>CM052020.1:25806888-28363776 GCA_028476575.1 Platygaster robiniae | reverse complement strand
AATTTTACACTTCAGATTTTAAAATTGAATTTAAAAATTTCCCACACTTTGAATTTTCAATAATGCGATTTTTTGTTTTGAAAAGTTTTCGGTTCCATTCCTCAATTGTACAGTTCGTATACGAAATTGAATTTTAAATATAAGCATACAAAACCTAATGGATGATATAATTGAATATGACTAGAATTATGTAGAGAGTTATTGACTCATACATTTGTCATAAAAAAATAATAATAGACACGCTCTTGAATATGTATAAGTATAGAAATTTTGATAAATATAATGAATATATTTGCTATTAATTGTTAAATTTGAAAAAATTGTATTTATTGCGGATTTCTTTTTGTTTCATTGTTCATATACTTCATATTAAAAACTAAATAAAATCTAAAATCTTGTATGCATGATTGGTAGGATGGAATCCACCCCAAGTGATCGTAATTAATATTCACTTAGTGGAAAATTCTGTAAATTCAAAAAATGTCGATTTTCGTAAATTTTCAGTTAACAAGGAAATAAATATTCAATGTCACAGTGTGTCCTTTGAGTGAAGGGAAAGCTCTTGATTTTCCGATTATTAGTACTCCGAATGCACTCGAATTTGAATACACCCTTAGCCTCGTTCTATTGATCACTTTTCTTCGGGAAGAAAAAAGGAAGCATCTTCGGGCCCTTGAAAAATGCTTAACACCGTTCAACTCGCGTTTCGCCGATCAACGAAAATGTACGGCACTCGGACAAATAATGAATATCGATCTAGGAAACTTTATTGACGAAACACCTGGCTGAAATGAAAAATTTAGGATGGAAACGCAATTGATAACAATTTGCGTGTTCCCTTATTTCGGATTGAATTTTTAATTGTTTATGTTTGTTATTTACTAGAATTTCATTTTTTTTAATTAATTATGTTTTTTATTTTGGATTGGAATTATGATGTTTTTTTTGCCCTTGCGATTAAACATACTGAATTCTTCTGAAAAATTCTCGAGAAATATAACTTACATAATCACTGCATTATCCTATCTGGTAAAATTTCATACATTTTTTTTATTCTAATAATATTCATGATCTGACTTTTCCGAAATTATTAAAATTTTTTTATTTACAGTAATGCTCCTCGTACCGCAGGCTATCGTAGTGCAAGGTTTTGGCCGCTTCCCCTCCAGCGGTGCCCTCACTCTCTAGCTTGAGGGGAGCGCGACCAGTGCCGAAACCCGATGCTCCCAATATGTAACGGGAACTATCCTAAGAATCTATCGATTCCCGAGGAATAATTTTTACCTCCTTGTTTTATATTTCAAAAAATTACATACAATGACGTACACTTCTACATATTTATAATTGAAATCATATTAAGTACATATAAATATATTCAATGTTGATTTCACGCATTTTACAGATACTTAGTATTAGTCTTCACTTTTGAAGAATGTGAATGATTATTGCATTGAAAAAAAGGTTATTTTTCAAATTTATTTGCTATCCTTTTGTGATTTATTTGTAGGAGTTTTTTTGAAATATTTTGATTTAACATTTTTCCGCGATGACGGTGCTAATTGGTCGTTGAAAATTATGAAGAATCGAAAAATTTACAGTGCATTCTATCTATCGGCTATAAACAATAATCATAACTTTGAATTTTCAAAATTGATACTAATAACAAAACTATAGTAAATACATGAATTTTATAAAGGACGAAATGTAATAAAAAATTGTATTGTTGGACTTTAATCATATCAAATTTTATTTTATATATAAAAGTTATTATAAATCTTTTTTTAAAGATGAAAATTTCAAATAGCTTTGAAAATAGTGGAAAATTGATGCATTAAAATATTTATATCAATGAAACTAATAACTCTATAATCAAAACTTGATAAAAATCTAATTTTGGTGCATGGAATATGTATATTAATTGAAATAAAATTCTAATAATTAGTAGCATTCATAGTAAATATTTTCAGAATTCAATATAAAATACAAAATGAAAAGGTAATAAAAAATAATGAAAAATGAAAAAGGGATGATGAAAATTATAATTTTTCGTATACTAAAAATTAAAACTTTTGAGTTAGTATGATATGGTAAATTATAACTTATACCTATATTAATAATTAATTAAATAGTTTGTATAAATTATCATTATTTCACTAGAAAACTAAAAAAAATTGTCAAGTTATTATCATATATTGTGAAAATATCAATTAAATGATAACTGCTAAAAAGATTAATGTTTTATACAGAAAAAAAGTAAAGAATACAAATGAAGCAATTCAACCTATTGCAATCAAACTTATCAAATTCAAAAAATGTCGATAATTTGTATGGCCTAATACAGATAAAAAAACATAAAAATAGATATAATTAAAAAAAGAAAGACAAATATAACAAATCATAGAAAAAGGTTTTTACGTTTATAATTCTCAGCTCAGAATTTTGTACGTCAATAAAAGCCCCTAGTCACTTAGGTTTTTATATTAAACTTTTAATAAAACCCCCTTATAAAATTTCAGTTTTTGAAAATAAAATTCCGCTATTTTTATAAAGTGACTTTATAAGAAGAGCAACTTTTTGTAAAGTTTTCATTAGTTTTATGTAGTTACTTTATAACAACTGAGCAAAACTTCAGAAAACATCGCTCTTTCTATAAAGTCACTGTGTAAAGAAAGCGGAATTTTATTAAAAACCGAGATTTTAGAAGAAGTTATCCAAAAATCTAAAAATCAAAAAAACCCGAGTAACGGGGCGTGAATTTTAGAAATCTATTCGGCTCGAATTCTACGTTATTTTCCCGTTTACATAATCCTTATTCTATTTAAAAAAATAACTCTTACATTAATTGTTAAACTCAATTCACTTTTTCTTCTATTTCCTGCTATATGAGTAGCCGCTGAGGTATTGGAAAAATTTATAATAATAATAAATAATATTAGTTATAATAATGATAAATATAAAAAAAGAATATCATTATTTCATAAGTATAATCTAGACAATAATGCGATAAATAATTTATATAACTATGATGTATGTTTTCTCTATTATAAAATTATTAATTAATTACAGACATATATTTTCCAACAGATTTAGAACTTCAACAAATTTCAGAGATCGCTATGTATAAATTATTGTTCATATATCCTCTAAAAAAGTTTGTTGCTTTAAAGTGATGCATAACCATATTTATTCATCATTATTTTCATGATTTACTTATGACACATATCGGAAGACAAGTATAGTTTTAACAACTTGAAGACAAAATATCGTGATTTAATTTTCTGTGATTGTTCACTATGTTCCTTTTGATCATTGAAAATGAGTGCAATATACGTGATTATAGAATAAATGTAATTATTTACAAAGTATTTCGCAAGTACAACAATACAACTAGTAACATTCAAACGTAATAGCTGTACATATAAAACCACGCATATGAATACGCTCCTGCTTTGAGGCGTGACTTGCCGCCAAATCGTTGTCCATCGTAGTGCAAGGTGGAGACCGCAAAAGTCTTGCACTACGGTGAGCATTACTGTATACAATATTATGTTGATGTTCTTTAATTATTTATACTTTGTCATCAAAATTTTCAACTGTTTTATATAGTTCAAGTCAATATCCGAATTCTTATGAAAATGAAAAAAGTTGAATCTGGGTACATGTTTAAGTTTGAGAATACATTATCTTGAAAATGAAGCGATTCCTAAAACCTAATTTTAACTTTGAAAAGTATGCATTTTCTGTATTTAGTTAAGTGTAACAAGAATCTCATTAGCAATTATTCAGATGATATTTGAATTCTGAATTTCGAAATGTGAAACTCGAGAACCATGCAAGTCATATAATTTTCAAAAAGCCATCTCGTGAAAATTTTCGAAATTGTAACAACATATGATTTGACTTTGAAAGAAAATGTTAATGTAGGTTTCATTTTTGAAAATTTGTTACAAATGACGTTTGCATTTATGGTAAACTATTTTTTATATCAGATGTAAGTATTTGTTAATTTATTGAACCATATGGTTCTATTTTCTATTAATTATTTTAAGATCAAGTTTCATACCTGTAGTTTCGATGTTTTGCTTTCTGCGATTTTCAAAAATGGATTATTTTGTTTTCGAAACAAGAATTGCTAAGTTTTACATTCAAGGATTGTCATATACTTTTTCATAAATTTAGGTTTTCTAATTTATCTTGTACATATTTTTTCATATTTTTAAGGGAAATTTGACATTTTCATCTATTTTTCAGAATTTCCACAGCTAGCTTGATTTTGTAGAAAGTTATTCAGATTTGAAAATTGAAAGAAGCTGAATTCGGTATCACAAATGCTTGATAATTCCGGTAATGGAAAGTATTATAAAGCAAAATAAATAATATAATTTCATCACACTTTTTTAAATTTATTTTTATTCTTCCATTCCTGAGCATGATCGATTTTTTTTTATAACAACGAATTTACCTATGAAAATCGTTTAAACAACTAATAAAATTTCAAGATCCTCAATACTAATAAGAATAAATCGAAATACTCCGATCGACTACTTTATTTAGTTTTATCGATAAAACTTTTAAAAATTTTTGAAGAAAAACATTCAAATTTCAGCAAATTCGAAACGTGAAAATTTCTGAAGTTGTTGCAACGTACAATTCAGTGATGAAAGCAAATTTAATATTTTCTCAATTTTTTTTTAAACTCCAGATACGTGTGTTTAGTTAAGATACTATATGCTAGAACTCTTATTTTTAAATTTATTTTTATACTATGATTTTGGCGATTTCCTTTATTTATTTCCCAATTTTCGAACGTATGATTGTTTTGTATTTTCCATGAAAACAAATATTCTGACATTAATCATTTGCAAAAATTGAATAATTTTCAAATTTTAAATAGAAACAAGAATTCATCAAAATTGTCATACAATTTACTGTAAAATAATACTCCTACATAGTCCAAATTTTTCAAGTTCTTTAATTTTCATTAAAAATAGAGTATTAAAATTATCCGCTAACCCCCAAAAAAATCATTATTTTTACGTATTTAACGCGTGAAAACTTTCGCCATTTTAGTCACCTGTGACCGATGATAAAAGGAAATAGAATTTTTTTGCTCATAAATTTTTCATTTCAGTATAAATACGTTACATAATAACATTTTACTCAATATTTTAAATCGTACTTGTATCATCTCATTGTTACATTTTCTTTATTTTTTCTTCCATTTCTGAACATGATTAATTTTTTTTACACAAAAACCAATTTTCCGACAAAAATCGTTTAAACAAATTATAAAATTCTTATACACTCAATAGAAATGAGAAAATATCGAAGCAATCATGGTAATTCCACTTCTACACATTTTACACTAATTTAAAAAATAATAAATCTTCCACTCATCAAAGATTTTTTATTTCATTGTTTCAACGTTTCGGTCTTCAATGTGAGACTCTTTTCACGAATTTTTCTTTGAACGCATATACAGTATTTTCACGCCATCCGATCTCTGTAGTTTTGTAATAAGACATTCCCGTATTCATTTTCATTGCAGGATAATAATTAAAATTTGTCATTCTTGTTCTCCTCACAGAAAATGTCACAATATTAAATCATTCTTATAAAAAACATAATGCATTTTTTCAAATTTCCTTACTTTCGATAAAAATGTTCCAAAATTTTCATCTACTTTTCAGAATATCTATTTCCAATCTCTCCTTTGACAGGACGTCAATTTTCGCCCATCCATATACCCCAGCTCCTAAAAATGTCACGCTTCTTATAAAGCAATTGCAATTATGTTCGCTCTTAAAAAACATTTCGAGGGTGAGGGGAAGGTGAACCAAAGGCGGGGGTGGGAGCGCGAGAGCGCAAGGTTTTACAGGAGCAGTAATATCGATCATATCGTCTAGTCGAACCCGAGCTTTCCAAAAGGCACATACCACCCAAACAAATTTCGCAGTTAATCAAAACGATTTCCTCTCTATTCCGTCCGTTTCGCGAATTCCCTTTTCAAAAAATGTGACGTCACTGGGATCCATCGTAAAACAAAAAAAAACAAGTATTCCTGGTTCGGCCTTGACTAGGCCAAGGTCTTACACTGCGTGGCGCAATCTACTGTATAGTTATCAGCTGATCGAACATTGTTGACTGAAATGCAATGTCCAACTGGAACTATCGAAACCGAAAAAAATACGGAAATTCGTGATTAGAAGCGTATTTTTCTCACGCCTGACTGAAGGTTGACTTGGACTACTTGAAATATATCCTGTGCCTGACACGTCGACTCGAACTACTTAAACATCACCCAATTTACTCGGGAATATTTTTTCTGATCTTGGATAATAATTGTTGCGTCTGACGAAACGTTTATTTGAACTACTAGAAATAGAAAAATAGCGTGGTCGAAAATTCGCTCGAGATGCTGGAAATAGGGGCGACAGGGGATAATTGGGAGCAGGGTAAAGTGGACTTTGAATTTTTTGGGGAAAGTGATTTCGACGATTTGGTGGGGGAAATTTGGCAGGGTATTTTGGGAAATTGTATGTTTTTATGAGGATGAAAAAGAAAAGGGGTCATTGATATCGAAGATAAGGAAAAAGGATGGAGAGAATCGATTCGTCGCCGCGGATGCGGCCTTACCTAGATTGCTGGGATGTGAGTACATTTTGTAAATTTTTGTTTGTTTACTTTTTTTAATCTTGGATAACGACAGTATATTATGCGTATTTTTTTTTAATCCTCGAATTTTTATGAAAAATTTAAATATACACTTATTATAATCGAACGAGTATAGGAGTCATTCCATGAGAAATTACGACAAATTTCTTTTATTTTGGCTTTAGTTTTTGATTTTTTAAAAAATGTTCACATGTTTTTTGATTTTTTTTTGATTTTACGCAAAACTAGCTAGAAAGGAAAATTCAAACAATTATTTTTTCGAAATATTATTAATTCCGAATGGTTAGTAACAGAAGAAGTATTCAAGATAAAAATAGCAAAAACTTGTTGAATATGTTATAAGCCCCAAAATTTATGCAAAAAAACACCCTAATTTTTTTCGTTCGTTTTTTTGTCAAACTATTTCCATACGTTCTAGAATATACTATTAAGGTTGTGAAATAGAGATATTTATCTTTTTTGGGTTATAGATTTTTCAAGGTTTCGTTTATACAATATTAAATATTTATTATTCAAGCATTAAAAATGTATTTCCCAAGAAAATTAACTTATTCATTGCATATGCACAATTTTTTCCAGAACCTATAAGAAAAGCTAAACAGAAAAAAAATTAGGATGTGTTTTTTTCAAAATGTGAATGTTAATAAATTTACGAAATTCGTGTATGGAAATAACATGCAAAAAATTCATATTGTACGCCATTTAGAGCGTGGAATCAATGACATGAAGAATACATTTTCAAAATATTCTTTTTTTATATTTTTTTCAGTTTCACATTCTTAAAAAAAAATCAATGTTCGAGAAAAATATTACCTAAATTTTATTCCTTGCTATAAAGCATACATTTTTGAAATAAAAAACTATGCGTTAAATATTCTCGAACAAAGATAAAAAATGTGTGTGGAAAAAAATTGGTTGTAATCTCTCATAAAACGACATTTGCATATTTTTCGAATACTCAAAAAAATTTTTTGTGCTAAATTAAAAAAATGATAATTGCAGTATGCACATAATTGTAGTTTGTTGTGAAAATGGTAAATTTAAAAACGAATGCTTATAAATATTGTCTTAAACCATTTACTAAATTTATTAAAACAATTTTCAAAAAATATATATATAAAATTATCGAGACACTAAGGAAGAATTTGGTAAAATGGGTTGCCTTTTGTTTTTCATGCTAAAATTATTGAATTTTTTAATTTTAACTGGTTATCAACGTTAAAATATCTGAAACAGATACTTATTAATAAAAAACAATTTTTTTCGATGAAATTTGCCTTTTTTATTAACGTCATTGAAAAAATTTTTGAGATTTTCTCGTATATAACTACTTTTAAAAAAAAGCATGAAAAGATGTAACTTTGATAAGTACAAGAGAAAAAATATCTCCAAAGCTTAGAAATTTCATCTGCACTACTTCTGGCTTTTTTTCGACCTTTTTTCAGAATTCTAAGACATTTTTTGCTTTGATCTTTTTTCAACTCATGATATATGTATATTTTTTTTAAATAACTCGTTCTAGTTCCATCATGTAGTCGAGTGAAGTTCGCTCTGCTGTTTTTCCCCTTTTTAAATTTTCATTCAAAAGATATTCTGAATACATCATTCAGAAATATTTGATAACTTTTTTATAATGTTAATTCCTTATAATTAATTCCTTCTTCACTGAAAATTCTATGATCTTCTATATACTATTATAAAATTCTACAAAAATATATGTATCAACCAACGTATTGTTTGTTTTTTTATGAATCGTTAATTTCTTCGTTTTTCTCATGTATAAGATTACTTTTTGAAAAAGTCAATGAAGATGTATTGATTATGTGTAATACATTTTATTTACCTCTAAAGTGGTCCATCTCAGCATTTTGTATTGAAATTGCTAATACTTTATCCTAGAATTTGACTTTTTTTATACGAAGAACTATCAATTGACAAAAAAAATATTGCAGATTTAAATAAATAATCTTTCATACTATTGAATTACGTATATTGAAAAGTTTGAATAAAATACAACGCTAACAAAATCTTCAAAGTCACAGCTCTGACCATCAAATTAGAAATCGATTTTTTTTAGCAGAATGAAGCAATGATATGTATAGCTCAATGTTGAAAAACTAATGAATTTCTCATAAAAATGAAGCTCGAATATTCTTATTTATGTTACAATATTTCTTTTTACTGATTTCCCCATACTGTTCAGTTAAAAAGAATTTTCCGACCCATTTCTTTTTATAGTTAAAAAATTCACCTATTCGAAATTTACAATACTTGATAATTTGGATATAGAGTGGAAATTCTGTAAAGAAAATGAGAAAAACCATATTTACAAATAAAAAAATGTTAATACATGTCTATTTTCTTACTTTGACGAAAATTATCAAGTTTGAAAACTTTAGATTTATATTCGTAGAAGTACTTCAAAATCACTTTTCAAAAATTTGTTATTTTAATAACTTAAAACTTTTTAATTGGAGCTGAAAAATAAAGAAACCTGTAAATGCAACAGTTTATTGACAATTTAAATGTTATCAATAGAATAAATCGTAGATTAAATCTCGATGGATTTTGATTCAAGATTAAGATAATCTAAATGCTTCGATTCCTTTTTTTTTTCACAAGTTGAAAATCTTATAATAAAATATAATGAAGTTTCATTTAATTATTTAAGAATAAAAAATAAAGAAAATTTAGAACTATAAATTCATAAAATAATTTAAACGTTTTCTGAAAAAGATGAATAATAACTCCAAAATCCGATAGAATAATTACAGAGATATGGCAATCTCAAATCTGATAATAGACAGTTTTGAGGTCAAATGTATTACCAAACTTAAAAATTCGAAAAATAGGTGATTCAAGTATTTCAGATTTAGAATTTTTCATGTCCTGAAACCTCAACATATGTGTAAAATCGATATAATTAGAATAAATTGCAGTTACTAATAAATAAAAATTTGTCGAATGGATACTCAAAAATTAAAAATTTTCTGAAACGTTAACTTAAAAGAAATAGACATTTATTATGCGATTTATTAAGTATAAAAATACTTTTTTCGAAAATGGGAATTCGACATTTTTCTAGACCTGTATCATATTTCAAATTCTTATATTTTCTGGATTCACTACTTAATTCATTTTTCCCGACAGTTTTTTTCTTGAACATATTTTCCCAACACCTAATTACCGAAAATGCTACTTGTGACAATAAATTGAATACAAAATCACTTAGAACATATTTAAATGTTTAATAACTAACATGATTTTTTGGTTATTTCAATTAAAATGTTGAATTTTATTATACCATTCCTAACGAAAATTTCTTTAAATTTCCAGGGTTGACCCTCAATTTTTTGAGAGTTGACCCTCAACTTTTTGAGTTACTTAGACTACCCAACTTGAGGTTCAAAAACGCACGGGTACCTACTGAACTTTTTTGAAATTACTAGGTTACCTTTAAAATTCTGGATAAAATCTTGTCGATTATTTGAAATAATTTTTTTTTCGTTTCATCATACTTTTGGCTTTTTATCGTACAGCAAAATGAAGACAAATACTCGGTCGCAAACAGTCAAGCTCCATTGCAAATTGACGAAGATGGTCATCCGGAGCGTGGAAACTGGACAGGAAAATTTGACTTTCTTTTGTCATTACTCGGATACAGTGTTGGCCTTGGTAAATAAATTCTCGTCTGATATCAAAGATTACCCCAAATTGTTAATAATATCATTTCTATTTGTTATTTTCAATTGTAGGTAACGTTTGGAGATTTCCCTACTTAGCATACTCGAATGGTGGAGGAGCATTTTTAATTCCTTTTACCGTCATGCTAATCATTGCTGGATTGCCTTTAATGTTTATGGAATTGTCTATAGGTAATTAATTTTCAAAATAATTACACTGCACTTCGACCGCGTTCACTTTTCCCTCTCAATTTTTCAAATCAATGTTTGTTTATTTTCTCCCTAAAACAGGCCAGTATGCCAGTTTAGGGCCCGTGGCTGCGTACAAACACTTTTGTCCATTATTCTGCGGATTAGGATACGGCATGGTTCTCGTCAGTTCTGTTGTGATGCTTTATTACAACCTCATCATTGCCTGGACACTCTTTTACATGTTTGCTTCTGTAACTGGTATATTTCCAATTTGTTAACAAATTAACAGTACATGAATAATAATGTCAATATCTAATGAATTGATAAATAATAGATGACGAAAAATAAGATTGTTACAAATTAAAACTCAAAAAATGGGGTTACGCAACAAAAAGGAAAAAAAACAATTTATCTAAAAAAGAGAGGGTAGAAGTATTTAAGTTTTAACAAATTTAGAAGGTTATAATTCCTGTATTGTTGTTTTTTTTTTATTTTCTGAGATTCTCACAGTTTTTTGAACTAAAAATCTTTGAATTTAGGGGGAGGAGAATTGCCATGGAGCAAATGCGAGCCCTCTTGGAGCACGAAAGACTGTTACGAACCGGAAATAGCAGACATGTGTACGGCGCAAAACATGTCCTACTTCCAAAGGAAATGCTTGAACGCTACAAGCCTGGCGGTCCTCAATTTGAGCGCGACCAACATTTCGCACTTGGTCCGAAAACCGCCAGCTGAGGAGTATTTCAAGTAAGCAAATAGTTTTCTCGTTCAAGAGAAAGTTCGAACGAACATGGAAAAAGTTTCGAAGAACTTGACGATATTTGAAACTCATTTCCATTTGCGACGATTTTTTATTGTTTTTAGGAAATTGATTATAGGGGTATATTTTTAAACTATTTTTATCAGTGAGTGTTTTATTTTTTAACAGTAATCACGTTCTGAGACTGAGCAGTGGCATCGAAGAAACTGGTACCATCAGTTACAAAATGGCCCTTTGCCTGCTAATGGCTTGGATTATCGTCTTCCTGTGTCTCAGCAAAGGTGTTCAAAGTTCCGGGAAAGTCGTTTATTTCACGGCCCTTTTTCCATATGTTGTCTTGGTAAATAGTTCTATACAATTTTAGTATCATTTTCATTGATAATTTGAAAGAGTAAGTGTAACGTTCATGGACGTTGCTCGCGTGGTCCAGGGAAGCATGGTGTTGGAGTTCACCCCTAAGGCGTCCTCGGGGATTTTTGGAGAAGATGAAGGAAGAAAAACGACGACCCGATTCCTTTGGTAGCTTTATTAACAACTTCCAATTTGCACAACACGTACCAAAACTGCGATAGACCATTATGGTGTTGAACACAAACCGAAATTGCTGGGGAGCCAAACATTCAGAAATTCTGTACAGCAGAAAAAACGTTTTCAAGAAATTCCATCGAATGGCAATAATAATATTATATTCATTATTAAAACTTTTTATCATGGAGCCAGGCGCGTAGGCAGAGGAGGGTTTTTGGGGTTCAAACTTCTCCTGAAATTCTGATAAATTCAATCAATATTTCATAATAAATTGAAAAAAGTTACATCGATAAACAATAAAAATATAAGTTACCGATAAATGCATGAAAACCTTAGCAGTATTTCATAAAAAAGTGAAAGTTATCAAAACGTAGATTTACGTAGGAAACATATGTCAGAAAAATTGTGGCAAGCCAGTGAATAATCAAGAAAAATAAAAATCTTCAAAAATGCTCAAAAATCTTCAAAAAAACTCGAAAAGAATGATGGAAAAAATTGAATTCTATGAAAAAACTGTTTTCTGAAAAATGTCAAAAATGCTTCTACGATCTAAAAATTTTTGGATTCTAGAGCATCAAATTCTAAATATAGTAAAATTCTGGAAAACGTTACAAAATCATTTAAATCTTTCGAAAGTACGAAAAAAGAATAACGACATAAAACATAAAAAATCTATATGTATATGATTTTATCATTAGTTCCTGAAATTACTGGGAGTATAATATTAAAAACATGTGAAAAATTAGTTTACTAGTTTACTAGCTAACTTGTTTATTATTTTACAAGCTTACTAGATTATTAGTTTACTAGCTAACTAGTTTTTATTTAACTAGCTAACTAGTTTACCAGTTTACTATTACAAATTTGACTTTTTCACTTGTTGAGTATTTTCCTATTTTACAATTTCAGTAGTTTACTAATTTACTAGGTTACTTGTTTATAAGTTTAGTAGTTTACTAGAAAGCTTTCAATCCATAAAAGTTATGTAGATATAATTTTCTTCAAAATTTATAAAACTTTCTGTCCTGGAGCATATTCATTATTAAAATACAAAAGTAATCTACCTATAATTTTAAAAATTATTTTAGAAATTCATGTATGTAGAAAACAATAAAAATACATCCAATTTAATGTATACACTTTATACAATTAAACATACTTTCAATTGTAGAAATAATAAAAAAGTATGGAACTAAAGTACTAAAAATCTTCATAAAAGAAACTGTCGTCTGAAAAATCAATTTAAATTTTTGAAATCGTTGAAAGTTTCAATACTAATAGCATCAATTTCTAAAAGTCTATTAAGCTGTTCATCGTCATATCAAAAATGTATTAAAATAACAGAAAAGAAAACAAAATTTGATGAATAATATACGACAATAATATATATAATTCATGATATAATTTTTATCTGTGTGGTTAAAATTTGCTAAATCATCAATTTAAATACATAAATTGTTTAGGAGTCTAATTTCTAGAGCATCAAATTTCAGAAAACTGTATAGAAATCCATATTACTTAATATCAGATAATCCTTAAAGTGGCATAAATACAAAAAGTATTGATAAAAAAATTTAAACCTCAGTTACTAATTGAAAATTACAAAAATCGAATTCCATTGAATTCCAAAAGTTGTATAACTTTTGAGTCCCGAAACGTAAAATATTTCAAATCGCTCTCTTTAAACATATTGTCGAAGATGAAAAATTATGAAATCCCGAAGGAAAAATATTTTTCAGAAAAACCCCTCCCGAAAATTCGTTCTGCCTACCCCCCTGCTGTGAGTTCATCGTCGTTGGAAAGAAACAAAAATCTCCAAAAGTCCTTGGGAAGCGCTTTTTAAATGACTTAAACAATTTTGTATGATTAATTCTCCGTATTATTTACCGGTTTGGCTGTTTTTTTTCGACAAGGTTGCTTTGTTCGTGCGTGGAATAATGTTACCTGGAGCGAGAGAAGGTATCTTCTTCTACCTAACCCCGGACTGGCATCGTTTGCTGTACGCCAAGGTCTGGGGCGACGCAGCGGTGCAAATATTCTTCGCCCTGAGCCCCGCCTGGGGTGGCCTCATCACCCTCAGCTCGTACAACCAGTTCAACAACAATTGCTACAAGGACGCGTTGATCGTCGCCGTCAGCAACATCAGCACGTCCTTTTTCGCGGGCCTCGTCATATTTTCCGTCATCGGCTTTCTCGCCAACGAGCTCGACGTCCCGGTCGATCATGTCGTTGATCAAGGTGCTGGATTAGCCTTCATCGTATATCCAGAGGTTAGACCTAAAATTTGCAGGAAGAATTTGAAAATCCATACAAGCATATATTGTTAATTATTAGAAATTTTCAGTATTTTGGGAAATTTGTGAAATCAACCAATTTTTTTCACTTTTTCAGGTTGTCGCGAGGCTTCCTGTTTCCCCTGTCTGGTCTGTCTTATTTTTCGTCATGTTGTTGACTCTGGGCCTGGACTCACAATTTGGTAACGTTTCACATAAAAAGATTAATTAAAGGATAGAGTACGTTCGTATGATGAAATTTCACAGAATATGCTTTATGTTCTTTGATGTTATTACATTTATTATTTATTTTGACTTCCTGTTGAACCAGATAGCAAAGAAGTAGAAATTATTGCAGCATCATGAGTACATGAGTATGATTTGACAATGATGCATCAAAAATACGTCCTCATCTCGTCAATAGTATATTTTTTTATTACATCCGAACTTGCACTTGTTGCGATTCAATGTTAGAATCTTGACGGTTAATACAGAACTGACGCGTCCAAATATGACGCAGACGCTTGACCTGGTGTACGTAGACGCGAGTCACGTGGACACTTACTATTAGTGAATACATTGGCATAAAAATGTTGCTAGATGCACGACAATGTATCGAAATGTTTCTCGATTTGAATGAAACATGCTTGAATAAATATATTCAGAATGTTTAAAAATCTGATTTTCTGATATTTCCAATTAATAGTCATTTGCAATTTAATACACAAATGAGGAAATGTAGCTGCTTCCTAAATATGTGACAATAAACTATAAAATATAGATATTTTCTGCGATACACAAAAACCTTTTTTTTATTGCACCATCTATGGCCCCATATTTGAATCATCACCTAATTCTTTGTACGACGACCGAAATCTTTTTGCATGAGATTGTGCGATGTTTGCGCAAAAATGTGTGATGGACGATTGCATACTCGTTTCTCACGTAAATGCACAATCATTGCGCAATCCTTTTGAACAAACCGTTTGTCGAATCATTTATCAAAACCGCAACATCGTGCAATATTTCATAAATCAGATGCAGTTGTAATTGTCAATTTATTGATCAAAGATTGCGAAATCAACATTTTCGTTCAAATAGGTTGAAGCTAAAAGCATGAATCATTCATATATCAAATTAACTGCATTTGATGGTCTGAAAATGGAGTCCATCAGTTGCTATCTGGGAAGTTTCTTTGACATTTAGATTTGTTGTATATTTTTGAGTATTCGAACAAAGTCATTTGGAATCAACCATTTTAATCATGTCTAAGCCTTGATGGAGACTGTGACTACCGCAATACTTGATGGTATACCAGCACTGCGAAATTACAAACTATGGGTCGTTCTTGGAGCTTCCATTTTTGGTTACGCCGGCGGAATTGTGTTCACTACGAACGTGAGTAGAACTACTTTTTCATGTTTTTAATACATATAATAAAATTATTTGAAAGGCTAGGAAGTTATTACCGTAACGCTTAAATTCATTTTAACAATTAATGAAAACAAATAATAAATACAGTTATTTTAATAATTTATAAAATTGTTGAATATTATTCAAACAATTGATAAATCTTACAATCAAATAAACAAATTTATAAATAATAAAAATGAATAAACATTAAACCACAGTTATAATAGTTGGTGAAATAGTTGATAGAAAAATCGATGCAACAAGAACAGTCGGCGAAAATTCGTAAATAAAATTCAAATTTGAATTAATTCAATCTCAGTTTCCTGCATTGAAATAAAAGATTCTTAAGCTATACAAAGGTATATCTATAGATACATCTTATCGTAGAAATGGTAGGACAATTTTCAATTTTATGCTATATAAATTTATGTGAGCGTATATTTATATCAAATGAATGTATTGTATATAATATATATGTTATCATACTAAATGTATATTTACTGAATCAAAGTGGTTGTTGCGACATTCAATTTTCTATACGATTCTTTTGAAATTTTGTACACTGAATCTCCATTATTACAAAACCTTATATTCAAAAAATCAGGCAAATCGACTGTGCAAATTAATTATAAAAAATATTGAAAATAACATGGGCTCTTATGGACGCGGTTACATTTTCCGTCGTAGCAAAGTTATTTTCTATCAAAAAAATTAGAAAAAAATCTAAATGGTGTAAGCCATGTAGTTTCTACATTCTTAAAGCACAAGACTTGATACTGACAAAATTTTTCAAAAAACCAAAAAATCCACTGAACTGTCACTTTGTATTATGAGCTTTGAGAAACATGGCAACAGTGTGCTGCAGCAGACAGCAATATGTATAATTGCGCGTGTGTGAACGGGTACACACGGAAAAAAACAAGGTGGATGCGAAGTTGCCAAATCTCTCGAAAAATCTGCCATAAATAACCCAAACAGCGCGACAAAAAGCTGCGACAAATAACCCAAAGAGTCTGAAATTGCCAGCGCTACAACTACCTTAATTCAAATATAGCATCTTTTTTAACAAAAACACGCCCACTATTTTAAGATCTTCAGTAGTATAGTGGTCAGTATCCCCGCCTGTCACGCGGGAGACCGGGGTTCGATTCCCCGCTGGAGAGATTTTTTTTCTTCGAATTTCGATTCTATCTATCTTAATAATAATTCATGAGATTGCTTATTCACTATGTGGTATCTTTTCTCTTACCAAATAAATAATATAAAGTATACTTAACATTTATAACTGTATGAAATATTTTTACAATAATTTTTCAAAAAAGTATGTATTCGCATAATCTCAAATTGATATATTTGCAATCAAGACTGGCTTCAGACTTCTTTTAGATTCTCATCGGTCGTAAGGAGAATGTGAAAAAATAGTATAATGAGTATGTCATTCTATTATTGTTTTTACAGCGAGCATGGCTGTTATTTATAAAGTGTATATGTCTCGTTTCATTCAATTCTTGCAATGTTTATAGTGCCTTGAACATTGCAAAATAGTTACACAATACGCGTTACGTTCATTAACAAGTAACGATAACGGGAACGAGTCACTTTTTTTTGGTAACGGGTAACGAAAATCCCGTTATTTTACGTCACTTTTATCTGTCTCATTAAGTTTTTGGCACAATTTAGAACTTTTTCAGAAATTTTCACTCAAAAACCAGTTTGGTTGACTCGAACAAACGTTTGGTCGATATATGACCAAACAAATATTTGGTTGGTTCAAAGAAATTTTTGTTTGGAGCAAACAAATTTTATTGGGCTATAATATATTTTTGCTACGGACAAACACATTATATTGAGCAGTCATTAATATTTGTTTGACCGAAACAAAATTTGTAAGAGTCAAATAAAATTTTTTTGTTGATGACAAACATTTATTTGAGTCAACCAAATTTTTGTTTGGTCATATATCGACCAAACGTTTGTTTGAGCCAACCAAACCAATTTTTGAGTGTTCTGAAACTGAGATCTAAGTAAATTTTAACTTCCTCATTTTTGAATAAAAAATTCTATGTTTATAATTTTCAAAGCAACAATGTCGAGTATTAGTAATTTGTGTAAAAATATTGACGAAGAATAGGCTTTTTTTACTTTTTATTAGGAACTTTCATAATTCGAAGCGTTGAGTTTTAGAAATCCGCATGAAAATATATAAAAATACTTAAAATCTATAGATCTCAAAATCTATAGCATGATCTATAAGATCTAGAGATCCTGCTAGAAAATTTTATGGAATTTAATGAATACAAAAAAAACAAAAAATAAATAAATAAATAAAATACGAAAAATACTCAAACTACTAGATTTTAATAGGTTTTATGTTACTTGATTTTTAAAAAATTAACGTAATTCCAGGAATCAGAACACTCAATTCCTCGAGCTTTTATTTCTAAAAAATTTATGCTTATAGAAGTCTATAAGGATATAAGAAAATTTTTATATCGTATAACTGTGAAAAATACAAAAAATATTGAGGGCACTTTAAATAAATAAAGAAAAACTGTTTTCTGCAAAATCGATCCAAATATACTTCAGAAATTTTGAACCTCCAATTTTATCTCATTCCGGAAATTCAAAGAGATATCTTTAAAAAAACTAAAAAAATTCCACAACATACTTATAATACTTAGAAATGCAGAAAGAAAATACGTTCAGAAAAATACGTGCAAATATATAAAGCATTGAAAATCTTTCTAATTCCAGAAATTCATACAGTAATATATAGAAATAATGAACGATCCTTGAAATCATGGAAAAACTGAAAAAATACGAAAAGTACGAAAACCTACTAGAATAAGTAAAAATCTATCGATTCACTGTTTTCTGGAAAATCCTGTAAAACGTGGATAATTTTATTATGTTTAAATTCTAGAATTTGGATTTCTTGATATGTAGACATCAATTTATATTATAGAAATACTAAAATTATCTTAAAATACTGAGAAATTCTGCAACATTCTATTATACTGAAAAATACGAACAGTTTGAAAAATACTGAACAATCCTTCAAATCGTAGAAAAATTAAAAAAGTTTTAAAATAACCATCAAAGGAAATGAAAATTTTAACATACATTATTATTTACTGAAAAATCCTCTCAAATACAAATAATTCAATGAACTTCGAATCCTAGAGCATGCAATTTTTGAAATCTATATATCAATGTACAGAAAGATAGTATAAATTTATAAAAAGACTAGAAAACCCTGCAACATTTTATACATACTAAACAGTACAAAAAAATTCAAAAATTGTGAAAATCTGGGTAAGTTTCAAGATTCTCTCAAAACTCTATTAAGTTTGCGAATATTTCCTTGTGACTAACATTAAATCGAATGTCATATTCAGAAACTTCGTGAATTTGAAAAAAATATAACAATTTGAACAAGCTGATTGATATTTTTCTCAGGGTGAAAAAGTACAGATTAACATTTTTTATTATATCTAAAATAAACAATTTCTATAAAACAAAACCACAAGTACATTGATATTGTATTTTTTAGCTTTAGTTTTTCGATTTTTGTTATTTACATTCAATTTATTTCAAAAAGTAACGGAACGTTACTTTTTTAAGTGGTAACGGTACCGAGTTTCTTTCCCAGTAACGGTAACGTAACGAATTACTTTTTTCACCTTTGTAACGGTAACGTAACGCGGTACGTTTTTTCAAGTAACTTTCCAAACCCTGCGAGAAATGATAGAGTTTCTGATGAGAAGGTTAAAAAGAGATTCGTAGTATTGCCATGTATTTATAGGTTTTATAATAAGATATCGAGGGTTTTTAAAAAACATAATTTTGAAGTGTTAGTATATAAATCGAATAATAGGCTGAATGAAAAGATTATTGTAAGAGGTAATAAAGGTAAGTTAGAAAATCTGACAAGGTATTGTTTATAGATTGGATTGTAATAATTGTGGTTGTAAATATGTGGGCCACACTAAACGATGCTTAGGAACCAGAATGCAAATAACATCAGACATTTGACGAAGAATCACTCGGTTTTGACTGATCATAAAGTTGACAAGGGTCATGATTTTGATTGGGAAAATGTTAAAATTTTTGATATAGAGATAAATTGTAGGAAGAGGTCAGTGTCCGAAATGGTTAACATAAAGAAGACGAGAAACGTTCTAAACAAACAAGAAGATACGAAATTCCTAGGCGCGATTTATAATGGTTTTATCGATGAAATTTCATAAGAGTATTTATCAGTTCATTTTCAGTTTTCATTTCGTTTTTGGGTTCTGTTTTATTGTCACATTGCAAGTTGACGAGGAATATCTCTTGTACTAATTGTGAACTGCCGTTAACCGAATTTGTAATTTGATTCATAATGACCGACCTTCCAAATGATAATACACTTGCTGTTTCAATTTTAATTGTATGATTATATAGAAATTTTCGTAAGTAGATAATGATTTATTGTTGTTACTGGATTTGTGTAATTGTTGGTATTAATAGAAAACTTTTTTAATAATTTATAGTTCCTGGTGAGGGCTGAATAAACGGCCGAAAACTCGGAAATTCACTTCAAATGATGTTTGATTAAAACCCAAAATATATATAAAAAAAACTTTTGCTCCAGAAAATCGATCATATTAGGAATTAAAATGAAATACCATAGAGCGTTTTCTGCGGTGAAAAAAAACTTATTTCATTGTAACAAAAAATATCGTTCATTCTATTTTTGGAAATAACTAAAAAAGCTGAAAACTATGTATAATGCTAATATTTTGAAAACGCTTTTTTGGAAAAATCACAATTATTTGCGTAGGTACTTCACGACCCAACATAAGTCTGAAATTATTTTTCTCCGAGGTAGTAGCAGCTATCTAAAAATTGGTAACAAAAAAACTAGTGATAAAGAAAGTTTCTCTTCTATACAGGACGTATTAACTTACTACACTGACATGTTTTAAAATGGGCAATTTATGTGAAGTAAAGTACGAATTAATATTCTTCATAATTGATTGTCATAATTTTAGTTAAAAATGATGTTATAGTCGTACTGAATTTTTGCAGCCCTTGAAAAGGACCCTGCATTGAGGGTTGAAACGTTGGGTTTCATCAACAAATTGACTGGGAATCGATAAATACAATTAATTAATATTCCTACCCAGTGATAAAAAGAATTTGCAACAAATAAACTAGTGTAATACGAGTATTTTTGCAGGCTGGAATGTACTGGCTGCAATTGATGGACAAGTACGCAGCCAATTGGTCGGTACTTTTAATCGCCATAAGCGAATGTATACTCGTGGCCTGGGTCTACGGGGCCGACAGATTTTTGGACGACATCCAACAAATGATCGGGGTCAGAGGTCGCATCTGGCAACTTTTCTGGACTTGGATGTGGAAAATCGTGACCCCGGTGGCGCTGCTTTTCATTTTGTTTTTCAATTGGGTGGAGTACGAACCCTTGAAATACGGGGGGTACATTTATCCATGGTGGGCCGACCATTTGGGATGGATAATTGGAATGTTGCCGGTTACTGTAATTATCGTTATGGGAATTGTAAGTAATATTTATTCCCTATGAAAGTTATCATTATTAGTAAATATTCGGCAGAATTCTGTGAAATCATGCCACTTCCTCACTGATAAATTTGAAATTTTGTTTTGGATTTGGTTCAAACTCTGGAAAATAAACTAAAAAAATGTTATTGGACTGTGGAATATTTTGAAAAAAGGGTCGACTTTTCAACTAGCAAATGAAAAATTTGTGTTTTTTTTTGTCTCGTAGAATCAATTGTGCTCAACGCGTAAACGAAAAAATAACGAAGACGAGGAAGACGAAGACCGAGAAAATTATTTGAACACTATTCAGTCCCAAATTACGATCGGGAGAGGCCAGAAAAAAAATCCGAGGGACAGTCTTTTGACCAGGGCCCGGATGCTCCTGCAACCAACGTCGAATTGGGGCCCGTCAAATGGAAATCCTCTCACTCCGTCAAGAACTGTGGCTTATTCTCCGTCTCCTGGTGAGTTATTTCATATTTGCCTAAACATACGGGACGGGCAACACGTACTCTGAGAATGGCAAATTGTCATCATAACGAAAATATCCTGTTATGAACGATATTGTAAGCTCATCATCAGAATCTCACTGGATTCTGCTATCCACAATATTAGATTGCTGCCGCAACGATACGCGTATTCTTTCGAGTATATTGTCATATGAACTATCCTTTACTCTTATATGACATGTGTATTGACAATCTTGTATCGTTCTCTCAAGGATGCGCAATTATCGTTACAGGAATGGAAACATTTCGCTACTGCTCAATTATATATGCTTCGAGAAACAAATATACACTTATCGTAGTAATGCAGTGTATTGTCAAAGAATATCGTTGTCACAAAAATATCGACTTTTCAGTGTATCAATATACATATCGGAATATCATTCAAATAACATTAAAAATTTTTTACGACGATATTATTCTTATGTTCTTCTTCGTATGAAATTTGGATTGTATTATAAATTTGATCTATAATATTTTTTCCGTAAAAATATGTCAAAAATTATTCAGAATATAAGGAATTAATAATGTAACTGCACTATGAACGATTAATAATTAAATTTCAAATATATTAAACTTTAGATACTAAAGCATAGAATGCTCTAAATTTATATAAAAACCTATAAAATGCTAATCTTTGAGTCTGCTGAAAAATCTTACAAAATTCAAATTATACAAAACAAAATACTATGAATACCAGAAATTTAAAAGACAGTTGTAAACATGGGCGTGGACAAGGAGGGCAGATGCCGCCCCCCCCCCCCCTAAATATTCATGAATCAAAAGTTTTTACTGCTCGAGTAAAAAAAGGCGATAAAATTACTCGATAAATTTGCCGAAGATTTGCAAAGACTTGTTTTCCTATAAATTATTTCACTTTTAACACAAAATGATTATAACAGAAATAACCCGTAGGAACACTTTCCATTTATTTTACGTTGGGGCCAAAAATTTTCCTTTAATTGTACATTTTAAATCAAATTCTTTTTTTATCTCCTACATTAAGTCAGAATGTAAAAACTTTTTCGTTGCATTCCTAATGTAAACTCTATATGGAATAATTTTTGCATTAAGTGGTAAAAATATGTACATCACATTTCGAATGAGCCTTAATGTTAAAGTTGTTTTCATTCGAATAGCCAATGAAAATTTGGTAATTTAAAATAGTATATAATAATGAATGTGTTCATTAATATTTTGTCAATTTTCAAAAGTTAAATAATAGAATTTTTAATCATTTTATTTTTCAGGTCAATTTTCATATTCAAATAAAACATTCATGAAAAATTCAACTCTTATAAATTTTGATGTAAATCGAATGGAACTTTTCCTTACGAGAAATTATATCGTTTTTAAATTCGGTCGATGACGAAAATTCCCCCCCCCCCCTCCCTTATAGAAATCCTGGCTACGCCCTTGCTTGTAAAAAAAGTGATTTAACTTATTTTTCAAACTCTAAAAATTCTGGAAATTAAAAGAGCTTTGATTCTTGATGCATTAAATTTCAGCAATCTATAGAAGTGTTCTAAAATGTCCAAATTTTCAACACAATCTTACAAAACTCATACAAAAAATATTGAATTTTATTAGATACTTAAAAAAGCCGTTAATTATTTTTTCAAAAATCCTTGAAAAATCTGGAAATCAATAAAGTTTTGATTCCTAGACCACCGAATTCTAGAATTAATCTCTATGGATATCAATAAAAATGACATAAAATCTTTTAAATTATTTATCCTTAAAAAGTATGGAAAATACTGCAGGGGCTTCAAATCTATTATATATTCTGCAAAATTTCTGGAATGATTGAAATATCTTAAACGTTGAATTCTCGGAAATTGCATTCTAGAATTTTTAAGAGATACAAAAAAAAAAAAAAAAAAAAAAAACTAGAAAATCCTACTGTTACGTCCTGGATTTTTAGGAAACAATCACACGTATATTTAATATCAAAAGATGCTTCAAATTTCCGGCTCGAAGAAAACTCAAATTACTCATTGTGGACGCTTACAAAGAAGTCGGCGCCTAGGAAATGCTGTATCGTCAGACCGGTGCAAATATTAAAAAAATACGAAAATCTTTTAAAAAACTATAAACTTTAAGAAAAATTTTTTGCAAAAAATTCCACACAAAGACGAGAAATTGAATAAACTTTGAATTCCAAAGCGAAAAATTCTAGAAATCTAATTATGTATTGCAATCTTAAAAAATACTAGTAATTAATAAATACATATATTGTAAAATTCAACAAAATTTCATAAATGCTGAAAAAACCAAAAAATACTTTGCCCAGGCGAATTTCATTTCCTCAAAAATCTATTCATAACTTAGAAATTATCAAACTTTGTATCTCATGGAATAAAATTGTAGATATCTTGGAAGTAATCCATAAAAATAGCAGAATATCCTCAAAATTATACGAGTACTGAAAAAAGTACTCGTATAGAGTACTGAAAAATTTACAAAATGTTTTATCTTAATTCAATAATTCATAAACTGCCACATTGAAAGTAACACCTGTAAATTCAGGTACTTATTTCTAAAATTTTCTTAAACGTTACGTTATGATATAATACGTAGTAATGTTTGAGTGTTATTTAGGCGTAAACAAAAAAAAAAAAATAATAATTGAGTTCTTCATTAAATTTGTGTACATAGTTCACTTATTTACCTATTTGTTTTAAATAGCTCGTCTTTTTGTATGTAAAATAATTACAATGATAAACATACTATTTTAAAATAAAAATTATCAGCAATCATCCTCAAACAGAAAAAATTTTTATGTCTTTTGTGAAAAATGTTTATATGGTATGAAAATTTCCAAGTTACTTTGAAATAAATTAACATTTTAAAATTTAACTTACATTTTCTGTGAATTATAAAGTTAATGTTTCGTAAATTTTCAGATTCAGAATTTTAAAACATGATTCTCCAGTTTTTGAATTATTATTTTCTTGGATTAGAATTTTGAATAGTTATTCCATCCCCAGTTTTAAATGGTACATTTTTCAATCTACGTTCATTTTACAGTATAGTATTTCACCCATGAATTTAATTTTTTTTAATTATATTTTTAGGGCCGTGTGAATATTCCTCGGTTCGAGACACAATAATTCTCGCTAACGGAGAACCCTTAATCCAACAAACTACCGACACCCTTCCGGTGCCAGGTTCTTCCCAAAAATTACCAGGGCCCTCGATTCTCAAAAATTCCAGCAAAACGGATCTCATCACGTCCCAGCAAGTCTAAAACCAGGTGAGAATGATCCTCGACCCCACAAAAGTGAGCATAGAAAAAAAAACTAATAAATTGAAAAAATGTGATATAAGACGATGTTATATAAGGTTCTCTACAAAAAAATTTTTGAACTTTTCAGGGCCAAACTTTCATCATTCAAGAAATCAATTATAGTTAAACATGTTGAAAAAAAACTTGTAAATTTTTGATTTTTTGAGTTTACTTATTAAACTTTTGATTTTTGTGAATTATTTATTGTTCTAATATAATGCCCTGGAAATGTCAAAATTTTTTACATAAGGAATACATAAAATATAATTAATGTAATGTTATTTCGTTGGGTTTCCGCTACCTGCTAAAAAAAAAAAATAAAAGCACTAACAGTACAGTAAATGATTTAAAGACGATTCTCAAGGTTAAAATTAATTTGGAACAAAAAAGTACTATTGTATGCAAATTTTCATGTAATTGCTTTGAAATCGCGTGAGGACAAAAACCGAATTGATATAATGATAAATTTACATGATAGTTATAAATAGCTGTGACCTTATTAGATATGATGTTAGGAATAAATTACTGACGATAGTTTCGAAGTCGTTTACGAGGACGATCAAAAAATTTTATCAAAATTAAGATCTTTTTTTACATCATGACTGTACAAAAAATGTGTGAATTGAGTAACAGAAAAAGGGAGAAAATCGTTTTTGTTCCTATGATAATTTTTGGGAATTACTTAGAAAATACTTGTTTGTTATTGCAAAAAAGTTGGTACTCGATGGAATGATTTTTGATCGGAAAATTTATTTGAGTTAGGCAATGTTTTATTTATTTTCAAATGTATCAACTGGTTTTTTTTTTCGGGATCATAATTTTTTTATTCTATTTTCAGAATCTTAAAATCAGCAAATTTCAACTTTTCTAGTTTTGCTTTTCCAGAATTTGAAATTCCGAAATTTTTAGATTTCAAACAATTGAATAACTATACTCAAAGCTGTTTTAAAATTGAATCGGAAAACATTTTTGTACGTATAAATTGAATAATTTTGATTTGTCCTTGAATTCCAAGATCGTATAAATTATTATAACTCTTCGACATATCAGAATTTCGTTAATTTCAACTTTATTTCAGTAACGATCCAATATTTTACATCGTTACCAAAAACGCATTACGATAAAAAACAAAAATCACGTTTTATTGGAAAAAACTTCCAGGAATACCCTCAAAAAAAAGCTTGTAGAAAATAAGTGATACGTAGGATATGGAAAAATTGTTCTTCCTTTTGAAAGAAACGGCGGTGCTAAAAAATCGTGATGGGAGAAAAGCGTATTTTTAAGATAGCGACTTTATAAAAAATATTTTTACGATGTAAAAATGCGTAGAGAGCAAAACACCTGATTATAAAATTATTTCGAAATCAGGCACGTATATATTTTTTGAAAAATCTTAGATATTTTCATAAATTACGAGTCAAAGTTGAATCCACTTAGGCTATGTGAGATAAATAAATTGAGATCGTTCATCAAACTGCGGTAAGAATAAAGGCAATAAGGAAAATAAAAAAAAGCTATATTTTTTTCGCTGAATATTTTGTTTTCAAGCACAAAAAAAAAAGAATTTTAGAGTTGATTGCATTTTTTGAGAAACGTTTATTACTAGATAATGTTGGAAGCACAAGTTTGTATACGAAAAAAAAAGAAAGAAAAAAACGATTGCCAGCACTTGCACGTTTTCAATGTCGGCACAAAGTTGCTACGTTATTATGTAACTTAAACAATCAGGACAGCTTCAAGACTTTGAAAGCAGCGTTTTTTACATTAACTTATTCCTCTACCAATCAAATGCAGGTGTATAAGTGTGCCTCTAATTTTATGTAATCTAGAAAACAAATGTAAGCGGACAAAAACAATGAAAGAGTGCAATTATTGTTAATTATGGGACGGTTTTACATCGTGTGACAAATTTTTCATTTATTTTTATAAAATCATTTGTAGATGCTCATTGATAACGCTGGGAAAGAACTCCTATTATCTCAATTTTTTATTGGGATTATCAATTGTTTTATACTTTACACTTTTTAGGTTGCGAAAATAAAATTTCCAAACTTGTGAATTTTAAAAAGTCGAATTCGTGATTTACGAACTTTCAAGAACTTTTTGACTTTATTTTTAAAATTTGAAAATGAAGTATTAAACCATATCCAGGAAAATCAAATGAAATTCAACATTTTCCCTGTCTATGAGAAAAATTTACACGAATTTGAATTCGGAGGTTCGGAAGCTGAAAATTTTCAATTTTAGAACTACCTGAGAATAAAAAACTTTTCTACACTCGAATTCTTTGAAGCCTTTATTCCTCACGCACAGTCCCAAACAAAAATTCAAATTCGCTCGCAAATGTACATAAAAAAAGCTTAGAAGTTAAAAATTTGTGGATGAATTTAATGAACGAAAACGGACTGCACCTAGAATTTATTTTTTTTTATAAAAAATAGCTAATGTAAGTGAGAGATGAATTACTCGTAATGGATATATTAACATAGAAGTAAATATTGTTTTTAAAAGTGGTGAGATGATAAAAAATTGTTTATAAAAATGCAGGAAAAAAACAATCATGTTTTATGTGTACAAAATAAAATACTCGAAAGCTTTACTAAACCTGTATCATCATACTGCAAAACGGAGCTAATACAGTTTATATAATTTTTTTTTGTTTTAATTGAACAGCTTTTTTAATTAAATTAGTTAATTGTGGTTAATGAATTTGACTCTAACTTTGGATTATGAAATCTACACACATTTTTTCGAACTTTGAGTGTTTGAATTTCAAGTGCCTATAAATAAGCTTTTTGAATTTGTGGACAAATGGAATTGAATCGAAAAGCTTTTTGTTCAAGTTTTTCCGAATTATTTTACCAATTATTGAATTACTAGTTTGTACTAATTAACAACAAATAACTTGCAAAATGAGAATACGAACTTTTCCACACTTAAATTCGCTCCGTTTTGCAGCTCAAAAAAATGGCACTAGAAAAGTGTAATGTATAGAAGTTGTGATCGCGAAATGGATGTACATAACGCAGAAAAAAAATAATCAACTAATTAAACAAATAACATTATGAATAAAAAAATTTGTTCCAGATCAGAAAAAATTCTAAATTCTTTATTTTAAGTAAAAAAGAACTCAACTTTCAACCTTTTTTTACCATTCGTTATTTTCATTAAGTAATAAACAAAAATCAACGTAACAAAAGCAGTTAATGTTATGACATAGCAAAACACGCGCTGTGTTGAAATTTACTTTACTTGAATGTTAGAGCACAATGTATTTGTTCAGTGACGTAAGCTGTAAAAAATTGTTAACATTAAATAAACTTTTAAAAAACGTTTATTCCTTGTCATTTGATACCCAACATCCCATTTTTCATTTATGGATTAAACGGCTGTCAAATAAATTCACAGAAATGCAATTTTCATGTTTGAAATACTAAATTTATTATTAAATATGAAACGATTTTCAGCACCATTTGCTGTCGAAGTAGGAGTTTGTGACTTTTTTTTGACAACAATATTGTTCATGGAATGCTTTTAGCTCGATTTATTTTTGTGGTTCACTGTGATTCGACCTTTAGTTTTCAGCCGATCAAATTCACGAAAAATAAATTATCGAAAAAACTGGAATCTTTCAAGTCATTATTCATTCTTTCAATGATTTGCATTGGTCGCAGTTGTCCATTTTTTCATTGAATTCTTCGATTTGGAGAGTCATCTCGAAGAAATCGTACTTGTCGTGGATGTTCCTTGTCGCTGTGCGAAGAATGTCCTGGGGACTTGTTCCTGGCCCTAAAAAAATTAAATAAGTAATTTGAGGAAAAAAATCAATTTTTACAAACTCTGTAGAATTATAACGTTTTTTGATTTAAAAAATTTGAAGAATATTAGACAGTTTCAGTATTTTTACTGAATTTTCAACATTTTCCATAATTTATGAAATGAGTAAAAATTTTGGAGATTTTTGGAATTTTTGAAAATAATTGACAAATTTCGAAATTTGATATGTCTTTTAATTTGTCAAAATAATAAAGGTTTCAAATATATTACAAAAACTATTAGAAACTTTCAAATATACTTTCGAAATGAAGGATCTTTTGTCATTGTCTGAAATCAAGTTTTTTAGATTTTTATTACGAAATTCACAAAACACACTTGTAGGTAAATATTTTGAAGAACTATGATAATAAACAAAATTTTATAATTCATTAACATTTTCTGAAACTCTACACTTTATTCATAATATTTCTAATGATTTATGTTGTTGAATTTTTCGAAATTTTGATAATTTCGAATATTTTTCTAAGATTCCCGGTTATTCAAAATTTTGGACGATTTTAGTACGATAAAACATTTTTTATATCATAAAAAATTTAAACTATATTGCATCATTGTCTATAGTTTTACTTAATTTGTAAATTTTCCACAATCTTGAATATTAATTAACAATTCCTGAATTTATACAAATTTTTAGAATTTCTGAGTTATTGACAAATATTTTACATGTTTTTTTAATTATTTGGAATTAAAAATTTTACGAAATAATACAAACTATTTGAACCTTTCGAATTCTTTGAAAATGTTGAGATCTTTCATGACTGTCTTATATTAATGAAGTTTTTCAGATATTTATCGGAAAATGGAAAAATCAAACACTTTTGTACATATTTTAAAGAACTGCGATAGTAGAACTACGATAATATACACAGTCTAAAAAATGCAAGAAAGCTTTCTAAAATTTTACACAATTTTTTTTAATTTCGTAGAATTATTTGCAATTTTTCTGTATAATGTTTAACTTTTTCTAATTTTTCAACGTTTTCAAAATTTCGAACGATTTCTCAAAATCAAGATTTTTATTAGGATTTGCAAAATTGAAGACGATCTTCGTATGATGAAACATTTTTTGATTATAAAAATTTCAACTATAATATTGCACAGTTTCTGTAGTTTTACCGGATTTCAAAAATTTTCTACAATCTACAAAATGTACAAATTTTTCGAATTTCAAACACAGCATATTTTTCCATTTTATTAAGATTTTTCGTAAATTTTAATGCCCTTCGAGTTGTTTCAGATTTTAATCAGAAAATTCAAAATATTATCACAAATATTTCAAAAAAACGCGATAATGAGTAAAAAATTAAAAATCAAAAACATTTTCATCAATTATTTATTCTAGAAATTTTGAAATTACAGAAAGGTTGAAACCTTCTACGACTTCCAAAGCTTCAATCATAATTTTCGAAATTTTTGAACTTTTTTCAAAATTCTAGGTCTTTATTAGAATATCAAATTTTTCGACGTTCTCCTTAAGATGAAAAAAATTTATTGTTTTTTAAGCAAAATATAAACTTCAGTACAGTTTTTCCAGTTTTACCAGGTTTTCGAAATTTTTCACAATCTAGAAAATTTACGAACATTTCCGAAAATTTATTGACTTTCCAAAGTTTTGAGAATTTATAAGAATCTTTGAAATTTTCAATATGTACGTATTTCGAAGAAATATGATACTGAAGAGTCTCAAAAATTCAGGAACATTTTCTGATATTCTACAAATTTTTCGGACTTTACAGACTTATTTATTTTTAATGTTTTTCAATGATTAATAATTATCGAAATATTAAACATCATACATGTTATTCAAAATTTTCCAGATTAAAAAAAAATTTGTCTGATATAATATTATCACTTTTCGTAATTTGAAAAACATTGAGAAAATGTGAAAGATTTTTGAATAATAATTTGAAACTTTGAAAATACAGTTTTGGAAACTGATGAATTCGAACAATCATTTTCCCATTTCCAAAACTTTTTCACAAAGCTACGCAAGTTTCAAAATTTTTCAAAAAATGGCATAAATTTTTTTCTCAAAGTTTAAAATTATATTTCAAAATCTTACTTAACTAATTGTATCATTGGCTTAAAAATTCAAAGTTGTAGTAACTGTAATTAAAGAAATAAAACGATAGAAGCAAACTAATTCATCTCCCAATTCTATTCAAATCATCACAATCTGCAAACAAATTCTTTCAACACCACTTACTGATAGCCAGATGTGCTGAAAGCGCATTTTTGTCCAAAGACAAAGCCCAAATGCGTAGGTTGTGAACCTTGAGCACGCCCTCGATTTGTACAAGAGTATTTTCCACTTGGGAGTAGTCGTATCCTCGAGGAATTCCTTCCATCAAAACGTTCATCACATCCTTAATAATAGCGATCGTGGTTAATATGACTAGGATTGAAAAAAAGAAGGTACACATTGGATCAACTATGCTCCATTCCGGCTAGAAAATTGAAAATATTCTTCATATTATTACATCAAACCCTAACACTGTTTACCAAAAATTAACATAAAATACACATAATATTTATTACAAGTAATATTTTATTTATTAAGTCGAAGGAAGTTGTTCATCAAATAATTCAATTAAATTATTTATTATTATATATCTTCAAAACTAAGCATAATATTAACAGATTCATGCTGTCAAGTTTCTTGAAAAAGGTTAGAATTTATTACATGCTTTGTACTTTGTTTTTTGGACTTGCCTTGAAATAGATGACAAGCGCTGCAATGAAAACGCCAACGCTTTGAATGAAATCGCCAACGACATGGATATAGGCTGCTCGAACATTTATATTATTGCGATCATTTTCTTGTTTTACAGTAGCCCTTTCTTCTTGACACTTGTCAATTTTTTCGCTTCTTTTGCTGTCATGGTGGCCATGACCGTGACCTCCATGACTGTGTCCATGACCTCCATGGCCGTGACCATGTTGGTGAAGAGACAACCCCATTCTATTAACAAAAGTTACAATATTTAATCTATATATATTTCACTCATCAAATAATTAAATGCTTGTTCCAAAAAAGAGAATCTACCCTTAGATTTTTATGAATTCTAGAACAATGATTTGCAAATCGGAATTTCGGAATTTTCATTCGTTTTTAATTTTGTAGAAGAATTAAGTCAAACGTTTGAGATTACATAGGAAAAATTACTGGCAAAAGTGATTACAAAGTGAGCGTACACGAGATTTACCGCGACACCAATGGCCGACGTAATCAGCATTACTTCGGCATTTAGCTCGAAGTCTTTGTGAATAAGTCGTTCTACAGCGAGCCAAAGCAAAATTCCTGTCACGATCCATATCATCAATACTGAAGTTAATGCCCCGATCACCTGGAAAATTAAATTATTAATTAAATTATTGATTAACCATTTGATTATTGATTGCCAAAAATTTTCAAATTAAATACTAAAGAACCATTAAGTTCTTGAAAACTTCGAATAATAACTAACGAAAAATTTCTCTTGATTTTGAAACAGATTCACAAATTCTAGAAAGAAAATACATCGTGCCTTTTTTTATTCATAATTACGAGGAAGAAATTAATTCAAGTGCATTTTTTCTCGACGAATATTTGCGTAAAATATACTTCTTTATCTTAATTTGCACGTTACGATAAGAATGATTAACGCACCTCGGCGCGATACCAGCCAAAAGGCATTTTCCGTGTCGCTGGTTTGCTCGCGACCCATATCGAAAACAGCGATATCATGAAAGACGCGAAATCTGTTAAAAGATGCGCTGCGTCTGTTGCTATTGCTAAACTGTTGGACCAGATTCCACCTGAAATTTTAAAAATCGACCATATCATTAACTTTCATAAAAGTATATTAAATTTTTTTGAATTTCAAAATTTATTGAATTCTCTACATCTAACGTTCTACGACTTAGGGATTTTGACTGGCGTATAAAAATTTAGATACTACAGGATGTTTTACTTATAATTTGTGTGATAAAGTTTCCAAAATCGAACTCTTAGGTCAAAATCGAGGGACCTAGAAATTTATCAATTTTCGTAAAAGAATTTTCAGACTCAAAAGGGTCTAAAACAAAAAGATTAAAAATATAATTGCTAAATTCAAAGATACTTATGATTTATTATTTAAAAAATCAAAAAATATTTTGATTTTTAAATAAAAATTTTGAATGTTCCGTATATAAAAATTATGTCGTAAAAATTTAAACTCAACTAGAAGATAAATATTTTCATGCAGCTTACCTACTATTTCTCCAACCATAAAAAGCACGCATAGTATACTAGCTATAATAAGCTTTTTTCGTGCTTTTTGGTCGATTTCTTCGTTTCGTTCTCTATGACAATGATCCTCATCTGAAAAAAAAATTCATTGAAACATCGATAATTTGTCGTGTGTTCATAAACTCAATCAAAAAAAAGTGTTCTCAAAAATTTCATAGTTCATAAAAATGCTCATTTCTAAATTCCTTTGATATAAGGAAAAAAATTTCTTCGTGCAACAATAACTGCATTTTTTCTAGTATATTAGATCTAAAGATTATTTATTAAATTAGACAATAAATTTTCTGAAATTAAAACAGAGTAGACAAACCATATCAATTGTTTTTACGTAGATACAAATAGTGCTCTTTGAATACACTTCTTTGAACTGACACAATAAAAAAATTTTTTGTACCTTTTTAATTCAACATGTTTGATTTTAGATTACGTATTAAACAATTTTCAAAAGTTACAGAGAGTGAAATTTTCGGAAATTTGTATATCCATTCGAAGAATTTTTGACCAAAGAAATCATTTTCTTTTCAGGAAGATGAAACGTTCAGATGATTCCAGGGTATTCGAAAAATTTGAAGTGAATTCCAGTTTTACTTTTTTATAAATGAATAAATGCTAATATTTTTTTAAATAAAAATTTTTCGGTTCATACTTTCCAAAAGCCAGAATTTACTTATGGAAGCTCAAACATTATTGTAATTACTTATATCATTTAAAATTTTCATAACGAAAATTCAAGGTTAAATAATTGTCAGTTGTAATCTTGAATAATTTAAGAACTTCTTTGGTTGACTTTTAATGACTTTCAGGGCTAAGCAAAGTCCGATTATTTTCGTTCCTAAGTTTGGGTAATCCAAGTTTTTAAATTTTTCTGTATCACAAATTTTTTGAATCAATGAGTATCAGTTTCCTGAATTTATTAACTGTAATTTAAGAAAAAATAGGATTCAAACTTAATGTTCTTTCCTTTAGTGTTTGAGTAGTGGAGAAATTCAAGATCTTCGAAAGGGATTGAAAAATTCGGTTTAATTTTCAATGTTTCATCAACTCATTTTTTAGACACTGAATTGAAGAATTTGAGTTCTTGATCGGTTCTTAATTCGATAACGCAAATATTTATTTCAAAAATTGACACGTAATATACAAAATTTTTACTATTATGTATCATTTATTTACAATTGTGAATTTTAGAATCTGAATTGCAAATTTATGAACTTGAATCATATGGAATATAAGAAAAAAAATTCTCTAATAGGAATTCTACACCCTCCCATTGAATGATATGTAATTCTAGAGTTTTAAATTTTGGAAAGTATAATTATAGGATTCGAAATCACAGAAAACACTATGCAGGATTTCAAATTCCAGCACATGTGGTAGATTTTAATAAATTTTATTGCATGATATATGATTCTAAAATCTGTGTATTTGAAATTTGGTATCCTAAAATTGTTTATCTCACAGTGTAAGTTTCAAGTCTCTATTATATGAATAGAGAAATGCAGAACTATAAACATTCTGGAATAGAGAATCCTCAAGTTTGAAATTTTAAGAGCCTCAAATTCTGACATTCAAATTTCTACAACGTACATTTTTGCGATCCTGATACATCTAATTCCGATTTTGTTACGATATTATGACTATCGAATTAAAAACCTAAGAGTATAACATGCTATTATATAATAATAAATTCATGAATTAAAAATTATACTTATAATCCTAGAATAAAATTCCAAGTTCTTAAATTTTTTAATTAACTCTAGAATTTCAAATCCGACAATGTAACCGATACCTAGTACCATGAATTCGATGACATAAAATTATAAGGTTTCGAACCTGAGAGAATAAAATTCTAGAAATCCGTAATTCTACACAGGAGTTCCAAATTCTTTGAGATAGTATTCTAAAAGTCATTAGATCTATAATATCAGCTAATGAAATACTGAACCAAATAATGTAACATTCTATAATTCGAAAAAAAAAAAAATTAAATATCACAGACTTGGGAATCTTGAAATAGAGATCTTTAAGCTCATGAAATCTGGAATGTAGAATGTCGAAATCTAAAATTCCAATGAATATAATGACATTATTTTTAACACCAAGAATGAAAAAAATTTTTTTTTCATTTTTCATTTTTTTCATTTTAAGCTCACTTTCATTTTCATGACATTTACAATTACCTCCCTCAAATGAATACCTTTCCAGGAGAATTGCACTTTTACTGGAAAATAATTCCAAGCAAGCTGGATTTTTGCGTAGTTTTATGGAACCATAAGAAAAGCTTAAATCTGAATGTGCATTATCCTCACCCCCTTAGATTCGGCGTTATCTTGTGAATAAGGGTTGAATCGGATTATCACTCATAACTCTTGTCCATTACATTTCTCAAGAAGAGAAAAGTATATCATTTTGTAGCCAAAAACAATAGCTTTCAAACGACGTATCACACAAAATTCCAAACTTTTTTTTTCAATGCAAAAAAATCATTGTTTATTAACGAAAATCCTTAAAATATCAGTTATAGTGGAATTTCTCATTTCTGGTTGATCGAATTCGACAATTATTTTGGTAACAAAAAATGTGACCTCGCAGCCTAACACCGTGTTTACCCACAGGTCCGTGCCTTTTCATACTCGTGAAAACAAAACATACGATTTTCCACTTGCTCCAAAGCATCGTTAGAAAAGGTGGTCGTAGGATTTCTAATACACGTAAACACGAAAACGCGCGTTTTAATGTTCGAGATATGAAAATATGTTACATATACTGAAAATATTCGAAGCTAGAACTTTTTTTCTCAATTTCAGTATTTTTCACATTCAGATTTAACCGTGATTAAATTTCATGTGCTTGGCAACAATTTTAATGAAATTTTGTTTCTCGTGCTTTTTTGGAATTTTGAAACTTTAAGGGGGGGGGGGGTACAACGATATCACCTTTTTTTAAAAAACCATTGTAAATAAAGACAGACCTAATGTCAAAAAAATATTTTTTCGAAAATTTTAATATTAAAAATCATAAATTGGCCCAAAAATTTCGTTTTTTAAAGTTTTCAAAGAACTTGGTTGTCAATAATACGTGTAAAAAAAATAGGCCCATCACATTACCGAAACGTCGTTATTATCAAAAATGTGCTACAAACGAAATCTCTTAGAATTACTAGCAATGAAATATGATCAAAAATTAATCTTAACACGTTTTCCATAAGTTTTTAACATAAGCAGTTTTTTCAAAATGTTTAGGCTAGAAAAAATATATTTATATAAATGTTATAATGTATGTCATAAATTCTCTAACTTTCACAAAACAATTGAGGTATTTTAAATTCTCCACAAAATTGCTCTTATGTAGAACGGTTATTCATGTTTGATAGAAATGCATAAAAATTACCTTTTGATTCGACATGTTCGACACCTTCGTTTACTTCTGTACTACATAATAAAGAATTTTCGCTTTCTTCGTTTTCATAAAAAATTTCTATTTTTTATGGTAGCACAAGTGCCCAACTGCCTAAGCATACCGAACAGCAACGAGCCCTCGGAAAAACTAACTTATTTTCCCAAAATATATCGAGTCCTCAAAAACACGTTGCACGACACATTCTTCAGCTCCTTATCACCTAAAATCTTATCTAGATTGAGTGAATAGGCGTCCCAAAAATGGGCCCGACAAAATATAATCAATATATACAATCTCAATTCCAGGGGGATTTTTCAAGTCATGCAGAATGACTCCGTAATAATAGAGATTCATTGGCAATTTTGGACTGAAGCGCATTTAAAAGCAGAAATTATTTGCTTAACGGGAAAATACATGCGTTGAAAAAAATGATGAAATCATGCTTTACATTTTTTGTTAACAAAATTTTTCCCATTTGATCAACCGGAAACGAGCAATATTATTATTATATGAATGACTTTCAATTCGTCCACTTTATTTCGGCATTGTCTGAATGAACTCAACTTTAACATTGTGGACTTTTAACACAGCGATTTTAAAAGTCCACAGTGTTGAAGTTGAATTCATTCGGACAATATCGGAAATGATAAATTTCACTATAACTGATATTTCCACGATTTTTGTTAGTAAACAATCGATTTTGTGCATTGAAAAAAAAAGTTTGGAATTTTGTGTGATAAGTCGTTTGGAAGCTATTGTTTTTTGCTGTAAAATGATATACTTGTCTTTTCTTGAGAAATGTAATGGACAAGAGTTATGAGCGATAAACCAATTCAACCATTATTCACAAAATAACGCCGAACCTAAGGGGGTGGGAATAGTGCAAATTCAGATTTAAGCTTTTCTTATGGTTCCATACAATCATGCAAAAATGCTTGGAATTATTTCCCAGAAAATCATTGTAGAAAGTGCAATAATTATTCTCCTGGACTATCGCCGAAGATAATTTTTTCTTTATCTTTATAATATAAATATGCTTTCATACTATTTACATACTATAGTCATTATGGATGTAAGTAACGTATGATATTCATTTGTATAAGATTAAGTCTAATGTTATAGATACTTTCTATTTCAACATAGGTACAGGCATGGTTTTCATTTTTCACAATACCAATATATTCCAAATTACAATGTATTATTGCTTTTGGCTCAGACGAATTCGTTGACTTATTGATAATCAAATAATATCGTTTTCAGATAATTGCGAGAATTTTTTTTTCAAACGCTCATAACTTCGTCAAAAATTAACGACTACGAACTGTTCTTTGATTAAAATGTTTTTTATTGTTATCACTTTGAAACAAAATAGCAAACTGCTGTATTCTCATGTTACAACAAAATTATTCAACAACAAAACCGATGCAACGTCAATATTATAAGGTTAAAAATTTTTTAACTTTTTTATGACAATCACGGTTGGAAGAAAATGTTCTTGTTGACAAATAAAGTTTTAAATATTTTTTTTAAATAAAGCTTTACCTACAAAATGAAAAAAAAATTATAGCAATCGGACAATTTCCACCCAAGTTATTGAATTGTAAAGAAGAATTAACATCTTGCGATTGAGGAAAATCAACTTTTTTGACGATATTTCAAAAATCTACGTCGAAACAACTGAAATTCAAGCAAAAAGAAAAAATACGTGGCTTGTTGAATTCGATAGAAAAGCTATTAAAAAATTTCATTAAAAAAAAAAAATCTGACCTGAATTATCTAGATGATTAGAGATGAAATGATGACCTATGCACAGAAAAAACAAAAGGTTATTAGCAATATTTTCATTTGCAGCAATGCATTTTTAAGAAATATGAAGCAGACCATTCAAATTCTTAGCCTCAGTGAATGACACGAGTTACTAAAAACACGTCTTTAAATAAAAGCATACATGATTTTCGTATTCCGAGGTAAAAAGTACTAGAATATTGTAGTTTTTACAATAAAATTGCAAATTTCGTAAATTTTATTTTGTCTTTTTAATATTCTATAATAAAAATTGTTCTACACATTGTACAAATTATAATATTCATGCCAGTTTTTACTAGGTAATTTTGGAAAATTGAAAATCTACAGAATTCAAATTACACTACATAAATTGTAATTTTTACTTTAAGTACTAATATTAGTGTAAAATGAAACATTAAATACACTTTTTACCTTTTATCATTTGTTATTTCATTCGTATAATATATTTCATGCAAGTATTAAAAAAAAATATTGTACATGTACGTATATGTAACAGTAATATTCATGTATTATTGTAAAATCTACAATATATTTCGACTGTTTCCAATATTGTATCAATTACAATATGATATTGTAGAAAGTACTAAAAATATAGCAAAAAGAACTATACAGATCTGAATACTGGGAAAATTGTTTGGCATTTTCTGAAGTTTTGATTAATAAATAATTACAATAATGACATTGTAAAAAGAACGAAAAAAGTATGTATCTCAAAAAACGAAATATGTAGAGGAGATTTACAACAAAATATATCTACATACTCCTACAATATCATTTGAAAATTTTATCATAAATTGTGACAGAAACTGGTATAAATATCTAGCAAAAAGTAAAATATTTCAGACAGATTTCACAGTAAAATAAAGTATTGTAATAATTACTATTTTTTTCTCATTATGGTATTGACGCTTATTCTTTATTGCGACAGCACCATGAAAACGATTTTGTAATTATTTTTCTCTACGATCATGTTCTTCACGCTCGTGTCGTGCGCTGCGGCAATACGCGATAATAGTAAAAAAGCGATACCGACTATTAAACAAAAGAAAAAGAGATTGTTTTTTCCAAAAAAAATGAAAAAAAAAATACAGGGTACATTCTGAACAAGATTTCACCATGATTGTAGATCTTGAAGATAGAAGCAATAAGAATTGTGTGAACTGTTGTTACTGAAAATTAGGTTACTTCGAAAATTCAATTTAAAAAAATACTAATCGCAAAGAAAAACTTTATAACTACTTCAAATAAAATTTTATCAAATTCTAGCGGCATTGTCAAAAGTTCTTAATTTTGTTTTACAATATTGAAAAATTTTAGATTTGAAATTCCAACATTAAATATAAAAAAAAAACAACAACCAAGCGGTGAATAACGTATTTCTGTTATTTTTTTGTTTATTAATTTGATAAATTTATTTTTACCACTATCTAGAAAACACATGAAATTTCAGTGTTTTACTTGACGTGGTTTGATCCACTAACAAAATATTTGAATTTCATAGTAAAATGAAATCATATCCGTACCTGACCGATTGTTTTGAAATGGAAAGCATCTATACTCTGACAATAGTAATCGTCTTCATAACAATCATATTTTGTTATAAACGATACCATACAGTAATTACTGTAGAAATTTCACGAGATCTTGACAGAAAATTTTCTGGACAGTAATTTTATCAAAAAAGATCACTGCACAAATGATCATTGCACTAAAAACACTTGCACAACAAATTTTTGTTCATTCATGTTTTGGACAAACTGCATTAAGCAAAAATTCGCAAAATATTCAATGCATGAAAGACTTTTACTCGAATGAAACCCAACTATTCTTTAAACTATCCTCAAAATTCATTAAAATTTCCTCCTACTTCGTAATTTCAAAGAATATTTGTTTAAAATCCTTCCACCAATGTTTATCAAACTGCAAATACTGTAAAAACAAACTTACTTCGGGAAGGGCCATTTTGGTAAGTCGAATTTCCATCTTGTACAACCGTGCAACATCCGGAGAGTTTTCCGTGCACGCAGAAAATCACCTTTTTGGGCGCATTTTCCTTCTCCTCAGACTCATTGGGAGCCGGTGGAATGCTCGTTCCGTAGCCGAAAGCCGCTCTATCTTGAAATCTGAAATTTCATAAAATACACACCACAAACCTTCACTACAATTTACAAACGAAAAATGGGTTTTTAAATAATAAAATATCGCACATTTCAACGTCTGAGGACATCGCAAAAGCTTCGACACAATGAACTCTCGTCAGTTCCGAAAAGATACTGTTATCGCAACAAAACAACAGCGTTTTAATTTTCCATGCGTGATTCCCTACCTCGATTTCATCGCCCGAGATAAATAAAAGTGCGAATCTCTTATTTTCACGTGTACTTAGTAGGCAACGCCACTTGATAATAAACGTCTTTTTTTTGTTAAGTGATTAGATATACGATAAGCTGTCTTGGAATCACATTTTTTATTTACTCAGATCCGATTTCCCAAAAGAATAAAACGCAAAGAAGGGCAGTTCAGAAAAATAATGTTTTCAACCATTGTGAACAAATGTTATGAAATTGATTTCATGAACTTGACGATCTCTTGGAGACAATTTTTCATATTCAAGAAATCACGGTAATAAATAATAATAGGATTCTTGTTTGAATCTATGGCCTTTCTTTAATATTTTTAGAATTTTCGATCATTAGCTTTCAGGTCTTATTCAGGCATCAACTAACAATCAATAACTATTGTTATTATAAACTGACATCAAACAAATACAAGATAAACCAATCTTGTAATAGGATCATTTCATCTCAAATCCTCCAGGTAATTTAGGCTAGACCTTTTTTTCCATAAAAATTTTTTATACCTTCTCTATCAAAATCAATGAAACACGTTTTCTTTTTCTTGCTTGAGTTCCATTTAAAGGGATGAAATTTTTAATTCAATTTCTGTTACACGAAAATTCTATAACTCTCACGTAAAAAATGTTTTTTTGAAGAATATTTAACTTATTTGATTTTAGATAGTTGTCGCTCTTGATGATAAAAATATTTTGAAATTTCCAAAAATATTGTTTCATCAAACGGCGATTCGAATTTTCTCAACCTTAAAAAATTTTCAAATCTACTGACTCGTGGTTTTCTGAGAAAATTGATCAATCATTGAAATAAAATCATGATTTTCGTTGACTCAGGGCAAGCAAATAAACAGATTCGGATTTTGTCGCGTTATCATCAACTATTATTGTTCGTATCATGAAGATATGCCTGGCAACGCCGTGTGCAAAGATGCCAAACAATGGTGTAACATGTAACTTCGGATATCATTAAATGCCGTGCGTAAATACTAAAGAAATATTTCATTTCCTCGTCACGATGAAATAATTCAAAGTCTTCCCATGAAATAATTAGTTTTTACTGTTAAAATATGGATGTAAAAGTTGATGTGGTAAGTTTTTAAAATTTGCATTAGGTATCTTTCAACATATCTTTAATTCGAGTGAGTAAATTTTCAACATAATAAAAAGTCATCGAAATAATTTAAATACGGTTATTCGTCTTTTTTGAACTAGCTTACTTATTCGTTACTTTTAGTTTAAGGTTCTATCGATTAGATTATAAGTTTTCAAATAGAACCTACAGTTAATAAATAAATAAAGAAATCAGAATTTATAGTAGTTTTCTACTTCTTAATTTAAAATTGAGTGAATAAGTTCTAAATGTAAAAAAGAAAACAAAATATTCAAAAATAAGCAAGAGTTTAAATTTCTGTAATTTTGAACATTTGAATTAAAGTTTCAAGTTTTTAACTCTTTATTCGAAACGTAGGAAAAAAAATTAACCAATAACATTGTATGTATAAAATTTGTTATTATTTGTTACTTTTGAACACAATTTCTATTTAATTTTCAATTTTTAAAATCTCGTTTTTTAAAAATTGTCATAGATATAGAAAAATGTTGAAAAACATAAGAAAATTATTATAAATTAAGAATGTTTAGATAGACTACTTATTTCAATTCCACTGAACTATTATAAATTACACCGATTTCAAAAAACGTCAAATTTTGAACTAAAACTCTGTTTTCTGCGAACAAATGTAAATCCTGAAAACTTATATACTTATTTCCGGAATTTTACAGAATTTATTAATTTCTTTGACATATTCAGAAAGTCTGCATAATTTTAGTCAAATATTCAACAATTTTATATCTGCAATCTAAAAAATTACAAGCACGAAATTTGTATGAACAACAATCTGATAACATTTTGTTGGCACAAAAATTTTTATATGCAATTTCGGTTAGAAATATTCTAAACAATAAAAATACCTTGAATTCTATTTCGAATTTCTTTTTTTCACAATTCTCAATTTTCTTTATTCGAATATTGAACATTCCAAACATAATTTATATTTTGCACTTTGAAACAAAAAAGTATAATGAAAACCTTTATTTATACAAATGAAATTTTGATTTTTACTTTTCTTTACGTAACCAAGTACTTGACATGGTTCAAAAATCACCGCAATCAACTTCCTGTTGTCGCTCTGTATACGTTGAATATACTCGTATGTAGAGAGTGAAGAATGATACGCTATTACGTTTTTTCATCGAAAAGATCAAAGTTGAATTTCCATTGCATTCAATTTCAAAGAATAAAAAATTTTTTATGTCTTTTTACGTAATATGCACCTCTTTGACATTGTAATGTAAATTTATAATGAGGCACAAAATAGTGTTGGAAAATTTTGAAGATTCAAAAATATTTCAAAGTGAAAATCACTTCCACCAAAAAACAAATTTAAGAATTTTTAAGTCGAAAAATCACGAAGATCAAGAAATCATTTAGAAAATTTTTGGTAAATGCTGAAGAGGAGAAAAGTGCATTCATTAATCAGGTAACAAGTAAAGAAAATTTATAAACAGACATGTATGTATGAAATGTTTTGATTTATTGAAAAATTGGTATTAAAATTTCAATATTGCAGGTTTTTTTAATAGAAATCGTTTCGTTGGAATAATTTTAATTTCAATCTTAATACATACTTAAACGATGTTTAAAATCGAAAAATTTGAAATACAAATTTAAAAAGTGTAGATTGAAGATATTAATTCGTAACTTCAAAATCATCAGAATTTTTAAATTGCAAAGATGTATATTTATGAGCCATGATTTCAAAAATCACGAAAATCGTATTCGTATTCGGAGAATTGCAAACTTTCCGAATACGAAACAAATTTTCCTCTCTTTATAATTTCTAAATTTTTTCGAGTGAATTTTCACTCGATTAGAGTGAAATTTCCACTCGAATTTAGTTTGCAGGATTTTTACTGGAAGAAATATAGAGAATGCATGTAAGTCGAATTCCAAGTCGAAAATTTATCTTTTGAATTCAAATTAAATTTAAAGAAACTACATACTTTAGTTTTTATTGATATTCGAATTAAAAGTTTCAATATTTCGAGATTTCAATTATACAATCAAGGATTTAAATAAACAATAGTGAAATTGAAGAATTTTCGCTCTCGATTCAAAAAAGTGATTATGGCAATTCGTAACTTCAAAAATTCCAGATTCCGTTAATTTTATCCTATAAGAAATTAAAAAATGCACGTATTCGCAAGTCTCTAAGTTCTAAAATTCGTAAAATTGCAGAATTTCGAATCTTTCGAAATTGAATTGACATTTTCTTTCTGCTAGTGGAACTGCAAGATGACATTTTTTTGATTCACTATAAAATTTTGAGAATCAGTTTCAATTTATTGAAAATTCGAAAGGTAGTCATAATATTTCAAGATTTTTCAATTAAAGTTGACATAATAGAATAATTTGGATTGGCGTTGTTAATTGTTGAACAATGATAAAATTGAAACACTGGCCCTGCAGATAAAAATAGAAACAAAGGTTCAAGTTTGTAACTTCAAAATTTACAGATTCTGTTTAATGATGATTAATATATTTCTCAAAACTGAAATTCAATGTATTTATGAATCTTAATGATCAGTATTTGAAAAACTGAAGAATTTTTATTTTACAAGAATAAATCAAAATTTTATCTCTGCCACGAACAAGGCAAATTTTTCGATGGAATTTCGCTAAATTCACAGTTAAATTTAAAGAACCCGTTTTAATTTATTTTGAAACTGGAATTAAGTCCCAATATTTCAAGACTTAGAAGTGAAAGTTGCCTAATGATAATTATTCGATTTAATAATTTCAACTCTTGAACAATCATAAAAATAAAAAAATTTTGCTAAAAATTCAAAAAAGTGACGATGCCAAATCATCATTTTAAAATATTTATATTTTCTTTGATGTACATGAAAATTTGCTCTTATCGAAAATTAAAAAAATGTATGCCTGTACTAAAATTTCGAAAATTTCTCAAGATTCTAACTTTAGGAAATTGCAGGATTTAGAATCTTTCGAAAATTATTCGACATGTTTAGTATGATACACATAATTCAAATAAAAAGTTGAGTTTTTGTAACTGACATACATATTTGTATCAATGTAATTAATTTGGTAGTAGGCAATTCGATTCAACCCTAAAAGCATATCAAGTTTTAAAATATTTGCTAAAAGAATACGAAAAGAAAATACATATAGGAAAATACAAGTAAATACATGAAATGATAAAAATCTCTACAACTTTAATAACTAGAGCATCGAATTCCAGAAATTTAGATAGCAATGTATAAAAATACTGGACGATTCTTCAAATCGTTTAAATATTTAGGAAAAACTGAATAAATACGAAAAATTATAAAAGAAATAAAAATCTATTGAGACAGTTTTCTGAAAAATCCTTTGAAACACGAAAAATATAATGAGCTTCGAGTTTTAGAGCTTCGAATGTTAAAGCTCGAAGTTCTCGAAATCTATGTACCAATTTATATAAAAACGTTAGAAATAAAAATAGTAAATAATCTCACTACATTTTATACATCCTGAAAAATACGAATAGTTTCAGAAATAGTACTAAACAATCCTTCAAATCGTAAGAAAACTGAAAAAATACCAAAAAAAAAAAAAAAACTTAAAGGAAACAAAAATCTACATAGACACTATTTCCTGAAAAATCCTCTCAACCACAAAAATTTAATGAAGTTTAAATTTTAGAGATACGAAGTTCTTGAAATCTATGTAGCAAAGTACATAAAAATAGTACAGATTTATAAAAATACTAGAAAAACCTGCAACACTTTTATACATACTGAGAAAAATACACATAATGTCAAAAATACTGAAAATTTAGGTAGATAAGATCAAAATCTATTAAATTAGCAAATTTTCCCCCGCGGCCAACATTGAATGAAACATCATATTCAGAAATTTTCTGAACTTGACAAAAATATAAAAATTCGAACAAGCTGACTGATTTTTTTCTCAGGGTCTAAAAGTACCCATTTACAAATGTTTAATCATTTTTCTCACTTAAAAAAATTATTCATGAAGGGCTCGTCCTAACAAACAACAGATCTCGAAAATATGATGTTTTTTTCAAGCAAAACGTTATGTTAAATCTCAAAATTAAACTTGTCCAATTTTTTCCATCTCAAACTATTTTATTATATCTGAAATAAACAGTTTCAATAAAAAAACCCACGAGTAGTACACGTTGATATTGTTTTTTCACCCTCTGTTTTTCGATGGCTTTTTATTCCAAAAAGTATTGACGTTCATGTAACGGAGCGTTTCTTTTTGTAAGAGGTAACGATAACTAGTTACTATTTCCGAAGTAACGATAACGTAAAGAATTATTTTTTTCACCTAAGTAGCGGTAACGCAACGCGTTAAGGGGTTATATACCTTTTTGTGCAGAAAAATTGAGGATGGCTTGTAGTAACTTTTAAGGTATATAGCAATAATACTATGTCACAAAAATTATAGTTTTCTAATAGTGCGTTGTTCACTTGAAACAAGAAGTATTTATTTAAAAAAAAATAACAACAATTGGCGGAGTTAAAGCGCTTTCCCCGAAACAACTTTTTTTTTGAAAAGATTTGCGGTGACCACGATGCAAGTCGAACAAGTCAAGTTAAATCAGACAATCCAAAAAATTTCATTGGTCTTGGTATCTATCTAGTTCTTGAACGATCGCTTTCTAATAAAAAAGTTTTTATTTTGCAGATAAGAATTTTTTAATAAAATTTTCAAAGCTCGAAAAATCGAAATCTCGGGGAAAACGTTCTTGCATACAGAAAAAACGTAATATTCATTTTTTCAATCGTTCAAGAACTAGATACATTCCTAGATTAATGCATTTTTTTGGATTTTCTGATTTAATTTGACCTGTTCGACTTGCATCATAGTCACCGAAGGCTCTTAAAAAAAAAGTTGTTTCGGGGAAAGGACCATAACTCCGTCAATTGTTGATATTTTTTATGAACAAATGTTTTTTCAAGTGGACAATACACTATTAAAAAAGAATAACTTTGGTGTGATAATATTATTGCTACATACTTTAAAAGGTACTCCAAACCATCCTCAATTCGTCCGCACAAAAAGGTATATAACCCCTTAAACTTTTTCAAGCAACTTTCCAAACCCTGGTAAAAACCATACATACGAGTCTTCCTGATCCAGCAACGAGTATTTGGACCGGTCCCTCGATCGTTGGTTCCAAGCACTTCGGCAATACATCCTTTTATAATACGATCGCGAAACCCCGAATAACGATCCATCTCGAGATCGGCTCTTTTTCCCCGATCGCAGTTGCTCGATGCAATTCCGCATTCGCAGCACCATGTCAGCTAAAAAAACCACTTGTTTCCAGCAACAGAGCACCCCATATCTCAAAGAAAAAGGCACAACCAAATTTCATGGCCATGGTGACCAAACACTTTTTCGTCGTCATCTAATGCAAATTTCCAGTGACCAGAATAATTAGATTGGTCACCATCATCATCGAATATGAAAAATTAGTTGCAATAACCATAATTACGACTGTTTGGCTTCCACAACTATAATTTTATTTACGTTGTGCCTATTTCGATCGAGCCATTTGTTGCTCGAGACAAGTGATTTTTTTCATGGCGAGGAATCGCTGAACATACGCGCGAGCGCGAATCGCGTTTGACTGTCGACAAAGGCGGAATATGAGCAACTAAATGCAACTAAAGCTTCGCGGTTGCGGCTACGTTCTCCGATTGCGAATAAGAATCTTGATTGAAGTGCGTCGCTTTTGACGCTTTCGTCGGAGAAAGTACCACGGCGACGACCTCGCGGCTCGTTTTCATTATGCGGGACCATGTTCGTGTATATATTAAAAAAAAAACTTCATCAGGAAAAATGGAATATAAATGTGACCTGGAACTAGAAGAAGAGTCTTCTGTCGTAAATTTTAACTATACGGGAAATGCGGGAACCGTATGGAAATTTTCCGCAATGTACGGGAAATAGTTACTGTGAAAATTTTTATAATCAATGAAAAGTATTTCAGGCTTATGAATTGCTCTATGAAGATTGTTTGAAATTAAAATTCACTTCAATATGAAATGAATCGTACATTTATATTGAAAAACTAAATTTACTGCATTTTTGAAGAGCTATCATTGCAATATGAATTTTATATTTCACGATTTCTGAATTAAAAACCCCCGAGTCGAAATTTTAGTCCTGATTTAAACATTTTAGATCTTTTTGATCCTCATTAGAACATTTCAAGCTTGAATATTTTAAACTTTTGAGATGAAGGAAGAACCGTCCTTACTCTCTCAGTTCGAATTATTAGTAAAATTTTTACTAATAGAATTGGTATGTCAGAGATAGTCAGGGATCTACTAATAAATTAGAAGAATTCCACAAGTTGACTAAAAAAATAGTGAATTCTACTAAATTATATATTATATGTACCTAGTTGTGAAAAAAGTTGGAAAACATTGTTAAAAGCTTGATGTTTCAAGAAATAAATATTTCCACAAATGATTGAATATATCTAATATTACTTTTCAATTTTCGACTATAAAACAATAATGAATTAGTACCATTTGAATGCTACTTAGGTAAAATCAATAACTGCAGTTGTAAATATTAATTATTATGAACAGAAACTATTTACCCAAGTATGAGTTAAGATTAACTTTTTCATTAGTTGAACTATACTTATCTTTTAGTCATAATGCACGAATAAGAATAGTCAAAACCTACGTACTGTAGTAGTGGATTTTTACTAAAGTTAAAAGATGGCTATTCACTTTTTTCTTCAGTCAAATATTACTAATTCCATCAGTAAGCTATATCACTTAATCAATTAGTAGAATTTCACATGTACCCGAAGTTCCAAAAAGAAGTTCAAAAACAGATAGAATATTTTTTTCCTCCTATATTAACTTATACATTTTTTTCGTTTAATTTTGAACGTTTGGAACTTCAGGAACATGAGTTTAACTAAAACTTTGGTTGCTCCCTTTTCACTTCTTCAAAAAGTGAAATTGTACTACAAATTAATAGTTTTTTATCAATTCGAACTGAGAGAGTAGACCTGTTAATCATATCCAATTCAAAATTTAAATCCTGATTTGAACATTTTAGATTTTTTTTATCCTCATTGGAACATCTCAAGCCTTTTAGCTCCTGTGTTGAACATTTTAAACTTTTAAGATAGTAGAAGAATCTTTTTTAGACCTGATGAATATATACCGAGTCAAAATTGAGCCCTCTGGTTCAAGCATTATAGATCTCATTGATACACATTACAATATTTCAGTATTTCAAGCTCTTGTTTCTAACACTAAACTTTTTGGATGAAATCAAAATGCACTACCACTGAAAATGAAGAAATTTTTTTCAGTTTATTTTACATATTGGAATGGTCTCGTATTGTCTCAGTTTTTCACGCTAGTGACGCGAGTTTCAGAGTCAAAGATTTTTCAGATTTCGTAATGCTTTATTCAGGTCTCATCATCATCAACAAATTTATTTCTACCTAATTTCAGCTTTTTTAAATTGCCTTATAAATAATCAGTAATAGAATGTAGTTCTGCTTGAGTTGACAATAATCTAATACGTTTCAATTAAACTAAATTAAAAATGATCATATTTTCGGATTCGATTGCAATAAATTTATTGAAATATATTTGAATTGAATAACATTGAAACAAGCTTATCTTCTGTATTCAATAAATCTATTTCTAATAGAAAAATTCACAAATGAAATGCATTAAATTTTAATCTAGATTTTTACTTTCAATTTAATAACAGTACACCGATTCAACTCAACACAAAAAATATGGTACATAAATCTCTATTTAAATGGATTAAACAACTTTCAATCCAGTTCAATTTATCATCACCAGCAGAGCTTTCAACGAAATCCTTATTTAAATATCTTACACCTAAATATCCTTGAAACAACAACCTTAGTTTAACATTTTGAGCCAGGAAAGAAAATACTACTAGGTAACAGTCTTGAACAAGATCCAACATTCGTATTTAATTAAACCTTCCATTGTCGGTTTATAATGTTTAGACTAAAATTTTTACTAGGACTTGATCACAAAACTTATAAATAATTTCAAAATTTTCTATTTTCCTATTGAACAATCAAATAATTAAAAAAATGGGCTTTCAAACAAAAAAATACACCTCACAGATAACAACCACCAAAAGATAAATTCTTTCGATCTTTATCTCTCTATATTCTAAAAAAACTTGCCGCCGCCATAAGCAACTCCCCTTTAGTTCCCTTGAAGTTCCTTGAGTTCCCTTTAAGTCCCTTTAAATCCCTTGAAGTCCCTTGAGTTCCCTTTAAATCCCTTCAGCTCCCTTGAAGTCCCTTTAAATCCCTTGAAGTCCCTTTCGATCCCTTCAATTCCTTTGAGTTCCCTTTAAGCCCCTTTAAATCCCTTGAAGTCCCTTCAGTTCTCTTCAAGTCCCTTTAAATCCCTTGAGCTCCCTTCAAGTCCCTTTGAATCCCTTGAATCCTTTGAATTCCCTTAAGTTCCCTTCAAGTACCTTTAAATCCCTTGAGCTCCCTTCAAGTCCCTTTCAATCCTTTGAATCCCTTTAGGGGATTCAAAGGACTTGGATAAGGGACTTGAAGGGAACTTAAGGGACTTCAAGGGAACCTTCAAGTCCCTTTAAATCCCTTTAAATCCCTTGAAGTATTCTTAAATCCCTTGAGTTCCCTTTAAGTCCCTTTAAATCCCTTGAATTCCCTTGAAATCCCTTCATTACCTCTAACCTCCTTTGAATTCCCTTTCAATCTCTTGAAATCCCTTTATCCCTCCTTATTTCTTAAGTTTTTATCCATTGATATATTATTTTCTTATTATTTTTTCACTTTATAATTACACCGGAGCTTATTCTTTCAAAATTTCTCCACCTTCCAGTAATTCATCGATATTCATTTTCCCCTCCAAAATTTCTATTCTTCTCTCTTCATCTATTGTTATTTTAAATACTCCATCTTGATATTTTCGTTCCAGAACAAAAATTTTTTATTTATTTTATTTCATTTCAGAATTACATCAAATTTATATTCATGTAGCAAACTAATACCATCATCTTTCGAAATTTCACCAATCATTTTTATCATTCTTCCTCTTCTCATTTCCGTATTTTCTTTAAAATTCTTTATTTTAACTAGAATTTTGAATCGACCGTCCGTTACTGACCCTAAATAAGAATTTTCATTTTTTCCTTCTCTCCCGAATTCGGAATAAATGAATCCTTTTATTTCTAAAAAAATTACAGTTTAATCAATAACTTCTACTAACAATCTTCATTTTTGCTACACGGATAAAATTTTTTAGTTAACATTACTAAACAAGGTAACAAAAATACAACGTTTTTATTTTTGATTTATTTTTAATTTTTATTTTTAGTCTAACAAAAAATTTAACTATATTATTTCAAAAATTTTTTCCGTGTACTGTCATGTGTAATTTGAGTCTAACAAAAAATTTAACTATATTATAATTAACCAGTTGCGGATCTAGGATTTTGCTATATAGTGGGTGGTTGTTGAATCACCCCCGTGGATCCGCCACTGTAATTGACTCATACTTGTAACGCCTTTTTTCGTCTTCAATTCTTCAAAATTTTCAATTGCTTTTTCATTTTCTACCTTTTTGTATACATCGTAATTTCCGATTTCTTCAATTTTGGTATAATTTTGAATTTGTAGTTCGTAATTCATATTTCCTTTGTTAAATTTTGATGATTTTAATTTTTTACAATTGCTTATTAATATGACCTGTTCCAAAAAACATTATTTATAGTAAGAGAATGTGATATCATTATATGGGATGAAGCTTCCATGATACCAAAAAAAGCTTTAGAAATAGGTGACACAACATTAAGAGATTTATCATTCGACAATGATTTAAATTTCGCCGGAAAGAAGATTATATTGGGAGGAGATTTTAGACAAATTTTACCAGTGGTGAAAAATGGCAGTGAAAATAATATAATCAGAGAAACCATAAAATTTTCAGATTTATGGCAAAATTTTAGAATTTTTAAATTCATAAAGAATATGCGAAATCAAGATATAAAATTCAATAAATTTTTGCTGGATATTGGGGAAGGTAAAATAAAAAAATTGAAAATACCAAAAGAATGGCAAACAAAAGATGTAGCTAAAGCAATTTATGGTGATTCTTTAAATTTAAATGATGATTTGTCTGGAAAAATTATTTTAACACCATATAATGAAGATGTTTACAAAATTAATAAAAAAATTCTGAATAAGCTTCAGGGTGATAGTAGAACATATTATAGTATAGATTTTGCCAGACATAAAGGTGTTGACCAAAGTGACTATAACTGTGAACTCGATTATCCTATGGAATATTTAAATTCATAAAAAATACCTGGATTACCAACTCACAAATTAACATTGAAAAAGGGTTGTATTATAATGTTAATGAGAAATCTAAGTATAAACGATGGACTTTGTAATGGAACGAGGTTGAAAGTATTGAAATTATTCAAATTTAACATTAAGGTACAAATTATAACCGGGACAAATGTTGGTGAAGTGGTTCATATTCCTAGAATACAATTACAAACTCCTGAAAATTCAAAATTACCATTTATACTTCTTCGACGTCAATTCCCAGTAGTACTTGCTTTTGCTATAACTATAAATAAATCTCAAGGGCAAAGCTTCGATGAAGTAGGATTATATATAAAAAAATCATTATTTTCACATGGTCAACTGTATGTAGCATTATCACGTTGTAGGAATCATGAAAAGTTATTCATTGAAAATCATTTGGATTATGAAGAAACTATAGAAAATGTTGTTTGGAAAGACATTTTTGCAAATGGTGATTCAATATAAAAAATTTTTATTTAAAAAACAGTTCGATAGAAAAATATAAAAGTTTAAAAAAATTATATGATAATAAAAATTTATTTAAAAAATTTAAAAATTCACCATTAAAATTAAATACGTAATTATCAATAATATACATTTATATAATTTGATTATAAGTTTATTAGGTTTTATATTTTAATTTTTTTGACAAAAATTGTTTTTTGGTGATTATTAAAAAATTGATGATTAATTGATTTTAGATTTTTTTTTTTTAATTTTTTTAAAAATTTCAAATATTGAAAAATAATCAAAAATTCAATAATTTTTTAAAATTTTTTTATTGAATGTACTACAAAGTTGAAGAATTCAAAAAAATTGAGATGTAAATGAATAAAAAATAGTTATAGATATAGACTCAACTGATGCATTAATTGTAAAATGAATATTTACATACTTATTATTGTCATTTAGTTTTTTTTTAAATATTGTCAAAAAATCCTTGCATTCCGATAATTTATTATGTAAATCTCAGAAGCAGAAAATAATGCATGAGAGTTTATTTATAAATAAAAATAACTCGATGAAAATTTTTGAATATCATTACATACCAGACCAACATTTGAAATTAATCAATTTCATTTCTAAACAGAAAAATCAATTTAACCTGACTCAAAATAAATTCAATTATTTGATTTTTTACGTTGAATTTTCACAAGAAAGCGTTTTCAAGCTACAACTTACATGCACTTTCGTAAAAAATCCATCGATTTTAACGATTTCTGGTACTCCATCTAATTGAAAATTTTTTAATTTCAACTCGGATTCAGGCAGTTCTAAATTAAAATTCATAACGACTTATTGTTTTAGTGTGATTCGAGCAAAAGTTTTTTATGCGCAATGTATATTTTAATAATCATTTTTAAGTGCATTATATCACTATGCATCACATGGATATTGAACAAAAATTAGTTACGTATGTAAGTGTTTTTAATGCAATGATGAATTCTACAGTCATTTTTTTCTAACAGAAATACATTCTTTAAAAAATTTTAGGTCAAGATAACATTGTGCGACGAAAAAAATATGCAGCCTTTGAGTGTACATCTATGTACTGTACCATTCGTGTTTGCTTATTCTGATTTCGTACGATGGACCATTGTACTACGCATTTTTTATGCATATATAATCACTCTTACCATTATCAAACGTTCCTCATAGAAATTTTGTTCCAATCATGGTGCTGAGAATTTACATATCAAATGTAAGTGATGAATCATTTATTAACATAAAATTAAGCCTGATGTTATAATTGATGAAAATTTGTTCATGTCGTAATTTTCTTAGGTAAGTTTTCCTAAAAATCGATAATGTTTGAGACTATTTAAAAGCTCCTGATATATATATTTTTTCGATACCCTCACTACTTGAATCCGGAGAAAACGTATAATTTCATTAATCTTTTCAAATAAATATATGCAAACTTTTTGTTATGTTCATTCTTACTATGTATCATAAATTTATCATTGTGAATTTTTCCTATTTCTAAATTTTAGAGTCTTTAATTCTGACATTCAAAATTCTATAATGTACAACTTTGCAAGCTGATAATTATTTCGAATTAGTGACAAAAACATGGATAAATTAAAAATCCCAGGGTATTGAATGCTAGAAATCTATATTGTAAAATACAGAATTTGAGGATTTCGGTTTGAATATTGTTAACTTTCGCAGCTGCAGAAAGTGAAATTAATTTCTATCTATCATGGTTTACTATTTGAAATTAGGATGATAAAATATAAATCACACAGTAATAGATTTACACTTGAAGGTTCCTTATTTTTTCCTGCACAATGTTACTTTGATTGATATTTTGTGGCACAAAAGTTTTCTGCCAAAAAACTACTACAGAAATCATCATTGTATTAAAAATAGTTGCACAAATAATTTTTTTTTATTTATGCGATTTACAAAGATTAACTGCTCTAAATAACAGTTCTCAAAATTCTTATAGAATAAAAAACCTTTGCACGAATGATGACTAGACTGCATGAGAATTCCAAAAATCAATAGCAAAGCAATCGCAAAAATTCTCGGAAATTAAGTTTCATCATTCCATAATTCAGCTTCATATTCAAAATTTCGGAGTTTTGGCATGCAAAATAGCTGCATAATTTTTCGAAATGTAGGAACAAGTTTTTTTAACATTTTTTTACACACGTCACTGCATTTTTTTTTAAAGACCAAAAATATTTTGACAGTTAAATGACGATAAAAAAAATCTTCATTGTTACGCAATACAGTTGACTAAACTTTTGAAGTTATTCTGCATTATTAGCATGCAGAACATGTAATGATATTGAAAAAAATGTTGCGAGAGTTGGCAACAAGGTCAATCACAAAACAAAAAGATCCTTGAGACATCGATGAATTTTAACAAAAGCGTGTGCACAATATTAACATCTACTAGTAATGAATCGAAAAAAAAACTTTTTTTTATATCAGAACAGGTTGCTTAAATACTTTTATTTTTGCTGAACTTGTACAAGTACGAAACCTGTTCCGTAATGAACATCTTTCGATCTTACTTTTTCGAATTTTTTCTTTCATACTTGATTCGCCAATTCAAGCTTTATGCAGTAATTTAAATTACCATCCTGAAAAATTCTACTTTTCAAATTTTGAAATAAGTAAAATTTTTCTGCAAAATACCAACAACAGTTATTTCACGTTACTCAAGTTAGTAAAAAAATTGAAACTGTTACATTGCATGCAATTAGTTACTGTCTTGAAAAACAATGAAATTAAAAACAAAGGGAACAATTTTTTTGACAACAAATTTCCAGAATCCTGATGTTTTATGGCAGTAATTATTATAAAGTATTAGAAAATTACTAAAAGAATATTAAGTTTGTAGATTGATTATGACTAATGAAAAACTTAAGTCATACAAAATGTTTCCACTGATACAATCGAATTATTCAAAGTTGACAACTTTCACACGACGTTGTGAAATTCATTAGTTAACGAATTTTCACTCGAATTCGATTTATCTGATTGTAACGTTTGAACCTGTCGTTTAAACTTTCACTTCTTTCTTTTGTTGCTTTCAAATTTGTTTTCTATTTTTTTCTCTTTTTCAGTATTATTCAGACATAAGTTTTTTTCATACATAATTTTTTTTCATTTTTATTTTAAGTGATTCGAAAAAGTATGAATGCTGAAAAAAGTTGAATTTGGTAACTTATATTTTTATGTTCCTCAAATAAAAATTCTACGTTTATAATTTAGGTCATTCAAAATCAAGCTATTTTCAATATTGAATGTTTGAATTATAAAATCGTTGGTATCAAATCTAAAATTTCCGAATTTCATTAAAAATAAAATTCAATTCTGCAAAGTTTTAAAAATTTATGCTGACTTTTGAATATTTGGAGAACAGTGTTGAACTGAGTTAAATTTAAATCAAGCACAGTATATATTTTCTTTTAATATCTGGTATTTCATATCGAAAATTCAGAAAATTTTAGATTCCGAAGATTTCAAATGTCTAGATTGTTATTGAACTTTACATTTTAGAATTTTTGAATCTTTCATTTAGAAGTCTAGGTTTAAATTTTCACTCTTTTTATCCTTAAATTCAAAACTATTATGAAAAACTGTGATTTCCGGATTACTATTGATTGATAAAAAAAAAACAAAGAACAATGTCAAATTCATAAATTTCACAAAATTACGAGTAATTGTTGTTATAAATTCAATTTGAAATTGAATTTGTTTATTTAAACACACAGATTTCCTACTTTTACAATCGTTTCTATGATATAATCTTCGAGAAAAGTTGAACTTGTGTAGAATAGAAATCAAGCTACGTTTTTTCGCGATGATAAAACTTTTGAAAATGATTAACAAAACGATTCCTAAGTTCTATCATTTTAAAATAATTTGGTTGCTTTAAACTTAATGATTCTTTTTCAAAATTTCAAGCAAAATTTTTAAATTAAAGGAAATACTTGAAAATACGGACTATAGAAAAACCGAGAAAAACTGTACACGTTTGAATTTTTTTTTTTTAATTGTAGTATGAAACTTTTTAAACTTCGAAATCCAATGTAATTTAATAAGGAGGTACACAAGAATGCAATACTTATAACTTTTGAATTTCTAAGGTTCTTTCTCAAAATTTACTTTTCTCGAGTTACGAAGTTTTTACATCTCGAGGTAGTTGAATTCGTAAACGTAGAATGGTTGCTGTTTCATTTTTTTTCTTTTTTTTTCAGTTTTGAATATGTTTAAACCAGAGGCGTAGCCGGAATGAGTTTTCTGGAGTTTTTCGAAAAAATATATTTCCTACGAATAATTTCAATAAATTTGATTCTTTGATGATGTGGTTACGACAGTGTGATTTTTGATTTCTTGAATTTCGGGATTTTAAAGTTATATACATTTTTGAGTTCAGAGTCACATTTTTTATATATGCACGTATTTATTACCATGAAATTCGATTTGTATGTGATTTTTAAGTCACGGGGGGTTCGATTTTTTATTTAGGTATATTGTTTGTTCTTCTTGTACTTTTATTATTTATCATATTTTTGACTATATATCTATATTATTTGAAGGATTCTCTGATATTATGGATTTTTATATAGTTTTCTAGAATTTGATGCTTTAGGAATCAAAATTTCATAAACTTTTAATATTTTTATAGATTTTTTAGAAAATATCCACATAGATTTAAGGTATTTCATAGATTTCTAGAATTACCGTATTTTATGTTATTCATAAAATGTTTCAGTCTTTTTTGGTATTTCTATGAATTTCTAGTGTTTCTAGGATCGCTCCCAAAATTCCTAGAAATCGATGTAGTGGTACTTATTGAGTATTTATTTTCAACTATTTTAGCTATCGGTATTTTTATAGGTTTATGGGAGAATTACGTCTACGATCTACAAAGATTTTTTAGTTATTTTTTAGGTTTCTTGTATTTTCTTATTTTTTCAGTACTTAAAAGATTTTGCATCATTTACAATTTACGAGTATTTTTGTAGATTGATACATAGATTTCAAAAATTCGATGCTCTAGAATCCAAATAAAATAGATTTTCGGTACATATTTTTATAGATTTCTGAAAAAAATGACATGTACATGGATTCATTAGTATTTTATGTTTCTTGTATTTTCGTATTTTTTTGTATTTATAAGATTTTGTAGTCTTTTACACATAGTATTTAAATTAAAAATAGATTGCTTTATTTTATGTCTACATATGTGACTTGGAATCAGGAAATGGGGTTTGAGAGGTAAAGCCGTAAGGCACATTTCACTTTCCGATGCCCTCTCTGTCTTACAGTAGAATAGGAAAGGTCTCCCGAGTATTCAAGTTTCAAAAAATACTCGGCCCAAAGGCCGAGGGACAATAGAGTTAGTTACCCGTTGCATGAAAAATCTTACATTGATAGTTTCTTTTTTTTTTCTTTTCTCAAGTCATTCTCCTTCATTTTATTTTTCATACCATTATACTTGTCCAAAAAATTAAGTCAAGGAAACGAATTACTTGAGAAAAAAAAGAAGAAAACAGGTTTATCTGGGTCTGTAAATTTAAATTTGGAATGCTACTAGTAACTGCATTATCCCTCGGGCTCTGATCCGAATAATTTTCAAACTTTGATACCCATGTTTTCTTTCAAGGGGGAACCTATCCTATTTTTCTGTAAGACAGAGCAGGCATCGAAAAGTGAAAAATGTGCCTTACGGCTTTACCTCTCAAACCCCGTTTCCTAATTCCAAGTCACATATAGATTGTTATATATATTTTTCAGAATTTTTTTCAATGTTCTACAATTCAAGATTTCATTAATGTGAATTTATTCGATAACATTTTTCAGAGAACAGTTTTAACATAAATTTCTATACAATTTTGGTGTTTCTTGAGTGTTTTTATGATTTAAAAGATTTTCTTATATGATTTTCATAGATTTCTATGTAGATGTCAGGAAATTCGATGCTTCAGGATACGAAGTTTTTCATATTCTTAGCATTTTCGTAGATTTTGATATTTTCACTTTCCGAGCCAATCTAAGTAAAAATTTATAATTAAAAACCTGTTAGAAAATAAATTCTTCCAAAACCGAAATTGTTGTTATTTTTAAGTTTATGAAATTGAGTATTCTGAATTTTGTTAACTTTGAGGGCTTTTGCATACAACTACTAATTGTCATGTCCTCTAGATTTCAGTGAGTAAATTGTCGATAATTTTCATACATTTTATTTATTTACTAGGTATTATTATTCGCATCAGTCATTTGTTTTTCATTACAATTACTTTTTTTTATTATCTTTATTTATCATCATTGCTTTTTTTCTCGAATGTTTTAATGAATAATTTTATTCTGATTTCAGGAGGGATTTGAACTCACAAAATTTTTCTCTGCCTACGCACTTGGCTTAAACAATCTAAAACATTCTGGCAAGAATCCGGAAAATTCCATATTTTCACGTTTTTAAGTATCAGGGGATTATTCAACTTCGAAATTTTTTACTTCCAACTTTCAAATTTCTTAGGTTACTACATTTTTTAATGCTAATCCCAAACGAACTTTCAACAGTCAATTTTCGAAATACTCTCCTCCCCTCCAACTTTTTTCCAAAAAAAGGTATTAATCATTAGTGTATTTAACTAATCTCTTATATCAGTGTAAATAGTGTAAATAATCGTCTATGTCTATCACGAAAAAAAGGTAGGAAAAACACCAGAAAAAAAAGATAATAAAAGAGACACTGGATTAAGATAACAAATCCTCGTGGGTCTTTAGTTTTTTTTTTTTTTCATAAATCAATACAATCAAAAAAATCCTCAAATTCTGTATCTCATAATACTCATAATTGAAGAATTTTCCATTTCCAATGTAAAATGTTATAGTTGTGAAAGTAAATGAAATATTAGACTTTTATTTATAACAATATTTTCGATCTAATGGATATATGAAAACAAACTTTTCAAGTCTGAATTTTTCTCTGATACAGAATTTGAACATTGAAATCAGAATATTTTTCGACTCGTTCAGTTTTTTTTTTAAATAGCTACAAAAAATTTGTACATACAATGAAAATAAATATGAAAGAAAGAATTTGGTGATAGTCAAGTGAGAAAAATTTCAGATTTAACTTTACGAAGTCAATGACCTACAAGTTATGAAGATTTCGTAATGACGTTCAATTGAAAGTTCAAAAAAAAGGTTCTTTGCTTAAATTTTCACTCAAAAATGAATAGATTATCAGAAAAAAAATTAGGTATTCAGGTATTGTTTCGTCTTTTTATCTCAATCGTTCCCCTCTACCTCGAAACTAGACACATTATTTTCGTGGTCACCACGGAAAATGTGTAAAATAAATAACAGAAATTGGTACATGGTACTTTCCTCGGGTTTTCCCAGGTAGAAAAAATGATTCTTCGATTTCTGAGTTCAAGGAGAAAAACAGAGAAAGAAAAAACGCATTCCTTTGAGGAACAGGCAAAAAATACAATGTCTAAATTCCAAAAAAAAAAAAAAACATTTTCTTCACACCAGTGACATCGGAAAAAAACAATTGGGAATAAAAAAAAAGGTAACAAACTTTATCACTTTTAAACATGCAAGAAATTTTTTATTTCACTAAAGCACCAATGAAAAAACTAGATTCAATAAAAATCTAATTCAGGTAAATCTTCGAATTGAAAAAAAAACCTAGCAATCCTAATAATGAAAAAATTGTTAATACAACGTAAGGAACAATAATATGACTCGATTATCGCTAATTTTTCACTCACAGTTTAATTTTTTCCCCATCCATGTTAAAAGTTGTAAGGTTATGTCCAGTTAATGGTCTAGTCCGATTGCACTATTTAATAGAAACTGAATGGATCGAGATCTCTTATTAACTCTCAAGAGACTTGCGCCCCAAAGCGCCACTGAACAAACACTCGAGGAAAAACCAAGTTTTCATATCGAAGAATGTAGGCAACTCATTTGTCGTTTTGTCCAGTTTTGTCCACGAAAAGTAGAGAACTGTTCGATCCAGTTCGATCGTGTACGAGGTCTTTGGTCGAGCTTCTATCCCCCCCCCCCCCCCCCCCAAGAATTGTAATTCAAGATAAATCACCCCCGACGCTTATGCATCAAGCTACATTTTATTTTTTCTTATCCTGTTAAAATACCGGGAACTTGGCTCATGAGGAGCGTTTTTCTCTGCTTTTTTCCAAGATTGGTATCGATAAAAGACCTTATCGGATTATCGAAACGATTCTTGCAGCAGACATATACATATATGTATATTATGCGATAACGAGACGATGACCTTGGGAAACGTTACTATGCATTTTTAGAACTTTGGGAGACGAAGCTACCTGTTTGGGCAGGTATATTCGTAAAATTAAGGCACTCTAATTGTATTCACGAAATATTAGAATATTTTTTAGTTTTGAATCTTACATTTTTTTCCTTATTGAAAGAATATAATAAACGGAGTACTTGTAAAACAAATTTTTTGTAATATAGGTATTTGAATTTGAAAATGTACGTGAATTGGAAGATGCGGAATTCAACATACAGATTAGAAAAAAATTATATACACTTTTTTTTACCTGAATGTAAAGAAAATGGAGAAAGTTTTTCAGGATTTTCAGCAGATATTTTTTGGTATTTTGGTTTTCCTAAATGTCTGTTCATTATTTTCACGCAATCGTTGAATTGAAAATATGATCATTCGAAAATTCTTTTGCATTCAGAATTTCACGATTTTTGTACAAACTTGAAACTTTTTCGTGATCGTACGGAAACCATCTTTTTCTTAATGTTTTTGAATATTTCGAGGATTAAAGAAGATTAGTTTTGCCTATTTTAAATTCCTTCGTTTCGATGTCATTCGTTTTTTTAATTCGAGTCGAGAAACTTAAAAAGATGATTGGTTTTTAGATATTTAGGGGTATTGAAAGCTTGAGCCTAGAAACTGAGGAAATATTTTCGGAAATTTTTTCATAGAATTTCATTATTTATAAAATTCGTATGATTTTCCCACAACTCTGAGAGTGTACAAATATTTTTTTCATCTTTTATTTGAAATTAAAAATGTGGGTTCTGGAAAGAACCAAAAGATTTGGATAATTCTATTAATGTGTAGAATTCAACAATTTCTGCTTACCCTAAAATCTTATAATGCTGCAGAAATTGTAAAATATTACTTGTTTAGGATATTCTAAAAAGTAACTCTTCGTTACCATTATTTAACAATATTTTATATTTTGAGGCATCCAAAACTTATAGAATTTTTTTCTAATAATGTAACTCCAATGAAATACTTATTGATCTAATGTAAATGAATTGTGTAATAGAAATTATATTCAATATGCAAAACTTACAGCACAATTTTATCTGAGCTATGTTTTTCGAATTGTCTGAACATTTTCTTCGATTGAAAATCCAAAAAACTCTAGGTTTACAGAAATTCAAATAAGCGAGAAGAAATTATAAGAATGTAAACAAAAAAACTTTGATATATTCAAAAATATATGAATTGTAGAATTCTAAAAATTAAACTTGCAAAATTCACTGATACACTTAAACAATTTCTCAATAACGAAAATTTTGAAATTCTTAATGAATTGTTTGTATAGAAAATTAAAATATAATTGTTTATATTGAAACGAAGTATAAGAAAATTCTGAAAACATCGAATTCAAAACGAAAATTTGCAAATGTTTCGAAAATTTAAAATTGTTCCGAAAATAGGAGTTTATTTTAATGAAAACGTTTTTTTGAATCGTAATTGAATTATATTTATAAACATTCAGGGATTTTTTGAGTAACATGATTACTTTCGAAATTTTCGATCGCCTGATCTTCCTCAAGTTTTTTCAGGTATGTTTTTTTTCTCTATTACATTTTTTCATATACGTCACAGAGAAATCGTAAGACTTTGAAAATTTCACTTGTTTTTAGCTTATTCAGAATTGAAAATTTTTTTGCACACTCGGAAAACTCACAAAACATATTAATTTTCGATCGGAAAAATTTTCCACATTTTCTAAAGAAAAATAGGAAATCTTGTTCAATTTCATGGTCAGGAAGCATGTTTTTTTCAGCATAGGTAATCATTAGGAACAATCATCTAAATTACAATCTATATTTTGATCGCAAAAAATCCTAGCAAATCATCAACTACGTCTTCATAATTCCTTGAGCTCCAATTTGTTACATTAATCCGCGATGGAAGTGAAAATTAAGAAATTCCTGAAAATTATAAAATTATCATTTTACTTACTTCAGGTTTCAAAAAGACAAATTTCCCATAATTAATTGAAGTGTGAAATTCAGAAATTTAGAGATGTTTTAAAAATTTGGGAACGCTTGGATTGAACTTAATTCTGTGAGAAAATCTACGATCGTAAAAATTGGAAAACTGGATATTAAATATCTGACCGAAAACGAGGATAAGGACCTTAGGTTTTAAAATTTGAAAGGATCGTCTATTGATATCGTTAAAATGGTTAAAATAATTTAAATAATTATTCCAGGTCACATTCTGAAAGGAAAAACAAGGAAGAAAGGTAACTTTTGACTTTGTACGTGAATAGGGAAAAAACTATCAAATTTTGTCTATAGGTCAAATGCAGGGACACAAGCAGAAGAGAGGGTTTTTGGGGGTTCAAACCCTTGCTGAAATTCAAGTAAAATATACTATTATTTCATGTAAAAATATTTAAAAGAAGGTCGAAATAATAAATAATGCATTTACAAATAATAATAAAATGATGCATGTGAGTAAGAGTATAGATGGTAAAATGAAAATGGAGTAACAAGCAAAAATATTTAAAAGAAGGTCGAAATAATAAATAATGCATTTACAAATAATAATAAAATGATGCATGTGAGTAAGAGTATAGATGGTAAAATGAAAATGGAGTAACAAGCAAAAATATTTATATAGATGTAATTTTTCCAGAAACATTGAGAAATACAGAAAGTCTATTTAAATGTGTAATAAATTTCATCAATTATTGCATAACAATCAACAAAAATAATACCATAGGAATCTATTGAAATACTCGAGAATACTCGAAGGGAAATAAAGGGCAGTTTATTTCCGTGAGGTGTATAAAAATGAAACAACAAAAAAACACCAGTATTTTTAATCTGTATTAAAATAATTTTTTTCTGAAAAATTAATTCAAATAATCAAAATCATTTTGCAATCCTACTAAATCGAATTCTAAAAATCTATAAACGATCTATAGGAATACTAGAAATCCATAAAATTACCAGAAAATACCAAAAAATTGTATGTATAACATAAAAAACTCCATGATAGTAAAAAATCTGTGTAGATATTATTATCTCAAAAATATATACAAATATTGAAAATATTTAGAATTTTAATCCCTAGAGCATAAGATTTAAGAAAAATAATACATTAAATCATAGGAAAATTCTTCAATTTGTATAAATACAGAAGAAATATGAAAAACATCCAAAATAAAAAAGAACAAAAAAAGGAAAATCTGAAGTTCAGTGACTTGAAAATCACAAGAATTTAATCCATTATTTATATCATATACGAACATGAAAAATATGCGACCATATCCACAAAATATTGAATTGTTTTAAGATCCCGAAATTCGCAAAATTGAAACATCGTACTCCTGTAACCAGATCAACAAAGATAAAAAAATTATGAAATTTCGAAGGAAGTATATTTTTCTTAAAGAACCCCTCTCGAAAATTTTTTCTGCCTAGGCCACTGGTCATTTGTGATATTTCCAAAAATATTTTCAATATTTTTCGTGTAGACGAAAAGTTTAATTCCGAAATTTGGTAATTATATGAATCAAGTAATATGTAATGAGGTTAAAAATTTGAATTTTTTTCATTTCGGATATTCGTGTGTTTTGAAGACTCGAAATTTGCATAATTCGATGACCAGAATATTTTCAGATTCATAGTTATTTTAGATTTGAAGCTGAGAAGAAAAAGTATGTAAATTTTTATACATAAAATATTATATACATTTCACAAGTGGACTGCAAAAATTTTAAAATAGGACAAATTTTGGAATTGTATGGAAGCTTTCTAAATTTGAAACAAACGCTAGTGTTGATAAATTAACCAGTTAAATAATTTATCAGTAGAAGTTCCAGACATCGATTGAATTGAATTAGAATTACACTTTTTTGATTTTTAGCTCCAAAATTTAAATACACAATATTTTGAATAATTTTTCATTTGCGTAATATCAATTACCTGAGAATTTCAGAACGAATAGGTTAAAAACCGTTTATCAAAAAATGTGAAAACCCTCAAAATTCGTGTATTACAGCTTACAAACAACTCATAAACATTTGAGTGAAAAACCTCGAGAAACAAGGAAATCAGCTGTATAAAAATTCATCATTATTTGAATTTATTCCCGGATTCCTGAATACCGTAAAAAAACATGTATTGTAATCCGATACGTTTAGCTGCAATAATAAATGGAATAATTTTTTTTGTATTGAATGTCGAATCAATGAAACCGTATCTTCAATTGCCTCATTGTAATTGCTAAGTGTATTGCATTCATTCATCCAATTCATCCTGCTAATGAATAATCAAACAGTTACAACAGTTGATAAATCACGATTAGCTCAGGTTTTTCCCGGAAGAATTTTCGTAAATTCTATTGTTCAAAAACAAAAATCTGAAAATGTACGAATTCGGGGCGAGTTTGTCATGAATATAGAGTCGATGATGAAATTGATTCACGACCTCGATCGTGGATTAATGTAACAAATTGGAGGTCAAGGAATTATGAAGACGTAGTTGATGATTTGCTAGGATTTTTTGCTATCAAAATATAGGATGTAATTTAGATGATCGCTCCTAATGATTATCTCTGCTGAAAAAAACATGCTTCCTGACCATGAAATTGAACAAGATTTCCTATTTTTCTAAAGAAAATAGGGAAAATTTTTCAGATTAAAACTTGATATATTTCATGAGTTTTCCGAGTGTGCAAAAAAAATTTTGAATTCTGAATAGGCTGAAAACAAGTGAAGTTTTCCAAATCGTACGATTTTTTTCTGTTACGTAAATGAAAAAATATATGTACTTATAAAAACTTGAGGAACATACGGCGATCGAAAATTTCGAAAATAATCGTGTTACTCAAAAAATACCTGAATATTTATAAATATAATTCAAATAAAATGTAAAAAAACCGCGTTTATCAAAATAAACTCTTATTTTCAAAATAATTTTAATTTTCTGAAACGTTTTCAAATTTTCGTTTTAAATTAGATGTTGAATTTTTTTTCTATTTCATTTCAATATAAACAATTTATTAAGACTTTCAAAATTTCCATTCGTGAGAAATTGTTTAAAAGTATCAGTGAATTTTGCAAGCTTTATTTTGAAATTTCTACAATTCATATATTTTTCAATACATCAAAGTTGTTTGTTTACATTCTTATCATTTCTTCTCGCTTATTGGAATTTCTGTAAACCTACATTTCTTTGTATTTTCAACTTAGCAAAATGTTTAACCAATTCGAAAAACATAGTTCAGATAAAATTGTGCTGTAAATTTTGCATATTGAATATAATTTCCATGACACGATTTATTTACATTGAATCAATAATTATTTCATTGAAGTTACATTATTCATGAAAAAATGTACTAAGTTCTGGATGCCTCAAAATACAAAATTGTGAAATAATGGTTACTTTTTAGAATATCCAAAACATTTTACGATTTCTGCAATATTATGAGATTTTCGAGTCAATAGAAATTGTTAAATTCTACACAAAAATGAAATCATCCAAATCTTCAGGTTCTTTTCAGAACTTACATTTTTCATTTCTAATAAAAGCTGAAAAAATGTTTGTAAACTCTCAGAATTGTGAGAAAATCATACGAATTTTATGAATAATGAGATTGGAACAAAAAACGACATTAAAAAAAAAACTTAGTTCAGTTTATTAAAAAATTCTATGAAAAAATCTGCTTCGAATTTTTCAAAAGTTATTATTAGGCTCAAACTTTGAGAACCTCTAAATATTAAAAAAATAATTATCTTTTTACGTTTCTCGACTTGAATGACATCGAAATGAAAGGAATTTAAAATACATACACAAAACTTATTCACTGTTTTACATTTGTAGATTCATTGACAAAATTTCTAAAAGCCAAGAATCATCAATAGATATTTTTAAAAAAGAAACGAAAAAATCACAAAATACAAAACCAATTCATCCCATTACTGAACAATTATCTTAGGAAGTAAAGTTACTAGAAATTCGAAAAGATGCTAATTTTGAAAAAAAAAACTTTTTTAATTTTTGAGTATATAAAAATCAAAATTTTTTATCTTTACCCCTCAAAAAGGTATGATTTCCGTACGATAACGACAAATTTTCAAGTTTTTACAAAAATCCTTGAATTCTCAACATGACAGAATTTTCCCAATCATATTCTTTTTCAAACAAATCACTTTTTGAAATATCAAGAAAGAAAAAAGAACTTCAAGGATTGCTTTAAAAAAACGAAATATAAAAAAAATCTGCTGAAAATCCGGGAAAAACTTTGTGCATTTTTTATTATAAAAGAATCAAAAATTTTTTTCCTCAATCTTCGAAATATTTTTTAACATTATGAAATTCCATTATTCCTGCACTATCGTGAAAAAGTTACAAATTTTTATAGTAATCCTAAGATTCTGAAAACTTGCAAAATTTTTCAAACCCTCTAGTACTTTTTCCGGAGCTCACCTTTCAAATTTCGAGAAAGTAGAAGTAATAACTTTAAGGATCATAATACAAAAATAAACAGATTTTCAAAAAAGGTGGGTATAAAAAAAATCTGAATATTCTAGGAAATTTTTTGTTTTTATTTTTCAATCTTCAAACAATCATAAGTTTTTTTATCTTTAGCCGTCGAAATGTTTTGAAACATTACAAAACTTAATTTTTTCACTACGATCACGAAGAAATTTAAAGTTCTCATAAAAATCGTAAAATTTTGAGCACTCGCGGAATTTTCCAGATCCTCCTACTTTTTCAACAGTAACCTTTTGAAATTTCGGGAAAATAAAATTTATAATTTCAAGGACTGCCATTAAATAATAAACAGACATTAAAAAAAACTAAATATCAAAAAAATAATCTGCTGAAAATGCTGAAAAAACCTTTTCAAACTCCGAAGAAATATCTAAAAATTCGTCAAATATTTCATAATAACAGGAGCAAAAAAATATCTCGAAATTCTCTGAAATGGGCTTCAAGTTTTTATCAATCACCATCGCACATTTCACGTATAAACTGAAATTTCCATTAAGATAAAAAACAAAGTAAAAAATATTTACTTCTCATTCGATTTCGATCCAATGATCGCGCTTTCCATTCCCGAAAATCCGCAAATCTCGTGCTCGCGATTTTTTGCGATCGCACGGGACGATCGATCGCGCGGACGCTTCGATCGCGAACTGCTTTGGTTTCACCCGCGAAGCGTCTTTGATTAGAACTCAGCTAATTCTCCACCCAACGCTTGTTTCGCTCGCAACAGAGAAGTACACGCGTTGTTTACAAAAACTGCGGATCAAAGATAATTGAAACGACGTACGCGACGAGACTGACCCGATTCACATTATCTTTGTTTCGCGGATGCGAAATTAAAAGACCACGAAAAAAATTCACCGACTATAAAAAAAGCCATTCGAACCGGTTTTCGTTTTTGCCATTTTATATTCAATTTTTCACGTGCACTGTAAACTGTCATCTCGAACTTGAATCAGGTCTCGGTCGTTCCGAATTATTTCCAAGTTCAGGTTGTTTAACAATCACACACTTTATTTATCATTTTTTTCCCCAAGTTTTTACCTACTGTTACCTTTTTCATTTGTTTCTGCGGAACGCATGTTGTTTCTCATTATTAAAAAAAAGAATTTTTCAAAATTTGATAATAATAATCTTGAACTTTATCAAGGTTCCGATTTATTATTTCTTTTTTCCTGGAAAACATGAAATTTGAAAAATTTTTGTAGTGATGATACTTTTAAAAGCAGAAGCAACTATTTTTTTTTTTTCAAAATCTGGAAAATGATTTCAAGTTCCGTATCTTACATTTTCAAAAATTAGATACTTTTTAAAGAATTCTATAATTTTAAATTAGAATTCGACTTCCAACATTCCCAAAAACTGAATACTAAATTGTAGCCATTTTGTAAAATCATCATTCGAAACCCATTTTTCGAAAGTATGCTCAAGTACCAATAGAAATAGCTAATGTCCTTTCAAAGTATAATATTGAATGTGAGAATTACGTAAAAGAGTAGCGATAAAATGTTTGATTTTACGAGATAGGATACCTAAGTTTTAAAATTTATACTCATATCCGCAATAATTGTTATACCTCCAAATCAACAAAGAATTTTTTTTATTCAAACCCCATTTGCAGCGTTATTCTAAATTTCACAAATTAAAGTTTCTTCAACATTCAAAAGTAATCTTTTTCAAGTACTTTTAGAACTCATAGAACAACTTCAAGTATCTTATTCTTCATCATTGAGTTTTTATAATTTTTTTCTCCCATATCCATAACTGATTATTTATTTTTATAAATCGAAAAAGTTTTCCATTGATAACGGAAAATATCATTGCCAAACAGGAGATTACGATATTAATATAAATTTAGCTCACTATCACAAGTCTGCCTTGACAACATATCAAATGCAAACGATATTGACATAACAATGTCAAGTCCCTCGAATTACAGAATATGTGTTACATTATTCATCAGTATTTGTTTACCATATGCTGAAAAAATTTGCAACGAGCAAGAAAAGAAGCAAGTGAAAAAAAAATTAAACAAAAATAATAAAGAAATAACCCTAATAACCCTGAATCTTATAAAAACCTCATACACACTTTATAAGGATCTGAATTTTTATGTTAGATTTGAAATCCCTTATAAGGAATAAAATCTATGTAAGTTTTTCAATTTCTGTATAAAGATTTCACAACTCCTTACAAGGAATTTAATTTTTTTTGTAAGATTCTTAATTTCGCAGTTTCTTGTAAGGAAATTTCATTTTTTCTTACAAGTACCAGTAACTTAAGTTTTTATAAAGTGTCTAAAAAAATACCCAATATTTCAAAAATCCGCTGTTTTTTATAATGACTTCATGAAATCTTCATGCAAACTGATATAAAAAATTTAATAAATAAAAAACTGTTTTCTGTTTCGTTTGAAAAGATATCAAAAATAAGCACCTTTTTTTTTTGTTTCCCGAGTCTAAGTTCCATATAAAATATTTTCAACGTGTATTAAACTAGAAAAACACGTGAATTTTAACATTCATTAATAATATCTTGTTTTTTGGAAATTCGATATTCCCAAAAACTAAGTCAGGGTACGAAAATTTTTTCGAATCTACTATTTCAGTGTAACTGTAAAAAACGTTTATTTGATACAAAAAGTTTGTAAACGATACTTAAATTACCTTAACAACTTTTTACACGTTTACATACGATATATCCACTGAAAAGTACCTTTTGCTATATTTTTTTTTACATCTGCCATCCTCTGTCGATTTTTTAGAAACTGGAACTAAAAAAAACCACGGGATCAATTAGAAAAATTATGAGTGTTTAGAAATCTTTTAAATAAAAACTACATACCTCTTTTTTTATAAATTTTACAATTCTTCGTGCTTTACGGAATCGTCGGCAACTGGAACTGATGAAATTTAACCGTATTATTTATACAATTATTGACAAACTTTTTGGAAATTGTACAGTAAAAAATGTTTCTTCTTATAAAAAATTGAATTTTTGAGTGTAGGTATTTTTGTTTCAATTTTTCAATAACGTTTCAAAGTAATTTCGATATTTTTATAGAATTTTTTTTTACCTTTCTGAAATTTAATGTAATTTTTACAAACGTATTTTTTCAAACTTACAAATTTTTTAAAATTCAAAAACATGAAAAAACTTTTTATAAAATAATTAACAAGCTTTTTGAAAACCTTGTATAAAGTAAAAACGTCTGCTTCTACACAATTTTGGACAAAAACATTTGCAAACTTTTACACAAATGTGAAATGAATTTGTTTCAATATATTTTTATTAAAATTTTTTATTTTCGCTTTGGCGTAATTTTTTAACCCTTAATCAAGTTTAGAATGAAGTTATTCAAGCGGAATTTCATTCTCATTATTATTATTATTATGATTACTATTATTATTATTATTATTATTATTATTATTATTATTATTATTATTATTATTATTATTATTATTATTATTATTATTATTATTATTATTATGATAATTTTAATATTTATTATTAAATGTTTGTAGTTCTGAATTTTTTTTGCGAATTTACAAAAATTTTTTTTCACTTCTCGAATTCTTTAAAATTAAAATCAGAAAATGATTTTATATGCAATTATTATTTACAAGGCTACTTAAAAATTGAGCTTTGAAAAACGTGTGTTTCTACAAAACTTTTGAAGGAAAAATTCCCAAGCCAACATCAAATTTGAAATGAAAATTTTTGAATATTATTTAATATAAATTTTTTATTGACGTTTGAACGTAATTTCCAAATGATTTCGTCATTTATCATTGAATTTTTGCATTCTTTACGAAAATTTATTTAGGTTTTAAAAAATATTTTCTACACCTTTTAAATTTTTGAACAGTAAACATGAAACAAAACTATTAACAAGCTCTTTGAAAATTATGAGGTTAATTGTTTTTACAAAATTTTGAACAAAAATTTTTTTAGGCTTTTGCCAAGTTTGAAATGGAGTCGTTTAAATTTATTTCGATTTGAATTTTTATTGCCGTTTCAACGTAATTTCGAGATAATTTCGAAATTATTTATGATCATTTTTGTTATTATTATGATTATTATTGTACCTAATATGATTCTTAATGAATTATAAATATTTTTCGATAATATAATATTATTGAATTTTCGTAGTCTTTCGAAATTTTATGCCGATTTTTTCAAATATTCTTTAACCTTTTGAATTTTTCGAAAGTTAAAAACAGTAAATAACTTCGTATGCAATTCTGTGGCTTTCCGCCATAACAGACAAAGTCACTTCTGCCATAAGGCTCATTTTACGTGATATTCTGATGAAATTTTAAACGTTATGGCATGTGTGACTTTGTCTGTTATGGCGGGAAGCCACAGAATTAATAACAAGCTTTTTGACAATCGTATTGTGAAAAACGTTTGTTTTTACAAAATATACAACGAAAAAATGTTGAGGCCTACATCGTCTGAAATTAAGTTTTTTAAGTGAATTTGATTTTGCATTTTTTTTTTTGACGTTACTATGTAATTTCGAGATAATTTTAATATTTATTGTGGAATTTGAGTAGCCTGGAATTTTTAACGAATTTTCGAAAATACTCTTTAAACTTTCAAATTGTGTTAAAGTAATGAATAGGTAATATTTTCGTATGCAATTATGAACAAGCTTTTTGAAAACTGGAGCGAAATACATTTGTTTCTACCAAATTTCAGAATAAAACTCTTCAAGTTTTCATCAAGTCTAAAATGAAGTTATTTTAATGTAATTATATTTAAATTTTTATTTGAAATTTCAACGTAATTTCGAGATGATTTTAATATTTATTATTGATTGTTTGTAATTTGTCTAGAATTTTGTGCAGGTTTTCCAAAAGATTCCCTAAACCCTTCTAGTTTTTTGAAAGCAAGCAAAAACTTAAAAGCTGTGTAATCTGTTTATACAATATTTTGAACGAAAAAATTTTCAAGCTTTGATTACGTTTGGAAGAAAATTATCTAATTCTATTTTAAAAAAAATTTTTAATTGATTTTTTATTTTAACTACGTAATTTATTATTAGATTTTTTAAACTACATGGACGTTTAAAAAAGTCGAACCTTTCGAATTTTTGGAAAGACAAGAACATGAAAAAACTTAGTATCTATTTCTAAAAAAAAACCGTAAATATTCATGTACGATAAGAGTTCCCTGAAACTAAGAAAGATTTACTGAAATCACAAAAGGTTGTGATGTTTCTCAAATTTACCAGGAATATAAATATTTGTTGGATTATTTTCACATGCTTAAAAATGCGGATGTTATTCAAAGGTACAAAAATCGAGTTTTTTTTAAATTTATGTTTTAAAAAGATCCGTATAATTATAAATTGTAAATTTAAGTTTGAATGAGGGAATTTATTCTTGTAAAAATTATAAACTTTGGGATAATCTTTTTAATAAGCCATTTACCTTTCTCAGTTGGTTTGCTGTCATTTTCTATCCTTTGCTGCAAATTCTTGATTTCCTCGTCGTAGCCAACCCATTCCGGCAAAATACGCATGGCCGCTTGCAACTTGGCTTCCTTGGTCATTGGATTGTTGCACTGGAACGTGAAAATTACATATATATTTTTTTTCTCGCTGTTATCTCCAAGGACAATTTGGCATTAACAAACAGTGCTCAGTCATGTGAAAAGTGATCGATATATCATGATTAGCTACAAGGCCAAATGTGAGGCCCCCATAATTTAAAAAATTTCCCATATCTCAAGAAAAACCAAAAACCGACCCAAAACATTCAAATAATTTAATTTTTTAATTAAAATAAACTAAACAATGTAAGTATTTGAAATAAAAAAATTACCAACTCCAAAAAATATCATTAATTTTTACGATTCTGCGAATTAAATGACAGAATAAAAATTTCGATCAAAATGAAAAATCGTGTCAAAACTGTGTTAATGCAATTGAAATGTTAATTTAAAAAAAATTTTTTGCGATTCTGACTTAATTATTATATTCATATAGTAAACTGAACAGAAAAAAAGTTATAAAAACTCAAAAATTGCCAATTAAAAAAATTGTAAAAATTAGGAAATAATACTTCTAATTAACCTCGTCTATACTTAAATCGAAATAGTCTTCAGGCATGAAAAATCGCGAAAATTTTCAAGGCCTCAGAATTATAAATACAGAATTGTATTAGCCAAAACGAATGGGGTCATTAAATGAAGGATACGAATTAGTTTCGGGAATAAATCTCAAGTAGGTTGAACGGTTGAATGATTTTCGTAGGAAATGTTTATTCATTTTTTGTTCATTAGCTCGTTTTTTTTCTTACCAAGTCTATAGTTTTAGCGTAGGCTTTGGATTTGTCGTCGCACCAGGTTTCGCACCAAAGCCATTCTTGAGGCAAAGTTTTTATGGCCACTTGGTGGATCATGTTGTTCGGCAAATCCTGCAAACAATTTAACCAAATCTAGTAAACTGTAAAAAATTCCAAGAAATTTAAACTTTTCAACAATCGAGAAACATTTTAGAAAAAAATAATTGTAAAAATACTTCCTTCACTCCAATGTTTGAAAATAATTATCTTTGGGAGCAATCCAAATTTCTACAGTTATTGATATTTTGCATAATAAATTGCATAAAGTAATCATCGAATCCTCATCTAATTTTTACTAATGAAATTGTTCATCAGATGTTTTGAGACGAAAATGATGAGTAATGACCTGATCCAAATTCGAGAGACTGTTAGGGTCCTGACTCAGAGCCTGGTACTGGCCCCTGAGTCGGTCCCCTGCAGCGATACGACGGAAACGCTTGAGGTCCACGACGTACAACGCACTGATGTGGTAGGAACGCCCCTGGAGATGATTTCTCCAGTAACCTTGTTTCCAAAATCTAAAACCGTCCATTTCCTTGCGGCTTTCGCAGAATGGAGTATAAGCGTAGGGGGCGCCTCCCAGATCCATGGTTACCAGCTCTTTTAAGTCTGCTCTTACCACCTACAAAGAAAAAAAAATTTGTTAGTCAAAAAAAAGCTAAATCTATATCACTTTCAAAAAAATGGAAACACTGGTAACTAACGTATTAAAAGTCACAAAACACTTCAAGTAATTACAACAAAAATTTTCCTACTAATTTAATCGAAGGACGAGAAAATACAGAAAATATATAATTCGAATGAGTAATTTTGAAAAAATAACTCAAATTAAAATAATAAGTAAAAAATATTAAGTACGCAAAACTGTAATGGAATAAATGTATGGAGTTTTGATAGGAATGATCTAGAATATAATAAAAGTGGGTTATTTTTTTAAAAATGATTATTATATTGAACAGAAAAAAAATATTATTTTTATTCGAAAATAATGATTCGTGGTTTATTTAAAAAGTATTACTAGAAGAGATATCTCTAGCCCTTCATCTGACCCTTATCAAGATCTGCAAAATTTTTTGAACAACGATTCTTACTAACAAAAATATTAAAAAAACAATATTAAATATAAAAAGTGTAAATCAAGATTACTTACCCTGACAGAGATCTTGTAATAACAATGAAAAACTTAAACCGAATTTTTTTGAATGAAACATACATTACAAATGCAATATCTCAAATTTTTCGAAGCATTTACAATTCGTTTAAAGAATTTCATATTTTTCATTAATTAAGAATTCTTCAAAAGGCTAGCAAATTTTGAGAGCATCATTTATTTATTCATTGGTTCCTCTCGTTTATCTTTATCCTTTTGAACCTGCAGTTTTTTTTAAATTCACAAACTTGAAAAATTTTAAGAGAATGTAAAAAATATAGAACTTATACAATTTTGTTGCCGATTTAAAAAAAAAATACTATCAAATATAGAAAAACAATTTTGTATATAAATACTATACATAATAATTTTCTCTGACAAAGATCTTGTACTAATGATGAAAAACGCAAACAGCATTTTTCATCATTTGTACTAGATCTTTGTATATTATATTCGAAAATGCAATGTCTCAAAATGTTCGAAGTATTCATAATTCGTTGAAACGATTTCGGAATTTTCATTAATTGAAAATTGTTTAAAAAGCAGTTTATGTATCTTTCCAGAACTCGCATTTTTACTTTCGAATAAAAGCTAAAATAAATTTTTTTGAATCCCAAAATTGTGAGAAAATCACACGTACTTTCAGAAACAATTAAATTTAAAAAAAACGCAGACATTAAAAAAATTTACTACAGTTAATCAAAAAATTCAATGAAAAAACTACTAAAAATCTTTCCAAAGTTTTTGGTCTAAAACTTGGAGGACCCTTAAGTATTCAAAATAAAAAAAAAATTTTTTCATGTTCCTTGACTTAAATATAAGAAAATAATGTCATCGAAACGAAAGAATTTAAAGTAGACAAAACTTTATACTGAATCACTTTTGTAGATTTACTGACAAAATTCTAAAAGTTGCGAATCACAAAAACATAGTAAAAAAAGACAGAATACGAAATAAATCACAAAATACGCAATTCGTCACATTTTTGAATAATTGTCGCAGAATAAAATTGTTCGAAGTTCCATGAGATCCTATTTTGGAAAAACTTTTTCATTCTTGAATGTAAGACAATTCAATGTTTTTTTTTTTTTTTTCATCTGTAAAGCTTGTAATATTTATAAACGTCAAAAAACTTTTCTTTTTTTGTTTTATCACGAATAAATTTCAAGTTTTTAGAAAAATAGGAAAATTCTAAACATTAACGAAATTTTACAAATCCTCATACTTTTTTTTAGCAATTTACTTTGGAAATTTCAAAAAGTTGAAAGTAACTTTTATGATTATGATGAAATCATAAACAGGCATATAAAATATTCCAAAATGGATTAGCAGGTAAATGGATTTTAAGTTATTTTTCCATTACATTATTACAAAATCTTTTTCAGAGTAAGTCATTTTTATATACAGTTTTCATATTTATCATTGTTTTTATATTTTGTATCATTATACATGTTATGTATTCAATGAATTCAATTTTTTTTATTTTATATATTTTCCATGTTTCATATTTTACATATTATATATTTTTATATGTATATTTCTTAATAAGAATAAGAATTACAAAAATTGTATCGACCTTGATAAAAGTTCAGATGAAGGACCGAAAACTCTATATTAGAAAAATATTATATTTATCAGATATTGTTGCAGTATTATTATTAGAGATATTAGAAAAATATTTGAATCTGGAAAATATTCATTTATTGAATGTAATATTCAACCAATCATATTTATCACTACATCAGTAAATTTATTTAAAAAATAAGATGATTGTTGGTAACAAAGTGACTTGCAAATTTCATCAATGTATAAAAGCATTATTTTTTAAATCATGGAAGTATGAATCATGAGAATCATTTTTATAAATACCTGATCAGCGTCAACGAAAATAATTTTTTTCACATCTAGTGGGAACAGAACATCTAGGAACAAAATTTTGTAACCCCAGATGATTCTCTGTTTTTCCGTTTGTTGGTTCAACCAACGTGGCCATTTGTATTGCACCAATTCGTATTCAAAGCCATATTCTTCAGCCATATGTGGCAAAAAGTCCTGCAAAAATCACCAGTTCAAAAAGTTTATATTTTACATATTTTTAAACAAATTTTAACAATCAAAAAAATGCTCTTTTTATGGCTATGTATGAAATTTTAAAACATTAAAAAATTACTTTGAGAGTCGGCGACAAGTAGTTTTTCAGGAACCAAAATTTCACAGGACTCTTGGTGTGTTTTATAACACTGAGCATCATAATTTTCAAGAATCTTTCATACAAATGTCCAGAGGCCAAAGAGAAAATGTTGATTTTCTCTTCTTGATCGTCAGAGTCTTCAGCAGTGGTAAAGGTCCTAGTTACAGAGAAAAAACTAATTAGCTGTCTAATTTCTCTACCAAAAGGATCTTTTTTCACAGCCTATATTTTTGTGCTGACTACGACAAATTAAGATAGTATAGAACGCTTACCAAGGTATGGAAAAGCTAAAAAGGAAATGAAAGAAAAATGTTAAACCAACTTTAATCGTGTTTCTAATGTAGTATAAAGTACCAATAAAATAATAATAACCATTTCAAAGTTGCCAGGTTGAGGTTAGAATGACATAAAAACTACTCTAAATAAATGTGAAAAGATACCTTGCTTCCAGCACAAGCAACACCATGGATTAATCTTTTTAAAAAAAAATTTTAAGGAAAAAATTTACCTCGACAAAGAGTCCCAAATTCCAGGAGATTCCTCGTCTTCGGAGAGCAAATCGACGTTCATTTTATTTGGTTTTTTGGTCACCCTCATTTTCAAAACGTGACTCCTCAAAGAGCTGATGAGAACTTTCACGTTGTTTTGATTTTGGATGACTTCTTGACCATCGATGCTGGTGATGTCGTAAATGTCAGCAGATTTCCCTTGGCGAAGACGAAGGAGCCATTCTCCAGGATTCGCTTTCAATTGGTAGTATCCCAGATTTGCCATGACGATTGTATCGACCATGACTTGTTGGCTCTCCGTTCCCAAGGTTATTTGCAGTCCCCTTGGAGGATTTCCCATTTGGGCTTCGAAACAGTGACCTTCCAGAAGAAGATGCTCAAGTTCATATTCACTGTAAAATGTTTATCTCATTTTTTTTGCTATTTCAATACAAATTAAAATCAATTAAAATCGCGAGAATTATATCCATTTCAAGATATGACAGTATACTTTGACAAAACTACATTTTCAAGCAATCGTTACTAATATTTTCAAAACTCAAGGGAAACAAAAAATATTCACCTGTGCACTCCCATCGCAACATTGTCAAGCTTAATGTTGTCCAAGTCGTAAACGCTTTTGACAACTTCCACCAACCAATTTTCAGGTGTGTGTAAATTCTGAGTCAACAACGACGAAGTTGGCAATTTTGTGAATTTGGCAGAGGCTCTAATCATTTCTCCTTCTTCGCTGAATTTCAGCTCTGGCTCCAGTACGAAACGGTAAAAACTAGAAAAAAAATCAAAATTTTTTGTTACACCATAAAAAAGAACACTACAAAAAAACTGTTAAAGGTTGAGTAAAAACGATTTTCGAAGAAAATGTTGGATTATTCAAGTTTTTTCATTAAAATAATTATGTCTGGCATATTCCGTGGTTACCTTTTCAATGGCATGTCACTATTTTTGTCCATACAGTTCAAAAAAACTTTGATATTGCAATTCAAAGATTGTTGAAGAACTTGCAGTATAGTGCCCAATTTTTGGGCCCCGCGAGAAACGGGGTCGACGATTGCTAACAAATCAAAGGCTACCTCGTCTTCGTGAGCAGCTGGGATTTTAATAGCACTGAAAAAAATTGCGTATTTATCATTTCAACAATAAATAAATGACTGAATTTTATTTTCTTACCTATACTGATCATCTCTGTAAGGAACATCGAAACGATTTCGAGTTTGAGGTCGAGCAACGAGCAAGGAACATAATTTCATGATTATATCTCCAGTTATTTTATTTGTTTCTAAAAAAAAATAAATAATCCACGATCAGACTCGACAATTCATTCGTGAATTATAAATTCTAGAATAAAAAATATGTAATTGAAAAATGTTGAAGAACAAATTATTTTTATAGTACCATATTCATCGTCTTTGATAATTTTCTGCAAACTCTTGGATAATTTATCTCCATAAGTGCTGTTGCTGAATTTGGTCAGAAGCATAAAATCTTCACTTGTGAATTCATCTTCATCCTCCAAAGGTTCAATTACACGACCGTTGCAGATTACAGCTCGTTTTCCTTTTTTGAGGTTCAAAACAGATTCGGAAAAATGTTTTTGAACTTGCAATAAAATGCCTTCGTGTGTAATTTCGTATAAATGATCTGTCAACTCAGCCTGGAAAACATGTTTTTTTCTTTAATCAAAAAAAAAAAATTAAATTTTAAAACTAAGGTAATAATAATTTTGCAGGAGTTTGTCAATTTTTCATTGACATTGTTAATTTTTAAACGCTTCTGAAAATGTACCATACGTCATTCAGTAAGATTTTTCAGTGTTTAAAAAACTTGTTATTTTAGCAAGATATCCAAGAATTTTTGTACAATTTAAAAAAGTTTTCGAAACTAAAAAGATTTTTTTCAAAAATTCCAGTTATCGAGAAAATTCTAAACAAAGTCCTTGAATTCTTGAGGTTCTAATGAAACGTAATATTCTACATAATTTAATTTCCGCTACAATTTTCATTCAAATGAGAAAATCGCAATTTTCTAACTTACTTATTTCAATCCGACTTAAAGTTACTAACATACAATATGATTTTTAAATCATACTTTTTCCACCTAAAAATTATTGCAAAAAAGTATATCGGTTTCATTTGAATCTCAATAATTTGAAAAATTAACTTCCATGATTTTTCCGAGTCGATGTAATAATAGGTACTCAATTTATTACCTCCACTTCAAAGGTTCCTTTTTCAATTGATGCAACATTTTCTTCTTCGACCAACTTCTGTAAATATTTCATAGCTTCATCCACTGGTAATCCTCGTAATGCTGCCAAAGCTATTTTGTTGATATCTAATTTTTTGCCATCGATGTTTTCACTGTTTATAATAAATGTTGCTCTCGCTTCTTCGCTCGAATCCTAGAAAAAATAATTGAGTAATATAAACATTTGTTTAGTTAAATATGAAGAGGGTCAAATAGTTGACTTCATCTACCAAATTTATTGAAAAACTTTCCAACACGAAATTCCAACTCACCAAATGACTTATTGTTTCTTTCAAAAGTTGTCGACTCTCTTTTTTTTGTAAATCAACAACGATCCAAAAGTTATGAAAATGATCATTTTTTAAGGAATTCACGCCTTTTCTTCCGATGTCGTACAAATAATTTACGTTTTCCATCAACCAACTTGAGGTATCTTGCGCGCTCCATTTTTTGTAATTGTTGTCTTTTGGAGCGTTTCCGATAAGATTCAACCACACGTTATTTTCCGTTTTCAAAATTTTCTCGTTTAATCTGAAAAACACATTTAAAATTAACCTTTATTGCAATATTTGGTTTAACAAACTTACTTTGGACAAAGTTGTGGAAATTATTATAGTTTTTGAAAGAGTTCGACAGCATTTTAGAAAACTGAAGATTTCTCACCGAGACATGACATTTGGTTGACTCATGAGATAATCGACAATATCGTGATGATCTTTGAGCTCATTAGCATCGACTGCTTTTTGAATACTTGGCGTTATCGATATAATCGTCGTCCAAATAGCCTCCTGAAAATATTCTCCATTCAAATGCTTTGAGGAAAGCGGTATTCCATTAATCAATGCCTGGGGAAATTTTGTGAATCTAGTTTTTTTGAGAAATTCATAAGTGAAATTCCTGCCAATGTCGTAATCTGAATCTTTCCCGAGAATGTCATCGACGTCTGCTGTAGGATCTCGAGCTTTTATGGCATCTTTAATGTCGCTTACTTGGAGATCATCCATGTCCAAATGATTACCCAACTGAAAATGATACAAAAATACATTTTTATGTATTTTAAATTCAAAACATTTAATAATAAACAAAAACCGAAAAAATTGTTCCCGTTTTCTTTTATAGTTATAGAAATAAATAGCTCTTGATATATAAAGAAGTTTATTTGATGTTGATAACTTTTTTTTACCTTATTGAAAATTAGATAATCATTCTTTTCCATTTTCATTCATTTCATAAACTTTTAAACTTCAGGCACATAAATTCTTCATAAAATCTTGGATAAGCTTATAATGTTTATCAATTTTCCACAATGTACAGACATTTTTTAAGTAAAAATTTTACTGAATCATAAACAATGAACAGTTCGTTATTTCAGACTCGATGAGGATTTTTTAAAAATAAATTTACTTCCATATCGAGGAAATTCTTAATATCCATAGAAAAAACAAAGGAACTGCATTTTTGAAAAGCTATCATTGGAAAAAAGTGAATTTAAAATATTACGATATCTGAATAAGAAACTTTGTCGCGAAATTTGTGAACAATTGAAAAATGCGAAATTTCGTATCGATTAGAAACAACAAATAAACAATGAAAAACTTATTGTTTTAGAGATGATATCGTGACTTGAATTGACAAATAAAAAAACATACTTTACTGATATCAACTACTTAAAAATTAATTATTTTGATTTTTAGATATTTATCATTAATTTTTTATACAGATTTTTTTTTCATTAAATTCAATATAAAATAAGAGTGAAAAACGAAGGCAACGAAATGAAAAATTACAAAAGTTATGATTATGGATTTAATTAATGATAGATAGAACTTTCGAGATGGGAACAATTTTTTATTTTAGATTAGAAATTTTCAAAATTATGAATATTTTAAAAACTGAATTGACTGCAAATCTGCAATATCATAAATTTGTATTAAGAAAAGATGCAATTTTCTCTTACTATTATTATTCAGTGCTTTGGGTTTATAAATATTGAACAAATCGTAAAATTATGTCAAAAAACGAATCATTACATCAATTACAAATTTTACCTGAGTTTTCAAACCTTGTCGAGATTTCGTAGGATAGCTACATTTTTGAAACACGATCATTGCTAAAAAAAGAGAACTTCAAACTCTAAAATTTTTGGATTACAAACTGTATCGTTGAATGTGAGAATCATTTTAAAATTAAAAGTTTTTTTCAAAAATTAAAAAATGCAATAATGAAAAAAATCAAAGTTTAAGTAACGATATCGTAACTCAGACTTTTAAATAAAAAAAAATACACCTCACAAATATCGACTATTTAGAGATCAATTATTTCGATTTTTAAATCGCATTAATATTTTATGACGATTTTTTTTTTTCATCGGAGTTATTACGAAATGAGGTTCAAAAACAAAGGCAAGAAATGTGGCGTGGACTGAAGAAAGGGTACTAACAGCACCAAAAATCGAATTCGAGATAGTCAGTGATTCTGAATATAGAAATCTTGCTCTATCAAACGTGTCTACTCCTTAAAATGTATGACTTTTTTAATTCATTATAAATTGAGGTACAGAATTTGACTGTCCATGCTACGCTTAGGGACTTTCTCTTTTCAACCTCGTTTTTCTCGAAAAGCGGCGAGGTGCTGTTAGTACCCTTTCTTCAGTCCACGCCACACATAAAAAAAATTACCAAAGTAATGGTCATGTATTCAATTAATGACAAATAAAAATCGTGAGAACATGACAATTTGTGATAATAATATTTTAAATAAGAAATTTCTTATAATTTACAATAAAAATATAGTATATCATAATTTTTCTTTATAATACATCATAATAAAAATTGTAGATATCTCGCATTCGAAAATAGAATTGACTGCATTATTAATATTTTTTTTATAAATTAAGACATTCTTTTTTTACCAGTATTATTCAGTACTTTGAATTATGAAAAAAAAAAATTATTTTGGATATATTTGATAAGAATTATATTTTTGAAACCAAGTGACATAATAAAAGTTGTAATAATATTTAAGCTTTACCCATATAATGGCGAGTTATGGTGTCAATGTATTTATAAGAAAAGTGTATTTTATTATTACGCATTAACTATCCTTTCAATATAATGGTAATTTCGTAGATTCCTAACTAAGACCAAACTTCATGGTCAAAAGTTATAATTAAAAAGAATGTTTCAAATTTACATTTTTCATTCTTAATTTTGTTTTTTTCCAAGGATCGTTAATGTATTGCACATTATAGAGCAAAAAAACACTAAAAATTATTCCTGTTCTTATCTTATGATTTTTTCAAATCTTACTCTTGTCAAGAACTCGAGGGCCTCGTATGAATTTTTGGTTTCAGCAAAGTAATGGAAAGCGTTGTTTATTGCAACCCTAGAATCGGTCAATCCATTGATTTCAGCGGTGCGATTCGTCACAAATACAAATCCAATTCGCATTGGAACTGAATTTTCGTACAAAGACTTTGCTAATCCGATAAGTGACGTGGATTCAGAGTTCAATGGGTCAACAATCAGGACCTAAAAAAATTTAACTCCTTTTTTTTAAATTTTCTTATCGAATTTTCCAACCAGATGATTCGTGAAAAATTCAGCTACACAATTATGTGATCAAAATTATTTTCGATTTTCCAGTTTTTTATTTTTTTAAATGGAAAATTTTTTTACAATTTTTAAAATATCTAGAAATATGTTACTCCTATTCAATTGACTAAAAAGTTTCAGTGTTTGAAAATCGAACAAAATATTACAGCTATTAATATCCTCACCAGATTGTAAATATTTCGTCGTATATTTCTCAACATGCCCGGAAACGTAGGCCTCAACAATTCTCTCAAAGACGATTGCCATCTATTGTAACGTTTGTCATTTTCAAGATCGTTGACCCAAATTATTGCCGAGTCCCTTATGTCAATCGCGAATTCCTGATTGTCAGCGTTCGATGACAAATCCAGAGTCAACAGTTTTGACATTTTTTTATTACTGAAGCCGATTTTATGCAGAGACTCCATGACTCTTAGTTCTGTTCTCAAACTTTCCAAAAGTGTCAAAACGTCGATTGTCTCCAAATCAAAGTATAATCCGTTCACGAATAAAGCAGTGTCAGATGGTTGAATGCTCAAAGTCGACATGAACAAATTTTGGTTCATTTTCATTTCTTTTTCCATTTGGCTGTTAACTTCAGTTTTGATAAGTGATTTTGCCTAAAACAAATTTTTAAATATGTTCAATTAATCCAAAAGTTGGAACATTTTTTTTAATAGAGAATTTTTTTCTATTTATTTTACCAACAGGCAAAAATGCTTACTTGTAGAATAGTGGAAAAATTTATACATAAATTAAAGCATTCTCAAAAGTGAGTAAAATAATTCAAAAATTAAACTCATCATTAATATAAATCTGAATAAAATATCAGAGCAGAAATAATATATTATTCATTGCGAGTTTTGGTAATGTCCATTTTCACGGTTTTATTTATTTTGTTAGTTTTTTATTTCATACTACTTTTATTTCATTGTACTCATTATTTATGTATTCATATCTTATAATATAAAATTATTTTGTTTTTTCATAAATCATGCAAAAAAAGTAAATTTTTGATTACAAAAATGATCAAAAATTTATTTTTATGATAACGAAAATACACCCTTTATATAAATAACTAATAATTAAAATACCTGCATAGGAAAATTTTGCGCGATGTCAGTCAGAACTTGGAGAGCTTTGTCGACTGGGGAATTCATAATTCTAACAGCTGCTTGTTGACTCAGTTTTTGGAATTGCCATACTTTTAGTGCACCAATTTCATCACTCGTTTCAAGAAGGTAATTTTGCAGTTTGTCTAGATTTTCGCGACTTTCAGGATACAATTTTCTAAATAAAACAAGAAATTGATTCTTACATTTTCGTACATCAACTAAAGCATTTTAATTTTTTGACTCCAAAACTTTGAACACTCCCAAAAATATAAGAAAAATTATAATTTAGAATTTTTTATGAAACAGGTTTTTATTTCTTTCGAGTTATCATTCAACAAGTTGAAAAAATTAAAAACTTGGCGTATAGAGAAAAAAAAATTAATAGTTTGATTATCGCGTAATTGAAGGATTTGTTGCTTATATTATTAAATATTTTTGGTATGATTTTATACCTGAGAATAGCAAAATTCAACCCTTCGATTTCATTCACACCCTCATCATTATTTTCAATATTAACTTCTTCTTTAATATCAGAATCATCCGTAGCTTTGTATTCAGTGGATTTCATTTGAAGTTCGACTCCGTATCCAGATAATCGTAATTTGTTATTTTTCCTGTTCTGGAATAGCAAAAAAATAAATTATGAATAAGAATTATAATCTAATTTATTTATTTTTTTCAAATCTATAAATTTTCAAATGTTACAAATTCAACTCACTTTTACATAATGACGTAGAACATAATTAACTTTGTTGTTCTCAGCAATTATTTTTAGTTTTTCGTGAAACTGCAAAAAATCTGGCGTGCCAAGTTCACCATAAAGAACAATCGTTTTGTTTGTTTGCTGCTTTCCCAAATAAAAATGGTCTATACTGTACGTATCGATAGGTTTCCAATCGTCCTGCAAAAACATTATTTCTCAAATTATTACTAATTTTTATTGGAGTCAGGTGGCAGAAAATATTGCACATTTTTAATTTAATAAAAACTTCTTTGTTTAAATTCTGAAAATATCTTTGATTCATAATTTTTACATCAGAATTCTGATTTTTAGACAGTGATTTCGAAAATCAGAAAAGTTTCTAAAGTTTCAGCTAAAAAAAATGCCCTAAAATCAATCATCATTTTTTACCTGGCCCAAATGTTTTTCCAAGTCCTTTAAGTAACACGTGATAAGACCTCCAGCGTTTATGAAACTATTGCAATTAATGTGAGAAGGTTTGTTAAGAGCCATTTGCGAAAACATTTCGACTCTTGCCGAAAAAATACGCAAAGACAATCCAAGTTTGAGCATGGGAATTTCCGTTGGAGACAAAAATTTCTCAGCCATTTCGATGACCAGGTCATAATGCTCTTTCTCTGTATCTGTTTATGGAAGAAGTGTTTATCATGATTTACAATTTGAAAATTGAATTCGAAAAATCTTACAAAATTTTCTAAAAAATTAAAAATCTTTGAAAAATTTCTAAGAAATGTTAGAGTTAAAAAATATTTACAATAAGGACTAGTCGAAATACATTGTTTAAGGCTTGGAAAAAATTGAAGTCATTCGAAAAAATGTTTCATTCCTTTAAACTCTTCGTCTGTAATGAATAAAATATAAAATTTTAAAAATTTGAAGGCTTTCAATATGTTGAATGTAGGAAAATATAAAAAATATAATCATTTGAAGAAAGATACAAAAATTTTAATGTTGCTCAAATATTAATGTAATTTATAAAAGCGAGTTTTAAATTCATGTAAGTATTCATCACATTAACTGAAAATTGGTCCTATTTTTCAGGAATATATTAATTGAAATTCGAAATATAATTGATTCATTACTGAAAACTACAAAAATTAAGTTTTGAAGAACTTTAAGGTGGAATCTGAGAGCTTTAAAAGGAAAAGAAAAACACATTTGATTATATTTGATATTTATAATTATACTTGATGTTTGATAGTCCAAACAGTTTATTATCAATGAAATTTCGCAGTACGATTTCACATATTTTAGTCATAGATTGTAAGCAAAATTTTAGAGTTTTATAAATAAAATTAAGAAAATTGATCATGAGTTAAAATTTTTTATTCCGTTTTCAACATTATGAAGTGAAAAATATTCTTAATAAGAATTCCATAATATTGTTATTAGAAAATTTGAAAAAAGGTAGTTTATTTACAAAATTTTTGATTTATTTAAATTCTTTGTATGTAACATAAAATTTTCAAAATTTTAAGACCTGAAGGGACGAGTCCTGATGATTTCAATTCCGAAAAATGCAGATGTCAATTATTCAATACAATTATCCTTATTTAAGCTTTCATAGTTAATGAATTACAAATTTTTAGACTTGGAATTCGATGTAGAAAATTAGGTAAAATTAAACCAGTCAAGGATGAATGATATAATTTCAATTTTATTGAAACATTATTTTTATATTTTCAAATGTTATTTACATATTTATTTTTATTTGTTGATATTATTATTTTATATGTGATTTATATACATTCAAATATTATTTGTATATTTAAATGTTATTAATATATTTTCCAACATAATTTATAAAAATAAATTGTAAATTCATGTGTTTGATGCATTTGGACATTGTTATTGCTATCCAAAAAACATATTTATTTCAATTAAAAATATAATTGATTTCCAAAAAAGGAAAGAGAAGCTTCCTTCTCAAAAGAATTTGAGAAGGAAGCCCAAAGAAATGAGGAACATATATTATTATCAAATATTAAGATATTCATTTTTTTTTCGTTGAAATTCTGAATAATAGACTATAAATAAAACTTTGCGATACAATTTGGTTTATTTAAATATGTTGTTACCAAAACTTTTTTGTTTTTATGAAAGAAAAGTATACATAAATCTTTAGAAGGTTGTATTTCATTTCATTTCTTAACATTACACGGTTTAAAATTTTTTAGATAAGAACTACTCGAATTGCTTTATGAAAATTCCAAAAAATGGAGTTTGTTCAAATAGTTTTTCTTTAATCTAAATTCTTAGCTAAAAAAATATAAAATTTTTAGAAATTGAAAAATAAAAGGCAGAAGTAATATTGAAAAAAATTGGGATGTGTATAACAAATATTCATTAGAACAAACAATTTGAATTTGTGGAACTCGTATATTACAAATAATCAGACTGTTTATTTTAATGTTGAAAAAGGGGAAAAACTACAACAGTTGAAGAAATAAATCATTAACAGTGTAAAAGTTCGAAAAATTATAATGAAAATAACAGTAATAGTTAATAATTTTAGATATACAATATATATAAAAATTAGTGGTATATTAATCATAGGATTTGTTATGTTGAATTGTAGAAATGATCTTATTTGTTTATCATATGTTACTGAAAAAAGTTCAAAATAAATTAAAAACGACATATATTGACCTTTCATTAAACATTTAAAAAGAAAAAATATAATTTTTTTTGTTTGATTTTCTAGAAAATTCAATATTGATTGAATTTTTGAATGTTAGTTGGCTTATTTTAATATATTCTTTCCAAAATTTTAGAGATTTAATCAATAAAAATAAAGAAAATTTTTTATGAGTTTGAAATGCATTTCCATTTTCAGCATTATACAGGTAAATATTTTTTAATAATAAAAATCACTCAAATTATGTTGAAATTGAAAAAAATAGAGTCCATTTCAAAAAATTTTTTTATACTTAAATTCTTAGTCTGTAAAGGATGAAATTTTAAAAATATGAAGAATCAAAGGCATAATTTTAATTCAAAAAATTCAAATACTCATAATAAATATTTGATACAACCGAATTTATTTGAATCTGTAGAGTTTTGTTATTAAAAATTATCGGACATTGAATTCAATGTTAAAAAATAGAAAAAACTATATGTGTGAAAAAAAAAGTTATGATAGTTAAAAAGTACACAAATTTATAACATTTCAGAAATTCAGATATAAAATAGGTTTCAAAATAAATATTGAATTATTCATAGTCTAAGTGCTTCGATTAATAGACATGAACTGATTGGTATATTACATACTACAAAAAAAAGGATTAAATAAATTAAAGACTTTATATATTGATTTTTTATTAATCGTTGAATAAATTGTGAATTTATTTTTTTTTAAATGAAAGTTCTAAAAAATGTACTATAAATTAAATTTTTCAATGCAACTTTACATATTTCACTTACTAGCATTGGTAAAATCTTGAGTCCTGCTAGAAACTAAGTCAATGAAACTCCAAAAATAATTGACGTTTTCATCTTTCAAATATTCAGCCACTTCCAAAACCAACGGTGTTTCCTGCCATTTGGCGTTGATCAATGTCGTTACATATTTGTTTAAATTACTTTTGGCTAAGATTTCGCTAGGACCCAAGCACAGTGAATACAAAAGTATATAAATCAGCATCTGGAAAAAATTTTCTACATTTCAATCACCAAATAAACATGGTATGTCAAAATCATGTTCCTTATCAAACACGAAACTTCAACTTCAAAATATTGAAAATAATCAAAAACTGTTTTCATTCATTTTTTATTTTTCAAAATAATTCGAAAATATTCCGAATACAATTTTTGTCAACTCACTTTTTCAGCTCAAAAATCAGTCGGCACATACGATATTTTTGGCAAATCAGATACCGAAGGTTTTTTTATAATTTTTGGTAAAAAAATCACATTCGTAAATGCCAAACGGTTTTTATCTACATGAAAAACCTCGTTCCTGAAGTTGAGGTTTTCTATAATTGGAGTTTGGACTTTTTACGTGACACAACAATGGTTTTCCAACAAAACCGGCTATTGTTTACGTGTCATTTTTTTATTTACATTTGGCATTGGGGATGGGGATTTATTCGATAGTTAACGATAATTATCGATAAGCGTAATATCGTTAACTATCGACAAGATAAATGCTTAACGATAGTTATCGATAATCTTGCTGAATGTATTTTTAAATCACTGTCACTGAGCTGCGCCGGCCCGAGTGGAAAAAAAAGTCGGGAAATAATCTCAACATATCGGAGCGACATCATATGTCGGATATTCTCAGACATTCGTGGCAGATATCGCGAAGATGTTTTTTAGCATATGATTTCTGTATAATTTTAGTAGAATGTCGCGAAGATATTTTTCGGCATATGATTTTTGTACATTTCTGGTAGAATGTCGCGAAGATGTTTTTTGACATATGTTTTTGTGCATAACAAAAATGGCACTCTCTTTGGCATAAGGTTAGAAAAGAAACTTCCCAGCTCAAATTCTTTGAAGTTCTTCGACTCATCTACCCAGTAAGCCAAGCGTGCACATCCAAATCAGCACAATGTCATAGCGTCAATATCATGCAGCTAGTTTGCCCCTATTATGCAGCTAAGAATATTCATATCCATTTACATTCCTCAATCTTTGTGAAATGTTTGCAACAAAAATGGCCAATGTCTTGCCGTTATTAACGAGCAATAATTGTAATGCAACTGCTGCAAATTTGGGTACAAACTGTTATAGAAAATGCGTAACTTCAAAATGACTGAAGTTTTTCGGAAATGTTTTTCGTATGAATATTTTTGTTTATCTGTTGCCAATTTTAGGGCAAACTGTTAGTGATAAACCCAGATAGCAAAATGCTGTCACAGTGCGTGCAATATGACTCTCACGCATGCGAGAAAATTTGCATGCGTGAGAGTCATAGAGTACAACAGGTGCACGCTCATATGTGACGCAAATGCCTCTCATGCGTGAGAGTTCACAAATCTCGCACGCATGAGTCTCAGATCATTCGCATTCATGAGAGAAAACAATTTTTTTTTAAATTATTCATACTTTATATACATATTTATTGCTTGACATGTAATACACAGGGTGTACCAAAATCCCCGAACTACCCAGATAGAATGTTTCTGGTCGGTTGCCAGTCATTTGCCTGAAAATATTCAAATGAATTTCCGTTCTTTTGTCGTCAAGAGGGTGCCACCATTTGACGGCCCATTACTGGAAAGTGTTGCTGGGAAACAATTGTGGGCAATACGTAGGCAACCGACGGGAAACGCACTCAAGTAAAATTTTTTACATTTTTCATCAAGTTGTATGCAATGGATAGGCAATGGACGGGAAACGCTTGAAAGGTTATTTCTTTTCACCTTCCATCAAGTTGTATGCAAAATATGGGCAATGAAAGGGCAACCTTTAATTAAAAAATCCCGTTTCTGTATATGTATATTTGTTTATTTCAATATTATATATGAATATATACGTAATTGTACATACATCAATACATATTTGATACACACATATGTTCCAGCTTTTGAAAATTGCACTTTTCAGAGTAAATACTTAAAATTACATTTTTTGAGCACATCTTGAAATTACATTTTTAGAGCATCTTAATACAGTATATAATTTAACACGAAAGCAAACCCTTGATTGACGGCCGTGGCCGGGGTTTTCAGTCTGAGGATTTGCTTTCGTGTTATGCAAAATATTTTATGCTAAGTTAGGTGCTTGAGGGTTTTGTCAAAGGTAACGCGTGGACGCCCGGAGATATCTTTGAGGTTACCCGATAAAGCTTTCATGGCGAGCACCGCTGTCTGCTGAAACATCAACTACAGGAGGCGGACAATTCAAGGAAATTTACTTCAGCTAAGAAATTTACTCCCCGTACAATGTCACGTACCGCAAAGATATCTCTGCGCGTCCACTTTTGACGACAAAACCAGTGAAGCGTTCGACTTCGCATAAAATCACGTTTTTTGAGCATCTTAATATTTAATTCATTAGCATCCTATAATTAGTTATTTACAACATTGTACAAAGCGTTCGCCTCCTCGCGTTGTCGCTGACGACGAGGGACTGGAGGTGCTGGCTGCCTGTCGGCAGGCTGCTTTTTCAAGGAATTTCTCCGACGTTGTTTCGCGATCTTCAATGTCGCCGAAACTTCCCGTTGAAGGTCAGTCCTGTCAGGGTTGCCAAATTTAGTGTTCCGTCGAACAGCTCCTGTTACAAAATTACAATTCAGATTAGAAAATGTAAATATATGTACGGGATTGATTTTAATTGTTTGCTCCTTTCTCAACGTACCATAAATGGCTTTCACCACTCCCGAATTGTACAGGGGGTGAGTTCCATCCTCGCCCCACCACGTGAATAAGTGGCAAATGTCATCTGCGATGATTTCCTTGAAGAAATTATGCACGTGATCCTTGAGAGTATCACCGCCAACGAAGTGACCAGAGTGTAACTGAGAAAAGTTTAAAAATAAAATTAGAAATCGTTTCTTCAGACTAATGATAATGAGAAAAAATTTTCTTAATTATTTTACTTACAACGTCATCAAATTCTTCACTATTCTCTGTGAAGTTTTGCACCTCTGCAACAGTCTTCAATGGAAGTATATTCGGCTTTGTCAACATTTTTTGTTGCTGCGCTCGCTCTGTTCTGACTAACCGTCTCTCGATATTGTTCTAACGAACGTGTATTTTTCTACAAAAATCAAAAATGCAATTTCTCAATACAGTATTGTCTTTTTTTTCTGTGGACAAATACTTTACAAATAATTGAGCAAACAAACGTTGCAATAAGGAATAGTGTCAACAACCAAAATATAAACAGGGTGTATCAAAAACCACAGACGATAATTTTTCTGATTTTTCTCCATATTTTTCTGAGTCGAAAAGTCCTACACCACTTTCCGCAAAACTCAAAAATGAAGAAGATATAAAAGCCACAAGTTTTAACCAATAAACCCGATTCTTTGAGAAGTGGGGATAGGAACCTTGAAACAAATTAAACTCAAATTTTCTACCAATTTTTCTGAATAAAAAAGTATTTGCCTCCTTCCACAAAACTGAAAATCAAAAAATATATTCAAGGGACAGGTTTCAACCAATCAGGTTTGTTGAACTTACCCCTTGAATATCTTTTTCGGTTTTGAATTTTGTGAAAGGTGGCAAATAACTTTTTATTCATAAAATATGAGTTAAATTTGTTTCAAGGTTCCTATCCCCACTTCTCAAACGATCGCGTTTATTGGTTCAAACTTGTGGATTTTATATTTTCTTCATTTTTGAGTTTTGCAAAAACTGGCATATGACTGTTCAACTCAGAAAAATATGCAAAAAAGTCAGGAAAATCATCGTCCGCGGTTTTTGATACACCCTGTATGTTGATACAAGCATTATGTTCAACAAATTTTAAATGATAAGTAACATAATTATTAGAAAATCGTGACATGGGAAAATTAAAAGAATTTTTTTATTTTTGTAGATAAAAGAAATCGTTAAAATATCTTTCAGATAATTAGTAAAAAAAGGAATTTCATAAGATACCATTATGAATTTGCGACTCGTAAGATACACTTAACGGATAAAAACATACGTTAGAGTGACTTGATTATAGGTACCTGAATTCATTTTTCAAGAAATTTTTGAAAGTGTTGTGCCTGGCGCCATCTTGATCAGCGGGTTCTATCAACACCTCGTTCTGAGGTTCATGCGCATTGGCTTCTTCATTCATTTCCATTGGGTCCCTATCACTATCAGCAGCATGTAGAGCAGGCGAGGGTATTTGCCTACGGTTTATATTCTGCTGTGCATCACGGAGAAGGTCGTTTCTTAGTTCTTCAGTATTCGATGGAATGTTGGAAGGAATAGGAACACTAGTATTCTTTGAAGCTTGATTGATATTCTTCGTCACTCCAGCATCTAATGAAATGATGGACGGGTTGTAAGGGGCTACAGGCAAGGTATTTTCATTTGTGTCCCTTGGCGTTGTAGGATTATCTTTAGGAATGTTGTAACGAGGATGAAGAGGGACCTGATAATCAGGAAAGACTTCCTGAAATGCCAACCCCATCCTTGGTGTGGCACCATATTGTACATTTCGAACATAGTTTGGATTTTGGTTCTCTCCATCATCACGAGGATATAAGGGATCCATCAGGATGTTTTCATTACTCGTCATTGATGAAAACAAAGACTGAGCTAAAGGAGTCGTCAACTTAGGCTGGTGATTTTGTTGAAAATTGTAAAGAGCGCCACTTGTGATAGTTTCATTTGAATGCTGGCGACGAGAGGAATCGGAAATGGGAAGTTGGTAGTTACAAATATTCTGTTGAGCAGTACTAGTTATTGGAACAATACATGAGTTCACTGTCGAGCTGTCAGATGTTTTAGATAAAATTTTTTTCGCTGCATTCTGCAGTTTCTGTTTGTATGTTGCAATGTTTTTGTTCAATTGTTCGTCAGTAAGTATTTTAGGGTGACTTTTTTTCTTAGATGTCTTCGCTGACTCTTCATCTGTAGATTCGAATCGCGGATGCTTCTTTAAAGTACCACGAGATGTCCTGAAAAAAATCATCGAATAAACGAAGTGTATTTCAGATTAAGAAACGCAAAATTCACTTCGAGTTATTCGAAATAATTTGATAATATACGTTTAACCATTTAATAACAAAGCTCATTAACAAGGAAGTAAGTATGTCTAGAAAAAAACTCTTCAAAGAAATCAGTCCCGTTTCACGTTACAATCACGTCTTTCATTTCGCATGTATATCGAATTTTGTTAAGTTCTGCAAGCAAGTGCCCGAAACTTTATTTCATTGCTGAGGTTCATTACAGTGGTCCTCCTCGTACCGGAACGGTTCAGAACGGAAATCCTGATACAAGAAGCGTGAACTAAGGAGGGAGGGGATAGCTCTGCAGGCCCGTACTGATTCCGACCGCTCTCGAGCGCGTGAGTGAGAGCGGCGCTCGGTGGGAATTGTAAAAAAAATCCCGGTACAAGGGGGACCACTGTACTATTTTTTTACACTATATACAGGTACACACACCTTCGATAATTTTTTAACTCTTTTAACAGCATAACATAGCATAGCAATGAAAAAGTGTTCAATCAATAGTAAGACGTTATCGTAATTATTAAGGATACAAAATTTAACCCGCAATGATTAAGTGCCACGCAGAGAATGTCTATGCTACAAAAGGACCGAAGCTACATATCCGGCAATCGTTTCATCCTCTGCTTCACTGTCTTCGCTGTCATTATCTTCAAGATTAGATCGAAATAAAGGCATCAAAAAACATTTGCTCTTAACTGCACTGAGAGGTACAACTTTGAAAATGTTCGAAATTTCTTCGCACAAATAAACACCAAAATGTGATGAAGGCAAACCTGCATGGTAGAAATTGTTGACCCGTTCGAAATTTTTGACCAAAAAAAAATGGTCATTTCCTTGCACAAGTACATTGTAGATAAGACCAATAGAAAAATCATCTAATAAACAGCACCGATTTCTCTTGCTACAATCGAAATACAACTTTGGTGTGATCAAGGTTTTATACTGAGTGTACGACTGGAAACCTATTGGAATAGGGCCATTGGAATTCTGTCCTTTCGGCTGAATCAAAGGATGTACGGTTTTTTTCACAAAAGTTCTGTTGATATTATGCTCAACTCGTCTGTAATGCATTTGCTGCAAGACGTGAGTGGGCTTGTGACACATGCTAGTAAAGTATCGCATGTTATTCTCGTACGGAAAGGCAGAATAAGAGTCCAACGGTCCGAAATTACGGACGTCGTCAGTCAAGTGCAAAAATCCATGAATATTGTAAGACATGAATTTATAGGAGTAAATACTTTCACACTGGCTCACAAACTCTTTCGTCAGTATTTCGGCAAAGTCAAGAAGTTTTTTATTTGGGTTAGAAGAAACTAACATTCTAAGAACAATGTGGAACAACAAGAAATGTTCATATGCAAATTCCTTTACAATACCCTTGAAAAGAACAGGTCCTGAATACAAAGCTATTTGTCGGTAATCGGTCGCCTTGAATATATTTTGGAACTTATGGAGACTTTTCGGCTGATGCGCAAATTCCCTAGGGCAAAAACGTGCAACGATTTCCAACCTTCTGTCTAGTTTTTGAATATTGTTTTGAGATAGTTTTACGCGCTTTGAGTAGTACCCATCTACAAACTCTCGAAGAATTTTTTTCATCACCCCCAAGCAACATAGACGCATGTAATCCATTACAACATTGGAAACTATATCAATTGGAAGCTGTGCAAGTGGGCTAGCACCTTTATGATGTCTTTCATCTTGTTGTAATATGTACTCATTGTGTGACCGCAGAGGATCATTAGTTGTCTTCATTACTGTATAATAACCCATTCTTTTGCCGATAATTTTGCACCGTGGACAAGCAAAACATGAATTATGACCTGCACAGTTTAACATAAAAGCTCGGGCTGGGGCATCAGCTATAAAACATCTCAAGGTAACTAACAATTTTTTGTTATTGAAATAAATTCCTTCGTTTTGCGTAATTTTTTCTACATCTTCAAGAAAAAATTTGAAATAATCGTCAACACTACTGGGTTTCGCAGAACCTTTATAGATACCAATGGGCTCTGGTTTGCTATCAGGTAGATTTACTATTCTACATTGTATAGGCTAAATTTGTTGGACTCCAGTTTTGTGCAATTGAGCACCATCAATGTGAATATCAACTAATAGGTTTGAGGGGATAACCTTTTTTTCGTAAAGAGACAGACTTGTTTTCAACGCTTCTTCGAATCCGAAATGTAAATATTCTCCTGGAATCATCTTGTAAATATTGGGAGCGATTTTGGGTGTTCCAACAAGAGTTCTTGAATGTGCAGGAAGAAACTTCAAACATGGGTGCATCTTCATCAAATGAAGAACGCAATCAATCTGTGAGTGATTCAGTTTTGCTTTTAGTAGATCCCGGGCAACAATGTTTTGGTATGATTTTTGATCATTCGTAATATTAACTGTATCGGAAGTGACGCTCTGATCAGGAAATAAATCAACTTCAACGTTACAAACAGAGGATGAATGACCAAACGACAAAGAGGGAAATTCAATTTGCTGAGTTTCAGGGAAAGGCAAAGGAACATCTACATTTTCACCAACATTTTTTAAAGACACTGTTTCATCTGCTTTTGCTATTTGTTTACGAAAAGCTGTTACGAGTTTACGGCGATAGTCCTTCGTCACATATTGTATGCTTCTGTAAGGGCGCCGTTTCGCAGTTCCTTTCGAAACAGGTTGAGCTTTCATTGTAATGTATATTTCGTACGAGTAGCTTCTTTGGAAGTGATTTGATAGTGTAGCCTACAGAAGGGCTACGCGTACCTATAAATATTATACGCTTTCAACCATAATACAACTGATATGGTTGAAGTTTTCATTATTTTAATATGACGCCAAAACATACAGAGAAAGTGGACAAGCAATAATGTAAATAATAAAATAAAAAACAAAAAAATAGAATTTTTAATTATTTACCAGAAATTTGGCAATTTTCATTAAAAGAGATATTTCGTTTGTAGCTCAGAAATATGTATAATCATAGAGACACAATATTAGAAAGACACTATAATGATTTTACAAGTTAACCATCATGTCACATTAATAACCGAAAACCATCAGTTCGTTATCTAATTTCCAGACAATTTTTCCTTTGTCCTTTTTCATCATTCGATCAGTTTCTATCATTTTTCATAAGATTGCTCAAATTGTCTATCAGTTTCCATAATTTTTCATCAGGTTCAGTTTTATGGCAAAAAAGCTAAGTTTTTCTGTATCAGTTTTCATCATTTTTCATAAGGTTGAAAAAAATACTAAAAGTTATTCTACATCATTTTACATCAGTTTTCATAACTTTAATGTTGGTAATTGAAATACTAAGTTTTTATAAATTACTTTTCATCATTTTTCATAAGGTTGAAAAAAATACCAAGTTATTCTACATTGTTTTACATCATTTTCGATGATGTTAATGTTGGGAATTGAAATACAAGTTCTTATGTATTTTATGTTACTTTTCATCTTTTCTTATAAGGTTGAAGGAAATACCAAGTTCATCTACATAAGTTTACATCATTTTCCATAATGTTAATGTTGGCAATTCAAATACAAGTTTTTATGTATCAGTTTTCATAAGATTGAAAAAAATACTAAGTTATTCTACATCGTTTTTCATAATGTTCACGTTGGCACTTGAATTACTAAGTTTTTCTGCATCACTTTTCATCATTTTTCATAAGGTGAAGATATATGGTAAGAAACCAAAAATAACATTTTTCTGTATCAGTTTTCATAAGGCTTAGGGAAAAAAAATTAAAATGCAGTAGTGATTTTTATGGAAGTGATCCTAAAATATTCAATGTACGTCACAGTAATTAAATTACAAATTAATATAATAAATTTGATGAAGACTCGAACGATGAAATAAACAATCATGATTCAAGTATGTTTTTTATTAAAAAAAATGTCCTGCGCATTAATATGTAGTAAATTTATAAATAATGTTTTTTTCCAGCAAAAGACGAGGCGTTTGACATAACGAGTGACATTGAGAACATGGAGAATAATTAAAATTTTTTGTTATGGCTCATGTTATGTTGAATAAATGATAAAAATTGTGACTTGACGAAATACCTTCATCATATATAACAAATCCTCAAACCTTGATCATGTCATATAAAACAATAATTCGATCATATGTATTCCATCAAAATCTTCATCGGTTTCTTTCGAAATTTACCGATTTTCATCACATTTCATCACAAGAATATGAAGTAAGATAGTGTAAATTGATTGAAACTGATGAAGTTCAAAATCTTGATTTTCTTACAGCATTCATCAATTTTCATCATATTTTATTGCAAAAATATGAGGAATGAAATGATGTAAATTGATGAAAACTGATGAAGTCCATAATCTTAATCAGTTTCCATCAGTTTCTTTCAGTTTTCATCAATTCTCATCATATTTCACCACACAAATATGAGAAAATAGGATGATGTACATTGATGAAAACTGATGAAGTCCAAAGTCTTAATCAGTTTCCATCAGTTTCTTTCAGCTTTCATCAATTTTCATCATATTTCATCACAAAAATATAATCCAAAGTCTATCATTTTTCATCATAAAAACATAAGACAAAAACATGATGTTAATTGATGAAAACTAATCGGGTTTAAAATCTATATCAAATTTCATCAGATTTTTTCAGCAGGGTCTCCATACACATGCGTTTTGGACAATTATAGAAAGAACTTTCATTTAAAAAACGGTCTTAAAAGTTCATAAGTCATAATTCTATTGAGTTATGAGAATTTAAATGTTTTTTTATATGGTTTACAGTTCATATGGTTATTCAGTGGACACGAGTTGTTTTAATAGCTCAAAAGAAAGGAAAATTTTTTGCTAACTTGAACATTTTAAATTCCTAAAATATTCAAAAATGTACCCAAGGGAATTTTAATTTGTTGAACGTTGTTTAAAATTAATAACTTAAGATACTTACGAGGTGAACTTCATCTTCCCCTCATGGTTTTTGTTGTGTTTTGGGGGCATAGTGCGTGCGTACTCTGAAAACAAATTTTCCAAATTTAAAAAATATATAGAAGAAAAGGAAGATGTAAGCCTTTTTTTTTAAGTAAGTTCAAAATTTAAATGTGTGATACTGAAGAAAAAATATAAATTCGAATAATATTATTTTCAACATTTTTTTACCTCATTTCTTGACAAATTGAAAAATGTATTATTATAAATGATCGAAATCATATTTAGGTGTTTTAATAGAGTTAAATTCAATTTCTAAGAAATAAAACAGGCGACAATAATATTATGATGTGTTACATAATATACTATGTCGCAAAATAGTTACGAATTAAATGCAAGGGAACTAAATTCTACAATCGATACATCGTTTCATCATCATATTTGCAAACTTTTTTGGAACTAATAAAATTATAATCAATTAGGATCTGTTATTTTCCAGTTTGAAAACATTAAGTAGAGGAAAATTTGATTCTAAAAGAAAAAAAAGATCATAGTAATAATTATTTAATTTTTCAAGGCCTACTAGTTATCATAATACAAAACTCAATTACTGATAAAATTTACATGTAAAAAATTCTGCAAAAATAAGATAACTGCAAGTAGTAAAAAAATTAATCCCTTCGTTGGCATTGACGCCTTTTTGCATCAAATTTTTTTGTCTTGCATAGCATGACGCATTTTTGCATCATTTTTTTTCCACATCGAACTTGCTCTGCTAAAGCATCAGTCCTAAAACATTTTATTATATACAGAATTTCGTTTTCCATTTTGGGCACTTTCTATCGAAATCTCTGCAAACGAAAGATTTGATTCTGATTAAAAACTAATTTTTGTCAGAATCATTTACATATGTAGTACTACACTTATGAACATAACTATTGTTTTTTTCACTTGAATTTGCAAAATTTTGTTGACAAAAACATTATTACTGATTCTTCAGAACTTTATTTTTCTTCAGCTTCGGGACATTTTGTGCAGCAAAATAAATTCATCAGTAATTTATATACATATCCTGAAAAATGTATGTAACTTAGATACAAATGATAACTAAATAATGATTTTTTCATTTCTACAATTATCATAATTTTTTGTGAAACCATCGTTGAAAATGTACCCGTCAATTTCACATGTTCGAAAAATTCTAGACTTCAGATATCTCGACACATTGAAAAAATTATTGAAAAAAAGTAAGGTTATGTCAATGGTCAATATAAGCAACTAGCAACATATCAGTTGCATCATCAGTAAAATAACCAAAAACACATAAAAGTGCAAACCAAAATACGTGGAAAGAAAGCAGAAATTATTGAAAATGTTCGATAAAACGTGATACAAAATTCACATTCGACATGGTAGTAGTAAAAATCGTAGCTAAAAGTTTTCCATGATTGCTCCAGGACATAAAAATAAAGTTTGTCAAAAAATGAAAGATATAAATTTGGTTTTTCACATGCAAATTTAATGAAAATGTGCGGTTTAAAATATTAATGTACCTGTTTTTCTCTCTGTTGTTTTCGCCGATGATGACAGAGTTGAGATATTGATAATGACGTCACAGACGTTTATCGATTTGAACTGATTCAAATCGATTGAGCCCGATCGATGAATCGATTGAAAAAAGCGCGAAAGCGCAATGATTTTCGAAAATTTAAATTTGTTCTCTTTGAATCCATAAAAAAAAGCATTTTCGCAATTTTTTCGTTTGTTGCAGTAAAAAAATCTATAGTTAAGTAGTATAATTCGATAATTTAATAATGTGATTTCTTTTACATATCATATGCATGATCAAAATAAACAAAGTAAATATTTTTTATATTTCTAATGAAAGGCGTCAGAATTTTTTTAAAAGATCACCGAACCTCGGTGTTTTTTTTGAAAATAATAATTATTATTGAAAAAAAACTTTTGAGTATATATTAAATTATAAGTTAAAATTTATTCTCAATTTCAAACATATATGTATAGAATTCTACATGTATACGTAGAATTAAAATAAAAATTCATCCTCAATTTCAAACGTTTTAAATGGAGGATGAATTGTTATATTATTCATATAATTACTGACAATTATTATATCTCACACACTACAGGTAACATATATGTATGCGTATATGTTAGGCCTGTGATACACTATACGTTTTCGCCGCACCCGTTTTTGAGGGTCCAGTTTGATTTTGAAAGACAACGCATTGTTTAGTCAAAACGGATGAGTGTGTCTCGGTGCATTTAAAGTAATGCGTTGTGTCAACCGGATCCGAAAAACCGGTCCGGCGAAAACGCACAGTGTATCACAGCCCTTACTGAACTGCAATCAAAACGCAGGAAATTTCAGGCAAATAAATTGCCTGCAATTTATTGACTGCAATATGAAGGAAATGCTTAGCAGTGGATTTCAGGAAATAGATTTCCCGTCGGTTGCACATCAGTTGCATACAAACGTTTTGGTGAAATCAACTCAAACAGAACAGCAACCTATTGCTGGAAACATAAATTAGCCTGTTTCATGTGAGTTGATGGAAACCTTTTACTGCACCAATATATTGCCAGACATAGATGGGCAACTTGTAAGCAAGCTGTTTACGACAGCAGATTGTTCGATTTTGCCTAGGAAACTTTTTCTATCTGGGTACAAAGAAATCCGATATTCCTCATTGAATTCGAGTTTTATAAAAAGGGATAAAGGAGGAGGTTTCCACTCGAAATTCAAAAAGTAATTAGGTTTCTTTTTAGCTCGAAGATTTTTGTACACCCTGTATTTTAGTAATCAAATAGAGTGATACATTGATTTAAATAATGAATAAAAAAGTGGATTTAACTTTTTATCTTTCTTTTATTTATAAATAGAAAATTTTTCTTTCCATTACAATTAAACACACGAATTTACATCAAAATACATCAATTCAATGCATAAATTGGATTCAATCATCTTCATTGTGAAAATCTCCGTTTTCGTCATCTCCATTGTAAAAATCTCCGTTTTCGTCATCTCCATTGTAAAAATCTCCATTTTCGTCATCTCCATTGCAAAAATCTCCGTTTTCATCCCCTAACTAGGCGTCAACGGGATGTTGTTGGTGAAGAGGCCGCTTCTTTAAACATTGTTTTGCCGCACGCAAAACTTCAAGCATTTCAGATTTAAAGTGCTCCTTATTTTCGGGGCCTTGAAATAGCGGACAATCCTTTGCAGCATCTGTAAATGAAAATAAATTTACAACTATTGCTTGCTACAAAAATAAGACATTTTTTGAAAATGTCCATGAAAATAGTTCATATTATCAGTACAATTTTTTTTTTGGCTTATGCTTTGGCTTATGCTTTAATGAATTTTTTAATTTCGAGTGTTACTAAAAGTAGTAAAGGACTGTTCGACTTGAAATTTTAGCACGAGTAATTGGATAAATCTTGCATTAAAAAATAATTAAAAAGTAATAATTTGAACACTTTTTAATAGTATAAAATACTTCGGAGCAATTTATTGTGATTCAAAAAAATATTACGAAAAGTTTACTTACTGTACATAATATTGCAGTCTTTCAGAGTACTGAAAGCCTTTGTATTCGCGGTACCTTTCCAGGTGAAAAGAACCAGGACGTCATCGACCATTATCTCTTTTAGAGACATGTTCAGGAATTCTCTTAGTTTGAGGGCGCCTATTGTTGTTAAATGTTCATGCTGGAAAGTCACAGCGCACGTTCTTTTACAAAAATTATACTGACATTTTAGTTTATAGCGACGCAATATCAAATGTGAATATTTAGAAAATTGAACAACAATAATTTCATTTCTTCCAAATTTACATATATTTTTTAAAATCTTTCATTTTGTCCACTATACAGGGTGTGTCAAAAACCACGGACGATAATTTGCCTGATTTTTTTCCATATTTTTCTGAGTCGAAAAGTCCTCTACCATTTTCTACAAAACTCAAAAACGAAAAAGATACGAAAGCTACAAGTTTTAACCAATAAATGTGCTCCTTCAACAAGTGGGGATAGAAACCTCAAAAAAAAATTAACTTACATTTTATACATATTTTTCTGAATAAAAAAGCATTTTGCCACTTTTCACAAACTCAAAATCAAAAAAGATATTCGAGGGACAGGTTTTAACCAATCAGATTTGTTCAATTTGTCCTTAGAATATCTTTTTTGATTTTGAGTTTTAAGAAAAGTGCCAAAGGTCTTTTCTATTCAGAAAAATATGGAGAAAATCTTAGTTAATTTGGTTCCAAGGTTTTTGTCCCCACTTGTCGAAGGAGCGTGTTTATTGGTTAAAACTTGTATATTTCATATTTTTTTTGTTTTTGAATTTTGTAAAAAGTGGCAGAGGACTTTTTTAACTCAGAAAAATATGGGAAAAAATTAGACAAATTATCTTCCGTGGTTTCTTATACACCCTGTATAAGGTTTAATGTAAATTTTCATTTCTGAGGCTGAATTTCATTACATCTTAAATTTTTTAGACATAAATATATCATTTTTTTTATATCGAATTTTCAAAATTTGATAAGTGTAAGGAGCGTTTATGAGTTAGCTTACAAGTTTTTGACGAACATTCATTTTAGCATCGGTTTCTAAATCCTGCAGGTCCTTAATAGTCAGCACGGAAAATCCTTCCAATGGCTCGTACAAATTTCTGTTAGAGATGTCCAGTTCTTTTTTATTCTTATGGTCATTGTCAAATTGCAGCTTGTCTAATTTGCTGATTATTTCTTTGTTCTGTTCAATGATGGTGTTATTTTGCTTTTCCACGGTTCTGAAACAAGTATTGAGGTAGAGATTTAGTGTGTTTTCAAGAGTATGATTTTTATTCAACATATTGATTCTTTAGCAAACTAAGTATTAACTGTGACAATAATTCGTGTAAAATTAAAATCGAAATTATATGGTACGATCCCAAAAACATATATTTGTTCGTTTTACTGTTAAACTATGCTATTATTGGTGAATGTAATTAATGTCTTATTATGGTGCATACATTAGTTGAGTATTATGTTTTTACTGTTTTCTAAATGTTTCAACAGTTGCACATACACGTTATCGATTCTTACGGGCCTAGTTAATGTAATACAAAATATCAAACCTCAAAAATCTTGAATTGTTACAGTAAAAAAATTCCATTTTTAAACTTACTTCATATAAAAACTCATTTGCTCCCAAGATTTTCGTCTGAAAGGATCCTCTCGAGAGAACGTTTTCTTACACTTTGGTCAACCAAAGTTCTTGAAAATTGTCGTTCGATATTACGATTTTCTTTCTGGGTATCGAATTGTTTGACGGGTAAATCCCATTCGTCACCTTTCTCTAGAGAATTTGGGGGGCTTGGAGATTTCATCGTTTGTAGGAAGGCAGGTTTCTTGAGAGCTTGGCCAGAGGTTACATTCTTGACAGGGTTTTGTACATTTTTTTTGTCGGTGATGATACTTCTCAAGACTTTCAAAGTGTCAGGGCATGTCTTTTTTTTAGCGCTTACATTTTGTCGCGGCTCATTTTCTGAATCCGTTGTGGAGAATTTCGTAGATTTGAAAATTTTTCTTCCAGATGTGGAAGTTGCCAGTTGCTTTAGTTTACGTTTAGTCAAAGGCTGTTGGCTGCCACCTGGGTTTGCGGATTGAGACATTTCTGATGGAAGTTTTCCGAAGATCTGTAACAGAAAACATTTTTTGATTACAAAAATTAATAATGATGTTGTATTTTGAAAAAAAGTTACACATACATGATAAATTATCATCATTCGACATCGTGGGGAAATTTGACGGGCGTTAAAAGGGTCACGCAAACATATTCATTTTCAACTTCTTTCTCTTCTTCTCCTTCAATTTCACTCCATTTCGACATTAGGTAACATTTTTGCTGTACCTCGCGAATATATATAATGAATCTGACAAAATTGTGATTTTTGGATTGCTAGCTAGCAATCAAAATCACAATTTTATAATTAATCCAAATTAATGTACTAGTACATTAATATGGATCTCATTTTCAGTATTCATTAACTTAATTGATTAAAACATTACATAAACGTGACTTGGAACAAGAGAAAGGTCCTACGGTTACAAACAAGAATCTTGAGAAAATGAAGAGAAACCTTTCTCTTTCTCTATTCGTAACAGCCTGGTCGTATTTTTCAAAGAATTATTCCAAGGTGAATAATAACCGTGAAGACTTGTGACGTAAATCATTAGTTAGGTTATTTTTTGATCATATATTTTATCTCATATCAGATCTGACGTGAGATAAAATATGAGGCTTATATTTTCAGTTAAATTTTTTTTTAAATATAATTCTTCATAAAACTAGGTATTACACAATTCAATGTAATTTTTCAAAGTGACTATTATCGACAAGTTAACAATTGTTTAAATTATTTGTTTAAAAATTATTGAATTCATTTTAGTATATATTCTATTTTTTTTAAATTTAAATTTATAAAAAGCATTTACACCAAATTAATATGTTACATTGATGAGAACAAAAAAAAAAACAAACAAACAAATTGTGAAAATGATATCTATAAAAAACGACTTTGTTTCGTGAAATATTTATTTATATGAATAGTCATATTCATAAACAAACTACTTATTACATCATTGTAATCAACATGTATTGCTTGATCTTAATGTGAGTCGTGATCATGAAAAATTGAAATAACTGTACGCAGCATGTATTTGGAAAAAAATACTTTCTTGTAACAATAAAAAAAGGTTCACATGCAATAGACAAACTTACAACAAAACATATTTTAGTTATCAAAAAGAAATACATGAAAAAACATCAATAATTTGTAGAAAATGATACTTTTTAGGTACTATATTGTTCGATAAAAAACTTATTTCAATGATGAATTATACTCATAGAAAAAAATTATCATTTTACCATTAAAATCAATATATTGATTTTTCTTTACACGATTAGTGATTGTTCAAATATTTATGTAGCACGCATAACAACATAATATGTGTTGTAAAGATAAAAAAAAATGATTTACACCAACTTGATACATATAATTGATTAGCACCCAAAAAAAAAAAAAAACTTTGGAAAATGATAACTATAAGAAATGACTTTGATTAGTAAAATATTTATTTTAATGAATAATCATATTTATAAAAAAACTACTAAGTATATCACTGTAATCAATATGTATTGTTTGATCTGTATATGAGTCGAAAAATACCGTCTTTTGTAACAATAAAAAAGAAGTTCACGTCCAAAAGAAGAACTTACACCAAAACACAATCAAGTTATTAAAAACAAAAAAATAAAAATAACTGTTAAATTATACATATTTGGAAAAAAATAGTCTTGTAACAAAAAACAAAAAACAAAAAAAGATTCAAATTCAAAAGTGAACATACTGTAATGTTGCACTCGTCGGGGTGATGACGAGTGAAAAATGGGTTGCCGTCCACTGATGGTTTTCTCGTGATAAGGGGGTCAATTGCAGGGAAAAAATTCGTAGAATACTTGTAATTTATTTATTATAACAGGTCTTGATTACTCGTACATGTTTATTTCTAAAAAGCCTCTTCTTATCGCCCGCACTCCTCTTTATAGAGAGGTTTTATCATTGTAACTGTACGCACAGCCTAATTTCATGTTAGAAATATGATGAAACTCCCTGGATAAGATTATATATGTTCGCTTGAATGATTTAGAAATTAAGCTCTTCGATTGATAAAATATATTGAGAAATATTGTATTTGGGACATTACACCCCCCTCCTTAAGTATAAAGTTATACTCAACTTTACCACTAGATTTTATCTTTAATAATACTTTCGGAGCGTCTTCGAACTCGAGAAAAATGCTCTGTTTCTGGGTTATCTAAATTTTCTTCTTCCATTATCTCTGACAACCGTAACCGTCTTTCGGGAACGGTATCTTCTTCTGGGCGTCGAGACGAGGATCGAGATCTACGATTTATGCACAAACATTTTTTAGCCACAGCTAAACAACTTCCCGAACCTGGATCTTCATCTGGACGCTGACGCAAGTAACTAATTCGACGGAGTCCTAAAGTACAATTATACAGCAAGAAAATGCAACCAATCCTACATAGGATGTAGAGAACAATATGTATCCATGAAATTTGTTTCCGTAATTCATGCGAAGATAGGGTTTCATCAATAGCGTGCGATATAACATCAAGTTTATGACTAACTACTCCTAAATTTGACAAATCTAGCTTTATTTTCGGCAGTTCGTTTAAATGCGGAAGGATGCTCAAGTTAGTTTTTTCAATTTTGCAACAATCATCAAGTACAATATTAAGCGAAATTGTTTTTATTTCGTAACCTTAACCGAACTTTCCATCTGTCCTCAGTATACTATTTGGCGTGTAAGCTATACAATGATCATTTAAACTCAAAAATCCTGTACCCTGTATTCGCAAATCCTTGGGATCAGATTTTATACAAGAGACCGTTATATCTTGCATTTTCGGAGAAACAAACAACCACAAATTCTTCCGATATAACTTATGCCAAATTTCATCTTTTATCCGAACAATACGCGTATCGCAAGAGGTCGGGATGACCCGTTTCACATTGATCATTAAATCTACTTCACAAGGCGGATCGTCTCTGACATTCGAAAGAGTTTGCTCTACCTTACATATGTAGTTATTTGTAGTGGTTTCCGCACAAAGTGACATATCGTTGAATAAACTATAAATCGTCTTTGTATGAGATAACGCTAAATACTTGGCCCTAGGTTGAATGAAAAGATAACTGTCTGTATGCTGGACAACAGGCAGGGGAATCAATTGGAGGAACTGATACTTTGTTATCGTAGTTAGGGGCATTACAATGATAAATACTAAATGACCTGAAGAGTAATAAGATTGTATCTTTATCAAATGCATCAAAATGTTTCCATTCATTGAATTAGGTACAAGTGGGAAATTTAGACCATCTGGTAAAATTCCTGCAGTATGTTGTAATTCTTTTAAATATTGATCTTGACTAAGTACACTAGGGTGTAAAATATTAGTTTTGGCGAAAAGTATAGCGTTGGTTAGTGCAGAAATTTCATCGTTAACTTGGTTTGAAAGAAGTGTTAAAAACGAAAAATGAGACAAAAGACGTATTCTCAGTTCAGTTTTGTATTCGCTCTTGTTATAATTCTCTGTTAATTGGTTTATTTTTTGAACATTTTCATCCAGAGTTTTCTGAGCAATATTTACATTAGAAATCGTTTCATTGAAATTCGTGATAGTAGTCCGTACGATTTTGATCTGATTTTTCAATAGATTTGCCATCTCAATTTCTTCCTTCTCTAGCTTTGTAATTTCAGAATCATAATATTCAGCATCGTCGTTATCAAGATTTCCTGTCAATTTTTTAATTACTGTCCCAACAACATTAATAAGTCTCCTCTTAGTTCTAGTGTTTTCCCCCAGTAGAGTTTTTAATAATGCTTCCTTACGTTTAAATTCGGGTACAAGTCCTTTTAAAATTTCCAGCGAATATTGACAAGGTTGCGAGAGTTTCTCGCTGCAATATTTCGTAGCCATTTTATATCCATTTTCTACAAGACTTATTTTTTTATCAACGTATGATAAATCGAGATATGTGACCAATCGAAATGTTTCTGAGTAGAGCTTCAAATCACCTAAGTGATCGTAATATATCCCAGGAGTGAAGTTTAAATAACGTATTTCATGAGCAGACACTATCGCCAGCTGAAAAACCCTGTAATTAATGAAAGTTAGTAAATATTTATCCTTTCTCTCCCTCTTAAGCAAAATATTACTTCTCATGAACTGTATGCCATTTTAATCCTACCTTTATGTACTACAACTTCTTTTCTACCCATTTTCAACGTAATATTCGATGGCGAATTTATTTCTGTGATTAAAAAAGGACCAATATATAGCTTTCGTAATTTTTTTGATCTGGAAGGTTGTTCATTTGTAAATAGACTTTATCCCCGGCCTTGTACACAACGTTCTTCGTTTTTTTGTCATAGTACGACTTATTTTTCTCCTTTGAGTCGAGTAAATTACCACGAGCTATTTCACGAGATTTCTGAAGTTTCAACCGCAAATTATCTATATAATCAACATAAGTGTGTTTGAATTCAGAGTTGGTAAGAATTGACGATGGGAGCTCAGGTTTATTTCCAAAAACTAATTGATGTGGCGTGAACTTGGTAGATGTGTGAGGTGTAGAATTGCAAGTAAACATAGCAAAATCTAACCAGGAATCCCAATCGTTTTGATCTAAATTGACAGAATGTCGAAGATAATCAGCAAGTGTGGCATGACTTCTTTCGAGTGCACCGTTAGTTTGAGGATGATAAGCAGTCGTTCTCAATTGTTTTATCTTAAAAAGTTTTGCGATTTCTTTCATTAACTTGGACATGAAGTCACTTTCTTGGTCAGTCAAAATAGAAGATGGAATACTAAATTTACAAATAAAGTTCCGTGTCAATACTTCAGCAACTGTTATCGCTTCGTGGTTTGGAACAGCGTAAGCTTGTGAAAATTTTGTCAGATCATCTTGCATTGTAATTATAAATTTATTTTCATTTTCAGTCAAAGTAAGTGGTCCTACTACGTCAAGAGCTATGCGTTCAAAAGCTTTTGATGATGTCGTTGTTATTTGCATAGGATTCTTATTTTTCTTTCGAACAATTTTATTCTCTTGACAAGATGTGCAATGTTTTACAAAGTGCTGGATATCCTGTTTCATATTTTTCCATTTATAATAACCCTTTATTCTTTGATAAGTTCTGTGGAAACCCGAATGTCCAAAAAATGGAGTTGAATGAAATTCTTTCAAAATCTCTGGAATCATTTCTGCTTCTGGTTCGACGATGACATCAGAAAAAACCGAACTTTAATATCAGTACCTCGAAACACATATCGTACTATTGATCTTATCTTATCCCATCTGAGTTGATCGAAGCCAGTTCCAAATTTCGGTAAACTAATAGACATAATATCTTTTTCTAAAAGTAAATTCCTCAATGTGCAGAAAGTGTCAAAAACAGATTTGTATTCACACGAATCCCAATAATTCTCCTTGACGATAAGATAAAATACAGTGCATTCTAACCCATTTATGCAAACAACCTCGTTCATTTTCGGTTCCTGATTTTTTAATTCCTCAACATGATTGAACATCTCTTTTATTTTAGAATTTATGCTGCCTTCAAATTCCAAATCGGCGGAAATAAAAATCGCGTAATCATCGCTGCTAGAAAAAATTGAATCATCGAATTCTTCCAATTTATCATAAGACAACATAGAAGACTGTAATTTTTTCAAAAAATCAGAATAATTTCCGATAAGAGAGTTACAGTTCAATGACAAGACAGTTGATTCTTTCGATTCTACTCCAGGATCAAAAACGATCCTGCTTAAAGCATCTGCCTGTACGTTCGTTTTTCCCGGTCTATATTCAATAGTGAATGAAAAATCTTGTAATTCTTCTCTCCAGTTAAATATTCGTGAAGATGGTTCTTTCATTTTATTTAACCATTGCAAAGGTTTATGATCAGTCACGATCTTAAATTCCCGCCCGTAAACATATGGTTTGAAATGTTTGACACCGTATACAATGACATATAATTCCCGATCGATAGTAGGATAATTTCGTTCATGACAGTTTAAAGTTTTGCTAGCGTAAGCTATTGGTAAATCCTTTCCATTAAAATCTTGAGAAAGAACGGCACCTAAAGCAACCTGACTCGCGTCAGTAGTGATAGTGAATGTTTTACTAAAATCGGGATATTGAAGAATTGGTTCATTTGTCAGTCTACTTTTCAAATTTTCAAAAGACTTCTGTTGTTCTGATGTCCAGTTGAAAAGGGTATCTTTCTTCAATAGGAGAGTCAATGGTTTTGAGATATCATTAAAATCTTTTATAAATCGTCTATAATAGCCTGTGAAACCAAGGAAAGATTTAATTTCTTTTTGAGTCTTAGGGACTGGAAAATTCAAAACAGCCTTAACCTTATCTGGATCAGGTTTTACCCCCTTTGGAGTTATGAGGTGACCCAGATACATAACTTCCTCTCTTAAAAATTCACATTTGCACGGTCGAAGCTTTAAGTTATGCTGCCTTAATCTTTCAAAAACTTCCCTTAATCGTAGTGTGTGATTTTCTAAAGTATCTGCATAGACAATTATATCATCGAGATAAATCTGGCATCGAATTCCCTCAATACCGGACAAAACAGCAGACATTAATCTTGTCTGTGTTGCAGGGGAATTTTTCAAACCCATAGGCATTCTATTAAATTGAAAATGTCGCCCTAATGCTGAAAATGCAGTTTTTGGTGCATCTCGAGGATGGATTTTCACCTGATGAAAAGCAGAAGTCAAGTCAAGAGTAGTATAATATTTCGCATTTCCTAAACTCTCTAAAAAAGTCTCAATATTCGGCAGGGGCTGGAAACTACCAACTGTCACATCGTTCAAACGACGATAGTCAACAACAATTCGCCACTTTACTTCGTTAGAAGCATCCCTTTTCTTTTTCACAACCCATATGGGTGCATTCCATGGTGATTCAGATGGCTCGATTATTTTATCTTCGAGCATTTTGTCAATTTGCCTGTTAACTTCTTCCTTCAATATCTCCGGATAGCGATAAGTTCTCGCGGCGATAGAAGCATCTGTTTTTGTGTGAATTTCGTGTTGAAGTGTATTCGTGCATGTAAGTGTATCGCCTTCGAGATAAAAAATGTCATTGAATTCAAAACATAAATCTCTAATTGATCCTGTTTCCTCTTTGTTAAGGTGGTCAAGTCTTAAACAATTTTCGAGTTTTTCATTCCTCTTTGGATCGAAAATTGATTCAACTTTTAGGATTGAACTAGATTGAGATGGTTTTTCGATTTCTTCAAGTTTCACAATAGGCATATCTATTTCAGCACATGTTTCTCGAGTATTTAAGATGGATGTTAACGCTTGAGAGTGCATGTTTACTGTGACACAACTAGCAGATAAGTAAATTCCGTTAGCAAGTTCAGTTTTCGGAATAACTCCTTCTTTAATATCAGAATTGATAATTTTGACAGGTATGATCATTTCACATCTAGCAGGAATTTTTAGTTTGTTTTCGTTTTTCAGTTCCCGTTTAGGACAAAATTCATTTGCAAATAACTTTTTTTCTATTTCATTTTGGGGTGTAAAAGGTTTGGAAATATGACATAATCGAATTGAATGATAAGAAAATTCTAAAACATCCTTTTGGTAATTGCATTTCATTTTATGCACACGTAAAGTTTCATTTCCAAGAATTCCAGCAAACATCACAGGAAAATCGTCACGAACAATATGAAAAATGGATGTGTACTTGTGATCGTTAACTAAAATATCGAGATAACAATATCCTAGAGTTTCCATCGGTTCACTAGCAAGTCCTGTTAATGTAAGTTTATAGTCATCGTAAACTCCCGTAGAGTCTTTCAAGAAATTTACTTTGATCAAAGAAATATCAGCACCACTGTCAAGTAAAAACGGGAGTTGGTTGTGAGTTGTTTAAGACGCATCTAATAGAACATAGGTTGTTGAGCCAGCATTTACAGAGAGTGAGCCTTCAAAATCGACACGCTTGTCCTCGGGTTGGCTCGATTTCCCGGGGACCCGAACAAGTTTAAATTCTCGAATCGAGAATTTTGAGGGCGGAACGTTCCTTTGCGTTTTAATTTCTCAATAAATTCTCGTTTCCTACACTCCGAAATATGATGACCTAAATTTTTACAGTAGGCGCAATTCAAGATTTCGTGTCCTCGATTCAATTGAGAATTCACTGGTCTCACGTTTGATTCAGTTTTGATTCGAGTGTTCAAATGATTTTCATTTTTTCCAAAATTTCCCGGAAAATTACGATGATAGCATTGCGAGGTTGAATGATTTGTCCGATAACAAATTTCACATTGTTGAGTAGCTCGAACATTAAGATCTTGGAATTTTGAAATTTCTAAGCGTGAATTTGATTCGATTTCTTCTGCTACCGCGAACTGAATTGCGTCTTCTAAAGAAGTTGGGTTCTGAGCCTTGACAAGAATTCTCAATTGATCTCGAAGTCCTAATATAAAAACATTCAAAGCCTGTTTTTGCAACAATTTAACACAGGCAGCACGCTCAACTTTAGATAAATCGTCATCTAAATTATTCATTAATTTGAGTAGTAAGTTTTCAATTTCAGTTGAGTATGATAGAACCGCTTCCTTTTTGCTCTGTTTACAAGAAGATAATTCGAGTTGCCATTGCCCCGTTGATCTTTTTTCTGAATATGTGTCCACTAAATGACTACGCAAGTTTGTCCAATTTTCAAAATTCCGCGTTTTCAACAAGGCCCTAGCGTTATCGGTAATTTTTGTTTGGATGATTTTGAAAATTATCTCTTCGTATTCCTCCCCTACAATCGATAAGGCCTTATCCGCATTATCAATAAACTCATATAATTTTAAACGGTTTCCGTCAAATTTTGACAACATTTTTTCGGGGATAGAAATTGAAACAGCTGCCATTTTAGTAAATAAGTCTTTCACAACAATATTGTATAAAAATACAAGTCGTAAGAATTCAGTGAGATAAATTTGATTTCGTGAACTCACAAGAATAAAAAGTCCCTCTTCATTGTTGCATGGATCGTTGAAACTAGGCCAAGATTTTAGATTCGACGTGCCGAAATAGTAGTAATGTTGATTTTCCCGGCGTCTAGCAAATATTAGATGTTGCGTTGACCTTGTCGGTGATTCCGGAAATCGGCAGACTCCGTGACGACTGCTTTATCAGTCCCAAAACAACGAAAAGGAAAACCGTGGTGAGCTCCGTTTGAATACGAGGAAAAGACGAGTAAAGAGCAAGATCTCTTTTTAAGAGTTGTGAGAGTGTCCAAGAAATCAGTGATCGGAGCTCAGAATACCAGAAGATAGTTTTATGTTCCCAGGTGTTGCGGGTGTCCACTGCAAACCAAACCCCTCGAATATCCACGATTCTTGCCAACAGAATTATGAAAAGCGAAATCCCAGCTCCTCCACCAATTTTGTAATGTTGCACTCGTCGGGGTGATGACGAGTGAAAAATGGGTTGCAGTCCACTGATGGTTTTCTCGTGATGAGAGGGTCAGTCGCAGGGAAAAAATTCGTAGAATACTTGTAATTTATTTATTATAACAGGTCTTGATTACTCGTACATGGTTATTTCTAAAAAGCTTCTTCTTATCGCCCGCACTCCTCTTTATAGAGAGGTTTTATCATCGTAACTGTACGCATAGCCTAATTTCATGTTAGAAATATGATGAAACTCCCTGGATAAGATTATCTATGTTCGCTTGAATGATTTAGAAATTAAGGTCTTCGATTGATAAAATATATTGAGAAATATTGTATTTGGGACATTACAATACATCAAAACATAATAAATTTATTGAAAACAAATAATTAAAAAAAATTAAAAACTCATCGGAAATGATAATAATTTTAAGATATTATATTGATCGATATGCTACTTATTTCAATGAAGAGTTTGTTTCGTAGAAAAGATGATTATTAAAATATAGTATAATTATTTCTATTACAATTATTATATATTATGTATCAAATTTATTAGAAACAAATATTACTGTTATATATGCCTAAAAAATGGGTTTTAAGAAAATGATATTTTCTGAAAATCGCTTATTTTCACCAAATACGTAATAATTGGAAGGCGAAAGGTCGAATTGTTGTATTTAATCGTTTTATTTAAACGCGAAAAAAAGAATCAAGGCGAAATATGTTAATCTAGATGAGGTTTTTTTTTTAAATACACGAAAATGTGTTTGTTTACTGAGTCGAAATAAGCCATTTTCTAGAAATATTATATTTTGTAAGACCTTTTTTTCATCGCGGGACATAAACAGTAGTATTACCAGAAAAATCAATAAATTGTAAATAATGATAATTAAAAAAACAATTTCCGTAATCTTAGGAAATACATTGAAATTCATATAAATTCTGTTACATTTTGCAGTGCGAGAAAACAAATAATTTAAAAATAAATAATTTTACCTAAATTTCTGAAGAGGTTCGAACCATGAATGAGCCTTTTCTGGTTGAGTTCCTTTTCTGGATGAGCTGGAAAAATGTTTAGCCTTTTTTTAATTTACGGTTTCACAGTCCTGACAATTTTATAATTACAACTCAAAGCATATGCTTTTTGCAGACTTTAAAGCCTTCAATTGAGGGACAAAAAAATAATTTCTATTCCAATTTTTTCTAGAAATTACATTTTAATCACAAAAAAAGTTAACAAAAAAACGTGAAAAAAATGAAGGGCTCATTATATCGGGATGTTTGATCTACATGATTTTAGCTGGAATCTGGATTTTGCAAATTTTTCAGTGATCATGGAAAAATCTACTATTTAAATCATTTTTTTCGTACACGTGGTTTCAAGTAATAAATAAAATTTTCATCGATATATACTTAATTTCTACTTACGAATTAATGTTCCTTTCCGATAGCAAAGCACGCTGAATTTCACCTTACTTATATTTACCAACAATTACCGACAATTGTCAGTAATAATAAATTGTTTATCAACAATTGTACAAACAATTGCCCAGTTAGCATTCTTGATGTATGGTTGATGACAAGTGGTGAGCAAGTCTAGATTTTTGTGACGTCTAGTGGATATCCAACAGCCGCCGCATATGCATAGCAAATGCATGACAAACCTTGACATCAAGCGAACCGCGATCCACGCGCATGCGCACATGGTTTTAGTTGAAACGCGCGCGCGTTTGAATGAATTTCAGTATTTTCACACAAGAGAAATAAAATTACAAATTTTTGATTTAAAAGTGTTATTGCAATGATAATTATTATTATAGAAATATAAATACAGTATTAAGAATGTATTTAAATATTTGTCGGAATTTGGCGAAAAATATAATATTAGAGAAATTTTCGCAATTCGTAAAACTTTTTTTTACAAGAGGTTTTTTTACAATTGTTCGTCTCCACTTTCTTCATCATTACCTGCACAATTGTAAAACCCTCCATCTTTATCGTCATCTTCAGCAACGATGTTTCGCAACAGCTCTAATTGCCTTTGAATAACATCCAATTCATCGCCAGATGCTTTGTTGTCTTTTTTCAAGGCCACTCGCGATTTGGCCGTCCTCAAAACTTCGCGCATTTCAGATTTAAATACCGCTTCAGTGGATGGTCTTTCAAATAAAGTGCAGCTCATTGCAGCTTCTAAAAAGAGAAACAAGTTAAAATATCCTGATATTGCATTACACCCAGCCGGCACTTTTCCTTTCGGAAAGCTTTCAGAAAGTCAATTAGGCTTTCGGTAAGCTTACCGAAAGGCAAATTGCCGGCTGGGCGATTACTTTTACGTAAATTTGAATTGTTTTTACTGTAAAAAAGAGCAGCGTGATTTGTCCCCATAAATCGCCGATTTCCTCGATTTCCATCTACGCTGAACTTGATTGCGAGACTATCCGTCATAGTCTCTTTCAGAGCCATACGTAGGAAAGACCTTAACGAAGTCGCCCCAATGAATTTTATGTAGCATTCCTTTAAGATACAAAAATAAATTGATAATTGATGTAACAGCCTTGGTAACTTGGTTTTTTATAAACTTTTTATAAAATTTTATAAAACCCCGCTTTTTTATAAAGTGACTTTATGAAAAATTTTTAAAAACGGGTATATTTTATAAAACCACGAAATTTTTATAAAGTAGATTTTTATAAAAGTTTTATACAGTAACTTTATAAAAAGTTCATAAAATAAACCCGTTTTTATAAAGTTTTTATAAAGACATTTTATAAAAAAGCGGAATTGTATAAAATTTTATAAGGGGTTTTATAAAAAGTGTAATAAACCCAAATTACTAGGGAGTAGTACGTCAAGTATATTTGAACAAAATAAAAACTATTAGTGATATGTGTTAAACAAGTACCACGTTTATATAAACAGGAGTAATAATAGGAAAAAACGGTTTGAAACTTGATCACTTAAAGTTAGGCGAAAACGTTTGTGTCATTATTTACCAAAATTTTTCGTGTCTCGTGACTATTTTCACTTTCGGCATTGTCAAATTCTTCTAGTGTTTTCAATGGATACATCGCAGGTTTTTCCTGGAATCCTCCGATGTGGTTGTTGTTGTTCAAAATTTTATTTTGCAGCTCTTCAAGCTTGGCATTGGTTTTTTTTTGTTCTTCGACAATGGATGTTTGGTTTTCCAATACTTGGCTATAGTTGAAGATGAAATATTATTAATGGATTTCACGGTTTTCAATTTTTCTGTACTTTCTATTACATACTTTAATTTTTTGTCAATTTTATCGAGAAATTTGAAAAAATTTGGTGTCTTCTTAACGATTGAAGATTCTGGCAACTGGATGACAGGCGTCGTAGGAAAAATTGATTTAGGGCTGCAATTTCAGATGTATTTTTATCGACTAATTCTTATTGGAAATTTTCAAAATATTTTGACAGACATGATTGACGTATTTGTACAAGAATTATTATATACATGGATGCTTTATTAATAAAAAATTATATTTCGGAAAACTGAAAAATATTTTGTGAATTTTTAGAAGTGGAACATTGGAAATCTTCAAAAGAGCACGGTTGAGTAAAAAAAACTTTGAATAACAAGTAAACGTTACTGTCTCCATTGGAATTTACAATTTTTTAATGCTAATTTTTTTATTGTAATCCATTCGTTGTTTAAAAAAAATAATTTTTATTGATGAAAATTAATAAATATGTGAATGAACATTTCTTGATATAGAAGTGCACATTAGGAATAAGGGCACAGTAAAATACAAAAAAATTTATTAAGAATAAAAAGACCATTTTCCACTTGAGCTTAGAAATTTTTGATGTCAATTTTTTTATTTTACATATACATTACTGTTTAACTTCAACTTATATAATTTTATGTATGTGAATCGTGCAATGAAAAATTATTTTATTTCAGAAACATGAATGTGTAATTTTTTATATTTTTTATACACTACAGCTTTGCCCGGAATTTTCCGAATAAACTCAACAATAATATAATATATAAAACAATAATAATACAATAATATAAACGAAAATTCAACAATAAAAAATGTAAATAAAGGACATTAACAAACAAATTTATATTTTTCTTCCAATACTTTCTCACTTGCGGTTTTAATGAAAATTACCATGAAAATAATATTGAAATAAAAATGAACACAATAATACACTTAACATAAAAATGTCAGAAATTATGAGAGCACAAATTTACAACACACCAGAAGTTTCTTTATATGGTATAAAAACCGTAATAATAAATATAGGAAAATATTAAGAAAGTTATATTTATAATACAACAGAACAAGTGAGGCAACTGTCCAATATTTATAAATATATTATTCAGAGGAAAAAATAATCTTTGGTGGCTTCGAATACAAGAATTGAGCGAGAAATCATGTGAAACTCATGAAGCGTGAATATAAAAGGAATCAATTGTCAACGATTTCCGTTTAAATTATAAACGATTTACGCTAAAAACCAACTCAAATAAATTATACGCACCATATCAGGAATACAATAACAATATATTGTCACTATAATAGTGACAATAAAAACAAAAGCTAGAGCTTTTTTGTTTTTTCTCCGTTACCCTCGATATCGGCTGAAATAGTCGTTCACAAGGTAAACCTAAAATATAGGACAAGAATGTGATTACAATCAACAAAACATATACAATATTATAGACCGCACAACAAAATTAAACTTACCAAAGAGGCAAACAACAACAAATCAATTGAGTGACAATTGTCATTCAGTATTTTTGTGTTGATCCAGTTGATCGGCGTCCCAAATATATTTATGTATAATAAAATTACAGCCACAAAAGGCACACGACAACTAAACAATTTATCACTCAATTTCGCTGAACAGCGCAGAATATAATTATTATTAAATGTCGCGATTTACTGTCTACTTTGTTGTACTCGGATCGAATTCGGAATCTCTACAGTGACAAGTATATGACCACGTGAGCTGTTTGAGACAAGACGTCCAACGGATATCAAGGCTTGCTATGGGAAGTCAAGTGGATATCAAGGTTACATCACGACTTGATATCCAAGTCTTGCTAAGGCCTGGATATCAAGAATGCTAACTGGGTGTATCAACAACTTAAGTTGCAAAGTCACGTTTCACGGATAATATATAACTCGGCCATATGGGGTTATGTCACTGACAACACTGGCGTGGACAACTACGCATGCGCAACATATATGGTTTCGTTTTTGGTTTTTATAACATACGTGCATCTCAATCGGACAAATAATTGCACGCATGCATGCTCTCACGCTAGTGCGACTCAAATGCCTCGCACAAGTGCTACCAACTCTAAAACTCGCAGTAAAAGTTCATTGTGGGTTCACGCGTGAGGCCCAGGTGGGTACGTGCGTCTCATTCGGACAAATCATTGCACACACGCGTGCACCTGCACACGTGCGACTTACGTGCGTCACACGCTTGCTATCTGGGAAACATTTGGTCATAAACTAACTGATAAACTAAGTGAAATTTGTCGACAAAAATTTTCTTCAATCATAAATTTTTTTACAATAGAAAAATTATTAATTGTGTTTACATGGATAAATAAATGTGATCGTTTTGCAAAATGTGTTGAATAATTTAGTCAAATTATTATTTATCCATAACGAATTATTTATAACAAATTACAAACAATGAATTAATTAAAAATTGAAAGATTGGTTCATTATAATTGTTTACAAATGATTGTTTAAACAATTTTCTAAAAAGATGTGGGGAGGGAGGTATCCCCTCCTTACGTAATAACTACAGTCAGCTGCAGTCAGCTGTGATTTTTATGCTTTGACTGCAATGGCAACGCTATTCGGAACACGTAAAAATTACTAATAATATGCATATATTTTTTGTGGTTGTTGCATTTATACATTTTTTTTATTTTTGTCATTGTTTATAAGTACCCTGGTGACGGGGCTCCGATAGACTTCCGAGAGACTTGCACATGCATTTCATATTTTTTTAGGTCGCTGATCATGAATCTGAGGTCAAATTTAGAAAATTATTTTGTTTCAACAATTTGTTTTAACAATTATAAAAAAATACTTACTAAGATGCATATGCTTTTCATGGTTTTTCAGGTCACTAATCATGAATCTGAGGTTAAATGTGGAAAATTATTTTATTTGAACAATTTGTATAAAAACATTGTGAAAAAAAAATTTACTAAGGTGCATATGCTTTTTATGGTTTTTCAGGTCGCTGATCATGAATATGAGGTCAAAATCGCAAAATAATTTTGTCTAAACAATTTGTATTAACAAAATAATTTTGCGATTTCGACCTCTGATTCATGATCAGCGACCTAAAAAACCATGAAAAGCATATGCATCTTGGTGAATATTTTTTTTTCATAATTTGTTAATAATAAATGTTTAAACAGCATAATTTTCCGAATTTGACCTTAGATCCATGATCAGGTACCTGAAAAACCATGAAAAGCATATGCATCATAGTGAATATTTTGTTTTTTCATAATTTGTTAATAAAAATTGTTAAAACAAAATTATTTTCCGAATTTGACCCTAGATTCATGATCAGCGATCTGAAAAACCATGAAAAGCATATGCATCATAGTGAATATTGTTTTTTTCATAATTTATTAATACAAATTGTTCAAACAAAATAATTTACCAAATTTGACCTCAGATTCATGATCAGCGACATTAAAAACCATGAAATGCATATGCAGGTCTTTCGGAACTATCTCAGACAATTGTCCGAGAGAGTTCCGAGAGATTTCCGAGAGAGTTCCGAGAGTGGACTCTCGGACCCCCGTTACTAGGGTATATGGCGCGTTGATTTGAGTGCAAGGTGCAAATATTAAGACCTGGCCACGCTGTGGTAGGTTAGATTTCCGTCCTCGTGTTTTTGTCTGACGCAATATGGAATGATTGTCGGTGATGCTTATTTTTAATCTTCTACGTTATGTTACACACAACTTGAGTATAAATTTGCGCCATTCAATTTTTTCAGTTCATTATATAATATATTTTATTATTATTATTATTATTATACATTATATTATTATATTTACTTCAGGAGGATATAATTGCGACAATATGACGTTAAAATTAATATTTGGCCCATGGGCAGTAAAGGCATGACATTGAGCTAGTTTGCATCATATTTGTAGCTGTTTCGTTGTGACAAACGCTTGTCGACAAACTGCTGACTTATTGCATCTGCAACTGCTGCCAACTTTGTGCCATGCATGTCAAAGAGCATGCAGCAAATATGACCCAAAAATTGACTGCGTTTGACTTTCTGGGTACACTGGGAAAAAATCCCGGCGATTCAACATGGCTGCTTCACGTTACTGCTTTCACGCCAATCCAGCCCCATGGCCACGGGAAATCCCCGTGTGCTGCCAATGCTGATCTGACGGTCAGCTGTGCTTTGTCCGTTGTATCACTATATATATATATATCAAATTCGGTCGTTTCAGCGTTGGATTCCCGTTGATTCCCCGTGGCCAATCGGGGCTGGATTGACGAGGTGAATTCACCGTGGCCAGCAACGCCAACCTAACGTTGAAATGTCACGGCTTGCCTCAACGTTGGCACAACCGGATTTTACGGTTAATACGACGGGTTTTTTTTTCCCAGTGTACTGCGTTTTACGCAAGCGAATAATTTATACGTGATTTGCGCCCGTTCAGAATTGTTGAATTCATAATAAAATATTTTTTAGAACAGTTAAATTTCCGTTTTTTTCCACCTTACACGTTATCTGACAATAATTGAAGTGTCGGATGATATAACTTGGAGCGCACAAAATGCCGTGAAACTTTTACCCAAGCTACGATTTCCATATTGGATTATAATTTCACGGCATTTGGTGTACTCTGAGTTATATATAATCAGGACCTTAATTATCCAACATTTATATTTATATTTACAGTATGACATGAAACATTGCAAAGATATTTATCTAAAAACATCGCATCTATGTATTTTTGTAAATATCGCATCAACATAGTGAGAAAAACATAGCATTGATATTATCGAGCGTGACGATTTGATGCCGTGACGATATCACTATAGAGATTATCTCGCGATAATTTAAAATATCGCTACGATATTTATCTGACCTTTTTCCCACTCGGGGGCTGCGCCAATCACACGCGAGTTCAATGCTTAGACCATAAGAGCATGGAATGCCTATGCCTTGCCATGGTAGATACTGAATCCAAGATAACGGTGGAGTAACGCTAACCAGTGCCGTATCTACGGGTGAACGGCCCGTTGTGACAACAGTGACGCGTATACTTAGGGTTCCAAAATTTTTTTTTTTACAAAAATTGTCGATAAATCATTGTTTAATTTTTGAAAAAGGTTGTTTTATGAGTATAATCATTTAAATGTAATGGAAATCTGTCAAATATATGTCAAAAACAATGCAATGTTTTCTGTCGTTATGAAGTTTATTCTGTAACTGTATAGAGATTTTTTATGATATTTTAAAAGTAATGTAATAATATATTGTACGACACACCTAATATATAACCAATCCTAATATAATTAACAATGTAAATAAACGTACGTAAAATGTCGAATAAGGCGATAATGGGTTAAGTAAACATATGGTAATTAAGTCGGATGTCAGTTTTATTTATAAAATAGATATTATTATAAATATCTGGAAATTATCGTCGTAGAAAATCTTATTGGTTTTTAAAAAGAACTAATTTAGTATGAATGCGTCGCACATATTTATCAACGTTGCTTTTTTTTTGGCTTTGTGATGCAGTCTAACAGTAAGGTACATTTTTATTATAAATTTTACAAGTTTTTGATGGTGATCAATATTTTCTCTGAAGTGCTCGACATTGAAAAAATTTTAATTTGTGCTTAGAAGTTGTTGCACAAGAGCTTTCGGAAAATGTCCCATGTAAATATTATTGCTGGAGCCGCGAATAATTCTTTCGATTGCGAGGCACAAATGGAAAACTTCTTCAGATGGATAAATTAAGGAGCCACGGCTTTTTACATCTATCAATGTTGAAGATCCCTGTTCACCTTCAAGATTGTGCAGACAAGTAACACATGTCCGTGAATTGCTGGATTGCTTGAATTTTTTATGATAAAACCCGCAATGTATCGAACGACTTCTTGTACAAATTCACTAGGAATTTCAATATCAAAGTGAAAAAGTTCATTGTTGTCTTCATACTCCAATTCCTCTTCTGCTGCAACAGTCTTTGAAGTCGATGCTACTTGCAGAAGGGGAATGTCATCAGGCGAACAGTTTCCTTTGTCACTTTGAAATATCTGGAAATGTACACGCAATCGTCTCATGGCAAACTGCATTTGATAAGAGGTGGGGTTATTTGAGAAACCACCCCTCACACGCACAGCTGAAAAAAATGTTTCAAGTGGATCCTGCAGCAATTTATAAGTCAAGAGATATTGAAACCCGTATTTTTCTTTCAAAAAACTAAAGTGATGGAAATGTTGTTTAAACATGTAGATATACCCATAAATCCACATTTTCGCTCAAACTGCAGCACTGATACGTTGTTTTTGTTCCTCAAAGTTTCAGTTAATCTTTAATCTCTTCCGCTTTTTTTTCAATTATTTGGTAATTTTCGCTTGTCAATGGCATTCTAAAAGGTTGCTTAGAATTATTATTGTGAAATCGTGTCCTACAATTTAAAATATCAAATGCATCATTCATTATTCCACAAAAATTAGGAGTTCCACATACATCACTTGTAACCATGTTTTTTGTTTGTAAAAATAATAACGCTTCTTTCGTGGAGTTACTTAATGTCTGGGCCGCGAGTCGAACATTCATTTTACTTTCCCAGAATTTAATATGACGATCAGAAATCTTGTTTCCGAGGTGTAAACCTATAGAATTCTGTTTATTATTGAGGTCAACAATGTGGTTCCAGTCGACTTTCGAGTTTTTACAATCAAAGTAGGGACTTTTATCTGCCAGTGAATTCCTAACATTTTTAACCATATGACAGGGGTCAGGGTAGATCCAGATAGGCTCATTGGAAATGGGATGGTAGAAAAAGGGTTGATATTTTTCAGACAGGCAGTCAAGATTCGCTCCAAGACTTTGTGCCATGGCATTATTCCTTACTTCTCCATCAAATGTAAATGAATGTACTTTCATTTTGTACTCTTTTAATAGTTTAAGAAGATTATGGACCAAGTTTCCCCTTGTTTTCTTATCCAAAGATTGAGTTAGGAAGTATGCCACTGGTACCTTCCAATCTCCGTTCAAGGCCTGTTAACATGAAGACATGGGCATAAGTCGCAAATTCCTCTAACTCTTCAGTCATGAACTCCATGCCCATGTCTTTGTTCCCGAACACTCTCCCGTGTTTCCGCTCGAGTTTTTTTTTTTATACTCATCGCGTCGAAAATTAAGTTGCAAACTACCTCTTTCCCTATATTTTTGGCGATGTTCTTCGACGTCTCCAAAGTTTCTCGGCTGTACCCCGGACGAGCATCAGAAGTGAGGTTCAGCCAGTTTCGCATCGTGCTTGGGGCGGGAAGCAAATTCTGAAACTTCGCCCTAACAAAGTGCAAAAACACAAAAACATATTTTTTTTATAATTATGAAATTTCTCACAACGAAAAACCCAACATTTTAATTTTATAGTTTCTTATGAACTTCATGAAACTTAAAAATTGATCCACTTTATAAATATATGTGTTATAAATTTTACTGAGAGCGTAATTATTCTTTTTAATGAGTCAGGTGAGGTTGATTGACGACACGAATATAACTCAAAGTCAACTACTTTATTTAATTACAAAGTTAAACTTTTGTTATACAATTCAAATAGACCTTCTCACTCGCGCACAATAGTTCTTACGGCTCCGACCGTAAAATAACGCAACAAGAGTAACGGCTACGACCGATATTGCTCTCTTTCTCTTACTCGCGCACGCGCACTTAGAGACTCGATAGATGTTCACTCGACTACGATTCGATTCCAAATGAACTGCCGCTTGCAGTCCTACCACTGCTTATATAGGGTAATCTTAGGACCTAGATTGTTCCAGAAGTTTCTAGTTGTATTCTCAATGTCTCCACACCGTTCTAGAACCTTCTGGTGCCCTTCTATGTCCTTCCATATTATTCCATGGTATTCTATGATATTCTATAGCATTCTATTGCATTCTATTGTATCCTATCGATAATGTTTTGACAGTCCCCAATATAAACATCTGTAAAAATATAAAATCGCTAGCATATGTATGCTTGTGAAAATTTTTACGTTTTAAAATTTTTAAAAATTGACGTGATAAAAATTTGATAAAAACCATTAAAATTTTGAATCTCGATTTAAAGTATATGAGAAAAAAATCACACAATTGTAAATAATTATTTGTAATTGTAAATAAGTCATTTTTCAATTATTCTTTGAACTTTTGTTTGGCGTTAATTTCTACGGCGTATAATTACCATAATTTCTTCAAGAACATCTTCATTGATGTAATTCAAGTTTTTCAATTCCGAAATAACATCTTTCAACATCGTCAATTTCTTATCACGTCGCCTAACTTTCTGACGCAGAGTTTTCACTTCTGTTCTTAAATCATTTATGACCCTTTTTGTCATTGAGACACATTTTGTAGCTGTTCTGGGTGTTCATAACTGAGGTGATCGTATGTCTCCAGGATAACGGATGGACGTTGATTTTGGAGTACTAGGAGCTGGGCAGTTTTCTGATGTTGGTATATTTGTTTTCCTAACTGCAGGTGATGATGTCGCTTCGATCTCAGGCTCTAATACAATCAATTTACGGAAAATTATTTTAAATGATAATTGAAAATGTTGTATTGTTCATTTTTCCTTTTCTAACCTATGGCAAATTGTTCATTATTAGATATTGTCTCAGTCACAATTTCTTCGGAAGGTACATAATTTTGTGAATCCAGTCTTAACGGATATTCTAGTAAGCTGTCTGTTGTTGGCTCATCTTGTGCACCAGTATTTGGCAATTGGTAATGTAAGGGTTCAATCACGTTTGAGTCGCTTCCTACTTCCATTGATGGTTTTTCGACTTCGATTGGCAGCAGAGCATTCATTCCCGAGTCATAAGCATGTCTGTATGATCAAAATAAAAATTATAATGTAATGGAAATTTATTATTTCAGTTCCTTTTAAAAATCGTGATCTTGAAGATTACAACGTATGAAATCATACGAGCGACATTTGATTTTTCTCATTTACTTATTAAACAATTAACTGTACAAATGCGATTTTATTAGAAAATTAGTATTTTTATTTCAGCCATTTATTTGTTGAACTTTATTGCTCTACAAATGAAGGTTTTATAACAAAGAAAAGTTTGATAAACTGACTGTGTTTGTGGAAGAAGCAGCGTAGGCATAGCAGTTTTTTTTAGGGCACAGCGTCTCGAGGTTCCAGGTTTGCGAGCAAAAGAATCTTCTTCGAAATGGCGACTGCATAAGTAAACATTTGCAGAAGCAGATTCCACTTGACAAGTTTGCAACCAAGCATTCCTTGACTCATTTTTTGGAAAGCTACGTTGTGAATAACGTTTCTAATATTAAGTGTATGATAACAATGAATACATTTACTTGATAGTAAAATACGTGTAAAAGCATACGTGAAATAGAACAAATGCAAATCGGTCTGTCTCCGAGAAATAAAACACGTTCTTGACACGTTCTTCTTCATTTTCTTTGCTTTTATTCCTCGGGCTTCCTCCTCATCAACAGAATATGAAAGACGCAATCGTTTGAGATATGAGACGTTTCTAAAAAACACAAAATAAAAGTAAAAAATATGGAAGGTTCAAGTGAAATCCACAGACTTGCATATCTTTTTTAATAATGATACCACCAACAAATGTAGAGACACTTTGGAGACATTTGAAAATTTTTTTTAACATTACTATTATTACCAATTTTAATTTTTAGTAATATTAGCTTATGATTCATTTACAACATTTTTGTAACATCACAACATTTATCATTTATTTCTGTATATTAAATTACTTATTTTTTAACTTTTCTGCTATTTCATATTATTATATATTTATTATGTATATGATACACGTACTATATGAAATATGATTATTATTTATTTATAATTCATGTAATTTTCATTTTATTCTATATGATTATTCATTTCATAATTCTTTTAAACACATTTCTTACTGCCCCAGTAATCATGATTTTCATAAAATCTTTATAAAATTTTTATAAAGTCACTGCATTTTTTCTATAACTTTACTATTCTATAAAGTGATTTTATTAAAACTTTGTAAAATTTTAATACAATGTTCAATTATATGTATTTATTTTTATGAAGTATTTTATATAGAGTGTATAAGAGTTTTATAAAAATTAGGTACAATGTCTTTATAAAACGCCGGCTGTTTTATGAAAATTGTATAAAAACACTTTATAAAATAGTGAAATTTTATGACAAATTCAGATATTTTATAATAATTTTGTAAAGATTTTATAAAAATCAGAATTACAAAATGTCTCCAGTCTACATTTGTTGGTGATTGTTTGGAGACATTTTGGTGACCAATGTTAGTATAAATAGAACATTTACCCATCGATAAACGATATTGGTGGCACTGCATTTGCTTTGAGTAGACATTTAGTACTACTTTGGTTTCACAGAAATTGGTTGGCTGAAAGTGTCTGCTGCAAAGTTGAAGACTTTCTTTATTACATTCAACTAACTCCAAAAACCTTGAGCCACTGGCTGAATTTTTCTTTATCTTTTGGGAATCTACAGTAAACAAAGTACAATGTAATATGCATTGTAATATATAAAATTGGAAACTATTAATTTCAAACAAACATGATTTGTTTACAAAATTGATCCTATTTAGTGAATTCGGCTACAAGATTTCAAAATAAGCATTTGCCATACATTTAAACTATATTATGTAACATTTCAAAGCAGTTGTACATTTTTTTGCATTTTTGTGCAATAAATCCAACTATTGTGGGTATTATCGAAACCCAACCATTTTACATACAGTTTGTTTTCACGCTTTCGTAACACTTTCTCCACGAAGGACCAAGGTCAGATAAAAAGAAATGTTTTAATCTTTTGCGAATTTCACTGTATATATTAAATACATTATATATTCGTATTATGTATAGATAAATACATATTAACGAATGGATCGGAATAAATATTTTTCATTTTAGATAAGTTTATGGAATTCTCATGGAAAATTCCGGAAGTCAGTTCTTATCTAGGTATGTCGTTAAACTATTTTGTCATAACTTTTTCCACGAAATCACCTACACACAATCTCTCACAAACTTTTTTCGCATTTTTTTTTTTTCATGATTTTGAGAGAAAAATCTATCTTTTGCAAACGGATACATTGTTCACCAAAAAAAAAGAAATATTTTGCAAAAAAAAAAAACATTTTTTTAAAGCAATTCTAAGGAAAATCTCCGACACTCAATAATTGAAAATGTAGTACTCAATATCGATCATTCGTTCATAATAAGAATTTCGAGGCACAAGTTACAAAATTCACCTATGAAAATGTAAAATAGGTAAGTTATTTACACTAAAAACATTACCTGTGGCAGGAAATCGTTCCATCCGCGTTTTCGATGACGCCACCAATGACGCAGTTTTTTTCAGCGTCTTTTCCATTTTCTATTTTCACTTAACACTTGAGATAAAAGTTGAAAACATTTTTTGATTTATTCATTCGCGTTTCACGATCAGTTTCACGATTTCTATACCGAAAACAACAATCGAATATTGTCAAATACACATCAGCTGTAGTGACTGGAAAACGGTGAAAGTCAGGGAACCAATCAGAACCGTCAAGATAATCTAGATAATAGCGTTACTCCACTTTCATCTTTGCTTCACTTTTCGGAGCTGGTTAGCAGTCCATGCCAGAGGGGTGGCACTTCCTATGCTCGCCTATGTAAGCCCGTGGCAAGATGCTGTTCCCTTCGAAGTGGTGGCGCTGATATTCAAGGGAGCCTCTCTCCTGCTCTCTCCCCGCTTCTCCTCGCGCCGATCATATAGACGCGGTGCAGTAAGGGCCTAGGGAGGAGGGCGGGGAGGGGCTCCTTTGAATATCAGCGCCACCACTTCCAAGGGAACAGCATCTAGCCAGCAATTCACGAGAGTGACACCCCCCTGGTCCATGCTCTTTATGGTCTAAGGTACTACATTTTGACATATAATAAAACATTTGCTCCATACCAACCCACTTTCAGCTCAATTTTTTTGTTTTTCTATTTTGTGAGCAAATTACATTTTTTATGATATGTTAAAGTTATTATAAATAAGTTCCCTATTTTTAATTCACATAACACCTTGTTCTCCTATATAATATACGATCTAGGTAAATACGTAAATCAACAGCTTTCATTTTCTAAAACAGTTTTTACTGCGCTTTTATTTCAAATGACACCTACATTATTCCTTACACAAATATTGATTAAAAAACTCACTTCCAGACCCTTTACCACGTAAATATTGGGGCAAACGACGATTTATTTTTCGACCTTGTCGCCTTCTGAAACATGCAAACATAACCGAAAATCAGACAAAATACGACACTCGCAGTTTTCGTGACTAATCGAATACATTTTTTGTACAGAATCACGGATTTTTTACTTACTTTCCATGAATATGCGCGGTGTAAAGATAAGTACAAAAAAACACGATTTCGCACTGTTGTTTGCACCGAAAAAGGCGTGGGCTATTGCCATGGCGCGACAGATGCGTTTGTTTATGTTTATATTATACATACTGTCAATATAAGCCCCATAAGTTGGCAATTGCATTGCCCAAATAATTTATCCCAACATTGGATAATTCTGCGGCCCCAACAGGACCCCATATTTGGCAACAAAAATTGACCACCGTTAGGGAGAAACAGTGGGCAAACATGGGACTGTGCGTGTGCATGACAATATTTGTGACTAATAATAATCTGCAGTTTGGCCAATTTCATGGACCTCACGAAATTGATTGAATGGAGGACCCAATTTTTTGTTCACTGCACTGGGAAAAAAAACCCTCCGTATTAACCGTAAAATCCGGTTGTGCCAACGTTGATGCAAACCATGACGTTTCAAAGTTAGATTGGCGTTGCTGGCCACGGTGAATTCACCTCGTCAATCCAGCCCCGATTGGCCACGGGGAATCAACGGGAATCCAACGCTGAAACGACCGAATTTGATATATATATAGTGATACAACGGACAAAGCACAGCTGACCGTCAGATCAGCATTGGCAGCACACGGGGATTTCCCGTGATCCCCGTATACTTGGCTGACGTAATTAATAATAATGAAATACCGTCAATTTTATCCGTTTGGTTATTTAAATTTGAGATGGGTTCAATATTCCTACCAACATGGCGGACAATGGCGAATACGACGCAGGGTGGTGGGGTGCGCAAATACGTCGGCGTGCTTGTCTCGATTTTATTTTGAATTGCTTGACTTGTTTTTTGTAAATTTCTAAGTAAATATAAATTACTATATTATTATTTTTCTATTTTCGTAACTACCAAACAATTTCCTATCGTTTAGTCAATTATTTCTGATTGGAAACAAATCTATGCAATCGTGCGGCTAAACATACGATCTATTTTTAATTAATTTTTAATTAATTAAGCTATTGCTACCAAAAAACGAAGTTAGGCTACCACTGACTACCGTACGATTACCAAACGAATAAAATTGACGGTATTTCATTATTATTACCATAATTACGTCGGTCAAGTATACGAGGATTTTTCCGTGGCTATGGGGCTGTATTGACGTGAAAGCAGTAACGTGAAGCAGCCATGTTGAATCGCCGGGATTTTTTTTCCAGTGTGGGAGGATACCATTGTCGGCGGGGGGTGATGGCCCCCAGGAGTGAGTAAACGGGGGAAAGTGCGCGGGCCGTCATGGGGGGTTTTCTCGTGGTTGTAATTGTTGCCGGGGGTATAGTTTGAATTTCCCCCATTAGCCACAGAAGTTTCTATAAACGTTAAAAAAACGTTTTTAGAAAGGTTCTAGAAACGATTCAGGAACCTTTTGAACGTTTATGAAACGTTTATAGAACCCTGAAATGTCCGCCTATAAACGTTCGTGAAATCATTTTACAAACGTTTTAGAACATTTGTAGAACGTTCATGAGAATCTTATTTGAACGATTTCATGCGTTCATGGAACGTATTTATGAAATGTTTATAGAACGTTTCTCGAAGTTTTAAGAACGTTTTACATAATTTTTTTATAACCTAACTTAACGAATTATACATTTTCTTAAGAACATTTCTAGAACGTTCTAAATCGTTTGTAAAACGTTACAGTAACCATTTTTGGAACCTTCTGAAACGAATGTTATTCTAAATGATTTTCATTGTAAACGTTCCTGGAACGTTCATGAAGGTTTACGAAATATTCCAGGGAACATTTCTGAAGACTTCCCAAACGAAAATAGAACGAACTGCTTCAAAATGAGTAAAAGAATGTTTGCTTTTTTTCTCTCACGATACTTGGCAAAATTTCAAAAATTCCACGCAAGTTTAAAAAATATGCTACAAGTTCTAGCAAATTGGACTTACAAGCAATACAGATATTGTTATTCATCACTTATATAGATTTGTCGTACTTCCGTACAACTCTTGTAGATGGAAGCACGAACGTTTAGAGGAAAGAAGTAGGGATGCGCATTCGGTGAGCGAGCTCACGAACACGCTGGCGCTCTCTTCTACTAACTACACGGAGCAGTAAACATCAACTCTGATCAACTCCGATCACTCTAAGTCCACGTACGCGATTATATATTGTTCGGGATATTGTTTGTTCTTTGAATAAAGTATCGTGCATTCAAACATAGTTTTGGAAATAATTATTATTCTTGCTGCACGGCACGACCGATTCAGAGCAAAATATGAGTTGTAGGTAAAAGTTTTTGATTTTCATCTGGTGGTGATTATATAAGATATGTACCTTATATTCCCACTACCAGATGGAGATCAAAAACTTTTTTTACCGGAAACTCATATTTTGCTCTGAATCTATATAAGTGATGCATATCAATATCAGTATTGGTCGTAACAGGTCGCAAGTCCAATTTGCTAAAACTTATAGCATATTTATTAATCTTGCGTGGAATTTTTGAAATTTTGCCAACGACTGTCAGAGAAAAGAAGTAAAAATTCTTTCCCTGTCAGGCAGGGGACAATACTCACGCAATAGACAATAGTCATCAATAGTCAGATCAGGTCAGGAATAGTCAGTCAATGGTCAGGAATATGTCAGCTAAAAGATAATGGATGTAGCCGTGAACATCGCACATGATTATGCTGACTTCCGACTAATTGCTTGCAATTGTTTTGGCTTCATCGGTTTTATTGATTTTACAATTTAATTACTAAAAATTTCGCGCAGCGAAGTTTCGCGAGTGTCTGATGTGCTTTCGTGCGCCTTCAAGTGCTGAGGATATATAGACTTCGGGAAAGTAAACGGCCCTTTATTGCCCTGCGCGGGACCTGAGCACCCGTTTATTACCCCTTCGATCTATAATAAAATATCTTTTAATTAAATTGATTAAATTTTAATTAATTAAAAACGCGACAGTAATTACAATTTACGCTAATAATTTTTTTAAATCAATCTGCAAATAATTATAAGTGATTAGAGTCAGCAATAACAAATTTATCAACAATGCTGAAAAGGTTTTAATTTCCGTCTCAATCACTTTTATCCCAGTGTTGATAACATTGATATGTCATACGCTCGCTGCCCGTTGCCATGGTGGTAGTAATAACATGAATATCATCAAGTCACATTACCTGACTTCGGCTGACACGTTTCTGACCTGACTATTGTCTATCAATGAGTATTGTGTGAATATTGTCCCCTGCCCGAGAGGGTTTACTCATTTTGAAGCAGTTCGTTCTATTTAGGTTTGGGAAGGCTTCAGAAATGTTTCCTGGAATATTTCGTAAACCTTCAAGAACGTTTACAATGAAAATCATTTAAAATAAAATTCATTTCAGAAGGTTCCAAAAATGTTTACTGGAACGTTTTACAAACGATTTAGAACGTTCTAGAAATGTTCTTAAGAAAATGTACAATTCGTTAAGTAAGGCTATAAAAAAATTATGTAAAACGTTTTTAAAACTTCAAGAAACGTTCTATAAACATTTCATAAATACGTTCCATGAACGCATGAAATCGTTCAAATAAGATTCTCATGAACGTTCTATAAATGTTCTCAAACGTTTGTGAAATGATTTCACGAACGTTTATAGGCGAACGTTTATAGGCGGACATTTCAGGGTTCTATAAACATTTCATAAACGTTTAAAAGGTTCCTGAATCGTTTGTAGAACCTTTCTAAAAACGTTTTGTAAACGTTCATAAAACTTTCTGTGGCTAATGGGGTCGTTTAGCTGGGGTTTTTCGGGGTCGGGATTCCAGGGTTTTCTTTTTGGACATGCGGGATGGATTTTTCGATGTAAATTACGTTGCGTGTGGATGGATGATTTCGAGGTGTTTGGCGTCGTTTGGGGCAGGGGAGGCGTTGGTTCCCCCTCCCCCTAGACATTGTATGTTTACGGTTTACCCCGGTGCTTTTTTTTTGATAATTGAATAAACGCGTCAAATTTTATATGTAAATCGGTGGTGTTTGTGTTTCTTTTCTCGCCCTCCCCCAGGAAACCCTCTGTTGCCCCTTTCCTCTCCCCTCTCCGGCGATTGACGCGGCTCGTCGGGGAATTTCGTTCTCTTCTACGAGGATAGTGTAACTTGGTGGGCCCGGTAGCGGGCACCTCGTTACAAATTAATAAAGTTTATTGTTGTATATTTAATAATTCTAAGGATATTATTATACTGTCGCGAATATACTTTTGTCCTTAAAATGAAAATAAAATCATCATCTTTTCAAAATATACAATAATTTAGCATGATATTATTTTATTTCAGTAAATTTTCGTTTCACTTTTTTTTTGAATATTATATAATTTTCAAACAATCTCTTGGAACCAGTAGAAGAAAGAACTTATGTTTTCTTGTTCATTTTTTTATTTTTTAATTTTCTTAACGACCAAGCTTTCGGCTGCAAATTCAAGCCTTCATCAAACTACAATTCGAATATAAAATGATGAGTATCCAGTAACCCAACACGAGGAAATCCAAAAATCCACTATTACATCGTGATCCAATTACCAACTGGCATGGGTCTAGAATCAAAAAAAATTGTTCGTCAAGCTTCACGAGATGCACGATGTTAAAATAAGTGGTAGAGAAACAAAACAAGTTCCGACAACAACTGTACAAGTCTTATTTTATATTGTTGAACTAGGTATGGATTGATAAATATTTAGACGGATTTGGATTTAGTACAGAAAAACGAGAGCGGTTCTTTTACATGCTTTTCAGAGCGCGGGCAGATTCGAAAGTGTGGGAACACGAATGACAATCATGGTAAGTCAGTTAGTATAAGTGAGAGAGAGAGAGAGTGAAAGAGTATAATGTGCTAGTGCGTGCAAGTAAGGTTGGTACACCTGTGCGTCCGCGATGGCGCTGGATTCAAAAATACAATTATTAGTTCAGATAGGTATAGGTGAGTAAATCTTCTTTTCAGCTCAACATATATTTCATTACTTTATTTTCACTCTATACATTTAACATGTACTTAATACGAAAAATTATAAAAATACTAGCAGTCCTTGGAATACTTCAAATGTATGCAGATATAATTTTCTCAAAAATCTATGAAAATACTGAAAATGAACTGGAAAAATAATTACTTAGAGACTTTATAAATGAAATATTCTGATTTTAAATGGAAAGTTATATATTTTGAAAAGTAAAAACTTGAGCTTCCAAATCAATTTTCAAGATGTTATAATGCTAGAGTAAATATTTATAGATATAATAAAATAAATATATATTGACTCTTTTGAGATTATAGTCTGCCCCTCAAGGTAAAATTTTATTGTTACATCGATCACTGAATGGGTTAGTTCTAAATGAAAACAAAATTAAAAGTAGGTTCAATATGTTTTCTTTAATTCGAACCTTGCCCAGCTCAGCCCAGCTTCAGTGACGAGAACACGTTTTCCTTCAAAAGAAATATCCATGATCAACACAGTAATGAAATTGCATTCTAGAAGGCATTTTTTGTTTGGCAATTCAGTCGGATTGCAACCGTCCCATCGCAGACGCCATACAAGAACAGGATACATTAATGGAAATATCACTGGCCGCACTCTTTCCAAACCAATATTTTGGATGTTGATATCAAAATGTTCATGGCTGAATACAAAAATCTGAAATCTGGATAACGAACGTTTTCAATAAATCTTCCAAAACATTTTCATACTTTTTTTTTGTTTGTGTAAGCCTCGTGAAGTCCTTAGACTGATTTACAATATGCGACTTTGGTAAATTTCAGGCAACGTTTAATCATCATATCCGGTTTTCCTAGGTGTTAAGGTGCTTTCTTCAGTGCCCGGCACATGCTAAGAAAAACTGAGTACTTGACTCTCCATATTAAATTCAAGTTTGAATCCTAAAACTCAACTTTTCCACGAAGACATGGGTCAATCAGCATAAACATTGCTTCATGGATTGAATTAACAATGAATTTATTCAAATTTTGCTGATTGCACATAACGTAATAATAGAAAACATATTTGTACAATTCAAGTTACCCAAAAGTACTCTGACAAATAAAATATCGCGAGACTCGTACTTGCTTACACGAATATAAAACTACAATTTACAATTACACACACAGTTATAACCTCATTCCACTCAACCTCCCGCTTCACTAAAAAATACCCAGCAGCGCCTGTGTCTGAAAAATTACAAACTTTGCTCTCTACATGTCCATATTCTTACATCCACAGACGAACCAAACAAGTCAAAGTTAGTTCTCTTTTTTATTTGATTACACAACTTTCGTTGTTTGTTAGATAAAAATCTGAAAATGCGTTATCACTCAAACTTGTATATACTCGGTTCTACTCAAAATGGTCTAGAATCAGAAGGTATTAATTCAAAAAGTGCAAAGCACAACTTCTGCAAATTTCATTTACCAGTGATGACATTCCGCTCCTTTAGAATCAACGATTTTTTAAATTTATTGATAAGCGTTAAAACGATCATGCGATTGATATTAGTCTTTCAATAACAGCATTTTTACAATGAGCAGTTGAACCGCATGAACGAAAAATATCATTAGTCAAATTTTGAGACCTTTGTAACTTTGTCATACATAGAAACTTTACTTAATAAAGATTTTACAAGATCAAGATTCCAATAAATTACAAATTTTTATACGGATGGATATATTTTTCGTATAACCCTATGCTTGCCATGAAAATATTCCGATATTATCCACGTTTGCTGACTCAAAACGTGTTAAGCGTGAGTAGAACATTTCTGAGATTTTCACTTTTTAAATATTGAAAAAATGTTTTATTTTCTTCTTTCAATCATAATCATAAGCCTATGCTTAATTATATATCACTTTCTAAATTTCTCATCACCAACTTTCATAATATTTCTAAATAACAAACATTAGAAACCACGATTTGAAATAAAGTTATCTTTTTCAAAAACAACCCAAACATTCCTCGTAAAATTCATGAAAGAATCAAAGTTACAAAAGCGAAGCGTTGATTAATTAATTTTGCGCTGAAAATGGTGGTTTTGAATTTTGCGAGAAAGAATAGTTGAAATCGCAGGTTTCGGTGGATACGTTGACGCGTCTGATTCGCTATTGTGTTTGCACTGACGTGACGCGAGAGTCAGTTAACGTAACAGGAGCGTAAAAAGGAGCGTTTTGGGGTAAAGTTGCGCTGACGGTGATGGGTGGCATTCCAGGCAGCGATATCGGCGTCGTTACCAGCTGCGACTGTGACGACGTTCCATGTGACAAATTTTCGTAAACCGGGACTGTGCTCGGCAACGGCAAAGGCATTTGTGTTCCGAAACTTGAAACTGGATTGTCAGTAAATTTTCCATCAAGATATGAATTCGTAGGAATTGAAACTTCCGGGTATAACTTTAATGGCTCATTGCTGGGCATTCCTGGAATGTTCGGCATGCTTTGGTACTCGTTCGTGAAGTTGATGTCTAGAAGAAAATAAGAGAAATTAAAGATTCAACCATTCCACAAAATGTTTGTAGAGTTTTAAGGGAGTTTTTGTTTCTGATTAGGGGTGAATCATTCTATACGAAATTCGGTTAAAATAGTATATTTTATGCAAGAATAAAAAAAGTGATAATAAATGATAAATTATGAAAATCTATAAAGATAAATAATGTACTGACTGAAATTTATAGGATATAACAAATAGCTTTATGTAAGTTCTCAAAGTTGAACAAAAATCGGAATTTTTCGTTTAAATAACTCAAAAATAACAATAATCCTAGATTTGGAAGATTTTTTTCTTGAACGGGATTCTTATGAAAAATTTTTTGGTTTGGTCAGGATTATGAAAAAAAAAACAAAAATTCAAAAAATCGTTTTGACTTAATTAATAATGAAGAAAAACTAAAATTTCAAAAAATAGCCAATATATTTAAAAAACTCCAAATTCTACAGCATCAGATTTTAAAAATTGTATACTGCAATTCATAGAAATATTATAAATATTGAAAAATACTGCAAAACGCTACAAAATTTTATAAATACTGAAAAGTATGAAAATACAATAAGTCTGTAAAATAGTTGAAATCTTTAGCAATCTTCATAAATAATACAATTTCATACAAATACCAGGATATCCTGCAAAATGTGGTGTATACTTAAGACTTTATTTTTAATTATTTATTTTCTCAAAAACTTTCAAAAATGCAAAGTTCAGAGCTATGTATTATAAAAAAAATGTGGTGTGTGTCCTAGGACACACAGTTGAAGTGGAATACCATATTGTATTTGAAGATGTCTAATGATATCGGTAAAAGAAATAAAATAACAAAAACGCGTTCACAATATTGCGTTTTGTTGTTTTCAAGTTAATCACGAAGAAGTCTATAAAGTATTATTTGTTTATTCTTATTTTATTCGTTTTATCATGTTTCATTTTCGTACAAAATTTCTTTTATGTCCTGGCGGCCGTCGACAGAAACGTAGTTTCTATTTCGGGTTTGATGTATCGATTCCGTACACAAATTTTGTAAAACCGTCAATAAAATAAAATAATATACGCTCCGTAAGTATCTCTCCTGGCGCTACTTGGTGACAGAAAAAAACGCTTTTGGGTGTATAACACTGCATAACACATAGCAATACAGCTGACACGCTCATTGACCGTTACGACTTTGAAAACGACCGTTTTAAATTTAAAACAACCTATACCTTTCTGTATAGGTTATGCACCCAGCGTAACGCTCCGGCACCCGGTAGAGGGCTAAGAGTCGTTATTCAAAGATACTTACGGAGCCTATTCTCCCGTTCGGGACGTTTGAAAATGAGCGCACTAAGAGTAGATTTGTATTACTTACAGTAATAATAATGAATATGTATGAGTAGCAAGTATTTATTGTATTTAATTGTTCCATTTGTTTCATTAAAACTTGTCGAAAGAGTTAGTATATATCGCACAAATAACTGTCTCAATGTATGTTTGTACAATATTAACGAATTGGAAGATCTAACATCATAGACCTTATAGTACATGGATTGCGCCTTAAGCCTTTTTGACTGTGCCAACATCTGGCTATGTTGCTTGGGCCAACTTCAACATGGCGGCTGCTAGTGGTCAAAACAATAACAGAAGAAAATGTGTTGCTGCATCTGTTTAGTTGAAAAATTTGTTCTCAATTTAGTTTTTTTTCCCATTACTAGCAAGAATACGAAAATTGCATTTTTTAACACAAATCCATGTATAAATTGCACAAAACGGACCACCTCTAACTACGCTCCTGATCATTGCTCGCATTTGTTCGAATGTCATCGTGTGTGCTCGGGTGATTTAGAGTTCCGTTTAGGCCAATCAGAAACTGGTTGGCCCAAGCAACATAGCCAGATGCTGGCACACGAAGAACACATGCAGAACAATAGGAAGGTGCAATCCATGTACTATAAGATATGTCTAACATCGACCAGCCTAAGAAGAGGGTATGTTACTAAAGGCTTATAATAACCAAAATAGGAAATATAAATTTTTAAACATCATTTATTGATCTTTTGTCATTTATATTAGTATTCTCATTGTTTTCTGAATCATTATTTTTTTTTGATGGTAAAAGTCGGTATCATTTTATTTAAAAAATTGAATTCTTTATTTACAAATGTTTTATATGTTCATATATATAAATGACACCTATAATTTAATTAATTTCTCATTTTCTAATATATATATGAGGGTAATCCTTATTTGGGTCATTTTTGAAAATCGATGGACGCACCCTCCTTCAAGTTTTTAAATGTCAAAAAAATGCAAGTATAAAATTTCATCGTGATTGATGCAAATTAACCCGTGCCGCAAGAAGGCTAAAATTTTGAAGTCACCATTTTTATACAAAAAAATTTTTTTTTGAAAAAATTCCTACTTTCTTCTTAGTGATCTATTCGTCCCAATATTTCTATGATTTTACTCGTAAGTGATACCTGAACTTCGACAAACATTTTCAAGTGTCTACATTTAATATATAGTTTTATTCACGAATGAATATGAGGGTCATTTCCAGGCGAAAGAAAAAAGTTCTGTAGAATTTTAAGAATTTTTAAAAAAAAAATTCGCAGTTTCTCTATTTGTAGAATTTTTCCAAAATTTTGTTCTCTAGTGCTTACCCTTGAAAGAATAATAAACTTTTCTCAAAAATCCTGAACTGATTTTATTTGATTTTTTATATAAAATTATAAATTATGAAAAATTATAAAATTTTTTCAAATAATAACGTGTTTGGCTTATTATAGCTTATTTTGATATAAGCATTTTCAACTAATATGACGGCGGAAAGTCGAATTTTTAAATGTTTTTAAACAAAACTAATTCTGAGATTCTGGTCTGTACTTCTATTTATTTAGAAAAATATTAAAAAAAGTAACATTTTTTACCTACACACTCCTTATCGACTTCGTAACTTCAGTGTTCTCCCGAAACAATAAAAATTTTTGAAATAGATAAAAATAACATCTTTCAGGTGATTAGGGTTGATTTTTTTGCGTGAAATTTTTTTTCAGTATCTGTACCAATATTTGAGACACTTATATTTCCTTTTTGCTTAACTTTCAGTAATTACTTATTTCGTCTTGAAGGATTTCCGAAATATCAGCTCATAAGTTAATTTAACTTGCCACAAGTTATTTCTGTTTACAGTTCAATAATTCGGCCGAAAATCGTGCGAATTTTACAATTTTTTTTTTTCATTTTTTTTCAGCAGGCTTTATTCTTACAGAAAAACTTTGTATACTTCATTTTTTGTATAAATGTTCTAATTATTGTACTTTTTTAGAAACATTAAAAATTTACACCTCCAAAATTGTGGCATCGCATCTTTTTTTTTCATAGGAAAAAAAATTAGTTAAATAAACGACATTCAGTATTAATCCCTGCTAGCCGAAATTTTTCTTTTAGAATCAACAATTTTTTCAAGTTCAAGTGCCATTTTCGCAATTACGTTGATGCTTTATTTTCTTAAAATCTAATAATTTACAAAATTATTTACAAAATTGTTTTAATTTCAATGATTCTCATTCAATAAATTTCCAAAATGTCTAAGATTACTGTAAAAAAAACTAAAATTTTCCTCGATTCTAAAGTTTTCATACTGCGTAAGTTATTTCATTCTTTTTGTTATGAAAAATGGTTCATTGTATGTAGATGTATATTATTGAAACATTTTTTTAAATATGTGAATATGTTTTCAATTGTGCAAATGGTTTGTTTCCGCGTCTTAAATACTATAAGCAGCATACCTACCTCATTAAAAGCAGCGTAAAATTGTTGAAGAAATATTGTTCAACAAGCAAATAAAAGTAACAGAGTGAAATTAGATTCATCGTTTCCGAAACTTGCTAGATATAAATAATAAACAGAATATCGTTTTTTGTTAGTAAAAAAAAACTGAATATTAAAACTTGCAAGTTAAAAAGTTTTTTTTTTTTTAATGATATTATAATCCAAGAAATGTGAGGCGATCCGAAAAAAGGGACCTACTGTCCAAAAAATCGATTTTCGGATTATGATTGATTCTGAAGGTTTCGAATCTCATCTTCAATTCTGTGCAATCAAAATTCATTTATCTCAATTAGTTTTCAAGCAGTAATTTTTTATAAATGAGTCATCAAAAGCGTTCCAAGTATCATCCCGGTGCCTCCGCTCTCCCCCGTCTTCTATCGCTTCTCCCACTACTCGCCGTTTCCCCTGCGGCCCGCGACCAGTTTTCTGGCTTTTGCTTGACTCGGAATGCAAGTGGAGTCCCAACCCAAGGCCCCCAAGGGGGCCGCACTGAGAACGGAAAACGGAGCAGGACTCGAATTTTCGTTGATTTTCGTAACGAGTATGATTGCCAATGATTGCGATGACCAACAGGATAAGCCACCTGCCGACGCCGCCGAAGATAGATCATTAATCATTTTACCTATTCATTGCTATGCGCCAAGACGGCTGCACTTTATCTTTTGCACCAATTTTGTTTTTATCTAATGTTTTTTACCTACGTCACTCATTTTGTCTGATTTTCTCTCAGTTTCCTACTGAATTTCATTCAAGTCAGACAGAATTCAAAGTGACATAGTTTTGCGCGTTTTTGTGTTTTTTGCAAAAAAAAAAAAAAAATGGACCCTGATAAGGAGTACGATACAATCGTTGGGACATCCGCGTATGATTGGGTTTCAGACGACGAAGCTGATGAGGTACATTTAAAATTAAACTTTATTTATGAATCTATTGCTGATCCAGCAAACCGCAATTTTTTGAATTTATTTTAAGCTTCATAGACAACGAGCAAGTTAAAAAATAAATTAAATCACTTTAAAAAAAACTTTAAAAAAGTAAGAAAAACGTTTGGCGGCTTTCCAGGTCAAAAAGTTATTTACTTATTGTAGCTTACGTATTGAAAAAAAAAAAAAATATATATATATATATATAACAAGGTACATCACGAAGAATCATTTTCAATCTTAGGTACAACGATACACTGAGACGTTTATATTTTTAAAATGTTTTGTGACAAAAACTAGTGATGCTTAGTGATACCTGATGACAGGCTTCCATTTATATCTGAAACTGACGATTTTCGTTGAAGAAAGATAATGTCAAAAAGTGATGATAAAAAGCAAATACAAAATAAAGTTCTGAAATATATGGCGAAAAAAATAATTGAATAATTAAAATAAAGTTTTTCGTTTCGTATGTATTCAACTGATATTGAAAATGAAATCAATTATCATTAATTGACTGTTACAAGATGTTTCAACTAAAATAAGTAACTGTATTACTGAAGTAACATTATGATATTTTCGGTTTGTTTAGAATCGGGATTTCTTAGAAAAAAGTCAAGAAGACGAGAATGATACAGGCGAAATCAAAAAATTTTACAGTGCAGTTACGGATGACTGTTGCAGCAATAGGTGTAACAGCATTATTCCCAAAGATATAGCTTTGCAGCTCAGGTATAATATTCAATTATAATTGTTACTATATCACATTATATTATTGAGATTTTTGATCCGGTACAAGTAAATAAATATCACTGTTAATTGAGAATTTCGTTTCAACGTACCTTCATGTTTTACGTGAAATTGCTTACACATGGTAGTTTCAATTTTAATGATTAAGATATTTTTCTGTTTCAATTATATTTTATAAAATTCAAACGCTCTAATCATATATAATCATCAAAGCACGTTAAAAAGAAAGGAAAGTAAATTAGTTAATAAACGTGAACAATTTAATACGTTCGAATTTGACGTACTCTAAACGATGTTTATTTTAATTCATTTTTAATATAACTTTAAATACTCTTTTGATATTTTCCCAAAAAGTCGATTGCTTTTCAGAAAAAAATAACATTTCGTTTGTTTAACTAAAACATTTCTAACCATAAATTTCAATTCTTCCGGAATTCCTTCGATGGACATTTCACATAATTTAAGTGATATTTTACTCGAGGCAAGGGTATGAATCCTGTAAATTTAACTGGAGTAAATTTTAACTAGAAGTTTCGAGTGATTTTTCCGCTCGAAAATTCTTGTGAATTTCAACTTTCACTCGAGTGAACTTTTCACTCGAAGTAAGTGAAATAATGAGACTAACTCGAGTGAAGGATTCGCTCGAATATGCGTGAACACTCGCAAATTATATTATTACAATAATTGTTTAATGTTACATACCAATATTCAGTTTTTGGATAAAAAATATAATATACTCTCTAAATTCCTTCGAGTGAAAATATCACTCGACCTTTCAAATGACTAAGAGGTTCGCTCTAAGTCGAGTGAATTTCACTTAATTCGAGTGACTACTTTCACTCGAACTGTTCGAGTGAATTTGTGCCTCGCTTAAAGATTCACTCAAACTCGAGCGAACTGCATTCAATTCACTCAACTTTGAGCAAAGGCCTTCCCCGAAAAACAAAAAATTGTCATGCAGTGTTGTTCATCATGCAGAGCGGTGATAAAGTTTATCAACAAAGTGTGAAGTGGTGATTGTGAATTTTTCAAAGTTTTTCGCATTTTCACGAAAATAAGTTGTTAGATGAATGAAAAAATTCTTTTTTTGTTGACATTGATAAATTTTCCGTATTTTTTATTTGAGATACAAGGGATGTTACGTTTGTCAATATAACATCAAATCTGACAATTTATTGTCACATACATGTTGAATTTCATTGTGTTGAAAAATTTATACTCATCAATAATAACGTTGGTACAAAAATCAGGAGTGTTTTTTTACCCCTCATGTATAATATTTTTTATTCTAAAAATAAATATTGTCACGCATAAGTAACTCGAGTAAGATCTGAAATACACTCGAGTAGGAGCTAAAACTCACTCGAATAAGAGCTAAAATTCACTCGAACAAGATTTGTGATTCACTCGAATTTTCGAGCGAAAAAATCACTCGAACTTTTGAGTGAATTTTCACTCGAGTTTGATTTGCAGGATTCTCATCCTTCTTTCGAGTGTACGTTTCCAAATAGTATGTAAAATGCAATTCAATATGAAATTAACGTGAAATTGTCCTGGAGGGGTAAATTTATCTATCAATTTTTGATTTCGAAAAAAAAAATTTTTCTCCGTGGTGCTAAATTAAATAGCAAATTTTGCATCTAGGAAAAAAATAAATTTCTCACGAGGCTATAAGTTATTTTTACCATAGTGCAAACGATTTATTTTATCATGGCGGAAAAAAAGCCGATTTTTGCCCGCTCAGCCGGCAAAAATGTAGGCTTTTTCGTCCGCCTTGATAAAAAATAGATATGTTTCAAATAATCTATCTCGTACAACTAATAAATTTTTAAAAAATGGGGAATTAAGAACGAAAATGCATTATTTTTTATTTAACTTGTTAGCATTAATTTGTATGATTTCTTTACTTAGCTATTAATATAAGAAGATATTATTCTTCGAGGATTAAGTAGTATTCAGTGTTAAGCAAGGATAAATTTTTCATAGATACAATTTTATGGAGCTGGACAAGAACGAGCAGAACCTCATAATTATATCACACTTCCAAGCTCATCGACGTATTGCAGATCTCTTACCTGAATATGGACAATACACGAAAAGAGGAGAGTCGCGTATTAATCAAAATTCAGGAATGAACCACCTTCATGTTACGCATTACTTTGCAGACATTCCGATTTGCCGCGAAATGTACTTCTTTCTGTACAATTTGGGATTAAAGCGCTACAAAAATTTGTTGAAACATTACGACCAACACGGTCTTGTCCCTAGAGTACACAAGTCCACTCAAAAAGCTTCAAAGAGAAGTAATGTGGTATCAGAAAATGAAGTAAAAAATGTCACTTCATTTATCACTGCACTCGCTGAAAAGACTGCTCTACCTCTCCCAGGTCGCTTGCCACAATTTCATGGTTTTACGGTGATGAAATTACCATCCTCAGATACCAAAAGCTCTGTATACCAACAGTATCAGAAAGCAAAAGATGAAAAAACAAAGAATATTTCTCTCGTCTCGTTTCGGAAAATTTGGAGAGATCACTGTCCATACGTGACGACTATGAAGCCAGCCGATGATCTTTGCGATGTTTACTGGCAGAATAATTTTGATATAGCTCAAGCAGCGAATGTTGATGATACTTTGAAAGAAGCCAAACTGCTCAAGGCTATAGATCATTTGAATGCAGCCAAAGTCCAACGAGAACATTACAATTCGTGGAGAGAAAAAGCGAAAACTGCTGAAATCGGAAAATTGTCTGTCGCGTTGTTCGATTTCGCACAAAATGTATCGTTCCCGAGCAGTCCCCAACAAGTTGGTGTCTCGTACTTCAAAGCACTCCGGAAATGCAGTATTTTTGGAGTACAGAATGAAGCTACTCAGATTCAAACAAATTTCTTGATAGACGAAGAAGATGCAGCAGGAAAAGGTGCTAATTCGGTGGTCAGCATGTTACACTGTTACTTGGAAAAACTTTCACCAGCATCAGAAGAATTAGTTTTGTTCGCCGACAACTGCGTGGGACAGAACAAGAATAATACGATGGTGCAGTACCTCATCTGGCGGATTCTGAGTGGACGAAACAAGAAAATTTCATTGAACTTTCTTCTCACAGGACATACAAAATTTAGCCCTGACAGAAATTTCGGAATCTTGAAGTCGAAATACTCCCGCGCCAATGTTGACTGCTTTCAAGATTTCATCGAAGTTGTGAATACATCATCTCCCAATGGTTACAACATTGCACTTCCTACTGTCGACCCAAGTACTAAAACTCGTAATGTTCAATGGTACGAGTGGGACGTTTCTCTTCGTCAACATTTCAAAGCAAGTCCAGGCATTACAAAATATCACCATTTTCATTTCGACTCTGACTCTTGCGTTGTGAAGGCTCAACTTCTAGCAGATTCTCCAGAAGTTACCATTCTCGAGTTCGAGCCACCTTGCGACATTGGAGAAATGGGTTTCAAGAAAATCGTTCCCACAGGTCTCACCAACGAAAGGGCATGGTACCTTTACGACCAAGTTCGAAATTTGTGTACGAAGGAAGAAAGTAAAGATTTGGTTGCCCCCAAACTGAAGACTGCGAAAAGCAAGAGGAAAAGAAAACCATCTGAATAAAGTTTGTCTGTTAATGATATCAACTTTTTCTTTATGCTCCGCTTCTGTGAAATTTTTTTCAAAGTAACTGTCTGCTTAGAGGCTAGTTTCCAAATAATTATTTGAGTACTTATTTGATTATTTCCAACTTTCTTCAGGAATTCTACAATTGTTCTCTAATTTTATTAATAAAACAATCTAGGTAAAACAAATATTTATACGATATTTTTCTAAAATGAAATAGATGCTGAAGTGTTAATATGTGTATTGTTTTTTCATTAAAGTTTCCAATACCATTTACAAAGTCGAAAAATCTTTTTAAGTGTAATTATTCAGTATATCATTATTTTCAATATATTGTAAATATTAAATAATTATAAAAATATTAACATAATGCAAGAGTGACATCTTATCGTTTTGTAATCTGTTGTTTATCCTTTTCGGAAAAAATTTTTTTTTTTTTAAAGTAATTTAATCAAACCGCAGTTTGATTATTATTTTAAATTTATAATACATTATCTGGAAATATTTTTCTGAAAGGCTTATTTTTAGATTTTTTTTCACTAGAAACTGAAAAACAATGCGTACATCTATAAAAAAATATTGCAAACAAACCGAATATTTCCCTTTTTTTTACACGAAGTGTATAATTTTCTAATACTGTAAGAAATCTTATATTTATAATTAATATTCATATTTTATTAATGACACAAAAAGACTGTTTATAACAACTTCCTTTATAAATGATACAATTACTCTCTCATGACTTTATTGATGAATTAAGGTAAGTGAAACAAAATATGTATATGATATTTTATAGATTTATAATACATACTAGAGTGTAAAATTTTTTCGTAAAAGTAGATTACATCTCCTTAACTATTTCTATAGAAGAAATGAACCTTTCTGTTTTTTCAGAAACTTGTAAGTTTATTATTATTGTTAATTTATTCTGAATAGGTAACTGAAAATCAATTTTTTTTAAAAATAATAATTACTATAACAATATTACTATAAATCAAAAGTAACACCAAATCATTCTTTATGTTTGCCCATTTCTAATAAAAGAATCTTGCATTTAGAAAGTAATTAGATCAATTTTCATTTCGACAATTATCATTAATTCATGAGAATACAAAAATATTTTTATTACAAGCTTCTTTGAGAATTTTTCAGCCATTTGCAACTAAAAAAAAATAGGCTTCCTATCAGAAACTAAAAAACTTATTCACTTAGAAAAGAATTATCGAGGAATATTGCAAACAAACTTAATGTTTCTTTCTAACACGATTTGGAACAATTTCTTTCAGAAAGTTTTCAACATTATTCCTGAATGTTGAAAATGTAAATAATGATCTTAATGTAACATTATTTCTGAAGTGACTTATTGTTTGCGAGGATCGTTGAATCTAAAGTTTGTTTTGGGTACAAATCAATGCGTAAAAATGCCCGTGCCTTTAACCGAAGAAAAAGTAAGGGAAACGAATGGGAGAATTTTGGGTAGTGGGAGTCGTTTTTGACCTGCGAGATTTCCCCTTCACTTCGTAGCTTCGGTCTCAAGACTTGGCTTTCATTCCTTTAACCACCCGTCCTGTAAAATTTTGTATTTGGACAGTAGGTCCCTTTTGTCGGATCGCCTCACAAATATTGAATATTTATTAGGATCTACAATTTTTTTTCTTTAAAGGTAGATCTTCACTGAACAATTGAAACTGACACCATTATGATCGAATCATTTACGGTGTAATTACAGAATTTCAAGAAAAAAAAAGCATGAAAGTTATTGCGTGAGTGGAACTTTGACTTTGAAAAATCGAAGTTCTCAAGCAACTAATTTTGGCTAATAGATATTCCTACAGAACATTGTTTTTTTTTCAACTTGCTTGTTGAAATACCTGAAAGGAAAAAAGCAATGTCGAAATATTTCAGTACAAATTTTTCGATGAAAAAACACCATTGCAAGAAAATTTTTTCGAAAATCTAAGTTGAGATTTTTCTCCGTTAGAATTAAGATTTACCTACAGAATAAAAACAAATATATCTACTGAACAATATACGATTAAGTCATGATATCTTAAAGAAAAATTAACTCGTAGGAACTGAGAAAAATTAATTTTCAAGCCATTATTTCAAAAATGTCCTACGACAAAACAACTGACATTAAAGTAAAAAGAAAAAATAATTGTCTCATCGATTTCGATAAAAAAGTATTAAAAAAAAAGTTTTTTTTTTACGAAAAATACATGACATACGCAACTAAAATTACATGGATGATTTGGGATTCGATGACCGTATTATAAGAAAAGGGTTCGTGTTGTATTTCTATTTGTTTCAATTGCTCGTAAAATTATCATTTAATGGCTACTTAGTGTTTGTTGCGAAATTAAATGTGATTCTTTAAATACAGAAATTTCTTTACGTGTGACGTAACGTTCGGAGGAGGAGGGGTATACAGTTTATGACAAAAATGTGAGATATAGGGAGAAAGGGGTCAAAAATGTCAAAAGTTGCATGACCCATTATGTGCACGACCCCTTCATCGAAACATACAAATAAAATTTCGAAATATGAATGCAAAAATTAAACTTTAAGAACTGGAGTTGCTTATAATGCACGGAAATACATGTAATTACATGCACGAAATTACATATAATTACATGTAATTCCGTGCATTACATTTTTTTCTTTGATCGTTCCGTATGTATTCAATTATTAATGTAAATGAAATCAATTGTAAATTGACTGTTACAAGACGTTTTAGCTAAAATAAGTAACTGTGACACTTTAGTAACATCATGATATTATTGGTTTGTTTAGCACCGGGATTTCGTAGAGAAAAGTCAAGAAGACGAGAATGATTTAGGCGAAATCAAAAAATTTTACAGTGTAGTTGCGGATGACTGCTGCAGTAATAGGTGTAATAGCACTATTCCCAAAGATATAGCTTTGAAGCACAGGTATAGTATTCAATTATTATAATTTCTATAATACATAATACTATTGAGATTTTTGATCTGGTACAAGTAAAAAAATATCACTGTCGATTGAGAATTTCATTTCAACGTATGTTTTTACGTGAAATTGCTTACATATGTTTTTTATTTGAATGATTGAGATATTTATATTTTTTCGAATTCTATTTTATGCAATTCAAACGCCTGAATCCTATATAACCATCAAAGTAATTTAAAAAGAACAGAAAGTAAATAAGTTAATAAACGTATACAATTTATTACATTTGAATTTCATATACCCCACTAAACAATTTTTATTGTCATTCATCTTGAATGAGATTTTTAAGACTACTTAGATATTTTTTCAAAAAATCGTAAACTTTCAGTATAAAATAAGTCTTCGTTTGTTATATCAAGTATTAAAAAACATTTCTGAAAACAAATTTAAATTCTTTCTTAATTCCTTCGAAGAAAATTCTACTTGATTCGAGGGAAATTTCACTAGCAGCAAGGGTGTAAATTCTGTAAATTAAACTGGAGTGTAAATTTACTTTAGGGTTCGATCAATTTTTCGCTCGAAAATTCAAGTGAATTTCAACTTTTACTCGAGTGAATTATTCACTCGAAGGAAGTGAAATAATGAGACAAACTTGAGTGAAGAATTCGCTCGAATATTTTTCAACTGTAACTCGCAAATTATACTATTACATTAATAGTTTGATGTACATGAAGTTCGAAACGTTTTAAATGAAACGAAAAAGGAAAAAAAAAACTAGTATTCGAGACAGAAATTTTCTTGATGCTTTTGAAGAATTTGTAGTATAAATAATAAACATTATGCGCACTACAAAAATATTGCACACAATTCTTCCCATGACAAAAAATAAAAAATTCATTGAATTTCTCTTTTCGTTTAATTTTTAACGTTTGGAACTTCCGGTACATAATGGTTTGATGTTATATAAGAATATTTTTACTCTTCGAATGAAAAATATTTCATATATTTTCAAATAGTTTGCAAAATAAAATTCAATATTAAATTAAGGTAAAATTATTCTGAACGGGTAAATTCGTCTATAATCTTTTTTATTTCAAAACAGGCAAATTTATTTTTCCCATGTCGCTCTATTGCAAATATACAAGTTATGAATAATCTTTCTCGTTGAACTCATGCACCTTTTCAAAAATGTATAATTAAGAACAAAAATCGATAATTTTTTTTCAAACTCGTTAGCACTAATTTGTATTATTTCTATAATTTGTTATTCAGATGAGAAGATATTATACTTTAATGATAAAGTGGTGTTATGCAACGAAATTTTTTACAGATACAATTTCACGGAGCTGGACAAAAACGAGCAGGACCTCATAATTCTATCACACTTTCAAGCTCATCGACGTATTGAAGATCTCTTACCTGAATATGGAAAATACACGAAAAGAGGAAAGTCGCGAATTAATCCAAATTCAGTAAGGAACTACCTTCATGTTACCCATTACTTTGCTGATATTCCGATTTGCCGCGAAATGTACTTCTTTCTGTACAATTTGGGATCGAAACGCTACAAAAATTTGACGCAACATTATGACCAACACGGTCTTGTCCCAAGAGTACACAAGTCCACACAGTTTCAAGAAGAAGTAATGTGATATCAGAAAATGAAATAAAAAATGTCACTTCATTTATCACTTCACTCGCTGAAAAAACTGCTCTCCCTCTCCCGGGTCGCTTGCCACAATTTCATGATTTCAAGGTAATGAAATTACCATCATCAGACACCAAAAGCTCTGTATACCAACAGTATCAGAAAGCAAAAGATGAAAAATCAAATAATGTCTCTCTCGTCTAGTTTCGAAAAATTTGGGTTTGGATCACTTTCCATACGTGACGACTATGAAGCCAGCCGATGATCTTTGCGATGTTTGCAAATGCAAATGCAGAATGATTTTTATATAGCTTAAGCAGTGAATGTTGACGATACTTTGAAAGAAGCCAAACTGATCAAGGCGATGGATCATTTGAATTCAGCCAAAGTCCAACGGGAGCATTACAATTCGTGGAGAGAAAAAGCTAAGACTACTGAAATTGAAAAATTGTCTGTCGCGTCATTCGATTTCGCACAAAATGTATCGTTCCCGAGCAGTCCCCAACAAGTTGGCGTCTCGTACTTCAAAGCACTCCAGAAATGCAGTATTTTTGGAGTGCAGAATGAAGCTACTCAAATTCAAACAAATTTTTTAATAGACGAAAAAGATGCCGCAGGAAAAGGTGCTAATTCGGTGGTCAGCATGTTGCATTGTTACTTGGAAAAAATTTCACCAGCACCAGAGAAATTAGTCTTGTTCGCCGACAACTGCGTGGGACAGAATAAGAACAATACGATGATTCATTACCTTATCTGGCGGATTCTCAGTGGACGAAACAAAAAAATTTCATTGAACTTTTTACTCACAGGACATACGAAATTTAGCCCCGACAGAAATTTTGGAATCTTGAAGTCTAAATATTCCCGCGCCAATGTTGACTGCTTTCAAGATTTCATCGAAGTTGTGAATACGTCATCTCCCAATGGTTACAACGTTGCACTTCCTACTGTCGATCCAAGTACCAAAATTCGTAATGTTCAATTGTACAAGTGGGACCTTTCTCTTCGTCAACATTTCGAAGCAAGTCCAGGCATTACAAAGTATCACCATTTTTATTTCGACTCTGACTTCTGCGTTGTGAAGGCTCAACTTCTGGCAGATTCTCCAGAAGTTACCATTCTCGAGTTCAAGCCACCTTGCAACATCGAAGAAATGGTTTTCAAGAAAATCACTCCAACAGGTCTGACCAACGAAAGGGCATGGTACCTTAACGACCATATTCGCAATCTGTGTACGAAGGAAGAAAGTAAAGATTTAGTTGCCCCCAAACCGAAGACTGCAAAAAGCAAGAGGAAGAGAAAACCATCCGAGTAAAATTTGCACGATAATGATATGAACTTGTTCTTCACTCTCCGCTTTTGTAAAATATTTTTCGAAATAATTACTTATTTAGAGTCTGGGCTATCAATTATCAATTAATTTGAAAAAAATTTCAACTTAATTTTGTGTCAAAATGATTTTGGAAATAATGATTTATATTTCATTTTCACAATTGTTTTTACAAATTCTATTTTTATTTTTAAAAAAAATTTTTATTTTTATTATTTAATTACAGTACAACCTCTGGATAGGGCGCCATTCTGTCTTTACTCACGCTCACAAAGCGTCAATGGAAATAGAAAAAGAAAACCGACGCCCTATCCAGAGGTTGTACTGTACCTACATATTTGATTATTTTTAACTTTTATCGGGAATTATACAATTACTCTCTTCAATTTTATTGATAAATTAAGGTAGGTGAAACAAATATGTATACGATATTTTTGAAAATGCAATACATACTAGTGTTTATATGGGTAGAATTTTTTCATGAAAGTAAATCACGTTTTCGAAACTATTTGTAAAGAAGAAATATCTACTTTTCTAAGATGAATTTTCAATTTACTGTGAGTATTAGGTCATTCAGTATCCTTTTTTCAAGACAATAATAATAATAAAAACATTAACATGAAGCAAGAGTGGCACCTAATATTTTTGTAAACTGTTATTTGTCCTTTCCTAAGAAAAAACTTTATTTATTTCAGTGTTATCCAATCGAATCACAGTTTTATTATTATCATAAATTTATAATAAAGAATTTAGAAATACATACTTTTCTTGAAAGCAAACTTACAATTTTTTTTTTCAATCAAAACTGAACAACAATAGATACATCTATCAAAAAATATTGCAAACAAACCGGATGCTTCTCTTTTTTTACACGAAGTAGAAAGCTATTTGAAAGATATTGTACGTTATAGTTATTATTTATATTTTATTTATAATGACATAACAAGTCTGTTAATAACAACTTTGTTTATTAATGATACAATTACTCTCTCATTACTTTATTAATGAGCTAAGGTAAGTGAAGCAAAATATGTATACGATATTTTTCAAATGTATAATACATACTAGTGTTCATATTGGTTCATATGTGTACAATTTTTTTTATAAAAGTAGATAACACCTCCTAAACTATTTGTATAGAATAATTATTATTATCATTTTTCAGAAACTTCTCAGTTCATTATTATTGTTAATTTATTGTTAATAGCTAACTATGGAAACCCTTAGTTCATGAAAATGATAATTATTATAACAATATTACTATAAAGCGAAAATAACACCAAATCATTCTGTAAACTGTTATTTTTCCATTTCTAATAAAAGAATCTTTCATTCACAAAGTCATTATATCAATTTGCAGTATGACAATTAGCATTAATTTATAAGAATTCAGATATATTTCTATTGAAACTTCTTTCAGGATATTTTTTCATTTGTAATTAAGGTGAAAAATAGGTTCATCTATCGGAAAATAAAAAACTTATTCTCTTATCATATAATTATCAAGAAATTTTGCAAATGAACTGAATCTTTCTTTCTGACACGATTTAGAAACCTTCCGAAAGAAATCGTACGGTAAATTCTCTCTAAAATGACTTATTGTTAGCGAATGACATTGAATGTGCGTTAAAATTTGTTCCGTGTACAAATCAATGCGTGAAAATGGGTAAAAACGCAATGCCCGTGCCCGTGCCTCTTCTAGAGAATAAGCAAAAGGGGAACACACGGGATAATTTTGGGTAGTGGGAGTTGGTGGGAGTCGTTTTCGACTTGCGAGATTTCCCCTTTACTTCGTCTCTTCGGTCTCGAGAGTTTGCTTTGATTTTTTTAACCGCCCGTCCTGTAAAGTTTTGTATTTGGACAATAGGTCCCTTTTCTCAGATCGCCTCACATATACAGATCAATCCACAGAAACACTAGAAATCTATAAAAATACACGAAAAATGTAAACGAATACTTAGAATAAAAAATAAAATAAATTCATAAAAGTAATGGAAAATCCTGCATTTTATGAATACATACTAACAAATACTGAAAATCTAATAGCTACAATTTTTGTAGGTAGATGTTATTCTATAAAAAATGTACAAAAATTCGAAGTTGAGAGCATTGTGTTCTAAAAATTTCTACAGAGATTCATTAAAATACCAGAAAATAATTGAAATTGTAAATATACTGGAACACTACTGAAAACACTGAAAACTTGCATTAAAGATACTATTTTCTGAACAATCTTTGAATACTTCGAATCTTTGAAACTTCTTTTTTATGATATCGAATTTCAGAAAAGTACAGAGCTATTCATAAAAATATTAGAAATTCATAAAAATACCAGAATATGCTGGAAAATTTCATTGGTAACAAAAAATACAGAAATTCTAACAATCTGTTGAACACTTAAAATCTGTGTAGAAATTATTTTCTCAAAAATGTATAGAAATACCAAAACTCTTTAGAATTGAATAAAAAGACTAGAAAATAACTAAAAAATTTTGCTAATACCAATAAATAAGAATTTTTTAGAAATCTATAAAATATGATTTGACCTTTAATATGTTGAGATAGTATTTTTTTCAAAAATATTTTATAATATTCAACCCTTGAAGAAGGTGAGCTGAAGGGGTTCTGGACCTCCCACTCCTACTCCCATCACGTGACTCCCCCTCCCCGCGTCGGTAAGGTAGGGACCTTAGATGGAGACGGTTGGTAAACACGGTCAGTAACTATTACCTGTGGTCGGTAACTATTGCCTATGCTCGGTAAAACAGGGGTGTATCCACTGCCTTTTGAACAGAGGATGTCCACCCCCGCTTTTAAATTTGATTTTTTGTTTTTGTTTGGTTTTTGTTTTTTTTTTGTTATTTCTTTTATTTATTTTTTTCTCATTTTTTATTTACATTTGTTTTTGTTTTTTTTAAAGAAACAGTTTCGTTACACAGTGTTTTGAAATACATTCATTTTTCTAAAGTGAACTCGCAGGCGTTGAATTTCCCTCCGAGAAGACGAAAATGCACTGGATTCGCCGACTTGATGGAGACGTCAATTTTTTGTAGTTCCTTTGGATCTTTCCTCAGAGTTTCGCAGATCCTTTCTGGTAGAAACACCTCAAATTTCTCATCCAGGGCGATGACGAATTTAGTTCCAAATTTAGTGTCAATGGATCGAATCCCAGTCACAGGAAAGGTTTTGTTTACTTCCAACTCGGCAACCCTCTGCTTTGGGAGAAAATTTCCTCCACGGGCAACTTGGTTAAGCTTTGAGAAGTCCATGTTGTTCGTTCTAAAATTGTCTTTGGAATGACGCTCCCGCTCAGAGTTGTCATATTTTTAGCTATGCTAAAAATATCGAGAGCTGGACAATGGCAAGCGTGGACGTGTTTGGAAGACATCTAGCCAAAAACCGCGAAATACGTGGGCCACCGGGTATTGGATTCAAACTAACTCCCGAAGGTCATTACGATCTCCAGTATAAAAAATTACTCAATGTTGCAAAGGGTGATTACGAGACGGATGGTGCTTCGTATCAAAATATAATTGATTTTGAAGAAGTGTTGGCAACGGGAATGGAGCAGTTGAAGAAATCATTGGAAACCTTGACTAACATGTACCAAAAACATGTGACTGAAAACGCTGCAATAATTTCATCGATTCAGAATCGTTTAAAGCATATCGAGAAGGAAGTGTTTATCGATGTTACACCACAAAAGGACGTTTACGAATAAAATCTCGTGTAAACTCGCGTACCATTCATTACCACCATGGACCTCAAGGAAGCACTAGTGGACGAACTTCATAAACCTGCACGGAGAAATTATCGACGTCGTCATGTTGATATGCGAGGATTGGATGAATCGATTTGATGGATATGGGCTGTCCGTCCCTGGAGGATTTGCGAGTCTCTGCGTGTCCCTACAACAATTTTCATCGACCTGTGCCTACTCATCACTGTGCAACGGAAAACGCTCGCCGTCTCAGGATGTCGTTAATGGAAAAATTTGGTGATACGCCGTCAATGAAGAGATCATTTACTCTACTCTCATACACCGTCTTCCTCCACGAGTTGGATTCTGAAGATATCGCTGAATTGCCGCGAGAATTTTTATTATACTTTCAACAAAAATGTATCGCTAGAGCTTGGGAAAAGGTCCCGTCAAAATTACAAAATGATACTGAGTTTGTTGGTTTTACGCGATGTGAAAAACATTGGAATTCGACGTCTGATGATTGTATTGGCATAGCTCCGATGATAAAAGATTGTATTAGATATAAGCGTGAAAAATTGTAATTTTTTGAAATAAAAATGGAGGGACTGGCATAATGGATGAGTCTCACAGCAAGGGGCGGGATGGGGCCCGTTACACAAAAAAAATTATTTTATTGTAATTTATTCCCAAGTAAAACTTGAAATAAAGTGACATAATTGTATGTGATGACGTAATCGTTGCTAAGAATAAACGTGTTTAAACTTGTCGTGATGACGTCATCGTTTCCTAGAATTTTTATGTAAGACTTGTCGTCTTTTACGCAGTTATCGTTCTAAAAATAACTTTCAGGGTCAAATATGTATTGCGCAGTAGATTTAATCTTTTAGGAATGTGATGACGTAATCATTTCCTAGAATAAACGTGTTTAAACTTGTCGAGATGATGTAATCGTTCCTAGAATAAACGTGTTTAAACTTGTCGTGATGACGTCATCGCATGCTCCGATTGGTCAATCCCCCACCTTCGCGCGCTACGATTGGACGATCCGCTTTTACTACCTCTGCGCATGGGTGCTGATAAATCTTTCACGCACGTCTACGCATGCGCAGCATAGCTAAAAATATGACAACTCTGAGCGGGAGCGTCATTCCAAAGACAATTTTAGAACGAACAACATGGACTTCTCAAAGCTTAACCAAGTTGCCCGTGGAGGAAATTTTCTCCCAAAGCAGAGGGTTGCCGAGTTGGAAGTAAACAAAACCTTTCCTGTGACTGGGATTCGATCCATTGACACTAAATTTGGAACTAAATTCGTCATCGCCCTGGATGAGAAATTTGAGGTGTTTCTACCAGAAAGGATCTGCGAAACTCTGAGGAAAGATCCAAAGGAACTACAAAAAATTGACGTCTCCATCAAGTCGGCGAATCCAGTGCATTTTCGTCTTCTCGGAGGGAAATTCAACGCATGCGAGTTCACTTTAGAAAAATGAATGTATTTCAAAACACTGTGTAACGAAACTGTTTCTTTAAAAAAAACAAAAACAAATGTAAATAAAAAATGAGAAAAAAATAAATAAAAGAAATAACAAAAAAAAAAAACAAAACAAAAACAAAAAATCGAATTTAAAAGCGGGGGTGGACATCCTCTGTTCAAAAGGCAGTGGATACACCCCTGTTTTACCGAGCATAGGCAATAGTTACCGACCACAGGTAATAGTTACTGACCGTATTTACCAACCGTCTCCGTCTAAGGTCCCTACCTTACCGACGCGGGGAGGGGGGGAGTCACGTGATGGGAGTAGGAGTGGGGGGGGGGGGGGTCCAGAACCCCTTCAGCTCACTTTCTCCTTGAACGTTGAATTCTAGGAATGTACATTTACATCCGTAATAAAATCTCAATGTTTTCTTAATTACTGAAGACATTTGGAAAATACTAAAAGTATTAGAAAAAAAAAATACGAAATCAAATCTAGACTGACTTGAAAATCATGCAAATCTGATTCCATGATTTCAAAACGTTAATAATAATTCTGTGGCTTCCAACCATAACCGAAAGTCACACATGCCATAACGTTTAAAATTTTATCAGAATATCATGTAAACTGAGCCTTATGGCACAAGTGACTTTCTCGATTATGGCGGGAAGCCACAGAATTACAAAAATAAAAAATGTGGAACCCTGAACCACATAAGTTAAAAAATATAAAAATCTCAAAATGAAACTAAAAATTAAAAATCGTATTTTTGAAACCAAATCGTCAAAGGCTAAAAATCATAAAGTCTTGAACAAAATATTTATTATCTCAATAAGCACCTACCGGGGATTTTTTCTGCCTACGCCCCTGTTTCTGATAGTTTAACATTTCCCAATGCTGGAAAAACCTACAGTCTACTACATGAATAACAACTAAATATTTAGTCTTTTGTGTCTTTCATACTTACTGGTGGACTCGTGTACGTGTGCAGATGGCTGAGAAAACAAATGTGCAGTCGACGTTGGTATACCAGTTGTAGCACTGACTGGTGTAGCATTATCGAAAAACGTAGCACTAGACAGAGTCGTTGTTGGCAATGTCGTTGTTGCTGGAGGAGGCAAATTGGGACCAGCAGTATTTGCCATAGTTGGTACAGTTTGAACAGAAATCGGTGGCAGAACAGATTGTACGTAAGTCGACTGAGCAGCTGGGGCGACTGGAGGCTCTGTTATCACTGGCGAAATGATATTGCTAGTCTCAGGGTTCACTACAGAGGTAGCCAGTAAAGGATTCGCCAGACCCTGGGGCAATTAAATGATAACATCAATAATAATGATTCATCAGCTTTCTGAAAATATCTTAGAATATTGTAAATATAGAGTATGCTGAAAATATGATGAAAAATTGAAATTAATTACGAATAAAAATGAATATAAATATGTCTGTATAAATTTTTCAATCCTACTGTCATATATATGTAGTTTATCATTATACTCGAAATTTACTTACAGGTTTGTTTTGTATATTAAGCATCATGTTCTGGATAGGTATTCTGTGAAGATAACCATATCCAATACCGCATCCTAAGCTGTAATGAAATTTGTAAAAATGTTTGAATTAGTATTCTCGCAAATAATACTAATAAACTAATTTTGGTCAAGTTTCAATCTAAATTTTGCTTTTATATATCATAATATAGAGTAGAAATTATATAGTATAGAAATATATATAGTATAGAAATATAGAGTATAAAAAAAACGAGAGTACCTCTCATCTTACATCTAATAAATAAAAATTCTGGTAAAAAATCTCAAACATCCGAATTATCTATATTTCAATAGTTTGATTTTTAGCAGAATTCACATTTCCCAAGTATATCTGATCAAAATAATTCCATAGTATACCGACCATTGTTCAATATTTCTATGTGATGCATTAGAACCAATAAAAATAATTTGTCTATTAAATTTCAAATTATAAGCACTAACCTTCCTTCTCCACCCCACGAATTATTAGGCGTAATCGAGACTTCTCTGCAAGCGTCATCTTCAACATTATATACATACAAATTTAATGGGCGTGATTCATGAGCTTCTATTAAAGAAAACAAATCTTCACTTTCATGCAAAATTGAATCTGCTCCAATAATGTAATCTGTGAATTGTCGCAACCCTGCCAATTCAGCCGGTGATGATGGGTGGACTTCCTAAAAAATGTTTTAGAATCTTTTATTAATCATTAAATATAAAAAATCAATTGTTTTTATGAATTTTGATAGAATACCATGTGATTCAATAATAGCAAGTGTAATATGAAGTCACACTGACATAGAAAAAAAAATATAATTTATATTGTAATGTATAATATATGTAAAAAAAAATATTATATGATATAAAAAATATAAACATTCAATATAAATCTCTTTTTATACTCATAACTTTTGTTAATTTATATCGATCTTTCTAACTTGAAAAAAATAGAATAATGTCTGAAACATTACTTGGAATATGTCAACACAACTGAAGATTTCAAAAGCTTTTGATTAATGTATACAAATGTTATTCTTTTCATTATAAATTATTACATTTCATACCAGGACATGCCAAACGTTTTCATTTGCTCCTTGAAATGAACAAAATCTAATGCTGACACCCAAAAGTCCTTGACCACCCCACGTCATACTTGGCGTAATTTGGGTTTGCCGAACAGATTGTGTTTTACTGCTATATATTGTGATTGGGATTTCCTTGTCTACATTTTTCTTTAAAATTTCTTTCAAAGTGTCATCGTCTTGATCCTGGAAAACCAAAGTATATTGCTATTAAAAACAATGAGGATACTCCAAGGAATAATTTGTTATATGTAAGAAGCTGGAAATGATTGAAGCTGTGAAGAATCTTAAAAGAAAAAAAAAGTAATAGAATTATAAATCTGTCTAATAATAATATAAAATCATATTTCACTATTTCCCATTATTTGATTTTAACTGTTTTAGTACTTGAATCTAGATTCTCAAATTGAAATGATACATATTTTATTTAAATTATTATTTTTTGAAACTCACAGCTTACGATTGACAACTTTTTGAACTGTAAATTTTGGAAATCTAAATGCTATGATACAAATAGTCAATCTACAATAATAACACTCAAAGATCAAAGAAATGAAAATCACAAAATTCCAAATTCAGTCTGATATATTGAATTTCATAAAGAACACTTATTAAGATTAGATAGAATGCTGATATTAATCTTATTGTATGCAACAGAAGTATCATATTTTCACACTTAATATTATTAAAGAAAAAAATATCATTGTCAAATTCAACACGAAAGCAGTAAAATCTCCCTCCAAGTGCGAATTTTTAAATTTTTATAGGAAAGTTTTTAATTTTTATGCAGTCAAACTTTATAATTTTATAATTTTCATGTCAATACTTCAATATTTAACTTCAATTTACTGAATGTCCAGATTTTTGAATTAAAATTTCAATTTTTTAAACAGTCAAATTTTCATTTAACCAATTTCCTCCTATTTGATCATTAATTCACAGCTAAGTTATAAACCCATTTCATAATAAATGAATAGATTAATCAAATTTGTTTTTTAACAAATTTCCGAACATAACAAATTTCTTCAAAGTGTTTTAAATTGTTTATCACAAGTAACCATAAGAATGCTTAGAATATTATATTTATCAAAATTTTCACTGAGAAATATAAGCTAAGAAAATTTGAATTTTATAATTGGTAATTTCTTGATTACCTTCATGAAAATTACCTAGATTTTCATTTAAAAGATTGTTATTCGCAATCATTGATTGTCAAATTTAAAAACTAAAATTCAAAAGTTGATTATTCATTATTTATCATTAAATCTTTAGAGAGAGTGGATTCTATTATTATTAATTTCAATGAGTTTAGGAGAATGTCATCAGGGTAATATTTTGTTCGAGACACTTCGCACCACTAATGCCAAATCGCAGCATAATTACACTCGGTTACAGCAAACTTTTCAGTTGCAACATTTGTATCAAAAAGTGCTCGTTTTTGGTACATCAAAAAGTTTTATGTCGTTTGTAATGAAGCTGTCGAAACTCAGAATTGAAACATTTCAATGTCAAAGTAAATATATGTATATTTCTATTACGTAGTTGACCGTTCAAAAGTTTCAAAAGGGAAAACCCTATTAGATTGTCATGGACTTTTGCAGACGTTCCGAACATCTATCAAGTTTTTCATTAATTTTTCGTTAAAAAGTACATCGGAAAATGATGTAACCGGTCAATAAGTGTCATCCTGTAACTAAATCACACAAAAGATATTGTAAAATATTTATACAATTAAATAATATAATTCAATTGTTCTTTCGTTTGTGTCAGTCCGTGTACGTGTATGTGGTCTATTATATTATTCTATTGTATAAATATTTTTCTATATATTTGGTGTGATTTGGTTACAGAGTGACCCAAACAGATTAATTCCATCATTTTCCTTTCCATTTTTTTAATGAACAATCAATGAAAAACTCGATGGATGTTCACAGATGTTCGGAATGCCTGCCAACGACCATGACAGGCTAATAGGGAAGTTCAAATTCTATCCTGTTTGTCTGTAATGTGTAGCAATATACACTGACATTTGTTCAACTGTTTGAGTAATTGAATCTTAATGCTCAAGTTGGAACTTGAATAATTCATAGTCAATTCAAATATTTCTTTTTTCCAATTTGACAGCTTACGATTGATAACTTTTCAAAATGTAAAATTCATCAATCTAATTACTATTATAGAAATAATCAATATACAATTATCAGACTTGAGAATCTAAAAATTATAAATTCATTGTAATAAATCAAATCGGATAAAAAAAACACCTATATTGAACATTTAGATAATGAACAAAATACTGCTATGCATCTCAATATATGCAACAAAAGAACTTTCGCTTGAAATTAATTTGACATAAAATAAAATATTCCAATTCCAATTCAACATATTCAAGCTTGTACAGTGAACACATTACCTAGACTCTTGACAGTTGACAAATTAACACAAATTAAAAAAAAGATACTCACCAATCGCGTGTTCCCAATAGACACGACAAAATCGAAAAAAGACTCAAGACCAGCTTTTTGACCTGGTGAGTTGTCCTGAACCTGACAGGGAAAAATGACAAACAGTTAACGGAAAGATCATAAAGCGGATTCCAAGAGTTGTTGCGGCATTATTTACCCGAAGTACGTGATATCCTTCTGTTCCACCTCCAGGTATTTCCACGCTGTGAGAGGCACCCATTTTCAAGAATAACTTTCAACAAAACCTCGGAAAAGACATATAAAACTGTTGCAACAGTTTTCCGGAAAACTTCAACAATATGAAATTACGTGCATTACGTGGCACGCAAGATTTAAACATCGAATAAACATTAACGTGTAGACAGAAACGTCATTTTGTGCAATTTGCAAAACTCGGGTGGCGACATCTGCCAAAGATTTCGTGGTTAGCGAGATATTTTCAAATTCAACATTTAAATATTGAATTGCAAGTAATAATTATTAATAAATCAAACATCTTTATTCATGATAAGAATGATGTAGAAGATCATATAAATTATTAGGTTCTGCAAAATCTGAGTGATTAAGTTGTTGCTAATTAGTTAGATCAGTCTTAAAAAGTTGAAAAAATAATATTTGATCCAAGAAAAATCAGTTATACATTTATATTCAGTATATATTTATTATATTTATATTTGTATAATAATAAAATATAAATATATACATCGAATATATATTCAGTATCGAGTCCAAAATATTCGATATCAAAAAAATCGAATCGGTATCGCACATCCCTATGATCTGGCAGTATTGGGCAGTGGGGATGGGCGGTTGAAAAAATAATCGATAATTTTTTCTGACGATTAAATTTTAATTAATTACTTCCAAAATGAATCGTTTTCGAATTTTTTTTCTCAATAATTAATAATAACTGCAATTCTCAATTGCAGTTATTATTAATAAACTCGAATATATATCCTCACACAGACGGCCGAGTACACTGAGTATATTGTGTTTGTGCTTAGTTTGTGTCCAAGATGGCCGCCATACCTACATCTCCAATTAGGAGCGATTTCAATTGCCACTCTCTCCCTTGAGTCTCTCTAATTTATACCAGTGTGGGCCAGTCTCCATAAGAAGCAATACTGGAAGTAATGTAGTTCCTTTCGATAGGTAGGAAGTCTCAGGTGGCGCTGACGATGCAGAGAAGGGGAACTGAGGGGAACAGAGGGGAAATGGCGCGGGAGAACATTTGAATGATACTCGGCGCAGACGTATTTTTATTTATTTTGTGTTGTAAAAGGGCATTATTACGAAATTCTTTTTGTTTACATATTTTATTATGCATATTTATGTAAATAGGATAGTTGTTTTCATTTTGACATTTGTTTATATTAAACGTCAAATATTTTTATTTGCGTAGCGAGCGCCACCTAAGATTTCCTACCTATCGAAAGGTACTACATTTCTTCTTGCAGAAATCGGCCTGTCTGGCCCATACGATTACGCGGCATAACGAATGTCACCCCCCTGGCCCACACTGATTTATACATCGGGATTTTTGAATGTCGGGGAATAGTCGATCGGGTATATTCGTTCTCGGGATTAAAGCTTGTTCAGGACTTTAGGAATCGGGATTTTCAGGCATTCGGGACTTTAGCAGTTAGTGTCTTTTTCCACCCTCCCGATTATTAACCTTCTCCTATTGTGTTGTCAACATCAGCCCTCTCCGACTCCCTATTCCGCTGTAGAAACAGTTTTACGTTTACGAAATTAACTAAACCGGTAGATGGGGCGTCGAGCTTGGAGGCTTTTTTCGGTAGGGGTAATGGGGGTAATAGGGGAAACTGCGATAGGCAGCAGAGGGAAGCGCGGGCGTCGGAAAGCGCATCCGATTGTCGATTGTTTCGCTTTTGTTGTGTATTTGCATACTCGTACGTTTCGTACGTTAACTGCGTTGACCGGGTTGACCGTGTTAACTCACGGACGTTGTATTTTTGAATGTTCTGATTATTGGATGATTAAAAATTGAAATAATAAAAAATCTATTGTAAAATTTTGTTGTGATGAAATGAAATTTGTTTTAACTAGTTCTAGTTCAAAACTTTTCACTTAAGGCAGCAAGTATCATTTTTTGACAAATTCGATAACTCGATAGTTCTTCAAACATTGTCAAAATTTTTATAATTTTATTTTTTGATGATTACTTAACTCGAGATTGCCTTAAAATTTTTTATATAGTTACTAAAATTCTGCTATTGGAAAACCATTCGACCATATAATAAATATTTCGATTAAGCAATGATTTATATAAGCATTAACGAGACAAAAATATTCTTTCAAGAACTTCTAATATTAAAAATTAAATGGAATTCGAGTTTGTTTAGACATGCCCTAGTAACGGGGGTCCGAGAGTCCGCTCTTGGAACTCTCTCGAAGGTCTCTCGGAAGTTTCTCGGAGCCCCGTCATCAGGGGCAATACATGGCGTGAAAAAAAAAGAAAATACAATGAAATTCAGACTACGCTCCATAATATAGTTTGTTACATTGTTCAAAAAATTATGCCAGGAGTTCAATATTGCTTAAAATCTTCTTAAACGTAAAAAATATCACAACAATTTCAGAATTTGTTGAAAATTCGGTTTTATTCGAAAAATTTTGATCGCAGGAAAATATCAGCACCCTAGCAAACAATCTTCAACCGAATTTGAACCTTCGAAGGTTATAAGTGGGTTAAAGTTCGGTTGTAAATTGTTTAAGTTAAAAAAATAGGTCTTGGGCACGATATTTTTGCAAGGGATTGCATCGGTTAATCATGTTTGATTATCTGTCGGGAAATTTAATCGTCAGAACTATAAATTTGGCCTTTTAATTGTTATTTTATCTTTTTTTATGGCAGGAATTTCCTTGAAATATTAAAAAGGCAATAAGACTATATAAACGATGCAGATAACTAATTGTAAATAAAAAATCATTTTGACATGCTCTACGTTCTAGGATGCATTAATTTTTAATATTTTTTATTAAAAATATAAGCTATCTATAGGTACGTGGACATTAAGGAAATTCCAGTCATAAAAAAAAAAATAACAATTAAAGGCAAAATTTATAGTTCAGATGATTAAATTTGCCAACTAATAATCAAATATGGTGAACCGATGCCATTCCTTGCAAAAATATCGTGCACAAGGCCTTTTTTTGATTTAAAAAATTTACAACCGAATTTTAACCCAATTATAACCTTCGAAGATTGAAGTTTAATTGCCAGGGCAAACACATTATTCGATTTATGTACTTATTATTTCCAATAAAGAAATAATGCGAAGGGGGAAATCAATTTAGTCACTTTTAAGCGTTTCTCTCGTAAGCCTTAACGTTTAGAACAGAACATACTTCCGTCCGTTGCGTCGATTTGCCATTGTTACTTGCGCTCCTTGCGTTTGAGCCCCGCATTTCCCGCGCCCCCCGTTCCGACCAATGCTCGCTTACGCTTAGACTACTGAGCGGGGAAAGGGATGCGAACGGAGCAAGAGGGGTACACGTGAGAAGGCCGCCTCCGAAGCCTCCATGCTTCAAGCGCCGCCCTATCGGTGAAATCTGTCCCTATCCGCAAATTTACTGAGTCGGAGAGGGCTGGTCAACATTACTTCTTACTTTTCTGAAGCCAGCCTATTCTGGTGGTAAACAGTAAAGTGTGAGACGAACACAATTTTTTTTTACATTAAGAGAAAAGGATAAAATTTTGTCGCGAGTTTCTCCAAAAATGGTTCAAAATATTTCTTCAGTGGCATTTAAATAATTACGATTTTCCTTCGGGAAAATAAAAAGTCGATTAATCGTGGATTCGAAATAGTCGGATGATTAATCGATTATTAATCGTTTTCCGATTTAATCGAAGATAATCGCCCAATTCGCCCATATCTCTATTAGGTTGATTGGGCTGTCTGTAAAAGTATTACGTATATGTCTATTTAATTCAAACTAATAGTGTTAACTAGTGTGAACTAGTGTGAACTAGTGTTTTTTTTTCTTTTGTTTAATTAATATCACTCTTAAATGTTTCTCTCAGTTTCTCTATTTATACTGCTCGTACTCCGAATCACTCCGAATTGGACTGAACGATTAGAGATCATCACAGTAAATATTTATTATTTATTATTATTATATATATGTTATATATAATTTGAACATTTTTTCCCACCTGAAATAGACCAAAACAATCTATATGCGCATTCGATCGTTTGTTTTTTCGTTTCTTCTACATTTATTAATGCGAAAACTGCTTTCCACTTACTAAACTATTGTTTTCTTGAAAGAAGCAACATTTTGCTGGAAACCTTTTTCATATCTATTGCATTAGGATAAAGATAAATGATAGTATGTAATTTGGAAAGTTTTATATTAAAAAATCAAAAATTATCAATTCCAGTTTATTGTTCATATTATTTTTTTATCACAAGGTGCAAATATTGTTTTCAGGGTTTGAAAGTAATGCATTACTTGTAACTGGTTACTATGAAACGTGACATATTTTATTGTAATGATATAACGCATTGTCATGCGTTATATTAATTAACAAGTAACGATGTGAGGAAGGAGTAATGTAATGTGAAAGTAATTTTACATCACTTTTATCAGTCAGAAACGAGTTTATAGCACAATATGTAACTTTCTGAGGATTGTTCTGAAATTGAAATGACTAATTTTGAACTTCTTTATTTTTTGATAATTAATAATATATTCATAATTTATAATAGGACAGAGTGGAGTATTATTCATTTGTGCGCAAATATTGACAAAGAATATGCTTTTTACTTTTTACAAAAAAACTTTCACAATTCAAACTGGTGATTTCTAGGAATTCGTATAAGAAAAAAAAAAAAAAAATCAATATATATCAAAGTCATTAGTAGGATTTTTAAGATCTTTAAATTTTGCTAGAAAATCTTACGGGATGTAATGAATAAAAACAAAAAAAAAATACAAAAAATCCCTAAAATATCTAATTTTAATTAGATTCTTTTAGAATCACACATGTAATTGCAAAACTTGCTTAGGCTCGTTATACAAACTTCACATTTGTAAAAAGCTCCTTCTGGGAGCGTTGATTAAACAGCTGTTCCTGATAACTAAATTTTGTAAAATCATATTACAAGTCTTTTGAGTATCGCATGGAAATAAAAAAATACGTTTCGATTATTTTCCACCATAAAATACAAAAAAAATATTTCCTAGCAAAAAAATTTTCATTATATATCTCAGATGAAATGACCCTTATATATACTCTAGTTCTGTTTGATCACGTTAATAAACTTCTTGAAGTTTGAATGAAAACCTGTTTTATCTTTTTTTTCTAGCCAAAACTTAAATGCACAGTAAACAGGTGGACAACCTATGGCCAGTATAGACCTTGGGTATTATTCTAATATACTGCAAGGTTCAATCAGTCTTGGTTTTCAAGTATTTACCAAATAACTCAAACAAAAATTTGCCATGGAAGGAACATCGGAGAATGAAGCAATGTAAGAAGAACGTGATCGCAATATTCTGATCCTACATTTAATTTTGTTGTCACGTAACCAAAAATATAAATTGATAAATGAAATATTTTACATTTACAACTCCATTTTTGTTACAAATCATTGTTTTTCATTAAGTTATTAAGAGTGCTTTTCTGATGGTTGAATGTAAGTTTTTTAATTATGAACATATTACAGAAATCAAATTTATTCAAAAAGTTACGAATTTCAAAATCTACACATTCTAATTCAATATAAATTTTTAAAAGCTTGACAATTATAAAATCAATAATAAAATGAACACTTCAAAGCTGAATAATTTCCTAATTTGGGACTAAAATAAGTCAAAGCTCCTGAATTCTCAAGACATTTAATGACTTTATTTTTTATTTGACCGGTATCTTAACTGATTCGTCAATCCTTTTTGCACTCCTCAGAATTCTTAAACTAGCCCATGAAAAGTCGATGGGCATCACAGATAAGGATATCCAAGCAGTGCTCCCAAACTTGGATCCCGAAGAGAAAAAAAAAATTATTAACAAATTCTTGAAGAACAAAACCTTCAATTTGTTCCAACAAAGTGGAGGAAAAACTTTGTTAAAATTATCCAACACTCGCTCTCTTGCAAACAGTGCTGAAATAGGAGGCGAAGAGCGTATTGTTTTGGAAGTAATAGGGGCCGAGGGAAATATGGGCATATGGATCAGAGATATAAGAATCAAAGCCAAAATGACCGCAATAGCCCTAGATAGAGCGCTCAGGACGCTGATGAAAAAGGAGTTGATAAAACTTGTGAAGTCTGTGAAATTTGGTAATAAAAAGGTTTACATGCTCTACAATATAGAACCTGATAAATCTTTGTTGGGTGGAGCTTGGTACTCGGATGAAGGATTCGACGCTGAATTCGTGGAGGTTTTGACTCTGCAATGCTACAGGTTTCTCGATGAAAAACGAACAGCGAGCCAAAAGTGTCCGGGTGGACCGATTCATCAACGCAATATGAGCTACGCCACATCTCAGGAATGCTGCAAATTCATAACTGATTTGAAAATCAGCAAGGTTTGGCAATGTTCAAAATTTGTTAGGGTTGTCATCCACGAATTTCTCGAAATCAAATGAATTTATTCAAATGAATCCGAAATTCAACAACCTTGTTATTAATGGAAAAAATATATTCAAGTTTGACACATGAACGTTACTTTCAGATTATATTAGCAGTCGAGGAAGTGGAAATGATTTTGGAAGCTCTAATTTACGACGCCAAAGTGGAAAAAGTTCTAAATGCAAATGGCTCAAAATCTTACAGAGCCGTCAATCCTTTGGTTGGCCCACCCAGTTTGATGAAAACTCCGTGTGGCGTTTGTCCGGTAAGCAAATACTTGAAAAAATTATAAATCGATTTCACAACCCAGAAAGCTTTCATGACGGGAAAATTTTTTTTGCAGATTCGTAAAAGTTGCAACGATTTAGGAGACGTGACTCCAATAAAATGTGCATACCTGACGGAATGGTTGAATTAGTATTAAGACAATGAAGCTTTATATTACGAAACACTGAATTATTTTGAATAAAAAAATTTAACTATAAGTAAAACACACAGTGAGTTTTGCTTTGTTTATACAGTTTTATTATAAATTATGCAATACGAATATGAAAGAATTACAAATACGAATTAAATATACAAGTTTGATTTGACAGTTTTACAAAACCTAAGATAAATATTCTAGTAAATTCGCTGTGATTTTTTTTTCATTTCGGCAATGAAATTTTCCGTTATAAAATGTACAATTGGATCAAAACGTAATTTTGATTGAGAAAATCATGTCATATGTTATTTCTGCGAGATTTATCAGAATGACTAATCAACGATTCTCATCGTATCGAGGTCTAAAACTATTTTCACCACATTTCTTGATTCCGACGTGATTTTCGAAAAAGTATTTTTCGAATATAGTTTTATATTTTTAGATCTACCTCGGAGATAAAAATGATTTCAGATCTTCAGTCGAGATTCACAAAATATGCACAAGATTTTATTTTTCACATCAATGTTTTGTCGTTACCTTCTTTTATTGATATATCAGAACTTGTGTTTTTATGTCTTTAAATTTTGAAAAAATTTTTCAACACGTTTAGGAATTTTTTGAGAAATTTTCAGTGTTTCCTATAATTTTTGGAAATTTTTTATAATTTTCTGTAATTTTTAAATGCTTAAGTCATCTTGAGGAACATTAATGAGATAATTCCAGATTATTGAGTACTTGTGAATTCATTGTAAAAAATCTTTGAGTTTTACAAGTATAGTAAAATTCAAAAAATTAAATCAGCATCTGTCTAATCGTTGAAGCTGACAAATCGATCATAAAATTTGAATATTTTGAAATTATTTTTAAAAAGGTTATCTGACATTAGATTGTTGTGAACAAATTTTTTCAATTACCGAAATTTTATGATATAAAAAATATGAAAATCATTAATAAAAACTTTTACATATAATTTGAGTATCTTTAAACCCAACTCTCAAGTTTCATGTTTCCTTTTTTTTTGAATAGTAAAAAAATCATGAATATCTGAAATTTAAGTAGACATATAAAAAGAAAATATTTTAATTAAAAACACAATATGTAATATCCAGGAATCAAAATTGAAAAAAAAAACCCCAAAAAATCTAAAAACATCTAAAATATTCCTCAACACCTAAAAGTGTTTCAAAAAATGATATCTACTTCCATTTTAAGAAAGAATCGTTTCTTGTTCTGTGAATGTGCGACATCGTGACTCAAAAATACCAAAATCCTTATATATCAAAAAAAAAAAAAAATATTTATATATATGTGACGCGATCCGAGAAAAGGGGGACCTACTGTCCAAAAATGAAACTTTACAGGACGGGCGATGGAATGAATCGAAACACATTGTCGAGACCGGAATAACTCATTTTCAAAAATTCATAGCTCGGAAAAAAATCAAAGTTAATAAATTCTGACTGAACGAAATTTAAGATCAGATACAAAACTTACATAATCACTCATAATCCGAAAAACAATTTTTTGGACAGTAGGTCCCTTTTCTCAGATCGTGTCACATATATATATACGACCTCCCCTATCACTCCAATCGACATTCATAAACCAAAAAGTCGCTGAGCACCAATTCAACAATCTTTCTTTCCCCCTTTATCATACAAATGAAATATTCTCATTTTTTACCGCCCGATCTTTTATAAATTTCCCCAATATTCGAAAATATTTCAATGCTATTAAAATAATCCCTCCCATTAAAACGAGGTTTCTGAAACCTCTTTCTTTTTCGGCTTCAAGCTGGACTCACTCAATTGTTTCCGCTTGACCTTTTGCTCCTTGGCTTCAGTAAAATTTTTTTCCTCTTTGATCGATCGTTTCGAGTCGTTTCTCTGTAAACTCGTGCCCCGTTTTCTTACGGTAAAAATGACTCCACGTTTTTCATTCGAATTATTGGCACTGCCCGAATTGGTGCTCCCGGAACCAATTCCAGAAGTGTCGGATTCCGGATTGTTGCCATCTAAGCAAAACAGCAAACTTTCTGAAAGAGCGTCTTCGTCTTCCTTCAGAATGTCGGATCCCGTTTGATCATTAAAGGAGCAACTTTCCTCTTCGTTCAAAACGTCAGACTCGGATTGTTCGTAATCGTCGGTTCGGGATGAAAAACTCAGATCCACGGGACTTGCGGTTAGAACGCTCCTTGACGAGAAATAAATTCGGCAATTTTGGGCGTTGTAATCATCCTCGACGAACGTGACAAAGTTTCGTTCGTTGTACAAATTTTCCCTGTCGCGTTGGTCGTGCGACACTTCCGTGTTTTCTGCTTTTTGGGGCGACTCTTCGAGGATAGAGGCGCAGGTTCTGCCGACTTGGAAGGTGCATTTTTTGGGGACAGAAGTTTTTTGCTGGTCCTCATTGAGGGATGGTAGATCGCAAATGTTGGAGCCCGAAATTACCATCACTGGTTTTCTCGAACGCGGGGTCATCATGGTTTCCTGAAACAAAGCATTAGTTTCTCAAAATAAATAAAATTTTTTGAATTCTCAGGGTGTCTACTGAAGAGGCTGAAAAAATTTCTGTACGTTTCCTAAATATTTTCTAGTTTTTCGTACACGGTTTCAGAAAATTCTAACATTTAATGATAAGGATATAATTTTAATTTTAATTTTTTCATGTTCATTGATTAAAGAGATGAATTACTAACCGAAGTTACAAAACAAATATAATAATGCAATTATTGTAATAATTTCAAGTTTTAGAAACTCCACTCCTATCAATCGATTTTATGATAATTTTGAAAATTCTCGATTCAAAATATTGAGATGATCTTTTTAAATAAAAAATTGATGTGTTTCATTAATTGGGTCAATACCTCAGCTGTTTTTCAGTCATTCATTTCAAAATTTTTTTTCCAACTCTTTTACTTTGCAGTACATTGGATGAAAAATGTTTATCTAAAATACATAAATAATAGGCACATAATAATAATGGTACGAAGAAATTTTATCATTTTCTAGCACAAATTTATGAAATTGCAGTTAATTTCATTTTTGGGTACCAAATATTTATAATTTTGAAAATTTCTCATCCAAAACTTATTCGTCATTAGTTAAATCTATAACCATATAATTATATAAATTTTTTATTTCTTTCCTTTGTTTCTGATTCTTTTTTTTGTAGTAAATTTGGTGAAAAAAATCGCCATAAAAAGTTTATGAGTTATAAAAATCAAAAATAATTAATCTTTAAGCAGTCTAAATCAGTGTGGTTTTTTTTCTTTTTTATTAATAAAAGTCCATGTCATAATTTTATCACTGAAACTTTCATTTTTTGTGGCTATTTAACTGTTTGTTTGATTGTTCAATATAAGGTTCGAAATTTTTCAACTATTGGCTAACTTTGATATGAAGTTTTTAATTTAGGAATCGTAAAATTTAAAATATTTTTTGTCGCAATCATAGCTTTTCAAAAATGCAGTAAATTTAGTTTTTCGATACAAATTTAAGATTTATATTATATCTAACGGAATTTAATTTTGAAAAATTCTCAAGTAGCGATTTCATAATCTGAAATACTGAATAGTTCATTTGTTTTTAATTGTATTTGTTATTTACAAATAAATTAATTATTAATTAATTATCTTTGCTGTATATAAACGAACGTGAAAAAGTCATATGTATAAATTGAAAAAATGGAAAACAAAAATGCTAGATTTGAATAGATTTGTGGTCTTACACAGTATTTTGGACAAGAAATTTTCAAAATAAAAAATTTTTTATTGGAATAAATTGTTACTTCACAACTTTCTAATGCCGATTTGATTAAAAATCAATTTTTTCAAATTTTAGAAGACATACAATTTTTGATCAATTTTTTTCATCATTGAATTCACTATAAAAAAAAACTCAAGAGTGAAAAAAAAAATAATAAAATAAAAATAATTCAAGTTATGGATTCAATGATGAAAGTATAGAAATTTCGAGACTGAAAAAAATTTGCAATTTTGATATTTCGAAGGAAATATTTCAAAAAATACAAATATTTTGCAACAAAAAATTGAATCGACTGCTTTCTTAGAAATTTGGGTTGATAAATGAAAAAGTTTCTTTCTATCATTACACAATGATATTCGTCAATTTTCGATAAATATTTTTTCACCGAATATACTGCAAGATAAGTTTGAAAAAATTAAACAATAAACGAATGTAAAATAGTCATTTGTATAAATTGTCATTTGCAAAACAAACATGCTAGATTTGAAGAGATTTGTAGTCTCAGTATTGTGGATGAGAAATTTGCAAAATTAAACAATTTTTTGTTATCAGAATTAATTGTTATTTCACATTCAAAAATATAATTCATTGCTTTTTCAAGCACTAATAATTGAAAAAAATTGAATTATTCATCATGCTCAAGTTTTGCATTGAAATTTCACTGAAAAATATGCAAATAATGCTAAAATAGCACGTTTTTGCTTGAATTACTGAAAAATTAAATCAAAAGTATTCTTCAATAAAGAGTGTGTAATTAAGATATTTTTTCAAAAAATCGTCATCATTTTGTTATTCTAATTCAAAATTATTCAAGTTAATATTATCTGTAGAATTTAGTAAACCAGTCCATTAAATTGAAAAACAATAAACTAAAATCACAAAAAAAGAACACGTGGTGTAATGGTTAGCGTCATTGGCCACCCTGCCAAAGGTCAAGGGTTCGAATCCCGTAAGGATCAAATTTTTTTCGGAAGGAATTCTCGGGGGAAATACCGTGCGTCAGAGGTTTTTCGAAGCTTGGACCGATTCGTTTGGTTTTTCTATGGTTTCTCAACATTGCATTATAGTTCATCCCAACACTACAGAAACACTAATGTCCTTGATTCAAGTTGCGACATGGTTATTTTACAGAACCAAGTGTTAAAAACTGGATTAGAAAAAGGATTTAGGAATGGAGAGAAGAACAAAGTAGGATAAGGGCACAAGATTAATGGCTCCAAGACCCTGAGAAGGGATGCGATTATCCGGAATTTATGTAACGAAGTAATCAAAATCACAAATACCTGCATAGCTTTCGTCATCTTGGTGGCGCTTTGCGTGATGGGGCTCATGCTCTTGTCATCCCTGGCAATCGGTGTGAACATGTAATCGCTCACACCCAAGCTTCGCCTCAACAAGTCTGCGGGCGTCGACGTGTGTGTGACCCTGGGAAGTTTTTTCTTTGCCGTAGGTGAGACTTGGGGCCCCTCATTCAACGAGGACAGCGAAACGAATGTCACATCCTGGATTGGGCTACGGACGATCATGATGGGCTTTGTCGCACCAGTGAAAGACGGGTCCAAGTTTCTCCTAACAAAGTTCTCTTTCGCCGAATTCGCAAAATCGTCGTCTTCGTTGACCTGGCGCGTGACCTTGCCAAATATCTCTTTGGCCTTGGTCTTGGGCGATTCCATAGACTTGAAAAACGAGATTGGGGAACCAGACTTTTTAGGGCTTGAGTTATTGGAGCTTTCCGAACCAGGTGTCAGGAGCTTTCTCCAGGTAGAACATTTCTTGGGCTTGAAATTCTCAGCGACCATCGTGGCGTGGATACTGTCAGTGCTGATGCTGATAGGTTTCATGCCCAGAAGATTCATGTCCGAATCGTCACGGTCGCCAATGCTCAATTCATCATCTGATTTGCTTCGTTGGCCTTTTTTGAGATTCTGTATAATTTTTTTTTTGTAAAATTTGTGAAAATCTTACACTGTAAATAGTAAAAACAAAAAAATTTTTTCATGAAATCTATTTGAATTTATATCGGGAATGTTAAACCCTATTGTAAAAAATTGTTTTCAAATAAAAATAAATTTCCATCAAATTCAGGTGATCTGTTTGAAAAATGTTGACCCTATCATATTTTAAGTTATGTTTTTTATTGAATGTATTATCAAAAAATTTTCACTTACTAGATGACAAGCAGGTTCCTCGCTGTTCAACTCTGTGGCTCCAATTTTAATTTTACTACACATCAGTTTTTTCTGGAATATGTGTTTTTTGATTGAATCTCCGAGACTTTTAGTTCTACAATTTTTAGTATTCCTGGGAGTCGTACACAGAGCATTTTCTTTGGACAACTGCTTCATAAGTCTTTTTTTCTTCGCTGATTCTGGCATCCCTTGTATCGTTGCATATAATTGAGCCAAAGCGAATTGTGTGTCTTGCGTCATTGTTGCTTCTGCAGTCAGTTTGTGGTCAACAAAACTGAATACTGTACGAGCTGTTCCAGTGGCATCTGATGTTGACTGGTTCGGCTGAAGAAAAATATATAAAAACATATTAGCACACAGTTTACTATTCAATAGAATTCAAATCAAGTAACTTCCAATATCATAAATGACAAAATGTAGATCTTTTATAAGAGTTTAGTTCCTGAGCGTTTTTACTAAAACACTTACATCATTTTTTTCAGGGCTCAACAATTTTCTCTCTTTTTCCATCCAATAAGCTCTGATATCAACCGCCAATTTCGATGGAATATCGAACAAATCGAGACCTTTTTTTATCATAAATGCAACGAGGCCCGATAAATTTTGAGAGTTCGTGTGCAAGGCTTCCGGTGACAATTTTCTTGGACAGATCAAATGTGGTGTGAACAAAGTAGCTAAATTGTCACAATTCATTTTGTTGCTGTGCTCATAGGAAGCTGCTTTGTTCAAAAGTTGCATTATTTCCTTTAGTAAAATTCTGTTCGAGGGTGGAAGAAGCATCAAAAGTAGTTGAAGAGATCGTAGAAGCTTGCATTCATTTTTGTCGCTGTCACACATTTCTGGGAATTAAAATGTTGTAAAGTATTAATTATAATCAAGAAGTCAAAAGATCATAATGATGTGATAGTAACGTTAAATCATAATAAATTATCAAGAAATTGTATGATATTCCTTAAAAAGTTATAAATTTTTAAAAATAAGAATTGGTATTTTCGACGTTTAATTAAATGAGTAAATAAAATTACCAGCTATTTGACAGTGAGCTGGATAGTGCAAATCTGTGAGAAGCGGTTCCGGAAGTTCTGCCAAGTAACTCTTTAGCACGGATGCACAATCATGTACACTGTAAAGGGCGTCATCAAGGTTCAAATCAGAACCTTGGAAAAGTGTATTTTTCAATTCATGCTGTCTGGTTAATTTTCCAGTTCGACGGAAAATTCCTTCTTGTTTTAAACCTGAGATTTACAAAATGTGTGAGAAAAAAAAATTAAAATCAACTTCTCTAAGAAATACCTATATGCCGTACTATGAAGTAAAAGGATTTTGGAATATCATCTAAAAATTCATGATTTCTCAAAATTTTGTAAAACTTCAAAAGATTTCATCAAATTTAGTGATGGAAATATTTTTCATCTGTAAACTATGAGAAAACGGCGAACTTCCGGTAGTCAGGATTTACAAATTCACATTTAACTCGTAATTTACAGATAAAATATCATATTGACAGTTTTGGAAATACTTTTTTTGATGAAACGATAACAACCCTCGGCTTCGTCTCAGGCTGCAATTTTTCGTTTCGTCAAACCAAACATCCCCAAAAACTGCCAATAACATACTATTGACATAGTCTTGTAAAGTTTTTGTGAATGTTATAAGAAAAAAATATCCTGGAAATTTAATACCTATTTGTGCTAAATATCAAATGAAAAGTAAACTTTCTGGCATTTATTACTATCACCAAATGTAAAAATTGTGCTTCATACTTGAACTCAAGTTTTTTCAATATAATGGAAACACATACATTGTTCTTGGGATAGATAATGGACTAATTGTTTGACTTGAGCAATTCCATTTTGAGTTAATGCCGATGATTCAATTCCTTTTTGTCCATTAATTGCGAGTTTTGGTTTTCTGGCGAAATTCAATAAACTCCATTTTTTCATTTTTGACTTTTCAACCGATCCATCATTTCTGAAAGGTTAAATGGAAAATGAGGACCAAACAAAATTTCAATGGAGAACCATGATCCTTACTTATGACAATAGTATTACAAATTATGAAAAATACATAAATAGTAGGTAGAGAATTTGATTGTTTTTAAGCACAAATATAATTTTTGTACATTATAGAGAAGATTTGAGTTACTTTAAGCAGTAGTAGGTTTTGAATGCCTTGAAATTAACAATAAAAAATAAAATGCATTTCTTGTTTTTTAGGGTTGTGAAACTTCTATAAATAATAAAAAGTAGAAAATTTTTGAAATAATTGAAAAAAATGGAAATTATGAGATGAGCATAGTATTCAAGTTTTTGATAAATAATATCTGAAAAATTATACAATTTTAGATTAGTGTGAAATTAAAAAATTAAAGAAAAATAGAAAAAAAAATTGAAAATCTCCACCACATTATCATTTCAAAAACTTTTGAACGCAAAATAAGCTTTTAGATTATGAGCTTTTATATTAAGTTTACTAACTTTCAAAATTTAAAATTTTTTAATCAATAAATCCATACAGTAAAAATTCGCGAAATAAAATAAGTTGAAAAATTCATCAAAGCAGTAGAAAATCGTGCAAAATAGAAACACTACTCAATTTCATAGTATTTTTTATAACTTTGTGACAACGTTTTAAATTAAGAATGAAATTTCATAAAGTCTTTTAATTATGATATATATACAAATTTCTCATGAAAAAATCTATGGATTTCAATCATTTTTGTATGAAAATGTTTCAAATTCACAATATTTATCAATAATGAATTGTAAATATTTCTCATAGCATTGTGAATTGTTAATAGCGTAAATGAAAAATGTGCAAAAAATTTTTGAGTTAAAAATTGTATTGCATCATTTTTTAAACGTTCGGTTTTTTTTTTCATAAATTAGTAAAAGTATGAACTGCATTCTGAAATAGTCGTTACATGTCAAAACGTTTTTTTCGTAAGTGAGAATTTTTTTTCGAATCTCTAACCTATCATTACCAAGTCATTATGAAATTTTTATATATTTTCACTTTTCTTGATCTCAACACGCTGTTATTCTGTTTGATAATAATATATATTGTCAATGAAAAAGTTTTAAATATATTTTGAACTGCTGGGACTATAACATGAAATCCATTTTTCATACGAATCTTTCAAGAATAACTTTTACAGTTATATTTATTTGTGTGGACCTGGTTTTATTGTTATATTTCTTTGTGTATTGTTTAGAGATGCTGACTTGATTAAGCTAACAGAAAGAAATCCATAAAATGCATTTTTCATGCAAAGATATTCGAGAAATTAATGTAACGTTACACACCCGATGTTTTACCTTTCGACTTGATGAGTAAATAATACTAAAATTTCAAATTTCCTAAATAAGATTGTAAAAATGTGAGATTTCTACTGACTAAAATTTATTTAAAGTATCCATGTTTAAACGAAACAGTATTATAACAAAAAGCATCATTATTTACTGAAAAAAACATTGGAACATGAGCAAGTTGAACATAAAAATTATTATTGTTTTAAAATGGAATGAATATTTTTCAAACAAGGAATATTGTTATGATCTGGGTGACTAACTCGTGGGATATGATATGTAAGTTTTTCCCCCTCTACCTTGATCACCCCCCTGATCCCAGAATCGGCGTGTCTGACCAAGCTAGACCGAAGCAGAAATGGGATTCCACAGTTTGATGACTTTTCATGATTCATTGATGTTATTATGAACCAGTTTTGTCAAGCAGAAGTATTCAATAGGATATTATCTACTATTCTGATTTGGCTTATTATGGTTCAAGCCTAAGGTTTCAAGTTAAAAATCATAAGCGAAACAGAATAGAAGAGATTTACTTCTACTTGAAAAAACTGGTTCATAATCCCATTGTTCCGAAATAAAAAGTCATCGAATCTCAGAATATCATTTCCGCTTCAGTCTAGCTCGGTGCGGTACGTCGATTCTGTGATCAGAAGGGTGGTGAAGGTAGAGGGGGAAAAAATCAAAAATCATATCCCACGAGTTGGTCACCCAGGTTATGATATGTATTTGTTCTGCTTCAAAATTTAAGGGAATTTTTTAGAAATTTTAGAATTTTTTAGAAAATTTAAAATATTGGATGAAGAAATTGATGACAGTAGTGCATAATTCCACAGTTGCAAATTTTTTAAATACATAATAAACCTGCCTTCAGGATTATAAATAAAAATGAAAATGCAATTAGGTGTTTCAAAGAAATAAAAATGAAAACATATGAATGAGATTATGTAAGATTACAATTATTTAAGCAATCTAGAAATCCACACTAAAACTTGATTTCAAGTTGTATTCCAAACCATTTGGGATTTTTCATTTAGAATATATATCATCATTGAGCCGAATACATAACAACGTGTTAAGATCAATAAAAGCGAAAATATATCAACATTTCATAATTACTTGGTAATGACAGGCTGGAAATTTGAAAAAAATTCTCAATTGTGAACAAAACATTTTTACATGTAACGACTTTTACAGAATGCAGTTTATACCTTTACTGACTTATGAAAAAAATTAAAATAACAAAATAAAAAGAAGATACACTGAGAAAATTTCTCATTTTGAAACTTTTGACACATTTTCAATTGAAAAACGCTACGAGAAATATTTACAATTCATTGTTAATAAATTTCGAACTTTTTTATACAAAAAGAATTGAAATCTATGGATTATCTAATGAGAAATAAAGATTACAAAATTTCTGTCTACAAAAATGGGGTTTTTCTGAACTCGACAGCCTTATAAATATCCACGAATTCTGAAAAAAAAGACATTTTCAGCCCAAAATAAAAAATACCTATGTTTTAAAACCAATTTACGTATGTAATTAAAAAAATTTGATAGAAATTGGTGATTCAGCCAGTGACGACCAAACTGATTCTAAATAGAATGACCCTTATATAATTACACAAATTATATTATATGTAATAGAATATCTATTTTCAATTTGTATGAATTACATTCTTTAATATCAATTTATAGTATAAAATCAATTTTATAGCATGTAAATCAAATAATAATTAATATAATTTATTTATTTATTGGATATTTCAGTTTTTTTTACTGTGTAAGACGAAGAGTTGTTCCTTTAATTGAATTTATTTATTATTTGTTATAAAGTCATATAAACACTAATTCAAATAATATCATCATTATTTTGATAATAAACAAATTCAGTTTAAAAAGCGATTTTTACTATGAAAATTCGTCATATTAGTAAAATAATAATTTAAAAGAACTGAGAGAAGGCTCAGAAAATGTTACCAAATTATTAAAAATGTTACATGATTTTCTGATCAAACAAAAAAAAGTAAATAAATAAAATATTTTCCTGGTCTACAATAATAAAAATTATACTTATCACAAAATGCTAAATATTTGAAATATTTCACTCACTCTTCAGTTTGCATGTCCAGTTCGAAAGATAAATGCATTCTGACCAAAGTATAAAATTGTTCTGGATTGAATGCACGCATTTTAAATGCAAGATCACAGTTTTCTCCATCGTTGAAATCCTCGAACAACTCCATATTTATTTATCAAAAATGTTTCTTCGCCAATTCAAAACACTTCTACCTTGAATTCAAATTTATTTTAAACCAGGGATATTGAAGGATATGTCTCTCTCCTCTGAAACGCACGTAAAACAGTAAAAAGTGTAACTTGTGTAAATGACTGTAACCCATTAACGTCTCTGCTGTATACAAACTGTATATATGTAAACCATCAGAGGCACAGTGATGTTGCCCGAGAGAAAAGTATCGGATCTCTCTCTTTCGGTTTCTGATTCGTTGAAAACGACCTATCAGAATCGTAGAGAGTGAGGTCCGATATTTTTTTCTCTCAGGGACACCAGATTTTAACCGAAAAGCCCAAGATAATCGAGGCAAGAATAAATATCGATATTCGATTCTTTCAAAGTCGACTACATTGGCCTATGATGAATTGCTTTTCTTTTGTTTTCTTTTGCATGCACTTAAAAAATCTCGTAGAAAAATAATGACACCGAGTTTAGGAAACAATCCGACCTACACTGAGTGTCGTAGAAAACCGAACCAAGATCGTTATTTTACGATAGGGTAGGAAATTTACGAGCGGCTCTGAAAATTCATGCTGGACATGTATTTGACGAGCTGATAGGTTTTTTGACAGCCCCCTGCAACTTGCCTATTATTCGCGTTCCCTTATTGTACATTGGCGCCACTTGTCTTGTAGTGACTTCGAGCGGTAAAATTCAAACGCTTTTAGCGTTGCCCGTCCGCCCCGTCCGTGAAACTGATGAAACTCAAACTACATTTGAAGGGAAATATGAAACGAAAAGCGTACTTCGGGAATTAAATTTTATTCTTGATGTTCTTGATACAATGAATCGACGATTTCATTAATAGGAATGATAAACATACATTAAGTTGCAGACAATCGTGCTCCCTTTTTTTTGTCTCTAGAAATTTTGTTGGCAGATTTCGAAGCAAAGCTAACAAACTGCCGCATTAATTTGGAAAGATAGAAATGCAACAGCTTGGAAAGCACCTGGGCACCGTGTTCATGGCAAGGAAAGGTCAATTTTTTTTTGGTAATGATGTCATGTATCGTTTTCTCAAAAGCGTCTTTCTCGTGTTTGTGCGTGAGGAAATGCAAGTCGATGTTTGATATTAACAACATTAAATGATGTTGGACGGCGGGAAAATCTGCGTTAAAAATATTACAATTTTCACATTTGAAATTTTTCGTTACTTGTATTATTTTCTCTTCTATTTCTTTCGTGACCTGAAAAACTTTAAATTCTGATGGTGTAGGCCCGTAATAATCATGGTCATATTTTACAATACTGAATTTGTCTCCTTCCCAGTTTCCCACTGTAACATTTTTTTTATGCGATTCTCAAGTTGTTTAAAAATATTTTTTTTATTACAATTTTTCGAAAAAAGGAAGTCAAGGTTTTTGTACTTGATTATTTTGTTATTTTGTGAGGTTGGACCAGTGACATTTCCTGTTTTTAGCATTTTAGCCGTGTTCGTGACGGAAAGTATTGAAAAGGATCGAATAAATGTAGGAGTATCTGGATGGTCATTGGATCCAGATGCTTGACGTGCCAAACCGAAGAATCTCTGTGAAAGCGAAGAAAATATTTACAAATATATATGAATCGTAAGGTATGGAGTCCTAAAACTTCGCAAAAGTTATAGCGTTTTTAAGATATTTCTTATTTTTTCACTTAAACAAAAAAGAAAAAAAGAAAGAGAAACTCAACAAGTATAAGAAACGATACGATCTGAAAATGTAATTTCAGACGCTGAATTCCACTTTCTCGTGGCGCGTCACATAAATTAAATATAAATTAGAAATCAATGATGTAAACTTTAAATCGTAAGAAAAAAACTTATGTCCGTGGAGCGAACAATTTTTCATTTGTTTTCGTATAAAATTTATGAAATGAAAATTCATCAAAACAGAAGCTCCTCAACTGGAATTTTTATGATTCTGACATGACATGGAAACATTTTAATGTAAAATAAATTAAATATAGCAACCTCCAAGGGATCTTGATTTATCCTCCCTGCGAAAACATATGAGAAATTGTGTTTTTCTTTTAAATATTCTGTTATCCCGATCATAAACCTTCTGCTGTTTGGTAGGTCAGAAATTGAGCGTCATTAATTTCTTTATCACGAACGAGTTGCTCCCAGTTGTCTAATTTCTTTAGAGATTCTTGCAAAAACTAAAAATGAAGAATTCATTTTATACTCATATATTAGTGACAAAACAAACCATCTTCACAACTGATTAAAATAAAGCAGTACCTTATATGAATCATTTCCCACTTTCAATGCTTTGGATTCATCAAGACAATTCATTACATCAAAAAGGTCATTAATCCATTTGCAGAAAGTAGCAGTAGATGAAGAATCTTTGAGTCATGGTACGTAACGTCGATAAATGTTGAGCGCATTATAAACCGAATTGCTAAAAACCTGCGCCAAAAATTCCAATTATTCAAAGATAGATGATCACGAATAAATGTAAATGAAAAAAATACCTGTGCAGCTAAGCAGACCCTCATTTTTGCAGGATTAGACAATATCAAGTGATTTTTTGTCAGACGAGTGCACAAACGAGTAGTGACATTCGTTATATTGTGGGAATCTGTACAATTTTCGGTTACTCCTCTGGAATCTTCTTCATACAGAATTTTCAAATGTTCCCATTTTATTGGCGGCTCAGATGGGTTCATCTGCAATTAGTGTAAAAGTCAAATTGATACAAATATTTTTTATTTAACATATGCATTATTAAAAATGGACGTTTATGTAATTATTATATGCGTTTTAAAAGCACTTGCAAAGTATTGTTGTTGTATAAACGATTCCGAAGAGTTTTAATAAGATGAGGAGGGTCGGAGAATATAAACATTTTCCGATCAGCGTCCACTGGATGTTTAAAAAAGAAACAACTGTTGCCCATTTTCCCGGAAACTCCAAATTCAGACCAAAATTTTCGATTTTGGGAAGCACCATCGCTTACAACTCCGTGTACAAAACCACCTGCATTTTCTAACAACATTGTGGCCTTTACTATTAATGCTGCTAGTTTTGTTCCTACAGTTGGCCCCTGAGATGCAAACAGTCCAATTGGTTGGGAATAGCAGTGATTTAAACCTTGAAACATAAATACTAATCCGTGATTTGCTTTTTGCGAGCTATTAGCTGCTTTTGAGGATTCCGAATCTGCTCCAAAGTCCACAAGGCCGGTGTATGTCATATTTGTACCATCTACATTTATTTGTTCTCTCGTAGATATTTCATCTAACAATATAATTCCATGTCTTTGATGAGGTTCCATGTTAGAGAAAGATTTCTCCAATAAATCAAAAAACTCATCAGTGAAACCACACTTCTTATCAATTTTCGCCAGGTATCTGGAAAAAGGTTTTTTTAATAACAATTTTTTTTTCTTACATATGAAATATGAAAATGAAACTTACTGTCTTATTGAACGAGAACAAGGCAAAGGTATCATGTCGAAGTTTCTCATGTATTCATAAACCGATGGAGATTTCATATGCAGCAAAAGACATTTTAAAAGCCAGTCCTCTGAATATCGAATTCCCTTCGAGCTCTTTGTTTTGGCAGATTTAATTATTTCTTGCACAGTTGCAAACTGCGTTTCGGAAATTTTTCCATCCACTTGTAGTTTTTTCAAAGTTTCTTTACTAAAAGTTGTAAGTTCCTCTTTGCTTTGTTCCAATTTTTCTTTCAACATTTTTTCTCTATTATTAGCTCTATATACAGCTTGAGCTATTTTTTGTGTCGTAGTTTGATATTCGTCAATTTTTCTTTTTCTTGATCATCAACATGTAATCGCAATCTTTTACTTTTATTCTTTTTCGTGTCTTCTTCCAGGCGAACTCTTTTTCGATAAAAAGTCTGCTTTAATTTTGCACAAGCTTTGCACACGAGATTAGAAACGAGTAGTTATTCACAGTTTTTGTGTCTGTATGTGTTTGAAGCATCTTTGTAAGACACCGAAGTTTGCAACTGCAATGTATTGAATGATGGACCACAGCCTGAACAAACGTTAAACTTATCCATGCCATGAAGGAAAACGCGGAAATTTTCCAAACTGGAAAGAGCTTCTTTGACATTCAATCGAGACTCTTCGAGTACCTGTCCACCCACTCGTACTGTCAAATTCATTGTTTCCGTTACAATTACTTCCATCGATGGACATTTCATGTACTTGCCATCCACGTTCTTCACAATAGGCCGTTCAAAACAAGCCACCCTTAGGTTGTCACATGTTGTGTCCATCCTAGAGGCAGATTTATCGGGTTTTCTCGCAAAATTTGAAATGAAAAATTAGAATTATTTTGCATTTCTCCTTCCAAAACACAATTCCGTGTATCAGTTTCAATGGTTTCATTGTAGACTGCTTCACAATCATTCGCGCTTTCCAATATACCAATTCTTCTTTTGAGTGACCGATATCATCCGGATACAAAAAAAGTTGATTGCTCGAGCTGGTCGGTCTTTCTAAAGATTTGGGGAGTGCTCCTTTACGCAAGCGAGCAATTTTGTACTTTTCCTGCATGGAAAAATTTTTTAAAAATTTAGTTATGTATGAGGATTTATTTCTGCTTTTTGTTTATCAATTTCTATTTTATCTGTTTTAAATTACTAGAGATCAGATTTGAATAATGAAAAAGTTATTGAAAGAATCAAACCCGCTGAAAATATGGTATTCAAATGTAATTCCAAATGGTACGTCCAAATGAGTAATTCGTGGAAAAATCATTTGAATTTCCAAATGAAATTTCATGTGAATTTACAATTGAATTTTCAAATGAAATGTAAATGAAATTTCATTTGGAAATTCAAATACATACATTTTTAATTGACATTTTCTTTCGTTTTTTTAACTGGAAATTCATATCTGGAATTACTCATTAGGGTGTTCCATTTGAAATTTCATTTGAATATTTTCAGCTGGGAAATGTAAAAAAAGGAAAAAATCATTTCTTAAAAATTTTATTGTAAGCAATGTAAATGAGTGAAAAATGTACCTAACACATATATAAAAAGAACAACAATGCAAAACTTACCAAGGCCAAAATTTTCCCATCAGAATCGCGAAATTCTCGACCAAGTAAAATGTCGGATTCATCGAAATGATTTTCGCACACACGACTATGTTTTTTAAAAACAACGTCACAACCAAGAGCATTTTTCCATGCTTCTTGAATTTCGCTTCGTTGAGGAACACAAAAAAAGTGCACATTTTTAAATTCCTTAAGTTCTTCGAATTTACAATCGGGAATGCAGCACCGACGAAACTTTTTATTTTTGGATAAAGACATCACCCAAAAAAAAATTGAAAACAAAACCAGCAAAACCACGTTAATTTCGAGTTATGTTTTTTTATTTTTGTTTACATCGCAGACATGAGCGAGAGACGGGAGAGGCAAGGGGGGATGTCACCAAATGACTACTAGTGCCATCTGGTGTAGATGTGCAATAAGGGAACGCGTGTTCCAATGTAAAATGGGCTAAGTTGCAGAGGGCTGGTTTTTGCCTAGGGGGTAGTTAATTTACTATATTATTATATGTATGTGAATTGTTTTTTTACAGGTAGTTTACCATTAATAATGGCAGCAGGTAGAAATAAAAATGTCAAATATTCACAGATCTATACATCGATGGACATGATTTATTACAAATTGAAGATGCTTTTGTACATGGTTGAGTGACGCATAACCTATAAATTGTAATAAAAACAAATGCTTAATGACATTACGTGCTTCACATTCAAGGTGTTACAAAATTTTATCGAAGCTTCACATTTTCTACCTGGAAAATTTATAAAAAATAACAGTAACAAAGTTGGAAAATTAATTAATTCGTGTTTTTATAATGTCGTCACTGATACTGTTAAATTGTCACTCACTTGCATTGCACTCACTGGATTTTGAAATCCCTCATTGCATTTTGACTAACTTATTAGTTATTCACCTATGTCGGGTAGAATATTTACCAATCTCTTGTCGATTTACGACCCGCTTATTTTTTTATGAACGCATCGTTATTTTCCTAGACATGGTAAAAAACTACACTCAGCGTAGGTCGGATTGTTTCCTAAACTGAAAGTCGATATTTTACTACACAGTAAAAAATACCTTGCAGAACTACCAGTTCTAAACTAGCAAATAAAACGACCTCCTTTGGAAGGGGTAAAATTACAGACTTGTAGTGATTCTACAACAGAGTAGCAGAAGTACTAGGATCTAGTAAAAGTACTTAAAACTAATAAAATTACTAGGAATTTGTAAAAGTACTAGAAAATATTTAATGTACTGAGAAATTTGAGGTTAGGTTTGCATGGCATAAATCGGATTATGCAATAACAACATAATAAAAATGAATTCAATATAACCTGCTTTATTCATCACAAACTGAACAAGAAAACATAATATTTTCTTCGCATAAGACACTGCAAGACGCGATAAAAATGCAGCAACATACGCCATGGTACAAGACGCCAAAGACGCAACAGGACGCTAAGTCCAACTTGCGCTTTGAGGATTTCATTGCATAAATACGATTTGGTGATACTTTTACCACGGCTGCAGCGATTCTCATACTTTGGCAGCACTCTTACGTTAATATAGTAAATTTACTAGCGGTCGTTATTCGACTCCTTCCGAAGGAGGTCGTTTTATTTGCTATATTGAAATGTGTACTATTACGCATTTTTAGTACACTTACTAGACGCTTGTAAAATTACTTTATCCGGTGATGCTCATTTACTGCACTCTGGTAAATTCGTACTACTTTCTAGTACATTGACTATACTGTAAGTAGTAACACCTCTACTATACCCAACTATACCCTAGTAATTCTGCAAGATTTTTTTTACTGTGTACCTGGTAGCTAATCTACCACCAGGAATTTTACCATCCACACTGAATGTAGGCGATTTCTGAGCCTCTCGTTATTTTCCTACCTCGTGTATGAAATAGACCCCCGGTAACTTCAAATAGAGCTAAATAGTGCTACTTAGCGCTGTTTTCCTACTTAGTCCGTGGTTAGAAATTTTACTTGCAATAAATTGCATTTGACTGTTTATGAAGCGCTGGTTACAACTATTAGGTGTAATTGTATTTTTTCATTATGCTTGATTAAAAAAAATAATCCGAAAAGTTTTTGTTTTTCTGAATGTGTTGATGTGTATATGTACACTGAGGAGCATTAGATCGCTTCTGAATTTAGGGGATTTAAGCTTGTTCTGTTGGACCGGTCCAACAAAACAAGCTTAAATCCCCTAAATTCAGAAGCGATCTAATGCTCCTCAGTGTAACAGTATGGCGGATAGTGCCTGAGACGACGGAACAGATTCTGTGCCAGATGCGCGGGAAATTTGAAATATACATGAACCGGGTGTCTCTTTCATATTATATTGCATTATATTATGTCTTATTTCATATCGTATAATATTTAACTGTGCAATATTATGCTATATTGAATTATTTTATTGATGAATGATATTAATAGTATAGAAGAAATCATTGTAAATAAATTATTAGATTAAATAACAAGTTATTAAGAGCAATGTTTCATATTCATGTATTTGGTTGTTAGTTATAATATAATTCATAATTATTTAACTATGACAAAAATTATTATGAATATCATCAATTTTACTGTTTAACGTTATATGAAATCAGTATATAATATAATAATTTAATTAATTACTAGTTTATCATTTGAATATTGGTTAATATTTTTTTCTGGATTTCGAATTTTTCCAAAGTTGGCCGTAGAATTTTACCGAAACCTAGAAATTTTTGGAGTTTCAATTTTTTCGAGAACCGAAACTTACATTTTTTTCGGACAAAAATTTTTTATGGACTCAAAATTTATCGAAAGTTGACACTTGAATAGCGATCGTAGTTTTTTTTAATGCGGAACAGTTCGCTTTAAATACACGCTTTTTTTGTCCTACGATTTACCGAGTAGGATAAAAAATGTATTTGCATCGATAAAATGTACACGTATCTGTAATTTGTGTCTAATGCTGAAAAATAATTCTTCTTATGAGTCGCGATTTTCATGGGCTGCTTCTTTAAATTTTAAGTTTTGAATTTACTTTTTTGAATGGCGGCCAGGTAAATATGACATTTTTTATATTAAATTTTTTGTGATTATATGATACAAAAAATTATACAACTAAAAGAATGCAATGTAAAACTGTTAAGAATTTTATTCAATTCCATTTTGAATTTAATTCAAAACATTGAAAAGAAAAAAAAAGACGCCCGTGAAGCTTATCGCTGAAAATTAAGAGGCATTATTTTCCAGGTTTAGAAACAAATTGCAGGTACGGTAGGTTGTTTAGAATTACGGTGTGTATCTTTTTCTCTTAACATGAAAGAGTGCAAATGTGTTGATTACTGATGTTTGGATCAGATCGAACATAGTAAGAAAGTTTTGTCGATTCTACAACATTTTTTATCCTACTCGGTTAATCGTAGGACGAAAAAAGCGTGTATTTAAAGCGAACTGTTCCGCATTGAAAAAAACTACAATCGCTATTCAAGTGTCAACTTTCGATAAATTTTGAGTCCATAAAAAATTTTTGTCTGAAAAGAATGTAAGTTTCGGTTCTCGAAAAAATTGGAGATCGACAACCAAATTTGTCGATTTCATAAAGATTCAACGTAACTAATAGACACTTTTCAAATTTTTCAGATTGTTATTAGAAAGTTAAAAAAAAATATTTTAAAGAAATCCATATAAATGATGTGATGAATACACCTGAAAAAATTTATGAACAGTTTTTGAAATTCCATAAATCATCATTCGCAAGATTTATTTTCAGTTTCCGAAATTTTCACTGCTCTCTTCAGATTTTCCGAAATTTCAAATTTTCAAACACATAGAAACTATGTGAAACTTCATTAATTTAATAAACATTTGTTCATTTCATTAAGTTTTTTCATAATTTTTTATGACGTGTCGATTTGTTTTTACATCTATTGGAAAATAAAAAAATGGCGATGTTGTAGTTGAAATACGACTGAAGTGTTTCTATAATATTACACAAAATCTTGGAATAGTATATATATAGAATAGGGAGTGTTATGAGTCTGTGGTTTTCTTAAAGGATGTTAATGTTTAAGAATGTTTAAGAAATGTTCAGGAAAATGCACTTGTACACCCAGTCTAAATGATTCGTTTCTTTATTTGCTTGATTTCTTTTGTTAAATCCAGGGAAATCAGGCAAATAAAAAACGAGTCATTGAGACTGGGCGTACAAAAATGTTTTAAAATATTCACGGTGTATATTCTTCAAAAATTTCTTATAAGACTGGCCAATTTGGAAATTAAATATTCTGGAAAAATTCGTAGACTATCGTGTGTCGATGATGTATCAAAAGTATGCAAGCAATTTAGTATGATTTTTTTAATAAATAGTTTCCTCCTTTTATACTTAAGTACATACATAATATAGGGATACATAGTATAAAATGAGGAGATTCATTATCATATTTTTTGTGTGTTCTTTCATTTGGGATTAACTTTGCAAGAAAAACTCGAATATCTGCTCAAAGATCGTTAAAAAATCTATAATTCAGCATGAGAAATTCAAACAATTTAAAGTTACATAAAGATATATGAGTTTCATTCAAATGTTACTCAAATAAATATTAGAGAACCTTTTAAAAAAATTTCGACTTTACGATAAGCGTTAGGATATTTTTCAAAAGATTCGTGCATTTTTTCAACAGTTATTTAATTTTCTCCTCTCACTCTTCTAAATTCACCTAAATTCAGAGCAATACAGAAAAAACAGTTCAAAATTAATTAATTTATTGACAGACATGTAAATGCACTAAATTCCATATCCGACCGAGAAATCGCAACCATTGTGGTTTTTTTGATAATGAAGAGAAAGAAAAATCAATCTTATTCTACATCCCATTAGGACCAATGAAATTTACACAATTGGAGTTGTTGTTACGATGAAACCAAATGTTCACAATTTTTGAGGTTCTGCGATATGTCATGTTGTGGGGAGATTGATGACCGAGTTTCAGATTATTCCCAAAACGGTTGGTCCCAGATATTTCACAGAAAAATTTTACGAAGTTTTTGAATATTTCATAACATTTTTGCGGTTACGTTGTGATTATTCAAATGACAACTCTTCAAAATCAGAATCCTGCATCGAACAAAAATTCAAATCTCCAGGCTCGAGAGGTTACTGTTGCCAAACGAGAACGGAAAAATTGGAAAATAAAAAACCGAAAAAATATACTTCGAAAGAGTGCCCCGGAAAATGTCGATGTGTGGAAGAAGACGCGTGGAATTTAAACGTTCCGCCGAGACCGAACAATATTTGGCTTAGAAGTTTCAATGAGTTGCGCCGAAAATGGAGCGACTTTGGCCGACAAAATTATTGTCGTTGTTGTAATTGTTTACCAGGGTAATATATCGAATTTTCATCCTCAATGCTAAAAAAACATCTTTTTTTCCAATTTCTTGAAGTAATGTTTCAAATATATCAGCAAAATTTACGAAGAAAACTTCTGATAAAAAATATTGGTTGATTTGAAGTTTTTTAATATTCAATACGAAATATTACACTTTTTTTGAAAAATCCACAGCTGATAATTTTTGAATTTCTACACCTCAAGGCAAAAATATTATATAAAATATGTGACGTATTTAAGATTAATTTGCTCTATATGTTTCCTAATGCTCAAATTTGCAAAATCGTAAATATCCCGTCTTTAAAATCCAGAATTCTACAAATTACCCACTTATCTTTGTAATAATGATGAAAAACGATTAGTTATTCCAAATATATGAAAAAAAGAAAAAATCATACCCCAGAAATATTCTGAGAACGAGAAAATCAGAAACTGAACAACTCAGGCATTTTTCGCCACTTTTCATCGACTTATGAAATTAACAAACAATTTACATTCGCAGTAGAAAATGCGGTCTCGGAAAATTACGTTTGTCAGTGCCATTTACATCTTCCGTAGCGAGTTTGCCTCGTAGCTCTTCGCCGGATCGCCAGGTAATTCTATATAAAGAGAGAGATCTCGAGCTTCGTTTCGAAGCTTTTCACGCTTCGCATTTGATTCTAATGTGCCTGTGGCAAGTCATAAAACTTTTGAAATCTCGCTATTCTTAGCTAAACAGGTTTCCCAATGTTTAATCGGATCGTATTTCCATTGTTCCAAAGCTTCATTACCTTTTTTCCGCATTTCGAGAAAGTAATATTCGAGCGGTATCAGTTGCGCAAAAAAGTGCCTTTGAGTTTCCATATGAATTTGATGAAAAATGCATGGAAATAGATAATATCGGAATCTTTTGTTTGGAGACGGATTAAAACTTTTTTTCAATAATCCACGTAAATTTGCAGAGTTTTTTTTAATTACTTGAAAAGCACTTTTTCATTATCTGAGATTGTTGAGGATTTCGGAATCCAGCGTAATTGTTAGTGTGAAAAAATTTAACTCTCTTAAGTTTATCATGAAAACTTAAGAAGACTGAAAATTTACCAACTTTTTATAGTAACTATAACGTATTTAAAAATTCCACAACGTTTTCGCCAGTTTTTCTTTTCAATTTTAAAATGTGTTCTTATTACACTTTTCATTTTTTAACTAAGTCATCGCAAGGGGGTGGGGGCAGTATATTTATTTTGCTTTTTTGCTTCTAAGTATCGAATTCAAGAAATTTACAGATGATTTACAGATGTTACTGAATAATTAGAAAAACGTACAAAATTTTATGAGTAATGAAAAGTACAAAAAATACGACAGATCCATTATGTTAATACGAGGGCAGTCCGATGAGTACTTAGCCTTAATGCCCGATGGCGCCACTATCGCAAGAAAAAATGACGATCATGTAGTACGTTCCCGTAGACACCTACTGTCAAAATTTCAGCCGAATCGGACTCGTAGTTTTGTTTTTATCGCGTGTGGAAACGGGCGTGTCCGCGAATTTCAGAATAATGGAAAAAGAGCAATATCGGTCAGTGATTCGATTCTTGTTTTTGGAAGGGAAATCGCGTAGTGAAATTAAAGAGCGCTTGGACGCTGTGTACGGTGACCTTTCTCCTTCGATGGCGACTGTCAAAAATTGGTTCAACGAGTTTCAACGTGGCCGCACGTCGGTATTTGATGAGCCACGCCCGGGCGCTCCAAAAACAGCTTTCACAGAGGATAACGTGACAAAAATCCACGATCTCGTATTAGCAGACCGGCGATTGAAGGTGCGCGAGATAGCTGAGACAGTAGGCATCTCAAAAGACCGCGTGGGTTTCCTGCATGAAATTTTGGGCATGAAAAAGCTGTCGGCGCGGTGGGTGCCGCGTTTGCTCACTCCGGACAACAAGCGCAACCGTGAGACCATTTCAGAAGAGTGTTTGACGCTGTTTAAGCGCAATCCAAAGGAGTTTCTGCGTCTTTTCGTGACAGTAGACGAAACATGGATTCACTGGTACACACCAGAAACCAAGGAACAGTCGAAACAGTGGACTTCACCCGCCGAACCTGCTCCGAAGAAGGCGAAGACTGTTCCATTGGCCGGAAAGGTGATGGCCACCGTTTTCTGGGATTCACAAGGTGTGATCTACATTGACTACCTGGAAAAGGGCAAAACGATCACAGGGCTCTACTATGCCGAATTATTGGGCCGATTCGACGCCAAATTGCATGAAAAACGGCCCCATTTGGCGAAGAAAAAAGTCCTATTTCACCATGACAACGCACCAGCTCACACCTCCAGAGTCGCCACGGCAAAATTGGTCGAATTGGGCTACGAACTTCTACCTCATCCACCGTATTCGCCAGATTTGGCCCCGTGTGACTTCTTTTTGTTTCCAAACTTGAAAAAGTCACTCGCTGGGCAGAAATTCAAGTCGAATGAGGATGTTATCGCCGCCACGGAGGCCTACTTTGCAGACCTCCAGAAAACGTATTTTTCAGACGGGTTAAAGAAGTTGGAACATCGCTGGATGAAGTGTATCGAGTTAAAAGGAGACTATGTGGAGAAATAAATCGCCACTTTTCCAAAATTTTCGTTTTTATTTTGTAGGCTAAGTACTTATCGGACCACCCTCGTACATGAAATGAATGAACATGAAATGATCTCTATAATTTATTTAATAACTTTAAATCTATAGAACATTAAATCCTAGAGCATCTAGTTCTAAAAGTTTATGTAGAAATCCAATGGAAATATCAGAAAATCATTAGTATTCTGTAAATATTCGAAAAATATGGAAAATTCTTCAAAAACAAGAAATCTTTGAAACACTAGACATCAACGAAAATCTGTGTTCAGAAAAATCGTACTCCTAAAATGTATGTAGCGATCTAAAAGTATATTAGAAATATAAAAGAATACTAAAAATTGCTACGAAATTTTATGAGCGCTGAAAAATATGAAAAGACTATGTAAGTAATAGGAATTTCTAAAATACTGAAATTTTATACCAGACATTTTTTTCTCTATAATCAATGAAAATAATAAAAATGTATGAAGTTTTTTATCAAAACGCATCCGATGCTGAAAATTTACATAGGAATCTACAAAAATACTAGATCATTTAATTTAAGGAAGATTGAGAATATTGGAAAAATACAGAACGAGGTGATGAAGGTTTTAGAAATCTGTGGAATACTTGAAATACACAAAGAAGATTTTTTCTGGAATATTTATTTAACTGATTATTTATTTAATTTCGGAAATTTTAGATCCTATGGCATGAAGTTCTAGAAATCTATATTAGAATTTGAAAAAATACTAGATACTTACGGAAAACGTAGAAAATACTCCTGAATATTAATAGTACTCAGAAGTATGAAAAATATACTTGAAATATTCAAAATTAGTAAAATACTGAAAACCCATAAAGATATTATTTGTTTTCATGATTATTAAATTACTAAATATCAGTAAGTCCTTGAATCATAAAATATCGAATTCATCTAGGTATCTTAATGAAAATCCATAAAAATGACAGAAAATGGTTGAAACTGTATATAAATACTAAAAAAACGTTAAATACCTTAAGTACTGAAAATATATGAAATACAAATAAATTATCTTTAAAATACTGTTACCTGTAAAATTCTTTTACATATTGAAAATCATATAATTTTTAAATTCTAGATTATCAAATTCTTCAAACCTAAATAGCAATATACAAAAAAAAACTCAAATATTCTTGAACATTTTATAGACAGTATAAGGTACGAAAAATCTTAAAGTACAAGCACTCCATGAAAACAAGAAGCCAGATTATGAAGTACCTCAAACTTCTGCAAATATAATTTTCTCAAAAATCTATGAAAATACTGAAAATCTTCGAAACCTTGAATCCTTAATTATTGGATTTTAGAAATAAATGTAGAAAATGCCTAGAAATACAAGAAAATTTTCAAATTGTTCATATATATATTATGAAAAATAAGTACTTAGAGATGATAGAAATGAGATATTATGGTTTTGTATGAAAATTTGTATATTTCAAAAAGTAAAAGCTTGAGCTTGCAAATTAAATTCTAGTTTTTAATGATACTAGAACAAATTTTCATTGTACCAATGAAGTAAAAATATAATAACATTTTTAACATTCGAGTTTCCCCATTCATGTAAAGTTTTGTCATGACGTTTCTGTTTTTTATAGATTTTTACAACTTATTCAAATTTTACTTTCAAAATGTTACATACAGTTCTCATAGAAAAAAATGTACAATGTGAAAATCAATCAATTCTCGACATTAAAATAAGTTTGAGCTACTTTCTTCAATAGATATATTTTATAACTTTTTATCAAGACACCTGAAGTCTTACAAACTACAATGCTTGAAAGTTCGACGACATTCCATGGAAAAAAATTTTGTTATGGTAAAACCTTAATGAACTTAGAAACCTGAGATCTGCGAAGTCGAGTTTACGAAGAACTCGGTGAATTTCGAGCCTACAGCCGAGGAATCAATGCCGGGTACCCCTCGCGAAAATTGCCAGTCCTGCGTTGATAATAATCCAGCCTACCGGCATCCAGTTACGGAAAAGCGCAGCAATCGATCGTGGACGAGAAACGAGTCCTCGAGCAAGATCCAACCGTGTGCCCCGTTGCCCCAAGTCCCTACGGGGCAAAGGAGTCACTCTTTGATCGTCCCAGAACTTTGCCTATGCCGACCAGCATCGTGGGGTTGCAAATGCCCACCACCCCTTCAGGTATTTTCACGTCACAGGAGTGAAAAACACACTTTTCATGCCTGCTTTTAGTATAAATCATGTTTTACTTTTCTGTAGAGCTGGATATAGGAATTCATGTAAGGTTGTAATGATGGTTGCAAATGTCACAGCATGGACAATTTTTCAGTTCAGGGTTCTGCAAATCTGTGTTGTAGAATAAGAGAATCTAGCACTGTATACTCTGTAATTAAAAATTTTAAATTCTACATGCTAGGATAAGTAAGGTAGGAATTTCGAATTTGAAATCTAGAATATTATTAATTTATGTTGCAGTAAATTTACAGTGATATCCTTGAGAGTTTGGAACTTCTGTTGTCTAGAGTTAAGAATTCTCAAGAAATATTTTAAATTTTATATCTATGTTGTATAACCACCTTAGCAAGACCGGTGTCGCCGATTTGTCGCCACAAATCTAATTCGTGTTAAATATCCATTTGAAGCTTAAAACCTGTGTTTTTTAAATGAATTTTTAAACTTGTGCAGTAAAATGTAGGGTACCCGCCAAAATCAACGTTTTTTTATAAGAAATATTAATTCTTCTTAACCGTTCGAAAACTTAACTGAGAAACGTCATATACTGGGTGAAAAATCGGCAAGCGTTTCTTACATACCGATACTGGGAAAATTCGTTTTGGCGGTCAATACATATTTAAACTTACTTTACAGAAAACTTTTGTTCAAATTGAATAGTTCGTTCTATTCTAGTGAAAAACAGTTAATGTGTATGACGTAATATCTTTAAGAAATATCCATTTATTCATTCTTATGTAAAATTTAGGAAGATTTGAGTTTCAGATTATTGAACTGGATGAGTTTATTTAGAATAATTGATAATCTATAAATATTGATCAAGAGAAAAAATACAGTTTATATATAAAATAAACTATTTTCGAATAACAATATGTTTGAAAGTTAAATTTACCTCAAGCATTACTTTTGATTTGCAAATTAGTTTCCTTTTGAACGTGAATTAAACAACAAATTATTATATTATGGAAAATCATCTATGTACAAAACTTTTATTAAAGCCTGTTGTACAATTTTTTATAACTTGCAAATTTTACTAATGACGAATAAAATGTATTTCGCTAGGCCCGTAGCTGGGGGGGGGGGGCAAAGGGGGCGAAAACCCCCCTAAGTTCATCGTTTGCCTTCTCTGACATTCTCAAGTATTAAAATTTTCGGCAGAATCCTTGAATTCTATAAACTGCAATATTGACTTTGATACTCAAATTCGAACTATAATAAGCTATGATTGTAATTATGATTATAATTAACTATGATTATAATTAACTATGATTATAATTAACTATGATTGTAATTATCAAAATTGTAATACTTTAAAAATGTGCAATTTTTGACATTGAGACTCTGCCCTTGTAGAAATGTTTACGTAAACCTCATGTAAATAGCATGTAAACAGTTTACGTTTACTGTTTACACAATGTTTACGTAAAGATTATAGGATGTTTATGTTATGTTTGCATGAAGTTTACGTAAAATCATGTTTACATAAACTTTACATCAACATGCAGACGCAGTGGGATTTAAACTTTACGTAAACAGTGTTTACAAAAACCATTTTTGCAAGGGAGAAGTCTAAAATTTGTGAATTCCAATAATGTAATTTTAATTGTCGATTTTCCAGTCGGAATGTTTATTTGTATTTCACACTTTGTCGACGTTTCAGCTCTTGGTTTGTGCCATTATCAAAACCTACACCTTACACCTTGTAAATTCTATATTTTGAGAAACTCAACTTCGTATTTTCATACGTATTGATGTCAGTAATAACAAGTATAGTATTTTACGTTTCAGAATTTAAAACGTTAGGACTTGAAATTTTAGAATCTATTTTAAATAAAAATTGTATAATTTATCACAGGAACAGAATTTTCAAAAACTTCTTTTCGGAAATTCATAATCCGAAAATGTTGTGCTATTCAGATTTTAGCATTGCCTATACATTCTAAATCTTAGAACCCTCAGATTCAATATTAGAACATTAGAAATCACAGAGTCTTCACCTATTTAATATATTTTGAAATTTTGCTTTTATCTCAACAATAGATAGCTCAAAATTTTGGAACTTAAGGCCCTTTAATAATATTTTAAAGCATATTCAATATTTTTTAATTCTAAATATTACAAAAGCTTCAAAAAAGAGATGTAAATTAATTTAAAAAATTGCATACATGATTATATAAACTCGATAAACAATCAAAATTTATGATTCTTACGAAGATTTATTTCAATTAATTAACTTTTCAGGGATTTTAAGGGAATAACAAATTTATGCACTGTGTATTTATTTATGTGTATTATTAATGATTAATGCACTTTGTACATTTGCTAATATAAATCTGAAAAAATTGGCGAGTCATAAAAAGTTACGGAAAAGCCTAATAAAATAAACAAATGTATACGAAATTGAAAAAGTTTTCGATAGTTTGCATATGTTTGAAAATTGACAAATTTCAGAAAATCAAAGGAACATCAAAAACTTTGAAAACTCATGATAATTCTTGAAAACTCGGATAGTTGGTGGAATTTTAGAAACTGTTCATTAATTTTGTCGATTTTATTCAGTATCATAGGAATTCTTTTAATTTATGCATTAATGTTGTTTTTATTATTATTATTCTGGATAACCTAAAAATGTTCAAATATTCTGTAAAATAATAACGAATTTGACAAATTTTTACAATGTTTGGAATGTTTAGGATAGTTCGTATTTCGTCAAAGATTTTGAAAATTTCGAAAGACTAAAAAAAGCTGAAAATTGAATAAACAGTCAGAAATTTTGTACTTCAAGAAATTTGTAGAATTTGAGAAAATTTTCACAAATTTCGTAGATTGTGTAGGTTAGTGTATTTCTTTGAAAGCAAAGTATAAGGTTTACTCCATTTTTCAACATGAATTTGAAAAACTCGTCAAGTATTATAAGAACAGAAAGACTAATGAATACGTATATAAGACGAATTAATATTTTCTATTTTAGAAGTTTTTATGCTTGAAATTTCGAAAATTGTAAAAAATCGAAAAACATTGAAAATTCGACGATAATCAATAACTACCAAAATTTGGTAAACTTACAGAGTTTATAGAAAAGTTTCTAAATTTTGTAGATTGCAAAATGTGTGGAAAGTTACGTAAAATCATAAAAACTGTGTAAGATATGTTGAAAATTTTCATGAAAATATCGTACACAAAACTTCGATTGTATTGAAAATTTCAATAAAAATATAGAATTTTAGACAATATTGATGAATTTTGTCAACTATGAAAAATTTCGATGATTGAGTGAAACAACAGTTTGTTAATTGATGCATTTTTGCGTCGGAATTTCCAGATATTTTACCCATCACAATGTTCGAGTGTTAACAAGGTAAAAATGAATCTAAATCATTTGCATGAATTCGTTAATTTTTACAAATCGAAAATGAGGCACTTATTCTATCTCAAAAATTAGTTTTGGTTTTTTTAATTCCTGTACAGTTTTGTTCATGGACAGTAGGTCCCTTTTTTTGGATCGCATCACAATTCACAATATAATTTATTCCAAAGAGAATTCGCCGCTTATTTTAACTGATTTCACATTTGCTTTCGTGTAAAAAACTTGAAAAATAATTTCTTTTCATACAAATAATTATAATAAATTATTTTATTGAATGCAATGATACCTATTCAAAAGAAAAAAATTCATAATAAAACAGAGCCTCGTAAAACCCTAATTGGAAATTTATTAATTAGTCGTCAATCAAATATCGAGCCCAGTGATCGGCGCTTATAATCCCCAGCCTTGGTTGCATGTGCGCAATTGACGTTTTACGCTTGTCTGGCGATTCCGGGCAAGTGAATATTGAAATTTGTTTTTGGTCCCGACATAACTAGACGGCAATTTAGGTCGACGCTCGAGCCAATCCCGACTGTACTTGCGACGACGTTTCGCCCGCGCCCGAATGTCCCTGCTCGCCTAACGAGCGTAGATTCTCGAGAAATCGCACCAAATGCGCAAAGGCCAAAAAATGCGCAGCGCGAATTTCTAAGTTGAACATGGTCGAGAGACATGTGGATGGAAATCCAGGGTTTGATGGAGACCTGACGGTTCCTGGCTCGTACGTTCAAAGCCAGAGAAGCCATTTGTTTGACAGGGAATCTCCACGAAGTGCCAGTGTCTCGAGACACAATTCCCATACAAAAAAGTCGATAGCTTTCAGCCAGTCAATGTTTTACGACGATGGCAATGAAAGACAAGTAAGAGATGTTGAAATTCTCCGAAGATATCGATATTTTGGATGATGAGATGTTAGCAAGGTTTGGAAAGTTATATGGGGAATGATAGCATGTTGCAATACTGTTAAAAGGGTATAAAATGTGACTTGTTACGTTACCAAGGGCTGTACTGAAAACATTTTCAGGAGGGTTTTTTCAAAATACCTGTTTCTCGTTGTAAGATATTTTGAACATTCAGAAGTTAAATTTCTATGCACTGATTCTCTAATAAGTGTCTGTAATGTTTTTCAATTGGATCATATTTTTATCGATGTCATTTTAGCAATCTGTCAACGACGATTTTTTTTTCTATTTTTTGCAAATGGAAGATTTTTGAATTTTTTCACTTTTTTCAAATTTATATTTCATATTGCAAATATATCATTTATCGATATCATTGAGGATGTAAGCCATACGTGTAAAATACCGATATCTTCGAGAGAAAAATCAGTAATCAAACGTATAAATAAAATAGCAACGATTCTAGACAGAGACGATTTTGAATGAGAAGGATTTGCAATACGATTCTGGAACTCGAAACGATTGCTTCGGAAGAAACGCGACACCTAAAGTGGAAGATTTGTACAGAAATAATGTAAAGGGTATTAAGAGTTAAAACAATATTTCCAAGCAAGATTTTATGTCGATGAAACTTTTGTTAATTTGGTATTCAAGAGATCAAGAATTATAAAAATGGAAAAAGTTCTTTATGCACTTCAAATTAAGTAATGTATAATCCAATTAAGAAAATATAATTAAGTTACACTGAAAATGGAAAATTATGATACTTGAAATGTACAGTCTGAAAAACAAAACATTGAATTTTTAAAATAATTTTGCAGATTTGAGAATTAGCCTGACTTTCAAATTCAGCAATCTAAATTACCTGAAAATTATTATATTGAAACAATTCGATGAAAGCTTTTACTTTTGTGTGAAGTTGATCTAATCAGTTTGCTTGAAAACTAATACGAGAAAGCATTTTTGTGAACATTGTAAACATTTTGTAAACATGTACCAGAAAATTTATGTGAACAAATTTTATAAGAGTTTCGTAGAGAAATCTTATTTTCAATTTTTAAACTTACGAAGTATCATATGTGAGGATAGTGACATGTTACATAAGGATAGTCCGTGTCTGCCAACTTTGAAAATGAAATTTCACGAATATTCAATGGACTTTTTATTAAAAAAATACACTTTAAGACCAACATTAAAAATTTTATCCTCTAAAATTTGTGTAACACCTTATTAAACATCTACGACAGACTAGGAATTCATAAAATAACTGTTCCATGAACAAATAATAAAATATGCCAACAATTAATGAAACTTGAAACGTTAGATTCTAAAGCATGGAATTCTAGAAATTCAAATCGGAATCTATAAAAATCTTCTAATGTGCTAGAAAATCAGACCAAATTAAATGAACATACAAAAAAACCCGAAACACTAGAATTGAACAAGAAATTTTCGAATGCTGAATTTATAATTTCGGAAATCTATAAAAATTCTAGAAATTTATTAAACTCTTATTCCCAGAGCACCGAATTTTAGAAATATATGTATGTCGAAATTCTATAAAAAAACTCAAAAATTCTAAATCTTCTAGAAAATTTTACAAAATGCAATACTAACAGAAGATTAAAAGAAATAATAAGAGTACACAATTTTATTAGATAGCTGTAACTGCTAATTGAGTTTTTTTTTAAATCCATATAGAATTCGGAAATCAATGAAACTTTGATTCCCTGAGCATAAAATACGAGAAGATTCTTTAAATAGTATAAATCATTGAAAAATGCACGAAAAATTACAAGTACTTGAAATCTAATGTTTCAAGATAAAGTATTCAAAATAGTTGAAATATTTCAAACTTTGAATTCGAGGAAATGGCATTCTAGAAATCTGGAAGAGTATCTTAAAAATGACCAGAAAATTCTACAATATATTATAAATACTAAAAAAATATGAAAATACTAGAAATAGATTGAATACTAAATATTCAAATAACTTCAATAACTAGAGCGCCGAAATCTAGAAAATTTCTACAGCTATTCATAAGATTGCTTAAAGGTCCTTCAAATGGCATTAAATTGAAGAAATACGAGAAATTGTAGAAGAATTATAAATCTGAGGATATGATGTTTTTGGAAATAACCATTAGAAAGCAAAAAGTTTTTTAAACTTCGAATCATATCCATCCATAAAAATACCAAAAAACATGAAAAAATACTTGAAAATCCTCGAACATATTTTTGATACTAAAAAATACGAAAGATTAAAAAAAATTTTTAGAATCCAGGTATACATGATTGCTTAAAAAAATCTTCGAAAGCCTTTGGAATTTTGAATTCTATAAGATCAAATTTTAGATACTTACGTAGTAATCTAAAGGAATATCAAAAAACTCTTCAAATTGTATATGTCGTAAAAAATACAAAAAATATATATCCATAATTTATTTCCAATATATCGATATTGAATATTAGATGATCCCTATATATTGTATAAGCTGACATTGATATTATTTTTCATTTTGATTCCCATCCCTTGTTTACATAATGTTTACATAAAGTTTACGCAAAAAGATCCGTATAAGAAAACTAAATACAAGGTTTTCATTTCGTACAAGCCTAATTTGCAGGAACTCGTTTGAAAGGCAATGTTACCTTAGCACGAATTAAAAATGTGTCCTTTTTTTCACGAGAATCTAGTAGAAGAGAACGCTTTTGGGGCAGACAGCGAGCGCCGCGTGGACGCTGGTCCCATCGGGGATATCGCGTCGTTCACGGACGATGAAAAAGAGTCCGCCTCGATTGAAACGCGCACTGTCAGTTCTCGGGGTCGCGGTAACAGCGGCTTTTTCAACTCGGAAGACAAAAAATACGACCATCGGATGGTGCAAGTTTCGTCGGCCAGTTTCAAGAGAAACCACATCCAAGTACGAACAATGAACCAAACCATATCCTTAAAATACTATATTACCTAACAAGTGTGGAAAAGTTTTCTTTTCCACACTTTCTCTCGCAGATTAATTACAAAACTGTTTTACGCTAGTTAGTGAAGATAGAGAGCTTTTACGAATGATGTTCAAGTTTTTGAGTTTCTTCTTACGTTCTTCACTTTGCATCACGTCACAATGTAAAAAAGATTGGAGTTAGTATGAAAGATTATCATCATTTATGAAAGTACACTATGAATTTTTCTCACGGAGTTCAAGAAAGTATCTGATTCGTTTTTTTTTCTCAAGAGGGACAAACTCGTGAAATGCAAATTTTCTCAAGTAAGCGTCGGAAATTTTCAAGAAAAGTCGTGCAAAATTTTTCGGATCAAGGAAATCAGTCCCTCCATGTTCGTCCCGGGACTAATAGGATTCTTATCATTCGTAATTCTGGTTTCTGTGTCTATGATTTGGATTTGTAATTACCTTTATTACCACCCAAATATCCTGCGGCGAGAACCGTATAGACGGTTTCGTCGGGGATATATTTGACGAAAATTCATGAATAAATGGAAGATAATGAGGATATCGTGTTTTTGGCTTGGGTCTTTGAAATGGTATAATCTAAGAAAAATAAAATACTGTGGTCAGAAAATGGTAAAGAATATCAGAGTTTGGAAGGAACGCGTTACTCTGAAACGTTTCATTTTTTACTGTAACGATGACATAATTCGTTACATTAATTAAAAAGTAACGATAACGGGAACGAGTCACTTTTTTTCGGTAACGAGTAACGAAAATCCCGTTATTTTACATTACTTTTATCTGTCTCATTAAGTTTTTAGCACAATTTGTTACTTTTTGAGGAATGTTCCAAAATGAGATATGAGTAATTTTTAAATTCTTCATTTTCGAATAAAAAATTCTATGTTTATAATTTTTAATAGAACAATATGGAGTATTTGTAGTTTGTGTAAAAATATTAACGAAGAATATTTTTTTTTACTTTTTATTAGATACTTTCACAATTCAATGCGTTGAAGTTTAGAAATTCGCATGAAAATATACAAAAATACTTAAAATCTATAGATCTCAAAATCTATAGCAGGATGTGTAAGATCCAGAGGTGCTGCTAGAAAATCTCATGAAATATAATGAGTACAAAAAGAAAAAAAAAAAAATACTCAAAATACTCAAAATACTAGATTTTAGTAAGTTTCATGGTCTCTGATTCTTTAAAAATTTATGTAATTCCAGGAATATAAAAACTTCAACTCCTTGAGCTTAATTGAACTCTTAAAATATATGTTTATAGAAGTCTATAGAGACATTAGAAAATTTTTCAAATCCTATAACTGTTAAGGGAAAAAAATTGATGGCACTCTAAATCTATAAAGAAACTATTTTCTGCAAAATCGATCGAAATACTTCAGAAATTACGAACTTTCAATTTATCTCAATCTGGAAATTCAAAGAGATATCTTTAATAAAACTCAAAAATTCTACAACATTCTATTAATACATAGATATACATATATAAACTCTATATTATGGTACCAAGAGAAACATTTTCACAGAAAATACAGTACCTATGTGGATAATTTTTTTTACCTCATTGATAGCTAAAATACTTTTTTAATTAAGTTTTGTCTGACAGTTTGAGCTCAACGGACTTCAAGGGCACGATGGTATCACGTGTGTGATTTAAGTATTGACACGCGCATTATACTTTGAAATTCCGGGTAAATCGATATCCCACCAATATTCTCATTGATGTCGACACGTACCAAACATTCCGTAACTGCACGAACACGGAGCAAGTCAAGGAATCCAACACCGGAAAAATGTTTTCACGTCTCGTGTTCACAGGAAAAACCTGTCGTCCATTTCCAAAAGCTCTTTTCAACGATTTTTCAAAGTTCACTTCGTTTAATAGGTTATTTCTCAGCAGCGTAGAGTAGTTAAAAAATGTTTTCTGATTTTTTTCATTACTAGATAATGTTATTTTTGCATTCAGAAATCTGAAAAAATTTTCGTTTCTGCCAGAAAATTAAAAATCATATGCTCCCAAACCAAAAATTTCTTTGTTTTTTTCAACTTTCAACATTCTGTAGTATTGAATTACAACGCAGTTTCTTAGAAGTTTGGTATTATGTTTATCAAATACAGTAAAAAATACTATCGAAATTTTGAAACCATATTGATGAAATAGAAAAATTTCCAAAAAATGTGACTCAAATCATGCATTCATATATAAAATCGTTTTGGTGTAAATTCTGGGGAAGATCCAGATTTTCCCTCTTCTGTCACACAGACATAATGATAATTTTCCGGGATGAAATACGTCGTAAATGGTTAGAGACTCTCCTATCTCCACAATTCATCTTTTCTTGTTGAACTCGTCAGTCAACGAAACGATGCGTTGGGGAATGTTTCAGTTTTTCTTACTGTGCTCCATTGCGTGCACGCAGCGAGTGCTCGCTGCTGCGGTTGGCGAACAAACAAACTTTGCTACACAAACTGCAAACATCGAAGGATGCTACGAATGTGGAGATTACAGGTGAGACTTGAATCTTACTGAAATTAACTTTCAACCACAAGTCTAATTATGTTTTACCAGAAATAATAAAAATAAGAATGTCGTTTTCTCAAGTCAATTTTCCTGTTGAATCTTTACAGTTTCAAATTTAATTATTAAATAAATTAACAAAAAAAAAGATTATTTTATAAAGGATTTGGAAGAAATGAGTTACTCCAAAACATAACTTTTATCGTTTTCTTTTGTGATAAAAAATTGAGGTTCTAGATAATGTATATGAACACAACGTGTATCCTTCAACCCTCACAAATTTGTGTTTACTTCGATACTCGATTACATAAAACATTTTTTTTTATATTTAGTGGAAACAATTAGTATTGTCTTATTCTTCTTCAAGCTTTCAGCTTTCTTTAACGAGCCCTTTTAGAGAACCAAATAACAAACCAAAGGAGCTTAATAAAGGAAGTTGAAAGCCTGCAGGAAAATAGAAGAGTATAAATTGTCTCCAAGAAGTAAAGAAATGAACTTGCTTAAAGTGAGCAAATATCGATCTTGAAGTCCTTCAATGACAAAATATTTTAGTTTGGAGTTTTTTAGAAAAGACTATTCTTTGGGATTCAAAATAATCTAAAATGTTTTTTTTTTTTTTATCATGAATGTTTTACTGTCATGATAATTACCTTTTGCGAAGCCAGCAACTACCCTTGATTACGAAATAATTCCTTTTTTTACAATATACGATAACATTTTTTTTCTTTTCTTCAGATTAGCAATAAAATAAATGTATCTTTCATCTGGTCACAAAATAAGTCTTTATTAATCTCGTGATAAATTATTTTAAAATTCAGGTGTCCTGAGGATCCAGGAAAATGTCTCCTCGGCCCTGCATCAGATACTTGTAAATGCTGCGAGACCGGCATTTGTGCAAAACTTATAGGAGAAGCATGCTGGAATTCGAGCATCCCTGAGTTGCCGTCAAAAAGACGTAACGACGGTTTCTGCGCAGAAAACTACAAGTGCCTACTACGTTCGGATTTAGGGCCGGAAGTAAGAGAGCGTTTATTCATTAATTTTCCTTCATAACATTTAATTATCATGCATTGTGCAGAGTTTCACAAAATATGATCTCCATAATTCTCAATGGTTTATATAATTTATTATGGACAGCAATGTGAAAATTACCAAAACAAGATATAAATGGATAATGTGAAAATTTTTTCTGAACATAGGTTTATGCCCTCGGAACCAGTTATTCAGATAATTACCTTTAATTTTAAACCGGAATTCAATCATTGAAATAACTGGTCCACGAATGTGGTAATTCTTGCATTCCACGTAAGAAAAACGAATTACTACATTTCTTTTTCTTCCAGTGGTTTTCTCTTTTTTTCTGAATTTTTGTACGCATCACTTTGTTCATAACAGGAAAAATCGGATCGCGGTCAGCGGAAGTTTGGAAACATTTGTCATTTGAACATCTGAGAATCTCGCAATGTAAGGAAAGTGATGTTTGAAAGACGAGACGCCTACGTTCATAAAATCATACAAGATGCGCTAATTCATAAATAAGTGTCACCGACCCCCCTCCCCTTACTGTCTTTTAGCTTTTTAAGATGAATTAAGTTATCGACGCACTTACTTGGGAGAACTTGAGGGAAATCAAATTAGAGCGCTTAAATTGTATATGTTGGGTCCGCAAAATTTTGTAGTATTCCTTGAAATTTTTTGTTTTGAGAATACCTTCTTAATTTCATACAAGTTTTTAAGAGTTTTATCAAGTTCGTAGAGGTTGAGAAAAAAAAACTAATGGAGATAATGATTGCTAAAAATTACTAGAAAAAATAACAGAATGAGATTGAAATTTTAGAGTTGAAAAAAGTAATTTAAAAACGGATGTAGAAGGTTCAGAAAATTTTTTATAAGAGAAAAATACTGCGTTACACGTAAAAATGGATAAACTTTCTTTTAAATGACCTTGAGTAATATCATCTGAATCTTGTAAAAAAGTATTAAGAAAGTTTTAAGGTATCTAAAAAAGATGAGCTTTCTTGTTTCAATTAGGGGTGGTAGAAGATGTGGCGATGATGAACAGTTCTACCCACCTGAAAAATTTTGAATAAGTAAAACACACGAAAATACCCACAAAAAATTTATTAATGGACAGATTTGAGTTTCACAGAATCCTTTTTCAAAGGACATTAACATTTCCTAAAATTCGAGGTATTATCAAAATTTTCAAAATTATGGTCGACCTCCGAACGGCATAAAATTTGTGATTCTAAAACGTTTTATGAATGTAAAGTACAATATCTGTAATTCTCTAAAATTTTCGAAACTCTTTAGAATCTACGAGATTTATAAACATTTTCTGAAATTATACCATTTTTTAAAATTTTCATATTTGCTGGTAGTCTTCAAAGTTTAACATTTTTGTGTTTGACAATTTTTTTTTAAATACACTCAATTGTCAGTTTGGTTGGCTTAAACAAACGTTTGATCGATATATGACCAAACAAATATTTGGTTAGTTCAAATAAATTTTTGGTCCCAGCAAATAAGTTTTATTGGGCTATAATATATTTTTGGTACCGACAAACACATTATATTTAGCAGTCATTATTATTTGTTAGACTGAAACAAAATTTGTTTGGGTTTAATTATATTTGTTTGTCTATACCAAACATATAATTGAGTCAACAAAATTTTTGTTTGGTCATATATATCGTTTGTTTGAGCCAAACAATTCAGTTTTTAAGTGTAACAAACATATTACAAATTTTGAAAAATTGAACATATTTCATAAAAATTTGTCCAACTCAGGATTTTTCGAAGTTTTTGAATATTTTTCAGGTTTTCAAAATTTTTATTGAAAAATGAAAAAAATCGAAGATATTTTAAAAACATTTTAAAGACATAGAAAATCTACAAAATCTATGAAAACTGTAAAATTTGATAAGTTTTTTTTGAATTTCATACGATTGTTGACAATCTTTCAAACTTTCAATGGTTTGGAATTTTTTGAAATTTTCAAAGTTTCAAATATAACTTGATCTATTATTAACTTTCGAATTCCATAGAAATTCGTTTAAATTACTAAGATTCACTAATTTACTGATTCAGATTTTTCATAAAAAAATGAAGAAACAACGCTATGAAAAAATGTGACACTAAATATATTCTATAAAATTTATTATCAGTACCTCGAATTCTAGAGTTGAAGAATTTTTAAAAATTATTGAGAACTATGTGAACTTTCAAATATTCTTTCAAGATCTCAAAAGTATGAAAATTTCAAACATAAAAATACGAACTATTCAAAAATTTTTGAATTTAGTACAAATTCATCCAACTTATTGAGATTTTCAAACATTTTTTATAACTTTTATACTGTCTTAGATTTTCATTGAACCATCAAAAAAACGTTTCTATGCATATTTTAATAATATTGTATCATAATAAACTTCTCACACACATTTCTGACCGTTTCTGAAATTTGTAACATTTTTAATATTATTTCAATTTTTCAAAATTTTTTTAATTTTAAACATATTGTAAACTTTCAAAAACATTCCAATTAATTCAAAATTTGTTCAACTCATCATTTGGATTTTATGTTATTTTGCATTACTTTTCGGGATTACCAAATTTTTGTTTGACAAATAAAAAAACGTCAGTATGCTTAGTTATTTACTATAACTATCAATACAATCAAAAAAGTCTATGAACACTTGTTGGAATTCTAAAGATTCGTCGAATTTTTCAGAATTATTGGGTTTCTTTGAAATTGCAATATTCTACAATTTTATAAAATTCGCAGGATTCCAAATATGATAGCAACCACTAAAAACTTCTCAAATATGGAAATATACCAGTCTGTAAGTTTTTCTGTAATTTTCCAATACTTCCAAAGTTTTTTCGAATTTTATCAAAAAATGAAGCTAACACAATAATACATAATTCAAAAAAATATCATAAAAAATAGAATTCACATAATTTAGGTAAATTCTGTGGAATCCTATGATTTTCTCAAATAGGTATTTTTGAATTGTGAATAATCTTCTTAATTTTTAATGTCTGTTTATTTCTTCAAATTTCCGAAATTCCGAATATGATGCAAGCTTTTTGAAACTTGATAAATTTTTATATAAATCCTTCAAGCTCATGGCAATTATCTGTAATTTTTATTGCTTTTTAAATTATTCAGAATCGTTTCAAAAAATATCATCATTATCACGTTTTTTCTCACTCTCCCTCATTCCTGAAGTGTCAATTACGACCCACTTGAAATACTATCTTTTTGCCAATAAATTTTTTTATGTAGCTCAAATCAATCATTTCGCTGGCCCAGCAAAAAAGATTTGTTGGATCGACAAAAATACGAGCTACTCCTGCCAAATAAAATTAGTTGTCGCAAGTTGTGTTGAAACAGCAAATATTTTTGCTGCTACAGCAAAATCCTTTATTCCTGTTCTGTCTAACTGAACGGGGAGAATTCCTTAACTCGTCTTAAAAACTTCCATCTGTATTTCAGGATGAGCCAGAAGCCGTTTGCGTTTGCGATGAAAGCAGCGAAGCTTGCGGCACTAACAATCAAACTTACCCGACGCCCTGCGATCTGAAGGAGGAGTCGATGAGAACGAAAAATCCATCCCTCATGTTAAGCCATTTGGGACCGTGCTTATCGCGCCCATGGTTTATCAGCCCACTGGAGAACGTGGCGTCGGGCTCTGGTCAACGCGTTGCTCTTAATTGCGAAAGCAAAGGTTTCCCGGTGCCGGACATCATCTGGGAGTTCCATTCGACAAACGGGGGAAAAGTTTTAAGGCTACCGAGTACGCTGGGAATCACTTTTTTCCTTATCTCGCTGTTTCGACTTCATTCTGCACGTCGCTTTTAAAGGCCCGAGACTCGGGATTATTAAAACTTTTATCGCTCCTTTTTTTTCACGATAAAAACCGGCCAAGGAGAGACAAACAGTTTTACGTTTTTGGAGGAAAGGCCACCCTAAAATGAAAAAAACTTTAGGATGATTGTTTGAAATATGTGAAAATTTTTAGACCTTGGCTAACCCATTAATTGGTCTTTTAAACGATTATTCTCAATGGTCAATATAGATTTGATTTAAAGGTAAGCAATTATTATGAAATATAATAAGAAAATGTTTGAAAACAAAATATAAGGTTTTGGAGGGTAGTCGGTGTATAATATGTATGGCCAAAGGACTATGTTTAAATAGACTCTCGATGTTTTTTTTGATACTATGATGATTTTTTCTTTTTTTTTTTCACGTATTATTTATCACTGCAGGCAATGTGTTTTCTTTAATTGAGGTGAAAATATGTTGAAAATTGATTCATATTTTTCCCTTTGAATTACAACGGAACTTCAAAACCGAATTGAGTTGAAATATTTTTTTACGTGAAGTGTAAGGGAATCTTATTTCAGAGTTTGAATACGTTGTATTATTTGACATTTCGAAAATTTGAAAGAATCTGTAAACGCTGAAAATTTTGAAGATTGTGAATGATTATACAAAATTTGAAAAATATATAAAGTTTCATAAAATGTTCATGAATTTTTTTGATTGTGTTTATTATCATTTTTCTTCTGAATATTCATAAGTTTTTTTTTTTTCATTTTCTAATAAAAAATTCTCTATCTTGTAAGTATGAGAAATTACAAAAAGTCTTTGAAGAGTCTTTGAAAACTTTGGAAATGTCCAAGATTTGTAATAGTTCATGAAAATTGAAGAATATGTACAATTTCAAAAAATCTTCCTAAATTTTTGTGATTAGGGATAATTACTCTACATCTCTGAAAAATTTATGATAAAAAAATCTGAACATCCTACAAAGTATAAAAAAAAGAACAAAAAATCCTTATGAGTTCGACGCCTTTCTATACCTAAGATTTATAAATTTTTGAGTATATTGTGTTATGTTCGAAATTCGCAAAATTTTATAAAATCATGAAAAATTCCAAAATTTAAGATAGTATTGATAATTTTAGATATTGTAATCATTATTATATTTCTTTGAAGTATGCATGATATTTTTTCAAATTTTATTAGAAATCTGAAAAATTCAAAAATTATCGAAAAGTTATCACAAATTTGATCAAGTAGGGGCAATTATGAGAAAATTTGAAAAGTTTTGAATAGTGTGTATTACGTTTAATACTTTTAAAATTTTAAATAAATACTAAGCCGTTGAAAATTTTACAGAAAATCAATGTTTTTGTACTACTATCAGAAAAATTGTTAGTTTCATAGAACAGTAATAAATTTCTTAGATTGCCTTTATCATTAGATCTTTTCAAAGTATGTTTCATGATTTTTTCTTATTTTTGTAATTCAAAATTCCTGAACTCAAAAAATTTTGGAGAATTGCATTAACAATAACGCAATTGATATTTTTTCAAATTCCTGCAAATGTTAACATTAGTTTAAACATATTTTAAATTTATGAAATTCGAAAAAATCTAAAAACGTTTAACTATTCAAAAAACTTCCATAATTCTATACGATTCGAAAAATATGTAAAGTGTAATAAAACTTTCATAAATTTCTAGATTGTCTTTTCATTATCATATTTCTTTTGTGTATATATGTCTGGTGAAGTTATTTCCACTGTTTATCATGAATTTGAAAAATTACGAAAGTATCCCAGAGTATTAGAAAATTTTATAGAATTTCACAAATTTATCTAAATTAGTATAGTTCTAAATAGTTTCTATTCTATCCGAAACTTCGAAAGTTTTGACTTATGTCAAAGACTTGAGTTGTAGAAAAGTATTTAAAAAAATTCAAAGAAAATGAGAAAAAGTTCATTAATTTTAAATATTGTAGAAAATTTCGTATAACTTGCAAAACTGCATATTTATCCTTAAAATTTTTCCAGATCAAGAATCTTTTAAACGGACGAAGACAGTCAATATTGTTCAAAAAATTTCATTAACAAAACATTATTCCAAAGAATGTTGATAAATGTTTGTGAATTTGGATAGTTCTGAATAGTTTTTATTGTGTTAGAAATTACTAAAATTTTGAAAAACAAAATGACATTCAAAATTTGACGTTCAAAACTTTAAAGACGTCTGTAGTAGGGAAGTCTTGAAAAAATTTATATATAACGAGAAAATATTCAGTCGTTTTGAATATTGTGGAAAATTTCGTATAAATTTTGAAACTGCGTATTATCCTTCAAATTTTGTCAAATCAAGATTTTTGTAAACGAAATACTATTCCGAAAATTTCAATAAAAATACATTATTTCAGAGAATATTGATTTTGTAAATTATACAAAAGTATAAACGATCAATCAAAACAAAAATTCTAAAGTTGATGGAATTTTGTGATGATATTATAGCTTCTCTGACCCATGAAGAATTTTCCAAGTATGCAGTAAGTGCTGCCCTTCACCCCCCACATCTTTTGCCACCCTCAATCACAATAATAACTCATTTCCTCACCTTTAGGCCAGGAATTAGAAGCAGTGGTGAGCACAAGAGAAGGTCCCGAATCTTTCATGATAACATCTTGGGTGCTGCTCGCAAATTTGAATCCCGACCAAGTTGGAACCTACTACTGCATCGCTAACAACTCCTTAGGATTGTCCAGCACCAGTTCTTCGATTTCTCTATTGTAATATGCAAACCCAAGAAGTATCCAATGAAACCATCAAAAGCGAAAACGCAGAATTTTCAATTACTCAACGTAGCTTCTGATTTTATTTTCATCGTTTTTACAAATATTTTACACAAAAGCTGTATTCCCGTATAACGTTATTAAAAATTCAACAGCAAACAAGTTGTGTGTCATTTTGTGTTCCTGGTTCTAAGCCTCCGTAAAAGTGTATCTGGAACGTGAAAATTCATGTTAGGAATACATTGATAAATAAATTCAGAATCAAGTGGATCTTCATCATTCAGCCTTACCAAAAAGTTAATGGTGTCTAGTCCTTTAGAAATCTACCAGCTGTCACGTGAAGGAGGTGGCCTAGGAAAGGGCAAAAATTGTTTGTATCATTATTCAATATCAATATATATTTCAATTCATCAAAATCTTTTGTGAATCAGAATACTTAAAACAATAATAAGACTCAAAAAGAACTGTTTTTTCGATAAAACCCATTGCCTTCGTGTCAGAGTACATCTATCGGAAGTAATTCGAACAAATCGAAACTTGATGCATTTCCCGCACAAAAATTTCATGAATCTTTTCTCGAACTCACTCTGGAATTCGCCAATTATCGCGATCCATGACGACAGTTTCCGGGCTATCATTTCTGGAGTGCAAAAGTACTAGGTCTTTTATGCCTCGGTCTTTCCGGTAAATCGACGCCAAGCAATGTGCCGTTGGTGTACTGAATATCCAAAGCACAACGCATATAAAAGCTGCGAACCAGAATCCGTTCTGAAAGAATGTAAGGCTTTGAAAATGAAGACAGAGTATCGAGGAAAAACAATTTCATGGGAGAGAAGAAAACTCTGGGTTCTTCAATTTGCGCTTTGCAATGATCTTTTTCTTTGATTCTGATAGTCATAGAAAAATCATTGGTGCTGAAATCATTACTTGCTGCAAAAGCATGGAGAAGAAGGTTTCGTGCTTTTATTGTCAGAGGTTCTTCTCTTTGTGAGCATAGCAAAAGTTACCAAAGGGCCTAAAATGTGTTGGCAGATGAGAAACTTGATGCCTTGGAGTATGTCCCACAGTGGTCTACATTTTGCCACTTCGGTCCCCATTTCTGTCACCACGTATTTACGCCATTGGTCTAAGTAACCGCTTAGTCTGTCCTTGAAATACTTCGTTCTCTGATAGATGAATGTAAAATTATGAACAAATCATGATTTTTGGAAGTGGGTAAATTAAAAAGAACTTTGTCTTAGTGATTCATTCATCACATTTTGAACAGCTTATTAAATATTACGCAAAATAGTTCTTTTTGAAAAAGATCAGGTCATTATTTATAATAATGTACTCGCCATTTGAGCTATTGTCTCTCCCTGATTGTCAATGTAATACTGAATCGTTTTCAGATGAGAAAGCGACTGATTCACTTGTCGTTGCAATGGCTGCATTTGCAGCTCGAGCACCGCCAATTGATAAACCAGTTCATCTTGCATTTTCATCAGGGGTTTTACTTTTCTCGATGACAAATCGCGCATGGAGGCGGAAATCCCGAGTAAATCGCGTGCATTTCTTCGATCCCTCATTTGTCGCGCTACGTTATCTGAGAAAAAATTTGCAGGAGTCATCGATCGCAATCAAGAAGACAAACTTTTTGGAAAACAAAAAAGGAGAGATGTAGAAAAAATGATAGAGGATTGAAAGTGACTTTTACTACACCACATGTTTGAATTTCTCTATTCAAGTTAGGAATATCATTATTGTTTCAATTTCTAAATATTTGGGATTGATACATTCAAAAATTCAGTTATAAATTAACGTCAAGAGATCTAAGTTTCTATTCTTGAATAATAAAATTTCTTTCAATATCTGCATAATTTACAATTAGATATTTGACTTTTTCGAATATGTTTAGCATTTCACAGTGTATCTCCCATTATTTAAGTATCGAACTTTAAGAAGTAAGAAGTTACAAACATTTGCAAAATACACAATCTCAAATATTCAAATAAATTTTCAACTTCTAAATTATCGAAAATTTGTATTAAATGATTAAGATTCTTAGACTTCAAACATTAAAATTGTCGGAGTTTCTTAATTTTTTGAATAACTGACTTATTCCAATTTTTTATTTTGTAATTCTTAAGACCACAATTTCTATAATAAATGGTTCAAAAACTTGTTATATCCCCCAAGTAATTTAGGTATTTATAAAGTTTTTATAAAACTTCTTTTAAAATTTGGGCATACTTAATAAAACTCCGCTTTTTTATAAAGTTACTTTATAGAAAGAGAAATGTTTTCTAAAGTTTTCACAAAATGACTTTAGAAAAACTGATAAAAACTTTATGAAACATCTATAAAATGACGGCATATTTATAAAGTGGACTATTAAATCTACTTTATGAAGATTCTGTCTTTTTATAAAGATTTTATAAAGTTTTTATAAAGTGACTCTATCAAAACTGACAAAAACTTTATGAAACATTGCTCTTTGTATAAAGTGACTTTATAAAAAAAGTTTTATAAAATTTTTATAGAAATCCAAATTACTAGGGCCCTGCATGAAATGATTTTCTAGTGTTTTTTCAACACTGACGAATTTCCCATAGCAATATTTGAAACAATAGTTATACACCTTGAAATTCAAAAATCTCCAAAATTTAGAATGTTAGACGAAAAACTTAAATCAAAAAATTTTTTTTCGAGGTAATAACAAAGGAAAAATAAATTGCTTACCCAGATGGTTTGCATTAATCTTTTCAAGTTTTTTAGACTACACTGTGAAACAATTTAGTTATGTATAATCTGTAATATTGTACTTTTTTTATGAGTTATTTATTGCAGTTTTCGATACATTAATTGTGAACATTGTTTAATGAAATTGCAGTAGTAGACATATGTTGTGAAAATTCCAAGATTTATTGCATTTTAAATCATATTCCTGTTGTAATTTCTAATATCATATTTTAATTCCTACTTATGCACATTTTGCAAAAAGCCATAGTTTTTCAAGAATTCAAATCTGTTTTTTTTTCTTACGTTTTGGGTATTTTCAGAAATTGACATTTTCATAGAATATTGTAGATTTTACAACAATATGTGAGTTTTAGCTAAACGATGATTGTTCTGTTGTAGAACAGAATGTGTTCGCCTTATTCACTGCATTTCCGACCCAGTTAAATAACTCTGACATTTAAGTCTAAAACGTGTCGTTGAATTTTCGGGTTTTTCGTATCACGTCGTTTTGTTCAGTTTTATTGCAGACGTCATTGAGGGGTTTCGTGACTGATGGAGCCTTGGCCAGGGCCTGGAGTCCCGGCACATCTCAATCGATGACCGTATCAGAATTTTATGGAGTTACCGGGCGGCGATAATCTGTCAGATGTGTAGCACGTTTTCCTTTTGGACTTAAACGCCGGGGAAGGGGGGGGGGGGAGGGGCGAGTGCGAGCATGGAGAATGATTTGATGAGTCGATTTGCGTAAATACGTGGGACCCGATTTTTTCGGATGTCCATCTGTTTTTGATCTTTTTTCGAGGCCTCGTGTGCCGGATTGGTGGACGGAAAGAATCGGGGGCACGGTCAAGTCGGAGACTGAGGGTGGAAAAAACTGATGTTGAAAATTTGTAACGACGATATTGAGTAGTTCGGCAAGAGTGACCGAGTCGTTCGGACGGAATTCGGTATATCGGACTCCCCCCTTCCCTCTTTTTGTTTTATTTGCTTAACCTAGTTTGTTGCTCGGGTTGACGTGCGGTGTCTCGGGAAGGCCGAGTCCTCCCTCTGTTCAAGGGCCGAGTCCCAGTGAAAAGATTTGAAGATTTCACAATCGTTTGGGCCGAGTCCCAGTTTCGATGTACAATTAAAATCGATCTTTAGTAGTAAAATTACGTAGTATAATTGTAAAATATCCTGTAAATAGTTTCGTGTGTTTTTACCTTTAGAGGCGGTTTTTCCCTTCGGGGTTTTCCGCCTTCGAGTCGAAAATATATACGTATTGGCTCGTAAATTTGTGTTTTTATTTTAGAATTAGTAACATTTTCCCCTCGCAGCGAAAAAACACGGACATTGCCACCTTCGGCAAGTTCGCGACAAAACAATGGTAAGTAAAGTATTTTCTATTATCAGAAAAATATGTACTTATATTATACGAACTGGAAACGAAAATAAAAAAATGTAAAATAAATGAATTTATATTTCATTTTACGCGGATGTTTACTAGCGTAGTAAAATATTCAATTTGTGTTGTAAAATGTGCATTTCGAACATTTCAATTTTCTTACATTTCCTGTCATGCATGTAGTAATTTGTTCAATATAACAATTCAAACCATACAATACTCTCATGACTAAGATAAAAAAAACTACACCTGCAATAATATTGTAAAATCCGAAAGAATATTGTAAATGTTACAATATTCTACGTCTTCCTACAATAAACATGTAATAAAGTACTAAATATTTTCCTAAGTGTATATATCAAGTTTTCTAACTTCTTGTCTCTTTGTCAATGAACAATGGAAACTCTACACTACTCACAATAACCACTAAATTACCAATTTGATCTGAGAAAGCCGATAAATCCTGCTCCATAATCGGTCCCTGAATCTACGAACAAAAAGATAAGTCATTATCTCCGCAAGCCTTCAAGATTCGAATAGCGAATGAAGAAAGAAAAACAAAAACCGAACCAAAATCCGATGCTCGGTAAGATTAGCACCGCTCGAGAACAGTAAGTTCTGCAATCTCTGTTGTAAAATTGGGCTCAATATTTGCAGACCGCTCAAATTAATTTTGAAGTTGTTAAATGTCCTCGATAATCCTGTCCACGTCCAATGAGCGGTTAACTCCTCCAATTTTATCGAACTGTCTAGCTGGAATGCTGGATAAGCTGTTTCGTTTTGCTGACATTTTCTGGTTTGAGAATAAAATGAAACAAATGGAAAAGTTGCGCTTGTGTCAAGTCAAAATCAGAATATATTGGATATCTACTATTGATCATTAGGACATGATATTTATGTAACTTAATTAGTAAGTCATACATAATTATATGACTTACTCCATCAAATCCTTCAAAGAAACAGACAGTCTTTTTCCCAAAAAGCGCCTGGTAGCGATGACGGCTTCAACGGTGCGATATTCCGGATCATGGAGCGGCCGACAAAGCAGTAATTCGATGTGAGTAGACAGAGCTAAAGCGCACACAATGACGGCCCATAGCGCTGTAGAAATCACGCAGGTGAAGAACACTGTCCTTAATTAATATCGGAGAACATAATTAAATGATGAAAGTCGCAGCGACGCGCTTATCTATCAAACCCTATTATCGACTTCCCGTGGGCAACGCGTTGATTTATTCGTCTACTTACCAAAGCAAGGTTGGCCGCACGCCACCCTCCGACGATCCGCAACGACAGCAAAGGGCGCAAACCAGCAACAGCCAGATGAAAAATATACAAAGCACAGTGCCTGAAACGTGACGTTTCCTATTCATTGTGAATTTAAGAAACATTAACTAGAAAGATTTTGGAGTTTTTGAAAGTTCGAGGTTCACCAAACCTAAATTTCTAAGGAAGTGTCTTTAAATTGAAGGTTATTTTTCCATATTTAAAGGCTTTACTTTCAATTTTGAGCAAAATTTTCTAGTGAAGAGAAGAAGTTTCAGATTTCCAGAATTCTATTCTCAAATTGAAAGTTCTACCAAATTTTTCGAGATTTGTCTTCAAATTGAAGATCAAATCTTCATCTTTCAGGTGTCAGTCTACACTTAAAAGTTAAGAGTTTCACCTCAAAATAGAAAGTTTGAATAAAAAAAAAAAAAAAAAAAAAAAAAAACAGATTTTTATCGTTTTCATTATTCTTATTAGATTTATTTTTGTTGTTGACCAATATTTTCGTTTATGATGATGCAATAATATCGCTATGCGATTTTGTTGTTGCGAGGAGCTGTTTTAGGGATATTTTTGATTATTTGTCGATTGATGTTGAGGAATTTGTGAATATATGGGCATTTTGGTAACGGTTGCGAAAGATAATAAAGGGATACTTTATATTGTTCAGAGGGTTTTCTTTTATTTTATATTGAATCCTTCATGGTCCTAAAACAGATCCTTACCTGGAGTTCACTGGTCTTCTGCTAATTGTGCAGGTTTTGAAGTATTTTTTGTTTGGGCTTATTTATTTTTTTTTTGTTTATTTGTAACGTTTTTTGTAATTAAAAAAAAAAAAATGTTTAAAAACCTTCTGGAATTAAAATTTACCTATTCCGATGAACCATCGTATATTTTCGAAGGCATTTACATATGGCATTACTTTGTTGATGACGCCACGAACGGAATCCAAGTGCTTCGACAATTCCGAGCTGCTGGATTCTAGGTTCCTCGTTTCCTCAAATATCCGCGACCGTACCACATTAATCTCACGTCGGATTTCTGCAAGCCAAGTTGAATCACGTGAAAAAGATCGGAAACTCACACTGTGACTTTTTAGGGAATATTTGATAACACATCCGTGACTTATCGATCGCATTTTTCAACGCGCAGCTGAGTCCTGTTGTAGTGAAAATGGAAATATTTGTTTGAAACTGCATTCGTCAAAATTCTTTGAATGATTTGATACTGTCATTTTACAACTGAACCACAAAAATTCTTCCGACCGCACAAGGTTAAAAACCAAAACCTTGATGAACATATGGTACTTTCTTCTGATCGCTAGGAGCCAAGAAATAATGGGAAACTCAATTCTTCGAAAATATCATGTATCCCAGGTGAAAAAAGTAGATCTACATAGATCTACTTGTGACCAAAAATTGAAAGAAAAAATCAGTGTTAGATATACATAGATCTTGAATATATTTGCACAGATCTCTGTAGATCTACTTGAGATTTATGTAGATCTACTCAAAATTTATGTAGATCTACTTAGATCTACAGGTCACTCTTAATTCCTTCAAAATTGCAGCGAGTAGATCTACAGAGATCTACAGAGATCTATTCAACGTAGATTAACAGAGATCTTCATAGATCTATGTAGATCTGGTCAAAAAAGAGATCTACATAAATGTCGACGAGTGAGATATACTCGAGATCTATGTAGATCTACTTTTTTTTACCTGGGATTTATTTCCTCTATTATTTTACATTGGATTCTTGAAGAATCGAGTTTCCCTTATTTGTTAGCTTCTAGTGATCAGAAGAAAGTACCAATGTTAAAATACTAGAAGGAGCAAAAATTATTCTTGTCCAAAACTTGATATTCTGTAGGTGAAAATATAATCGATTATTGAAACTCTAAGAACCTCAGGACTTATAAGATTTCCTAAAAATGACTATAAATAAGACAACAGAAATTGTGTTGACCTTTTTTTTTCACCCTAACTATTCATTCTCTGAATGACGCTTCGCACAAAAGTCAATTTCTTTTTCTAATGTTTCACCCGGTATTATTTCCCGTAATGTAACGCGATACAGATTTCGCATTAGCCGTTTCTCGCCTTCTTCATGTTGATTTAATCAGAGTAAATGCGATGGATCGAGCAACCGTGACAGGACACTCCGTCAACATTGGACTATTGTCCCATCAATCAACGTTTGCGCCATCGTATTTTCAGCTCGTTCGAGTATCTTGCCTTGCTACTTTTTGGGGACATTGTCACCAAAAACGGGAACAAAGTAATTCGGAAGTGAACGTAATTTTGTTCGAAGTTGTGATTTTTGAATGATTTACTTTCAATTTTTTCAAAAATGAAAGTAATTTTTTTTTTTTTTAATTACTGATGCATCATAATATTTTTTTAAATGTTTGTTCAAACTTCTGCACGTGAAAGTGGGAAATTTCAATGCTCCATTCCTGAAGCATGTTTGTAAAAGTAACTCGTTAGCGGCGTATTTTAGTCTAGTAGAGCGTGTTTCGAGTAGAATTGTGTTTAACCAACTGTTACCTTTGCAGAATCCAAGTTCCATTTGTCCACGAATAAAGCGTAATGTGCGAAATTTCGGTAATCAAATGAAGCCAAGCGTAAAAATATTAGTTCTCATATCTAAAAGTGGCTATTTTTTTAATTGAGTGGTTGCTACAAGACTAATTAATCATTGTGCATTTGCAGAATTATAAATAATTGGTGGATATTTGCACTACAGCAGAATTGCACAGTTCATAAAATCAATTTCCTACCAGTCGAATATTTTTGAATGATGTTTTAATGGAAAACATTTTTTCACATATATTCACGAAACCATTTTATCTTATTGATTTCCCTCTGACATGAAAATGGCTATAGCTTATCTAATCTTCCCAGTTACGAAAATTTATGGCTTTAACTATGTTGCTATTGATGCACAATTTTCAGACATGAAATGACTTACGATTTCGAGCGTCCAAAGTGCGTTTGGAAATATGCTGAGGTATGTAGTAATACTCCCCTCGAACTTGGCGACTGGCCTCCGTCAAGTTCTCTCTCCCTGCGCGCCGCAAATTCATCAGCCGCTCATCCCTTATTATCTGCAAAGCACGCGGCAAAATTCCAGTGATGAAAATTGAGAAATGCCAAAAATCTGACGAAAAAGTGTTGTTTCTTTTTTCCTTTTGAGGAATTTGCTCATTGTGGCAGTCTGTTGTCGTTTTATCGAACTTGTTTTAAGAATTTTTTTAAGAGATTATTCATTTTTACTTATTTTAAAGAACATCAACATTTTTGAATAAAAAAGGATTTCAATTCAAAGAAACACATTTGTTTGAACGACTAAGGACAATATGAATGATCAAGTTAACAGGGTTTGGAAAGTAACTTAAAAAAATGTAACGCGTTACGTTACCGTTAGACAGATGAAAAAAATAATTCGTTACGTTACCGTTACTTGAAAACAAATAGTGACTCATCGCCGTTACCACTTAAAAAAAGATACGTCCCGTTACTTTCACGTTACTTTTTGGAATAATTTGAATGTAAATAACAAGACATCGAAAAACTAAAGCTGTAAAACAATATCAGCGTAAACAATATCAATATCAATTCAAAGTTCGTTAAATTATTTGTATTCAAGAGGATTTTCCAGCAAATTAGTGTTTATGAAGATTTTTATTTTACTTGATTTTTTTGATACTTTTTCAATTTTTCTACGATTTGAAGGGTTATTCAGTATATATGAAACTATTCGTATTTTTCAGGATGATAGAATGTTGCAGACTTTCCTAGTATTTTTACATGATTTTACAATTTTTATAATATAAATTAATATATACGTTTCAAGAATTTCGAACTCTAAAATTTCAACATAGTGAAATTTTCCGTGTTTTACAGGATTTTTCAGAAAAAAATGTCTCGATAGATTTTTACTTATTCCAGTACTTTACGTATTTCTTCAGTTTTTCTATGATTTCAAGGATCGTTAATTATTTTTATGTAAGTATTGCTGTATGAATTTATGGAATTCGAAAGATTTTCAATGTGTTTTATATTCACACGTATTTTCCATTCCGTATTTTCTTTCTGTATTTCTAAGTATTTATTAGAAATGTTGTGGAATTTTTTAGTTTTTTTAAAGATATCTCTTTGAATTTCCAGAATGAGATAAATTGAAAGTTCGTAATTTCTGAAGTATTTCGATCGATTTTGCAGAAAAGAGTTTCTTTATAGATTTAGAGTATCCTCATTTTTTTTGTACTTTTCACAGAGCTATACGATTTGAAACATTTTCTAATCTTTCTATAGACCTCTGTGAACATACATTTTGAGAATTCAAAGCTTGAGCAATTGAAGTTTTTCGATTCCAGGAATTACATAAATTATTTGAGAATCAAATAACGTGCAACTTATTATTATGTAGTATTGCGCGTTTTTTTCGTATTTTTTAATTTTTTCTGTTGTATTCATTATATTTCATAAGATTCTCTAGCAGGATCTCTAGATCTTACAGATCCTGCTTTAGAATGATGCGAATTTCTAAAATTCAACGCTTTGAACTGTGAAAGTTCATTAAAAAAATTAAAAAAGCAAATTCTTCATCAATATTTATACATAAACTACAAACACTCCACATTTTTCCGTTAAAAATTATAGATATAGAATTTTTTATTCAAAAATGAGGAAGTTCACAATAACTTATACATCAGTTTTAGAATATTCCTTAAAAAGTTACAAATTGTACTGAAAACTTAATGAGACAGATGAAAGTAACGTAAAATGACGGGATTTTCGTTACTCGTTACCGAAAAAAGTGACTCGTTCCCGTTATCGTTTTTCTTGTTCGTTAACGTAACGCATAACATTATCGTTACAGTAAAAAATGTAACGTTTTAGAGTACAAGTAACGCGTTACTTTCAAACCCTGCAACATAAATTCTTTAAAAAAGAAAAATTATATTTTATGTAGTAGGGCGCCCACTAATAACAAATTTCAAAATATCCACGAATCAAAAATTAAAAGAGTTTCTACTACGAAGCGTCATTTTCTTGATGATTTTATTCGGGTGATCGCACTTTGAATTTCTCGCGAATGAAAGTGACGAGCCAGAACGGTATAATTTCCGGGATCTCGGGGGTATAACAAGTTTTATCGTGAAATCCGCGGGAAATGGTTCAGGTTGAAAAAGGACAAGTACGAGTCGATTCTTAAAATATTTGGGTCGCGTTTGTCGTGAGTTAACTTTGCTCCAATTTCGTTTCTTCAGTGGAACGAGCTCTCGACCGGAAGTGCGAACAAAGATGTAAGAAAGTTCACCGCGATGCTAGGTGATTTATACGCTTGTATGCGGTTATCGGTAGCAACTTGTTACACAATCTCGCAATGCTTTTCTCTTCCGCGATCGTCAATTTGTTCAAAACAGTCATTTCTCATTCGAGAAATACTGTTTTGTAAACGCTAGAGTTGCGAGCCACGTATTTTACCTCGACTCCAGGAATTCGATTCAGCATGAGAATGGATTTGAAGATATTGCCTCGTTTGTGATGAATTAATAAAGATAGAACATTGTTTCGAAACGTGTTTTGTCATGACAATGATGAAATAAGATAGTCTGAGCTTTCATACTGATTTGTTTTCTTCTGATGGGAAAATTGGGAAAGGCCCAAAATGTATCTCTTTAAAATCATACTCAATTTTCCTGAATTCCACGTCCCCTTCAGTTCAATTAAAAAACGAAATCATGACAGAAATATGAGCACAGAAAATAATCCCTTAAAGATCGAACAAATGCATGTATTCCTACAATCCGTTCGAGAATTCACGACGTGAAATGTGGAACTCGTTTGATCACTTGGATGATAAAGGAACTTCTGCCCTTCATTAGCTCGCGAATAGACTAGAATAATGATTTCTGCTCATAATCACCCGCTCCAGTCGTAGGGCAAAGTGTAGTCCTGAAGGATTGAGAGTCGCACAAAGGGCTCGGTCCTCGAAAGGGCAAGCTTTCGTCGCCGTTTCCAATTCGCGTCGCAAGCTCTCAGCTTCACGATTTAGTTCTACGCCTTCATCGCGTGCTCGCTCGGTCGATTTTAATAACCAATCAACCTTATTCGACAGTTCTTGGGATGCTGGAATAGTTTATTTGACGGTCTTAATGCGATGGGAAATGGAGGAAAGTATCGGTATTTTTCCTGAAGTGATTGTCTTATATTTAATCAATGGCGATAAATGTATTCGTGGAATTGAATTAGAAATGTCTGCTTACAATAATTAAGAAGTGTAATACTCGAGAACCAAGCAGGAATTTTTAGTAGTAAAAGAAGTAGGTTCTTGGATGAGTAATGAAATAAATACAAGTTTTAAATTAGTCAATACATATCAGGTGTACTCCTAAGTAATTTCCGGTTTTTTCAATGGATGGCGTTCTGTTTTGTACCGCTGTTGGTAACACGTACCATATGTCATTTTGTTCAGTCATATCGAGTGCTTGAACTGCGTTGACATTTTCTCGAAAAAATCTTCCAGTAAGTTTTTATTGCGCTTCAAAAATGTCGAATTTTGTACCGAATTTCGAGCATATGCGCCATGCATTGCTTTTCATGTTCAACCAGGGGAAAAAAGTGTCCGAGAGCCACTGTGCGCTTGTGGAAGTTTATGGTGATCGTGCATTAACACTTCGAACATGTGAAACGTGGTTTCGACAGTTCAAAAATGGAGATTTCGACCTGAACGACGCCGCGCGCTCCGGCAAGCGAAAATCGTTCGATGACGCCGAATTGCAAGCATTATTAGATGAAGACAACACGCAAACGCAACGACAGCTTGCAGATGCGTTGGGAGTTCAACAGCAAGCAATTTCCAAACGTCTGCGAGTCATGGGAAAAATTCAGAAGTGTGGAAAGTGGGTGCCCCATGAACTGACCGAGAGATCAATGGAGAATCGAAAAGTGACCTGTGAAATGCTGCTTCAACGATACAAAAGAAAGTCTTTCTGCATCGTATTGTTACTGGTGATGAAAAGTGGATTTTCCTGGAGAACCCTAAGCGCAACAAATCGTGGGTGAGTCCAGGTGAAGCATCGACATCGACGGCACGGCCAAATCGTTACGGTCGGAAGGTCATGTTGTGTGTGTGGTGGGACCAGTCCGGTGTTATATACTTTGAACTGCTGAAACCTGGTGAAACTGTGAATGCCGTTCGCTACAAACAGCAAATGAAAGATTTGAGCCGAGCCATTGTGGAAAACCGACCAGAATATCAACAACGACAGAAGAAGGTGATTTTGCTCCACGACAATGCGCCGTCGCATAAGTCGAAAGTCGTTCGTGACACGCTGGAAAGGCTCAAGTGGGAAGTGCTTGATCATGCGGCTTACTCACCAGACCTGGCGCCATCCGACTACCACCTCTTTGCCTCGTTGGGCCATGCCCTTTCTGAGCAGCGCTTCGACTCGTACGAAAATGTACGAAAATGGCTCACCGAGTGGTTCACCTCCAAAGGCAATGATTTTTACTGGCGTGGTATCCACAATTTACCAGAAAGGTGGGAAAAATATGTAGAAAGCGATGGAAAATACTTTGAATAAAATAAAGGTTACGGTTTTTTTTGGAATTATGTGTTTTATTTGCAAAAAAACCGGAAATTAATTAGGAGTACACCTGGTAGAAAACTAATATGCTCAACTGCATGGTATGTATACAAGTACGTTGATAGAAAGTTTTGGAGTCTGAACCCCTCCCCCCCGAAAATGCAGATGAAATAATTATTTCGCGTACAAATAAAAAATTATTGGAATAAATAATTAGAAAATTCGAAAAAAAAAAAAAAATAGAAATGTATCATAAAATCATCAAAAATGTACTTACTGATATCTTAAGGACGTAACAAATAGTTTACTAAAAATTATAATTTATAATGTTCGGCTCGAGTAACGTAAAACGGGAACATTTTAAAAAACTCTGAAGGAACACTTGAAATGATAAAATCATAAAACGTAGAACTGTGTTTTGAAAAATGTCTAAAAATACGATCCTTAAAATTTTGGATTCTATATATCAGAAAAATTATTCGGATGAAAATACTAGAAAATGCTACAAAATCTTCTAAGTACTAAAAAAGTACGAAAACATAAAAAATTTATACAAGATAAAAAATTTGCATGAATATAATTTTACCAGAAATATAGGAAATTAATTTTTTTTTAATTGAATGAATACTGGAAAATTCGAAAAATACTTCAAATCTTTCAATAATAAAAAAAACTAGATACATGATGTTTTTGAATTTTATAAAACTTCGAAACCTGGAGCGTTTTAAATTAGTGTACCTATGCATACATTTACAAGCGCAAAAAAAAACCTAAAAATGTATATTGAAGATATTGTATTCTGAAACATAAATTTGAATACCAAAAATCGTAACAATTTTCAATATTATATAAACAAATTCTAAAGACTAATAGAGTGATTCATAGAAACACTCTAAATCATTAAAAATCCCTAGCAAACGCGGCGGTACCTTATGAGGTACCAGTTAGGTACCCCTTAGGTACCAGTTAAGTACTTTCCCAAATATCTACTTCTTTTTATTGAAAATCAGGGAAACTTTTATTTTATCTTGGAAATGAAGTGTTTTTCTTCGTTTTCTAGAGGTCGAACATCCGAAAAAATGGTGCATTAATTTAAAAAAACGGAAATTAGACACACAAATTGTCATATAAGTGTAGATAGCGCACTTGTCACACGGTAGACAACATTCAGATAATGCGCTACGCGGAAAATTTGAAATGCACCATCAACACAGTTGTTCTCACAGGGGCGTACGTAGTCGGGGCACATAAGCCCACAATTATTTTTTTTTAAGATAGTTCTATTGCGTTTCGAGTGTTCACAGAGTTTTTAAACTTTACCATAATGATGTAATAGTAGACGGTTAACGTTCGGAAAATTTTTGCTTAAGTTTTCCCGAACTTTATACACGATGTTTATGGAAATTGGATTCAAATTATTTTAAGGTAAAATTATAAACCCTTACCGCAAAATTGTCGATGTTAATCATGAATAAAATACATAAATATTCTACACCGTATTTTTTTATACTTGTAACATTGTTCGCAATCAAAAAATTCTCTATGAATTTGAATAATTTAAAAGTAAAATTGGTCGTCAAAATCCTCAACACAATATTTCGATGTTCATCGTGTATGCAATTCGCGAAAACTTAAGCAAAAATTTTCCGAACGTTAACTGTCTACTACTACATTATTATGGTAAAGTTCAAAAACTCTGGGAACACTCGAAACGCAATAGAACTATCTTAAAAAAAAATAATCGCAAGCTGATGTGCCCCAACTACGTACGCCCCTGTGAGAACTGTGTTGATGGCGCATTTCAAATTTCCCGCGTAGCGCATTATCTGAATGTTATCTAGCATATGACAAGTGCGCTATCTACACTTATATGACAATTTGTGTGTCTAATTTTCGTTTTTTTGAATTAATGCCCCATTTTTTCGGATGTTTGGCCACTGGAAAATGAAGAAAAACACTTTATTTACAAGGTAAAATAAAAGTTTCCCCGATTTTCAATGAAAAGGAGTAGATATTTGGGAAAGTACTTAACTGGTACCTAAGGGGTATCTAACTGGTACCTTATAAGGTACTGCTAAAGTACCGATTAGGAACCGGGGCGTTTGCTAGGGATACTAAAAAACGCTAAATTAATAAAAAACACGAAAAATTTATATAAAAGTTATTTCTCTAGAAATCAATATAATTCTTTAAAAAACAAAAAAAAACATATAGATATAGTTATAAAAAAATGCAAAAAATACTACAAGTTTTTTATAACATACTAAAAAATTATGTCGATGTTATGTTTTCAAACGTTTTGGAAATTTTATATCCTAGGGCTTATCATTTTCTAAAATCAATATAGAACACGTGGAAAAAAACAGAAAATTTTTCAAAATGTATGCATACTAAAAAAATACGACGAAATAGGACTAAAAATATATATAAAAGGTACTGTATTCTGGAAAATCAATTTAAATATTAAAAATTCTCAAAACTTTCAATACTATTGCTTTAAATCCTAGCAATCTATACAACGATCCAAAAAAATACTAAATAACTATAAGAGTAAAACCGAAAATTCTGTTGAATTTGATAAACAAGATACCATACAATACTTAAATTCTCGATCTGCAAAATACATGAAATCTACGAAGATAATATTTTCTTGAAAATTTATAAAAATATTTACATTTTTCAGAACTTTGGTACCTTGAGTATGAGGTTCTAGAAAAATGAATAAAAAACCATAATCATATCAGAAAATCTTGAAGTTGAATATATACAAAAGAATAATAAAGAATACTACAAATATCGTAAGAAAAATCTAAAACTCGACTTGAAAATCACAAAAATTCCATTCTATTTATATAAAATACTTATATGATAAATGTGCGACTCAAGATTTCAAAAGACGTGTAACTTTGAAATCTCGAAATTCAAAAAATTGACAAATCGTACCCGTATAACCAGATTACCAAAAGATTGAAATTTATTCATAATATAAACTCGAAACAAATATATTTTTTCCACCCCCCCCCCCCCCCGCCCCTGAAAGTTTTTTTTGCCTACACCCCTGTATCTGGATAATGATATATATATATATATATATATATATATATATATATATATATATATATATATATATATATATATATATATATATATATATATATATATATATATATATATATATATAAAAGACATTAGAAACATGACATTAAAAATGATCCAATGAAAGGATCAATATATTTACATATAACTTCAATAAGCTTCATCATAGCTATAATGTCAATACTCCCTTTGATGAGTAATCAATAGCTTGAAGCATAAGAACAATGATTAACATTCAAGGAGAACTTTGACTCAGAGTGCATCCTGCAAGTTAAAATTTCCATAACCAACAACATTATGACTCGCTCAAAAATTAATTTTCAGAACACCCGCATTTGCACGTACTTTACGCTCTTGTAAGTAGAACGTAAAACAGACCTGATAATGAGGCAGCCTTGTAATAAGCGTCATAATCTTGCGCTACGGGTGGAAATTGCTACAACGCGTTATATACTCGGAGGAATCGACTCCGAGTACAACGCTGAATTAGGTTCAGCAATATTTAATTACGATAAGGAGTTATAAAGTACAAGGCGCAAGAAACATTTTGGGATTCCGAAGGTACGCGAAGACGATGGAACATTCGAACGCGTTTCGCATAAATGAGCGTTCGCAAAGGAAAGGGACGTAGAGCTCGTTTATGTATGGGGTTATGAATATTCAAGCACTTGGCATTTCCTCGATGCATGGCACTTGATCATATTGACACCAGTTTGGCTCTCTGCTAGAGTGGTTTTGGACCAAATTCCTGTGACCTTTGTTTTGAACGAAGTCGATCTCGAAATAATAAATGAGATTATAAGGAAAAATCATGCAGATGGAATTGCTAGAAGGATTAAGAAGTTGCTTAAGTTAAGATTTACTGATGATTTTACTGATTGGTTGCAGGGGTGGCAGAAGTCGTGGGGATGATGGATAGTACTGTAGCTACCTGGGAAATTCTCGATGGGAAAAATCTCCGAAAATACCCAGGTAATAATGCATCAATTTACTAATTGAAGTTTCACTCTATCACTACAACTTTTCACATTTTTTACAGAATTTCATTACGTTTTTTGAAATTCTGGATTTTTATTGAAATTTGAAATTGACGATCACTGTATAATAGAGAATATTTTTTGATTTTGAGGAATTTCAAGGACAAGTTAAACAGTTTAAGTTATTTCACGAAATTTTTCAAATTTCCAGCAATCTACAAAATTAAAGCACATTCTTACAAATTAATAATATTTTGAAATTTTCTAGAAGTTTTGAAATTTTCAAAGATTTTCAAATTTTAAAATTCGAATTCTCCATGATTCTTCTTAAGTTGTATTACTTTTCAAGTTATTCAGGTTTGTATTGAATAGGTAATAGAAAAAAATTTAAATGTAACTTTCAAAGAAGGGGAATAATTACAATTTACAAAATTTTAGGTTTTTCTTTAAACTACAAAGTTAAGAAACATTTTTCGAAATTCTACAAATTTTCAAATTTTTGAGGAGTTATCAATAATTTCTTAGAAGTTTCAACGTTTTTTAAATTTTCAAAATTTTCGTTATTTCAAGCATAATGCTAACTACTTAAAACCTTCTGAATTCAATATAAATATGTCAAATTCTTTAAGATTACTCGCTCTCTGGAGTACTGTTAAAGTTCTTAAGATTTATATGGAAAAATAAAAAAAACTTCATTCATACTCTCAAAGAATGACAAAAATGGACCCAAGTTAGAAAATTTGTAAGAATTTTTACAGAACTATAGGAACTATATCTAATTCCAATTTTTGTAGTTGTCAAAATTTTTCAAAATCTCGAACATATTGAAAACTATTCAAAACTCACTAAATCTGATAAATATTTGTCCATCTCATAATGATTTCATGTAATTTTTTAATACTTTTGAAGTATAACAGATTCTAATTAGAATATGAAAAACATCATTAATCCATATTTTATGGAAATACGTATCATAATGAATATGATTGACAAAACCCATAAGCAATTCTGAAATTCCTAAAAAAGACTAAATCCTGGTGATGTTTTAAAACTAATGAGCGTTCTTGTTATTAATGTTTTACTTTCATAGACATAAAACAATCGTTTTGATATTAGAAATTTTGAACAGCATTAAAAATGAAGATCAACTTCAAAAATGTACTTAAATTCGTTATATTTTCTAACAATTACTAGCATTATACTTTCTAGCAATTTTTTGAAACATATCTAGCATTTAATTTTCAGTACTTAATGACGAGTATGAAAAATCTCACCGTTTGCAATGTCCAGAAGTGCATCAAGAGCAACGTCTAGTCCAGTTTCAGATGCAAGGCTTTCTTGAACAGGCCTGCCAAGTAAATCTTCCACACCTGAAATTTATTTGCTTATGTCACAAAAAAAGGATGAAACCATTTGAAATCATGTTCAGTCGTTAAATCCAAAAACTTCCTTGAAAAAAAAGTATAGCTTTCTGTCTGGAGGCCTGACATAATAATTTCATTTAATATTCAAGTAAAAAATCAAAAATTCATATAAAGGAAATTATCAATAAAAAAAGGGATAGTAATAATATTGAAAATATCCCTATGTAATAAGATAAACAATTTATTTCAAGATATAACTATTAATTTTAAATATTTTATAGCCATAGTATGAAAATTAGAATTCTTACATTTCGTTTTTATTGCAAAAGCGTTATGAATCTTAAAAATTGTAAAAATCATCGACCTGCGAAACATTTTATCTTCTAATTATTTTTCAGATTTTTTCTTATCTTTTTTTACGTACCCTCTGCAAGTCTTTGAAAAAATATTGAATTAAAACATATCAATACATTGTATACTATAGAGATAATGTATGAACATACTTCACCAAATAAAAAACAATAGTGGCAATTATTTAATCTACTTTTTACAATAAAAAGACAGGTGCAAAAAAAACTTATTATTTAGAATATTGTTTCATGAACTATAGAATAATTTTTGGTTCATTTGACAGAATGTCAGGAAATATTATTCAGATTTTTTCATTTTATTGCATTTCCATTGTCGTTCTCTTTCCCGAAAATTCTGCATTCTAGTTTTGGGTGCGCGATTTTTCGTGCTTTGTGGATTCGTACGAGTATTTTTAGTGGCGCACTAGATATCACGAGTAAACCAAATTTACAAATTCGATTTGGTCGTGCCGCCCCATGCATCACTCTCCGGAAATATACTCAATTGCTTAAAAAACATCGCGATGCGATGTGAAAAATTCGTGAAAAAGATCGATGTCTAAAAATAATGGTGCCATGGATATTAAGGCAATAATGATAGATAATAATACTATCTTTAAGTATCGGAATAGAAAATGAATTTATGAAAAACTATATTTAAACATGAATAGATTGCGGGGTTTTTTTCTACTCGAAAATGATTTTAAATTAATAAAAAAATTAAAGGTTATGTCCAAATTTAAAACTTTTATTCTATACAAATATAATTCGTCGATATTTTAAATTGATCATTTTCACCTTTGACTTTTAGAGACCATTTATTCACATTTTCTGTTACATTTATTTGCGGATTGTATCGAGTTACAAATGTGCCAATTCATAGGATCCAACTTTTGCTGGAGATTTACGGCGTTAATTACGCAAAGTACCGTAGGGGACTTTACCATTTACTGACTGGCAATGTATTTGATGAATTGTTGACACGTTTTATTGCTAACGACGTAGATTGAATTTCAAAGTTTTACATTGAATGTGAGTTACATTTTAAACTGCTGGTAAATAAACTTATGAAATTTTTTTAGGATTTCAAAATTATTTGATGGGGATTTAGTTACAATTTTCACGTTTATGAATTTTCATTTGATAATTATTTTTTTCTGAGTAGAATCAAAAAATTTGTTGATTTATTAAGGAATTTGAAAATGTAGCATATAGATATATCTGATTAAATATTTCAGGTTTTTAAACCAAAATATTTGCCATTCTGAAATTGTTTTTCAGAATGCAGATTTTAGAGGTATTGTATGTTTTAACTCAACAAAATTTTCTTAAAGCCGAAACGGGAGAATTTTTAAAAATATTAACGAGATTTTTTTGAACGAGCGAGACTCCACAAGGAGTTGTAGCTGTTCCGTATTATATTTATTTTAAATATGCGTGATGTTTTTTCGATTTTCATTATAAATCGGAACAATTCCGAAAGTATGCAAAAATCACGAAAAATACTAATAAGGTCGAACATTTTTTATAGAATATGAGAAGTTTAATATATTGTGTATCATATTTAAAATTTCTCAAATTTTCACAAAAAAAAAAAAAAAAAAAAACCAAAATTCTATAAGTACATCATGAAAAAAATCTAGAAATCTAGATAATTTTTCCTATTTGTAAAATTTCGAAAAATGTTTATAAATTTCATAGATCTTGCTTACTATCGCAATTTCTTGAAATATGCATGATAATGTTTATATATGTTCTTATATTGAAAATTTGGGAAATTGAAAATGATTTGCATGGTTTGTAGTAGGTTTGAAGTTTTGAAAATTTGAGAATCCCAAACATTAAAAATTATCAATTCCGTCATGATTTCTCAAAAACTTTAAGATAGATAGATTTCCGAAAATTTGATTTATTGCGTAGATTGTCGAGAATTTCGGAAATTTCGTAAAACTATGTACAAAAACAGGGTTATGTATTTGCAAATGTTGATTGAAAATTTCAATTATAAATTTTGATACGCTTCAAATCGGAAAAAATTGAAAAACATGATAAACATGAAAAATTGTGAGAATCGTTAGCAATTCTATATGAATAAAAAAGCTTGAATAGATTGGAAAATTTTCATTCATTTTTCAGAATGTGTTTACTATCATATTTTTTTGAACTATGCGCGATGGTTTTTTTTATATATCAATAACAATCAGGAAAACTTGAAAATCATTAAAACACACGAATAATCAATAAGAGTTAGGGAATTGTGAAAAATCTAAAAAGTTTTGGACGATTTCAACTGTAACATTGACTTCTTTGAAATTTCGAAAATTTTGGAGGAAACATTGAAAATTTTTAAGATAGCTAAAAATTTTTGGAATTAGAAAAATGAATATAATTTACAAGAAAGTTCACTTATTGTGTTAATAATTGGGTTTGTTATCATTTTCTTCAAAATAATGTGTAAAGTATTCTTACTTTTTATGAAAATTCGTGAAACTTGTAAGGTTTAAAAAAAATTATAAAATATGTAACTGTATAAGTAATACAAATTTTCATAAAATTCAATAAGTGCTTAATAGTCTGTATAATGTTAAAAAAAAGGAAAATTTATTAATTTGAAAGATATTCAAAATTTCAAAGATAGAAAATTATTCCAAAAACTTAGAAACAGTATTAAAAAAGCTCTTAAATAACACGAGAATTTCGGAAAACTCAGTTTATGATTTTCAAGGTGTAAAGGGGATATATGATTTCGTACACCTTGCAAGTAATATTTTTTTATCCATGATCTTCTTTTCCAGCTAATTATTCCCAGCTTTTAAAATCTTTGAAAATTAATTTCTACATAGAAAAATTGAAACCTCACTCACTAATTTCCAAATCTTAAGGGGTTATATACCTTTTTGTGCAGAAAAATTGAGGATGGTTTGTAGTAATTTTTAAGGTATGTAGCAATAATACTATGTCAGAAAAGTTATAGTTTTTTAATAGTGCGTTGTTCACCTGAAACAAGAAGTATTTATTCTTAAAAAAATAACAACAATTGGCGGAGTTAAAGCGCTTTCCCCGAAACAATTTTTTTTTTTTAAAGACTTGCAGTGACCACGATGCAGGTCGAACAAGTTAAGTTAAATCAGAAAATCCAAAAAATTTCATTGATCTTGGTATCTATCTAGTTCTTGAACGATCACTTTCTAATAAAAAAGTTTTAATTTTGCAGATAAGAATTTTTTAATAAAATTTTCAAAGCTCGAAAAATCGAAATCTGGAGGAAAACGTTCTTGCATACAGAAAAAACGTAATATTCATTTTTTCAATCGTTCAAGAACTAGATACATTCCTGGACTAATGAAATTTTTTGAATTTTCTGATTTAACTTGGCCTGTTCGGCTTGTATCGTGGTCACCGCAAGCCTCTTCAAAAAAAAAGTTGTTTCGGGGAAAGGGCCATAACTCCGCCAATTGTTGATATTTTTTTATGAAAAAATACTCGTTTTTTTAAGTGGACAATACACTATTATTAAACTATAACTTTAGTGCCATAACCTTATTGCTACATACTTTTTAAGGTACTCCAAACCAATTTCAATTTGTCCGTACAAAAAGGTATATAACCGCTTAACCACATTTAAAAAAATGAAAATAAATCCTTGATCAAAAGATGCTTTAAAAAATCCTTTTTTTTATTACCTTCCTAAAACTCGCGAAAAAATATTTCTATTCTAAGAGTTTGAGGAAGAGGGGCTTCAAGTCCTGTGCTCCTTCAAATTCATAGCTTTAACAAAATTCAATTTCCCAAAAAAGATTCAAATACCTACTTTCCTGGCTACATCCCTGTTTGCAACGAATCTTTTCTACAATATCTCTGATAAATTTCAAAAAGCTGGCCTGTAAAAAAGCTCGTATACTTTTTTTACGAGGAACTAGCCGAGGGATTGGGAAAAAAGGATGGAACAAGGGGCGGTCGTTAGAAAAGAGCGGTCGAGGAGGCACAAAAGGGCGATAAGAATCGGTGGAACGATTGAAGGATGTTCGTGCTCGGGGGTGCTTCTCTTGAGGGTCCTCTCGGGCCGAACCAAGGTCATTTCGAGCCGAGTACCATTCGTTTTAAACTTGCCGTCGAGGTCCATCAAAATGGCTTCGGCACTGATGTCGAGGCTGCGGGTGATTATCACTCTACGCGCGTTCGTCATCCCCGTATGGTAATTTTTCAAATCCTGGAGGGCTATTTCCGCGATTGTCGGGATATTTTGGATTCCCGATCCAAACTCGATATTGCAAATCAAAATTGTGACCATGCTAGATCTGGAATAAAATCGGAAATGATTAACTCGTGAATCCTGCATATTTTACTATTATGGTGTTATTTTTTGTTTGAAATTCTTGTTAATTTTTCAAAATAATTATCTTATTGATTACTATCTATTAGGGTCAACCCAAAATTTAGAAAACTTAAATTTGACACATTTTTGGTTGGTATATTTGCTAAAATGAATGATTTTTTCTTGTTTTTTTTTCTTATTGTTTTGATTTTGAAAGTCCATAATGGGCATCTCGAGAAATATTTACAACTCTTTGCAGAGCTATCAAAGTTTTTAAAAAATTTTTCCAAGTTTTTCAAAGAAAGGATAAGTACTATTCAACTCTCCCTAGTAACGGTTCTGGCAAGGGCGTAGGCAGAAAAATTTTTTGAAAGGGGTTTTTCGGAAAAAAATTTTTTTCTTTGGGATTTTTTGATTTCTTGGATTTCAGTATTAAGTTATATAGCTTTTAAAACCCAGAGTAGTGCATTTTTTATGTTTGTAAGTAATATAATAGTATTTGATTTTTGTGATTTCCATGTAAGTCACTGAGATTCAGATTTTTTTTCTTCTACTTTTGGTATTTTTTATAACTTTTTTGTTTTATTATAAATATGCACCCAAAGGATTTTCAAATGCATAGTGAATTTTTATATAGCTATCAATAATTCGATACTTCAGGAATGAAAGTGTTGCAAATTTCGAAGTATGTTTCTAGATTACTGAAAAAATTATACGTAAAAGATGTTCAATTTTTATGGACTTTAGAATTTTCGTTAGGTATTTTAATATTTTTATAAAACTTTGTAATATTTCCTAGCATTTAAATAGACTTCAAGTATTTGATGCTATAGTATTGCAAATATCAACGAACTTGATTACCTCAAATAGTTTTGAAGAAAACCAGTATCTTTCACACAAATTTCCAATACTGTTTGGATTTTTCTCGTATTTTTATAGTATTCAAATCATTTGATGACCTTTATATTATGTTTCTTTATGGGTTTCTAGAATCGTATGGACTGGAACTCAAAGTTTTATAAATTTTTCAAAATATCATGTTCACATACTTTTTAAGTATTAAATAGTTTCCAGTATTTTTCGCGTTTCGTTTATGTATATTTCACGATTTCTTGTGTTTTTGTATATATATTTCTAGAATTCGATGTTCTAGAATCCAAATATACATCTATTTTCAATAATTTTGTCAATTTTTGGAAAAACTACATTTATATAGATTTTCTGTGTTTCATAGATTTCTGATATTTCTGTATTTTTCAGTATGCATGGGATTTTGTAGTTTTTTCTTGTACTTTTAATGATCGTTGGTGTTTTTTTTATTTTCTAGAAGGATGTTGATTTCTAGAACTCGATACTGTAAAATTAAAATTTGAACCGATTTTCAGGAATGTTTTACATTTTTGAATTTTGAGTAAACTACTTGTATATCGATTTTCGGTGTTAATTGATTTCTTGTACTTTCGTATTTTATAAGTATTTATAAGATTTTGAATCTTCTCTTTGTATTTTCATATATCGTGTGTATTTTTTCAGATTTTTCAGAAGTACCTACATTCCTGTATTTAATGTTTCAAAATTAAACTTTCAATCGATTTGAATAATTTCATAGATTTTCGGAAAAATCGCACCTATGTACATAGACTTTTTGTGATTTATAGAGTTCTTATATTTTCGCTTTATTAGTATTTTTAAAACTTTGTAAGTTTTTTCGTATGTATATCGATTGAAGATTGATACATGAATATTTTTTAAATTTGATGCTGTATAGAATTTAAAGTGAATTATTTTTCCAGTTGTGTTAGTAAATCCTTTCACAGAATACATATTTTAATTTTTAGTATTTATTCAGAGTTTGCAGGATTCAAAAGATTTTCTGGTATTTTTCTGGATTTCTATGTAGATTTCTCGAATTTGATGCTTCAGGGTTCAAATTTTTTCAGATTTCCAAGATTCTCGTAAATTTCAATTACTTAATAGTATAACTTCTTTAAATTCGAACAGTTTTTAAAATTTTTGGTAACAACGTCATCCTTACCAAACATTATTGATGATCAGAATTTTTAATGAAATTTTTCTGGAGTGAAAATAATTCCAATTTTTTCGTTAGTTTAATTGAGAATCCTGAATATTGTCAACTTTGAGTACTTATATAAAACCATTTGTTATTTTCTCAAGAAGATTTCAGTAGGTACTTTTTTGATGATTTTCACCTATTTCATTTTTCCTACTTTATGAGTTTTAATGCGTATTTTTTCATTGAGTGTTATAATTTCCATTATTTTCACAAAAAATAATGATTCTATCCTAATTCCGGGAAGGGCTTGAACTCCTGAAACTCCCCCTGCGTAGCCACTTTTTTCGGGGGCAAAAAATTAAATTTTCTGGAAGATTTAGAATTAAACCGTAAGGTACATTTTATTTATTTTGTCCAAGAACGTTTAATTATTGTTTATTAGAAAAAAAGTTCTTACAATTCTACAAAATATTTTAAAAAGTATTTTTGAATCTCTTAATATCTTTAAAATGGTTTTTTTCAGCTTCCAGTCTTGATATTGTGAAATTGTAAAACACTTGAAAAATTCATGTATTCAGAACACATCTCCAGCAAAACAACGTCGTTTTTTGCGCTTTTTTACGAGACTGTAATACCACGATATTGCAATTTTTTGTCATTGCTGCGAGCTTTTTCCATGTTACTCTTTTAATGAGTTCATTATGATGGTCGCGCTCACCCCATAATGAAAGCGGAAATCGTCAAGAAAAAGGTCAAGAAACCGGGATGTCGAGAAGGTCTATAATCTGGGCTTAATGGACGACAAGCCAACCAAAGTTCAGTGCCAGGAAGAACAAACATTAGTATTCCACAAACAGCGACGACTCCTATAAAGCCTGCTTCGAGACGAACAGTCTTGAAAAAATGTTAATGTTCAGGATAAAATACAATGAGTTCACAAACGTCGTAATAAACAATAAGAAGTTTTTTTATGTAACGAGTACGATAGGAACCAGCACTTTCGTTGTTTGATATTTACAATGTTTTCTCTTTTTTCAGGCTTTCATGACTTTTTTTTATTATACCTTCATCGGAACAAGAATGCAAGTAGTATGCTTTTTTTGAATGTTCTTTTGAATAAAAGATTTAAAGAATCTATAAAGTAAATTACTATGAAGTAAATTACTCACGAATAGTTTCATGATATTATGATATAATTGAATTTTTATTATAAAACTTTGAAAAACTTTCATTTACATCTTTCAGTGTTTTGTGTATGAAAAAATCAGGATAACGAATTTGAGATGTTGATTTTTACAAACTGCTTTCTAAAGCTAACTATAGATGCGAAAAATTTTCAATAGATAACTCGAGACTGAATATAGTCTGAAAACTTCAATCTCCAAGTTTTTTTACTTACTTGAGAAAAAACTTTGTTCCAGTCGATCCGATTGTCAATCGCATCTGTGACTAAATCTAAAAAAATTGCAACATTATATTTAATTTCGTCACAAACTTCAAGTTTGCTAAGAAATTTCGATTTTCGAGAAAAGCTAACAATATTTTTTTATAAATATCAAAAGAATTGAATTTATGCAACATAAATTGCATAAGGAAGAAAAACTTTTTAATTTTTAATACTTAGTGGTTTCTATAGTTTAAAAATAATGAAAAACTATTTCTTACCTATAGGAACATCGTAGGGTTGGATGAAAGACAAAAACCTTCTCAGAAAATCGAAAATATTCAAACCCCGTTCCAAATGCAGGTTCTTCATCCGGAACCGTTCCTCCGGATGCACTTTTGGAAATTTGAGTTTTGGGCTTGCTTCGTCCCAATCACCTTTCAGGTGGGAAATGTTCGAACTTTTTTTCATTCCTTCCGGAAAACTTTCGCCTTCGGAATCTGTTTCGTTCGTGCTCAAAGAATGGAAGTACGTATTTTTTTCCGTGCTCGAACAAATCGTGGTTGTCTCGAGATCCATTGTTTGTTGCATACTGAACTTACCCAAGGAAGTCAGCGTTATGAAAATTCCTATAATTAGTATCTTATGATTTATTGATACAATAATGTATTATATTTATCAAATATGATATAATATTTATAAATGTATTATTATAAAATAATAAGATACTAATAATTATTCCTAAAATTAGTATCTTATTATTTTTTGCAATTACTCAAAATACAATCACGTTGATTTTTTATCAAAAATAAGAGGGATGGAAAGTTGGAAAAATTTTTTTACAGATCATATCGTAGACAAAAAGTGTATCATACACAGAATTAGTGTTACAGAATAAGTGGTTTTTATTTTTATACATTGAAATTCGAGAAAGTTATCGTTCGTGGTTATTTTCGGTTATTTCTCTCTAATATTAAAACTTGCCTCATTTATATTGTTTCAATAAGAGTAAGAATAGATTCGAATATCATAATTTCTCCAAAAATTTTTAACGTATTAGTCAAGAGGAAATTTTGTAATTATTTTTATCCAACTAACATACTGTGAATTTGCGAACGGTTTTTCTCTGTTTCAAGAATACATAATTAATTTTAATACATTTTTCAATGTTTTGTTTCTAAATTTTTCGAGATACATAAATCTTGAAACTTAACGAATCTTTTTCAATTTTTGAAGATCTAGTTCATTTAATTAGCGATTCTATTATTTTACGTGTTCACATTTTAATTTATGTGTTAAAATTCCTGTAAAATATCACAAGTTTTGATTAATAAAAAAATTTTATAAACGGTTTCATGAAATTTTATAGTTGCCTAATCTCGTCAAGAATTTTGAAGATATCAAGAGATTTTCTTGAATATATGTTGTGCTGTTTTAAACTTTTTTTCAATCATCAAAAGTTTTCAGTGTGTATGAGTCTAAATTCATTAGAATTTTGGAAAAGTTTTTTAAAAATGTTGAAATTTTTTAGTTATTCTCTATTTATATTTGCAATACGAATTTTAACGGATTTGAAGCAACTCAAAATGATTGCTGAGTTTACATATTTTGTTTTAACGTTGTGATACATATTGTTCGAATTTTCGAAGAATTCTTAAAGATTCGCTGAGTTGAAGGCTAAAAATTTTTGTTAAGTTAATGGTTAATGTCATGAATTTATTATTTTACAAAATTCAAAAAAACATTGTGGATTCTTAACAGTTTAGTTCCAGGTACAAAGGAATTCTGGAATATCACAATAAATAATTGCTCATTTCGTAATTACTTATTTTTCCCATTTCAGGATATCTATGTTAGCTGTAAAAGTTTTCACAAAAAACGTTTTAAATGTTTTTATCAGTATACGAATTCATTATTAATATTTCATGTACAACCAGAAAAAAAAGAAAAATACTTATCTTTCATAACACTTTTTGAGAGAAAAGTCTTTATATGTATAGAAGTGTCTACTTTGAAAAAAAAATGATTATTTTTTAAAGATTTGAACGATTTCAAAGAATTTTTTCTACACTGAATTTGAGTTTCTATTTTTCAACACTTGACAGTTTAGATTTTTCATTCGGTTATTCAGAATATTGCTTCATTTGTCTAAGAAATTCTGAACTATAAACTGCTATTAATATATAATTCTGATTGCAAAATATCTTTAGCATCAGTTTACCATATATTGTATCAATTTACAACTAATTTAGAAAAATTTTCTAATTGAATAATGAAACTCAAATAATCACAAGAAGAGAAACACTGCAACAAAACTGTCTCTGGTGCCAATAGAAGTTTCACTTTAAGATGTAATATTTATTTCACCATTTAAACCACTTTTTCCTTTTTTCTATTGCACTTACGGGTAGTGTAATGTAAAAAAAAAACGAATTCATCAAAAATCAGAGAAAAAGTTTTTTTAATCGTTTTTCGATTATTAGATTTCTATAGTTCCTTATTTAGTTCACACGAAAAATATTCTTTTCAATATTGTAAATGATATACGTATGTATCTTTAAAATATGTTCTTTCAAAGTTAGTGATAAACAAAAATCAATATCTTCAAATAAATTTAAAGTTAAAATTATTTAAGAATTTCTTATTTTTCTTTGTTTTTACGAATCATCGTTCCTTTACATTGGGAAAAATTATTATGTCACCGAAACAGTATACTATTACATTTATAAATCATTCATCGTCATAATTTGATACGAAGTTTTTTTAGACATTCTCACATCAATTCTTAGAATGAAGGTATTCTTGATTAAAAATTGTCTATCAGTTTAAATTCTACTGTATAATCTTGTCTCCAACTGAGAAAAAAACCTAATGTTACGGAGTTGTCATTTCAACAATTAGAGATTTTCTGCAACAAACTGGCAACACTGCCTTAAGCATCGATAGAAGTTTAACTTGAAAATGAAATCGTCATTTCACCACATCAACCACTTCTTCCAATTTTTTCCATTGCACTTTCACGTGGTTAAATATCAGGAATATAAATTGAACAAAAATAAAAAGTAATAAGTTTTTCCACAAGATTTGCCGATTTCCACGATATGGTGTAAAACTGAATCCGGGTGCTATCGAAATCGGCGCGAGCCTATGTATGATGTACAATAGTTACCGAATAAATGTGAACCGCCCCGGAAAATGGCCATTTCGACGTGTTTCAGCCGTTTTTTCCGCGACTTGATATTTTCAAGCACGATCGTTTTTAACGACGGACTACCGATGTGTGGCTGTAACCGAAGGCAGACTGTAATTTCAATGGTTCCAACGGGCTTCTAAGAAACCCCACAAACTCTAATGTTGTCGAACCCGACGCTTTCGAGTTACGAGAGCGCTTAGATCGAAACGCAACTGGGTTATTCGATAATATTGCAAGTAATAATTTTTGAGACACCGATTTTCGACTCGAGTGTCCTGCATCCAAATGCCCAGTTTTTATTTCAAATGAAGGATTTGGTATTATGGACGAAAAAAGCTATACAACAGGGTATGCAAGTTTTTTTCCTGGTTTATAGGTATAATGACAAAAATTAATGGAGATTAGTAGAGGAAAATGTAATTCTAGATAAATTCATCCGAAAATTCTGCGGATTTAAAGTTTCTTATATTCTCATTTTTACGATTTTTATTTTCTTTTATTATAAGATTAAGGGAGGTTAGTTAACAAGAAATTCAGTTAATTCCTGGAGCGGTGAAAAAAAATTCGAAGTGAGATTCTTATGATTCTGACAAGTATGATTTTCTTTTTCGTTTTATGAAACTTTTAATCCCACAATTGTGTCTTCAAAGCGTAGAAGCGAGGTTTCATAATTCATCATGAAATCGTTTCAAAAGGCATCGAGATTCAGTAAAATCCGCGGCCAGTAATAAAAAAAACTTCAAGTTAAAATTTTTTTGTCTGACTCGTCTGGTTTAATTTTACATACTCTGGAGTTTTAAGATCCAACAATTTCCTGTTTTAATTGCATAGAACTGTAGATTCAAATTTTAAAGTTCTGAATTTCTCATGAGGAGGTCTTATACTTCAATCGATTGAAAAGTTTGGCAATCGACAAGTTTTCGAAGTGAAAAACTATTCGATTGCTTAGAATTTTGGTTTTTCAAATTTCAAAGTTTAAAAAAAGTTTTAAGGAATGCACAAACCATGCATTCGTGAATCTTGCACAAATGTTTATCTTGCCCAAACCATGAAATCTTTTGTATAAATGGTTTTATTTTTCAATTTCGAATTAATTGATAGATATGGGAAATAATTCAAAATCTTCACAATGCGATGCAAAATACAAGAAAAAATCTATCAAGTTCAAAAATGCAAATAGCGAAAAAATTGGGTAATGATAATGATGATAGATTATATAAAAGAAATTAAAAAAATTAGAAGAAAACAACACCAAGTAGTTTGCAGTTCACTAGATCATTTAAAATTATTTTTAACCGAAATTATGTATTGTTAGAGCAATTGCTCAAATGTTCAACAGTCTTTTTTTTTATTTTGCAAAATGTGCTTATATAAATTTAGAAAAATAAAACGTAAGCAGTATTCAAAAAAAAAAAATTTTTAACATCCTACTTATGCTTTTTCAAATTGTATTATTCATGTCCTTAAATTTTCTTATCTCACAACTTTATGTCTCTACGGTTCAAATATATATCACTCATAGAATTTTGATCCTCTAATTATCATTTTTAACAGTCTTAAACTTATTATATTTCGCAATAGCGAAATCGCGAAACTGCAAAACTGTTTCAGAATTGTAAGTACGTAGATATTTTTTGGTCGTATGGTATGTTTCGCAACGAAATAACTCTGTAAAAAATGATCATATTTTAATACCAAAACTTCTGTCAATGCTAAGCCTACATGAAATACTTATTAGTGTGATAGGTATACCAAATGTCGAAAAGGTCGATACAAATTTATTTCAAAACATCAATGAATATTTATTATAGTGTCATAATATCTTAAAAATCGATGTACACGCTCAAGCTTACACTTTTTTAAATATATAGCTTTCTTTAAAAAATCAGCACAACTCATTTTTATTGTCTTTCAGTACTTAATTTTTTAGTATGTTTACCATTTAAACGGTTTTCTTGAATTGATAGAAAATTTATACATTGGTCGCTAAAATTCGATACTCTAGAAATTAAAGTTCGATTGCTTTTACGTTATTTTATTAATTTTCGAGAAAATTATGTCTGCATACTTTTGAGGTATTTAATGCTCTGGCTTTCCTTTTGAAGGTATTTCAAGGATTGCTAGTATTTTCATTAGGATTTTTCGTACTTGATACTAATTATCAGATTTTTTCACTGTATTCTATTTTTTTTATACATTTCTAGTATTTTTGTAGACAATTATGAAGGTTTTAAGAATTTGATTATCTTACATTCGTAAGTTATTAGATATTTAAGTAGCGTTTGAAAGATTTAACCAGGAAAAAGCATTTCCCAAGGTAACTGTGGTTTTTTATAGATATCCACTACTTTTAGTATTTATCATATTATGTCGGTATGATAACACTTTAAACTATTTTTTGGCAGTTTTCTGGCGTTTTATATAGATATCTAGAATTCCATGCTTTAGGATTCAAAGTTTCATAGACAACCAATATTTTTTTAATTATTTAAGGCAATGGGATCCATGTGGATTATCTGTATTTTCGTAATTTCTAATATGTTTAACATTTCAAAGATTTTTCACTAATTTAATTAAATTTTCTTGGTTTTTTATAGACATCTGGTATTTTTAAAAACTCATATATAAATTTCAAGAAATCGATACTATAGAGTATAAAGCTGTATAGATTTTTAGCATTTCGATAAGTTTTGTATCTTAGAAGATTTCAAGTATTCTACAGATTCCTAAAACTTTTGATTCATTTTGTAATTTTCCATATTTCCATTAGGATTTTAAGAATTTGATGCCTTAGGATCATAAATAAATAGACATTTATTATTTTCATAAATTTCTCAGAAAATTATGTTCGAATAGCTTTTCGATATATTTGAGTTTCGTATGATTTCTGGTCTTCTTCGTATTTTTCAGAATATATGAAGTTTTCTTGTCTTTCTACTAATTTTCTGGAATCTTAATATTTTCTTAGTTGTTATGGGAATTTCGAGAGTAAGGAAAAATGCGTTAAATTTTAAAGTCATACGGATTTAAAGTTTTTTAAATGATTTTTAAAAACTCATTGTAAGTTATTCGTAGATTTCTAGTGTTTTGGAGAATTCTCATGATTTGTGTATTTTTCATATCATTTGAATAATTTTCTGATATATTCATAGATTTATATGTATATAAATCCCTAATTCGAAGTGCTGTAGGATTAAAAGTTCTATAAATCTAAGATAAATAATCACATTATTACGAAATTTCTTCTGAATACGTCATCAATTCATATACTTAAAGTATTTCATCTATTTTTCAGAACTTTCCAAATTTTGTACGATGTGATATTCATTTCCTGACAATCTATATAAATTTTTAGAATTCGATGCTCACAAGTATAGAGGCCAAATAAATATATCCCACCATCATGAAGTCCCTGATTCAGTGTCAACTTCAAAAACTCAGTAAAAAAAATTTCCCAAAACATACGAAATGCTAAAAATAGGATAACGTCTCTGTTAAATAATGAACTTTCATTTGAAAGTACCGAAGTACCCAAAAATTTCTCTCTGTGTAAAAAAATGGTTCAGAAAGCTCGTAAACTCGCAAAAACAAAACACGAATCAGCCCGCAATTTACCGAATCCCTCTTTGTTCTTTTTTCATGGGAATCGTTGATCGCTCAATTTACAGTCGCTAATTATTGCGCCCCCGAGAAAAAAGCTCTGTGTGGTTTCGGCGCCGGCTTTGTTACGGACTGTTACGAACCACAAGGGATGGAACTGGATAGGCAGCCAGTGCGTCGTCAGCCTCCGTAAGGTCGGGACGCTCTCGGTAGAGCTTTTTCCGGCTCCGCGCAACCGCGCCATTTTTCAACCCTTACTCAAGACTTTCGAAACCCAAAATCCCCCCCCCCCCCCACACACGAAACAAACTTTCTACAAAAACATTTCGATAAAAATAAACGTACTTTCTCATTTTCATACATCGCTGGCGATGTGATAACTTGGAAAAATGTACTATTACGATCTTTGATTAAGTGCAATTTGTACACTGAAGCCTCGATTCAATGTCATTGTAATCAAAGAGGTCGAGAGTTTTTGCTACGAGACTTTTTTGAAATAATTAGCAGACTTTCGGGGTGTGATGCATGATGAGAAATTATCATGCGCGTCGTAACGGAAAAATCGAGAGTAGACGAAGAGTATTTTCGAAATAGCGATTTTCGGGGCCCGGCAAAATGGTAACGTGAAACTCGAGGGTGGATGACGAACTGTGACGAAAAGTGATGGGAAAGTCAATCTTTGCGAACTGGATCAGAGACACGTTTGTGGCGCGCGAAGTAAGTGAATTAGCGTTACGTAATGTGGTTGTTGAAGAGCGTTGATGGGCGATTCCTTGGAAGTGGTTCACTTTAGTGGTAAATTGAAGACATTTTTTTATAAATTTATATACATACTGTTGTTTCAGTAACTGTTATTCAAGAAGAAAATTACGATATTTACAGTAAAATATATACAGGCGTCATTTTTTTACGTTTGATCCCCCCAGTGTTATTGTTTATCCCTTTTATGCGAACAGTTTTGAACCATTTTCTCAAAATAAAAAACTCTTTGAAAAAATGAAATTTAAGTGCTGCAAATACAGTCCACACTTGATGTGCGTCCTTCAAATACAGCTTCATTTCTGTAAGTGTCCTTGCAGAAAAAATTGTTTAATTATAATCAGAGAAAGATATCATCATCAATGTTTGCTTTTTAAAAAAAAGTTTGCATTATTTTATCACAAAAAAACTGAATCTGTAATAGATGTGCTTAAAATACACTAAAATTCTGGGAGTTTTGTTAAGTTACTAGTTCTCTTTATAAAAGTCTTGATAAGATTTATTTAAATTTATTCAAATAAAAAGAAACTTTCAGAAAATACTTATATGGGGAAAGTTATTTATCAAAGTAAAATGCTTTGAAAATATTTGATACTGAATGTCTCGTTCTCCAGTATAGACGATGCTCGATATGAGTCCTTCAACTTCAATCGATTTCCTATCAATGTCATCTGATACAGTAAGCACTCAGTTTCGATTAAGTTAATGCAGTCAACTTTTGATACAGTGTTTTTTTATCGTCAGTAAATAAAATAATGATATAATGACTATATTATGTAAATGGAAATAAACAGAACCTCAAAATAAGTGTGCTTCTTGCATAGTTGTTTTCTTTAGTGTCATTTTCATAAGAAAAACTTCATTACATTGAAGTCTAGATAAGTGTTTTAAATACAGTCGAAATTAGTTACATGCCATTTTCTATTTAAGAAACTTTCAATACTTGTCTTCTGAACATAGTAGGCTCTTCAAAAAATTACTTTGAGAACAAAAATAGTAAATAAACGAATGAATAAAATAATAAGACTATAAACTATTTGTTTTTCAAACACTATGAAAAAGAGTGAAACAATTGATAAATGTTCTTTCAATATTGTTTCAACACGATATTTAGTTATTGAAAAAACTTGAATATAGATAAAAGTCTATGGTAATATAGTATGATTCATAATAGTTGCTCTGAAATACTATAAATATCTAATATAAGTCACTGAAGCGTAAAAAAAAACAAAGAAAAAACTTCATTACATTCTTTTACTCAATATGTGTCATTCCAGTTGAGTTACTTTCAATATTAGCTCTTCTAACACTGTTGTTGCACTACAAGTGTCCTTCAAACGCGGCAAACTTTAATAAAAGTCAGTCTAGTACATGAGATTCTCATTTGAACAATTTAACTGTAACTCACTGCATATTCCTCTATCTCACAATACAGTCTACTCTTAATGTATATGATTAAAATATGATTAATTCGTAGTTCAAGTGCTGCTCATGAATTTTACTTCTAATGAGTGTCATTTTAATGCAATAAAATCTTGATATAAGTTACACGAAAACAGAAACCTTCGAATATTATTATTTAAACTACATACATATCTGTTGAAATAACTACTGAAAAATTATTTCCTTCTATTGCGGTCTACTATTTACCATTAAATGTTCCATATATTTTTTCTCTTATTCGTTTAATTCAGGCAGCTTTTGTAGTAGTAAATATAAATAACTTAAAAAATAGAGTAAGCTCTCGCTATGTGTCTCTTGACTGCACTACGGACTTAATGTCAGTTTTGCAGATAAAATCAGTACAGTAAACTCTCTATTTATTTTTAAAAACTATATTGCAAGTTCTAAAAAATTTTCTATCAAATAAAAAGTTTTTAACATATTGTCTCATTCTTCATATATTCTAATAAATGTTTCTAATAATCATTTTATCAAAGTTATAAACTGACAAAATTATACGACTTTGAAAATTTTATATTGTTGAACTTTTGACCAATTTGTAACAAAATATATCTCGACGTGAAATCTTGCAGTAAAATATTGACAATAAAAAAAGAGTGACGGTTTTTAATAAATCGACTATTTTCTTGAAATATTCCAACTCTTGTAACTTCCCTCACGAATCAAGTCAAAATAAGTCATCATTCGTACTGTTTAATGAGATTGTACTTCATTAAACTACACCACGAAACCGGAAGATAAAGGTACCACGTTCTTGGTATTCCGGAAAATGAATTTCATACGGAATATAAACCTAATACGAGAAAAGTCGCGGTCTTCTCACAGCGATACAAAAGGAAAAAAAAAGAATATGAAACGTACGCGACAGTGTTCATTCATTATGAAAAAGAGACATTCGGATTAATTATAAAAAATTTGTACTGTACGATGATAATTTTATGAAACAAAGTTTTTTGATTTAATGCGGAAATTGTGATGCGATAGTGGTATCTGATTTTTTAGACGAATTTTGTGTGTTTAGCACCTTTGGAGTATTTTTATTTTCTCCGATAAGTCATTGAATTTTGTAATTGTTAAACTTTTTCGAAAGGCTTTTTTAGGGGTTCTGAAGATTTTCGAAACTTTTGAGAGCTTTATCTAGCATCGCGTGTTTGGTTTATAAAAATCATATTGAAAAAAATTGTAACAAATAAATTATGAAGTATTAGAAGTTTTAAAACGATTTCAACAATTTCTAAAAATGTTTAATCGTTTTTAATTTTTTTTTTGAATGGGTATCATGTTTTGAGTATCCAGTTTTCAAAATGAATTCTCAAGCTTTTTTGAACATTTCTATCGATTTAGAAGATAAAAAACACTTTAAGTGATAGTGATATGAAAAAAAGGTAGAAAAATATGTTACAGATATAATAATCGATGAATTATATTATAAAGGATTCTTTTGATTTTTTATACATCTAATCAATTCGAGTTAATTGTTAACATTTGTATTGCTTCACCTTAGAAGTATTTTGAAGAACTAATGATATTTTTAAAAATTAATTCATATGTTTTTGAAACAAATTTAAAATAGGTGTCTTGAAAGTTGTCCATATTATGGACAGCTTTCAAGACACCTATTTTTTACCTAAGATTTTAAAGCTAGAAATACTTTGAATTACGTTATTTCAGAAATTTAGAATATTTTATACTTTTCTGTAATTTATTTTTAGAAAATTCTACCATTTCTTAGTATCTTTTACTAGATTTTGAATCGATTTTCAATTACTTTATCATTACTCAATAGTACATTATGTTTCTAGCGAATAATCGTCTATATTCTAACTGTAAAAAATTTTTTTAGGACTTCTAAGCATTTATTTAACTAGTTTGGCTAAATGTCTATTCTTTCAAAATTTTAATAGCTATTTAAATTGATCATGGAGAATACATGAATGTTTAAAATTTCTCGAAATTGAATTACTTTCAGTCAAATATTAGAATATTTCTAAAATTCACGAAGAAATGTCCAAAAAACCTTTTTCGAGTTTTTTTTCTCAGGTATTTAAATGTCTCAGGGATAAAAATTCAACGAATATTCTAAAGTTTTTTTCTTTTAATTTTAAGGTTCCTTAAAGTTCGTCCTGACTCAATAAAATGTGGCATGATATGTATTCTACATTTTTCAAAAATTAATGAATTTTACTTCAATCCAAGATGTGATTGTTCAAAAATTGTTATAATACTTTCTTATTTCAAGAATTTTTATAAAACTTTCCAATGAGATCAAATTTCTTTTTCTACAAAATTAAAAGCCCTCTTTAAATCCATACTGAATCAAAAAATTTGACATACTTTTTAAAAATTATACTACAGTTGTCATATTTCTCGCTATTTTTTTTATTCTTTATTTTTCTTGACGTTCCATGGATAGCTACAACGATATTTAATAATTTAATCCATTTTAACACTTGTACGTACTCATAATATAAAAGCCTGGCTAAAAAAAATTTTTCTCAGTTTCAAACGAATATTTATCAAATTTATCAGTAGATAAAGATTAATTGCATGTCCAGTGATTGAAAATTATCCATTGTCTCCTTTTACAAATTCTCCATCAAAACCCTGTAAATTCAATTCACGTGTAAGAAAAAATTTTCCCACGCCAGAATATGTGAATATTTTGTCCAACAAGAAAATTGAAAAGACAGAAAAAGAATCAGAAACATAGTAAATTAAATAATTTGTGTTTACTGGAGTAAAAAATCGAGAACATATCATTCGAATAATTTTACTCTATTATTAAAAAATTTTTATCGAACACGAAAAATACGCTCTATTTCGCAGATAAAAGGATTCGGAATATTCAGATGTATTTCGAATTAAAATGGTTTCCATATTCACTCGAAATATGCATTTTCTATCAAAAAAAAGTCCTTTTCGATGTGTATCGTTTTTCGTAACATTTGCCATTGGACATTTCATACGTCGTCGCATTGATGAAAAACGGCACAAAAATAGCCAACGTTATTTCCCGTTTTGATACGTAACTTTTTGAATTGTTGGACGGGATAAACGCGCTCGTTGCGCGGATACGGCTTTAAAGCACTTGCTCATGCGAACATTCCATCGACCTTACGTGATAATTTACGGGTTTGTAGCTGTGGAGGGTGTACAAAAAGCGACCCATTTTTTGACGTGCACCTAATTTTTGCCTTTTCGGGTCCAGTGGTAATTTGAAGATATTCTCTTGAGAAAAGAGCTCTCAAATATATTCTAACTCGAGAAAAAACTCTGTCATTCCTCAACAAAACTCTAATTATAAAAAAAAATCTCTCAAAAGTGCGTTATTTATAAGGAAAATTCTCGATTTTCTAAATGAGACAAAGGCGAACCGAAACAGAAAATGCGTGCGTTTAGACTTCTTTTTGCTTTCACAGTATTTTCCCCTTTAAGATTCGGCGCACCAAAAACGCTCGGGCGTAAAATTTTTGTGGGAAAGCTTTTTGTCTTATGTTTACCATTTAGAAGAACTTTTTTTATCTTTCCGACTCTTTGAACTCTTTTCAAATGTTCCCCGAGATTTTCGCAATGCATAATTCAGTTCTGGAAACTGTTTCTGACTCTCCGAAGCCAACACATCCATCTGCGCGAATTATTTTTATGCATTTTTAAAACAAGAGCGATGGCTATCGTTTTTTTTTTTGGGCTGTGAATCATTTTGCGGCACTAAAACTTCCTTGATCTTATACCTGAATATTTTTTTACTATTTTCATCATAATGTACGACGAGGGGAAAAATATATTTTCAGTTTTTGTGCGTTGTTTATATTCTGTTGTGATTTTTTTGTAAATTCAAGCTTTGTCCTGAAATTATGACAGACAAAGAGCATTAAATAATTGGCAAGGAAGAGAAAATTTTTTTTTGCTCGAAAATTAAAAAGTTTTGGTTACCATTTTCCTGTAATTGATTCGATACATGAATCACTAGTCATTCTTGTCATGTAGAAATATTTTTAATTCTTTATTTGGTTTATCATAAGATTGGCATGTATCTACTTACATTCTTCATTGACTGATTTTTTCATAAAACTACTAATTTTGTTTCATTTATATAATGTAACTCATATCATTGACTTCATTCTATCATATTATGCTACAGAATAGAAAATGTTATATTCTTATTATTTTATTTATATTATGATTATAATCGTATTCATGTTATTTTTATTTTATTAGTATTATCTTAATGATTCTTGTTTCAATGCTTTCGATGTAGAACTACGAGATTTAAAGTTTAAATTTCCAACTTCATAACAATGTTTCATTCATTAGAGAAATTGTTCGTAAAAGTGCTCTCGTACGAAGAACGACAAAATCACTATCGAAATGTTACTATCATCTTTTATAGTCTGGGGGGGGGGGGTGTTTTTAAAAAATTATTTATTTCCTGCATATTTTTCCTCAAAATTTATACACTGCTGTTCAAGTATTATCTAGAGTTTTCTAAATATTTTAAAATGTAAGTTATATATGAACCAAAACAATGATGAAATCCACATACATGTGAAAATTTTTGTCATTGTTTAGTTTGTGCAACATTCTTCAATGAAAAACTTTTTTTTGTTGTAGTGCAATACTGGCAAAATTCTTTAATAGGTGCATGAAAAAACAAAAAAAAAGGCATAAAAGTTTGATAACATAAATGTAGAAAAGTGATAATGTGATAATAACACCTTCAGTTATTATATTTTGAAACTGCCCTGTTCAATTTTTTAAGGGTTTAGAGTTTTGAAAGTTTTAATAGTTTCAACGATCTTGCAAATTTCTCACAGTTGAAAAACTTTATAGATATTAAAATTTTTGAAAACATTTGATATTTTGATACTTGAGAAAAATTTGACTCTTCTGTACCAGTTCTTTAGGGGTTTACACCTTTTTGTGTGGACGAATTGAGGATGTTTGAAGTGTCTTTAAAAGTATGTAGCAATAATGTTATGACACCAAAGTTATTGTTTTTCAATAGTGTATTGTCTACTTGAAAAAACAAGTATTTATTTTTTTTTAAATATCAATAATTGGCGGAGTTATGGCCCTTTCCCGAAACAACTTTTTTTTTTTTGAAGATGCTTGCGGTAACCAAGATGCAATTCGAACGGGTCAAGTGAAATTAGAAAATCCAAAAAATTTCCTTCGTCTATGAATGTATCTAGTTCTTGGACGATTGAAAAAATAAATATAACGTTTTTTCTGTGTGCAAAAAAACGTTTTCCCCGAGATTTCGACTTTTTGAGCTCTGAAAATTTTAATAAGGAAATCTGCAAAATAAAAACTTTTCTATAAAAAAGCGATCGTTCAAGAACTAGATATATTGCTAGACTAATGAAATATTTTGGATTTTATGATTTAGCTTGACCTCTTCAAAAAAAAAGTTGTTTCGAGGAAAGGGCCATAACACCGCTTACTGTTGATATTTTTTTATGAACAAATAATTGTTTTCTCAAGTGAGCAATACACTATTAAATAACTATAATTTTTGTGACATAGCATTATTGCTACATACCTTAAAAGTTACTCCAAACCATCCTCAATTCGTCCGCACAAAAAGGTATATAACCCCTTAAAGTTGTAAAGAGTTTAGTCAATTTTATAATGTTACAGTTTTGACAATCCTAAAAGCTTTGTAATACTACTGAAAAATTTGAAAATCCCAACAATTTATAAATGCTCTGACACTTTTGGGAAATATGAAATTTTTGGAAGTTTACGACAGTTTAAGTGTTTGCAGTTATTCAGTTGATATTAGTTTTGTCAACAAATTGTCATCAATGTTACAAATTTTGTAACATTGGTGACAATTTTGACTCTTCTAAAGAACCTAATGACCTTTAACAACGTACGAAAATTTTCAATTGGATGCAATTTATAAACATTTTATTCATACTATTCACTATACATTATCACAATAGTGTGATAATAGTGGTTAGAAGTGTACTATAGTGGTCAATAAAGGTACAATATCGGTTACAAACAGTGGTGAGCAGTGATTTAATAGTTACAAAATTCACTATCAGACAATTTTAAAAACTTTTTCAAGAGATATTAGACGCGAAAATGATTTTAAAGAGTAAAATAGTAAGTAAAATAGACAGGGGCTGAGGATCCTATTGTTTTTGAAGAACCAATGTGTAATATAAATAATTTTAGCGAATTATTAGTTCATTGGTAATAACATTCCTTCTAGATTTATATTGTATCAAAAAGAAACAACAATTTACAAAAATAACAGATTTATTGTTTTAAGTTCCTCATCTACAATAGATAATAGTGCTGAAAAATTTTAAACAGTAGGAAGTAAAAAACCCAACTTTCAATTTCCTATGATCTATCGAAACTGACTGAAAATCTGAAATCCGCATCAGATATGTTGATGTTCTTCAGTTACTCAATGGGCTATCCCAATAATTATTATTATCATTTAAAATTAAAGGTGAAACATTACACTTCAGCAAATCCATGATAAATTTGTGAGGCAGTCTGAAAAAAACAAAAACAAAAAAAATTATTCCTTAAAATAGTTCACTCTTTATCAAGAACGAAAAAATCCCATAGAAATCTTAGAATGAATGTTTTGCAGGGAATATTAAGGAAACTAAGAGTATTTTTATATTGTTAAAATTTTGGATTTTCTTGATAATCCAAGGTCCGTTTCATCATCAGGTGATTGGCACGACCACACAATTTACAGCATTAAAAAACTGGGTTGAAAAAGAAAAAAAAAGCATGACTCGGCGATGCGACTTAACGGACTTCCGTCCGAGAGCGCGATTTAAGGAGTTTTGGGGTCAGAGACTCTACTCCACATTCGGGATGAATAAGAATCTTTCCTTCTCGAGCATGCAGAGGCGACGCCTGTCTTTGTGAAAACCATCTACGTGGAGAATCATGCCCGGAACGCGGAGCTTTTTTACATCGAGATTCGCTGTTCTTTCTTCATCATCAAGTCAGAAAAAAGCGAATTAGAGTTTTCACGTATTCATGGGAAATGTGCCATTCCCAAGTTTTCCAACTTTGGGAGAATTTCATGAAAATACGTTACATGACAATTATACTTGAATTTATCCATTCCCATTGGGAACTTCAACTTTATCCGTTTTAGATTGTGGGAGCTTTTGTAGCCGAGGAACTTTCAGAAAAAGTGCAAGCTCAACCACGAAAGCGAGGTATTTTATGTAAGATCAGCAAACATATTTTAGCCCCGGGTTATGTGCTTATTCCGACGACGGCGATTGCTTTATTCGATTATGAAACTTGAATTGATGCTGACGTGAAGCTACATAGCTCAAGGGCGTAGACGCTTTCAAAAGCCTATCTTTCAAGGACAGATCTTGAAGCGATTAAGCACGTGTGATGGACAATGGCAGCAGTTGAACCTTGAAATACACACTGCCAAAAATGATATTAAATTAGGTGTCTGAGGGTTGACTATATAAATGAGAGGAAGTATTGAAGAAAATATTTATATTTTAATACATATATGTATTTCCTATGAGATTTTATTACATGACTTTTTATGCTTTGACGATTCGATTCACAGCAGTTAGATTTTTCAATTTTTTTAAATCTCAGGAGTTGAAAGTTCTAAAACTTGAGAGTCCAGAATCCCATACATTTTAAGTTAGTATTTTATACAATAGAATTTGGTTTTTGTGAACTTCATGCAAATTACTGAGGATAACATAAGATTTTTTTTCTTGAAAATTAATACAACTTCAACAATTATATGATATTGTAATGAATTTTCGTACAAATGTCCAGAATTCAATGCTCTAGGAATTGAAGTTATTATAATTTTTTTGATATATATAAAGATTTTCTATGAGAGATTAAAGGTTGAGGTACAAAAATTCTAGTTTTTCATGGGATTCTAGAATTTTCCTATTGCATGAAATATTTAAAGTTTTCTAATACTTTCTAGCATTTTTATAGATTTCAAGTATTTCTATGGGTTGCTATAGAGATTTCTAGAATATGATGCATTAGTACTGAAAATTCCAACAATTTTTAGTAAATTTTCTAATGAAGAAACTGACGGGATATAACAAAGTCAGAGTCAAATAATGAAGTGTTTTTTTCAACAATATTCAACAAAATTTCAAAAGTTGATTGGAAAAAAGTTTTCGTTTTTTCGATTGTAAATTTTTACTGATGAACTGAAACAAAAACTATTAGAGTAGAGCTATTTTCAATAAAATGCTAAAATTTCAAAATTAAAAAAGCATAAAAATTACTTAAAAAATAACACTTTTCATTAAGTTTCCAATCAATTAACGAAATAACGTTTTACGATAATAATGTGCGATGTTTTTTATTTAGCTAACTTGTTTTCAAAGCAAAATAAAAACCAATGTAATGTGGTAATTTTTCAAAAAGTGAAATTACAAATTTCTTTTTATGTACTCAAGATAAAGCTTGACATACAAAATGAAATAAAAATTCCTAGCAATGTGAAAATTTTTGTCCTAATTATTAAATTGTAGAGAAAAATTAACATGTAGCATTGAAGAAAATCAGTTCTTTATTTCCTAAAAAAAAACAGTACAAAAATTAACATTAACTTATGTACTTGACCGTTACCTATCAAAATGATTCAAATTATAAAGAAAAATTTGGACATTTCGTATTTCTTTTATTCTTATTATTATAACTTCCCATGACTCTTCTACTTTATGATTCTTTAAGTCAAATCCCAGTTGCATACGTCATGTATGACACTTATCTGCGAAATTGCCAGGAAATACTGAAATGAATAAAGGATGAGGTGAGAATTTCAAGTTTTACAGCGCGTGAGTTTCAACTAAATTTTTCGCCGCTTGTAATTCAGTTCAAAGAAAGTTGAACTATCCATATCAGCTGAACTCTGGTAGCAACTTGGTAAATTTACGAAACTGTTAACAAAGTATCAAGTTTGGAACTTCTCCTGCAAGGAGAGATTCCAATGGAGATTGATACACTATTTATAGCTGTCGAAGTGCAAGATACGCCTTCAGTAACTTTAAATGAGAGCCAAGGAGAGCTACGGAAATTTTCGTTACTAGGTGAATTGCCTTGCAGAGTGGAACTTTCGTGTATATTTAAGGGGATTGAATTATTTTTTGAGAATTAAAGGATTGGTGGGATTTATTTCTGATAATTTTAAAAAACTTGAGAAATTTCGAGTGTACTCAGGAACTTAAGTAACTGTAAAATAATGGAAAGATATGAGTTATTGAGATCCTTTGTTAAAGATGAAATATATTTCCAGTTTTAACTTCTTTCGAAATTGGAGAAACAATTTTTGAATTAATTTAAATAGGTGTAAAGATTTGAATCAATGTTAACAAAGTAAAAAAATTTTTACAAAAGAGTATACATTTATAGAAATACTTTTTTTAAATGTGATGTAAACATGTGTATAAATGGACAACAATTATTGCATTCATCTATCCTATTCATTGGGTGTTTTTTTTTTTAATTCAACTATTCTTATCAATTAAACTGGCAAAATAAGAAGTGTTCGTCAATATGAATGAAATGTATAACTTATGATAATATAAGGCATATAGGATGATATAATATTATGGAAAGTGATATTTTATGTACCAAAAACTGGCTATTCAGAATTTAGATTAATGACACAAAATCATCATCGTTCTAGGCAAACTCATATGCTAAGAATATCGAACAAAAATCGAAGTAATTTTAAAAATTTGTAAAACAGCATGAAAAAATGGGAATTTTAGAAACTAGATCTATGGTCAAGAATTGAAAAAGGTGTAAAAATTATGAGAATTTAAGATAATTCAAAAAGTTAGGATAACAATTTAGAACTTCAATTAAAACATTCCAATTCTTTGACTTTTGGATAATTTCGGATTTTCTCGTGCTTTTTTTCTAACCTTGCAGGATTTTTTAGTTATTCGAATTATAATATTCATTGAAATTGAATATATTCTAATTTTTCTAATCATTCAAGAACTCTCATAACTCTAGTGCAGCCCAATGAATTGATTCAGACAATATTAAAAAATTCAAACAGATTTGAAAGTTCTTGGACGCAATATAATTCTAAAATTCTCCAAACATAGACGATACTCAATAAATTTTAAAAATATTTCAATAACTTTAGGTAAGGTACGAATTTCTGGACTGAAAAAAACACATTTTGTATAACTTAAGTCCATCATTGTAAATTTTTCAAATGAATATAAATAAGTTTTCGTATGAGAATTCTGAAAAAAACACCTTCTAGAAAAATACTTAAAAAACCCTTTAAAAAAATCCTTCATTTTTAGAGGATTCATAATAACTTATTGGTTTCCAGAACGAAACAGGATTCGAAGTTTTTAAAATTCAAGATTGAATAAAACTCTAATATGGAAGATGTGTGAATGATGTAGAATCTTTAAATTCACAGAAATTAAAACAATTCAAATAAGTTACAGTTTTTTCAAAAATTCTACATAACAACTAAAAGAAACTTCAAGATTACTAAGCATTTACTAGATTACTGAAAATCTGAACATTATTATTATTTCTGCAGCAAATAACAATTGTTAGTAATTTTTGAAAATACCCATCCATATTTCAAGCACTCTAAAATTTTTATCAATTAAATATAAAGATATCTTATAGTCATAATATCAAAATACAGTCACAAAATCTACTTGAAAAAATACAGATATCTTCAAACATCGAATCCTATATTGTCCCAAGTTCATCCAAATTTACCTTCATCTGTAGAAACTTGCAACCCTGAATTCCATTTCCAATTGTACCACATGTCACGAAACTTATTCCATCATTATTAAAATCCACCAATATTTTACGTTTCGAATTTCGCAACCGCAAATACACAAGTTGTGTCGAACTGTGTAAACAGCTCGTGACAAATCCGGGTTCGGAGTAGAAAATACATTCGAGTATTTTTCACGTACCCCACATAAACTTTTCAGTTTCTTTCGACTGAAACTTCTCTGCATCCTACATATGTTTATAAACGTACTTCGGTGATAAAAATAACACTTTTATTCAAAAACTATCATTATATATGAACTTTATACAAATAAAAAATTCTTCAAAGTTACTGTAGGCATTTTTGGCACATTTTTTACACTAAAATGCACATGGAAAATCGATGACATCATCATTTATCAAAGAAACGCAGGAGAATTTACGAGCATTAAGTTATCTTCGCCTCGTTTCTTCTCACTGGTGATAAAACTATCCCTAATCGAAAACGGATATTACCCCGTCGGTTTGTTCGTTACTTTATAGTGTCCCCGAAATAATTTTCACCTTAAGCGAGTGAATCCTAGTAAAAAAAAGGCTGAAAGCGTGAAAAAATATCTTTCAATATAAATTTCTCTAGACTTTACCTTTTTTCCCTTATATTTTTTCTATTCCAGGTATCGTAAAATCCCACAAGCTAGAAATAATATAATTACTAAATCTAGTAAAATTTCAGAAGCAATAAACTTGAAGACTTCGAGTAAATCAATCTTTTAGACAGGTTTTCCGGTCCATCCATATTTCAATCACTTCGATCCAAAGAAAAACACAGAAACACTTTCATGACTTCATATTCGATGCTGGGCATCGGCTGAAAAGAGTAAAAAGTTTTCTCGCTTTTTCATGAGATTCGTCGATTTCAATTTCCGGGGTCACATTTTCCGTCATTTCTCCACTTGTCGTCGTTATATTTTTTGTACGCGAAGACATTTCAGAATGTTCAAGAACCCATGGATAAGGTTGACAGGGGTAATTGTGACGCCAAAAAGTAAAGCTGAATTTTGACAGTGTGTCATTTCTTACTTTTTATTTTTATTTTGTTTAATTTTTTAAAAAGTCTTCTGTAAGTTTACCTTTTTCTCAGAAAAAAAGAAAACATAAGAATCCATACTTACGCTGAGTAAAAAATCCTCGCTCGCAGATTTATTCAATTTCTTCCGCGGAAGAATCACGAGTTGGTCCGATTTGCGTATTCATATTTGCCTACGAAATTCGAGCAATGAATTGAGAATTCACCGTTTTATCTCTCAATCGTAATTTTAAATTGATTCGGTATTGACTAGCTTGCCACCAAAGTAGTGAATACATTAGATTCTGGATACAATGAAAGTCGCAATCAAGGAAACGCGAAGCTGTGACAGTTCGTAAGTTATAGGTAAAGTGTCACGAAGTTTGGTTGCACACCAAGTTGATAACTTAGTGGCTCTTGAAAGTTAATAAATTGCTTTGTTTTCTTTCGACACGTGGCGTTCAGAAGCACAAATTTGTGTGAACTTTTCGACGCTCAAGTTTTTGAGCTTCGCTGGAGAAAACTTGGAATTATGAACGTCAAACAAACGTTTTTAATGGCGAAATATTTAGAAATAACGATGGGCGTAATAGTTTAAGCCGTAGCAAAAGCTTTTAACATAAATTACCGTGGCTAAGCGTTAAAAAGCCTTTTTTGTCGCATTTTCATCTTCCACAAACTTTAATGCCAAAAAAGGATTATATACAGAATTTACATTATTATATGAGAATAATACTGCAGATGTATAAAAAATATATTTCGTTTTTTCCTCAACCATATACAGTGTAGGTAGTGACTCTGAAAGTTGAAGATTATTTATAAAAATAATTCTTTTACAAACATTTTGTCATAATTTTTTGTTTGTATTAATAAGATACTCTTTGCAACGACTGAATTCACATCTTTTCATGAAAATCGTAAATTTACTGTAAAGACATTCATAAGATATTATGTATGCGATATATCAAAAGTTGTTCGAGTCCGTTCGAGGTAAGTGAAGATACTTGAAAATCTCTTCTAGTGGCAAAAATTGCTTGATACATGACACTGCACGACGATCGATAACTCGCCACTGGAGCACTCTTAAATTTATGAACCCGCTTTCATTTGTGCATAGTAATATTTTTCCTCGCAATCGCAAGTACTCGTCACCACGTATCGCGCATTCAGGAACTTTGACGCGAACGCGAAAAACCTCGATATAAAAAAGTTACTCCAGAAGTAATGATGAATTATACAGAGAGAAAACTGGATGGATGTGAGATGCTTGGGAATCGATAGTACCCATATTTGAAAAATGATTTTCGTCATTCGTATTGTCTCGACGTCATTGTTTTATTTTTTCGAATTAGAACGAGTTTTTGGTAAAACAAAGAGAAAATTGTAAGAAGCAACAAAATACGTTAAAGGAATTGTTATAAATGATCGCCATTTTTTGCTGCAAAATCATAATTTCATCATCTAAATGCATCCAGTTCTCGGACTGAATCGCAACTGAAGTTCCTGTCTCTCGCATTGTAGAGGGGTAATTTCTAACATAATAAAGCCATTCGAGCTTAACCCTTTCTCACGCTCCTCATTCGTGCCTTCTGTCTTTCGTACTTGACCAACTTTATGGTCGTTTTCAAAGCCAAACTACCGACTCGTGGCGAATGCAAAATAAGACCAGTTTTCGCAGTTTTATCAATAAAATTTTTTTCCAACTTGTGCTTTGTTAGATAGGTTCACACCTTAAACCTCTACCTCTCACCCCGCCAAAATTCTTGAAATTTGAGGTTCATTGTCTTTTGGACTTGACATGATTAGATACATATGCAAAAGAACGATAAGATGTTTATGGAAAAAAATAATTGTATGCATATGATAAGCACCTTTTTTTGCTTCATTTGTAATTTTTTTAGAAAACGTAATAAATTCTAATTTTTGTTGTCAAGTTGACAGGAAAAGAATCCATTTCTTTACACTGAGTTAATTATTCAATTGCTTCTTTTAAAAAGAACCTGGAAAATTTATCATAACTTTTCTCCATTTTCCAATAAAGATCTTTGTCAGGTTCAATAAAACTACTTCGAGATAAGTATAATTTAGAATCTTTCAAAAAGTAAGGCTTCGAATTTCAAATGTAATGAACATTCATTTTTTTTTCTACATATTTTACCGTTGGTAATTATGCCTTAAAACATGAAACATGTTGTTCTCCAGTAGACGAATTAGTAGATTCTAAGCGAGCAGAATAATTTTGTGTCAATTTGGCACGAAGTTATGGCTCGATGTAAGAGAATGCGGTTACTTTGGAGGCTTTCATGGGCCAACGAACATGAAACTATTGTTTCGCTTGTCTGTAATGCAACGCATAATGCTACGGGAGCGTCGAGTTCTCTATTTAATCTCTCGGTATTACAAAGCATGAACTATGTGTGTTTAAATATCACATGTCAAGCTGTTGAATTTTGACTTTTTTGACAAATAAGATACAAGAATACTTGTACATTAGCAGTTTGAAAGGGTATTGCATTATTCAAACGGAACACACGAGCTTTGCGAAGGAACGTCAGATTTATAATTACAATACAATTCCTGTAGTTTTTTGCAATTTCCAGAAGAGTACATAGTATTTTTTCGTATGATCTATGTAATTTGTTGAGATTTTTGAAGATTCTTTTAGTGTTACCAGAAACTTTTGCTTCTTTCAATAGTTTCCGCATATTAAGTAATTTTTTGTTCATTTTCAAAATATCAAACGTAATTTTGTGTTGAATCTGTGAATCTCGAAAAAAAAATTAAAAACATTCGTTTCAAAACATAATAAAATTTATTTATTATAATTTATCATATACAGATACATGAATAATTTTAGTAAATTATTCGATAGTATTTTTTACACAGAAACTGAAAATAACGGATGTTACAAATCTTTTACAGCTTCCTTTTATCATTCAAAATTCTTTTCTCTAAAACCTCACCGATTTTAACGAACTTTTTCAGCAATCACCCTCAGTACTTATGTGTGTCTAGTTTCAACATTTGTTTAATTGTTGAAAATACACTTCTATTGACAAAAGGAAATCTTGGCCCAGGCATAAATCCCAAGGAAATTTGAAAGGTGAGGGGCAGTGTATTCATTTTGCCCCTTGCTTGTGAGCATCAAATTTTAGGCATATATTTTGCATTTCACAGAATAACTACAATATCATGAAAAATTTTGGAAGTGCTGAAAAATACTGAAAATGCGTCAACTCTATGAGTATCTTAAATTTATGAATTAACCTAGAATTCTATTTTTTTATAAAATATCTATAAAACTTCCAATTCTACAGTACCTCATTCTAAAAATAAATTAAGGAATCCGTGGAATTATTCAGAAACTATTTGAATGTTATGAATAATAAAAAAGTATTAAAAATACTAAAATAACGAAAATTCTATAACACTAGGAATCTACGAAAAAATATATTCCAAAAAATTGTTTCAAATATAAATAAATAATGTAGAAAGCTTTGAAGATAAGAGCATCAAATTCTAAAGAATAGCATAGATATCTAGAAAAAATATAAGTAATCTAGAAAAATACTAGAAAAAACTACTGAATTTCGTTAATACTAACAAACATAAAAAAAACTACAAATAATGTATATTTTTAAAATACTTATATATAATATATAATGTAGGGATACAGTTTTCATGAATATTTAAAAAAAATTCTAAGAATCTATAAAACTTTTAACCTTAAATCATCAAAATCTGAAAATCTATAGAAGATTATATCAAAATACGAAGAAATTTAATAAAATCCATGGATAGTAAAAAAATACAATTAGAACACAGTTTTGAAAAATCTATAAAATACTAGAAATCTATGGAAATACTGTTTTCTGATAAATGAACTGCAACACTACAAATCTCTGAAATTCATAATTCTAGCGTAATCAACTTCAGAAAACTATATTGATATTTGTAAAAATACTAGAGATCTTTGAAGAGATTAGAAATTCCTAAAATATTTTAATAACACTTAATAATATGAAATACATCTATACTAAAAAAACCAGAGTAAAAAAAAAAACTAAAAATTCACGTAGATATAATTTCCTTCGCTAACTTTGAAATTACTCAATATCTAGGATACCTTGAATCTTCAAGTATCGAATTCTAGATGTCAACATCATAAAAATCTAGAAAAATGCAAAAAAATTGTTTACACTCAAAAAATACAAAAAAAATACGATAAATATTCAAATAAATCGAAATCTATAAAATGCCAGTTATCTTTATAATGCTATTACCTGGAAAATTCTTTAAGACACTAAAAATCGAATAACTTTTGATTATTGAATTCTGAAGAGCTGTATTTAACTTTACAAAAATGATCTAAATAAATTGAAAAACTAGAGTTAGAATATTCTAATAATTTCTTAAAGAATCTATGGAAAGACTAATAATCTATAAAACTTTGAAACCTAGAGCATCAAATTCTAAAAAACAATCCAGAAAATTCCTTAGAATACAAGACAATACTTTAAATAGTAGACACAATACCCAAAAAATCACGTGAGACATTCAAAATGAGATATTGTGATTTCACATGAAAATTAATAAGGCTTATAAAGTGAAAGGTTGAGATAGCTAATTAATTTCTAAGATACAATTATGCTGGAACAAATATAAATTATTACTTTAAATATATCTTGACCCTTATATCACATTTGAGCCTACCCCTCCATGCGAAATTCCCTTGTATCTTCCCTACTGCTACAACAAACCTTCTACAAACAAACCGAAAGAAATTCAAACACATAATTATTCATTTTTGTTCCAGTGCATGAAAAGTAATGGCATCGAGTCCCGACGATGTCACGTCCACGAGATTTGACGTATCGGCGTTAGGAGAGCAGGAAAGGTCATTGGTCCACGTGCCTGAGGTTGTGATCGATGAATCTCAGAGCCCTGCTTTTACACGGGCCCGGAAATTTGTCGGGTGCGCTTCCGCGATGGAATTAACATGAGGGTGTCCGGAGGAGTAGAATGAATGTTTCACGTTGCGGACGGGAAAGACTTGAGGAACTCGATTCCTGCGTGGCCGGGAGTCCTGTTGATCCGCGACTCGGGGCAACGTGAGCCCGGAAGCAGCCCTTAAAGGATGGTAGAGCACAAGCAGGCGATCCTGCACGCGCCAGCATTGAGCAACAGCAGCTGCTGGAGAACCGGCGCCACCACGCTGACCTGGACCAACCCCGGCTTCGGGGAGTTTATGCGCGCAACCATTATCCTCGCCCTAAGCCTTGGGATACTCCTTGCGAACGTCCTTGTGATCTGCGTCATCAACAGCCGCCGTTACAGCAAATACATTCACGCACAGGTACGGCCATCGAGATGTTTCGGTTTGATTGAAATTTTTATTTGCCCTAGACATACATCCTTATGGATTAAGGAAATTATAATCCAAAATACATATTTTCTACAAAGTATATTAAACACAACATAATTCGAGATAACATTTGAAAAAATATTCTCGGCACACATAAAAAAAAAACCAAAATCAAATAACCAACCGAACCAAAATTTATTATTCAGACATTATATAATTGGAATGAACATATTAACATATATTCGTCTTCATACGAAGCCTGGAAGGTTATGGATAACTAAGTTATTAGACACAAACTTACTATCTAACCATATTAGCATAAAAAGAAATATAATGATAGTAATAGAAATGAATGTAACAAATGTAATAAACAAATAAAATGTTTCGGTTTGAATCAGTCAGATTAGAGTTATTTTTAATGAAGTACTACTGATTCTCACAATTGGAAAGATACTATGTGTAGCACAGTTTTTGGCCACACGACAGTGATGGTTAGCTATGCTCAATCTTTAGGAAATGGAAGATTCATTCAATTAGTAGAGATATCTTTGAATCTTCGGGCATACACAGTCAGAACATTGATTTTGAGAGCTTGGAAATATTGTTAGTGACTGAAAATATCAACAAGAGTTTGGGGCAGGCAGGACATTTTGGTGATGGTGGCCAGCATTACCCATCTGCACAATTTTGGATGAGTAAAATATCAAAAAATATTTACTCGAAAATGCATTCATCAAGATATTGTATTTTCATTGAATAGTTCAATATGGTTAACTCTTTCAACATTTTACTAAAGTCTTACAAGTTTTTGTTAATTCTAGATTTTTAGTGCTATTTTCAATATCATCAACGACCTCCAAACGATCAAATGTTTTATGGCATTAATATGAAAAAGTTCGATGGATATCACGAAGTATTGATGGTAGTTCTATGAAACTATCGATATTCTTTAGAATATTCGAAATTGATAAATATTTTCTTATTAAAAATGCTTACGACTTGATTGTTAAAATGTCAATGTACGTAAGATAAAGCAACATTACCTCTCTACATCAAAGACTATTCAATACAAAAAATCATGTCACAAAAACCAAAATAAGGTTTATTGAAAATGCTTCTGAAAATTGTCCACGTATAATACTAATCGAAAACAAAAATGAAAAATGCGGGAAATACTTTTGAGGATTGTAAATACAAAACAATAAGATCCTTCCACGCGCTCCAGAATATCGTTCAAAAACGCGGCTTAGGGTTTCTACATGTAAATTTTAAAACAAGATACAAAAAATTTTTTTTAAATCTTTCATTCTATTATCATCAAAATGTCCATTGCCCTGAAATGATCATAATTTCATGTACCAAAATTTTGATTTTCAAAATGGTGTTTTTTTAATTTTGCAGGGAAAATTGTTTTATGTAGTTTCAAACAAAATTGACACTATTTTAAACTTATTAAATGTTATGAATATTTGTTCAAATCATGAAATTTTTTTGTAATGTTCCGGAACTTCAAGTTTTCCATATTTTTCATGAAACAATTTAAAAAAAACATCATTGTCTGTATTTAGAAAAAGTATGATAATAACGAAAATGTACGAAATTTATGAAAATTTGCCAAAACTCTACTAAAGTTTCCCAGTATCAAATTAAAATTTTCAAATCCTATACAACTTCTCACGTTTTAATTTCCAATACTCATAATTCCTAAAAATTATTTTACTTCCAAACAATACATAACATTAAAGATTTTTGGAATATTTTTAATGTTAGTCACAGTTATCAAATTTTTCGTAATCTTTGAATGCTTTTCAACTTTCCCAGATTTTTATTTCAAAATGCAAAAAAAAGCTGTTATATTTATTTCGATAAATATAATAATAACTCGAATCTACAAGATTTTTGAATATTTTTCAGAATTCTACAAATATTTTCAAAGCTTTTAAAACTTCTCCTTTATCAAATCGCCTAGGTTTTTTTTGTTTTCTTGAAGTTATATGTATAAATAACAACACAATACATACTACAGAGAACTTTTCAAATTTTATTCAAATTGATATAGCTCGTAAAGATTCTTCGCAACTTGTCCGTTATTTCACGTTTTCAGATTTTTATTATCGAAAAAATGTAAATTATGATATCATGCATATTTTGAAGAAATATGATGATGACAAAAATTAATAGAGTTCAGGAACATAATATAGAATTTTTCAAAAACTCTTGAACTAACACTTTCCAAATTCTCTATGATATCTCATTTATAAAAGATACATATAAATTTCAAACACAGTACATACCGAATAGAACTTTATGAACTTTATTTATATCTGTAATATTTGCTTCGATTGATCATAATTTTTCAATACTCCGCAAGTTACGAAGATTTTATTAAAATACAGAAAAACATTATCATGAATATTTTGAAGAAATATGATCAACTAAATTCACAAGAATCATGAACATTTCCTGTGATTTATAAAAAATTTTTAATCTCATGAAACTCCTTTGTTTTCAAATTTACTTGCTGTTTGCAATTCGAAAAATTATAACAAATTCAAACACATATACTATTAAGATCTTTGCAAACTTTGAAAATATGTAGAACTCGAGAAGATCTTCCATAATTTTTCAATAATTTCAAGGTTTCCAAAATTTTCATTTAAAAATAGAATGAACATAATAACGAATATCTTAAAGAAATATGATGACGAAAATATACAGAATTTATCAACAAATTCTCAGATTTTTCGAGAATTCTCAAATCTTATGAAACTTGAAACTTTTCAAATTTTAAACGTTTTTCAAGTTCTAAAAGTTATGTTTATTCCAAACATAATTCATACTATTGAAAAGTTCGTAAATTATGATGCGATTGTTAGAACTTATCAACATTTGAGAAATTTTTAAATACTTTTCAAGTTGCTCAAATTTGTATCGAAAAATGGAAAAAACATCAGGCATATTTTGTACTTTATTTTTCGACTATTCAACTGTTTGAGTGTTGAACATAGGATCCTCTTCCCCATACATAGTGGCGTAGCTAGACATTTTGCCACTCGGGGAAAAAATGGTTAAATGCCGAAAAATTAATCACTTTTTCGGCAAAAAAAATTAGAGACCTTTTTTCTGGTAATGTTTCAGATACGTCCTCTGTATTATTCAAAAAACAAAAAAAAAACAAAAAGGTCATCAGAAAATTCTTTTTTCTCCGGGGTCCCTACATATATTCTGGATCCAGTAACATATATCAGTAAAGGAACTTTACTATTACTAGCTGTTACTGGCTGGGTTGAATAATCTACTATCACAAATCAGCAGCCACTGATTATGTGATTAAATTAAAATGTACAAAAAATTTCAATAAAAAATTATAACTCTTGCTACTACATAACTTAAAATAATAATAGAAATGAGTAACTGTTTCTTCTTGAAGAAAAAATAACGAAAGAATTTTTTTATCCTACAGAAAAACTCATTTACTTATTAATTCATTTTGATGTAATTTACTTATGAATTCTTTGATTGATTGATCTCTTTCTTTTCGATGCTAGTTTGACAGAAATATAAGACCATTAAAAACATTGATAGTATAACTAAAGCACCCATAAAACATAGCATAAAACAAAAATCTAAAAAAAATACAATATAATAATATAATGAAACAAGTATAGGACACAGCCCGCGGGTGACAGTATTGTATAAATGTTAAAAATTGTTTCAACGACACAGATTTTGTTGAGACAATCATGATTTGTTGATTTTTAAAATGTTTCTTATTTTTCAATATTCATTCAAATGTTTCAGTCTGTCTAAATGTCAAAATGCCTTTTATAATAAATAATCTTACAGTACGTTTGTAATTTGAAATATTGAAACATTAAATGTTGCTCCTACTTCTGGAAGTACTGCCTGACCTAAAACCGCAATAAGGGCCCTAGTAAACATATTTACAAAAGGACAGTCTCAATTTTAAAAAAAGTGGGGCACTTGTCCCAGGGTTACCCTAACTTAATGACCTTTCTTTTTTTTGGAGATTTACTACACCTTCAAAAATTTGTCGCCTCCCACCCCCCCTCAAATTTTGCCGCCCTGAGCAGTCTCTCATGTTGCCCCTGCCTAAATCCGGCCCTAAATGTTTATTAAAATATTCTGGAATCTTACAAATTTCACGTTTTTTATAAAAATTACTCACAGACTTTGTAATTTTTGCTATTTTCGAACTTTTCAAAAATTTTCAAGTTACAAATATAAGGCGATTAAAAATACTTCAAATTTTCATGAAATTTCTCCGACTTATGAGGTTTTTTTGTAATTTTCAAATGGGTCTCATTTTTTTCAGATTCGAATTGAAAAATGAAAAAAAACATTATCATTAGCATTTCGAAGAAATATGCTAATAAACACGATCTGCAAAGTATATCTACATTTCATGAAATTCTTAAAATAGTTCTAACTTCTAACAATTTTTAACATTCTCTAGAATGTTCAAGTTTTCCAATTCTCAAAATTCCTTAATTTTAAATCTTATTTAAAGTTTCTGAAACTTTCTCAATTTTATTGAAAATTTTTGTATACTTATTTATATACTTTTTTCATTCCTGTTTGACATAGAAAAAAATTACTATTCATATTTTGAAGAAACCTGATAATCAACACAATCTACAAAGTTCATTAACAGTTGAGAAAATTCTTCAAATTTGCAGAATTTCAGAATATATTCACAATATCAAGTGTCTTCAAAAGTGAACATTTTTTCTATCCCCAATATTTCAAGCATGATACAAACTTTGTAACATTTTTGAAATATTATGAAAGTCACTAGATCGATGAGTTTCTGAAATTCTCATATGAAAATAGAAAAACGTTGTGTATTATGAATATTCAAAGAAATATGGTAATAAATACTATCGACAGAGTTTATGAATATTTTATGAGATTTAAGATATATTTTGAAATTTACAGAAATTCCGACAATTTTTAGAATCGACAATATCTTTTTAAGTATTCTAGCATCAGAATTTTTCTTACCTTTCCGAATCTGGTACAAATTCGTCTATCTCACCAAAAATTTTTCTAAATAACTAGCCATTACTTCCTAAATGGTTCAGATAAAAAAAAATATGTTATTGCCTATACGTCGAAGAAATACAATAAAGGACCCTTCTAATACTGTTGCTTGATACTTAATAACTACTTGCCTGAAAACATCACAATAATTTTACTGTCCTGGGACTATTTATAAACAAGATGTGCCAAGAACTATGCGAAAAAATTTCTGTTGATCATGTAAAGGTCATTTTACTGTTAATCTTAATTTCAAGTTCCTTTGAGGTCATGGGATCGCAAATTTATATAAAAAACACGAAATTTCGCTGAGCATTTTGAATTCCTAAAAAAAACTGTATTTTCAAAGACCAAATAACTGCATAACTCCAATTCTTTCGAAAAAAGTCGAACAAGGCAAGAATTCTCCAAGCAAAACCTGATCTAAATTAGTGAAATCGTATTTCTTAGCCCTTAGAAACCCCGATTCCGTAGACCATCCAAGTTCTCATTCACTTAGCTGCCGAGTAATTTTCATAGTTTATTATTAATTTCGCTTCCAACTCCGGGAATTCGATTACCCTTTTTTCAGCCTCCATTTTCCGTTCTGCGACTTCTTCGTAATCAAGTTTTCAAACTTTTTTTCATCCCCAGCCGGATAATTGATGAATATTCAATTATTCGACAGTCCGCTAAATACATTGGAATGCGTTTACGTGTATCGAAAGGAGTTCTATAAGTTCTTGAAAATATTCTTGTGAGAGTGCCGATGTCAAAGTTTTGTCAGTGTATCATTTATTGACTGAGTGAAAAAAAAGCAGAATGAATGAAGGACTTTAGAACTAATGGAGAAAAATTTGTACAGTGCATTTTAATGAATTAAAAAACGAATTCGCAAACATAATAAGAGTTGAAATATCGTTTTTACTTACTTAATAATTTCCCACATGATGTATTTATTTAAGAGGAAATTATTGAATTAGTTATTCTGAAATCTTGGAAACCCGCTTAATATTTCTAAATTAGTTTGCATTAATAAGCTATAGCTTTGTTATATTGTTTTTAAACTACTTGATATATTTTATTTTTAATTTTCAGCCTAGGTATCTCTTGACCAGTCTCGCAAGTAACGATCTCGCCATCGGACTTTTGGTCACTCCGTTTGGCTTTCTTCCGGCCATATATGGATGTTGGCCTTTCGGCGAAGTTGTTTGTCAAATACAGGTGAGGTTCTTCTATAAAATCAATAAATAAAAAAGTATAGCATCAAATTCACAGTCAAAAAGAATAGGAAAAAAATTACCGGAAACGGATACATACACAATAAATCGAGATGTTCGGCATTATTTACTTAGTTTTTTTCGCGTTTTCGTTTGAGAATATCATTCCCCAAAAACTAAATTCACACGATTAGGCTAATGTGCTATTAAACAAGAAGGTAAATAGATTACACGCAATGTAACCACAACTAATGGAAAATGGATGTACTGAATAATGAACCAAGTGCACGATCTGGGATGAATTCTTCCACGTGCAGCACAAGGGTATTATTCCGGTCCAGGAGACAGACGTAAACATTGTTTATCTTGATTAGCAAATCTTGTTGAATTTATAATGTTAACCGGGATTATTGCGACACATGTGAATTCACACATTTAAGTTTCATAGGTACTTATCTTCAGATGCCTGGTTCAATATTTTATCGATCTGCGCAAGGTTTCCATACATTCAATCAGATTTTGTAAAATTTGTTGGAAGAAAAGAATTTCTTGTAAGAAACTTTGAATTCAAAACCTGGTACTCCATATTACCTTAGAATCAAATTTTGAAACATGACATCCAGATAAAGACCCTATATCTCAGAAACAGATCTTGTGAACTCGAAAGTCCCTATCATCCTAATCGCTAGAAGCTCGTTTTTTTTCTGTTGCACACTGACAAACCAATTCCAAAAGATTTACAGTACACCCTGGCAACAATATAGTCCAACGTGACCGTCCTTCTTCGAGATCCTTTTCTCCGACGAAGCGTGAGATCGCGACATTCGGCCTTTTTTTCGGGGCCGAGCACTTACGCCGAGGAAATTGCCGTTAGGAACTCGAGGTACTTCCGACACTCGTTCCACGGAGTCTGCGGGACATTATCGAGTTCCTCGCGATAATCTTGGGAAACTCACGGAGCCGGGCTCCGTGATTTGTGGCGATGTATTTCTTGATTTTCAGCGAGGCGGCTCGGCCTTCTGCGCGTTGGTCTCCTCGGGAGTTACATTAGCTCCTTCACAATTCAGATTCGTACATCATGCGTCCACTGAGAAGGGGTCTTGAGGTGCTTTCAGCGAAGGATGTAATTTGTGGCAGTCCTTGTGAAAAGAAAAACTGAATTTTCCAGAGACTTACAGACACCTCATAACCGAGGGGAGGATAAGGGGGGGGGGCACCTGCTCCCTAGGAAGTTCGAAGGGAGGACAAAATATACATTTTTACTCCCTGCTTGTAAGCATCGAATTCTGGGAATCTGTACAGGATTCTATGAAAGAACTAGAAAATTGTTCAATATGTTATTTATACTGAAAAATACAAAAAATACAACGAGCAGTGAAATACACTGGACATGGCTCCAAGTCGTGAAAGCCGTCTGCCATCTCATCAAAAATATCAAAATTACACATTTTTGTGATCTGAAAATTGCCATGTTTTATTATACACATACCCCATACACAACAGCAACTGCGTACGCAGTATTCAACATTGCTGAATGAAATAAAGCAATGACAGTTATCCGGAAATGATGTTTGTCAATTTTTTTTATAAAAATAAATAGTGGAAATTCGTTTTGTAAATTGAAACTTGATTGTGAATCTCTAATTTGAAGTTTGAAAAAGTTTTGGAAGAATTCTCTTATTCCCTTTTGAATTATGCAAGAAAATATGATTCGCTCCATTAAAACACGTGTAAACCGATGCATATTTTGGCATTTTTTTCTCAAGAACTAAGTAGACAAACACTTGAAATTTAGCGTATACATTTTTTTGGGTTTCATTGATAAATTAATTTTTTGTAGAAACATTCCCTTATTTTTTCACACATTCATTCATGCTGATCCTAAGATTCTGTACGAAATCTATAAAAATCTGCTAGTTCTTCAGTTTATGAAATTTTTTGAGTAATTCTTCAATGCAATTTCAAAGCTTTCAGATACTTGAAAGACATACATCAAATAAATTGTGTTGTCAAGCAACTTAGGCAATAGCATTTCATATGTCAATACTTTTTTTACTCACAATAAATCATGAATCATCCCGTAAAAAAGTCATTTCCGCTAGTACTACCTTAATGCTCAAGTAATACCTCCCCTAGAAGCCCTCCAAGATTGCATTTTTCCAGACACATTTTCTCGTTTCCTCCCTTCGTATGAGAAATTCAATCCCTGCCTTCTGTGTCCCCACAAATGTTCAATTCTCGAACAATTTATGTTCAATTTTCTCTTTAGCTGTCTTGATTTCGTGCTAATAAAGCCTGTGAACTATTAATAAAAAAAGTTTCATACTTGAAATTCTAGGCAGGGAAATGTTCTGTTACTGTAGAGTGTTTTAATTTTTACATTGATTGGTCAAATTCGTTTCGAAGTATTTTGTGGCACCAAAATGTCATGTGATTAAAATTAAATTCATGATCAGTAAATCAAATGGGTATACGAAAATTTATTTCCATTTTTTCTCTCTTCCAACGCTTCACAAGAAAAAGCAAACATCTCCCATATAAAAATATAGATAAACCTCTAGAGCTTCAACGCTCAAACTGTAATATCGTATATTTTGTGAGCGTTTCAAAATAACAAGTGAGAAATACAGGATGCAGAGCGTTATAAAAACTCTGTTTTACAACCTGAAATTTTATGTACATTATTGCCTAAAGCACTTTTTCACGTTGAAAATCGATATTCACGCGTTCAATCGTGTCATAAATAATGTTATCTCACGCAAGTTTTCCACTTTTCAAAAAAATTCTTTATCTTTTCTGTAATGTTTCCTCTGAATTTCGATTGGCATATTCATAATGTGCTACATGATACATCATAACGATTTAAAGATTTGGAACTTGATTGTCAAAATCATATGAGAACATTCAGTTTTCTCTTAATTTTTCAATATGAATTCAGGAACCAGTTTTATAAATTAATAATGAGAGTTATTCTTGTCTTCTTTTTTAATATGATCTTCAAAATAGTATTTCCAAACCCCTAAGATTTCATTAAACCAACGTGGGTCAGCATTCCATGAAATTCGACAAATCACTCGACGCTCGACGCGTACAAACTACACGTGTCACCGCGACAGTTTTGATACCACCCGTTTTCACTTCCTTGGTATGACGAGCTTTCACGCATTTTCACCACAACTTCACGTTTCCCATTCCGCCAACTGTTTCAAATTGAATTATGAGTCGTTCCAAAGCAAAGTTACGCGAGTGGTTTGCTGTTTGTCTCCGTACTGCGAATGGAGAACAAAAGTTTCTTCTTTTGCGAGTGTGACCTAAGTGTTCACGTCTCATGTAGCGTATATGCAAAAATACATAAAGATGTCCGATCCTGGGAATAGGACGGTTCTTTCTGAAAATCTTAGTCAAAAGTTCATTGGTGATTTTTGTGGAAGAATCGGAGAAATAGCAATAATCGACGATCGAAGTTAGACACCTAGCGCTCGGTGCGGTAGCGTCATATACTGCATTTTCCTCCGCCCTTTGTTCTGATTGGCCGCACTCTTACCGTCATAAACTCCGCTGTTTTCAATGTTAGACGAAAATTTCAACTTAGTACTACAGTATATAGAGAAAGAATGTGTGTTATTTTAGACTTGTAGACGATATTTTAAAGGTTATTTCTGAGGACTAACAATAATTGGGTTTGTTTTTTTCGATTCCATTCCGTTAAAGATATAGATTCACACATGAAATGAAAAACAAAGAAACTATCAAGTTTTTAGAACTAAAAATAATGGGATTCATTGATAAGGTAAAATTTGATTGGTTTAGAAAACCACTATGTCAGAGAGATGTATTGATTATTTGTCTAGATAAAGGTATTGAAATAATCAGTTTCTGATTTTCATAGAAGAAATCTTTTGAAGGTTCAGAAAATATTCAAACACAGTATAATTATTCAGGATATTTCATTAAAAATTCGTTAAGAAGAGGATTACGTTTATAAAATAATGTGTATCTCAGAAGGAGAAATTCAAAATCTAAGATCTAAGAAAAACGATTCAGCAGATAAATTATATTTCACATATAAGGAAGCGTAAAAGCTACTTTTCAACAAAAAACCTACTGTTCGAGAGACTTTTTGTATCCAGAAGTTATCACACCAAGCAATGACAGTTCAAGCATAAGGTTTTGTTATAATTATTCAATAATTGTGAGTACAAATGCTACATTGTACGTGCGATATTACGTACGTAGGTTGTCGGTTCAGTGAGCAGTGACGGAACTTGGGTTCGAAACAGTCAGGAAACTATCAGAAACTGCGACTGAGCCGCGACGCGCAAGTTTCCGTTTTGCGAAACCGATGCTCCTTTGGCGAAACGCATTTGTCACGCGGACTACTTCGATGTGGTTATGTCACGCAGCACTGATGAGATTTGTTTCGCGAGTAGTGAGACTATGGAACGTTTAATTATTACTCAAGCGTCGTTGCAAATATCGTATATCCTACATTTACGATGTAAAAAGCAAAAGTCGAATTCTGGTATCGAATGATTAAGGGGTTATATACCTTTTTGTGCGGACGAATTAAGGATGGTTTGGAGTATCTTTTGAAGTATGTTGTAATAATGTTATGACACCGAAGTTATTGTTTTTCGATAGTGTATTGTCTACTTGAAAAAACAAGTATTTGTTCATAAAAAAATATCAACGATTGGCGGAGTTATGGCCCTTTCCCCGAAACAACTTATTTTTTTAAGAGGCTTGCGGTGACCACGATGCAAATCGAACAGGTCAAGTTAAATTGGAAAATCCAAAAAATTTCATTGATCTAAGAATCTATCTAATTCTTGAAGGATCGCTTTTTATAGATAAGTTTTTATTTTGCAGATAAGAATTTTTTAATAAAATTTTCAGAGCTCAAAAAATCGAAATCTCAGGGAAAACTTTTTTTTGCATACAGAAAAAACGTAATATTCATTTTTCAATCGTTCAAGAACCAGATGCATTCTTACACTAATGAAATTTTTTGGATTTTCTCATTCAACTCGACCTGTTCGACTTGCATCGTGGTCACCGCAACTCTCTTAAAAAAAGGTTGTTTCGAGGAAAGGGCCATAACTCCACCAATTGTTGATATTTTTTTATAAACAAATACTTGTTTTTTCAAGTGGACAATACATTACCAAAAAACAATTACTTTGGTGTCATAACATTATTTCTACATACTTTAAAAGATACTTCAAACATCATCAATTCGTCCGCACAAAAAGGTATATAACTCCTTAAAACTTTGCCAACATTTTTATACTGCTTTACATTTCCAAAAATTTTCTCAAAAATATAGAACTGCAAAAATGGCCGAAAAATGTATAGCTTTCGATATTAAATAAAATTGAAATATAATTATGTTAGGAATAAAATTTTTTTTCATAATCATCTAGAACGATTGGCAGTAATATTCTTAATTAAAGGTCATCAAAAATCTGCTTATTAGCTAATGGAGTAACAAATATCTTAAAAAAAATTTTTAAAAAAGTTTTAAATGCAGCTAATGAAAACCGGCCGTGGTGGCAAAGTGGATATATTACTGGACTGCTTGCCACCAAAGCTAGAGTAATAGGTTCGAATTCTATCAAAGTCGAAATTTTTTTTCTTGGAGAAATGTTTTTCAAAATCTATTGAAAAACATAACGTATTTTAAGTGCATTTTAAACTATGGTTCAATGAAAATTGACGGAATAGAGAAAAATAAAAAAGTAGGCAGGAAGACTAGATTTCTATTAAACAAAACTTATTTATCACAGCAAAATTTACAAACAAACAATGGACCTAATCTTAATAATGCAACATGATAAAACTGTTGTAGCAATAAACGTTGGAAATCAAATTTCTGTGCTTCCTCGTCATTGTTGAAAGTTTTTAGTTCCTTTAAGTGATTCATCAACAAATTTTTTATTATATTCTTATGCTTTTTTTTTAATGAAAATTACGAAAATTGGAGACATTACAAAAAAATCACAAAAATGTAAACAATTAGAGAAACTGCTGAAAACTATTGAAATCTACAAGATATCATAATGATTATTTAAAATATGAAAAACTGCATAGACTACAAAAAACATATGCAATGTCTACAAGGTGGACAAAAACATTGCAAAGGACATTAACAATATCGAGAAATCAACTTTCTAAACTTTAAAAAAATCAGGTTTTTGCATCTACTGATAATTTTTCATAGCTTGTCATGTCCGGTTGTTGTTTTTGACTCTTCATAGTACTTTTGAATTGTTGACAATTTTTGCAGTATCGCAAATCAAATTTTCAATTTCTTGCATTTATGTACTAACAACAAAAAAGGTGAGAAAAAAATAAATTTGAAATGAAATAATCAATAATAATAATAATAATAATAATAATAATAATAATAATAATAATAATAATAATAATAATAATAATAATAATAATAATAATAATAATAATAATAATAATAATAATAATAATAATAATAATAATAATAATAATAATAATAATAATATAAATGATGATGATGATAATAATGATAATAATAATAATGATCATCGAATTCAAAGAAAAGAATAAAAATACGATAGTGTGAAAAAAAAATGTCATCGAAAACTACCTAATCTACTGAAAATGACCAATGATGTGAAAATTCTGAAAAATGAACTACTCGTTCATTAGTGCTAATATGATTTTTATAAATTTTACATAATTTGTATGAAATTCCTTGTTATTTGGCGTGCTTTCGAATTTTTTTTCTAAAGGCTGTGATTTTAAGAATATTCATTTGAACTTCCGTTTTTGTTACATATATTACTTCGAATTTTCACGATAATATTTTTTCTCCTACACTAAGTTTTGTATTTTTTTATAACTTGCTTATCCTTATTACAACATCTAATGACAAACTGTATTCCCTGCGCTGTAAAGGAAAAACTCACAAATAGACTAAAAAAATAGTGTTTAACATACTCAAGAAATTTACAAAATGTAAACAAGTTTCCAACTAGATTTAAAAATCTCGTCAAAGTACCTGCAAGTCCTGGAAACAAATTTAGATTCTTCAGAGTAAAGGGAACATCCCACGCGTCTCCTGAATTTTTTATAATTTCGAGTCTCACAATAAATTGCTCCGGGACCTCGGGTGTTCCGTGAGCCCACTTGTAATCTCCGGTATTGTGATACGATCCGAGAAAATATCCACAATCACGAGCGGAAAAGGAAAGAGTAAGCTCTGCATGCCAAGATGTTTGACTGGAACCAAGGTTTGGGGATGGGGGGCAACACGGAAACTGTCCTTGGTGGAGGGTTCCTTCGTGCTCGAGGGTTACAATCTCATCTCGCTGAGTGAGTTAGTTACAACGTCTGCGTCTTAGCTACCCTTAGCAATGAATACGATAGTTCACACTCCTTAATCTCCAAAATTTCGTGTTCGTTCCGAATGCCATTATACCAAGAAATACTGTTGATGCGGATTACCTACTTTACACTGTGCTGAAATGGCAAAAGGTGATGAAGTAATGTAATTTGACTCTTGAGAAGTGACGTTAATTACACGAAGGATTTGTGAAAAAATCATTCATTCCAGTTTGCAACTGCAGTCTTCAAATGACATGACAAGGAGAATAGAATTTGTTTTAGAATTTATTTCTCAGAATAGTATTTGTTATCGATTTTTTTGGAATAAATCGGAGCTTACGACTTGCAAGTTCATTTGTAGTTGTCAAATTAGGTAAAGGTCGTTTTTGCGTTTGAACGAAAGGAAACTAGGCCAGGCCAGTCCTGCTTTTCGAGATTATCAGCGTTTTTCCTGGCTTTATGCCAACGGTCACCATAGTAACCGTCTTAAATGTCACACGGTCCTTATTTATGGATATACCAATGATCCTGATTCACCACTGTCGTTTACTCGGTTATATTGTGCACGCACTTTTAAAAGGGCTCCATTGATCGCGGTGCTTACGTTCCTCTCGTTTTTCGGTTTACGATGTGGAACATCAAAGTGAAAGTACCTCTTTAAAAAAAATTCCGACAACAGAAATAATATTTTTTGTTTTGTCCGTTGCCGTAAATATTTACTAATCATTTAACCTAACCTAAACAAAATTAGACTTTCCCGAGTACAAAAAAAAATTCTAGTTTTATGCAGAGAACCGAATAATAAATTTCTTCATCTTCAATTAAGTAACTCTTAACATCACATTTAATTCAGCTCGACCACTTTTCAAAAGCTAAACGTATACTGAAACAGGAGGCAGTGGAATTTTCCCCCAAGTATGTAAATTCAACGGGAAGAAAGTGTCAAAAGACAAACGAACATCTCGCGCGTAGACATGAATACGTAATGACTTTGTCGTGCAATATTCGTTTGTACTGTGGGATGTACTAAGTTTTAAATAGAAAAGTATTAAGCAACGCACGAAGTTCAAGATTGATCTTAAACGTTATTTCGGCGTCTATTAATGCGAGAAATGGGCCATAATTTTATTTGCACATCACACCTAGAAACTCCCTAATGACGAAACTTTATGTACGAGCGTGAATTCGATCACACGAGTAAGAAGAGACATTGCCTTTGATGTCGAAATGTAGCATGTAAAATGTCCAGAATCTAGTGAGCAAAACCATGACGTGGTTTGAATTGCAAATCGTGAAACCTTCATGTGCTGAAATTCATTATGAGTCAGGGGGGGGGGGTTTTGACAACTGAATGTTTTGTAAAAATATGCATTTTTTCTGCAAGTTAGGCTCAGATATACCTTTTATTTTTAATTGACTGTATTAGGGGGACATTTATCAAGAGAGGACTGAATCCAAGAGACTCTAAAATACAGTATTTGAAGGAGTTAAAGCAAGATATGACTGTATTTTGAGGAAGCTTATTAAGAGCTCAAGAAATTATAATGTAAATTTTCATTCAACTCAGGAGACGCATAGAAAGAGTTTAATGTATCATTTATTTTAAGTCAAGTTTTGAGTCAGGTTATATTTGTTATAACCTGAATGTTCACTAGTTATATCATTGTGTAACTAACTTTGTAGGTTGAGAATATCTTATCCACAAAATTGATATGTAGAAAAAGATGACTGTATATAAAGGATATTTATCAAGAGATGACTGTATTTGTCATCATCAAGAGATGACTGTATTTGCGCTGAAAATTTCTTATAGCACAATACAGTTTTGTGCAATGACAATATTTAAAAAAAATTATGTGTCTGAAATCCTTGAAATTTTATAGAATTTTTGACGATCTCTGAAACTATTATTGTTTTTCGAATTTTCGAAATTTCAAACATAACTATTGATTCTTTTTAACGAACCTAGAATTTTACATAATTTTTATTACTTTTCGTGTTTATAACATTTTTATCAAAGTATGAAAAAATACTTTTTCATGCGGATTTCAAAGAAATATGATAAATCAATACAATTTTCAAAATTGGCCAACATTTCACATGATTCCAGATATTCATCTAATACTATCGAATTTATAACGATTTTTTAATTATCTATTTTTTTTTATTCTTGAAAATTTCCTAAATATTCAACCTACTACAAACTATTCAAAACTCCCTGAGTTTCATATACATTTGTTCAATTTATTAAGAGTTTACGTCATTTTTTAATTCTTTCCGAATTTTTCAGATTTTTAATGACAAATGTGAAAAATACCATATACATCAAAGAAATACCAATATAAGCTTCATTTTGAAAGTTTGTCCACACAGTTTCTAAAATTCTGTAAATTTTTTGAATTTTAGTATCAGAAACTGTCTTTATAATTCATAATATTATTCAATCCTGCGAAATATTCTTGATTTCAAACGTTACAGAAATCATTCGAAAATCCGTAGATATTCTAAGTATAGTCTAACTTACTGAGTTTCGAAGTACTTTTTTATTTTTCGAAAACTTGTCTGACTCTATGGTAAATAAAAACTAAAATAACACTTTATTTTACATATCGACGTAATATTACGTATAAAGTATATAATATGCAAAATTAATATACACCTACTTAAATATCAGGGATTCTCCGAATTTTTCAAAATTATAAACATTCTTCGAAATCTTCAATGTTTTTTTTTCCGAATTTTCGAAATTTCAGTTATAATATAAGCCATCCAAAAATTTCTGAATATTAATCTTGGTCTAAGTTTTTGCGATTTCTAGAATTTAAAAAAAAATTTTAAATTCTCTAGAGTCGTATTTTAAAATGAAAGAACTGTACCATGCATATTTTAAAAGAATATGTCAGTAAACACAATGTACAAAATAAATAAAATCTTTTTCAAATATCGAAAATTTTATGTGTCTCAAAAATTTTCACAATGCTTCCATGTAGCATTTGTTTCTACATTTTTAATATTTTCGCATTCTTCAGTTTTTTTTATTTTTTTGAATTTAAAGAATTGCAATTGTAATATAAGCTATCGCAAACTTTCAAGTAATAACATTTGGCCAACTAATCAAGATTTCTCAAGTTTTCTAAAACTATTGAAACTTTTCAGATTCATATTTAAAAATGAAAAAATCATCACCATGCATACTTCAAAAGAGTTTACAAACACAATCTACAAAGTTAAAACGAACTTTTTCGAATATCGACTATTTTTTTAATTTCTTCAAAATTCTGGACAATGCTTTAATGAAGCAATATTTTTTCACGTTTTGAAAATCGTCGAAATCGTAAACATGGTACAAACTTTTTAGAATTTTCCAACTATGATATAAGTTAGTCTAACTCATCAAAATTTTTTGTGTCTTCCTGATACTTTTTTAGATTTTCAGAATTTCATCAAAAATAGAAAAAACATTGTCGTAAACATTTCAAAGAAATATGATCATAAAAATCAACCCCTATTCCCCTTGTTACTTGAGTGCCTTCACTGTTAAGAGAAAGTTAGGTAAATTTTTTTTCTATAAAAATATTAAAAGTTCTGTATACGAATATTCCACATTATAGATCTGGAAAATTTTGCATACTCTATGGGAATTCTTACGTAAACATTAAAATTTTTTCATAACTTATAGATGAATTCCCATAGCGCACGAAAAATTTCGAGGTCTATTTATTGCAACAATCCCATACATACAGAATATTGTTCAACAATATTAAAAACTTTTATGGAAAATTTAACAACCTTTTAAACAGTGTACCTAAAAAAATTTTATTCTGCCGTCACTGTAGTATTATTTTTAATAACCTGAATAATTAATAACTCACCACAGTTATTCAAAAAATCACTCTAGTTACATAATACTATCTTGGCTTATTCAATTAAAAAAATTCTTCATCGAAGCCACGCGCCCGATCAAAGTAACGCTCGAGCCTTTTTTCTTCGTGTTTCAGGCACTTCTCAGAGGTGCACTCACTCAGCAAAGTGCTGTCATCCTCGTCTGTATGGCAATCGACCGCTACGTCTGCATGTTACATCCCCATCATTATCACAAACATTCGTCAAAGAAGGTAAAGACCTTACACATATTATGCTTTAAAGAAATCTCGAGTTCCGGAAAAGTTCCAACAAATTAGTTTCGAGATTTGAAAGCGAAGAACGGTTCCTCGTTATGTACAGTAGATTCTTTCGGATGAGTTTAATAACGCGCCAGGTTCATGAATATGCACGCCCAGCGAAATGAAATGAACTTGGTTCAATAAAGCCGAAATGCATTTTTTAAGCTGAAATTTCTCTTTGCCGCCATCGAACTCGGTAATATATTATTGTTCATACCACCGATGGTGGTTAGCGGTTCCGGTACGAGGTCAAAAGTTATTGTTTCGGCATCAAATGTTGTTAACGCAAATTTTTGGTCATCCCGTAGCAGTTGAGAATTGTGATTCACGTGTTTTTGGCAAGTAGACTATATTTGTCAAAACAGAAACAAAAAATGTGCAGTGGAAAAAATTTTCATTTCTTTATTTCCCATTTGGAAGTTGACAATTTGCAGACTCTTTTCTTTTGTTTCCAACAATTTTCAGTATTGAATTTAATTATCTGTTGATCAAAAGTTATGAAATCGTTAAAATCGTTGCATCCTCGAACTTTTCACTTCTCGAACCTAACATTCAAAATATCTGTGGAATAAAGATCGAAGTTTCGTAATAACTGGTTATCAAGAATCATTCCACGTCATGGTTATATCGTATTTTCGCAAAAGTCAGCGCCAGTGAAATATAATAAATATAATTGGGTGCAATATTTCTCTAGATTACACACGCACACACAAGTATCAGCATTTCAACGTACTCGTTGGTAACTGTAAAAATTCGTCCATTGTACGTGGCACGGTCTGCCACTGACAGTACGAGATATACGTCGCGCATACGCGAAAAGCAGTTTTCGTTTCACGTCGTGCGTTTCAGCTTGGTACATTTTCGAAAATTTTTCGATTGGCATTTCCATTCGTTATTTTTCCTGCGACAAATTCAGAAAAGAGCAAAATTCGCAGTATTTGATGTGAAAAATAGTTATTTTTCAAATCTGCCAGTAATTTCTGTAAAAGTTTAAATTTTATTTGATGATTTTTATCTATACAAGTTAAACAAAGGAATAATAAACTTTTCAAAATGGTAGTAACATCTTTCGAAACGTTCTCTCAAACGTCTACAGCAAATGCTCTTGTAAAGTATTGCTATCGATTTACTCGACACATGGACAGTCATATGATGTAAAGATCACAGAGTTTAACACGACGCTTTGCTTCCGTTCACTGCCAGCACGTTGAATAAAACATGGGAAAGTCCCGATGCTGCGGACGTTTTATTTTCACTTATCAAAAAACTATCTCGCAGATTGATGACCAATAGTGTGATATCGAGCCCGAATTCTTCAATAACAGCAACAGTTTTCAGATACAATTCACTCAAAAAGAAAAGGAACAACAATAAAATATAAAACTTCTAATTCCCTTCTAATCGTCCACCAAAAACTTCGAGTTTGATATCATATTCAATCAAGATGAAATTGTGTTTCAGCATAGAAATTTGAAATGAATGACACGAGAATTCTAAAGAAAAATGATGCGTGTTTGTAAAAGGTTGACTGGAATGAGTGAGTCTCCATTGAAACGTGCAAGAACAGAATCATTCATTGAACGCAACCGTTTGCATCGGAACGAACAACAACGCAATTCGTACAGGCTTTCATAGGAGCAACGGAAAAGCCCGTTGAAAAAAACGCGAGCAACAAGACAGCTTTTCCAAATCGCTGATCAATTAACTCGCACTGTACGAGAGCGTTACAAGTCAGTTTTTTTTATTTCCGCGGGTTCAATGGGTACATTTCCGTTGCGTCGTAAACATCTCGAGTGTTCCTAAAAAAAAAACCATGAACGAAAATATTCCAAACGTGAGAGTGCGCTCTGTATACAGGAAAATATCGAAGTTTGAAGAACGAGTAGCAAACCTGAAAAGGTTTTTTTAAACCATTTTCACTTGAAAAGTTTTTCCTACATGTGTTACTTCCTGTCTTCGAATAAGAGGTCATTATGTTACTAAAAAAAATTCTGAATTTCGGAAAGTGTTTGAATATTGCAAAAGGTTTGAATGGCACATTGCAATTATTTTTATTCCTGTCAAAGTTCTATATATCTTTGAAAAATTCAAGCAAGATTGCCAAATCATCAAGATGTATCGACGAAATCAAATTGTTCGTAGAGGAATAATAGGGTTAAAAGGAAGTTGGGGGGGGGGGGGAGCAGCGAAGAGCAAAGTTCTAAGTGACGCTGGAAGATAAGTCACATGTACAAACGAGTGCGTACATGCACGTCGCCAAGAACGTAGTCTCTAGATGGAGTTTGTCGAGTTCTCTTAACCATCCAGCCTCCTTCGAATCGACCATTGTCGTCGACAAATTGCCGATGAACATTCTTCGGAGGAAATGTGGCTCATCGATTTCCGTGCTAGTATGAATTTCCATTTGACAATGGTAGGATTTTTTGCATGAAAATTCATCTTTATAGAAAAAAAGTAGCATCAAATGTCACGAATAAAAACAAAAATACTAAATTCATGAATAAAAATTTTTGTGTGATAGAATTTAGTTTGAAAATAACAATATGAAACTTTCCAACTCATGTCGATTGTTTTACAACAAGAAAGAAGTATTATGAGGGGATATTTTAAGAAAATAAAAATAGCTTATTCTACTAAAATTGCTTCTTCTCACCTTTTTTTTAAAGAAAGGATTTTATCTAAAAATGTATTAGTTGTGTTTATTATTGAGTTTCTGTTATCTAACATATAAATGAAGGCAATTAGAACTTCCACTGTGACAATAAAAAAGCAGATAATCTACTTCTTTTACCACCATTGAATTGCTGAAATTACGATGGTTGGGAGAGCCCAATTCCCCGAGGCAAACCGACAAAAAAAGGATATATGCGAACGTCATTCATTGCGGCAAAAGACCATTTCGACGGATAGTCAAGTTAGAGTTTTAATGGCAACTCGAGGCAACGCTGAAAGCTTGTCGATAGTAGAATTCTGTCTTTTGTCGGTCTCTCATTCGAACCGAGCAAAAACCGAAACAAAACAAGCGGCCATGCAACTCACAGAAACTGAATTCATTAGCAGAAACGGGCAACAAAAACTCGACACAGGTATTTTAAGAACATTGGAGAGTTGAGTACTTTATCCAAAGGTGTTGTCTTTGTTAGGAATGACAATTAGAGACAAGCATTATGAAACATCTAAATAATTTGAAGCTTCGATCAGTTAGTACCTGAATTTTATACTCCTCACTCGACAAGTTCTCATACTGGTAATTTCCCGAAATTGAAGAATAAGTATTAAATTTTTTTCGAAGGATTTTGAAACAATTTTTTAACATTTGTGAAATATTATCAACCATTATTTTTGAAAGTTTTGAGCAGTTATAGTTTTACTGTTATTATCGACAATAAAACTGATGCATCGCAAAATAAAGCATGCATAATTCGAAGTTATTATAATATTGCAAATTTTGGCAGTGGATCTAGATCAAGAAATAACATTATATATGCTCAATTACTACTTACAAGATACGATTGCGATTCACGTAATTTAGAAAGTTTTGTGTGTGTATCGACTAAAATTTTATCCCTAGAGATCATAAGGACAGATTGATGTCATGTTTTCAAGTTTTAACGAGTTTGAAGCATATATATATATATATATTTAGGGAGGGGGATATAGTTATATTTTAATATTATTTTTCAGTAATTGATGAATCATTTTATTTTATTTGTATGAATGATAAAAAACAATATTATACGATCGATCAAATATTCCACATTTATTCCTGCAAAATAATTTATGAAGCATTTTTGAAATAAAAATTCAATTTTTTTTTATATCTGTGTAATGATTTTACTCAATTCAACAGAGATTAATAATACATTCCTTTAGGCTTAAGTTTTACGTGCAAATAATTTTCCGAATCCTTTTTATTATTACTTGGATGGATGAATTATCACTCATTTTTGGAATCGAAATTCTCAACGTTTTCTCTGATTGATGAAATTATATATTTCAAGTTTTGGAATTTTTCTCAAGACCAACGAGTATTATAATCAATAGAAAGTATTACTTTACTAAATTTTTTTTCTTGTATCTTTTTTACCTTCAATTATACTATACTTATAAGAACTCGCACAAATACTGCCAATTTTCCTTAGAATAAAAACATCTTAATGTTTTCTAAAACCATCTGAATTCGATGTTTTTATTTCATAATTTTGTTTCCAGATTTTTTTTATCTTAAATGTATGCTATTGGAAATTTTCAGTATTTCAACGTTAGCATTGATGTGAATGAATTCGATTGACTGCACAATTTCTAGTAACATACCCAAAGTCTTTGGAAAGTTTCCAAAACCTTCGAATAATATTTCATGGTTCGTCCTCTATGTAGAGAAATTTCAATAAATATAAAAGAATTTAAAAAGTTCAAGAAATTTGGAAGTATCGATATGAAAAGAAATAAATAAAAAGTGAGTTAGAATTTATTTCATAAAGTTCGCCATTTCATCGAACACTGAAATATGCTTAGATAGTCTTGAAAACAATCTTGAAGAGGGATGTGTACCAAAAATAGATAAATGTTACTAGGTCATCAAAAAAACGTGATAGTTTTCGCTTTTTTGTTCGAATTGGAAAGAATCGCAAAAATATACAACAAATTGTAAAAATATATATATAAATAATTTAATAAATATACATTTATAAATATCAAAGAATGATTTGGTTAGGTTTTTGATTATGAAAATTTTTTTTTTAAAAAGAAACTGATAATTTTATAAGGTTAGAAAAAAAGACAAGATTTTTCAGATCATACTAAACTTACTCTTAATTTGTAGAAAAAAACAAAAGGATTTAATTTTCAACTTTCCCTAGTCTTTTGAAGTAACTCAAATTTATTCCCTGTACTTCAATGTATTTTATTTTAGATTATCCATATAAATGATTTGGTGAGAGTTCGAAATTCATAGAAACTGAGAAACTAATACTTAGTAGCAAAAAAATTTTATGAATTTTGTATTTTATGTTCTTTATATGACTAACAAGTAATACTACTTGCTTTTGTATAAATAAAAAGAATGCTTTGTACCTGTGAAAGAAATACAAAAATTGCATCCAAATTTGTTTTCATTTTTTTACAGTACTACATGCGCCAAGGTTGCGTGGCAATGATTTCGACAACGTGGATAGCAAGTGTCACAATTTTTGGAGCATTAGTACTCCCGAAAGGTGGATATTATTACAATGGATCAGGTTTACTGGCTTGTGATCCTTTTTTCTCCAGAGCCTCTTTCAGGTATTTATAAAAATATCACATGTAACAGATTGAAACTGATCATAATAATTATTTTATCAACTCATCTTGGTTGCTAAATCAAAAGTTAATTTGATTTATAAGAATTTTGCAACCAGAACGCAGGATTGTCTATATTTAAGAATAAAAACAGAAAGTTTACTGAGATATAATGAAGTTTCATTAATTCAAAATCTAAATGAAAATAACAAATTGATCTTCAAAAATCGAAATCAAGTCTTTATATTTTAACAGTTTACAACAGTTCAAACAGTTTCAACTGCAGTATTTTCGACGATTTTTTCAAGTTTGGAAAAACTTTGATATTCAATAATCGATGACGCTTTTGAATTATTTTCAATTTTTACAGCTGTGAAATTGTTCCAAAAATTTTATCAGTACTTAACATTTTCAATACTGTTGTAATTTGTAACAACTCTGATATATCCGATCATTAGGAACATTCTTCTAGTTCCTTTGTTCAAAAAAACATTTTCAATCATTATTTATTTTTAATGTTACTGAATGTGAAATAACAGCTTGGAAAATGTCAGTTGTACAATAGTTTACATAAGCAAAATTTTTAAAAACTTTTCTTGATTGTCAAAAAATCATAACTGTCAAGAATTAAAAAAGTTTGCAGCTGTCAAAACTATATCAATCTCTTGAAACTGTAATAAAACTATGTAATAAAATCGCCAAGAGTATTGTTAATTCCTAGTGTCAAAAATTTCAAAAATGCTCAACTATGAAATCTTATACTTTTTGAACTATCATAGCTTTGAAGTATCCTAAAGTTGAAAATACAGCTAAAATAGGTGAAAAACTGTCTTAAATGTCGAATCTAAGATAATTGTCGTAAATCGTCAAAATTATTAATAAGTGTTGAAATACGCTTGATAACAATTACCATTGAAAAAATAATGTCTTTGCAAATGATCACTTGTTGTTGATTTATTTTGTAAATTTTTCTTCAAGTTAATGTTATGAAAATTCTTTAGTGGATATAGTAATCACAAAAGTTTTTTCTTATTTCTTACTGTAAAGTATTTAATTCACACGGTTGTTTTGTGGTGTTTCAATAATTAAAATTCGTGTTTCGTCAAATTAACTAGAAAATAAAATCAAAGTTTTCCTGAAATTGAACCATGCAAAAAAAGACAGTAACCCTCATTTTACTATTGCAAATATTGAGAACTTAATATAATCAAGTAAAACAGTATGGAACTTTTTACAAGATGCAATGATTACTTGATTACTATTGACAACAAGTTTTTTTTCACTCTCGTAAAAGTAAAACCATAATGAATTTTCAAATTATAGAAAAATTATGTAACAAAGTTGTAAAAGAGACAAAAAAAATTGATCAAAAAAGGATTTCCTAAAATCAAAACATTTCAATTTCAGAATTCTAGCATGTTGCTGGTTTTATTTTCCCACTACAATGGTCCTCATGTACTGCTATGGCTCAGCCTTTCATGTGAACAAATTGCGCCTCAAAAGAGTCGTTTGTATCAATACACCGGAAGTTATTACTGGCGGCCACATCGAAAGGGTGAGTAAATCTCGTCAATTAATAATTTATTTAAAAATAAAAATGTTAACAACAAATTTTGCAGTATTCTAGAGCTGTAATTTCGTTCTAATACATTCGTCCTATTAATCGTCACATATTTGTGACAATACGTGACCAGAAAAAAGTAAAAATCCAAAGAAATAAAAAAATATGTCAGTCGTGACATTAACCTCCATTCGTGTAGATAATTACATAAATCAATATAAAAATGAATATAAAGTTGGTGAACAATTTATTGATAATGAAAGCAATCACGTTTCACGTTGCAGAACACTATACATCGTCAATTAAAAATTGTACTCTCGCTGCACGATAACTAATTGCTCCTGTTACTCTCGCCAGCTCGCGTATCACGTTACAAAATTTACCCCCTCAGTTTCAGAACTAAGTGAAAAAAAAAGATTACGAGAACGAACACGGAAAATAGATGAAGAAAACTGAAGGAAGCTAAGTGAGTCAGGTCGGTTGCCAAATTTCGAGTTTTGAGGGTTCTTTTTCTCGGCAGCTTTGTTCTTTCACTTTTCCGCCGCGGCGACTACCACGCAGGATTCGCGCTCCAGTTTTCACCGCAAACAATATTTTTCTGCCAGGCAGCCTGACTTCCCGTTCGTGGCGTCACTACCACACCCGCCTCCGTGAAATCACATTTATCTGAACATTAGCTGGCCAAAGGCGTGGTAAAAGGAAATTTTCAAGGCTGATAATGGGGAAAATAAAGGATTTTTTATTTTTCTGAGGGCAGAATATTGAAATCTATCAAGTGTTTCTTAAAATAATGTATTTTGAAAAGAAAATTCTCTGTTTCATTGTCACAATACTATTATAAAAGTCTCTGATTTTCATGCACTTTAAAACGTTACGGATACATTTTAAAAATCATAAGGTTGCATAATTGTATAGATCTTATGGCAATTACTTATTTTGTAAAAGTCTCAATAGAGAGTTTCTAGAAAGTGCTGGAGTGGTCCATTATAAGTTTTTTATACACAATTGTGACTTATTATTTTTAGGAACTTAAGTATAATGAAATCGTATTTAAAAATACTAGATGGTATATGAATGCTATGTAGATGTGTTTTTCAATGAAAATTACGTAATGTATGATAAAATTTGAAAAGTGTACAATAAGATATATTTTTTTTATAGAAAATTGTGAATTAGCAATAAATCTAATTTTCTTGAAGAAATATTTTGTTTCAATGTCAATTTTTTATGGTTGCTCTGAACCGTACCATAGACTAAGTCATAAGAAGGCGAAGTAAGAAAATAAAATAAATATTAACAAAATAAATAAAATACGAAAAAAGCGAAAAAAATTAAAACAAACAAGAAATAAATGAAGAATACTTTTTTGAAAACGTGAGCAAACTCATCCATACTTCGAAGGATGTTGATGATCACAGGTGAAAAAATAATGAAAATTTATTAAATTTGACAATCCCTCGAATTTTTAAAGTTGTATTAAAAATTTATCAATATGAAACGTAATCGAAACTATTAAAAACTTTCTTGAATTGATGAAAATTTATTCAACTTATGACGACTTCACATAATTTTTTAACACTTTTCATATTGTTATAAATGAATTTAAAAAACACCATAATCGTGCATACATCGAAGAAATATGATAATGATCACAAGAATTTCAGACTTTTCCTTGAATCATACGATAATTTTCAAATTTTTGTTCGGAAATTGCCCCCATTTTAACGTTATCAAAAAACGGTAGCAATTACCGAGAAATTATCGACCTATTCAAAATTTGCAATATACTCCGGTGTCACGCAATTTTTAAATATTAAAATTTGATATAACTTTTATTGAAATCTTTCTAATTTTCATTCGAATTTGTACAGCATCCTAATATTTTTCGTTGTGAGGAATATTTTTTCAAAATTGTTAGATATTCAATAAAACATGAAGAAACATTATTGTGTACTTCTCGAAGAAAAATGTAAATAAATTCAAGCGAAAAAATTATGGAATTTGACAATCTCTCAAATCTTAGAAGTTTTTTAGTTTGTCAAAATTTTCGAAATTTCGAACGCAGTACAAACTTTCCAGAACTTTCGTGGATTTATCAATATTTAACGAACTCATGAAAATGAAATGTAATTGAATTAAAAAATCGATGAACAAGAATATAAGATTTTATCAATGAGTTGAAAAAGTTTACGAACACGTTCATGAAATCCAAATAATAAGTCTAATAATACTACTACTGCTGTACTTCAAAAACTTTCAAGACGAGTTTTTCAAAATTTATACAAAATCTTTACCAGTGTACTATAATACAGGTTTTTTTGTGTTGTAATATTACATTAAAAACACATATCTTAATGATACAAAACATACACAAAGGTTTATTTAAATGCCCCGATATTCCATGATTATCATGGGTATCAAAAAATATTCACTCTACCACGTCACTTGAGTTCATAGGATTTTCCTTCAGCCCAAGAAAATTCTCGAGTAATAGCGGGTACCGCCCTGATTTCATTTTCCCTCTGTCTTATCGAATCTACTTCGTTTCTTCCCTCGCACCGCACGATTTTTTCTCTGCATCCGACGCCTTGATAATTCGTTCGAAGGGAAATGAGAATTCTGAATTCCCGGGAAAATCAAAGAGCATTATTTCGAAAAGTGCTATGTGCCACATCCCGAGAAAGGAAACATGACTAAGTTGGATTTCTTGGGAGGAAAATAAAAAAGAGTAGCTAAATATTTTCATGGTTACATGGTTACGTGGAGTCGTTTTGTATTTTTTGACAAGGAGATACTTAGTTTTATGTAATTATGTTAATTTGGATGTATCTTGTTACTCGCGTATGTGTTTTTCAGGGTGCAAACCTCAAACTTGGATTTAGTATACATAATTATGTTCACTCGGTTACGCGAATGCAACTATACTTGTATTTTCTGCTATTGGGATAATTGAGTTACATGTTACATAATATTTCGATGTTTAGAAATGTAATGTTAATTTGACATATTCGTGTATTCGGTAATTTCAATGTTAGGAATTACTGTGTTGTATAATTTAAAAGGAAGAGTGCAAAAAATTTACAGAGATTCAATAGTTTTTACAGTTTCATGATTGTAGATAATTTCAAATTTTTGACGTTTCAATTACTCGTCATAGTTGGAATATCACCATCAGTTTTACAGTTTTATTATTTTACGACAATTTAAACAATTTTAATAAGTTGTTTTAATGTTTCTTCGGAAGATTTTGAGTCATCGACCACATTTTACAAAATATTACAATCTATTTGAAATTAACTGATAGTTAGCAGTTTTAAAAATTGTGAGGAATTATAACATTTTTGTTTATCATATTAGTTAAAAAAGTGTTCATATACTTCACAGTTGAAAATTTTTTTGGAGACGATTCGGAAGTTTAAAAAAATGTAGACGTAACTAAAAGTTACGCAGTTTCGACACTTTTCTTATAGCTTTGAAATTTTTTGAATGATTTTGACAGTCCTTCAGTACAATATACATATGAATTCAAAACAGTTTGAATATTACTGGTACATTGTTTTACAGAGTTTATTGTTTTCCAGGCTTGAATATTTTTTCTTGTAAATAACGATTCTAAATGTTTCTGCAGTTTGAAACTGTATCAACTTCTGCCAAACTTGAAATTTTAGGTATCTAAGAAGTTAGGAAATTATATACAGTCCAACAGTATTCAAAGCTTCCCTGCAGTTTTAAACATTTAAATCTTTACTGCTAAATTTAGTTGTTTTAATATTTTTTTTAACTGTTAAAGAGAAATTTGAACAGTATCACCCATGTGTAAGGAAGTATAATTATTTCAACTGATTTAGGTATTACAGCTACTTTTACAGTTTCGACCGTTTTGAAAGCATCATAAATCGTGATCGCTGATAAACATAATGAAAATTTAGAAGGTTGTGATTTTTTAAATGGTTAATGCATGATTTATTTTTTCCCCGATTCTCGTCTTGTTCGGATGATTATTTTGCTGCAGTTTCTCCTTTAATTGATTAAAGCTTTTTTTCCGTGAATTTAATATTAAGATTTTTTCATCTCGAGGGAGGATTTTAAGGTGATTTTTCCGATAAATGAAGTTGAGAAATTCCCAGTGTGATTATTGATATGTTAATTTATATTTATATCGATATTCATAATGATTGTCATATTTTTTGAAATGTATATCCTGATATTTATATTTATATAATGATATGTATTCTTATCAGGCTATTATCATTTATATTAAAATTGATATCATATTTACTATGAAGAAGAATTACAATATCATTATAAATTCAGTTTTTTGAATTGATTGCAATTATTAAAATTGATATTTTTACTTGAATACGCATTCATTTCAAAAGTCTACTGATGAACAACGTGCAAGTTATTTATACTTCAATATTTATAGATCTTGAAAAATAAAAGGATAGTATCATGTACTATTTAATTTATCATAAATTCAATCGATGACGTTTCCTTATTTTTTACATTTATATATTTTGTTTTTTATTGAGATTTTGATCCAAAGTTAATATTTAGATAATTGATATGATGAAATTCACATTATTATTAACATTCATACAGTTTTCAACATAATTTTATTCATATTGATATCATTGTTTATATGAATATTCAAGTTTTAATTGATATTACGATAGATTTATAAGTGATTATATTGAAAGTCGATAATTTTATGTATTAGCACATTCTAAGAATAAAATGCTGCAGTATTTTTGATTTCAGAAAATGACATATACAAAGTAAGAAATATTGACACATCGTTAATGGTGAACATCGAATGTATGATACTTTCAACTTTACAAGATAAGATACTTCAACGCAAAAATTATATCAGTTTTAAAAAAATTCGAAAAGTTTCACGAAATTCAGAATATTTCGTTAAAAAAAATGTAAAACGACTCTAATCTTTCAATGAACGACTTAAAAATCTAAAAAATTCAATTCCAAGATCGAAAATAATGACGGTAATGAAAAAAGTGCAACCGTCAACTTTAAGAGTTAAATAACCCTAATATTCAAAGATTATTTACACTTGAAAAATTTTGTTATTGAAACTACATAGTTTGTGCTGAGAAACTTTGAACTCCTGAAAAATGTCTATTCTCTCATAAAAAACACTCTTGAATAACTATTTTGCTAATGCCCCTGAACTTGCTTCTTGTACGACTTGTCCTTAAAGTAAATTCGTGACAAATTTAATGATCAATGCCCATTGAAATGGCACTTAGCACCTTCTGAATCGCCACCCTTGGATCATCGTTAAATAAAGCTCAACCGCGTAGAAATTCATCAGACGAGCGCTGACTGGATGGGATAATAGAAACGCGTTTTTATGCGTTGCTTCGAAGTTTTGTTCGAGGACATTAACACGAATGTACGTATAGGTTTGTAAGAAACGTGGGAAATGGCCACGGGGCGTTTGTTTTGCATTATTCAGGGTCCGCGGTGACGATGTTTTCAAAAATTCCGTTCCATTGCGCAAACTGTTTTTGCGGAGGTTTGCGACGTGATGAAATATGCATTGTGCTGTAAAACGAAGAGAGATTTTCGTAATTATATACGGATGCACACTGACGACTTATGGACTAATAAGAGCTTTGAACCTCAAAAGGCGAGAGTGCAATCTTTTTCGAAACGTGGTTTCATGAATTTTTTGTTTCTTTGTTTAAAACCACCGTTAGTTCATGGAATTGCAATTACGTTTATGGATTTTTTTTAGGAAGAAGTATATATTTATATAACATCTTATGAATTTTTCAATAATCTTGAGGTGACTCATTAAGTTTTCTGTGAACCTGGAAAGTTGGATTAAGTTAGAAAAAATTTTTGTTATGTGATCATTAGGTTACTTATTATGAAATTGAATAAAATAGTACGGAATTTGAATACGAAAATTTTAGAAGTCTATGAAAAACTTACAATGATTGTTAAAAAAATACTTACATCTAAATATTACGATTTCTGAGAATGTTGATCCCTACAGCATCAAATTCTATAATCCTTAATAAATATCCATAATAACATAAAAAAAAATTTTGAGTTTTGTAAGTACTACAAAATTATGAAAAATGCCAAAAGTATTTAAAAAAATTTAACCTCAGCGACCTAAAGACAAGTATTTGTTACCCATATGAAAAATAAGTAACTGTGGACTCTAAAAGCACTTAAACGTCAAAATCCCGAAATTCTAAAAATTGGAAAAACGTACTCCTGTAACCAGATAGTCAGATATTATAACTTATTAAATCCCGAAGGAAATATTTCTTCGAGAAACCCCTCTCGAAATTTTTTTCTGCCTACGCCCCTGCGGAGTAATAAACTTTTCTACAAATCTACGAAGGTTATTTTATTCATTTTTTGAATTTATTCACGAGTGTGCCGAACTAGCGACGTACAATACAAAAATTCCCGAGTTGAGGACTTTCGTAAGAGGTTAACGTAGCGGATACGGTTCGTCAAGCCCCGAAGCTCCTCTGAAAGTTGAAAGAAGGATTATGAGGGGCTCATTCACGCCTGTCTGCAGTTTCTAAGCTGTAATCTGGAGCATTTAAGACATTACACATTGTCTACTTCCGAATCGACTTTGCTTTCTCATGGCTTCTTGAAAGAAAAAAATTATCTTCCGCTAGCTTATTTTCTGTTCAATATTGTATTTTCTTGTAGACAATGGTGAATTGCAGATTCAGGCGGTAAAAGTACGTGATTCAGAAATTTTTCCGAGAAGATACATACTTATCAATGCATTTTTTTCATTACGAAATCTGAAGGGAAGAGAACGTAAAGTTTGTGAACTCAAATTCAGGGAAAAAAATTCATTTAGGTGCTAGAAATGTTCAGTATGACTGATAATTTGAAATTGGATTAAGTGAAAGTGTTAATAATGAATTCATGTAAATTTGAAGCATAGAACATGTAATTCATCATCCTCAGGTTGATTAAAATTATAAAACTATGTATTAAATTTGCACAACTCCAATTATATTTATTTTATATTCTGAACTGGAAAATCAGAAACAGAAATTGAATTGCTCTGAAGTAATGGGGAAAATTTATTTTATGGAATTGGAATTCATGAATGTTCGCCTTGTGTGATTGAATGATCTTAGAAAACTCTGAAGTCGTTGAAACGATTGGAATTGACTTAAAACTGATTTTGAAGTTCATCAAAACTTGGAATGAAAAATTATATGGTCTTATTCCTAATGCTTTCAAAACCATTTTCAAAATTTTTTGTGATTCTTTTCACTTTAGATAAATAGTTTTTTACTGGCAGAGTTTCAATATTTTAATTTATTTGTCATGTTGTTTTGCATATTTTAAAATGCCATTGGTAAAAAAAATTGATGTTATCTGACATAGGTTTTCTTATAAACTTTTGATTTTTTTTTTTCATTTCTGCTAAATGAAGTTTTTTTAATAGAAACATTCAAAACTTTTCTCGAAATTTTATAACATGTAGGAGTAATTTTGAGGATTGCTGTACTCTAATTTCGAAAATATGAAGAGGTGTATGATTTTCAATTATTTGGGATTTGTCGAATATTTCAGAATTCTTTATTTTTATACAACGTTCGTAAAGTTCTAAATTTATAGCCTCAATAGAAATATGACTATTAGAGGAAAAACTTTTAGAGAAATATACAAAACTTATGATATTTAAGTACTAACTACGTCCGAAAATTCCTAGAAATTGAAAAACTTGCAAAGCCACACATCTAATTGTTTACTTTCGAAAGTTTCAACTATTTAAAATAATCTTATTTTAAGAACCATCTTGAAATTTCAGAATTTAACAATTCCAAAATTCCAGAGTATCTTGCATTCCAATGATTTCAATGATTTTCTAAAATCAAAAGTATTTTTATATAGAAACCAGTGCAATAATTTGTATCCAAAAGATTGTTAAATACAAATGGATCAAATAAACAGCAAATTTTTTAAAATTATTACATAACATCCTGAGTATTTAAATTACTTGTTTTGAAGAATAGTAAACATAGTAAACAATATCAATACTCTTGACTGAATGTTTTCAAAAACTACTTCTTTTTTCCAGCGCTTGTTAATTCTCCTTGATCTAAGATTGTTTGTTACAAGAAACCTAAAAAACTAAAATTAGAAGTTTTTTTAAAAATTTGGTTTTTCAAGATTATTTAGGAATAACAAGTTAAATTGCATGTAAACAAAAGCAAGTTCTAATTTACTCTCCATAGTTTTCGAGCCACGACAGAAAAAAATTTTTGATTTGTTAAAAATCATTATATCAAGGCTGAAATAATGCACAATCAAAATTATTGAAGGTTTTTCTGAAATCACTAACATGACAAGCAGTTTCTGATATTCACAAAAGGTTTTCAGATTTTCAATAATAAAATAACACTGGTGTTATTTGATGATTAGAATGAAGATTTTTTGCTGTAATTTTCAAACGCTAATTTTTACAAACCCATCAGAATCCTCCAAAAATATTTCATAGCTAATGCCAAAATCTGATTGCCTTGATAATCAACTTATTCTTTCGTTTGCTAATATGATTGGCAAAAAAAGGGATCACACTCCTAATTAAAATACTTTTTTGTAGCAATAAATTCACTCTCACAAAACTATTCAATCGATAAAATCGAAACTTTTCTTCGAAAGAGCTTCATCACGAAAAAAAAAAAAATAATAAATTAGGGAAAAAACCGGTGCAGCCAGTCAATTTTTTGCAAATTATTTTTATTCCGTCATTTCGGAGTCCTTGTGTGACCCCCTTTTAAAGGAATATTTACATAAATTCAAGAGCATCATAAAACAATGCAAAAAAAAGCTATTGATAAATTTTTTAAAGGCATCAAGATTCAGCATACATATGCCCATTTAAAATTGCAGAATCATTGTTGTCAATAAATTCTTTCAAAATAAAATTTAAAATATATTGAATTACTGAAAACGCGAGTTCTTCTATTAAATCATATGAAAAAATATAGATATTAGAATGATTTTTAATACTTCTTTTTTTGATAGATTCCTCTTTAAAATCTTGAAATCCCAATATCAAATATTCTCAATTTCTATCGAGGAACGAAATGATTAGGTGAATGCTGGATTGGCAATTTTCCCAATTCGTGATAGCATCCCAAGGTTTTATTCCTTCAATTTCGTGTCAAGAAACTGTTGCCTTCCACTGCCATTCTTTCAGTGTCACGGTGTAATTTCAGCCGGGAAAAAGTAATCTCGATATTTTCACTTGTGAGATTGTATTCTTCCTATAACGGAAACGAGCAACTCGTTCAATCGCTCTAAGCATTTTGCTCAAGTTTCCGATGCCGAAATAAAAGTCGATGCCAATCCTCATCCACAGCACAAATTTTTTGGCTGCACTCGATTTCCAGATGCTAATTACAAATAACGCTTCCTTCTTTCTACGTCCAGAAATGGAAATCCCCTATCCTGGCACTGCTAAACTCATATTTCTTCACTGAGAAGACGTGTGAATGGGGAGGACATTCAAATGGAAAGGATAATCCTAGATAAGGATGCCTCAGTTCTGCAGAACGTACATTGGTCCTAATTCTGGTCTTATTTTCAATGCATTCATCTTGTACACCGAAAAGCTTTTCAAATCTCCAAGAGAGAAATTTACAACTACGAATAAAATAACGAAAACCTGAAAATTATCTTGCTCTTTGAATAAACTTTCGAAACTCACCTACTCATGCAACTTCCTACCACTCAACTTGAAACCTGCTTTTGTAAGGACTTAAACTTGTGTACAAAGGACCTGAAACATTTGTCACTAGTTATCCGACACTGTCGTGTAACCGAATTCCACGTGAAGTCACCCAGTTTGGTTCAATTGAATGTATGAACTCGCCAACCTGAGAAAGCTTGATAAAAGATGTTAATATCACGACGGGCATCGATTTTCTCAGCTTGATTTGCAATTTCCTCATCTATTTTCACTTTGACTAGCTTCAATATTATCTATAGGTTTTCTAATGGTCATTTCAAACCGACCTAACCTCACTTCAGTCACCAGAACGGAAATAAACGAGTGAATTTTTTTCCTCTCGTTGAGGTCTTCCGAAGGTTTTACTGCTTTTCGTACATCTACTTGGATAGCGTGAGCCGGTAATTACAGTACTTCCGTTTACCATCTGCCTCGATCTTCGTGTTTCACATCAGGGTCGAAGCAGAAGCGACGGTCTTTCAAGGCTCAGCTGAGATTTTCCTAGATAATTATCGTTTCGTTGTTTATTCTTAGTCCTTATTCAAATATTTTATTGAAATTATTCGGTAAATAAAATCGGGCATTGTATTTTTTATATAATAATAAAACTTTCTTCCGTAACATGCAATATGAGTGTATTGGCTTATCATGTATTATGAAAACTGTACAATAATCTTTACTAACCATAGAAAGTAAAGAGTCAAGTAGAAAAATGTAGAATAGTAGGAATAGGTGTCATTCGAGCAAGAGTTTTTAAAATATTAAGCATTTTGAAAATTCTTTTTGGCACAATATGCAAAAGGACGGCAAGATATGTGAGGATGATAAGCAGGACAAGCTAATCTGAAAAATTCTGGATGAGGAAAATACTGAAAAAACATTCCTCGGGAATGCATCAATTTACAGATATAAGTTTTATCAGATTTTCACGATTCGTGCAATTTGTAGACATTTACAGAAAGTTAGTTTGTTTTTTTTTTTCACTTTTTCGAGCATCTTTCTAGGATGAAAAATTTTCGATAGCATTTTTGAAAACGTAACGGAGTACCTGTAGTTTTGCAGAATTCTCAGAATGTTACACTATACAATTACACAAAATTTTTGAATAGTTTTTGAATAAGAATAATTTTTCGAATTTCCTACAATTATTGACTAGCATATGAATTTCTGATTTTTGCCGAATTCGAAAAAATTATTGAAAGTTGAAACATTGTAATGCGAAACTATTCAAAACCTTAAATTTCATAAATATTTGTAAGTTACGAAAAGATTTTTTGTCATTTTCTGGTGTTATACATGTTCTTAAGGTTAATATCAATGAATTAAAAAACTTAATGTATTTTCGAGAATTATCATTGTTATTGACAATTAAAAATATCGATAGAATTTTCTTGAGTCCTATAAATTTAGTAGTTTTGATTATTCATGAACATTCCCCGAAATTTAGAATTTTTTTTCGATTTTTCGAAACTTTCGAAAATGGCTAACGCAATACACGCTTTTAATAACTTTTAAGCTCGAATAATATTTGAGATTTGTTATAATTTTTTTTTTTACATTCAAAGTTTTTCATAAACATGATAAAATAATAAGGAACATTTTACTGCATTCTTCAGCAATAAATAATAAAATAAATACATATACGAGATTTCCAAACATTCTCCGAAAGTTAACCAATCTGCATAATTATTGAGAATAATTCATAATTTTTGAAATTTTTATCATTTTCCGATTTTCCTGATAATTATTGTGCGAATCATTGAGATTTCCCGTAGTTTTTTATTACTTTTTAAGTTTTGCGAATTTTTTTCGAAAAATTACAATACGTTATGGTACATTTTTCAATAGATTATAATATTGGAGATAATCTTACGGAATTCATCAACATTTTCAGAAATAGTTTAATTTTTCTGATTTTACACAATTAAGATTTTTTATTATTTAAAATGTTTGTCAGAGAATTTCAGGATTGATCAATTTTGAATGTGCATATAACATATCGGCTGGACATTTCTAATTTTTTAAAAACTTGTCCAACATTTTTGTTTATTACATTTGATCTTTTTATTTCTTTAGACTTCCAACAAAAAATAAAGGAACATCATCAGGCGTTGAAGTGAAATTTGATAATAATGAACAGAATTTCAAAATGTTTTGAAAAATCATGTCCTGTGGGAGGGAAAACGTCAAAAAGCGTGAAAAAGACATAACAATAACATGACTTTTCAAGTTGGTGGTACAAATCAGTACAAATTTAGTTGTTGCTCGAATTTTTTTGATACATGGATATATTACCTTTGAATTTGAATTGTGTAGTGGAATTTAATTAACTACAAGTAAAATTCTACGACTTTGTCTAGCGAAAAAGACATAACTTACAAGCGTACTCGAATTCGACTTCTTGAATAAGTTGAAATTACGATGAATAAACAAAGCCAATATGAACTAATTGAATTAGTAGATATTATGACTGTAAATTACTAAATTTAAGCAATTTTGTAATTTGGAATCATCACAATGAGAAAGTCAATTTCTATTACTTTATTGCGTTAAATATTCACTTTTAAATATTGAATTTTTATAGATATATGTGTCAAAATATTGACTATGTAACTGATTTACTTGTTTCAATTCTCACTAATAAATAGTTAATTTGTTTGACTTAGCGACCATGGATTAAAAAATTTTAACCGATTTGGTCAATTTCATTACATGTACCTATTTTCTAATATTTGGACTATCTAATCAATTTCTCAATTTTTTATTAGTAGGGCTTGTAAGTATTTAAATAGTTCTACAGTCATTGGAACCGATTTATCATTTGGAATTCTCGGTTTTGCGTTACTCAATTTTAAATAATTTTTTTCGAAAACAATTACAGGTCGATAAAAAACTTGAAAGGTATTTATAGTAACCTAATTCGATAATTTCCAGTGATGTTTGATACGTTTCTGAGAGGTTTTTGTTGAATTCTGAACTTTGCGATTACAAGTCTGAATAAAAATTACCAAGAATCCGCTAAAAGTTTCACCAAAAATGAAAGTTGAAATTGACCCATGAAATTGTAATATTATAAGTTAGAAGCAGTATATACACCACGATGGATTTTCAGACACTTTTCGAGAGAAAAGTGGTCATTTTGAAAACTTATGAGATATGAGCTTTTTGAAATGGTGAAAGTCCATTAATTTTTCAGTCATCCAAAAAATCCCACTTATTTTATAGCAAATTTGTTATTTCAAATTTAAGAGGTTATATACCCTTATGTGTGGAAAAATTGAGAATGGCTTGGAGTAACTTTTAAGGTATGTAGCAATAATGCTATGTGTCAAAAATTATAGTTTTTTTATAGTGTATTATTCACTTGAAAAAACAAGTATTTGTTCAAAAAAAAATATCAAAATTGACGGAGTTATGACTCTTTCCCCGAAAGAACTTTTTTTTGAAGAGGCTTGCGGTGACAACGATGCAAGTCGAGCAAGTCAAGTTAAATCAGAAAATCCCAAAAATTTTATTAGTCTAGGAATATATCTAGTTCTAAAGCGATCGCTTTTTTATAGAGAAGATTCTATTTTGCAGATAAGAATTATTTTAAACAAATTTTCAGAGCTCAAAAAATCAAAATCTCGGGGAAAACGTTCTTGCATACAGAAAAAACGTAATATTCATGTTTCAAATCGTTCAAGAACTATATACATTCCCATACCAATGAAATTATTTGGATTTTATAATTTAACTTGACCTGTTCGACTTGCATCTTGGTCACCGCAAGCCTTTTCAAAAAAATAAGTTATTTTGGGAAAAGTGCTATAACTTCGCCGATCGTTGATATTTTTTAATGAACAAATGTTTTTTGAAGTGGACAATACACTGTTAAAAAACAATAACTTTCGTGTCATAACATTATTGCTACATACTTTAAAAGATACTCCAAACCATTCTCAATCCGTCCGCACAAAAAGGTATGTAACCCCTTAATTAGTGCGAGCTTAACCAGCTCAACATATATGCGTGGCATGGAAACGTACCTTGCAGCACCAAAAATCAAAAATGAGATTACCGATAATTCTGAGTATATAAAACTTAGTCTATTTATTGAGCCTACTCTCGAAATTGTAAGATTATTGTATTGCCTAAAAATTTGAGCTTCAAAGTCGACTTGCTCGAAGAAATCATATGGACTTTCTATTTTCAAACTCGTTTTGGTCTTAAAGCGCTCAGGTGCTGTAAAGTACCTTTCTCCGTTTCACGCTATATATTTCTAATACATTTAGTAGTACTCTACTAATTTTTCAGAAAACTTGTGGAATTCTACTAATTCAATAGTAGATCTCTGACCTACTAATTGATGCTGAGAGAGAAAGAGACAGAGGCGATTTTTGTTAAAAAAAATACTTAAGAGGCTAGATCCTGGGAGAGGGGAATGGCGAAGCTTCATTGAAATCACGGGACATTAATCTTTTCGCGATACGTTTCAGTTGGTGGCGCACGAGAGACGCTTGTCGACCGCTGCATCGCGAACAATGGCGGCGATGAGCTTAGGATTCATTGTGATGGTCACGCCATGGACCATACAGGAAGTTGTGGCAGCCTGCACCGGAAGCAAGCCATGGCCTTGGCTGGAGTTCGTTATCACGTGGCTCGCCCTCTCCAACAGCTTTTGGAATCCATTTCTCTATTGGCTGCTCAATAATCACTTTCGTCGGATATCAAAAGAGTTGTTTAATACGAAAGTACGTATTTAGTAGCATATTACGCAACAGGTACGGACGTGCGAATTAGGCAACTTACGGGCAGAACTGTGCATGTAGTGAGAGATTTTTTATTCACAATAGCTGAAAATTCCCTTCAAAATGTCCGTTTTGAGGTAAAAGCGATGAAAAAGTATTTTGTTGTATTGAAGGTACTATATTGCCAAGTCAACGTATAGAGTTTCCACCTTAATTCCAATTTTCCACGTCGGCGAAAAAAGCTCAGTGGAATGAGAAAACGCGGGTTTAAGTTTCTTCATTAAACGTAGCATCTATTCTCACGGAGGAAAACCTGATTAAATTAACATTCACGCCATCCTTGGTTGAACTCGCAAGTCGTTTGTGGGATGACCAGCAGTTATTCCGAAACTTTTGAACTTTGTAGAGGGAAATTGATTACTGTGAAAAAAGGAAAGTTTCGGATTTGTAACAAATATATTGTTTGGGAACCCGATCATAAAAATTGTTGGTACACTGGAATTAAATTAATTGATAGTATGTATTATCGTTAGAATGAAATAGCAACAAAAAATTTCTAGTTATTCGTAATTGAATAGATGTTCTTGATGTCAAGAATTTTGAAAAATATAAGAATTCTTGATTTTACGGAAGAATGTGAATATGTATTAAGATTTTAATACGTGAAAATTTTTTATACACAAAGAAACCATTTAGTTAAAATGATTCTACTAATTTTCATGGAATATAACGAAAAATTTAGGTTAATAAAGAATTGTTACTTTTTGGAGTAGGAGATTAAAAAATTATTCCTTTACAGCTGCATCAGAAAAATTCCATAACTTATCATAGCACTTATCGTATCATTTTCTTTTATTTTAGGTCATTAGAGTCTTGAAAATCACTAGAAAATAATGATGATTTTAAGATTGGATAATAATTAAGAATAATAATAAGAATCTCTTCATCGTATTCTCACTAAAATAGAGGAATTGCGAATTCTTCGTTAAATCGTAAAGTTAATAAAAGTATTTCAAATTAATAAAAAAAACTTAACATTGTCCGAATAAAGATACGTTGAATTCTATAAATTTCCATTACCATATTGTAGATTGTCATGTTTTTCTTTACAGATTTTGTGTAGAAGGCGGCGTTTAGGAACGAAACAGCAATGTTGCAATACCAGCACAGGAGGCTTAGATGTTTACAGCATCGGTGGATTAGATTTATCAGGTTTGCAAACAAATAAATAGTAACCCCTCCCCCCACCTTAAGAAACATTTTCACAAATCCTGTACTTAAATTCAAGTCGAAATCGTAATTTTCAAGAAAAAAAATTCATCTTTTTATTGCTGGCCGTTTGTCTCTGAGTTACAAAAAAAAACATCTTTCATACATCGATGCCTGTAATTGAAAAAATATCTTTCCTCGTAAAAATAGAACCACAATGGGAAAAATGACATTGATTAAAGTACTCGCTGAAACTTTGTAACATTTCATTCGGCGTATCGAGACATTAGTGGATCACGAAAATTAATCACTTTCTTCTCATTAATTTTATAACCCAATCAACTCGCATGGCTTCTATGTATGCGCGTGGGTGAATTAACAGGGTCGATTCTTCAGGCTAACGAGCAGTGTAATCTGGCGTTCGATAGACGAGTTGTTGACCCAAGAAATCGTATTTCCGATTCATAATGAGGATTATGATTACGGAAAACGAGTTGAAACCGCCGAAAACGCGGTTTTTGAGAATTTTTCATGAACAGCATTTTCAACAAGAACCCATCGTTTTTTGAAAAATTTACAAATAGGAGTTTGATCTACAAATTATTGAAAAAGATATCATGTTGAAATGAATTTAGGGTCAAACTCCAAATATTTCAACTGATTTTTAATCTCCAATTTTGTTAGGGAACTCGAACAAAGATGGAATGAAGTTGAAATTGATTCAGTTTTCAACTACAAATCAGCTGTGAAAACCGAAGAAACGGTAATTTTCAAGTCAAACAGTGGTGTAGATAGAAGTGCGATCAGGCGGATCAATCCACCCCCGACTGTAGTAGTCAAATTCCAAAATTTTATATCTATAACAATGATTCAATATGACAGAGTTGAAAAAGCTTTGCAAATTTGGAATATCATTGAGTTAGCCTCCATTACTATATGACTGATATGGGTTCCCCACTTCAAATCGTTCGTCAGAATCAGGCCAAAATCAGTAGTATATCTCCGTCGAGGATTATTTTTCCTAATGTGCAAGACATATAACCTGTAAGGCAAAAGAAGATGAAATGAGTACGATCTTTCGACTGGACAATCTGGAAGTAATTGTGAAATTGGTTGTACCTTCGTCAATTGTTTTTCAGCTCTGGAGCAGTGCTCGATGGACCACTCATCCATCATGAGATGCTCCACGCCTTCTCTAGTTAACATAACACCTCCGCTGTCCTGGAACTCACGGCACGTTGTGGGCTGCATGGAAGCGGTGAACACGTGAGGAAGAGACGCCACCACGCAGACGGATCTGCCGTCCCCTGGCAGTTAGTACTGCGTGATGGCAGGGTCACTAACTCGCGGCAATCACTTTGCGACGCTCAAGAAGATAATATTTCAAAGGGCAGGAGACGTTTCCCTCGAATATTGGGATTCCCGTTACTTCCGTTTTCAAGCGACAACAACGAGACCTCGAATGCATTCCTCTTCGCTTCGAAATTTAAGCGACTCCGTAACGCGCTTCATAAATTCCGTCCCAAGGGAAACAACTGTTCGGATTTATACGGAAACTGAAGTTTACTTCGTTCGTAGCTCGCATTCGCACGACCCGAGTTTTCGAAATTTATATAGAATGTGGACGTCAGTGAGAAATTTTTCTCCACTGGATATACGCTTGGTTGCGGGGTCTGGAAAGTTGCTCGGAAAATTTTAGCGCGTTGCGTTACCGTTACTAGGGTAGAAAATGTGACTCGTTTAGTTGGAGTTATGTTGGGGTTGATGGAAATGAGATTCAGTTACTGATTTTGGAAAGGAATATCATGTTTATGAGCTGTGAAATACTCTGAAAGCCGTCTGCCATCTTATTAAAAATATCAAATTTACACATTTTTATGATCTGGAAATTGCCATGACCCCATACACAACAGCAACTGCGTACGCAGTATTCAACATTGCTCAATGTCAAATTAAACAATGACAGTTATCCGAAAACGATGTTGGTCAATTTTTTTTTAGAAAAACTATTTAGTAGAAATTCATTTTGTACATTGAAACTTCATTGTAAATGTCTGATTTGAAGTCTGAAAAATCTTTAGGAGAATTCCCTTATTACCTCTTGAATTATTATACATGAACGAAAATATGATTCGCTCTATGTAAATAAATGCATATTCTGGCATTTTTTTTCTCAAGAACTAAGTAGACAAAATACTTGAAATTGAGCGTAAACTTTTTTATGGTTTTAATTGACAAATTAAAATTTTTGCAGAAACATTCACTTACTTTTGTTTACGTGCTCATTATATCTTAAAAGGGTGCACTGCTTTTGCTATTCAAAAAATTTTTGAATTTTTTTTAATCTTTAACATTTTCAGGGTGTAGAAAAGTTTTTTATGTTTTATTGCACAGTATGACTCTTTCTTTATGTACTCTTTGCTGTTTCAAAATTTTTAAATGCGTTTTTTTCAAAAAAGCACGTTTCATTAGCTTTCGACAATATTTTTTCGGTTTTTTTTAGATAGACACCAAATTTTTTTTTTTTGCTTTCTTGTTGCATGCAGGTGAGTATTATTTTGTACGATTTATGCATGAGTTTTGTTTGTTTGATTTTCATATTAAAGTCGAAATTGGTTGTTTTTTCAAAATTATCTTAAATAATTCAAAATTTCAAGCGCTTTATGCATTTTTCCAACATACGGTTTTTAGGAAAAATGTAACAAAAATTTATTTTGGTAGGACAATGTGAAGTAAAGTTACGTAGGACGCTATTAAAATTGACATTAAATTCGACGTTATTCAGGAAGCAAATATGTTATTGGTTTTTTTATTAGTGTTCGTTATGATAAAACAATTTTTATAAATACCAATAATCTACAAGAATATATTATGTAGATTTATGTTTTCGTAATACATAAAATTCTTGAAAAACTTTTTCAAAGAACCCCTTGGAGGTGGTATTCTTCCTTTATTTTTGGAAAAAATGAATATTATTTGGTTTATTATTTTTATATCATTGAAACGAATGAGATTTTGGATCAAATATTTTAAAGTAAAATTAGAATATTTTCATAATAATGTTTTTTTACAAGATTTTTGATGAAATATCAGGAAACACAAGCAATCAAACCTTTTGACAGTTCAAAGATGTTCGATATTCATGAAATTTTGACACTTTGGGAACACTGCGAAAGGTAATCGAAATTTTTTCATTCGTTCGTATGGAAAATTTCCTATAAATGTATAAAAATATCAAGATTACTTGAAATTAAAATTTATCAAACATTCTTCATACCTTCATGGAAATATTAAAATAGATGTCAAGATATTTCAATCAAACTATGGAAATAGTGTAAATGTTAAGGAGGTATTTTCATGCATATATGAAATTGTCCTAACGACTAAAATTTCCATACTTTCGTATAGAAAAATAACAATTTTTTAAAGAGTAAATCGAAAACAGTTTCCACTGATTTCATATATCATAAGTTATGACATATGACAAAATTAATAAACTGGATAGTTACAAGTAAATAATAGTTTTCACAGTTTATTCATTTTGGTTTGCGACTTCGACAATACTCATTATATTAAAGATTTTCGAGTTCCAAAAGTTTTCGACGTCTCACTGGATTTTTAAAGATTGATAAATTTTTAGCAGTTAATGTTTAATAACAGTTTCACCATAAATATAAAATATGTGTATGGATATTTCAGTTGCAAATGTGAAATCGAGAAAAATGTTACAATAATGTCAAACTTTTTGATATTTTATCAAACTACCTAAATGTATAACTTCAAATTATAATGAACTATATAAATGATCAAAAACTCCTAAAATATCTTATTTTCAAAAAATCTGTCAAAATTTCCGGAATAATCATGACTGCTATGGCCTGAAAAAGTGTAAAAGCCAAAAAAAAAAAAACTGCTTCAGACTTGCATAGCTGTGCAAACTGTTCAAAAAAGTGGAAATCGTTTAATTTGTTAACAAAATTAAAATCCTTGAATATTTAAGATAGTTTTAACTACTGAATATTGCTCGAAAATGGCCTATGTAAATTTTTGTAAACTATCGAACTATTCAAAACTAATAAAACTTTTTGAAAAAAAAAAATTTGAATACTGCAATAGATGTCAAAAATACCAAAAATCATTTGTAAATTTTGTAAATTTCGTCAAAAATTTTAGCATCTGCTCAGTTGTCAGAAATGTGAAAAATTTGAAAAATTGCTCAATAAGGTTGAAATTGTTAACAAGAGTAAAAATTGTTCGAGAATTTTTCAATCAATCATCAAAGCTGTCGTTACCTTGACTGTAAAATCTGTTGACAAAATAGAGTACTGTTATTGTTTATATTATATAAGATTTGTGAAATTGGATTTTACCTTATAGAAAATTTTTAACAGTAAAGACTCTGAAAAACGTTAGGAATTCATCCATTGTTGAAACATTGACAGTCAATGTAAATGTCACAAAAAAACTGTTGTCCTTCAAAATTGTTATAAATATGTTCTGAACCATAAAGAAATTTCTAAAACTATCCTCAGACCTGTTTTAAAACTATACAAAAGTTAAACCTGTGTAAACGATCGAAGACTTTAAAACGATTTAAAATCCGAAGAGCGTTAGTTGCTTCATATTGCTCAGTGCAAATAAATTATTTATCTTAAAAAATAAAAATAAACTTTTTTATCGTAACGATTTTCCATTTTAACCGTGTATGAAAATAACAGCTTTGAAGGTAAAATTTTTTTTTATTTCAGAAACCCAAGCTAAATTTTACACCATACATAATTCAGAATCGAAACAGTTGGTTATGTACTATCGAAAACCGACAATTCATGTTTCTTAGTAAAAAGCTTGCAAATTTTACGCAAATTTGTTGAAAAAACGGCATGAAATAACCTTATATCAGTAACTGGAATTTCGTTACATGTTTCCTCATGTTAGTAACTTGTAACTGTTATCATTACTTCAACTTGTTGAACATCAAAAATAATCAAACACAAATTCAAACATCTGAATTTGATTTTTCTTATTATTTACTGACATATTTTAAATAAACACAGTTTGGTAACAACTCATTGATTTCTTCGAATTTCTTTTGAAGAAAATAATTCAAAATATTCTAAAAAATCAGTAAATCATGACGTTTCCTTTTTTACCCTTTTATACGAACGCATTCTACGTCTCAAAAATTGACCCAACTGCTCCATAACTTCGCTCCTTTTCACATAGTTACACGAACGTTTGAGGATCACTGCCCTGGACAAAAAAACTTCCTGGTACAGTCAAATATAATCGACTAATAAATAAATCGCATTACTAGTCTTACGGTTAGATATAAATGCATGCTCAATTGCGGATGGCGATGTTATGAGCTATGCTAATAAGATTTTATCTAGCATACAAAATCAAATTTAGGAATACATAATGAAACAAAACTGCAGAGAACAATTAGTGTAAAAGTCGAAGTCGAATAATTTTGTACGATTTCGTCGTAGGATTTTACACTGTCTTATCGAAATTATTTGACTCCGACGTTTGATAAATGTAGCGTTTGGAGACCACATGATTTTTAGGTGACACATAAAAAACTTGGCCTTGAATAAATTATTGTTATGCGTTTCGTCGAAATATTCAGAATTTTCGAGAAATGATGATGATTGGTTCGTTGGTCTTTGAAGATTTTTCTATATGTTTTGTAAAGGATTTGATATTGATTCATGAACTTTAGCTTTTTTTGCAATAATTCCCCATAACATTCAAAAGTTATGGTCAAAGTTTTGTTACGTTGTATTATATCGTTTTAGAGAATACTGTGAAAATTGTTTTTGTGTTATTCAAAGGCTTATTTTTTGACAATAATGATTTTTCGAAAATTCATTCTTCCCTGGAGTTTCTAAACGTAAAAGTGGAAAAAAATGTGAATATTTATGAAGGCAATAAAAAAATAAGAATTTTATGATAGTTTCTGGAATCATGTTAGTTTTATAAATAAAAGTGTTACTAAACCTGCGCATTTACTAAATTTCGAGATCTAATATTTAGGACATCAAAATTGTTATCTGATAAAATGAACCTGTTCAGTTCACGTTTCCTAATTGTTCCTAAAGAACATAAATGAATGTCAGGAAAAGTAATAGCTTTAGAATAAGTTAACTTACAAAATTATTTAATTAAATTATTATAATATTTTCGTGTAAATAATTGAAATAAATGTTTTCAATTAACTTGAAAATTTAAATGAGAAATGAAAATATTTTTCATCCTAAAATTAGGAAGTAGAACTGAACAATTTCTGTTTTTTCTCTCGTAAATTTTCTAAAAATCTTAAGACTTTCAAAAATCATGAATAAGTAACGATTGATGAATAATTTTTTTGCTTCTTGAACATAATTTATTCCTCATTCTCAATATCTTGATGAATTTCGGAGATTTTACGTGAAATTTTCGAAGAAAAAGTCGAAATACGTAACGAACTTGGAGAATTTACATACAGGCGATATTTTTCGTGAAAATGTTATTTTGTCAATTAAATTTACATACTAATGTGTGTTTTGAATTTATTCGAATTTTCAGCTGATATATTTTTTTTTAAATTTAAACTTATCTGGAAATAATAATTACTATAGAACTTGAAATATGTTCAAAATATGTAGACGTTAAATTGAAACAGATTTTTTCTGAAAATACTCTAAAATACATTTCAAAAAGGCGGTTCAAGATAACACTTCAAATTTCTTATAATTTATTGGATTCTGAAAGAAATGGGTGAAACTTTTTTATCATTTTTATTTTCTGGAAAATAACATCATTTGCAGACTTAAACTAGGAAAACTCGGTACTAACACTTTTTCCGGAAGGTTGATAATATTCACGAAAGTACAAGAATTTCGAATGTTTGGTAAATTTTATTTCAATAATGGTCAATTTGATATCTTTTCTAATATCTAGGGATTTATTGCAAAAAGAGCACTAAAAATCTACCATATTCTTCACATTTTTGTTATATTCCAATATCAGTTCAGCAGAATTTGAAGCTCGATATGTCACACTTCAATAAACAAATATATTTTAAAGTCGTCAAAAACAATCATTTTATACAAATATCGCTTAAAAAATCGACACTATCAAAATTTCGGTAATCGCTTATGAAAAAATTCACCTGGTTTCTTAACAATTTCTTTTCTAATTGTTTCGGAGTTTTTCTGCTAAAAATGAGCAAAAAGAAACATAGAATGTACAAGACTAGCTTCTGGAATAGATTTCCTGAAAAAAGTGAAAAATTATCTCGCGGAAAAGAACTTCGCCATGACTGAAAAATGCAAATTCAAAAACTGGTAAGTACATCAACAGAATTCTTTGCAATCAACTTACCACCTTTTGAAATTCCACTTTTCCTGTAAAACGGAGTACGCGTATGAATAAAAATCTAATCTTTAGACAACGTCGATTCTATGGTGTGGAGTATATCACTGAAACATATTTTGTTCTAAGATGTAAATATTTTCGTATCGATACTAAAAAAAATTCTGTAGGTACATACGGTGAATTGTTAAGTGCTGCGTTAACTAGAATGTTGTCAGAATTTTAGGGAAAATCGTTTTTCTGAAATCATTAAAAAAACTTTGCGATACGTTTGGAGTATTTTTTTATACCAACAGAAGAGTAATATAAAGTTCTACTAGTTTTTCTTTCGTCCATTTTGTCGTAGAAAGTTGATGAAGAAGTTGCACAAATCATGTTTGTACAAAATTGAATGGAAAAATTGTCGATGAACGTTCGATTTAAATACTTATGTTATAGTAAACGAAGGTACGATTTTGCATTTTGTAAAAGACTGAAAGTATGTTTCAAATCACATTTTATCAACATCTATTATAATTTATGCAGTTCTTACTCCACGTTTTCAGCGGATAATAATGACATTTCTATTCTAATGTCTCAAGCTTTTACATGATGCAAAACATTGGGGAAAATACGGGATTTCGTTCCTTCAGTTCCTTGATTTTGTGAATAAAAAATGGCATTCAATTTTGAAAAAATTGTTGATACGTCGAGCTTGACAATGACGAAAAAAGCCATTTTCATAGTTATCGAATCCTCGTATTCGCGCCGAGTTAAGAAATGATATATCCGTTCGAAATTGTACTGTATGTAGATATATGCAAGGATCTTTGAATAAAGAATCAATTTTTTGTACGTGCATATGACTTTTTTTTTGAATATAGTAGCTCTTGTAAGTTGAAGAAATTCATTTTTTTAAAGTTTGTTATTACCTGAAAGAAAATAAAAAGACCAAAGCAAATAATCTGTAGCATATATGATTTGCACTTTATATTTCTTAATAACAGAAAATAAAAGTCGGATGTAGATTCTAGTATTGAAATATTTGAAGAAACCGTATGAATTCAAAATCATCAAAAATAAATAAAAAAGGCAGGAATAAAACACCTGGATTAAGGTATGTCAAAATTTTCATTTTTAAAATACATCTGTACATGATCGAAATCAAAATGGAACGATTTCCTAGTCCTTAAATCATAAATTCTATCAACTTACATTCGTCGTTTAAAACATTTTTCCATGAATGGAAAACAAATATTTCATCACTTTTCAAAGATATGTCTTAATACAGTTATACTATTCTCCTTCAACTAATCAAAAAATTCACCTCCATACGTATAACAACTTCTCAACAACACAAATTCTCACTTTTCCTGCCAAAATCCATGTTCAATGACAAATCTCAAGTACAGGAACTTATATGTACTACAAAAATTAATCTTAAGACACAAAAATATTCGTAAACCCACATCAAATACTGTATAAAATACAATGGAAATGGAAATTTACAGTCCACTAAATTTTTAACAACTTTCTTCCCCATTATCCGAAACGTAGACATTTTTCCTCTACTCGTTCATATTTTTTCATGATATCATACAATGTCAAAAAAGTACGTACTTAGCTAAAAACGGAGCTCATGACTATGTCTAAAAAGTTTATTTACAGTTTTTCGTAGTGACGTTTTACCATGAAATTTCGAGAAAAACATTTAAATTCTATCTAATCCAAGGTTACGTACTTTTGGACTAGTGATCAGAGCACTGTAGCACTCGATAAAAAAAATTAGGTTCTAATGGAAATTGAAATGTTTTTCTGTGGAATGATCAACTATAACATTATAAAGTGTCAACTTTCGACTTACGGAGGTAAAACTTGCCTTAAAATTATTCGCTTTTTTTATACTTTATTTACAATAGAGGCTTTTTTACCATATATGTATGTATATATTTTTTCTGCCTACGCAATACGTGATTATACGGAATTGCCAAATGAGCGATCTCCATCGATATGATGCATCGTGTTTTTGGAATATCGAGTGATTATGGTTGCATTCATACGAAAATTCAGACTTGATTTTTGCATGTAAATTTTTCGTCACTGGAATGTTTTTCTTTTTTAGATTTTTTGTTTTTGTTTTTGAACACTAGGGTGACTACAATAAATGACGTTACAGTCCATCAGCATTTTAATTGATGTTTTCAAAATAATTCTATTAGAATCTGTCACAAACCTCAATAAATAAGGACCGTGACATTCATAAAAGCATTTTCAGGTGAATAGATAAATATTTTTTATTAAAAGATATTTTTGAAGTCGAGGAATGATATTTTACGCCATTAAAGTAAAAAAATTAAAATTCATTCTTTTTAATTTCCTGAGTAAATAATTTTGAAAATTAGAATTTCAGTTCTTAATTTCTCGATTATGTCTAATTTAAATCTAGCTTTTCAAAAACATTCGATATTCAAAACAAATTTAAGTCGAAACAATATTTCATAATTTAATTCTAAAAGTCAGGAAAACAAATGTTAAATTTTTAGTTTTATCGTACCAATGCCAACATTTTCACTCACACAAACAACAGACTATATTCTATTTCCGACAAGAATTTGTGAATTTCGGTACCTTACTCGCAAGATTCAACAATTCAACGCGAAAAATGCTACTTAATTCAACTTGAGTTGACTGTGTTTACATACATAAGGAACTTATTTTTTTTGCCTCTGGAGCAAAAAATCTGATCAGAATACGCCCATGAAAAATAATTATCATTTTGAAAACTCATGGAAATTTTCAACATTAACAGGGGTTTGAAAATAATATATTTTCGGAACGAGTGAGATATTCGAACATTACAAACTATGATTCCTAAATTGAGTAGCGAAAACCATAAAAAAAGAATTCCTATATCTGCATTCAATATTAACAAATTAAATGTTGTAGCTTGGAAAAATTTTTATTCTTTTTGTAAAATGTGGTTAAAAAATCGCATGATATTCATCATTATCGCAACGTTTTCTAAATTTCAAATAACAATAAATACGCACTGAGCGCACAACAAAGTCCATAATAAGCGAAACACTGGCAGAAAAACGTGCTTTTAGAACATGAAACGTCATGTTTCTAGAGCGTATCATAGTATGATAATATTTAATTTGAATTATATTTATGATATAATGTTTTGAACGCATGAGTCGTACATATGAGCCACATAAATTATGCTTTTTCAAAGCATGAGTTCAAAACAGTAAATTTGGAGCTAATTGGAAATAAAAGTTCTTTGGATACAGTATTTTGAAAGCACATGATTGGGCATTCAAAGCATGAGTTACAAAAGTGCACAGAAAAATATCAAGCGTTGAAAATTATAAGATTTGAGGAATCTCATAATTCTCAAAGAATGAGAATCCCAAAAATAATCAGTTATGAAAATTAGAATTATATAATAAGAAAAACAGAAACTTGGTTGTTTTTCATTAACCAATAATTCAACCTTTGAAAAAAAAAGTTTTTCCTTTTGTCCATAATTTATATGCAACAGATTCAAGAAGTCTGGATTAAAGGATACGAAAATTTGAGTTTTCCAGATTTCGTACTTCAAAAACACGAAATAGCCAAATACATGTATTTAGAGAATAAATTATGGAAATGCGAAGATGAATTTCGTATTTCATAAGTTTATGAAATTCAAGTAGTTCTTCTTTCACACAAGTTTGATAAATCGGAAAAAAACAAATTGTAAAAAAAAAAATCATCTAAATAATGCAACTCTTTTTTTCCAGAAAACGTCGAATTCGTTATCTCGATCAATCAAGGATGCAACTGAACAAAAAAAAAATAATTTTTTTTGTTCAAATCGAAATTGTTTGCTTCCGAAACAAAAAAAAACCACAAGATTCGTGTATCAAAAACATGAGTCACAAAAGTATACACATAAATATCATACTTCATTAGCATGAGGTTAGAAAAACCTTTTTTTAACATTCATGTTGAAAAATTACATATATCCTAATCCAAAGTATGAATTATGAAAAAATACACAAGTTTCTTGATGACTGAACACAAAATAAAAAACAAAATACTGTAGCATGGATTTTAATTCTTCATTCTTAAAAACCAGAACTATATAATATTCATACTTTTGGAGCATGAAGTCTTGAAAACCCAAATTCCATTTGAATTGTGAATTGTTCGAATTATATGTTTCAAAAACACAAGATTCATGCACGAAAAACATGAGTTAAGAAATTATAATTTTTCACTACAAAAGCATGAATCTTGTTTTTAAATGTAAATCTCCAAAAAAAAAATACGAATTTCGAAACTAAAGAGCACGATAGTCTCTTAAAAAAATGCAATTTCGAAAGAGCGAATTATAATTCCAGAAAGAAATTTCCTCATTTTATTCAACAACTAAAAATACAAATAATTGAAATACCTAATTCCTTCGTGACAACAAATTCGAAGATGATGAAAATAATTCCTTAAAATTTATGAACATTTGTCTTGCTGTTTCCGAAAACCTTTGCTCCAAGAGCACGAGCCATTGTCATGCTTTCACAGCACGTATTTTCTCTCAGCGCTGCAATCCTGAATTAACTACATGATTTCGCAGCAGATCACCTACTGGCTATCAACAAAACAATGACTGCTAGAGCGTATTTACTGAGTTCCGCCGCGTTAGCGGATGCGCAGTGGACGTCGTCTCGGTGATAAAATGTTGGCGGTGGCTGCTCGCCCCCTTTTTTACAAACGTCCCCACGGGCCTTGAACTCCTTCTGCAACATTCAATCATGATTTATATAACCTGTTCTTAGAAAACAAAAAAAAAACATCACAAAAAGTAATCGTTCTTCAGTCGAATATTTATAAATATATTGTAATATTATGTAACATTAGTGTACTTTTATTTACTGAATCATAATATAGTACAGTATTATTTGCAGTGTGATAATAATTGGTTATTTATTCAACTAACAATCAAGTGATGAATACTGTTCAAGAAAAAGCTCTGTCAGATTTTAGTTCATGTTCCTAAATATTGCAAATGTTTGACACTGTTTTTTGTTCGTTAAGTTTTGAATCATTATCAAAATCTGGTTCAAGCTTTATCGTTCTGGAATGACTTTATTCATAACTGAGAACTCATTCCCAACATCTCAACCTATTTGAAACGTACGACTTCTAGACTTTGAAAGCACTAGCTCCAATGACTAGTGTCCGCAAAGATTTAACGATCACTCACTTCGCAAATATCTCGGCAGGGGGGGCATATGAGGGCTCCTTTATGCAGCCATTCGTTCTGCATGATCCTTATCGCTATTTCCTGGCCAGCGTGGTAGCAGGTGTACGTGTAATTCGCAACCTGTGGGACAAGTAATGTACTTTAGTTTTGATAGGAGTCTATTATCCAAGATTTCAAATTATACTCAGTTCTGACGTCTATTTCATCTAAAGTCTTTTCGTCGTATGACAGCTCAACCTAATTCAACCTTTACAATAAAAAATTTCTTCTTAATGGGTGACTGATAAATTATTATCAATTAAAAAATGAAACTCTGAAAACATGATGCATAAAGAAAAAGTTTCTGATTGGAGTATAGTTAATATTCCAATGCTACAATTAATACTTGAAAATTCAGTACTTTCGTTTCTGATTTTGACGAAATTCAATCATCAGGAGTTTTCATTAAAAATTCTGCAGTTTTATACGTTATCTTACGAAGATTTATGGATTAAATATTTTAATTCAGGAAAAGTAGGTATATTGTTTTTATGGAATTCTCTTGATGAGTTATGCGTTCAAAGTAGATATTACTATTTTTTTCTTGTTATAGAATCGATATCAAACGCCAGGATTCAGTGGCGTAACTACATATGTGGGGGCCCCGGACAATATTTTATCAGGGGGCCCTAATACGACCTTTTTTTTATGATAATAACAAAAGTTTTGTTAATAAAATAGATTTTGTGGCGGCCTTGACACTTTAACAATTTTAAGAAGTCATTATAGTTCTGGCAGTTTTCAACAGTTTAATATTTTAACAGTTATTGAAATTTTCGCATTGTTCAATAATTTACAGCCATTCTAACTGTGTAATTTAAAACAATTTTTTTGACAGCTTAGACGTAAAAAGTTCATCACAGTATTGACAGTTTTGAAAGGTTTCATTTTCCCAAAATTTTTTATTATAGTTTTGGAAATTTCAAACAATTGCATTGCCAGTCGTGACAGTTCGTAAACAGTTTTGAGAATTTAAAGAAAATTTTATAGCTCCAACAGTTTTTTTACAGTTTTCTTATTTTTAACAGGTTTAATTTTCTAGCAGTTTTATAAATATCCAAATTTTTCAGAATAACTTTGTAAAAGTTTTGACAATGTTTTGAAACTCAACAAGTTTTAACGGTTTTCAAAATTTCAGCAGTTTTTTCAAGATTTGATGATTTTTATGGATTCAAAACAGTTGTAACAGTTTCGACAATTACGATAGTCTTCACGATTTAAAAAAATTCTATTTTATACCTTCGGAGTTTGCACAATAAATTAATTTTTCAATCTGTTTTAAAGTCCAATTAGACTGACAATCTATTGAAAATTTTTAAACTATCAAAATTGATTTGAATATTGTAGCTATCCAAATGTTTCAAACTTTTGTAAACTGTCGAGACTGTTCAAAATTCTTCAAAATTATCAGGACCCCCAATAATATCAAATCTATTGAATTCATTGATCAATTTTTGAACCGTCGAGACCGTAAAAACTATGAAACATATGCTAATAACTGCCAAAACTGTCATTGCTGTAAAAGTTATAATATGATTTAAATGAAAATAATAAAAATTTCAATGCAATTCAAGTGCAATGCAAGTGCACATTCAGAGAAAAAAAAATCGTGCTTACTGTGAAGTGACTGGTTCACGGTGAATATCCTACAATTTAAAAATCATAAAGTAACAAAAATAACAATAATGAAAATAATATCTCTAATCTTTCTTTTTATTATTTTTTTTTTTTTTTTTCTTCATTACTTTCAGGGGCCCCTAGATGCTTGGTGGCCCCGGACAATATGTCCGGCCAGATCGGCGGTAGTTACGCCACTGCCAGAATTTCTAAGTTTATTAAATTTAATTTTTTGAGTTGTACACTTAAAGTGGTACTTTTTGTAATAGCTAATAATTTTTTAAGCATAATTTTACCCAAGTTTTTCTTAGTAAAATTCGAACTTCGAACCTTTATGATAATTTATTACAATACGTAAGTTTTCAATATTCGTCTTTTAGATTTCTAAGTATAACACTACGATTTTTTTCTTAGTTTCATTTTTACTGTTTAAATATAAAAATACATTCACCAGTACATTTTTTGAAGATTCTTTAAATCTTTAAATTTAACGACAACATATTAGATAACTACTAAAGTGTAAAATTTTTAAAGTTTCAAATTTCTCACTTTAATTTTTTTCGCCTGATTAGTTTTCAATGACAGAAAAAAGTTAATTCGTCAAAATTTATACTAATAAGTTCTTCATACTCAAAAGTTACCCGAAATAGTAAAAATTGTCTGGAAGGAAACATTATATTCGCCGGAGTTGAGGTACATTCTTTAAGTTTTTCTGTATAAAAATTATTTCTTTTTCTACTCATAAGAAACTTATAACAATACAATTCAAGTATCAAAATTCACATTATTGTAAGTTATTTTGAATATAATATAATATAAAATACATATATTTATTTGTTCTTCAATGCATGTAATTATTATTTGAATATATCATTGATTTGTAATTGATATAGATATATGATGTCATTATATTCAGAAGTTTAAATTATTGCCTTAATGAATATCAATTTCCATTATGTTCGAAATGTCTCATAATATGTAAATGTTCAATCTTATGATTTACATTACAATTAAGTATGAATGACATCAAGTTTGCTGTGTGATTTAAACTGTAAGGATTCTACACTTATAGAAAATTTCGTACTTTTCATACTTTTTATTCGTACCTAGTTTAAAAATAACAAATAATAACACACATCCACGTTCATCTTTAAAATCGTACCAGTAAAAGTAAATAGTTTCTAAAATAAATTGTTTCAAAATTTTCTACTCAACTGTTATAATTTCAAAGTCTAAACTATTCTTGGACGTAATAATTCCGCAATTATTATTTGAAATTTATTAAATATACCTCATATTACATCATTTTTCAGCAGAAAAAGTCAATGTAAAAAAATTATATGTTGATTAAAATTTTTCGAAGACGACAAAAATTGTGACTCTTAAAATAAGATATATAGATTTGGAAGTCACTTCAAAATTTTGACGTTGATGAATTTTCGCTAAAATATTGCCTAAACGAATAATTTTTTTCTTGAAAAATGGAATCCTCACTCTCCCTCTATGATAGCCACTGTAATGTACTAACCATAATGTGCAACCTGCCAGCTTCGCATTTATACTGGTAGCAACCGGAACCCCAGTGCTGCCATTGCCGTACTTGTTTGCAAGTTCTTTCTTCCCACATTTGATTCGTGTGGTCAAAACAACGTGAGTTCTGGCCATACTTTTCCAGAGCAAAATTCTTCTCTGGTTCTGAAATGCCATTTTTATACATTATATTTGTTACATAACTTTCCAGCAGGGGCATCGCAACAAAATTTTAGATAGAAGGGAAAGTTCTGATTTCAAAATAATATCAATATAGATATATGTATAGATATTGATTTCTGTGTAAATACATAATATGTATACCTACTCCAGGATCATGATATTTTGAACATTGATTGGTAGCTCAAGCTTTCAATTTCTCAAATATATAGCTTTCTGTATGAAATTATAATTGTATCTTATTTCTAACGTCTCGCAGTACTTATTTTTTCAGTATTTAAACCATTTAAAAAAATTATTCCCAGGAATTTTTCATATTGATTATTGAAATTGAATGCCTTAGGTTTCAAAGTTTTGAAGGTTTTTGGAAAAACTGTATTTTCATATATTTGAGGTATTGCATGGACTGTAAGTATTCTTGAAATTTTTTTTACTGAATACTATTAATAAAATTTTTAAGGAAAGTCCAGTTTTTTACATATTTCTAGAATTTTTATAGATTATCATATAGGTTTTTGAAATTTCAAGATCCAGAATTCTAAAATTCTTAAATTTTCAGTACTCAAAAACATTGCCAAGAAAACATTATTTCCTAAAAAAACGAGTATTACATAAATTTCTGGTATTCTTTAAGTATTTTTAAAGTTCGGATGATGTTCTGGCATTTTGATCGATTTTTATATTAATATATAAAGTTCATGGTCTTATTGATATTTATTAATTTTATGGTTATTTCAAGAAACGATATTAAGAATCATTTTTAGTGTTTTATTGATTTCCATAAGTTGTAGTAATTTTAATTTTTTTCAGTATGATCAAATTTGAGTCTTTCCAGAAATGATGATCTTGATTCCTAGGATTTGATACTGAAGAATAGACAATTTTAGATTTTTTTATCATTTTCATAAATTTATCAGAAAACAATATGTTCATAGATTGCAAGTATGTAACAGATTTCTATAAGACTTTCAGTACTTTCTGCATTTTTTCAATATTTATAAATTTTTTTTCTAAGTAATTTGGTAAATTTCTTTGTAGATTTTCAGAATCCGACGCATTAGAATAAAAAGTGTTATAGAATTTGCAGAATATCATAGATTATTGAGAAACAATTACATATTTATTTAGAATTTCAGTATTCATTTAATTTCGGAAAATTTTTCTAGTATTCTTATAGATTTAAAATATTTTTATTGATTTTTATGTTTATTTCAGAAATTAGGTGATCTCAATTCTTAAGTTTTATATATTCTTAGTTTTTTATAAAACGACAAAAAATACAGATTTTCGTAGATTTCTTGTATGTCATAGATCCTGATATTTCAGTGATGTTTAAATTAATTAAATATTCATCAAATGTGACAGATTTTCTGATACCCCCATGGATTTTTTCATGAAGTTTTAGAACGAAATGCTGTATGATTCAAAGTTTCATACGTAGATTTGAAGTAAAGAAACAGATAATCGAATCAATCTGATTGTCGTAATTTTTCGAATAATATTAATAGATTTGTTGTTTATTTTGTAGCATTCAGCATTTGTAACATTTCGCACGAGTTAATAATTCCTATGAGAAAACCTATAAAGATTTTTGGCGCCCACTAGCCCCTTGTTGCTACGTCCCTGCTATCCAGCCTCAATCCTATATTGTACTATAATATTTCCATAACACTGCATGAAACGTATGTATATATTACGTGGATTGTTCTCTTCGTAAAGACAATGTGATCCTCTCACGACGATATTTTTCGCTCGCCACGTAAACTCCTGTATATACGGGCAATAATCCGCGAATGAAACAGATCCCCCATAATACTGTTCTCTTCCAGGCTCCACGTGTGGTATGAAATCAAAGTTCTGCAAACGCGAAACTTTATTAGAACGTGAGCAAACAAACACAAGATATTTTTTAATGATTTTTAAAAAAGAAATACCAAGTTAGGAAGATATGATTTAATATTCTGCATTTTCCTAATTCTTAAGAGTAAATTTTCACTCTCAATCGAGTCAAAATATTGCTACTTCAACTTAAAGTGATTTTTCACTTTTCTAAGTGTGAAATTGAATTTCTCTAATTCAAAGTTACATTTTTTTTCCGCAGCAAAAAAATATCCGACAAAAATTTCCTTTTTAAGAACTTCTCTAATAAGATAAAATTTTTCTAATCGAATCTTGATGAAATTAAAAGTTTTGACCATGTCACATTATAAAAATACGGACTCCACATTTATGTTACATAACATAGTTTCTAAAAATCTTGAAATATTGAACATCTAAATTGACTTGAGTTTTTTTTTACGTCAACAAACGAATACCGACCTGGTATTTTTTTGGCAATGGTTTCGGATGCTCCACCAAATTGCACAAAGCTACGGAACTCCGATCGTCCGTGCATTCCGTCTGCAACGGATCTTGCTTCACTTTGTTACAAAAGGGATGAATCTTTTTACCCCTAAAAAAACATTACTATGAACAAATGTCCTGGGAAAAATCTTGAGTCAAATGTGCGGAACTCACTTTATCTCACTTCCGGATTTCGAGGAGGCGAGAACAAAAAAGTAAATTCGAAAATTATTTTATGATTTCTCTAGGTTTTTCATTTTTCAGAGCGGTGTTGCGAATAATTTCCTACTTTTTGCTAGAGTTTTGAAAAAATTCTTAAAAGTTTCTTGAAAGCTGAAATCATTAACATTGATCCTTGAGAAGCTGCGAAACATCAAAAATGCTTTTAAAATGAAAAGAAAAACAAGATGAAAAAAGTACATTCAATTTCTCATCACTGAAAAATACTACGAAATATTTGTAGTATAATTGTATAATCATCCATACAATTACACATATTTTTACGTATACTTGTGATATGCAATAATCCTCAAAAAAAGCAAAAAATCCAATGACATACTCTTTAAATTTTTCGTGATCAGAAAAATCTGTTTAAGAACACTGCTCTAATTCTGCAAAAAAAATTGATAAAATGCTCTTACGCTAAAAGACGCGACCTAGAAGAAATCCATTCCTTGCAGGATTTCATGGAAAAATCGCACCCTAAATTTCGCCCCCAGCCAAGTTCTTGGGCCATAGAATAATTGGCACGGTACCACCCTGTGTCCTCCATGAGAGCTAAGGTTATCCTCGAGTACACGGGGTTCTGCGTGTGGGTGCCAGTCATTGCTTCATTCTGCAAAAGAACGAGTTTCAACCTTATCGAAACGAAGGTCCAATTTCATTCGTTCCATTGCCTAATAAAACTGCAATCTACACGACAACTAGAAAGACTGTTGGAAAAAAATTAAAAAAAATTGGAAATTATGTTCCTGAGACTTAGAGAATGATTTTTCCCCAATTCAGCCATGATTTATTTAATCCGATAACATAATTACTTAATTCTATAATTTCTCTACACCTTTCAAAATGTTGACAATTTTACTAATTCTCTTCCTAATGTTGAACGTCTAGATTTATAATTATTTTTAACGTCAATAGAGTAAACGAGAATATAGGTTTTTCATGCTTTTTGAGCAAGGTGTTTGACATCACAAAGGCAAGAATTTATGCTCCCAAAGCCCTAGAGGCCTAGGCGAAACGAATTTTCGGAAGGGGTTTTTTGAAAAAATATATTTCTAAGAAAGTTTTAAGATTCAAAAATTATTAATCTTTGACGATATGATAACGAGGGAACGACATTTTCATTTTCCGAATTTAGAGATTTTAAGGTTATACTACTTTTGCAGTCACACATCACACTTTTCATATTCGTATACTTTATAAAAGATTTCGAGTTTTATGATTTTCGAGTCAATCAGGTGACAATTTTTTTCCCAATCCTTTTGGTATTTTATAATTCTTTTGTATTCATACAACTTTAAAGGATTTTCTATTATTATTATGAATTTCTTTCCATTTTCCCAGAGTTACATGTTCTGAGAATCAAACTCTAAAATTTTTTTATATTTCCATAGATTTTTGAGAACATTATAATAAATTTGAACTGTTTCATAGATTGATGGAATCTTCGTAACGTAGGTATATTATCAATGAATTTTTTTATTATTTTCTGGTATTCTAATAAATTTCAATATTTCAAATTATACCTTTTTGTGTTTCTGGAATTGGATGATTAAGTAATAAAAATTTCAATTTTGAGTATTCAAAGTTAGGCAAAAAAAAAACGGTTACCAAAATTTTTTTATGTTTGTTTTATATTTATACAATTAAAAGAATGTTTGATTGGATGATTCGTATACATTGGATTGCAAGTATCTTGTTTTTTATACAGATTTCTTGGATTATATGCTCTGGCTTCAAAGTTTTATAAATTTTTGAGGAATTCTCAATATCATAGTTTTCAAACATTAAAACATATCTGGTACCTGTTTCTTGCATTAATTAATTGCTAGTATATATGACACAGTAAAAGAATCTCAATATTTTTATAGATTTATAGAGTTTTCTAGACTGCTGAAAAAATTTAAAAAATCTAAAGCTCTGGAATTCAAATTTCGATCACTTTTAAATTATTTCATTTGATATTTCATACACTTCTTGTTTTTTTGTATTTTCTAAAGTATAATTAAGATATTGTTGCCTTTTCCAGCTTTTTCATGGATATCTAGCATTGCTACAGTTTGCTCCCTTTTTTTTTCAGAATTTGATTCCTTAGATTTCAAGTTTTCATGAATCGTAGGTAGATTTCGTATTTTTTAGGAAATAGTTCCTTCATGAAATTACATTATTTCTAATATTTTTTGTTTTTGTGGTATTTTAATGATTTTGTGGTATTATTATGAATGTCTATGTAGATTTCTGAAATTCGATGTTCCATTTTTCGAAGATTTAAAAGATTCGTAGCATTTTTACGAAGTCTAATTGTTCTCTAGAATTCACCGAGTAGAAGCAATACTAAAAATTTTTTTATAAGTCATCCTCACTAAACATTTATGGAAAAATTATGCTTATTATTCTATTTCGAGAACTTTCTATTTTCCATTCTATATTTTTTCGAGCCTTCACTGTGTATAATTTTGATAATTTTTGCTAATTTTATCATGTATTGTTGATTTCTTATGCATATTTTTATTATTTTTATGCGAAATATCTATCATTATAAATTTCTTATATTTCAACATCAAATACCAAAAATAAAACCACCTTCAAGAGGAAATTTGAACCTCAAAAACCTTCCTCTGCCTTGTAACGCATTTGTAAGGCAAAACAAAGGGTCACAAATTCAAATAGAAGAATCCATGCTCTTTGAATTCGAGTTTGATGCCTTTATAATAGTGACATCGTGCTATAACAGCACAGTCATTTTTTAGCTTGAGTTTTACAAGTTTCATTCTTTTTATGCATAGATTCCATGCAACAGAGATCACAGGATCTGGCAAAGGTTTTATTCAAACTGTTTTCGAAAGCTCTTGCGAAAATTCGCGACTTGTTTCCCTGTAAATTTTAATTATTTTACGTTTAAGAGATACCCTTCGAACATCGTATAAAAATATTTTTGTTCATGAACTTATTACTTCATTTTCCGACATTGTCTCTAATTCACGGAACTACTCTGCTTTTAAAAATCCCTCTTCATCATTAAAACCGTTTTTCAAGTTCCTCAATACTTCGTCCAAAAAAAAACCACCCGCGGATTCGATGTATTTTCCAATACCAGCGTTTTCCACTCAACGTACTCTCAAAGACCTTTTATCTCGAAACAAAACGATGTTTATAGAGAGACACCGCGAAGAGTGTCACGGAGAAACGCGGGTTAGTGTTGATTTTGCGCGTGTAAACTGGAAAGCCGGTAACGTACTTCAAACACTCTTTTTTCCCAATGAGTCAAGGCGGTGCCGTCCTCGCCTTGATCCTCGAGCTCGGCGCCTTCGAGATCTGGGCAATTGAAGTGAGCGCGAACTTCATCCCGCACTTTCGGGGTGACGATCATCTGCATCGTGCGCTCGACCGTGCCACCGTTGACTTGCCACTTGTTCCGCACCACTTCCTTTATCGTATTATCGCTCCACTGGTGTGTTTGGAGTCTGGAATCACAAAAAATTGGATGGAATATTAATTTAACGTAGCCTTTGACCTGAATCAGTAGTTCCATTTAACATCAATTGAATTTGAGAAAAAAAAGACAAAAAAGAATAATGAGCGTACACTGAGAAAAATATTTTTAGTTCCAAATTATCCAACTTAATTTTCGTAGTCGTAATAATAATCGGTTGAATTGTTCAACTCTTTTGTAAAATGATAACTCCGATCAATTTTTCTCCAAACTTGGACTGTTTATTTAAAGCATTTTTCATTCATATCTAGCTTTTGGCTTTAAATTGGGCCCTTTTCAAGATAAAAATTATGACCACGTATCGAATTATGTCCGCATCAACAATACGTTCTTTATAATAATTCCTTTAAATCTTGTGAATTACATCCTCGATTCATAATTTCACGAAGCTAATACAAAATTATGACCGTGTCGACGAAAGGACTATAGTACAAATCGAAAAGGGCCCAATGTAAGGTCCAAAGCTAGATTTGAATGAAAAATGCTTTAAATAAATAGTCCAAGTTTGAAGGACAATTGATCGGAGACATCATTTTACAAGTAGTTCAACTTAATTTTTGTTAGAATAGGCATGATAGAAAACTTCATTTGCGCTGATGGAATTTTGAGTCTTACTGATCAAATTTTCAGTCAGTTCTACTAACCTAACTGAAGATATGCAGTTGAATCAACTGAATGGATTATTCTCTGTGTGATTATGATTAACATTGCAATACATTCTTATGCTGAGTACTGAATTTTTATGAAGGCACAATCTAAATTATTTCCTGATGTTTGGGAAAAATCTCTCATTTTTTGTAGAAACGTGGACCCATGCTTATAGAAATCTTATTTACTAAAAAAAAAAAACAACAAATACATCAAATCTATGAATATCGAAGATGTGTAAAAATATAACTAACTGGATGATTTATTTTTTTTTTTTCTAAAATATATGAAAATTTCAATTTCCGAACATTTAATGATTAAAATTCCAAAAAAAAATGAAAAAAACGTGAAATAATGATAATTCAGAAACACTAGAAATCTACAAAATCTGTGTTCTGAAAAATTGTTTGAAACACTAAGACTTTATGTTCTTGAAATTCACACTTCGCACAGCAATCTATAAAGTATAAGAAATCTGTAAAAATACAAAAAAATACTACGAAATTTCATATATGCTAAAAAAAAAGACTCAAAGGAATAGGACTTTCTAAAATTCTTATATTCTTAACTCATGATTTTTGCTAAAAAATACATGGTAATAATGAAAATTCATAAAACTTGGATCATAACGCAATAATTTCTTAAATCCTACACATGAATTGAGTTATACTCTACAAAATTCGATACAGTTTATGAATGTGGAGTATAATAAAATACGTATAAAATACGTTTTTATATTGTAATGTCCTATTTTTTCAAAAACATCACATTTTACTATGTCAAAAGCATCATATATACAGGTTATTTATGAACCTGTCATTTACAACAAAATAAAATATTTGACATAGAAAATATTTTTTTTCGAGGAAATGTGAAAAAAGAGTTACACTTATCACCTTATTCCCTCCTTGAGGTAGTGAATATGTTCACCTAAACATGTGTTATTTCTTAAAAGATTCAGCTATCTTCTAAATATGTAAATGTAAGCAATTTTCTATAATATACGTTTTTGAATTTCACGTAACGAATTCACTAAATCATTTTCGGCATTGTGGAGCATTACGGTGCCGTGAAATATTTTTAAAAAAGCTCATCGAACAATGTAACTTTCAAGCAGACTTATTTTTAGTCACACAAGTTGAATTCTTAGCAACATTGAAGTATATTTTACTAAGAATTTACCAATTTACTATCGACTAGGTTTTTTTCCACAGAAAAAAAATAATTTGTCCATTATCAGTCGCAAAAAAGTGTTTTCTGAAAGAAATCGTAATTTCATTTTTGCTGATGTAAATTATTTTTTATCATCATCTTCATTATACTTCAAGTTGTACTTGATCACTTCTTTAGGACACTTCGCAGTAGAAAAGTTTTGGATGATGCAAGAAGAAAAAATCATATTTTATAATTTTGTCAGAATTTTTCAAATGAGTTTTCTATGGAAAAAAAACCTTCCGAAATCTCTCTACCATGTTTTTTAAATTATCAAATACCGATCTGAAATTTAGGATATTAATAATTTGGCATTTTCATTTTATTGTCCATAGCAATGTCAATATTCAACTCCGGAAGTTTCAATATGTACTTCACAATAAGTTTCAAAAGTGTAATTCTTGTTTTTCTTTGTGTATCTAAAACGAAAGAATATCCAAAATATTTTCCTGAAAAGAAACTCAATCAAAACATAATTAGCAGATACGTGTTCGAAGTAACGTAAAAAAAAGTTCGTCCATTAAGAGAGCTGATAACTTCTGCAGCTAATTCTATGAAGTCATCAAGTGCCTAGCATCACCTCTCCCCCTCCAACCACAGACTAACGGTCGGACTATAAATTCCCGAAAAATTTGTATTGTATCGTATCGCTAACAATTTACCAAAGTGAACGGTTGTGAACTAACAACTCACAAAATGTAGACGAATAACATCATTTACGTAAGAATTTTCGTGTGTTCTTTCATTTTCTTTGCATTAGGCGAAAATCTGACGATTCCAACCAAGGCTCTTGGTATGACAGGTATTATTACATAAATTTAACAAATTTTTTCCTACATTGATGAAATTCGCTTTCAGTTTTAAACTTACCTAAAAATAAATTTTGAAACGTATATACGAGGGGGGACCCAAAAGTAACGGGAATTAGGTGGTGGGGGGACCGCGGAGGGGGGGATCGGGTTCTTCACTGGTTCTCTTCCAAGCTGCTACTCTCCCAAGTCAGTGTGCAAAGTTCATTTGCTGTGAGTGCATTCGTTTGTCCGTAAGAATTTTTCTAGTGAAACGACTTTTTCCGTTTCGGCGAAAACGTGAAATGGCTGAGTGCGGAGAGCAACGCGCGGCTGTAAAATTTTGTTTTTTGTTAGGAAAAACACCCGCGGAAACCCTTGTGATGCTGAAAACAGCTTATGGGGATAATGCTTTGAGTAAAACGCGTGTGTACGACTGGTTTTCGCGTTTCAAGAATGGAGAGATGTCAATAGAAGACCAACCTCGTTCTGGGCGCCCCTCGACTTCAAGAACGGACGAAAACATTGAAAAAATCAACACTCTTGTTCATGAAGACCGTCGCCGAACCATCGATCAACTTTGTGAGATGTCTGGATTGTCATGGAGTTCAATTCAGAGGATTTTAACTGAAGATTTGAGCATGAGGAGGATTGCAGCCAAATTTGTTCCTCGCCTTCTCTCCGACGATCAAAAGGAGCGTCGACTTCAGGCCTGTCTTGAGCTGCAAAATCAGTTGGATGAAGACCCAGATTTTTTTCTCAAGGTTATAACTGGCGATGAATCATGGTGCTATGGCTACGACCCCGAAACAAAGCAGCAATCAAGCCAATGGAAGACACCTCTCTCGCCTCGTCCAAAAAAGGCACGCCAAGTGAAGTCCAACATCAAGACATTGCTCATTTGTTTCTTCGATTGCAGAGGTATTGTGCACGCAGAATTTGTTCCTCCAGGCCAAACGGTCAACCAACACTTCTACTTGGAGGTTTTGAAAAGGTTGAGGGAGAACATCCGGAAGAAAAGAGCGGATCTTTGGCGCACAGGAGATTGGTTCTTCCACCACGATAATGCACCTGCCCACACAGCGCTGTCCGTGAAGAAATTTTTGACCAAAAACGGCATGACACCGATTGTTCACCCCCCCCCCCCCCCCCTATTCACCGGAACTTGCCCCCTGTGACTTTTTTTGTTCCCTAGACTCAAAAGGGACATGAAAGGAAAACGTTTTGGGACTGTAGAAGAGGTGAAACAAAAATCGCTGGAAGGTTTAAAAAACATTGAAAAAAATGAATTTCAGAACTGTTTTGAACACTAAAAAAAAAGATTGAACAAGTGTATTACAGTCAATGGGGGTTACTTTGAAGGTGATAAAAATTGTGTGTGAAAAAATTTGTCAATAAAAAAGTTGTAACACAATTCCCGTTACTTTTGGGTCCCCCATCGTACATATATTGAATTATATTATTTCGAAGGAGACGTTGATAAGAAGATGGCTTGCATATGAATGTAATGAAATGAACCTAGAGTATTAAAGTACTCTGTTTTCAAAATCAAAACTTTTGCGAATAACAAAAAAGTGATGCAAGCGAAAAAAAAATGGAGATCAGCACCATCGTAACAATTTCATTTGAGTAGTTCCGGTCGTTTACTTAATCGCTTGAATGTGATATAAAATAGTTAGAGTAAATGAAGCAAAAAAAAAAAAAAACACACAAAACGCCTCATATTTCAATATTTTTTAATTATCATGGCAGAAATTGGCAATAATTGAAGTTTGAGAGTGAAAATATTTTTTGAATAATAGAGAAAAAAAACTCAAATCGATAAATAATTTTCAGATTATTCTGGCGTCGATAACCAGACAAACTATGTTCAGAATTGCGACGAACGCGGTTGCAAATACTGCAACGCATTATTCAAAGATGAGAGTGAGCAATTTTTTCTGCTTTAAATTTTATAGTTAAGTAGAAATAAAGTAATTGATAAATATCACAGTGTGCTTTCTGTAGAACGTGAGTTTTCTCAAATTAATTTATTAATGTAGCGTTTCTCAGAAAAAAATACATGTAACCTTCATTGGTGCATCTATTTATTATATAGTACGTGTTTTTGAAAAATATTTGGAAAAAGAATCTTCAACATTCTGGTGTTTTCAATAATTTGAAAGTTTTAGATGTGTTCAATATTTTCATTTAATTTGGAGAGTTATGTAGGTTTTGATGAATTAACTTACTATTGTTAAATATAATAACAGATTAAAAAATCTTTAAATGTCTGACATTTTAATTTTTTTTTTATATATTTAATTCAAAATATATATTAGTATAAAACACGAAACTTTGCTTTGCGATTTGAACGTTCTTCGTTATGAAAGAATGAGAAAAATAAAAATAAAACCTGTGCTGGATTTGAAACTTCTAAGTGAATGCTTTGATGGTTCAAATATATCTTCTACTGATATGAAAGATAAGATAATAATATTGTGTTCTCTTTTTCTAAAATAAAAATTATAAAATTTCATGACCTACAAAGGAATAAGAAAGTGAAAAAAATTCCGAATAAGTACATTAATTATCAATATTTAAATTAACTTACATTAAATTAAAGATATGAGATAGTTGCATTCCGTTTAAAGTAACCAGTTTATCGAAAACTCTCATACATAATATTCTTGACATGAAATACCAATTTACTTCAATTGATGAAAATTTCGCAAAAAAACCGTTTGTCAAACACAAAAGTAACTAATTATTAATGAAAAATTTCCCAAACACACATGCGTGAGATATTGGAAGAATAGTGATCGAACGAAAAACTATTAGTTGAATTAACTGAATAGACAATTTGACTCTTGATTAAAAATTTATTTCTAAATCATCAGAAAATACTATTTCTCTCCCTACAGTTTGCTAGATCATCAGAGCATTTGTCCGAGGTAATGACACTTTTTTCGAAGGGACTGTGAAATTTCGCCAACGCGTATTGAAAAAGAAAATGGCACGTAAGTATTTTATCATTTTTCGGTTTGTTTAACACTGTATGATTGAAAAAAAAAATCTAAGTGCCTGGACCAGAATCCTTAACTTATAATTCTGTAAATCGTCTTGGTTGCTATTATTGAAATTCAGTCAGAATATTGTAGAAAGAATACTAAGATCTGGTAAGTATTATCCAACGGTATAAAACGCAATAAAAAATAGTATCAAGTTTTTTATTCCATTCCCAATTCTTCATGTGAATGAAATTTACAAATTTTTTTTGGAAGTTTGACCTAAATCTTGTAACTAGACATAAAATTATTCTTTCTCTAATTTTTGTACTATTTAACCGCATTTGAAAATATTCGGGGTCACTAATTCTGCCCTAAAACTTTTGTATCATACTCGCTTCATTGTCACTATTTGCAGTTATTCAAAACAAATTTTCTTTTTTAGTAATAGAAAACAGAAAGATGTGCGTGGGACTGCCTGTACCTTTTCTTGGAGTCAAAGTTTGCTTGAAGCAATGCAAGATCGAAGTCCAAGAAAAATTTATCAACGCCTGTTTCAAACTTCAACTGAATCTTGTTGGAGGAACATTGCTTTCAAAAAAACTGGATTGCTTCAAAGTCCCTAAAATTCCTGTACCTGGCTAAGGAAGTATTTTAGTTTGTTTGAACAGAAATATACAAGACAAAAAAGTTGAACTTGGTACACATTTGTGTTTGTTTCTGGAATTAGCAAAAAAACTGTTCTTTGATTGGCGTCAAACCAACACTGTTTGTTTAAAGAATGGAAGTTCAGCTAAGTCGAAAAATTATTCAAAAGTTTTCCTAGCCGAAAACGCCATTATTTTTCGATCAACTATTTTGACGTATGTTATATCACATATGCATGTGTACTATAATGTGTCTATTTGTCAAAGTACATCATCATAATGCAGATAAAACAAAATGAAGCTGAAACTCGATTTTGGTTTAATCAATATATCCCAAAAACATTTTAATTCGGAACCAAAAACAGTTCGTTTGCAACGTTTTGAGTTCTAATGTAAATTTTCTTTTATTTTTCTCCACAGAATTTATTTCCGTCAAGACATTTTTCTGTAAAAATTCTAACTTTTATTGTTCTGATAAAAAAAAGGTTCGTTTCGCCTTGGTTTTTTAAGCTTATTTTCAATGAACTTCTAATGATTTAGGTTCATCAAAGTTTTGGTGTAAATCATCATCTTTTTAAAAAGTAAGTAACTTGAAATATATGAATAAATGAAGAATTATATTCTAACAAGTATTTTATAAATTAATTTGACCACATGGAGTGAAAGTAATAAAATCCATCAAATCTGTCACTAAGATTCGTGGATGTTCACTGTATTCAAAAGAATGTCATACAATATTTGATAGAAATAATAATAAGATTAGAAAATGAAATCATAGAGAATCAAATCTTATCACTAAGCCTTCATGAATTCAGCAAAAAATTGTTTTATTTATTATTAGAATATTGCTGATGATTAAGGTATTTGCTATTAGAGAAAAATTTTCGTTCTTACTCTGTATTCACAGAAATAAAGTTTTATTCAACAATCAGAGGAATACTTTGATATGAGAAGTGTAGTTTGAGATATGTATATTTTTAGTAACTGACCACTGTAATGTGTTGGAGGAAATTAATTTTTTTCACTTGCTTATATTTATGATTACCTTTATAAGCTAAATAAGTCAAAGAATGAATTATTGTGTTTACTTAAAAAAAATGGGTTCATCTACGTATTAATTTGCTAAATTTGCTTGTTCGTCTGTGAATTTTATTGTTATTCGGGCATTTTCGCATTTTGTTAAAAAAAATGAAGCATTATCATTTTCCCCATAAAAGGAACTATACATGTCCATCATTTTCCGGATTTTCTGCATATCTTCCAAACAAATTCCCTTGAACGAATAAAAAAACCATACATAGAGTATGATAGTAATAGTACGATAATTAATGATTCAGTTAAGCAACATAAGTTGTTCTTAGATGTACACAATTATTTTGTTTTTAATTAATAAATCTATGTAGAATAAAGTGATCTTTATGGATGATATTTTCGAATATAGATAATAATTGTAGTTTCCATATTAGCAAAAATTTACGACAACTTGGAATCGTCATTGAGAGTTACAATTTTTTTTTTTTTTTTTGAAGTCGTTAGGCCAATAGATATGAAATTTCATTGTTTACCTAATAACGAATTTTCACGAACTTATCATTTTTCAAAGTTTTACATGTTTTCTTGTCCATTTCGATGACGATGTTTCCCATCACCTTTTCTGTAAGAAATAAAATTTACTGCTTTTGAAATAACGTAATCATTTTAGCTTTATTTCTGTTCAAGTGCATACAATTTTTCCTGATAAACTATTTTTTTAATTGAATCCGAAGTCATCTGTTTTAAAATTAAAGAATATGCCGTTGGCCAAAAATATCGACCGTGAAATAATTTAACAGGATCCTCCGAATCTGATTCAAAAATCTGCACTCTGAAATGAGTCAAAAATTCTAATTGAGCATTTTCGGAAGTCAAAAATCTTTATACTTTGAAGATATATGTAGATGTTTTAAATTTCCGTAGATGGAATAAGGTACTCTATTGCTAACTATAATAAACTTTCATTTGGCTACATCGAAATTTATTACTATAAATTTCATGATTATCAAAATATAGACTTTTCTGAACAAGTGTGCAAGAAATATTTTTTTTTTTTGAGTCACGTTTTCGACTAATTAATTATTTAAATAATTTTATGGAACTTCCGTGTTTGTCGACCGATTGGTTTGATTTAAAGTTCTTTTTGAAGGTTTTCTATGCCACTGAATACATTTTTGCAATAATATTTACAAAAATAATGTTATTTTTGGTGTTAATTTTCTAGAAAATATATCACAAATGATACTCAAAAAGTCTTCATTGTCGTCACCATGTGGAACGTATTGTGCGGGAGAAGTCACCTCCAGCTTTCTTATTTTGAGTCAGAATTCAAAATTCTGACTTAAAAGGAACGCTCGAGATAATTAAATAAAAAGAGAAAGACACTGAACTTTCCGCGATATTATATCATTGATAGACAAAAATAAAATTTTTTCCCATGCATACAGAAAAAAGGCCACTTTTTTCATGATACGGGGGAACAAAGCCCTCTTTTTGCAACATTTCGTAGGGAGCTATTCCCTTGTTGCATAAATACCTATTTCAAAGTATAAAAAGTATGTATCTTATTGATACCACACATTTTTATATAATGATAAGAAATTTTCGTTTATTATTGTATGTAGTCATATGCGCCGGAAGGTAATTTTTTTTTTTGGGGGGGGGGGGGCAAGCCCAAAAAGAAATTCAAAAACTAGTAGGGGCCAATAGAGGGTTCCGAAAAGGAAAGTTAGGCTGGGCCGATGAAGGCTCGTGAAAAGAAAAATAAGGAGAGCTGATGGTAGCTCCCGGGAAAATCCGTCGATTTTCCCGGGAAATCGACGATTTCCTGGGATTTACCTCAAGACCGTCACGGTTGACGGTCTTGAGGTAAGTTCTGTGTTTCAGTCCGCGCACCAATCATATGTATCGCGAGAATTTCCAAAACTGAGGGTCATTGTTTCACCTTCGATGTTTGTAATTACCGAGAAGAGCGGGGAGCGCGGTCTCTACGCGGTGCACTATTATTTATAGAAAACGTGAAAAACGAATTTCTAACGTTTTTGCTTTTTCATTGATTTTAGCCCAGTCAAATAGAAAAACTTTTCCAGTCGACGCCGGTTATTAGAGCCGGCGTACAGCAATTCAACAATGCGTTACTTTGTAAATTATCATTATGTTGTATGAAATTATCGAAGTTACTAATCGAGAAAACATACGGATTCCAAAACTCACGTAAAAGGTTTACTTTCAAAAGTTAGCAATAAAAAAATTGTTATCATTCCTCTTCAATCTCCCTACAAAAAAACAGAATAACATGCTCATTTTGACAGAATTATGAAATTTTCCTTGAAAATATTTACTTACTAGAACATTTTTTGAGAGAACCACTCTATTTTCATAGAAAATCTAAAATGGTACATAATTTCCCGCATAAGAAAAAATATCAAAACTTCAGTTTTTTTTTGCAAGAAATAATCTTCTGTTGTTGCGCCCATTTTCAATATGATGAAAAGTAAATTCTGAAATGCTCAAGTTCCGCTTCGGAATTTACTTTTCGTCTTGAATTCGAATTAGGCGCTAATTTCCTAGCTGCGACTTCTGCATATTGTTTAATTATACACGATCGTATTGTAAAGTATCAACCAGTCAGCGGCGTTGTCAGAAAAATATGAAGCGAGAGACAACGTCTTTCTTGAAATTTATTACAAAAAAACATATTTATGAAATGTTTGCTGTGTTGATGTGGAAAAAGGCGTAAATTTGATCATATTTGTTTGTCATATTTCTGAAAAATCAACACATGAAACGATAGTTGAAAAAAAAACTTAAAATAACCTTGTTTCTAATATTTTTCTGTTATTGTTTCACATGCATCAAAGATACATTTAGATTATTCAATAACGTTGAACACTATAGAACAATAATTTTCTACGTGTAGAAAGTATTCCAAATTTTAAACATTGCTTAATGGATATAAGTAAATACCACTGGTGCATCATAAGATGGTCTTAAACACTCAATCGAAAAAAATATGAAATGCAGTGTAAGGAATTCGATATCGTCTTCTTTGAGAAATACAAAAACGCCAAAAATATTCTTGACATAAATAGAACGATCGTTCCATTAGAGATTTACTTGAAATTTTTCAAATTAAAGTTATTTTGATTGTCATTTGTTTATTATTATTTATTATATATATAGTTTTTTATAATGATTTATATAATATTTATTTATTATTCAAATGAATATATTTGCTCATCGTTAACATTTTAGAATTCAAAGCTCTAATGCATAGTAGAAACAGAAACATTGAGAGTCGAAAAACTCTGAAAAAATGTTCTTTAAAGATTAATCTAGTAGAGTAAGTATAATATGTAATAATATCGAACATGACAATAACCTAACTTTAAAAATTAAAAGACACATACTCAAATATCAGTGCTATGAAATTACATCTAATTAATTTTCTAGTTTATGCATGAGATTTATATAAGTTTGTGAAAGGTAAAGTACAAAGTACAAGATTATATTTTCAGATTTTTCATAAAGGTATTTACAGGTCATTATTTTTGAGTTACAATTTTTAATAACATAACCATCTTACTTAAAATTCGTACACACGTTATGGAAGTACGTTATTATTGCATTTCAAATTGAAATATTATTTTGCGCATCGATAGAAGCAAAAAAAATTTTTATAACAAGAACGATAATATTCCGTGGCATATATTGTGGTACTGAATAATTGTAATAAAGTAATGGATATGAATAATTCAAAGTTTTTTGGATTTTTGACCTCGTTTACTTCCAAAATCCAGAAAAAAGGAATCTAAATCAGATAGTGCCTATAGTTATGAAACAATTATTAGCTTTTTTTACCACATATGTAGATCACACTTTCTTTATAAAAATTTTCAATGTACTAAAGTATGAATTGTTTGATTTTAGATCACATTATTACATAAAATAATTTTTGTTTCGAATTTCAAAATATTTTTTTTTCTTTTGTGTTGACCGATTTCACGGATTATTAACTTATTTGAATTTCCGATGGTTTTTATTTTGTTATCTCATTCATTCTTAAAATTGACTCATCAAATCATGATCGAAAGAAAACAAAAACAAACGAACTAGTTTATCAAATTTCCCACTACACTCGCATTCGTTGAAAGTACGATTTACAAAATCTAGAAAAGTTAAATATGTATTTTAAAGCTTAAACCTGATCACTAGAAAATCGCCATATAATAAGAGTATGCCGAAAAATAATTGTAAAAAAATGTAATATTTTGACTTCTATTAAGTCTATTAAGTGAATTGATGATCACTACGCGTTTCAAAGTATGAATTTGTATATTCATACATAATATACTATAAAATATTATGTGATGCAATAAAATTTTCATGTTGCCTGATTTTTACATCTTCGTCATGTCATCGACTTATTGAAAATAATTAGAAATTATTTTCAATATAGGGAAATCAGAGAAACGATGAATCAAAAGTGTTGGGTCATTGTAATTGCCATTCAATTGACACTATCTGTTTTTGATTTGAACAATTATGATGCAATAAATATATCAATTCGTTGAATTATGACCAAAAAAAATGTTATTCTCTCTGTGCTGAGCTGATCCTTACAGTTACAGGAATGTAGTAAGCTTGAAGATCTTCCTTATAATCTAGCTTTTCCTATCGTGATAATTCGAAGAACTGAAAGTATGTTCTAAAAATAACGCAGTTTCACTGATATCCGAATTTATGATGCAAGTAACATAACGTTGCAAAACAGAATAATTGCAATCAAGGCTTTTTCACTTTTCGAACGATTTCGCGATAGCTTCCCTATATTTACTTACATAAAAATATGTCTGATGCGCTCATGTTATTCAACAACGGTTCAGTCAGTCTCCTGTTAAAAACTTATCGTCTCATTACCATGTGTTTCTGTCTGATGAATTCGTAGCATCGAAACTTATGACTTATATATATGAACAATATATTTTGGCTTATTACCTAACCACGTGTGATGCTTCATTATTTATAATAGTAAAATATATAAAAATCAAAAATTCATCACAGAACGCAACTTCGGCCATTTTCATTGCACACTCAAAGGATACATTTATGAATGTTGTGGTGGAGCCTTTAACCATGAGGGTAAGTCTAAATAAAAAAAGTCTACGATCATTCCAATTTTTTCTTTCTCTTATCAACAGATGCTGAAATTTCGTTTTTCAATGTGCATGAGTATGGGTGGCTTGATGAAGCAAGGTGAGAAGAGCTACTTCCAAGTAATGATAAAATACGACGGCGAAACCAAACTCGAAAAAACCATTCCCTGTAAGTATTTTTACGTTTCAAATGCATTAATTCTCTCACTGAATCTATATTTTACATATAATTGTGCTATATTCAAAAAATAATATCGATTCGCCAGATCATACAAGTTGAATAAACTAATATAAATTTTGAACAATGTTATGAAAATATGTATATAATGCGAAAAATTTTTTTCTTTTCAAGTGTAGCCTGCACGCATGTGTTTCGACATACCCGTTCCTTATCTGGCCACAGCCCAAGGTTGTTTAGTAGTTGATGACATTAACGTTAAAGAGCACTCTGTTCACGCGTGTTTCAAAGCGGATTTCGTTGTATCTGACAAAACAGCGTTTTCGGTAAATTTGGATTGCTACGATTTTCATCTGCCTTCTGGACAGGATTTGAAAACAATCTCGATTCAACTCGCACAAAATTATAAGGTTTCCATTAGTAATGGTACAGATAGAGGAGTGTCAGAACTATCTTTCAAAAACGTTGAATGAGAGTTCCAACGTCATTGGCGTTAGTTGTCGCGAAACACTTTTTTCCAAAATCGAAATTTGTGGAAAATGGTAAAAGCCCAATATTGGGATCATCTTGCAAAAATCGAATGTTAAACGTTGAAATACATATGTTTGTACGCGAAAGAAACATTCTGAATTACAGTATTGTTGTATATTTTGACGAAAAGTATGTCGTATTGTAAAGACTTTTTTTAACATGCTCAAATGTGTAAATGCTTTAAAAAAGTTTCCTTAACCTTTTTTGTCAGTATCTTTCTATCACAATGAAACAATCGTTCTCAAAATGTAAAAGATCCGTACATAATAGTTTCGTATTATGAAAATTGCCATTCATTCAATTTTCGAACACGCGTTTCTCATAATTGAATTTTTTCGTTACTTAGATAAAGCACATTGTTTCTTTTTGCGAGCAGTTAGCGCCTCGTTATGAAACGATTGCGTATTTTGTATCAAACTTCTCTACGTTGTAATGTATTATAATGTTTGCAGCAAGTAAAGTTACTAGTGTAAAACTTGTATGATTTTTAGACTTAAAACCATCTTGACTCAGAAACCTCAATGCTCCCAAAAACTTGTTGTCGCTACGATTGTGTAATCTACTACGTGACAAATTTCTGTTTCATGAAACACAGAATGCGAATTCATCTTCGAATGCGAAAGTTTTCTTGTGCTTTCTATTCACTATAGGATAATAGATAATAATAATAAAAATTTTTACGATTTTTTTATTTGGCAGATTAAAAGTTTGCAATATATGATTGATCCTAACTGAAAAAAAAATATGTTATTTATTCCCCCATTCATCATATTTTAAACATTATACTAAAATTGATAGTTCTGAAAGTTTCGAATCAGACACTGAGATTCAGTTCTTGAATCAAAGCATTGTTGATGGGTTCAAATTTCATCCATGGCGAAACTAGATATTCAATAAGTTAGAAATAGTATATTTCGTATCAAGGAGGAGAAACGAGCGTTTTCACGAGTGCGAAGTTTTGCGAGCGAGCGTAGCGAGTGAACAAATCGCACGAGTAAAACGCGAGTTTTGATGCTCCTCGACACGAGAGATATTTTTCACGCTCGCAGCAAGGAAATTACTTAGTCTTTTGTTTACTGTTGTGTCGTGAAAAGACGAGTTTCTCTGCCGCTCGACCTTCGAGCGGCATAGAAAACGGCGAGAAGGCGCGCGGCGAGAACGAGTTTTTCACGGGACAATAGTCAACACAAGAATAAGTGATTTCCGTGCTGCGAGCGTGAAAAAATATTTGAAGGTTTTTATATTTACGTTTTTGAATTATGACACATGAGTGATTATTAATATTTGAATCTTTCTGTTTATATCGCTAAAATAACATGTTATTGTTGTTAATCTTTTTTTTTTACTTCATACAACCTGCTTATTTTATCAAAAAAAAAAAAAAAAATATTAAATCATTTCTTTCAACAGTAATAGTTTTCTCATGATATATTGTCGATTGTAAGCTACACAATTGTTAATAATTTCAAGAAGTACATTCTTTACCCAATATTGTCGATCTTTGTTGGGGATTTGGTAAAGTTCTCAATTGCGAAACCCGATAAGAAATTGTGCGGGCGAGGAAAAAATATGAAATGCCAAAGTCACTTAACAACTAAGTTTATTATAAAAACTCGAATAACTTCTTCAACTTGAGTAACTTCTTTGAACATTAAATTCATAATCTTTGCCCGAAGAAAAAAACAGTCTTTTGAATTAGCTTTGCTTGATGAGATTAACTTAGCGCACGCGCGCTTCGTGAGAAAAACTCTCGCACACTGAGGAAAAACTGAGAGGGGAAGCGGAGAAAACGAAAATCAAAGCAAGAGGGCGCAACAAGGCCCGCCCGAAACCAACACATCCAAAATAAAAGGCAAATCCTGAACAATCTTGAAAAAAAATTCTGTAACTCTTATTCTGTAACGCATCATGTGAGATTACAATGTGTTTTCGTAGACTATCGACAAACATGAATTTTCCAAGATACTACTACATGATGGATCATCTCTGATCTTTTCAAATAGGCATCTATTCATACTAAATGCAGTGAATTTAGATCGAAAATTCAATATCATTAGTGAATTGCATTTACTAACATCTTTTCAATTTGTTTTCAACATTCGTAAAATATTTTTATTTTTTCATGATGTAATTTAATCTTTACATTGCCTGACTTAAAAATCCTCATAATAATGTCATCGACTTTTCAATTTCATCTTCAATTATTTGGCATATGAATAATAATGTAATTGTGAAAATGAATATTTAAGTCTATAGTTAACGAGTACTACGTCTTGAGACTAAATCGTTATTAGGTTCCATGAAAACTAATATTCACAAATTATTTTCTAATCAACTCAGTTCCGCTTTTCAAGAGTTTATAACATTTTACATGTAAACAGAATATGACTCATTTTATATCTCTGAATAGTATGTTTTTTTGAATCACACTTTTTGATTTTTGAGTTTTTGCGTTATTATCAATACATGATGAAAGTTCTATGTACATTACCATGTTCAAAAAATTATTCTAGTCGACATTTAATGAATTAATTTCGATGTGATTTTTTTAGTATCACTTGCATGCACTGCGTTTATTTTACTTTGATAGAATGTTGATACCGGAAAGATGGAAATTCTTTGCGTTTTCTATCATCACATCACTAATTTCAATTTGGCATGCAGAAATAAATATTATCACTTTTAATATTCTTAAAGTCCAAACGTGAAGTTCAATAATAAATTTGAAGAAACTCATACTTTATATAATTAATTAGAATTTTCCGAAATTTCGAGTTTACGATTTACTACGAAATTATTGAAACAAAAGTTTAGAGGGTGCTTTTTAAGAATCTTGGACGTCCATTGTAATTTTTAATTATGGCTGGTGATTATACTTGAGTATAATATTTTACGTATAAAAAAGGTATCTTAATTTTAAAAAATCTTACAATAGGTTTGAAAAAAATGAGTAAAGATTTTTTTCTAATAATTGCAGTCACTGCCAAACTGTGATAATTTTAGCAATTAAAACTATGTTCTATTTATGATGTAATTTTCTCATATTGTACCTAAACGTACTATGCATTTGAGTGTATGAAACAATAATTGCATACTAATATTCTCTTAATTTCTTAATGATTTTTTTGAGAATTTTTTTACGCCTTTTGATGAAAAATAATGTCGAATAAGCTCGTGTTATCAATCTCGAAGACGATCAACAACTTTTAGAAGCTCATCATCCAATTACTATTGGTTCAATAACTTTACTAGTATCAAAATTCATGACTCCAGTCTACGATTTGTTTTGGTTTATATTATAACAGCAATAATAAAAAACTTTCGTTCAAGTAGCTTACTATGTTACGTATTGACGCTATGAATATTTTTCTTATTTATTCCCTTTGAACACGTTGGTCATCTTTTTAGAAAAGCGCTATTTTGACCGATTATTTTATCTCGAAGACAATAAATTATGTTATAACCAGGGACGATAAAAATATGCACGTGCACATTTTTGCATATAATGCATATTTTGGCCTCTTTTGAACTTGCATGCATATTTTTACGATTCCAGCCAGATCGTGCATATTTTTTCCATTTTTCGGAAAAAAATTGAAATTAATAGCGAATATTGTCAAGAATCATGAAGTTTTCTGAAGTTTAAACGTTTTGTCTGAACAATTAATACCCTACTATAAAGAACGATTGTAAAATTCTTCAAGTGATAGTTCATCTATATATTCAAAGTGAAATGCCGAAATAACGAGGGCTGTTGGCCAATTTTTAGCGCGGGTTGTACGTGCTCATCCAAATGCCTTTCGTCAAGACAAATTAATTTTGTTCTGCATTTATTGCAGTCAAAAAGTGGTTGCCGGAAAGATGTTTCAAGTGAAGCAGCATATCGGCACGACATAATAGCAGGAAGCTGCGAAATTTTCCGTGTTAAAATAATTTTTCACTCACAGACAAAAAATGTCGCCTTTCATTTGGAAATATTAAACAACACATTATAATATGTTGTAACTGACAAGTTTGAATGGAAGATGAATAAATAATCATTTTTCATATAAGTTCATATTTTTCATCTTTTATGATTTTTGTAGCATATTTACTTGATTTTTTTTGCAAATTTTTCGGCATGATTTCGCCATTTCTTGAGCATATTTGCATGCATATTTTAATCATCCCTGGCTATAACAATAACTGAATGAACACTATTCCAGGCGTTACCATGATTACATCAAGAGTAACATGGTATACCATTCATTCTTTAAATGTGCAAAGTTTTAACTTTTTTGCATTCTTGACTTTTTATATATATACAGTATATGGCAGTGTTTAGAAGTAACAATAACTCTTTTACTAGGCGTACGGATGAAATCGGTTTAATGGAATCAACGTATAGGTTATACGGCTATGTTTTGTATTTTAAGCGAAGTAGTTATCGACTTGTACCACGAACATAACGAATGGATAAACTGCAATTGCCCTGTAAAGCATTTTAAAAACATGGAATAATGACGTGGAAGGCATAAAAAAATTGAATAGTCAACGGTAGCTGTAAGAAACTTGTTCATATTTTCGATTCTCTACTCAATTAACATCAAATTCTCTGCGAATCACTAAACAAGTCATATTGGAGAAAAATTTATATCGAGATGGTATTCCATTTTATAAATGTAACGCTTATTACCAAATTTTTCAAATAATGTTCTAAATAATAGACTCTAAGAACAAACTACAGTCAGAGATACAATATTCTAAAATGAAATTAAATACATTTTCTTTCATTTATCTCTGGGATCGCTATTTTTACATATATATTTGAAAAAACATAAAACGTACTTTAAGTCAGACATAAAAGAATTGTTTTTTTGGATTTGTGGAGTTAAAAGGATCTCAATATAAAATAACGTGAGCTAAAGATTATCATTTTTTATGCTCTAATCATCTTCCATAAAATTAATACGAATTTGAACGAGCAATCTATTGCTACGTTTCAAAAAAAAACTCGCATAATCGAATCGACGAAATCTTCAATACCAACTCTTATACCAAGCAATACGTATAATTTTATCGGTTCCAGATTTTCACGGTGATCAATTTATCGTATAGGTTTTCACTCGACTACTCTGCCGTGTGATGCCATATTTAATTCTTCTTCTTCGAAAAAAAAAAAAAAAAAAAAAAATTATTCTCCTACCGTTTTGTCCCTCTATTAATTAATTATAGTATATTTTCACTGCATGAAGGGAATTTTACTCGTTCATTTGATCTATAAAGTGAATCGCTGATCACTACGCGTTTCAAAGTATGATTTTGTATATTTATACATAATATGCTATGAAATATCATGTGATGCAATAAAATTTTCATGTTGCCTGATTTTTACATCTTCGTCATGTCATCGACTTCTTGAAAATTTTCGATTCACCGACTCATTGTATCCAATAACAATGTCATCGTAACAATGAATGTTAAACTTTTTTGTGAATGCGTCATTCATGTCTAATTTGAGCTGTGATCAGGTTTCCATTACTATTAAACTGAGTAAATTATTGTTAATTAAGTTCGCTCAAAACGACAAATTTTATCAGTTTCTACCAGTAAACAGAATATGATTCATTCCAGATATGTTATGGGTATGTTTTTTCTTATCAACCATTTGAAATTTTTGAGTTTTTACGATAACACATAAAAAATAATCAGAGATCCATGTACAATACCGTATTCACAAGATTATTCAAATCATTCGTCTGTCAGTTTCTTATTATAACTTTTTCAGTGTCGCATTAATGAAATTAGATTTTTTGTATTCATTCAAAGTTTGAAAAATCTTACGTAAAACCGCATAGCTTTTTTTAAGTTATAGCTGATGTAATACACTAGAATTTGACGTAAGCAAGATCTTTGCTATAGAATTTGAGGAACCAGAAACGTGTGTTTGAAGTTAAAAAATTCAGTATTTATGATTATGTCTAAAATTTGAAACAACGTCTTTCTTGAAATTTATTACAAAAAAACATATTTATGAAATGTTTGCTGTGCTGATGTGGAAAAAGGCGTAAATTTCATCATATTTGTTTGTCATATTTCTGAAAAGTCAACACATGAAACGATAGTTGGAAAAACAAAATTGAAAATAAACTTATTTCTAATAATTTTCTGTTATTGTTTCAAATGCATCAAAGATACATTTAGAAATTATTCAAACGCGTTGGACACTATAAAACTTTAATTTCCTACGTAGAGATTTTTGAATATTTTTTTGCGAGAAATATGATATAAAAGTATGATCATAAACTTGAATCGAAAAAATCATGTTATAACTAGATAAAGTGAAATACGACATTTTTACTAGAAATTCGAGGCATGAGGAGAAAATAACATCATCAGGAAAATTAATTGAGAGCTGATTCAAAGATATCTACCGCAAAATACTTGTCCATTTAAACGTCCGCTCAATGTAAAGCCCGATTATTTATCTTTTTATAAAATAAAATCATCAGAAAAAATTTTTCTTTCCTTGATCCATCATAATTTACGAAATTTGAAAAACTCTTCTGAGAAGAAGATCATCGAATAGGGAAAAATTTTAGAAGGCATCAATTATAACACTAAAAATATAAAAATTTCAACTTTACTAGTCGACTAAATAACATAATAATGAGTCTATAAATATAACTTCTTTCGTATACCCAACTCGAGTACGTTCTTTTCCGAAGTAGAAGTTTTTAAAACATAATAATAGCTCTTGACTCTTCTATTTTCAAAGCCAGACAAGTATTGATAAAACATTACTATTTCAAAAAATTATGTTGCATAAGACCAACATGCAACGAAGCATCGATTAAACATTGTTTGATTCAAGCCTTATTTCATTAATCTCATAATAACATGATTCCAGTATTATCATGCTATCAAAATCATATGATGATTTTTGTGGAAAGAAAAATCAGGCTCCAAATACATCTTAGTAAAACTTTTGTATATCCTAGCTTCTCTTGTTGAATATGAGTGATACAATTCAATTTATTAGTTATTGAAGTTTCTATATATGCTGTTCTTTTCTTGCTGCATGATTCATCTAGGTTGATTTAATTTTTTTCATTGATCATCATGAAATTCACTATGAGTCAAAGAGTTCGTCCCCACACTCACTAAGTGAGGGCCTGCATATAAATATCCGAGCAATGCGTTAATTTTTTATTCTCGTTAGCTAGTGAAGGTGAACGAAAACTTCTTGGTTACGAAAAATTTCTCTGTGAATTGTTCAAAATGATGCCTGTTCAGCTATCACTTGTGCCGGTTTTCTTAGTGTTTCTTGCAACTTGTCAATGTGCTACTATTTCGCTGGAATCATCTACAGCTGGATCAATTTCTGCGGAATCCCATCAGTCTGCTGGTAAGTGACATCTCATTTTATTGATATTTTCGGCCGAAAGTACCTAAACTATCTTTTACTCTCTACTCTTCCAAAACTTATGAAAATTCATAATGTTGGTATGGATATAGTTGCATGACATCATTTGTATGACGTTATACAGTCATCAATACAAATGTAGGATAAGGAGCAACTATTATTCCAATGATTCAATGTTCATGAAACATTAAAATAATTTTGAAACAGGAACCATAAATTGAAATCATTCGCGATCATGAATGGCATTCAGGCCTTAGAATAAATTTTTGATATCAACAATTCAAAAGCATGTAAATTGTGTATTACAGAAACATACAGCTAATTTTGAGAAATCTTACGCGTTATTACTTTAGTTTGTAAAAACTCTCTTCCTTATAAATATAATTTGAGTTACGAACAAACTTTGGGACGAAAAATTTTTCTGATAATCCCAACGATTCCTAAATTTTTATAATTCAAGAAGTAACATTATACTTGTAGTAGTAGAATAAGGCTTTCGATACTCCAAATTATCAGAAGAGCAACGTTTGAGTGAAAAAAATAGCCTCTAAGCCATTTCTCACGTTCTCAATGATTTTCGCGGAATCGTTTTCATTTTTCCTTATGCAACGCCATTTCCGATACGCTCATGTTGTTCAGCCTTAATACGTTCAACAACCTCTATTGAGTCACTTCTAAAAGCCCATCATTCAATTACCATTTGTTGAATAACTTTGAAGTACAATAATTTATGACTCATAGATACGAATTGTTGTCGCTAATAACTGTACCACAATAATAAAAAATGTGAGTTAGCGTTGAACTTTTTACTTATTACATTATACACAATAGCTCACAATTATTACTTGCTTCTTATCTAATAGGTATACACGTCTCCTCAATTATACGAAATATTCAGTTGAATTAAGAATATTTGATGATTTCGCAAATTTCAGGTACAGAAAAAACTGCAAATTTGAAATGATGCAACAATTGACCTTTCTAAAATAATGGACACTTTTATGTTTTTTAAAAATAGTTTTGAAATCATCAAACATAAGGAACTTTTTTCTATGGACCGTCGATGAAGAAAATTTGAAAATTACTCAAAAATAATATTATTCGCAGTTCCAAGCCAGTTGTCGAAAAATAGAATTATACTTTTTTGACATTCGTTTTAAATATTCAGGACGTAATATACACAATTAATCATAGGTATATCAGTAAATCAATAGGTTGCAGATGATTGAAATTTTTCACGTAAGAACCATTCGACAAGTTACAAATAACTGTCATTTTGGGCGATTCTCCTTACGACATACGAGAACCATGTTCCGTTCAACCTCGAACAATGACTTTCAAATTCGTTTAAATCAGCACAGTTGAAACTCTCAAATATTCTCTATTCTCTGACAAAAATCATTATAGGGTGCTTCAGTTTATTTTATAAAATTCAGTAAAATCGAGCTCGACAAAATTTATAAGTGAAAAAATGACGATTATCCTGAACAGAAAAGCTTTCTTTTTATGCTTCATCATTGGAAAAAGTGCAATATGTAGGTGTATATATTGAACATTTATTTTACAGAACTGGAAACCGCTAGTTTTCATTGCACACTTAATGGACACATTTACGAATGTTGTGTTGGAGCCTTCAATCACGAAAGTTAGTCTTCATCAAAATACACAAGTATTGAAATATTGTATGATTATAATTACAAATTTTGCTAATCTCGCTTTCAGTGTGCGTGAAGGTGGGCTTGATAAAACAAGGCGAGAAGGACTTCTTCCAAATAACGATAAAATTGGACAGTGAAACCAAATTAGACAAAACTATTCCACGTAGGTATTTTTATACTTTGAGTGTGTCGATTACTTCATTAAATCATAATTTTACGATGAGTGTTTCAGTATGTACCTGAGAATGCTAATGACCTAACAGATTAGATTTACTCTGTGAATTATAAATTTTGTATAAAATGAAGTGAATGTTTAACAATACCATAGAGTAATATAAATAATGCAATAACTTTTTTTTCTAGTGGAGTCTACGCGCGTGTGTTTTAATATACCCATCCCTGTCGTCAGAGCGCAAGGTTGTTTAGGAGTCGAAGACATTCATGTTAAAGAGAAGTCGGCTCACGCATGTTTGAAAGTTGAAATAGTTGTGTCTGATGTAAAAAGATATTCGATAAATTTGGGATGCTACGATTTCCCTTTTCCTTCTAGGCATGAATTGGGCAGAACCTTGATTCAATTTCTACAAATTTATGGAGATTATGCAAGTCATAGTACAGCTGGAACTGTTGCGTAAGCACCATTTATGAAAAAACATTGGATGGGAGTTTCTACGTGATTGATTTCCGTTGTCGCTGAATACTTTCATTAGCTGAATTAAAAGTTATGGCAAAAAATGATCTTTCCAGAACAGTCAATAAACATGTCATATTATTGGCAGTGCTATTCACCTAATTTTCATTATATACTCTTCATCATCGACTCATATTTCCTAATGGAATACGTGTTTCATTACATAGACGCGATAATCTTGTAAATTATGCTTCGGATAAAGCGAGTCGTTTTTACACTATGTATTGTTAATTTTCAGGCAAACTTTTCGACGTTCTGATATATTTTAAAGCTTGTAACGGCAATGTTACGAATGTTATGTAAACTAGTACTTGTAAAATTGTTGTTTCATCAAACGTACAGGTTCAACTCTTTTTGAATAATAAGTTATTTCATGCAACTTATTGTAAACCGCATTACGAATTTCGATTTTAACAAAACATACGCGATTTGTAGCTACAGCTGTTTATACGATTGAAATAAATGTTTGAATTGAACTGAACGAGAATTTGTTTCTTCTTTTCCTGAAGTTTAGAAACGGTAATTCGATTGAAGACAAAATTCATGGATTACGAAATTAAATATTTCAATCATCTCATAATTTCATAAGCAAAATAAAAAATTAAACTCCAAGTACAGGAATGAACAATTTTTGCAAACAACAGATTATCTTGTTGAATATGATTCATATTGTTTGTTTTGTCGATTAATTAGGTTTTCATCTGTTGTTTTTGTCTTGGTGCATGATTCATACAAGCTGAGATTATTTCGCGCATCATCAGGAAATTTACCATGACTCAGGACGTGTGCATCCAACTCGCTAATGTGTTAACTGGTAAAGGTGAACGTAAACTTCGTGGTTACAGAAAATTTCTCTGTGAATTGTTCAAAATGAAGCTTGTTCAGGTATCACTTGTGTCGGTTTCTTGCAACGTGTCACCGTGCAACTATCTCGCTGGAATCCTCTACAGCTGGTCCAATTTCTGCGGAATCCAATCGGTCTGCGGGTATGCGACATCTCGTATTTTTCTGATGTCACGGAAAAAATACGTAAACTATTGTTTGGCATACCCATTCTTAAACGTAAAAGATTTTATTTTAGGAATTTGTATACAGATAGACGTCATTTATCTGATTTCGTACAGATATAATGCAAAGAGAAATATTGCAGCAAGCAAATTTTTTCTGTTGCTACTTGCAATGAATAATTAGAAATTATTTTCAATATAGGCAAATCAGAGAAACGATGAATCAAAAGTGTTGGGTCATTGTAATTGCCATTTAATTGACACTATCTGTTTTTGATTTGAACAATTATGATGCAATAAATATATCAATTCGTTGAATTATGACCAAAAAAAATGTTATTCTCTCTGTGCTGAGCTGATCCTTACAGTTACAGGAATGTAGTAAGCTTGAAGATCTTCCTTATAATCTAGCTTTTCCTATATCGTTATAATTCGAAGAACTGAAAGTATGTTCTAAAAATAACGCAGTTTCTCTGATATCCGAATTTATGATGCAAGGAACATAACATTGGAATGAAGAGTTTAACCATATGTTTGTTTTCTTTTGTATTTAAAGTTTGTCTGATAATCACTTACAAAAACACGTTAAAAAATTTTACTTTCTCAGCCAGTGTTTAATGCAACAATAATTTTTACATTGCAAGACATTTTTTTGAACGTTTTTATGGTCACATGGAAAGTAGTAAAATATGCAAATTCTTTTTTCAGTTATGATTTTCAAAATTTTGTGCGAAATTGTTTTCTTTTTTCTCTTTGTTAATCTTTGATTCAGTTGCGATAGCTTGTATTGATTTCATGCTTTTTTGTTCCAAATCTCTTTGCGTTAACTGAAAAATTTAAGAAGTATTCAAACGCATGAGAAATAATTATTTATGATAACGATTTCATGCATGAAATAAATTTTCAGTGTGAATCGATGCAATTATTATTTTCTAGATATAACAGTAATCAGTTTTTTTAAATTATATATATAAATATTTTAAAATAAGGAATTTCATACCACACTAGATTCTTTAAATTCACGATATCACAAATATACTTTGTATACTTACAATCCGTAAATAATTACAGTAACTATTCGCGGATAATCAACATTTCTGACGTAAGTCGTGTGTTTAGGATTAGGAATGTGTGAATGACTCGTTGTTGTATGTATGTGATGGATGATCGTGTGCTGGTGTGTGTGTAGGTGTGGCTGGACTGGTCAATGACTCGTCCAGTCAGTCTCGCTCAATCTTTCGGTCAGAAATCGGTGTCTTATACGTTCTCTCGAGAAATCAAGTGATCGGTTTACGCGGTGTGTTCGGAGATGTTCGGAGTTTCGCGGAAATATGTGTCAGAATAATTAGTGTTGCAAGTGAATAAAAACGAAGTGACTAATTAACATCGTGGTGCCTTGATTTTTGATCACCTCCCTCGTCAGATCCTCTGAAAAAAATAGAGGCTTCCTGGATTCTCATCTATTCTCAAACAAATTGGCGATCCTGCCAGGATCCTGACGAGGTGCAGCCTAATAAGTTCGTGGCCATTTGGCGGTATTTCGGGCCTTCTCTCTCGCGTTCGTCGCCGTTACTCGTGCAACAGGAAATTCGGTCCCTCTCGCTCGCATTCGCCGCCATTATTCCTGGACCACGTGCTCGTCGCTCTCACTTCCGCCCGCATTCGCCGCCATTACTGCTCTCTCCCACTTGTCACCGCTTCTCCCACTCGTCACCGCTTCTCCCACTCTCTGCCACTGCTCTCACTCATCGCCGCTGCTCTCTCTCTCAATCGCCGTCGCTGCTCTCACTCATCGCCGCTACCTTCTCTCTCACTCATCGCCGCTGCTCTCTCTCTCAATCGCCGCCGCTGCTCTCACTCATCGCCGCCACCCTCTCTCTCACTCATCGCCGCCGCTCTCTGACTCTCAAACGGAGCGCACACATAAGTTGGTTGGCTCAAATTACTCATCATGGACTCAATGGCTCAACAAATGGACGACGGTAAATCTGGACCGCTAACTCGGAGCCGGTTAAATGACCTGTTCCTCGAACAAAGAGACACGTTCGACGAACTTGAACGTGCCTTTCAAAGAGTAGCGAACTTGAATGCTTCTGAGACCTCGGAGTATATAGTCGCCAATCGAATTCACCAGTTGAAGCAGGGTTGGGCAGAGGCCAAGGCTCGTCACAAGGACATCTTGAAGGAGGCAACAGAAGGTGACAGGAAATCTCGGTCATACTTCAGCACCGGGCAATACACTGTGATCGAGGAACAATGGATCGACGCGATGGACATGCTGGCAAATCTCCATCAACAGGTCACAAGGCCCCCACAACCAAGTCCTGATGCGCATCACACTCCAAGGTCATCACGGGAAGTTCATCACACGAAGCTACCGACCATAAGTATTCAGCCATTCTCAGGTAGATTCACGGATTGGGCGCGTTTTAAAGATTCTTTTGATTCACTGATCACGGATAATGGGGATCTTGGGGATTTGGAGAAGCTTCATTATTTGAAGTCGTCTGTGAAAGGGGAAGCATTAGATTTAATATGTAATGTACAACTGATCGCGTCGAACTTTGGGGTTGCTTTGGGGTTACTGGAAACTCGTTATAGGAATGTTCGCGCCGCGGTCAACGCCCATATTGACGATATTTTTTCGATAAAGCCGTTGAAGGGGGAATCCGCGGCCGGTTTGCTCGAATTGCGCAACACTCTTGTGAGGAATTTGACGGCTCTGGGGAATCTCAGGCGTCCTATGGGGAGTTATAGTGATATTTTGCTGAATAGGATTTCCGAGAAACTTGATGTGAAGATGCGACGGGACTGGGAGATGAAGATTTCGGCTGGGACGGAGTGTTTGGAATTTGATGAGTTCGATAGGTTTTTGCTCGACCGGATTCGGGCGTTGGAATCGATTGGGGCGAAGATCGATACTTCTCCCAAGCTCGTACTGCCTTCACACAAGTTCGGGGGCTCGCAGTTGGGGCGGGTCAATGCTTCATCGCACCTGGTGTCTCCGAGTGGTCATCGGTGCCTGATATGTAAAAGGGCACACTCGATTTATCAATGCGATGTGTTTAGGGCGAAGACTGTGGCGCAGCGCTTTGATTCTGTTAAGGGGCTGGGGCTTTGTATTAACTGCCTGGGGGGCCATAGGGTGAATTCATGTGGGAGCTCGCGACGCTGCGCTATATGCAATAGATCTCATCATTCGTTGTTACACCGCGAGAATCCGACTGACCCCGTGGGTAAGAACGCCACGCCCGCGACTTCCGGTTTTCAGGTTATTGGGACGCACGATGCTCAGACACATATGGCCATTATTCGGGATTTGCAGGCTGTCCTCCTCGCAACTGTGCGAGTTTGGGTTGTTGCTTCCAACGGTCGCAGTGTTTGTGTTCGTGCCTTGCTCGACCAAGGGTCGACTTTCTCTTTTGTTTCTGAGCAGCTCGCGAAGACGTTGGATGCCCGGCCGACTCGTGTGTCGGCAAGGTTGTCGAGTCTTGGGGGCGCATCGGTTGGAACTTCATCGACTGCGGTCGATATCGATTTGATATCAGATCTCAAGGGCGCGGAGAGATTTTCGACGCAGGCATTGGTTATTCCCCAGATCACTTAGTACAGCGCAACCATGTCTGCGCCATTATCTCATTGGTCGCACTTGCAAGGAATATCACTCTCGGACGATCCGAGGAGTAAGGACCCGATTCACATGTTAATAGGTGCTGATCTTTATGGGATCTTGCTGATTGGCGGGCCGAGGCAGGGCCGGGCCACTGAGCCTGTGGCCCAAAATACAGTTTTTGGGTGGATCGTTTCGGGTAGGATCAGTTCTGCTCGCTCCTCAGATGGTTTGTCGGATCAGGGCCTGCTTGGGAGTTCTATTTCGATTCATCATTGCATTTCGAATGGGCGTCTTGATGAGTCATTACGTTCTTTTTGGGAGGTCGAGGCACCTTCAACGAAGTCGATCTTGTCAGTGGAGGACGAGCTCTGTGAGTCTTACTTTCGCTCCACGCATTCGCGAACTCCGGATGGGCGCTATGTCGTTAGAATTCCATTCAGAAGTCATCCTCCGGATGTTGGTCGATCTCGACATATCGCGGAGAGGTCTCTGATTAGAATCGAGTCAGGTTTATCAAAGGATCCTCAGAGGGAGGACTTGTATCGAGGTTTTATGGCGGAATACGGCCAATTGCGGCATATGAAGAAGGTGCCTCGTCAAGAGGCATTGGATCCGGGGGTGGTCTATATACCACACCACCCGGTGTTTCGTGAGCATAGCCTCACCACGAAGCTCCGCGTTGTGTTCAACGCTTCAAGTAGGACGACCAATGGGACCTCGTTAAACGATCATATGATGACGGGCCCGAAACTGCAGTCTGACTTGTCAATTATTCTCTCACATTCGCGTTCATTCCGCTTCGTCTATACTGCTGATATTACCAAGATGTATCGGCAAATCTTGATTGATCAACGCGATCGCGATTTCCAGCGGATTTTATGGCGGTCGTCTCGTGGCGGTGAGATTGAGGAGTATCAACTTGCGACTGTTACGTATGGCATGCGCGCAGCCCCGTACCTTGCACTTCGCGTCATTAAACAGTTGATTCAGGATGAGGGTCAGGCATTTCCTTTGGCAATTCCTATTCTTGATAAGGATACCTTCGTTGATGACATCTTGTTCGGAGCTGATGATCAAGAGACTGCTGGGAAATTGCGTTCGGAAGTCATAGGTCTTCTGGCGAAAGCTCAACTTAGAGCGAGGAAGTGGGCGAGCAATTCTCCTTCTTTACTATCGACCATTGATCCAGCAAATCACGGCTTGGCGTGGGATTCTACTCTTACAGCAGATGATAAGATCAAGATTTTGGGTCTTAGCTGGAATCCCTCTTCGGATTCTTTTCGTTTTGTTACGGATGTCACCCTCCCTACGCCCATGACGAAGCGCGCCGTTCTGTCTATTTTGTCGAGGTTTTTTGATCCAGTTGGTTGGATAGCTCCGGTGATCATCGTTGGGAAGATTTTGATGCAGAAATTATGGCGTGATTCGATTGCTTGGGATACCGATCTTCCAGCCGACGTTGCTGCCACCTGGGAAAATTATTTTGAATCACTCACTCATTTGAATCGAGTCTCCATTCCGCGATGGACTGGATTCTCATCTCAGGCTCAAGCAACTCTTCACGGGTTCGCCGATGCTTCCGAGGACGCCTATGGAGCAGTCATTTATTTGCGGGTTGTGAAGGATCCATCTGACATTACGGTTTCATTGATAGCGAGTAAAACACGAGTGGCACCAGTGAAAAGGTTGTCAATTCCTCGTTTAGAGCTTCAGGCTGCTCATCTTCTTGCTCGGTTGTTCGATTCCATGCGGGAAGTTCGATCATTCAATGATCTCCCTATCCAATGTTGGACGGACTCCACAGTTGCTCTGGCTTGGATCAGGAAACATGCGTCTACTTGGAAGACTTTTGTTGGGAACCGGGTTGCAGAGATTCAGACGCTTTTGCCCGACCATGAGTGGCGCCATGTGCCCACTGTAAGCAATCCTGCGGATCTATCATCGCGCGGTTGTGATCCTTCTACCTTGATTGGGAGTCGGCTTTGGTGGGAGGGGCCAGAATGGCTGAGGCTTCAACCGGACCAGTGGCCCGGGAGCCCTCCGTCCGTCCCTGATAATGTGGATCTCGAGCTCAAACCTCTGGTACATCATGTTCGGACTGATCCTGTTGCATCATTGCCGGATTTTTCAGATCGTTTTTCTTCATGGGGAAACTTGCTAAGGGTTACAGCGATGTGCTTCCGATTTATCAGACTCTGTCGTGCGAAAAGCTCAAATCGGAGTATTCAGTATCCAAGTGAGGTTACAGCGGAGGAGTTGAATGACACGCGGGATTATTGGTTTAGGAAATTGCAGGCGATTCAGTTTCCACTTGAGCTTCGTGCGTTACAGGGTGGGCAGGGGATTTCACCGAAAAGTGTCCTAGCTTCGTTGACTCCGTTTCTTGATAATGGGGGTCTTCTTCGGGTTGGAGGCAGGCTTGATCGGTCAACGTTGCCATTTCAGACGAGGCATCCTGTGATTTTGACAAGTCACCCACTCGTGAAATTGCTTATTCGGTGGACTCATCAACGTTGTTTGCATGGTGGATTGAAATTGACTCTTGGGACTTTGAGGCAAACGGTTTGGCTGATTAACCTTCGGGCACAGATCAAATCCGTTCTATCGAGTTGTCTGATTTGCACGAGGTTACGGTGTGAAATGGCTACCCAATTGATGGCGGACCTACCGAGTCGGCGAGTCACTCGTCCTGATCGGGTTTTTACCGACTGTGGAGTTGATTATGCAGGGCCTCTTCAGGTTAGAATGGTCGGTGGTCGTGGTTCGCGTGCACAGAAATGCTACATCGCGGTGTTCGTATGCTGTGCTATGAAGGCGATTCACTTGGAAGTTGTGACGGATTATTCTACAGATGCCTTCATTGCGGCCCTGCAACGTTTTTGTTCTCGCCGTGGACGTCCTGCTCGCATTTACTCTGACCATGGCACTAATTTTCAAGGTGCCAACCGTGCTTTGGATGAAGACTTCATGAAGGTGTTAAGTAATTCGAAGGTGTCTCATTTTTTGGCTAGTGAGCGGATTTCTTGGTGCTATATTCCGCCTGCAGCTCCCCATTTTGGTGGTTTGTGGGAGGCTGGCGTCCGGAGTGTCAAGACTCACTTGAGACGCGTATTGAAAGATCACACTCCGACTTATGAGGAGTTAGCTACGTTGTTATGCCGAATTGAGGCGATGCTTAATTCTCGACCCTTAGGACCTTTGTCTGACGGCATCGATGGTATCGATTCCCTGACTCCGGGTCATTTTCTTGTGGGGGGTCCTTTGAACGCGGTGCCTCAACCATCGGTGGTTGACTTGGCTGAGAATAGGTTGTCCCGGTGGCAACGGGTGCAGCTATGTGCTGAGTTGTTTGGCGGCGCTGGTCATCGGATTACCTGCAGTCATTGCAGCAGCGTACTAAGTGGCGTGCCGAGCGGGAGTCGATAAGGCGTGGTCAGTTGGTTTTGATGCGGAGACCGAATGTTCCACCAACGAAGTGGAACTTAGCGCGAGTGATTGAGACTCTCCCGGATTCCGCGGGTCGGGTTCGCGTGGTTAGATTGCGAACTGCGACATCGCAGTTTGAGCGGCCGATCTCTGAATTGGCTCTGTTGCCGATGGATTTGGAAACCATGACCCAGCCTCCGGTGGACTCTCAGTCAGCTCCTCCGGGTTCTGAATTGTGAATGGATGTGTGTTTGATTTTTGTTTTGTTTCATTTAGTCCTTTTCTTTCCTTTTTCTTGGGTTTTCTTTGTATTGTATGACGTCGATATACGGGTCTTGGGACGATGTGCTGTTCTACGATTTTTTTGGGGGGTTTTACGTTTGATTTTGAAACAGAGGTTTCAAGGCGGGCGGTTTGTTTAGGATTAGGAATGTGTGAATGACTCGTTGTTGTATGTATGTGATGGATGATCGTATGTTGGTGTGTGTGTAGGTGTGGCTGGACTGGTCAATGACTCGTCCAGTCAGTCTCGCTCAATCTTTCGGTCAGAAATCGGTGTCTTGTACGTTCTCTCGAGAAATCAAGTGATCGGTTTACGCGGTGTGTTCGGAGATGTTCGGAGTTTCGCGGAAATATGTGTCAGAATAATTAGTGTTGCAAGTGAATAAAAACGAAGTGACTAATTAACATCGTGGTGCCTTGATTTTTGATCACCTCCCTCGTCAGATCCTCTGAAAAAAATAGAGGCTTCCTGGATTCTCATCTATTCTCAAACATCGTGCAACAAAAAACGAATAAAATATCGAATGGCAAGTTTCGAAAATACCTTTTTAGGTTGAACATTCTAAACAATATGTTCACCAATTTTTAAATGAGATAACGTAAATGAACGTTTACCAAATACAATTTTTAATATCAACCAATCCAATACTTCTTTTATTTAATTCAAAATTATTCGAAAATATCATAAATCATGAAAGGTAAAATAATAGTTAATTTTTTATGTTTTGTCATTAACAAGAGAGAATAATTCATATTTGAAAATTTCCTAAAGAGGAAGCTTTTGATTTTAAATGCTCACTCAAAAGTCACATTTGTGGATGTTGTGGTTTTTGAAGGTGCAGTTTTTTTTTTGAAAATAGCATGCTGAAATAAATATTTTAATTTAATTTCTGGTTACATTTCCGACAGTCCGCTTGTTCGTTTTCACAAAAAACCGGATTTTGTGAAATTTTCCTGTGCGCGCAACGTGAAATCACGTTTTTACAAGTGGCACCAGGTATTGAAATGATTTAAAACAAGCAAGGAACCCGACAAATAGATATAAGGTAAGTGAGGTTGTTTACATCCGTAAAAAACCATCATATTCAGGAACTTTGGTGCTGAATTTCAGAAAAAACCACGAGTTTATGATTAATTTAATTCATATCCATCGATTCGTAATTTTTTTTCGCAAAAAATGACATATTACACATGAAAATATGATGATTTTTACGAATTTTACGATATGTGTACCTATGCGGAAATTGCACCTAATTTCTTGCTAAAGATGTTAAAAAGAATAAAATATATTATGATTTATATAAATAGAAAAACAATTTTTCTTATTTTCTTGTTCTCCTTATTTCTTAAATCATATTTATCTCAATATTCTTAAAACTTGCGAACCAGGCTTACATTATATTTTATCCGTCATCAATGAATCATGTAGCTTACATTTATTATTCCAGTAAAATTTGATATCTTAATGTCATAAATAATTACTTTTCTACGTGCTTATTTCCACGTTCTTGAAACGTACCACTTCAGTCATCGAAAAGATAATTTTTTCTTACCATTGCTCATCAAAGTCCATTAATTTTCATTAGAAACTTGATACAACTTACACATTCTAAAATGTAACGAACATTTAAAAATTACCCATTTCCAAAAAAAAAGAAAAATGTCTTTTGATAAGCGAATTCATACATCATCGTTTGGAAGTGTGATAATCATTTCTATTTTTTTCCTTCAAAAATAACGTAAATTTATTTTCGCAAATTGCTAATAGTTTTCTATGCTTGTGATGAAATTTGGATTTTTTTAATTATCGTTGATGATTATGATTCATAAATTATCATCATCACTGTGCTATTTGCTTGTTTACGACATACGTGAGTGATTCATTAAATTTACTGTTTTCCAACTTCGTGATTGTATTAACAAGAAAGCCTTCCATTAATAAAAAATATATCGTGTAGTTTCATCAAAAAGTTAAGATGAGAAAAGCGGACCCTTAACTTCAAAAATTTGAACAAAGGTTTTTTTTCAGCAGTTTCTTATATTTTCGCAAATCTATTAGCACACTTCCTTAATACAAGAAAATGAATGACGTTTTGGTGCTTTTTGATCAAATATAAAAACAAATGTTCACCACTCTCTTAACTAATATGGTATTTTTTCAAGGAAATAGCATCAGATACATATTTGTTTGTTAATGTTCAGAAATAATACAAAAGTATGTTTCAAAACGCTACTAATTAGCGAAGAAAACTTAGAAAATGATTATTTAAATTTTGTGTCTTTATTAATAATTCACAAGTAAATATATAAAAATCACAAAAGAAGTTGGGTATAATTTAGATATCAATAAGAATAGTAGAGTTGATGTTGACTAAAAACCAAGTTTTCATGATATAAACACATATTTGAATGAATGAAAGACCATCTCCACCATCAAGACTGTGGATAATTTAAGTACAGGAAATTAAAAGAAATTGTTTGTAAAAAGTCAACATATAACCACCAAAATCCCACGTCAAATACGTCGAGAAATAAACGTTCTCGATAAAGCATTTGTCACCCTTTACTTTCGCACACTTCATAGATCTCAAGGAGCGAAAACAGAAAGAGTGACAAGCGACAAGTCGAGAGATGAAACGAGCTTCAAAAAGCTGTCTCCAGTATTTTATCCTTTTTTCCATCGTATTTTGTCGCGAGCAACTTGCTTTCGATCGAAATTGAGATGAGGTCGTGAATATAAATATAACATTGTTCTTCTTATTCCACGGTAAAATTTGATCACTACCTAGTGATATGAAGGAGTTAGATTGGAATATATTTAGACCACACTTTTTCCAAGAGATTTTCGTCTACTAAAAAAATTAGCTGAACAAGAAGGAAAGAATTGTTGTAGGATTCGCAATGCACTTTCAATGCTACAATTCAATACATTCCTATAAAGATCATTTTGAACTATTGATTGGAGAATTTTTAAAAAATATCGAAACCTTTACCGAAGTTCCTTCAGTTATTAAAATATCAATGTAGATATTTTCGTTTACTTTCGTTTCCTCGCAAACACCATTTTCGTTTCATGAAAAATCGTCGCTGAAGTAAAAAAAATAATATCCACTGAAAGACATGGCAGAAAGTCCTATGGGAGGTTTATTACACTCCGTCACTATGGACCTTGTACAAGAAAATTTCCAATTTTAAAGGCACACGCGCGTGTCTTTGCCCAAGCGCCACGCTGTTGTCGGATGATGAATAGCCGCACCAGTTTGGTCCCTGGTGTACAGGTCGATGAGACTAAAGTAAATAAAGTGGTGTCCAGCGGTGCCAGAAAACGCGTGCGAAACACCCGCACTGGCTTTATTCCCGCGTGACAAGTTTAAAATTGTGTGCTCGTCTGTGATGAATCAGATTTGATAAATTCTGATTCTCCGACTAAACGACAAACTACAATATCACGTATCTCAACATTGTCTAATACCATAAAAACATCGTTTATGACCTAAGCTATTAAAAAAAAAAAAACTAGTGTGAGTTTAAATATTCGCGATAGAAGTGAAACTTCTCACGGCAAACTACTGCAAGAAAGAGAGTTCGTTCAATTTTGTGAGAAAAACAATTAAAGAAGCCATTAAAACCAAAGCATGAACTGCGTTCAAAACTGTAGCTTGAAACTTATTAAATCAAAATTGGAATGTCAAACGAGTAAATTCAAATCTAAATTTTTGAATTTGAAGACAAAGTTTCATTTTTCTCCCACATTGTATGTATACCATACGATTTGAGATGTGGAGAAAAAGTAAATCTTTGTAGTTAAATTTAAAATATTGATTTTAATTTCACTCGTTCAAAATTCCGATTTTAATTTAATCAGTTTCAAGCTACAGTTTTGAACGCAATTCATGCTTTGATTTTAATGGTTTCTTTAGTTGTTTTTACCATAAATTTAACGAACTTTCTTTTTCGTTTACTTAAACTTGCAATTAGTTCGCCGTGAGAAGTTTCACTTTTCTCGCGAGTTTTAAATTCACACCAGTTTTATTTTAAATGTTATTATGATGGACTAAGCGCACAAAGTTCAAACTAAAAACGTAGATTTTATGATTTAAATTTTGAATACATCCATTCCAGACAGAGAATTTCATATTTCTTTTATTTCAGAATAATGAACTTGATATTCTTACCGAGTTAATTATCACCGAAAAAAAAAGATACTTACTTTGATTGTTCGGACGATAATTTTCTCATAACATAATTTTTCTAATACCTAATTTATGTGAAAAATTATTATCTGTAATAGTAACCATTATAAAATAGACCGAAAGCATAAAATTTAATAATAAGGTTTTATGTTGACCATTTTTCTGAAATGTATCTTAGTATGAGCATTTTAGATTTATTTTTATGTCACAATATCCAGTAAGTTTTTAAAATAAGTATATAATTTTGAATTTCACTTTCATTTGTCTGAAAATCATATTTTCATAACATATTATCATTATTATTATTAATGGAATCGCACATAATTTCTTCGATTTTAATTATTAAAAAATGAATCAAAAACATATAGACAACTAAAAATGTAGGTTTTATATTCAGTATTTTCCTAAAATTCATGTAAGAATTAGCGTTTTCAAATTATTTTGTTCTCTCAACATCAAGTTGATTATTTTGTAATGTTTTCGTTATCATCCGCATTCCGCATTGTTCTCGAATGATGCCCAAATTATAACATTCTCATACACAACAATAGGGCTTTGTTCCCAAGCCTTTGTTACTCCAGGCTTTGTTACACTCTCGAACGGATTTTACTCCCAACGAACCATTAGAAGTTTCACTTCAAAATGTCAAAGGTCAAAGAAACCACTTTATATTTTGACTTCTAACACATATGATTCGTGAGTTTCATCATTAAGTTGTTAATATTTCATACTTCAAACTTTTAATGTAGGAATTACTTAAATTAAAAACTGAAAAGTTGTCGCGCTCATCGTCAATTGATTTCACTTTGAGTAAACTCGTTTCGAAAGTATCGGAACGTTCATAATTGCACTTATCCAATTGAATCCGATATCAGCATCCCTGATAATCAGTTTTGTATAATCGTGTTTGTGAGTTCAATTATCTAGCTCGTTCACCCTATCATGACTCGTTGCGTCGATCACTTGAACATACCGGATTCCATTTTTCATGCTCGAATATAGTTTCATTCATTTTATTAATTATAGTAATAACTTGACAGTACAGGAACTTCAAGGAATCGTAAAAATAGCGTGGAAATTCATGAACTTGATTTACAATGTCACTTAGAAATATTCACGTAGGAACTTCTTTTTGAGTATAAAAAATCATTTTCACTTAACATTTAATCATTCAATCATTCAATGATTTTGGGACAATTTACTTCCTTCCTTGACTATTCAAAACCCTGCATAAAAATGTTGATAAACGTTTGCTTTAAAAACACGAATCACGAACATGCTACGAGAGGTTATTTTTCACCTCGGTGCAAAAACAAAAGTCACTTACTTTTCATTAAGGCTCGGTTTTCCCGTTTCCGTTCTCCTCGGGGTCCTGGGATTGCCATTTTCGTCCCTATAAAAAGCGTAAAGGCTAACGGAAAATCCAAGAGCGTGCAAGATCTCGTGCTTCACATTGCTGAGTAAGGTTTCCAGCTCTTGTGGTTTGGTGCTGATGCTGCTCGGACACAGGTTTGCGTGACCCGCGATTGGTCTGAAAAAAGGAAGATGGATTGAAGAAGACCTAATTTTCATCAGGTCGATGGAATCGACTTACAGAATTGTGAAAAACTGTTAAATTTACTGTCATATTTTCTCAATATCTGATATTCTTCAACTCTTTAGACAAATTACGTACCTACTGCGCTCTTAATAGTGGCTCGCTAAGTTTTAGAATGATTTACAAATCAACTCGAAAATTCATAGACTCAGTAGAGTACCAATAACCTTATAATTTTTTTTTTTTTTTTTCAAGTTACTTTGAAAGTTTCACGATCATATATTATCATTTAAGCTGAGAAAAGTATTCCTGAAAGCTTTTATTTTAACGCTGACGATTTGCAAAAATCAATCACTGCCAGACGTCCAAAATTTTAACTGCAGAAACGAACCTCAAGCGTAAAAAAATAATACGTTTTGATGCTTTTTAATTGAAATTAGGATCGAGAAAAACACGTTACTCAACAATAACGAATCTGGTACAATAGTTATCAGAAAATAGTGATATTTAAAATGATTTTAAACAACTTTGATTTTGCATTACTGTGCAAGTGGCATGTGACGTTCATTCGAAAAACATCGCACTGAGTTTTTATCATCACAATCAATTTACTGGCGAAGATGAGAAAGAAAAAATTGAAAATAAGGATAAAAATGTAAATTTTTCTCGATTGTAACCATGAAAAACACTTGAAAATGTATTAATATTTGTGACATTTACATGATCTCTAGAAATATATTCAAACGCTAATTAAAGTACAATAATCCCTGTCAGAATCTAGTAAAACCAAAAATTCTGATTTTTCCATCTTTTTTTAAGAAATTTCTCCTTTACATCGGGTAAGTAATTTGAATTTTGAAACGTAAAAAGTAATAAAAATAGTATATTATAATTATAACGAACGCAAAAGTTTTCTAACTCAAAACTTTCATCGTTTACAATAACATTTATACACTGAAAATAAATGTTTGTCAATATAGTCATAAAACGTGTGTGTTGTTTCAATAAAAGTAATTTTTAAAATTTTTGTTAGTAACTTTTTCTCAGATATTTTATAATTTGTTGACTTATTGTATGACTTGTACGAATCATGTCCAGTAAATGAACTTCTTTGGTAGTTCAACGAAATTAGTCAAACGAAAGGATACCGTAATTAATAATATCATTTTTGATTCTTTGTTTTTTTCTTGTTCAAAAATGTTTTCATGAAACTCTCTACTTTCTTTTAGTTCCATGAAGTGATTGGGTTAAATTTGAGGTATTTACAGTCATTCAAAAATGTTTTGTAGAAATTCAAGGAGAAATGAATCTGGTTATTGTTATTAAAAAATATAGTAGATGGAGGACTTTATTAAAATGTAGTCATCTTGACTGTAAAGTATTCTATCATAGAAAATACTTTGACTGTCAACTGTTACTTTTTGTAGAGTTGAATCTATACGTAATAATAAGAATTCTGATAAGTACAGTAATCATAATGCATAAAGAACTGGAAAAGTAGAAATTTACTGTTTCAAAATGTAGTACCAAAAGTATATTAGGTGTTTGACGTCATTTTTCACAATGTATGTACACTATATTTTGAGGTGATATTCATATAGTTTGTATAATAATGTGTATTATCAATTAAAACTGTAAATTCTTCCGACATGACTATTCACATTTTAAATTACTTTTATTATTGTAATTCAGACATGATTGTAGAAAACTATTCACAGTGAATCCACCAATTCATTAAAAAACGATTATAAATCATATAAGTCAACATTGTAAATAATGTCATAGACATGAAAATGAGAACTTTTTTTGAAAAATTATAAGAGTTTTCGAAAAATGACAAACCTAGCCAAATTTTGTTCCAGGAGATATTTATTGCTCCAACGTTTCGATGACCTTGTGTGCCATCATTGATTTGTTTGTTTGTCGTTTTTTGAGAACTTTTATTCACATCAACCGGCGACAAATTATAACTATATTAAAAAATTATAATTAAAAAATATATGAAACTTTCGAAACAATTTAACATTAATAAAATCCATCTGACACATTATACATATGATATAATTTATTCAAAGATATCAAATAATTCCTATTTATCTTGTATATTTTGCTATGCTCTATAATGCCTTGAGAATAAAAGATATGAGTCACGCAAATATTTCTTTTTTTACTCTTCTATCGACTGTAAGAGAAATCGTATTCATTTGAATACGTATTTCGATAGTAATTCAATCATTTTGTATAGTTCAATTTATAATGTACTGAAAAACCAGTTTGGTTGGCTCAAAAAAATGGTAGGTCGATATGTGACCAAACAAATATTTAATTAGCTCAAATAAATTTATGATTCGAGCAGACAAGTTTTATTGGGTAATAATATATTTTTGTTACGGGCCAACATATAATTTGGCATTATTGAATATTTGTTTGACTTAACCAAAATTTGTTGGAATCTAATGAAATTCGTTTGCCTGCACGAAACATTTATTTGAGTCAACAAAATTGTTGTTTGGTCATATATCGACCGAGCTAAACAAAATGGTTTTGAGTGTACCTAATTGATTTGTGCACAATCAAGATTATGTAAAATAAGCTTCAGTACACCATTCTCTGAAAATTTTTATAAAGGAAAATAACACATGAAAACAATACACAAAATATTTAGGTATACTTTTACTTTCCATATCAGACTTTCCGCTACGTTGAATAAAAAAAAAATGAACAGAAATTGACACTCTGTAATGTACTAGAATATTATAATTTTGTAGAATTTCATTTTATTCGTGATTTTTTCTTGTTTATCAAGCTAAAATTGATATTTTGTCTCAGCACGATATTGATTTAAAGGTATCGAAATTCCACATTACTAAACTTTTAATCATCATCATTCAACTTCATAGGTCTGGAATTCCAGGCATCTACAAACAAACTCTAAGTGATGAAAATTCAAGGAATTTCGAGCACCTCCATGATTCGAAAGCTTGTTATTACTCAACGGGAACTACAGTTAAACTCGTGTTACCGATCCAAAGCAGCCTCTTGTTGGCAATGGGCAGCGTACGCGACTGTCAATCCTTTGTCGCACCTCTCGGTCTGCATCGCAGAGACGTAAAACACAAAATCAGCGCCATTGATTCCTGGGCCGGGTTCGCTTCCTTTCGCTATCCCGCAATTGTGCCCCGACGCGTTGCAAGTGCGACAAACCTTCAACGAGAGAAGATTGTTTTAATGGTCCGTGATTTGCATTTTAACGGCGAAATGAAGAATTACGAGGCAACGCAATGCCGGGGCTATATTCGAGAAACCCATGATAATTGACGCGTCTCACATAAAATCTCGGATATATAAATTACTCACGTCTAAATGTTCTTCAGGTACAATAACTTCGCCGCACATAGTTTTCTCACGACAAGTGTCTATACAATGGGTATGGTGATCTTTCACGAACACTTGACTACTTTCGCATTTTCTGGAACATGAAAAAAAAGACGAGAAATCAGAGTCCTGTGACTTTTCGAAACTGTGAAAAAGAGAAATGTATACACTAGTGAAATACTTTCATTAATCAAGAGTTTTTTACAATAATATTCATAAATGTGTAATTCTCTGAAATTACAATATAAGTGAAGAGATTTTGTTACACCTAGAAAGGAAAGTCAAGTGCGATTGAATCTCATAAATCATAAAGCGAGAGAAAAAATGCAAATGTTAAAACTAATTGGTCCTCGAGAAAATTCCTTTCAAACGTTCGCTTACATGTTCTTCGATGAAACGTAAAAGCGAATTGATTTGAATAAATGAGTCCTACAAAATGCGGGAACGAATATACGAGAGAAATAAGTACGTAGCCTTGGAAAAACCAATTCAACATCTTCTTCGATCGTTTTCATCTTTTATGTCAACAATGAACGTGAATGTAATAAAATTTCAATGTGATTTTCAGAAGAAGGTAAAGAAACAGATATAATGATTCAAAAATTAATGGGTGCATATTTCTCCGTGGCCTGATTTCTTCAGAAATAATTTTTTGTAGAAGTTATATATTTTTCAAGAATTGTAAATTTTGTTTTAGAAGAATTTGATACTCTTGGAAAATTGAAAACAACGTAAAGAAGCCTTCCCTTTACAAAAGGAAAAAAAAAACTTGAAAAACCCGAATGTCTATGATTGAAAATGATAATGAATTGTACAAACGTAACAAATATAGAAAAGTTTCTATAATGTTTTTTAAAAGATTTCTGGAATATTCTTTAAGTAAGGCGGAAAACTCTTCAGATTAAAAGTGACTTTAAAAGAAATCTTTTGTTAATCATGGTTCGAAAAAATACGTCAAGCACCTGTGAAAAGCATGAGAACAGTATTTTTCCAGAATAAACCTCGTTGATTCGATCATAAGTTTTGATAACTTGTGTTTCCCAAAATTTCGAAAAATATTGAAGAATAACGTACGTAGCATAACTTTTTTTCATAAGTATATCAATAATTTTTATAATTGTTCATGATTTCTCAATAATCTTCATTACTTTTTATGATTTTTCAAGATTAACATTACGATTTATTATCATCTATTAATAATTATTAACAATTTACATCATATTCACATATTACAATTTATTATATCCTGCAGTTTTCTATGTACGCTTTTCGATGAGTAGTTTTAAATGAATCTATGATCATAACTTACAACTATTTCAGAAGAGTTTCTCAAATTTCCTGGTGTTCATTATAAATTTTATTTATTTCTTATATTTACTGATTATTACTCATGATTCCACAATTGTGACTGTTATTTTCGTGAACTTGATTGAAAACAATAATTTACGATAGTTTCTTAATTATTTACATAATTTTTCATTCTTATATATCTTTCAATTCTATCATGTTTATGATTATCAATAGTTTGTTGACAATAAAAATGCTTTCCTACACATTCCTGTTAATTTCTCTTAGACCCTAAAATTAACAATATAATTTTTTTCCATCATTTCTTCAAACTTACTTTCATTCTACGAGCTGTATAGTCATGATTTTTTATGAATATCAGTGATTTTTTATTACTATCTTTAGTTCACCAAGTTGTCTGATAAGTTTTCGAGATTCGAAGAAAAACTATCGCAAAACATAAAAACCTACAAAGTATGACTTTCAATTTTTTATAGTTTTTTGCTATGACTTTTGAGAATTCGAGTTTTCAATGATTTTTCGTCATGTACGATGTTTTCCGTGAATTTCTTAGTTTTACTGCAGAATATTATTTCATGGTGTGCCATTATTCCTAAAATTTTAACAAAGCTTTACAAGTTATTTATAATTAATAATAGTATGCCGTCAAAGTTTTTTGTAGTTCTCTATAATTGACTCAAATTTTTTCAATACTCCATTATTATTTTTTTTTTTTTCATTCTTTGCTCTAAGTGTATTTTTGCAGTTGTTTTGTAAATATTTCTGTTCAATTTTTTCTATTATCATAATGTAATTCATCCGATGTAGCAACTTAATTCGAATATAACAACTATCAGTGAGACTAAGTAAGACCAGTGAGTTGACAGTGTGACTAATTTTATATTAACTATACAGTCAAAATCAGTGATGTTTATTCCAATTTCAAAATTTTCCTCAAATATAAAATCAACCATATTTGTATAATTTTTGTGTGATTTTTATTTTCTCCAAATTCAAGTTCAAATTTTAATTAAAATGCGAACCAATTGTCATAAAATTGTCTCTCAATTTTTCTTACTTTTATTATTATCATAATTATTTCCCCTTCCTATCATCGTTTATCACTGGCAAAAATATTTCTCTTAAATAACAGAAGTCGCAAAATAATGCCCTAAATTTTATTGCAGTTATCGTACTAAAACCTCCTCGTCATTATAACACAATCATGAAAAAAAGCGAGTCATAATTAACGCAAAGTCATTACAGAACCCAACACAAACATCGCCTAATTTACCGGAAACTCCGCTCCATCCCGCGGCAATATAAATTCCTCTCATAGAAAATTCACGCTGAACGACCTCGAATCGGGATAAAAAATAGAGGGAAAAAAGGCACGAAATCCGCGGAAAAATTGTCGAGTGGAAAAAATTTAGTGGAAGCCCGGCATATATTTGAAACGAAAGAGTGGAAACGACCGTTACGGGCCATATGTTGAATAAATGGCTCACTTATGCCTCACGAAGCCGTGATCCGATTAAAGGCTTGAGTTACGTTTTTCGCGTTAAAGCGTACGAGATTCTTGAGAGGGAGAAGAAGGGGGGAATTAACTCATAGGCGAACGCGACTTGAGTTCTGTCATCAGGCTGTCTCTGTGATTTCAATAGAACGAGCGTAACAAGCACGTAACTAGACGATGCTTCGTGACAAGCCTTCTGCATTAAGGTATCCGCTCGGCTTACATGGCGTTACTACTGCGCCAGTAGTAACGCCAGAGTTTCGTCGGACGCCACATATACAGTCACGTGCGGCAAGAGATTTTCGATTCCGCATTCGCAAAAGTGTTTTTCGATGTTGGAGTAAACGGGAATTTCAAATACGATGGAAGAACGGAGTTTTCGAAGGACTTGATCGGATTTCATAAGCTTTCAGGATTTTTTGAATTCCTGAGTTGTGGAACAGTTTAACTCGATTCTACAAGATTTATGAAACTCTGGGTACGAAGGTGATTCGGTGATGAAAAAAAATATGTATTGCAGGGTATAAAAATTTCAAATTGAGTTTACTTTAATATTATAGCTTCTGGATGAATTTTAATTTTTGGAGTATTTTAAGCTGGTTTACTATTGTAAGATTGAATGTGTTCATGTCTGAAATATTTTATTTGCAGAAAGTTTGCATTTAAAGAATATATAAATGAAATAATAGAATGTATATTTTTGAGGTTTTTATTTGTAAAAAAAGATGAAAATTAAGAAAAAGAAATATACAGATATGATCGACAAATACGTAAGGAAAATTGATACAAAATTAACAAACTAATGAAACAATCTTTATTAATATAAAACAAGTATCGAACGAATAATCAGAAAATTAATTCGTCAATAAATTATCTTATCTAATCGTTATTGTAATAAATATTGATCTTCAATATGAAATACAGTGACGGATTTCTAAAAACACAAACATTAATATGGGAATATTGAAAAAAATTTCCTCGTCAGTAAAAAGTGGGAGTAAAAAATATTTACGGACATCAATAAAAATTGACAACACAAGAATATAAGGAAAATATTTACAATGATTCTATGATTATTTTTCATACATATATTTCAGTATGCATATGTATATGAAGTTAATTAAAAAAACAAACGTGCCATTGCACTTATAATGATGTATTGTTTATAATAAAACAAAAATTTTAAATACACACACAAAATTGTAAATATCATGGAGATTTTCTTTAAAGGTTTATAACAAATATCAGGTATGATTAGAGATAACAACAAAAAATTGTCGGATTTTATAGGTCATCAGCACCAACACAAAATATATTTAAAAAAAATCAAAAAAAAGTTCTCCAATCCAATTATGTGAGATGGTTTAGAATAACAAGATCAAAATTATGAAAAAAGGAATTTCAATATGTAAATCATTTTTTAGAAGGTTGAATAAAAATTTAAAGAGTCAAAAAATTTTAAAACCAGGTTAATTCTAAAGTAATACAATTTTTTAGCTGTTGTTAAAATAAGACTATGATGTAAAAAAATAAACATGACAAAGGTGATGGTAGTTTTGAAGTGATAGATAAAATCCAAAGATAAGTAAAAGGATCATTTTTTGGTAAAAATGATTATGTAGTTTATCATTCTTTTATCTAATTATTAATAAATAACCCAAAACATTGAAATTAAAATATCATCGTAACAAAAAAAAACGAATGAAATTTTATTCATACGGTTTTGATTTTATTAATAAAAAATTGAAGTTTAAGACTATCAATAAAAGATGATTGCATTTTTCGAGCAATGAAAGTACATAAAATCGGAAAGAAAATCTTGATGATGAAAATGAAAAAATTTCTGTAAAGATCTTAATAAATACAATACAAAAACAAATATTGCTACAAAAAAATTTTTATTTTTTGGGTTTGTAAATATCCACATGGAACAAATCGAAAAAACGCGTAGCTTCTAAAACAGATATCAACCATATCCACGCCGAAACACAAAAATTCCCCTTTGCGTCGAGGCGAAACGCGCGTTTGTCACGCGTCATTGAAATATTGCTGAAATTTCGAGTGCATTTGACCAGAGCCGTGTTTGCTAAAAATGTCCCCCGAGTGAGAAAGTGCGTTTCGATATGAGAATATGTAGCCGGCTAAATATGTAAATTCCGTGAAATTTCGAGCCATGGAGAGATGCACAGCGATAAATAAACGTTTGCACACTTCGTCGGGCGAATTCATACCCGAGTCAGTTTTATGCGACGACAGAAAAGCGGGAAAATCGATTTTTGAATTTTCCATCCATGCTTTCCGGGCCCTCGACTTTTTATCTACCTCGCATTTCGTGAGCGAAATTCGGTGTTATTTCCAGCTTCCGCGTGTCGGAATTTAGTATTGTGAAATGCTACCGATTATTGTACGTTTAAAGAGTTGTTGGCCCGGAAAAATTATTTTTCTTTTTTGGTTAGTCGCTGCGCGTGTAACATATTCTTAAATCAATTCGGTAAAAAAATATTTCAGAGATAGCCCTTTGATTTTATATTTTAGAAAAAATGGAGGTGTTTTACTTTATGTTTGGAGGTATTTTTAACTATACTTTGAAAAACTTTCGTTAGAATCATTGTTCTGAACACTTTATTATATGTTCTTTTAGATTTTCTAGAAATTTGAGGATTATTACAAAAATAAATTATTAAGTATAGATGCGAGGAGGATTCAAATATTTTTATTTGATATTCAGAGTTTGCCTTAAGGGGTATGTATGGTAGCAATAATGCTATGTCACAAGAGTTATAGTTTTTTAATAGTGTATTGTTCACTTGAAAAAACAAGTATTTGTTCAAAAAAATTTCAACAATTCGCGGAGTTATGGCCCTTTCTCCGAAACATTTTTTTGTTTTTTGAAGAGGCTTGCGGCGACCACGATGCAAGTCGAACAAATCAAGTAAGATCAGAAAATCCAAAAAATTTCATTGGTCTAAGAATATATCTAGTTCTTGAACGATCGTTTTTTTATAGAAAAGTTTTTATTTTGGCAGATAAGAATATTTTAATAAAATTTTCAGAGCTCAAAAAATCGAAATCTTGGCGAAAACGTTCTTGCATACAGAAAAAAGGCAATACTAATTTTTCAATCCTTCAATTTTTAACAAGTGATTTCAATGGATGACAAGCAATGGATAACAAGTATTGGATAACAAGTAATGGATAAAAGTAATGGTTAAAAGTATTGGATAACAAGTATTAGATAACAAGTAATGGATAAAAGTAATGGATAACAAGTAATGGATAAAAGTAATGGATAACAAGTATTGGATAACTAGTAATCCATTACTTATTATCCAATACTTGTTATCCATTACTTGTTATCAATTACTTGTTATCCATTACTTGTTGTCTATTACTTGTTAAGCCTCTTCAAAAAAAAGTTGTTTCGGGGAAAGGGTCATAACTCCACTAATTGTTGATGTTTTCTTATGAACGAATTCTTGTTTTCCCGAGTGAACCATACACTATTAAGGTATCAACTCCATAAATTCAATTTTACTTGGGATGTTCATAAAAAAAAATATATATGAAAGATATTAGCATCCTTATTGACAACTGCAAAATTACAACTTATTTTACTGTACCGCTTTTTAATAAAAAATTATGAAAGTTTACGTGTAGTCTTATGGGCGGAAGCAGTTTTTTTTAAATTTTCAACTATACCACACTTAGGATTTAGGTAAAATTTTGTTTCGTTGGCACATAGTAACTTACTTGGTGAAATGCTTCAAACAGAACGAAGATTTACCGTACTGTTTTAGAAAAAAAACGTAAAAATGAAATAAATTTGACACTTTCTGCATTGAGTCGATAAACTTAGCAACAGTGTATACTGTCTGATTTTGACAAATGTTCAAGTGAGTTGACGTCGTTGACGTTTCTAACAATTTTGTACATAATAATATAACCCAATATAAAACCTATGCAGTGGTGATCGGTTTGAAGGTGATATAATTTCATTTGATTTTAATTTTTTGGCTTAGTTTCGTAGTTTTCAGTATGCAATTGCAAATATATCTATTTTTATTTACTGTCAAAATGCTTTTAGGGTTTTGTTTATCATTGTTTATTATTGACAAAACAGAATAGTATGACATACGAGGTTGGTTTCTCGCTCTACTAGAAAAAACGGCGCAATGCAACGTTGCTGGTGTCAAAAATAATGCCGTGATCTGAAATTAGCTAAAACCAATTTACTTTGCAACTATATTCATTCATGGAGGTTATACCTTAAAAAACAATAACTTTAGTGTCATAACAGTATTCCTACATACTTTAAAATACACTCCAAACCATTCTCAATTCATCCGCACAAAAAGGTATATAACCCCTTAAAAGTAGATAGATGAAAATTTGAAATGGCCAGAATTTATCAAAATCTTCGGAGAAATCATTTACTGTCATTTACCAGAAGACAATTTATTTGAAGTTTTCTTTTGTTTTTATTTTCCAAGCGTCTGGTTTTAGAATGCCTGATTCAAACGATCAGTCAATTGTCTAACTGAATTCCCATGATATTTGCATATTGTATCAACGGGATTTGCATATACAACATTTTTTTGAATTTGTAATTTTTTCGGCGTTGCAAGGATGCATGTTTATTGACAACTATTTTTTTCTTTCATACAGAAGTCATTGATTTTTTTGTAAATAATCATAAAACATTCGGTTTCATTGTCTTGATATGAGAGTGTTGAAGAACTAGTTTTTTTTTTAAATCTTTAATTACGATTATCGTAATTCTAACGTTTTTACAAAACGATTTTAAGATATTATATAATCTAGATGTATTGAAATAGTTCAGAATGAAATCAAAAATTTGTGTCTACAAGTCTTTTACGGAAAAACTCAAGAGTTTTGATTTTTTGGATTGAAAAACACTCCCTCTGGTACATTCTAATAATGAAACTTTTGGATTTGAGATTCAATGAAAATCGAATTGCCAGCTTTAGAAGAAAAAAAAGTTTTTTAGAACATACAGATATTGTAAAAAAAACAACGTCAATAGTATCGATGAATATCAATAAGAAAAAAATGTCGTATGAAGGCGATAGTAATGTACGCGAAAAACTCACACACCAACCGACAAGTTCGTTCTCTCGGTTGGGTACTCTAAAATCCATTACGAAAATACTCGGCACCACTTTCATTGACTGTTTGGTAAGCACGCGTTTTCCCTTTTTTTTTGCGATAAATTTCCATATAATTGGTGCTTGTTTCCTTGCAATTTCTTTTGTGTCCCTTCTGGGATTCTTTGCGGAAATTTTTTCCAACTTTTTGGCTGCACATATTTTTTTTTTTTTTCTTAAACGTGTTCCATAGTACAAGAAATTTAATTAAGTGCTTGAAATTCTCTATAAGGTCGAGGGTTTGATATATTTTTATATATAAAGTTTTGTAGATTATTCTACAAGAGAAACCTATATTCATAAATTATAAATAACATTAATAAAATATCTAAAATTCAATGCTTTATGGAGTATTTAAAAAAAGATCAAATTTTGTCTAACCGTTTTCAAAATTTTACATTTTCAATAACTATTGTATTCAGAATACAAAAATTTTTTTTTTGCAAAAATTCTGATCGTTTTCTCGATAATCTCTCACATCTAAAATCTTCTTACTTTCATGCAACTTTTGTAGACAACATTTCCCCGCAGTATTTTGTCGATGAAACCCGTTATCAAACGATTTTTGATAAATGCCATCAATTACGCGAGACAACGGATTCGCATTAATCATCGGCCGTCGACGCGTGATGGCATACTTGAGACAGGGCGAGAGCTTTCTTGGGTCATTTATTTTCGTTTGTCGATTCCGCAGCCACATCTCAAATTTAAATTCTCTCGGAAGAAATCTTCCGATGGAACGAGAAAGCATGAGTGATATTTGATTGCATAATCTTTCATGAAATCCTAAAATGCCGTTTCCAACAGTATTTCTGCAAACATTCTTTTCAAATAAAACTCATGAAATATGATGTCCCTATATTATTATAGGATTTCATTTCACTGTCAAACAGTCGTTTCACTTTTAAAGATTCAAGTGTTCAAGTAAGTTCAAGAAAAAATTTCAAAATAAGAAGAAAGAAATATGTATGCAACAATATATTGCCATAATAATTGCGATTCCTACAAAACATTGTGATAAGTTACAGTAAAAATTACTCGCGAACGAATTCAAAATCACCCAAAATGTATTGAAAACTTTATTTCAAATCTTTTACTCCATAATCTTTAGAAAAAATTTTTCTTTAAAACTTTGTTTGACTGTTATTTTTGAAATATATATTTGCGTTTGCTAGGTACTTAATGTGTATTACATTTCTCCAATTACTACTAAACAAACAAGTAGCCAGATCGAACCGTTAGTACTCGTAAAATATTTCACTGGTATACGGTAAATTAGGCAGCTTCTACATGAAAACACTTGGCATATCGAAAGAAATTTCCACGCAGCAAACTAGACAATTAACGCCGAAATTTCGTGCCCGCGTGCTCTGCGAATTGATTAGCAATGGACGTTTGTTTTTCGCAACAAAAACTTTCCAGGATACGAAACACATAGTCTTAATTGTAATCTAATGAGTTCAATCTGAACTTAAATCAATCATCTCGATTTTATTGCTCCTCCGCCGTTGTTTAGATAAATAAGAGTCGCCAAATGATCAAAAGAAACAATAATGTATAAGGTAATAAAATCAAATATTAAAATAATACCGTTTCGGGAATTCATTCGTTGAAATAAAAACATCATTCAGATTACTAAGCAATTAGAAGTTGATATGATTTAATATCTTAATATTTTTAAAAACGATAATAAATCTGTCTATCTATATACCTGAATATTTTACAGCATTTAAAGTGCTTTCATCGATATTTCACTGTTCCTTATTACAGATATTTTATATTTCCTGCTTTCCTTCTGAGTTATTTACACATATTTTTAAGCATATAAATAACTTTCTATAAATACTTTCATTTGATTCATTAATAATGCATTATAGACACTTGAATCGCATTTCAATTCATGCATTATTAGTGGGAGAACAGAAAACCAACGACTCTAATGGGAGCTCAACATGCTGCAGTGGAGTAGCTTAGTCTATAGTCAGCCAGGAGCGTTCAATTCATCTAAGATTAGCGAATTCCGGAAACTTTGTCTGGAACCATTGTTCCCATAATGCGCTTTCATTGATCTGTATATCTATATAGATATTCCCATCGGCTTTTATCAATATTAATTAATGTATTACTAGAGTTTGAAACTTTATACCTCAATTTATCAAGGACTTTGGCTCGAAAAACTTGATAAAAAGGAAAGAAAAAGGAGAAAATAAGTGTAGGTAATGAAGTTTGAGAGGAGATAATTTTAATCGAAAAGCTGGATATCTAAATAGAAAATATTTTGATGTAGATAATTATTATTTATATAAAACTGTTTGAGATGTTTCTGAGACAGAAAGTTTGAACATTCGTATTTAAAATCTAAAAAAGTAGGATTTCGTACATAAGATTTTAAAATTCAGAATCTTAACAAAGATTAATTTATTTTTATTTCTTAAAATCTGTTTGAAGCATATTGAACTGTAATACAAAAAATTCATTCAAAAGCGAATACACGTTGAACTTCGAAAAATTCAAATTCGATTGAAGAAAAATAAAGAAGAAAAAAAAACACTTTTACGTTTAGAACTATTTAAAACAATTTGTTACCAATTTAATAAAATCGAAAAATCATTTTTCCAGTACAGAATCTGTCAATGTTAACGAAAAAGTAATAATAAAGGATTTAAAAATCCAGTAAATACTTTTCAAAGATACAAAGTTATAACAGAATTTCCATTTTACAACTTGTCAGGAGAAATTTGTAAAAATAAATATTCGAGACCTTGGAATATATAATCCTGTATTTGAAGACTTGGAAGTCCGGAACCTAAGCAGAGACATTTTTTTCCAGAAAAGTTTTTTTTTTTCAAATATTTGTGATATGAATTTAGACTAAGGTGCATGTCTAGGTAGAGGGAAAAAAATTTGACAACAACAAAATGAACAAGAAATTTAAAAGTTCTTTTAAAATCAAAAGAAATACCTACTCTATTATAAACTATTGATTATAAATCGCTATAATCATAAAAACAATTTATTTGATGATTTATCTGTACATTTTTACGAAAGAAACAGAATTTCAAAACTTGTATTTAGAAATACCCAAGTTATAACGGACAAATCATAGTTTCAAAATGCTTATGGAAAATACTTGTGTAAATGCATATTCAGAAAAAAAAATGTGATAACGGATTCAAAGATTCGAAAATTTCGAACCTAAAGGAAAATTTCTTTTCAAATTAAAAAGACACCTTTTTTTATTAATATTGAGTAGTAATTGTAAAAATAGATGTAGAGGTTAAAGCATATCAAAAATCAGACACTAAAAATAGAATTACATAAAAGAGAACATGAAATAAAAAAAAAATAAAAAAAAAATAATAAAAAAAAAAATATAGTATAGTGGAGCTTAAAAACTATAATCTAACGATTGATTACAAATCATAAAAATTAGAAAAAATTATTTTTTCTTCCATTGATCTGTAAATAATAATAAAAATTTTTTAATGCAGGATTTCAAAACTTCATAACTACAAAGTTACAAAGCTATGAAGAAAAAATTCCCGTCCCTCAAAACTTCCAAAAAGTATTTTTGAAAACGCATATTCAAGCTGTATAAAAGTATGTCATCTCGTAATATACAAGTTGGGAATTCAGAATCTGAGTAAGGATATTTTTCATAAGTCAGAAAAACCTTCATAACTTATATCAGTTAGTAATAAAAACAAAAAATGAGTTTAAATGTTGTAGAAAAAGTGAATGTTCGCCGTATAAAAAAGGTATTTGAAATTCTGAAGAGTACACAAAAAAGTTAAAAAACATTGAAGATTATTAAGTCACAAATCATCAAAGTTGAAAAAAAATTTTTTTACATCAACCGATCTGTAATGGCTAACTAAAAAGTTAAAAGTAACGAATTAAAAAATTTGGAATATAAAGAGGACAAGGTTATGACACAAAATTTGGGTTTCCGAATATTTTCAAGAAACTGAAGAGTCATAGTTGTACATACAAAAATCTGAAATTCGAAAAAAAAACTCCTTTCACAATTTTAATTCAATACCATGGGCAAAAACCTACAGAAAATAATTACAACCATATGTACGAACAATAAGTAACTTCAAATTCGATAAATAAAATCCAATAAAAGTTCATTTACTGCTCCAAATGAACGAAACCACGAACTCTTAGCGCAAAAAATAATTAGAGTCTGGAAAATCCTTAATCAAAAACATTGAAATTCGATGCATGAATGATTGTATTTCTGTTTCCAGTTCGTCAAATTCATCCCAAGTTTATTTCCAATGTTCATAAAAAATACAACTCAAAAAGACAAAGCTTTCATTATTTTAATTACTGAAATAACAGATCACGGATTTTAATTATTTTAAATTAATGTAGGGTGAAAACAATAGAAGATAAGAAGCCGTTATGAAGAGAGCAAAAGGAAGAAATTCTGTGAAACGACAAAAGTAGCAGCTTAGAAAACTTTTGATGAAAAAGTTCCGAGTGTTGAGTATCAGGGAAGAGGGAAAAAGTACCTAAAGTTCACAATGGAAAGGCGAAGCTTGAGATTACTGCAAAAGACCATTTTTATATGAAAAAATATCCGCGCGAAAAATTTATTCTCATGTTCATTTCGTTTGATATTTTAGATCATCGTACTTACCTATTCTTTGTTTCAGTAAAATTATCTATTTATTACCACAAAATTGGTACGAACATTTTTTTTTGGGGTCATTTAGACTTTGGATAAAATTTTAATGTTGAACGATTACTTTATTCATAACTAGTTTTGCATAGTTTAGTACATCATTCGTTAAATTTTTTATCATATTATCATATGATAATATCAAATTAAATTTAATCAATTATTTTATTCTGTATCGTGATTGATGTATTTAAAATTGTGAAGAATGAAGCTTGCTCTTTTTTCAAGCGATAATCATTAAAACAAAAATGAAATTTTGCAAAAATCTCTTCGTCACAACTAACCCTTTAAGGCGACACAGAGGCCATTTTCTTCGTCTCTTTCTTCCTATCATCCGCTTTCCGTTCCGTGCGTCTTTCTCGCTCTTCAGCAGTCTCCGTGTCCCCTTAAGTCAATTACGCTTTAAGTATATTTACAAATTAGTCTTTGTTGTGAGATTTTAAACAGCTTCTGCAGATGATTATTTGTGAAAGAAAGATCAACATTGTAACTTTAGTTTTCTAGACTTAAAATACGAATAAATAACTAAAAACAAAAATACCATGTACAAATATAAATGAAAGAAGTGGGACAGTGCTCATTTCCAAGTTCGCTTTTTGGCTTCATGATTGCCTGGTGAACCCTAAATTCCTCCTTTTTTAACGTAAAACCGTAAATGAGGAATTTCCACTGTACATTCTCAATGCATTAGCGTAAACTCGAGTGAATTTCGCATCATTTCGCCACAACGAAGGCCAGTTGCCGACCACTGTCGATACGCTGGCAGCAGAAATTATACCTGCCGATCCTGGGTTTAAACAGTTCCCGTGCCGAGTTTGAGCTCTGTTTATTCTCCTTGGCATAACTGGATGTGAAACCTCTGTACATACTGACTGTGTGTGCGATGTTACAGTGTAAAGGCACACTGTACGTCGGGATACTCAAAATGGATTGACAGTGAAAAGCGTTATTGTTTTGAAAAATCAACACGAAAAACTCATGTTACTAAATTCTTGTACAAAATATATCCAACGATCGGGGAAAATTTCGATAAAATCTGAACTTAAAATTTTCTGGGCAACATATAAGATTTTTCAATGTCAAATGCCATTTTTAATGAGTATCAACATTTGATATAACGATGAATATTATTCAGAATAATTATAATTTATTCCTGTTTTAGTGTGAGGTAATATTTTCAGTGTTTTATATGTCAATAAATCGGAATATCAAATATAAATCGAGGATTACTCACCGATTAAGTCGTATAGTTTTTTTGTTCTCTCGCACCATTAGCGCTCGTTCCCAAAAATGCACGGCTTCTGGTAAAATAGTATTCTGTGAAACAATAAAAATCCTGTATAAATAATTCCGTCCACGTTTGCTACATAAATTTTTCGAGGGTTGAAAGAAGTGGCACCGAAATGCGGAAAATACGATTTACTAGAAAAAGTCGTCATTCAAGAGGAGCAACACTGGGACATTAGAAACATGTGTTTCGAAACGAGAATTTGATGATTTATACTAATGTTTTCCGTATGAATGAATTTTGGCTTTTCCTGTAGCGTTACATTGAAATTCAATCAGAAATGATAATTATTTTTAATCATCAAAAGGAAAAAAATGCTTCCATTGCAATTCATTCATTTGTAGAAGAATAAATGCATAGATGAAATTTTTCTCACAGTGACCACAAAAATTCATTCATTGAACTCACTTAATATAGATTGAAATATAAATATAAAAATCCTTCTTCATTTATCCATTTATCCTTTTTCAAATCATGCAAAAACACTACATGAACTTCAAAGAAAAAAAATTGAATTGTTGTAAAATGAAAAATAAAATTCATTATCGTGGAAAATTTATTTTTCAAAAGGTAAAACTGTAACTGTATATCCTATTTCGCATCTAATAATTGAATTAATATTGATGAAAAACGAAGAAATTTTAAAAGCTCATTCCCACACGAATTTCAGAAAAATATATCATACCTACATTTTGAATTGTATCCTAATAACTGATTTTATGATTACTACAATGAAAGAAATCATTCTTGTTATTCGAATTATAAATTATTAAATTAGCAAAAGGCATTTTATACATAACCATCATTTTCAAATCATGCAAAAACACTACATGAATAGAAAAAAAAAAAAATAATGAAAATTATGGAAAATTTTTTTTCCGACAGATAAAACTAAAACTAAATGTCTTTTTTTCTGATAATTAAATTGGCATTGCGAAAAAAATATAATTGAAATGCCACTTTTCACACGAATCTCAGAAAAAAAGTATATATCAAACCTTCTTTTCTAGGTGTATCTATTTTTACAATAATTACAATTAAAAAAAGTAACTTTCATCCAACTAAAAAATTATATAATTAAAAATTTGATTATAATTACAATCAAAGAAAAAAACTAGTTTGCGAGCTTAAATACTCGCGAAAGAAGTGTAAATTCTCACGGCAAACAACTGCAAATTTAATTGAACATAAAAAAAAGTTCGTTTAATTTTATGAAAAAATCAAGTAAAGAAACTATTAAAACTAAAGCATGAACTGCGTTTCAAACTGTAACTTGAAACTGATCAGATTGAAATTGGAATTTTGAACGAGTGAAATTCAAATCTAAATTTGAAATTTGACGACAAAGATTCACTTTCCTTCCACATCTCAAATCGTACAGAATACATGCAATGCGCAAGAAAAGTAAATCTTCGTCGTCAAATTTCAAATTTAGATTAGAATTTCACTCGTTTAAAATTCCGATTTCAATTCAATCAGTTTCAAGCTACAGTTTTGAACTTCATGTTTTGGTGTTAATGGTTTCTTTAGTTGTTTTTCTTACAAAATTGAAACTTTCTTTTATATTTAAATAAACTTGCAGTAGTTCGCCGTGAGAAGCTTCACTTCTCTCGCGAGTTTTTAAAGTTACACCAGTTATTGTTTATCATTTTACGATAGATATTTATGATTAATATTGTATTTCATCAAATGACTTTTGTCATCTGAAAGTCTTCCTTAAAACGATAAACATATAACACTAGGAATCGAATAAAAACGCATAGGAAGAAAAATAGAATTCATGTGACAGATCACAATAATTATTTATGGAACATAATAAATCCTTCATTATAAAACAATTTTTTCAATGGCCACTTTTATTTTCCAATCATGAAAAGCTAAGTAAAATCGACTCGAATAAATATATTTCCAAGTTCATATCCTTTGGAAATCATATTACCAAAAATCATGTATCGAACAAAAAGGCAGCGTTGTTAAGAATTTATAACATGGTGTTGAGTGCAGCGGAAGTTCTATTGGGGCTATTTTGGCTCTCGGGTGAACCACGTCAGCATGGGCTCATCGAATAAATCCTTGTTTAAAGTCCATTACCGTTTATTTTTCGAGAATAAGTTCCTGGCCATTCCTTGCTTTGCCGGCAATGTCTCGAAATGGCTAATAGCCAGGCGAAATAAACGTGTACCTATTACCTACCTCGGGGCGTTCTCAAAGTACGCCCTAAAGAAAATAAGTAAGCGTTCTTCCTCGTTGAATTTTAATTAACTTAGGACTTAGGTGGGATAAATTCTTAAAAATTATACCAAAATAAATATTTTCAACCTCATTAACTCATTAAAATAATAGCGAGTAATAGTTTGAAATCTGATTGTTACGAAAGAGGACGAAACGTAAAGATTTCTTAATGCATGTTCAGAGGGTAAAAAACAAAATTTCCTGGTTTTTACTTGTCTAGAATGCTCTATTCCAGTCACTCTTGTTCACTGATAAAAAATCTGCTGCATCAATCAACCCGAAATTTCATCCCAGATATGCTGCCCTTTGAAAAAACGTCACGTAATTTTTTACTTCACTCGCAATTCACTAGACCCACGTGGAACTCCATTTTTCACAAGGCCGTTAATCAGACAAGATAAAGCGGGCGTTATATTAAGTTCGTGTCAGAAATGCTAAAGCAGCGACGCGAGTGTTGCGCAGCAAAATCTGAATTTGACGTCGGGGCGGCGAAAGAATGTTTGGGCGCATTTTTCGAGCCGTTACGCACAATTTCCGCTCTGGATAAATCTATGACGTTGACGCTTGGTAGGAAAACACCGAAAGGAATAACGCCCGTTATTTCCCGTCGAATAAACTGTCGATGTTGTCGTTCGGCTTGTGCTTTTATTCGCTGTAAAAATCGATTCGCGCCCGGTTTACGAACGGTCGGGAAACGGAAATCTCTGTTGTTCAATGATACGATTATTGGAGGGTAACACGGAGGAAAGTTGACATAACTTTTTTAAAAGTCAATTTTTTTTTTCATTTTCGACTTTTCTTGACAAAAGCTGATATGTACTCTGCGGTGAAAAATTCTTTGGACACTCGATTTTTTTTATATTTTATGAGAAAACAAATGCTACAATATTTGAAAGAAATTTGTAAATATTGATATTAACATGTTATTTTTACTGTTATAATTAATAAATAGACAACATGAAGAGTTTGCCAAGTTGATATCATTTTGGACTTATACGCCGCAGAAATTTTTCAGTTTTTAGTTCTCATTTTAAGTGCAACTGTTTAACATGGAAAAAGACATGTTGTATTAAAGGGATATTTTTTGATGAAGTCAGCCAGGTCAACAGAGTGAAAAAAATCATGTAAGAAGAAAAAAAAAACAATTCAGCGCTACAGTACTCTTTTGCGGAACTCTTTTACCATTTTGAAAGAAGATAAAAATGAACTTGAAAAATAAGAAGTAAAAAATTGAAAATCGTCTACTACACCAAATGAAACAGCATCGATCTCCCAGTCAAATTAATCTGCATTAGTCTAAATAATAGATAAATTAATAATTTTAAATAATCAATTCAAAAAAGTTGAAACTTTATCAAAAGTATATCTCAAGTCTTAAAAGTATTATCTAATGCAAAATTCATATTTTTTAATGATAAAAATGTTTGATATACTTCTTTTGATTTTTCTGTAACTGCCTCATTTCATAAACAAATTGATGTTGAGTAAAATACACTTCTTGTTAACAGTATTAGTTAAAATTTCTTGTACAGTGAGAATAAACATGTACGTCTTTGTAGTTGGTAGGAAATCGCTATGATTTTTTTTCTGACAAGCTGAATTGCCAAACAGTTTGAAAAGTTAGAAAATTTTTCACAGTTTGTTAGTAAGGAAATTTCTATAATTCCGAAAATTTTCAAGAGTTCGACAGTTTTTCAATAGTTTGCAGAATATTAAAAACAAAGTAGCTTGTAAAATTTTTTACTTTTTTGACATTTATTTCCGAATTTGACTATTTAAACGTTTTCAACAGTATAAACAGTTTTTACAGTAGACACATTGATAGTTTTTTTTTCAATGATTTCAATTCAACCGATTGTGAGAGTCAAAACTTTCAATATCGTCGTCAACAGTTTCGAAAAATAATAATGATCAGGGCAATCAAAAATATTTTTTTTAATGAAGAATATTTAAATAAATATTTTGGCTGTAAATGAATATCATATTTATTAAATATATTTCGTCAATATTCCAGTTTATGGAAAATATTTCTGACTCTTTTGCCCTCGAAAATGAATGAATCTTGCGATTTGACAGACGAAAAGTAAAAAAAGAATGTAATTTAGTGCTGCTTTTAGTTTTTTTTCCTTGTATCAATTAAAAAACTTCGTTTGGTATATAGCCAATGAAATTTTCATTGGTTGCATGAAACACTTTTTCCGTGTTTTACAAAATTAAAATCTCGATCAACACGAAACGCTAAAAATTAAAGAAAGTTCTTCGAATTTTATCAAACGAATTGTGGCTACATATACTAAATTAATGATCTTTGATGATCAACGAAGATTATTATTTTTTATTTTCAGAAATCTTTTTCAGTATGTAATATTATACTGCAATTAAGGAAAAAGATCAAAGTGTACGATGGTTCAATAAATTGAAGTATCCATGGAATTTTAGAAATAATGAAGAAATATAATTATTCAACATCCGTCATTAACACTCATGCTTTTTTTCGTGAATAGTTGATAAATATTTTGCGTTTTTTTGTGAATATTTTCGGTTGCCCTGATTATGCTCAATAATAAATTTTAAAAATCCTAGACACTTCCGATCAATTCTCAAAATTACGAGGCAATGCAACGACCTTGCTCAGAAATTTATAATGTTTTCATAAATGAGCTCCTCCTCGGAGTAAAAATGTATTAAAAATTATTCCAGAATTCATCTACTCTACTCAGGATTCCCTAAAATTACGCAATAGCTCAACAAAATTCTATACAAAGGAACAATGCAACATGATACCATATACTTATTTTCAAAAAACCGTCTTCACGTCTGATAATGAAGCAAAATTTGGTATTCAGCACGGTAGCTTAGTTGAAAACGGTGTCAGAAATGAGTGCACGAAAGGAAACGCCGGGGAATTTAGCGAGCCACTGATAAGGAGACACGTTATATCGTGGTAACAGGTACAGCGTCCTCTAGTTCGTGATGATAAATGTGATAAATGTACGACGAGATCGCAGTTGTAAAAAGGAAGTGGAAAATGAAGAGTGGCAATCTGATGGAAAAGCTATTCAAATGCACGAGGGTTCTAAAATGACGACACGAAAAATTCTTAACATGAAAGTATGAAACCTTTTCATGTTTTTAGAGCGAGTACGTCGTACAACGGAAGATTAAATCAATGCTTTTGAAGTACAGTGGGAAACCACGAAAAATATCTACTGTGTTCATGCTTTTGGAGTTTCGGTTCTATAAGATTTGGAGCTTCAAATCTAGCGCAACTCTTCCATGTAAAGCATGTAATTTGAGAAATTCATAAACTCCAAGATTCTAAAATTTCTGAAAATATGTTACAGCAATCATACAAAAAAAGTTTCAATGAAAGGCGTGGCTACAACAAAAGCCTACATTTTTAAACCTTTCAGATAGCTAATAAATAATTGATCTGTGAGATGATGAATAACTTCACTGCCAACTTCACAGTGTATTTTGAAAGACAAAATGAGCACGAGCAGACAAAGGTTTAATTATGAGAGCGCTTTATACTCTGCATTCATAAGAAAATTCACAACGTCGCAGTGGAATAACAAATGGAGCTGAATTTCCCTAGAGTGACGTCATTTTGATGAAAGTGCTTCGCCTGTTACATTCCGTACACAGCTTTTTTCTTGCATAATACAATTTTCCTTTTCACTTGAAAAAATTCACAGCTTCTGGGAAATTCAAGATAAATTTTTTGCAACATTCATCTTACTTTTTTGCTTAAATGTGAAGTCGAAAATTTTACTCTTGTGAAGGAAAAGAGAGATGTTGAGATAATTCAAAGATTATAGGCGAATGCTTCATTTTTGAGATATTCTTTTAAAATCTGAAAACCCTATTACGAATTCAAAAAAATGTACGCACATTGAAAATTTTTTTTAAACTTGGAAGAACGATAAAAAAAGTGAAATATTCATAATATTCTGAAATAAGTTTTTACAATTAATTGTCGCAAGAAATTTCAACAAGAAAAACTTTCGAAAAAAAGGACCCCCTTTGGATTTGAACCCCTTGAAAACATTTCAGACCAGTCATCTTCATCTCATCAATATAAATTTTTGGTTGTCTCGAAGTATTGTAACTCAGTTAATCTTGTCAAGTTAAGCTAACCAAACTGGCCATTTTAACGGACTTCACACGGCCAGTTAGATCTTAGCATCAAATGCAAATTTCAGGCAATTTAAAATTCAGATGCAATTAGATCCATTTACTCTGCGAGTCATAATTATTCGAAAAAAAAGAGCGAAAAAAATCGTGCGGTTATGTAAATATCTGACAAGAGCTGCTAATATTTGTAATGGTCTATTCTTTAACGAGGGTAGAAAGAGGACCTTGTTTTCTTTTCAACAAATCTAGCCGTAGAAAAAACCAGAATTTCTCTACCAATTAGGTATTTATCATTTTTTGAGCCGCTTTCCAAACTTATCACTATTGAAAATACTTCCTAAAATGATTTTCACTATCAGAAATATTCGCTATTCGAATCTCCAAGAGTTATTTTCCTGATTTTTAGTAATACACATATTTTAAGATTCGAAGAATCATGAAGAATCTTTGATCAAAGTGTAAAAATGTATGAATTTCGTAAATCAACCGTTAATGCGAAGTTCAATATTTTAATTAAAACATTAAACAAGAACTGAATTTTTCAAATAAACAAACGTAGGAAATATGTAAGATTTTTCAATTCAAACGTTTTTTTGACAGTTTTCGTTTTTTATTTGTCTAATACGATACTCTACAATAGTTCATCTAAACTCTAAGATATAAAATTCTAAATGAATCATTTACTAGGTGTATAGCTAAAATCACAAATTTCAAATGAAAAGTTTTTCTAAATGGCCCAATTCATTTGAAAAGTTTTTTCCATTTGTCAATTGAAAAGAAGAATTTCATATGTTGTTGATTTTAAATGAAATTTTCTGCTATTTCGTACATTTATCATCCAACACTAACGATAAAAGCTATAATAAGTTTTAAAGTTTCAAAGCTTTGTTTAAATATGGTCACAAATATTTCAATTATTACAAAAAACTCCAATTTCCCACGAAGAAAAGCGTAACACAAAATTTCTTGTTCTTATTTCATTGAAAACTTTTATCCCGAAGGTTAGCATCAGTTAGCATGTAAAACTATGCAGACTACACAATCTTGAGTTTATTAAAATCAATTTGACAACATGTGTTATATTCTTTATACATACAATATTATATGAAATCAATTTTTTACAAAGGACTTTTTTATTTCAGAATTACGAAAAAAATTGTTACATTGAGTTTGATATTTATTATTGTTATCAAATTTACATGTTTGAATAATTTAGAAAGTAATACAAGGCTGAGTTTTCTTTTTCTTAAATAGAAGTGAAAAATTTCAAATCTCTCCTTTGAAAGCTAGAACATGATTGATACTATTTGATTTCAATTTTTATTTTGCTATTTGATTTATTAAAATAAAAGGCTCGCAACGTAGGCTAAAAAAATGTGAATCTTAGAGCACTAGAAATCATGTGCCTGAAGTTCCAAACGTTCAAAATTAAACGAAAAAATTTCATAAGTTAATATAGGAGAAAAAACTTTATAGCTGCTTTTAAAGACTTTTTGTTCGTATCAGCAAACTTGATGCTCTTCAAAAAAAATATTCGTCACATTTTCCATCATCATGAAATTCAAAAAATTCATATATTTTTTTTTCGTTTAATTTTTAACGTTTGTAACTTCAGGTACATAATCAATAAAAAAATTGAATTGTATAGTTGTAATAATTATTTCAAACTTCAATAAAAAAATTCTCATTCAAAACCAGTGGCGACAAGAAAAAACTAGGATCCTCCAAAAAAAGTTTCATAATAGTAAAAAAGTTTCTCTAGTTCAAAAAAGGTTATAAAAGTTAAAGTTGAAGACAACATTTAGACAAAATTTCAACTTCAGAAGTCTATTCTTTAACCATTTTTTGTCACACTATCGAAAAAATTAATCATGAAAAATTATTGTTGCAAAATAACTGTGATGGAAAAGGTATATTTCATTATAGAAAAACAGAAAAATCAATTATAACGTCACTAGATTTTATGAGTGACCAGATAAGCTATATCATTTTTTCAACATCTCTTTCTTTTAACTAATTTTCAAATGTATTTTGATTATTCCATCTCTCAATTTCCATACGTTTTTCCCACTTGCACTGCAAAACTGTCATCACGTTAAACAATAAGTTGCCCAAAATTTACATACGTTTTCATCCTAAGAGGTTATATACCTTTTTGTGCGGCAAAATTGAGGATGGCTTGGAATAACTTTTAAGGTATGTAGCTATTATGCTATGTCACAAAAGTTAAGGTTTTTTATGGTGTATTGTTCACTTGAAAAAACAAGTAATTGTTCTGAAAAAAACATCAACAATTGGCTGCGTTAAGTGCCTTTCCCCGAAACAACTTTTTTTTGAAGAGGCTTGCGGTGACCACGATGCAAGTCGAAAAAGTCAAGTTGAATCAGAAAATCCAAAAAATTTCATTGGTCTAGAAATATATCTAGTTCTTGAACGATCGTTTTTTTAAAGAAAAGTTTTTAAACAGTTTTGGCAGATAAGAATATTTCAATAAAATTTTCAGATCTCGAAAAATTCAAATCTCGGGGAAAACGTTCTTGCATACAGAAAAAACGTAATACTCATTTTTTCAATCATTCAAGAACTAGATACATTCCTACACTAATGTAATTTTTAGGAATTTTTAATGTAACCTAACCTGTTCAACTTGCATTGTCGTCAGCCTCTTCAAAAAAAAAGTTGTTTCGGAGAAAATGCCATAACTCCGCCAATTGTTGATATTTTTTATAAACGAATGCTTGTTTTTTTCAGAGGGAAAATACACTATCAAAAAACAGTAACTTTTGTGTCATAACATTATTATCACATACTTTAAAAGATACTCCAAACCATCCTTAATTTTTCCGTACAAAAAGGTATATAACCCCTTAACTTCCGATTTTAACTTGATTCAAATTTTTTCATACTTTTAAGTCCTAATAGCTATTTATCCTTATTGTAATCCAAAGAACACTAGTCAATAGGGGTCCTGCATCCATTCATAAGGTTTTCAAACCAATCCATTTTTTTCTGTCTATAATGCTGAGGATTGATGATCCAAATCCATTATTAAACAAGATTTAACCAAATGTTTGCCATCTTATGGGAATGGTTTAACACGTGGCGTCGAATCATAAATTCTTCCCGCTTTCAACGTCAGAGACCATTAATTTGCCGGGCAATATATTTCGTTACATGACTGTCACTGACGTCCCGTTCGTAGTTTACGCATAAGCATCAATTTCTGCATGTAGATATTGTGGGATTAATGTAGATGGATACGCGTTTGAGAGCCCTATAGTCTATGACGCCCTTATTAACATATGGATGTGTCGTTTATGCGGCGGCAGATTGAATTTCCACGATTTTCAATGCAGTTTACTCAAGGACATTGGTTATGCCGGCGCATCGGTCACGTAATCGATACGTTTCAGGACTAAAAATGCGTACGGTCTACTTCACGTTTGTTTTGTAACAAACATTTTATCATATAAATATTTTTTCGATTTTTCAGAAAAAAGAGCATACAACTGCATTAAAATGAATTTAAAGGCCTCTTGAAAAATGGCCATTTTTTGAAACATGTTGTGAATGTCAGCATCTACTTAATCAAAGTTCCTTCAACAGTATTTGGGCAAAATGAATCATTCGGGACGAGAAGAGGTCGTTTCGTTTAACGTGACTCTCGAGGGAAGTTTTGATAACGCACTAATAGAGTCCCTCAGGCGAGGCGAGAAAAGCGATATGGCTCCTACTTTTTGACGGGCCATTTTTCTCCCTGCTTCCAGAAATTACCGTTCCTATATTCTGAACGAGAATAAAAACGTGCTCTTAGAGCATTGGAGTAGTCCATGTTTTTCGAAAGCAATGACTCTCACTGCCATGAAAATATCAAATTTCTGTATTCATTTACTGAATTTGGAGTTCAGGGAAATTTCCTAGGCGATTTGAAGCGAAATGACCCGAGTACATAGAACCTATGAGTCAGCTCGTTTGTAAAAAAACTTTATGCTCAGGAAACATGAGTTTTTATGTTCAAGTATGATAACTCGCGTTAAGTTTTTCTTCCAGTTCCCTCGTTTACCCTGTTTTTCGCAAGACCGAGCGATTCCCGCGAGTAATCATGCAAAAAAAACGGCATTGGCAAGTCATCGTTTCGGATTCTCGCGATTTTACGCCATTTCACCGAGTTGCGGTCAAACCCGCGTTTTACGGCGCTGAATTTTCGCTGACGCCAAATACTTTTTCACGCCGATGCTCGTAAACCTTCTTTGCGGAGCTTCTGCTCATTGCTGTTGGGGCGAGATTTACGACAGTTTGGGGAATAGAGAAAGGTCGGGGCGAGGCCAGATAGGTCGGGAATAGTAGTGCAGTTAATATGGCAACTAGCAACAACGTTTAAATCCATTCTTCCTTTTAGAGCGTGAGTTACAACTTCGTTGAAACAATAAAAATTGCCAGTTATGGTTGAACTGATGTATGCTTTGAAAGCAAGAGATATGCGCAGAAATTTTGTGGATTTAGAGTTACTGAGAGAAAAAGGAAAAGGGCTGAAATCTCCGCTGAATCCATGAAAAACCTGCATAGTTTTTTCAACGTCCTTCAAATGAAGAGATTATAAAAAAAAATTCGATTGAGAGATCCGTTACCAGTTGATCAAATTTCAAATATAAATCAATTTTATTTTATATTGCATTGATACAATTTAGAAGACAAATGACATTCAAGATATTTGCATTTACATTGATACAAAAATATCACAAGGTTACATTGAAATATAAATTAGTAAATACAGGGACACGATTCCATAAGCTGGTTCCAACAATGTCATGTTTTAATAGGAATAACGAAGTTTTCGAATGAATCGAGGAGAACATTACCTCAAAGTGCAAAGTAAATGATCTAATAATTTCACTTTAACACGCGCCAAAGTTCTCAAGATAAGCTCCTTGAGTAAGTACCTACTTAATTTTGCTTCAATATCTACATTTTACAATAATTATCGTAGTTTTTCTCTTTCTACTTAATCACAACAGTGTATTTTTTCTTCATGCGCTAAATGACAGCTTGATTATAAATTCTAAAATGTCCTCATTTTTATTTTTTTTTTTTGGCATTCTAAAATTTCTGGTTCGCAGTTTTGCAGGAAAACAATTAGGTGCGTGAAAAATGAAATTTGTGAAAGATTATGAATGTAATCGGCAGTGTAACATTTTGATATCTGGAAAAATAGTATAAAAATTTTCCAGAATTCGTGTTTTTTGACCTATATATAGAAATTCAAACAATGGCATTATTTACTGTAAAACTTTTGTTGCAAAATTTTTAGTTTACTTACAAGAAATATTCTTCTAACTTATTCTTAAGTAATTTACGAACAATTGAAATTTTTTAGTCACTTTTCTTAACCTGAATTATGATGTGGAATTTAAATTAGATATTTTGCACATCGAAGGTGCGAAAAAATGTATGTGATAAAAATTATTTCTTTTCTAATAAAAGCTGCTTAAATGTAAAAATTTCTGTGGTCACTAAACTATTCAAAATTTACAAAATTGTTAAATTTATGTTCGACTCAATAATTCTAAAATAAAAAAACAAAAATAATTAATTCAATTGGTTGAAATCAATAAACTAAAAAATACAAAAGCAAGGAAAAAATTTCAGTACAACATATTTACTTTAATGTATTTCAAATTCAACTAAGAAATTGTAATATGTACCTTTTAAACTCATTATAGTTGTACAGTTCAGAACACAGAAAATAATAAAAATAATGACTTTTTACTTGACTTAAAAATTGAAATTTTACGTAGTTTTCCTATGAAATTTTATTCGAGTTTCGTAGTTGAATTTGGACACGCCAACTATACCAATACACAAACTAAAACTCTAAAAGCAAATTTAAATCGTTCTTCCAAAATATTCAAAATGTTTGAACGTCTTATTTTTATTTGAAATTATTTCGCAACTAACAATAAGCATGTATAAAATATAAACAAAATTTTAATAAAGAAACACTTGGATTTCGATGTCAATTCGATTTCGATCCAGCATTTACCTTTGAAATTATTATGTATAACTTGGATATCGATAAAAAATATAGAAGAAGAATAAAGTTTAGAATAAGTGATTGAAAGTGTTACCAAAAATTGAAAAAAAAAAAAATCACATTTCTAACGTAAGAAACAGTAACATTCTGATTTTATTCATACTGATATTGACTTCATTCAAGTTTTATTAATATCCTAAAACCTTAACATTATTTTTTTTCCCATTCTTTATTCAACACCGTTAGCTTAATATTTATTACCAATTTCATGTCAGTGCAATCCAAAAGAACAACCAAAATTCCATCATTAATAATTATTTGTTTTTAATTTCACAATCAGCATTGAAAATCACATGATGAAAACAAATCTAAAAAAAAAGTCAAAATACAATACCAAAATGACATGGAAAAATGTCTTGCACAAAACTCTAGGCAGAATTTTCATCATTCGTATTTCGCGTGACTCGTGCAATGATATAAAAAAAAAACATAAATGTCTGCACACATTTCATGAATAATTTTTTTTCCAACTTGATGGAAAAGGTTCGATAACTTCATGCAATATAACGTCGCAAAAAGTGACGTCTCATTCCATTTCAGCATGCACACGTATTCCTATCGATTGCCCATCTAAGCATTCACATGAATCGTTTATCCAAATGATTTCTAGGATAATTTTTTTCATTGAAAACTCTGCTCTGTTAGTTAAACTGCAATATGAATATTCCATCGAATCATTTTTGAAGTCAATCATAATTACATCAGACAAAAGCAGGAAAATTTCGAAAAATATGAATTATTTCCGAATACTTACATTGATGAGATCGAACTTCTCGCTATCCAGGCTGAAACAGAAAAAATTTATCTAAATTATTTACTATTCAAAAACAAAGTCAACCTCTAAATCTCTTCTTCTTTTCCGACATTTAATTTGAAAATGAATAAATAAATAGGGCACTTATGCTTTCCAACAATTTTGTGTGAGATAATGAAAATACTGAAAAGTATACTCATAATGATGCGCCACTCCTTCCCTCATTAAATTGTCTCTCTTCAAAACATAATTATAAATATTTGATGCTTCGAAACGTAAACTATTCATTTCATATATACCCAAAACAATACTCCATTCGAACATAACCCAACGCTCAGTTTCCAAAGCTTCTACATTCATTAAATAAATCCTCTCTTTATGCCAGTCACCGGAAAATTTGCTGCTTGGAGTATTTCACTTCGTCTCTAAGAACGCATTTATTTCAGCTCGAGACGAAAAATAATCAAAACTTGGACTGGAGATGGAGAAGAAAATGATAAAGCGGATACTGAACTTTTCTCCCAAATGACCATTAACCATGCAATTAAAATTGGACGTACGCTTGCAACCGTTTAATTTCCGCAACTTTCCTTATTTCAGGTAACGGATCAATTCCGAGCTTTGCAACCCACCTTTCGCGTTCGCTCGCTTCGCTGATGTATATCTCATCACGTGCAAAAACGTAGAGTGTTCATTTTGCGCTCCGGACCTCAGAGATTCGTATAGTTTCGGACCGTGCTATTCATACGTACGTTTTTCCAGAATTCGCGTCTTTGATGGGAGTTTTTGCAGATGGACGTTACCAAAAAAGAGGCATTGGTATAGAATGATATTTTGGAATATCATTCAATCATTACAATGATCGTTCAGAAAAAGAAGAAAAAGGTGAAACTTCACTTATTGCAATTTCTGGATTCTATGTTTAGGAACTACATGACAAGAACACAACAATCACAAGCTTTTTTTAATTTAAATGATTGAAAACTATATAACCAAGATTATTCGACAATTGCATAAGTTGAATTGGGTAATGAAGATAAAAATATGACAACATTGCATTACAATACTACTGTTAAGTTAGTTCAATAATGAAAATATATGCAAAATATGAAGATCTACCAAATATGTGTATAACTAAATCAACATTCAATTTTTTGACATTTCGATTACACTTCTTTACAAATTGCATCCCTGTGACAGAAACAATAATTTTAAAAGTAACTTTATTTAAAATGTTAGTGTAATTTTTAGAATTGTTCAGAACATTATCCACGAGTTGTATCATGATGAAAAAAAAACTAATTTCTTTTAGCAGTTAAACATTTAATAACTCACAACATTATTTTTGTTAAAAATAACTTGCACTATCCTAATTCACATTGTCAAAAATTATGCCAGGAGCCTGGTGCGAAATTGCCGAGCTAGAGCAAAATTACGAGTTTTATCGTACCCACCGCTAATTGCTCTTACAATTTATTTGTCGCCTTCATATTCTGCGGAATATCACGGCACCCCGCACGCAGAGCCACCAAGGCCCGTAAGTAACCGCACTAAATTATCCCTAATCAGTGACTTTTGTCGCCCGTTGCGATAGTTGAAGTGCGTTATGAACGTCTTTGCCTGCGACTTATCACCACCAGTAGTTATGATAGAGATAATAATGCTTTGCTACATACGCTCAATCTAAGCCTTTTTATGAAAGTTGTGAAATACAAGAGAGTATAAAAGCTGTTTTTTATGGAAATCATGAAATAGAGAGCTAATTGTTATAAATAATAGCAGCTGAAATTATATCTGTAAATAATATTCACACCACTTTCACATTAAGATTCCGAATTCGATAAAAAAAATATAGTTGAAGGATGATGCTCAAAAAAATGAAATCATTTGTTCAAATTTTGTAAGCTATCGTCATTAGAAATCTGTATTTTATAGAATGAAGAATTTGTTTGAATCAGAAGAATGTCAAACTAGAAAACTGAAAATATGTTATTACTTTTTTTTTCGCATTATAATGCGTAAAAATACGTGTGTCAAAGTAACACATTTATATAAAATACTTAATAATTAGAATTACCATAACAGAAAATTCAAGCAATCTCTCATTACTCTATCAATCCAAAATTTCATATAAAAAATCTAATACCGTAAATTTCTAATAATTTTATTCCGGAAATTTCCTAAAAACTGACCATTAATATATTCCGCAATTCCCGAAATCCAATCCATTTAAAAACTCTTCTTGAATTACTTCTCTCCCCATTTTTAAAAAACGAAAAGAAAGAGAATTCTTTTCTCGTAAAATAAAAAATCAAGGAAAAAAATATATACAGACTTCATTTAAAAAACAAAAATCCTCTGGAAAAATAAAGATGCTTTCATGGAGATAATACTCCAAGGGTGTTTTCTTTGAGACGCGAAAGACAAAAGCGACGCGTGAAAAAGAAAGCCTCCTTAAAAACACACCTTGGTTTTCTTTTCGTCCCTTGGTTCATTAATTGCCGCGGTTTTGAAGCGTGAATTTTTTTGAGGAAAGTGCTTTCGGTAAATAGCGGAAAAGGCGACACTGTGGTTGAGAATGACTGTAAACCGATAAGATGCAATGTTCTCTTTTGTGGCGCAACGACGTTTTAAAAGCCTCCAGACAACGCGCGTGGGGTACGCTTTTATATAAAGTGGAATCCAACTACGTTGCGTGAGTGAACTTAATTTCAGTAGCGACGAAAACATACTTTTGTTGCAGAATTCTAAATAAAATTTTTTCTACACATAGTGAAGAAGTTGCAAGAATTTTATGTGAAACTTCAAAATTTGAACGAGGCTCTTTTTTTAATAAAATACAGATTTTTCAATTCAATTTATTAATTAGTTCATAGTTTGTTAATTTTTTTTTTTTTATATACAACAAACATTTTAATTCAATAACAAGAAAAATTTTCACTACAGTGGAAATTTTGAATATCTCTAGATAATGATTTTAAAGTTCGTCAAATAAAAATTTCAAAGTCATTTTTAACGCAAAAGTATTTTTTTCAATACGAAATTGATAAGTTGAAGTTCAACAATCAAATCGTCAAAAATAAGATGTCAATTTTAAGTTTCAGTAATTAATTATCAAATGAGATTCTGAGCGAGTTTTTTAAATTGTATTTTCCTAACAATAAGCTCTAAGACATCAATATTGACAATTCAGATAACCTTAATATTTCCAAATAAGGGCAGTACTAATCTTGATTGTAAATTTCATGAATATGAAGCGAGAGTCCAGAAACTTTATAAAACATATGAAAAAAAATTTTTTTATCTCATTTCCTTGTTTCAAGTATGAATATCATTTGATTTTGAGAAAATGCTCATGACATAGTCTTATTCTCTACACAAAAAACTGAAATTTTTAAGAAATTCGAGAAACAGAAATTCTAGATTACGTGATTTCTCTTGTTGAAAATAAAATATTGTGTAGTACACATTTTCTAGATTTTCATAATTATTCCTGTTTCTAACTTTTTGAAATAAAAGTTTCTTTACATTAGTATTACTCTTATGATCACATACATATTTGAACAGTGTAACTGGAAAATACAACAATTTGAATTCGAAGACTTTTTCCCAGAATATTTCTGACCTTAAAAAATAAACCTCAGATGAACGAATTCGTGCATTACCAACTATATTTATTAAAATACTAAAAAAAATTATCAGAGGAAAACGAATTTACAGTTTTGTATTATATACCATAATCACGAGTTGCATATTTAAAAAATCAAGAAACGAATAAATATTGTTCCAAAATATACATTTTGAAAAAAGAAAATTTAAGTTACTTTTAATCGAGAGCTTTCAAACCTTCGAGGATGAATATTGTCCAAATTGACTTTTTTGATTTTATAAAATAATTTTAAGGAAAAAATTATCAATTCAGTAGTAATTGAAAATATATCAAATATTTGTGAAACGTAAGTAACAAAAGAAAAAAAAAGGAAAAAAAATCATTATATCATCGCCGTTAAGCTTCACACTTTCACATTGAAAAATTAAGGTTTTTGTCATTGCTCATTGAATTTCAAAATTTCCGGGTAATATATACAGAAGTAAGAAAATTAGTGAATTGTTTTTTATATAATTGTATTTGACAAAATTTTATTCATCATTTATAAATGTAGGAGAACGTAGAATCTTTATTATCTTAACAAACAAGTTTGCTCTGAAATTGAATATGAAATTGCAGTAATCAATACTACACAGAACTTATCCGATTCTTGATATATTTAAATTCAAAAACCTATAAAAAAATTAATAATTTGGACACTGTATGCATAACACAAACAATCTGATTTTTCAAAAAACTTTATAATACACATACATAATTGAATTTTTTATGCACGAGGTAAGTCTAATGTTAATTGATGACAAAAATTTTTTCAGATATTATTTGAACTTGTATATCAAAAGCTTATAACCATGTTTCCAAAGAATGGAGATTACAATTATTTTACATATAATTAAAAATGCTAGCCTTTTCTCGACAGCACAAATAAAAAAAAAATAAAAAATTAACAAGTTGTACTTATGATTTTTACTCGAGTTTCTCAAATGCAATGTTTTCAAAAGTACATCTTGAAGTTCAAAACTTTGAATCGGAATGGAATAACCAAATACTAACAATCACTCACTCATGAATTTAGTAAATCAGCTGTATACTTTGCGAAAATCGTCATAAAGTGATTTACAGAATTTAGTGTTGAACTGCGCAAAGTAATTTTATCAAATTCAGATTATTCATGCATATTTGAATGAAAAATGCGATTCTTTTTTCAAATAAGAACGAAATCATATTTTTCACTATTTCTCATAGTTTAAATAAACGACGAGTTATAAAAATCCAGAACCCCATTGAGTGTTCCAGGAAACTTGGAATTTTTTTCTTCCTTTTTTTTTTTTTTTTTTTTTTTTTTTGATCATAAACAAATATGTATATGCGTGGGCGCATACATTCATAGAAGCTCAGCCGTGAGTTATGACGTCCAGAGAGGTGCAGTGGGACACCGCCCGGACGGAAATGACAATTAGTTTGCAAAATTAAAAAAATGCAAACCTTTTTCCCACAACAAAAATGGAATAAAATAAAAAATTAACGAGCCGTACTTATGATTTTTACCTGATTTTCTAAAAAAAAAAAAAAAAAAAAAAAAAATGTTTTAACAAGTAGAACTTGAAATTCAATACTGGAATGGAATAACTAAATACTATAACAACCACTTACTTATGAATTTAGTAAATCAGCTGTATACTTTGGAAAAATCGTCGCACAGTAATTTACAAAATTTGGTGTTGAACTGTGCGGAGTGATTTTATCAGTTCAGATTATTTACGTTTTTTTTTTATGGAAAATTTCATTGTTCTTCGAAATAGAAACAAAATAATATTTTTCATTATTTCTCATAGTTGGAATAAACGATGAGTTATAAACATCCAGAACCCCATTGAGTGTTCCAGGAAACTTGGAATTTTTTTCTTCCTTTTTTTTTTGATCGTGAACAAATATGTATATACGTGGGTGCATACATTCATAGAAGCTTAGCCGTGAGTTATGACGTCCAGAGAGGTGCAGTGGGACACCGCCCGGATGGTTGCCGGTGGTTAATTATACGGTGGGATTAGCCTGCTCTACAATACCGCAAACCCAGCCCTATAATTTTCTCGAGGGCTCAAATTCGAGAAAATAAACGCGAGCAAGTGGAGCACCGAGTTTCGATTTCAACTCGGAAGTAAAAATAATCGACAGGATTTTCAAGCGAATGCACTTGGAGCTGAAAATAATGCCGTCTAATTTCCCTCATGACTAGAAAAACCTTCGCAATCACGCAAGGTTTCTGAACTCGCCAAAAACCCAAATTACGAAGTTAAGATATGGTCCTCGAACTCTGATAACAGTTCTCGAGGGATTCGTTAAACTTCGCGATATCCAATATTCGTTCTTCTGAAGATTTCTCCGATAACTCGATTCATAATCTTGGATTAACTAATTGAACTCGCGCCCGTGATTAAACTCGTGCTAGTGTTTCCAACTAATGAGATTATTTTGTCTGTAGGGGTAAGACTGGCATTTGAGAGTGGATAGTTATTCGGATAATCAAGAAATTGTTTCTCAAAAAAAGTGCACTATCTTCTATATATTCTATCTATTTTATTTCTAGTTAATAATTTTCTTGAGAAACTTATGATATTTACTCAATGTTAGTTGTGAAAAAAATTAGAAATATTCATCAAAATTATATTGAGGATGTTGCTTATAACGTATAACAATGTTTTTTCTTTTAGTCGCGTCTTTATTATTCACTTACATTATTTATTAAGTACATTAAATTACACTCGTTTTTCACTGGACTTTGATTTCCCAATTTCAACGATGCTGAAAACTACAATGAAAAATTGTATCACTAATATTTTATCGAAAACCTACTGAACTTTGAAGTTGCCTCATATCAATCATTCCCATGAATGAAACATTCACATAATATCAATTTTCTGCGATCTCCTTGCATTTCAGTTACGAGATTGTGCCTAGGGGCCCCCATCACAAAGTATTGTTATGCCAAGATAATACCACGAGTCACCTTAGGCGCGATTTTCAGCGCAATATCATGCCGCTGCTACATGATATGTCACAGAAAAAAGAGAAAAAAGTCAGCCTAAAAATGAAACAACAAGACAAAAAATTATGATGCTGTAAAGAAAGCCTAGAAAAGTAATTATTTATTATGATTCATTTAACATCAATATTGTAGATTCGTGAATTCAGTTACAATGATCTTTTGATTCATACATTTTAAAATTCAAATTAAGTATATGATTATATGTACAAATTTATCAAATAATAAAATCATAACGGTATTTGAATTGAACAATATAAATTGACAGAAATCTGACTTACAGAGGTATACATACCTGAATTCTCGAATTAAAAAAATGTAGACGATGAATAGACTAAAACTTCCGAAACATCATAAAAAAATGTAGCAATTTTGGTTGTTCGAATGACTGTTTTCATTGATAAATGCAATTCATATAAAAAATTTCAAAAAATTTAAATAATCAGCTTACAAAAGGCTGAAATATCTATTTTTGTCAGAAGAAAACCAAAGAAGATACAATTTGTTTATTCAGTAACTTTTTCAGAGAAGTAATACACACAAACTTCTCAAAAAATATAAAAATTTTTGTTTTCAAAGAGGAAACAAAGAAAAAAAACTTCCGTTAAAAAGTAAAAACTCACAAAGGAATTTCCATGATTCCTCTAAAAGTATTATGGCGCAATTCCCAACTCTGAAGTTTTGTAAGTCCAACAACCTTAAAATCCTACTCCCCCAAAATTCAAATGTTACGATTAACTTTCTTTATGTCAAACTTGGGATGGAAATGAAAAACTACATCACTTGTTTTACATTTGAGATACCTATCTGCCTAAATCTGCTGGGCAATGACACCTTACGCTCTGGCGGCAGAGGTTATTTTTGCCCATGTAGTTCGCCGATAGGTTGCTAATATAGATAGACGAGAAATTGCTATATCGAATAAACTCCGCGATAAGGGTGCATGCACGCGTTCACGTGATGGGCACAGTTTATCGAGTTTACCAGCGTGGCTTAATCATTCAAGATAGCTCTTAGCGAAAACCTGTTACCAGTCTCTCGACCCTTGTTCACTGTGTACCTGAACGATGCATATACTCATGAAATCATCGGAAAAATCATATTTCAGACACCAACTGGTAATCATGAATGTAAAAAAATTTTCAAGAATGAAGAACTTATTATTTGAAATCATCGTAATCATTGTATTACAAACTCCTGTCTACATGAGGGATTAGATTATTTTAATCAGTAATGGATTAAGTACATTTTAAGAATGCCTCAAATATATCGTCAGTATTTGTTTCGACTAATATTAATAACATTATCACGACGATAATTTGATATATTCATAAATTACACAACGCAATTTTTTATAACATCCCCCCCCCCTCCCCAAATTTTTTTCAAAATGTGACGTGACGTGGTGTAAAAATGCAAAATATGGATAGTTCAAACTTTTTCTAGTATTTTTGAAGAGCATTTCAGATATATGTACATAAAATATGGAAGTATTATTTGTTTCACAATTCAAGAAATTTAGAATCTAATTACTTTACATTCAAATTTAAAAGCACGCTTTAACTACTAACTTTTATAGTTGTTACTTTTTTCTACTTTTTTTATCGAGACTGGAATCTCTCGAAAATTGAATCCAACACTTTGAAAATACAACACAATAAAAACTTCGCTAGTTTTTTCCAATATATTGTTTTCTTTTGTAATTCAAAATCGAATGAGTTAAAAATAAATTACAGAAATATGAAATTTTTCGAAAATTGTATTTGTTTTGAAAAATTTATAAATAATTCGTTCTTTTTTTTTATAATGGGCCGCTATACGAGAATTTTATAGTTTTAAAGAAATTATAACCAAGTATTTTCAATTTATTTTTGTATTCCTGAATTCCAAGTTGTCAAATACATATTAATGCAAATTACGAATTACGAATTGCATATTGGTACACGAAAAAATTCAGTTTAAGAATTCCAAAACGACATGTTTTGAATTCCTTTGCATTATTCGAACTTTTTTAAAAATTTTTTTGAATTGAAAATCGAACTACTAAGACATTCAGTCAAACAATGTTGAAAATTTATTATGAACATTAGAAATAAAAAAGTTTTTTTAATAATTCTTTTCTTTTTTCCGAAACTTTACATAAAGTCACTTTGAATTGAAATCAAAAATCCAGAATTACAGCAAATTACAGACTTTTGATTGCGTTTGAGTTTTTTGTTCACTTTTCGGAATTCTGAATCAAATCAGGATAAATTCGAGTTTGAAAACACAGATACACCTACTGAAAATTCGCAATTTTTAATATATTTTTTCAATTCTTGTTTCTATGTTTGAAATTCATAATCGTATAATGGAAAAAACCGCTAGGATTTTTAATTATTATCGATTTTATGCGGTTTTCGTTACATTTCGCAAAATTTGAATAGACTTATAAAAATTCGACATGTAAATATTCAAATTTACTGTGAACTTTAGACTTCGTTTCATATAATTCTAATTATGTTCAAGTATTTAGTATAAATTGAGAGTCAAATTATTGAAAAAAAAGGTTCAGAAATGCAAATATTCATGTCGATTCTGATATGATTTGTTTTTATTTTTGTTTTTTTATTGAGAAACAAATTTATTCGACGTTTCGATCCAATAAAAATTTTAACGAATTATGTAATTCTATAGCATGTCCTCTTTACATACGTAAATTAATTAATTTTTATAAGAATGCGGTGTATGAAATATACTGCGAATTCGAAACTTTTTTTTATTTCGTATGTTATCACTCAATGTTTGATTTCAAGAGTAAAAAATAACTATTTATTTTTAAATAAATAGTTATTTTTCAATTTTCACTCAATTTCGTAGTCCATTAATTTCAAAATGTAATCAAGTACTATTATTTTAGATTAAATAGTTTAAAAATATCACAAAGAAAAAGTAAAAAATAGAACTTAATTTAAAAAAAATGTTGTCGAATTAAATGAAAGCCAGAGTATAAAAAAAAATGAAGTAACACAACATTTTCTAACTTTTCATTGTTACTATCTAACTATCTATCTGTTTAACTTACAACTTTGCGATTAAACAAGCATAATGTAATAAATGTAAATGACAGCAAAAAAGTAACAGATTATTCAACAACCATTAGGATATTTTTTAGTTGGATGGAGCCAAGATGAAAGATGAGAGAAGAAGGCACACAAATAAGCATAAACAACATCATTTCTTTCTAGTAAACGTTGACAACGAATTTTGCATTTAGAGTGACAAGTATTTTAAAAATATTTTAATACTCGTAAGTATTACCTTGAAATAAAAATCGGTCGTGAATCTGAAATTGTCATGACTAATTTTTTTTCTATTTTCACTTCTCTTTTTTATTCAAATTCTACTTCGACTGCTCATTATATAGATTATCAACAATAAAGCCCATCACTAAAAAATACATGAAAAAAAATGTGGAATTTGCGTAAAAAGTATGAAATTCTTATTAAATCCAAAAAGTTAAAGAATTTCCAATAATTAAGAACAAACATATCGGGGAAAAACCTTTATTGATTTTTAAAAGTAAAAACTGTCTTCCGAACTTCCAGAATTACATTGATTTTTGATGAAACTAAAATTGAAGAAAAAAACATCAATAATATTAATAATCTCTATACATGGAAATACCAAAAAATGCTTAAAGATTGCCCAAAACTCCCCGAAATCACGCAAGTAATGCGAACCACGTCGTTGTAACTTTCGAGCTAGGCGGAAATTTTCCTCGCCAGGAAACATAAAACTGCGCCGTGGAAAAGCACAGCGTCAAAGCTTTTCAGTTGACGCTCGCAAAACTCCAATATGGAAGTATTTTAAGGTGAACAACCAACTTGTTTATTTGCGTACGTACCCGGGCCCGGAGGAGTAGAAAGTAAATGAATACGAAACTGGGAGAGTCGGAAAATATCAAAGGGAAATTTCGTAAGCGAGGAACATCTATTGCCACTTCCAAACTTGAGATTTTCCAAGTACTGTTTTACTAACCAACCCTCTGCCATGTTTTTCGCCACACTTTTGCTGAGATGAAAATTTTTCGAGCAACTATTCGCGAGGCAAAATCGTCTGCTGCTCAGAGACTCGGAAGGAAGTTCCTTCGGAGGAAGGAAAAGTTAATTAAATTCCTCGAGGAATAGAGTTGATTTTATTATTTTTCTTTGCGAAGAAAATTAAATATTGAAAACACCTCTTGTTTAAGTAATTAGATTTATTGCATTCTAAAAACCTTGTTAAACTTTTCAAAATTTAAGGAAAATAATTGTTACCGATGTTACCGAAAATTAAGTGAAATAAAGGATAATATTTTACTATCAATTATCTGCAAATTATTCAAAGTTTCTGTATTGTCGAAAAAAGAATTCAACATTATTGCAATAATTCAAACAGTCACTTTACGTCTTGACGACTAACAGAACGTAAAGCTTAACAAACTGAGTAAGTGATAAAAGCAATCAGAAACAGTTGAGTTCTTCAAAGTTCCACGAATTTGTGTAAAACGTGAAGTAATTAGACGCGATTGTCACCATTTGTTCTTAAATGCCCTTAAACTCTAAATCCTGACTAAGGTAGTTGGAACGCGAAACTCGAAACCTGTGAAGGTTGCGTTTTCCAGTGAATCGTTTGCTGAAATTGGCTTCCAGCGACTTTCAAGAATATGGCAGAGAGTACTTATGAAGTTCATAATAAACCCTTTGATCACCCAAGCGAAAACACGACTGCCGGCGTTCAAATTTCGGTATCTCGCCAATTTCCTATTTTCCACAAAGTAAAGTCGCTGTATTCCATACGGTCCGTTTTACATTGCATCCTCTTTTGATCGCACTTTTACGTCGAGTTCCAGAAAGGTAAAAATTGAAAATCTTTTAATTTGTTAATTTTTTTAAACAATCTTTTGGAATTGTTCGTGTATTTACTGATAGAATTTCTGATGTGAAAAATGAGGCGCTTTATACTTTAACTTTCCAGTTCACCGAATTTTAGTTTAATATGGAAATTACCCAGAAGTTCGTTCAAGTAATAGCATCGTTGAAGTCGAATTCGGGTGGCGGAAAATTATTTTTCGACATCGATCGGCAGATAGAATGGGAGGATGCCTTCCGGTTCTAGCGCTGGCTAGCGATAAAATGCGAGCACGCTTTGTCGATGGCGAAATGGGAGACTTCCTGTTCTGTTGTTCTGCCATTGAATTTCGTTTGTTAAATCGAAACCAAACAAAAAACGTGGCCATAAATGGTTGATTAATAAGTTAAGGATTCGGACGTGAATGTAGGATAACAATAAGAAAAATTATCCTGAAAAATTTATACATGAAATACAGGAATCAATGAAGTTGGAAAATTTTTGAATTAAATGTTAAATTTTATTTAAAATCAAATCAATGAATCAAGCTTGGATGAAAAATTTTAATAAATTTATCCACACAAGTCATCAAATTTTGAATGTAAATGGTGAAATTTGTTATTTTGCAATGGGAATTTTGGGAGCCAAGAACTCAAGATTGCAAAATAAAAAAACTTTTTATTCCGAATTGAAGAATCCATTACAAATTTTCTAATTATATGGGAAACGTAAAGAATCATTTTCAGAATTATTGCATTGATTTTTTTTCAGCTCTTGAACCAATTTGCATAAGTTTGAACAAGCATTATTCAACAGCAACAAAATTCCTAAAAAACATTCAAAAAGGCAAGGAGAATTCAAATCCTACTAAAAAACATTCTTTTTTTACTTCAGAATGTCTCCCTCCCTTTATACTCTTTAAAAATAATTTAATTCATCCAATTATAAATGCATAAAGTACCAATCAAGAAAACGAAGAATAATGCATGAACTTTGCTCTGGTGAACAATCGCCTTGAAAAGCGAATCTTTGACAACGAGTGCTCTGAGAGAGCAAATGGCACGCAGTTCCCAGGATGCTAAGTTGTTTGAAGAAAAGCATGCAATCCGCGTGGGACACAATACAACGAGGAAAAGCGAGGAAAAATCTAATAAGTCCACGAATATAATTTGGAAGCTCGTTTTCTACAAGCACTCGACTTATTAAATTTGACGATACCTGGAGAGGAATTCCACATCCTTTGCTAATCACTTTCAAGTATCATAATTTTAGAATTTTTACAATATTTGAACAAGGATTCTTTGGTATGAAAAAAATAGAATTATTTTTTGTTTCAATTGGACAATCAGGAATGTCAATGAAACAAAAATTCTGCATGTTTTTTTGGTTAAAGAAAAACACGCAACTTCATGTTTAAAAAAGTATCTTATATTTCTCAAGTTTTCGTTTTTCCACTTTTCCTAAGCTTGAGCACAAGTACAATCACTTACTCTTGGCCAACAACTGTATCACTTACCCTACATAATCACAAACACACATCATTAAATTTTTCCTCATATATAAAATCCAAGCATGTAGTAATAAAGTGAATGACTCGTTTTTTTTTTGTTTCTTTATAATGACGTTTCTTCTCTCACTGTCTATATAATACCAGAGAGAAACCTGTTGCACGTGGCCGAGTGCGTGTGACATCCTACGACTGCAGATGCTTGATATCTAGAACAATACTCTCTTTCGGAACAAGGGAAACGCTTGCGTAACGGATTCAATGTAAATCATACATTGGCGCTCGTGAAAATGAATGCGTTCGAATTACGAAACTCTTTTGTCCCGCGTCACTAATTAGATGGCTCGAAAGCAAATAGAAAGTCCCCATGAATCATAATCGCTCACGAGGATTTTCGAGGCGGGACTGAAATCGCAGAAACAATCCCACGAACAAAAATGAAAGTAAAAATGCACGACATCATGTTTTCCTCCTGATTTGTAAAGTTCTCAAAAAAGTTGATGAAAATTCAATAACGTTTTGGATAAAATAATAATTTTAGAGGTGGCGCTTGGGAAATCTTGTCATCCAGACATTGTTAGTCTTGGAACCAGCTGATCATAAATGTAGTGAACACTCTCGGTTGAAAAATTCTATGCATTTTTGAGCAACCACGGCGTGTTATTCGAGCTGCGGTTTAAAGTGACTGCGGAGGTTAAATTTTTAACAAATCCATGAGTATAACTCAAATAGACTAGCTTAGCAAGTATTCATTGTCGCGGTAACGTTTCGTCATAGCATCGAGAATTTACAAGTTTTTTGATTCAGTTTTTATACATATTTTATAACCTACGAAAGTTCAATCATAAAAATTGTTTTATCACGAAGGTGATTGTGACACATGCAATTTGAGACATTTTTGAATGATATTATGTAAGCTTGCAGAGAAATGAAGAGAAAAAATTATTAACAATTTATGTAGTTCCAAAATGTTCCAAAATATTCACCATTCGTCGAACAATATAAAAAGTTCCTCAAATTCCTCAAATAATCTTTGAACTTTAGATATATATAAGCCAATTATTTTCCAGTCTGTGAAATTGGCAACATAATTAAAATTTCTTTTATCTCATCCAACAACCTTCTAACTTATTTTCACAAAGCCAGTTTTAAATTAAAAACCCAACGAAATGAGTTCAAAATAAAGGTTTACTTCACCTTTCATCTCCAGTTACAAATTTTAGTTGCATAGCAAAGGAAAATAAATTTCAAAGGAACGATTTATTACGGCAACATGCTTCAACAACAGGATTTTGTAATCCAAATACACGCTTCTTGAATCTTTCGCTCTACGTGCATCGTGTATTAAATTACGACCGCCTTACGTCAAAAAGGCTTTATCTTCTTTCCAACACATTACTAAGGGCCAAAATATCGTGCAGCGAAAATTCTGAAAACTGAATAAAAAATTTCCCTTGAAGAATAAATTTCTAAATAAGCTGTTTTTTGAAAATATAACCATTGATCATTAAAAGATTTTGCAAACAATTCTCAGAATTCACTACTTGCTTTAATATCTAAACATCAATCAAAAATTTTGATTTGCAAATTAACTTACTTGATACTCCATTCTAAAAAATGATTTTCCAAATAATTTATGAATTAAATTACATTTTATTTCATAAAGACAATATTTCTATTTATATATTTTATTTATTAAATTTCTGAAAATTTTTTTCTTTCAATAACAATTCCGAAACGTTCAAACATGAAAAACCGTTCTTGATAATTAAGCAAAATTTTTTAGAAAAATAATGGTGTTGAAAATGACATTAAAAAACTTTCTCGTAAACACTTATTCTATGATCAACATGTCTAAGTATATTCATAATTCTTATCAACAGTCATATTTTTCATTTTTTCGAAGTCTTTATTCATAACTCTGTAAAAAAAGCGTTGAATAATACTCAACGACTCACAGCGTCATGACTTATTTTATGTTAATACCCGTACCTGGGATGAAAAGTTAGAGGCACAATGTCTCGAAGCGAGCTTAACATGATGTATGAAAAAATTCATTAAAGCGTGCTGTAAAAGTGAAATACGGTCATAACGCCAGTTGAATAGAAATGAGATGAACGCTTAAATTTCCAGTGATTCCGAGTTCGCCGTCCAAGTTTGAATAGCGATGTAAAAAATGTCGTTACGTGTAATTTGATTTTTAAACTACATTTTGAAACCATCTTCTATTCACGTTCGTACGCTGTGTTGAATTTTACGTGCAATTTTTTTTTATTTCCGAGATTTTTTTATGATTTTCTTAATATTCAAAAAGCAAATGGGTATGCAATTTTCTGTGCTACAGGGTCCAACGTCAGTTTTCCGAATTCGAGCATGGTAGAATTCAGATTTTTTGAAATTAGAGAATTTTGATTCATCTAGAAAAATCTTTATTATATGATCCTTAAAACATTAAATCATAAATATAAAATACTGGCATGTGATGTAATGAATTTTGAAAATTAAAACATAGTCATTTTTGTGATAATAATGAAGAATTAATTCTAATTTTACAGCATCATTAAATATTTTAACGTAATCAAATTTAGAAATTTTGGAATTATTTTCAATAATATTTCAAATATCTTATTGTCACGTATTGAATCAAAATATTTTTTTATTCATATTTATTTATGTAACGTGAGATCCGCTACTAATTTAAAATTTATTACCGATTCCATGTAACATGTTTTTTTTTGTTTATTAAATATTTTCAAACATACAGAATGAATATATATGTAAGAAATTGTGTACATGTAAATTATTCATATGAATATATGAAATTTTTAGTTCCTATTGAAATTATTGAAAAAATGCTCATAAATTTCTACAAACATAATGTATTAGATATATTTTTTTATTTCATTTGAATATTTTAAATAATCAAAAGTTCATGTTCAGTAGCGTCAAATATTCATTTTTAAATTAAATGGAATTTATTATTTACATTATAAATCTTGAAATATAGAAGCTTTACAATATTTTACAACAGTTATACATTATATTCTTTTTTAGCAATCAAACAATGACTTTGAAAGTATCATAAATTTACATTGTGTGTTTACATTTTTTAGATTAAATTTCGGTATTCGAGTTTCTGTATATTTGTCACAAAATTTTGTATATCCTTCAGCAATTATAATAACTTTACTTTTCATGATGTAAATCTTTTTTGTCTCTCAATATTTGTATTTTTTTATCATTCAATTTTGCATCATATGTCAATTTTTATATGTGACTAATTATAATATGGTTTTTGAAAAAAATCAAATGAATAATTATGAATCTCAAATTTAGGAACTTACTTTTTTCAATATTTTTTTAGTATATTTACCTGTTGTTGCAGTGAAACTGCAAGACTCATCAGATTAAAATCTTTTGTTATTTTACATTCCTGAAAATTAGATTCTAATTCATTTTCATGTCATTCAATTAAAGTGTATGAATTTTCGAATCGTGTTTGACTTTGAAATTAAAATTTTCTTCCGAATTCTCGACAGTTCGAACTTACAAAATCATACGAATTTCTAAAATTTGATATTCAATTATTAAAAAAATTTGGAATCATATGAATCTGAAACTGCAAACAACACTTGATCAAATTTTCTATCAAATAAAAAACTTCATAAATATATTTTCTGAAACTTCTGTACTGAACAGTCTCTTGAAAAGCTCTGGAATTCATTCGACTCCATCTTTTCGAAACGGGCATTATACGTGTCGCGCTACAAGACATAAAACTCCTTCGAGTATACACGTTTTTCTCACCTCCATTTCTACTGCTCGCACAGCAAATAACATTTCCTATCAATAATTATCCTCATCTTCCGTAGAAGTGCCTGGCAAACGCGATAGCTCGTATAGCAAACACCCCATCAGAAATCAATTTTAACTGCTTTATGGCCCACAGCACGAGCAGAGGAGTATACAGCAGCGAATCCAGAAGCGAGGAGCAGCATAAAGCTGGATGTTTGCAATACGATTTAATCCAAGGCAAAATCGACGAAGTTAAAGTGGATGATTCCACCGAGGAAAGAAACGCAAGCTATTATTGCACGTGAAAACGCCTTCGTAGCCAGAAATTTACCCTGCTTTGTTGGTACTACTCGTTTGAATAATGTGCTTGCATTCACTACTAAATACACTACTTCAATATGTTGCTCTTTTTAAGAGCATAGAATTTGAATCATCGGAGATTCTTATGCTACAAAAGCACGAAACTCATGCAACTAGTGCAAACCAATCAATTTTTTCGAACGTAGCATGAAAAGGACTCATGCTATTGTAACTCGAGGTTTTCCTTCCTAGTTACAATACCGGATAGAAGTAGTACACTGAGAGAAACGTTTATATATAGCAAATTTGCAGCCAAATTTGGTATTTCTCAGGAATATTTATTAACATTCAAGAAATTTTCTTTCTACGAACTTTTCAAGTGGGTCGTTCAAATATTACCAAATTTCGATTGCAATAATTCGTTTATTTATTTCAAATCGTAAATATTGCAAAGTTTAATACTGAATATTAAGATGAAACTGATAGAATGATTACTTTCAATACATTCATTTATTCCACTCGAACCTTCATGTTTCATCTGAAACCAATGTTTCATTGCCTGAAACATCGATTTGTTAACAGTTAAGATTATTAAGAAACGTGTCGTTTGAGCTGAATCGGTATGAGCATTGTGCGTGTCGCTGTAGTGTGGTGAGTGGTGACGTGACTGTCCTAACAGTACTTTAAGGACTTCGAGCAACATCGTTCATATTTCACTGTTTTCAACTGTTTTGTAGTTTTGTATACTAAGTGTTTATAGTTCGAGTACTTCGAAAAAAAAATTAAATATGAACATTGGTGAACATTTGGAAGCGTGGGGTCTTGACTTCATGTCCAAGAAACTTATTGGTAAGTTTTAGAATCATTACTAAAGTTTTTTGATGCACCATGATAAATCTAGTAATTCTGCCAGTAAATCAAGGTTAGATAACCATGTGAAATTTTTAAACATTAGACACTAAAATTTTTTTGACGAAAATTTTTCTTCCTGTTTTTCGAGACAAGCAGATATATATTTACACTTGATTTTTTTTCGGAAAACAGAAAAAAATATGAACCTGAAGTTCCAGTTGCGCAAGAAATGTACGAAGAAAAAAAAAAAAAAAAAACATACAAAAAATTGATTTTTAATTTCAACAAAAAAAGTTACTTTACGCTACTACGCTCTGGGTTTTGAGCATGCCATTTTTGTACGAAATAAATACAACTTTCGGCTTATTTTTATTTTATTCTACTAAATTTTAGATAAAAAATCCAATGTTTAAAATAAAATTAAATAATTAAACAATGTTGGAAAAGACTGGAATTAATGTAATCGTGAAATAAATTTCATTTACAAATTTATTTATTGACATGAATGCAATAATTTTATATAAAGTAAATAAGAAAATTATGAAGAAACATGTCATTAAATATTAAATCTTAAATATAATTATTAATTATATTAAATGTTATATTTATCATGATGATTAATAAATATTACATTACGCAACTTATATATACATGACAAATATTACAAATATTTAATATAAAATATCAATATTCATTTAAATGAATATTTATTATATTTAATAAATAATAATTATATTTTAAATGAATATTAATTATATTTTTGAAATGAATATTGATTATATTTTTTTTTATTTGAAAATTTGAATCTTAAGTTAAGTGTTAGACACTTCACTGTAAAAAGTATACAATTGCTGCAACAAAACATTTCATAATAAACGAAAAATTATGAATCTGTTGAATGATAAGTCTATATGTATGAAAAATTAATTTCCTCATTTATTCATCAACGATTATATAACTGGTAACATACAATAGTTTTAATCAAAATCAGATTCATTTACTGTTAGTATGTGTTAGTTTCCATACAATATTTATTTGCTTCAAGTTAAAATGGACGCGTTTGATTCAAATACAGATTTGTTAATAGTTCTCAAATCACATTTACGACCAAAGACAGATTTCTTAACTGTTAACAAATCATGTATTTGAAGCAACTTAACCGCTCAAATCAGTGGCTTCTTTGACCAAAAACGATCCTTATTTGCTCGTATTCAAATACGGGATTTATTAACTATTAACGAATCTTATTTAATTGAACCAAACGTTTCTCTCAGTGTATCTAGAAACTCGAATCCAGCCTGGCTAACGAAAAGGAAATGGACGAAGGAGGAAGGAAAATGGGATGGCCCCAGAAATGACGTTCCCTTGGTTTCCGGTTGCAGATGCAGCATTGGATGCTTTAATTCTGTAGAGTGCATCATTTACATTCTCGACGCCGTTGACATTGTGCAAAGAACTTGAATGCCGAAAGAAAACTGTGTCGTGGAACGAATGCAACGACTTCGGGCGATTAAAACTTGGCACAATCAAATTTTCTTGTCGAAGGAAAATTTTTCCAACAGCACTATCGCGTGGAGAGAGCATACTGAATAATTATGAAATCGATGTCGCAAGGAAGCTTTAAGACGCGTTTTTATAGAAAAAAGAGGTGAAGGAATGAGAGATCGATTATTTTTTTTATTGAAAATCGTAATTGGTTCAGAGGAACTAACGGATGCTGGGCTGAAATTCGTGTAGAAAATGATAAATTCATCGATTATGTTATGTTTTGGTATAATTTTATTGATTCGTATTAAAAACGTAGTGGAATCATCAGAGTCATCAGACTACTGCACAATTCTACAGATTGTTGCTGAATAACAATTTTTGTTTCGAAAAAATTTTATTTTACAAACTTAGACTCAGACGGTTCAATAGGACAATAATTTCAGTCAAGTGAATAGGACAGTATTTCCGAATGTATGATTTTTGACAAAGATTTTTGACGAATTATTTTTTTTATTGAATAAAAAAAATTAACAGATGACACCCTTAAAAATAAATTTACTTTAAGAATTATATTTACTTAAAAAACCGATGTTTATTTTTGTTACAAAATGAAATTCACGAAATTTTTGGATTGCTATACTTTCAATGAAAAGACTTTCAACTTTTCAAATTTCTAGATGAAAAACTTGTGTGAGTAGAAAAATTCTGAATATTTGAATAAAAAAATTTATATAATTGATATCGACAAATTCGAAATCAAGTACTTCAATTTATTGATCAGATAAGTTTTCAATTTTTTTTCAATCTAACCAAATCAAATAAAAAAAAGGGTCAAAATAAAAAACAAGAGATAAAATGAAAATATATGCGATACATCTAATTTATAAGAATAGAGATTGCATGATCTTGAATATTATTTGTGCTTCTAATATTTTGGATAAAAAACATAAACTAAGAATAACATTTTGCAGAAAAAAAATTTATGATCAACATTCTTCTGAATTCTTGTTGGTGAATGGAGATATTTGATATTATCATTCTAATTCAGTGTTTTAAATTTATACATTTTTGATTAAAATCTTTCGTCGAATCCACTGCAAAGTGCAATAGATCAAAAATTTGAGAAAGGAACGAATGGGAAACAATAACACGTTATTTCAAATAAAAAAGAATTCTTATAATATAAAATATTTTTTATCTCAATATTTCGGAAAAAGGGTTTGAAAAATTTTTTTTATTGAATTTTCATCAATTAGTAAGATTCACTGCGTTTCTGGCATCAGCGAAATTCGTAAAAATAAATTCTTTTATCATTAATTATGTTATTGATCAAAAAAGTTATTCGAAAAAAAAGCAAATTTGTTTGTAGATGACTAGAAAATCAAGCAAAAAACATTATGCATTAGAGAATGCATAATCCAGACAATTTTTTAAAGAACATTATTTATTCTTGTATCATTAAAGAAAATAATTAATTATGAAATCTAATTTAAGTAGACTAAATCAAAATTTAGAATATGCTTCTACTGTCATACTGTTGATTTTAACGAAATTCTTCTTAAACATCACAACCTGAAATTTTTATCATTCTCAAATACCTTTTTTTCATTATTCAGATTTAAACTTATGAATATTATTTCCTTTCTATAATTTCTTTTAACGACTTTCCGTAATACACAAATTTGATAACCAAAATTAGCGTTCAAAATGTATCAGATATAAAATTCTGAATATAGATTACATATATTTTTAATCCATCTGTAAAAATATTCACTCACAAACCTTAATTTATCTACTCTATCATTTTTGCAAACGATACATCATAAGATGAAATACTTGCATACACCATCTCCCGTACGAAAAAAAAATTATGCATAAAAAATATGAGTAAGCACCATTAGTTTGCCAAACTTCTTGTTGTGTCACGTATTAGAACTTTTTATTGATTCAATTTTTTATTTTTTCTTCACTGGTGACGGTATCAGTGTAATATGACACGACCTTCCCAGCCATAGAGTTTTTTATTGTGTTTGGAAAACACGACGTTTCCGGCACCCTTTTTATGTGCCTTCTCAAGTGCCTAATAATAATTTATTACATGTGCTATAAGTATGATCGAAAAATAAATCATAAATAATAAAAAATAAATCATAAATCGTTGAAAAATCACAAACACCAAACAAACCGAAAAAAATTCTTTAAAACATGAAGACGTGCAAAGATCTCACATGGACCTAAACATGACTGACTCATATCCATCCAATGATTTCTCGAAATACTCTCTATTTATAAACGTTAACATTGATTTCAATAAAATTATTTTAGGTCAGAATTTAAGAAACTTGATTCCTGAGTATACCAAGTTATAATTTATAAAAAATCTTATCATATGTCTTACTGAAATTTGTATTGATTCCTGTAAAACATTTTCCACGAATTCCTCGAGAAATGCAACGTTTTTGAAAAGAGCTTTACGGAAGTGAAAATGCCTGTACGAAAATGTCGACCGTCATCTATTCGACTGATGAGGTGACTATGACAATGGGAGACCGCGCGGAAACGTGGAGGTGCATTATCAACAAACGAAACGTCCATTGTGATATAAACGCAACGATAAGGGTAAAATGTGGACCAGCGGCTTTATTGTTCACCTAAACGGCCGGTAATAAAAGCCGTTGGACAACAATGCTGACGATCCTCACCATCATCCCCCGCGCTACCAACACACTTGGCGCACCTGCTACCGCGCCATTCCCATCTCTATGACCTTCCCCTGTGACCCTTTTTCACCTTTTTATCACCTCCATATTCCAACCACGAACACTCGTATCGTTGTGGCTTTAATGGCTCGTGATCCCCGATCATTGACATTCGCCCTCTTTTGTTAACCAGCAACCTTGGGTTGTTGATACTTTCACGAACATCCATGTTTATCAACAGCATCTGATCGACTTTTTTTTATGAATAGTTACAGGAAAGTTCTTTGAAATAGGGCTATGGAGTGAGGCAAATTATGTACATGCCGAGGCATAAAAAAAACTGGTGTGAGTTTAAAAACTGGCGAGATAAGTGAAACTTCTCACGGCAAACTACTGCAAGTTTTATTAAACAAAAAAGAAAGTTCGTTTAGTTTTATGAGAAAAACAACTAATGAAACCATAAAAACCAAAGCATGAACTGCTTTTAAAAAATAGCTTGAAAGAGATTAAATTAAAATCTGAATTGTAAACGAATGAAATTCAAATTTAAATTTGAAGTTTGACGACGAATTTTAACTTTTCTTCCACATTGCATGTATACCATACGATTTGAGCTGCGAAAAAAAAGTAAATCCGTGTCGTCAAATTTCACATTTATATTCGAATTTCATTTGTTCGAAATTCCGATTTTAATTTAATCAGTTTCAAGCTACAGTTTTAAAAGCAGTTCATGCTTTGATTTTAGTGGTTACTTTAGTAGTTTTTCTCATAAAATTGAACGAACTTTCTTTTTTGTGTAATTAAACTTGCAGTAGTTTGCCGTGAGAAGTTTCACTTCCCTCGCTAGTTTCTAAACACACAAGTTTTTTTTTTTCAAATGTTATAATAATGAAATTAGTGTAAAAAGTTAGAACTAGAAATGTCAATTTTACGTTTTTAATTTTCAACACATTTATTTAAGGAAGAGAATTTTATATTTCATTTCAGAGTAATTAAATCGATATTCTATTAATTTCAGAATTATGAACCTGACATTTCTTTTAAGTTAATTATTACTGAAAAAATAAGATATTCACTTTGATTTTGCAGATCATAATTTTTTCATAACATAATATTTTTTTATGCCTAATCTAGTGACGCCATCAATTTCAGTAATAGTAACCAATATAGAACACATAGATAAAAAAGATTGAACTACAAATGTAGGTTTCATGTTGGCCATTTCTCTGAAATTCATTTTACAATGAGCATTTTATATTAATTTTAATTTTACAATATCAAGAAAGTTGATAAACAAAATTCTAAGATATTGAATTTCAGTTTCATTTGTCCGAAAATGTTTCCATAATATTTTTCTACTATTATTAACTGAATAACAAATGATTTCTTTAATTGTAATTATTATAAAATGAATCAGAAAGATACAACTGAAAATGTAGGTTTTATTTTTACTGTTTGCCTAAAATTCTTGTAAGAATTATTAGCGTTTTACATGTCTATTATATGGTCTAAGCTTAGTTACCAATCCTTGGTTCCCAAGCCTTAGTTACGCCAGCGTTTGTTCCTAAACCATTGTTACGCTTTCAAACGGATTTTACTCCCAACGAGATATTAGAAGTTTCACTTTAAAAGCAGATATCTTCATTTTAACTAGATCTATTCATTCGTGGATATCAGATAATTGCCAAAAGTATGATAATGGGCAAATATGATAACTCCATTTATTATGTCACCGTCCAAACCGGTTTTTTTACACAAAGACTATTTTCGTGCAATCAAAAATTTCGAATGATAAATACCATCGTTATAAGAAAATAATTAATTATTAGTGTAATAGCAAAATGCGAAATCTTAATGAAAAAAAATGATGATTATATTATAACAAATATTCTACTGAGAGATGGAATTATTATTCGTTAGTTGATTAGGAGTTATTAAATAAATTATGCATACATAAATAGAATAAGGCATTTTTATGAAATTTTACAAAATTACGCTGAATATGTTAGAGTGTACACAACTACAATGCTATTATTATGAATGTTATGTTATTTTAATTTTAACAATCATATTATTAACTAGGAATATAATTATTCTAACTAGATTCTTTATAGTAAATAATCAAGATAGTAGTTTTGAATAAAAACTCGTTGCAACAAAAGTACTTTGATATCCACCAATAACTAATTGCTAAAAATTCTTCATTTCTTTGTTGAAATTTCAATTTATATATGATATGGCTGAAAAATTCATTTTATATGCTTAACCATCAAATATATACATGATTATGTTGAAACTTTTTATATTATGTGATTCTTCATAGAATTATGTTAAAAAAATGTTTGTGTCAAACTATCGGCTTTCTACGAGATTTCTTCGTTTTTGGACGATTATTGTCATTTTAATTCATATTTTCTGTCATCATAATCAAAAGACATGTGCCACACAGTTAAAAAATTTAGGAGGTATGATTTTTAGAATCTTATTCATGAAAAAGGAGTATCTACATTTCTTCGAATGCTTGAAGTATCATTCCAGGTTTATTGTGGAACGCGTATCTACGATTCACAGTAATGAGCCCTCTGAGTAATCGATATATGCAAACAGTGTTATGTACACCTATGCTAGAGACGATTCGTAACAGATTAAGTGAACATGATTAATGTTGGATCTAATTGCATCGTACTTTCAACAGACGAGGATGAGTATTATCAGAAAATTAGCAGTATAGAATTCAGTTCATGGCTAACAGTGCGTGGTATTTTCCATTTGAATTGAAATTTATCGCTTTATTGAAATAATAAAGAGTCCATATCGATAAAATAATATGACGAATATGTGTTACTTTTAACTGTTTTAATGAATCGAATAATTACCTACATTCTAATATTTAGCTATTTGTAATATAGATAGTCAACTTCACCTTGAATATAAATTTATGAATATATATAGAATTTTTTGTCATTTTCTTTGAAGCTTTCCCTTTGTGTCTGAGAGCCGATTTTCTTTTTTTTCCTTATTCCAGAAAAAATACTGGATTATGCGTGTTTTCAGGAATATTTTTCATGATCCAGTAAATTTTCAGAAACATTTCTCTTACAAAAATACAATTTAAATTGCCTCGAGTCGAAATTTTAAATACGTGAAAGCACATACAAGCCTATAAATAAACAATGCAGACATTCAGCAGACATTTCGCAGCATGTTTTAAAAAATGATAAAATTCAAATTATTTATGTTAAATAAAGAACATTGTTAGCGTTGAATTTGTTAAACAAGTTAATGAAAACTTCAGAAATTTTTAGACTTTGCTATGTTTGAAAATTAAAAAACAGTTGAAGATTGAGGAAAATTTCATTTTAAAACAAAATGTTAATTCTATGAAAATAAACAAACGATAAAGGACATTTTTGACGAATTGTATATAATTAAAGTTGAAATTTGGAAAATTTCAAAATATCATTCGATTAGTTGCATCACACATAACTTTTCACGACTCAACTTCCAAAGAGAAACTTCAAGATATATATCTTTTAACATTTAATTGTACCCATATTTTTATAAACCGATTTTCGTTTTTCCTTTCAAGTACAAATACTTATGAAACGCTATAAAAGAAGCTAAAAAAAACTTTCACGACTCAATGCCACAGAAAAAAACCCTTCGAAATCTGTAACAAAGATATGCAAAAGCTGCGACAAAAAGAATAGAAATGAAAATCATTGCTTATTGCATTTTCAGGAACGAAATAACGTATACGTTCGGATGCCAGCATCATAAATCCGTAGCTTCAACGTTGCGCGACGTCGGATTATCAAGCCGTCTGGCACCGAGCCATTATCGGACCCGTGATTAAATAAACAATAGATGCAAGGACATTCCGAATGTAAAATGTAGGTAGAAATCCTCACGAAATTTATAGTGAGCTTCTGTTGCGCTCGAAATTTAACGTCAATATACGTTACGACACTTAAATAATAATTATCCTGACCAAAATCCCATTGCTTCGTTAGTACAAACATTTAATTAAAAAGTTACATTTTCATGTTTTCATTACGTCAATTTTAATTCATAATTTTATGCTGAAGTCATTATTAATAAACTGTACACTGAGAAAAAAATTATTCATATTAAATAAATGTGAACTAGATACTGGCAAAAAGAACATTGAAATATTCGTTCAAAATCGATCGCCTTAATTCTAATTTATTGGCAATTTCCCAAGTTACATTGATTCAAATAATTATTTGCTTAGATTTTATTAAGTGAACGTATATTCAAATTAATTAAACTTTTCTCACAGTGTAATTGTACACTTTTCATCAGCATACAAGAAATTTTCGTTTCAAGTATAACGTTCTCTATGTCTTTTGTATTGAAGAAACAATATTTTGGACGAAAAATTTTCATCAATATACAAGTACAATGAAAAATCTCATTTTAGGTATGAAAAGTTTCCGTTTTTCTTTTGAAGTTGAGCAATACAAATTCACGTCACCACGATCGAAGGGTCCGAAGCGAAACGACTCGCTGAATGAACAAAGACGTGGAAGATTATGTGCCAACTTTTTGCCGGCGCACTCGGTCTCGGGGAACCGATGAAAAAGTAAACCGACGTTTTTCATCAAACGTGATTGTGTCCAGAAAACAGTTTTTTTTATCATAAAAAAAAAAGTTTTTTTTATCATAAAAAAAAAGGACGCACGTGCTTCATAGCACAGAACGGGTCGTGATTTTTAATATTTCCAACACGAGAAATCGACATTGCCGGTATACATTTAAGATAACTCGAAATGTACGTTTTTATTCAAAATTCGAATTATTTAAGAATATCGTATGGCTACAAAATCAGAAAAAACTATTGAGAATTTCATATATATCAAACATTGTTTTTATATATTTCAAAACTTGAAAAAACATAGAGCTTTCAGGTAGAGTTCAAAATTTGAGTTACATTTTGTGTATTTTCTTTTCTTATATGGTTTATTGCTAATATCATTATTGTTGATGAAAAAATGATTTATATATTATTATTTTTTATTAAAATTTTTAGTTTATATTCATCACAACATCAAATAGAATTTTGAGAGTCCGTAAACTATGATAAAAATTTTTTAAATTACAAGAAATTTTTTCACCTATTAACACAAGTTTAGAAGAATGCAGTCAATTCAATATTATATAGTTTTTCAAATTTCTCAGCCAAAATATCAAAATCACAAATTTTTCTGGTCTCGATATTTCTATATTTCATGCATTGAATTTCTAGCAAAAACTACGATGAATTTTTATTCACTGTCATCGTATTTGACTTTTATTCTAAAGTGAATTTGATGAAATGAACCTTCATATAAAATTTTAACATCTAAAATTCGAAATGAACGATTTTTGACAAGTTTATATCAATTATGTGTATTTTTTTATGTCAATGTCAAAGTCGCGATTTTTAACTTCATAAATAATTTTTTTTTTATGTATAACTTAATTGTGTGATGAACAATTTGAAATCACTGAACTTTTCGAGCATTTCGCGATCGAGTTTTTAATTCAGAATTTCTAAATAAAAATTCTTCATAAACGAAATTCGTGAAATTAATAATAATCTACAGTACAGTGTCATAATAATAATGAAAAAAATTAAAGAAATTTGGTGAATTCAAAAATATACACCCAGGATGAAAATATAAAATTGATGATCATGCATTTCTAATTATTCAACAATCTGAATTTTATCAGGAGAAATTATGTTTCATGTACGTAAATATTTCATAACGCTTTCGTGCATATTCGAATATTCGAATTACCGACATTATTTATTATAATTCCGTTATAGTCGAGTTCGCCCAATTGTATACAATGACTGGATCACAGACCCAGTGAGAAAGTAGCGTAACTATAGACGAAGGAGCCCAGGATAATTTCTCTCAAAGAGCCCTTGGATGACATTTTTTCAGAGTTCAACACTCAGAATTTAGAGTGTACTTTTTTTTAAGTAATCATAATTCAAAATTGTAAGAGTAATTCATTTTTTTATGCAAATTTTTTTAGGATGTATGCGCGACATTTACTTATTAATCATGAAAGTACCTGTTACTTTTTATAAAATTAAAATATTATACAATAAATTTGTGAAAAAGTTTTAGAATAAAAGCCATTATGTTCTTGAATTGAATTGGGGCATTTATCATGTTGCTCTTGTATCATGTTTTTATTAATAATCAATTTGCTAATTTTCAGTTGCACAAAAATTTCTGTACTTGACATGAAAATTTATAATTTTTTACGACTGAAGAAAATTCCCCTTACTCCGAAGCCCCCACATCTATATATATCAGTAAAGGAAATTTACTATTATTGATTGACAAATTTTACGCGCTCGAGCTCCGTGGTTAGTGCTACCAGCGAAAAATTCAAGCACATCGCGCTGCGCGTTGTGTTCAACCTGCTAGTTTTTCTATAAATAATGGTTTTAGAGAGCTCAAACTTTCCAAAAAGTTCGACAATACACTTAAAATTATGACAAGCGTAAAAACCTCGTTAAAAACGAAAATTCCCTCGATACATTTTTAATGCGAACGTCGGAAAACATGGTTTTTCAGTCGGATTAAAAAAAAAGTCAGTTGTTAATAACTTTTCATAAATATTTGGATACTGTGCTCATTGCTAGACCTTCCAGAACAAAAGTATACAAAGGTTATGTAAATATCTTGAAAAATGAATGCTCAGCGGCGATGTAAGTTTTAAAAAACATTGATTTTCCGATTCAAAAATCACCGTTTTTTATTTTTTTCAACTAAAACTATGACGTTTACAAAAAAAGTTTAAATGTAGACTAACATTCATTTTTCAAAAGCTATCGAGTAGTATTTTTCATTTTCCTAAATTCGGATTTTGATGTTGACTGGTGACATCACCGCGCGGACAATACTTTTAAGCGTTATCGAGCGCTCGGCGAGTTATTGCATCCGGGGGCTCAATTTATTAACTTATTTACAATTCAATTATTTGTGATTTACTTATGAATTATTTGAAAAATTCATCTCTTTTTTTTCCATGCAAGTTTGACAAAAATATATGACTATGAGAAACATTGACAATATAACCAATGCACCTATAAAATCATCATACACAAATCTAAAAACAATGTAATACAGTGATACTAAGAAGCAAGCATACTGAATTTCGATTTCCGATAAAAAAATGATCAATCTCAATTCCCCATCTTCTTTCACCATCTACATCATCACACTTATATCACAAAACCCGGTCGGATTCCAACCGTGATCATAATTTCTCTTTAGTTCAAAACAATTTGTCCCCTCTTCTTCCTGGATAATTTGGCTCGTTCCATCGCCCCCGATGTCAGTATTTCCCAGTAATCATTTGCGAATTCCTTTTCAGTAACCGCGAGATCGGCGGGAATTAATGAATACATCTCGCGCATTGTGTCGAAGCGACGTTCCAAGACGAATGATTGTATTTGAGCGACAAATAATAGCGAGGAATGCAGTAGCGAGCGAGTTGTACCGAAATGTAGTAATGTCAAGCGGAAAATAATGGCCGAAGCGGTGCGACGAAGACGGCAAGGTGAGCGAGGGAGAGAGGATTGTTACGGTAATAAGGGAAACCAGCTCGCTAACGACGGGCGGCCCGGGTGGCAGCACCTGTGCAAAACGACGAGGACGCTGCCATAGAATACAGATCCATTTGCGAGGTAGCGCTACCTAATGCGCGATATATTAAACATTTGTACGTGCACTCGCGACTACGCCGCACTAAATCCCTTCCCATTTGATTGCGCTCTTTCGCAGGCTACGATTCGCCTGACATTATTCAATTGTCCACGAAAACGTTCCATGTTCCACCGTCGACAGTGGGTTTCGGTAATGGAAGTTATGCGGGAGCATCACTTTATGAAGGGGAAAGCTGTATTCGATAGCAGATATACGGAATATTTGAAACTGCAGGGCTTATCGTAAGCTAATTTTCGAGGAATACGTTACCAGACCGCTGACATCGGCTTGGAATCTTCTGTTGTTAACTTTAAGCTTCTTAGAATACCCTTTCTTTCCTTCACTAGTCTAGCATTTTACTTCGCTTCGCGGTTTTTAAAACTTTTGACTACGTTTGAAATTTAACTGAAGTTAGCTATATAACTAAAAGCCTCAAACACAAGATAGACACTTTAGAACATTCTATAGACAGTTGAACCAGATAAAGAATTTTTGTCAACGCATCAGAAACCAATTTTTTATCCAACAAATATTCATACGCAAACATATCAAATACTCTTCCTCCTTCTCCTATTTCGAATAATACGAAACATCCAGATGAAATGCAAAATTCTATATCATTAATCGCTAACGAACAAAATCCTCCGAAAAAGCGTCCAGAAGGTTTTGATTTATTAATTGAGCTCATGATCTGAACGATCCATACGGAATTCCATTGACTTCATAACTGCGGAAACAATGGATAGTGACAAACGGATTATTTTCGCTGATTAAAAATTACAGCAAGGAATGAATTGCACAACACAAGCTACCAGCGCCATGAATGTATCAATTAGTCATAATTGAATCTTTAATGAATCTCCCAGTTACTGTGGATTCTATAGCTACTATGCATGTTCAATAAAAGTATAAGGATAAAAAAAGTTTTTTAACGACGCAGTAAAAATAAAAGCCAGAATCTTGTAAGGATTGTAACGTTGAAACTTGCGAACTGCAAAAAACTTAAGTAATAACAAGACTAGCTGCAGTTCAAATTAGTACACACTGCGAATGAGCGTTCAACTGTTTTATATCGCTCTTAAAAGTTTTATATCAACGCTCCTTCGAACGAATTGTCGGAGGTCTTTCTGCAATTACAGCTGGGTTACAATATGAGTTCCATTTGGAGGAATCGTAAAATTTCATTCCCTTAGTACACTAATAAAGGGAACTCGGTTCTGTTTCTTCTTCAAGTGATTTCTGTACACAAGGATTTCGTTTGAAAACCGAACGTTTGAAGTGAACAATAAACATTAGTGTTAGCGGTCCTCAAATAAGACAATAACCTTCGGATGATTCAAGCAAATTGAAATTAACGATAAAAAATTGTTGCGAAATGAATTTGAAATGAAATGAAAATTAGCAGATGTGCACGGAGTAATTGAGAAAATCGTTACGTTTAAACAACTTTTCTTAGTTTGCTCTGAAGGCATGAAACACATTCACATGTCCTCATAGCACATTTTCACATCGGTGGAAACTACTGTGAAATATCGTGCAAAATGATGATTCGTCAGTGACAGAACTTTTAACTTATGAGTGACGGTGTCGATCAAATGTCATTGGTGTCGGACGATAATTTTGACGAGCTGAACGTGGACCATTATGCTGACCAGAAACGTTGCCTGGCCATCACGTAACTCACGAGGGACCACGTATTCTAATAAGTCGTCGCGCCATTTGTCACTCCGCCGTGAGATTAACATCGACCCCATAACTGTCGTGGTTCACGGTAAGTTGAGTTAACAATATGCGGTTTACAAGCGTGCAATCTTCGTCAAGTGAACATTCCGTAACAGGGGAAGCTTGGGTACACAAATCGAAATGTCTCGAGATACTCGCAGATATATTCTTCGGGCTTGGAATGGTGAAACTACGAATCCGAGGTATGAATGTAAACCAGGTTCTTAATTCCTTCTTCTATAAGTACATGAATATCAAAACGAACATGGCTATGAAACGAGTTTTGTTTTTAAGTTCAACTTCTGTATGAAGGCTGAATATATTGTGGATGTTGACAGGGGCGTAGGCAGAAAAAATTTTCGGGAGGGGTTTTTTTGTAAAATATTTTTCCTTCGAGATTTCACAATTTTTATTCTTTGAATATATGGTTACAAGAGAGCGATTTTGAAATATTTTACCCTTCGGAATTTCAAAGTTATATTATTTTTCGAATCTAGAGTTGCACATTTTTCATGTTCGTAAATGATAGAATTCGATTTTTGTGATTTTCAATTAGTAACTGAGGTTTCAATTTTTTAACTTATACTTTTTGTATTTATACCATTGTAAGGATTATCTGATATAAAGTCATAAGGGGTTCTATAAAGTTTTCTTAAATTCGATGCTCTTGAATTGATTTTTGAGCAAATTTTAACCACACAGATACAAAAAATATTCAAAATTTATATTATTTTCGTATGGTATACATATTATTAATCAAATTGTGTAGTATTTTCTTGTGTTTTCATATATTTCTAATATTTCTATGGATCGCTCAATATATTTTTAGGAATCGATGGTGTAGTATTGAAACTTTCAACGATTTTGAGAATTTAAATTGATTTTTCAGACAATAGTTTCTTTTATGAAAGTTTTTAATACTTTTATTCCATATTGTTTTAGTGTTTCTACAACTAAACGAATGTTCAATTGTATAAATTGTATCAATTGAATTAGATGTACTTTTATTATTTTCCATATAAATTTCTGAATTGATTTCTAAAACTATGTATAATTATAGTATTATATTATTAATTTAGTTTCAGAACAGAAAGTTTTATAAATATCTAAGAAAAATATTTTCACATAATTTTTATGTATTGAAAGATTTCTAGTAAAGTAGTGTTTCTTATATTTTACGAGAAAAATGTCAAAAATAAGTTTACCAGTTTACTAGCTTACTAGTTTACTAGCTTAATAATTTACTTGTTTACTAGTTTACTAGCTTACTTGTTCACTAATTTACTTGCATATCAGTTTACTAATCTTTAGTAAACTGATAAAAGTTAAACTGATAAAAGTAAAATTTACTCTTTAACGAGTTTACTAGTTTACTAGTTCACTACCTTACTTGTTTACCAGTTTATTATTATAAATTTTACAACTCTACCAGTTTACTAAATAACTGAATTACCTTATTTACCAAATTATTTACTTATCTAACTTATTGACTTATTATTATTTATTTATATTTATTAATACTTTTAACTTATTACTAAATTATCTAACTTATTTACTAAATAAATCATTCCGCTAATAAGCTAGTTAACTTGTAAGCTAGTAAACTAGTAAACTAGAAAAAGAGTAAACTAGCAATCTAGTGAGCTAGTCAACTACTCAACTTGTAAACAAGTAAGCTAGTAAATTAGTAAACTTTTGAAATTGTAAAATAGTAAAATAATAAACAAGTAAAAGAGTAAAATAGTAAACTGGCAAACTCGTCAACAAGTAAATTAGTTATTTAATAAACTAGTAAACTCGTTATCAAGTAAATTAGTAAACTGGTCAGCAAGTAAACTAGTTAACTTGTAAACTGGTAGGCGAGCTAGTAAACTAGTAAAATAGTAAGCTAGTAAACTAGTAGACATGTAAGCTAGTCATCTAGTTAGCTAGTAAACTAGAAAACGAGTACATTTTCAAGCTAGTAAACTAGTAAGCTAGTTAACTGGTAAACTTATTTTTCACATTTTTCTAGTATAATATACGAAACACAGGAGGATTTTCAAGTATTTTTATAGATTATTTATATTTTTGTACATTGCTACAGAGATGTAAAAAACTTAATGCTATAAAATGCGGATTCCGATCTATTGTCAGTGATTTCAAGAATTAATGATAAAATCACATTCATATATGTATACAAATTTTTCATGGTTTATATCGTTATTCTTTTTTGGTATTTTTAAAATATTTAAAAGATTTTGTTGTGTTTTCTAGAATTTTAATGGATTTATAGTATACTCAGAATTTGATGCTCAAGGATCCCAAAATTTATAGATCTTAGAGTCATTTTTCGAAATTTTCCAAAAAACAGTTTTTTCATATAATTCAATTTATTTCATTACACTTTTAGAATTCGTATGAATCGAAGGATTTTTAATACCTTCATATGTATTTTATACAGATTACTAAAATTTGATGATCTAAGATTTAAAGTTATGTAAATTTTCAGCATTTTCGTAGATTTTTATTTTTCTTGATTATTCACTGGGTTGCAACAATTTTTCTGATTTATATTTTCTGATTTATATTTTCATCCTACGATTTGATAATTTTTGCTTATTTATTAAATATATACTAACGTTTTCATTCATTTTTTCGAAACTTATATTTTTATTGTTTATCAATATAACTTTTTTCATTTTTACATAAAATATTGATTAATTATATCAGAATTTAAGGAGGGGTTTGAACCCCCGAAACCCCCCTCTGCTTACGCACCTGGATGTTGAGGATTTCTATGTGACTGGATGCATTTAACTAAGTTCTTCCAATCAGAATGTCACTTTATTTTATTCTTTTCGAAAATTTAGGATACTTTCACCACATAAATTACATGTTTTTCAATTTTCGTTGAAAAAAAGGACGGCATTTTATTACACATTGGAAAAACGCTACTCTATACAAAATTCCCAACTGCTAGAAAAACATTCCCTTTGATTACAGCATCTTCGAAAAGGCTAAAAATCAATCGCCTGGCCTCGCAAAAATCGTCAAAATCGCGAGTACCTTCGCCGCAAGTACATGAGCGAACGCCGTATTCTCGTCACGCGTACCTCAGCCGCTTTTGCATTTAAAGCAGTACGCAGTGAGCCAATGAATGTCAAACTTTCGACGAATCAATTTAGCCGCCCGCAACGCTCCGTCCTTCTTTTATTTGCAGCCAGCCGCGTGGGGAAGATCCGTTTATTTTGGCGCACGAGGAACTCGAAACGGCGTCGCTGCAGGAGCTCTCGAGGACGCTAAAAGAGACGTCAACTGCTGCACCTGACAAGGGATAAATAGGATGATGCACGAGCGCGAGTCTGATCGGGGAACTTTGACGAAACTTGATTTCAACAGCCGCGCGCCAAAGTCGAGCGCCTCATCAAACTATCGCAAGACCCCATCTCCCACGCTTTTAGAGCCGTGTTCACTGTTCATTATTACAGTTGCTTTGTACTTTATCGCGCTTATCCGTCCATGCCCCGATCGGAAATGATGAATACCAATCCTCCTGCGACACTTCCGAAGCCATCTCAGCGCTGGGAAGAGGCAAATCCTTGGAGGAATTACCGTCAACTTTAGAACGCGAATTCCGCTGAGCGAATTCTATCCATTTCATGTACGTTTCGATGAAAATTTACAAGACCAAGTATGATTTGTGACATTTACTGGACTGAGATTGACTCCAAAGTTCTGGATCGCTCTGTCTATTTCTATCACTTGATAGAAATCTATAAATCTTTATTTTATCAATATTTCCAACCTACATTGGGTCCTCATCAGGATCTTTATAAAAACAGATAAAAAACTGAACAAAAACATCCTTACAGATAAAAAGTCTCTCAACAAAAATTTAGTAAACTTACAATCATAATAGAAGCTACCTCTTAAAAAATGGTACACCAATAATCCCAGGTCACAAAGACCATTATTTGTAAAAAAAACTGCTGTAGGTCAGAACACCATTGTCTGTACAAGAGCAACCCCTGATGATTCGTTTACAAATTACTTTAGTCGTCGTCATTTAATGGCAATCGTATTTTTAATATTCGTGAACGTGAACAGGCAAATGAAAAACCAGAGAGCATGCACAGTAGCATGCATTGACAAACGACTGACATAACTAGAGTGGAATTCTCAAATGAAAAACGTTACCATCGAAACACATTGAAAGATGATAATAAAACATTCCTTTAATATTTCTAACACTTCTCCCAAAACATACTCAAATAATTGTCGTAAATGGAACTCAACTCTCTTGTATCTTCCTGTTTTTTGATAAAAATCGTTTCAGAAACGCTCCTTTTAAATCGATTTTCTTCTTTATTTAATATCTCCACATTATTCCAATCAAAATCGTGATCTGTCTTTATTCTATGATTTGTTATAACGTTATGACCAGGCGAAATTAAACTAATATTGCTCCTATGTTCGTTAATTCTTGTCTTTAAATTGCGTTTTGTCTGTCCAATATAGCAAAAATCATGACCTTTACAATTGATTCTGTAGACTACTCCTTGCTGTTTAAAAAAGTCCGATTTATCTTTTCCTCTCTTTATGATTTTGGTGTTTAATTGATTGTCAATCATATTAATGACTTGAACATTATATTAGCCAAAAATCATTTTTAATTTTTTATTCAAGTTTTCAACAAAAAGCAAAATTATTTTTGTCTTATCGAAGTATTTCTATCTTGATTTTTATTGCATTTAATATTCCTGAAACAAAAATTTTTTTCTTTATATGCTTTTGAACAAAACTCTCAGGATAGTTGTTCATCTTCAAAATATCTCTAATCATTATAAAATTTTTATTATGGAATCTATAATCAGCTAATTTAATATTCTTATCTACCAGATTGATGACAGTCCCTATATCTTTTGATGTATCGGGTGTTTCGAAAAGTAATTAATGACTCTCTTTGAAGATGTTAGTTTCAAACACCAATCAATATCAATTTTTTCATCATTTTTAATTATCTTCAAGAGATTTGATATTTCCATTCTCTTGAGATTTTTATGTTTATCGAAAACGAGTTAAAAATAAGGTTTAGTTAGGCATTAGTAACCCGATTTTTTTTCTCACAATATGCTAGGTACTCAATCTGTGGGGACTAAGATCGCTGAAAGGAAAATCAGGCACGAAGAAATTCAACATAACTACATGTAACGGTATGAATTACAATTAGAGAATGAGAATCACACTATAAACATATATGAATACTTTAGTCGTTCTGATTTGAAAAGGTTCGCCAGTTCCTAGTTTATATCAATTGTACTCCCAAAACTAAATGTGAATATAAATTTTATCATATTTGTATCTTAAAATCTTTTTTTGTTAAAATCTTATTAAGCTTACTATTTATGAAAAAAACTTAAACTTTTTCTTTTGCTTTGTTGCATCATAATCGAACATTCGCAAGAAATTTTTTTTGGTGCTGAAGTAACCTACTCAAGGTAAATGACCCCCCTCCCCCGCCCATCTCATGACAAACTTGGTTTAATTTTTTGAATAAATAAACTATTTTGTTTATCAAATGACTTTATTCTAAATTAAATGAACGACCAAAATTTTTACATTTTAAAGTCAACACGGGACAAGATATGCTTGAGCTGTCTTTTATAATTTAAATCATTACCGAGAGTCACGTTGATGTTATGATTCAAAATGAATTATACATAGAAAGTCTGAGAGACAGGAAAAGTTTTCCCGCCGAACAATGGTAAAAATAATTCGATGGATAAAAGTTCATCGGCTCTCGCAGCGCTGGAGTCTGGGAAAAAAGTCACTTCAAAAGTCTCGCCAAAAGAAATCAATACTTTTATAACGTAATTAGGTAGGTATAGTAATTGCAAAAGTTCTTGGATATCGATTCCAACAGTTATTACATGCTTTATAATACAATATAAGGATGTTATTGGCTTTTGCATGTAACTTTTGAATCCCTAAAATGAAATGGAAACGATATTAACGTTTGATAAAATTCAGTGTCTTCGATCAACAACATTGGCAATAAGTTATTTTATCAGTAATACATACTATTTAATTAATCGTTATTATTATCATTTTTTTAAAAAACTTGTGAAATCTGCAATATACTAAACGAACCTAAAAATTTATTTAGAACTACGTACAATGATTTTGCGAACATTTTGTGATTGTTTTTTACAATTTTATTCCACAGTCTTGTTGAAATTCGTGTTACACTTTCAGTAACTCTTGATAAAAAAGGCAATGGAAATAATAAAGTTCAAAGCAGTTATCACGCAATAGAATGTGTGAAAAGATTTTTCTGTTCTCGCGATTCATGTACAACCTCATTTCACATTCGTGTCAGTAAAAAAGCGTCGTTTCCACGATCACTTAGAAACGCTACATGAGCGAATGCGATGAGATAATGGTCAATGAATTATTTAGCTACGAAGCGAAGCTGTAGTTACCGAGGTTTCGAAATAAATGCGAGACATCGTATTTTCCGAGAGTGACATGACAAGATTGAATCATGAAATGCGGAGATTCTGTACGAGCAATCGAAGACATATGACAAGGTAAGTTCTGACGAGCAGTGCAATGGCGTCGGAAATAACAAAATTCTGAACCGGATGAAGAAATGAAAATTCTAAACCTCACAGAATTTAATAGGAATAGTAAAGCAAAAAACCATATTTTTTCGAATATATAATACTAATTTCTTGAATTTAAGTAATATACCGATTCCCAAAGTTTACTTATTTTGAACAAACTTTTCAATTAAAGATTTCCATTTCGAAAATTTTTTTTAACTTCTATTGATCTCTCAAAATTATATTATCGAACACGAAAACATTTTAGGAATTTTTTTTCACCTTGTTATAACTTCCTAGCTTTTTTAAATCTTCTTTATATATTTTCATAGCAAATTTTTGATTTCCGAATTCTAAAATTTACCTACACCTTCTTGAAACTTTTTAGAATATAATCTGCTTTGCATCGTTAAGAATAAAATCCAGCTCTTTTTATTTTTCTTGAATACCGAGTTCAGTTACTTGATGTGAAACTTTCTAACAGGGTTTACTTCATTTCATGTCGCTTAAGTTTTCTTCGAAGTACGGAGAAATATTCTGAATAAACAAAGAGACGAGTCCGAGATGGGAATATCAATTGAGACAGCTAAACTTTTGCTTCAAAGTTGTCTGTAAAAGTTTTCATGTCAAACAAGCCTTTTTGCATAAATGAAACTTTAAAGGAAAAATCCCTATTGGGATTGAATTATAATTCCTGCTTGTTATCGATATAACGTTATAATGGAATTTTTAATGAGATTGCAAATTTACTCTTTTCACACTCACAGAGATTTAAAATCGACAAAAAATAAATGAGAGAAAACTCTTATAATGCAAAAAAAAACTAATAAAGTTGCTTGTATATCTTGAAATCTTTTCGCAAGAAATGAATGAAATACATGGTAAGGAGAAATTTTTAACGACTGCTGAAAGAAGGAATGAATTTGGATGGGATAAACATTTTGAAAATTATTGTTTTAGTGAAATCATTTTTCACAGTTTTCGTACAAATTTTCAATAACTTGGTGTTTTTTTTTTTAATTAAATATATAAGTAAACTATCAGTTGTTGTTATCATTGAATATAAAACTTCCGGAATATGATTTTCGATTTATTTTTTCACTATCTTTTTTTATTTATTCAATGAAACTAACGTCAATTACTGAGATCCAATAAAAAAGGCTTTGTTCTTTTTACACTTTTCTCATTTTTATGAAAGCCATTTTCATTAATATACCTAATGTTCATAAATCTTTCAAATTTCACAGCCAATTTTGGAACAAATATCATCTCAGTCAGTTATTCACCATCACAATTTTTTATATTATGGTTCAAAGATCTTTGTTTCAATTTTTATTCGAAACATGCTAGATGAATGAATATGAAATAATGCCTGAAAAAAATTTTTTCAGTAACATTTCAACTTATTCGAATGCAGTAATGTGTAATGTTTGAATAATTGCAAAACAAATACATTTTCTTAAAAAGCTGATAACAAAACATTCCAGGAAAAAAAATCATTAAAATTTTTGTTAGCTCTTGGATGGCGTTACACATTTCATTATTGATTGATAATTTTTCAAATTTATTTCTAAGTAATTCAATTCATAAGTAAATTCATGCGAATAATTTTTTTTACTTTATACTTTATAAAATTTTATAATAAATCATTATCAACCAAGTAACGTTTTATAAAGATATATAATGATTTTTAACTTGAAAATATTTTTAATTTCTGTATGTTTCTTCGTATGCTAAATCTGTTTCCCTTTTTCAAGTGGTTATTTGAAGAATGTTGAAAAGATACAAAAATTTTCTATCATCAAATATAGTTGAAAAGCAGTTTCGACATACGTAAAAATAAGTAAAAATAACACAAACTAAAGATGCGATGGAAAGTCAAAACGATGAAAACGATTTTGAAAAAGTATTAAAAATCAAAATTTTTTGAATTTTAGGAATCGTCGAAGTTGTCAAAGAATTAAAATGTCCAAGAATTATTTCTATTTTTCTATTGATATTACGGAAATGTGAATTCATAAATTTCTGAATACAGATATTTGAATTTCAATTTAACATTGAATTTCTGATAGCTTAAAATTTACAATAACTCGCAATTGAAAAATTTTATTTTTTTTGTCGATTGTATTTGTATAATAGGAATATGAAATCCAAGATATTTTAGACAATAGGATTTTCAAAGTTTGAGTTCTATGTTTTCAGTTACTAGAACTTAAAAGGTTTGTTTTTTTGGATGAAATAAAAAATCCGAGTGTCCAAGTCACGAATATTACAAAAGTCAAACTCAAAGACTCATGGCATGCATGTTTTTGAAGAATCTATACATAAATTTCGATTTGAAAAAAGCGAGTTTTTTCAATCACGTTTTCTAAAGATGAACTCATTAACTTTGAAAGTCTTTCATGAACATGAATATTGTTGATCCCGAAAATCAATCAAGCTTTGGAAATATTTATTATTATAAATGTCCATACATTAAATTGAAAAAAATACTCGGACTATTTTAATTTTCTAAAAGCATCAAAAAGTAACAAAAAAAAAAAGATCAGAAATAATTCTCTGTATGTTCTGTAATCAGAATACAAAAATGACTGATTTTCAAATTTCAATGAATTTGATTCAGATCGAATTGCAATACTGCAGATAATAAATGTCTGACATTTACTTTTCAAACTTGAATCTTCAAAAGTGTTAACTACCATAAATCCTTCCAATTCGAAATATAAATCTTTTATTTATTATCATATTAAAACATTAAGACAAAATATTCAAATTCAATAAGAGTACAGAAAATATGAAGAGCAAAATCAATAACTCTGGAATGAAGCACCAAAATCAGTAACCTCCGCTACTACCCCCTACCCCCAAAATAACCAATTCAAAAACTCGCTAGCTCTCTCATTACAAACTTATAGTCCTATATATAACGTCATATATGCCTAATACTCAAACCCCACTTGTATCAAAAATTTTCTACACCTTTATTGTGTTTTGATTGCAAAATAAACTCTTGCACCAGAATTGAAATTCGATTCGCCTTGAAACTTGCGAGCGAATGCTTGTATCAATCCGATCAGAAGTTAATTCAAAGTTTAGCAAGCCTCGGGAACCCTTGCCGAATCAGGATCTTAGTTACAGTTGCAACGTTAAAGGATGGAAGACGCGTGGTATGTAACATACAAACTTACTTGTTAGTAGCGGTAGCCAAAGTTTCGGAGCAGAAGCCACGGAAGCTTTCAGTAACTGTTATCGGCTACAATCTGAATTTTCAACGTTTTTGATAAACTGTTTCGCTTTGAATACATCAGGTCCTTGGAAACAACGATCTTCCAGAACATTTTCAATTACCTTCTCTCCATCGTCTTTAACGTATAAATGTAACATAAAAAATAGCTGTCAAAATGAAAAATATTCTTATATTTTCATCAAATCAAAATGTTGAACTTAAGAAAAAGTTTCATTCAAATTTTTGAATACTGAATCACTATATAATTAAAAAAAAAATTTGATAGACACCGTAAATTCATAATAATTGAGAAATTTTCTAACAAGTAGGTCTGAAAATCGTTGAAGATAAGGGCAAACTCTTCGCTAGTCAGTTACATTAATTTTTTATAGCAGCCCTTTCGCAGCCCTCAATGCAGTGAGAAAACTAATTTACGGTCCAGCGCTTGAAATGCCTGTGGAGAGTTCATGATTTCTTGTGAAATAATCTCCGCGAGTGGCGCATTTTAATTGCGACAATTACGCTGTAAACCCAGGTTCCACGAGACCGTGAAGAAATTTGGCGACGTCACGTGGCCTTTTGGAGGAGCCACCGGAAATGTGAGCGGACCCTAGCAAAACAGTTAAACGTAACGCCACGTTATATGGCCCCTGGGCTACATTGTGACAAGGAACATTGTCGCAAGGATTCCGGTATCTCGGCGTGACGCCAAAAAGGGTTAAACCGAGCGACGATGCGTCGCCCATCTCGGCGGCAAAACAATGCGCAGACAAGGCTGTTGTCTACGCTTTTCCCGTAAAATCGACCAAATCAGGAGTATCTCAGCGTTATAATAATCTCATTACTTTTCAGTACCGGAATGATAAAATTTATTAAGCCAGGGTTTGGAACGTTACTAACAAAATGTAACTCGTCACGTTACCGTTACTTGAAAAGAAATAGTAACTCATTACCGTGACCACTTAAAAAAGTATCGTCTCGTTACTTTCACGTTACTTTTTTGAATAATCTGGATGTAAATAACAAGACATCGAAAAACGAAGGCTGAAAAAAACAGTATCAACGCACTCGTGGTTTTTTTTTCTATAGAAATTATTTATTTCAGATATAATAAAAAATGTTCATCCGTACTTTTTCAACCTGAAAAAAAAATTAATCAGCTTGTTCACATTTTTATATTTTTTTCAACTTCACAAAATTTCTGAATACGACATTTAATTCAATGTTAGCCACAAGGAAAGATTCGCAAATTTAGAATTTTAGAAATGTTTTTGTATTTTTCAGTACGTATAAAATGTTGCAGGATTTTCTAATATTTTTATAAATTTTTAATAATAACTCTAGAATTTGAACGTAATGAAATTTTCCGTGTTTTACAGGATTTTCTAGAAAACAATGTCTTGATAGATTTTTACTTATTGCAGTGCTTTTCGTATTTCTTCAGTTTTTTTATGATTTTAAGGATCGTTCATTATTTTTATACACTGCTCTATGAATTTCTGAAATTCGAGAGGTTTTCAACGTTTTATATATTTACTAGTAGTTTTCATTAACTATTTTCTTTCTGTGTCTATGGAATGTTGTAGAATTTTGAAGTTTTTTTAAAGATATCTCTTTGAATTTTCAGAATGAGATAAAATTGAAAGTTCGAAATTTCTGAAGTATTTCGATAGATTTTGCAAAAAACAGTTTCTTCGCAGATTTAGAGTGCCCTTAATATTTTTACTACTTTTAATAGAGTTATACGATTTGAAACACTTTTTTATCTTTTTATGGACTTTTATTAACATTTTTTTTTAGAACTCAAAGCTCGAGAAATTGACGTTTTTCGATGCCTGGAACTACATAAATTTTTAAAGAATCAAATAACATGAAACTCATTAAAATAAAGTATTTCGAGTATTTTTCCTTTTTTTTTGAAGTAAAACTTCTTAGGCGGCATAATCACTTTTTAGGAATGTAATTTATTCAGGAATGAAATATATCCAGGAATGTAGTTCATTCTAGAATGTTATTTACGTAGGGAGTAATTTCGCGATTTCACAATGTACGATGTAAGATGTAAGACTGTAATATGTAAGACTGTAAGATGTAAGACTGTAAAATGTAAGACTGTAAGATGTAAGACTGTCATGTTTTCGTTTTCAGGGAGTAATTTTGAGATTTTGTGGGTCTGTAATTCTGTAAGAGTATAATGTTAGATCGGAATAGTTGAAGGTCGATGATATTCGAGCGTGTTGCGAGTGTGAGGAGTAATTTTGAGATTTCGCATGTCTGTAACACTGTAAGAGTGTTAGAATGTCATTGATAGATTCGACTAAAATTTGTGAATAAAATCAATTTTTTTACAGATTTACAGTTAAAAAACGAGAAAAATACAACACAGAAAAATTGAGGGATCAGTTAGAACTGAAAAAGGCAAGGGGAATAAAAATCTATACATCTGAACCTTAAAGAAAGCAGCATGAGAAGTTTTACTTCTAACGCGTGTTGATTTTTTTTTTTTCTCGTATTCATTATATTTGATTTTCTATGATTTTCTATGATTGATAGGAAGATTTTCTAGCAGGATCTCTAGATCTTACAGATCCTGCTATAGATTTTGAGATCCATAGGTTATAAGTATTTTAATTATATATGCGAATTTCTAAAATTTAACGCTTTGAATTGTGAAAGTTCCTAATGTTTTCTAATAAAAAGAAAAATAGCATATTCTTCGTCAATATTTTTACACAAATTACTAATGCTCCACATTGTTTCATTAAAAATTATTAATACACAATTTTTTATTTAAAAATGAGAAAGTTATAAATTACGTATATCTCAGTTTTAGAAAATTCCTTAAAAAGTTACAAATTGTGCTAAAAACTTAATGAGACAGATAAAAGTAACGTAAAGAGACGGGATTTTCGTTACTCGTTACCGAAAAAAAGTGACTCGTTACCGTTATTGTTACTAGTTAATTAATGTAACGCGTTACGTTATCTTTACAGTAAAAAATGTAACGTTTTTGAGTAACGCGTTATAAGTAATGCGTTACTTCCAGACCCTGTATTTTGCCGGAAAAATTTAAGCAAGGTGACAGCTTCTAAGTTTAGAAGTTGTTATAAAAAACTCGTAAATAAAAAATAGTGAAAATACAAAATTAGAAGTTGAGTAAATTAAAAATTTCAAAAACATCTCATTTCTACGGAACGGATTTTTCGAGTCTCTAAGAAACCTAGAAAAGAAAGTTTCAGAAACTTCCATTTGTTTGCGCCATTTCAACGAAAGAAACTGCTTTAAAATTCCATCGAGCCAATATAAATTTTCCCTGCGTGTAAAGTTTGAGTTTCAAAGATAATTCAAATACGAGCCAACAGTGCCGTACGCGAGCAAAGTTAAATTGAAGTTTTAATAAGTGATTACTTGATGTATGCATTACATAGTAGCTGAGCTGGAGATGATTGTTATTACAAGAAGGATTCTTATCAAAATTCATGAATAAAACATAAAAAGGTAGAAGTTAGAACTTACCTATAAACACTACGATCGTATGAAAGGAGGATCCTGAGTTGTTGATTAATACTGCGTTTTCTCACTACGTGTCCTTCTTCAATATGCACACCGTGTATCACCTGCAATGACAAGAAGATTCCAATTTTATCGTATGAATAATTTTTTGACGAATAATTCATTTTTAGCGTATTTTATATCGAAGAAAAATTTTCTTCAAATGCGAATATCAAATAACCAATTAAAATTATAATTCATAATTTGTTCTTCGTTATTAACTGGTCTCAAAAAAATTTTTCCATTTATTTTCAACTCGATATTCCAAATGGTCAGTATTAATGGTAAATCCATTCCTGACATTCTTTGAAAGGAATAAAAGACATTCATATTTTAAAGAATAAAAAAAAATAAGGATTATCATTAACGTTCCGATTTGTTATTTCGAATTTCTCAGATGATCGGTACTCTAAATTTTGACAAATTTGTTCATTATATTTTTTCTTCTATTTCAGAAACTTACAACATGCGAAAAAAAATGTTTTATTAATAAAGTTTAATATATAAATAAACACTCAGTATCCCTATGCATTTTTTTTTTATCGGTTTTAGATTCTTGGATGAAAACCCAATCAACTTCGTCAGCGATTCAGAAAAGTAAAAAAAAATCCAATGCTCTTAATGCTCGTTTTCAATTAGGTATTCCATCGAAATTCGTGTACAACCGTCTGCGTCAAGTTAAGGGCCGAGTTGTATGTGTACAAAATTGGAGAACGTCGCAGGAGCTCATGGAGTTGAATCGACAACTAGCATTCCGAAGAGAAGGACACAAATAAGCGCGGCGCTCGCGGTATTTACGCGAGCTACTGTTAATTTGCATATGCATGAAGATGTAGCCCGCCAGCAACCGGCGTGGAACTTTAGCTACGAGTTCTACGGTGCTTCCTATTCGATCTGAATATCTATTTTACGGGAAATGCATATTGAATCCTTGCAAAAGAGACCTGGTTCTTCGACGTTCTTGACATCGATCATTTGAATGAACGGGATGCGCTCCTTTTGATGATGAACCTTTGATTGCCCACGGTACAACGAGGAATTCCGAGACAGAAACATTGATCACCTATTCACGTACTTTTCAGAGTTTGTGTTCAAAAAAACGCAATTCAAAATTCCTGCGTTAATTTTTTATATGTACAACTGTCGAACTGAATTTTTTTGATTCATTGATAAAATGGATTATTGATCGTGAGTATATGCCATCCAATTTCTTATTTCAAGGAAATTCATCCACATTTGAGGAATTTTCTTCTCATAAATGGTTCTAGTAGGTGGTTTAAACATAACTACGTTTTGACGCAATTATTCAATAATCTCTTTGGCTTGAATACGGAATTATTAATAATTAACAAACCTCATTTGCGAATTATAACTTTTGTTTGTAGTTGACGAATAAAACATTTGAAGCAACATAATATCTTAAACAGATTGCTATTTGGGCTGTGAACAATCATTATTTACACGTATTCAAATATAAGATTGATCAAAAATAAACGAACCTTATTGGGTAGAAATAAAATTTTCTCTTACAATCAGTGAACATTAAATCTGGAAATTCCAGCAACAAGGTTCCAGATTTTTTGAGCTCTAATTGCTTCTGACAAAGGAATTTTAGGATTTCAAAAAAGCTACTCTGCCTTACAGAAGTCTTTTTACACCTAATATTCAGTGAAAACATTAAAATATTGACTCTTAACATAATTACGACTATTGTTTATGATAGTTCAAATACAAAACCAACAACATTCTGTTGCAAATCAATCTTTTTTTATATGCCTTTATTTATATGTCCATATTTTTGTATACGATTCCCGTACATGTACAGGATTTATCTCATACATGCATAACATTTTTGGAAACATTTAAAAAACTTATGTACGCGTACAGGAAATTTGTTACATTCTTATATCTAGAAAAATTTACATACGCAAATATAAAAAATTACGATTATTATTTCGATTGCAGGTTCACCAAGTTTGATTGTATAATTGCAAAACGTGTAATAAAAGGTAACTAAAAAAAACTTATTCGGAGTAATCCTATAAAAAATAAACTGTTTCTACTTTTTAAGGAATGAATGACAGTTTAAATGAACATACTTAAGTAACTGTAAGTTGCTTTTATTTATGATAATATTATTTCTAGTGATATTCATATTTGATGACTTATGAGTGAAATGATTACATATGTTGAAACTCTATCTATTATTTTTTAAATCTATTATTTTATTCATCGAATGTTGATGTATTTTTGTACGTATGTAGACATATATCCATTTCTTTTATCGATTACATTATGAATAATTGACAACGTTTATCAAATGATTTGATGCTCTGAAACTGTTATACACTTTTTTTTTAAATTTCGAGACCTTTTGTTTCTTGCCACTTTTACACGATCTCAAAATCGGAGATGTTATTAGCCTTTTAATCAGCTGAATCGGATATAATAATTCCAGTTTTAATTTCTTTGATTCTACGTACTCTCAAAAATATTAAGAAATTCAGCCACGTTTTTGAACAGTAAAATTTTATTTAGGTACTTTTTTTCCAGTAACTTGGGACTTAAATTATTATGAAAATTAACAAATGTTGATAGAAAAAAGAGTTTTTTGCAACAGTAGTGTTCGTGTAGAAAAAATAGTATATTACGTTACTAGAACACAAATTTCACATTTGCGAGCGTGAATATTGTAAACTGAGGCAAAGCCGAGTTATGATATTTTACGTACCGAGGGGCTGGAAAACGAGTTTGAATATTTTGAATTTTATGAAAAACAAACTTTAATGCCCGGAGTATATAAAATTGTATTAGTACCTGTGATTTCTCTTTTTTAAAGTAAAATTTTACATGAAAATGGCCAATGATCCAAAGAAATATGTTGCTACTTTTTAATATTGTATAAGGTGCATGTTTAAAAAAATTTTTTTTTTATTCAGATCGTTCCTAAAAGGAAAGTAAACATTTTTATAATTGCATGTAAAATCATCATCATATTTCGAAGTTATTTTTATACGGTAATTTATGTATTTGTGAATTGTTTTGCAGCGAAAAACAATCAACTATTTTATCACTGACTACTCACTTTTTTATCAGTAAAGACGCAATTTTCAAAAGTAGAATTTCACCGTTTGAAAAAGTCAGATTTCACTGATTCATCAGTTAAAATTCTCTTTCAAGATTAGAAAAAATGCACTTTTTACTTTTTCATATAGTAATTATTCACTTCTCTAAAAAGTGAAAAGGATTACACTTTTTTATAAAGTTAAATTCCACTGGTTCCTAGTGGAAGACATTTCACTGCTGTTAATAGTGCATATCCACTGAAAAACAGTGGAGTTTTACTTTCTCAGAATTAAAAAAAAAAAAAAATGCTGTAAAAATCATCATTTTATGTGAACACTATACTGTTTAAAAAATTTAAAAATTCTCTAAATAAAAATCACATTATTCCTCAAATTCGATCCAACATTTTTCGAATCCATCCTCAAACTTTCAAAATATGTAATCTCTCCAATTTCATAATAGCCACTGTTTTTCTTACTCAAAATAATTGTTGCCATTGTTTTCAAGCTAAAGTTCGTCCTCCATTTCAACTTTCTCTATCCGATAAAAATTGTCCGAACATTATGGCCTCTGAATGAACGATGGGCGTATGAATTCACGTGAAAAATTCATCAGCGTCGAGATTCCAGGGGAAATGAATTTCGACGCGACAAAAAAATGACGGCAGCGTGCTTTAGATGGGAGCGATGCTCAGCGAGTTTTGTCCAAGGCTGCAGGTGATCTACACCTGACAATATTGCGCCGCGAATCCAGCTCCAATCGTTTCATTTAATCGGAATGGCGCTGTCACATGCCTCACGGTCACATCCGTACAGCCGGGGAACACGGCATTTATACGTCTGATGGGGGATTCATACTTTGCTTTTTCTCCTGCCCGGGGGAATGGAATTAACGTGGGAGATTGTAATATCGACAGACGTGATCTCTATCGATGGGATCATTTCCTGAGGAACGTGAGTAAAAAAACGATGGACACGTCCCCTCCGGATTCCTTTACCTACGTGTAGAATCAAATGGGGTCAATTTTTTGTTGACCGATTGCATCGAAATTTCCTAATCTGAAAAATTGGTCGCCATATAAGGGTTCTCTTGAAACCCTCGCATCATCATTCGTCGATGTCAAAAGTATTTCGTACAGTTTTTTCAGGCAGAGTAATTTTCTTAAACCTCGTCAGGAGTTATGGGATGTATAAGCCAGTGTTAAAAATGTGCATTGATAATGGGCTCCCCGTAGAATGGAGCCGATAAATTCAAATGCCAGTAATCTTTCTTACGTCAGGATCGTACTTTATCGCAACGGAAAAGGCGAGTTTCACTTTGGCCTGGCCATTCGTCACGTTTCGTAGGAAACCGAAGAAATATCAGTTCTTCCGCTTGATCTCCGCGTATCTTCGAACCCATGCGAGCGCCATACAAATCACACATCCACGCCGTTGCTCCCGTTGCCATTCGTCCGTGAAGCGCAAACTAAGATAACCCGTTCTGACTTTCGAGGTGCATTTGTGATTTTGGAATTCAGGAAGTTACTATGGGCGATTAATTAGAGCCTCGAAGTTGAGGTACTTTTCAGGAATATCTGGACACGTCTGAGTATAACTGGGAATGTTGGAAAAATATTTTTGCATATACTTAAGTATTTTATGTACTTGAAGTTTCAAACGTTCAAAATTAAACGAAAAGAAAAATTTATTGAATTTTTAATTTTTTGTTACGTGGGTAATTGTGTAAAATATTTTATTGGTCAGCATAAAGTTCATTATTGAGACCAATAAGTCTTGAACAGCATCAGGAAAATATTTTTCTTAAATACTCATCTTTTTTCCTTTTTCATTTAATTTTAAACGTTTTGAACATTATGTCCCTAAGTGTTTTATGGTATTAATGATTTCTTTTTCACATATTCTTCAATGTTTTCTAGTGGCTTTAAGATGACTCGCAACCTACTGTAGTGCGAAAGAGATGCTTAGAATGGGATTCAGTTGAAAGGAAGAAGGACAAAAAGAGAAGGTCTTGCGAGTCGTCTTAAGAGGCTCTGAAAATTTCTGTATCTTTCTGAATATTTCAAAATGTTCTCCAACGTTATTTAATATTTTGGAGTGCTACTTAATGTCCCCAAACATTTAAAGATATTTTTGAACATTTTCTAACGCTTTTGAATGCTTAACAATGATTCTGGAGTTTTTAAAATTTTTATGGCATTATTCTTGAATATTATTTTATGTATATAAACAAATTTTGGACGTCATGTGAATAACTGATTGTTTCTGAAGTTTTTGAATTTACCTCAGTATTCCTATTAATACCTAAATATTTTTGCGTATTTATATAACACTAAAAAAATAATTTAGAAATAATTATTACAAATAAAAATAGAACTGTAGAATCTGTCTATAATATTTTGCTTTTGGTAGTTATTTATTGCATTGTTTTAAATTATATAGCTATCATTATCAAATCCTGTTGCAGCAGTAAATATACGTTGTCAAAACCCTAAGATGTATTGCATTTTAAACTATTGTAAATTCGCTGTCGTTTTTACAATATCATATTTTAATTCATACTTACCCACATATCATTAAGAGTCATATAGTTATGCAAGTATTCAAATTCATACAGTTGTTATTTAAACACTTAAATGTAAACTTTCTAGTATAATATTCGTATTATATTTTTTAATAATAAATATTTCAAAATGACATTGTAGATTTCACAATAGTATGTGATGATATTAATTAATTTTCGATAAATACTTATTGATAGAGTATTTTCTCAGAGTAAATAAAAAATAATAAAGTAGAAACCAAAAACATACATAATGATGTGTTTAACAATCGAATTATCATGCCACTGTGTACGGTTAATAAATTCTATGTACAACTCGTACACTACGATTTTCATTGTAAACATTTTTACCTTTTTTATACTATCTATCAAAAACTGGCATACATTCAGAAATCAGCACAACACAACATTTTTTATTTCAAAAAATTGTAATAAGGAAGATGAAAAGTAGCGAAACTTGCAGAAATATTGTAGAACCTCGAATAATATTTTAAACAATAAAAAATTCCGGTAATATTCTCTATAAATATGTAAATAGGCAGTAAACTTTTCTCTCAGTCTAAGTTCTTAGATGTTTCTTAATGTACTCAGAACTAAGAACATTTTTAGACATAACTAAAAAATTTTCAATGCTCTTCGATTTTTTTTAATATCCTCAAGGAGGTATTTCCAAATGTTTTTCAATATGCCCCACAATTTAAAAATTTTCAACGATGTTGTCAGATGTTCCTAATATAGAACGAATGACAATATATTCATAACACTAATGATATTTCTATTCACAACTAAAGTTTGATAGTTCTTATTTTTGATGAAAAAAATTATTGACCCTAACAGTGATTTTCCCGATTATTATTTTTCGATTTGTGAATCATCATGGAAGTCCTTGAAAGATCCCCAAATCAAAATAACTAAAGAAAGGTTAAATAATTAAAAATAAGAGAAATTTGGGGAAAATTTCTATCTCTCAGATTTAGAGCAATTATTGCTCTTACCTTAAATTTATAGGTGCTATTTTTGTTCATCTCCATAACAGTACACTTGTTTTTTTAATTATAACGTTTTCCAGCTTATATCAAGGATCATAGATTTTCAAATAAATTTCCTATTTAGAACATTCAAAATAAACGCTCTAAAAAAAATTTTTGGTCATTTTACTGTACCTATGCGAAAGTCATTAATCATTACCTTGCGGTGAAATTTTACTATAATTAGTTGGAATTTTCCAGTTTATTAATACTAATATTCCATATGTTATTAAAATTTTCGTATTTTTTTTTAAAGTAAACAAAATAAATCACAACTTTACATTCTGTATTTTAGATATTGGTATCAAAAGATAAATGAGAAATTAGAGAGGAACTCTGCAAGATCTGGAAATTTTCTAACTTAAACTGTAAAAATCAAGATTGAGCAATTTCTTCACGCTAAACTGTGTTTTTTTTTTTTCAAATTTTTACACGACTTAAAAACCTATAAATCTCACAGAATTCGAAAACTCATAAAGTAGAAAATTTTATGAACATAAAAAAATTAACGTATTCTTAAATCTAGATTCCAAAATAAAAAGTTACTATGATAAATAAAATGAATTTAATCTTTTTGCAGTAAAAACCCACTGCAAAAAACTCGTAAATCTAGCACACATGATGTAAGTTATTTGTTAAATGCAACCAAAACTGCAAAAGGGATAACTTTTTTCCTCGCAATTTTCATGAAACAATCTCGGAAATAACGTGTATCCGACCACTGCACTACTGCCCGTCGAGTTTCCGGTTCCCCGGTACAATGAACGCGGGAGTGGTCTTTTTACCCGGTATTATGTCGCGCGTGAAAATTACATTAGCATAAATGTTTTCATGCATAGTCATTGTTCTAAATTGTAGGCTCATTGACTTCAAATTATTGTCACGACAACTTTTTCCGCCTTTTTTGTCTTCATAAAAACCGACGCAATGTAAACTTCACTCTCTACTTGATACGAACGTACATATTTCCTTCAATTTTTTTTTTCAGTTTTTTTGAATATAAAAGTTGTTTCATACGATGTGATTTTGTATAGAAATTTTGATCAATAATATTGATCATGTAAATTTATGAAAAGGACTGCAATTTTTTAAACAGAAATTCTTCACGAAATATGAGCTATACTGACAGAACAATTGCATTCATAGATTCACGTATGAAGATAAAAAACTAGCTTCAACGTTCCATGTTTGAAAAATTTCCGAAAACTCTATCACATCAAAAATTGAATCCTGATAGCAAAAAAATATGAAAAGTGTAACAAATATGTCCAAATTATTTATGTATGTAAATCAAAACCATTTTTATAACAATCTTTGAAACCACCTATAGGAGGAATCAATTTTTCCATCTCTGCAAATTTAACTAAATTTCCATAACTTTTGCTACAAAACACAAGATTTAATAGAACTTCCATGTCGAAAGCTTGCATAAGAATATGTCAATAATTACCTACTTCCCTGAGTTTGTTAATTAACTTACAAAGAACCTGTGAAACGTTGAAATAATACCCCTTCCTAAATCTGCAAACATATCCCCGGATTCAAAATTTCCCTGTACCTTTTGAACACCAAACCCTCTCACGAGAGTTGTACGATTATCAAGGAGCGTCAATGTTCCGTTAATTTTCGCCAAGTTTCGCCAAGTTCATCGCCCAAAGTTCGAGTCGTATTACGTAGAATAATAGAAGGCCCCATTGTGATCTTTCATGAATCACTGTAAACTATCCGAAATCTCGCTTCGCGGAACTAAATACCTAGTTAGGAAATATTCTGAGCGATTTATAACGAGCCCGAGCAGAAATTGAATGGGTAAGAGAGCGGCGCCTTATCGCGCGCTAAATTACGATGATACATTAAATCTCATTACACTCCGCGGACTTACTGATGCATGCTGACGATAACTTCCACGCTCGCGTTCCTACATTTAGAGTCGTATAAAATACGTGACGTGGTATGCATTTGGCTAGTATGGGGATGGTTCCTGAAAGACGTCATATCTTTTCAATTATATTACATGTTATGTCGTTGTCTTATGCTTGTGAAATCAAGATACGTGAAAACACTGCACTTTGTAACAATTATAAAGCTTTTCTAAAACATCTGGTCTATTTCGTTTGAATGTCAAAACAAATCACTTCTTTATTATTATAAATTTTCATAGAAGCATGAATTTTGTATCACATTATTCGAAGAAAACCTAAGAATATCTCGTGAAGTTTCGAAAGAATTCTAAACAATCAGCACAGTTTCATCTTGAGAAATAAAAGCTACATTCAGAACATGGTTTCATCAAAAAATACGACACCTCTTGAAACGGATGAAAAGCCTCACCCGAAAAAGCTCTGGAAGTATTATTTTACCCAGCGAAAATACGAAAAATAGAGGATCAAGTGTCGATAGAAAAAGGGAACCAGGAAAGGAGTATGGCTTTTGAATAAAAGATGCAGCAGAAAAAAAAAGTAAACGAGCGTCGCAGGGGTAGACTGGTGTAACGACCACCAACGGGATACAAGGAAAAGGCGGAAATGAAAGAGTATCCGAAAGCTTAAAAGAGTGATGGCACCGGTGGGAAAAAATGGAGGGAGACAAGTGGACGAAAAGCGAACGTCAAAAAAGTCACAAAAGTGAGTACAGTTCTTACCTCCTTGAGTGATGGGAAAAAGGAGCTAAGAACAAAATGTGAAAAAAGGACGAAAAGTGGCCAAGGATCAAAAGAATGTGGCGTGGGAAAAAGGTTTAGGTTAAGGGCTGTCTCTTTGAGCTTGGAGAAAAGTGCAAATCATTGTTACCAGATAAAGTGGCTCTTAGTGAAAACTTTCGACACTGGATTTCAGATAGATTTCACAATAACGAGAAAACAGCAATAAAGATGTTAAAGAATTTTTAGAAATTTGTTAAAATATTCGCGAAAGAATTACGACTGTTCATGGGCTTAGGCCTAAATGTTCATGAATCAAAAGTTTTTACGGCTTGAGTAAAAAAGGCGATAAAATTACTCGATAAATTTGCTGAAGATTTTCAAAGACTTGTTTTCCTAAAAGTTATTTCACTTTTAACACAAAATTATTATGACAGAAATAACCCGTAGGAACATTTTCCACTTATTTTACAATATGGCCAAAAATTTTCCCTTAATTGTAGATTTGGAATCAAATTATTTTTTCATATTCTACATTGAGTGTTAATGTAAAAACTTTTTCATTGCATTCCTAATGTAAATTTATATTCAGTAAAAAGGTACATCAAATTTCCAATGAGCCTTAATGTTAGTTGTTTCCATTCGAATCACTAATGGAAATTTGGTAATTTAAAATAGTATATAATATAATAATGAATACGTTCATTAATATTTTTTTCGATTCGTAAAAGTTGAATAATAGAATTTCCAATCATTTTATTTCTGAGGTCAATTTTCATAATTTATACTTATAAGAAAAATAAAAATTCATAAAAAATTCAACTCTAATTCATAAATTTTGCATGTATAATGAATGGAACGTTTCCTTACGAGAAATTATATCGTTATTAAATTCGGTCAATGACGAAAATTCCCCTCCCCACAGCCCTTAATAGAAATCCTGGCTACGCCCTTGCGACTGTTATTTTATATTTGATTGACAGCATTTCTCAATATTTTCGTGAAGTTTACAAGCATAGTCATTCGAATAGAAAAATTTTTCCCTCTATGGCCGCAAAAAAATAGTTAATTGAGTTACATTTTTACTTTGATCAGGTAACCAGTTTTTAGGTATAAGCTCTTGAGCTATTATTAAATTTTTGCATAAAATTATGCAAATCTGATATGATTTCATTATGAGTAATTTCCTTGCAAAATTAGAAAAATCCGGAATCTAGCATTATTAATAAACAATTTTTTTTATTTTACTTATTTCCATATTTCTTACTTGCTGCATTTACAAAATTGTTTTGATATTTTTGTCGTTGAGATACAAAAGCATATCTTTTATTTTGGTTTTGGGAAAATATGATCCATATTTTATTATACAAGGAAAATTTTTAGTTTTATATTGCAAGAATGTTTTTGTAAAGTGTTCTTTTCTTAAAGGTTTAAGGCAAAATTCTTGTTTTCTTTTTTGACTTCTCATCCAATCGTTATAAATCTTTATATATGCCCGAGTAAAAATACTTAAGTGCTTTTTGAAGAAGCTTTCTTGATTCAAAATGTGTATTTTATCTATAAAAAGAACACAACTTTTATTATTTATATTTGTTAAATATGATTTTAACAATAAATGTTTACATAGTATCGAATATCTGAATCATTTCAGATATCATTTCAGGAGAAATGAGTAAATTTTGAAAGAACTTGAAATACCTTAAAAGTCATAGAAAATATGATAAATTCATTTAATATTAAAATACAGTTGATTATTGATTTTTCAATGAATACCGAAGGAAAACTTCAATTTTTTGTCAAGTCGATTCAACTCTGGATCTTAAACAATCCGAATTTCCCTTTGATTTACTAATTGAACATTTCTAAATTACAACACAATATATTATTTACTCTTAATCTCGAATATTACAGTGAGAAAATCCAACACAACGTACATTGCAAATTTTTCTACTCAGATTTTTCTAGATCTTCAGCGATCTTCAAACGTTTCTCAAAGTTAAGTGTTGGATATTCAGAGTTTGATCAAATACGCTGGATATTAGGGTTTTCTTTTGACATTTTTCGAAAATCATATATATATTTCGAAAATTGAGATTCATCCGGACTACCAAATAGTTTATTGATCTTTTGACTCCCTTCAAACCCTTGTAACATAGGTATTAGAAAATCCAAGAAAGTTTTTTGGATTATTTTGGGATCACGAAATACTCAAGTTCTTAAAAGTTATGTAAATAGATTTTTTTTGTTTTTAAAAATCTGTAAATAAACAAACCCTTGTAACATAGGTATTAGAAAATCCAAGAAAGTTTTTTTGATTATTTTGGGATCACGAAATACTCAAGTTCTTAAAAATTATGTAAATAGATTTTTTTGTTCTTAAAAATCTGTAAATAAACTGATAATTTGGTTAACTCGGAGATATTAATTCCTTTTGAAAGATTTCATTAGAGTTCAAAAGATTGAAAGATCGCGAATTGACGATTCACGAGAATTCTTCAAGCTCTTCGTGTAAATTGTATCTTCTTACAAAAAGTATGGAAAACTCATGAAATAAGAACACTGTTGAAAAAAAATTGTGGGTCAATATACCCATGCGATTTTCGTATGATTCTTGGAGAATGCTCGTTATTTGAAACTATTTCAAAGTGTCAAAAACTTCAACCAAACTTTTAATTGCAAAATTTTTCCTTTGAGCTAGCAAAACAGACAAAAAAATTAAACGTTTCATGTAGCTAGATTATGTTGGTGATTTATTATTTTAATTTACAAAAAACTAGTAACAGAAAGCTTTTTTTCCAATGCCTCCGATAGTTGGAACAAAAAAGAAGCAAATCGAACCTATTAAAATTCGGTATCAAAGGCATTCCACTGCAGTGTATTTTCCTCAGATTTAAAAAAGTACTAGTTTAATAAATCAGGTTGAATTCATGCTAATCAGGAAAAATTATGACCACACTAAAAATTTCACGTTTAGAAAGAAATCAAACAGTTTACTGAACCCCACAAAATGAGAAAAAATTACTCCCGGATAAAACGATTCCATTGAATCGAGAACGAAGATTTTCCAGCTCCTTTCTTCCCTACCGTATATTAATTACCGACGATTTAATTTCCTATTTGATAAGCGAACCTGTGCTTGAGTTGTCAAAGAACCCACAATTTCCCGGTACGAACGAAGATCAAAGCTCAGCCAACGAGAGGAAAGGCTTTGTCGTCTTTTCGAGGGAATTTGTGCACGCAACGTTACTGACACCGAGGCAGGCATCACACGGAGCGTCGGTAAAACGCGTTACCTACTACGATGAGGCCGATTCGGTCGGGTTATTCCATCGGGGAAATGCGCCAATCAGGTAAGAGCGTAGGTTCCCTGACGTAATTTTCCCCCTTTGACGGTGTACGTCAGCGTCGTCTTCGACAAGCCAGCCAAGAATTATCGACGAAAGGAAGATATTGCGTATGGGCGAGCATCTCCACCAGGAGCTGACAGGAATATCGAGGAGCTCGGAAGCGTTGGGTACACGAGGAGGAATTATTTACAACACTATCGGGGAGATGCTCCACGTGTATTAAAATAGACCAAGAGTCAGAATTTCGAAAACCCCAGTTGAGTCTTTTATTCATATACCCGTGGGCGCTCCGTTTCCCTGTATAAAATCTAAGTATATAACTGTAAATACAGAGTATAACTGAAAATACAGAGTGCTGCGAAAGTTCTACATTATTCATTCAGTTCATAGATGTTCCAGCAGTGCTATTCTTGATACACGAAGTATTACAAACGTCTCAAAAATTTTTTAGCTTGAAAATGCTAGGGATTTTTTAATTTTAACAAACGTCTTTGAATTTAATGATTTATCTTGTAAATTACTTTGGAATACGCTGTACATCGTCCAAGCTTTTTAATACATATAGTATTTGTGTTGAAAAATATTTACTCTGATGAATCTGACTTGTCAAATATATGTATTATTAGGTATTCTAACAAAATGTATACACTGGGTGCTACACTGATTATATACAGACTTCTAAACAAATCTGTGAATCGTATTGTTTTACCGAGATTTTGAAATTGTAAAAGTTCAGATATAAAGTATTAGCACACAAAAAAATTGATTCTGATCCCAATCAAAGAACCAAGTAGAAACAGAAATGACGATCTATTTTGATTCCGATTCGATTTTCAGTTACAATCGTAATGACACTTCCATTTTTATTATTTAAATGGAATTTTTTCTTACAAGTTACCTGATTGCTGCGTAAAATATTTACCTGATCAATACTAAAGTGATAAAAATGAAATCATCACCGCAAATTTTATTTAATGAATTTTTAGTAATCTGGTAATACTTTTACTCGTAAATTCTAAATTAGAGTTTCTTCATCTAATTAGATTGTTGTCTTTACTACCAAGTGCTTCTCTGGTGAAAAAAAAAAAAAAAAAAAAAAAAAAAAAAACATACTAATTAAACTTTATTAACAGATCAAACTGGATTTCCAGATTATGATATTCCTTTTTTTCTGAATTTTATATGAAATTTTACAACTAGATCCAACTTTATAAATTGTCATCATTCTAACTGAATTTTTACAAAAAAATAAACAAGTTCAGATAATACAATAGAATTTCCAGTTTAAAATGACACAACATACGATAAAAAATCTAGGTTTTTTACATTTGCAGAACCAATAAACATCTACTGACAAAGCAGCAATGATATTCAACTATTATAGATGTAAAGTTGGAATATATAACTTAATATGTGCTTGGAAAGTCGAAAGATGCCAAATCTACAATCCAATTGCTTTTTTCAGTTGGTTGTCAAACTGAATATTCAGCTGAAGATTAAAGAAGCGTTTCACTCAAGAAATGAAAAATAATGATATACAGTTGAAAATCCCGATGTATAACTATTAAATACCAAAAAATATATGACTATTTAAATTATCCTACCAAATTGTCTTATTGAGAACACAAATTTATTTTCAATACAAAATCCAACTTGATTTTTAGCTGACGACTCTACTGTTTTTTTTAGCTAGAGATCATCTTGAGTTTTTGCTTAGAAAAGCAGAATGTTTTCATATTCTAAAAGTTTAGTTAAATCTTAGAGTAAAATTTTATCTGAACTGAATAAATATTTATCTAGTTGGATCATTGTTTCAATCGATTTTAAATTAGTATTTTCACTACAAGTAAAGTTTGATTTTACAAATTTAAATCCAAGTAAATTCCTAGTACGGTTACTTCACTTAGATTTTTAAATAGAATGTTAATTCTTACATACTTAGTAAAGAGCCAGTAAATGGTACAACATCTTATGAAGTTGCATATTCGTGAATCATTTCACTTGACTTTTACGTAAAGATATTAAGACAGATTTTCAACTGGAAACAGATGAATTTCACTCTATCATTTATCCATTACTATTAAATCAGTAAGATCTTAAAGTAATATGTTGTCCAAGTTTTTCACTAGAAATCTTATCAGATTCTTCATCTACAATTGGCAAAGTATAGACAAAATTTTTTTCGTTCAATGAGAAAAATTCTATACCTTTAAATTCACCTTCTACATGACATTTTCTGCAGGAAATGCTTCAATAATTCAAGAATCCGTCGAATTTTCACGCTCAGTTGATTCAATTACATCATCGTGACCTCCTAATGCGGCGGTTTGTGCAAACGGCAGAGAGGAGGATTTCTAAAATTTCGAAAATAATCCCGAAGTCCTTTATAAACGACATCCACGAAAAGTACGTGACGTGGAAATGCTCGACCGATAATTCCGTGCCCGGAAAACTTCTTCCTTTCCACTTTTCCGCTTTCATTGAACTTCCGCTTTGGAATTATTTGTTTCCGGCGAGCCGCTAAACGAGTCCTGACCCATTTTGCGCTCTGAAAGGCAACTTTTGTCCGACTGAAACGGCACTCGAGGCCCCCAGAAGCGTAGCCTTTAGCGTACTTTCCGCGGCGCGACGACGGGCACTGCTGCCACGCTTGGATTTATTTCTCGCGCAAACTACCGTCATAAATTGTGCTCCCGAGCAAACAGATAATGTCCTCAAATCCACGCGCCAAACTCGAGTCGTAGATCAGCATCCCCCCCCCCCCCCCCCCTCACACCCCGGCGACCGGCGATTTTCCCGACTTTACGCTCTCAGGTTACTTTTCATATTGATTTAAAATCGAAGGGTGACAAATTGTATTCATTAGCCCGAGTCGGGGTGTCCATCAATTTGCGAATTTTCCAACATAACATAAGTTTTTCTTTGATATTAGCTTTTTGAATAATACGATTTAAGAAACATTAAAAGGGTGAGGTACCACTTTTTCTAATCTTTTGTTACCAAATAAAATTTTTCCCTGAAAAACTTTTTTCTCACATTCTTTTTCTTCTAACAACTTTTTTTTCAAAGCTTGTTTTCCAACATAAATTTTTTCTGAATTTTTTTACCTGAGAAAGGAATTTTTTCATAGTTGAAAGAAACTCCTTTTTATAAAAAATGTTTACATAAGATATCTAATTTTTTTTATTTGAGTTGAATCAAACATAACAATCTTCATATTTTTATGAGTGCACAATATTAAAATTTGTATTTTCTAGAATTTTGATTATTATCTTATTCTCTTTAAATTGTAAATTACGTAGAATACTTTTTGTGTATGTTATCAAGTTGTTTTTGCTATAACTTGAATGAGATTATTATTTAATATTTCCTTATTACTATATTATAACTGAAAAAAATATGTTCAAACGCAATAAATTAAAATTGTAAATTGCATCAGTCTTAAAATAAAAAACGTCAAATAATGCAAAAAAAATATTTATTTTAAATAATTTTAGTTTATGATAATATCTAAAAATTCAAAAAAGTTATTCACTGTAGATACGAGAGACAGTTAAAATATAATATGTAAAAGACTTTTGAAAAATAAAATTGTTTATTTGCATTATCAAACGCGAAGTTAGTCGGTTATATTTTCTACAAGAAACTGAGATATTGCCTCAATTTTTTTTTTGAGTCAAAACTTTCTGGAAGTGTTAGCAAAAAAGCTTGAGAAAAAGTTGTTTCGAAAAAAAAAGTTTCTGAAAAAATTATGCTATCAGAAAGAATTTTCTTAAGGTAAATATGATTTAGGATAGGAAGCTCTCACTCTATATGTGGAAGAGTAATACACGAGTCGTGCCAAAGATTCGAAAAAATCCATCTTTATTCGAAAATTAAAAAAAAAAAAGATGTTTAAAATATAGCTTTGGAAATTTTTCACTTAGACTCAAATGATATTCGACTCTATTTTGACGCAGATATAGACATAAAATTTCCTTCCTAGATTATGAGTTTTTTCTTTCTAATGATTGCCTGTAGAAGTACTCCATTGAAGTAATAAATACTCACAAAATCCTATAAATGTCCTTGAAATATTTAGCATGTTAGTCTAAAAAATTGAAGACATTTAAATATGAAGATTCTAAAACGTCTTCAGAGCTTTTGAAAAATGATTTTATCAACTCCGAACTTGGAAAACTAGAAAAACTTCCATTCACTCTACTAACATCTGAAAAACGTTAAAATTTTGAATTTCGAGCCGATGGAAATATTTTGTAAAGTTGTAGTCCGAAACAAAAAAGTTATTTAATTTTTTACGAAAATTGCACATTGAAATCACCAATCAAATGATATTGTTATATATAATAACAATTTTTATTTATTACTCGTATATAAAACGCTATTCCAATCCAATCTATTGATAAAATGCATATGTCCGATAAACGTCATTATATTCATTTACCGAAAAGAACATTCTAAATTCTTTTTTTCAATTTATACAAAACGGGATTCACGCAGTGCTTTCCAATGATAATATCGTACTAAGCACCGAGAAACATTATTTTTTACTGATATGCGTGATTATACAAATTTACCGAAAAGAACATTTTCAATACTTATTTTCGATTTGTGAAAATCGAAAACAAGAGATTAGAATTTGTATATCAGTATGTGACATGCCCTTACAATTCCAAAACAATCATTTCACATTCTCCTGCAGTCCTCACATTTCCAAAATTGTCAAAAACGTTCAAACTGGAGCAAGAATTTCATAACTGAAAAATGGCGATCCGGAACTTCCATCGTCGGAAATCAAAAAATTCCAGAATCACCCGATCCGACATTCCACGCAGGAATAACCCATGTGGATCGAATAATTCGGATGGTTTTGGCGGCAGGAACGCGCGGTAAATTAATCCGTTTCATTCTCGCGACATTTCTGCGTGTAACTGCAGTTTGCGTCATATCCGAGATATCCAAGGAATTTTGGCCAGCAAAATGTGGCAAGCCAGTGTCCCGGTCACTCTCGTGGAACTTATGCTCTGCAACCTACACGGCGGGAGCGAGTAGTCGACGTTAATGCAAACTCCGAAAGTTAGGCTCGGTCTGAAATTCAATTAATATTTATACGTCCCGTATTTGTCGGCGAGTAATGTCGCACGAACTCTATTCCACGAGAACAGCGAAGCTACAACTTTCATGGCATCGAGGCGAGGATGCGCATTATACGATATAATGAAGAGAAAGCTATAATACACTGAAACCTCGAAATTTGGCTACTCAAGATCTGTGACCTTCTCTGCTTCGTAACTGTTAAAATGAGCTGAAGTTTTTCAGCAGAATCGCAAGACATAAATCAATGACATTTCACTGTTCCAAAAGATCAGAGGCAAAAATTGCATTGTTCTAAAAAGATCATAGCATCGCGAGGTTCGATTTCATTTTTCCACAGGGAAACGACCTTTTTATCGCGTGAAATCGCGGTGATTCGATAAATGCGGGATGAATAAACAGAGACCCCAAATGCATTTTCGGCTCATTCGATTATCTCGTTCCAACCGAAGTCGCAATTTTCCACGCGAAGAACTCGAAAGTTGCAATTCAAAATCGGTTCTGTCATAAAGATAATCGCAATCCCATTCGGCGCCGCCGCATTTTCAGCGACGATATAGCGCTTGTATTCGATAGGGGTGAGGGGGAGGAGGAGGATTACCATTGGAAACGAATCGTTCCAGAAGGATTCATCAAGAGTATATCAGGATTTGCATAGAAATTAGCAAATCTATTTTACGTATTTCACGATTTGATACTCTATATACTACGAAAATACCTGGACTATTCGATTCATCTTGTCAATTAACCACGATTGCGTATCTGAAGATCAGTTTTTAGATTAGAACTTGATAAAAATTATGTTATTAAAGTTGTTATTTTTTATGTCATTTACATAAAATGAAAGATATTTATGAAACGAATTGAAATATTACCTCGATACATTGTTTTTTGATTGAATGCATCATAAGTAAACAAAAGAGTTGCTATGATTTATGTGCATGTATGGCAATTTAAAATATTTCCTACTCTCGTGACGTTATGCATAGGTAACTAACAACTAGATCACTATTTATATTATCTCGGAAAGTCCAAAACTCATTACCATACATCTTGGGCTGAATGAAAAAAAAAAAAAACTGAGGAAAACAAAAACCCGATTTCTCACTTCAAAAAAGAGCACGAATCATCAATCACTGCGAATCAGTGAAAATTAATCTTCCCTTAATCCAAGAGTAATGACATTGCAAAATCAAGCCTGATAAAAGTGTTCTAGTCGTCTCGCGAAATTGCTGTAAAAAATTATTCGCCGTGAATGTTGCTGACGTTTGTATAGCAAGTGAAGAAAAAACTCGGCTCTCTTGTTATCCCCTTTATTGATTAATTGGATCAACGATATTTCCAAGAAAAACTTCGCCATCGTCTCTCCTTTTGTCCCATCATGACGGAAAAACTTTCATTATTTCGGTCTTGACGGGAAAAAAAAGGAAAAAACTTACGTCGCGTCTCTGAGGATTTTTCTCGAGAGAAGTCTCACTGAAATATGGAAGCTCGCGATACCTCGCACTTTGTAAAACTGCCCGAATATCGATTCCTCGCCATTCTCCGCGATCTCATTTTCAACTAATCCTTTCCTTCACTTAATAACGTCAACCCTCTAGCTTCAGCATCTATTCGATACGATCCCTACCCCCCACACCCGCCGCCAAGCCTCTACCTATCGCCTGACTATTGGCTAAGTTAATACCAGGTTCTACCTTCTCAAGATATCACATCATCGCTAAGAAGCTTTTCGCTCGAGCCCTCTCTTTCAGCTCATAAATTTCTCGAGCATTGAAAAAAGCTTTGAATAGGAAGTGAAGATTTTATTTTAGTGGAGTTCATCGAAACTGTATAATTGTCACAGACATATTTTACATTAAAATTTGCAAGATTTGAAGTTTTGTGATAAATGTATTCAAATACCGTGATGCTGTCATTTTATGAAAATTTTAGACATTTGAATATATTGTTGTTCCATTACAGTCAACGGGAAATTAAAACTTGGACATGGTTACACGTACCATAAACGTTGTTGGAAAAAACTTTCCTTTTTTTGTGCTTGTGACGACACTTATAAATCCATGTTATGTCAAAAAAATTGTTCAAGTAGTCAGTGGTCGTAAAGAAATAGAAATTTTACATGAGATTTCGTTTTTATATGAAAATGATCATTTTAAACTATAAATATTATTCTAAGAATAAATTATAATTATACTTAGAAAAAGCTGTACCTTGTGCGGATGTTTTCGAAATTTAGATAAACAAAACTGCGAATTTCATAGAACCGTAGTCGCTCTCAAAATGATGAAAGTTTTGTCTTTTCCATAGAAATTTTCGAAAATAAGAAGACATAAAGATTGTTGAACACCTAAATTCGGTTGCTTTAAATTGAAATATCATTATAAGAGGTGTTAAAATTTTGAAATTTTAGCTCTGAATGAATAGAATAAGATAAACAATAGATTATGATTTCAGTTCCTCTCAATTGACCGTACAAATCTCTAAAGTGATTGCAAGATCATAGTTACGTCGATTTAAGAATCAAATAATTATTTATATACAATTATATAAATTACACAACGTGTAGACGATAACATTTCAATTTTATTCCTCGTAACATACAACAAAATTTCAGCACTCAAAATTATGAATATTACAGGTCGAGTCCTAATTGTTTTTTTAAAATTTGATATTTTTCTACTGTGATTTTTCTGTATTGACGCCTTATTGTTCACTTTCTTCTATAAAATATTATGAAATGAGTAGAGTAAACATTCGATGATTTTTCCCGACATAAAAATAAAAAATTTTCACTATATGTGAATTTTTCCGCATTCACAAAATATGTAAGGCACAGATTATACGAATTTTCTCTGTCAATTGTTCGATTGTGCTCCAAAACATTCTTTAGTGCAAAAACTAATGAAATGTTCTTCAGATTTAACTTGCTAGTATTTTTTTTAGGTAGAAGATGTATTAAGTTATATTCCAACTTTTCAATGAAATTGTGTGTCAACATTTTCAATGATTCAAACATTAAGTTAGATCCTATTTTAGCAAAAGAAAAATTTGTACAATAGTGATTAGTGATTAACATTCACAGAGAAACTGAAGAAATAGATAAATTGTGTATATTCAGTGACAATTTGTCATATACTGTTGAAACTAAGATGTTACATGAAGTTGCCTTATTGTATGCATTGGAATTTTTTCATTTTTCTCAGCGAAATGTCTAAATTGATTAGGAAATGTTTCATCTAGGTTTTTACAGTATGTGACAAATCATCATTGACAAACGATTCCTCTATTTCTTCGGGTTCTTTCTGGATAATAACCACCATTGCACAATTTTTCCATAACAACTGCGATTTTCCCAATTGATTTCGAAATTTCATTGATAAACTATATTAAACAATATCGAATAATGAGTAAATTTGAGCCTAAATCATTTTTGAATCGACTGAATTGCTCTCTTAATCTGAATCTGTTTGATTCAACAGATTGTCTTTTGTATTTTACAGATACCCTTAGTAAAATTTTCACAATGCAATCTGTGAAAAATTTAACGGAATGAATTTGTAGAATACAACAGAAAATCTGTTAAAACAACAAGCAATATGTTGAATTTGACAGATATATCTGTTAGAAGATCAGATTTTTTACTGAAAACTTTTGAAAGATTAAATTGTGAAGATTTTAACAGATAAAAATCGAGAGAGTATAATGATGACTGAAGCGCAAGCCCGAAAAGCTAAAATTTTATTGCTAGACGGAAAAAGAACTAGAATATCCAGCACGGACGCAAGAAAGTTTTGCACACTTTTTTTGCTGCTGTTGTTTTTCAATTTTTATTAATTCTATTCAACTCAACTGAGCTTATTAATTCAGTTGATTCTGACAATTTTTACCTTTGTTTCTCTCGTGTAAACATAGATTCCTGATTTTCCGCCTATGTAATTTAGTACGAATGATCAACTTTTGTCAGCATCATTGATCATTCAGCGCTTGTCGGAGGTTCGAAATCCTGCACTCTAAAAAGTAAACTTTATTTCATTGCAACAAGAATAAGCAGAAGCTTTCTACCTTACGTAAGTATTCAAATCTGAAAACCAAGTCATAAACTTATACATTGTATACGACCCGATTCTCAAATTTCAGTTAACACTGCAAACAGTAAAATGAAGAAGCTGGACCGTAATTTCAGACACTGTAGAAAACGGGATTCAATTTTCAAGGTATGAATCCATTTTAAATCGAAACTTTTTCTCAAAAACTTGGCAACCTCCTTCAAACGTTTGAATTTATCTCGCCCGTGTCACAGTTCACTCTTTATCTGATGGGACAATGATAAAACGAAGGTTCGCTGCAATTAAATTCGACGATTAACCAGATACACGGAGTTTCCAGTCGTGTCTTAACGAGCGATTCCTTATCTTTTCAATTATCTGCTATCGCCGGTAACGCGCTTTTAACTCCGATTTTCGTTTCACTTTTCCTCTCGCTCGATTTTCCGAGGGGTCCTTTATATTCCACGGGCAAAGTTTCTCCTCGATATTGCCGGCTCTGATATAACCCCTCGAACAACAAAAATGACGCCTGCGTTCCTCGCGATGTTTGCAGTTTATAAAGTTCGAACAAGACTTGCTATCGCGGGATGGACTACGGTGTGGTATCTACAGTGTAACTGCCTTTGAGAGGTTATTTCTCTACCCTCAGGCAATATTTGCGGATGACGTCGATCATGAATTGGAAGAACTGCGAAGTTTATACGATATGCTACACCAGAGAAAGAAAAAAAATGATTCTCTTATATATATTCTTGAAAAAATTTCCCAGAGTTGAAAAACTATGGTTCACACAACAAACATGGTATTCGACGAGATCCTTAATGGGAAAAGTGGTAAAGCAAGGAAAAAATCGATATTTTTTCAATTGAAAATAGAAATTCGTTGAGAAACAACTAATTGAACATTTTTCAAAGCTAAATTTGTGATAAAGAGAATTTCAAACGTTTCAATTTCGTAATCGTAAATTTGATTGCAAAAGGCGTAAAGAATTGAAGAAATTCAAGTTTTTGATGTGACGATTCAGAAATTAGACAACATGAAAAATATATGTTCAGATAAAAAAAAACCGTGACTTGAACTTTAAAACCAAGTTGAACCTCACTGGTATCCAAAATTCAAAATATGTACAATCATTGTTAATTTTTAACTACCAAAGAATCGTCAGAAAAGATGACAAGATATAGAAAAATCGGAAATATTTATTGTATAAAATTGAATAGATAAAATAATAGAAATCAGGCCTGTTCACAGAAAGCTGTATTTGAGAGGGGGGGGAGGTTCAACTTTTTGTTGTACTTCTAGAATAACAAGCAATTGAAATTGATGTGGTTTGACAGTACATGGTCCGTTCATAGTGATGTAGATAATAAATGTAAATTAAATAAGTGAATAAATTATTTACTAATCAATAAATAAACAAATGTATAAGGCAATATCAAAACATCATTTGTTTTCAACAACTTCTACTTTATATATTGAATCTTTCTTATGTTTTCAACAAATTGAAAACAAGCAACTCAATACTTACAGATACACAATTGCGAAAAACACGTTTTTTATTTCTTTTTCACATTGAGATCTATAAAAAATGCGTAATAAATAAAAAAAGAAACACTTTTTATTACTACTTTATACACATATTTTATGATATACACCTTATTTGAGGACGGTTTGGATTGTTTTTTAATTTATGTAGCATGTAATTTTATTACATGGAAGTTATATCATTGCGATAGAATATTGTAAACTTTAATATACAAACATTATTTGATGAAAAAAATATCAAAACATGGTGAAGTTATGGCCTTTTTCCAACTTTTTTTTAAGAGGCTTGCAGTGACTGCAATACAAATACAATACGTCAACTGAAATTATAATATTCAAAAACCCTACATTTTTTAGTGTAACGATAAAGTAACGCATTACAGTAATGTTATTCATTTCACATCTGTCTCATCAAGTTTTTAGAACGATTCGTAACTTTTCAAAAAATTTTTGAAACTAAGACATGGGCAATTTTTCAACTTCTTTATAAACAGATAAAAATTGTAAAATCGTATAATTTTAGATAGAACAGATTGATATGTTAGTAATTTATGTACAAATATTGACAAAGAGCATGATGCTTTTTCACTTTTGATTAGAAATTTTCACAATTCTATTAATAAATCTTAGAAATCTGCATATAAATACATGAAAATACTGGAAACTTTAGTGCTTTAAATCTATAGTAGGATTCCTTCAATCTATAGATTATGCTAGAAAACCTCACATAATTTTATGAATACAGAAAAAAAATGCAATACGAAAAATACTAGATATTATGTACTCTATTACGCATTTTTTATAGATCTCAATGTGAAAAAGAAATAAAAAACGTGTTTTTCGCAATTGTGTATCTGTAAGTATTGAGTTGCTTGTTTTCAATTTGTTGAAAACATAAGAAAGATTCAATATATAAAGTAGAAGTTGTTGAAAACAAATGATGTTTTGATATTGCCTTATACATTTGTTTATTTATTGATTAGTAAATAATTTATTCACTTATTTAATTTACATTTATTATCTACATCACTATGAACGGACCATGTACTGTCAAACCACATCAATTTCAATTGCTTGTTATTCTAGAAGTACAACAAAAAGTTGAACCTCCCCCCCCTCTCAAATACAGCTTTCTGTGAACAGGCCTGATTTCTATTATTTTATCTATTCAATTTTATACAATAAATATTTCCGATTTTTCTATATCTTGTCATCTTTTCTGACGATTCTTTGGTAGTTAAAAATTAACAATGATTGTACATATTTTGAATTTTGGATACCAGTGAGGTTCAACTTGGTTTTAAAGTTCAAGTCACGGTTTTTTTTTATCTGAACATATATTTTTCATGTTGTCTAATTTCTGAATCGTCACATCAAAAACTTGAATTTCTTCAATTCTTTACGCCTTTTGCAATCAAATTTACGATTACGAAATTGAAACGTTTGAAATTCTCTTTATCACAAATTTAGCTTTGAAAAATGTTCAATTAGTTGTTTCTCAACGAATTTCTATTAGATTTTTCGAAAGTCTCTGTAATTCCAGAAATCGAGAAACTCCGATTTCTCGAGCATTGAATTCTAATAATATATGTGTATGGAAAGCCGTTAAAATACTAGAAAAATGTTCAAATTTTAAAAATCTGTTAAGAATTCAAAAAATATTGAGGACACTCTAAATCTATAAAGAAACTGTTCTCTGCGAAATCGAGCATAATACTGCAAATATTTCAAACTTTCGATTCTAGGAAATCTAATTCTTGAAATTCAAAGAGATATCTTTGATAAAAACTTAAAATTTTCCAACATTCTATAAATACCTACTAGGAAATACAAAAAGAAAATACATGTATAAAAGAATACAAGTATATCCATGGAATGTTAAAAATCTATACAACTTTAAATACTAGAGCATCGAATTCCAGAAATTTATACAGAAATATACAAGAAAACTGAACAATCCCTTAAATTGTAGAAAAACTGATGTAATACGAAGGATATATACTGAAAGAAATATGAATCTATTGAGACATCTGTTTCTGAAAAATTCTTTTAAAACATGAAAAATTTAATGAACTTCACATTTTAGAGCTCGAAATTCCCGAAATCCATGCATAAAAATTGATATCAAATTGCTAAAAGTATATAGAAATACTAGAAAATCCTAAAACATTTTATGCACCCTAAAATATACGAATAGTTTCAGAAATACTGAACAATCCTTCATATAATAGAGGATATATCCAAAAAATACCAAAAAGAAATAAAAAATCTATTCAGACGCTGTTTTCTGAAAAATATCATGCAATGCAAGGTATCAAAATTTATATCGAGACGTAAAAACAAATAATAGAATCATTGCATCGAAATTGTTTAAAAGATCTCGTTAGGGGGGGGGGGGTTTAACCCCCATACCCCCTACCACTTACCCCACCCCGTCCGCACGGGCCTCATAAAAAATAAGATAATTTTGATGAATGAAATCAACGGCTAACTATATTTTTTACAATAACGACAATGCAACTCAACACGTGAAAATCTCCATTACGAATGTACGAGGATACCGAAATAACGAGGAAACCCATTCTTCGGTGCCTTCAATCTAACTCGGTCCAGGCGTGTCATGCGACGTGTCTGGAATTGAATAATTGATCCCGCTGCATAGGTGTACACATTATACCCAGGCCTGATCCTCTTACCCTGCTCAACGACCATGTTGGCATTCGAGAAGCAATATGAGGGATCGGGATCAGGTCGCAGGCGTGACCGATCTTCGCTGCTAAAGCGTGACTGTGCTACAATTAGATACTGAGGATGGATTCATGAAACAATGAATAATCAATCAAGTAGTTGATTAGGTTCACAAGGGATCCAGTCAGCAATAACCAGCGATTCATTGGCATTGTCAATCGAAGCTCTCTTTTCGTTGAACAATAGATATTCATGATTTAAGTCCATCTCGGCGCCACGTAGTATATTTATTGCAAATGGACGAAAAATTCGAAATATCCACTTCGTCGAAGATAGTTTCCATTCCAACATCTTCAGAAATGTCAGCAACAACAGTTTCAGCCTCTCCCAGTATCGACGCTAATGCCTATCAGTAACTACCAAAAGAGTATCAGTACTTCAACTACCCCATCAGTATCCCTCATCATTCGTAACAATTGACCCTATAAATTTCCATCGATACCAGTAAGCTTCGGTTCATTGAACGAAATGTCTCGTCGTCAATCGCAGAAGCCCGAAAATATCTTCCCATCCGACAGCGAGGATCAAAACCCCCTGGTATCAATAGAATTCATTCTCTATTGGAGGCAATTCCCGCAAATGGTCCCATAGTATATTCCGTTGGAGTGCGCATCACAGGGCACCGCCGTGGATCGAATGCAAATTGCGACTAATGGTGGTTAATACGTCACGCTTTTCCGCAGAGTAGGCGGTGGGTGTAGGGTGGCTTTTGCAAACTGCAAACTGGTTGCGGTACACAATCAGCGCTCAGACGCTACTTGTCTACGTGTTATAAGATCATTTGCGCAAGAGGAGTCGCGGATATGCATGCAACGGCAATGTATTTGCACGGGGACTAACGACTAGTCGGCGTTTCCGATGCCCGGACACGTACGTCCGCCAAAATCGTCCCTGTCGTCTGTACAGTCCAGACTTTAACACGACCAAACAAACCGCGTTTAGTCGAGTTGGCTAGATGAATTGGAGCAATTTGCTCGGGGCTTTTTGGTGAGGTTGACATTCGAGTTTTTAATGGTTTAGCAGAGTTTAAATCCAACCCAGAGCAGGAATTTTTGTTTTATTTTTTATTTAAAAGTTCATTGTGACTCTGCGTAATGAATTACATAAAAAAAATTCTCTAGGTGCAAGTCCTAACCAGCGAATAAATTTTCCAATCGACAACTCCAATTTGAGTTTCCACCTGGATTTTTACAGCCGGGTGTTGATGATCAATAAAAATATTATCTGATATATTCACGATCACGTGTGATTGGAAAAATTTTAAGTTTGAAAAGAGTATACTTGAGATCATTAAACGATCGAATGTTAAGATCTGAAATAATTCGTCATCATATGTATCAAAGAATTTGTTTTACTAGATAACTTTTCATGTGAAATTTTTCACATGTTTTTTAAAATTTCTTCATTTATTTTTTACTTTTTCAACAATTTCTTTTTATCTTTACTGACGAAAATAAGTGCGTTCAGAGTTACGTATACTGGCGAGAACTGAAGAAAATATGAATAAATTGTCACAATTAAAGCCGTTATCATCAAAACACACTAATTGCCAAAAACAAACTTTATTTCCCTAACTATTCACGTCATCCTTAAAGGTACTTAGATATTGATTTTGTACATAGAATTCAAAATTTTTTTATGTATCATTGTCCATAAAATTAATTATTTATCTTTCTTACATTAATCGAAAAATTTTTCATAAATTGATACTTTTTTCTATTAAGGGGTTATATATCTGTTTGTGCGGACGAATTGAGGATGGTTTGGAGTATCTTTTAAGTATGTAGCAATAATGTTATGACACCAAAGTTGTTGTTTTCTAATAGTGTATTTTCCACTTAAAAAAACAAGTACTTGTTCATAGCAAAATATCAACAATTGGTGGAGTTATGGCCCTTTCCCCGAAACAACTTTTTTTTTAAGAGGCCTGCGGTGACCACGATGCAAGTCGAACAGGTCAAGTTAAACTAGAAAATCCAAAAAATTTCATTAGTCTCGGAATATATCTAGTTTTTGAACAATTGAAAAAAATGAATATAACGTTTTATGTGTATGCAAGAACGTTTTCCCCGAGATTTCGATTTTTCGAGCTCTGAAAATTTTGTTGAAAAATTTTTATCTGCAACATAAAAACTTTTCTACAAAAATGCGATCGTTCAAGAACTATATATATTCCTGGGACTAATGAAATTTTTTGGATTTTCTGATTTAACTTGACCTTTTCGACTTGCATCATGGTCACCGCAAGCCTTTTCAAAAAAAAGTTGTTTCTGGAAAAGGGCTATAACTCCGCCAATTGTTGATATTTTTTTAAGAACAAATACTTGTTTTTTCAAGTGAACAATACAATATTATAAAACTATAACTTTTGTGACATAGCATTATTGCTACATACCTTGAAAATTACTCCAAACCACCCTCAATTCGTCTGCACAAAAAAGTATATAATCCCTTAAATATTTCCAAACTCTTCCAATCGAAAGCATTTACTTTGTTAACTCTATGATACAAAAAATATCGTGATTAACGAAATTAATCAAATGCCATTGTTTTATTCCTCTAACCCATGTTTCTATTTTTTTCCTTGCGTCTTCGAAAAAAAAAAAAAATAAATAATTCTTAAAACTGATTTTCTTAACTACACCTTTTTGATCGTAAAATCAAATTCATCGTTACATTATCAGTTATTTTAGTGATTCATTCGTTAGAAATTATATTAATATTCTAAACATTGTATTGTTTAAAAATCTTCAATTTATGATTTAAACATTTTCAAAAAAGGTAAGTTCAGTATTGTTTTTTCAGATTTTTTGTATTCTGACTGGTATAGCGATATCCCTTTTAAAACCAATTTTTCAAAAATATGTTATAAAATATTAAAATAATTCTTTTCTACGTCCACATACTTGTCTACAACGTTTCATGTGTTATCAGTTTGATAAATGTACATATTATTGTGCATACTTTGAGAAACACCTCGAACGATTTATTCGTTTTTGTACTTCATATTAATTTTAATTTTGGTATTCTCTCTTGTGAGTGAAATTACTAATCCACAAAAATTCCTTTACTTATAATTTTTTTTTAAATCATTGATTTGTTTTCAGCGATCATCTTCGAAACATTTCCAATAATGCCGAAACTATTCCTCTACACTGTAACATAGTCTAATTTTGTATTTTTACTAAAGAAAATAACAATAAAACCTTCTCTATCGTGTAACAAATGTGAAGAAAATTGAACAATCAATATTCTTGGAGAGTTTATTTTCGTATCCCAATCAATATCGTTTTCGAAGTAATATTTTAGTGTTTTCCATTGCAAAAATTATGAGTTCTCCTCATTCATAATTGCATCTTAAATCTAAGGTGGTAAGGAATAACAATTTCGAAAAACATCCCGTATGACGTTCCAAATTCCCAGCATTCAAAATTACGTAAAGTTGTTCCACTTTGCGACTCTACTTTGAGTAACATGAAACATTTTCGAAGGCTTCAAAACTTTAGAGACGTACGTCAAGTGTATCACTGTTGGCGCCCGTGTTAATTTTCTCGGGTGCCACTCCGTAAATAGGAGCCGTCGGCGACTAAACAGCGATGGTGGTATTCAAATGAAATGAATGCCCGTTGCAATTTACAAATTGAATTACACAAGCTATTGTCTTTTCAGGACGAGTACAAATGTAAATCAAAAAGTAACGGAAACAGCTTGACTTACTGTGTAACCTGGTTCTTAGATATATACGTTTGTGCTCAGAAATGCCTTACCTGGAACAGAAAAAATCACAGATTTTTAATATAAATATATCAAACTATATAATGTTTCAGAGAGTTTTTAGCGATTCTAGCCCTACAATGTACTTATAAAAGTAACACATAAAAAGTTCCTGTATTATATTGTATTGTATTATCTGTTTTCATTTGTTTGTTTCACTCTAAATCATATAAAAATATAAAACGAAATTCCAAAATGATAATCTATTCCAAAATATATCAATTATTGAAAGTGCTTTTTGAAAAAAATCGGCTGTTTAACTCTCATACAAATAGATATCCAAAGACTTTTGCCCAACATTATTGCTAGCCAAGAATCTCTCTTCTTCTTTTTCCAAATGCCAAAGTCATTTACTTTCTACGTTCGAACACAACCTGTAACCCTTTTCATTTGAAACTAATATAGTATCAACTCGTTTGAAGCTAAATTGTTCGAGGCTCGAAACATTGCACGCTGTGTATCGATTTCCGTCTGACATGTGCCTCGAGGATAATACGAGCGAGTTACGTAGTTGTTCTCATTAGTATCAATGCAGCCACCGAAATACTCTAATTGTGTCGCGGGTTTTAAACACTGTGGTAAGACGAGTCCGGGAACTCTTGCCTAGTCCTCCCTAATGGACGAGACAGACAGCATGAGCCAGACAAAATACACGGGATTAGGATCCGCAACGTTGATCCGACCGAAATTACGAGCGAGTGTGTCTTTAAAACCGTTGATAAAACGGAGCCGCGCTAAAGTTTGATATTAAACTCGTCAGTGAGGACTTTTGTAACGAGGGAAGATAAGGTAGCAGGCGGTGGAAGCGGAAAGACGCATGGCACGAGGATGCACAACACAACGAAACGTTATTAAGCTGCAAGAGTTACCGCCATTTGTAACGGGAAATTGTAACGCATCGCACCGGGGCGCGATATATTCGCTTCTTAATTAAAGAAAAGAGTGACTTAGTACAAGAGGAATTAAACTTAAACGCGGGGGTGTTTTTCTTCGTTAAGCGAATGCTCCGGGAATTACTTTCCGAGATTGTTAAGTGGAATTCATGGACGAATTTGTTGATCTTGCCTCCCATCTTTCTCGCCCTATCAAATTTCATGATGAGGCAGTATTTTAGTTAAACCCTCCCCCCTTCCCCTCAAACTCGATAATTAGAGAAGATTACTTCATAGAGATATTAAGTTGCTATTTTTTCATATGGTTCGTTGGGTGTTTGTGTTGATCGCAGCTTTTGATATTACTCGATAATGTATTTATTATGATAAAAATGGTTTCCTCATTTTTATGTCGACTTGTCGACGTAAATCGATTCCTTATCCTGATTATTGATTGTTATCAAAGACCGAGTTCCTCTGGACGATGTACCAATTATTCTTTTATACATCCCTTTAATTGTAAGGTAAGAATTTTTTTTATTTTACTTGTGGTCTATGGATGGATCTGTAAAAAATTTTGATAAGGAATAATGAATAACATTGCGAACATTGAGAATATCTTACTGAATATTTTTTTACAACATCGAATATTAATAAGCTTATCGATCTTAGAAAGAGGTTCGTATAAAGTAAAAAAAAAAAGATTTTAACATTGAAGAGCACCAGATGATAAAAATTGTTTTCTGTATTCATTCATCTTCCGTTCAGAGAATTTCAGAAAAACTTCGTAATACATCAATAAAAAATATATACAGGTAGTCCTAAAGTTCACGATACAAAAAAAACCCTTAGATTTCTTATTCAACTTCGGGTCGAGAAGTATTTTACCATTTTTCAGAAAAATGAAAATTAAAAAGGTTATTTAATTCTAAAATTTTACCAATAAATGCGTTCTTTCGACTTCATAGACGAAACTTTTCCCAAATTTTCTTCATATTTTTCTGAGTCGAAAAGTCTTGAACCATTTTTCACAAAACTCAAAATCAAAAAAGATATTCAGATCACAAGTTTTAGCCAATAAGATTCCTTAGATTTTATGCTTGCATATCTTTTTTTATTTCGAGTTTTGTGAAAAGTGGCAAAGGACTTTTTGACTCGGAAAATTATGAAAAACATTTGGGAAAAGTTTGATCTGTGAAGTTGACCCCCACTTGTCAAGAGAACGCATTTAGTGTTAAAATTTTAGGGTTGAATAACCTTTAATATTTGGAGTTTTTTAAAAAATTATGACTTTGAACTTTTTGACTTGAAATTGAATAAAGAAACCATGGGTTTTTTTGTATCGTAGACTTTAGGACACCCTGTAGGTACATATACAGATGATTACTGATTTGAAGCAAATTCTATAAGAAAATTTACTCAGTTTAAAAAAATGGTACTACATAGTAACGCAGAAAGATCTCATGTTGTTAATCAAATCGATTGAAATAAATCTAAATTGAATATTGTGACCAAGCATTAAGATATGTTAATAAAAAAATAAAAGTAACCTAAGAAACATTTATAAATGATCTAGATCCGCTAGTCATTACTGACCATAGAAACAATAACGATCATGAATTTTGATTGGATTTTATAAAAATTCTAGACAAAGAAGATATTAGAAAAATATATTTTTGGTTTTGAAATGGCATATAAAGAAAAGTATTATTTAACTTTTAATAAGCAAAAAGATTTACAGAAGTTGAATGGTGTTTATAATTGCTAGGTAAAATTTTTGTAAATGTGAAACAGATCTGGGCAGAGGCTAGAAAAGTATCGAAACGTCGACATATTGAAAGAAAGATGAAAATTTGACTTGTAAGTCGAAAAACGGTTTTTCAGTTTTTTTATTCAGTGCTTCTTAGAGTCAGGAATAGAATTTTACAATCCAAAAAAATGCAAGACAATGGATGTGTTTTCCAGAAATGTAAATAAAATAAATATATTTTACTTTTCAAATTCCAACAAATGTTTGGATTGTCAATTATTTCAATGTTTTACTGCATGAATCAGTTGAAAATGTATTGTTACAACAGAAGAGAGTATTTTTTTATAATTATATGGTAGAATTTCTCAAGAGTTTGACTTATTACAGAAGAGCGAGGAACGTTTGGATAATTCATTATTTTTTTACTGAATAAATGATCAGAATGGCATAAGAACTCTGAAACTTTTGCTAAGTCGTCGAAAAAGATAAAAAACCGTTTGCTGAATATGGAGTATGGACTACGCAGAAAAGTTTTTTTGATTGATCGAAAAGTTGGGATTTGAAGAATGTGCAATATTCACGGACTAGAAAAGGGTCAAAAGAGCCGAACAAAAGTTTGGCGAGTCGTGGAAAGAGCTACTTAAAAAATTTTACACCGCTAGAGTTTAAAATCGGTGAAAACTTTCTAATTTTTTATCAGGAGAGAATTCATACAGAGGCGTGAAATTTTAACTTTGTGTAAATCAGTACCAACATTCATTAAAATGCTTTAGATCGAAGGATTTAAATTATATTATTTTGAAAATGTTGCATTCATGAAAAATTGAGATTATTGTTTTATCATAAAAGTAGTTTATCCCAGAAATTTTACATTTTAATATCATTATTTATTAATAAATTGTTTTAAATAGTTAATGTTTATTTTCTTTCTTTTTTGTTTCATCTACATATGAAAGAAAAACCTTTTTCCAAAATATAATCTCAAGTTGTCAAACGATTGTCATTTTCATTTTGTTTCTCGCCAAATTCATATCTACTTACTCGAAACATAAATTTGTAATATTGATATCACACGAACGCGACTCATTCATATTGCTCTGATAAAACTCAAATTTGAACTTATATCAAAATACTAGAGTTCGTAACCACAAAAAAAAATAACGTGAATTTCAAATTCTTCAGTACAAATTCCAAGAATTTTTCATATGAAAACATGAATAATACATATTGCACTCGCAAAAATGATTTGCTTTTTACGCATCTGTTTACAAATTCCTGTATATTTTAGAGTTTGAGCCGAACTAAATCGCGAACAAGGAGAAACAAACAAAAATAACGAGGTAAAGAGAGAAACTTAGTCATATTGCATTGCATTTCGTGGGGCAAAAGACCGTGTCCCGCCGAAAAGCGACGCTATTTTTGATATTAAACATCTGCTCTGTTCTTCCACGATGATCCAATTTTCGCTGGAAACGTAATATCTTGAACATGCAAAAGCGGGTTCGCTCGACGAAAAATTCGATGAGTTCAGTTGCGACGGGAGTTGAAGCTGCCTTGAAAAATAAAAGGAAAAAAATGTAATAAGGTTTCGAGTGGATAATACGGCCTTTACCTTTTGTATATCTAGCAATTGCGCGTTTCAAAATTCGAATTGAGTAAAAACGAACGAGCTTCAAGAATAGTTTCTTTTTTTTGTATGTGTTACGTTTATGTAAAAATTCATGTGCACGTTTAACAATAAGTTTGTTTTGTGTTGATGACGCGGTTTAATTTCTCAAAAAGTTTCGAAAAGTAAAAAAAATTCTGTCAAAAATTCATGATTTTCCTGATGAGAATGTATTGACCACGATATTTATCATTATGTAGTGAATATTCGATTATGAATAAATAATATAATAAAATTTCAAAAATGTCAGCTATGGAAAATATCTGTAATCTTTTAGATAATTTTTCTGAAACTTGCGAAATTTTAGTTTATTCTTCCGATGGAATAAAAACAATTTATTTTAATTCATTATAAAAATAAAAATACCATAAAAAAGCTTTCAAACTAAGGAAAAACGTGGAAGAACACGTACATCTGTAATTTTTTTCCTTCATGATGACCACACTCTTTGAATTTCACATCTGAATTTTCCTCGACTAATTTTCCCTTTGATCTTCTGTATCACTGCCTGTCAAAGGTGAGTAGTCAACGAAATTCATATGAATATTAATTAACTTCAGTCTCAAATGCTTACATGACTTTTTGAATCCAGCAAATATGAGGTTGTTTAATTAACTTCACAGAGCTAGGAAAAAAACCTTTCCATGCCAACAAGGATATTTTTTTGCTTGATCAATATTTTCAGATTAAACACGGCTTTTTCAGTATATACGAAATAAAATTAAAAGAATAGATAAAGAAATCAAAATTCTTGTCATATAATTTGAAAAATTAGTCAAAATTACTATGTTTCCAAAGGTACTCGTCATTTTTCCGAAAAACCATTTTTCACTGGCCAATATTCCCAAAAATAATTTTCCGAATCCCATTTTCCGAATGTTTTTTAAATTTTAATTCTCTTCGGAAAACCACTATTTACGAAAAATATACTTCACGATATCGAATCCTTTTCAATTCGAAATTTCGCAAGGTCAATGGCTGTCTATATCACCTATTCTAAATAATGACTATTCGCATGAAGAAACAGGTTAAAATTTACTCAATAATGATGGCGGTAAACCAAATGGTTTCTTATCATGTCTCGCTTATTTTAATATATGCAAGTTACAATCTTTTGCTATCATTTCTAGGAATCCCGCTAGTAATCCCGTTTTAATTATCGTGAACAAAAGGAAATAATACATTTGCATTCGATTTCTTATATGAGCTAAAATTTAAAAATAGAAAAAACAAATACAATTATGTACCTCATTCGAGCGTTTTAATGACACTTAAATTTGGTGATTTTCGTTTCTTTTCAGATAAACAAAATCTCGGAATTTTCCCAAATGTTAAGAAAATAGGGTTTGACATTATGTTTTAGTGTTCTTGGGCGGTTTCGTTTTATAATAATATATGACCACCGAGAAACGAACTTTATTGACGATTCGCTAATTATCAGACATTTAAACGTGCATTATTAGCGAACTGTCAATGAAATATCGTATTGTCGGTTTTGGAAATCGCCTTTTTCGTTTCGTCAAAAAAGCAATTTCCAATACCGACAATAAAATACGATTTTTCGACTATTACGGCTTCAAGAGACATTTTTATGATGGAGATAAAGTTAAACTTGAAAATTTGTCGATGCTAAATATTTTTGTTGTTCAATAATGTTGCTATCATTACATAATGACTGAAAGATTTAAACAGATTTAATTTCAAATGATATAATATACTTCTTCGAAATATGCATCAAAACATATTTTTGACTTGTTATTATAAACCTCAAAAACCGACCAAGTATTAAGATTAACAATAATTATAATGAGTTACGTAAATTTAGAAAAATTTGGAAAGCTGTTGTGAAAAGTTTATGGTGTTTGATATTCTAAGTATTTAAATAATTAAAAAAAAAAGATAGTTCTTAGAGTAGTCACTGACTACATAATTTGATACATTTGTAGAATTTCAGAGAAAGTTTATAAATTCGATAAATTTTTTCCAACATCATACTTTTTTAGATCCTAATTATTTTATAAAAATCTAGAAAAGTGAGAAAGCAATGAAAATCACAAAAAGTTATGATAGTTATGATTATCATTTAATGAAATTCAGTAAAGTTGTGAGTAAATTGTACAATTTAGAAAAGATTAGAGATTTAGAAATATTGAAATTGCAATCCTTGTTATTAATTCTGATAAATTAAAGAAATATGTAGAATTCCAGAAAATTTTAGTACGTTTTGTATATTTTTTTTACTATCATATTTAATATGAATATGCATAATAGGTTTTTTTTTTAATTAAAAAAATTTATTTATTTTTTGAATTCATTCATTCAAGTGAAATCTCAAGAAGACTAAAAGTTTTAGGACATCAATAAAAATCTCAATGAGTTTTTGATAAGTATATATGAAATTTACAGTTTCACATGGTTTTCGTTATTTTTTAATTCTCCTAAATTCTCATTATTTGAAAAACATGAAAAACTTGATAGATTGTGGGCAATTATATGAAATTCTGGAAATTCGCAGAGTTTAAAAAAAATTTCATGAATAGTAAGAATTAGTTTTTTTATCATATTGCTTCAAAATATGAATGACAAAGTTTTTTATACATCGAATATGAATCTGAAATAATTTAAAAATATGAAAAATTTTTTTAATATTTCATTATTTATAGTTCAACAAATACATTTCTAAATATAGCAAAGTTTCAAATCATGGGAACTAGAGAACCAAAGGTCAGAAGTAAAAATAATTTACATCAAAACGATATGTACCAGTAATGTGAATTTACCGGTCAGAAAAAAAATTGGTCAGGTCATATGACCATTTCTGACGGTCATTTACGGTTATGTACGGTCAAATTTAAAAACTCTCTAACTATAATTAACCGTCAGAGATCGTTTCTGGTCAGTAATTACCGGTCATGACCGAACTTCGATGAAAAAATGTGACTTAACGTAACTGAACAAACGATTCACAGCTTTTCCAGGTGAAAATAACCAATCTTGTAATTCCACATTTTATAAATGGCTTTTCCATTTTTTTAGAAAAAACTCATGATTTGCACTGTACTACTGCGTTTGCTGGACAATATATAGGGTGTCCCAAAGTCGGCGGAACATCGGAAAACTATCCATGCCTCATGAAATTTTAAGACACTTTTTCCTTTAAAATTTTTTTAAATTCGCAAAATTTACAGAGTTATTGGTAATTCAGTTTCATCCAATCACTATTCAGCAAAGCAAAGCTTTTGATTGAAGTCCCTTCTCTTTTCACCCCTTCTCTTTCTAAGCTTACTCTAATAGGAAATGGGAGGTAATTGAAGCGTGTGATGGAATGTAGATTAATGATGTCTCTTATCTTGAAATGCAAATTTTACTCTGACTCATCTTCGTGTTAGTTGTAATAGTCTTTTGTCTGTCACATTTACAATACAGTATTTTCCAATTTTTTTCAAATACATGAGATAAGAGATAAAAAAAGTACAATAGTCGAAACTGATTTACAATTACAATGCCTAACAGTGAAAAATACAATACTCTTGTCTTGAAATTATTGTAGAAAACTGACGTGAAATACATAAAATATAAATTTTTCCGAACATAAAGATACCGAAGGAAAGTACCTAATCAACAACACACTTTCATGAAGTAATTTGCTTATTTCTCTATAAATGACTCTTTTCAAATGGAAAGGTTGTAATTGTGGAATTATTTATTATTTGAGAAACCAAATTTTTTTCCAATTTTTTCATGAAAATTCGATAAAAAAAAGAAAATTGCAAGTACAAACGAGTTGAACATTTTTTCAAGTCATCTTTGAGTATGTAATAATTTTGATCATCATAATAATTCTGACTGGTAAGGTGAACTGACAGTCAAAATTGACATAAACTTTCTTGTCGTAAATGACAGTCATGACCAGTATTTTACCGGTAAATTTACTGGTAAATTTACCGCCTCACATCCCTGTATGTAACCAAAGCATATATACCGTACCTGCAGATGCGAGAATTTCGATAAATGAAAGAAATTGAAATTACAGACGTTAAAGTCGTTTAGTAGAGTATCAAGTAGGTATAACAGTCCCAAAATCGAACGAAAATGTAATTACTTATTGCTGACAGCTACTCTGTTTAACAGCTTGACTTAATGAATAAACAATTTGAAAGTCCTCTACTCCTGGATGCTCATAGACAATCATAAATCACATTAATAATTCTGGAGCGAACTATAATTGCATTAGTGTCATTCAACATCAAGAATTTGAGAACTATCGATCTATTTCAATATTTTAGGTCATTCCTTATATAAACGTTGTGTTTCAAGAAAAAAACATGATTGACTGATTTTCCGAGCAAGCTAATGCTCAGAATAGATGGAAGCATTTCTACCTTTAGAACTTGTTCCCTGAAAAATTCAATAGGTTTTTTGGGGTATAAGAAGCTCTAAAGGTTTACTTTTTTGGATAAATGTCAGTGAAATACGCTTGCCAAAAATACTCCTAGTATTTTAAGAGTACATTGGAAATGCGCTATTTGAATTATTGACTCTATTTTTAATTAGAGATTTGGTAAGTAACTTCTTCGTTCTAAGCTGAAGACACAGCTAATGTCATCTGAAACAAGTTCGAAGTGTATCCCCTGCGAAAAATTGAACACAAAAAGGGTCACTGGCGTTTGTATTACGTAAAACATATGACGCGAGCGGGTCAGGTAACAAAAACCGACATACTGTGATGCACCGTGATGAGCACCTGCGTGTTCATGCATTTTCGTATAGTTTGTTTCCCAGAGCTAGTTGATACCTTCTTTTTTCTGAATCACTATCGTTAAATACTTCTTATGTTCCTACTTATTTTCTGTTTTTTTTTGTACTTACTAATTTTTTTTGCTTATATTTTCATACATTACTTTTACATCTGCCATTTATTAATCCAAATTGTAAGACCTCACGTTCTACTCAACAAATATTCATGATTAACCTCAATGAAGAATTATCTAACAGTAAAATCACTGACTCCCTACTATCACTATCTCATATAACAGGATATAGTACTCCTAAAACTCAAGACCAGCCCACGTCATTCATACAATAAGAATCGAGACAGGACATTTAAGGAGATTCCAGTGTATCTTACCTTTGCTCAGGAAACTCACGTTTCCATGCCAGGAAGGCACGTTCTAGCCCCTGGTACAGGCGAAAAACAACTTTTCGATAACGACCCCTTGCAGATGCATATTTCACCAACGCTGACAGATTTATTGCTGACACGCTCAGTCGACCGTGAACGACGCTTCTTTCGGTATTTCACCGCCATTTTGCTGCTTGTTTCCACCAACCCCCCACTTCCCCTACTTTTCCATCCCCTTTAGGAAAAGCTCGGCGTTTTTTTTTCCTTCTCTTTTTATTGTTACGTTGCGCCAAAGAAAAGGGATTTCCCGGCTATTTTCGTCAGGTAAGTTCGCCCGCCTATGCCTAATGCGGCTCGCTATACCTTCGAGTAAGAAGACGCTGAAAAGCCCCGAAATAAATTTCGTCGGAGCTTTCCGCCCGGCAGCCGGCTTAACGGAGCTCTTAGGGAGCACGACAATTTTACAGTAAACTTCTCCTGTTTCTGAAATTCAAGCGAGCGAAATGTACAGCGGCGAAAAATTTTTACCTTTATCCGCGCAGAGGTAAAAAAGGTTTAATAATTACAAAGGGGTTTCGAGTGTAAAAGGTTTTTGTAATTATTCTTCACAAAGCACATTCGAGTGAGTTTTCGTGTGATTCTTTTTTTTCGGCTACCATTGGGGCTAATGGTTTTTTTCTCGGTCGAATCTGGAGCGCATGTGGGGTTTAGTGTACGTTATGATTGGACTAGATATCTATGTAGAAGAAATAGATTTTTCGTTTGTTTATTGAAAATTGAAATTGATAGAGAAACCATTGAATGCTAGATCCTCATTCGTATCGATAATTTATTGATTTAGTGATTGTTAAAACTTGGATATTTGAATTGTAAATAAACTCGATTAAAAAATTTTACTATTCAATAAAGAATAAATAATACAATAGTTCAAACTGCGCCTTTCGTCGATAAAAATTCTATTGAATAATATTTCCCTGTATTAAAATACATTTATATCAAATTTACATCAATACAACAAGATCGACAGCATTTTTTAAGAGCTGTAATGCAAAAAATAAATTTCCAACTGTACAATGTCTGAGATAAAAACTTCATTGAAGATTGAATGAACAGTCGAAAATTATTTATTTTCGATTAAATAATGAAAAAATTAAACAATCGAGGGAGAGAAAGTTTAAATTAATAATACGTGATTTTGAAAAACATACCTAACTGATTTTGACAGATTAAAACTTATTCGCTTCAATTTAGGATTTTATCATTTTTCATGACGATTTTATTCATAATATATACTACATAATTAAAGTTAGAGAAATGGCAAAAAATCAAATATTAACAATATTGATGACTACTGATGTAATGAATCCGAAATTGCAATTCCAATATAAGAGGTATTGTTATGATTTCAATATTTTTGATGACAAATTTTAAAAATGGAAATATTTTGCATCAAACAAAAGACTGCATTCTTATAAATTTACGTTCATGTATAAAGGAATTTTTTCTCATAATTATTATTCAGTGTTTTGGATTCATTTTTCGAAAAATATTTCTTTATCGAATTAACAAGGTAAAAGAGTAAGAAAATTTGTTCCAGAAATAACAAAAAATAAAAAAATGAAACAACGAATAGTAATAGTGATTGATTGAGATTAAACTGATAAAATCGAAAAATTTTTTATCAAAAAATATTTGTAATCTCGATGTTATCGATAAGAAATTCTCTAAATTGTGATTTTTTTCATAATTGGAGTAAATGGTAAATTCGCATCAATAAATGAAATATGCTGCATTATTTAGCATTTAGAATTGAATATAATAGATTTCTCATATAAAATTTCTAGATTAAAACTCTACTGCGAAATATGAAAATCGTCCTAAAACACCCCTTTTTCGCTCAAATGACTGAAAAAATAGAAAAACAGTATACATCAGAGAATGTTCAACTAGTGAATATATTTATAAAAAAATCATGTTATATATTATATATTTATTTACTTCGAACAACAATATTGATTTATATTGTATATTTATTATATAATGTTTATGATACGTTACATTTTGATTTCTATCGATCTGTTGTTATTTTATTGTGATTTTTGGCATACATGTATTTGATTTTTTGAATACATAAATTGTGAAGGACATGAAGTTATAATTGTCAATTGAGATATTAGAACAGGATATGCGTATCTGGAGATGATTTGATTTTTTTAAATTCGACTTTTTTGGATTTTGCACGCAGTAAATTGATCATGTTCACGACTTAATGTAAAAGCATTATATTTGTAATTAATTTATCACCTTCCTCAGCAACATTCAGCCAATGTAAATGTGCATTTTTTTTTCTTTTGACGTATTTGAAATTCTTATGTAGTAAATTAAATCTAGAAAGATTTTACGAATGTATATTCCTGTATATTCAAGGAGGATGATAAATACGGAAGGTACGTTTGTATGGTAAGTTTTAGAAAATTTTGATTATAAAATCATTTTATTCTTTTAATTGTAACGAAATTCACCTATAATATCGAAATGAATAATTTTTTCAATTTCCCATTCTCCTTTGTTTATTAATTGAACTCTTACTATATGTATCTGCACTTCATTGATTTTTGGCTTTTTTTCTACTCTCATTTTTTAGCAAATTCGATGAAATGAGTTTTCACTCAAACTTCATGAAAAAAAAAAATTCAAAATGCTATATATTTTACTAATAAGTAGAAATTTGTGGTAATTTCAAGAAAAATTAACTTACTTTATTGTTATAAAAAACGTTGTCAAATAAAATTAAGTATCACGTGCACTATCTCTAGTTCTGAAAAGAAAATCAACACAAAATCAAACAGCAAAGTTTTTTCATTACATGTAAATTCATGTACAAAAGCAGCCATGAAAGAAATCTCGGTTCATCGAGCAATACTGTGCTGGCAATAAACCAGATCTTTAAAAAAGAAAAACGAGTATTTTTGTTCTTCCTCTCAGTCTCTCGAGAACAATAGCCTGCAATTACAGAGCTCATATATCGACAGTTTTCTTCGTTTTCGTGAGGCCGGAACGATAGGTTACGCCAGACTTTACAGCACGCGAGATCGAGGTTCCATTATTGAACAGAAGGCAGCCACGGACGAATTGCTCGGCGAGACGTGAGGGTTTGACGAGAAGATTTCGAGAAGGACTCGTCTAGCAATGCACTCTCTCTTTATCTTTCTCTCTCTCACTCTGTCTCTGCTATAGGTATAGGTACACGAACGATGACCAATGACCGGAAGTGACTGGAAGATTCGACCCCGAGCGTGACTCGAAACAAAATAGGACTTTTTTCTCATTTTATACGAGCTCGTTTCTGGATGACTGTTTTTTCAATCACAGTTATTATAAGACCGCGAACGAGGAGAAGAGCACTGAAGAAATTTCGAGGCTCTGCCAAGAGAATCTCAAATTTTACGAGTTTTCCATCGATTTTACACGAAAAGCAATTTAAAAGGAAAAAGGATACACCTCGTTCACTTTGTCGCAAATTCCTAATAAATTTAGTATTACATAGATCCAAAATACAATGCAGGCCTGGGTTAAACTGTTGAATGATTTTTAAAAGTCAGAAAAATAATAAGTGCAGTCATTTGTCATGTTCACTTGAATGAAAACTTCTAAGCTTCTCGACTAAATACTCGCAATATGTACTCTCTTCCAAAAATCCACAAAACTTGATAACCAGCGCATAAAGTTGCGAAACGTCACTACGTCAGAGTTAATCATCATTAGCAATTTATTCAATTAAAAGTTGGCCATTTGTAACGACGTGGAGTCGAGGACGCGATTTCAAATTGCGGCTAACTAGGTTTGCGGAGTCAAAAGCTAACAAAGTTTATTTTTCGTGGAAAACTCACTGGATTCCTGTTCATTCGAGAAACGTTTCTAACCTTGTTATATAACCAGGTGCGTTATTTTAGTGGTTGAGTTATGACCATTAACGTGATCATTTTTAGTTTACTGTAACCGTATTTTACCCTCTACCACACTCGTTTAATGTAAAGTTCTTTTTCATTCTAATAAAAATAATCAAAAAAACCTGAACATGGATCGTCAAATTTTTTTCACAAAGTCTGTATACGTTCTGAAAATTTGCAAAGCCAACTCATAAATCGAAGAATTATACCTAAAATGATGAAGGCAGAAAAGTCTGCGACGCAATGAAAACCAATGATTTTAATTCTCATTTTCAGAAATGATTCAAAAATATCAGAGAAATCCATAGGAATCAAAATAAAATATTTCTTGGCAAATATCCGAAATTCAGTACTCTCTACATTTTAATCAATGAAAAGTTGCTAACAAATAAAAAATCACTGTTTCTCAGTGTTAGATCAGTCACTGATTTACCAGTGAACGAATTTTCACTGAGAATGAGACAAATCTCTCTATTCCAGATTTAAAGAATAACAGTTAGTTACACACGTTTGAGTCAGCCATCTGCATTAAGAAATCTCTCAGTAGTACAAACCAAGTTTAGTCAGACAAATTGCTTTTCAAGTTTTACAATTAGTCGGTATACTTCGAAATATCAATGTCTAATGTTGCTTAGTCTCATTTGTATGGATAAAAACTACCTATAAAATTTGAAATCATAAAAAAATGTTACTTTCTTTCGTCGTACACTAAAATCTTGACTTCGTTCAAATTTCCAATATTCAAAATATCTAAACTCACATAATACAGAATTCTCAAATTTCCATATACATAAGAGATCGAATACATCTACAATATAGTAGGTTATCAAAATCTACGAATTTCTGGAACATCGACGTTTGCACGACTTTTCATCTTACGTTGTAAATATTAAAGTTTCGCTGCAGTTTACATATTCTCTCTGGAGTACTAGTTAAAATCGCATTTGATGTTGTTACCTCCACGCTATGTCTCCACTCATTTATCATGAATATTGGAAAATCTTGAACTAGGTCGAAGTAGACATAGGGTCAACGTAAAGGAAGCCTGAATTATTTTGTATGCCTGTATCATTCACACCACAGATAAAAATTTAACTGGACACTTGTCCAACAGTTTTTTGAGTTTGCAGCGTTTCTTTAATGGACAGAAACACAATTTTCATGTATTTTGAATGTCAGTGAATAGTAAAAATTCAAAACTTACTAGAATCCGAAGTTAGATAGTAAAGTAAAGATGGATTGTTGGCTCTGACAATGATCAGAGGTTTTACGTTTCTAAATTATGCATTCAGAATGAAGTTAATGACCGACTTCTTTAATTTATGAAGCGACTTTTAGACTCACAAAAATTTGACAGAACTTTAGTTTTATTTTTCTTTATTAGGTTTCTAGGGTTTGGAAGATTATTACGAAACGTAAAAGTTTTGAAAAATGTGAGAGGATTATCTTACGTAAGTAAATTCGTGCAGCATGTTTTTAGTCTTTATTTGCAATATTCAAAACATGGCAGAAATACCAGAACAAAGGTATAAAAAAGCTGACACGCGCGAAACACCGACCAAATCGACCCCTCGACTTACATAACTCACATTTTCGCCGGTAATCACGGCCGTTTTTATAGGACGCGATACGAGCTACGATCGAGGGTAAAAAAAAAGAAAATGTGAGCCATTGTGGCGAGCAGTTTGCACGCCAATGGACGTTAGCCGGATGTTCAAAAACCGAGGATGTGGGAAAACGAGGGGGCCGCGCGTCACGGTCGTCCCTAAATGTCCCGAAAACTTATTTCCCATGAAAAAAAAGTGCTCTCAGTCACGCTCGATATTTCGCTCCACAGTCTTGCCTGTTCGGAGCTTTTTTATGCCTCGTTTTTCGATGGGAAATCAGAGATTTTCTATTTCGTTCGACGTTTTTTTTTTTTTTTTTTTTTTTTTTAACTGAAGCTTTTGGTGCAGATAGTTCAAGTTTAGATCGATTTAAACTTTGAGAAGAACTTTTAGAACGGCTTTACTATTTTGAGTAAAAAACAACTACTTGAAGACGAAATTTCTACACTTGAAATTGAAAGCTTCTAATATAAATTATCACATATCACTCACAAAGGTAAGAGTTTTTGTCTGTGTAAATTTTGAAAGGGCAGTCTTAATATTAGGGAATTGTCAGGTTTTTCTACTATTGTATTTTCCCTATGTTTTCGGAAGGCGAACAAGCCCAATCTACTGCATGAAACATTTAATATTACATGAAAAATACAGTTCCAATAGGCAATCATTATTCATTTTCTGTTATTATTATATTTCTGCATAGGAAAACTGTGAGATTAGTAGTAAAAATATAATAAAAAAACGGCATAAGAAGTCCAATATTTCGTAAGATATACCACAATTTAATATGAAAATTACATAATTTCGTTTATTTTTACTATATTCTATGAAAAATTTGTGTAATATCACAAGGAACTACATATTACGATGATATCTGAATTATTTTCATTTGAGTTCTGAAGCGGTTTTGAACAAGTTAAAATGAAAAAATTAAGTCCAATGGGAAAGAATTCATAATTTGCGTAGTTTACTTTATTCAAAGAAAAATCTGTGTTGAAAAAAACGTAAAAATATCAGGAAATGACTAAAATTTCTCTATTAAAACGTAGAAATGATCTAAAAATTCTTGGTAAAATAAAGTATGAGTAATATATATGTAATGGGAATATTCTCATACTACTATAGTATTTTTACTACATTTTTACGTAAAACTGTGTAAAATATGATAAAAATATCACCTAAACGAGTAAATTTACTCATATGATATGTAAGTGGTTCTTAAATAATATTTTTGGAAAGTACCGCTTCATGAGATAGAGTAAATACTGCTCTAGTATTAATTTTATTTTTAAGCATACTGTCTAAAATATGTATAATATTCTGTGAATTTTCACATTCCGTAGAGTAAGAGGTTTAATTTTCCATACATAACTACAATTTCATTAGAAAAGTCTGTATTTTCTCTGTATTTTTACTACGTTGAAAAAAAAAAAAAAAAAATAGACCTTCAAATTTCTCAAAAAACCACAAATTATTTCGTTTAGCTTCCACGTCACGCTATACTAGTAAAACCAAATTATTGTACTCAGAACTCATGAATCTCCGTTTTAAAAATGTTGTTAATAAATAGTTCACAAGACATAAATTTAATTTTTCTACATCGACTTATAGAATCAAATAACTCAAAAAAGTAACATTCTGGATTTTGACAATTCATGTCATATTTGTAAGTTTTTAATGGATCCTTTTTTAATCGTCATACCATAATATATGAATTCTTCAATCTTACGGTTTTTCTTAGTCCAAGAACGATTTAGAAAATGTAACATCCAAACATCAACATTCACAAACCATACAACTTACGGAGTTTCAATATCATCTCTTAACTTTTAGACATAAGATTGCCAAAAATATCACTGTGACGTCATACATTTTCTTTCCTTCTCAAAATTACTTTTGCAAAATTATCTTCTTTTGGTTCATCGACACCTAATAACTTTATTATCAGCTTCTAAAAATTACTTTTGCAAAATTATCTTCTTTTAGTTCATCGACACCTAATAACTTTATTATCAGCTTCTCAAAATTACTTCTGCAAAATTATCTTCTTCTAGTTCATCGACACCTAATAACTTTATTATCAGCTTCTCAAAATTACTCTTGCAAAATTATCTTCTTTTAGTTCATCTACACCTAATGATTTTATTATCAGCTTCTCAAAATTACTCTTGACAAATTATCTTCTTTTAGTTCATCGACACCCAATAACAGCTTTGTAAATTTATCTTCTTTTTTTCACTATCAACGTTTCATAATTTCAAAAGACTTAGATTATTTTAGGAAAGAATAGTATATAAACCCCTGTACGAAACCAAAGTGGCAGAGAGATTTCTTGACTCTAGAGGTTGATACATACTCGTGAGTAAGTACTCTCTGTGTTAGCGAAACCGAGAAGTAGGATTCCAGAGGAGACAATCGTGGTTCGTAGAGTTCGTCCCTACCAGGTTTTGAATCCAGAACCAGAACCTGATTTCTCTTCGGGTAAACTACTCCTTGGAAAACCGTCTAAACTTCTCAAGAAAGGAATTGTTCCACTGTGGAGATTGTCAGGGTTGTAGAGTTCGCCTCTACAGGTTTTGAATCCAGAACCAAAACCCTCGACGAATTTTTCACTTGAACTATTCCCCAAACTATCTATTATCATAGGTTGCGAATGTGAATTTTTTATTTGTATTTTTAATCGTGTCTAGTGGAAGATGCAGTGGTCTCTAACATAGAAAGTGTAGATTTCGAAACCCCTAAGGGACCGGAGGTTAGGAAAATCAAACAAGGATTGGAAAACATTGTAAATGAGATAGACCCAAAAAGGATAGAGAAAGACCTCATACAATCATGGATCAAGACTATCAGGAAGCTCGAGCGACTCGAGGTGCACAGAGATGTCGTCAAGGAATTTGAAGTCAAAATATCTAAAAAAGCTAAGAGGCAGATGGAAAAGAACTAAAGAAATCAGCGTAAGAAAATTGAAATATTGTTAAATAAATTAAAGAAAAAGGGGGTAAACATTAAGCTAACAGAGCAGAATCCAGTCAAACAACCTACGATTGTAAAAAGGGAACAAATTATAATAAACCTAGAGTAAAGAGAGAAATTACCGAGTTTATTGAACCCTGGATTACTTAGTTCCTTTAGGGTTGTAGGAAATAATACCTACGGTCCTCTCTGATTACTCCCTCTCACTGAGGACGTAACAATCACTGACGTGAATCTTGCTGCCAAAAAAAAAACCACAGTATTTAAGCAGTTATAAAATCAAAAACGATGAAAAACACATCCGATATTTCATTGTCCAAAAATTGTCAGGTTCCATCTTCGACATTTTCATACATTTCACCTCCATCCATCCTTCTATCCAAGGCTTTTCCTTCAACATTTTATGTCATGGATCAAATTTGGCTTGCTGCCATTTGCAGATTTATTGCTGTTCCCGGATTACAGTCGCAGCATTTGACGTATAAAACATCGATTTTCGAGAATAACTGCCTGAAAAAACAACTTTTACTAAGATTACTAAAAGTGGATTTGGAAATTTCCCTAGCTTCTGCTTAACCGAGTAATCTCATTTCCTGCTTCCGTTATTGAGGTAAAAATTAGTATTCAATAGCACAAACTTCAATGAGAAAATATTTAAAAATATTTAAAAATGATTTCACTTTATTTCAGCTTATAAGCTGAATATATAATAAATTACATATAAATTGTTTCCATTTACTTGAGAGGTAATATTGTCTTGAGAGTGACAGAATTCCAAAACTGAATGTCAGGAACAGCACGTAGTTTATTGGTGGAGATTCGAATTGTTTACAATAGCTAAGGCTTAGCCAAATATAATACTATGAATTGTATAAACTAAATTAAAAAAATACATCGTTGACCAATATCAATTTTTCGCTCGAATATAGAAATATTCATTTCTGACATGACACGAAAAAACCAATAATTCATATCACTGCAAAAACTTAGACATTTTTCTATACGTTTGCCGAAGAATGGCAATCACGTAATGTTGAAAAAATATATTATTGCACACACGTTTTCGTTGAAGTTGGACCCTAATGAACGAATGGAGGTGAGAAACTCGTAATTCGCACCTTGCGAAAGGTTGCACGGGCAACCACGTCCCTTGAATATTTGCTGAATAACCTAAACGAAAGTTTGGACGTACGAGGAAGCAAACATTTCGCGAAGGCTCGTTCCAAGAGGTATTTGAAAGCAGCTTGTGGGTATAGACACGAACGTTCATGCTGAACTCGTGAGTAGCTTTCCATTCATTTCAAAATTTTACCTCCAAGTCTGAGTAAATTCCCTTACACATGAGTTTCATGAAATATTGCAATGATTTACATTAAAATGCTTGAATATAAAATTCCAAGAGTTCAAAAAACCTAAAATAAAGTAACGTTTCAAAGATAGAAAAACATCTTTTTAATTGACTTCTGACACTGAAAAATGACTCAAAAATCAGCGAATTATTTATTTTCGAAACAACTAGTTCAATAATCGTGGTATAAAAAAAACGCTATATGATATTTCTTCATTTTCAATCTATATTCCTCGAAACAATGTCACCTTGTAACGTTGATTTCCCGAATTTACATGGCCAAGTTATTTTAGGGAGTATAAAAAAACCTTAACGAGTTTTTCTGTCTATTATTCTAACAATGCCAATTCTATTCTCTTCCTGTAAAAAAAATACATCACATGCACGGCGAAATGTAACATCGCGTTCCAGTTATTTGCCAGAAGATGAAAATCTCCACAACGCATGTATAACACACGATAACGAACTTGTCGTGTATTTGGAAAAAAAATCCCTACTATCGACTCGAGCGAATATTCATGGACATTCTCGTTTCGCAAATGTCGTTAGTGCTGGGCTTGCATGAAAATCAAAGCATCAACTGTCCACATAGAAAAAAATACGTGATTTTAACCAGAGGTAATCTGTCCAATTTTATTGTGAAATCAGAAAAAAATGAAACACGGAATCTGTTTAATACGAGAAGTTTTGAAAATCAGATCTGAAGAATGTATCAAATCACTTCGATAAATATGTTTTCCCTTTCTTGTAGTATGAAAGTAAAAGGTAACCTGGCAAACGAAGTCTGCTGATTGATTTTTGATAAATGAAGACTGGTACAAAAAAGTAATAGCAGTCATGAATAATGTGCAAAAAAAATCATCAAACATTCAGGTTCGAGCCTAAAAATCAGTCTGTAGGGTTTGTTTAACGTCTATCAAAAAAAAGTTAAAATTCATGGTTGATCAAAAATAAATCATTTAGTGTCTATTTGAATTTTCTACGCCGGTAAAAAAATATCAGTACAGAAAAAAGCAGCATTATAATTACTACAAATATTCCTCACTAACAAAGTTCATTATATTTTCATATTTTTTGTAGAAATTAATGCTTATATTTACGATCTGCAAAGTAAAGCGCAGACGTAGGTCATCCTGTCTGAGACGACAAATGGCTATGACCCAGAAAATTGGGTTATGTCGGACCACGTGTATTTTACGAAGGTAAGCTCACTCTTGCCTCTGGAGCTTAGTTTCCGTGTAAACACAAGCTTTATCGTGGCACGATGTTCCACATCATCGCTTGTTCTGCAGTTTTGCATGTTTGCATGCACTGTTAGAAAAATCTATCATTCAAATTATTTAGCACTCTTGATCTGCGAAAAGTTATCTGGAAAGATACAAAGTTTTTTGTAGTAAGCACAAACTGATAGAATATGAAAATGAAAAATAAAATATTTAAAAAATTAAAACGAGTATCTGATATTCATCGAATAATTTTTATAGAGAAACATGCTGAACCTAGAAAAATGTCTAAAAACTTTTTCCTTTAAAATTTTTCGGATACATAGGCACATATGACGAACTTCGATATAACTTTTGCAAGTTCTTTAAAACCTTTGTTAAGTACAAGAAATCCTTGGAAACGCTGAGATCACAGTTATCTTTGAAAGTACTAAATCTTAATAAAGTTAATTACTTCACAAAATAAAAACGCGATAGAAGAAATTTTGAGCCGACTAAAATTATTGAAAAATTGAATCATATGAAAATTTCATCGAAGAGTCTAATTGATTGACTATGCGGAAATTTGAAACTTCACGTTAGAAAAATTTGGAACTTACATTAGAAAAAAAAACTTCACTGTAGAAACAGTTTGCACATTTATACTTGATTCTTCAGTTTAAAGGAGTATAAGGAATTGATAATTAAAACATGAAAATCTAAAATGATAGAAAACAGAACTTCCAAGGTCATATACAACGTTTTTTTCAGCCTTGTGAACTCTGACTTAAATCACATGCATCTCATAATCGTGAGAATTTTTAAGAAGCAATCGAGAAATGACGCTGTCTAAATTTACTTGACCAACGTATGATCATAAAATCGATGCTCGTCGAATCCGAAAGCGAGCAACAACTTTTAATGAATGGGTCGTACATTTGTGCTCTTTACGAGCCTTCCTATTGTTCTGAGAAAAACCATGCAATTTGTATGAGGGGGAATTCGTGCGCTAAGAAACTAACACAATTTTCAGAAAGGTCGATAAAATTGAATTACTTTTTTACATTTGACTGCAATTTTTCCTGATATTGCGAAAACTATAGTTATCCTACAACTTGACAACTTTCTCGAACTGCATAAATGTACAAAATAACAAAACTATCAATTACAAGCAAAACACAATAAAAATGAACATGGAAATTTCATTTGTGCGAATGAAAGTAGATATATTATGAAATAGACAATGCATTAACCTGGTTTGATAATTATAGTTTACGAGTTGATCCATGTTGATTCAGAAAGAACATTGTTGATCATGAAATTCTTCTGAATTTTGTTTTCAGAATTTTTTTTAATTTTCACACCTTCCATTCTTATTTTTCCAGTATCGTTAAAAGCTTTGTATCGCCGGAAAAATCGTCGCAGATTGTACTGATTTCCGGGAACCTCGTGTTTGAAAGTGGAAGGTATAATTTAACGTGTGACAATCATCTTAATGCGTGTCATTATTCACGCGATTTGACAAATGTGATGTGAACACAAGAAAATTGCTCTATGTACGAGCGTATGGGTCGCTGTAAAATTATACGAAGGAATCGTTTGATTACCCCGTCCAGGAGCCATTACCAGCCACAATGTCCGCGATTCCCGAAACGATAAAGTTAATAACTTTATAAAAACGTGCTGCGACTTATCGAGAACCGCACATCAAAGAGCTAACTACGCTAGCTGACACGATAAAAAAATGTAAGTGATTTATCGAAAGAACAATAGGAAATAGTTGAGCATTTATTCTCAAAATTGTACTGGACTATAAATTCTACTTTCGATGGATTTTGAAAAAGTGAAAGTTGGCTCAGAAAATTCCTATATTTTCAGAAACAAGGCCAGTGTTTTGACGACTTTAAGATCTTGATTGCTAGGTCAAAAAGTTTTTGGAACTGACCAATTGAAAAAGAAAAATTAATTTGACTCAACTGTCAGAATTAGGAGAACAAGAAAATATATTGCGAACTATAAAATGCCACTAATATTATGAATCATACATGATATAAAAGTAAAAAAACATGATGTTTCGCTTATATTATTTTGATTTGATTTCACTTTATACAAGTTAAATACTGTTATATTAATGCTTTCCTCTAATAGTAAAGTTTTTTTTTTCGATAATAAAAACACTTGTGTATAATTTCAAAAGTTATCTCAGGGCAAATAACAAAAATATCCGCCATTTGATAGCTGACACTTTTGCTGATAAGAGCTTATAATGATTGTTGTAATTCCATAGCTGACGTTTTGTCTGCTAAGCCCCAGACAATTTATAACAATTGCGAACGATGGAAAATTTGAAAATAAAATTCAATTTGAAATCACACCAACTAAGTATCAAAGTCAACAATAAAATTTTGAAAACACTGATTGTTAGAACTTTGAAACAGTGATTTTCAATTAAACATAAGGCATTCACAAATTACAATAATATAAACAAAAATCGAAAACAGTGTCTTAGTTTGTAACATTGAATAATTCGGAAACTAAAACATTTGTCTTCTGCTATCGTAAGCTTAGGAATTATTCAATTTAGAACATTCTTCCCTACATTTTAAACGAACATTGAGTTAAGTGTAGATTTTTGGAGATAGAATACTTGTCAATTGAAAAGTCCGCAAAATAAATTATTTATGTATCCACATCTCTCCATGCTGACATTTCAACAGTTAGAAATTCACAATTGTTCAATTCCAAGTTTGAAAATAATAACGTGAACTTCCTCAAAAATGTATGCTTGAATTTTACACAGAACAGTCTCGAGATTAAAAAACATTAAATGTTCTTAATCTTTAGTTAATTTTTAAGGATTGATTTTGAACTGTTATTCGTGCATTAAATTTTACTATTATTAATAGTAAGACAACAAATAAAATCTAACGCGTAGCATGTAAAAATGGTAGGCAGCACAACACACACACAAAATTTTTTAATGAGTAAAGTATTGAAGAATACCGCCTAAAAGTGCATCTATTTGAAAATAAGAGTTACATTAAGTCTTAAAAACTCAAAGAACTTAGAAATGTTATCAGCATTTGACAGAATTTTAGATTATATTTGTTCATTGCGAAACTGTCGATGATCTACGTATGCAATAAATCATTTTTTTGATTTTGAATAGTTTTAATGATATTCCACTGTTTCTGTTGTGTTACGGAATTTTCAAAATTTTCCACAATTTACTTCATCGTTAACAAACTTTTTTTTTATTTCATGAATTTTTGGGAGTTTTGGATGGACGGTTATTAAAGTTGCGTGGTAATTTAATTGCTCCAAAATTTTCCTCTTTTCACTACGCAAAATTTTTTGATTGAAAAATAGAGTTGAAAAGCAATATAGTAAAATTTATAGTATATAGTAAAACAAATTTCGGTACTATTTTGTTCAGACAAATCGTTTGAGAATTATATAGTTATCAGCAAGTACAGATTTCAATTTCATTTGTAAAGTAGAAAAAATTTTTTTTGACGAACAATATTCAAATTTCATGAAAAAAAATTCAGTTATTAATATATATTTGAATTTGGAGTATTTTAAATGTGAATAATAAATTAATTTTTTCATTACAAGTATACCTGTATTTAGTGACATTATTCAAAGATTTTTTTTTTTTTTCATTTCATCACTAGTTTAGAACATTGCTATTTTATACGACGTCAAAAAGACTTTGAAAAGAAAAAAAAGTAATTTATAAAGTGATATTCAAAAACGTATACTACAGGAAACTGCTCGATATGAGAAATGACGAAACTTAATATTTCATGAAGAAACTCGTCAAGGCAAATAAGTACTTTCAAAAATCAGTTTTTTTTTAATGTTTTACTGGAAAAACGTATTTAAAAAAAGGTAAAATACGTTTCAAATGAAAAGTTCAAAAATAACTTTCATGTTAGATATTTCGCACATTTTGTACACATGTAGAATCAAAGTATTTCAGATATTTTTTCTCAAATTCATTTCATACTTTTCAAAATTTATGGTTTTTTGTGAAATTTTCTAATTTTCGTATGGGTTTTCAATAGTTCAAACGATTGATATGTAAATTTCAAGTATTTGATACTCTAAACTACAAAATTTTTTTAAGTCTTGGTATTCAAATGATTTTTAATAAAGCACTTCTTTCGTGGATTTTTTGTGTTTCAAAGAAATCAAGTAATTACAGTATTTTCAATACTTTTGATTTTTTATAGCTTTCAAGTAATTTCTTGATATTTTCATCAAAATTACCAAGTACTAGAACAATTTGTTTAGCTCATTAAAATTCTAAGTATCATTTTAATACTATCCAAATTTTTTAGATTATTATACAAAAATAAAAAAAAATAGATTTTCATATACGTTCTGAAGAAATACGATAACAATAATGTTTTTATACAATCAATGCCCGAAGTTTATGATTTTTTGCGAGTCACACAATTTATGAGCAAAATTGAAAGTAAAAAACGTACATCTACAGTTCCAAATCGTAAATGCACAATAATTTTTAACTCTGGAGTGACTACCAATAGTGCAAATTGATTTTCTACCACACAAGAAATTGAAAACGCAATGTTCACGTCTAAAATGTACATTTTCAAATGTATACTGTAATACTGAGAGCATAGACAAAACTATAGGGCTTCACTGCACAAAATATTTCAACAAAGGCAACTATGTTTGGGCACATGTATTCTCACATGCCAACGAAAACCCTGAGGCTCAGAAACAGAGTTCGTTTATTATGTGTCTTCTTTGACAAACCGTATCGATGATTTACATATTGAAATATTCGGGAGCCAAAAATAACAACTACGTACAAATTGTCGTCACTGGTGACTTGGTCTTTGAAAAACAATGACACCCTATAATCATTTAGAAAATCTTGTCGAAGAAAAACAATATTTTTTCAAACAAGTCTCATAGCTGATCAAAATTTTACAAATATATCCTGTATATTTACAGCAAATTTTTCAAACAGGGATATGACTATCTTAACATGTAGCAGAATTGTATTGACATGGAACCAAAAAAAAGTCATAAGAATATGCAATTTCATACACATGAATCCAAAATCAAACTTCTCCTTGTTGTTTATCATAATTTTTTTACATTTTTAAAAAAAATAAAGTTCTTCCTGATTTTCCAGTCCACATGTTTCGCAGAACAATGAAAAAATTGTTACTATTTCTAAATTTATAAAAAAATGAAACTTCCATACTTCGAGTATTTCATACACATTTTATATCCGAGCGAATGTAATTTTCTCTTTATCCACAGAGTGAGTAGAAAACTTCCAAATGAAATTTTTCCATAATCACAGTTTACTAATAACGAAAAAATTTGAATGTCGGTGTAACTGGTGCTTTGATTAATCAACTTGAATTCTACCGGATTAATTTGTCCGTGCGCTCGGAAGCTTCGGCAAAGTTTAAATTAAAAAGTTGGACGAAATTGATATTCCACTCTGATTTCAATTCGACCATGCTGGAGTTGAATATGCGTGGAATATAATTGATGGTAATCGCGATAATTAATCTTTTTTTCGAAACACAGAGAGATAATTGAGTTTTTAATGAAAAAGGTTTCAGAGTAGAACATTATTTATGGGGTTTCCAGAGATTTGCTGTATTTAATCAACGTTTTAATAATTTCGACCTTAAATAAATATTTGTATCTGCTGTTTCCGTTGTTCGTTGTTATGATTTTTAGTATTTTTCAAAGTTTTCTTAAGTTTTATACAGTTACATGAACAAGATTATTTATAATGTTTCAGAATTATTTTGCTAGTTTTTGAGTAATTACAGAATTTTCAGTGTAAAAGATGTTTTAAAACTACTTAATAGTATAATATCACTGAAAAAATGAAATTTTTCGATTACTTTCTTATAATTTCTTTGGATTATACAATCGATAAACAATTTAGATATTTTTTTGATGAACACTTAAATTCCTTTAGTTTACAATAATTATGTATAATAAAATTATCAAAACATTCAAATCAAATAGAAATTAGGACTTTAGTTCACTTATGGAATGTATAAAGATGTAATGCACCTAAATAATTATTCAAAAATTTCTCAAAACACGAGAAACTAACGGCTTGACTGGTAAATCCAGCGCTAATTTTTTTCGTAATGATGCCGTGAAATTTTTGGTTTTATTAAACTCTATTTTTCACGACAGAACACTGTGAGTACAATGATATGTTTTTTTAATGGATGGGTTAATTCCAATTAAAATATCATGCTTACTTAACTATTGAAATTGTATCTTTGTTTGCAAGTCATCTTGCATCATCAGTCTTCTTTGTTGATACAACTTTAGACATTACAGCCTATTTCCTGCTCAATATTGTTCTTTTGAGAAAACTGACCGAAGTGGTACACAAAACATCATTGAAAATTAGACAATGAAAATCATAACAAAAGGAAATTAACCTAAAAACTGTACTTATATTTAAAAAACTGAAGTTTATAAACTCGCAAGAGAAGTGAAACTTCTTACGGCGAACTACTGCAAGTTTAGTTGAAAAAAAAAGTTCGTTCAATTTTATGAGAAAAATAACTGAAGAAACCAAAGAATGAAATGCGATGAAAACTGTAGCTTGAAACAGAATAAATTAAAATTGGAATTTTAAACGAGTTAAATTCAAATGAAAATTGAAAGTTGACGATAAAGTTTACTTTTCGTCCACGCTGCATGTATACTACACGATTTGGGCTGTAGAAGAATTACAATAAAAAGTAAATCTTCGTCGTCAAATTTCAAATTTATATTTGAATTTCACTCGTTTAAAAAACCAATTTTAATATAATCAGTTTCCTTATACATCGAAAAGAGAGTCTATATTATATATATAGATAATACCCAGTGATAGAGAACATTCTAGGTTATAATCAGTTTCAAGCTACAGTTTTCAACGCAGTTCATGCTTTGGTTTTAATGGTTTCCTTAGTTATTTTTCTCATGAAATTGAACGAATTTGCTTTTTTGTTTCATTAAACTTGCAGTAGTTCGCCGTGAGAAGTTTCACTTCCCTCGCTAGTTTTTAAACACACAAGTTTTTTTTTTTTTTTCAAATTTTATAATAATGAAATTAGTGTAAGAAGTTAAAACTATAAATGTCAATTTTACGTTTTTAATTTAAGGAAGAGAATCTTGTATTTTTTCATTTCAGAATAATTAACTCGATATTTTTTTTATTTCAGATATATGAACCTGACATTTCTTTCAAGTTAATTATTACTGAAAAAATTAGATATTCACTTTGATTTTGCGGATCACAATTTTTTCATAACATAATATTTTTTGATGTCCAATTTTTGTGAAGCAGTCAATTTCTGTCATAGTTACCATTATAAAATACATAAAAAAGATGGAACTAGAAATCTAGGTTTCATGTTGACCATTTCTCTGAAATTCTTCTCAGAATGAGCATCTAATAACAATTTTTATTCTACAATATCAACTAAGTTTTGAATAAAAAATAGAAGATATTGAATATCAGTTTCATTATTCTGACCTAAGGTTTTCATAATACTTTTTACAATCACAAATTGTACAACAAATAATTTCTTTAATTATAATGATTATAAAATGAATCACAAAGATGAAACTAAAAATGAAGGTTTTATATTTATTATTTATATAAAATTCATGTGAGAATTATTGTTTTAAATGTATGCCGAGCAATCACGAACGATCCTGACAGCACACGAAATATCACCACAGCTTTGCCAGCTTTGGAACATATAGCCTTTGTTTCCAATGCTTTGTTACACTCTCGAACGCATTTTACTCCCAACAAGCCATTATAAGTTTGACTTCAAAAGTAATCTTCCAATCAGTCAATGTAACTGTTTTTGACCATTTGAAAATCACTGGTTCTAGCAGCCTAAAAGCAATGTTTCAGACAGTTGCTCTTTAAGACTTGTTCCCAGTTTACGATATTTGATACAATCAGGGATGTGAATTGATCAGTCGGAAAAAAAATTGGTCAGGTCATGGTAATTTCTGACGGTCATTTAGTGTTATTTACAGTCACATTTAAAAACTCTCTAACTATATTTTACCGTCAGAGCTCGTTTCTAGTCAGTAATTACCTGTCATGACCGAACTTCGATGAAAAAATGCGACTTGACGTAACTGAACAAACGATTTACAGCAATTCCAGGTGAAAATCACGAATCTTCTTATTTCACATTTCATAAATGGCTTTTCCATTTTTCTAGAAAAAACTCATGATTTGCACTGTACTACTGCGTTTGCTGGACAATATATAGGGTGTCCCAAAGTCGGCGGATCATCGGAAAACCATCGATGCCTCATGAAATTTTAAGATACTTTTTACTTTACAATTTTTTTAAATTCACAAAATTTACAGAGTTATTGGTAATTCAGTTTCGTCCAATCACTATTCAGCAAAGCAAAGCTTTTGATTGAAGTCCCTTCTCTTTTCACCCCTTCTCTTTCTAAGCTTACTCTAATAGGAATTGGATGGTAATTGAAGTGTGTGATTGAATGTAGAATAATGATGTCTCTTAGCTTGTAAGACAATTTTTACTCAGACTTGCCTTTGTGTTAGTTATAATAGTCTTTTGTCTGTCACATTTACAATACAGTATATTCTGATTTTTTTTAAATAGATGAGATAAGACAAAAAAAAGTACAATAGTCGAAACTGATTCACAATTACAATGCCTAACAGTGAAAAATACAATACTCTTCATCTTAAAACTAGTGTAGAAAAGTGACGTAAAATACATAAAATAGAAATTTTTCCGAACATAAAGATACCGAAGGAAAGTACCTAAACCACAACACACATTTATGAAGCAATTTGCTTATTTCTTTATAAATGACTCTTTTCAAATGGAAAGTTTGTAATTGTGCAATTATTTATTATTCGAGAAACTAAATTTTTTTAAAATTTTTTCATTAAAATTCGACGAAAAAGAGAAAACTGCAATTACAAACGAGTTGAACATTTTTTCAAGTCATCTTTAAGTATGTAATAATTTTGGCCATCATAATAATTCTGACCGGTAAGGTTAATTGACGGTCAAAATTGACATAAACTTTCTTCTCGTAAATGACGGTCATGGCCAGTATTTTACCGGTAAATTTACTGGTAAATTTACCGCCTCACATCCCTGGACACAATGAAACAGTAAAATACAACTGACAAACAATGCATGTATCTTTTCTATAATAAAGAGAGTAGGATCAAATTAATAACCGTTTGGAAAGAAAGCATAACACTGGAAAACATTCCCGTCACTTTCTCTAAGATTTCACTTTTAAATCTCACTCTGTGCTCTCTCTCGGGGTCTGAGGCACGAAAGCATTAGTCCGGGTGCACTCCATCCTGTGCTTCTATCCCACGAGTACCTCGCGCATACATATGTTCGTAATCTTACCCTCATTGCATAGGGGACGTATGGTTGGCGACGAAGGAAGAGCGCTTCTACGTAAAGAGGATTTGGGAAAGTGGCATGAGGAGCGAGCTCAAATGGGAAATGAAAGCAAAAACGATATCCACGCCGAAGTAGTATTTCTGATACGAGATCGTGTTCAATGCAACGGAATGTTTAATCATTCCAAAGAAAATCCAGCTTCTGGAAATGGATGGATACGCACGTAAAACCGTTTTATCATATGACTATTTCATGTAAGGGGAACTTTTGTTTGATTTCAAACTTCGAATCTAGATGTTCTTCTGCAGCGAGGATTCGACAGAAGAATTTCAGTTCAATCTAAGGATGTAAGAATATAATTTGAAATAAAAATTCAACTTTTCAATGTCTTCTCTGATTATAGGTATCACTTCACTTGATCCATTCTTGCAATTCTATTTGTTTGAAACTTGCAAGTAATCAACTCTAGCATTTGAGCTGAACGAGTGATACTAACAAAGCACTTTATATTCCATGCTCTCAAAGCTTAAAACTCGGTGGGCGAAAGGTACGTTAGTGTGTTTTTATGGATTGAGTTTTCTTTTTGCAAAAGAGCTCGAACGTCTTTTTTTGCCATTTCGAGTTCTCTCAGTGGAACAGTTTACATGTAGCGCATGGATTACAAAAACGAATGAAAACTGTCGAGCTCTGCAATTCGTCTGCACGGCTCGGGGATTTAGAAGTCGATGCTGAGGTGGGTGAAAAAGGATTCTTGGTTTAATGACGCGTCTCATTCGACGTTGGAACTCACTCCGAGCAAGGCGCCGCTATTTTGTAGGATTATAGCAGCAAGGCATGCCATTATTCTGCTATATTTTTTTAAATTTTAGTCGCAAGCAAGGAGTTCATATCAACGAATCTGATATTGGAAAAAAACGGAATTGCCTGCTCTGTTGGATGTCAAGTCAAAAAGTAAAAACCGATTATTAAAGAGCGAAAGTTATATTTATTTAGGGAATAAATGACATGAAAAATTGTAGCGTTATAACGTTGAATATTAAAATTCATTCGTTAATTTGGAATATTAAATGATCAATAAGCAGACGAAAGATAACCTGCTCGAAAATTTAATGAATATCTGCTGAGGAAATAAAAATCAATACAAACTAGATAGTACTGAAAAAAAATAACATTATTTTTGAAAATTAAACTGGACATCTAGTTAGGGATCAATTTTTTAAATTAAATCCAACTGTATATAGAAAAAAATTAACCTTGTATCTCTTGGTATATCAAAGATATAATTGTATCCGAAAATCAAATAAAGTGTTGATGTGGAAAACTAACCGGATTTACACATGTTGAATTAAAAAAAAAATTCTACCCCAAAATCTAACTGAATTCGCAGAATTTTAAATCGTTATGCTTCTACAAACAAAAATATAGTGTTTTTTTTTTGTACGAAATTTATTGAGATTTTCAATATGACAGTGACTAAAGACGATTTCAATGTAAATACATTTTTTCATGCTCATTGTAATTTTATCGAATTTTCGATTACATATTTATTTCGGTAATCAATTATTAGTCGAAATTCCCAATCAAGTTTCTTTATTGTCTATTGTCGACGTTTCGGTCCCATATTTGGACCCTTATCAAGACCTTGAAAGCAACGAAAATTTCACAAAAAATCCTTTGAACACTATCTATAAAATTATGTCGAAAAAAACTTACGACTCAGACAAGCGGGAAAATATTCCATAAAAATTTTTATGTTTTCCAAAACAATTCTTTCATAGTCGGGTATTTTTGAACTTGGTTATACATCACAAAAATTAAAAAATGAAGAACAACGATGACCAATATAACCAAGTTCAAAAATACCCGACTATGAAAGAATTGTTTTGGACAACATAAAAATTTTTATGGAATATTTTTCCCGCTTCTCTGAGTCGTAAGTTTTTTTCGAAATAATTTTATAGATAGTGTTTAAAGGATTTTTTGTGAAATTTTCGTTGCTTTCAAGGTCTTGATAAGGGTCCAAATATGGGACCGAAACGTCGACAATAGACAATAAAGAAACTTGATTGGGAATTTCGACTAATAATTGATTACCAATTGTCTCATACCCAATGATAATAACAAATTCATACTGATATTTATTTGGATTGGTAAAATAAAAAATAATTGTTATCAGTAATTGAAAATCCATTTGGATATTATACACTTTATATATTCATTTATAAGTACGAACCCAACTAGATTTCAAATTGAAGATTTACTTGAATTTTATAATACAATCGTAGGTTTACTATTTTAGGAGGATCCAGTTGGTTCTGTACGTGTAAACAAGCTGAACTATCGATCGAAATTATATTAGGAGTTTTGTACATAAATATTCTTAAATTTTCAACTTAAAATCTTGTTGAACTTTCTAAATTAATTTCATTTTTTGAAATGAATCTAGTTGCCTTTCGGACAAATTATCCAGATGGCTATTTAAGTAGAATTTTTTATGGATTTCACAAATAAAAATACATAACATTGCAAGCTTGAAATGAAAATAGTATTAAATTTTTCTGTTTTTTTCAGTGAAGATCCAATAGTTTTTCTTTATAGAAGTAGCAATGAAACAAGATTGAGAGAATTTTATTTGAATGTACAAATTGCAAGTCTTATTAGATTGCTAATTATACATTAAGTTAGATTTCAAAAAGTAATTTCGGCGAATTTTTATAAATTGGGTTGAATTTCGATTTTCAACCAAAAATCTAGTCATATTTCTAAATAGTTATGCATTTCTGTTCTCATGGTAGGGATTCAGTAAGTTTTATTATAAAAAACAAATCCCATTTTTTTGTATAAGAATACGATGTTCTTGAACTTTTACTGCTCATAATTTTTATACATGCAATAGCATTCAAAGAATTTTTTAAAAGTTTTAAAATATTTTTGTTCAATCTTTATGATTCGATCTCATTAAAATTTTGATCAATCAATCAGTTAATATTAAAAAATTCGGTGAATTCAAGTATTTATGATATATACAATTTTTTCGATTATACCAAAAACGTAACAGATAACTGTAATAAATAAAAATATATGGCCCCCTAAAAATGTCTAGCACATACAGAGAAAATATACTCACAAACATCCAGGCCACAATATCAAGATTAACGTGCTTACCTGTAAATGAAAAAAAGTAGGTGTTAATTGAAAATAAAAATGAAATTCACCAGGAGCAAACAAACATAATATACGTATTCCAGAATCATAAAAGATTAAAATAAATAGAAAAATGTGACAAAAGAATGTTTTCGCAGTTTTTCTAGAATTGGAGTTGGTGCGCTCGACGGTAAAGAAAAACCATCGAGAAACAAGTAATGGGTTAGAAAAATACAGCAAGTTATGAAAACTCTCAAAAAGCAGAATACGAAAAGTCGTTAAATAAACCATCGAATATGATAATTGGAATAATCCAAACACGAAGGTGTAGTACCGACGTAATAGAAGAGCTTGCAATTTCCGAGAGTACCTCTTTCCCAGTTTCCCCCGTTTAATTAAATTTGCTTAGAGATAAGCTGAATGGCCCGAGCTGAGGCTAAAAAAAGATCGAATCAGCTCAAACCTATTATCTTCAGTGCACACGCACAAGTTGTGTTGCTTCCGGTCAGTTAATTGTGTAAACAATCCCACCGATGACAAATACTGCAGTTACGTAGCTTCAACTACACCTCGAATTCAAACAATCGAATCAGTAAGTTACCAAACAGAAGCATTTCTCATTAAAACATTGTATTATTTTTCAATCTGAACCTTCAAAACTGAATATCAACAATGGTATAGCTTTTCACCTGGTGATATTAATTGAACAGTCAAAAAATCATTGCATCGATTTTCAACTGCTGACGCTTCTTTTCAAATAATCAACGCGCTCGCGTTATGCAACCAAAAGAGTGCATTGGATACTTTCGTGCAATTTACTGAAGTGCAAGTAACGACGGAAATCTTTCTTTGGAAATCTCCAAGCGATTCCAGTTCAGCATGGTCGCGTGCGAAACGCAATGACGAAACAAGTCTCGGTGTTATTTCAAATGATTTATTCTGGGCGTTCGCGTCAATATTTGCACCAACCTCGCGACAGTATTATTTTCCTCGTTCGGCAAACATTGCTGATACCCAACGTGCAACCGAAGCGTATAACCGAGCGCCTCTTGTTGCGATAAAATATTTATGAGGCAACGATTGAAGAACCCATTGAACGAGGAATCAAAATGAACACTAGTGCGGAAACCTATTATTTTCTTTGATGATCTACGAAGGGTAAGTGATGCAGTTGGCCATGGATAATGATTGAAAACCCATTTTAAACCTTTTAAAATAAAAAAAAAATTAGAATTCGTGTTGTAGCTGCAACATTGAACTGGTGGCGTCATTTTTAACAAACCATAAGTGACCGGAGACGTCAACGTCTGATTCTGAAGTTTCAAATATTCATGAACGTAAAAAAATGCGTAGTAAACTGTGTATTTCAGTAACATGATGCGAAGTATTTTAAGAGTTTTAACAAACTTCGTGCTTAACTTTTCAAATTTGTAAAAATTCGTCACGGGTCATTGCCGAATTATTCAAACTGTTGGAAAAAATGTGCGTATCGTAGTTGTCCAGTTTTGCTACAAAATTTTCATTTAAGTAGAAACGTCTGACATTCACGATAGACATATTGTGAATTTAAAAAACTATGCTGAAAAGGTTTGCAAATGTTTATATTTAATATTTTACAACAAAATTTTTTCATTAAGCTACTTAGAATTTCATTTTTGTATTAAACAAGCAAACGTTTACAATTCTAGTTATCGTTAATTTTCGTGTTATTAGATATTTTTCCCAAGTAATTCAGTAAACCATATTTTTTGACAGTTGAAAATATGTGAATCTTTTTGTGTTCCTAATTCTTACCATGAATAATTACGCGTGATAAATCCTGCGGACATAACTAGTTTTGCAGATAAATCTATAAAACAAGCTTAATCTTATCTCAATGAGATTGTGGGATAAATCATTGATCATAGTTACAGAAAACCATAAAAAGTGGAGGACGAACATAAAAAACGACGGCAAACATAAAAGACACCGCACGGGTCGGCTCTTACACCGAAACGGCGCGGAATGACGGGCAATAATTTATTTTCCAGTGAAATAGCGAAGACTAGTGGCAATAGTCCTTCTAATTTCATGCCAGAGTAAACCCGTGGTTAGCAGCTCTCATGTCGCACGCTAAATCGGATAAAATGAGGAAAGGACAGATTACTGGGGTATAAAAAGAGCGTCATTTCCCTCCACAATATTGCGCGGTCTTTTCATAATTACGACTACGAAGTTCAATGTCCAGTCGGAAATCCTAAGAATTATCATAATCGTAATTAAATGTCTAAAAAATCAACAGCAAAATCACGTCAACAAGCGTATGACTTTTTTTCAGTCTGCAACACTTTTTATTGTTCATGGTATCGTAACAGCAAACTTTCACTTGCAGGGATTTCCTCCAGTGTGGATATTGCAAAGCGTCAAAATACGTTACACAATTTTTTTTTTATTTCTGTTCTATTCCAGAGTGCACTGTCACTGAGGTAAAGGTTCTCAATAATTTGTATGCTTATCCAGACAAATACACATAACATGTAAAAAAATCAGTTGTTCTTAATTTTGTTTCTGGAAAAGAAACGCAGTTTTACATCCTCAATCATGTTTTACTTTCCTTCACCACTTACTCCACTTACTTTATTTTTATCAGCTGGAGACGAAATTCGTGTTATCATTCGGTGACAGTCTTGCGACTTTGGTACAAATGTCAGATCACGTACTTGGAAACGCAATCATCGTTAAGTTATTTTACAAGTTCTTGGTGAGTCTTTCTTCTTTACATTCGAAATCCATCATCATTATCTAGAAGCACTGCTTGTAAGTGTAACCATTCCGGAATTTAACGACCACTACTTAAATTCAAGTTGTAAAATACTTCGCTACCTTCGAAAACCAACTTTTTGAGTCTTTCATCGTAGCGTTTCGACATCTACTTCGCTTTTGAGAGAAGCGTCTATGAAATTTTCATGTCTTGCAGAGTATGTGCTTTTGAATCATGAATTTTGTTTATATGCAAGAAGTTTCGAGTGGATACTCGTTTCTCAGTGTCTACTCGAATCTGATCATTCGCTTTTCCTTATGTCAAGCTTGTTTTGATCGTTTGTTTTTACATCCAATTTCATCTAGTTTCCAGCATTTCCTGATCACATCTTCCGAACTTTCATGTTCAATAATAAAACACGAGATTTTCATTCATTTTTTACGAGTATCAACATCGGAAAGATCGTTGGTTCAAATATGAAAACGACACATTCATGTGATATTTGTGTTCAGTACTTTTACACATGATGCTTTCCGTACCGTTTCGATTTATGATATTTCCTGTTTGCGAAAATAACTTTTCTTTCAAATGCGCACAACTTGATACTTCAAATAATTTTATTCAAAAACAATAAATGTTCCAAATTACACCTCAGAATCATCAACAACCCGTTTCTTTTGAGCTTTGAGTGCACCCCAAGTGATCAAAAAGCAAAACCAGACATTCATCTCTGGAATCATGAACTTTAGAACATGCAAGTGGTTCAAAATGCATTAATGCGTCAGCGTGATTCCGTAGAGAGCGCGTTGAAGCGAATTCGTCAAGCACTAGATATAAAATCGCGATGGGGGTAAAAATAGCGTGAAATTAGAAAAGAGCTCGATACCGGAAGAAAGGGAAAAAAAGTCGTCGCTTGTTCAGTTTCGCGTGGCACAAAAGACGGGAGCAGATGAGTGGCTGAAACGAAGCTCAAATGCTCGAGCAGTGAGCACAAAAGGGCTCGACGTAAAAGCGCGAGTTAAGCTACGAGCGCTAGCGAATCGTCGGAATCGTCGTCTACGAGGGCGGGAGGATTTAATTTCAAGTTCGAGCTATGAGCTCCGCTCGAAGCAAACATACCCCAACGCCGCCTTTCTGAATATTTTATTCTCCATGTCCAACTTCAACCTCTCGCCTTTTTTTCAACCTCCTACGTAGGGATGTTAATTTCCTTGTTTCGAAAACATTTTACAACTTTTTGTTCCAGTACGCGCCATTTTTAGTGTAAGTATTGATACGTCCATGCAAGTTTCCCGAGAACATTATTTTGCAGACAATGACAAAAATGATGAAATTCATTATTTTAATCATATAAATATGTCGTCATCATTTATTATAAATAACAAACAAAACATATGTGTCAAATAATAAACGTCTGAGTGTAGTCTTACGTTTTCAAATAAGCATTGTGATTATTTACCTGAAATTTGGAGTGTTCGTAAAAATCATGTAATTTTGAAAAATGGATATCTCAGAGGTACTTTACCATATTCCTCGAATACTTCAATTCCAACATATTCCACAAGCTTACCGAGATAAAAATACATTACATTTACGTATGGATTTAAAATAAATTCATCTGGCATATTAATTAATTTTATTTTAGGAATATATTTCGAAATCATGCAATACACTCATCTTTTTTAATACTTCCAATGTTTGTTATTTTTAAAAATAAGTTATCTTGCAATATAATAATAAAAACCATCACATCCCTCTTTTCAATAACTATTCAATTTTTTCTCAATATTAATTTATTATTGAGATCATCTTTCTCGAATCGACTATTTTTTAAGCATTTATTGTTTTCTTCATATATTTGATACTATATATTATTATGATAATATGAATATCAATGATATGTATTATGTATATTAGGTACTATACAAGTATTTGTTCATATTTATTTACAACTGGTAATTCATTTGTAAAAATGTAAATGATTACCTAATTCCTGAAATATAGTCTTTGAATCATATTTTTCAACCTGTCAATATTTGATTAAAAATTGAAACCCGGAATAACAACATCGATTTTTCCACATTTTTATCAGCTATAGTATTTTCGACGTAAAATTCTTCGATTTTTCGTGGATTTCTTTCATGATAATGATATTAAAATTATTTCTACTTATTTTTTTACATAAAAGAATCTTACATTATCTTCTATCAAATAGTACGTTTTTTTATTTATATATTATCTGATAGTTTTATTCATCGTTTTTTGAATTTTGTAATCCTAAAGTACATTTATTTATTGTATATATATATATTCCATACTCCGCTATATACTCTAATGTTTGACATTTTTTGCAAATTTCAATATTACATTCATAAATACATCTATAAACTAGGAAAGCTTTTAAACATTTTTTCGTAAAATTTATTGTATAATATTTAACGGTTTTTGAAAAATTATTTCCTTTTTATGTTTGTGTACGTGTTTCGCTTTTAAAAAAAATTTTTTACTCTTACAAATTATTCTTTAAGTTGATGAAAACTGTTTTCCAAAAAATCATTTTTATCATAGCAGTCTAAAAAGCCTCCTTTTTTGCCCGCTTCAATACAAAAATCAGCTTTTCAGACCGCTATGATTAAAAAAATCGTTTGCACCCTCGTGAGAAATTTATTTTTTCCCTAGATGCGAAATCTACTATTTATTTTGCTTTTGAAATCCATGATAGAATAACAGAGCCGGAACCAGAGTTTAATAGAGCACGGACAAGACAAAGTTAAGGGAACTTTTTTTTGATTGAATCAATTGTCACAGTTTTTTTCGATTTAATGAGAAAAAAAAAAACGAGTCATAATTTTGAATGTATACAAATAGTTTGATTTTTTTGGTACATTTTTCATATTCTACTACATATAATTTCTTAGTTAAAACAAAAAAATATCAGACAATCTTACTTCATATCAAAAGTAATATAATATACTTCTATTAGACATACGTGTCGCTTTTCTATCGTTCATTGCAAAATTATAAATTTTATCAATAAGGATAAGGGAAAATGGTAGCCATGGTGAATCTCTTTTATTCTTCTAATATTTATAATTTGGTTGATAATATTTTAGGATTGTCAGAACTACCACATGTGTGTACTCAATAATTAACGTTAAAAAATATTTTAAACTTTTTTTCTCTTTTTTCTTTGTCAACGAGACAAGTCGTTCAATCCCTTAATTGAAAACGACCCTACGTGCTGCCAATTTTACTATCAATTTTTTTCCTAAAATTAAGGTTTTTACAGTCTCTTTGGTTTACAGGTACTTTTGATTGAACAGAATTTCACAAAAGGTTCGATGATTAGACATAAATAAATGAATGAATCGATAACTCCTAATTAAGCTAAAGACAATGCAGTAGCATTTACAATATATGATCATCAAAATAAATTTCCTTCTTTGGTTCAATGCTTGTAGGTAGTTCTGGCCATAGATATAAACTTCTATGTCCCTGAATTTCATTTTTTTTTAAATTTTTACCTTATACGATCCAGTTACTGTAATGAAGTAAAAAAGAAATTCTGGAGAAAGCAGAAAATTTCATAAACAGTGATTGTTCCTTCTAAAAGTTCTCGAAAATACATGTATAAACCTGTAAAACAATGTGTCGAAAAACAATTTTTTGACATAAGAGAAATACGATTCTCGCATTATTTCAATTGTAAAACAAAACCTCTATCATTTTCAATCAACTAAAATAAAAATTCAAAGTCTCTGAAAATGGGAAGCATTAGTGTATTTCAAAGTATTTTACTCTGATTCTACCATATTTTCTACACGTCAAAAAACATCTTTTCCAACACGTATAATAAACTACATAACTATGTCACGTTGTCGTTCTTATCAATGTTACAAACTCCAATGTTAATCTGACGTTGTGACAAAAATATGTTGTTATTTGTACGCCTCGTGTTTACCCTGCAAACATAGAAGTGCGTAGCCTTCTCGAAAATGACACTTCCCTCGTTCCTCGCAACTCTCGACAATGACGCATTACTCCAAAGACGAAGAGTGTCGTTACGTTCGAAAAAAAAAGTACACTCATAAATATCGTCTCACGTATCATATCCTCATTACGTCCCAAGAGCCATAACAAGGGATTGCCATCACTTTCTTACAATGCTTGTTCAGAGCATAATATATGCCATGCAATATAAACCATGCTCGACAAATCCAATGTGTTCGGGGGATTCGTGCTGAACGGACGATCGAGCTTTCCTGTGTTTTTTAAGCGTTTTACATCGCAATGCAAACATATTGAGATCACAGCAGTAATTGATTACTCACGCCATTAGCAGTTGGGGCAATTGATCTTCGACATCATGCGTCCCTTTGAATCATTGCTCTCCCTGAGAGTCAGGATTTATTGGGAGGATAAATTTTCGGCTTTTATAATCCAAATGTTTATATTTGTCAGTTGCACACAGATCGATGAAAGCTTGTTTCACTTGCTCTGGCGGAAAGTCGCGTTCTTTAGTATCGTGACAGACTCCCATTTATAAAAAGTTGTCGACGATTGATATCCCTGAAGGAATTGCTGATCGATAGGGAATTAAGTTTTTTGGATTTGTTGATTTTCTGTAAATTTTTATCAGATTTCCAAACAGTCTTAATCCAGAACTGAATATTTTATTTACAGATGAATCTGGTAACGCCTCCGTCATCATCATTATCATTTCAACATAGCGAAGTTGTAATACGGTAACGACTGTTCATGAGTAATGAGACGTCGACAGGTGCAAGTTAGGCGTGAAAACCACGAGATGGATTCACTAATCGACTTTTGATGTTGTTTTCGACAATCCGCATGAAAAGAGTGAAGCCCTATGCAACAGTCGATTGAACTGCGCTCAGCAGGAAGTGGAAATGCATCGAAAGTGGATCGGGCGATATCTACACTCGCTGTTGATTATTTCACTCGTGCATGAATGGACGCATCGCGTAATCAAACTGTTTGTTCATTTTTGTTCCACCGCTTTTTGTACTTTCCATGTTTCGTTCGCAATTTTCATCGTTAGCAGTATTTTGTCGATTTCAAAGTTTGAGTGAAATAACACGTACATCTAGTGTCGGATTTCGATCAAGTACCGCCTGTAGGCGTCCGTGAAAATACCGTCCCAGTTTTTTTCGTACTCAATTGACCATGACATGAAAATTAAGGTAAAATTTGTCGAACGAATCTGCGATGAACTTGATTTTCACCACGTAAGGTTCATAAATCATGAATCTTTACCTTCAAATTCTCTACATCCTCGTATCTAATTTAATAAGCACGCGATACAGTGCCTTTGTCTGGAAATTCAATGCTTTCATTGTTCCTTAAATCTTATTTTCATCAAACTTCGCATATTCAAAGTTGATTCAAAACTCCAAGCTGAACACTTAGACTTTTCGAACAAATAGCGCAATCTATTATCTGACTCCAACCTCTGTAATTTGAGAGTTTTCCAAAGGCGCAGACGCGGAAATGAACGCGTGATTATCAAGCGACAATCTTCCGAGCATTCATCATCGTAATCACAGAGAATGTGACAGGTTTGGACAGAAATAAGTGCACGTACACGATGAATGCATTCGTAAAATCAATACAACGCGAAAACAATGTATAACTCTGGCATATTTCTAACTTCGACGCTTTTTGATGTATTCTTGAGCGTTAAATCGTTTTTCGTAAAAAGTTTGAACCTCGCGAGATGGAAAACTCGATATTCAAGTGTCGATGCCTCGGTAAACTTTTTAACGAGAGCTTGATTATTTTACAATGCAAAAAACCGAGCTCGTGATATTTCTTGGAGATACTTGCAACTGTAACCGAGAGCGATCATGTTTATTTATAAGGGCTGGATGTTTCACAATGAAAAAAATGGATAAATAATGAGGAATAACTAGAAAAAGAACAAGCAAAGATTTACGATTTTCTTCCTCTGTTTTAAATATTTCCACTCTTACTGCGGAATACTAAAAAATGTTTGTCGTATTTTTCCAAGTTCATTTCAAAGTTTTCTCAGAATTATAATAATTTAGAGTATATTTCTTCATCGAAATATTTTGGGTTTTTAACCGCCTTCTGCACATGCGAAGGGGACGAAAATACTTGACTGATCAATGGAAATGGTTCACTAGACGTATAAAACGTACTGTAACATTGAAAATTCTAGAAGGGTGAGAGAGAAACTGTTTTTTTTTTTACCTTTGATACATAACGTTCTGTTATTCAACAAGTTTCTCATTTGCGATTTATATTTTCCTCTTTGACAGCAACTGTCGTATCTCGATGCGATTTCGAGCAAAAGCTTGTTGGCCACAAGGGATCAACTCTCGAGTATTGACGCAGAACGAATCACTGTGTGCACGCAGACAACTCTCTTCGGTATCCTATCTCATCTTTAGAATTCATTAGAGCATCCCTAATTGCACTTCAAAGCTGGAAAATTGGGTGTTTCCAAATCAAAATAGTGCCTCAAGGCTGAGATGCAATACCATTGTTCAAATTCCCTCTGCACTCAACAGTGAAATTTCACTGATTCTCGGTGACCGTTTAATGATGGTTAGTAACTAATCTTTTATCTTTAACCACGATTTTGCTGTATAGTATTTTTACATATCTTTCAAAACGAAAACCTTGTTCAATAATTACGGCTCAACGTTATTTTCAGGAATAAATTTCTTAATGTAATTGAAACTACGATGATTCATGGCATATTTCTAGGTGAAGTTATTATAGATTTTGAAAATTTAATGGTGTCCAAAATGTTACTGCAACTTTGAAAATTACTTTTAAGAATTCCACGAGTTTTTGATATTACAACATAAATGAAAGCATTCAATACGAATTTGAAACTCATTCAGCTAATTTTTCATCGCACTTCATTTTAGGAATGTTTCTGAAATTTTACGACCAATTCATTAATGGTTACTTGGCACGTCTAGATCTCTGACCTATCAAACATAGCCGACACTCCTGAATAAGTTAATTGTGATTCTCGTCAAAGCTAGGGGGATCTTTTGGGAATGCTTGTATCCAGTCTGCATTGAATCGTTTTGATATTGCGTCACGCGATGAACATCTACTAGACAATGTTGCGCCTGATTCTATTTGATAGGCCGAAATCGCCTCGACGTGGCATTCGGTTTAATAGCTTATGTCACTGTATCTCGTGTTTCACGATAAGGCCGCATTGTCTGTAAGTCAATTTCAGATCAACACACGTCAAAAACTTTCCGAAGACTATGTGACAAATCTAATACTCCAGAATTCAAAGCGTATCAAGATATACACCTAAATCCTCTTACGTTACAGAAATTCCAGCAATTATGCAATGCACATATGTATGCATTTTGTCAATCAACGGTTTCTATTACAAGTAAAAAACTCGGTGTGATTCTAACAACAAATTTTGATATTATTTTGATACTAGAATGTTTCATACTCTGTATTTCAAGCCTAAATACATTTTTCGTATTTTGATTTATTTTTTAGATACAACATTTATCATATATTTCTAGTTCTGTAAGTGACTTCCTTTTTTTTCCAGTTTTTTTAAGTGCAATTTGAATTATCCGTTAGCGTTTTCACAAGTTGCAACAAATATATCATAATTTGATGTTATTGATGAATTTTAGTCATTGCAAGTTTTTTAGATTCCAAGTATTTTATTTATTTCTAGTTTTTATATTTATTGATTTCCGTACTTTTCGGTATTCACGAAATGTTGTAGGATTTCTTTTTTTTTTCTTATTGATCTCTCTTAAGGTTTCTCGAATACACTTACTTTTAAACCAATACAATATCATTTGTTGAAAGAATTGAAAATGTTTTTTTAATGTTAAAAAATCTAACACATTTTCTAGAAAAGTATTAGAAGTTTTTAACACATATTCGGTATGGAAACTTTCTTGTAAATAACTCTGAAAAATTTCTACATACGGTGAGAATTCTTGTACAAATTATGGAGTTTTTTCATAATTTGTCGGAGCATTTCCATCGCCTATGGAAAATACACAGAGCGATTTATATGAAAAATTATAAACAGAATATTAGTTCTTAACTTCTAAAACGTTAATTGAAAATTCACTTAATTGTTTTTTGCAGTGTATATTAGATTATTTGATAGATTTTCCTAAAGTTTTTATAAATTCAGTTCATGAATTTCATCAGAAAAACATTTATCTTATTGGAGGAGATTCATGACGATATCGTAATGAAAGGATGAAACCTTTTATTGAAAATTTCTGGAATTGACAACCACAGAGTATGAATCTGTTACTATGATATGCTAAAGGTTCAAAAATTTAACAAACATGAACTCAATGTTGGAAAAATTACTGTTCTGAATGCTCAATGCTTGGGGTATGTTTTAAAAAAAAGAAGAAAAAAATTGATTGTCTGAGTTGTAAACCAACAGAAAAAACCAGCGATAATCGCTTAATAGCGCAAAAAATATCGATCTATGCATTATCAGTCAAAAAACACGCTGATGCCAAAATCCTGGTGTATCTAAAAGAAATATTTTTTACTTTACGATAAATTATTCCTAATTTTTGACCTTACAACCTTACATTGACGGTAAAGCTCTTTGAGTATTGTTCCATGTTTTACATGCACACTCAATCACGAGGTTTCTCCTACTTTTGAAACCCCGTCAGTAAAAAGGTTCACACCATTCCCATGGTTGTATAAGAGAATGGCTAACAGACATTTGCGGCCGTTTTCATATTCAAAGACACTAATAATTATCAAAGAAGTTATCCTTAAAAACGTCGTTCGAGAACTTGGTCATTTGAGAAGTAGGTCACTCAGTAAGAAAATCGTTCGAAAAAACTACTTCTGGAAAAAGGTATTTGAGAAATATGCCATTCAGGAAGATAGACATCTGAAAAATGACGTTCATGAAAATGGTCAGAATCCAGGTGAACAAATATCATGTTCTCCACCAGGAATACAACATACTATTATGACAATGAGACTTGATTGGCAAAAAAAGCGGTATCTAAGAAGTTAGGAAACTGGGATCGAAAACTGAAACGAGCGCGAGGATTTGGCAGCAGCCAAGATCGCAAGGGTCGAAACGAAAATTCGTTTATTCGCCGAAGCGAAAAAATTTTTCAGGTGGAAACGCGGAATACTCGATTTATTCGACGACCTTCGCTAATGTTACCAGCTCACCAATAACGCCTGGAATTCAGTTTCCGTAGCCATTATTCGCTTCTCGCACACGGGGACGATCGATCTCCTGAAGATGCAGCCCGCGCTATTCAACCCGCTAGACAATACGTTTATTGGATTTATCTCGTCCTGTAGTGTCCCATTCGAGGTTAACTCGGCTCTACCTCCCTTAACCCTCTTTTCTTCTTTTTTCTTTCTTCCTCCCGCCGCGAAACTATTACCGTTCTTACCACCCTCGTTGCGCCGTAATTTGATTTCACGTGAAATTTTTACCTTCGCACGTGCGAGACATTCGCGAAATGTTCAACGTTCCTGATTTCAGTCTGAATTGCATAGGATTGGGCGATAATCCCGCGGCTTATCGCGGTGTAAAGTTCTCCTTATCATCGCGATCGTTTTGAGTTTTATTTTCTATGTTACCCGCAATTCTGCACTCTTTTAGCTTCCGCTCTACGCGTGATTTCCATGTTAAAAAAAGAAATTCTCCAAATCGCTAGCAATAAGATTTAACTGAATTTTTAGTTGGAATAGACATTACTGGAATTGTGAATCATGTTGCTCGATTTTACTAAGACTGTCTCAAAAGTTCTTAGACTGACAAAATATAAACTGCAATTTTTTATCATATAATTCTTTTTGTTTATCGAAATAGTTCCCTTATGGGTCATCTTTTTACTGTTTTGCATATTCCAAAACTTTTTGGCCATCCTTTAATTGTTCAAATATTTCAAAAACAGATGCTCGAAACAAGCACTCACTCTCATAAACTTTTTGCATCGTTTTATGTGTTTCGAACTCTGTTTTACCAAGTTTGAAGCGTAATAATATGTTTGCTCTTCGTTCAACATTCATTTTCCGACCTAGATCATCAATGTTGTTTTTCAAGAAACGCAATCACTTTTCTTCTAACTGTCCAAAAGTAATAAAAATATAAACAAAACTTCTATTATAGATACATCAACACAAGTCTCAAATATCTTCGAGACGACGTCACAATTTTTTTTTTATATTCAGTCAATCTGGGAACTATTGAGATAGACTTATACTGAAAAAAAAATATCTCTGCTTGATAAAATTATTTGAACTGAGACTTAATTATTAAAGTGACATAATTTTACTTCACAACAAAAGATATTTTTAGATCACGTTACTGAATTTTTCAGTGATAACAGCGTCATAACCTATTAAAGAAAAAATTTTTTGACTGCTTTGAATTTTTCTTAAACTATTGGAAACTTTTTATAGTTTCCACAGGCATGTTTTTAAATCGATCAATGACAAATTGATCATCTTGGGATTCTGAATCATCTTGAAGTAAGTGGTAAATTTTGTTATCAATAAAATACTTCGATATTTCTAATTTTGTATAAAAAATTGCTATTTCAGAATGTTTTATAGGTTTGACAGAAGTGAAGTTTTTTCTGTAGGTCTTTTCATGATAATTTGCTTCGTTGTATAAATAAGAATGCATAAAATTATAACTTACTATCTATAATTGGTACAGGCAACAGTATTTATACCAAGTAAATAATAATCATTCTAAAACAGTTTCCGACTTTTAACATTTTCCCAACATCTCAAACCATTAACATAAGTTTTTTCGTACTTTATTCAAAAAAAAAAAAAAAAAAAAAAAAAAAACATATCCCGTTAGTGCATTAGGATTTTTAAATAACATTGTTTTAAATCTTCTGGCAGGAGTTCACTCTTTCCAAAATATTTTGAAATTCATTCGTCAAGTAGAAAATAGCTTTTCCAAAGCCTTTTTTACATAAAAGTTTCCCTAGTTTATGAATTATTTCCGTTTCAAGTTTCAAAAACTTCATATAAATCATCTATGCATTAACTAAGTTCCTTTTTTCATAAACTTCATTCATGGCAAAAATAAAAACTACATATTTAGATTCGAAGAACACATTTGCCATGCATCATTTACCCTAACTCTCACTTCAGAAAAACAGATTTTAAAGTTTAAATTAATAGCCTGTAATCACAAAATAATCGGAAAATGCGACATTTAAAAATAGCTACAGTTTCATAAAAATGCCCTTTAATATATCAGCGGCAATCGTGCGCGGAAAATCTAGCAGTACGAAATCCGTTTTTGTGAAGCATTATTCACGCCACAGCGCAACGATTGAGCAAATATTTTTCTCTATTTTCGCTTACGACATTATTAATCCTACAGCACCATATGGTTCCCATAAAATACAATAATACGAGCCAGTTTTTACAGATGAAAAAACGTAATTTTTTACAGTAGGAAACAAAAAAATGGAACATGAAAAACATTGTTTATGCTAAAATTTGCACACTTCAGAATGAGAGAATCTAATGCTTTCGAATATAGAATTGTAGGGAAATGGAATGTTGAAATTTTTGTGGAGAAAATATCTTCAAATCATAAGGCTACTAAGCTTGGAATCGAACATAATGTAAGCAGTTAAAATAATTATTTCCTAAGTTATTCCAATACATTGATATAAATTTGATAGGTATATATTTTTAAAAGCACAATGTAACAAAACGTGGTAACTGTACAAATATGGTCGTGAATTTTCTGATAAATTTTGGAGATAACAATTATTTCGGAATGTGAGTCAGATGTTGTTAAAAAATTGATAAAAGTCATTTCATACAACTGTTTCAAAGTCTACTCCAACATACATTCTTTTTGACAATTTCTCATATTTTGTTAATTTTTCTGAATAAAACTAACATTCAGGAAAGGAAACGGATAGAATTCCAAATTATAAAAATAAAAAATTAAAATACTTCAAGATATTTTTTCAAGATTTTAAGTTGTAAAAATAAAATTAAAATCTTAAATTTACATTCATAAATGAAATAAAATACCTACTGTAGAAATTCTGATAATGAATTTTAAACAATGAGAAAAAAATGCTCGAGAATCGTAAATAACTGTTTCCTCGTAAAAGAATGATAAGAACCAGCTGTTACCCAAGAGAATAGAAATGGTTTTTCTTCTTTTGCGGTAAATAACACGACGAGGTAACTGGCGACATAAACAAAAGGAGGATTTTTATTTGCTCCTACGCGAATCGAAATTCTAATTGCATTATCTCGTGCAGACGCACCCTCGGCGTTACTGTGGCATTGGCAGGTGGCCAGATGTCTTCGGCAAACCGTCACTAACAAAATACTAGCCCAAGCTGAATAGACGCGTGAACTTTGTACGAGAAAACTCAAGACGAATCAACTACATAACAATATGAATGTCTTTCAATTAAAAAAATACGAAAAACATTTACACACGTTGTTCGAATAATGCATTTTTCTCCACAATGATATACATTGTTCGTGATATCAATTCGATTCTCGTCCGACTTTTTACCATGAAATAATTTGCGTCGAAAGTCGGTTTACCTCAGCACTTTTGCAACGGACTATTCCGAAGTTTCCGCAGAAGCTAGACCACTTGAAGAGCCTCAATCTAGACCTTTCGTACAGCTAACATTCGCCGCTTTTGCGGAAAATAAAAAAGGAATGCATCTTACGGCGAAGAAGCCATAGAACTTAGGCAATTAACGACGGCATCCGCTTTGTCAAGAATTTTTTTCAACCAGAAGTTCGATGAGAAATACTCAACTTGGTTCCGCTGATACTTGAGAAACTTTTAATGGAACTTGGCTCTGTTTTTGCAGTAAAATCTGTATTACTTGAAGAATTTTCTGACCGAAGTACAAAAATTTGAGACACTAATTTTTGCCAAATTCTTCAGAAACAGACTGTTTTTTATATGATAGATTTATTTGATAAACGATTTTCGGGCCGTGTTTTTCAGCAATTGTTTTTAATTTAAAAGGTACGACAATACGGAATACTTATAATAAAAAATTTTGAATTTGAGCTGGAGAAAAAAATTACACAATCATAGCGCTTTCTAGAGAATGAACTGCATACTGATCATCTCAAAAACATGCCACCTAACAAAGAAAGTTATTCCTTTTTGAAACATAACTCACTATTCTTCACTAAAGCAAAAAACTTTTTGCAATACTATTATTGACTGAATCCACAAAAGCTAGAATTGATACATAAAAATTCTTGTTATAATTTGAAAATTTATCACGAATATGTATAGAACTAAACGTTAATATACGAGAACAAAAAATATAATAATCTGTATTAATCACAAAATTTACGAATCGATCGGACACGAAACAATAGCTCAATTTGCGGGTTTGAAATCAACCAACGCATCTTATTTGAAATCCCGTAATCATGGAACAAAAAAAAGTAGCTGCACTTCCGAGGACGTTTCATTATTCCCTTTTTTTCTTCTGTTGAACGCAGAACTGCTTTGTGCTTCAAGAACTCGCAAGAGCCATTCGAAACAATCAAAACGCTTTTTCGAAAAGATTCAATGAGCTTGTATTATCTCGTACGCGATCGCGGGAATGACTGCTAGTGCTATTCGAGGCGACTCGCATTGTTTTCAACAATAGCTTTCATAAATGCGTACAAAAGTTGAAGTTCCATGCTTTTTTGAGGAGAGAAAAGAAAAATGGAAGGAACAACCTTGTGGCTTTTCAATCATAAGGAGATCAAAACTTTCCGTCGGTCAAAATGATTTTTGTTTGTTCAAAGCATTGTATAAGAGTTGTATGTCGTCATTTATTATTTTTTCACACAATGCAGTTTTTTTGCATTATTTTAAAATGAGCGCTAGGAGAATGTCAAGGTTAAAGGAGAGCTTTTAAACTTGTGTTTCTTTTGTCCTATTTTCTTGGTCAAGCTCAAAAGCACTATCGAGGAGAAATCAATAACATTCAAGAAAGGTTGAAAAAAATTGTATCTTTAGAATTCTAAGAAAAGAAAAATGAAATAAAAATAGAAGTTTGGAATATCATATGAAAAAATACAATATTTGTTTTCCTGCTTCGTAAATGATTCGATTTTTACAGAAAAGACCACGAGTCTTGAACAGTAGTATATCTTAAACAATTAATTTCATTCAGGCAACAGCACGGTTAAAAAAGGTTAGTAAATTTTCCAGAAAAACATATAGGTATAGGATTTTTTCCATAACTAGACATGAAAAATTTACCATATGCTTTTCTGATTATTCCATATATTACACTGAGAAAAAAAACTTACTGAAAAGTCCTAAAAGACTTCCTTAAAAGTCCTATACCAGTCTCGCTGCAAAAACTCGAATTTATAGTCTGAAAATTTTTGCGAGTGATAAAATAAAAAGTACGATACCATATTCGACTATTTCAAAGATTAAATAATCAAAAGTGCAGTACCATATGCAGTAACTTTTATGGAAAATTTACCTGTTTTTTTCAACAAATATGGTCGGACTTTCATGTCAAAAACCTATTCGTCAAGAAAATACATCAGATTTTCAGTATTTCTGTATAGTTTCAATAGTAAAATTTTTCATAAACGTTTTTACATTAAAAATATTAGTACCATAAAATAATGCCAGTTTCTGTAGTTTTTTAAAGTTTTTTTTTAGTATAAAAACTGAAGTTGAAAAACCTGATTTGTTTCCTGGGACGTTCAAGTAGTTTTTACAATGCATAAAAATTTTCGATTTAAAAGCTTTCTGAAAAACAGCTCCAATATTAAAAAATTATTTATACGTTGCGAAATTCGTTTTATCTAAGAAATAAATAACAGTTGACAAATGGATTTTTCAGAAATCTAAATGACTTAATTGCATGGAAAGTTTTAATACTTTAGAAATTACGTACATTTATACAACATCCATCGAAGTATAAATAGTACTCAATCATTAAATTTTACGACGATTTATATCAAAATATTAGGCAAAAATACTGTAATGATGATTTAAGAACAAATATATGACAAACTGTGTAAAACCTGTTAAACAGAACTCACAAAACATTTACACTTTTTACAATCTGTTCTATGAAAAGGAAAAAAAAACAAGAAAAGGTTTTATTTTCAAATCATTCCTATTAGGCTAATATAATATTGAGGAAAGTCTCCAAATTTTTGAAAAAGAAAAACAATCAAACAAAAAAAAAACAAGAAACTACTTTTTTCCACCAGGTATAAATACAACTGGATTTTCCGAATTTACTTTCAATCCTAGAGATGATTCCATCTTCTACTATTTGTACTGTCAGTAATTTTAATATTTGAAAAAATTTCTGCGTAAAATCATATTTTACATTAAGGAAGTCCTTATTTATATTAATTTTCTAAAAAAAGTAATACCATAGAACGCATCTTAGAATTTCAAAATTCTAAAAGTTCGAAAGTTGAAATTTCATCAAAATAAATGCATATCTACACCTGTTTCTTATATATGAAAAACAGCGAAAATATGATTTTTTTGTTATAATTGCTTTATCTTCAACAAATGGCACCTTATCGAAAAATCATACGATTCTAGCAATTTGTATGCCATTATCGCCATTACACTCACAGACGATTCCCGAAAACAATTTATAAGTTTAGATTCCTTTGAAAGTTACATTCAAATTTCATTTTTGGTCGAAAAAAAACTTTTAGTAAATCCCTCTCCCGGAAAAAAGAAAATTGTAGATTCAGAAATTTTACATAAATTAGTAGATTTCTTTCTGTAAATCATACTTTGGAGTACTTGCCACCTTTGAGAACGAAAAATGTTGTGCAATAGCTCTTACAATTTTTTATATAGCATCTCTTAAAAAATGTAAAATATTTATATTGTGTGGGAATTTCAAAATTCGTGAATTCAATAACCCTTGGGATAAACAATTGGAAAATCATCCGAAAGAATAAATAGTTTATGTATAGGTTTCCGTAGACACGAATTGCGGGTTTTCCATAAATTTTCCGGTTTTCATAATGGCATTTTAACTTTTTTTGAAATGGACAGGAAAAGCAAAATAGTAAGGAAAATTGGTAAATATGGGTTCTTTGGGTTCTTTCTTGCATACTTGCTGTTTGATTTGTAATATATAGGAAGGCAATTTGACATGAATAGCAACATCGTTTGAAAATTAAATATCTTTATTTTACCTTAAGTTGATATTATACAATTACAACTCCAATAAAATTTTATATCTGTTATATTATGTACTATCGTTTGGATCATTATTTTTAGAAATTTTTTTTGTCAAGAAGTAATGTTATTATTTCAACACTGACTTTTGCGTCAAAGCCTAGGTTATCATAGATTTTTAATGATTAACGGACTCAAGTTTACCAATTTTCCTTGCGATTTGTGTGAATCTGTAAAAACCACACTTTCTGAAAACCAAATATTTCATAGTAAATATGTAGTTAGTGACCCTCCAATTTCCTCAACTAAAAGGTCTTAACAAAATCTACCTGATTGTACAAATTCACAAAAAAAACTTTATTTGATTATATTGAGTTGTTTCGGAGATATGAATTTTTGAATCAAGGCTTACATAAAAGTTTTATTGAGTATAACAGCAACAAATAACAATAGTTAAAAACATTTTCCCATGGTAAATTGAGTCACATAAAGATTGTACAATACACTTTTTTTTTTCCAAATTCCGTAATGTAGTGGAATTTTCGTGACACACTTGACGTGTTTTGACTCCCGTTATTCTTAAGTTAATTAAAAAGGGATGAAAAGTCAACCAGGTAGTAGCATTCAAAATATTGAAAGAACACATCTAAGTCAAACGGGAAAACCGGTTATTCAGCGATCAAAAACCTCCCTATTTTCCGTGCTAACGAAATTTCTTAACTCCAAATCTGAAACGACCACAAATTCTCCAGAATCACAAGCGTTCTCATGAACTCGTTCCATCCGAGTAAAAATATGTAGAAAACTTCAAAGTTTTACAAAACCTTATTCAGCCATAGGAATTTTGTAAAAATTCAGATAGTTTCGTTGAGTAACTAATGTTAAGAATCTCTATAAAACGGAAAACTTTAGTTTTACCCAATATCCAGAAAAGTTCTCCAATCTCAACGAAACTATTTATCGAATTTCTAGTCACGCAAGCGTCACATGACTCGTCACACGACGATGCGAAATCTGTAGGTATTCCAAATGAACGTGATAGGCCGGAGTTTCGGTTCGCGGCAAACATCTCCTTCACACGGCAATCGCACCTAAAATACATCCCAAAACTCATACAATCGCTTTGAGATTTTATCGATTCAGCGCGGCGATGGCCGTTCGTGCATGAATACAAAGCGCGAGTCAAAGGTAAACGAAAGTAAAGAAAGGAACAGGAATAAAATATATTTAGTTGCGAGGATTCAAGGCTCTCTGGAGAGCTTGTGAATTCCGGCCGTTCGACTGGGGACGAGAAGCACACTGCATGCACACGATACAACGAGAAAAAAAATCTCGCAATACGCGAAAGTGGGAAAAAGGCAATCGCAGTTTCACGATGCTCTAGATCTAAATTCGATAAAATAGCGGATAAGACAAACGGAAGCTTTTCAAATGCATCTCGCTCTTGGAGTATAAATTCAAAAGATAGCTAATGGTGAACCCAGAATAAATTGCACTTCTAACATTTTTGAATATTTAAATCAAGGCAACTTTTCAATTATAGGTCATTTCGAAACTGCAATGAAAAATAAACGTATATCAATAGAGTCGAATCAATTTTCTAGGTTATATTTAAAAAAAAACCCACGAGATAAGAACTGAATTTTAATCTAAGAGAATAAAAACGTCTCCCATCGATTATAATATAGAATTCGTAAAAAAATTTTTACAAAAAAAAAAAAAAAAAAAAAAAACAGAAAAAAAATACCAAGTACGGTTTGAGAACCAAAATCACTTTTAACCTTCAACATTGATGAAACATTTTTGAAGTCCTCGAAAAATCATCACGAATCGAAAAACGAATCGATACGTTCAAAGCAAATGATTACTTGTCCATTTCATCTCGAATGAAAGGAATTTATGTCATAGCATCGCTCGTGAATATGGATTTTTTCAGTATTGAAAGGCAATAACCAGCCTGTTGAAACATGTTGATTGGATCCATCGGTTAAAATGTATCGCGTGAAATCCACCGTGGTTCGGTGACTTTACCGAACAAATATTTTCCATGCCAACGGCTTTTTCAATGACCATTGCAATTATTTTCTGTGTTTATTGCGGTAGTACAAGGTAAGCATGACGCGCCTGCAAATTTGGGAATGATTGAATTTTCAAAGGGAATGCGTTTCCTGCTTGTGGGAAAAAATTTTCGTGAGAGGAAATGATATGTATTGATAAATTTGGCTGAATGGTGCAGCATGAATGTGTAATTGAAGTTGATGACCATAGCAAGATAGAAATTCGTGTTAATATGCAGAAAATTTCTAATTTTTGAGAAGTGTTCCTAAATTTATTTCAATAATATCTGTTCATTATTTATCTGGATAGATAAATATTATGGATTCATTATCTCTTTAATCATTGTTTGTACTTTTTTTCATGTTAATAAATAATGAATTCAAAAAACTCAAATTTTAATGATTGTATACTGAAAATCTTGAAAACTATTACACAACTCAAATTTTCAACCTTGATGAAGTTTTTCTATTTTTTCATGTTTTTATCATTGACAAAAATTTTATTTGTTTTGTTGATGTGTGAATCATAAATTTATAGTTGATCTTTTATATGCTCATACATTCTTTCTGAATTCTCAATTCATACTTTGTGTCAAGATACAGAACACAGTTTTTGTGAAATTCAGGAGCATCATATATAAAACCTAATTTCACGTTGCCAAATTTTGTAATTTTTATATCTTTTAAGTTCGAATTGTCCAAAAATTCATTCAACATAATCCTTTGATTATCAAACTGTGTTTGCAAATATAATTATCATACATATTTGAAACCCGAAATCCGAAGAACTGTAATCAAATGCACAATCAAATTAAGATCACGTCATCGTTCGTCAAATGGATATTCGAAAATTCATCTAAAAATTCGCTTTTTCTCTTTAGCTCATGTTAATTTTTTTTGAAAATGCGATGAAATTGTGAAAAACCTACTGATCTATAAAATTAATTTTTAGATTGTAGGTAAAAAGTTCCTTAAAAAAAAAATATGAACCATTGTATACTTTCGAAAAAATTTTTTATATCGTGATTATAAAAAAAAATCCTGAAAACATGACTTTAAACATTTCGAATCGCATCAGTTCTTTTTTCTTTATATATATTTTTTAAACTAGTCATAAATATAAACAAAATTAAGTAGCAGCATCTACCAGGCCAAATCTGTAGCTTAGGAGTTATGATTTCTCAAGTCAAAGTATCACTCATTCAGTTATTTTAAGCTGTATTTATAGGAAATCCTGTCATATCACCGAAAGTAGCTCAATGGTTGTTTTTTTTTTGTTTTTTTTTTTGAAAATATACAATGTTTCAAATTTTTTCCTCCAAAAGAACCTTGCAGCTACAAACTAAAAAAAAATTCAAAAATCGGTAATTTTTTTGCAATCTTTTTGCATTTGAAAAAAAATTTAACATACCCGAATGGAGCAAAATCGATTTTTGAGACGAATTTAAAAAAATTCTTTACTACGATATAATTTAAAATCAAGCAAAATGAAAAAAGATGTGTCTCATCGATTTTGATGTCGAAATTATGTATAAAAAAAATTTCATACAAAAAAAAGACCAGACCCTATAACTGCCTCGACAATTTGAGATGAAATGACCCTACAAGTAAACATTTTTTTAAATCATGAAAAATGTTTTAAAAAGAAGTAAGATTTGATTTTTGCTTTAAGTAAATGAAAAGCCATAATATTGTCCCCGCGTGAAATCAAGTGATTCGATAACGAAGTTTCACAGTTCGTGTTTAACGCCGCTAAATTGTTGCATTCGCTTTAAATGAAATTGCAAAGTTCATTTACGTATTAATAATAAAACGAGTTGAAACGTAAATTTATCGTTTCATGTGAACTTTTTTGTAACGCTCGATTTCCGTATCGTTATTTTGAGATATTCAGTTTTTCGTAAGAGTTTTCGATCTTTTTTTTTTTTACAAATAACTCGCTCTTTTTCTATATTATTATAATCAGAAGAGGAAGACTTTTGCCCTTTTTTTTCAAAAATAAGAGTGGAATATAAATTTCAAATATTAATGTACGATAACATTCGCAATCTTTATTTTAAGACAAAATCGAATATGAGATGTAAGTCACAATAATAAAAACAATTACTTTTTTCTATTTAGGTTTAAAAACAGACTTAGAAACATTCCTAAACGAAGTTGCATTAGAAGAAAATATTTATATCAAACAAAAAACAATAAGAACATTATTGTATCATGACATTTCGCCATTGAATAATTAAAAGCGAATAAGTTAATAAGCTAATACGCGAATGTACTATTAAGTGAATTTCATAATCTGTGGTAGACAACGCTAGAGCAAATAAAATAAATATATTTAACTAAATTCATATTATCAGTCATAGGATACCAAAGCAAAAAAATGCTTGTGAAAACAAATCTTACGTTAAAAACAAAAACTTCTTTGGAAATCATGAATCGTTGAAACATGTTTGTATAAAAAGTATTCATTTAGATGAACATTAACTCATTAGTGAATTATATGTTCAATAAAAGATATAAATAGTAAGCAGGTTGTAGGATGATGAAAAAACCAAGCAAATTCGTATTGTTAAACCTAATTATGTGAAAAAGGAGAAACAATTGTAAAAATTCGTAAAAACGTGTTGATTAAATAATAAGCATTCATTTACAACAAAATCGCTCAATCGTCGAACTTTTTTATTTGAAAAAAAGCTCGAACCTTTAGAGAATTTATTTTTTTATGAAATAATAAAAATTTTTTACAAATATAGCTTAATTGTCAAACTTTTAGTAGCTGAGGAAAAGGGCAAAGAAACACTTAAAAAATTGTGTAAACATCCTAGTTAATGAAACATTTTGCTCATATGAAAATTGCCTGAAACTCAAGCTTTGTCATTAAAAGAAAAAAAAAAAAAAACAAACAAACAAACAAACAAACAAACGAACAAGAACCACGTATGAAAGTTCATTTAATAAAAAATCAAATAAGCATAGTGTATGTGTCAAACTTCATTATTTTAAAAAGGAGGCGGAAAAATAAAAAGTGTAGTTTTTTTAAATCAAGCATCAACAGTTTAAAAATATAAGAAAAAAATTTCCCTCCCACCCTACTCAGCGAATTTTGTTTCAAAACTATTTCTGAATAATTTTCCATGAAATGTGTATGTTAAACATTACATGTTCTAGTGATGTAGGTATATGAGAAAAGTCTTTTTAAAAGATTTTGAACTGTTTCTGTAACATGACACAAAATATGAAAACATTACATGCCAAGTGGTATTTTTACAAACAACTACGAAAATCTTTAAAAACATCAGTATTTGAACTCGCTTATCAGGAAATTTCAATTTCTTTTCACTTTACTAAAATTTGAATGATGTCGAACTCAAATAATATAAAAGCACGAATATTTAACTTATTTTTGAGATGAATTGAAAAAAATTTAATACTTCTCAAATAGGATAATTATATTTTAAATTGACAAATGCTTGGTTGAATATTTATGAAATACTTATTATCATAGGTTAATCCACATACTTCCGCAAACTCACTTCATTGCAACAATATTGTTCGATGTTTGACTTTATTTTGAAAAACTTCATGAATTATCAAGATGTTAAAAAATTATATAATTATAACTTCTCTTATAGAGAATCTCATTGCCTTAAAATTGTTGGAAAGTGATCTCTAGTTCGAAAATTCTATCTTTCTCATCACTCTATTCATAAACAGGAAAAAAATTATAATAATGAATTTGGATTGAAAATAACGGCGATGTTCTCCGATTTCTGCAGCTTTTCGTGAGGGTCTAGTAAAAACGGTGCGAGCGATATTTGAACCAATCCAAAACCTATTTCGATCAAGTTCATATTTAAATTTTTTCAATAATGACGAACATATTCATGAAGAAGTCACTTTTTCGCTTATATTATTTAAAACATTTATCATTATATTTCGAAAATTACTTAATATTTTGCAAGACGAATACGTCATTCTGTAAGTGAATAAGAAATATTTATAAATAACTTTATCTAAATCGGTACCTGATTGGTGAAGATATCATGTGCACGGTTTTAAACTGACTCGCAAAAAGAGATGAAGAATTTTGGGAGCATGCGCCCGCTATTTTCAAGAAGCCTCTAGACTAGTAAATATCACTGATTATGTAAAATTTTCTAGGAAAAATGGCAATGGTGTAAAAAAACCTGAACGATTTCTTCACTTCCTGAGCTCAACATCGAGAAGAATAAGCCACAGATGCAGTTCATCAGGACCAAGCGCGGACAAGGGAAGGACTACTTGACAATGGTTATAACGCCTCATCATACAAATGTGCCACAAGAAAATATACGTTTGAAATTTCGAAGTATACTATAATATTCTCATTTATAAAATTCGTCACCGATTCATGCACCATCTAATTTTCCACGTCCATCATCACCGCTTCATGTTTATGTAAACGTTTAATTTAATGTCCCTAATTTTCCGGCAACAACGCCGATCGTTTTTCATTTCATGTATCTTATTCTCATGAAACTTTGCTTCAAAAAATAATTCTAAATATGTTTTTCAACCTTAATAGAAAAAAGTAATTGTTTTTATTCCTAAGCAACATATCTGAAATTGTTTAAAAAAAAATTGTTTAAATATTTCACAACTTACTATAATATTTCAAAATCCATTCAAATAATCAGAATCACCAAATAAGCTTAACAGCATTTCATGAAAACGTAAAAAAAATCTTTAGATGCTTCATGCGATTCTGGTCTTCTTAAAAAACAGTAATCAGTAGAAATTCTGACGATTTCATACACATTCATCATTTGATTTGTAATTATCAATTGGATCAAGATTATCCCTTTTTGTCAAATTTTGCCATTCAGTCCTCGTCTTTCGCCTCGTTCAAGTTCAAGCGAGCATTACCTGCATAAATCTAAACTTGGCTCCTTACTTAGTTCCCACTCCAGTTACGTTTCGTTGGCCTCGTGCGCCACGTACAACCCATTCTAGGATAAGTTCAAAACTAGGGAGACGGTCAGCGTTGAACATTCACTCAACAAAGACAAGAACAGCTCGTCACTGAAACGAGCAACGCGTTTGTGCAGATCCTGAGCTATAATATCCCCTTAACGCACGTTTAGTTTGCTTTCTTCAACCTAAAACTCCATCATTAGCACCATCATCATGTATTTTTACCTGTACAGTATTACCTTTCCCCGATTTTGGCTTTTTAAGATTATTTTTCATTACACAAAAATTCATTCAAAGCTCAACCAGGAACTCAAATCCTAAAACCAGCGAAACGTAGCAAATCCAAACTCGAGAGTCGTAAAAAAAATTCGTAAATTTCTCCGTGTGTCGCAAATCCACCGTAACACGAAGATCAGAAACCGCAATAAACGCGGTCGCAACGATTTCACGCGGAAAAAAAGCCTGATGAAATTTGCCGCGTGCATTAGTTGATCTGCACGGCATTTTCATTTTCCGGGCAATGCGCGACCGCGGAATGCAATACAAAGCCCCGCTCGCCAAGTTTGTTTCCAATTTATGCAATAATATATTCCTTTGCCGTCTCCCAATCTCCCAATAAGAGCGCGATGTAACGCATTTTGTGTGCTCGGGCTTAATTACGTTCCTTCGTTGGAAACCACGCAAAATCGCATTAGCGGTATGCTTCAATTAGTAGCTACTCTGCGGAATCGTACGAAATTCGGCGCAGTAGGAATATGCACGTGAACATTGATTTATATGTCTCAACGCTGGACTCGCCAAGTTGGGTCGGACGAATGTCATTACAAAGTTAACCGAGCGTGCAACTATTTTCCGTGTTTTACTTCCACTGCGTTTTCAGTACACACGCAGTGCCGAATTGGCGCCACGTGTCGTCCAGATGAAGCGAATAATTATTATGGTATGGTTATTGAATTAGACATGTTTTCGGGTTAATTCATTTCTTTATTTGACAATTTCCTTTTATCTTCAAAACCTATATTTTCCATTGAGTCAAGCCATGTCAAGTGGGACTCGATTTTTCAATCAAATCTCAGATGTTTGAAATAACAATATTTTTGGGAAGGGGACATGTCACTCATGTTACCATATTTTGAGTAGGATTAAATTGAAAAATTTCTTTCTCTGAAACTGCTAAACGCAATCATATGAAATTTGGCACAAATTGTGGAGCAATGTTGACATTCTCGAATAAATTTTAACATGATGTGAAATTTTTTCAAAAAAGGTATTTTGCAATAACTTTTTTTAAACAGTTGAAATTTTCAATGCGTTCTTCACGCTCAAAAACATAAAAGTTCACATTTTTTGATGCAGCAAACGTCGACCTTTAATACTCTGCAAAGAAAATATTGTACTTTTTCTCCGTTTCGGAGATATAAATTGTTTTGTCATGCGATGAGCTCGCGGTTGGAGCGGCGCTGCCCGCTACTATGTGCCTTTATGAAATTGCACATTAGCCCTGATTAGAAATACACAGCTATGCCTTTTGTCCTTAGAAAGTTCAAGAAGTAAATAACTTGTCAATATGTAACAATCAAATTTATTATTATAAATAATTGGAGACAAAATATTTAATAAAACAAATCAACTAAATAGAAATGTTTCTCTTCATATCAAAAACCAAAATATTCTGAGTATATTGATATTTTGAATGGAAGTATTAAGTTAGGTGTGGTATATTTTCGAACATTTTGCTAATGAAATCGAGGCAGTAAAAAAATCTAGTTCAAATTCCATCTTATAAGGTAAATATGGCGTATTGAAGGGGTTGTTATTGGTTTCTCTGTGATAATTTGTTCACACTATCATTGTAATAGAATATATTCCATAGTTATCGATGGTTTATCGACGTAGCTAGTTAATAATCTACCAGTTCTTATATTTTTGCTTTTCCAAAATCCATTTATTCTACAATACTACGTTTCAATGTTCTGGTACATAGATGTAAAATTGAAAAACATCAATAAGTAGTGGAATACATTATTTTACATTTATTTTTTTGAACGATGGTAAATTTCGTATAGTTTAAATCTTTAACAGTGAAATGGTACAAAAATAATATTCAATAATGGTACTATAGAAATCACAAAACAACATTATTTCATAATGATACCAAAAATTCAAACAATAATTCAATGATTTTTTGTTTACATACTGATTATTTTGCCAAATAGAGAATTATTGATTCCGGTTCAAAATTTACTCCTATATTCTAAGTATATGGATACACTCAGAATATTTTTGTTTTAATATCAAGAGGAACGTTTCTGTTTAGCTCATTTTTTCCATCTCATCGTATGTATTCAATTACTTATAATAATAAATTTTATTACATTAACAATTGACAAGTTATTAACTACTTAAATTTTTTTAAGACATCGCTGTTTATTTCTAATCAGGGCTAACGTGCAAGTTCAAAAAGGCACATAGTAGCGGGTAGCGGGTAGCGCCGCTCCAACCAGCTCTAACCGCGAGCGCATCGCATGACAAAACAATTTATATCTCCGAATCGAAGAAAAAGTACAAAATTTTTTTTGCTGATTAATAAAGGCCGACGTTTGCGGCATCAGAAAATGTGAATTTTTATGTTTTTGAGCGTGAAGAACGCATTGAAAATTTCAATTGTTTAAAAAAAGTTATTGCAAAATACTTTTTTTTAGAAAATTTCACATCATGTTGAAATTTATTCGAGAATGTCAACATTGCTCTACAGTTTGTGCCAGATTCCATGTAATTGCGTTTAGCAGTTTCAGAGAAAGAAATATTTCAATATAATCCTACTCAAAAGTTTGATTGTTAATAAAATTAACAAATAACGGAATTTTCGCAAAATATGTACATGGTAATGTAAGTGACATGTTCCCTTCCGAAAAATATTTTTATTTCAAAAATTTGAGATTTGATCGAAAAATCGAGTCCCACTTGACATGGCTTGACTCATTATGAACTTGAATTTGAATTTGAAAATTGAATGAAGTAATAAGAAAGTCGCTTCACAATGAGCTTGATTTTGTGTGCACATTTTGTATTATTTTTCAAAAAAGGGATTCAATTTTTTATTTTTTTTTTTTTCTTCGTTCGTAAAAAAGCGACACTTTAAAGTGAGTTTACTAACTACAGATAAATTGATCAGAGAAATTAATAATGAATGTAGATTGTCTACTTTTCAGCGGGGTATTAATTAATCTTCAAAAAGGAGTCAATTGATGTTACTTAATAAAAACTAAAAGCATAAAACTTAACTAGGATATCGATGAAGAAAAAACAAAGAACCTTATTCCACTTGAAGTGATACACAAAATTTTGTTTGAAGTTTGATGTAAAAATAAATACAATTTCTATTTCATGTTTTATAAATTAATAATTAGAAGGGGCGAACTCTCGCATAGATCTTTAAAGTTTTAATTGTTTCGAGATTCGTAAAAAATTTCGACTATACTTAGTCTTAATTTTTCTATAATATTGACGATTTTGACCATTCCTCTTCGGCTTCTTGGACAGTGTTAAAATTTTTACACTATTTTCGAGTTTATCATATCCAAAAATTTCACAAGTTTACAAAATTTTCACTTTTTTTACAATCATCTACAGTTGAACAGTTTTGAACATTTTTTACAATTTCGACTGATTTGGTGAAAATTATTTGACAAAACTGTTGAAAATGATAAAATTACAGTCGAAGCAATTACATACTTATAATTTCGTTCAGTCACAACTGTCAACACTATGATAAACTGTTTAAGTAAATAAATTGCTTGAACTATAAAAAAATTCAAAACTCTAATATCTTTTAAAAATATTCGAATCCTTCAAAATCTTTACTCTTGTTGAAACTGTTATTACACTGTTAAACTTGTCGAAACTCTTATGATAACAAACAAAATTTTGTTATTCATATTAATAGTTGATCAAAATTTTTACAACAGTTGAAAATATCAAAAAGTTAATGAATCTGTCAAAAGACTTAAAACTGTTAGTATAGCCAAAGGTAACCATTGCTTGTTACTTTTGATCTTGACGAAAATTTAAATATTACTGAATATTACAATACATGATTATTTCATGATTTGCAATAAAACCAGTATAATGATCTAATCAAGAGATAGAATTATCATAAATGATATAATAATTTTTTATCATATAATTTTTTTGCAATTGAGTAATATTATAGTATAAAAACATAATAGTACTATGATTATACAGTAAAGATATTTTGCACGAGCTGACTTATAACTAGTTGACATAAAAATCTAGCAGAATATTTCATCAGAATCTGGCGCAAAAAAAACTTTACAAATGCATTTCATTAAACAAAAAATCAGTAAATTAAGAATCGTCATTTCTTCGAATTATAAGCTTCATATTCGATGGTTTAAAAGTTTTTTTAACCTAAATTTCTTTAATTCTCAGATCATTCATTTTTGAGTTTGATCGATGTATAAATGACATTATATTCGCTCTGTGATGCTAAAATCTCAAACGATGTAAATTTATAAATCACACATTTTCTAGTGACAATAAAACAATGTTCTTTTTTTTTCATTTTTGAATTATAACTAGAGGAATTCTATATTAATTTATATCAATATTTATCCTGGAATCTTTCTCCATTTTGTTTGATTAAGTTAAACATGAAGATCATGGAAATTAAAAATTTCCAAGTAAATCCTTTGAATTAATATTTTATATTGATTCAATAAGAAATCAATAAATTCGAAAACAGTGTACCTACGGTATAAGCTTCCCTTTAAATAAATTCAAATTTTTTTTTCTACCTACCAAAACTACTTCATCTGATGATCAAATTTTACGTCTGATAATTTATTGCTTGCTATTTTCAATAAACTACGAGTTTACTTACAACGCCACGAAAAGTATCTGCAGCAATTATTGCTTTGCACTCACCTGAAACAGAAAAATAAATATAAAATAGTTATTATTCTAACAGTGAAAAAAAAATAACTCATATAGTAAAAACGGTATGGTGATCATTCAAGGCATAAATTGCACTCTTGAGTTTTGTTCATATTCGAATAAAATAAAAATGTTTTTCAAGATTCTTTTCAAGAAAACTACACTAGACTATAAATATTGCTGAAAGTCATTTATATCAATTTTCTAGTCAAAAACTTAAGATCAAACAACGTCACAAACTTATTTCATCGAAATGGTTTCGACTTTGACAATTCATCATGTTCCTGGGATTTCGTAAAGTGAAGACCCTTGACACGACGAGTATTTACGGGGACAATTTGGAAAGGACGGCGAGAACTTGGAGAATTTTAAGCATTGTCCAATACCGCTTGTGGCGAGAGCTTGAACGTCTCGAGAAGTTAGCGAAGTCATTCTGTTAGACCGATGGTGGCGCGACGTGATGAACTATAACGACACGAAACTATTCGTCAAGTTTTCCAATTATGACCGACGCCGAAGTTTGTCAATCCAGAAGAGCAATTCGCATAATTCGAGTATTCTTCTCAGTTGACAGTGTAAAACAATTCCTTCGTCATCTTCATATTAATAAAAAAACAACCTTTTCGCGAAAACATATGTTTATGCTATCTGAAATTTTATTAGTCATTTAGGCTAGGTTTCTTCGTGTTGAAATTATTTTTAACATCTGTATCGAAATTTATGACACTTGTATCTTTTTTTTGCTTGAGTTCGAGTTGTTTCATTAAAGAAAATGTCAGAAATAAAGTCACGCAAAAAGTTGATTTTCTTAAATTACTACACACTCTTTTTTTTTATTATTCAATCGATCGGTTATTTTCCGAATTTGAACATAGTTGTTTTTATTTTGTATTTTAAATTCCATTGTAACAAAAGAAAAATCATAATTATATTTTCTGAGAAAATTTTTCGAAATCATGATTTCAATGAAAAAAAAAAATTTCAACATTGCATTAGTTTTTCCTCAGTTTTTTTTAACTCAAGTGGCAATAATAAACAACGTTTGAAATTCATCTCTGTAAGACAAGATTTTTTGTTTATGAACTACGATTTTTTTGTAATCACAGTGCCATTTTTGCAGATAAGTTAAATGCTTTGTTTTCTTGAAATTTTATAATCACACTGGAAACGGTTCCATCATAATGATTTTCGTTTAAGTTAACTACCAAGGATTTACTTTTGAAAAAAAAAAAATCAATTGAATTTGTTGGATATCTTTGAATAGGTATCGTAAAAAAAAAATTGAGAAATTTTAACAGTAAATAAATTTCTCTAACATTTTTTTTTTTCAAAGCAAATTAAAACCCCAACATTCATAATTATTCTAGTATATTGAGCAAAATATGTTACATTGATACTGCAATTTTTTAGTAAGTCAAAGTGCAATTTTCATAGTTACTTGTATGCGTGTTTTCTTTGAATTCGAAAATTTTAACAAAAAAGGTTTATTCATAATAGTATAATTTTTAAGGTTCATCAGTAAGAAATTAATTAAAAAAAAAAAAAATTTTTTTTGAGCTGAATAAATTCTCGAAATGTTTGTGTTTTTTAATTAATTAATTTATTGTTTAAGATTACCATGTGTTTTTTTATGAGTTGTTGACAAAAAGATATTGTTAATCAGAAAAGTGTGTCAACAAATTTTGAAAGTCTTAAGTCCAATTCCCCTCTTTTACTTAATTTTTTTTTTGAACAAGAATTTAGTAATGAACTTGGAATTAAATTTTTTCAAAAATCCTACGCTGTTGTAGATAAGATGCTGATAGTTTCAAGACTTGAGAATATTAATTTTATAGTTCAAAATAGAAGCAATCGGGCATCTTAAAAAAATTCTGGAAAAAAAATACATCAATAAAATTAGAATTTTTAATGAGAAAAGGAATAAATAATTTACGTAATGAACTTTAAGGTTGAAGAATTTTTAGTTTCTCATTTCCATGATAGTTAAAAAATGTTTGAAAATATATTCCGCTTCAATATTTTTTTTTCTTCAAAAGTAACTTCTCAATGATAAATTTAAATAAACACCCTTATAAACAAAATATTTTTAATAAAATCATAGAATTGCAAAAAAACTCATGAAAATAACTGGCTAAGTGGCACTCAGACTTCGAAAAATAGTAATTCTAAAAAAACAAAATATTTCTAAAAATAAAACAGAATGTTGTTTTTTTTACTACCTATAACTCTTGATTAAAAATTATAGACAAAAATTTTTTAATTTTCAGTTAAAAATTTTTTAATATTTAGTAGTTATATTTAAACGACCCACTAGAACAGTTCATGGCAATACAAGTACATGCAAAATGGGGCAACATATTAATATTATATTCACCTTTTTCTCAGTGCACATAGCAATGAAGAAAAATCAATTCTTCCGCCAATATTCCGAAAATTCCTCAACACGAAATAACTGAAACGCAACCGAAAAGAAAAACACAAGCCTCAATGATTTGATCGTAAAGACAATAAAAAAAATTTCCACTTAAAAAAGAAAGTCCCAACCTGAATCACCTGAACATTTCAGGATGAATTAATGATTCAGAGTGATCACAGTTTATCAAGAACAAACTCTGAAAAATTGTACAAAAAAACCCATCCTCCTCACAACCTAACGAATCAATATCGCAGTATTGGTTAATATTGACAACATCTATCGCTTACAACCACTGGTTCGGTTATCGCCGCATTGCACTCGGTTATTGCTCAGTCATTAATTTCACCTCGAATCAAAAGCATCGGAAATTAACATGGCACCTCTGCTCGGGAATCTGATTGTCGCATTGCTATTAAATACAATTTTCCCGAGGTAACGAGTGTTTTCCAGGTTTTCGTGCTTTTCAAAAAAATCGAAGCCCGTAAAAATGAGAACGCGTACATCTGACGACGTGAAAATACGTGACGCAAAATAAAAAGCCCCTCTGAAAAGTGAATCACGTCAACTTGCATTTTAGAATCCAGCATAATTTCGCTATATTCGCTCGTAGCTCGGAGAAATTTTTTTTCCATGTCATCAACGATTTTTCAATATTTTAACGCTGTCGCGGGACTATTGATATTCATGCTCGTTCGCGGAGCTTTTTCCGAGATGAAAGTTAACGAGGAGATGAGTACGGAAAAAGAAGACTGTTGTGACTTATTGAACGAGGTTTTGCCGGAAGAGGTAGCGAGGACAGTGGGTAATTGTAGTCATATTTTATCATAGTAATGAAGGCCGTTGAGTCAAAGTGCATTCATGCGTTCGCAAGCAACTGTCTGCGCGAAAGACGAACATCTCTTGTTGTACCCTTACTTTGTTAGACTAATTATTTATTTACTTGCAGATTACTCACTTTTGCAGCGGGTTACCTTAACTTCAATGTATATCCAGAAGGAATTTAAAGGAGTTTGAGTAAAATTCTGAGTAATTCATAACACTACACCGCCAAAAAAAAATGTTTAATTTATGTACTTTAAAAAAAGTATCCCTGCTTATATATTCTTGTCACGTGTGAAGAATTCAATGTTTATATATTGATGCATATGAGTTTGTTTCAAAAGATAAAAATATGAAAACGATAATTTATTTACTGTATCATTCCCCTTTTGCAAGCTTGTGTCGATAATTCCTCCAAGATTGATTATACAGTGTCTAGACGGTTCTAATATTGTAAGTCTTCTACTAAATTATAAATTCGTGAATATGAGAAACGATTTCCATTGTTTGAATAATAGAAATCTGGATCATTGATCATCCTCTGTGCTGGAACTCGAATGATTGTATTGATTCATTTGCAGTACAAACGCCGCGTGACTTTACGAACCAACGCCTTGCTCGCCGAGCAATGAAAGGCTTTTTCGTTTCACTTTATCAGATGGAATGTGGTTCAAAATGCAAGTAAAAACTTGCCATAATTTTTATCTAAATCAAGTTCTGTGAAAGCGAGCCACGTCAACACTAACATTAACCCAAGTTGTTTGCAAACATGAGCCTTCTTTTAAAGGTTTAGAAAAAATGCGTTTTACTCTCAAACGTAACGTTTTGAGCTGTGGCGCGAAAATCAGGAGCAACATTAATTACAAAGTAATGGCTTTCTTTTATACAGTTAAGAGTGACAAGTTTCATGGTAGTTTTAACATTAAACCTCGTGTTTGATTTAAAGTGAGTTGCTCTTAAACTCTCCAAAAATTATTATAAGATTATTTTTTGAGTTTTGAATGTTTCATTGTTTTACCAGTTATTTTTGAATGAATGAATATTTAAATCTGCGAGCTTACGTCACAGACTTTTTTTCCTTCCATTCAGGACTATTTGAATGAAATGTTTTCGAAATTAAATATGTATGTAGGAGTAAGAACTAGAAAACGACAATATTCGTTCGAAACATCAAATATTTCAATCTAATATTTTATATTCAATGGTGATATGAATAAAGCGCATTTTTCAAATTTTCAAAAATGTCCACATTTTTTTGAAGTCGAACAGTTCATGATCATTATGAAAGTCATAATTTTTTTTTTATAGTTTTTATTATTTATGACAGTTATGAATTTTTCAGTCACATAAGTCTAATTATGGAATCTAGTGATTTCCATATCTCTGATTTAGAGATGACTTGCAATTTCCTAGTTGTAACAATGAAGAATTCTGAGTTTCGTTAAACTTACAGAATACACGTAAAATTATTTTATTGTAACGCTCGAAATATCAAATGCTTCAAATTGAAAAGTATGTGAAATGTCATCGCAATCATTGAAAAATTTATGAACACTTTAAATTTCATTCTTTCTTTTCCGAAAAAATTGAATATTTCATTCTTTCAACTTTGTAATTTTACATTTTTCATAATTATATTTATAGAATCAAAATTCCAACGTTTCCATGTCTAGTTATTCAGAAATCTTAAAGGTGCAACACAGAAAGTGTAGCAAAAAAATTATTATTATTGAGTATTTTTTATAATCTAATGTAAACTGTTTACTCTTGTCACAACTCAAATTGTGGTTTGGAACCAAAAAAAATATATTGTTCAGAAATCGTTGTTACAATGTTAATCATTTCAAAATAATACATTAAACTCTCAGAACCTCAATACAGAGTCCTTAACTTTACATTGATACTTTTTGAATATTTTAATCAATTTCTCTTCAAATAATCATGAAATACACCTAAATTTCGGAAAGGGATCCAACCCTTTAAACGCCTTTCTGTCTAGACCACTGTGTACATTTTCAACTATGCTCCTAATTCTGAAAATGAAAATCGAGCGTGCCACTAAAATAACACGAATATTGCTCTTCTGTTCTCCCAAATTTCGGATAAATCGAGAGAATTTATAAACGATAACCACTTTACTATTATTTGCATCGGATGATATTTTATTACAATGTCATTCTTTGATTGAACGTGTTACCAAAAAAAAACACTCACGCTGGTATGTTTTGAGAGTTTGATTGACAAGCAACACATATAAACAACGAAAATAACAAACAGCGATGCTTTTCGTCGTTACAATCATTTTAACTTAATGAATGTTGAGAGCGTTGATGTTGGCAATTTAAATGAAATGTTGTTTTTCACTGTCGTCGAGTGGCAATAACGTTGAAATGGATTTACGAAAAAGTGCCGCATGCCATGCAATAAATTGAGAATATTGAAAACACAAAATGAACAAGGTCTTTTTTTTGCTGAATTTTTATATTGATTGTACCTGCTGTTTTTAATTCTTTCAATAATCACACATCGCAAAATGATAAAAAACATATTCCTGCACTTCATTGTATTCTGTCAAATCTTTTTATCAATTCTATATTAGTCACTTCATTTTTCAGTAGAGCAAAACCAATGCCAACAAAAGACTGTAATCAATTGGTTTTAAGAAATTGCTACGACATCGATATTAGAATGATAGTTCGGAAACAATGTGAGTAAGTGTCAGGTCATGCAAAACTAATCTGAATTTCTGAAAAACTCATCTCAAACATTCATTTGAGCGTCTTCAATTTCGGAGATGTCGTTGATATACTTTTCGAAAGTCTGGTAAAATTGGCAAAAGGCCAAAAGCCAAGTTTATCGGAGCGGAGTACACCCGATTATGCCGAAGCCCGAGGTCAGAGCTACGACGGATAAACGATATGGTAGATTACGCGTCCCTTCCGGACACATACCCGATTGCAATGTCTTCATAAAGGGGATTTTTACGAGCGTATTCGAGGCGGAGCAGTCATATGTCGCACAGACCTTATATCAAAAACGTAACCAACATTTACTAACTTTTTATATATGTCACAGTGGAAAAAAGTGATATTTGAAAATTGGTTTTCTTCACTGAAACAAGTATTTTCTTCATGTTCCTCAATTTTTAAAAGGTTTTAACAAATTTTGAAACGTTTCCAGGAAGCTTTAAAAATTGAGATTATTTCAAACTGTAGTTGAGTACCCTTCGTATTGGTAGAAATTTCTAAAATTTCTGTATTTTCTTGACTATTGAAAGTCGTATTAGCAGTTGTGGAAAATATGTGACAATTCTTTGAACCTTTTCGAAATCTGACAACGTTTGCTAAGACTTTCATAATTTTTTTTAGTTATCGAAATAACGAAGAAAAAGAGACGTAGGAACTTTTTTAAAACATTCTATTTTCCTGAAAATTGACGATTTATATTTTCAGGAATACTTATTGTTTTAACTGTTCATTTACATTACATCATTCGAAAAAGCATAAGCTTAAGACTGTCGGAGTTTTAATATCTTTTGAAGAAAAGTAATAGAATTGCTGTCATTCAAGACATTCAAAAACTTCAAAATTTCGAATTTGAAATTCAAAAACTGTATAATTTTGTTGCTTTATTATTTTTGTATGTAATTTGTTACACTTAGATATTTATTTATATGTTCAGAACTAAATTCCAGGATTCGATACCTACTTATTATTATTATCTTGATATACAAAATGTTTTTCCGAAGCTGCAATAGTGACACAGAGGTGTTCGCAATAAAAAGAATATTCATTTTATTTATTTCAAAAGAAGACTTATTTTTTGTGATACTTATAAACACAGTTATTATTGACAATAATAAATGACGTGAATGATGAAACTTTATGTAATTTAGATATATACTCCGTAATAAAATGAAATTAAAGGCCAATAAAACGTCAGGAGAAGGAGGAAAGTTCGTGTTCGGAATCAACAATAATAAATCATTTTTTTTAGTTTTCTTTAAAGTTTTTTTTTTTTCGGAAAAATCCAAATCTCATCTACGTCTATTATTAGGTTTCCTTTGTCTTCTTTGACAGGTTTTTCTCTTTTGGTATTTTTTACCTTGATTTATTGTTGAACTTTTGAAATCTCGAACTATTTTCTTTTCATTTTGGCTTCAGCAACATCAATTCTTTTTCTAATTTTTCATTACTTGTTTTACAAAACAATCTCTAATACTTAGCAGTAGAAGAGGTGACGTCTAAATCATTAATAACTTTTCTATAACTATAACAAAGATTATTCTGATTTCTGGATTCTTCTGAAGGAACTGTCGCTATGTAATTAAAAGTAATTGAACCTTGGTGCAAATGTATTCTGTAGTGTCATAATTACCCAATGCTTGATAAAAACTATGAAACAATAAAAAAATTATATTCTAAAATCTAAAAAAACATTAATGCTAGGTTTATTCATAAGTTTACACAATGCCATCAAAAAATTGAGCGTTGCGAATAAAATGATTAGTAATAATTTGTACTCTGAAGTAACTCTGAAGTATGGATGCTAACTTTGAAGTTCAGATTTTTTCATGGAAATTTTTTCTCTTTTACATTTAATATGCATCAAAACTAATCCACACCTTCGAATACTTGCTCAAATCGAAATAATATCAAATAAAAAATCTCAACATAGATGACACATAACATGTACATATTTTCAAATTTAGTTTGTAAGTTGTATTTTGGACGCTCATTCTAGTGTCACAATTATATACCCACTTGAACCTTAATATTTTTATCATTTCTTTGTTTCAGAACTGTGAAAAACTGTGCTAAGAATATCATAATTGTACTATTGCTTCATAGGAAATCCAGATTTTTTATTCCACGATGAGATGATCTGTTTCAATTACACACTTCAAATAGCATCAAACGATTCAAATTCACAAAGTTGATAAAATCAACAAAAAATCCATCATTTTTCGCAGCTTATGTCTCTACCCCCCGAAAATCTCCGTTTCCTTCGAAGTCATAAAAATCCTGAGGAAAACTATTGTCCAGGTGCAAACAATTTTTCATGTACATAACTTTCTCTTTCAAAATACTGCCATAAACCAAGTGATCGTGAAATTCTTGAGTCTGTTTCGAAGCCGTGAATTTTATGATAATTTCATTTTTCACGAGAATTTCGAGGTAAAATTCTCATTCAAATGGGGGAAATATGAGATTTTTCGCGAGATTCACGTTCATACATCGCGGGGCGCATTCGAGACGAATGGAACGGAAAAGACGAGATAGGTGAAAGTGCGAACAATGTGCATCGGTTGCCATGGCATCATAGATGCATCGCGGCGAAACTTGAAACCCGGTCTTTACAATGCCGCCGACGCCTGGGACGGACAGCCAGCGTTGCCGACTTATCAGCCGCGTAGTATGGGCGAGGTTGATAAACAAAAGTGAATAAACGTGCAGCTTTTTTCATTTCCAAGACTAAAAATGTGCTTTAAAGCATACGAATGAAAGTTGTGGAAACTCGTGTACCACTTACAAATATATGACATCACAAATCTAAAGAAATATACAGGCATACATGAATGTCTGTAAGTTATATAAAAGTACAAAATAACATAATATATGACAGTACATATTGTGCATATCATGAAAACATCAATAATAAACACTTTTAAAGAATCTTTCAGAGAAAAAAAAGATTTTCACACTGAAAAAACTATTTGGTCGCAGGAACTAAGTTACTTGGTTAATATAGGTCCAATCAAGTTTATGGTTCTCGTAACCAAGTTTGTGTTGCAGCAACCAAATTTTTGATCGACGCTATCAACTCCATTGTTGCAAAGTATTTTTTTCAGTGTAACGATTTTATTACTCAAGAAACATTTAAAAGATTCTTATAGAATACAAAAGCATTTTATTGGTTTTAGTTATAAACGTAAGTCGACGTAAAATGAATAATATCCAATAATAATAATTATACTCACATCACTAAATTTGTAAAGAATACATGTACATTCATTTTTTTCCTTTATAATAAAATTTCTATAGTCAGAGTTTATTGCATTTTTTCTTAAAATATGACACTATGAATATTCATTTCAAACTATTCATATGAATCACTGTATTCATGATTGTATAATGTAAAATAGCACAGCGGCGTAACTTCACATTGGAAATTTCAACGTCAGTACACGTAACAAAATTGATAATTATTTCTGTGCCGATCAACATTATAGGTTGGATAAGTTTATAAGTTCGAAAATCAGAATGACAGAAACCTCGTTATTTCCTCTATAAAAGTGGAATCCCTTTAACTAATTTTTTTATCGCTATTATAATTATAACTTGTCGAATTAATGAATAAGAGAAAAACCGCATTTACGAAAGATGAATCCTTTACATATTCTAAAAAGTTAAAACAATTAATAACAGTAGTAACACTTATCATATTTTCTTGAAAAATGTAAAGTTTTTTTGGTTTTGCCAATCAGGGAAATTTTAACAGTTGAAAAGTTTATACTATCGTTGATAGTGTCCGCTGATAAAAAAAAATCAAATTTTCCAAATCTAAAATGAATAATCAACAGTGATAATAACTCATATATCACTGAAATTTATAATCAACATTTAATTTCATTACATGAATATGTATTTATTTATGGGGACTTGATGCTTCATTTCTCATAATAATATGACTCTGTCATAAAGTATCCAGACGAAGCATTGTATTCATCATTGTGTAATGTGAAATTGCACAGCAGCGTAACTTCACATTGGAAATTTCGACGTCAATACACGTAACAAAATTAATAATTATTCCGTTGTCGATCAACATCAGGCATTGGATAGATTTAACTATTGAAAAATCAGGATAACTGAGTACCCTTGTAATCTTACAGGAAGCTCGCCATTTCTTCTATAAAAGTAGAATCGCATAAGACATTGTTTATCGTTATTATAATTATTACTTGCATTATCATTTCTCCAGGTGAAACCGCAATTAAGAGAAATGAACACTTTTGAATTAAACTTTTTACATTTTTATCTACTGAGAACAGTTTCAACACTCAACAAACAAATTGAACAGTTATGAGTTTTTAAATTATGAAAGTTTCAGCAGTTAACACAATTTTCAATAGTTTCTTCTGATTATGAAAACCTAGATTTGTAATCCCGGCATTAATTTTGACAATGATAATTATAATTTTTATACTGCTAAAATGTATGATGAACTTCTATTCGCACGAATCACTGTATTCATGAATGTATAATGTGAAATTACACAGCAGCGTAACTCCACATTTGGAAATTTCAACGTCAATACGAGTACCAAGATTAATAATTATTCCGAGTGTCAATCAATATTGTGCATTGTATAAATTTAAAGATTAAAAAACTGGAATAACCGAATGACCCAGTAACTTCAGGAAGCTCAATATTTCCTCTATAGAAGTAGAATCACATCAAAATTTTTTCATTTTCATAAATTATTACTTGTATACTCATTACTTTGGCGGAAAACAAGAAAAAACGATATATAGAAACTTTTAGTAACTCAAACAATTTCAACAATGAAGAACATTTTATATTTTTGAACAGATCAAAAGTTTTGTTTTTTTTTTACATTCAGAACTACATAAACAATGAAAATGAGTTTAATTTTTCTTTTTTCAATTTTGATAACAGCTCCAACAGTTTTAAGTTTATGAACGAATCAGTCAAATATGTAAAATTTGTCAAAATTTAATGATTGAAAAATATGAGTTGTGTCAAGTGTCAATTATTAAGTATAGAAATATTGGTTTCAGAAATATCGGCATCAGGGAATGTTAAATCTTAAAAATAGATAGGAATGAATGATCATCTTCAATACGAAACGTAAAAACCGAATCATTCAAACTGATGGATCGGTTAAAATAAAAGCTATTCAGTGCACGACATTTGTTTCAAAAGCGTGAACCGCTCTCGTACTTTGAGATCATGTTTTGAGATATTTTCTTCTGCAGTATAAACTACTCTTGCAGAGCAAATTTTTTCGTACAGATACCAAATACTGTTCCCAATTCATGCCTCGATTACTACCCACAAGAAAGGTTCCACGATTTCCTCGCTGTCCAGATTTCGAAACCATGGGAGGGGCCGACGATGAGCCGATGCAGCCGATGAAGAAAAAGATTGAAGAGTTAGTGGAGCCAAAGTTGATCGCTCGACCTTTTTCTCGCGACCTTTGCGAAACGTGAGGAAATTACAAAAACATCTAATTCACTCTATATTTGAAAAAATGCCAGACAAAAAAAAATTAACGAAACACATGTAAATAAATGCGGGATGTATATATAGTAAATGTTAATTTCAATAAATATTTATACAAGTTGACACAGTCGATAACTCATAATGTAATGACAATAATGATTTCAAATTATCACCGCAATATAATTTTTTCCAGTCAATCAAGTTTCAATGCCATTTTAATACAATTCCAAACAAGAAAAAAAACTTGTTCCCATTCTACCGAAATAAATACACTTATAGTCTATGTCCATTATGTTTCCGCATCTCACAGATGCGTAAATGCATCTTATGCAGGATTTGAATTCTTCAAAAGATATTGCATAATTCAAACGTCCGATGAGTAAATAATGAGCTTTAGCTTCATCAAGAGTGCTTTTTTTCATTAACCTTCGGTCGGAACATTGACGTCACTGTTGGACATGATTGCATCGGAAATTTCTATATTTAAGTAGCTGAGGCTCGATCATTCTTAAAAACATAGAATTAAATTACGAGAATCATCCAGTGTTAATTTATATCAGTTTCATATCTTCGTGTGACAATGTATTCATATGAATCATGTTTTTCGCAGGTCATCGGCAATTTGTAACCAGTCATTGTCCTCGTGCTGAAGAATGTGCGACCGAAGATTGTGGTAAGTAATGTCTTTTGCAATACTTGCTCTCGTCTTCGAATGTAATATCGTCGTTCGCGCAAAAGTATGTCAGGCGTTGCAAGATGAATCCCGAGCGAGCCTCAAAGAAAAATCCTCCGGGCGGTTGGAAATATCAGTTTCATTATGAACGAGGTTAAATCCCTTTTATTACAACTTACTCTGATGATACGTTCTAAAAAAGAATGCATGAATCATCGAGAAGAATTTCAAAAACTCTCATAAAGCATGAACGATGTCCCCATACGCAGAACATAAATTTGGCAAAACTTAAGTCAGGAAGCACGAGTTTCATGCACACAGATCATTATAATCTTGATCATTTACTCTCGATGATTCATACTATCATACTTATATACGTAAAATAGTCATCTCTACTCCAAAAGCATGAAACACTTTCACACCTTTGAAGTCCTTTTTATCTCGCAGTTCATTAATTCGAGTTTCACTTTTTTCACGTTCAGCTATCTTTTTTTCGAACGAGAACAATATCCCGAGATGAAACGACGGCAGAAAATTTATTCCATCAAAACATGTCTCCCTACTCTCGATGGCTTTTTTTCCATTTTTGTGTAAATCAACAAAATGCTAATTTCGCGATACCGGGACTTTAATTTATTCGACATTAGATGCGCTCAAACGAGCCGAGAGCATCGAGTCCTGAAGAACGTTTCAACGCAAAGACATGAGTAGAGAGACTCGAGATATTAAATTTACTTTGGAAAAAAAAAATAATCAACAACGACATTCATTTACAAAGAAATGTTATACAGTCGCCTGTAAAACAAAGAAAGAAAAAGGAGAAAAACGATTCTTAGGCATGGAATTATCGATACAAATTCTAGAAATTCCGTAACTTTCGAGGTTGGAAATACGCAAAATTGTATGTAAGATATTTGGGTTTAAAGATTGTGGAAATTATGAATATGCGTTGATGGTTTTCAAATAAAAATGGTAAGTCTAGGCAGTGCAATTATTGAATTTTAGGCGGATGAAATAGACCACCAATCCTCGAGTCGAAATTAGAATCAAAATTATAACCAACTTGAACCTATTAGATCTGAGTTAAAACCTTCATGACCTGCGAAATCTGAAATAGCACGCAATATTCGTTGTGAGTGGTTTTTCAACTATTTGAACTTACGCATTCAAAATCGAGATCAAAAGCACAACCAAGTTGAACCTGCGAAAAACGAAGGCAAACTTTCATAACTTTCTGTTTTTTAATTGAATGAACACTTGAAAAAATTGGAATATTAAAAAAACTATATTGAATGATAATTTTCTCTTCCTCCAAGTTTAAAAAATTTATCACATTACTTGCGTTTGCTAATTATCACTGAATTTAAGGGTTATAAATTTTTATTGCTATTTTAAATAAAATACGCAAATATTTTTACATTGTACAAAGTACACAAGTTTATTCAATCACGGTTGATTAGCGGATATTCCAAAGTATACAATATCGTCAATTTTCATCGATTATATTAGGGATAATGTGATCCCTCCATCTTCAGAGGGGGGGAGGGGGTCTAGCTGACTTTACAGCTTGTGACACAGAAATAGGGAAGGGAGGTATCAAGAAATCCTGAAAATCGGTTTATTTTATTGATGAACAGCCCATTCAGCACGTAATATTTCAGAAACATTTCGGTATATTTAATGTCAACTGGGAGCTCCTTGAATGTAAAATCTACGCTTTGAAAAGAACGCATCATTTATTTTTCTAAAAATTTGAAAACAATAGAGGTATATAGATTTTTTGTTTAACGAACTTACCTCTCTTCATTCTCATCAAATTAAATTTATTTCTTACATATTATAGAAATTTAAATGAAAATCATTTATATTTAGAGTGAAAGGTAATTTATATTTATAGTAAAATTTAATGCCTACCACAATCTGCTGTACTTATATTTCACAATTTTGAATTCTGGCGCATTATTTCTGGCCTAGATCGTCTTTTGTTTTCTGTTTCGATTTTCATTTTATATGTCAATACGCGTTAAAAATTATTTCCGACTGTTGAAAGTTTATAAAAGGTCTGAAAAATGGGCCAAAAAAAATTGCTTTTATTTAGTAGATAAATAGCTATTATAGTGATACTGTAGATTTATAGATTTGACGTCGTTTCCAAAAAACAAGCGATACATCAAGGGCATTGCAAATGAACAAACAGGAAAAACAGAGCATTTTCTGGCCAAAATGCTCACGATCGATGGTCAGTTAATTAAATAATTATTGTCGCATAATATTTATCATATGAAACCTTATCAGGCCGATATCAAAAAAATTTACTAAGAATATCTAGTATATAATTTTCAAGTATTCGTTAGAAATGTTTTTTTTTAGTATGTACGTTTTTTTAATTTATGTCCTTGTGAGGAAAACTTGGACAAACGAATATTTTTAAGAAAATTAATTGCATATTTTTATCATATTTTGCGTTACTAGAGCTTGTATCATTTTGAAAATGTTGACAATTGCCGAGTATTTCATGCCCAAATCGCACATGCGGAATGTTGCAGATTTTTCGCCGCTGTTAGTTATATAAATGGTTTAAATGAGGTTCAAAATAAAACCTAGTTTAGGCGTGAAATCCGTAAAATCGATAATAACTGCCATGTTTATGGTGTGAAGTTGGCTTAAAATGAACTTAGTTTGAACCGATGAGAACCCAAATATCCTCGATTTATTTGGTTCAAAGTTTGATTCTAATTTCGACTCGGATCGTTTTAGAAAAACTGCTGTTTATAAAACAAAAATTAAAACAGTTTTCATTATAAGCAACGATCTTTTTTAGTGATCTATACATATACGTACGCTTGCTTCATTTTACTTCGATACAACGCTTTTACAGCATACACAGAAAATACATTTTTTTCATGTTACACACTGATACTTCATCTAAGCAACTTAAAAAATTCATGCTACACAGAAAATACATTTTTTTCATGTTACACACTGATACTTCATCTAAGCAACTTATAAAATTCATGCTACAAAAGCACAATTTTTAGTCAACCGAAGACTTTTTTTTCCTTCGTACGTTGCTGAAAAAAAAACTGAGACAGAACAAATGTTCTATCGGCATTCTTTTTTCTCGAAAAAAAAAATCACACGACCGGATCGTTATCAAAAGTTCGATTCAGGTATGCACTCGCATCTAACTGTCGGTTCTCGGATCGCCCGGAATTACACGCTTCATCGGCCCGGCAGCGATCGATTTTCCGCGGGTAATTGCACGAGGGAAAAGTGATTTCTGGCCGACATTGACGCGGCCGCTCTCGACGCTATTCCTGGGGTTATCGCGCCCGCGGATTGCTTCGCCGTGTTTTTCCTTTGGATTCCACTCGCGAACCATAAATTTCGATTTCCATCGGGACCGGGGACCATTCAATTCTACTAAGCGCCCCCCCCCCCCCCACTTTTTCCCGGACTCTTGCACGTTATTACAGTTTGGAATATCGCGGATTTTTCCTCTTTTCCAGATGTATTTTCGTCTATAACGAGAGACATTGGTGGCCCCTCAAGCCATTTATATCTTTTACGTCTTTCCCCGAGGGAAGTAGGATCCCGAGATGAAAATCGATCTTGCGGTCCAAAATACATACCGGCAATTCTGCCAAAATTTTAAAAACCTCTGCGAGCAAACTCGAGAAATCCCGACTTCAACACAATACATTCCCGAAAAATTCTTCAAAGCCATAAGGAGCTTTAAGAACGAATAGAAAACTCCCCCACGACCAGGTGGCGAAACTTTCAAACAATCCGGCAGTAAAAATATCGTGCTGATTGCATTACCCGCAACCTCCAATCCCAACAAACTCAGTGATTACGTTCCTCGCAACTTCGCCGAATCAAATCTAAACCCTCATTTCCGGGACGCTTTTTAGCCAGTGCCGCATTCGCGATCGTGGAATAAAATTCCGCAATAACGCCAACAAAAACTGTAAACGTTGAATAAATGCAAGGACATTGCGAAGTAGGGAGGGAGGGGGGGGGAGAGGGCGGATTAGAGGCAATCTTCAACTTGGCGATCATTTAACACGCAAGGCCGTCGTGCACTTCAATTTCCCGGGAGAAATTGAAGTGGGAGCACTCTTGTCAACCGAGCCTGGTACGCGCCAATCGATCTCAGCCGTTCAAACAAGCGGCCCCAACGAAACGTGCTTTTTTTACGGAAACGACTTTTCTCACGCTCTTCCCTATCACGGGATCTAATGACTACGGCCGAAAGATACTCGGGAAAAAAGAGAGGAGCGTAGCGAGGGAATTGCGTTCATTGAAATATACCTCTCGAAAAGAGCCGAGCTTCGGATGAAGTCGATTCGACAACGATGACCCGCAATTTCTTTAAACGCGACCGAGAGGGGTTTTCCAAAACGAGGTTCGAGGTATTTGAACTGCCTGATGGAAGTCGGGGACTTTTCTCTATCAAGAGCGGAGAGGTTCGTCGTCAGCCTCGGCCATGGTTTCGGAATCTATGGACATCGAGGAAAAAGGAGAAGGTTTCGTTTAGCGATAATCCAGGCATAAATTAGGAAACAGCAAAATTAGGGGAGAGTGGGGTTACTTAATCGCCTTGTATATATTTTTGTGATACTTTCCATGACAATGATAAGACTTTTGAATATACAAAAATTAATCAGGGCAGGAATTTCTCAAAACATAGTCTACAACCTACAGAAATGTATGCCAAAAGTTTTTTGTGTGTTTGTCCATCGTTTTCGAACAATTGAGGTTTTTTTTCTTATAACTTAATTTAAGGGTATGAAAATATATATTTTCAGAGCCGCTGTTTTATTTTTCATGCGTGAAAATATTCTTTTCTTTTTGCCAATGAAATCATGTTAATAACCCTAAGGTGGACACTTTTTTTACCACAAGGTGGACGCTTGCTTTTCTTATAGAAATTCAATTCAATTGCCTGCAACAAATTAAAAAAAGACATGCACTAAAAATGGGTCAAAATTCGCGGCTATTGGTACGCTTGTCCTTAGTGTAACTCCGATGGTTGTGATTGAAACCTTTTATTTTGCTATTTTACGCTTAGTATTCGTTTTTTTTTTTTTTATAATTTTTTTTTTTCATTAACATTTGATGGCATTTCGAGAGCAAACATTGAAGATTGATGAAAATAATCAAAACGTGAATTTTTTGATTATTTTTCCAACTTTTGATGTGGATTTCTCCAAAGTGTCCACCTTGGGGGACCATTTTTTAAAGTGGAAATTTTTGCATATTTTCAAAATCTTCTAAAATTGTAGTTATTTTGATGATATCGAAATTGTGTTTCATAAATAGTTAGTTAATGAAATAAGGTTTCAGGAAATATATAATTGTACAAGACATGTAATGTTGTTTGGATTCTACGATTGTTCAAAAGATTAGTGTCCACCTTAGGGGACTCTCCCTTACTTAGAATATCCCTTTTTATTGTGTCAATTTTCAAAGTATTTTCATATTTATTGACCAGTTATAACAACTCATCAAAACTAAAAATGCAAAACATGAAAGTATATGAAAATTTTTAAAAAGTTACTAAAAATTATCCAAGAGTGTAAAAATATTTTAAAATTGCATAAGTTTTCAGAAACCGTTCCTCTTTGAAATTCGCGAAATGTGAAAAACTTTTTGTGCATTTCGGAAGTACAAAAATCATCTAAACTGTTGTTCATTATGGTAAATACGTTTGTTGAAAATAAGATTTATTGAAAAATCTTCTAGAGTTTGAATCTAGAGATGAACCACGATATCTCTAAATCACTCAAAATTCTGGAATGTACATGTAGATTATCAAAATGCAGTAAATATTGTTAAAGAAATTCCTTGCAACCCAGCAATCCAAGTAGCACAAGAATACAAGAAATTTTCTTTTAATTTTCTTAACTTCATGAAGTTGTCCTGCTCATCACTAAAACGAAACCTAACTTAGAACGAGCTTTTTTCCCTAACTAACACTTTTTAATGAAAAAACATTTCAAGTATATATACAAGAATTCATTCGTGTTTCAGTTGGAAAAACATCCCCAACGTCTCGGAAATTTTATTCTAAATGAAATTGGGTGATGTTGTAGAACGTAATAATCGAGTTAGTGGGAGTTGAAGACGGAAGTTGATGCAATCGGCACGATATTTACACCGTCTCGAGTTCACGTTAAGGCGAAAAACGCGAAACTGCGAGCGATCGAAGATCGTTAACCGAAGCGGCGAGTGATATGTCTTTGATCCAGAACTTCCATTCGTAACTAGCAAGTGAAAGCCAAAACGACGGAAGTCGAGGAACCGTGTGAACTATAAGGATCGGAGTTGAGACAGTTACTTGATAAAGAGTGACTTCACCGCAGTAACTAGCTCGAAAATGGAATGTACATTTTACGACGAAAAAGCTTCGTCATTCCAAGCCACTCTAGAAAGAACAGTTTTTGGTCGATAAAAAAAAATTTTCGGAAAATTCAGAAACAGTACCCATTTTTTGTGGTAACTTGGCAAAATTAGGTAAAAATTTTCAAATACATGGACTGTTATAAAAGATGATGAAATTTCGCAAAGGTTCTATGAACTAATACAATTTTTCACAAATGACAATTTTCCTCCAGAAATCGTAACATTCAGTGATCCTCCTTGTATTTCATGAAATTAAGTGAACATTTGAAATTTTCTCAAGAAAAAATAATTAAAACAGACAATATGAGTGAAATTCATTGGCTATGTGTAATAAGAATCATTTCAAGCCAGGAATTCTGAATTTCTTTTTTTCTACCTTCAAACTATGTTCTTCTCTCGTTTTGGTTTTGCTATGTAAGTTACATTTTGCCCAATTCTGAAAAGTAACCACGAGAATCAACGCCCTTAACGAGGTGAGTCCCAATGCGGAATTTCGAATTCGTAACTCGCACGCCTAATCAGATCGCGTTCAGAGGCGAGACACGCTCGGCCTTCAGGCTGGAAAATCGAGGCCGCGACAATAGCGAAGTTACGTTTCCGGAGAGGGCGGCTGAGTACATTCGAAACTATGTACTACCGTACGTGTTTTCCCGGTAAATGTTCGGTACATTTCCAGAGCGTCTAACAGATTTTCATAGTGGAATTGGAAAACTTTGGAAACTTTCCGCAGAATGAGTAATTCTATTGAAAATGAATTCCATGTAAAATCGTTTTTGGAGTATGTTACGAAATTGGCTTTGCGACTGTTTTTTGACCGGCAATCAAGGGGAACTTTTTGTAACCTGGCAAACGTGTTGCTTGCATAATGAAGAAAAGTATCTTTACTTATAGTGGCTGATTACCTTAAAATAGAAAAATTCATTTTCCAGAAAAGATGTAGTCTCGGGCTGAAAATTTTGAAAAAAAAATACATATATGTGTCACACGTTTCTTGTTCAATATTATCACGATTTAAGCCAATTTCTAATCGATTTCACTCGTTTCATATGCATCTTTGCATAATTAAAAAAGAATGCCTTGTAAAAAAAATTAACTTCAAAGTCGACAGTCTTCGTATCAAAATATAAATTTGTACTCTTTTCATTGACAATGCTTCATTTTTTTAATGATAAAGTTCGAAAATGCAAATAAAATGATAGTATAATATTATGAACTATTTATATCATTCTATTTATTATTTAATCGAATGACACTATAACCTAGAAATTTCGTCAAGCAAAAGGTAATTTTGACACTATAGGGCTATTTTCTTAAAAAATAAATTAATTTTAATGACAATGTGAGATTCGTCCCAGAAAAATTATTATCCCAATTCCTTTTAGCAGTGAAAATTTGATTCTTCAAACTATCGAACTAGTCCGGTAATAAAAAAAAAATGACGTTGCTGAACTATTTTCAGAAGAAGAATACTTGGAGATGAGGAACCTTCGAGTCACAACTGTAAAATCTAAGTCTAAAATAACAAAAAAGAAAAACTTTGAAAAAAATACGTTAAAAACTTGATAGAAGACCTCTCTAAAACTATGATTGTACCAGAAAAACGTGAAAAAAAAACAATAAAAAAGCAGAATCAATCTTGTTATTTAAAAACATCGACTTCCTTTTAATTTTTTTCATGTTTTATCGGTTTCACTTTACATCACATTATTAGATGTATAATTAATTTATTATATTCAAATTTATCGATGAGGTCATTCACTATCAACATCAATGACTTTTGTTGTAACAGATAAAATTTGCTATTTTTTAAAGCAATAATTAATGAAAAATAAATCTCTCTTCACAAACCTCACTGAAAAAGAAATTTAGTAATCATGCCAATAAAGTAAAATATTGCAGAATTAGTCTGGAATATGGTGTTTTTTGCTAGTTATTAACTGCATTTTTTGTTATAGTATACTGCAAACATAGTCCAATTTTACTGTGATAATGGACGTATTTTGTTGTAAGAACTGCAAAATATATTGCATTTTATACGATACTTCTACTATACTATTTGCTGTATCATATTGTATTTTATTGTAACCAACATTTGAAAAAAATGCTATATATTTTTCCCCATATTAAAAATTTGACTTTTCTTTCTGCTCTTTTTTATATATGATATTGTAATTTGTAATCATTGAAATTCTAAAAATATATTTACAGATTTTGCAATATTATATAAACTTTTTCTATTCATATATTGATAGGTACCTACAATATACATCGATATGAAATTATAAGTATTAATATAGTACTGTAGTAGAATATAAGATCAATATACCACACTTTGCATCCCGCATGTTCAAACTTTTATTATGTTGTTCTCTTAAAAACAGGTATAAATGGGGTACCTTGAATAATATAACAGTTCATACTACGAAATATTGTAAGAACAAAGTTAAAAATGACATTAGGTTTCAGTTTCCAGTTCGGAGCATATTATTAGGTACCAAAAAACAAAAACTAACATGGAAAAGAGGAATAAAACTATGTTTTGGGACTGCTTAAGTTCTTCTTTACTTTTGCACGTCACAATCCCCCCCGTTGAACAAAAAACTCAATAATATGAAAACGATATAATCATGCTGACACAGCAAGCCGTCAAAAATTATTATTTTTTGAAAAACAACGTTATATTCAAACTTATCTGCTATGAAAATTTCAGCAACTTATTAATTCCAAGAATCTTCTTAAAACCACTGTAAACAAAGAACATTGTTTTTCCGTCCTTCAATTCATTATACCCAAGGCTCTCTTCTTTTCATCCCTCGCTACACCCCAGCAAGCGTTATAACAACTTCATTAAATTCACGTAAATAACGATATGATTATTCTCTTACTACGTCTTTACCAAGAAATCCAGTCGAATGTATAACGCCAATGTTCACATTTAGTTGAAAAAATATCAACATCACAGAAATTATGAAAAAATTCACCAGCCACATATCCCTGCGTGTTTGCAGGACTCGAATGTAGGGGAAAACATGGCTCTGTAATTAACCCGCATTGCAGAAATTGGGTGCCAATTAGCACACCTCCGAGGGATGCTTTTGTGGCCTTCGTAATTGCGCGCTGCATTTCTATGAGGGAGCTCGTTCTTTCGCGCCCGGCTTCGCATAATATTTCATCAGCTCTCTTTTCCACCGTGGCTTCGATTACCGCCACTTTCATGCTTTGGGCGCTAACCACGTTCGCAAACCAAGAAAAATAATACGGGCGGTGGTGGATTTAGGATTTGTTTTTTTACGAGAAGGTAAGTAAGGGGAAAGAAGATTGTAAAAAAATATAATTATCTTCATATTTATACAGGGCACTGTAAATACAATTTTCAGAATATCGACAATGGTTAGAAAGTTGAAAAATTCTGCGAAATCCTAGATAGTATTAGTATGCGCAAATGTCCCTTGAAATATATATTTTATTGTATTGATTTCCACAACTTCAAAACACAATGGATACAGCAACAATAGTGTTTGAGTAATAGTATAGAAGTAAACATGATCAATTTTGACATCCGTCATCCGTGACTATCAGGATTTATTAAGATGTCAAATTTGTTCAAAATATTTTCAATCAAATGAATACATTGTCCAGGCCCGTGCGGACGGGGGGGGGGGGGTTTGGGGGTTATAACTCCTCCCCAACGAGATCATTCAAACAATTTCGATGAAATACATCTACTATGGGATTTTACGTGTTGATATATATTTTGATATCTTGCACTGCATGCTATTTTTCAGGAAACAGCGTCTGAATAGATTTTTATTTCTTTTTGGTATTTTTCGTATTTATCTGCAACGATTTGAATGATTGGTCAGTATTTATGAAACTGTTCGTATTTTTCAAGATCTATAAAATAATACAGGATTTTCTAGTATTTTTATAGATTTCTAGCATTTTCATTTAAATTGTTATAGATTCCGAGGATTTTGAACTGTAAAATTTAGAGTTTATTAAATTTTACGTGGTCAAAGGATTTTTCAGAAAACAGCGTCTCAATAGATATTTATTTCTTCTAGTATTTTTCGTATTTCTTCAGTTTTTCTACGATTCAAAGGATTGTTCAGTATTTCTGAAACTATTTGTATTTTTTAAGATGCATAAAATGTTGCAGGATTTTTTAGTATTTTTTTATACTTCAAGCATTTTGATATAAATTTTTATACATGGATTTCGAGAATTTTGAGCTCTAAAAGGTGAAGTTCAAAAATTTTTCATGTTCCAAAAGAATTTTTCAGAAAACATGTGTCTCGATGGATTCATGTTTCTTTCAGTATTCTTTGTATTTCTTCAGTTTTTCTGCGATTTTGAGGATTGTTCAGTTTTTTTGTATATTTCTGTTTACATTTCTGGGATCCGATGCTCTAGTTTTGAAAGTTGTATAGATTTTTAATATTCCATAATCATACTCGTATCTTTCTACACGTGTATTTTCTTTTTGTATTGCCCAGTATTTATAGAATGTTGGAAAATTTCAAGGTTTTTTCAAAGATATCTCTTTGATTTTTGAGAATCAGATTTCCTCGAATTCAAAGTGATTGAAATATTTGCAGCATTTTTATCGATTTTGCAGAAAACAGTTTCTCTGTAGATTTACAGTGCCCTCAATATTTTTTGAATTCTCAACAGATTTTTTAAAATTTGAACATTTTTCCAGTACTTTTATTGTTTTCTATACACATATATTATAAGCATTCAATACTCGAAAAATCGGAGTTCCTTCATTTTTAGAATTACAGCAACCTTCGAAGAAACTATAGCTTTTTGAAAAAAAAATTATCTATTATTTTCCGTATTCATTTTTTTTTCTGTATTCATAAAATAACGTAAGGTTTTCTAACATAATCTATAGATTTTAGGGATCCTGCTATAGATTTTAAGAACTAAGGTTTCCAGTATTTTCGAGTATTTAAATGCAGATTTCTAAAATTTATTGCTAGAATTGTAAAAATTTCTAATAAAAAGCGAATAAGCATACTCTTTGTCGATATTTGTGCATAAATTACTAATATTAGAAACTTAGTGATCTCTGTTTCATCTAAAATTATACAATGACACAATTTTCATCTGAAAATAAGGAAGTTGAAAATTTGCTTATACCTAAATTTTGATAAATTTCTTAAAAAGTTACAAATCGGTCTGAAAATTCAATGAGACATATGTGAAATGAATTACACGATTTTCGTTACTCGTTAATGAAAAAAAGGATTTCGTTTCTGTTATCGTTACTTGTTAAATAATGTAACGCGTTACGTTATCATTATACTAAAACATGTCAACTTTTTCAATATTATAATTTTAGTTGACTTATTGTATTTTCATTGCAGTTACTGCAAGCACTTAAAAAAAAAGTTGGGAAATGGCCATAACTCCACCATTTGTTGATATTTTTTTCATCAAATAATGTTTTTATTATGAAGTTATCAATATTCTATCACAATAATATAACTTCCATGTAATAAGATAATGTGCTATATACATTAAAAAATAATCCAAACCGTCCTCGAAAACAGTGTATAACCCTTTAAATAATGAAATATGTGTATAGTGTAGTAATAAAAAGTATTTCTTTTTTTATTTACTACGCATTCGTTATACATCTAAATGTAAAAAAGAAATAACAAACATGTTTTTCGCAATTGTGTATTTGTAAGTATTGAGTTGCTTGTGTTAAATTTGTTCAAAACATAACAAAGATCCAATATGTAAAGTAGAAGTTGTTGAAAACAAATGATGTTTTGATATTGCCTTATATGTATATTTGGTTAGTTATTGATAAATTAATTATTTTATTTACTTACTTATTCTACATTTATTATCTACTTCACTATGAATGGACCATGTACTGTCAAACTAAATCAATTTCAATTGCATATTATTCTGCAAGTACAACATAAAAGTTGAACCCCCCCCCCCCCCCCCAATGCATGTTTCTGTGCACGGGCCTGCATCAATGGATTTAGTGTCTATGAAAAAATCGTTACTCGATTATTTAGAGGCTTTAAAGGCATCAGAATGAATGTCATTTATGCTCTGGAAGCACGTTTCTTCATCCATTACAAATATTGCTACTTTCAGATTTATCTACAGACAGAATTTGCACAATTCTGTCGCGAGTCTTTAGAAGAAAAAGCTATGAAATTCTAGAACTTGCTTCGTCCTCGAAAACTGCTATTATTACCGTTTTCGCAATTTTCGAGTTCGAGGCGAGCATTTACAAAGATGGTTGTACACTCTTCTCACGCTCTTTTCGTTCTCTCTTCGACCTCTGTTCAAGCTCTTTTCGTCCTCCCAACGAGCTTTCTTGAACCGCTCCCCTTGTGCTCTTTTCGTCTTCTTTTTGCAGAAAAATTTTGGTAATTTAAATAATTGAAGCGTTTAAATTTAAAACTTGGCAGCTCTATCTGAGTAAATATTATCTAATCATTCAAATACATATTGAAGTAAGCATTTTTGAAATAGCTTTTCTCAAGTTTTGAACTTCGTACTTTTAAACAAATAACATTAATAATACAACAATTTGTATTTTTATTTTTTTATTAGTAAGTAATAAACATCTGCATTTTCAAAGATTGAAAGAATGAATGTGCAAAGAAAGTTGAAAATGCATAAAGTTACAAAGCAGTAAAACTGCATCGATCATCATTTAAAATGCTGAGAGCCGACACAATTGGTTGTGGGAGGAGGAAAATCAGTTTTTTTGCAATAATCTACGGAAAGAGAAAAAAATATTTTTGAGAATGAATTATTTTTTTAGCTTACGTACTTGACAAAATATTATCTGTAACGTTACCTCCGATAAATGGATTTTCTATTGCTGCCTCTGAAGAGGCAGAAGCCGTCCGGTCAGCAGATAAGAAACTTTTTTTGGTTGCGAATTCATAATTTTCTTTTACAGGTGATTTTGATTGACCGTGTTTGGTCACGTGACACATTTTTTTCTTGGAATTTTTTGCAATTTGCGGCACATAACGTCGCTTGTTTGTGATGGCATGATTGATATGCATTATGAAGGTGTTAGTGTTGATAGGATTTTCTTTCGTGATGTCTTCCACCCATCCTTTAAGGGGAGAGCCTCCTATAGATTGGTGTTTTCGCGCCTCAAATTTGTTCGTGGATTTAAAAAAAACTATTCATCTGAGATATTTGAATTTTTGAACAAATATTCTTCTTTATTTATCCTCATTACACAAAAAAATTTTTTCGGAAAATCTTGCTCCGATCTCAAGATATGGGCTGCCAAAGTTGACCATGCATTTTCCGGAAAGGCAAACGGCGTGCACTCTAGAGCCTCCAAAAATGATTCTAGAACCAAAATGTTTGACAATATTTGTTAGTTATTAAGTCCTTAATAGAATGACGTGTTTTTTTTCTAAAAAAAAACTTTTTTTTTTTTAACATGACTTTTGTAAAAAATCAGTTTTTTTTTCCTATATTGTTGATGAAAATTGTAATAAAAAAAATTTTTTTAACAATTAGAAGAACGTCATTCCATGGGAAATTTAATGCACTATAATTTGATATAAAAATCATTAGAATCAGTTGAGAAGTTTTAAGGCTATCGTGCACGCCAGTTTAAAAAACGTGGTTTTGAGAAAAAGCATTTTAAAGTTTTGACACCTGAATCTTGCACATTTTCGTCAACTCACGTGTTTTGTAAATCTATTCTGCCACTCCTGCTTCATAAAGTAGTCCCTCAGATTCTTCGTAGAGCTGATTTTCTTGAATTTTCTTCATTTTCGCGTTCATTCGCGCTTCTCGGGATTGTGCGGACGAGGATAGCGCTTCCCGATGGAGCCGGTCTTCGTCGCGTCTCTCAGCAGTGGCTTTGCACGTTGGCCCAATCTTCAAATCCAGTACTTTCATAATCTTGAGGACTCCATGAAATCCATCGTTGAAGACAATGGTTGCGATGAAAGTGGCGATTTGAATAATTTTATGACCAGCATGTACGTGTTTTGGTGCCAGTCGCCAAATAAGTGCATTGAAACTCTCGTTCGAATTTTGCGAAAAATTCCCCAAGTATCTCTGCATTAGACTATCTTCGGATAAACATTCGTAAATTGGAAGTAGATATTTTTGAACATCAGGATGGAATGGGGGAAATGAATGCTTGAAGTTCCTTGTATTTCCCGTGGCTTCGGCTTTTCGCCACTCGCACCAGCTGTCCGCTCCTGTAGGGCACAATTCGTGGCGGGGTTTTTTATCAGTGGAACAATAGTGATGGTAGGTGGCCATCACTGCGCTTTTCATTTTCATAACTGAGTCGCTATTTCGTCGTATAGCCAGGCCGTAGTAAGTCGTCAACTTTTTTATCAATGCATCTGTTAATTTTCCTTTGCCTCCTAATTTATGATTTTTCTTTGCGTTCCGAAGTCGGCTTCCCATTCGCTTTGCAACGTGCCCTTTGTCCTCTTTTTTTTTCACTTCAAAATCCGGACCGTATGGTTGTGCATCGACTATGGCCTTGAAAGTTTTCGAGTCTCCATCGCCTATGTAATTTTCAAATCGAACGCCAAATTTTTCTTCGGACTCTTGAAACATTTCTACGATGCTGTCCACTTCCATTTTTCCCGCTGAGTCTTGGTGATTTGATGAGCATTCGTCTACGTGAGTCTCGTACCAATTATCAAATTCATCATCATCACATTGTGAGCGTTTGATAGAACAGTTTATACAAAAAGCACTTTTTACAACACAGTCAATCACTTTTCCCGTGTAATGGGCAATTAAAGTTGAAACACCAAACAAAGAACTAAAACCGCGTTTTTTCCACGAACCATCCCCGGAAACAGTCAAGTTATTGTCGTTGAGGCAACGATTCAAAATTTCTTTCTTTTCTTCCTCCACAGCTTGGCGAGTTGACGACAAAAAAGCAGCCTTGCTTGCATCGTAAATATGTTGCACGATTTTGTCGTAAGCTGTTTTACTCATTTGCAGGCCGATGTCCATTAGACCACAGAATGAATTCAGACCTTCTCTTCCGACACCCAAAAGCCTCATGACAAAAACGATTTTTCTGTTAATTTCAAATCCATTGTTCAAGTACGGCGACGATGGAATTTCTTGTTTTCCGCACCAACACGCGAGCACAATTTTGAACCCGAATCCACGACCATCACTTTCATCAAAGCGTACCGATTTTTTACAATCACGGCAAATCACTTTTGCGGAAATCGCATCAAAAACACTCACAAACGAAATAATGCGGTAAAAATGCGACAAGGAAACGGAAACGTCGTTAGTGATCGAAGAACGCAACTTTTTCTTCAACGTACTCGGGCCAGCACTATCGATATCAAGGTTTTTACGTTTCGGAATTATGTATTTTTTTTTCGAGGTCGCGAAATACGATAATTTCCCGTTTTTCCAACTTTGCGAGGCATTTTTTATACGAACACGAGTCGAAGTTTGGTCGAAATTCGGATTTATACTGACCCCGAGACCAAAAAAAAGGACGATAACGAAATGTCTGCATATTCACATACAAATTCAGGCACATGGACAGTGAAAATACATTTTCATTTTCCAAATTCTTAAGTCTTAATTGCTTTTCTCTCAAAGGCCGGAAACGCACGTCGAAGAACAAAACCTTGCCCTAAAATCACAATGAACCAAGATCACCTATCATTAGCGCCGCTTTCCGGCATATCATGACGCGACAAAAAAATTTGTGTCTCCTGTAATTCTTCGAATTTCGGCCTAAAATTTTACGTACGTATTTTTAAATATGTATGCCATCGATTAATGAAAAAGAAAAAATCGATTTTTCGAACCATTTATAGGATGCTCTCCCCTTAAGCAAATAAAGTTACAAAGTTTGTTTTATTCTCAAAATTTTCATGCTTCATTACTTTCATCCTTATAAAGTTCTACGATATCTTTATATGTATCAAAAAACTTTCTAAAATTTCATGATTTTTCATTACAAATTCAATCTTCATTTAGATGATTTTATAGACACCTTAAAATCAAATTTAAGCCTCATTAAGCGATCTTATATCAGGATTTATATTCCCGTGATTTCAAAAAAAATTGTCATGACTTACAAAAAATTATAAGACTCATGCAATATTTTGTATATAGATATAACATTTGCTTGATTTTTTTTAAATTTTAAATTATTTATAGGGGAATGCAAATTCTTCATTTGAACGGTACTTATTATAATTATTTGCATTAAATATTTTGATTTTTGTTAGCGACCTTACTAACGTAATTTTACGATGTTGTGACAATTTAATTTAGTCAAAGACTTTTTACAAATTTCAAATTTTATAAAAAATTGTACAGAAATATGGATAGCAAGAGAGAAAGTGCAGCTTCATTTTTTCACCATAAGTCCTCTGTACAGACGTTTATCAATTGCAGGACTCATGGACATTCTGTGTCCTGTAGCTGAGTAATATGCCATTTTTCTACCATATACTTCATTCAGCATATTTGTCACCAAAGATCCCCATGACAGTACTCCATTGTGAGTAGAGGATTTTTTTACAATTCCGAGATCAGCAACATGTATGTAAAAACGACATCCAGACCATATTTCAACCTACAATAAAAACTGAGACATTCTTGGATTCTATTATCTCATTGAAAAATGAAAAATTCTTATTTTTAGACATTTCAACAGGATTTGAAGCAACTCAGATGATTGTTTTCTTTAAAAAACTCCACAATCAAATCCGACAGAATGTAATGAAAAAAATTAAACAGTATACTTCTATGCATTTTTTTAGGCTTTGTGCTCAATGATAAGAGTTCAAAGACAAGATGCAATGAATAGGAAAAAAAAAATTGAGTCTTTGTCGACTGCCAGTCAATTTTCTGTCTATTCTTATGTTAGTAGAATTAGCTAGTTCATAGACAACTATTTTTATTATTATTCAACTCACGAATCTTCAAAAAACTTCAAGTAAGAATATATATAACATTTTAATATAATTATACGAAGCGGCAAAGGTATTAGCGTGATTTTTAAAAATTGATGGGATTATATTAACTTTTATAGTAATTATTAATTAACTATTGATCATAATTCCTCCTTTGATCAGCACCACATTTTCATCCCCTTCTCAATAAAATAAAGAAGTTTTGCTTGCCCTGTCCTTACAATTAGTCAAGCACTTTTTTCTAGACAGAAACACAGTTTAAAAAAATCAAGGACTCACTTTGTTTTCACCGCTTGTGTGGTAATCTTGTTTGATCTGAAAATTACCGAATTAACTCGTGAATTTTTCGTGGGGTAAATAAAGCTATATTTATATCTAGTTGAAACAGTGAGTGATCAATGTTCTTCAGTGCAAGCAAAGCAAGAAGTTTGAAAAATGCACGTTGTATTCGCATGCGTTCTTACAACATGTCATCGAAATATTTTATATCACAAAAATATAAAAAGAGTTATTCCGCGAGGTAATGCACACATAGTTGGAGATTATCGTTTTGAGTCTCTAATAGAAATCTCTACAAATAAGTTCATTTAAAATAAGCTATTTTCATTTAATTTACGCATATAAAATGTACAATGAATTCATAAAATTGATCTTACGTACGTTTGGAATTCGCCATCGGTGTACAAAACTCCTTTATTGTCATCGTTTACCCGTACAGAAAATAAAACTCAACTTTTCTCAGAGTAAAATTAAGTTCAGTGTTTTTTTTTATACTTAACTATGATAGAGTTTGAGAAATGACCGAAGTTGAGTGTATTTTTTACCCTTAACTTACTCAGGTTTATTTCTACACTCAACTTGAGAAATGTATCATACTTAACTTTGATGACGATGAGTATATTTGAAGACTCAAGTGAGTGTACTACTATTCTCACAATCAGATTATTCATAGGGTACCTGCTACTCAATTATAGTTTCGATTCACACTCTAGTCAAGTATAAAGAGCATTTAATTTGAGTGCAATAATTACTCAAGTTGAGTATAAGTTTAAACTCAAGCTGAGTATAAAAATACTTAACTAGATGTACCAAAAAAGACCAACGTGATGAGTTTCATTTAAGACTTAATTTTTGAGCATTTTTCTGTACAGCTGTGCATGAGTGAAAAGTAATTTTTAACTGTTGCAATATGAAAAAGTCCATATTTTTTTGCAGTCATAGACGCATGGAAGATAAAATACTAACAGCTTCATAACTTTCCAAATTTTCCTGCTCTAAATATGTAATATTAAAAAAATGTTCATGACAAACAATTCAACATACAACAACACTCCAAAAAGCTACTGTTACGTTTTTTGACATATATGTATATGTACTGAAAAAACGCAACATTCATGAATATGAATTTCATTACTAAAATTTTTTCGTCGAGTAAATGATTTGAATTGTTTCCTACTTTTTACGGCAAAAGTAACAAGACAAGTCGGAAAAACAGTAAATTCGAAATTAGATATACATATAAGAATATGGAGTGATTTGAATTTTACTGCCATATTCTTGACAAGCTTTAATTTTAATTTCACTTTCATGGAAAATTCCCATGCACGTAAAAAAGTATGTTTCATTTAAGTATTCCTAATTACACTATTTGAATTTTCCAAAGTTACCTGTGCATCGACTTTTTTCTGATATCGTCTGGAGTTTCTCCAAACGAGTGATCCTCTGACTGGTTTGTAAGGTTCTGCTGCCTCTTGTAAACGATTTGTAAAGCCGCATCAAACAGACGTGCAGATCTTACCTCACTTGGTGTAACTATAAAAATGAACTATTTAATTTCAAGTCAATAGGAAATTTTGACATTATTAAAAGCCTCATCTAGTAATTCCGTTTATATCAATTTTCTAGTCAATTCTTGGTTCTAAGTAAAAATAAATTGCCTGAAGGTACGACTCCGGAATTTTTCATACACTTGTCGATCGCCATAGCGACTACGTTACTTAATAATTAAAATAATTTTGTCTTAGACAGTTACTATTAGAGTAAATTTAATTCACCCCAGAGTGACATAACTAGATTTAGATTTTTCTTATCAGCAGCAATTAACATATGTTTGCATCCTTACATTTTTCAGCGCTCAATGCCCAAAACGTTTTTAAGATCGCCCCCCCCCCTCCACCCACGTTTTTTAGTTTTGCTGAAGACAAAGTTTCGTTTAACTCAATATCTTTTTAACGCCCGCTGTGATACAAGTGTGTGAATAAATAGCTGACATTCCTCAACGAAGCTAGGAGTAGGTTGTAAATTTAAAAATATATAATTGAAAATTTTTACTATTACTTTCGAAACTCGTTGATTTTTTGAATTCAGAAAAAAATACAGGGATCGTGAAATTAAATAATTTGAAAATGAAGTTTTTAAATCATTTCTGAAAATTCTAAACATCGTTATAACAGATTTTCAGACAAATTTTAATACTGAGAAACATGAAAACTAAAAATCATCACAATACATATAGTCTTTTCCCGGTTTAAAGACAAGTAAGTTTTAGTATACAGTATAATATCAACACTTTAGTTGTTCAATTGAGACTACAAGTTTTACTATAGACTTTAAAACCTTTGTGCTTTATTGCTGCAGCAATTGTAGACGCTTCGTTTGTAAAATCATCATTCCAGTTGCTTTCTGGCGTCTCGTGGTAAATGTCATTTCTGTTGCTGCTTGCTGTGTCGGTTTCCATTAATTCAGCTTGATTGTCATCAAAACTTGAGTCAACATCATTCTGTACACTGGCAGTAAATCGAGAACTGGGAGAAAAATCGATAGCAGCGGTCGACGGTTCCTCTAAAGAATCTAGGTTCTCTAATATATAAAAATAATTCATTTTGTTGTAAAAAATGCAAACTTTCTTTCTATACAATTACACACATGAGGCAACACGTCAATATTCATATGTATTAGGGTTATTCTTATTTTAAAAAATGTAGGATTTTATATTATTTATAGATTTCTCTCCATATCGATCTTTTGATTTGTTGACATTGTTTTAATAATCAATACATCTATTCATCTATATTTTTTCAATAAAAAATTAAAGTACGTGATTCATTGAATTCAATTCTTAGGAGGAATTCGTTGTAAAATGAAAATAAATTAAATTTTTCAAAAAACGACACTGTTTCTGACCTTTTTTCTATTTGAATAAGAGTTATAATTCAATCTTACCTAGCAAAATTTAAAGCAATGACATAAACCAACTTCTAATGAAATTTCTTCGATGTTGTATCTGACATGAGATGTGGCATCACATCAAATTTCATCATCACTTTGAAAGTAATATGCTAATAAAGCAAGCTTTGAAATTGGTCAAAATTTTTTCTTTTTCAACAGTAAATATTTTTTCGCACCTTATATTTGACTTTTTTCATAATTGTTAAATATAATAACAGTTCATCCAAGTATCAATTTTGAAAATAACTTTCTTAATCTTTATAACACTCCATCATTGAATATCAATATTATCGTTGTCTCTATATCGGGTTGAGAAATATCGATACTTGGATTCCAAATATGGATTTTTAAATAAATTTTTGAAATACCAATAACCCTCATGTGCATATGAATAAATCTTAGCCCAATCACAGTTATGTATACAAGAAAAAGACTTATTTTTAATGCTGAAAAACGTACTAAAAACTGGTTGCTTAGATTTATTTTTCATCGAATTTCCGCCTTACTTAAATATAATTAGAAAAATTTATGTCCTTTCTTACATTTTACTTTTGGCTTTTTACCATCGTGAAAACATTAAAAACGATTTTTAATAAATATTTGGGTAAATACTTTGATTATTTGTGGTATGTGTGAAAAAACTTTTGGCATTTTCACATTTATTTGTATAAACTTACATTGGAAATGGCATAAAGGTTTATAAAATACAAGAGCTATTCTTTGAATTCCCAAGTGTTTTTTTCAAACCGAAGAAAATAAATAGTAGAAAGATAGTGGAAGTTTTCGTGCTAAACAATATTCTCAATGAAAATTCATGCTGATAAGGGCCTCTTCATGAATTATATCACACGAATTTTGATATTTTGTAACACCCCCCCCCCCCCCCTCGTCATGTTGTTTTCCGTAAGTGTTAACATTAGGCATTACGTTTGGTTTAACACCCCCTCCCCCTAACTCATCCCTAAGAGCACCACGTAATTTTTGGACAGCCCCTAATAATAATAATTTGGAACCGCACGGGATTCACTATAATTTCGTAAAAGTTTAAAAATTAAAATCTCAATAGGACACGTGATAGAATGAAATACACAAACTAGTTGAGTTGAATGAAAGAAACACTTTGTAGACAAACAATTACAATCAATTAAACGAAAATTTCAACATTTAACATACTTGAGTGAAAAACATTGTCAGCTGGATATGGCTGGAGTGGATTAACAGTTTTATTTTGTTGGTTTTTAACAATAAGCTGCGCAAAAATTCCTTTATCTCCAAGTAAGCGATTCACTTCACTTATCTGGAAAACTTTCATACTTTGCTCGGTGGCTTTTTTCTCCTTATTAAGTTTGTTTCTGTCGTCCAAAATTTTCTGAGAAAACATTTTTCCCGTAACGATTTCTCCATCACTACCCAACGGCAATTTATCCAATTCCACTTCATCATCTGCAAAATAATTAAAAATTAAATTGTTTTTTGCTTACACGAATCTTGAAAAAACTTTTAGGTAATCTTGAATCTTCCAATGTCTTATTCAGACAATCACTAAGGCTATAATTTAAAAATTATCCTTGGAAAAAAATCAATGTATTACTTTTAATTAATGTAAATTTTTTGTTTTTTTTCCAGCAATATTAAATATGCATATTTTAATGTATACACATACTTTATAACAATACGAGTTACAAATTTTTACAATTGACTTCAAAATAGTTAAAAATTTTAGGAAAACATTGAATCCAATTGCGCTAAATAAAATTATTACACACTAGTTTAATTAATGGATCGTATAATCTACAACCTAATGGACGACTCAACTGCAAAAAAAAGAAATACAGTATAATGCAATCAAATGCTCAATTCACTAACGCAAAATGAAAAATGTTATCACTTACAACTTAATTTGATGACCTTAGCTTGGTGTTTTGCTCTTTTTCCGTTTTCGGACCACCAAAGATCCGTAATAGCATTTTCGGTTTGCTTAGCTTTGGGTATCTTCGAGGCAGGAACGACGGTTTTTTGGTGGCTTCGGGTCCACCATACTAACGCGTATTTCTGTTTTCGACGCTTCGGCACTTCACTCGACATGTTTTAGCGATTAATGTACGGTTTACATTAAACAATGTCAAAAATGCGAGTGCACTCAATTCGCATGAACGTAAACAAGTAAAACATTAAAGAATTGTTTTGTCTTGTTTATTAATGTAACCATGGCAACAAACAGAGCGTGTGCAGTGTATAACGTGTCTACAGCTATACATCGAAAGCTTCTGAAAAGTTCTGATTTCTGTTCTGAAATCGAAGTTCTGTAATTGAAAGTTCTGATTTGCAATATTTTGCAAAATGAACAGAAAAAGTATTTCTGAATTAGAGGCGCAAAGAAAACGCCAGAGACGGCAAAAATTAAGACAAAATCGAGAAAATGATGTGCCTGAAGACCCGCCAGGAGTTAATACAAATCATGTGTAAGTATTAACAAGTTTTAATGCAATTGCAAAAAGTTTGTTTCACTTAAATCTAAATTCTGATAATAACTAGTGGCTCGTTTCATTTCAAATCATCCAGGTTATTCAGGTTCGGTCTTTTTTTGCGTAAAAAAATTTTTTTAAAGCTTCTTTATCGTAATCATGTTTTTTACTTTTTCACTTGAATTTTAAATGTTTCGTCGTAGGTAATTTTTAAAATGTAGGCTAAAAAGTTGACTGTCTTATTGCCACATGATAATTTTTCTTGATAATTCAATAACTTGGCCTAAAATTGTTCGATTAAAAAAAATTTTTTTTTATTTTTTTATATTTTCGTAGGTAAAGTTTTATTCTAGAAGAAAAAAATTTCAGAATTCATTTTCTTCAAAAAAATTCTTACAATTGTGATTTGTAAAAAAAAATCGAAAAATTTGCAACCAAACAATTTCAACATTAAATCAGTTCCTTCCTTTATTTTTTTAAACAACAAGTCAATTATACAAAAATCATTTAGTATTAGTCTTTATCAGTCAAAATTCATTGTTGGGGAACTACGATTTTTTGAAGTAAAAGTGCCATCCCTACAGTGGCTTCTATGCTTTTTTTCCTTGAAATTGTATAATTTTATGAAAAATGGTTCGATCAATACTAATGGTTGCCGCCTGAGTTCATACGTAATGAATGACTTCTGAAGAAAAAAAATGTTGAATCTCAATAAATTTCCAAAATTTCTTCGATTGTCGTGAAACAATAATTAGAACTTTTCAAACCTGAAAATTTCAACATTTTATTAGTTTACTTTTTCTTAGTTTTTTTTTGAACAAGTGAGTTAGAAAAATTACATTTAGTATAATTCTCTACAAGCCGAAAATCGTTTTAAGGGATGTACGATTTTTGAAGTCAAAGTGCCATTTTCGCATTTATTTTTATGTTTATTTTCTTGAAACTCTAGGATTTCACCAAAAAACACTCAATCATATTGATTTTTGTTTAAGTTTATCAGTAAGTATTAACTTTCGAAGAAAGAAAGATTTTGTAGCTCATTAAATTTTTAAAATTTTTCCGATTATCGTGAAAAAAATAATCGAAATTTCTGTAGATTTAAAAGTTTTCATATCACGTGAGTTTTTAATTTCTTTTTTATTAAAAATGTTCTGTTCATTGCTAATGTATTATGTTGAATTTTTGAAAAATGTATGACTATATTTTCAATCATACAAGCAATATGTTTTCGTATCTTGAATACTATCAGCAGCATATCTACAGCAGCGTAAGATTGTTGTAGAAATATTGTTTGTATTTACAAATAATATTATTATAAATTACAGTGTTCCGATAATTCTACAACAGCCGAACGGTCTCGATGATGTACTGATAGAAAATCAGGATGTTCTTGACGAACAACATGTAGAAAACGTTCTCGAGCAGCTACAATATGTTGAAACTTTTGAAAATGCCATTGGCTTCGATATGGAGAGCATTAATTGGGATGCTGAAGAAGATGAGCGTATCATTCAAGATGAAGACGACATTGAAATGGAAGACGAAGAAATTATTATTGATAGGCAGCGTGAAGAAGACGACAATGGAGATTTTTACAATAATCAACCGTTGTATAGAGGTTCACTTTTGAGTGTTGGAGAAAGTATGCTGCTGATTTTGATGATACTCTTGCGTCACAATGTTAATTATGAATGTCTTGCTGACATCATTGCAATTATCAATATGCATTGTTTGAATGACAACTACCAAAAAATTAGTGTCAACAAATTCAAAAATTTTTTTTCTTTTGCTGCGAGTAAAATAACAAAGCATTACTATTGTTCAGGATGCCTTAAGCCTTTTTCTAATGTAGACGATGTTTGCAGAACATGTGAGCGTTGGAAAAAAGAATTTTTTGTGCAACTTCCAGTCATAGATCAGTTGAAAGAAATGTTCAAGAGAGACAGTTTTTATACGAATTTACAATCTCGTTTTGAAAGACCTCAGCAGCTACCCGAAGTTGTTTCTGATATATACGATGCTTCTTTCTATGTTGATTGGGTTAACGACGGTTTCTTAAACAGTCCAAATAATATTTCATTAACATGGTACACCGATGGGATACCAATTTACAAATCATCAAAAGTCTCTGCATGGCCATTATATCTGACTGTTAACGAGTTGCCTCGTGAAATACGATTTAAAAAAGAAAATGTACTTCTAGCTGGGATTTGGTATGGGAAAAAAAACCAAATGCTAATAATTTTATTTATAAATTTCGTGCAGACTTTCAAAAACTTTCCCGAGATGGAATCCAAGTTGTGATTCCAAATCCTTATAGAGTTTTGAATGTTAAAGGCATATTGCTACGAGGAACTTGTGATTTACCAGCTAAAGCTCAATTTTTGAATATGACACAGTTTAATGGATCGTTCGGTTGCCAAGATTGTTACCTTCAAGGTAGAAATGTTTCAATCGGGCCAAACAGTTCAGTTCACGTTTATGAGTACCAAAGAAACATAGAACTGAGAACAACTGAAGAATGCAACAACATTCATACACTTGGTACACTTGGTACACTTGGTACTCCTAGAAATCCTCACCGAGGCATCAAAGGCCCTAACGCATTTTCTAAAATCATGCCTGATTTTATTCGAGGCATGGCCATTGATAAAATGCATGGCATGGATGGTGGTGTTGTCAAAAAACTATTATCTCTCTTTTTTGACTCCAAATATAGCGCATTCCCATTTTCTCTGTACAATTTTCGAAATGTAGTTAACAGCAGATTGAAAGCCATTTAACCTCCGAAATTCATACACAGAATGCCTCGATGTATCGAAGACCTATTACACTGGAAAGCGTCTGAACTCAAAGTATGGTTCTTTCACTACTCTTTACCAGTATTAAATGCTATTCTACGAATAAACTATTTTGATCACTACACACTTTTAGTGGCAGCAATTGCTCTTCTTGACTCAAACATTGTGACGCCAGATATGATCAGAATTGCTGATGATCTTCTAAACACTTTTGTCGAGCAGTTCGAAGTTCTGTATGGCTTATGCTTTTGTACAATAAATATTCATCAGCTAGTCCATTTGTCGTTAAAAGTCGCAAACTTAGGTACCTTATGGAGTACTTCGTGTTATGAATTTGAGAATTTAAATGGATGTTTTTTGAAACTAGTACACGGCACCTGGCATATTGATACTCAAATTGTTCGGTCTCATGTCCAATTTGTGAAAATGATGAAGTACGTTGAACGTTTGCCTGAAGAACCCGTTAGAGATTTTTGCCAAAAAAAAAAGAAGCAAGTCAAAATCAAGGAACGAGTAACAGTGAAATGCCACAGTGTTGGCCGTTACCAACAAATGTTATTAATTGAAAATGATGACATTATTACTCTCGCTTTTCGAAATTCCAACATTATAATGCGTGGTATTTTTTGGCAATATCTCAGGCTTCTTAAAGAAGGTTTGTTGTATGTTTCTGAAATGTAAACTAAAGATCTTCAAACCAAATCAGACGTTGCAAAATATATTTCAGATGGTTATGTAAAATTCGGTTTAATACATTGTTTTATCAAAATTGTACCAATTTGTGCATGTATGCAGCAAGAATGCGAGTGTAATGGTTTACATTATGCTGTTGTAAAAGAACTACAAACAGATGAAGTGTTTACTGCTATTGGACATAATTACACACAAAATACAAGTGATTTCCTGATGCGTTGCTATCTGACAGATAATGTGTCAATGATTACGATCGAAAACCTTATATCTGTTTGCTATCATGTGATCGTTGACGATGCAATGTATGTTAGTGTACCTGTCAATAATAAAGAGTTGGAATAAAATTTTATGTACTTTTCTGTTACTATACTTCAAAAAGTAGCTATTTCCATCCATCCATACAAGTTTGAAAATTGTTAAGGTTTACATTTATCCGTCCAATCAGTCGCAAAGGGATGAAAAATTAATATTTTTGAGGAAAAAAAAACCCTAATTCACGTATAAATGACATTATTTAGCAATGGAAATATAATTTTAAATAATCCCTCCTTCCCCTTTTTACACATAGTTAGCCTGTAAGATGAAATTTTCACATGTATCCGGTATTAAAAATACGATAGCACCGAGTGCAATGAGTGCGTGTAATATTCTTAATGTCAAGAAAATATTACGAAAATACATTATATTTCGTTCAATATACTACAAGATCGCCTCAAGCTCCCTTCATAATCTACTTCCTTTCCCACATTCATGAAAAGTTTATTTCTTTAATATGAACTCGTCTCAAACTCGCTATGTGCTTGATTTTAGAATCTAGACGATACAGTGAGGTCCAAACGAGCATCACTCATTTTAGTAACAAAACTAAGTACTCGCTTCGACATCGCATAAAGCTCGATTTTACTCGCTAGAGAATGTAAAGAGGTTGAAACGAGTTCTAGGATTTTGACTCGGGACAGTTTCTCACGTGGAATACAAACTATTAAACTCAACGCGTAACTAGAAATGCGTTAAAACTAGAGCCCATAAACGATCCAGGGCATTCGAAATTAATTATCCCAGCTTGTTATAACTTCGACGTTGCATTGTCATCCACGTGACACTGACATGAACTAAACAAATTTTCATGGATTTCTGTTGAACCTCATTAACACTAAATAGAACACATTACTGAAATAATCAGGCTCGAGATCAACAAACGATATTGCTGATTTTGTCGTTTCTTTTCAGTACATGGTAATTATATTTCTAATGATCACGAGAAATTTTCTTAATAAATGGCATGAAGAGAAATCAATAGGTGTGACATTTGAATAAATAGGTGCAGCTTCCGTACTTGATATACTTTTTATGTTTTTAAGTTGCGTAATATTCAAACTGAACTAAAATTTTTTAAAGAGTTTTATTTGTACAGTATCGAGTTATTACTTTTATCATAAAGATCGATTCATACCTAAAATATAATTCGAGAATGCAATTCCTATGAAATTACTACATATCTACTTATGTAACATTTTGCAGAAGCTTGATTTTTATTGAAATCACTTGAACATTTTAAAGCGGTATACTTTCGTAAATTATATCCATAAAAAATGTTAGCGTAGATTCTGAATCCAATAAATTTAGAAGAGACAATTTTCACAATTCTTTCCAATAAAGTTATCAAAAGTTTCAGAATTTTGCAAGTAAATTTTCTAAGGAACAACGAATATACGAAAATTCGAAATTTTCCACTTAGAATATTAAAATTTTTTCAGTTAATAATTTTTTCTTAGACACATTTATTTTACTACGGTACCCTGAAATTAATATTATTCATAGTCTTCATTGATTTTCAAGATATAAATAGTATCAATCAAAAAAAATCCGTCAAAATTCAAAATTTTACAATGACTTGATTTTCAATCATATTGAATATTAAATGACACTATACTTTCGTGAATTAGATTCGAAAAATTCTTATAGCATATCAAGAATCCGATAAAATCAGGTATGAAAATCATCACAATTTTACTACTCTGAATTTTTCGAAAGTTTCAGAATTGTGAATCTAGAATTTCGAAAAGAACGATAAACCTACGAAAATGTTAGGTTTCCCTACAGGGAATACAAAAATTTTTTAATTCATTATCGATTTTTTTTAACGGATTAATTTTTACATTAAAACATTATTTCAAAAATCTATTTATTTGAAAGTAATATAATTTTACTATTTCTCATGTACAATAATTATTGAATAAAATATATCTAAATATACAGAATTTGATAAAAATTATATAAATTTGATTTTAATATATAAAGTAAAATATGTATTACAGTCATATATATTGTATCATTATTTATATAATTATTACTGTTTATGTAATTTATAAAGAAATCGGTACGAATTGAAAATTATGCTAAGCATAGTATTTCAATCATTTGCAATTTTTTTTTAACAGAATATACTTTCGCAAATTGATTCGGAAAAAATTTAACAGTAGATCATGGATCCGATTAATTCAGGTATAAAAATCTTCATTATTCCGTAATTACGGGATTTCGTAGAGTTTTACAATTGTGCTTCAAAAATTTTCAAAAAAACAATTAATATTCTGAAACTTGAAATTTTATACTGGAAATTCATCAACAACAAATGAATCAACAGTTTGATTTATTTATTATCAAGTTATGAACATTGTTCTTCATATCGAATATTTTTTAGAATATAATTTATGTTATTAATATGATAACCTGTAAAAATTGAGAATTTCATTCAAGCCTAATTTTCAATAATACCGAACATTTCATAACAGTTTACCTTTGTGAATTAAACTCGCGAAAAATTCTGTGGCAGATCCTAAACCTAATAAATTTCAAAGGAAAATTTTGGCAATTTTATAGCTTCGAAATTCCAAGAAATTTCAGAATTATAAAACTGGAATTCTCGAAAGAACAAGAACTCTTGAAAACTCGAGATTTCCTACTGTGAAGTAGCACACGTTCTTTTCCTCTCTACGTTGATACATTGGACTTTATTGCATTTGTAAAAGCACTTCCATTATTTTCTATCTCTAATGAAATCTGTCTACGCCCTATGTTTCCCGCAAAGCTTTACTCGCCTTTTATATCGTTTCACACCCGACACTTTTAGTCAGAGCTGTTACGCGAAATTTTTTGCGCTGCGAATCAAACAGAAAAATTCCCTTCTGACACGCTATAATCCCGAAAACGTAATGTGGCGACAGAAGGATTTCCTCTCAGCGCAATCACAGAGTTGAATAATGAATTCTTTGTCGATCGTTTAATTAGATTCGTTCAATCAAACGCTCTGTTACAAAAGGAAAATCGAAATTCAGGCATGGAATAAAAGAACCAAAGAATCGTTACGTGACATTAACGTCTGTCGTACTTTTACCAAGACTCAATAATTTTTTTGACTAAAGAGAATCTTAGAATTTCACTGAATTAGAAAATCAATACTTCAGTGAATAGAAAATAACATAAATCCAGTTACATCCAGACTCTTCGATCAGCGAAAAGAAGAAGTTCGAGAGCACATGTGAATAAATCACAAGTAATTCTCAAAGTAATAAGTCACAAATTCAAAACTGTGGAATTTCGGAGGTTAAGAAAACATGTTTTTGAAAATCCCGCCCTTAAATGTCTTGGGTTCCCGATGATATATTCATAAGTTCAACTCTAACAAAGACACAATGAACTTAAGACCCCTGAAACAGCATAATGTATGAGCTCGAAGACCTTTCTGCGCAACGAGAACCAAAAAGTAGAGCTCGTGAATGTAAATCCCGAGAAAGCCGCATTAGAAATACGGATTTGACCGGATCAGAAATTATTATATCCTATTTTCACCGCCCATATAAGCCGGCGTGCCGAGGATTCATTCATATGCAGGAGCTTCCGCGTTGGGTCACTTCAGTGGTCCGCGGGATACGAATTCTCCGCACGAACAGCAGGTCACACCTCGCTCGCAAATACTCATATCGCTTTTTGATAGCGTTAAAGGGCCCACTTAAATTCTCTGCTAACGATTTTGATGATGATAAAAAAGACCTACTTCATTTGGCTTAATGATTACGGGCGTAAGATAATGGAACCTCGGAAGCCATTCACGAGAAAAAAAAGTGAGGTTATTAGAGTTAACTCTCGATCCAAAGTCTACGATTATAATGTCTGCGTACAGTTATAAAAATTATAACGCCTTTACTTTGGTTCGAGATCCGAATTTTAGCAAAACTCGGACAAATGATTTTCTCATCGTTCTAGAAGTTGAAATATATGATACACTCACGGTAATCCTGAAACAACTGTTGTGAATCAATTTTCGTTCTCACCTGGAACACAAAAACAACAAAAAACGGTTATAAATGTAAAAATATGTGTATGTATCATATTTTTTGAAATATGCAAATTGATATTATTTTTGTTTCAATACTAAAAACTTGACAATTATTTTCAAATTGCGAAAAATCTAAACAATATACACAAATTTCCATTAAATTAAAAAAGTTTTGAACAATCTGTCTTATGCTTGTCATGCGGAAAAATTTTAAAAATTTAAGCAGGTTGTAAAACTTGAAAAAAATGTTAATAGATTTCTCAAATTGTGTAGTTTTGAAAAATCCCGTAAAACTACAGACTATAGTAACATTCTGAAAATTTTTGAATTTTTTTCTCGTACGAAGATCGTCAATTGTTTTGAATGTTGTACCTTATGAAAATCTAGAAATTTGAAAAATCAAGTTATCAAAAACAATGCTTATTAAAGAACTGTATATTAGTAATTATGAAAATTCGAAAAATTTGTAGACGTTCAAAAAAATTTCAGCAGATTTTGCAGATTGTGAGAAATCCTGTTGATAAAATTTCGTTGTATTACAAAAATTGCTTTTAGAAATCATCAAAAGTGTCATATTGTAGGTACGGAAACCGTTGAGAATTTCGAAAATTACAATGAAAACCTATCAATTGGAAAAAATTGTAAGAATCTCAAAACATTAAAATATCAAAAATAGACAGTACTGTTCAAAATTTTGGGTATTTTTATAGATCGAAAATTCTGCAAAGTTTTTAATGATGAAGAAACTTTCTATAATTTACGAAGTTCTCAGTAATCTTAGACAGTTAGAAATTTTTCAAAAGTTAAGAAAATATTAATGGATCCTGTAGGTTGCAGTCAAATTTAAAAATTCCGTTAAACTAGAAAAACCTTAAATAGTTTTCTCAAAATTGTTTGAAATAAAACAACCCATCATGTAGAAATGATCTAGTTTTGATGAAAATCTCAAAATTTTTTAAATTTGAAGAATTGAAAAACGTTGAAAATTTCTCTAATTTTTGATAGTTACTAAAAAACTAACAGAATTTCAAAAAAAAACTTCCTACATTTTCTAAATTCTGGAAAACTTTGAAAAATCTGTCTTATATAACGAACTTTAAAATATTGTGAAAATTAAAAAAATTTTAAAGTATTCGCCACATAGGGATGAGCGAGTTTGTAAAATATTTATCTACGAGTATTATTTTTATATCTAGAAGTTTCGAAAATTTGAAAGAATTTCAGAACGTTAGGAATTTAAAAAATCATGAATCACTTTAAACAGTTTGAAAAATTTGTAGGAATTCATAAAATGTTGGTAAATTTCTTACATGGTAGAATTTTTGAGAAATTCTGTAAAACTCCAGAAACTGTCTCATATTTTGAACATCTTTAAAAATCAGTAAATGATTTATTGTTCGACGATTGTTAATTATTTGAAAATTTCTTAACGAATTCTCAAATTTCTGAAGTTTCGAAAAATTTCAAAGTTTTTAAGAATTAAAAAAGTCGTTGGTAATTTTGAAAAATTTAAAAATTTGTTGAATCTCAGAAAATGTTGATTAATTTCATGAAATGCGGAACATTTTTTCGAAAATGTCCTGAAACTACAGAAATTGTAATATTCTCAAAATTTCTATATCAAAAAAAGTTCTTCCGTATAGAGATCATCTATCCATTTCCAAATTCCAATCAAAATTTAAAATTTCGGAAAATAATGTTAAAATTTGTAATCGGAGGTAAAATTTGACGATTCAACATAATTTTCATTTGTGAATTGATCAATTCTCGGTTGAGTATTTTATCCAATTAAAATTTTACATGCAAGTAGTACTGCCCATCATCCCCTCATATATATGTGTTTCAGCAATATTTCTGCACGAATATGAACGTGCAACAATTATAGTGTACGTGCGTATCTTCATGGAAATTGAATTCATCCATATAAACCATTCTTCGTTATTTTATCATCATCATTTCCATATGTCAAACATTTCATAAACCAAAATCAATATCCTGTATATTTAAATACATCCAATGGCAGTAGAACAAGAATTATCAATTTCAAACAGCATTCGCCCATAGTTTGTTTGATCGTCTAATTAACTTTATACTGATTGATATACATTCAGTTGGTTACATCGTTACATATTCCATTCAATTTATACCTGGATGTGCAATCTCTCTCGTGAATATGCGATATTAATGAGGCTTAAATCAACAAACCTTTTATTCTAGGAATGGGAAGTACGCAAATAGACATCACTCAATACATAATGTAATCCGAGAACAGAAGTTAAATTCTCCATGAATACATGTTTTCCTTAATTAAATGCTATGCTACACTATTTTTTTCACTTTTGTTCCTTATAGAAACTTCGATTCTGACACGTATATTTGAACCTTTATTTTTTCCTCTTTGACATGAAACTTCAACAATAACAGGATATCATTTTTTATTTAGAGTTCACAATTGCTTTTACACTGTCTGAAAGTGACATGGCTTTTGTTTGCTACGTAGCAGACGGTGCAATTATGGAAAGACGAGGATTAATTCGAGGTGAAAAATCTGCCAATTTCTCGCACGTCAATGAGTGTCATCGACGAATTTCGAATTCAGCGTACATGCTTTGTAACGCAGTGCTATCCCTGAACTCCCTGGTCGTCACGGGCCACTTATGCAAGTACGAACGACACGTGTCACCGAGCGCTGAATGCGTGCATCCCGGTCCATAAAGCATTCACGCCCATGTTATCAAACCCGCGTTTCTGAACGAGCGACTAACACTCGCTTCATTTCACGATTTTGACGTTTCCTTTCGAACCCCGAATATTGCTTAATATTTGCGAATTTTGGGTTCATATATTTATCACGATCCAAAGTTTTTACTATATTTCATAAGGAGCCTAATAAACTCAAAGGAAATTTTTTGGTGTTGTACGGAAAATTAACCCTCAAAAAATAAAAAATCACCCTAATGCAATTTTCTACTCGAAAAACACAAACCAGACCCGTGCGGATAAGAGGAAAGGCGGCAGGTTTGGGCGTTAAAACCGCCCCCCCCCCCCCTCTCCCAACGAGATCTTTCGAACGATTTCGATGAAATGCACTGAGAAAAAAAACCAGTGAAAAAGTCCCATACTAGTTTGGCAACGCGGATACAACTCACTGGTTTGACGGAATTTCCTAGTTGGTATGTAAAAACTGCAAGTTCTTCTGGCAACTTTTCCCGTACGAACTTCAAATTTTCAACAAACTAGCTTGAAGTTTTTACCATACAAAATTGAAGGTTTTACCATTAAAAGTAGGAATTTCCGTCATACTTGCGAATTGTATCCGCGTTGCCGAATTAAGGCGACACAGGGGCCGTTTTCTCCGCCTCTTCCTTTAACTCATTTGTTTTCCGTTCGGTGCGTCTTTCTCACACTTCAGCAGCCTCTGTGTCCCCTTAATGTAAGACCTTTTTAATGATCGTAGTATACTTTTTCCCTGTTTTTTTTTCTCCGCGTGCTTTGATTATTGGTTTTTCCGTTTAGATATAAATTTTGATACCTTGCATTGCATGATATTTTTCAGAAAACAGCTTCTGAATAGATTTTTATTTCTTTTGGGTATTTTTCGTAGATATCTTCTACGATTTGAAAGATTTTTCAGTATTTCTGAAACAATTCGTATTTTTCAAGATCTATAAAATGTTACAGCATTTTCGAGTATTTTTATATAAATCCTAGCATTTTCATTTAAATTGTTATAGATTCCGAGAATTTCGAGCTGTTCAATTTGCAGTTTATTGAATTTAAGTGTTCGAAGGATTTTTCAGAAAACAATGTCTCAGTAGATATTTATTTCTTCTCGTATTTTTCGCATTTCTTCAGATTTTCCACGGTTTGAAGGATTGTTCAGTATTTCTGGAACTATTCGTATTTTTTAAGATGCATAAAATGTTGCAGGATGTTTTAGTATTTTTATATACTTTAAGCATTTTGAGATAAATTTTTAAACATGGATTTCGAGAATTTTGAGCTCTAAAAGGTGAAGTTCAAAAATTTTTCATGTTCCAAAAGAATTTTTCAGAAAACAGGTGTCTCAATAGATTCATATTTCTTTCAGTATCTTTCTTATTTCATCAGTTTTTCTACAACTTGAAGGATAATTCAGTTTTCTTGTATATTTCTGTATAAATTTCTGGAATTCGATGCTCTAGTTTTGAAAATGGTACAGATTTTTAGTATCCCATAGATATACTTGTATTTTTCTAAACATGTATTTTCTTTTTGTATTTACTAGAATTTATAAACTGTTGTAAAATTTTAAGGTTTTTTCAAAGATATCTCGTTGAATTTCAAAAACTAGATTTCCTAGAATTGAAAGTTTGAAATATTTGCAGTATTTTGATCGATTTCGCAGAAAACAGTTTCTCTGTAGATTTACAGTCCCCTCAATATTTTTTGAATTCTCAACAGATTTTTTAAAATTTGAACATTTTTCCAGTACTTTTATTGTTTTCTATACACATATATTATTAGCATTCATTGCTCGAGAAATCGGAGTTCCTTCATTTTTAGAACTACAGAAACTTTCGAAGAATCTAATAGCTTTTTGAAGAAAAGGGAATAATATCTATTATTTTTCGTATTTCATTTTTTTTCTGTATTCATAAAATTACGTAAGGTTTTCTAGCATAATCTATCGATTTTAGGGATCCTGCTATAGATTTTAAGAACTAAGGTTTCCAGTATTTTCATGTATTTATATGCAGATTTCTAAAATTCATTGCCAAAAATGTAAAAATTACTAATAAAAAGTAAAAAAGCATACTCTTTGTCGATAGTTGTACAAAAATAACCAATATATCACTTTCTTTCATATGTACAATTATAAAATTATACAATTTTTATCTGAAAATCAGGAAGTTCAAAAATTACTTCCAAGTTTCAAAAAATTTCTTACAAAGTTACAGACCGTTCTAAAAACTTGATTAGACAGATGTGAAATGAATAACATGACTTTCGTTACTCGTTGCCAAAAAAAAGGAACTCGTTCCTGTTATCGTTACTTGGTAATTAATGTAACGCGTTACGTTATTGTTACAATAAAAAATGTAACGTTTTTGGACATTATAATTTCAGTTGACATATTGTATTTCAATTGCAGTCACTGCAAGCCTTTAAAAAAAAAAGTTTGGAAACTCCGCCATTTGCTGATATTTTTTCATCAGATAATGTTTGTACATTAAAGTTGACAATATTCAATCACGGTAATATAACTTTCATGTAATGAAGTTATGTGCTATATACATTAAACAATAATCCAAACCATCCTCAAAAAAGGTGTATAACCCTTTAAATCATAAAATATATGTATAGTGTAGTAATGAAAAGTGTTTCTTTTTTATGTATTATGCATTTGTTATACGAGGGGGGACCCAAAAGTAACGGGAATTGTGTTACAACTTTTTTATTGACAAATTTTTTCACACACAATTTTTATCACCTTCGAAGTAACCCCCATTGACTGTAATACACTTGTTCAATCTTTTTTTCCAGTGTTCAAAACAGTTCTGAAATTCATTTTTTTCAATGTTTTTTAAACCTTCCAGCGATTTTTGTTTCACCTCTTCTACAGTCCCAAAACGTTTTCCTTTCATGTCCCTTTTGAGTCTAGGGAATAAAAAAAAGTCCCAGGGGGCAAGGTCCGGTGAATAGGGGGGGTGAACAATCGGTGTCATGCCGTTTTTGGTCAAAAATTTCTTCACGGACAGCGCTGTGTGGGCATTGTCGTGGTGGAAGAACCAATCTCCTGTGCGCCGAAGATCCGCTCTTTTCTTCCGGATGTTCTCCCTCAACCTTTTCAAAACCTCCAAGTAGAAGTGTTGGTTGACCGTTTGGCCTGGAGGAACAAATTCTGCGTGCACAATACCTCTGCAATCGAAGAAACAAATGAGCAATGTCTTGATGTTGGACTTCACTTGGCGTGCCTTTTTTGGACGAGGCGAGAGAGGTGTCTTCCATTGGCTTGATTGCTGCTTTGTTTCGGGGTCGTAGCCATAGCACCATGATTCATCGCCAGTTATAACCTTGAGAAAAAAATCTGGGTCTTCATCCAACTGATTTTGCAGCTCAAGACAGGCCTGAAGTCGACGCTCCTTTTGATCGTCGGAGAGAAGGCGAGGAACAAATTTGGCTGCAATCCTCCTCATGCTCAAATCTTCAGTTAAAATCCTCTGAATTGAACTCCATGACAATCCAGACATCTCACAAAGTTGATCGATGGTTCGGCGACGGTCTTCATGAACCAGAGTGTTGATTTTTTCAATGTTTTCGTCCGTTCTTGAAGTCGAGGGGCGCCCAGAACGAGGTTGGTCTTCTATTGACATCTCTCCATTCTTGAAACGCGAAAACTAGTCGTACACACGCGTTTTACTCAAAGCATTATTCCCATAAGCTGTTTTCAGCATCACAAGGGTTTCCGCGGGTGTTTTTCCTAACAAAAAACAAAATTTTACAGCCGCGCGTTGCTCTCCGCACTCAGCCATTTCACGTTTTCGCCGAAACGGAAAAAGTCGTTTCACTAGAAAAATTCTTACGGACGAACGAATGCACTCACAGCAAATGAACTTTGCACACTGACTTGGGAGAGTAGCAGCTTGGAAGAGAACCAGTGGAGAACCCGATCCCCCCCTCCGCGGTCCCCCCACCACCTAATTCCCGTTACTTTTGGGTCCCCCCTCGTACATCTAGATTTAAAAAAGAAATAATAAACATGTTTTTCGCAATTGTGTATCAGTAATTATTGAGTTGCTTGTGTTAAATTTTTTGAAAAGGTAACAAAGATTCAATTTCTTAAGCAGAAGTTGTTGAAAACAAATGATGCTTTGATATTGCTTTCTATATTTGATTATTCACTGATCAAACAATTAATTTAATTAGTTATTAATTCTACGTTTATTATCTACCTCACTATGAATGGACCATGTACTGTCAAACCAAATCAATTTCAATTTTATGTTATTCTACAAGTACAACATAAAAGTTAAACCCCCCCCCCCCTCCTCCTAAATACAGATTTCTGTGCACGGGCCTGACACAAACTGAAATATCTAGAGTATATATTCTCTTTCTGAAAAAATTCCGCTGCAGTTTATATTTATACTATTGAAACAACGGAACCGAATAAATATAATCATTATTTACGAGCACAATATTGCAACGCTCGTAGAGACTTGAAATTTATTCCACCGTAATTTCAGTTTTGCGCCCAATTACATTTTACGGATCGATGAGGATTCGGTTATTGCTTATTGGCGCTGGGCAAATATGTTCTTAGTCCTCCCATGCCATTACGATTATCATAGACGGGTAATGCCTCAATTACGACGAAATTATGCTCGACAAAGCAACAGAACTTCTGTGTTACAGTAGAGTTCATTTAATCGCATGGGCATCTATCGATAAGGGCGCGCGAATACGCCCTGCCCTCGAGTATCTATTTACGTCGACGTGGGCGTGTGCAATAACACTGTACAGCAAAATGCATGTTTTTTACAACTTCATACCTAAGCAACAACTGAGTGTCATTCCAGCAAAAGTTTTTCGTGCAGCGAGTATTTTTTTGAAAAAAATTTGTCAAATTATGTATCTATACGATGCAGAAATTTAAACAATTGAGTGTACAAAAAATCATATTGATGCAATGACGTTCTGTGCAGTCGTTTTTGATTTTTTCAAAATAGCAACGTGTCTCATGTACGAAAAATGCGGGAAAAACGAGATTTTCCTGAAATTTACAGGAATTCCTTACTGTTAAAATGAAATTAATTGGAAACTTAAGACCGCTCTATGAATATGTATATTCAAAAAATCGAATTTTCTTTAACGTGAAATTATTCATAAATTTAATCGAAAAACCAAATTTACTTCATTTTCGAGAGGTATGCTGAAGTTTCAAACGTTGAAAATTAAACGAAAATAAAAAATATATGAATTTTTTGATTTTTTATCATGATGGGAAGTGTGACGAAAATTTTTTTGGGAAGCATCAAATCTATTGTTACGATCGAAAAGTTTTCAAAAGCAACTAGAAATTTTTTTTCTCCCATATTAACTCATACATTTTTTTCGTTTAATTTTAAACGTTTGGAACTTCAGGCACATCGATATCATTGCAATAAAAAGAATTTCTGATTCTATGATTTTCGAAATGAAAACTTGATGACAAAATTTGTACATAGTGGAAAATTTTCGAATTTTTGTGTTAAATAATGAAACAATCAAGCGAAAAAAAAAGGATGTTTAGGTATTAAAATAGTGACTCAGACTTTCAGATGAAAAAATACACTTCACTGATATCGACTTCTTAAATGAAACTAATATGCTGATTTTGATATTTCATGAATTGTTTATGATGATTTTATCATCGCATTTACAACAAAATAAGAGTCAAAAACTAGGGCATGAATTAAAAAAATTACCAAAGTGTTTTGATCTCGAAATTTTTAACTATTGACAAATGATAATTCAGAGATATGAACAATTCGTAATTTTGATGTTTTAGATGAAAAAGTTTTAAAATTATAAATATTTTGAATCCAAAAACCGAATTTACTGCAATCTCATGAATTCTGGTTGGTAAAATTTCTTCTCGTGATTATTATTCAGTGCTTATAGTTCATAAACTTTTCATAAAAAAAATTTTATTTAATTACCTGAGAAGTTAGAAAATTAAGAAAGTCGAAATATAAATAATAAATTATGTATGAACTAAACTTGTGGAACATGGGAATTTTATATAATAAAAAAGATTTGAGATTTTATTATTTTAGATTGCTTTGTGCAGTAAAATATAACTTATCAATACAAAATTAAATTCACAGTATTTCAGTTTGTATAAGTGCTCTCATTGAAAGGAGAATTTTAAAAATCAAATTTTTCTCAATATAAAATTTATCGTACGTAAATTTTTATCGCTCAATTGAAATCACTGCATGCATGATAAACTATCATTTCAAAAAGACAACTTTGAATTTTGTGTATTTTCAATTAAAAAATTCATCGTAAATTTTAAATACCTAGTTGAAAATTTTTCTATTTTCTATTGAACAATACAGCAGGTAAAAATAAAGAAAAGTTTGAGTAATAAAGTTGTGACCTGGATTTTTGAATAAAAAATACACCTTACTGCTATCGACTTCTTATAAAGAATAATTATATAGATTTTTTAACTACGTAACTGTTTATATGACTTTTTAAATTATATATACAACAAAATGAGAGTAAAAAACAAAGACAAGAGTTGTACAAATTACAAAAGGTTTGTGGATTCAATCAATAACAAATGAAAATTTCGAGTTCACAACAATTTAAGATTTTTTAATTTTTATGGGAAATTTTCAAAAAAATTAATATTTAGTTTTAAAAACTTGACTGACTGGAGTCGCATAAATTAAAATTTATAAATGATGAAAATTCTTCCAACCATAATTATTCAATGCTATGAATTCATCAATTGTCGATAAAAATTATTTAATCGAATATACTGTAAAGTACAAGAGTTCTTATAAATTTGGGAATAATTTGATGGAAAATAGTTCTAGATATAGACTTAACTAACAAAATGTAAAAATTTTCGTTTCAAACAGATTCGCAATTTTTGGTAAGTACTTTTTGAAATCGTTAATTATCAAATCGATCATCAAGAGTTGAATTTCCCAAATATTATTATTTGACACTCTTTGTAACTTCAGCTAGTAATTCATCTATTAAAAGAAAATGAAAATTATATATCAATAAGATCAAGTGTTTGAATTTTCCAAAACCATGTACTATAAAATTAAAAAAAGAATTTTGTTAACCTTTTCAGTACACTGATTGTGAGAAAATTTTTTAGCATTTTTTCCTATGTTTATATGAATTTGTGGCGCATCGAGCATATTTGTTTGTGTCTTCCTATACACTGTAGGAAACACTCCCAGAATCCTTGGATCGTTTCCTACAGTTTTAGCAGTATTTCCTCAGTGTATAGGCTATTACAAAAGCGTTATAGTAAAAAACAAAATAATATGCTCGATACACCAAAATTCATATAAACATAGGCAAAAATGTTAAAAATTTTCTCAGTATAGACACTCGGAGGTCAGAATCCCAATTTTTTGTAGCGCTTTCATTTACATAGTATAAGCATACTTTACTGCATTGCATTTATATGCATATATTGGAGATCACATCCGCAGCTTATTCCTTTCAATGCGACAATCGCCAAGCCAATCGCGAATATCGATTCAGAGAATATGAGCGCGGAATATTCGCAAAAGTTTTTATCCCACTTGCAAGCGGTACGAAGCTGTGTGCTGCGTTCCATCAGACCAGTCGGGCCGCAACTTTTTGAATGAAATTTTATCAGTGGCTGGCTTTTAATTAAGGTCTCGGCGTTGCTCAACAAACATTGCGCGCCGTCGTTATAAAAATATCGGCGTATATTCGCGTTCGGGTTCAGAATTCCGAATAATGAGTGCCTCTCGTTTCGTTGGCTTGATATAATGAACGAGTCGCGGTTCGATGATCTTTTTTACATTTGCCCGAACACGACAATGATAAAAAAGTTTCAGAGATATTCTTCCCGAATCGCGTATCGTTACTAAATTAAACATACCGGCTGAAACGGCGATTGAGTTTTTGGAACAGAAGAGTATAACTTTATTATATTTCATTTTCCAATATCCCGCTCTGTGCAAAAAATATGATTGCGAAAGAACGAATTACAGTTCACGGAAAAAAGTTTTTGTTTCAGTAGAAAATGTTATTTATGTTTTTAGAGGCTTGCAATAAATGTGTATTTTTGAATACAGAATATTTCATGTTCAAAAAGCTCTAGACGCGGAATTATTCGTGGTACGATTTTTTTGTTATGTTCATGATTTGGAAATAACATGAAAATATTATTATTGATGAATGCAAAATTTATATTTTGAAGAATATGTGGCTTAGGCTTTTTTTGGCAGGGCCATTTATATGAGTTCCAAAATAAACGTGGTTAAAGGAAGTGGGGACTAGGCTGCATGTGTGCTTCCATTAGACGATTTGAACACATTGTTCCGAAATTCCCGTAAATTTCTGGGTCCTTAAGAACTGGAAATGGTATGAGGCGTCAGAGGATTAGAATTCCAGGCAACTAACTATGTTTTTCCGCACATTCCTCCCTCAACTCGGAACAAATTTCGGCATATTTCCTGTCACAGAGCGGACTCAGTTGCATTTTCCAGATTTCTCGACTTGACCTACCTCAAATCGATAGGAACTTTAAAAGCTTTTGTGATCAAATTTAATTTACTAGGCATACGAATTGAAAGAGTGGAAACGAAATTTTTAATTTTCTACAGTTTACTACTATATTGAGCACAAATATAAACATTTTAAACTGCGTATCCAGGGATCCGAATATCTACGAACAAGGATCAGAAAATTTTCCGTAGTTGTAAGATTTAAAAACTGCTTGATAAAAATTCAAAAAGAAATTTCACAGGATTGTATATTATCAAAATTAATTTATGAAGTTGGAAAGAAATTTCAATAGCTTTGATTTTGTGTTTGAAGTCGTAAAAATAATGAAATTCAAAAGTTGGAAAACTAAATAAGTAGCGTATTAGAATTTATAAATGCATTACTGATTTCGGTAAAAAAAATTGAGATATGTTGAATATTTTAATGTAAAAATCGCTAAGTCGTCAAATTTAAAACTGACAATTTCACTGTAAAAGAATTATAAATATTTTCATTTTGACACTAACAAAACGGTATGTCCTTTATTAGTTAGAAACAAAAAGTCAAATAAAAGAATTATTCGAACACACATGATGGCAAGAATTTGCTTAATTTTTTTTTCACTCGCGAAAGTAACATTTCATTTGTAACGCATAACAATGCAAAAAGGTGATTTTGTTCGATAATCATAAATAAACGAATCGCTGAAAAAGCACTATTCTGAGTCAAATACACATTCACATGATATTAACACACTTGAATTTTTGAAAAATCAGCAATAACGAACGATTTACACCCATGACAGTTGTGAAAATTTTCAAAGATATAATAAGTCTTGACAGTTATGAAAAGTTGTTTTCAAGATTTTCAACGATATTATCGTTCAAGAAAGTCTTGAAATAGTTTGAACAGTTTCTTTCTTTTTTCATATTTGCGACAACGAGTTTCACAATGTATCAGTTCATCACAATTTCGATGATTTTAATATTGGTTTAATTTTAAAAGAGTGAAAGTAGTAGAAAACGTCCACAATACACAAACTCTAAAAATTTTCGAGGCTATCAAAAATCTTAAATATTTTCTCAATGAAAAGAATATTTATGAACTTCAAGAACTGTCAAAACTGCTAAATTTGCAAGGAAATTTCGAAACATTAAAAATTCTGAAATAATTACTAAGACAAAAATTGGTTGAACAATCTTCGATGTCGGTACTTTTAAAGTTCTTACAATTGTTATCAACTGTAATTCATCGAAATTTACAACTTTAAAAGAAAAGGTGCAATTATCAAAACTGTTGAAAATAGTGGCAATAGTCCAAATTGGTATAAAAGTTACATTTGAAGAACTGTAATATCTATTTCAACTATCAATGGTTTTCATTGGTCGTTATTGCTGATTTTCTATTAAGCGGTAATACATGTACCTTTTTGTGCGGACGAATTGAGGATGATTTGGAATATATTTTAAAGTATGTAGCAATAATTTTATGACACCAAAGTTATTATTTTTTTAAGTGTATAGTCCACTTGAAAAAACAAGTATTTGTTCATTTAAAAATATCAAAAATTGGCGGAGTTATGGCCCCTTCCTCGAAACAATTTTTTTTTTTAAGAGGCTTGCGGTGACCACGTTGCAAGTCGAACAGGTCAAGTTAAATTAGAAAATCCAAAAAATTTCATTAGTCTATAAATGTATCTGGTTTTTGAACGATTGAAAAAATCAATATCACGTTTTTTCTATATGCAAGAACGTTTTCCCCGAAATTTCGAATTTTGAGCACTGAAAATTTTATTAAGAAATTTTTATCTGCAAAATAAAAACTTTTCTATGAAAAAGCGATCGTTTACGAACTAGATACATTCCTGGACTAATGAAATTTTTTAGATTTTCTGATTTAACTTTACTTGTTCGACTTGTATCGTGGTCACCGCAAGCCTCTTCAAAACAAAAAGTTGTTTCGGGAATAGGGCCATAACTCCGCCAATAGTTGATATTTTGTTATAAACAAATGTTTATTCAAGTGGACAATACACTATTGAAAAACAATAACTTTGCTGTCATAATATTATTTCTACATACTTTAAAAGATACTCCAAACCATCCCTAATTCATCCGCACAAAAAGGTGTATAACCCCTTAAATAATTATTTTATGTTATTCTTATTAATATACCCATTCATGCAGGGACATGCACCCTTTTACGTAAAAAAAAGTATATAAACTATTTAACAAGATGATTGCTGTTGCTAAAGTCGAAGTGTATAATAAGTACCAAATAACACAATCAATCCTTAAACATACCCGGGATAAAAAATCAGAGTCTAAACTGTGCTATCTGTGTAGAAAATAAAAGCCTGCATTCTGAAGCTGGTCTTCCTGACAACTCAAAAATTCATACATGAAAATCAAAGAATCAAAACATGTATCGAGCAGAGCAATAGAATAGTAAAAATGCGAGTTTTGGATGAAAAATTGTTTAAATTTCAACTATTTTCGATTTATTACCAGAGAAATGAACAGAGTTTATAACATTTTAAATAATAAGGTTTGCAAATATTCGTGGATTTTAAAATGTGGATTACGATCGTGTGGACAAAATTTTTATATGCATTATTTCTATTTTGTAAACTTTGAAGGCGCAAAACATTGAAAAGTGCATATAAATTATAAAATGAGATGTTTTACATCCTGAATATTGAAAAATTCGTTTGTCATAATAGTTGAAGACCAAAAATTCTTTTTTGGTTTTAGAAAAATTTTTCTGTAGATTTTCACAAATTCAAAATAGTGCCTCATAAAAATGTTTGAAACATTCTAAATTCTGACATCCAAATTCATAAACAGTAATAACGAACTTCAATTTTTAAGTCGTAGAATTCCAAGAGCATTTTTTCACGAAAATTTGATTTCGTTAACTGAAAAGTTTTGAGATTTTTAATGATTAACAAAAATTTTTCTTGATCTGAATGTACTTAGCAATAAAATTGGTTACACCTGGGATAAAAAATCAGAGTATCCTTTAGTCTCAAGAGTATTTTGAGTTTCCAAATTGATCATTAAGAGTATTCCGTTTGGCAAAACGGAATACTCATTCGGTGACTGTTGGAGACTCGAGTCTCCAAATTGAATACTCGAATCTTCAACAGTCTTCAAATGAGTATTCCGTTTGGCAAAATGGAATCCTCAAGATACTCTTGAGACTCAAATGATACTCTTGTTGTTGCTTGCAAGAAGTAGAATATTCAAATCGGAGATCAAAGGTGACTTTAGGAGACTTTTGGAGATTCGTAAGAAAAATTAGTTCACTCTCGGAGACTCACAGTCGCCTTTTTTTTAAAAATTTTGTATACTCTCGGAGACTCCTTCGATACTCTTGGATACTCTTGGAGACTCGATGATACTGATTCCGAGACTCAAGATACTCTTGGTGACAGAAACGATACTCTCATTTTTTATCCCGGGTAATCACAATCGTAATTACAATCATAATTAGCCCCATAACCTAAAGTTGCAAAATCCAAAGTTTTTCCTTTCTAAAAAAAACTTTGTTATCCGAAGAAATTCACGTAAAAAATTTTGTAGCACATTTCTCTAAGTTCATTGAATTTAGCTGAGATTAATTTTCAGGCACAATATATGCAAAATTTCATATTAGTAACTCGCAATTTCTTTTGCTAAGTAAAACGCGAAATAAACACAGAATTTTTTTGCAGGAACTGGCATTTTCCTATTATATACATAGGAAAATTCTCATATTCTCTAAGTATCTAAATAATAGCGTCTTTTGAATATTTTATTGTGAATTCCAGAGATGATTTTCTGTTCTATCATTCCAATATATTTGAAACATTATTGAATAAGCCTTTTCATTTAAAGTGGTGTGTAATAACCAGTCTGGTATCAATTTGCACGATAACATCAAACAAATTTTGTTGATTGAGAATATATCTGCCTTGAGCATCATTCACTCAATTAAGTTTCATATTCTCAAATTATTTGCTGAAATCAGCTCATATGAAATCGGTCACTGTCCCAACTTAACCCAAATACGAGCGCTTATGAACAAAAAAAGGGGGGAAAAAATCATACCAGCTACATATTGCGAGACTTTTGCACTCGGAGTTCATATTAAGCAAACTGAATCTTCTTCTGCCTCGAGTTTTGAGTATGCCTGTTCGCGAGCATATTCGCGCGTATCTCTAACGGATAAATATCTCGCAGTTTGTAAGACGTGTTGCGCGAGGCAAGGGAGAATAGAGCGCGGAGAGAGAAAAGTTGGAAAAGTTGGGGCGTTACGAGCGCTATTTGCACAAGGAGCGCTAGACGCGAAATATCCCGGCAACTTTTTTTTCCGCCTTGAAAAAAACCCGACGCCATCTCGAGTTGTAAAATCAAACGGTGGAGCCCGTTACGACGGAGCACGAATGCTAACGCAACAACGTTTTCTTCCAAATGTTGCGTGAAACTCTTCGTTCTTTATTTCGATAATAAAACGAGTTCGAATTGTTTGCAGTGGCGATACAAAAATTTCTACTAGTAATGTTATCTTACTTCCTACGCAAAGTGTATTTTTTGGTGTTTATTTGAGTGTATGGAAAAGCGGGATCCGTTGCATACGACGGAAATTATTGGATTCTGTATTTAATGGACATTATGCAATTCAAAAGTGTTCCAGTTTTTTACAACAGATTTTAATTTTTCAAAGAGTACTGAAGTTCATTTTCCAAATTAAAGACCATTGTTTGAATTTTGAATACGATTTATTGTTTCAGGATTGTTTTTATTTTTTTATAAGCTTTTTGGCCTGGGGTACTGGTTTTCATTTTTTCGCGTATTTAGATTTTATTCGTTTACGTTTTTAGAAATTTAAGAAAAAATTGTAGGTATGCTATATCATTCGAAAAATACTGAAAGTTCCAAAGAATGTTTTAGAAGACGTTATTATTATTCCTTTTTTTTTCATAATTTTTATTAATTTCATATGTATAGGAAAGTATGTGTAAATGTCATAGTAGACACATTCATAGATAAAATTTTTTCTGTTTTTCCAATAATTCGTTTAAATTTTCATAATTTTCAGGTTCTTCAAAGAATTTTTATTTCGTGAAAAAAATTAATTTAAAGTGAACTCATAGTAAAGTTTAGAGTCATTAAAGTTGATCAAAAATTTCTGAATATACAAAAAATCATTTTTCTTTTCTTTTCTGAAAATCTCACTTTTTTACACGATTTTCAGACCTAAAAAAATTTAAATAGACGTTATTATTTTATGCATGTTTCTTAAGAAAAAATTTCTATGATAGTTTTCACAAGCAATGTTTCTTAAAAAATTCATGAATCGACATGTTCCCGGGGCAATTTTTTTTTAAACAAAATTATATAATGTGAACTTGGAGTAGAGTCTAGATCCATGCGAATTATTTTAAAATTTCTGTTCTCAAAAAATTATTTCAATTACAAATTTTTAGAATCTCACATTTTCTTGCATTATTTTCGTAGTTGGAAAAGTGTCTAACGATTTCGTAATATCATGCATGTCTTTGACATGAAAATGACTTGTTTAAATTGTTATAATTTTACAGGTTCCCTAGAAAAATTGCATTTTGTGAAAAAATTTATAGAAATGTAAACGTAAATTTTTTTTTTCGTACTTGAAAAATATTTGACGATTTCATAATTTTATGTAGGTCTCTGAAAAAATTGTTTATTGTAGTTTTTTCAATGAATCATTACAATTGTTGAAATTGGACAGGTTCTTGTAAGAATTTTTATTCCGTGAACAAATTTTTAGAATGTAAACTTGTAGTATAGTTTAGAGTCATGATAATTACTAAAAAATATCTGAATTCACGAACAATTACTTGGATCATTGAATCCCACAACTTTTTTCATAATCTTCGGGTCTGAAAAAGTTTTCAACAATATCGCTATTTCATGTTATGTACTTTTCTGAAAAAAATTCCTGCAAGAATTTTTTCAAGATTTTGTTAGACTTGTAATTCGACAGGTTGCCTGAGTAATTTTGTTCTCCGTGAACGAATTGATAGAATGAGAACTAATAGTAAAGTTTGGAGTCATGAAAATAACATTAGCTATCTCAGAATTGACAAGAAATATTGAAAATTCCTACTTTTCATATATATTATTGTAATCATGTAATTAAATATTGTAATCATTCACTTCTTTCAGAAACTCGTTGACATTCGCTGAAATTTCTAGTAAGCCTGACAATTTAGTTCTATCATACACAAACTCCATTATTAGTTCCGAACACACACCACATATTTCACGTAATTCATCGAATTTTGTCAAACTATTTAGACATTTTCAGCAATTTCCCATTAATATAAATTCTTCCCTGTCTCTCAAATTTCAGATCGATACTTGAAAATGCATCATTATTATCTTCGAAAATGTTTAAAAAATCATGTCGCATATACATATAATTAAAACATCCTTAAATAGTTTTTGAAAACCTGCTGGAGAAAATTTCTTTGTACATTTCTATTTCTCTTAAAAATATATTTTTAAATGTGTACAAAACACGTGCGTTGCCATGCTCTGAAGAACGTATTTTCTTCACCAAAATAGGAATAATCATGAAAAAAAAACTTGCTGAACTGGTTTCGAAATATTTTAGCAATTTGTTTGCCATTATGAAATCAAGTGTTGACTCTGTCCAGGTTGCCACAGTTGGTCGGTTTGACACACGAGAAAGAAACGTGACACCGTTGACGCTTCGTCTGAGGCGACCGGACAAAGCATAACGTTCGCCAAGGAAACCCGTTTTTCCAGTAGAAGGCGTGAGAAAGCGCGCGCCCCCTCAGAATAAATAGCATGAATCGTCAATGTAACGATACTATTATTTAAGCGAATAAAAATAGAAATTATAGAAATATAATAGAATAATAAATATAATAAATAAAAGACAGAGAAAGAAAATACATGCTTTCAGAGTATGGAATTATGAGTAATTTGGACACGAGTTTCACTCATGTAATATATTATTTCATTCAAACCAATACATTTTCTTTTTGATTCAATAAATTCTGTAAATAGTTGAAAGAGGATTTCTTCTCGTTAAAAAACTGTTGAAGAATCTTTAATTGTTTTATTTCTATGTACTAAACTTTTTCATGACAAAAATGATTGATGATTAAGATTTTTGACTTCAGAATTTCCTGTGTTTGCATTTTGAAACTTTCAAAATCCAATATTCTGTTTCGAACCTTTTTTCATGTAAATAATCACAAAAAAAAAATCTGTTCTTTTCGTAACTTATGGATTCTAAAACTCCATAATATTTATTCCTATCCTGACACTAAAATACATAGTAAAAAAACTTGAAAATAGAGATTCCTTAATTCTCTGAAGTTTCAAAAATTGAGAAAATATGAACGTAAACAATTCTCTTTCATTTTCACTTTATCTCCTCAAAATTTACAACTTCGGGTACATGAAAATTTCGGAACAGAAATCCTATTACAATTTCGAAATACTGTTCAATACTTGTTAAGCCCTTGGGTTAATCCAGCCCTGAGAACCAACAAATGAAGTAAGCAATATTACCGGATCTCCATGAGCAAAAGTCACGATCTTAATCGGTAATCGAGAAATCGAATCGTGCGCGGCGCAATATCAAAGCTGAGTGTTGCTTTCGCCTAGTCAAGAAAGTTGTCTAAATAGTTGAAAGCACCGGGCGAAGTTTCCGTCAAAGACGAAATCGATTAAAAGTTCTGATCAGATTGGTGCACTTCGCCGGGGCTTTTCGCCTCGCATTCCTGGCAAGAACCTGACTGAAATGAGAGATCGCTCTGAATTTGTTTCCACGGAATCGCGCATTATTCGAATACGTATCATTTTCAATGGAAACGTTTGGTCACGACAGAATTCCATCAACTAACCCGACTTGACTTGGAAATGCTGCTCATCCGTAGAAATAATTTATTATTTGGATAGTAAAATGTCAAAACATCAATTGATTCACAGATTTGACATTATTTTTAAACAAAACAAACTGTAGGTTTAACAAGGGTAATTGGGGTAGTGGATGATTGTGGCACATGCAGTTTCAAGCATTAAAATTTGAAAAAAAAAAGTAACTTGCGACATTTGTTTTGATTACATTACAATAAATACGTATATACATAATTTCTACATATAAATTTTATTCCATTTTCAAGTAAATACCAGTGAAATAAGAATTGTTGCCAGGGGCGTGGGCAGAAAAAATTTTCGGAAGGAGTTTCTCTGAAAAATATTTCTCTTCCGAGATTTCATAATTTTCAACCTTTAAAAATATGTTACAAAAGAGTGATTTTGGAATATTTGACATTTTGGAGTTTCAAAGTAATACGACTTATTGAATCCAAAGTTGTACATGTTTCATGTACATAAATAATGGAATTCGATTTTTATGATTTTCAAGTGGTCATTGAGGATTGAACTTTTGTTCTTATACTATTTGCATTAATTCCACTTTAAGAATTATCTGATATCAAGTGATATGGGTTTCTATAGAGCTTCCTAAAATTCGATGCTCTAGGAATCAAACTTCTCAAAAATTCATATATTTGAATTCACTTTTGAGCCAATTCAAACCGCACAGATTTCCGCATCCATATTTGTTTAGTATTTCTACAAATAAAAGTAAGTTCAACTGTATAAATTGTATAAATTGAATTAGATGTACTTTTATTGTTTTCTATATGGATTTCTAGAATAATTTCCAAAATTATATATAATTATAGTTATAAATGGTTTATAGTTATATTATAGTTTATGAAATATATGCTCCAGGACAGTAAGTTTTATAAATTTCTAAGAAAATTACATCTACATAATTTTTATGTATTGAAAGATTTTTAGTAAACTAGGATGCTAGTAAAGCAGTAAACTTGTGAGCAAGTAAACTTGTAAGCTAGTAAACTATTAAGCTAGTAAAAGAGTTAATTAGAAAACTAGTAAGCTAATAAACTATTAAACTAGTAAACAAGACACATTCTAAACTTTTAAACTACTGAAATCGTTGAATAGTAAAATAGTAAACAAGTAAAAAAGTAAAACAGTAAATTAGCAAACTTGTTAACGAGTAAATTAATTAATGAGTAAACTAGTAAACTTGTTGAATTTCTAATAACGAACTGATAAACTAGTAAGCTAGTTAAATAAAAAAGCTACTAAACTAGTAATCTAGTAGGCTAGTAATGTAGTTAACTCGTTAACAAGTAAATTAGTAAACTATTCAACTGGTAAGCAAGTAAACTTGTAAACTGTTAAGTTAGTAAACTAGTAAGGTAGTTAACTAGAAAATTAGTTAACTAGTAAGCTAGTAAACTAGTAAACTAGTAAACTAGTAAACAAGTGAGCTTGTAAACTAGTAAACTTTTTTTTCACATTTTTCTAGCATAATATACGAAACTCTGGACGATTTTTAAGTATTGTTATAGATTACTCATATTTTTATAGATTGCTACAGAGTTTTAAAAACTCGATGCTTTAAAATGCAAATGTCGATCTATTCTCAGTAACTTCAAGAATGAATGATAAAATTACATTCATATAGATTTTTCATGTTTTATATGGTTTACCTTTTTTCGTATTTTTGGAATATTTAAAAGATGATGTTGCGTTTTCTGAAATGTTTATAGATTTATAGTATATTCAGAGTTTGATGCTCTAGAATCCTAAAATTTATAGATCGTAGAGGCATTTGTCGAGGTTTTTTAGAAAACAGTTTTTTCATACAATTCAATTAATGTCATTATTCTTTTACAGTTTGTATGAATCGAAAGATTTTCAATATTTTATATGGATTCCATGGAGATTTCTAGAATTTGATGATCTAACATTCATAGTTTTGTAAATTTTTAGCATTTTCGTAGATTTTTATTTTTCTTGAATATTTACTGGGTTGCAACAATTTTTCTGATCCATATTTTCTACGTTATCTTACGTTTTCGTAATTTTTTTTTTTTTTTTTTTTAATATACACTGCTAACGTTTTTATGCATTTTTTAATAACTTATATTTTTATTGTTTGTCGATGTTACTTTTTTCATTTTTACATGAAGTATTGGCTGATTTCATCAGAATTTCGGGAAGGGTTTGAACCCCCAAAACCCTTCTCTGCTTACGCGCCTGATTATTGCTTTTGCTGAAACCTCTGTATCACCAATATCCTTAAGTCTCTATCAAGTTAATTCATTCTGAGGTAACTATGACAGTTGAAACATCTTGAGAAAATCATTGTTTGTAAACAATGTATCACCTATTAAAATGTCAAGTTACAGTCTTTAGTTCGTAACATATGAATTAATATTAAAAAAAAAAAAAAAAAAAAACGAATTGGATACTACAACTACACCTGTATACCATATTCACCTCTATCAATATTTCTACCCAACGTAACTTCTGAATGTCGACTCGAATTACTCCATGTTCTAAATTTCAAGTACATATTCCACGTTTGCAACATCTAAGAACACTATCTCACGAAAAATATTGACTAGTCGAACATCGTAGATATTCGTAGTTCGACCATACTTCAAACATTTTATTCCTCGGTCTGAACCTGACAGTGTCACCAATCGTTTCGTTTTGAATTTCGATGAAGAGAACTTTTGGTATATGAAATTCGTGGCACGAAATTCTCAACTTTGCCACAATTTCTGGCATCTACTGTACACGATATATATGTGTATGTACCTATAGATTGGATCGACGTTGGCACATCTATTTAGGGCTGGGAGTCGCAGATGTTTTAGGTTCCCAATTTCACTAGTTTCTCGATTTGCGAATATTGTACATGAAAATTGTGGTTTGAAATGATGGAATGATTAAAACAAAGGTTATTTTTGAATTTTTGAAAATCACTTGCATAATGAAAGACGTGAAATGTTACGATTCGAGAAATTGAACCATCAGAGAAATAAGTGAATGATTATAAGAAATCTGGAGAACATCTATGAATTTTGATGTATTATTTTTAATGATGGTTTCAACTGATCGATTCAAAACTATTTTCCGATTTCTCGAAAGATGTTAATATCTTGATAGTTTATTCATGGGGTTGAAAACGTTTACATCAAATAAAAGATATTCGATAAATCTTGCAAGTTTCAATACTTTTGAAAGTTGAAAAATTATTATCATTCTGAAAAACATCTGGAAAACGGAAAAATGATGATTTAAAAAATTAGTACATATTCTAAAAATTTTTTAACTCTCAATTCATGGTTTAGAATATTTTTTATAAACGATCAATGTAAGGTCATTCGGTCATTGATCTATTTTTAAAAATACTTCTTTTTGTCTTTATTCTGATTAAAGATAGTGAAGATTTAGTCTGATTGAACACGAGTATTGTCAAAAATTTTCAACAGTTATCGAAAAGTTTTTTTTTCTTTTGAAGAATTATTATAATCATACTCAATGATATACCAATTTTAAGAAAAATGCTTGCATTTTCGTGGAGTTCATATTTTAGATATTTTTCGATTTAGAGCAAACTCAAACACTTCGACGAAATTTTTGAGAATTATGTAACTGTCGAATGTCAATCTAACTGTCTAAATCAATTTTTTTTCCAACATTTAGCTTTTTCCAAAGAGCTTTAATATTTCTAGTATAGATATACCTATATATTTTAATGAACCCTGAGGTAGTGTTATACAAACGATTTTACAGACATGTGAAAGTCTCGAAAAACTTTTTTAAATTTACACATGTAACTATCTAACAAATTAAAAAATTTTTTAAGAATATTTTGTATACCTATGAAACTATCTTTTTATTCTCATTTTTTGAGTTTTTCAAAAACTGTGAGCTTCTTTTGAAAAATCGGCATAGATCTTTAAATTTCGACTCTTTGAACGCTTGAATTACGAGAAGAATTTCCTCCAATTTTCAGGCCATTTTATAAGACATCAGAAAGTCAAAAAGTTGCCTAAAAAATATTGTCGATGATTTGGTATTTTCATGTTTGAAAGGGACGTCGTGAAAAAGTATATGATTTAAATTATTCAATGACATGTAAATAGTCGTTCACCAATTTTTTCCCAAAATTATGAGCAGTATTTGAATTTTATAGAAATTCGGAACACTTGCTTCAAAGATTGTTGAAAACTCCACGAGTGTTAAGTATTTAAAAAATAAGTCAATTTTTTTTTCTAAAATATTAAGAATATTCTTTATATTTAGAGCAAAAATTCCTAACATGACCCCATTGATTTTCGTGAGATTACGAATGATTTAATAAATCATTGTATTTTGAAGCTCTTATATCCGATAGTATGTGAAAAAATTTTCACGCGTCTATTTAATTTGTTTATTGTTGTTTGTACACTTGCAACATTTTTGCACATATTCATTCCAAAATTCATACTATCGATGTTTTTCGTCGATTCCGATGAAATTTTCAGGATCGATAGACAAATGGTTGTTGTTAATCATAAAATGTTCAATTTCAAAAAAAAATATCAATAAACAATATTTTTACACTTTCTTTAAAAAATTGACTTTTTTTGATTACCTACACGTGATTTTTTTGACATTTTTTCATGAAAATTTTCCCTATTTCCTGAATAACTCATTTGTGAAAAAATATTTTCGTACACAATTGCCAGTTTTCAATGATACTATGTTTTGTTGCTCGCTGCACTTTGCTCAGCTGGACACAAACGGCGTGAACCGCAACAAGCAGAAGTCTATGCGATAAAATATAAAGAATAAACGACCTAAGTACATGAAATCGGAAAGCGGAAAAACGAAATCATATTTTTATGCAGGGTGAGGAAATTGCAGAAAGCAATAAAGTATGTCCTACCTTGAGTTTTATGCGTTTGTGTTTTGTTTCTAACCAAAACGTATACGAAGACATAACGTTCAACCTCGTGATGTGCATACAGTAACAAAAAATTCAATTATTTGAAACTCGCAACTGTGCGCAAAAATGTTTTTTCCCTAATCGATTACTTAAAAGATAAAGATTATTTTATGAAAAAACACCAAAAAAATCCCGTGTAGATAATCAAAAAAAGTCTATTTTTTTAAGAAACTGTGATCAAAATATTGTTAGTTTACATTTATTTGGAAATTAAATCATTTCATAAATAACAACAAAAATTTATAGATTTATCCTGAAAATTTCATTAGAATAAATGAAAAACATCAATAGTAATGTATTTCAAAAAAAATGTGCAAAAATGCTGCAAAAGTATATAAACAACAGTAAACAAATTGTGTCAACGCAAGAAAATTTTTGCACTTACTATCTATAGGATATAAGAGCCTCAAAATACAATGATATATTTTATCATTCGTGACTTGATGAAAATCGAGGGGGCCACTTCAAGAATTTTCGCTCTATGGTCAGAATATTCCTAACATTGCATTTTGACTTTTACAGTTTTTCCTTTTATTCAAAAAAATCAGTACCTTAGGAAATCATTATCCCATGAAATAATGTGTGCAGTTTTCAAAAAGTTACATCAAAATCGCTTTAATTTTCAAAAATAATTAATAAATGTGCCTGAAGTTTGAAACTTTTATGAAATAAATGAAAACAGAAGGAAAATTTTTTTTCACCTTACACCCAAGATTAAGGTAGAGGAAAAATTAGTAACATTGGATAATATTTGTAAAATATCAATAATTACTTATCACAATAACTATAAAAGGTTATCGAATATATATTTCTCGTTTTCGTTTAGTACTAAACGTATGGAATTTCAGACACATATAAATAACAATTTCCTGTAAAATTACAATTTAAATCTATCTAAACTCAAACAACGATTCTTGAAAATCATATTCAATTTAATCACGATTCGAAACAAGGACGAAAACGTTATTAAAAAAAACTAAATTCTTAGGAAAGCGTCTACTGCTGACTAACCCAAAGATCGTTTATCTTCTCATTCTTTTATTAGTAGCACAATATATCTGTTAGTGTTATAGCATTAATTGGATTTGTTGAATTTATGATTATTTTAACAGTAAGGATATTTCATTTCATTACTCATATTTTCACAGTGTAAAAATAAAAAAAATTTAATTTGTAATTTTCAATGTATACTTAACAATTGTGTATTTTTTAGTTTGGAATTCAGTTTTTATTTGAATGGCAACTTTCACTGTACTATTTTTTTTTTTGCTTACCTTAGATTCATTCAGAATAGTTTTTTTTAACTATAATATTTAATGAAGAGACCACTGTATATAACAAAAATAATATATTAATCTATATAATTACGTACCAATACTATACGAAAAATGAAACAAATCATTGCAAAAAAAATTTGCCATCTGATTGTAAGCCAAATTTAAAAATTGTGTTTAAAACCAAAGTTAGTTTATAATTAACAGCTCGATATCATTATGAACTTTGAAACAACCTACAAAATTTCAATCGAACGTCAACTAAAATTTTTTTCATAAATGTACTATTACAAAAAGAAAAAAAGCCTATGGGTCATTCCAGGTCAGATTTACACCCCCCATCACAGATATCATTGTTATAATTTTTTTAATGTTTTTCAATACAAACAAATCGATACGTGTTTTTTTGTTTAGTGAAAAAAAAATTTTTTCACGGCTGTACGATTTTTTAAAGTTTGAAAAAACGCCGATTTTTACATGAAAGTAGCATTTTTTAGCGCCTAAAACTCGAAAACGGTTAATTTGAGACGAAATTGTTCAGAGTAAAAAAAATTTTACTCATAACTTTCACTTTTTACGTGTACAAAAAAAAATTGTCTTAACATTTTTTACTCAACAAAAGTTAAAAATTGTTAAACAATTTGATGTATCTCAAATATATCAGTAAAATGTTGATTTTTTTTTCACAGTTCGAATCTCTAGAGATAATCGAACAAAAAATTTTTTAGTTTAGAGTGACTTTCGAAGTAGTTCAAAAGATATAAGAAATAAAAAAGCGACGCACGCGACTAGCACGAGCTGCGCTTTTCGTACCGCGTTGAGGTCTCGATAAGCGCACAGTGTTGCTGTTGAGCAAGGTTAATATGAATAAAAAAATGAAATGATCTTCGTTATGGATGTTTAAAAATTATTTATTTCTCTAATGCGAACTTAGAAAACTTCTTATATCTTTTTAATTCAGCTATTTTTTATATCTACGAAATTGATAATGTTATTGCACAGGCATATTTTAAACCTTTTTTCTTTTTCAATATTGAAAAAAGGCAACTGCATTGTTCACTGAAGAGTGAATTGTCAAGCAATTCTCTTTTCAACATAGAGTTTCCAAAGAATTCATACTTGAGCTTAAACTCAATCTTTGGTCGACTTATTTAACTTTGAAGTCAATTACAATTTTTTTTATATCACGGTACCGTAATAAACAACTTTTAAACATCCATAACGAAGATCATTTAATTTTTTTATTCATATTAACCTTGCCTAACAGCAACACTGTGCGCTTATCGAGACCTCAACGCGGTATGAAAAGCGCAGCTCGCGCTGGTCGCGCGCGTCGCTCTTTTATTTCTTATATCTTTTGAACTACTTCGAAAGCCACTCTAAACTAAAAAATTTTTTGTTCGATTATCTCTAGAGATTCAAACTGTGAAAAAAAAAATCAACATTTTACTGATATATTTGAGATACATCAATTTGTTCAACAATTTTTAACTTTTGTTGAGTAAAAAATGTTAAGACAATTTTTTTTTTATACACGTAAAAAGTAAAAGTTATGAGTAAAATTTTTTTACTCTTAACAATTTCGTCTCAAATTAACCGTTTTCGAGTTTTAGGCGCTAAAAAATGCTACTTTCATGTAAAAATCGGCGTTTTTTCAAACTTTAAAAAATCGTACAGCCGTGAAAAAATTTTTTTTTCACTAAACAAAAAAACACGTATCGATTTGTTTGTATTGAAAAACATTAAAAAAATAATATCAATGATATCTGTAATGGGGGGTGTAAATCTGACCTGGAATGACCCCTATACAAAAATTAGTGTTTGATATTATAGCTCATTCCAGAAAAATCGATTTAATTCTTTATAAATAAATGTTAGTTAGTGGAAGAAACTTAAAATTGAATAATTTGTTTGTTTATTTTGGTTTTCTAGAAAAAGAATTTATATTGTGAGAAGATCGTGATGATTGTATGGATTTTTGAGAATTAAGGTGATTAAAAAATTGTATGATTTAAATATTAGTGTTATTTTTTGTTGAAGAATTTTTCTGAAGAAGGCCAAAAACTCGCAGGCCAAAAGCTGGAAGAAGAAATGGAAAGAATAAAGTTTTTTCGAAGGAAAAAAGAAAAAAACAATTGTGAGTAACATTATTTTGCTCCAAGAGATCGTTTCAGTAAAAGACAAGGAATTTAAAAATGTATTATTGTAAATGACAAACTTACGTTTAAATTCTATTCATTTCATATTTGTAGACTTTTAAATATTCTGTGAAACTTTTTACGAACGTCGACTGAAATTAATGATTCAAAAATTCTCAAATACCTTCATATAAAATTTCTACCAATTTTAATAATATCATTGATAAAAGTCCTCAAGGAGTTATATATTATATCTTTTTGTGCGGAAAAATTGAGGATGGTTTAGAGTAACTTCTAAGGTATGTAGCAATAATGCTATGTCACAAAAATTGTAGTTTTTTGATATTGTATTGTTCACTTGAAAAAACAAGTATTTGTTCATAAAAAAATATTAACAATTGGCGTAGTGATGGCCCTTTCCCCGAAAAATTTTTTTGTTTTTTGAAGAGGCTTGCGGTGATCACGATGCAAGTCGAACAAGTCAAGTTAAATCAGAAAATCCAAAAAATTTCATTAGTCTAGGAATATATCTAGTTCTTGTACGATCGCTTTTTTATAGAAAAGTTTTTATTTTGCAGATGAGAATTTTTGAATAAAATTTTCAGAGCTCGAAAAATCGAAATCTCGAGGAAAACTTTTTAATTTAACTTGACCTGTTCGACTTGCATCGTGGTCACCGCAAGCCTCTTCAAAAAAAAGTTGTTTCGGGGAAAGGGCCATAACTTCGCCAATTGTTGATATTTTTCAATGAACCAATACTTGTTTTTTTAAGGGGACAATACACTTTTCAAAAACAATAACTTTGGTGTCATAACATTATTGCTACATTAAAAAATACTCCAAACCATCCTCAATTCGTCCGCACAAAAAGGTACATAACCCCTTAATATTCTCGAAAATTCAGATATCCCAGTATTTTCAATTTTAATGCCAAGATCTTTTAACTAAAAACTGCTTAAGTAATAGAAATAAAAATATTCAATACAGCAACTTAAAATTAGTTAGAATGTACACAACTGACATTTTAAAATAACTTCATTAATTTCGTGACTTGAATGTCTTCGCAATCATAGAAAGTAAAAAACAATAACTTTGGTATCATTAAATTATTGCTACATACATTAAAAAATACTCCAATCCATCCTCAATTCGTCAGCACAAAAAGGTATATAACCCCTTAATTATTGATAATTATAGCTGATTTTTTTCCTTATTTTTGTCACCACTATAAAATAACATCGCGGATTCGCCGCTAACCTCGTGCGCTTGGGAAATCGTCAGCTTGAAACTCTTGAAAGGTGCGCTGCTGACCTTGCCGGAGAAACTCGGTGCGGTTCCCTGTATGCATGCCTTTGCGATAATCCCGAAATAGGCATTTCTCCGGAGCGCTTGCATTTCGAATGTCTAGACGCGGGGAAATCGATATCACGTCGAGATGCAATGCAATTATTTCGTCGACGCCGTCAATCGCGGCGTGAAAAAAAAATCCCCGGTCCCTGAAAAGACCCTCAGAGCTCGTTACCCACCTTGCCCTCGCGCAAATTTCGTAAAACGATTTCGCGGAGCTTTGCCGACGGCAGTCATTACCGCGCCTCGCTGAAAAATTAGGGCCTCGTTTCCGAGGCGAACCACCACTTCGTTTTCGACTTGGACTTGCTTTCTGTGCGGAATTTTCGAGCTTTCGGCTGGGATTCTTTTTAATCAGTGCGAAAGTCTCACATTGGAGATAATGTGGATGGCTCTTCAAACAGATTTTTGGATGGAGTGAGTTGATAGTTCGTTTGACTAAGTTTATTCAAACATGTAATAAATGATACTATAGCTTACAATGCTAACAATTAATATTATACTGGAATTGAAAATTATAAAAAAATGATAACATGAAGTATTTGAAGTTTCGGAATTCTCTAATACTTTATTTCAATTATTAGAGCGAACATAGTGCGTATATTGGTGAAGTTCAGAAAAGTGACCATATCATTGAATATGATTAACATTGAAAAAAAAAGAAACATCATTCGGATGTATAAAAAACAGAATAAAAAATAGAATATTGTTATTTATTATATTTTTTTGAGATATGCATGATGTTTTTTTTCAAACAATTGGAAAAACTTGAAAGTAATGAAAATTACAAAAAGTCCTCAATAATGCGTTTGATAAATTTTTATACTATTCAGAACATTATGAATTGTTTGTATTATATTTTTGGTAATTGTAATATTTTTTTTTAATGAAATATCCAGGGTTACGAAAAATAAATGAAATTGTTCAATGGTTGTTAATAATCCTGTAAAGTTAGTGAAATTTGTACAGTTACCGAATACGTTGATGAATTTTGCATACCATACTATCTTCATAAATATATTTTCCCGAAATATACATGATGATTTTAATATTTTCAATTAACATTTTAAAAATTTAAACAGTAATAAAAAATTACTGAAAACCTTGATCAGTTACACAAACTTTCGTTGAATTTAGAAAGTTGTTATTAGTTTGTATAACGTTTTAAACTTCGAAATTCTCAAAAATTAGAAATCATTTCATAACTGGATTATTGACGAGAGTTCTACGAAATTCTAAAAATTTTTTTCAAATTCAGAATATGATAATAAATTTTGCATATTGATTTTATCATCCTTCTTCGAAATATGCATGATATATTTTTTGTAAAGTTTTTGATGATTTTTTTTCCAAAAAACTTTCAAAGAAAAGAACCGTGCAAAATTTTTTTAGTCTTCCATGATTGGATTAAAAATATGTATAATTTGATCCCTAATAAAAATTTCTATTTCTAGCAAAAAATTGTAAACAAAAATACATAAAAAGTTTTTTAAAAATCGTGAACATGCATCTTATTCATATCATACGATACTTATGTATTAACGATCAAAATTTCAAGAAAAATTAATACTTTGAAAAACATATTCCCAAATTTTTGAAATTTTCATCGGTTGACGTTTTTAATCAGAAATTTTCAAAATATTTATGAATATAAGAAATGGCTTAATCTAGCTACGTAAACCTTTGGATTTTCCCAAGCATTAGTTATAAAAAAAAATCCAAAACCACGTTTTTGCTAATAATTATTTGAATCACTCACTCACGCTCATAAATTTGAAAAATTAAAATTTCAGTTATTTAGAATAAAATATTTCAAGGCCTTAAAGCCAAAATTTTTTAATAAGATATACTAGGATAATAATTAGTAGAATTTGCAATTCTGAATTTCTGAATGAGATTGTATAGTAATTTTCCTATTCAAAATTGAACAATCTTAGATCCATAGGTGATATGTTTGCAATTTTTTTAAATTCTCTATTTTCATTTTACAAAAGAGTTTTTAATAATCATTTCTTTAATTAAAGATATTTGGTATTATCAATATTTGTTACGACATTCAATACATAGATATTTTTAATTTCATAATCTAATTTCGAATTTTCAATATTTTTAGTATCTCCCATGTGACATACCTGAATCATTATCACGATACATGTATCACAGAAATTATTTCTTTCCCCATGTATGACTTCAAAAATCTTTCAGATTTTATGGAAATTTTCGGAAATATTTCGTGTTATTACTAAATTATATCAACCATCCAAAGTTCCGAAGTTTTTACAATTATTTCTGTACAATCGATACCGTTATAATATCAATAACCTTGGTCAAAGCTGCGGAGGCAAGAACGCGAATACCTTGGACAAATGGGGTGGCGAGTTTTAAGGTTAACGCCCGCTAATTACGGGATCCGGTGGTTAATTGAGCTAATCCAATGACCCGTTCGAGGGAGCCATTATTTCGCGACCCGCAAAAGCCACGTGCAATATTCAAATATTGCACGTGCATATATTATTCTTTTCGCAATATCGATATCGAAATTTTTGTGATCATTAAATAAATAGACTGACGTGTATAAGTACTATTCAATGAGGAAGTTCTGCATTATCGAGCACTGTTTTTCCTCTGAGGCGCGTTTACCTTTCAAAGAGGAAAGCTGAATTTCATTGGGATCGAAATTTCGCTACGCAACCGCTTGAAAGAGTTGACTAATCGTGAAATGAACACTGTTCGAGAGCAAAAAGATGTTGCAAATTCCAACGGTTTAGGAGAATTCGAGAGAACCAGTTTGGAAGAAAAAAGGACAGGCATTTTTCCTGATTGATGTTTAAGGGACATGATTTTCATTTGAATACATAATTTTAACAGTGAATTTTGAATATTCGTAACTCTTTCAGATTACTTTATGTATGATTATTTTGTATCATAGACTTGAACCTCGTAATGTTTTGATTTTTTAGAACATAATATATTACAAATGCTCTGATTTGAAAGAAAAAATATTTATTTTATTTTTTGTAAATTCGAATTATGAATTTGCAACTGATGAAAGTATATTGATTCATTATGGATTATTTTCTGAAATTCTTACCTCGTCAAGATTCATTCATTTGCAAATACTTAGACAAATGAATTTAATTTCGTTACATATGATTACTCTTCATTGAAAATATATATTTGAAGTAATCTAATTCGTGAAAGTTTTTATTCGCAGCTATGAACTTCATCATTGTCTACGTAGACAATCATGAAATTGAAAAATGATTTCAAGCTTTTCATCTGAAAGTATTTTCATTTTTGTAAAAATAAAATTTATATATTGCGATGCTGATCATCGAATTTCACGATATTCTACAGTGTAAACTTTTTGGATTTCCGTGTATTCAAAACTGTAAGATTAGACTCAAATTTTTTATATTGAACATTCATGAATTGTCTCGAGTTTCTTAAACTTTTAAGAATTCTATAATTTATTTTCGAATTTTTCTCAACTCATTTTAAAGGGTTCATATTCTTTAACTTTACAGTCATCATATAGAAAAATAGAGTTCCTGGTACGCAAATAAAAATGAAATAACTACCTTGAAGTTTTTATCCTTATAAAAACTTGATAGGAAAATTAAATTTCCTACAAGAATTCCATTTCTTATAAGGTGCACCTTTTAAAAACCCTATAAGAAACTTAAATTTTTTATAAAGATTAATTCTTCATAAGAAATAAACAATAAGAAATATAATAATATGTCTTATAAGTATTTTTATTAATTTATTTAATAATTTCTTATGAATAAATTAATAGATGTAGCCCTTTATAATAATTCTTTTTTTTTCGATCAATTATTGATCAGAAAAATATTGTAAGGCTTTTTCCTTACATGACTTTACAATAGTCATGTAAGGAACGTACCTAGGACATACATTTTTTATTTACGAGTGTGAAGTTTGTAGACCGAGGCGAAGCCGAGGTTTACAAACTTCACACTCGTAAATAAAAAATTTCTGTCCCAGTTACGTACGATATTTTATGTTCCAAGGGCTAGAAAACGAATTTTGAGATTTCGAACTGGACGAGAAATGCGTTTTCTATACCAGAGGTACATAAAATACATTTTTATAACAAATTTCAGTTTCTTATAATGTTTACAAAGTCACCTTATAAGAAATTAAACTCTTATAAGAAATTTTATTTTCGTATAAGGTTTTCATACGGATCAAAATTACTAAGGCACATATAAGAAACAAACAAATAATTATCGTAACATTTTACGAGACGCTCAAATTTAAAGAATTCAGAACATCATATAGTTGACATTGGAAAAAATTTAGAAACTGCATTTCGAAATAAGAGTAGCCATTAATTTTATACCACTGGATGTCAAAATTCGATAACCTTCAAATCAAAACCTAAAATTTCTGAAAAAAAAAATCTTCGAAACTCGAAGGTAAGCTACAACCTCCACTTTCTAAAATTCTATCATTAGAACCCATAAGTACAACGAATTATTAGATAATTAAATTTTGCAACCACCAATTGGAAAAAAAATTGAATCCACGCGAGGCCAGAACCGCAATAAAATTGAAATTATTATAATCCTACGCCAATGCTAGTACATCTCAATCGCGGATTGGCGTAATGACCTGTTTTCCACAATCACCTCTCTCCACGCTATTTTGATATTTGCCTATATTCATTCCCCGCTGTCCAATGCCCTCGTCTTTCCAGTTGTCATTGGTTCAATGATCGCTCGTTTTGCTGAACTGAATGGGAAAGTCGATAAATTGATTTCTGAGTCTTGTCACAGTTTGTCAATGCCTATCTACAGTGAATACAAATTCTCGTGCTCGAGTTTCCGTGCGAAACTGGCACATTTTTTTGGTTTCGGTCGCACGGAAAAAAGTTTTCGCTAAAAAATGTTCGTTTTCACAGTCAGAATGCATCCCAGCCACGTCATTCACTTTAAACGCACATGTACAAAATGTAAATGGTAGCGGAAATTTCGTTTACGCGTCCAATTCCAAAAATATGAAGCACTAAAAGCATTGACTCGATTGACTACTACCATGCTTTCGGGGCAAGTTATAAATTTTTGCGATTTCATCAAAAATAATTGAGCTTTCAGGCAAATGATTCTGTCATCTCACATTCACCCCATGCTTGACAAAAATTACGGAGTTACAGTGACATTCGATGTCACCCCAGTGTCACAATAACCCCCGGTTAACCCCACATTGTCTTCTTTATACTGCTTTTGGGGTGCATACCATTCTGACACTGGCTCCAAAAGCATGAATTCTTCTGAAGGGTTTGTTCTGTAAACTAATGAGAACACGAGCCATCCCCTCAGATTTCAAAACCACGCGTTCGTCTGATCCTCGCTCCAAAAGCATGAGCCTTTACCACACTTTCGGAGCGCCAATTTCCCTTGAATACGGCAAAGGGAAAATTATCCTGCTCACGATAAGGTGAATCAGATTCGTAAATTGCGTTCGCTGTATCGCAAGGCTCCTCCCGAATGCTCACGGACAGTGACCTCGATTACACGGACGGGGTAAGCACAGTACAGCCGAGCACTTGTACTTTCAGTGTATCGCGCCATTCTTGTATCGTGTGGACCTTTGCCAAGCCTCAAAGGCCCCCGCATAAAAGCACCATGCGCAGGCGAAAACTCCCTTTTGCCCCAACCCATCCAACACTGCTGACCCCCTATGCCTAAACAGAGCACAATGACGCCCAAGTACAGGAGCGCGTTTTTGTTCTCATAACTCTGTCGCCCACTGGAAAAAACTTTTGGCCTACGCATTTCGTTTTGCCCGAGTTATTCCGAGTTGTTTTTTTTTTTATTCTCCAGCACGGAAGTATTGAACGCGAAATGTGAGGGAGAGGAAAAGTCTTGGAATGTGGTTGGTTGTAGAAATACTGGATGTTTCGTTTGGCAACATCTAAAAATGATCGATTAGACACTAATTTATTGTCAGGGGAAAAATTGGGAAGATTTTTCGTGGGGTGTTTTGATGAGATAAAGTATCAAGGAGTAGAGGGCAGAAGCACTGAAAAAAAAATCTTGTACTTTCCATCAGATATATTGTAAAAAGTACAATAATATTGCAGTTTTTTACAATATTATTGTAGAAACTAAAATATTTATTTTTCTCATTGGGTCTTTATTTTTAAAATCAGTTTGTTCGTCAGTGACCAAATCACCGATTTCTCTCAAATTTTTTAAACAGTCACGTCAGCTAGTTTTAAAACATACGTATTTTGTATTTTGGTCTGAAAATTGGTTATTGTCGAGAAAATCATATTTTAAATTATTATACTGTAAAATTTAGAGTAACCTCACTTTTGTCGACAATTTTTTTTTCAATCCTTATTTCTCATCAGAAAATCTATGGATTTCAATAATTTTTGTATGAAAACGTTCGAAATTGTACGAAATTTATGAATAACGTATTGAAAATATTTCTTGTAGCGTTGTTGAATTGTTATCAGCGCAAATGAAAAAAGTGTACAAAATTTTTGATGAAATAATTTTCATATTGCGTCATTTTTGTTTCCTCCCTTTTTTTTTCATTGATTGGTAAAGGTATAAACTGCATTCTGTAAGAACCGTTACATGCCAAAACGTTTCATTCGGAGGTGAGAATTTTTTCCGATTTTCCAGCCTGTCATTAACAAGTGATTATAAAATTTCAATATATTTTCACTTTTCTTGATCTTAAGACACTAGTACGTCCCATTCGATAATAATGTATATTTTTAATGAAAATTTCTTAACTTATTTTTCATTACTCGGGATATAACATTGCATCAATTTTTAGTGGGTGTTTCTTAAGAATAACGTTTATATTAATATTTACTTGCGTGGACCTGATTTGATTGTGAGATTCTTTTGCATGTTGTCTATAGGTGATGATGACTAAATTGAGCTTATACATGGAAAGCCATAAAATGCATTTCAAACGCGAAGATATTTAAGAAACTGATTAATGGTTACACATCAGATATTATACTTTATGATTTCACACGTTAAAAAATACTCAAATTCAAGAAATTTCCTAAAAAAGATAGCAAAAACTGAAATCTTTTATTCTTTTATAACGTGATTCAATGTCTTCATATTTAAAAAAAAGAGTATAATGACGAAAAGCATCTTTGTTTACCGAAAAAAAATTGAAACGTGAGCACGTTGGATATGTTGAATAATTAATTTATTTTAAAATAAAATGAATGTTTCTCAAACATGAAATATCGTTATATGTATTTATTTTGCTTCCAAATGTAAGGAAATTAAGAAAATTCAAAATATTGGACGAAAAACTTGAAGACATTATCGCATTATTTCACAGTCGAACATTTTTCCGATAGATAATCGACATACCTTCAGAATTCTGCATAAACATAAAAATGTGATAAAATGTTGCAGAGAAATGAAAACGAAAGTATTCTTATGAAATTATTTGTGATTATAAGCATTTTAACAATCTAGTGATCCGCGCGAAAGCTTGATTTCAAGTTGTATTCCGAGCCATTGAACATCTAGTTAGGAATTTTTTTTTATTATTTTCGTTCAGAATATATATCATCATTAAATGAAACATATTGCAGAGTCTTAAGATCAAGAAAAGTGAAAATATATCAAAATTTCATTATTACTTGGTAATGACAGGCTGGAAATTCGGAAAAAAATTTTCACTTACGAACGAAACGTTTTGGCATGTAACGGTATTTACAGAATGTAGTTCATACCTTTACCAATCAATGAAAAAAAAAACGGGCAGAAAAAAAAATGAAGCAATATGAAAACTATTCAATTAAACATTTTTTACACTTTTTTCATTCACGCTGATAACAATTCAACAACGCTACAAGAAATATTTTCAATACGTTATTCATAAATTTCGTACAATTTCGAACGTTTTCATACAAAAATTATTGAAATCCATAGATTTTCTGATGAGAAATAAGGATTGAAAAAAAAGTTGTCGACAAAAGTGAGGTTACTCTAAATTTGACAGTATAATAATTTAAAATATGATTTTCTCGACAATAACCAATTTTCAGACCAAAATACAAAATACGTATGTTTTAAAACTAGCTGACGTGACTGTTTAAAAAATTTGAGAGAAATCGGTGATTTGGTCACTGACGAACAAACTGATTTTAAAAATAATGACCCAACAATATATCGATAAATTTCAACGTGTATCAATTAAAATAACAATTACCATCAGTGATCAAGAAAATTAAAAATCAACGTAATACATATCGATGAAGGGTCGAAAAAATCCAGTTCCAGTTCATTAATATACTAGTTCGAAAAATTTAGATTCGGTGCTCCATTTCTTCAGAACGCAAATTTCCCCCCTGACCTACAAAAATACGTGCGCGGCATGGGTTTCACCGGCACGATGTTTGCGCGAGTGTACCCGACAAAAAGCAATCGATCGGAAGCGCGACTCGTTGTCGTACCCTTTTTTTTTTCATCTTTTACCCTTCCGCGGATTTGATCATGCATGAAAGTGCGGGTTGCGAGACGGTTTAATTTTCAAAACTTCATACGTCGGGACGAGTTTCGAGGCTGTCACTCGGATTTTCAGTTCCCGCGAAATGTTCGAGTTGGGTTCAATCAGTGTTGAATGCATTCGAGAATGTATATTGCCGTGTTCTCGATGTTCGCACAAGTAAAAATGTTTTCGAGTTTTTCTACAGCTTGTAGAACTTCGTCTCGAGTATCAAAGTATGTATGAGTAAATTTCGCAAAACTCTCCTCGTGATTTTTGCACTATTGGTTCTCGTATCATCCAAATATACTAGTTTTTTTTACTTTGGCTATTTTATTAAGATTCCGCAATTTTTCGATTACGATTCTTTTTTTTAACTTTCACTTTCGTTCTTCGATGAAATTTTTTATTCAAAATAATTTGTATCTGCGATTTTGAGTGGGAGGAATAATTTATTTTCTATGAATAAATTTTAAGTTGCTATAGATTAAAAAAATACATAGTTTTTATCGAAAATCTATTGATTTAACATTTACTATCATTTACTTAATTTTTGTAATTTATTGCATTTTCAAAAAGCTATGATAATTGAAATAAAAAAATTTTTGATGTTACGGTTTCTGGATTCCAAATTCATCGCAAAATGTGTAAGCACTTAAAAAATGTTAATTTTTATCAAAACATTGTAAATTTTAACAGTTGAGAAAATATATCTCTACACCAAAAAATCGTGACAACGACTTTAAAATTAAAAACATAATAATAATAAATACACCTCGCTGTTATCAACTAATTTATCCGAAATCAATTATTTTGAATTTCAAATATCATCAATTTTTTATGACGATTTCATTTATCAAATACTCTACTACTAAACGAAAATTGAAAGAAAAAATGTAAGGCACGAAAAAAAATTTTTAATTCCTGATGATGAAATCAATCGATAAGAAATAGAAATTTCTAGATCAGAAAAATTTGTAATCTTATCATTAAATTTAGGATGAGTGATTTAGAAAACTTCAAATATTGTGCATCAAAAAAAAACAAAAGGACTGCGTTTCTAAATTTGTGTTATTATATGAAAAAAACTCTTCATTATTATCATTCGATGTTTTAATTCATGAATGTTCGATTAAGATTCTTTTATCTGATTCAGAATTTAAAAATTGAGAAATTAAGAGGCAAAACAAAGTATTTAAGCAAGTTTAACTAATAAAAAATAATAATTTATTATTCAAAAAGATTTATGTTCTCGATATTTTGTACGAAGAATTTTGAACATTAAAGATTCTTTGTATTGTCAATGGTTAATTCACGTTAATATATAGAATTTTTATGCATTCTAAGAAATTTATGATTAAGGAAAATAGAATTTTTTCATGAAATTAAACAAAAAATTTTTTTTGATACAAATTTGTGACTTGGACAGTAAATTTGCAAAAATCATTCCTCCGACATCTATGTGAAAAAAAACTTTCTTTACATTGATTTTTACGAAAATCACAAAAAATATCAAAATCACATATTATTCAGATTTTGAAACTTCCATTTCATTAGTTAAATCTATACCTATAACTATTTTTACGTCTGTCATTTCTGGTCTTTTTTTATTGTTATTTTGTATTGAATTCATTGAAAAAAAAGAGCGTTACGAATTCATGAGATGAAATTCGGAATATAATTTATTTTTAATCATTCAGTAGAAATTTTTCAGTTTGTTGATATAAATTCACTCACTTTGTAATTTTTTAGCGATAGAGAATAAGTTTAATTAACTTAATAATTTTTGCAGTCGCACGTAGCGCGTACCTCTAAATTATTGATACATTATATAAAAACTCACATTTTATCAGTGTATATTTACTAACTGCAAAAGTCGATAGTAAAAGATCTAAAAAACATTATTTCTGAATGTCAACGCATGTTTATTTAAAATTTTATGTTTCCATTTTGAAGACATGAACACAGAAAAATATATTTAAATAATAAAAAACAGATTTTTCAATTCCTTTATCATGCATAATAATCAAGGCCTGAGAGATTACCATACATCACTGAGGAGCTAAAAAATTAATACATCAAAAACTACAATTTCTCCGTACTTATATGATTATAAAAACAAATTTCTCGACTTTGGATCCCCCAAAACGGTGTTTCATTTTGTAAAAGCGGACAAAAACATCAGCATATAGGATTAAATAATATTCTTAAATTTATATTCACAAATCAATCTCTAAAAAAAAGAGCCAGCATTTCAAAATCCTTATATACCTGGACTTAAAATCACTATTCATTTTTTCAGCCAATCGACATGACACAAAAAAAGTTTCTTCCTTTTTAAACAATAATTGTTCTTCTCGGTGCAGATTACGATAATTTAACGACATGATTGACGATCTGAAGATTCCGGAGAGCTCTTCGAATTACGCAATATTCGCCAGTCCGCCTCTAGTTTCCCAAATTTTCGTCAGCTCAGTGTGAGTCTTGGGAAAGCTCTGAATGAGTTGTATCAACATTAACGTAATAAACCCGAGCAAACATTAGGTAAAAGTGACGCGGTGGGATTTTGCATTCGCCCGGCATCACCTGGTGAATCGCGACTCCCGACTCACTCACTGACACAGCTGGCTGAATCCATATTTAATTTGCCAACACGGCGTGCGTGCATTCCAAACGCGGCCCGCTTTCTTGTCAAAGGCGCATTGATATTTAACTCCAAAGAGAGTCGTCCACATTTCGCATTCTCGTCTACCTGACAATAATTCCAAAGCCGCTGCTAATGCGCGCGCTGAGTGAAAAGGTCCCGACCTCGAGTTCTTGATATTTTAGCGGAGATCCGATATCGATCCCGGATTAATGTCTCTTTCCCCGGTAAACAGTTTTCCCGACTGACAGAATTCCAAACATCCAAAAGGGTGAAACGTCCTTTGGTGACAATTTAATTTTCGCTAAACGTAATTCCGCCAAAAATTTTTTCAAATCAAAAAGTATAAGGACCCAAAACCGTGACCAATTTATAGATTTCCTCTGGCAAACATCACTCGCCGGATCACGATGAAAACGTCAATTTAACGTTTCAACAGCACGAAATCGTTCGAATTCTCGTTTCCCCAAAAATTTCGCATTTTGTCGAAGCAGTTTCGGAATAAAAAAAAAAAGAGTGAATTATGCAACGCTCATTGGCCATCGGCCAAACGTTTCCCCGGCCAGTTCCACCCTTCGACTCTATATTATAGACTATCGGCGTACTATAGATTTTTCACGGACGTTTTTCTGTCGCGTTTCATTTGTGCGAACTTGTGATAAGTGGTTTCCCCCCTCGCAGTTTACCTTCGCTCTCTATACTTCAGCAAAGTCCGACGCGAACGGTTTTTCATCGGCATCGGGCTTCAACTCATTTCGTGCAAACAATCGATGATGGGAGTGATAAAATAGTGGTGTAAAGCAATCGAGGCATCGCATGTATGCCACGAATTTACATGTTAATCAAAGTTGCATTCAACGAGTAATCGCGCGAAGTGCACTTTTTTCACACATCGCCATTACGACCTGATGGCGATGGAAAATGGAGGCAATAGTAGCAAGTAACTATTGATGATAGTGTCAAGTATCGATAAAACCGGTTATACTATCAATGTTCTCGATTACACTATTGTTAGATAGTTTTTAACATTAGTATTATCTTTTAAAATCTATTACAAGATCTCTTTAATCAATTTATTCATCAAAATCATCGATTTTACTATCGACAGTAAAAAAAATAAAGTGAGAAAATTTGTATTAAGAAACAAAAAAATGACTTTGAATTATTGGGATATCGATTATTTAGAAGTTTTCTCTTATCAAATTTTTCGTGCCGATTATTTTCATCGAATGTACTGCTAAATACCTCAAAGTCATAAAAAACGGCCAGAAATAGAAGAATGAAAAATAATTCTAGATACAGACTCAGTAAGTTAAAAATATGAATTTTAAAATCGGAAAAATTTGTGATCATTTTGGGTGAACAATCGACATTAGATGACAGTCGATGATCAATCAAAATTTTTGATACATGTCAACACAAATTCACACGCTTTATTCATCATTTTCTCTAGTAATATCAAATCAATAGGTTTTTTAAAATATAAATTTGTGAACTATACATTTTTAATTAAAAAATGTTTCCATTTGATTTTTATATCGTTTGAGAACAAATTTGCTATTTTTGAAAGATTTGTACACTCTCAAAAATTTTTCTATTAAATTTAAGAGACTGTCTTAGAAACAGATTTCCCATACTCTCTATTAAATTTTCTATTTAAGTTATGAACGCAATTATTCAAAAAATAGACACTGTTTATGAAAATTATAAACCTTCTTTGAAATCGAAGCATTTATTATAGGGGAGAAGTGTCGGTTGTGGGCACCCTTTCGTTTTTGGCTTATAACTTTTGAACAAGTGCACATTTTGCGGAAATGTGGGTATCTATGGAAAGCTAAAAACCTTACCTAACTACTTATGGATAAACTAAATTAATCCTATCAAGCAGAAAAATTTTTTTTGCGATTCGGTAAAGTAGTCATTTTTGGTCGAAATTTTTGTTCTGTTCGGTTTTGAGCACCCTCGGAAAATCTGTGCCAAATGGAAGGATGCGAAGAAAATCTACCATGAATATGAAGGAAATCTACCATGAATGTAAAGAAAAACAAAATTTATGAATTTCAAAGACCTTCATTGGCATAATTTATGGTCTGTTCGCATGTGAAGTATCTGGCGCGCATGCAAACACAAATATAGGAGAAATCAGCACCGTGATCTTCATTGGCCATTTGATGGTTAATTAGTAAATAAAATCTATGGAAATTCGTGTTAATATCATTTTCAAACAAGTTTCACTTAAACAAAAGGTTTTCAATAACCATTTTACTGTGGGTGCCCACAACCAAATTTTGCAGTCATCTCGATAAGTGGCGAACAAATTTTTGGTGTCAATATGTTAGTGGCAATCGATGGAAAATCACAAAGTCCAAGAAATTTACTAAATAAATATGTATTGCACTCATATTCTCGATTGATTTACTTCGATTTATTACACTATAAAAACGGTTTAAGAGTTTTTTTGTGGTTTTTTTCAAGCATAGATATGTACATTTGTTCGCAACACAAAGCAGAAGCGTCTATTCACTTTAGTATTTAGCACAAAAAGAACGTACTACTGTTATACACAATTGACATTTGTCAAAAAAACCTAGCCTGCTTTCTGTCAAAAGATACCCAGGGGTGCCCACAACCGAACCATGCCCACAACCGACACTTCTCCCCTACATAAGGCAGACATTAAAATCATTTTACTTTTAAATGATTCTTCATTGAAAATGTGTATTCAAACTTTTTTAAATTCTGGTGGATTTCGACATAATAATTTTCTTTCGAGCAGATTTTCCTTAATTTATCAACAGCTATTTGATTGAAGCAAAAAATTCATATTGCATGGAATATAAATTGTACAACAAAAATTATGTTGTATATTTGATAATATGCAAAAGATATTTTAAAATATTCAAACATGTAGTGTCTTAAAATAAAATTAATAATGATAAAAAATATTGAAATTAATATATCTCATATGAAAACAATAAATTTGACATAAATTTCTTTGAAATCCTTTTCATATACGTGTCCGTGAAATTTCAAACACGATTTTAAGAAAAAGTCTATAAAAGATGTTTGAAATTTCAAATTTTTTTTGACAGTGTACATTTTGCAGCGAAGTTTCAATCGATATTTTTTACATAATAAGGAAACAAATTTTTTTCCCAATTGTAACGGCCTTAAAATGCAGTAAATTCTGTTTATTGATGCCGATTCAGCATTAATTCTGATGAAAAAAATTCGAAATTTTGAAAATTTCTTATCCAAAACATCGAGATCACAAATCTTGTTTCATACGAAATTTTTTATGAATCGGTTAAATCTATCTATAACTGCTTTTCATTCGTTCACTTCTCAATTTTTTCGTTTTATCTATTACTTTGCAGTGAATTCGATTCAAAAATTATCACCAAAAATTTCTGACTTTACGGAAAACAATGCATAATAATGACAAAAAATTTCTTAATTTATAAAAAAAAATTCATAAAAATGCAGTCAGTTTGTTTTTTCCATGCAAAATATTGACAATTTTCTAAATTTCTCATTTAAAATGCAAAAATCACACATTTTTGTGCTCTTGAAATTTGTATATCTCATTGATTAAATCCATAATTTAATGAGTTTTAACAATTTTTTCTTGTCTTTTTTTACTTTTATGTTGAGTCAATCTTTCAAAAAATCATCACAATCGACTCTTCAGATCTGAAATTCAAAAAAATTAATTTTCATTTAGACTATTACAGTAAGGTGTATTTTTTATTAAATAGTCTGAGTCACAACTTTTTATCCGAACATACGTTTTTTTATTGTGTAGTTTCCGATCGCTGAATCAAAACTTTGAAATTATTCAGTTATGTACACATATTGCGATCAAATTGTAAAATTTGATTCCAGAATTCCAGAAATTGTAAAATTTGACATTCTCTTTTTTGCAAGCATAGCTTTCAAAAAATGCGAATTTCGTTTTTTGAAACAAACTCACCATATGCAACACTCTTGAACAGAAGTTTTACCAACCATCATCGAAGAATTACACAATGTAAAATACTGCATAGTTGATTCCATATTCACTAGTCAAATTTTTTTGATAGTGTATATGTCAATATTATTGTGTAAGTCCTAATTCACAAAATACAATTTTTCAATATTACCACGTTTTTCAATATAATAATCGATTAATAATTGGATTTTCCGTACATTCGATCCAGTATCTAACACTTTCTTAACAAATTTCAATTTTCGATAAAAAAAATGATTGATCTCATTTCTATACATCTTGTTTTTTATAGAAATACATTAATTGTCCCCTTCACACTTCTCAGAAGTAAAATATCTAGTACAAAATATTTTTCATTTTCCTTTTTATCAACACAATATGAGCACAAGTGTAATTTATCTCGTGATGTTTAATTATAACAACTCACATTGTCGATAACAATAGTTCAATCTATCATCAAGACATTTGAATTTGCAAAATCCGAGTAAAAGCCACCATCAGGAAATTAATCACTCGCGTATTATACTAAAAGGTCAACACCGGACGCAAAGTGGTATAAATGAGGAGCGTTCGCCTCTCATCACAACTTGGCGCCCGATATCATCAGCATACTTGGTGTAGCGCTAAATTGCAAAGCGATTCTTGAAAGAACTTTCATTTTTACGAGCCCGGAACTATCACTCCTTCAAGAAATTTCCGACTTTGAGAAGAAAATTCGCGTTTTCTTGAATTAAAACATTTCTCAACCTGACGAAATTCATCTGAATTTAATTCGAATTCATACAATCTCCTGGATAATTCCAAAATAATTTGGCTCCGTTAAGTGACCTTTGACTTATTTTAGGCTTTAAAAAAATTTTAAAAACTCAGCATAAATGCTCATGTTCTGATACAAAGCAAATGTTGCAAACCTAACTGTAGCTCATTATTACATTGAAATTTCAAATTGGTTGGTATATTTTCACTGAAATAGTGAGTTTTGAACGAATCAATGTACAATGCGCGAAAAACTATAGATTTTGTCGAAGTTCATTATAGAAATGCGTATATAATTGTAACTCATCAATACGTAAAATAATTAGATTCGAAAATAAAATTGCAGCAGCTGAAATTCCAGAACTTAGTTTTCCTGGATTTAACAATAAAATGTATTGTTTAATACTAGAATGAGGTCGATATAATTTATGAATGTCATATGTATAAAGAAACAAATTATCTCTCTCTTCGTTTATATTTATATTTATAATGCTCTATTTATCAATTGCAAAGTACTTTAAAATGACAAGTGTTATTTGACACACTTGAGAATATTATTGATGTTTAATAATTGTCACATGTAAAAGAAAATTAGTATCTTTTTCTCTGCGCTTTCACTTATTTTTATACTTATATTTATGAGTCGGATAAATTATTTGTGAAGAATCTATTTGTGTACTCATCTATGGATTGAAATTAAGGAATTTTTTTTTATTGGTAAAGTGAATAGAATAAATATTTTACGAGTTTTTGGTAATGATTTAATGTTTGCCGAATATTTATATTTCTTGTAAATATACCTACTTAGAAATATTCTTACGTGTTTGAAATAATTTCTAAAGATGAATCTCTGTTATATTTTTTACGGACCTTGTACGTTTTACAATTTTGAATATAATTACATTGCTTGATTTCCCACAGTTTTAAAAAAATGCTTTAGATGTATTTCAAGCAATTTAATAAGTCTTCTAAAAACTTTTACGTTTTGATGCATGATATAAAATTCAGGTTTGAAATAAAATTATTTCTCAAACTAATTACACTTGGATATTAGTTTTGAAAATTTTTGGAGGATTTTTAACTATTCTAGAAATAATCTGGAACTTCGAATGAAATCATCCAAAATCACAATTAGTTGACCACTTCAGATTATTCAAAATAATCAGTAGTTTTTCAAAATCGGTTTAGAGATTTAAAAATTAAAATATTTTAAGACATTTTTTGAGAAAATTAATTGAAAGCGTGGAGAATATCGAAAACATCAAACAATATTACTCAAACTTCCTTTGAAACACCGTATTTTCTTAAATTTGTTAAAAACTCGAAAAATTACATTAATTAAGCAGAAATTTTCTTTTTTTTATAACCTTCGGAACTTTACTGATAATCACGAATCACTAGATTCTCAGTTTACAAATTCCATGATTGGGAAGAATAATTTTTTTAGAATTACAGTAAGAAGAATATATGTTAGTCACAAATAAGTATAAAAAAATATTTATTTGGTATAAAGAAATTTTTGGTTGCTCTAAACAAGTTTATCACATAGAAAATTACATACATTAGCTTAAGGGGTTATATACACTTGTTCTCGAGGAAAAAACATGCTTTTCGAAGATTTTTTTTTTTTGGAAAACAAAACAATAATTTTTTTTTTTTTTAATTGTTGCCTATTTATTTATCAATGTCACAATGTATTTTAGAAATTTTTTCAGAATGAAATCTTCGTAATTAGGTGCACTACAGCAATTGTGCCAAAATCCGATGTTTTTTCGCGGTGAGCACAGTTTTTCGAAAACCTTATCTGAACAGTCTGACTTTGAGAAGCTTGTTTATAATTATAATAGCCTCTGCGTGAACGAAGGATCCTCGATTTTAGACAAAATTTTTTTTTTCTTGCTGCAAAAACCGAAAGCTTAGACGTTGAAAAATCAAAAGTTTTAGGAAAATGACCACTATTTTCGTATAAATAATAATTCAGCGAAATTCTTCGTTCACGCAGAGCGTAACGGTATAAACTAGAGGTTTTATTTGTTTTTTATATTACAGATGAACAATTCCTTATTTATCATGCTCACTGCGCACGGTGTCAGAAAAATTGCGCATTGGCACAATGGTCGCTACGACCTTCATTACGAAAATTGTTTTCTGAAAAAATTCTTAAAAGACTTTGTGACATAAATGCATGAATAGGCTTTGAGTTTAAAAAAAATTGTTTTTTTTTCACGATTTTTCTACAAAAAAATCGTGAAAATATCCTCTATTTCTCGAGCGCAAGTGTATATAACCCCTTAACGCTATTGTTTATTTATTGACTTAATTTACCTTGTTCAGAACAAATTATTATTTATTCCGCTATATCTAACTATAAATTTATTTGAGAGAAACCTCTCATAGTTAGAAGTCAGTTTCCAAGACCGAAATGAATTTTCATTTGATTCAAAATTTTCTTTTTCGGTGCAGAAGTTTTTAAAGAATCTTTTTCTTATCTCTATAAAACTTTTGAGAACTCCTTAATTTTAAAGTCAACTATCAAAGTTACACGAACATTCCCTGAAATTTTCAAAAATACCACACGAACATCGTGATACAATTTTTAATTTTTAATTCCGCATGATGCTCACAACTTTGAAAAAATATATAAAAAATTTTCAAAGTACATTAAAAGTTTGAACACAGTCAAATTGTTTTATTTAAATTTAAGAATTGCTTATCAAGTTATACAAAAAAATCAAAACACCCCAAAAATTTTCTTAATACAGCTAGTCTTCGTAATCTCGAATTTTTGTCATCATGGTATCAAATGCCGAATTTTGTAGTAATGTTTATATGATCCGTCAAATTGTTTTTCCATACAAAGATGATAAAAACGATCAACTATATCATTTTATTTTATCACAATTTCTTCAAGCTTTCGGCTAATGTCAAAATTAAAAGTTTCAACGTTTTAAAATTAGCAAATATTTCTGAAATCATTTTGAGATAGTTCTCATAGATTTACTACTGAATTTAAAGAACTTGATGAAAATATATGAATTTCCCATAATCTTTCGTAAAATCCTCATATCAGTAGTGAATAAAACGATTGGGAAATTGTATCTTTTATGGTTTCCAAGAATGTCGATAAAATATACACGAGTTTTGAGTATTCAAAATGGAAAAGGACCTTTAGTGCACGAACCCATAAGCGTACAGAGACTTGCTTCGAGCCATAAACTTTTATTTTATTCGTATTCAAATTCCCAGTCTGAGTGCCCTCGAGGCACAGTGAGAAACGCGCACGAAACTCGAAAGCCAGAGCGTTTCAAAGGTTTCAAAGGTTCGAACGAAAAAATCCCTTTCGCACCTGGCTGCATATCTTAGGCGAAGATACTTCGCCGCGAAACGTGTTTTACTTCTACTTTCGTTGCCAAGAGCTACTCTCATTTTCCTCTAATTTGGCCCGATTAGGCTAACACGTTTTGCTCGAAATAATAACGTCGTACAGTATTTCACAGCAAAACCGGATTTCCATGCATGTTCCCCGTCGGGAAATCATCCATGAATAAGGTAAATAGCACTAATTCCAGGTGATTTATTTTTCGGGCGCCTTGAAAAATGTTTGTTTGGTTTACGATCGTGTAATTGGGGTCGATTATGAATGATGATATGATTGTTTGAAAATAATCAGATTCACGCGAATTTCGATAAATGGCATTTTGAATTATTAGAGGCTGTAGAATATTTATTTCATTCGATTCAAAATTCATTTAAACGTTAAGTTCTTTTTATAGACAGATAAAGAAAATTAAAAAGTGTCACCAGGTACATTATATATCTACTAAATATAATTATTTCTATTTCAACAACTAATTTACGATCTTGATAGAAAGGAAATAACGAAAAATGTTGACAGAATCGTATAGATTTAGCATCATCCTAAATATACCTGGATTTCGTCAATAATTAGTAGGTACATTCACCTCATCAGTTTCTTATTTGGAACACGGTTCTTGCATGACGATAATTGGGTTATAGAAGGATCAATAACTGACAAACTGAGAACCAGAAATTGAATTATCGAACAGTCGAATATTTGTCTTTTTCCGCCGACATATCGTGAAAGCTCTCGTCTGTGTTTCACTCCATTTTTCACGAGTCTGATGGAAAAACCGACATAATTTTTCAGAGATGCAAATTTTCGAATAATGTTTGGGGAAAAAATATATGTTCGTTCGTTTGGAGTTCGAAGTAGAGCCAATTTCAGCTCGTTATTTTCCCTTGTCAAAAACCCTGGTCACTTCCACTTGTGCTTTTTTTCCCTAAAAAATCTTTGTTGTCCCATTAGAGATCAGAATTCGATGTTTCACTATCAATTCGTTTGATTGGAAAATTTTTTTTATGGACAAGGTAGTAGGTATATGCTAAAAGTTCTTGAATTCACAATAATGAAATTGATTGAATATCGTCTTTTTCTCCTTCAATGTATTATATTCCACATTATATAATTAAAAAATGTTTGAAAACAAATGCGAACCAGTAACGATAACGATTCTCATATAAATTAGACTTTAGTGAAAACTCGTATTATCTAGAGCGAGCATAATTGCGCATTGCGAAAATAATTACGCTGCATTCTACCTGCTTTTTTCCTATATCCTTTTTTCAACTCTTCAAAGTTTTGTATACACACTGTTTTATGAATACAAGATGAATTTTTTTTCAATTTCATAAAGATATCAAAAATGATATATTCATCATGCCATTGTTCTAAGGTTTCTCTGTCTTCAGTTTCGCACTTTGAAGGATTCCTTGAATATGAAGCCGTGAATTCTTAGTTGGAGAACTTTCATTATGATGGTGTCATTATTCCATGAATTTTCTCTCACTAAAACTTCACGTTTCTAGTAGGTCAGCAAAATTCTTTTGAAATGTATTAAAAAATAAATATATCAGTTAATATCAAAATAAATATTCCGATAAAGTTACAAATAAATTGTGTAAAATACTTGTATTCTCAGAATTTTTGAGAAAAAGTACACATTTGTAACCAAAATTTCGAGGGCCAAAAAAACGCCGAAAATTCAATAATAAATAATGTGCTGACAATAGTTTCAAACAGTATTATTAAGGAATAGAACGATTTTTATAACGTGCAGAACGAGTTTTCGCAAAATGAAGTACATACCCATTTCCACGCTCAAAAGTTTTCAAAGTTGGTTATAATTAGCATAATTACAACATGGCCTGTCTCAATTAACTTTGGGCACAATTGGACAAATGGCCTTTGAAGTACGATTTCGTTTCAACGACTGAAATTTGATTAATCGCTAATTGCTTATTTACCTCTCTCACGTGTACTTGCAATCATTTGTACTGCGCCATCTCTAATTGAATTCAATTGTTCTAGCAACATTCTCCTGTAATTTTATCACCAATAGCAGCTGCACGTGAAAACACACGCTTTTGATTACGCCGAACATTAATTTGCATGTCAATTTCTTCACGTGACGAGGAAAACATACATAAATTATTTATTGGAAATTGTTATTGTGCAATAAATGTCATTCTTTGATGAAAGAATCACGAGTTGCAACATCCGAAAACTGTCATGTTGTTTGAGAAAGGAATATAATTAGTCAAATTTCGTTTTTTTTTCAATAGTTTTATGATTATCAAGGTGTTGATAAAAATTTAAGAATGGGGATATTAAAATTTAACTTTGAAATTTTTGGAATAATGAACCTTATACAAAACTGACACGATTACGAACATGTCTGAGAATTATACATAATATCTATTTATTGATTTTGAACTGTGAAAATTTGCCCTTCAATTTATGAATTTCGAAATTCATGACAAATTTATGATAAAAAAATATACGATAAACTCTCATTATCAGAATCTCGTGTGTGAAAATGTTCCAAGATTTCAATAATCTTCTAATGAGAAAATGGTGCTAATTGCTCTTGCTTTTGAAACAAATACATCATACAAAATTTTGGCTAGAAAATTGAAAAGATTGTACCAAAAATTTATATGAATCCTGTTTTTCATCCCTTCACAAAGAATTCTTAAAATGCTTCGAAATTTGGGGTGACGATTAAAAATTCTTGAAAAATTCATCAGCTATAAAAGAAAATCAATTTTGAAATCAAAACGAAATTCACGCCGTAAATTTTATAAACTGAAAAATCGAGAATATATTGAATTCTGAATTTATGCAGGTGTCACTCAAAATATAAAACCTAAAAATCAATAATTTTATTATCTAATTCCGAATATCTTGAGAGTTTCTGAAGGAATACAATTTTATTTTTCTATATTTAAAAGATTTCAACATATCGTGTGATTCAGTCAATAACCTGAGTAATGGAACTTTCCGCATAAGTCATTCCCCAAAGTTGGAAATACATACTTCTCATTAAAAATGAATGCTCGGAAATGGAGTGACAGCAAAGTCAGAAATAATTGACCAAGATATTTATTCCGGAAATTCGATTTGATATCTAAACGGAGTATATTTTCAGCTGCTTAAAAGCAGTAAGTAGATTTCGAAAAATGTAACCAATTTTATTGCTACGTACATTCAGATCGAGAAAAATTTTTGTTAATCATTAAAAATCTCAAAACTTTTCAGTTAACGAAATCAAATTTTCGTGAAAAAATGCTCTTGGAATTCTACGACTTAAAAATTGAAGTTCGTTATTACTATTTATGAATTTGGATATCAGAATTTACAATGTTTTAAACATTTTTATGAGGCACTATTTTAAATTTGTGAAAATCTACAGAAAAATTTTTCTAAAACCAAAAAAAAATTTTTGGTCTTCAACTATTATGATAAACGAATTTTTCAATATTCAGGATGTAAAACATCTCATTTTATAATTTATATGCACTTTTCAATGTTTTGCGCCTTCAAAGTTTACAAAAGAGAAACAATGCATATGAAATTTTGTCTATACGATCGTAATCCACATTTTAAAATCCACGAATATTTGCAAACCTTATTATTTAAAATGTTATAAACTCGGTTCATTACCCTGATAAGAAATCGAACATAGTTGAAAGTTTAAAAATTTTTCAATTTTTCACCCAAAACTCGCATTTTTACTATTCTATTGCTCTACTCAATACATGTTTTGATTCTTTGATTTTCATGCATGAATTTTTGAGTTCTCAGGAAGATCAGCGTCAAAATGCAGGTTTGTATTTTCTACACTAATAGTACAGTAATAGAAACTTTAATTTTAAAAAAGGAATTTCGAAATATGTGACCTTCAGTGCTTTATACAACTTGAATCTTAAGAAAGCGAAATCTTTGAATTTAGATACACATTCTCAAAAATCCTTAACATAACGGAAAAAAGAGAAAAATTTTCGAATTTCTTAACAAATATTTCACTCTTTATAATTTCTTAAAATAATTAAAGTAATCTTGAACATTTCAAAAGTAGAATATTCAGAAATTATTTATTCAAAATTATTAATAACGGTTTTCGAATGTTAGGTGGAGACAAATCAAGTTTTGGAAAAAAAACAAACATTATTTTTAAAAATTCTCCAGAAAATTGAAAAAAAATTGTACATAAGTATTAAATTTTGGAAGGTCTATGACAATTTAAATTATAATCAAGTTTTAAATTAGTATCTGAAAAGGTTACACGGTAGTGAATGATTCTTAAATATTACCAAACACTCCCAAAAACATGCCTTAAAATATTATTAAATTCAAAAATGTTGAACAATTTTTCGGAAACTATAAAAAAACAGAAAAATCTTGGCAAACTTTCAATAATTCTTTGAATATTACATATTTATAGTTAATTTTTTAAATATCATCTGTAGCGATTTTTTCGATTTTAACAAAAAAATATTCAGATAAAATGAAGATACAAAATTAGCAGAAACTTTTTTTCAAATACACTGAGAATTTCCCGCTATGAATCAAAGCACAACAAATTTCGTAGCATCGATTCGTGAATTTAGTATCTGACACGTATATGCATATATGTATGTTTGAAAATATATATGTATTATAGACATAATGTACACGAGAACACGGCGCCGCTGCAGAGACCACGTGACCGAAGCACGTGCGTTCACCTCCGAGCGAGACGAGTGTTCCCGACCTCTCATTGTTTTCGCTTCCACTTTCAAGCGCAAGAAATCGACGTTAAATACAAATCTGGCTCGATTCGGAGCCTGGAAATTCAAAAGCCGCAAAGTGCCATTTCGTTTAGGTCCATTACTTCGTCTCATTAAGTCAGGAAAAAATTTACAGAGACGTAGAAACGTTCTTTTCAATTGCAAGCCTATTGCAAAAAGAAAAATTGAATTCAAGTTCGCAAATTGTCACATTTCTTACGTTCCTTTGACATTATTTATATTCTTGACAAATTATCTATAGTGAAAAGAATGTATAATTCAATAATATTTTAATAATAAAAAGTTTTTCAATTTTTGAAAATCAAGACAGTGCATATATTTTTTGAAATTCAAACAGTTAAAAATGTGGAGAATCTCTACCACTTTAGAAAAACAATTCAAAAGTCAGAGACTGTCAAAAAGAGTTTTCAAACCCACAAAATCCAAAACTATATTAATTACAAATTTCTTTATTATTACATAACAAATAGTACAATTTTTACTCTTCAAAATTCGTTGAATATTTAGGAAAAAGCTCGTACAATCTCAAACATTCACAGAAGTAAAAATTATGGTAGTTTTCTACAAATATTCAACTGTGAACCTCTTCAGAAATTTCGTAGAATCAATTCCGTCTTTATTTGTTAAGTAATTGATAATAGATATTCAGAAATCAATCGGGATTATAAAAAATTTTAAGTACCAATCGTTCCTGAAAAATCTTTATTACCAATAATATTTTCCAAACGTTTATAAATTTTTCTAAACGCTTACAAATGAAGTAAAATTCTATAAACATGTACAAACTTATTTAGACATTCAAACTCATAAAAATTAAAAAAAAAAAAAAAAAAAAAAACAACAATCTCTTTTTAAAAATTTTTCAAAAATATATCATAACAATTAAAATTCATATAAAAAATCAGTGAATTTCACATATTTTCTTTCGAAAATTTTTTAGAGTTAAATGTGCCTGAAGTTCCAAACGTTTAAAATTGAACGAAAAAAATTTAAAAGGTAACACAGGGGGAAAAAATTCTCTGGCTGCTTTTGAACACTTTTTGATCGTAACAACAAACATGATGCTCCCTAAAAAAATATTAGTCACACTTTCTGTCATAATAAAAAATCAAAAAATTCACATATTTTTCATTTTCGTTCAATTTTAAATATTTGGAACTTTAGGTACATAGAGTAAAAAGGTGTGCCTTGAAACTTCCAAAAAATCCTTCAGAACACAACTATGATGAAAAATTCTTTAAAATTGGAAGAAAAATATATCGAAAAAGTCCAAATATAAACAATACAAATACCGTGCAATCTAATTCGCAAACTTCTCACGTCTTCATTAAGACAACCACGAAAGCCCAAAAACATTGAAAAAATCTTTCCCTAGCAAGAGCTTCGAACAAACAAAAATATATTTATCACACAGAGTCAAAACAATGACTGCTTATCTCGCAAAATGATCTCCAATGATATTTCAAACGACCTATAAGGAGCGCCTTTCACTCGCGCCTCTCTGGACCGGCAAAGAAAAATAGTTGTAACACGTGAAAGAAAATTTATTCTTCAGTTTCGAACAATCAAGTTCATGATACAAGTTTCGAAATAAATTTGTAAAATATCTACACCCATTTGCTATCATTGGTTCCCGTGGGAATTTGGCATTTTGAGTTGCAGCGCGAAGGGAAATTTTTTTCGAAATAGGGGTAAAATATAATGGGAAACATTATCCTGAAAGCGTTTGTTTAAAAGGATAATAAAGTTTATAATGTTCTCAGGTTATTTAAATTCCTCGTATTTCTAATTGATGATGAGAATTTTTCAGTACCCTGTGAAAACTGCGAATAGTTAAGTATTTTATAATCCTTCAATTGTTGAATGAACAAAGATTTAAAGATATTTTTAAGGTCTTTTCATATATTCATGTAGTAAAATAATGAAAAGGAAATTAAGAATGTTTATGGAATAAATGTGGAGTTTCAAAATAGCTGTAAACCAAATATTATCATGTTTGGTAACCTACTGTGGAGTATGTTATTTACACTCAAAAACCATTGAAAACCTGTAACAATGTACTTACTAAATTAAGGTATTTATATGTCAACAATTTATCAAACTGCACAAAAATATATGAAAATACTCGGAAATGAGAAAATAGTTATAATTATGATGAGCGACATTTCGGAACGTCCTGAAATTTTACAAACACTAGAAAAACTTTTTTCTCAAACAATAAAAAAATCCAGACGATTTCAATTCGTAAAATTGATCAATTCTTGAAAATACTTAACAGTTTTTAAAAAATGACATTATTAGACGTGGTCGAAATAATCGAAAAAAGTCTCGAGAGTTATAATAATTATCGATGACAAAGAAAATTATACGTTGTAATTATCCTTAAAAATAGAAAAAAGTTCATCAAGATTTTCGTCAATAATGTACGAGCCCTGCAGACACTATTCATTATATTTTCAACAAACTTATACAAAATTCATCGAAATTTTCTAAGATTACGAAAAATCTTCGATAATCGAGAAAGAATATTACGTATTGAGTAAAAGAGTGAATAAAGTTCTCTTACTTTATGTCAATATTTTGGCCAACGTCAAACCAGTTGAAATTATTTTTTATTTTTTTCCAAGCACTTTCTTTGAGTTTTAATAACGATATTGATAATGATTGATTTGAATATTTTACTCCATGTGACTTTTGGGATAGCATGAATATCAAAATATCTTATTACGAAAATGTCAATCACTTTTGAACAGGAACCAATAAATTTATTTGAAATGTTAGACAAAATATTTACATGAGATACGAGAATGTTACTGGATACGAACTTATAGTTATCGATTACAGCGATGGACTAGTGAGTAATTTCCTATCAATGTTTGACTTTATTCGAAATTTCTTTCTCTAACCAAAATCCTTCAAACGCTAAAAATAGCTATAAAAACATTACGAAAAATCCTGGGAAATACGAAAAACTTAAAAAACGACAAAAAACTCTTCCGACGTGGCAGGAAAATGTGTAAAATAATGATTGTCTAGGAAATGATAAAAACTTGACAAAAAACTTTTAAAAATTAGGTGGAGTTCCATTTTTTGGAAAATCACTGGGAATGTGAAAATTTATGTTTCGTAATAAATAGCCGATTTTTTAATAAAGTTTCCGAGTACCTACTCACAGTTTTCATTAGTTTTTTAATTGATGAGAATTTTCGAGTTTCAAAGGTTTTCTGAAACTTTCATTCCTTGGATAACGTAAAAATTTTCTGAACAAACTTTTTTTAGGAATTTTTCCGCAATTATGGATCGATTTTCTGCTTCGTCTCAGAAACTTTACCAAGAGTGGAAATCAGTTACTCAACATTACTGTATCGGATTTTTTAGAGACCAGGTAAACATTTCTTAAAAACGATGAAAATAAAATAAAACAGAAAGTTTTCGAAAGCTCGAAAAAGTGTCAGCAACATCGTTGAAAATCTTTGAAAATTTCTATAAAATGATAGAAAGGTGCGAAATTCTTTCGAAACTTTTGAATAACATTTGGTTTTATGCATTAAGAGTAAAAAACGATCAGAAATGAAGGAAATTCTAGTTCTTTTCTAATAACCGAAAACATCGAAAATTCCAATGGTTTAAATTTAACAATACTTGAGTATGTAAATTTAATAAAAACCAGGAGTGTTACCTCATTTTTCATCATTTTCAAAATTTTAAACGATTCTCGAGAAATCCATTAACTAGTAACAATTCTCAAATAACCCAAATTGTGAAAATTTTCCGAAAGAAAAAAGTCTCGTTAATCATAGATATGCAGAAAGCTCTGAAAATCAAATTATTAATGAGAACCTAATCAAAATTTCTCAAAGTTCTCATCAATTTCATAACAATTCAACAGACAGTTATTTGACGAGCCTTCTTCAAAAATTAACAAAAATCTAATCGATGTTTAATTCTTGTTTTAAATTAAAATTCAAGACTTGAATAACTGATTAGTTTGATTTAGATGTAATGATGAAATTTGAAAACCTGAACCTCTAGAAATTTATTATTACAGGCCTGTGCGGACGAGAATGGGGGGGGGGGGGTTTGGAGGTTAAAACCTACCACCCCACGTGATCTTTCAAACGATTTCGATTAAAAGCTTCTATTATTGGTTTTTACGTTTTGTAATAAATTTTGATATCTTGCATTGCATGATATTTTTCAGAAAACAGCGTCTGAATAGATTTTTATTTCTTTTGGGTATTTTTCGTAAATATCTTCTACGATTTGAAAGATTTTTCAGTATTTCTGAAACTATTCGTATTTTTCAAGATCTATAAAATGTTACAGCATTTTCGAGTATTTTTATATAAATCCTAGCATTTTCATTTAAATTGTTATAGATTCCGAGAATTTCGAGCTGTTCAATTTGCAGTTTATTGAATGTAAGTGTTCGAAGGATTTTTCAGAAAACAATGTCTCAGTAGATATTTATTTCTTCTCGTATTTTTCGCATTTCTTCAGATTTTCTACGGTTTGAAGGATTGTTCAGTATTTCTGGAACTATTCGTATTTTTTAAGATGCATAAAATGTTGCAGGATGTTTTAGTATTTTTATATACTTTAAGCATTTTGAGATAAATTTTTAAACATGGATTTCGAGAATTTTGAGCTCTAAAAGGTGAAGTTCAAAAATTTTTCATGTTCCAAAAGAATTTTTCAGAAAACAGGTGTCTCAATAGATTCATATTTCTTTCAGTATCTTTCTTATTTCATCAGTTTTTCTACAACTTGAAGGATAATTCAGTTTTCTTGTATATTTCTGTATAAATTTCTGGAATTCGATGCTCTAGTTTTGAAAATGGTACAGATTTTTAGTATCCCATAGATATACTTGTATTTTTCTAAACATGTATTTTCTTTTTGTATTTACTAGAATTTATAAACTGTTGTAAAATTTTAAGGTTTTTTCAAAGATATCTCGTTGAATTTCAAAAACTAGATTTCCTAGAATTGAAAGTTTGAAATATTTGCAGTATTTTGATCGATTTCGCAGAAAACAGTTTCTCTGTAGATTTACAGTCCCCTCAATATTTTTTGGATTCTCAACAGATTTTTGAAGTTTGAATATTTCTAGTACTTTTATTGTTTCCTATACACGTATATTATTAGCATTCATTGCTCGAGAAATCTGAGTTTTTTGATTCTGGAATTACAAATATTTTTTAATATAACTTTTAAAAATAAATAAATAATATGTAGTATCTAGTATTTTTCGTATTTCATTTTTTTCTGTATTCATAAAATTACGTAAGGTTTTCTAGCGTAATCTATAGATTTTAGGGATCCTGCCATAGATTTTCAGAAGTAAGGTTTCCAGTATTTTCATGTATTTATATTCAGATTTCTAAGATTTATTGCCAAAAATGTGGAAATTTCTAATAAAAAGTGAAAAAGCATACTCTGTCGATATTTGTACATAAATTACTAATATATCACTCTGTTTCATAAGTACAATTATAAAATTATAAAATTTTCATCTGAAAATAAGGAAGTTCGAAAATAACTTATATCTTAGTTTCAAAAAATTTCTTAAAAAGTTACAAATCGTTCTAAAAACTTAATGAGACGGATGTGAAATGAATAATATGACTTTCGTTACTAGTTACCAAAAAAAAAGGAACTCGTTCCTGTTATCGTTACTTGTTAATTAATGTAACGCGTTATGTTATCGATACACTAACAAATGTAACGTTATTAGATATTATAATTTCAGTTGACTTATTGTATTTGCATTGCAGTCACTGCAAGCCTCTTAAAAAAAAAGTTAGGAAAGGGCCATAATTCCACAATTTGCTGATATTTTTTTCATTAAATAATGTTTGTATATTGAAGTTGACAATATTCTATGACAATTATATAACTTCTATGTTATGAATTTATGTGCAATTTACATTAAAAAATAATCCAAACCGTCCTCAACAAAGGTGTCTAACCATTTAGATCATAAAATGTGTGTATAGTGTAGTAATGAAAAATGTTTCTTTTTTTATTTATTATGCATTCGTTATACATGTAAATGTGAAAAAGAAATAATAAACGTGTTTTCCGCTATTGTTTATCTGTAATTATTGAGTTTATTATGTTAAATTTTTTGAAAAAATAACAAAGATTCAATATATAAAGTAGAAGTTGTTGAAAACAAATGATGTTTTGATGTTGCCCTATATATTTGATTATATATTGGTTAATTTATTTATTATTTTACTTATTTAATCTACATTTATTATCTACATCACTATGAATGGACCATGTACTGTCAAACTAAATCAATTTCAATTGCATGTTATTCTACAAGTACAACATAAAAGTTGAAAACCCTTCCCAAATACAGGTTTCTGTGTATGGGCCTTTATTATAAGAAAATAGATTAGTCTTCAAGATAACCAAAAATCTCCCTATTTTTCTCAAAATACTCGAAAAACATCGCTGAAAATCCTGAAAAATCCCCATTTTTTTCGATCACCCACGTGAACTCGGATTTCGGAATCCGGTACGTGAATGCTGTAAGAAAAAAGGTTTGGAAAGTTGGAAAAATACCTCGTGCGGTCGCGGATGCTGGTGACTGCAGCCCTTGTGCGACTCAAACATCCCACACACAGCGTCCACACTGCACACTATCACGAGGATAAAGAAGGGCAACGCGTTGCACGTACCGCATTGCATCTTCAACCGCACACGGGCCACCATAACGTAAACTCGCGCTATCGAGGCATAACATGCACTGAGTACAGCGCGGCGCCGGCGCCGCTTATATACCGCACGCAGACGGCGCCCCATTCGCCGCGCCGCGAATCACCCCTGCTTGACTACCTCACACTCCCTCGAAGGCTAGAAACGGGAAGCCGCCTCACCACCCGCACCAGAACAGCGCACCGCCACCCGCGGTCCTCCTTTTCCGCCTCTTCCTCCTCCCTGTAATCATAAATTAAACCATTTTTTTACTCCCCCACATTTTTTTTTCTTTTTATTGCACTATCGATGTCCCAAGGTCGTGCTGGCTTTCCGAGTGGTACTTGTGAGAGCTCAATTGGGGTGTCTGATAAGCAGCCCTCGAATTGGTTTCATTGTATCGAATTCATCCATGAATTTTCCAGATTTTTCTAACAGTTTCGCAAGTTTGCTATGGTAATATTATAGAGTCGCGCATAGAGGAACGTTTTCTGTTTTATTTATGTAAACTACGCGTAAATTACACAGCCACATAAAAATAAAGTTGCGGTGTCTCCCTGTAGATTTAGAGCTGCTGATTCCGAATTTGAGGTCAAAACAGCACCTTCCTCGACAAATTTTTGAGATAACCTCAGAAACCCTCATTTTTGAGTATTTGATGGATATACATGGTTTGCATATGGATTTTGCATTGCTACGTTCAAAAATGAAGTCGCATTTGCAAGAACAATGAAAACCTTACAAGAAAAAAGCAAACTCTTGTTTGTAACTGTTTGAATATGGTACTTATGAAAATTTTGAGTCGTTGTACCTAGAATGCCCAAACAAAAAAAACTTAAATAATCTTAATAAGACATATGTTTTCTGCGTACTTAGAGTCGTGTGACGAGCGGGGTTTTTTTCCCTCGTCTGAAACTTTACCTTGAAAAAAATATCCATTTCATGAAATTCAAAAAGAGAGTTATTTTTTCAAGCATTAATGATAATGCGCGGCGCTATCTAAATCGTTACGATTTTGCCGGCGCTGAAAAGAGATATTCATTAATAGCAATGAAGAACTAATGTTACAAGTTACAATGGATTTCTATTTTCAGAATTCTATCTACATTATTCTTTTATCACTCAATTTTAACATTATTCGATTCTCTAAGTCATTTAACTTCTAACTAAGAAAAAAAAACGATTTAACAAAAGACGATGACCTTTCATTTTTACATTTTTTCGCAAATGATTAGCAATAATCAGAGGCGATTTTTCGGAACGGATGTAAACGGACAAAAAAGGGTCCGAATGCTTCCTTTTAGAATCGTATATAAACCCGCGTATTTTTCAGCAAAAGCGAAGTCATTCTCGAGCTTCTGAACTGCCTCGTTCTCCTCGGAGAGCCCAAAAGGCCCAAAGGTTCCCAAAAGCGAAAGAAAACTTCCGAGGTCCAGGGCTCGACCTTACGACAGCCTAATAGCCTCACTTTTGCCGAGTATCGATTTGACCAAAAACCCAAGCTGTGCTTGAGGTACCAATCTATCAATACAAGGATTAAAAAAAAGAGAATATTTGAAAAGTAAGAATGTATATAAAAAGATTTCCCATTGTTTTGCTTGATTGAACCCATTTTTTTTTTTTGAGTCGTTGTCATTATTATCCGAGTGTCGAGACTTTGTCTCTGGCAGGGCGAGTTTCCAGGCCCAGCTTGCAATGATGATGGCAAGGAGCAAAAGGGATTTTCAAGTACCCCTTCCCTGAACAAATTAAACAACAAGTTGTCCTTTTAATAAGAAGTCGTAGTTGCCAATTAAAGCATTTAAGATAGTTAGAACATGAACTCACCGATTGTATATATATCTCTCTCTCTCTGACCCTGCTATGGTTTTCTTTTCTTTTAGTGTCTACTGTAGAGAACTTAACCTGGAGTATTAAGAGCTTAGTTAGGCATCACAGACTCAAGCCCAGTGCTAAAAAACATTTTTTCAAAAGAAAAGGGATAACCAAATTGTTCTATCGGTTACAAGTTCTGAAAACATTACCTCTTTGGAAAGACACTAGTTTAGAGGAAGTAGATTCACTGATCGCAAAACGGGTTTCTTTGGAATACGGGATTCCTCTAGTTATTCCTACCAAGACATTAGAATTCACATGTGTTGGTTGTGGGATACCCCAATCCCAATCGCTTAACAAGGGTTCTTTAGACAAGAAGATAGAAAGTATTCTCCCTGTTCAAGAAAAGGTAGAGATAGCAGATCAAGAGTTCTACGACTCTCTAGGAAAACAATACTGTTATAATGCAGAGTTCGACGACTGTATGCCAGAGTCACGCGAAAATTAAATTGTACCATTAGGTTTAATGAGTTTGTATCAAATCAAGACGAATAAATAAAGAATGAATCATTAAAGAGTAAATTTTAGTGTTGTGATTTCATCCTTAAAGCAATTCTCCCGACTCCCTTAAAAGGTCGGACAAAGGGTCACTATAGGCCGTTGTCTATGGAGGGTCCTTTCCCGTTTCGACGAGAGTAAGGAATAATTATTCCTGGGTGAATAGCCTGACAAACAAACAAAAATATATATATATATATATATATATATATATATATATATATATATATATATATATATATATATATATATATATATATATATATATATATAATTAATATTGTTATTCCCGATCTCACTCGTACAGTCGCTGAATCTGAATCTTTCAATATTTGTTGACATAACCTCAAGAAATCTCATGTTCAAGTGCCCAATAGAACAGGATGATTGTGCAATATCAGTATTTGAGCACGGAATTTGATACATGATTTTATAAGAAATCGAAAATAGGAACACTTTCTAAATTTCTGTGACCACAGTAAATCCAGTGTTAGTCTCTCACACCTCTTTGATAAGGTTATAACGTGCTTTTTTGCATTAAAAAGACCTTCGCAGTTGGAGTAAATTCTCGTAAAAAACATGCTTATGTACAATACTTTAAAATAAAGTTTTTTTAGGTTATGCCTGAAGAAAGTTTTGAAAATGATATATTTTTTAAAAGATTCAGATTCAGCGACTCTAAATACGTATTGGAAAAACATATGTATAATGATAAGTACTTGTGTTTTATTTACCTGGACATTCTTGATTACATGACTCGGAATTTTCGAAAATACCGGGCTAAAACAGAACTTAAACAGTTACAAACAAGAGTTGGGTTTTTTCTTTAAAGGTTTTGTAGGGTTGTGTTATAAGAATTACTGAGAATGTAAAAATTTTGATATCGCTTAAGCTGGCACAACAATTTTAGCACACACAACTAAAAGAAGTGTACTAAATTACTACTAGTTTAGTGCTAATTAAATCCGCAAAGAAAACTTTGTTGCCAGATTTTTTCGACAGATATGGGTGTGTGCCAGCTTAAGAATTAAGCTAGCACTCGTCGGTAAAATAACTAATTTCATACCTTACTCTCTTAGAATGATTTAATGCTAATTTAGTACGCAAAAGAAAAATTTATTGACAAATTTTATCGCAAGATATGAGTGAGTGTGCTGGCTCAACAATTAAGTTAGCACACACCAGCTCCAAATCACAAAAAGTATAACTTTTTGCTCAGGAATAATTTAGTGCTAATTTATCACACCAAAGAAACCAACGTCACATCGAATTTTCCCAAAATTATCATAACCCACCCTGCGTGTGCTAAGATAATTATTGAACCAGCACACTCTGTGCGATTTTCAAACTCAAATTAGTTTACTAAATTAGTACTATTATAGCGCTAATATATTACACAAAACAAAAGTTTATAGCAAAAGTTTTTCGCCAGGTATGCGTGTGTGCTGGCTTAATGATTAGGCTGGCACATATCAACTCGAAAACAAAAAAGCCATGACATTTTGTTTACGAATCATCTAGTGCTATTTAAATACGTAAGAAATCAATTTATTGCCAAATTTGTTCGCTATATATGAGTAAGTGTGCTAGTTTGAAAAAAAGTTAGCACACACCAACTCTAAATCACAAAAAGTATTACTTCTCGCTCAGGAATAATGAAGTGCTAATTTATTACACCAAAAAAACGAACGTTACTTCAAATTTTCCCAAAATTATCTTTACTTAACTTGCGTGCGCTAAGTTAATTATCAAGCCAGCACAGTCTGTGCGATTTCCAAAATCAAACTAGTGTACTAAATTAGTATTAATTTAGTGCTTATATATTACACACAAAAAAAATTTACTGCCTAAGTTTTTCGCCAGATATGCGAGTGTGTGCTGGCTTAATGATTAAGCTGGAACGAGTCAACTCTCAAACAAAAAAACCAGGACTGTTTGTTGACAAATAATGTATTGCGTATTAAATACGCCAAAAAAAATTTATTCTCAAATTTTTTTGCCAGATATGAGTGTGTGTGATAGCTTAAGGATTAAGTTAGCACACGCCTATTCGAAAACACATAGAGTATTACTTTTCGCTCAATAGTTCAATACCAATTTATAAAACCGAAAAAATATACGTTACATCAAATTTTTCCAACAGTATCGTTACCCACTTTGCGTGTGCTAATTTAATGATCAAGCCAGCAAACCCTGTGCGATTCCAAAATCAAACTAATTTGATTTTAGAAATCGCACGGAGTGTGCTGGCTTAATAATTAACTTAGCACACGCAGGGTCGATAACGATGATTTGGGAAAAATTTGATGTGACGTTCATTTTTTTGGTGTAGTAAATTAGCACTAAATTATTCCTGAGCGAAAAGTAATACTTTTTGTGATTTGAAGTTGGTGTGTGCTAACTTAATTTTTAAGCTAGCACACTCACTCGTATCTGGCGAAAATATTAAGCTATACATTTTTTTTTTCGTTTAATGTATTAGCACTTTATTAGTACTAATTTAGTACACTAATTTGAGTTTGAAAATCGCTGAGAGTGTGCTGGCTTAATAATTAGCTTAGCACACGCAGGGTGGGTTATGATAATTTTTGGAAAATTCGATGTGACGTTGGTTTCTTTGGTGTGATAAATTAGCACTAAATTATTCCTGAGAAAAAAGTTATACTTTTTGTGATTTGGAAGTTGGTGTGTGCTAACTTAATTTTTGAGCTAGCACACTCACTCATATCTGGTGAAAAACTTTGGCAATAAATTTTTCTTTTGTGTAATGTATTAGCACTAGATTAATACTAATTTAGCACACTAGTTTGATTTTGGAAATCGCAGAGAGTGTGCTGGCCTAATAATTAACTCAGCACACGCAGGGTGGGTAACGATAATGTTGGGAAAATTTGATGTGACGTTGGTTTCTTTGGTTCAGTAAATTAGCACTAAATTATTCCTCACCGAAAACTAAGACTTATTGTGATTTGGAAGATGGTATGTGCTAAATTAATTTTCAAGCTAGCACACTCACTCATATCTGACGAAAAAATTTGGCAATAAATTTTTCTTTTGTGTAATGTATCAGCACTAAATTAGTACTAATATAGTACACTAGTTTGATTTTGCAAATCGCAGAGAGTGTGCTGGCCTAATAATTAACTCAGCACACGCAGGGTCGGTAACGATAGTTTTGGGAAAATTTGATGTGACGTTGGTTTCTTTGGTGCACTAAATTAGCGCTAAATTATTCCTTACCGAAAAGTTATACTTATTGTGATTTGTAAGTTGGTGTGTGCTAACTTAATTTCCAAGCTAGCACACTTACTCATATCTGGCGAAAAAATTTGGCAATAAATTTTCTCTTTGTGTAATGTATTTGCACTAAATTAGTACTAATTTAGTACACTAGTTCGATTTTGGAAATCGCAGGGAGTGTGCTAGCTTCCTAATTATCTTAGCACACACAGGGTGAGTAACGATAATTTTGGGAAAATTATCGTTACCCACTTACTATATACTGAGTGCATAGTATATCGTTACCCACCCATTATATACTGAGTAACTCCATTTTCTTCAATGGTAAAAAAACTTGTTTGAATATTTTTCATTTTTATATAAAACTTAAAACTCTATAACGAACTTTAGGAAATAATTTCTTGAATGTTTTTTTTAGGTACAGTAAATTGTATATAAATCTTAATATGCTATTCCAAATCCTAAAGTTTAATTGTTTCAATGTACAGAGATTTTGCAGAACTAAAAATGGAATACGCCATGATTCGGATAATGTATTTAACGCTTACTTGGATTTTTAGAAAATGTAATGTAGATAATATTATTGAAACTTAACTTATTCAACAAAATTCTGAACATTCAACGCGGTTGTCAAGCTTTTTTTTTTAATTAACTGAATCGATGCTAGATCAGAAATTCTGATTATCTACTTTTTCTACTTTTTTTTCACCGCATTTTTCAACTGAAGATTCTACGTACAGTACTACAGGGGATAGTTTGGTATAACTGACCCTTTTATTTTTTAGATAAATTTGTTTGTAATAACTTTTAAGAAACATTGAAATATCTAAACACATACTTTCGAGTAAATGAGAAAGCAACTCTTTTTGAACAATGGTTTTATTTTTTCAAAAATAAACTTATAGTTATGGTAAAAAAAAACTTTAACATTTTCTTGTTTTACGAAGTGTTTTATAGTACAAAGGACTACTCTTTAATAATATGATTGAATGAAAAGATTTTACTAGATTAACGTTGATAATTATTACATAAGAATGTGTGAAAAGCTCAAAACTTGACTGTTTTTTTTCTTTTTTCTCGTTTATTTCGAATTTCTTACAGAAATTTTTAATTTTGGAAATTTTTTTCCACTAATGGTACATTTTCTAAAATGACTTCTGTATCAATTCGATTGTGTCGTAGGGTGAAGTCAGTAATGCTGCTTATGATTTTTTTTTTTCTAAGAAAATGATAAATATTAAGATTATTTCATTAAAAAACGAAAACTTCAAACGCTTTTTATACAGAAAATTTATTTAATCAATATCAGCATAATGGAGTGAAGAAAACTCATTTTCTTCCCAATCTGAATATTTTATTCGAATCAGACGATCAGAAAACGTAATTGAATGATGAAACGGAGGAATATTAATAATCGATTAAACCGTTTTTTGCAGAATCTAAATAATAGAACTCGTTATCAATCAAAATGGAAATTAAAGTTTTAGAATTTCTAGCTATCAAAATTTCTGAGATTTTTAAAATTTGATAATTTCATTCATTCGCCAAGTTCTTGAAAATTTACAGAATCTCTTCAAATTTTCAAAAATTTTCATAATTAATTTTACAAAAAAAAAAAAAAAAAAAAAAAAAAAGAAATATATCTGTTAATTTTCTCGAAAAGTTTCAAACTTCAATTTCATATATGTGGCACATTATAATTAATATATTTTTGAAGTAACAAAATCATGTATGTGTAGTTTCAGCGTTAAAAATTTAATTAAAAAAATGTATTCATGATCATAAAGAGGAAACAATTTTTCGGCTGTTTTCGTTTTTAAAAGAAATTCGAAACAATCGTTATCGTGACAAGGAATCAAAAATTTATTTAAATAGATTTTTTAAATATAATTTTGAGCGTTTTGAATATCAGCTTTATACACACAAACTCTTAAAATTGATGTTCTAATTTTCTTTACAAGAGAATTTCTGCAAAATCATAGAATAATGACTTGTATAAAACAAAAGTAAGATTCCAATTTATCCTAACATTAATGGATTAACTTGTACAAATATTGTCATTTTTATAATTCTGTTTTGAATCGAAAAATGAACAAAAACACAAATAATAAATTGTAAAAAAATTGACTTCCAAAAATTTTTTAAAAAGCTAAAATCTTACTATTTAAAAGTAATTATGTTTTACCTCTAAAAAATTAAAGAAAAAGCTTTTACACAGAGAATTAATCACATCCGAGAAAAGCGAACTGATTTCCATCCAATCTCAATATTTCATGAAATCTCAGTGGTAGAAAAATTCGCTTATGATGAAGGAAGCCTCCTACGATAAAGTGACGAAAAATAACAAAGTTCGAGTCGTTCCAATCAACCTAAGACGTGAAATTATGGTCTGAAATCACAGAAAGTGAGGTGCAAAGCTTAAATTATTCAGCGAATCGTCCATTCCAATGAAATCTTTTCATCGAATAATTGATGCTGATGGGACGATTGGAAAATCTATTCGAAAAGCCTTCATTTATCGCACTCCAATAAAACAATTTCAAAGTCTCAATCTTTGTTCCTATTCTCGAAAGATTTGCATAATTACATTAGTCATTTAAATATATTCTTACGAGTCGGAATTATTCTCAGGGGTCTTACTAAAAGCCCCTCGAAATTTCCCTTCAATACATCCCACATTTGAGTACACAAAAATTACTTTTTTTAAGTTAAAATTTCCGTTGTTTCATTAAGTTCCGAAATAGCATGACTCAACAATATTCATTATCAATTTTCTATATTGATATGTAAGTTAACACAGACTCTCACATTCTGCAACGAAAAAATTTTAAATTAAAATTTAAACACGAATACTGGCAAAATTTTGGTAATTCTAAGACTCGCAAACCAAAATTTTGAGTCAACTTTTTACTATAGCCAAGGGTAAATAAAACAAGAAAATACAAATAATAATACAAATTTATTTTACTCCCTAAACCCTTAAAATTTACAACTTCGAGCGAACCAATTTTTACTCGAATCACAATTTTGATTCACACAATGTGGACATCGAGTCAAAAATTTGGGATTCACAGGTTGATTCGATTTTAAATGCGATCCAACAATGTCTGCGGGTGCATCAATGAAAATCGGATAGTCATTTGGAGCTGCAGCTCTTCGAATTTTCTCGATCCCCAACTAGAAAAGCAATAAGTAAGTAGAATTCAAGAAAACTTGATTAAAAAAATTTTGTGTACACATACAAATATACGAAAAATTCAAGCTGAAACAGTATAAAACTTTTCATAGTTTTTTCTGTAAAATACTTAACTATTGGAAAATCCTGAAATACTAGGAATTTCATAAACATTTTGCATTTGCAAACCGACGATTGAATTTTTACGAATAGCCTAACACTTTTCTCAACTTATTAAAATTTATTCACAAATTTTATATTCTACAAAAAATTGTAAAATAACACGTGTCTAACTGAAATTTTTTTTAAAAATGATAATATCCTAATAAAAAATTTTAAATGATTCATTATTTTAAAAAATTTTAAAACATTGAAGAAAAAAACTCAAAAGTTTCGGAACACTGAGAAAAATTAATTTTTTAATTTTGTTCACATACGAATTAGTAAATCTAAATTGTGTCCAAAAATTACAAATTTTTTAACTGCTGAAACCCTGAGAATAAAACTTTAATCCTTTCGCTCATTCAATTACCATTTTTCTCAACTTTTAAACCCATAAAGTCATATATACAACTTCACGAATATTCCAATTTAATTATATTTTTCGCTCATATGTAGATTTTTTTCTGTGAAAGTATCAAACCTCTTTTGCTAAATCCTTGCAATATTCAATGTCCATCTCATGGAGAGTTTCAATGTGTTCATTTACAAAAGCTACTGGCACTAGTATAAAATGCTTTTTTCCTTGTTTCACGTATCCCTTGATTGCATCATCAGTAAAAGGTGCAAGCCATGGTAAAGGCCCAACCTGTAAAAAAGGGTTGAAAAAATAAAATCTAGCGTTAAAGAAATTAGGTTTAGGAAGAACACACGCATAAATTTGATAGTAAAATGAATTTATAGTCCATAATTATTGTACTTCTATAGAAACCCGAAAAACTCAGATTTTTAACATTTGAGAACAAACAATCGAAAACTTTCATTCTAAACTGAGAATTACAAAATACAAATAATTTTACACTTCGAAAAAATTCAGAAACTTAATTTACAAAAATTTTTTGGACAGAAAGATTTCCACATGTTCTTCAACACTTATAAAATTATAGGACTCCCCAGTTTTGTAAATTAAAAAAAAATAAATAAATAAATAAAATAAAATCTTAAAGTGAAGTTCAAAAATTAAAAAAACTAAATAAATCATAACTTTAGAATAAAAGAAGGAAAATTTCAGCTTTCCACTAAAATGAACAATGACATAAATTGTCAAAGCTGTCGGAAAAAAAAATAAAAATAAAACAAAAGTAAAAATACAACCCAAGAGAATTTTCCCTCGTACTCCACTGCTCAACACGGAAACATTCAACATTTATACCTTTGATTGCCACACCAATGTGTAAGGATTGCTGTAATTTAACTGTTGCATCACTAATTGCACCGTCGCTCCGACTTCAGACGGATAAGAATCGCCTCTGTTAACCGCCTGAAACAAATTGCGAATCCAGCGACTAAAAAAATACCCCGCCACAACATTACACTATTACTTTAATAACTTTAAGCTCCCGGAACTTTTTACTTTCTGTATGTAGTGGCACAAAAAACATATTCTGAAAGCATGGAAGCTTCGCCCTCAAAGCACATATCTAAAAATCAATGCTGGGAAAACGTGTGGGCCAATTGTGGGGGCCTACAGTTTATAAAAAAATATGAATTTTACCATCTCCGATTTTAACAGCTTTTTTTGAATTACAAGATTCCATTGTTCCTGAAACTTTTAGAAAATTTGTGAACAGTTTTGAAATAAACTATTAAAGAGTTAAAATTTCAATTACTTAAATAGATATTTCTTATCAAGTAAAGATAACAAGATTTAGATATTAAATTTTTCAAACGAGAAAACTTGTTCACTTGTGTGTAGAAAATTCCAAGTTGTAATTAACATCCAGGGGCAATAAATTCAGGATTGAAGCAAAAGTAGTTCTTTTCTCTAATTCAAAATAATATTGATATGAAAATTCAGTGATCACCTTCAGTGGAAAATAGTGTGCCGATAAGAAAATCATGACTTCTTTTCTGACGTGACTGGGAAATTTGACCAATTATTCTATAATCCTTTCACAAATAATAATGATTCTCTAACCGTCACAAATAGTTTTTGCCAAAAGTGGATGAGTCGCCCATCAATCGATTATGCTCATTTTCATGGCAGAGAATGTTCTAAAGACATGTTTAAATGAATACACTAATAACACTGTCTTACTCTGATTTTGCAACGGAGCTGATATATTTTTTTTCGTGTTCAGAATACTCGAAAACCTAGAAAAATGTGAAAAAAGGAGGTGGTCGGCCGAAGGATTCCAGCGTAATAATAATTTTTCTATTTTTTGAAGAATTCGCAAAATTTGACCCTGTTTTTTCTCATTCCAATCCAATCATCTTCTTTGTTGCACATGGTATCTCAATGAACTTTATTTTTTCTGAAAGGGAAGGACATTGCGCAGATTTTAAGCTATTACGGCTATTATAACTTTGTTTGTAGTTGTCTTAACTCATGTTATCAAGTGAGGCATAATTTCTCTTAATTTTCTTTTCCTTAATAGTGTATTTTAGATCTCGATTTGCGCTTTTCCTCCTTTATAGTAAATATCTCATCACAAGCCTTCATTTAAATTATTTTCAGGAGTGCAATATTCGAAAACTGTTTTTGAAACATTTTTCAGTTTTTGATGAACATTGAAAATTTATTAAATATCAGACAACACATTATTTTGAAATATATCAGTTTATTAGAATACATAACAGTTTATATTGGAAAATAATTTTGAATAAAAATTTTGTTCAGTGAATTTGGACCAGTTTTGAAATGGCACTATAACATAGTAGATGGAAGATAATTTTCTGAGAAACAATTTTTTCTTAAAATATGTAAAATTATCAGAAAAGAGTTGATTTTGAGAAAAAGAGATGGTTGTACTTCGCACCAGGATTTGAAGTATTCGAGAATTGCATTGAAACTGGATCCTGTAGTCGCACAACTATATTTTGTATACTGGGAAGAAAGAACAGCATGTTCAACTCCATCTCCGCAAAAAAAAAAAAAAAAAAAAAAAATCAATTCACTGAATAATTTAGTCATAGCATCATATTACTTCGAAGTGAAACTTTACATGCACTTTCAGAATATTTTCTTGAAGAAGAGGAAATATTTGTGTACATTTTTAATAATGGTGCGATTGAACATATACTACATATTCTCATGAAAAACTCAATGAAAGACAAGGTTCTATTACTTAATCGAGTTTTTTAAATGAAAAAATAAAAATTTTTAAATATTGTGTTTTCTCACAGACTTATTAGGTTTTTTTTAAAGTTGTTCGAGATTTCTAACATTTCTAAAAACTTTGTAGAATACGATCAAGTGTTGGAAAATATTATATACATTATTTTATACATTTTTAAACAAGCATTAAAAAATGTACTGAAGCTGAGAGGGTCATTTTCGATACATACAATACTGTAATATACAAAAAATTGAATAAAAATATTCAATTTTCAATAGTCTAGCTTATTATCAATAAATTTCTAATTCACTAGATACATTTTGAGAATCATAACCAATATTTCAAAACAATGAAAAATATAACCAACTTTTCATAACTTTTTTGAAAATTGTGCAAACTTTTCAAGTATGATACTTTGAAATAAAAAATTTTTTTGAAAAACTATTACAACATTTTAATGAACTAATCGATACTTTTGACAAAATTGTCAAAAAATCAAAAATTTTTTTTCTCGTTAACAAAAACTGATGGCAAATGATCACTTCTTATTTGCAACTATCGAAAAATATGCGCACTTTTCTAGATTTTCTCGAGTTTTTTCGGTGAGTGGATCCACGTATCTAAATGCCACGTAAAACTTATGGGGTGCTATTTTTGGCGATACTTTGTCCAATTGCTTGCACATAAGTTCTCCCTGCAAATTAGTCCATTTTAAAATCAGTGAACCTCCTCCAATTTCTTCGTACTTTTTTTGCACTTCGGCAGTACGTCTTTGAGCAACCCAAGGTCTTAATCGACTGTAAAGTTATAATTCTGTTGTCGTAAAAAATAAGTCATTTTGGCGTTTATAGTGCAAACTTAAAACACCATTTGAATACTTTTTTATATGCTAATGCAAGTTTTGAAAATTTCGTAACACGAAAAATAGAATAAAACATGACTAGTTCTAAAAAAATTCTTAAACGTTTTCTAAAATATACAATTCTGGAATTACCATGTGATTTTCCAACGTTAGCAATTTTGGTTGTGTCAAGCCTTTAAATCGGAAGCTGAATCATATCTCGATCCGTCATTATATGCAATAAAGATTCGCCAACTTTATCGGTAGTTGAAGGCCCACCCATATTCATCATCACAATTCCAGTTTTCGGTTTCTGATTCTCATCCAATTTCGAGGCAATAGCATGTGCACGACTTTTTTTGCACAAGAGACAAACATTGCTTGTTTGCATTGCCTAATAAGAAGAGTCAGTTTATGAATTCAGAGTATTCTATGCAAAGAAAAAAAATTAAAAATTTTTATGTTTTTTTTTTGCTTAAGTAGGTTATTAAATTTATGCTTGTAATAAAATAGAAATTTGAATACAAAATTTGAGTGCCTGACAGAACTCTGGGAAAGAAAATACAGAAAATTAAACATTAGTAGTGAAATTTCTTAGAAACCTAAACATTAGACAATTCACATAAAAGAATTACAAAACTTGACAAACATAATTTTCATTTAAATAATCTGAAATATCAGGTACCTAAAGTTTCAAACGTTCTGTTCAAAATTGAACGGAAATGAAAAATATATGAATTGTTTGATCTTTCATGATGATGGGAAGTGCGACGAATATTTTTTTTAAGAGCATTAAGTTTGTTGATACGATCAAAAAGTGTTCAAAAGCAGCTAAAAAATTTTTTCTATATTAACTTATGAATTTTTTTCGTTTAATTTTAAGCGTGTGGAACTTCAGACACATCGAAATATCTGCATCATTATATTTAAACTTCCATGATTAGTAAACCAAAAGTACAAAATGAAAAATTAAATGTAATCAGAAATGGGAATCAAGATAATAAAATTCTAAAAACTGGATGTAGAATATTTTTAACAAGTTGTCCAAAAATTTTTTCGTAATAATATTTCCATCGAATGATTTTTTTGTGATAATATTTCTGAAAACATAATTTAAAATAAAGGATAATCAAATTCGAAACAATGCATCGACACATCAGAATAAAAATCCGAATTTTGGAAAAATTTTACAATACTTGTGTGAGAATTCCTTTATTTTCTTGTATGTCGGAATTTCAATAAAAATTAGAATCAACGAACAACAATCAAACAAAAATTGGATCCAAAATACCATTATTAATGTTAGAATACAATATACAATAATATTTCAAAGACAATCAAATTATTTTATATATTTTATACTTACCTAAACACCGAAATGATGAAGAAGCCACAAATTCCATTTTGAACACGAAAAAGTACTATGTTACCACGTTGAAGCTGAAATATTTAATTTTGAAAACACCGCTTTTCAGCATTTATGTCATATCATTTTGCGAAGACATCATATCATGATTCACACAAGAACACACTTTGAGAAAAGGTTAGATGAGGTTGATTATAAAGTCGCAGTGGCGTAAGTGTGGAAATGCCAGAAATTTAATGAAAAACCTACAGAATATTATCAAACAATAAACATCTTCAAAATAAAATCTAATTGATTCAGGTTCCAGTTTTTCACTTCTGGTGAATAGTATCACAAATATGAAGTAGAAGTTTAAGGATGAGAGCAAAATAAATAATCACCTTACCAAAAAAATAATATTTAAAGAACGTACGATTAGAGATTAAAGCTCGAGATGTTAAGCTGCTCATTGACATAAATTAACAAGGGTAATGCAATCAAAATAATCGTTAGTATTTTCTTAACAATATTGCTTCTACAGGGTAATTATTTATTTCATGCTTTTGACAAATTTAAAAATCGAACTTCAACATCACATGAGATACTTAAAATTGATATGATATCCTCTAATAAACTTTGAAATTAAGGGATAGGCGATAATAGGTATCGATATTTCTTTCTGCTGTATTGAAATGATTTAATTGATATATTCATCAAATAGTAATCTTGATATCGATATTTCCGTTGCGATATAAAACGATATCGCAAACTGTTTGGTCGGAAAAAACTGAGACAAAATTTTTTTGCTTATTTTTATTTTTTTTAAATGTACTCAAACTATTCAGCAATAGTCAGTATTTTTTTTTAACGTGGATTTCGTTCTTCTTTTTACTTTTTTTCAAATTCGAAAATATCATAGTTGAATAGCTTATACGAAGGTCATTCTGAGATTGTCAATTTTCAAAACACATATAATTGCAGGCAAATTAAAAAGGTGTTTAAATTCTTCCAAAACGATATTCTCGTAGTTATCTTCTTATAAAATGAATAAATTCCGGAATCAATATTATTAATTGATCCACAAAAGTTATTGAAAAAAAAATAATATCAAATCTATGAAATATTACGAATCTATGAAGTAACTGTGTAATGAACGATTTGTAAATATAACAAAAATCAATAGAACGCCCGATTCTAGAATAAAAATTTCCATAAATTTCCATAGATATCTATTGAAATATACTAATAATCTCTAAATATCCTAGACAATATTTACAAAAGAAACTAAGAATAAAAGAAATCAAAAAGACACCTGTAAATGCTTATATGTATAGTTTTTTCAGCAATCTAAAAAAATTCTAGAAATTATAAAAACTTTTTCTCCTATACCATGAAATTTTACAAATCCATATGTATATTATTATTTAAAAAAACTAACAATCTCTGAATCTTGTAGAAAATCTTTCACGACTCGATAAACACACAAAAATATGGAAAACACTGCAAAAACCAGAATTTTTTGAACTCATGGAATTGTTGAATAAATTTTCTTCAGAAAGTCTGTATAACAAGTTCGAAATTAATAAAATCTTGATTCCTAGCGCATGGAATTCAAGAAATTTATACAAAAAAATCTTACATATCATCAAAAACCTTGAAGATTGCAGAAAATACTTAGAGTACTAGGATATCTTTTATGGGTTTTTGAAAAATTTATCAAAATAATCAAAATAATCTAAAACTCAAATTCTCAGAAATTGTAGTGAAGGAATATGATAAGATATTTTATGTTAACTAAGAAATTTCGAAACATTTCATAATCATTTGAAAATACAGAAAAAAATTATCAAATAAAAATACTAGAAGTATATGAAGTTTTCCAAATCTGCTAGCAAACTTCAATAACTGGAGCATTGAATTCTAGAAGATTATATTACACATAGTAATTTAGGAAAATTCAGAAAAAAGAATCAAATCGTTTAAATACTTAAACAATATCAAAAAATCTGAAAGTTATTCAAGTCTATGAAGATACTGTTTTCAAGATAATCAACTTTTATAACAAATTCGGTACGAAAAAAAAAAAAAAAAATCAACAAATTTCAAATTCTGAAGTACTTGTTTGCAGAAATCTAATAATTAGCCATGCAAAAAAATACCACAACTCTATAAAAATACTAAAAAATTTAATATATCGTAAATACCAAAAAACAAGAAAAGTTAGGAAATTCCCTGGCAAACAATCTTCAACCGAACTTGAACCTTCGAAGGCTATAGTTGGGTTAAAGTTCGCTGTAAATTTTTTAAGTGAAAAAAATAGGCCTTGAGCACAATATTTTTACAAGGAATGACATCGGTTGATTATGTTTAATTATTATTCGAGAAAGTCAATCGTCAGAACTATAAATTTTGCCTTTTAATTGTTATTTTATCTTTTTTTATAGCTGGAATTTCTTTGAAATATTAAAAACGCAAGAAGACTATAAAGACGATGAAGATAACTAATTGTCAATAAAAAAATCATTTTGACGCGCTCTACGTTCTAGGATGCGTTAATTTTTAATATTTTTTATTAAAAATTGTAAACTATCAATAGATACGTGTACATTAAGAGAATTCCAGCCATAAAAAAAGAAAAAATAACAATTAAAGGCAAAATTTATAGTTCTGACGATTAAATTTGCCAATAAATAATCAAAGATGATGATATTGCAAAAATATCGTGCACAAGGCTTTTTTTTTCATTTAAAAAATTTACAACCGAACTTTGACCCAATCTCCGAAGGTTGAACTTTAACCTCCAAAGGTTGAAGTTTGATTGCCAGGGTTACTAAAAACTTTCCTTGATCTAAAAATCTATGAAATAAATTAAAATTTATCATACGTTGAATCTTATGGGATCAAAGTCTATATATCTATATAAAAGTCCAAGAAATTACAAGAAAAATTGTTCAAATTATGTCAGTTATAAAAAAAATACTAAAAATACTAGCTGTACTGTAAATCTATGAACAAGCTTGTTTAAAAAATATATCAAATTTATTCGATATGTCGGCATTTCAATATTTTTATTGCCAAAAAAAAATATAATGTAGATATTAAATAATAACAATACATCAGATGAGCTGATAAAGATATTACTCATGTTGATTCCCATCCCTACTGAAAACAATTAGTATGGACTTTGGAAAATTAACACTATTTTTATTCAAAACAAAATAAAACATGTTTATTCACTAAGGTTCCAATCAATTCGAATAATTTGTATGAAAATTGGCGTATGTAAAAATTTTTTTTAATTTTAATGTAATTTTCGACGAAAAACATGAAACTAAGCTTACATTCTTAATTTTAATACTCAATTTATTTTTAAATTCTCTCAACTCGTTTCAATCAATATTTTTCATTTAAAATGACAAACCTGGACAAACCTAAAAAATGTTCGTCAGTCACAAATTTCAGTCCACCTTACGCCTATAAAAATGAAAACACCTGCGATGTCGCGTCAGGTGAGGTTAGGTCAACATACAAGCGCACGAGGAACGTTGTTTACTTTCGAGAGTATTGTCAAATCTGACCAAATCGATTGGATAAACAACGCGAATGGCCCGCACAAATTAAAGCTCACAGAAAGCAAGAAATTCATGATATCAGGAAATGACGAGCACGGAATTAGGCCGTTTCAAGTTGGAAACATTGTATGAGAATACATGAGACAATCTATGTATTTAAAACACGTAAATAAAGGGTAATGCAAAATTGACAATAACCTTTTAGCAGGGAAAACACGTATTTCGAGGAGATGGAAAATGTTTGGAGTCACAGTCACTGAGAGGTGTAGAAAATCCGGCGAATTTTCACGCAATTCGGGCACTTATTCTTTGTTTTGTAGAGCTGTGTACAACTGCATACAACTGAGTAGAACTGTGGTGGAACTGGTTGAACTGGTTGAACTGCATTGAACAGTCAGAACTGGTCAGAACTTCATGGAACTGACAACACTGTTTTCTCAACTTTGCAACACCAGCAACAACAATGGCAACAATGTAAAACTGCGCGTCCTTGAGTTGGCATAATTGAATTACAGTCTCTCTCACACACGCGCACACATAGTTTCATCTTTTTTCTCTCTTTCTGTCCTTGTTGCGTAGACGCATATCATATATTTAATACTACTATATGGCCAGCTTGAGAGAGAAGCGCATCGGGAAGAGAAGAGCGTAAACGATTCGTTTCTCTCTCGCACAGGAGTTGACTGGAGTTAATACGTGAACGCATATCGTAGTATGCGTGCAACAAACCAAGAACTGAGCATATGTATGAGAGTCGCGCATGCGGAGTACCACGCGAGTCATCTTCTTCCTTTCTCTTACTCTCACGATGCTCCTTTGCAACAGGGGAAGATGGGACGCTGGCCGTATATTAGAAGTATTACATATATATATTATGTATATATAGCTACACATGCAACTTCATAACCTTAAATCTATTTCCATGAATTTTTCTATCATATATGAAGTATGACTGTCCACACTGGAAAAAAAAGTATTTCAGAGGGCACTGCAGAAAAGTTGGGTGGCACCATTGACAGTGTTGACTCTGAGGAGTTGTGCGAGCGCCTCTAGCGGTTTAACCGAAATCCTACGCGTAGGATTGGTTCAAACTCTCGCGAGAGTTTGAAGTCGCTCGCATGTAACCAGGGCTTAATGCTTTAACGTATGTCAATCTGATGCCCGAGTTTAACCGACATCTAAAAGTGTTGGTACAACACCTTTGAATCCCTTTTATCAACACTTTCTTCCGTGTAGTAGCAACACTAAATCGTGCTGTGTCAGCACATCTAGTGTTGTCTGAAATACTTTTTTTTCCACTGCAGTGCTGTCCAGAATTATCATACATACATTACATACACCAAAACAAAAAAAAATTTTCTGGCTGACAAATTGTGACAAATAAGCAAATTATGACACGTAATATAGAAATATTGTTTTTGTTCTAATCTGATGCGATTCCAGTGTGTTTCAGTCAGTTTCAGTGATAAAATAACGCAAATGTGATACGTTGTTCGCGGCGGCTTTTGCGGGCCAACTCATTTTTGCTGACGTTTATAACAACAATTTTTTTGATTCTCGTCGATTTTTGCAATTAGATTGCAATGGATTGCAATGAATAACGCTTAGTTACAATGACGTAGGTGTACAATTTTGGTGTTGACGCTGTCACATGTCATGCTTGGAACGAAGAAAGAACAGGTAAAAAAAAACAATTGAGGAATCGAGGGTTTCGACAGCTCTCTTTGATAAGGTTGGAAGCGAAATTGAAATTTTTGTATCATTTTGGAAATCGTTAAGTCGTTTTCATTAATTTATTGAGCATTTCTAGATTTTGATTGGATGTGCATTATTATTCAAGTATTTTCAGTATCTTAATGATTATGATTTAGTAGATTTCTATTTAATTGTCTGTTCATATTTCCTTTAAATGGTAAAAATGTAATCGAAATATAATAGTTTTTCTTAACATTCTTTCAAATTTCGTGTTAGACTCTTTGGGGATTATTTTCCATTTTTGCCAGTTTGTAAATAATCTCTATTATATATGAAAAATATTATTTACATTTGTTTGTTGTCATAATTTTATATGACAGTCTTTTCATTGATATCGTTCATTTTTTTTTTTGTATGTTTAACTATACAACAATAAACCGAATGTTTTATTTTATGCTCGTTTTCACTCAACAGGTTAATTTATTTTATAACTTCGTTTGATTGCGCTTATATAAATACTGAATAACATGAAATACTCAGTAACAAATGTAAAAGAGAAATAACTTATTCAAAACTAAAGAGACTGTATAATTGATTGTCTTAATTTGCGAGCATGACAAGCGGACTGCTGTGGATAATTTCACATATTAATAGTCCAAAATGTAAAAATTCAAAATCTTCATGAAATGAAATAATTGGAATAGATTATTTTGATGAGTATGGAAAATATTATTTCCAGGGTCACAACTGCATGCCAATGCTTTACTGTATAGACGATAATACACAAATTTATTTTGCATCCAAACTGGACATGACACAGAAAAAACAAACCGCTGGATGGTGAGCGATGCAAAAATTTCAGTCGCTGGACCGACAGGCTAAGACGAAAATAGCAATAGCGTATTAAACAGCATATACTAAAAAGCAATGACTTGTGTACATAACATATTTTAAAATTAAAGGTAAATTTTCTTTAAAATTTATTTCTCATGTGATTTATGAATTTCTTGAATAATAACAGGCTGATTGTTACATACAAGTAAGTTCAAGAAAAGAACCAGTACAACCAGTTAATTTAGCCAGTGAAAGAGTTAATCAGCTGGTATTCTCAATAATGGTACATAAAATGTTTGTAGAAAACATTTCCTAAATCAATTTTTTATTTCGTTTGTCAAACATGGTTTTGCAGCTCCTGGAAAGTTCCATCGTTGGTCTTGAAATTATGTGAAACGACCACACAGTCGCAATGTCGAAATCAGAGCCGCTAAGTTGATAACAAAACTCACATTCCAATAATCATTTCGTGGTTTTTGATCATCAATTCATCCATTTTCCGATTCTTTTTTCTACATTTGTTACTTAATTAGTTTGCAACAACCGATTTTAGGAATGTAACTTGATTTAATGAATTGTTGATAAAAGTGTAGAACTTGAAAAAACGCTCTTATTTGTTGCCTTTTTTCAATTTTTTTGTTTATTGTTGATGTTAAATGTCTCAGAATTCATCATCTGGACGATTTTTACATTCTCAATAGTTTGCAAAATTTAATTAATAATTACAGATTACCATGAGTTCATGAGAATTTTGTTAATTTGTCATAAAAATTAATAAAAAGTGGGAATACTTGTTTCTGAAAAATTTTAGAAATGTGAGATAGTGAATGAATTAGAATATTCAAAATATCCAGAAGAACAAAAAAGTCAGTTTACATGTTTTGAAAGATTATTTTTTTGGAAGATTATTACTCAAAATGTTCATTTTTTTGAAAATTCTTTTACATACCATTTTGAAGCTATTTGACTGCTCTTTCATATGAGATTTTCAAATTCATGCTAAGGATACATGACAGCAGTTATTCGAAGCTCAAGCTACTATGACGTTTTTCAATATTTAAACATTAATAACTCAGTAGGTTCATCTTTGGATAAATTCTTATACATACCATTTTGAAGCTATTCGTCTGCTCTTACATGTGACATTTTCAAATTCATGCTCAGGCTACTATGACAGCAGTTATTCAAAGTTAAAGCTTCTATGACGTTTTCTATTTTTCGAAAGATTATTACTCAAAATGTTCATTTTTAATAAATTCGTATACATACCATTTTGGGGCTAATTGTCTGCTCTTTAATATGACATTTTCATATTTATGCTCAGGCTACAGTTACAGCAGTTATTCAAAGTTGAGCTGCTACATACTAATTGGCAGTTTGAGCTACTGTGTACTTATCAATTATTTTAGCTACTATGATAGTGGTTATTAGTAGATTCGGCTACTATGATAATAGTTATTAATAGTTCCAGCTACTATGATATTGATTAAGTGAAATTTCAGCTACTATGACAGTTTGTATTTTTCAACAAATCATAACTCAAAAAGTTCAGTTTTGGAAAAAATCGTGTACATACTATTTTGAATTTTTTTGTCTGATCTTTCATGTGACATTTTCATATTCATGCTCAGGCTACTATGACAGCAGTTATTCAAAGATTAAGCTACTATGACATTTTTCAATTTTTAAACATTCATAACTAAAAAAGTTCATTTTTGAAAAAATTCTTATACATGCCCTTTTGAAGCTATTTGTCTGCTCTTTCAGGTAACATTTTCAAATTTTTGTTTTCGAAAATTCTTAACTCCACAAGTTCATTTCTAAAAAAATTCGTATACATGCCATTTTGAAGGTATTTGTCTGTTTTTACATATAACATTTTCAAATTCATGCTCAGGCTACTTTGACAGTAGTTATTCAAAGTTCAAGCTACTATGACGTTTTTTATTTTTTTTAAATTCATAACTCAAAAAGTTCATTTTTGACAAAATTCGTATATATACCATTTTGATACTTTTTGTCTGCTCTTTGTGTGATGCTACTCGTCATCTATCACAACTTCCTGTTGACGAAAACGTTTGAATCTTTTAATAAAAAACTAATCTTTAGATGGGTCATTCTATGTCAGATTTAAAACTCCCATTACAGATATCATTGTTATATTTTTTTTATTTCAAAAAGTTATTTAAGCCTAAAATTTAAACAACGAATGCACTCTCTCGACAAGTGGGTGTAGATTTCACGGACCAAACTTTACTAAATTTTCTTCATATTTTTCCGAGTCGAAAAGTCCTTTACCACTTTCCACAAGTCTCAAAATCAAAAAAGATATACGGGTCATAAGTTTCAAACAATAAGATATTTCAGATTCTATGCTGAAGTCATTGTGATATATTCTAACGACTTGGAATTATTCTCAGGGGTCTTACTAAACGCCCCTAGAAATTTCCCTTCACTACATCCCACATTTGAGTACACAAAAATTACTTTTTTTAAGTTTCAATTTCCGTAATGTTTTAAAAAGTTTCTAAATAGCATGACTCTACAATATTCGTTATCAATTTTCTTCATTGACATGAAGGTTAACACTGATTCTTAAATTCTGCAACGAAAAAATGTTAAATTTGCAACTTTAACACAAATACTGGAAAAAAAGAATCGAAATTTTTGAATTGAGCTATTCGAATATTTAGAAATTATTTAGACATACTAGGACTCATAAACCGAGATTTAAGGTCAACTTTTTACTTCAGCCAATTGTCAATAAAACAAGAAAATACAATTAATGATACAAATTTATTTTACTCCCTAAACCCTTAAAATTTACAATTTTTCGCAAACCAATTTTTACTTGAATCACAATTTTGATTCACACAATGTGGACATCGAGTCAAAAATTTTGGATTCACAGGTTGATTCGATTTCAAATGTGATGCAACAATGTCTGTAAGTGCATCAATGAAAGTTGGATGGTCATTTGGAGCTGCAGCTCTTCGAATTTCCTCGATCCCCAACTAGAAAAGCAATAAGTAGGTAGAATTCAAGAAAACTTGATTAAAAAAATTTTGTGTACACATACAAACATGCGAAAAATTCAAGCTGAAACAGTACAAAACTTTTTATAGTTTTTTTTGTAAAACACTTACCTATTAAAAATTCTGAAATACTAAGAATTTTATAAACATTTTGCATTTTCAAAAACGACAATTGAATTTTCACGAATAACCTAACTCTTTCCTTAACTTATTAGAATTTTTTTACAAATTCTATATTCTACAAAAAATTGTTAAGTCACACCTGTCTAACTGAAATTTTTTTTTAAAATGATAATATCCTAATAAAAAATTTTAAATGATTCATTATTTTAAAAAATTGCAAAACATTGAAAAAAAAACTCAAAATTTTCTGAATACTGAGAAAAATTAATTTTTTAATTTTGTTCACATACGAATTAGTAAATCTAAATTGTGTCCAAAAATTACAAATTTTTTAACTGCTGAAACCCTGAGAATAAAACTTTAATCCTTTCGCTCATTCAATTACCATTTTTCTCAACTTTTAAACCCATAAAGTCATATATACAACTTCACGAATATTCCAATTTAATTATATTTTTCGCTCATATGTAGATTTTTTTCTGTGAAAGTATCAAACCTCTTTTGCTAAATCCTTGCAATATTCAATGTCCATCTCATGGAGAGTTTCAATGTGTTCATTTACAAAAGCTACTGGCACTAGTATAAAATGCTTTTTTCCTTGTTTCACGTATCCCTTGATTGCATCATCAGTAAAAGGTGCAAGCCATGGTAAAGGCCCAACCTGTAAAAAAGGGTTGAAAAAATAAAATCTAGCGTTAAAGAAATTAGGTTTAGGAAGAACACACGCATAAATTTGATAGTAAAATGAATTTATAGTCCATAATTATTGTACTTCTATAGAAACCCGAAAAACTCAGATTTTTAACATTTGAGAACAAACAATCGAAAACTTTCATTCTAAACTGAGAATTACAAAATACAAATAATTTTACACTTCGAAAAAATTCAGAAACTTAATTTACAAAAATTTTTTGGACAGAAAGATTTCCACATGTTCTTCAACACTTATAAAATTATAGGACTCCCCAGTTTTGTAAATTAAAAAAAAATAAATAAATAAATAAAATAAAATCTTAAAGTGAAGTTCAAAAATTAAAAAACTAAATAAATCATAACTTTAGAATAAAAGAAGGAAAATTTCAGCTTTCCACTAAAATGAACAATGACATAAATTGTCAAAGCTGTCGGAAAAAAAAATAAAAATAAAACAAAAGTAAAAATACAACCCAAGAGAATTTTCCCTCGTACTCCACTGCTCAACACGGAAACATTCAACATTTATACCTTTGATTGCCACACCAATGTGTAAGGATTGCTGTAATTTAACTGTTGCATCACTAATTGCACCGTCGCTCCGACTTCAGACGGATAAGAATCGCCTCTGTTAACCGCCTGAAACAAATTGCGAATCCAGCGACTAAAAAAATACCCCGCCACAACATTACACTATTACTTTAATAACTTTAAGCTCCCGGAACTTTTTACTTTCTGTATGTAGTGGCACAAAAAACATATTCTGAAAGCATGGAAGCTTCGCCCTCAAAGCACATTTAAAAAAATCAATGCTGGAAAAACGTGGAGGCCATTTTTGTACATACACTGAATTTTGGAGTCTTCATAGTATTCAAAAAATGTAAATTTTACTATTTCCGATTTTAACAGCTTTTGGGGAGTTAAAATTTAAATTCCATAAATAGATACTTCTTATCAAGTAAAAATAACAAGATTTAGATATTCAATTTTTCAAACAAGAAAACCTTTTCACTTGTGTGTAGAAAATTTCAAGTTGTAAATAACATGCAGGGCAATTTATCCATATAACAATAGAGCAAATCCAGTCTTTCCTTCAATTTAAAGTAATATTGATATGGAAATCCAGTAATCACCTTCAATGGAAGAGAGTGTGCAGAGAACAAAATCATGACGTCTTTTCTGACGTCACTCGGAAATTTGACCAACTGCTCTCTAATCCTTTCACAAATAGTTTTCGCCAAAAGTGGATGAGTCGCCCATCGGTCGATTATGCTCATTTTCATGGGAGGGAATGTTCTAAAAACATTGTTAAAAGAATACACTAATAATACTTGGGAATTTAATTGTTGAAAAAAAATTGTCTATCATACAATGTATAATTTCAAAACAAATAATTTATCACAAGCACTCATTGAAAATATTTTTCAAAGAACAACAATCAATTTTGAGAAATATCCTAATTGTGTAGTTGAAAACTGTTTTTGAAACATTGTTCAATTTTTATCGAACATTGAAAATGTGTAAAATATAAAACCAAATATTATTTGGAAGTGAAATAGTTTCTTATAAAAGACAACAATTTTTATTGAAAGATAATTTAAAATACAAATTGTTTCAGTGAATTTGCTCCAGTTAGTAAAGGACAAAAGTTGATAAAATACTTTATAGAGGATAATTTCATGAAAAATGATTTACTAAGTGTAATATAACTATTAGAAGAGGGTTGATTTTGAGAAAAAGAGATATTTTCTACTACGCACCTGGATTTGAAGTATTTGTAAATTGCATTGAAACTGGATCCTGTAGTCGCACAACTATATTGTGGGTACTGAGAAAAAAGGACAGCATGTTCAACTCCATCTCTGCAAAAATTTAAAAAAAAATAGAAATTTACTGAACAATTTAGTCATTGCATCATTTTTCTTTAAAGTGAAACTTATACATGCACTTACAGAATATTTTCTTGAAAAAAAGCAAATATTTGTGTATATTTTTGACAATGCTGCGATTAAACGCATTTTACACATTCTCATGAAAAACACAGAAAAACAAAGATCCATAACTTAATTCACTTTTTTGTGATTTGGAAAAAATTTTGAAAAAATCTGTATTCAATTATTCCAAAAATATCCAAAAATGGTAGGTACTCTGAAAATTATTCTTGAACTTCCCAATTTATAATTGCGAAGATTAAAAGGTTTTGAAGATTAAATTATTTATATGTTTTTGCAGAAAGCTAGAAAGTATTTTATCAAATTTCAGTTTTTTATGAGTCCCTAATTTATCAAGGAATTACGGAAATTTGTGAAAACTTTTTCTAAACTCGTTAAAATTTCAGTTTTTTCCAAACATTCCAAGGATTCCCGGGAATGCTTTTGATTCAAATTAATTATCGAAATTTCCACAAAAGCTAAGAACTTTTTGAAACTCCTATGGTAATGTATATTTTCGTAATTTTTCTCAATTTTCCAAAACTATTAATAAAAAAATATTGAACCCATTTCAAGCAATTATTTTTATGTATTTTGAAGTATATAGAGTGATTCAACTTATGTTCGAAAAAAATCATTAAAAGTTATTATGACTTTTAAAAATATATAAAAATACTTTATTGATATAAGAAAAAGTTTATTACATACTTTGCATATTTTTAAATGAAACTCAAGAAATTCGAAGATACCTTTACATGTTTTAGAATTTTTACGAGCTTTAAACAATCCGGATAATTTTTTTATTACGTAAAAAAAATTTTTTAGTTCATTTCAATGTTTGTCAAGAAACTCGAAACATGTATTATACATAAGAACAAATTTGATTATACTTATGAAAATCGTAACAAATATAATAAATATAAAAAAAAGTAATGTAATGAAATTGCTAAAACTTGAAAAATGGACTTTTCAAAAAATTCAGGCAACTACTTAAATTTCCCGAGCAATCATTTTATATTTTTTTTAATTGCTAAGCGTATTTTTCGATCCAGTCCATTATTCTAATGAACAAAAAAAATTTATGCATTCTCATAGACTTATCAAGCTTTTCCAAAAAGTGTTCAAGTTTTCTAACACTTCTAAAAACTTAGTAGAATACATTCAACTCTTGGAAAATATATACATTATTTTATACATTTTTAAACAAGCATTAAAAAATGTACTGAATTTTAGCGTGTCATTTTTATGTACCTAAAGTTCCAAACGTTGAAAATTAAACGAAGATAAAAAATTTGTCAATTTTTCGATTTTTTATCATGATAGGAAGTGTCCTAAATATTTTTTCGGGGAGCATCAATTTTTTGTTACAATTAAAAAGTGTTCAAAAGCCGCTAGAGAATTTATTTCTCCTATCTTAACTTATATTGTTTTCTAATCTAGAGTTTTTTTTTCTACTCGTGAACAAAAACTGATGGCAAATGATCACTTCTTATTTGCAGCTATCGAAAAATATGCGCACTTTTCTAGATTTTCCAGAGTTTTTTCGGTGAGTGGATCCACGTATCTAAATGCCACGTAAAACTTATGGGGTGCTGTTTTTGGCGACACTTTGTCTAATTGCTTGCACATAAGTTCTCCCTGCAAATTGGTCCATTTTAAAATCGGTGAACCTCCTCCAATTTCTTCGTACTTTTTTTGCACTTCGGCAGTACGTCTTTGAGCAATCCAAGGTCCTAATTGACTAAAAAGTTGAAATTTTGTGGTCATCAAAATACTTCAAAATAAGAAGATTAAAAATAAATAAGTCATTTTGGCGTTTATAGTGCAAACTTAAAACACCATTTGAATACTTTTTTATAAGCTAGTGCAATTTCTGAAAATTTCGTAACACGAAAAATAGAATAAAACATGAGAAATTCTGAAAAAATTTTAAACGTATTCTAAAATATACAATTCTAGGTTTTCCATGTGATTTTCTAACGCTAGCGATTTTGATTGTATCAAACCTTTGAATCGGAAGCTGAATCATATCTCGATCCGTCATTATACGCAATAAATATTCGCCAACTTTATCAGTAGTTGAAGGCCCGCCCATATTCATCATCACAATTCCAGTTTTCGGTTTCTGATTCTCATCCAATTTCGAGGCAATAGCATGTGCACGACTTTTTTGCACAAGGGACAAACATTGCTTGTTTGCATTGCCTAATGAAAGAAAACGATTAAAAAATTTTAAATATTATTTGCAAAGAAAAAATATTAAAATTTCTGATGCTTTTTTTTGTAAATGTGAGTTACTAAATTTTCGCAGTTGTAATAAAATAAAAATTTGAATACAAAATTTCAATGTTTGAAAGAATCCTGGGAAAGAATCCTTGAAGCAAAATACAGAAAATAAAAAATTAGCAGTGAAATTTCTTATAAAGCTAGACATTCAATAATTTACATAAAACAATCACAAAACTTGAAAAAAATAATTTTAATTTAAATAATTTGAAAGATCTGCACTATTGTATTTAAATTCCTATGATTAGTAAACTAAAACTACAAAATGAAAAATGAAATGTAATCATAAATGGGAATCAAGACAATAAAATTCCAAAAACTGAATAAGGGATATTTTTAACAAGTTTTCAATAAGTTTTTGTAACAATACTACCAAAAACATAATTTTAAAAAAAGGATAATCCACTTCGAAACAAAACATCTACACATTAGAAAAAAAATTTGCCTTTTTGAAAAAATTTCAGATCGCTTTTGCAGTGTCTAAAAATTTCTTCATTTTCCCGTATGTCAGACTTAAAAGAGAAATTAGAATCAACAAACTACAACAGAACAAAAATTTTATCCAGAACACCATTAATGTTAGAATACAATATACAATAATATTTCAATGACAGTCAAATTATATTATATATTTTATACTTACCTAAACACCGAATTGGTGACAAGGCCACAAATCCCATTTTGAACACGAAACAGTACTATGTCACCACGTTGAAGCTGAAATATTTCAATTTTGAAAAACACTGCTTTTTAGCATTTATGTCATGTCATTTTGCGAAGACATCATGATTCACACAAGAACACTTTAAGAAAAGGTTAGGTGCGGACATCATGATTCACACAAGAACTCTTTAAGAAAAGGTTAGGTGCGGTTGATTATAAAGTCACAGTGGCGTGAGTGTGAAAGGCCAGAAATTGAATGAAGAACCTATAGAGTATTATTGAACAATAGAGAGCTTCAAAATAAAACCTGATTGATTCAGGTTCCAATTTTCTTTCCTGGTGGATAGTATCACCAATATGAAGTGAAAGTCTGACGAGTAGAAGAAAGTAAATTATCACCTTCTAAAAAATAGGTATTAAAAAAAATATGTACAATTAAGAGTTTAATGCACGAGATATCAAGTTTCTCATTGACATAAATTAACTAAAGATGCAGACTCAACATACTCGTTAGTATTTCTTTTAAATATTAGAAACTTGACAATATTAGATACATATCCTCTAAAAAACTTTGAAATTAAGGGATGGGCAATCTATATCGATATTTCTTCCTGATATATTTACATTATTTGATATATTCATCAAATGGTAATCTTTATATCGATATTTTCTTAATGATATAAAAAGATATCGCAAGCTCTTTCTTCAACAAAAAAACTGACAGTGAGACAAAAAAAATTTTAATTTTTTTTTAAATGTACTCAACTATTTATCATTCAGGTCAGTATTTCCTTTTAACGTCAATTTACTTCTTCTTTTTGCTATTTTTCAACTTCAAAAATATCATAGTTGAATAGCTTATACGAAGGTCATTCTGAGATTGTCAATTTTCAAAACACATATAATTGCAGGCAAATTAGAAAGGTGTTTAAATTCTTCCAAAATGATATTCTCATAAGTTCTCTTCTTATAAAATGAATAAATTTCAGAATCAATATTATTTATTTATCCACAAAAGTTACTGAAAAAAGAATAATAAAAAATCTATTAAATATTATGAATCTATAAAGTAACTGTGTCATGAACGATTTATAAATATAACAAAAATCAATGGAATGCCGGATTCTAGAATAAAAAATTCTAGAAATTTATATTTATTGTAATATATTAATAATCTCGAAATCTCCTAGAATATCTTACAGAATTCAATATGTACAAAAAAAACTAAGAATAAAAGAAATCAAAAAATACTCATAAAAGCAAATTAAGTTTTTTCAAAAATCTAAAAAACTTCTAGAAATTATTAAAAAATTTTTCCTAGAGTATGAAATTTTACGAATCTATAGATACAAATTCAAAGATACTAACAATCTCCAGACCTTCTAGAAAATCTTCCACGATTCAATAAACACAAAAATATGGAAAATACTGCAAAAATCAGAATTTTTTGGATACTTATGAATGTTAAATTAATTTTTCTTAAATTCTCTATTAAAATTGGAAAAACAATTTAATTCTGATTCATAGAGCATTGAGTTCCAGAAATCCATATAGAAACCTAAAGAATACAAAAAAATCCTACTAATCATCTAAAACCTCGAAAATCGCGGAAAATACTTAGAGTACTAGGATATCTTTGATGGTTTTTGAAAAATTTATTAAAATAATCAAAATACTCTAAAGTCGAATTCTAAAAAAAACGTAGTGTAAAACCTGAGAAGATATTTTATGTTAACTAAGATATATCGAAACATTTTATAATTATTAAAAAAATACACAAAAAAATTATTGAATAAAAATACTAAAAACATATGAAGTTTTCCGAATCCCCTAACAAACTTGAATAACTGGAGCCATGAATTCCACAAGTTTATATAACAATTTAGAAAAAATCCAGAAAAACAATTCGAATCCTTTGAATACTAAAACAATATTTAAAAAAGCTGAAAGATCTTTCGATCTATGAAGGTACTGTTTTTTGGAAAATCCATTATAATACTGAATTAAGTACAAATAAAATTCAATAAACTTCAAATTTTAGAGCACTTAATTGCAGAAATCTAATAAAGAGCGATCCATAGAAATACCTTAAATCTAAGAAGTATTATAAAATTCAACATTACATAAATACTAAAAAACAAGAAAGATTTGAAAAATACAAAAAATCTGTGTAGAAGTAATTCTTTTGAAAATCTATGAAATAACTTACAATTTTTCATATTTTGAATCCTATTGGATCAAAGTTTAAATATATAGAAATCTATGAAATTACTGGAAAAATTCTTCAAATTATATGAGTAATGAAAAAATAATAAAAGTACTGAAAGTCCTGTAAATATATGAACAAGCTTGTCTGAAAAATCAATCAAATTCATGTTATACATCTGCATATCGATATTTTCTTTCCCATATATTAATACTGGATACCAAACAATTAAAATACATCAGATGAGCTTAAAAATATATCTGTGGCTTCCAGCTATGGCCGAGAAAGTCACACATTCCATAACATTCACAATTTCATCAGAACATCATGTAAACTGAGCCTTATGGCACAAGTGACTTTCTCGATTATGGTGGGAAGCTACAGGTATTATTTATGTTGATTCCCATCCCTACTAAAATCGATTTAATATAATGAATTTGTATAAAAATTGACAGTTTAAAAAAATTTTCTCAAATTTTAATGTCATATTGACAAAAATTATCAAACTAAACATGACTCCTTAATTTGAATACTCAATATCCAAATTCATTGATTATTTTAACTCGTTTTAATTCATATAAAAATTTCAAATGACGAATACAAAAAGTTTACAGTCGCAAATTTTTTTCCACCTTACGCCAATGAAAATGAAAACACCTGGGGAACCTAACCTGACCTGACGCGACATCCCCGCCTGGGATGTCGCGTCAGGTCAGGTTAGTTCAACATGCAAGCGCACGGCCGCACGAGGAAATACGAGGAACGTTTACTTTCGAGAATACTGTCAAATCCGACCAAATCGATTGGATAAACAACGCGAATGGCCCGCATAAATTAAAGCTCACAGAAAGCAAGAAATTCATGATTTCAGGAAATGACGAGCACGGAATTAGGCCGTTTCGAGTTGGAAACATTGTATGAGAATGCATGAGACAGTCCATGTTTTGAAAACACGTAAATGAAGGGTAACGCAAAATTGACAATAACCTTTTAGCAGGGAAAACACGTATTCCGAGGAGATGGAAAATGTTTGGAGTCGCAGTCACTGAAAGGTGTAGAAAATCCAGCGAATTTTCACCAACTTTCACGCCATTCGCGCTGATTGTTGCGGACTAATTCTTCGTTTTGTAGAACTGAGTTTAACTGCATTCAACTCAGAACTGTGCAAAACTGTCTCAGAACTGACTGTGACTGACTGGAACTGATAACACTGTTTTGTCAACTTTGCAACTAGCGCATGTAAAACCGCATGTCCTTGAGTTGGCAGAATTGAACATTTATGCGCATTCTCTCTCACACACACACAGTGTATCTATCTTTTTTCTCTTTCTAGTTTTATGAAGAACTCATGAGCTTGCTTGCGCGTAGTACACACACATATATAATTAAATATATTTCCATGAATTTTTCTATGACTGTCATACATAAAAACAAAAAGAAATATCCGGTCTGACAAATAAGCAAATTATGACACGTAATATATAAATATCGTTTTTTGTTGCTAATCTGACGCGATTCCAGTGATGAAATAACGCGAATGTTATAAGTTGTCCGCGGCTCTTGCGGGCCAAATTCATTTTGGCCGCGCCCTCAAATTTTCGCTGACGTTTTTATAACCACGAAGTCAATTTTTTTGTTTCTCGCCAATTTTTGCAATTAAAGACGCTCATTGAAAATGACGGAAGTGTTCAATTTCGGCGTTGACGCTGTCACATGTCATGCTTGGAACAAGGAAAGAACAGGTAAAAAAACAATTGGGAATCGAGGGTTTTGGCAGCTGTCTTTGATATGGTTCGAAGCAAATTGGAATTTTTTGATCACTTTGGAAGTCATTAAGCTATCTTCATTTATTTTTTAAGCATTTCCAGATTTTGATACGTTGTGCATTATTATTTAAGTAATTTCAATATCTTGATGAATATGATTGCATAGATTTCTATTTTACTTTGTTCATATTTCCTTTTAATGATAAAAATTCAATTAAAATATGAAAGTTTTTCTCAATGTTCTTTCCAATTTTGTATTGCACTGCACTCTTTGGGGATTATCTTCCATTTTTGACAGTTTGTAAATAATCTCTATTATCTATGAGAAATATTTGTATGTCTCCGGGCAGAAAACGCTCGTTTTCGCTCCGCTCATACTCGCGTTTTTACCCATTGATGTACAAAATCTTATGTCAACCGTGGCGCATTTGCCATCCTGGGAACAGCAATAATGCGCCTCGGTAAACAATTTACTGTTAAATTTGTTTGTTGTCATAATTTTATATGACGGTTAGTGATGGTTTTTAATTGATATCATTTTTTTTAAATTTATCTATGTTTAATTATATGACAATATACCCAATGTTATATTCTACGACCGTTTTCACATGACAGGTGGATTTATTTTCAAACTTTTCGTTTGATTGCGCAAATATAAATACTGAATAACATGAAATACTGAGTAACAAATGTAAAAAAGAGAAATTTCTTATTCAAAACTAAAGAGACTGTATGATTGCTTGTCTTAGTTTGCGAGCATGACAAATAGACTGTTTGGTGAAAACGCTCTTATCATTAGTCATAATACTAAAAATGATGTAAATAAAAAGTAATTCTTCAATTTTATTACTAAACTGGCTTCTTCAAGAATTATTTTTTGTTTTTTACACAATCTCAATCACCAGGGTAACATACACAGAAAGCTCGATTTAGGAGCATAGGTTTAGCTATTGCCTCTTTATCGTGAGCACAAAGTTTCGAAAAATTTCTACCCACGCCAATCACTCTGTCCTTTGAAATCAGGCCGGTCGAGGTGGAGAGCGAGAGAAAGGAGAGGATTTGCTCCTATCCCGAGCTCGCCTAAGATGTGCATAAAGTTCTGAACGTTTAAAATTGTACCAAAAATGAAAAAAGACAAGTATTTAATAGAAAAAATTTTCCTTGTTGCTTTCAAGGATATTTCAGTTGAACCAAAAAATTTAATGCTCACCAAAAAATATTTGACTCAATCCTGCCCATGAGAAAAATCAAAAATTTATTAAATTTTCCTTTTCGTTTAATTTTAAATGTTTGGATATTCAGTTAGGTTATTAGTTGTATAAAATTATGACAATTAACAATTCTGAATAATAAGTTCTATTATGATAATTGTAATAATATAAAAAATGACAAAATCTTTAATGTAAATTTTATATTGACCTCTTCAGAAGTTACTTTCAATTTATGTCCTTATTCAAATAACTTTCATTGTCAGAGGTTAATATGGTTTAAATGATTGTGGTCATGATTTTATCCAACTGTTGATCATCGTCTTTTATTGACATTGGTTTCATTTCATTAAAAAATAATTATGAATGTCGTAGTATATTTAATTGTGACCTGAATTATCTGAATAATCTGTTTTACTCAAATAGTTGAATTAATAGAAAAAATGACAACAACTTAAAGTAATTCCTCAATCTGAATATAAATTTTACATTTCACTGTCCAAAAATTATTTTCCATTTTCAGTAATTCTAAATATTAGGATAAAAAATCAAAAAAATCCTTACATTTTTAAATTTTTGTTTAATTTCAAACGCTTGGAACTTCAGGTATATGAAACTGGTGTTTTCAGCTGTCTTGAATTTCAAAATAAACGAGTTATCTAGTTTTTACGTAGTAAAAGAGGAAAATATTTTATTGTAATACTGATGATTACTAGAGATGCGTATAATTATAATGATATTTTTAATTTTGATAAGCAGAAGTGGCGCTATGTCCAAACAGCAACGAGGTCAATGTATATAGACGCCAGGGCTCGGATTGGAAATTGTTGGAGGTCCTAGAGGAGCACAATCAAAAAGTCATGGGAATTGACTGGGCCCCAAAAACCAATCGAATCGTCACTTGTGCCGCAGACAAAAATGCTTACGTTTGGTCCCAGGGAGAAGATGGAAAATGGGTCCCAGCCTGGGTTTTGCTCAGAACAAACCGTGCAGCTACTTGTGTCAAATGGTCGCCGCAAGGTTCGCCAATCCCTTCTAATTACTATTATTTGGGGTGAAAAATATTGCAAAAAATTATTAGAGCAAAGATAGAATGCTTACAACCAATAGAACATTTCTTCATAGATTTTGTAAACTCAGCTTGTACATTTAAGGAAGAATTTTTAGAATTCAGTCAATGTCAGAAAGTCTATTTCAACAATTCGGTAATCTGAAGAAAAAGTATTTCCGAGTTTTTGTTTTTCTATAAATTTGAGATTAAAAATCACTAACTATATGCTCCTGAACATGATAGTTAAACGTTTCTACGCTATATCATTAATTTGAAAATGATTTTGGCAAACCAGAGAACAAATTCGCTGTCGGTTCTGGTGACAAAGTAGTATCGGTGTGTTACTTTTCATTGGACAACAACTGGTGGTTCTCGAAACATATAAAAAAACCGCTCAGGTCGACTGTGACTTGCATCGATTGGCACCCCGATAACAGGGTTTTGGTGGCTGGCTCGACTGACTACAAAGTTCGAGTTTTCAGTGCCTACATTGAAAACCTCGAAAATGCCTCGGAAAATGGACCTTGGGGAAACAGTTCCGCTTTTGGAACATTGCTAGCTGAATTCTGCAACTCACAAATGGGCGGTAAATAAAAAAAATTTTCAAAATGTGAAAAGTGGTATCGAAAGTTGAAGTAATTTACGTCTTCTCATGAAAATTGATGAGATTATTTTAACTTATCATTAAAGCGAAAGAAAATTTTCAAAACAGTTATAAGTTTATTGTTTCAAAAGATAATTGAATCGTTAGAGATATAGTTTTACATCTTAGTCTAAAAATGTATAATAATAACTACAGACGCTTTATCTAATGTGCTCATTTCAAAATGCTTCCTTCAATTTTCCGAACTCTAAATCTCTGTGGAGATTTTTTTAATGCTTTTCAGTGCGATAGTGTAAAAATTGGGGAATAATAGAATTACAACATTTTTTTGTTTGGTTCATCAGTAAGGACTTCCTTTCTGAGAGAAAAAACTTCCGAGCTTTATAAGTTTTTTATATGTCTTTTATTGTCGTAAAAAAAAACCAAACATTTCTTGACTGAGAAGTTTTCATACCACGTGAGTTTTTGTATTACTTCCCTTACTTAAAGTTTTTTGTTCATTCTTAATGTATTGAAATTTTTGTATGTCTGATTATATTTTCTACTATATCAAAAATATTTTCCCATGTCTTGAATACTAGCAGAAGCGTAAGATTTTCAATAAAATAGAACTACAGATACATCATAAGACTATCGTTTAAAAAGAAAACTATATTCATTTTGTTACATCAAATTAATTTCTTTCAAAATTTGTAGACAAATATTTTTACCAAAAAAATATTTTTTGTAAAATAGTTTAAAAAAAGCTCATAAAATATCACAATTCCATGTTGAAAAATGTTTGATTTTTGTCCACCATGATCAACAAAATTTCGAAAATTTATCGAGCTCAAAAAAATTGTTTCTTTGAAAATAAATCGTTACTAAAGGACTAAAACAAAATTCATTATGGTCGTAACTATTTTTGGTAAAATAATAGAATTCGAGATAAAAAATCATAAAAATAACTGCAAAAAATACACTTAGGCCTTAAAAAATCGTATTCCCAAAACAGCAAATATTTGCTAATAGAGATTATTGCCAAATGTTGTTTATTTTACTAACTTATTATCAAAAAATTAAGGGAAACATACTGATACAATGTAATAATCTAAATGTTCAAGATTTTTTTATTATCTGAGAAAATTATGATAACAAGAAATTTTTTTCGAAAAATTAAGTTCAATTTTTTCTGTTGGAATTAAACTTGACCTACAAAATGAAGAAAAAAGTTATAACAATCGGACAAATTTAAGTTAAATTATTGAATTATACAGAAAAATCAACATGTGCAATTGAGAAAAATCAACTTTCTAGCCGATAATTTTTAAAATTCCTGATGACGAATTAACTAAAATTGAAGCAAAAAGATCATGTATGGATCTTATGGATTTTGATAGAAATGATGTATTACAAATTTTCACACATAAAAATGATACTCGACTTGAATTACCTGAACTACTTTAGATAAAATAAGCACTGACTTATTTTTTATTGATACATATATGTAAATAAAGTATAATATGAGTAGAAATATGTATGAAAATAAAATATAAATATTTCCCAAATAGTTTTATAAGTATTCATAAAAATATCAACAGGTATAAATAATTATGTGTATATTTTTTTGTAATAGGTGGTTGGGTGCATTCTGTAGCGTTCAGTCCTTGCGGTAACAAAATTTGTTGGGTTGGTCACAACTCTTCGATTTGCGTAGCTGATGCGACTAAGAATTCTTCGGTTGTGAGATTATTTACAGAGCATTTACCATTTTTGAGTTGTGCTTGGGTCAGTCCAAATTCCATCATTGCTGCTGTAAGTTGAACAAAAAGAGTCTATGAATTCTATGTGCTTCTACTTTTTTAAAGTAATTTATCACCAGACAAATTTTATAACTTGTAAAATATTGTGACACATACATATTGAACATGAATTTGTCTATAAATCTAAAATTTGATATTTCCTCGAAACGACAAAAATTATTTATAAGTTATTAAGTTTTTTTTCCAAACATGTTAAGAGATACATAAATTTTTCAGGGCTATGAACTATTTTTTTAAACTCTTGACAATTGAGGAGAAAAAATGTTTAAAAGTTTTCAAAAAGGTGAAATCTTTTGGAAATCTCTAACATTTGGAGAAAAATTTTGATTTGATAAAAAAAACATTAGCGTATTTAACGTTCACAAACCTGTGACTGTGGATAGTATTCAGATGATAATAGCCCAAAATGTGAACATTAATAATCTCCAGAATGTGAAACAATCGGGATTGATTATTTTTATGAGTATGGAAAATATTATTTTCAGGGTCACAACTGCATGCCAATGCTTTACTGTATAGACGATAATGGACAAATTTATTTCGCGTCGAAACTGGACATGACACAGAAAAAACAAACCGCTGGATTGTCAGCGATGCGAAAATTCCAGTCGCTAGACCGACAGGCTAGGACGGAAAATAGCGATAGCATATTACACAGCATACACCAAAATGCAATAACTTGCGTACGTAAAATGTCGGATACCGATCACGTGCGACATTGTAGCACGACCAGTTTAGATGGGCAACTCGTTATTTGGGACTTGAAGGTAAATTTTCTTTAAAATTTATTTTGCATTCGATTTATGATCTCTTAAAAAATAACAGGTTGATTGTTACATAAAATGTTTGTAAAAAACGTTTCCTGAATCAATTTTTGATTTTATTTGTCCAACGTTATTTTGCAGCTCTTGGAAAGTTCCATCGCTGGTCTTAAAATTATCTGAAACGACCACACAGCCGCAATGTCGAAATCAGAGCCGCTAAGTCGATTACAAAACTCACGTTTCAATAATCTTTCCGCGGTTTTTGATCACCAATTTATCCATTTTCCGATTCTTTTTTCTACATTTGTTACTAAAATAGTTTGCAACAACCGATTTTACGAATGTAACTTGTTTAAATAAATTGTTGAGAAAAGTTTAGAACTTGAAAAAACGCTCGTATTTGTTGCCTTTTTTTATTTTTTTTTTGTTTTTTTTTTTTATTGTTGGTGTTGAATGTGTCAGAAAGATTCATCATCTGGACGATTACAACGTTTTTAATGTTTGTAGAAATTTGATAAATAATTATAAATTACTATGTGTTTATTACAATTTTGGTCATTTGTCCTGGAAATTAACAAAAACTGTTTATATTTCTGAAAATTTTAGAAATGTGAGATGTTGATTGAAAAAGAAAACTTGAAATATCCAGAAATACGAAAAAAGCTATTTCACATTTTTTATAAAATGAATTTCTTAATGTTCCAATTTATATTTTTGTGTTTTTTAAGATCTTGAAAGTGTAAATTTTCAATTCTGGAAATAGTATTTTTAATTTTCTAATTTGCGAAATTTGATGTTAGATTTCGAATTATTAATTGCTGAATCCCAAACATCCCAAATTGGAAACTTTGAAAAATTCCGATCGCATGTGGGCATACAAATGACAAATCTACAAATTTGCAGCTTTTGAATTTTTTTGTCTCCAACCTTACAAAAATGTCCAAATGTATGGATTCCAAATATGCCGGGTATAAGAATATTAAAAATATTCCATTTCATGCATGAAAAGTAATGTATTTAGAATTTAATTTTCGTTATTTCGATTACAGAAGAGTATTTTATTTACAGAAGTATCATAAATTCAGACTTTACAGGTACGATTTTGAACTTTTACTTTCCGAATTCATTTTTTTTTCTCTCATCACGAAAATCTCAGAATATGTCTACTGGAATATACTGTCCACATCAAAAACTGCAATTGCTCATAAATTTTGTTTCGTAATTTCGAAAATTTCAGAAGATTGCATAAACCCATATTTAAAACTTTTGAGTTATTTTTCAATTACGCATAATTATCAAATATTATTATATTCTTGTTTCTCAATTCTTAGGTTCCTTAATTTACGGACTCAAATTTTCACTTTTTTGAAATTAATTTTCTGAAACTTCAGCTACGAAAACCTCATAATATTCCAACTAAAACATTATGTCCCATTCAATCATGGGAGACCAAGAAATAGTTACTGCTTAAAATGTTATTTTCGTCATTTCAAAACTATTCGATTTTCAAAGATTCTAGAAATCTAGACCTTTAATTCTTACATTTTCCACATTTTTTAGGAAACCAAAAAATAGCAGTCACTTGATATTTTATTTTCTGTCATTTCAAAAATTTTCAAATTTTAAAAAATAGCTTAAATGCATACCTTGAATTTTTCAGCTTTTTTCCAGTTACATCATAGTTATCAAATCTCATTATCGTTTCACATATTTTAAGTTTCTCAATTTACGGATTAAAATTCTCACTTTTTAAAAACTAATTTTGTAAAATTTTCGTTACAAAAACCTCAGATACTTCAACAAAAACATACTCTCATGGAACACCTAGAAATATTAACTTCTCAAAGTGTTATGTTCATAATTCCAAAACATTCGAATTTTGATTCATTCCATTAATCTGAATAATCAATTTCAAATTCATTTTCCCTACGCACTATTCTTCAATCTCCTAATTTATTGATCGAAATTTCCCTGCTACTTTCTAAATTAATTTCATGAAACTTTCGTTACAAAAACCTCAAGATGCTGTCCCATCCAATAATGGGACTTCAAAAAAAAAGTGCTCTTAAGTTGTAAACAGTGTTGCAAAACCAAAAGAAAAACATCAAAATATCGTAAACCCTCTTCCAAGGTACTTTATTCAGCAAACAAAACTTTACAAATTTAACAACTATCTAGAAACATCGCTTTTATATTAAAAAAAAAAAAAAAAAAAAACACGTATACATAGAGATAACATCTATTGAGCGTAATGGTGTTGCCCGGTGACGTGGTTGACGGGGGTGTCTACGTGGTGGACGACGACGTCGGTGACGTAGATGTTGGGGACGTAGAGGACGCTGGCGTCGAGGGGCCTGTCAAAGGGCCAGCCGAGGGATTTGCCGTCGAGGGAAACAGCGCCGCCGATGATCTGTTCGATGGGCAAGTTTTCGTAGTGCTTGTGGACGAGTTCGTCGCTAACCTTCCAGGACTGAACAGACTCCTGGTGCACGGGGTAGAGGCCGTTTCCGTGAGCGTGGATGAGGTGATGGATACCGCCAACGGTGGGGTCAACGCCGACGCCGTGGTGACCGGAGATACCGCCGGTGACTCCTACGCCTGGGACGTACATTGGCACGTGGTGCTGACCGACCTGGTGGTGCACCCCCACTCCGGGAACCTGGACAAACAAGGTAATGCTTTTTGAAACACCTTGAATGAATTTTTTTTATTCTCAAACGTCTGCGTATTGGAGTAAGACACTTTTTGAACCCCAGTATTTCTAAATGACGCACTTTAGGTGTCCATTAGAAATTTTTGGGTGATATGAAAAATGGAAGATTGAGCATCAACAGTTCTGAATTCTTTTTTCGAAATCTCAGTTCAGAAGTTTTGCATGACTGGAATTCACATAAAATCACTCAAGTTCCTAAATGTGAAATGTCGGATTCTTCAGGGGCATTGAATGAAATAAAAAAAATTTGCTCTTACCTGGTGAACTCCACCAACGTGTCCTGTGACGGGTACGTGGTGTCCAGTGGTGTGTTGAGCAGTGTCGACGATGTGTCCACCAACGACGGGTTCATGTCCGATGACCTGGTGTTGTCCAGCGATAATGGGTTGTTGTTGGTGTCCAATGACCTGGGGAACTACTCCTACTCCTGGGATGACCTGGCCTCCGTATTTGGTGCCCAAGATGGGTCCTTGGCTGTAGGGAAGTCCTTGCCAGAGGTGTCCAAGGTGAACCTGGTGATGACCTTGGTGATCTTCGCCTTCTCCTTGGAAGTAGTGGTGCTGTTGCCAGTGGGGGAAGGATTGGTGACCAGCCCAGTGTTTGTAGAGGTATCCGTAGTGCCACAAGGCTGAAATCACAATTGTTGATAATGGTTAATTTGCCAGTGTTGATCAATGCTGGTCAGAATTGGAATTAGTGATTAATTTTCAAATGTTGGAAGTGCAGTAATCTTCTCGACTTATGAAACATTTGGTATTTTTTAAATGTGCTTTCTCAAACTTTTAACTAAAACATCCCGAAAGTTGAAGGTCAGAATATACATTTGTAAGTTTCGAATTCCTGAGGTTTTCATCAGTGAACGACTTTTTACTGCTTCAAATATAGAAACAATGAATAAATATTGACGGGGGATCGAATTTTCGCGTGAAAATATGAAATTACATCTTACCAGATGGAACGCTCATCTGTTCGTGGAAACGAGGAACGACAGTGACAGCGTGGTGGCAGGAGTTAACAGTGTGTACTGGGGTGACATGTTCGATTTCGTGTAAGTACTCGTCTTCTTCAACAACGTGGAAAGAATTTTCGTCGTAATTTTGGAAGCGCTCTGGAATGACTCCGTGGTAGTTGTCGACAGTGTGTTCAGGTGTAGAGACCACTACGAAGATCTGGAGAGGGAGCCCGCTCTGTGTACCCTTGGGCAGGCCCAACCTAGCAGGGAAGCCGAAGATCTGTTGGGGCTGCGAATTGAAAGAAAAAAGTCGAAGATTAAGTTTTTTTCCAAGAGACCAATGGGCAATCAAGTCAGTCGTAAGGTGGGAGAAAATGACGAAAAAATTAAAACTTCTACAGTAAGGTCGACAATCCGAAAAGATAGAATTTTCAAACTACTTGGCATAAATTTTTCTCTTCGTTGAACTTACTTCTGTAATGTAGAACGGATTCTGGGAGTGAACAGCGGCTTCAATACCCTCTTTGATGGCTTGAATGGAAGGCCAGTCGTATCCTTGGCCGATATGATGCTGCGAGCTTCTGACGATGACGTTCTGTCCAACGACAACTGAAAGTAAAGTAGTAAAAATAATGTAAAAAACAGTATAACTGATCGTGCTACAAAATTCGCCGTATATTCTAGATTCTAAGTAAGCATATCTTAGGATAGGTTTGCTTAGGTCAGACTTACGTGGGTGAAGGAACTGGTCCAACTCGACGAAAGCGAGCCTGTCGGTGTTGATATCGATGTGTTGACCTTCATGGTTGTATTTGGGTCCAACGAAGACTCGGACGACGGCGTCGGGGATGACTTTGTCGGACTGGACGACGATGTTGAGTTCGTAGGGTTGGTGGTCCAATCGCTTTACCTGGGCTCTGACGGAAACATGGTCCTTGTGACCCTCGACGGGCTCTGGCACGACGTTGTCCAAGTCGACGATGTAGTCGTCGAAGTAAGTCACAAGTGGGGTCACGGAGACCTTCTGCACGACGACGCCAGGGACGAGGATGTCGTTGTACTGGTAATGGGGAAGACCTTCCTGGTAGTGTTCGAACAAGTGGAGGATTCTCTTGTAGAGCTGGTAGAAGGCTGGGTCGTGGACAGCGGTTTCGGCGAGTTCCAGGACTGATGGAGTGTACTCCCAGATGTTGCTCACGTGGGCTGAGCCGCCAAGGAGCTGTCTCATAACGGCGGCCAAGCTTCCGTAGTACCTGGAGCGATACAAAATCTCGTGTGGAAACATTGCCATTCGGAAAGGAAATAGAATTACTATGAGTACATTCGAGTTCCTTAAGAACATTATAAGAATCGAAATCACTAAAGATGAGTGTATAGTGCGATTCATCTCACCTGGGGTTGATGCTTCTGCCGGTGTTCTCGATGAGGTTACCCAGGATGTTGAGACCGTAGGGGGAGAGGATGGAAAGGAAGGTTCCTTGTGGGCAAAGTACAGTGCCGGCATCAATAGCGTTCATGATACGGTGTTCCAGTTCTTGGACAAGATGTACCAGCTCATGATGGTGGGAGTAATGCTGATGGTCCAAAACAATGGATTCGGGTCGGCTTGGGAATTCGAGGCCGTTGATGTGGCGGTGGAAGGGTTTGTAAGGGATGTGGATTTCGCCGCTGAGAGGCAGGGTCTCGATGGGACCAAGGCCGTTGCTAAGACGTTCCAGGTTGTAACGGGCCAGAAGCTGCTGGTGGATGAAGTAGTAGATAGAACCGCGGCCAGTCTTGACCAAGGTGTCAGTTCCTAGACTCTCATGCTCTCCTTCGACGCCGTGAACGTAGTTCTAAAACACGTACAGAAATTCCCATTGAAAATAAAGTCCTGAATGGAAAGGTAATTTCTATTGCTTCTGTGAAAAATTTAGCGCAGTGAATTTGAAAATCTAACCTCTTCATGCAAGTATCCGGCAAGTTGGACGTAAGTGTAGTAAGCTGAAAGACCGATATCTTGGGTGAAGTATGCGATCATGTTCTCATCGTGGGGCAGGTGAGCGGTGTAGTTGACCGGAATGTGCACCACATTTCCAGACACTCCCATTCCTTGGCTCTTAATATCCTGCACTTCCTGGATGATCCTGGCGTCGAAAAACAGGTGAGGGAAGACCTCGTAGGGCGCGGGCAGGATGATACCCTGGGTGTCGGGCCTCTGGAGCACGGCGGCGATGAATGCCTGTAGGACATATGAAATTTGTTTACGAAAAATTTCATCTAACTAGTGGCTTATAACTCTAAAATATGGACATTCTCAACGATTCACGCAATATTATGGCCTTCGTATTGGAAATAACGATGAAATCATGTTTTTCGCGGTTTTTCCTGCAGTTTAATAGTAGAATTTGTGATTGATGGCCGATCATTGGCATAATAATAACAATTTCATCATTCTATTGGATGCTCTAAGAGTATTAGTTCGGAAATCACCTTGACGAACTGGTACTCGTTACAGTGGACACGGATCCAGGCGGCGGTTTTGAGGAAAGTTGGGTAGTCCTTGGCGCCCATGAGGATCCTGGTAAGGAGAGCGACTTCCTTGCGGAGTTGGCTCACCGAAACGGAAAACGGTGTATGATGTGGTTGGGCATTGTTCGTGGAGACGATCCCGACGACGTATTTCACCACGCTCGGGTGGACATACGCGTTGAGGTTCGCTTCAATGTCGTAGTGCTGCCCAAGGTTGAGAAGTTCATGGTCTTGGATCGGGCCGACGATGTTTTCCAGCAGCAGAATCACATCTTGCTGCTTTTTTAAGAGATCTTGGTCGGCTGCAAAGAAAGATTTTTTCAACGTTACATTGCATTAGATCTTGGAACAATGAACGCGTTTTGAATAAATATTCTGGATCCCCAAGGTGAAAGAATTTTCAGATCTTTAGTTTTTAATTGTTGGAAACAACTTTCAAAATATAAATATCGGAGTACTATCTATTATTGCGTAACAGATGGTAGAACAGAACTTCGGTTGTTCTAATTTGATACTAATTCTTTTACTGTTGAAGAAAATGCTTACTACTGCGTGTTTTCAATGGTCCGGATGAAATTTTTTAATTTTAATTGGTTGAGATGGAATTTACTAATTCGAACTCCGTGGGAAAATTTTCATTGAAACTGTTGGGGTCGGGAAAATGACTTACCAGCTTGGAGTTTCGGCGTTTGGGGTATCGCAGCCCCAAGAGCCACAAGGGCAAGAAAGACTACGCTGAATCGCATTGTGATACAATTCGTTGTATGAGCTCAAACTTAGTCCCATCTCTTTTTATACCAAACTGGTATCGCTATCAATACGACCTGGCGACCCAACGTTTTCGATACTACACCGATGTTGCTTGAATTTTCGGTCGAAGGTTACGTTGATAACACGTGTTAACACGATCGCGAATTATTCGGCACGTCGGAGCCATTCTTTTCAACTTTATTCTGACCTTCTTCAAGTTTTGGAAAACATTCATTTACTTATTGTCCTTCTTTTTTTCAATGGGTTTTTTAAAAAATGAAATTTTCATCCACTAGGTATAAAAGTTAATTTCTTTTTCCATTAATAGCAAAAAAAAATAACAGTGTAAAAACTGGTATTGTTCTTATAACTCAAAATAATCATGTATATATGATAATTATAATTATGATTTTTCAATGGAAGCGAGGTTTCTAGCACGAGCCATAGGCGAGTTGTGAAATTGAGTTTTTTAATATTATATTTCTCAACTTGTTTATTTTGAATAGTACATGTCAAAAGTTTGAAAATATCGAGAATAAAAACATTAGTTTAAGTTTATTTACTGATTTCATTTAATTCATTCAATTTTTCATGAGGAATTCATGTTACAGCCAAGTTTTTAGAATTTTAACAGCATATTTTGAACTTGTCTTTCGTTATTCGTTGATTTTTACATTTCCGATAAATTTTTGCACAGTTTACACAAAATAAGTCCAAATGGCTATGTCCTTTTTATTCATTTGCTTGATGAAGTTGTCTTCAATTAACTCTTTTATTTGCGGCCAACCGAAAATTGCTGCGCTGGTTTTCTCTTCATTGAATCTGGAAAATTTTATTTTTAAATAATTTAGCGGAAAATTTGGTTGTTCTTTTGATCCAAAACTATACAAAATTTCCTTTTTTAATAAAAGCGTTCAAAAAGTTTACATAACTAGTGGCGAAAATAACTATGAATTTTGCAAGCATGATTGATTCGAGTACAATTTTGCCAATTCTTATCCGATAACTTTGAAATTTAAACAATGAAAATCAATGAAGCGGCAAAAACAATGAATTTTATTGAAATTCATTAGAAAAATGTGTGTGAAGAAATTTCTTTCCAGTAATTGCAAAATCCTGGCTGAAAAATCGATTTTTGTCATAAACTTGATTTGAAAATATAAAAAATTTGCAATCGTGCAAAAAATAAGGTTTTAAAGTTCAATTAACACCTATAGCGACATTATAAACATTTTTTGATCTACAAGTGCACGTGGGGAAAAAATTATAAAAATTTAACAGTGTGCGTATCGAAAAAACAGTCATGAATCAAAAGAAGATTATCATAAAAATTCAACTAGCCTAGAAATTTTTCTAATTTTAGAATTATACTAAAATCCCGAACCATAGCTCAGGTAAAAGAAAAAAAAAGTTAATTCTATAGAATTCATTTTTCCTATATGAAAAAAATAACGTCATAAAAAGGGATGTCCAGTTTTTTTGACCGTTTTTCTTTTGGAGATTTGAAATCAGTCCATTCGAGTCGATCACGATTTTCCACTTCCAGAAAAAAATGGTATCAAAGCATTTTATGCATCATATTCTCAAGAGCTAATGAAATTATCACTCGAGAAATGTTAACAGAACATAGCTAACGATACAGTATCAATATACAATGTAATTAAAACTCGACCGCAGACGTGATGATATATGATTGGAGGAACTCGAGTTAAACTTTGTTGCGAATTTAGTGTGGCTCATATGAGATTGCTTTTTAAGTAGTTTATAATTAGCCATCAATTTGACCATTTTATCAGTGAACTTTTTTTGTTGTTTTCAGATATGATTTACTGCAGTCTGGTAAAGTAGCACTGATTTCGAGTTAGATTAACTTTGATTTTTGAAAGTGAATCCAAATTCATATGATTCTTAATTTCAGCTAGGTAACAAAAAATTGAAACTTTATTTACAATTGGTGATTTTACATTTTATCGAAAGCGCGCTGAATTCATAATTTGAAATTATGCAAAAAAAAAAAAAAAAAATAAATAAAATGAGTAACTTAAATACAAGACTTAAATATTTCAAATATAATGATAATTTTTGTACATCGGAACAGTTTTCGTCAAAATTGAGTGGGATCGATCAAACTCTTGGAAGCATTGACTTCATTGCCATCAACTTGCCATCGGAATCTATATGATAAACCAGTATAGATAAAATAATTTATATTACTTGGATATTTTAAAATCTATCAACATTGGCTCTAATTTATTTTGTCGGTTTTCGAGTAACCGTATATTATGATGAGTAATTGGAAATATTCAGAAAAAAGGGTTTATGGATGTAACATAATAATCTATATTGTAAAACAACTGACTTTAAGGTCTGGCCTCTTCTAAAGCCCCAACTTTCGATCGCTTAAATTTTTCGCGCAGTAAAAATAGTTGATAACTTGTTCAATTTCACGAATTTTGAAAAACGGGAAAAGAACAATTATTGCGAAATGCAATTAGAAATACAAAATTTTCCGTTGATACATTGATTTGGGAGTACCTTGTATATCAGACTTTAGAAAGTTATACTTTAGAAAGTGTAATTTGTTACGTTACCGTTCCTTGAAAAAAAAAAAGTAACTCGTTACCATCGCCACTTAAAAAGTAACGTTCCGTTACTTTCACGTAACTTTTTGGAATAAATCGAATGTGATCATAACAAAAAAACATCGAAAAACTTAAAGCGAAAAAACAGTATAAACGTGCTTGTGGTTTTGTTTTAGAAACTGTTTATTTCGTATATAATAAAATAGTTTGAAATAGAAACAAGATTAGACGAGTTAAAAAATTTTCGAGTTTTAATAAAACGTTTTGCTTGAACAAAACATGATATTTTCGAGATCTGTTGTTTGTTAGGATAGGCCCTCCATGGATAATTTTTTCAAGTAAGGAAAATCATAAAGCATTTGTTAATCCGTATTTTTTGACCCTAAGAAATTTCTGAATATGAAATTTCATTCAATTATAGCCGCGGAGAAAAATGTTCGAATTTAACAGATTTTTGAGAGAATCTCATATATCTAGATTTTTACTATTTTTGGCACTATTTGTATTTTATATTATATGTATAAAATCTTGCAAGATTTTCAAGTATTTTTATGAGTTTTTACTATTTTTTTGTACATTACTATATAGATTTCAAGAATTTTGTACTAAAAGTTCATTGAATTTTTCGTATTTAACAGGATTTTTCAAGAAACAGTACATACATCAATTTTTATTTCTTCTAGATTCTTTTGATACTTTTTTCATCAGTTTTTCTACAATTTGAAGGATTGTTCAGTATTTCTGAAACTGTTCGTATTTTTCAGGATGTATCTAATATTGCAGGATTATCCTGTATTTTTATATACAGTCTTATTCAGATTTCGAGAATTTCGAGCTCTGCAATTTAAAATTATTTTAATTTTTCATGTTTCAAAGGATTTTACAAGAAGCATTTGTCTCGAAAGATTTTTATTTCTTACAGTATTTTTCGTATTTCTTCAATTTTTCTACGTTCCCGTAAAAAATGTAACGTTTTAAAAAATGTCACGCGTTACTTTTATTATAACGCGTTACTTCCAAATCCTACCGTGTATATAATGGCTCAATTCACTATTATACATCTGTGGCTTCCCGCCATAACAGAGAAAGTTACGCATCTCATAACGTTCAAAATGTCATCAGAATATCATTTAAAATAAGCCTTATGGCATAAGTGACTTTCTCTGTTATGGCGGCAAGCCACAGACATATATTATTTATTCGAAATTGAGGTTTTTTTGAAGCCATTTTTTTTCTATTCTAAATCGGAAAATATTTGACATGTTGTTTTTATATTCTATTCATTTATATACATAATTCCAAAAAAAGTATACATTTTTGAAAAGTAGACGTTAAAATGCCTACTACTTTTATTCTCGATTTTCATGAAATTCCATGTAATTTCATCAAACTGCGGTTTCAAATTTTCAAAAGTATGTAACAATGTGTTAGTTTGAGAATAGAAAAAACTACGCGGAATGACCCATTTACGAATTGTATTTAAAGTTATTAATAAAATTTAATACGATCAAAAAAGAATCATAGCAAAAAAAGTAAACATGCATATTTATGAACTTTTTAATATTTATTTCTAAATTTTTAAATTGGGACTCAATAATAAAAAAAATTTGAAAAAAGTTAAGGTGCATCTTGTTGTACTAGTATAATTATAATGAGCTGTCCTAAAAAAATGAACGTTTGCGTCTGCGCAGATACATGCATGTATATACATATATATATTTGCATATAAGGAATTCGTGTAACCTTGAAAATCCCTCCCTCGAAGTCGAGGCGAAAATTGGATATTTTCCTTTTTTTCGCGAGTGTTAAAACTCAATTGTGCCCAGGTTAAAAACCAATGGGATTCGCATTTTCATCATTGCGGATATGGACAAGTCAAAGTCAATGGAAAGTTGAATTTTGACCACTCAAACTTGAGAAATACCAACACATAAAAGTAAGGTTATCTAAAATATTTTATGTTTTGCTCCATTTGAGGAAGTTTTTTGAACAAAATCGAAATGAAAAATGAAACTTTTTCACTGTCATTCTTTTTATAACGACGTTACTGATAAAATTCAAAATTGTGACTTCGCATCTCGTTGTTTTTATGAAATGTCTAGTAGAAAAAAGAATAATGTGACCAATGTTTTTGCAATTTTCAAAATAAAAATAAACAAACTTGTTATTTTGAAAATTCAGAAATCCTCAGCTGCTGCATATTGAAGCTATTATTTTATTAATTAATTGTTTAATAAGTCGATTTTAAAATTGAATTTTTCTATAATTCATGTTGATGTTTAGTTATAGAGATAAATAAATTTTGACAATTTTTCATTATGAATGGCAAATAATGCAGTTTTTTATTGAGTTACCAATTATTTTGAAGTAATATTTTCCAGGTCTACTATATCAAACATTTATCGACTTATCAATGTGCAAATGAAAAGAATTTGAACAGTTAATTTAACATCATTCAAACATTCAAAATTTGTTCAATATGTTTTACGAATCCATGTGTTATCATTTAAAAATAATAATAATAATTATTATTACTGTTGTCAATGAATTATTCTATTATCTTAATAATGAAAGTAATGTTTTATAAAACACATAAAAATGTATTATCTTTTATCGCTACGATTCGATTAAGCAGATCTTAAAATCTCGAAAATCTGGAGCGTTCAATAGTTCTGGAAAAAAACACCGTTTTTAATTGTTTGAATTGCGGAAGTTTCAAATTTCGATCCTTCGCAACATATTTTCATTTCTTATATATTATACTTGAAATTCGATGCCATTTTTCAATATTACAAACCGTTTAAACTGGGATCAGATAAAAAAATTTACAGCAACCTGCAAAAGTGTTTATGAGTTTGTAAAAATGAAATAGATTATCTAAGGACATTTTAAAAATTTCTCCAATTTTTGCATCATCTGCCCAATTTTTACCTCATTTTATCAGAGTTGTGTATAAATTTTTAAAGTGCGAAAGAGTTGAATGGAACTATTTAGAATTATTGAAGAAAAATTCTCTAGTCTTTGATAGTTTCGGAAAGTTGTATTGAAAAATTAAGTCATTATTGTGATTAAGGGATATGTAAATCAATATATTTATAACGATTTTCAAAAATAACTAAATAATCAAACATGGAACATGAAATTTGTACAATCGTTAAAAAATTGTAAAAAATTATGTACTCGAAGTTCTTAGCACTCAAAAGTGAATGAAAAAAATATTGGAATTCTTGATTTATTGTCACAGGGATAGTAAAAGTAAATATCATAAATTCTAACATAAGGAATATTACCTACTGAAATTGCAAAAATGTAATTTATTTTTCAACTAGCTGTCCTAGCGGACTTTACTTTGGGGTAACCACGTTGTTATACATGGTTTGGTCAGGAAAAGTCAATAATTGTTTAATTGAAAAATTAAAATTACCAAAAAATTATCTGAATCTCAAGGTTAAAAATCTTCTCCATTTTTTTTTTTTTTTTTTTTTTTTTAAACAATTTCTAATTTTTGGACGAAATATATATTGTTTAGATAATAATGGATAACCACGAAGATATACTATACTAAAATAATCGATAGTATTGGTCAAAAAGCTTTTATAAGTATTTTAAAAAAAATATTTTCTAATGATACTTTTTTGCGATCAAAGTGAAGAGTAAAATTGATGAAAGTTTATTTGTTAATCAGGATTAGGAGGTGATCATGATAAGGATTATAATAATAATGTTATTATGACTCTTCATGATTTGTGACAATGTATGATTTTGCGATTCATAGAATTTTGTGATGATTTACCATTGTGACATTTTGTGACTTGTGTATATTAATAGTTTGTTATATTTTTTGTTATTTCCTATACAGGGTGTCCCAAAGTCGGCGGATCATCAGAAAACTATTGATGTTTCATGAAATTCTAAGACACTTTTTCCTTTACAATTTTCCAAAATTCACAAAATTTGAAGAGTTATGATTAATTCAGTTTCGCCCACTCACCATTCGGCAAGGCGGGGATTTTGATTGAAGCCCCTTCTCTTACTAAACTTACTCTAATAGAAAATTAGGGGGTAATTAAGGTGTTTTATGAATTCTTGATACATGATGTCTCTTATCTTGGAAGAAAATTTTTAAACAAAAAATTCTAGGAATCAAAGTTTCTTTCGTCTCACATTTGTTTTAGATATAATATTCTTTTGTCCAACTGTCACCTTTACAATGCAGTTTCTTATAATTTTTTTTCTAGAGAGATAAAAAAAGCCATTAACCTAGACTCCATTATACACACTTAAGTGATCCCAGTATTCCCATGAGAGTTAGCTAAGAAAGAGGAGTCTCTTTTATGAAAAGCACCGCCTCTCCAAAAGTTAGTAGACAAGATTGAATTATTAATAACTTTTCAAGAGTTGAACATTTTCAAAAATTTTCAAAGGATATAGTATCTAAGAAATTTATGAGGAATTAATGATTTTCGGATGATCCACTGACTTTAGAAGACCCTATATTTTATAGTTTCGTAAATTTTTATGAATCCTTGTGATTTGTAACCGTTGTTGATTTACTTACTTTCAGTGATTTTTCGCATAATTTTAGAATTCTATGTCTTTGTCATTTTTGTAACTTTTTGCCACTTTTGCAATTTTTTTACTTTTTGTTGTGTGTCTGTGTGTGTGCGCGCACACGCGTGTGTGCGTGCGTGTGTGCGTGTGTGCATGTGTGATATTTCAACAATGCATTGGAGGTGTAGGTAGGGGATAAGGCTATTTAGTTCATTATTGAAAACATGCCTATAACCTTCACATGAACATTGTCAATAACTGTGCAAAATTTCAGGACAGTAGTTGCAGTAGTTTTGAAGTTATAGGTACACAACCTACAGACTTTTACATTTATACATATATATAGATAATATCCAGGATTTTTTTTCTCAAAGTTTCGTAATTTCAATAAGTGAAAGAATTGAGTGACTAATTTTATTGAAAACCAGGTACGTTTTTGAAATCTAAGAACTTCAAACTCAATGTATTTATTTCCTCCCAAAATATTGTTTATAAAATATCTACATAGAATTCGATAAAAATCGTGAAAAATATTTTTTACTACTATACAAATAATACTCGAAACAAGAAATAGTAATTCAATATTGCAAATTTTTTGAACTGATATAAATTAAAAAATTGTACAAGAACCAGCTCAGAGAATTCGTAAAAGTTCTAAGAATTATGTATTAAATTATTCTGAACAGTGATAAAATCTTTGTTATGTTTCTATTAAACATAAACAAATAGCTTCTAAAATAATAATGAAATATAGGTACATAGTAATAAACAACAAATAACTGGACGCGCCATAAAAGTTTTATATTTTAAAATATTTTTGCTGTTTTAAAAATGATTATTCATAATGTAGAGAAAATATGAAACTGTATAACAAGTAATATACTCATATTTTATGGAAAAATTGTCACGGATGTTCTCTCAGTAAATTAATGTCATCATCACAGTTTGAGCTTTTTGTAAGATGGTGCAAAGACCGGTGACACCTCGACAAAATGTCAGGATTCTTATCGTGGGTGATAGAGGAGTTGGAAAAACTTCCTTGATATTGTCATTAGTCAGTGACGAATACGCTGAAGAGGTTCCTGGAAAAGCAGAGGAAATTACTATACCTGCTGATGTAACACCGGAACAAGTGCCGACTCGCATCGTCGATTATTCTGGTACATCAACGATTCAATAACTCAATTTTCAATTTTAGCTCTCCAAGTTATGAGTTCGAACTTTAAAAGTTTAAGGTTTGGAATCTAAAACTTCAAAATTCATAACTGATGCGGATCTTCATTAAATTGAATTGGTGAATTGTGTGTTATCAAATAAAATATTTTCACATAATTTTTTATTAATGAGAAATAGTTATTGTAATAGGATTTTCAATGCACAAATTTTTTACTGGAAATTTTCAATTCATACCATTTATATTTATTGAATTACTGATATTGACATTTTTTTGCAACAGCCACAGAACAAACAGAAGACCAAATTTCTGAGGAAATACTAAAAGCCCATGTGGTTTGCGTCGTTTATTCTGTAGAAGATGAAGATACACTTGACAGAACAGCGAGTTATTGGCTGCCATTGATCAGACGGAGTTTGGCCAACAGTAAATGCCCTGTTGTTCTTGTGGGAAACAAAATTGACCTCGTCGATTATTCTAACATTGAGGTAGATCATGGCTATTTTTTAAATTTTCATATCAGTGAAATTTTGCATTTTACAAGTTTTTAATGATTTCCATGATTTTATAGTAGTAAAATTTTTTCTATCCATCAACGACTTTTCGAAATTTTAGGGTTTTTGTTATGTGCAAGATTTTGTTTCTTTATACTGAATTTTTGTTGAGTTAGTAAAACTTTGAAGAACTTCCAAGTACTTAAATTGTTTTGAAAATCAAAATAACTATTTTAGTAAACTAAATTATTCTTTTGCCTTTTCTAACAAAAGTTTGGCATGTTTTTAATCAAATGAAACTATTCTTAGAGTAAACAATTTCTAACAAACCTTTTTTTCTTTCAAGGCCGTTTATCCCATCATGAGAGAGTTTCCTGAAATAGAAAGTTGTATAGAGGTAAGATTCAGAAGTTTTATGTCAGAATTTTTAAAAAATTAAATTGTAAACCAATAAAATTAATAATAATAATTTTCTAGTGTTCAGCAAGAACTCTGCAAAATATTTCAGAGATGTTCTATTATGCACAAAAAGCTGTCTTGCACCCGACGACCCCATTGTACAATTATGACACACAAGAGGTAAGTTTTTTTGAAATAAATAATTCATGATTTATTTATGTACTTAATTGGTTTTCCATTCCTGTGGTACTATTGCTAAATCATTTTTTCAGACAAATTAAATGAAGGTTTAAAGATATATTTTGAAATGAATTATATTGCAATGGTTACACATTTAAAAAATGTCTAGGAAAATCCTGAAACTTAAATTTGAAGTATGCTAAGTTGTTCTGTGAAACTGGTACTTTTTTTGAAACTTGTTTTTTTTAGTTATAAACACTGTTGCAAATTCACCAAGTTTATTACTTACGTAATTCAATTTGAATATTTATGTTTATGAAATTGGATTATTATTGATATAGATGGTAAAATTATTTAAGAGTGTTTAAGAAGCTTAATGTAACTTGATCGTTTTTTATTGTGAATATCACTTGGATCTTTTCCCCTAAATTATGGAAATAGCTCCATTGAGAGTAAATTGATTGAAAATTTATCTCCCCTTGCCATGTCATCAGCGTTTACTAAATAATATTTTAAATATTCCTTTTTTTCAGCTGACAGATGAATGTAAAGTAGCTCTGCGGCGCATTTTTAAGGTATGCGTTTGAATTTAATTATAAGTTATTTAAACTAATATCTTGTATAAAGATTTTTTGTTTTGAAATATTCCTATTAAAAAATTTGATATTTTTTATTTGTAAACTTTTACATTAACTTGTCATCGCTATATTTTTAAATCATTTTTTTTTTCTTATATTTTTGTTGTGTCTAGTTACCTAAAACACGCTTATCTCTCCCTTTTGATGTTTCCATGATTGACAGGACAGTAAAAATTGTTTTTCAATTTTTTCAAGATTTGTGATCTTGACAATGATGGTCTTTTAAACGACTTGGAACTGAATGCATTTCAACAATGGTGTTTTAACACGCCATTGCACTCGCAGGTGCTAGAGGACGTGAAAGCAGTTTTATCAAAAAATATCGAAGACGGCATTTGCTGCGAGTGTGTTACTCCAAAAGGTCAATATTTTCATTTTTGCACCAATAACTTGTAATTGAAAGAACCATTTACCAACAGAAAATTATGGGATTTCAGGTTTTATGTATTTGCAATGTTTATTTATTCAGCGTGGAAGAAATGAGACTACTTGGGCAGTGTTGAGAAAATTCGGTTACGAAAATGATTTGACAATGTCCAAAGATTACATTCATCCCCCGTGAGTAGTTTTGCCAGTTAATGAATTCATTTTGAAATTTGTTGAAAACAAGTAACAGTATAGCAAAAAATCAGAAATTTAATTCTTCGTTCAATGGTTTGTGTTGTTGAAAGTTTTACAATGAGTATGTTTTTTTATTAGATTGAAAGTTCCTTCAGGCTGCTCGACAGAGTTGTCACATAAAGGCCACGAGTTTTTAACTTTGCTGTTCACGTTGCATGACAAGGATCAAGATGGAGCTTTATGCCCAGAAGAATACAATTCGCTATTTTCAAAATGTGTTTCCCCTCCTTGGGGAGAAGAGTACAAATACATGGTGCCTACGAATGAACAGGTAATTTTTTTCACTCAATTGTAAACAAATGAAGAAAAGAAAAAATTAAATTACCTGTTCCTGTAATTTGGTGTTACTGACAAATTCTGTGAGATTTTAGTTGCTTATAATCTATAAAATTCTGCATGTGTCTGAAAATTCAGAAAATTTTCCAATTCATCGATTTGTATGATGATTTCAAGATCATTAATGATCTCAGTAGGATAAAAAATATTTTGGTTTTTGAAAATTTTAAGATTATTACAAAGTTTTTGTAGTATCTGTATTTTTAAGTTGTTTTCAGAATTTTTTTATTACATTTTTGACAATCCTTACAGTTTCGTATATTTTTGAATTATTGAAAATGATCAATATTTTTATTTGGTATTTAAATCTTCAAAATTCTCCACGGTCCGTGTACGACTAAACATTTATTGGTTTTTCAAAAAATTCGAGAATTTCGCAGTGTAGGTCGTTTTATGAAATCTTTTACAATTATCCTAATCACACAAAATTTATCGATAATTTTTGAAATATTACGTTTCTTTTAATTCCGAGTTATTGAATATTCTATACAATTTCAACGTTTTCTAATTTTTTAAAATTTACTATGTTTCCATACTAGTATCATAATTTCCAAAATTATCGAAACATTTTCCAATGCTTTCTAAATTTTTTGAACTTAACACAGTAGCTGCAGATTTATGAAATATTACACTTTTTTGTACTATCTAGAAAATGTATGAAACATTCCTGAACTTCTCTACGTTTTTCAAATTTTTTAAAATTGTAGAGTCTTTCAAATTTTCCATGTCACTTAATTTTCCGACATTTTTAAAATTTCTACATTTTTATTAGTATTTTTATAATAACTAACGATCCTTGTGAGAAATATATTTTGATTTAGGTAATTTTTTTAATTCAACACATTTTTTATATTTTCTAAAACGTACTAATATTTTCTGGAATGCTTAAATTTTTCCTAATTTTTAAGATTTACTTGAGGGCTTACATTTTCAATGTATTTCAATGTAAACTGTTATTTAAACTTATACAATAATCGACAATAGCCGTAAGATTTAACATTTTCTTGATTTCATGTTCATGTTTGAATAAATGTTCAGGACGTTCAATAGTTTCTACTTTTTACTTTTCTTTCCAATTTTTTGGGTCCGTGAAAGTACATTCTCGTTTTAGATTATTTCAACTGAAAAAAAAAAAAAACTTTTAAATTTAGAGCTGCTAAATTCTGCTTCAGATAGGGAAACTTGAAATCGTCTAAATTCTTTTATCTTAAGTTAATGTGATGATTCTGTGTCGTAGGGATGGATGACACTTCAAGGGTTCATGTGTCAATGGTCATACATGGCATACACAGATGTGAAAAAAACACTGGAATGTTTGGCTTACCTTGGTTACAATTTGTACAATAACGAGTGCCCCACGACTGCCATTACAGTGACAAGGGAGAAAAAGTTGGACTTGGCAAAAAAGCAATCTAGTAGAAACGTGTACTGCTGTCATGTCATTGGTCCCAAAAGCAGTGGGAAAACGACCCTCTGTCGAACTTTTATCGACCCAAGACTTGAGGTACATTTTAAACATATTTTTACAGCAATTCACATATAAAGTGTCACAATTTTTAAGTGACCACCACCACCAAAGACCGTGACATGTATGCAAGCTCCCTTAAAATAAACAAATTTTTTGGAAAAAAGCCTAGGTTTGAATAAAAATCATCAAAATCCGTCAAATTTCTCGTATTTTACATATTGAAATTATATTTTTCTAATTTCTTAGATTCTTTATTCCAAAATCTTCAGACGTTATGTATCTCCGAAAATGATGCTGTTTGTCATTTTTAAAAGTCATGCGTAGATAATATTGTTGGAAATTAATTTAGGAATTGTATGTAATTATTTTATGTGTATGATTGTTACAGAAACTAACGAACAAAGTTGTGCCGCCAAGTTCGCACACAACTGTAAATACTGTTCATGTTTATGGACAAGAAAAGACAATAATTTTGCGGGACATAAACATTAAAAATATTCAAGATGCCTTGAGCCCTGCTCAAATTCAGTGTGACGCAGTAGCTCTCGTTTATGACGCCAGCAACCCCAAGTCCTTTGAGTACATCGCAAGAATTTTTATCGTGAGTTAAAATAAGAGCCTTGATTTTATTTATTTATTTTTTTTTTTTGCAGTAATAAGGTTCACAGTAGTAGTGACAAAGATATTATTAACATTGATGAAAACTTTTTATAAGGAATTTTTGATTTAAAGAAGGAAAAAAAAAAGTAAAATTCTACAAATGTTTGCTGGGAAAAACACTTGGAATTGAAACATTTCGTTATTAAATTTCATCATATATGTACCTGTAAATATTTTTATAGGGATCGTTTTCCTGCCTTGAACTCAGATTTTTTCAGTAGAAAAATTGAAGTTTTTTTATTCAAATTTCTATCTTTACACATGTAGTTGATGATTGTATTGATATTATAATAATACATAATATTGCACTAAAAATTGTGCCTGCATTCAAAAATAAATTATTTTAACTAATAACGTATCGTTTTAAGAAATTATAAAATATTTTAGTCAGTGTTGACGAACCAAAAAATTTTTACCAGTTAATTAGAACTCAATTATTTAACATTGTATCTCTCATTGATTTTTAATGTTGATTCTTTGCATCGAATTTACAACAAAACTAAAATTCAAAAAAAGCCTGAAGAATTGAAAATAAATCAATTTATGAAAAAAACATTGTTTATCGTTTACCATAATAACATCAATTGAATGATTTTTGAAATTAAATGTCTAAATCACACTTTCTTCATTTCAAAGTTATTTCAATTGATTTTCCAGTCATTTAAGCATACATTTTCTATTTTCGAAAGATTCACATATTTTCCAGTAAAGTTGCAATCATAAACTGTGATATTAAAAAAAATTTATTTTTTTTTCAAATCATAACTTCTTAAAAGTGAGAGGATTTCATTTATTGCTACGAATTTACCATTTATGTTTATAACAAAAAAAATGTAATATTTAAAACTTCTTATCCAAAATATCGAGATCATGAATCTTTTTAAATCCAAAATTTTTATTTTTCATAAGTTGAATAACTAATACGTGTATAATAATATACACGTATCATTGAATATAATATAGATTAGTATATGATACGCTCATAGCAAAAATGATATAATAATCAATAACCTGTAACTTTTTTTTATTCGTTTATTTCTCAATTTTTCAACCCTTTTACTTTGCAGTGTTTTCGACAAAAAAATAAAAAACAGATAAAATTTGAAAATTGATTTTTATGTAATCAATATAAGAGAGGTGCATTTTTTTATTTAAAAGTTTAAGTCACGATTTCTCAACAGTCATATTTAAAGACAATGATAATTTTTAAATTGGTAGATTTTCGATCATTTACCGATTTCAATATGAATGTAATGTATTTTCGAATTCTTGACCTTGACGGATCTGAACTCTTTTTTGGAAACTTCAAATTTTTTGAATTATTGAACATTTTTAATTTTCGAATTGGTATTATTTACTCTATGACCTTGTTTATTTTTTTTATGTATATATTGTTCTTAATTAAATAATTCAGAATTTCATAGATTTCTCGATACTTTACTTCGAAGTAATCTTTGTGCTAAGTTTCTATCATACATTTTTTATTTGTTTTCAGAAATATTTCGCCGAAAGCAAAATACCTGTACTTGTGATAGCAAACAAAAGCGACCTGACAGAAGCGCAACAAGAATACTTGTTCCAGCCAGCGACCTTCTGCAGTAAGTACAAATTGATGGCGCCTCAGCCCTACAGTATATCTCGCGCAGTGCGACCTGAAGTTTTTGTCAAACTGGCGACAATGGCGGCTTTTCCGTAAGTATAGTCGATTTTGTAAATTATTATTACTCATTTTGAAGATTTCACAAATTATAATAAACATTACAATCAATACATTTGTTCTGAGGGGATTTTATGTATATTTTAGAAAATTTTTTGGAATATTAGAAAAAATATTAAAATTACAGAATGACATTAGGAAAAGAAAAACTCACAAAAAGTTTTTATGAGCAATGACAATTCTGAAATAATCTCAAAAAATGAATAATTATCCCCTTTTTATTTTTGCATGATACTAGTTATATCATTTGACAAAAGTGTTTAGTAGATTTTATGAAAATTCTTGCACAAAAAATGTATAACTTTTTTTGAAAAAACTAACGAAAACATTTCATGTTTAGCCGCTTTCAAGCAGCGTGGGTATTATTTTACAAACACAGGTTGGTTGCAAAAATTTATACTATATGTGGCGTGGACTGAAAAAAGGTTATTAACAGCACCAAAAATCGAATTCGAGAGAGTCAGTGATTCTGAATATAGAAATCTTGCTCTATCAAACGAGTCTACTTTTAAAAGTGTACAATTTTTTTGTTTCATAAGTAATTGGGGTACAAAATTGGACGGTCCATGCTACTCTCGGGTACTTTCTCTTTTCAATCTCGTTTTTTTCGAAAAGCGGCGAGGTGCTGTTAGTACCTTTTCTTAAGTCCACGCCACATATCAATTCTCATGATCACGCAAATAAATTTGAACTGATTCAAAATAAAACAAAATAGATTCAAGGTTTTTTAAATCGCTAATTCTAGTTAAATATTTTGGCTTGCATCATGTCTGAGATTGAGCAATTGTGACTAATCGAAGGTTTCGACTGAGTGAAATCTATTTTTAACGATGATTTTGCAGGCACATGAAGCAGTTCGGTTTGATGCAGGGTGACTCAATCGTTTGGTGGAAAGCTGGATTGAGTATCGCTGCTGCAACTATAGTTGGCGTTATAGTAATGCGCATTTTCAACGCTAATAAAAGATAGTCTACCATCCTTGTTTTCCCCTCTACCTCCTCCTTCTTTTAATTCTATGTAATGATTCGGCTTGTCAACCAAAGAATCTCTGAAGATTCATGTTAAATTAATAAAAAAAAATGTTCATAAATCACGCTTCAATTATTGCAGTCAGGTAGACCAAAACATAGTTTTATTTTCACAAAATTAACTACTGCTAAAATAAAAAACAATCATTTTCAATTGAATAACTAGCTTTATTACATATTTATCGCCATTTATACAATGATTCTGTCTTCAAATTATCCGCAAACCAGAGCGAAAAACCCTTTAATGTGGTTGTTTTCTAAGTTATACTTTGGGACTAGGAAAGGATTACATATCTGAAATTAAAGAAAAGAAGGATAAGTTAATATGCTCAATTAAAAAAATTCGTTCATAACAGATTTTCGAATAATTAACTAATTGAATCTACGTGAATTTCACTTACGATTAGTAACTTTGCACTGGCGAAGAGCCTCGTTGAATCCCTCGCAAAGAGTAAGATCACCTTGGTTCTGAGCACAGTCCAAAAACTGTCTAAGCTCCCAGGCGCAGGCTCCTCCACCCTGTTGCGGTTGTTGTTGAACAGGGTAATTTTGTTGTGGGGCCGCAGCGACAGGCGCAGCAGCGGCTTCAGTGCTACTGCCACCGCTGAACATGCTTGTTATTCCATGTCCTATGGTGTGTCCAATAGCTACTCCACCAGCGGTTGCTGCCATTTGTCCCATAAGCGACGGGGCCTGGGATGGTGCTGCCTATAAATAATTTTTTCGAATTTTTAAACCTATAGAAACAATGATGAAGGAAGAATCTTGAGTCTATAAAAAGTTTAAATTAGAATCTTTGAGCAACAAAAAAACAGGATAATCAAAATAAAAAAATTACGTGGGGGAAATTTTTTGATTGTTTAATTGAATGAGAATAAAATCAGAAAATTTTCAAGGTGGTTTCCATTTGAAAAGTATGGAAGATGGCATTTTTAAAATGTAATCATAAAAAATATGAAATTCCTGGTATACATTTGTTTGAAGTTTACATATACATATATATTTTTCTTTGGCCTTTAATAATTGTGTATGAAAGTCATAACAAGTTGATAAACTACGAAATTTTCAAAAACATACCTGTGCCACCATTGGTTGAGATGGGGCTGACCTCATTGGAACCGAAGCTTGCGATGTAGGTGCAGCTCGGGATGGTGCCGATGGCCTCACACTAAAATTGAAAAAATGAGGAAATTTGAAATTTTGCACATTGTACACGGTTGAATTATTTATTGAGATATTAAATTGATCTATTACATTTCAAAGATGGGAAATGTACATATAAGTTGTCAATACTTGAATAACATTTGAAATTTCGTTACTTGACTTATATGTGATGTACCTGGAGAAAAGGAACACATCGCTCCAAACGAGAATTTTACAGGGCGAGCGATATAAGTTAATTAATTCTGTAGTGAAAGATGACTCCCAAAAATCTGCCCCTATGTTTTTTTATAGGAAATAATGTCTAGAATGTTTCCAATTTTTGTGTTGGATAGAGAAACACAAAAATTATCAACAGATGCAAAAAACTAGTTTTTAATTTTTGGAGCGATGTGTCCCTTTTTTCCAGGCACGTCACATATAGCTATCAAGTTTTTTATAATGAAAATTCATATCGTATATTTTTTGAAATTAAACTTTCTGCTTTTTGAAAAATATATGTTGAATTTTCCTTTCAATACATTATTTCTGGGAAACGTTTTAAGAATCGTAATTAATATTTTGAAACCACTACATCATTAATTTTCACTTAGATTCAAAAAATTTAAATTGTTTATTTTTTATCCTGGGTGTATGCTTCAAGTTATTATTTTCTAATACAATTTTTTGATTTTCATTCAAAAATTTCATACATTTTGAAGATTAAATTCATAATCCACGTTTTTAATTTTTGTTTCCAAAATTTACAGTTCAGACTATAACAAATGGTAGAAAAAATAATTTTATATAGATGTAGATTTTAATATTTTGAATACATTAAAAATTTTGTTAACAAACTTAACTTTCAGGTTTCTGAAAATGAATTACAGAAAATAAGGTGAAAATAACTAGACGTCACTTTTATTGTATGATAACGGTAACGTAACGTGTTACACTTTTAAAACTCTACATAATTAAATTTTGTATTGAACCTGTCATCCCTTCATCCCTACTCCTTTTATTCAATTTTTTTTGCGTTCATCGTCACCAGAATAAATTCCAAAGTACCAAGTATTTCATAAAATTGGTTTCATAACAACACGTCTGTGTGCACGTGCACACAACTGCGTATGAGATTGATTCAATGACGTCACATGTCAAAAGAATTGTTCGTAATTAACTCAAATCAATACATTTATAATTCAAAAAACACCCTTGAACTATCTCCAGAATCCAAAATTGTATATAATCGTTATTTTCAGTATGATACATCATTTTTTGGAACCGAGTGACAATTTCCGTCGGGACCGAAACACGCAGAATGTCAATTTTGTGCTTTTTGCAGAATCATAGAATTCACAACTTTTGCTAAAATAACACTCACGTTCTCGCTGGAGCAGGTGCAGCTCGTCCACGTCGTGGCATTTTGTAAGTTTATTTATTGAGTTTTGTTGGATAATTAAGCAACAAATTCGTTTCAGTTTCGTCCGTTTCGTCTTCTTCTAGAAACTGTCACTGACTGTCACAAAAAATTGCAGAAATTCGTGTTTATCAGCATTGAATATACTCCGTTAATATAATTGGTCACTACATTACCGACCGAGATAATCACCATCATTACCATTGATCGATTCAAAAGTTCCCTGTAACGGATTTTTCTTCCCCCTCTTTCCCAACCGCCGGAGTCGGTGAGAATTTATCCGTTCCTTTTGGAGGGAGAAAAAGCGGCACATCGTTTTAATATAGAATCCAAGTCAGACACACGACCCGTAACTTATCCGAGTAACGTCATTTAAAATTTCGATCATCGTTAATTGTCTTGATTCGCTCTTTCAATCAGAGAAAATTTTAAATATTCATTTTTTTTTTCTCTGAAAAAGTGTTTCATTCTGAAAAACTTCCCAACCACCATCAGCTTCGATTCAAAATCATCGAATCACGAGAATGTCCAAAAGTAGATCAAGACTCGTCAAATTTGGGACAGATAATAGCAAAAAAAAATTTTACCTGAGGTTTCAAATTTCGCGCCCTTCTGTCATTTGACTTGCGTGGTATCTACTTGGGGTGATATGATTGGTCAATTTAAGTTGTTCGGGGTTCTCCGGGTTTTGTACGTTTGTTTATTTTTTTTTTAGTATTTTTTCTTTGCTCGTAGTGATCGTTTCAGTTCGCGTTTTTGTTTTAAAATCGTTCGAAAAATGGACCCAAGTCTCGTTTTTATGGTTTTGGCGTCTCTGGTGGTGATTTTCATCGTGGGATACATTTACCGGCGTAGAGAAAACAACCCGACATCCGATGAAAGTGAGTTAATTTGTCGGCTTTTTGTAACAAATTCACGGCTTTCTTTTGACTTGAGTCCTCAACCCTTTTGTTCTTGAATGTATTTAGTAGATTTTTTGAACATGGAATTACCATTTTTTCTTGACAGTAATTATTTTTCAGAGAAATTATATAATTTTTTTCTGTACAGTTTGAGGTTATGGTTATTTAGCATACAATCATTCAATAATAGATATATTATGAATTAAAAATTACTATTGCATCTTGATATTCGTTATAATTAACGGATATGAAATAATTAGCATGACATCAGCTGGGAAAATTGAAGTCTTGTCAGAAATAAATTATTTAATATTCTTTTTTTTCAACTGTATTGATATTTATACAACTATTATATCGTTTCCTTAACTAGGCAGAAATTTATGTCATTTAAATATAGAGAATTTAATAATGAATGACTTTTATTCAATATAAATAATTTCATTTATGTGATTATAATGAATTGGATATCAATAATCATAGTGAAACTTTAGTATTGCAGCTTTTCTGAAAAACTGCCTAAAAATAATTTTTATTTCTTCAATGCTAATATATTGAAGCACAAAACTTGATCAAAAACACTTGCTCTTACTTTTTATTTGAATTTTATGCTAAAATACCTCGATTTTGATAAAAATTTATATTTATAGGCCGTATTTCACTCATAGCGCAAACAAATTTAAATTTTCAAGTAATCTATAGTTTCAAAAAATTATTATTTATTTGTTACATAGCACATGCTTGAAAAATTCAGATACATCAAATACTTCAAATAAATGAATAAGAAAATTTCAGTTACACCGAGAAAAGTTCACCGCATTGATTATGGTAAAAAAAATTTTTTTTAAACCCCTGACTCAGTACTGTCCATACCGCAATGATTACGGTGGACGCTGTTAGTAATTAATGTATTGACAGTACTCAGTCAGATTATGAAAAAAAAAAATTTTTTTCGCCGTAACCAATGCGGTGAACTTTTCTCAGTGTACAAGTTATTTAAAAAAAAATCAATTATTTTCCTTTGCATTTCAGACTTAAGTTTGGTCAAATAAATTCCTAAACTATTCTGACGTAAAATTTCATGCTTTTTAATTATCGAAATTTCAAGTGAAGAAATCACTGTCTGCATTTTAAAAAGTTTTTATTTTTAACTCGTAAATTAAATTGCATGGTTTCTGGCTATCAGCTTTTTCCTACTGGAAAATATGGCCTTGGTAAAAAATGTAATTTATTTTCAAGCAGATTATGCGTAGCTCAATACTTGTAGACAATGAAAATATTTTCTATAAAAACGTTTCTTTATCATGCTGATTGATCAGCTGATAAAAAAACCTCGATCAGCTTCGAAGAAAGAGCAGACAGAGTGGAGATAAACAAATTAGCAAGAAGAGAAACACGTCGAGAATTCGAAAACTTTATAGTTATTTACAAGGCAATGAACTTATGGCCCAAAGTGAATTCACATAAAATCCTCAATGTTTTTGTGACCAATAATTTATACTTGAAATATTCATGGGCTGAGATGTAATAACAAGTTGAAAAAACAGAGGTACATTCGATTTTGAAGATGAGTTATGAAACGAAATGAAATGTGATTTTTGTTACTATGTACTAGCGATATTGAGAATATTGCTGATGTAATTTTTATGAAAATCTCATCAAGAGTTTATCATACCAGGATTTTTTTTTAAAATGATTTCATATTTGACGAATTAATTTTATAAATAATTTTTGCACCTGCAAATATTTTTTTCCTTTTTTTTAACTATGCTATTTAAATGATTATTGAATTGTTAGTACTAAAGATAAAATACAATTTGAATTACACAATTTATGAAACAAAAGTAGATGATATTATTTAGTTCTTAAAAAATTTTTTTTAAATAATTTTTAAAAGTTTACGTTGACTTTGTTTTTGTCCATAATTTTTTGAATTTTCTGCTTTCTTATTTTTATTTTTAGGTATTAATAAGCTACTTTTAAAATATAACATTTATCAAATATGCATTCAGGTATTGAGTATGCATTCGAAACTCATTTTTTTTGGTTTTTAAATTTTTATGAGTAACTTTGTACTTTTGAAAATTATTCATCATCGCTTCGTGAATTTTTTTAATATTTAGAAGCTTTTAAAAAATTTCAGGCAAAAGATTGTATCTATTAAATCGAAAAATATAAAATTAATTATGAAAGATTTTTTGGAAAGTTTAAATACATACTTAAATACATAATTCTTTGTAATTGAAAAATTGATGAATTTTCTAGATAAAACGTATCTTACTTTGACTTCTACGACTTGAAAAAATATTCTACAACTTTTCGTTATTTCGAGAACCATTGTAAAAAGTTTTTATGTTTAGTTTCCTGTGATTCATTTCCAATTTAACTTAGCACCACGAAGTTGAAAATGTGGAAACGATGATAGCCGTAACAGCAATGACAATTTACCATTAGTACGTTTAAATAGATATAAAATGGATTTTCGAAGCTAGTAGTATGAAAGAATAGTTTCGAAGTGATAAATTTGAATGGATCAAATAGTTTCCGCTGTAAGTATGTTTTTTAATAACTTTCTTATAACTAAAAATTTTTTCATTCTGAGTAATCTTTTATCGATTCTTTCTTAGTAATGTTCATTTCGAATAGATATTCTTAAATGACTAGAATTTAATGAAACATTAAAACTTTTCAAAAGTTATCTTGCAAATTGTACCTTTTAATTCAATATCTACTGTTTCTTCATGGCAATATGTAATTTTGGTTTTCTTTTTCAAGCATTCTAGCAGAAGTTTGCTATTTTCGAACGATTCGCACATTTTTCATTCAAATTTAAATCTAGAAATATAATATGATAAAAAAGATTTGGTCTTACGACTGCTTAAGAATGTAGTACATTGCAGTACATTTTGTTTATTGATGTAAATTTAACATTTATTCTTATAACGAAAAAATTCACAATTTTAAAATTTGTCGTCGAAAATATCGAGATCACAAATCCTTTTGGATCAAATATTTTTAATTTTCAGAACTATTTTCCATTCATTTACTTCTCAATTTTTTAACCTGTTTTACTTTGCAGAGGATTCGTCAAAAAGATCTTCATACAAAATAAATGAATTTGGAACTTCAATGATAATAAGAAAGAAAAATTTCTTCACAAATCCACATAAATTTATAAAAATGCAGTCGTTTTACAATTTTCCGAATTTCTTATCTAAAATATCGAAATCTTGCATGTTTCTGATCTTTACATTTTTATTTTCTCTTTTCTAAACAATTTTTTTTAAACATTTTTATTTGTTTATAAAAAAAGTCCAAGTCTGGATTTTTTGATTCACATACACATTCTTTTTATTACTCAATTTATTAATTGCTTAATCAAAAATTAAAGAATTTTTTTCTTTTCACAAATTTTGCGATCAAGGTTTCATTCAAACAATTGTGAAATTCGAAATACTTTCTGTTGCGATTCTAGTTTTTAAAAAATGATATAAATGCAGTGAATAACGACAGCAACAATAATCATAATAATAATCGAAAAATCGATATATTTGCGATGATTTCGATCTAACATCTGATAGTTTTTCAACAAATTTTGATTTTTGATAAAAAATGAAAGATCTCTTGTTCTTTCACCTATTTTCTAAAGTAATTGTAATATAGGTTACTCGTCCACTGATTTTAAATATTAGACAACTTAAACTTTGGGATTTTTAATATTTGTACTTTTAAAATTACGATTTCTAGTTTTTGCATCTATAAACTAATTAAATTTCAAAATTTGTGGAAATGTATATATTTTATCATACGATTGTGATTACATACTTGTAGAAGTTGATGATTATATTTTTAGTCAAATTAAAATTTTCCATTTAAAAAATATCCAGTCTGCGAATTACCAAATTAATAAAAAATCGCGGAAAATTTTTGCAGATAAAGTTTTAAAGTTCTTCAAATCGATCATTGAATTAAGAGAATTCAAATCTCCCAAAAGTTTGTTAATCTCAAATTTTGGTCTTAAACTTTGAAATTCTGAAATCCGTAGCTAAACAAATTGGAGAAATGTTGATCTTCGGAAATTTCGATGTCTTGAATTTTTTATGAAACTCGTAAAATTTAAATTTCTATACATTTTCAAATTTTGAAACATTGAAAACGTTCATGAATTTTAAAATACATATGTTCATCTAAATAAACATTAAAACATATTCATGGTACGTATATAATGTTCACTGAGTTTATTTAGAATTGTCAACTTGTGATGATTAAAATTGTAATGAATATTATAGAAAAAATTTTCATCACGTCCTCTAGAATCGAGCGCGAATCGTAAATGAAAGCTGACCATAAGAAATCGCGTTATTACATCATCGGTTGCGACGATATTTTGAAACTCTCTCCATATCCTCTGCCATTTTTTACAACTCAAATTACTGCAAGTAATTGTTTTCTAATAAGACTCAAAGCAAAAGTAATGCACAAAAAGCAGTAAGAGTTACAATCTTTTGAGCGCAATGGCAAATCGTTGAACAGATTATCTCGAAATAACGAATTGCGAAATTTTGCTGTAAAAACTTTCACCATCCGTTAGGTGTAAAGTTTTCGGTTTTATGTATTTTTAATTCAATTGTGTAACGGTGCCAAAAGCCCATTTTCATGAACTTTGGTTTTTGCTAATTCTCTGGTTTTTTTGAAGTATAAGAAATTGTAGAAAATTTTAATTTCAAGCACGAATATTGATTTATTTTATTTAAGTTTGAGTTCTTGAGCATCCATCATTTACAAAATTTTTTACTTTTGAAAACGAAATTTCTAATGTCTATCATAGACAGTCTATGTTGGAAATTTCCCATAATGTTTCAGAACTTTGACTTTTGAATGATAAAATCAGTATTGTGGAATTTGAAATAAGATGATACTTTACTTGACTCATAATATATTATAATAATATACATATAATACTTTTATATTTTAGAATTATAATGCATTATAATAATACTTAACCATTTAAAAAAGTAACTCTATTCGAGTGTTTTAAATTTTGAATTTCGGGAATTTCATGTACCTGAAGTTCCAAACGTTTAAAATCAAACGAAAAAAATTCGTAGGTTATTATAAAAGAAAAAAAATTTCTAGCTGCTTTTGAAAATTTTTTGATAGCAACAACATACTTGGTGCTCCTCAAAAAAATATTTGTCACACTTCCCATCATGATGAAAAATTAAAAAATTCATATATTTTTTATTTTCGTTTAATTTTAAACGTTTGGAACTTCAAGTACATGGAATTTCGTGATTTTGAAATTTGAATTATTCTCATTTAAATTTTTCGAAAATCAATTCTCTATGTGTTTTCCTTCAAAACTTTTTGTTTTTTGATTAAAAATTTATGAGTTTCTGTATTCAGAGTCTGGAAATAAAAGGTACAAATTTTATAAAATATTTTCAAATTGTTTGAACTTTTAAGTCGTGCAACACTCAACTTTTAATTTATCGGGCCACGAACGAAAATCCCGAGCTCTAATTGTTTTAATTAAAAATTTTTCATAACTTTTGACACGTTTTTCAATGAACAGTTAAATATATATTATAGAGTACATATGTAACAATAGTTAATTCTGGGACATTCTGCAAATCTTGGAAAATGAAAAATGTTTAAAAAACTAGAAAATTTCAAATGTTTTTTCTATAATTATCGAAATACTGTCAGAAAAACGCGTTCACTGTTTATTGAGTGTAAAGATTTGTATTATTTGAAATTAGATTGCATAATGTTGTGTAAATCCTACTCTGAAAAACTTTGGTTTTCGCAAATTCTCCGATACACTTGAAATTCAAGAAATAGCACAATAATACTTCAAAGTATAAGTAATCTTTGATATTCTGGAATTGGAGTTTTTGAAAAAAGTTAGTTTTGAAAATTTTTTACTTAAAAAAAAAAAATTTTAATTTCGATGTTAGGCTTTTACCATCGATTGTTTGAGAACTTCGACTTCTGAAACGATCAAATCAATACTTTCAAACTTGAAACAAGGCAGTTCATTTTATAATAATAATGTACGTAGCTATATTTAAAACGTTTACTCGACTCGAGTGTTTCAAATTTAGAAACGCAAGAATTTGTTGATTTTTAGATTTGAATTTATATTATTCAATATTATTTTTCTTTTTTAATTCTTTGTTTTCTGATAAATAAATTTCAAGCTCCTTTATTCATAATCAGGAAATAAAAAGTTGGTATTTTTTAAAAATAAACCGAAATTCAGTTTTCGTTTTTAAATCAGAACAGTATTTCACGAAATCAAAAATTATTAGTCTCAACTTGGAAAATTAAGTATTTTCATACGTTTTGATATGCTTTTTAATGAAAAGTTGATTAAGTATTATGGTTTACGAAAGTTGAAAATAGTTGATTTTTGGATATTATAAAAATGTATGAAATTCATAATAGAAAAAAAAAATGTTGTAAAATGTAACAAAAAATAGCAAATTTCAAATGATTTTTCTGCCATTGTTGACACATTATCGGAACGAAAATCCGGAAAAATGTTGGTCATTTCGAGACCGGAAAGTGTGAGAAGCGACGAGCTTTAACGAGTCTTTCTGTACTTGAAGAACGCGTAACATTGCCCCAGATCACTCGACCCAGACGCTTGCTATTTTCACGTTTGATCTTTCATTATTATTTCCAGTGTCCAGAACTGGATAAGAACACAATCAATCACGTGGAAATATCGCGACAGAAATAGGTGTTTTTTTTTCATCGCTTTTTTGTATTATTTACTGAATCGTTCAAGGTTTGTTAGATCGACTTGTTTCGTTCGACAGACTTTTATCAAAGAGCATGATTTTTGTTTGTACGTTTTTTTTTATTAGTTTACCCCTCGTAAAAAATCCTCGTTTTCCCCATGCTCACATATTTTTAACTCATACTTAACAAACTTATTGTGTTTTCCAACTCATCATAAGAAAACTTTTCTCAACTAGTAGGGAAATACAGGTGCGTCGAGCAGGACCCCCCCCCCCCCCCTCCCATAACTCCGATTCAAAAATGCCTTCAGAATAAAGTGTTCTTCATGCGCAGATTTTTTCCAGAAATTTTAATTTTTTAATAAAAGAAAGGTATTATTTATTTATATTCAAATGGGCGATGTAGCTCGACGGTGAGTCACTCTCCCCACCAAGCAAAACGCGATCGGTGCGTACATCATAAAACACTATACATCAGATTTTGTGCACTTTTTGTGCTGAAAAATTAATCGAACCCTTAGTTTAAAGCATTTTTTATTTATTAATTCTATCTGTAAATAAAAATCGTAGGATTCCACAGTCTGACAGGATTCAAAATTTGAAGAAAACAACTTGAAAAAGAAACTTTTTCACTCTCAAAAGTTAGTGACTAGAAAACAATAGCTAGAAAGGTTCTTTTGGTTACTATTTTGACTTTTTTGTCTAAACAATATCGCTTAGTTATTGCATAATTAGAGCATGGTCCGCAAAAAAACGTATTTTTCGGAGAAACAACATCGGCAATGACTTTCTGTCAAACTGTGATTTCAGTTTGTAATACCGGATTGTCGAAAAAAAACTCGAAGATTTTTTTGCAATTTTTATTTAAACAATTAGCTCTTCTGTTGGTGAGTTCAGGTGGAGTTACCTGCTTTATTTGCGAATACTAAGGGACACTGACGACTAAAACGATTCTTTTCATGATTTTATATTTAATATTGAAACACTAGCCGCAAAAGGAGATGTAAATTTTTTGTGCAGTATTTTTTAAACAACATCGCTTAGTTATTGCATAATCAGAGTGTGGACCGCAAAAAGCATATGTCTACGATAAAAAAGATTAGATAACTCGGTAATGACTTTTTCTTCCACCCTGTAATTTCAGTTTCTAGTACTGGAATGCCAAAAATGTACTCGAAGATTTTTTTGCGACTTTTATTTTAACAATTTAACACATGAGTTTGTAAATTACGGAAGAGCTACCGGCTAAGCGAATATTTAGAGACACTGTTGACTGAAATGATTTTTTCATGATTTAATATTCCATGAAAATGAATCACGACACTTATAAGAAGGTTTTGATTTTTTTGCACTATTAGTTTGAACAATATTGCTTTGTTTTTGAATAATTAAAGTGTGGATCGCAAAAAGCGTATTTATTGGCGAAAAACCGGGATTGACCTTCTCTTACCTATGAATTCTAGTGAAGATGACGCGAATGCTGAAAAAGTACTTCATATGTTTTTATCTATGCAAGTTCTTTACTCTCATATTTTTCCGTACGTTGGGCAATGTCGACAAATTTTGCTTCTTTGGTAATGGCTACTTTAGTACTTTAGTTATGTTGTCTTTATGTTAAAGGGAACATCTATATAATGAATTCCCTACTTTATGTGAGCAATCCTGGTTTCTAGTATCAACACGGAGAGAAGTAAACCGTAACCGTTACTTCCTCGCAGTAGCGGTTACTGTCTGGCAGTAGTGGCAGTAATGGTTACTAGAGGTCTGCATCGGGCCCCAAAAAACTGTAAAAACCCCAACTACCCGAAAAAACCCTAAACCCGAAGTTATTGGGCAACCTAATCATTTGAAAACCCGACCGAAAAAATGATGGGAATTTCTGTCCATCCACTTTGACCCAGCAAAGTTTAACCTGACTCTTTCGAATCCCGAGATGGTTTTGTCCCGAATGTTCAAATACAAAAGGTGACAAAGCAGTTAAAACATTTCCTGCCCATTCATAGATAGTTATGGGACATAATCGTAGATAACTGATAAATGGTAATGGTGATAACTGATGAATGTTACTATTTCATTCAGACACAGGTTTTTTTTTTCTCGGGTAATAAGCAGGCCCATTTGCTGTCTGTCGTACTATTGTCTGCCCATATGCTTCGTAGGCGGTCGAATTGCAAGTCACTCTTTTCCTCCTATTTCTCTTTTGTGCAACCATCGATTACTATAGACAGATGAACTTGAGACAAAGGATTCTATGAAATCATGAGTCATTCATGACCATTGAATTCCTTTATGATCATTATCCCTCTGTCATTTTCAAATCAATAACTCAAATTATATGGTCAGAGCTTTCCATTTTCCCCAAACCTTCGGTCTGGAATTTCATAGCTTTGTCCACGAAGATCCCTGACAAGCATGAAACTGTTCAGTCTATAATTTATCGTTTTCGGCAGGTATTGGTATCCTAAACCCTAATTTCAGGTATTAGGTATTATGCTTGCCCAAACTGAGGCACGTTTTGGACATGACCCTCACAAACGGAATCGTTCATCGGAAATGAATGTAAGAAAACGCCAGACTTTGGGCACCAAGAGAATGGACAGACCAGTCATGTTCAAACTTCGGGTTTCGGGTTTTGTGATAAACCCGCCCAGTGCAGACTTCTAATGGTTACGATGGTGCCAGCAGTCGTTCATGTTCATGTCAGAGCAGCGACCGCTACTGCGAGGAGGTAACGGTTAGGGTTTACTTCTCTCCGTGTATGGTCCTGAGATTTGATCAGTTTTCGTCAGTCCCCGCACAAAGAAACGCCTTATATTTGACAGGGCTCAGAACCAAAAAGACACAAGAATTCCCAAGTGAGGATAGAAAATATGCTGATTCACATACCAAGTCTGTCTTGGGAATTCTTGTGTCTTTTTAGCTCTGAGCCTGTCATTTGAGCTGACGTCATCTTCCGATCTTTCCCGACTTTCTCCCTCTGTTCTACCTCCGCGTTCCATGCTCACGTCAGCTAAGGCTTGAGCAGGTACAGGTACCTTCAGCCTTGAGGGACTTAAGGTCCCTCACTCACAGTCCCTCATGTCTTTTCGAAAAGATCAGAATTATTTGAACTTTCTTGCAACTACCAGGCAGAGTTGGTCAACTAAGCAGGTAACTCATTTTGAACTTATTATGCAATAACTAAGCGATATTGTTTAACCAAATGAGTAGAAATTTCTAAAAGAACGTTTCTAGTCATTGTTTTACGGTCACTAACTTAGAGAGTGAAAAAGTTTCTTATCGACATTTTTCTCTTAGAATTGTGAATCCCGTCTGACTGTGGAATCCTATGACTTTTATTTACCTATAGAATTCATAAATAAATATATGAACCATGCCGTAAACCGGGGTATGAGGAAATTTTTAAATTTTTCCGAAATTGTAAGTCTTCCATTCGTCACGCTCACAATACGAATAACGGGATGCCGAAATTTCGGAGTCGATTTCGAGCAGCATCTGAATAGTGAAAGGTGAAAGGTCTCCATCACGTTGCGATCGTGACAAATAATGAAGTCTAATATAGTCGGAAAAATTTTTAAATTCTAAATATGGGTTTTTCCCCGAAAATAATGACGGAATTCGTTTTATCGCCTTGGAAAACTCATGAAACGTGTCTAATTTTATGAAATTCGGTCAATAATAACGGATTTTAAATTCAAGGAAAATGAAATATTTAAAAAATTTATTACTCGGAAACGCGAGCTAACTAAAGGTTTAATGAATTTTTCAGCCCAAAAATTGTACGAAAATCTGATGTATAGGGTTTTATGATGAAGGCAACCAATCGCGTTTTGCATGGTGGAGGGTGTGACTCACCATCGATCTGCACCCTCCATTTGAATACATATAAAAAAATACCATTCTTTTGTTGCAAGAAAATTACAATTTTCGCACAAAATCTACACATAAAGTGGGCTTTATTATGAAGCCATTTTTTTTCAAATCGGAGTTACCGGGGGTCCTGCTCAACGCAGCTGAGAAATACACTATTTTAGCACTAGTGTTAGGAAAATTGATGTTCGGCCTTTGTAAAGAACAGTGAAAGTTTTCCAGTTTTCACAATGTTATCATATCTTTTTCCTATTAAGTGCTTTCAAAAAATAAATAAAAAGTGTATTTCGAAATTCGTTCAAGTTTTGGTTAAAATAAATTAACGAGTTATTGTTTATTGCATTAGATGATGACCCGAAGACGAATGCGAAAAAATCCACGAGCGGGGGAGTGACCGAAAAAAGCACAGCTCAAAACAGCAGCAACAAGCGCGCCAAAAATAAGAAACCTCGCGAAATTCAGCAAAAGCTCAATCACCCTTGGATGGTCAGCACCCTCAAAGGCCACACCGCGCCCGTCCTCGACATTAACTTTTCGAGCAACGGCAAATTTCTCGCTAGTTGCGCCGAAGGTATTTGATTCATTTGTTTACTTATATTTATATCATTTAACAATCTTGTTTTCCTAGATATCTCAGCCAAACATTATTATCACATAGAAATCATACAATTAGAATAATGTTTGACTCGGATATCGAGAAAAACAAAAATTTGTGTATTTGTTAGAACTCAGCAGAACTTAGGTAAAATAAATAATAGTACAATTATTTATATCAAAAGACCTGAATATTTGAAATGATGTGGGGGGGGGGGGGGGGTACATGTTAAACTCACGACTGTGAGTAAGATATTGCGAGTGTGTAAATTAACATACAATACTCTCATCGAAATCAAACTGTGACGATGACACGTATGTTTTGAAGTGGTTTTTCTCGTTGTTGCAAAGATGTTTCGAGAATTTTAGTGATTCGGACGAATTTTTAAATTTAATGAGAGTTGCTTCAAGATTTTGTTCGAATTCTTAGCTTATTTGATAATTTTTCATATCTATAATTATCATCATTTCTATTATTATAAATTCAATGACTTAGATAACTGTTTCAAATTTAACGCTGGATTCGTTAGTGATTTTGGAATATCTTGTGGAATATTGCATGAAATTTGGAAAAGTTTTTGAACATTGAGAAACATTAACTGTATGTTCTGTTATTATTTCCTTGAAATTTTTCCTATTTCATAAGGTGTTCAGAATGTTGTAATATTATATTACAATTTCAAAAATATTGCAGGTACAATAATAATACTTTTACGTCCGTCATCCTAACTAAATACACAATTGATTCTTTGAAAAAAGGAAAAAGAAAGGCTCAAAATACAACAGAGAATCAAACAAAATAACAGGATCAATTATGTAAAATAATAGTAAGCATGGGTTTTTGAAATTCTTCAATTTGATGGGGACATAACGGGTCGTTGCTGCTGCTGGTTCACTAGAGGGACAAGTCACAGTAACCCACTCTTTCAATAACGGAGCTTTTGAATAGCGAATCACATATTCTTCGAGCAAAACGAGTTTTCGAAGGCTTCTACCGTAAATATTTTTTTGCCATTTTTTTTAACTGTTCTCCAATGACGCGTTCCGGAAATCTACGATAAGAAGTATTTTTCCATGTTTGATTTCACGGTCAAGCCATTGTTTTGAATCTGATCAACATCGGTAAATTTGAGGTTATTCAACTTTCTCGAATACTGGTACAAATTTAATCGAGGTATGCATTTTTGTTTGCCAAAGATTTCGTGAAAATTTAGTCTGTTATTATTTTTTTTTTGTGTAATTTATAAACTTTCTTTTGAGTAAATTGAATTCAGCAGTTTTTTGCGGAAAATTTTTTCTTGGAAAGTACATAACGGAATAAACAAAAGAAAAAGAAAAATAGCATCTCTACTGTAATAGTAAAATAAAATTTCAAGGGCAAGTTCAAAAGTATGTAAGAAAAGTTAAAATTTTAATATAGAATATTTTGAATAGAATATCTTGAGTTATGAAAAATTTGTTAGACGTGAAAAACCATGACTGATGTTCATTTTAACTGTAAAGATTAAGAGTAAATTACTGTAGATAAAACTTGGGAAAAAAATTTAACTCGACGAAAAATAAAAAAATGAAATATTGTCGAAAGCTGTGAAATACGTGTAAAACTCTCTCGAATAACAGTACATATATGTATCGACTATACCGTGCTTTGATCGATTTCTCTCAAATGACCTACTTCGAAATTAACACCTATTTGCAAAACGTGACAATGTGAGGGAAGCATGTTTTTGATATACATGCGTGATATCACAATCGATGATTATCTTCGGGTCCATTATTCAATAGAAAGCCAAATCAATTTCTCGTCATTTATGCAATGAGTCATTATCCGCGCAAACATTTATCATTCGTTCGTGGAAGAATACAAAAATTCCACAGCTATTCGAAGTTTCGAAATAAAAAAACGAACTGCTAAAAGCAGTCATTTTTCGAGATGGTGAAAAATTGCCCTACCGAAAATAAGAAGTTTCAATTAATTATCAGAAATTCCAGGAGTTGATTAAAACTGTGAATCATTTTTTGATTATTCTTATAAAATTTATGGAAACTTGGAAACTTATGGAAATTTCAAACTTTTGAATTGCGAAGTATCAATTGCGTAATTGAGCTCAAATTTTTTGCGGGATTTTTTTTATCTGGATTGCAGAACTTCCTTTTTTCAGATTATTGTAATTATTCAACACTTTTTCTACTTGTCGAACATTGGATGTACCTGAAGTTTCAAACGTTGAAAATCGAAACGAAAAAAAAAAAAAAAAAAAAATTAAATGAATTTTAGATTTATCGTCACGAGGAGGATTGTGTTAAATATTTTTTTGGTGAGCATAAAGTTTGTTGTTTCAACTAAAAAGACTTGGAAAGCAACAAGAAAAAAAATTTTTTTTAATACTTGTATTTTTCCTTTTTTGTTCAACTTTAAATGTTTGGAACTTAACATACAATGTTATTCTTATAAAATTTATGGAAACTTATGGAAATTTCAAACTTTTGAATTGCGAAGTATCAATTACGTAATTGAGCTCAAATTTTTTGCGGGATCTAGATAAAAATTATTAGCTGCTATGGAGCTCATATTTTATCTCCACGACATTCTCGGTTAAACAAATATTAATTTTTTCACTTTACATGTGTCTTCTTTCATCATTCGATGTATGTGTAGCTGAAAGATTTTTTGACCTGCTAAAATTAGAAGTACCATTGATTTTGAATGTGAAAATAAATGGCGAACATAGTAGATATTGTATACTTTTTGTAAAAAAAATCTTATCGCAATTTCGAAAGGATGATTTTGGAATGGATATTTTGGTACAGTCTTAAAGAACATATGCAAGAAAATTTAAACTGTTTCAAATAATATCAAATTTGTTCAATTTACTAAAGGGAACAATTGTTCTCACGATATAATGGTCAATTTCTTTTTTTAAGTCAATCTCAATAAACATGTTCTTCCCATTGTTTCTAATTCTTTTGTCGAAAGGACAAAAAATTGTTGACTTGCTAATTGTGAGTTATTTGTTGATTCTGAGAAAGGATACGAATATCTCTTTTTGAAAACCACATTGTTTATCAAAATCTCTATATCTTTTCCTTCCAGAACGTCTTGGCTGTCTAACTTAGTCACTAAAAATAATGCAACAGTAACAACAATGGAAAATTGTTCACAAGTATGTTCAAAAAGTGTATGAATCATTGTAAATTTATTGATGAATCACGCTCAATTGCCGCTTTGATGAGTTGTGATTAAAAATGTGCAAAGTTGAATTATTTTGTATCCTTTTTTTTATCTGGATTGCGCAACTTCCTTTTTTCAGATTATTGTAATTACTTAACAATTTTTCTACTTGTCGAACATAGGATGTACCTGAAGTTTCAAACGTTGAAAATGAAACGAAAAAAGAAATTAAATGAATTTTTGGTTTCTTGTCACGAGGAGGATTGAGTTAAATATTTTTTTGGTGAGCATAAAGTTTGTTTTTTCAAATAAAAAGACTTGGAAAGCAACAAGAAAAATTTTTTTTTTAAATACTTGTCTTTTTTCCTTTTTTGTTCAACTTTAAACGTTTTGAACTTAACATACATGAACATTGGTATAAAATTTGAAATTGATCACAATATTCGAACTTACAATTTTGCCGTTGCAGAGTTTTTTTTTCTCAAGTATTTATTCTTAAAAATTTATTTTATAAAAAAATTTATCTGTTTATTTACATGTACTTATATATTAATCTACATCAAGTCAATATGTTATACTTTTTGAGAAAATAGCTAAAAATAATGCGCAATTTTTAAGGTTTGAATTTTTTATTTCAGAACTTACAAAACTTAAACTCGTGATTGTCACGTATAACATCAAAATGTATGAACACGTATCGATTAAAAATGAACTGTATAGGAAACAAATGTTTCAGCCAAAGAAATTTTTCGTTAGCAAAAACTATATAATTCCAAATTTTATTAATTCAACACGAGTGCAAAGAATTTTCGAAAATGGCAATTTATAATGACGAAAGTCTTGAGATTAAAGGAGCCATTTCGCAATATTACCACAAATTTTTCATTATTTACATTTTAAAAGTTATACAACTGTTCGTCCTACTGGCCTTTTTTTAAATTAAATTTTGTCATTTTATAAAAAATTCTTCGGCTGTACACCCATTTTTCCTCTAATAAAAACATTTCGAGAAAGTAGAATCTCGCTAGCCCAAAGTAGTTATATGCAAAAAATTCATTCAACTCATTATGTCATTATACTCATTACATGCCAATCGAATAAAATTTACTTCTTAGAGGTCTCATTTATATCGTGGAAAAATTCTGCAAAGTATCCAAAGATTTTTGCATGATTTCATTAAGTACCCTCGAATCACACTAACGCATTGTTTTATATGGTTTCATTTGTGGGTACGTGAACCTCGAAAATAAAATTTTGCATAAACACTCGCTCGTGCCGTAAACAAAGGAAATCCCGGTTCTTCAACCTCCTCTCCTCGGATGATTCCGATTCGAACATTCGAATGACTAACGCCGTCTAATCATGTTCTTTATTTTCCCTCTACTCTTGCGACTTGGTTTTGTTGTTTTTCGTTCCTCTCGCCTCGCCCCTCGCCGAAGATGCGTATACGTGTCTCACTGCAATTAGCGATACATTCTCATTCAGTCGGTTTCGCGTGTACGCTTACACATTTCGATTTCTTTGTTTGTTTACTGGATTGAATAAAACGATCGCGCAGAATATACCGAACACAGCCGTTTTCACTTTCATCCCATTAATGGATTATGGCCGAAATACGTAAGTGGAAAATTGTGCGATTTTTCATTTTTTGCGCGCTTTTTTTCCCGGAGAAATTTCTTCGTCCCGTTGATCATTCTCAGCATCCGCTATGCAGTGTTTACGTGGACTTGATGAAAACATCATGTAAAGAGTTTCCGTGAAGTTGACATAAATTCGATGTAAACTTATAATTTGACGTAAATAATCCCGAAGTGCTTCGTTATTGTTTTTTTCTTCGAGTGCAATCTCGAGTTTGAGATATTTGGATAATATTGAAACGAAGTTGTTAAGTCGAATAGGAAATGAAGAATAGAGGTTAGAAATCGATACAGTAGACTCTGCGACACTTCCCGTTCTAAGGGCTGTAGGGGAAGCAAACTGGAAGTACCAGGTTGCCTCAACTCTCATCCTGGGTCTGGATGAGTGGGGAAATTACGTGATGGTATTCAGTATATTCACACGCAGCGCGCCTGGTGGACGTGGCGTGTACTATTAAGGGTGGGAGCGAGCAAACAGGGGAAGTAAGGGATGGGGAAGTGATGGAGCGTGAAGTGTTGTTAAGTAGACTATTGTGATCTATGTTAATCTAACGCATCTGTTTTGTGTGTGGCCCAAAGATATCGACCCGGAGCCGGAGGAAGAGCACGGAAAGTACGGGGTAAAAATAAGGACGTCCGCGACGGCGAAGGCGAGCCCGGAACGTCGTAAAGGTGACCCTGTCATTAATCCTCAAAATAGCAGCAACCGGCTCAGTCGCAGACAGCGCAAAAACCGTATGCGGATGCTACGTGAACAGCGTCAACATCAGATGTGCCGAGCCAAGCACATCTTCGAGAGTAGCAGCAGTAGCAGCAGCGTCAGCGAAAGCTCTGAGTCTAACCCGTCCCCAGAGCCCCTGGATGAGGAGATACCCATCCAGAAAGATGACCTTTGCTGCGAATCGTGCCCGCTTCGCAAGCAGGGCTTTTCAGAAAACGACGACTTCTTAGAATACTTGGAAGACGCCCTGTACTACCTGATACAATCCAAGGACACGCTCATCAAGAACGGTTACCCAGTGGCATATGACCCGAGCAAAACCTATTTTCAGGGCATGCATTACCGCCAGGTCGACTTGCTGGGCGCTCATGGCTTGCCTTTGGAGCTGGGCAAGGTGTACTACCGGGGCTGGATGCCGAGGAGCAATGCTGGCATGGAGCAGGTAGTGCCGGGGAAGGGAGGTTCCTTGGAATCCTCGGACCAGGAGAGCTCATCGGACAGCGAGAACGCGTCTCCGAGGATGACGTACGGTGAGCAAGACTTTCTGGGCTCGGCTTATTTGTTCAGAAAGTGCTCCAGGTGCTCGAATAATTACGCTGTGAGGAGCAACGATTTGGAGTGCCTAGTGGAGGAAGACTGTCGATACCACCCAGAGATCAGGAGGTTCTACAACGACCGGGCCTGCACTTGCTGCGGGCGCTCAGACTGGACGGATGGCTGCACTGTAGCTAAAAGCCATGTCTGGTCTGGAAGTCAACCCGGGCTCAATGGGCCCTTTAGTGACTACGTTCAGACGAAATGCACGAAGAACGAAGGTCAGAGAAGGGGTGTGTATGCCCTCGACTGCGAGATGTGCTTCACCAAAGAGGGACTCGAACTGGCCAGGGTCACCTTGGTAGATCTCCACGGCAGAGTCGTGTACGACCATGTAGTTAAACCATCAGCCGATATCATCGACTTCAATACCAGATTCAGCGGGATGACAGAGCACGACTTTAAGAGGTCGACGAAAACTTTGGCTGAGGTTCAGAAAGATCTTTTGGACTTGATTCATGAAGATACTATCATTGTCGGTCACGCTCTGGAGAACGACTTCAGAACCCTGAAGCTGCTGCATTACAACGTCATCGATACCAGTCTCCTCGGAACCCCTGGAAGTCGCACCGGCTTGAAATCACTTGCCAACACCTACCTCCAGAGAAACATTCAGACTGGACCCCACGACTCAACGGAAGACGCCATGGTAGCCATGGAGTTAATGCTCATGTTCGCAAAATTCAATATGGGAATTTACGCAAGCGACACCAGCGACACTACAAACATTTTCGTGTCGTGCTAGGATCTTAAGAATAAGTTTTATTTATTTTTTTTAGCTGTAAAATCATCCTTTTCAACTATCTAAAATTGCCGTATGTTCCTTGCGGAAAATGAGTTCCGAAAACACGTCATCTGTGATATTTTTTGTCTACGGTAAAAAAATTAGGTAGTAATTTTGTACTTAGTTCTAAATGTAAATAAAACATAATCAAAAAAATTTTTGTCATACATTTGTTGTATTTTTATTTGCTTTATTTGCCATCCATGATGAAAAAAATAGTTATTGGTTGTTGTTTACAGGAAATTTGAATGGTTATCAACAATTATTTTTTTAAGAATGATTTTTCAAATTTTTATTATTATTATTATTATCATAATTACAAGCAGCAGTTATAACATAAACTGATAGTGCCCGTATCATCCGCGAACAAATATAAGATAAAACGATGATGAAAAAATGTAGTAACATTATAACACACTTCAAAAACATTCTTGCACTATATAAATAAAATTTACACACGCGAATACCGATCATAGCCATTCTTAAACGACGAAAGTGAACTTGAGGCAATTACTTCTTCAGGCAAAGCGTTCCACGTAGAGACTACCCGGTTGGATAGGAAGTGCTGCCTCTTCGTCGTCCGTGATCTTGTAGTTCTTAGCTTTAGCGAGTGGCCTCTGAGGGAAGGAGTGTTGGCGATGGTGAATAAATTGGACAGGGACTCGACATTGTAGTGGCCAGTAAGGATTTTAAAAGTTTCGATGTTGTCACCTCTTTTTCGTCTATCCGCAAGCGTTTGGAGGTTGAGGGCACGTAGTCGTTCATAGTAGTGAAAATGATTCAGTTGTTTAGACATATGCGTTGCTTTTCTTTGTAGTCGTTCGAGGAGGTTGATGTCCTTCGCCAAGTACGGTGACCACACTACGTTAGCATATTCAACTATAGGTCGGACGTAGGTGATATATAGTTGTCGTAACATATTTGGTGATAGCATTGAAAATGCCTTGCGAATCTGGTATAGCATTCCGTTTGCTTTCTTGACTACCCTGCCTATGTGATTTCCCCATTTTAGATCATCTGTAACAAGTAAACCAAGATCCAAGTGTGAAGGTGTTTCTAATAAGGAGACGCTTCCAAGTGTATATTGCTTGTGAGGGTTGTTCTTCCCAATATGGAGGACTCTGCACTTCTCAGCGTTTAAAGGTATCATCCATTCTTCGGACCAAGCTGCTATAAACTGAAGATCGTTCTGGAGAACATCAGCATCAGTGAGTGGGTTAGCATACAGCTTTGTATCATCAGCGAAGAAGGAGCTCGATGCTTTTATTGTTGGTGCCAAGTCTGCTGTGTAGAGTACGAACAGTAATGGTCCAAGAACTGACCCTTGTGGCACACCACTTGTTACAGGTTTGGATGAGGAAAGTGTTTGTCCCACACGAACCTTGAATGTCCTATTAGATAGGTAAGATTTGATCCAATTCAACAGCTTACCATCTATACCGAGGTACTGAAGCTTCTGTAGGAGTTTAGAGTGAGGAACCTTGTCGAAAGCTTTGGCGAAGTCCAGGTATATTACATCCGTTGGTTGACCTACATCGAGCGATGCAGACCAGTCGTTGACAGTTAGCAGAAGGTTAGTTACAGTTGACCTACCTGGTATAAAACCGTGTTGGCAAGAGGGGATCAAGTTATGCTGGAGTGCGAAATCACGTAGCTGCTTAACAACTATCTTCTCCATGATCTTACAGACATTGCTAGTGAGACTAATAGGTCGATAGTTTGCAGCATCGAGTCTGGCACCTTTCTTGAAAACTGGAGTCACAATTGCTTCTTTCCAGGAAATAGGGAGGCGTCCTGAATACATGGATGCTCGAAAAACTGCCGTAAGAAGTGGAGACAGCAGGTCCGCACATTTTTTCAAGAAAATGTTTGGAATTCCATCTGATCCAATAGACTTGCCCACATCCAACGAGATCAATATTTCAAGGACTTGGTTCTCATTAAATTCTATGTCCGTGATTTTATCACATGGTGGAATCATTAGGAACACAGGTATGGGATTTGAGGGTAAATCATTTGTCACAGCGGTGTAGACTTTTTGAAAGCTGCTGGCGAACATGTTTGCGAGTTCTTGAGGATCCACGATAGTAGTGCCATTACTATTTGTTAATGCTGTTGGTGCCTTACAGGGAGAGTTCAATTGGTTCCTCACGTAAGCGTAGAATCTTTTTGGTCCAGAGTTAATTATTGAGTTCTCGTACACCTGTCTACTCTTCCGGATGGCGCTCGTGAGTTGGTTGGATATGTTCCTAAATTTCGCATGAAGAAAAGGATGCCCGTGTCTCTTGTAAGCAGCCCATGCCCGAAGTTTACGTTTATGCGTTTGTTTTAGGTGGAGGTTGAACCATGGTTTATTCAATCTGCTGTTTTTCTGTTGTAGTGGTGAGTTGCTACATAGTAGTGTATACAATTTCGAGCAAAATTCAGAGTCCCAGAGTTCTATTATGTTGCATGAGTCACCGTCGGCTAGATAGAGATTACAAATAGCTAGTTGGTTCCTGATTTTAGAGTAATCAGCTTTGTAGAAGTTTTTCAGCGGACCAGGATCGTACTGTGAGCGTAGAATATCAGCTTGTATTTTACCGACGAGAACAACGTGATCACTACAGCCCAGATTTGGTCTGTAATCTAAGTCAAATAGAAGGCCTGGGTCATTCACGAAAAGTAGATCCAACAGCAACGGTATCTGGTTATCTCGGAAACGCGTGGGCTGGTCTACTAGCTGTAAAATACTCATGTCATTGTATTTATTGACGAATTCCCCCTCGACTTCAGGTAGATTATCAAGTGGTAAGTCAGGCCAGTCCAGAGAAGGAAAATTAAAGTCCCCTGCCACTATAAGATTCCCATTGACACCATCAGCTCTAGTAAGTGAATCTAAAAGTGTCCGGTCAGTGATTTGTATATGGTGGTTATTAGCTGGAGGTCTATATATCCCACCGACCGTTAAACGGAAGTTACCGATAGCTATGTCTAACCATAGTGCTTCGAGACCATCTACATCCCAATCTGATTTCACTGCGACTGCGACTTGTATGTTCTCAAATAGTTTCTGTACGTAAATAGCAACTCCACCCCCTCTTCTGCCAGCACGATCCTTCCTAAACAGCTGATATCCTCTTATATTAACCGTCGCATCTAGTATGTCTGACGTCAGCCAAGTCTCGGTAATAATTATAATTGTTGGTTCCATAACACTGACTTCTAATAACGAATCATCAAATTTTGCTGTGAGGGAGGCAAGATTCGTGTACAAGATTGTCGGTACTCTGTTTACAACTACTGCTTGTCGAAATTTTCCGACGGAGTAATTATCTTGTGGGTACCCTGAATGTACTTAATCGTCGCGGTTGGGTGAGTCTTTATTTTCTCGGCAAGCTCAGAGCGCAGTTTCAGGAGCTCATCGCGTTGGGCAGGGGTCTGGTCACTACGGGCTTTTATCTTGTCCGATTGAGAGCGACATCTCTTGAGAATAAAGAACGCGAGACCAGGTGAGGAAAAGACGACTTTCAATGGCCGAGGTATGCTTTTTCCATCTACAGTTTTCCGAAAGCCAAGACGTCGGGATGTGATGATTTGGTTGAAAGTCTCAGTGGGAAGATTGACGCCTTCCAGAATCTCTTCCAGTTGAGAACGGTCATCACGCTCCCTCGCCGATGGGGATCCTGACGAACTCTTGGATACACCAAAAAAGATCACGTTGTTCGCCCTACGTTGACGTTCTTCGACCTCACGAATATCGACGCCACTGTAGACCTGATTGTGATTGGAACTAGCGAGATTCTCCATGATTTTAGCCGTGTTTTTATCAATGTCCTTGATTTTTCTGTGTAGCGATTCACAAGATTGTTCGACTGTTGTTTGTTTAGTGCCTAACTTTGTGACATTTCTCTCACATTTCTTCAAACCCGTTGAAACTGCCTCAATATTGGTATTACACTTCGCGATATTCAATTTACACACCGAGACATCATTTTCAATCATTGTAAAACGCGACATTATTTTTTCGATATCGGTGTCGATTTTCTGCTCCAGTTTATCAAGTCGTTCAGATTGTGTCCTATTTAATTCCTCGCGGAATTCTTGAAAATCGCGTTTTTGTTCCTCACGCATTTGAGAAAATTCAAGTTTAAGTTTTTCGAGAATTAAACTTGACTCGTTACCTGATAGCGACATGGTATTGTTTGGTTCGATAAATACCTCGTTTTGGTGTGACGTATCTTCGGCCCCGATAACTTCCTTGATAGTTTCTTTATCGCTGACGTTAGTGTTGACTACAGCAGCGCATGAATTTTCCTTACAACACGAGAAATGCTGGTCACCACCAGTAGTCTTGTTTACTTTTATACCACAGGAGAAATGAAATCCACGTTGACAGGTCGCACAAGTGACACAACGATATTTCACAGGTTTTTTGCACACTCCACAGATCATTCTATGCAGTATTGTTTCACATGGTTTCACCGAGCCCGAATATTCACTTGACTTACTCGTCTTTCGGCCGGCAGTGATAATTCGTGACTCAGAGCGATGTTGATGACTGTTATGTGAATACCACGTTCATTGAAATCTTTAAATTCACCACTTTTCGTGTTTTTTCTCGTGTCATTTATCGTAGCCGACTATTTAAATGCATTAATCATTACCACATTTACATTTAGAAATATTGTTCGTGGTCAAAATTAGAAGCAAAACTGTTAAAACGACAATTTATAACGGAGCGATCTGAAACACGTCTAACAGCTTCGATACTGTGTTCAATACTCACTCAATGTTCATCACTCAAATTTGTCTCTGATATGGTTTTTATCTTTAAATATTGATTCATCTAAAATTTTCGAAAATCTGAACTCATCAATTTGTGAACAAAATTATTCGAGTTCATTAAAGTTTTAGTTTCTTATGACTTGAAAATTTATAAATCCTACATTTTAGCATTTTCTATGAGATAAATATTATTCTTCCTAATGCTTTAGAATTGAATCAACATTTTTGAAAAGGCCGACGATAGGATACGAAAATCAACAATAATTGTAACTGTCAAATATTGAAGAGTTGAAAATGAAAGTAAGTAGAATAATTTTTACATATTTTCGGAATCTTTATAAATTTGTTGAATTTCCAAGTCCTCATATTAACTTCACCAAATTTTGGTATTTACTAACAATTTTCTAGACATACCTAAGCAAAAAACTTCATGAAAATTAAAAAAAAATTTTTTAACCCGATTATAAGTTCAAGAACTTGGTTTCAATTTTAATTTTTTTTTTTTATATACTGTTCAACCACAGGTTTTTCGATCGTTCTTTTCAATTTGCAATCTTCTCTGAATCTGTGAAAACCGATGTCGATTTTTGATGCCGATTCTGTCATTCCGTTTAACCACGCGGTGTCACAATTTTCGATTGCACAAATTACGACAACGATTTGTAAAAGAAGCGACCCCTATTTTTTTCTCGTGCCGCACGTGATTGCTCGCGTTTGGTTTATGCAATCGTAGCAGTGACCGGAAAAAATTTTCTCACAGCAGTTTTAAAAACTCCGATGAATAGAAAAATTTTTAGACCAGTTTGTCCACGAGAAAGTTATAACTCAAATTGAATATCGACTTTCTCCTTTATCAGAATCAAGTAAAATTTTCGCAATCAGCACGTTAATTTCATTTCTCGTGTTTACTATTATATCATGTTAGAAAATCCTCCACTATTTTGAAATTTCTGTACAAAATTTCGAAATTATAAGTGTAGTAGATTATGTACACCTTTTTCGTGATTTTTATTCAAGTATAAGGATTTCACTGTTCTTCAGGAACGAAGAAATAACGGTCGTGTAATTTTAGAAACTCGGCGAGTTTTTATTCCATGGACCTTCGTGCACGATTTATATCGAAGATTTTTGGTTCAATGAACTCGATACAGTTTTGTTATCGGTTGTTGCTGATGAATAATTGTTCTTTAGAGCGATTGGACGGAACGTAAATGATCAATGAAATATAATTGGCTTGCGTGGTTTTTTTTGTATGTAGATAATTCATAGATCTTATGGGGAATTCATGAATTATTCATGTACATTCATGATATCTCGTGTGAAATTTTCAATTTCCATTTTTAGTATTGCTCAAAGTTAAACATACAATTTTCCATGGCCCCTTTAATTTTTTTCCATACCCAGAAACGTTTGAATTGAATTTGAATGCGTTTCGAAACGAGTGTATTCTTTTCTTTTGAAATCTTTTCATGCTGTTCAGTAGATTCGAATCAAGTACTTTTTTTTGTAGTTTACTACATATTTGATGAACCGTCTATAATTTTTCACTCTTTCTGAAAATTTTGCGAATTTATTGAGTTTAAGTTGAGGGTGTAGCTTTTGTAATTTTCGAATACATATTGAAATATTGAGAAATAATTTAACATTTCTTTCACTTCTTTGATAATTTTAAGGATTATTCTAGAATTTTTCATTAATTTAAGTTAATTACATTTACCATGGTGCTTTCTATAAAAAGTTTAAAATGTATTACCATATTTTTTTCAGCCAATTTCCAAAAAACCACAAATTTTAATTTAAGATTCCCAAGTTTTTTTACTTAAATTATTAATATCTCAATTTTTCTATGTCAAATGTTCAAGTTTCACAATGTCTTTGATGTTCGCCTGAAAATTGTAATAAAGTCGAAAATGAAATTCGAACTTTTTGATTACACAGTTCGACAAAATTTGACTTTTGGAAAATTATTGGCGGAATTTTTGGAAAAACTGATTCCCTAGGTCATCAATAAACGATTTCCAAAAAGGTTTTTGTTCGCTGACATCGTTTTTTAATGTTATTAACGAAAATAGGAAAAAAATGTAAAATCGGATGTAAATGTCCGATTTGAAAAAAAAAAACTATTTTCTTGCTCTCAATGAGAAGAATCCATTCCCCCGCTTTTTTTCGCGAAAAAATCATTATTTCAGCAAGTTGATATTGCTGAGATAAAGGCGTTTTATTTTTCGGAAAACGGTCTGTTTACTTCAAGCAGGTTGTAGAAGAGAGAAATGCCGCAAGAGTTAACAGACCTTTTTCCGAAAAATAAAACGGCCTTTATCTCAGCGATATCAACTTGCTGAAATAATGATTTTTTCGCGAAAAAAAGCGGGGGAATGGATTCTTCTCATTGAAAGCAAGAAAATAGTTTTTTTTTTTTTTTTCAAATCGGACATTTACATCCGATTTTACATTTTTTTTCCTATTTTCGTTAATAACATTAAAAAACGATGTCAGCGAACAAAAACCTTTTTGGAAATCGTTTATTGATGACCTAGGGAATCAGTTTTTCCAAAAATTCCGCCAGTAATTTTTTTGTGTTGAACTGTGATATCATTCTTTTACGAATCATACTCTCGATTCACTGTTCTTTTTGGGTTTTTAATCCCATAACTTGTGGATTTGAAGGAGACTAATTTCTTGGAAGTTATATATAGGCGTGATGCTGTGAATGACCAAAAGACGTAATCCAATAAATAAATTGTGCGAACGAGTTTAGCCGTGGACTTTGCAAATAAAGCCTTAGTCGCGACGAAAGAGGAGAAAGTTTCTTGGCTTCTTTCGGCGAGGACGAGAGGAAGGAGCTCCCGTGTGTACTGTATATTTGCTGCGGTACATTTTCGAAAGAAGAAAGTTGTCGCACGACTATCCCCATCGAAGCTTTCAATTTCTCCCCGCTTTTCATTTCACACTCCACGTAATTCACTCCCACGCAAAATAACTCTTTTTTTGCCCAAAAAACATACAGATTTCCCTACAGCCAAGTCTTCTACTTTCCCTATCAAGTTACTTTATTCTCAATTGTCACACAATTTATGAAAGATTTTTCGGGTCATTTTTGTCAACAAAAATTTGAATGGGATGATAAAGTATCTTTTATACGAATTTCATGTAAATTTCTCTTTGCTTTTCATGACATAACCTGAAATAAAAAACCTTACCAAAATTGGTCCAACTTTTTGAACAAGAAAATTAATGACAAAGCAAATTCAAGTTCTGATGAACAAGGACGGAGACAAATGAATGTTGATAACCGAACGTGCTTTGATGGAAAAATTTTTTCACGTTTCCTCTTGGAGAGCACGTATCGATTTTTATTTAAGAAAATTGTCATGACTCTTCATTTCCGGATGCGTCTTATTTCTTTTTCGCATAATATTTTTGTTGTATAAGCAGCACCTCCACAATTGACGACACGTATCACGCAAGTTGAATGATCAAAGCGACATTTTATCGTTTAGAACCTTGGACGAAACCGAGTTATAATTTCTAAGATGTAGGAAGTGATCCGTTATCGAATTCCATGCGAGTTCTTTAGCTCTTTGGAGATTACAAAAACTTGGGTTCTGAAGGCCTTCAAGAAATCCTTCAAAATTTATGAGAATATTTTGCAATATTTGCGCCTGACAAAATTTTTCTGCTATTTCATTAGCAATTTTTTTCCATGAAACTTTATTCTAAATGCTTAAGGAGGTTTTGGAAAAGAGACCGGGAATTGATTATCCTTATTTTTGGTGATTTTTCGGAATTTTGAACTTTAAACATGCAATTGAAAACTCTCTGAATTTTATAAAAATTTGTACAGTTCACTGAGGTTCATATTGATTTTTTATAACTTTGAAAGTTTTCAGATTTTTATGAAAAAAAAAAAAAAAAAAAATATTAATGTATATTTCAAGGTAATATGATAATGCAAACAATATTGGAAATTGAAGATTTTCTGAAATTTCACGAATTTCTAGAATTTTTCATAACTATTGAAAATCTTGACTTTTTGAAAGTTTTTTTTTTTATTTTTCACCATTTTTTAAGTTCCAAACATAATAAAAAAACTCTCAATAACTTATCAAATTTTCTTAAAGTTTATCCAGCCTATTCAGATTTTTATAACTTTTCGATAATTTTCAAGTTTTTCAGAACTTTTATTAAAAAAGAATAAATATTGTTATATAAGTTTTAGAAGATTTGATGTAGATAATCTGCAAAATTTATTGACATTTCATGTTTATACGAATTTTTCGAATTTTTTAAATCATTAGTAATGTTTTAACTGTTCAATTTTTTTTACTTTTCAAAATTTTCAAAATTTCAAGCATTATACATACGATTGAGAATTTTCCAAACTTAAAAAAATGTGCTCAACTCCCTAAGATTTTTCGTAATTTTTAATGTTTATCAAGTTTTTCAGATTTTTGTCAAAAAACGATAGAGAAAATGATTTTGTATATTTTGAAGTAATATGATAATGAGAGCAATCTAGAAAATTTAAGAACTTTGTTTGAAATTTTGCAATTATTCTGAATTTTTTAGAATTACGTATTGCAAATCATACTAAGTGTTTGAATGTTTTTCTTTTTTTTTCTTTATTTGATAGTTTTTGAAGTTCCAAACAAGAATATCTATTGCAAACTTTTCAAATTTTATAAAAATTAGTCGAACTTAACGATTTCCGTAATTTTTGAAAACTTTTTATTTGTGTTTCAAAATTAACGAACATAGTTGATACGTATTTTAAAATTTTTGATCAGATTTGATAATACCACAGTCTACAAAATTTATGGACATTTCATAAATTCTACTAATTTTCCAAATTTCAAACATTATACGCAAATTATTGTTCAGAACTTTCCAAATTTCAAAATGTGTTCAACTCACTCAAATTTTTCGTTTTTTTCTATTACTTATCAAGTTCTTTAGATTTTTATTTAAAAAATGATGAAAACATAATAATGTATACATCGAAGAAATATGATAAAATAAAAAAAATCTACAAAACCTTTATCTGAAATTTCACAATTTTTCAGAATTATTGCCAATCTTTAAAATTTTCAACATTTTGTAAATTTTCTCAAATTTTTCTAATGTCGAGTCTGATACAATTTATTCCCTTAAAATTTTTAAAAATTTGTCTCACTCACTTAGATTTTCAGAATTTTTTAAAAAATTTTAAGTTTCTAACATTTTTATTCAAAAATTCCAAACCATCTTAATGCATAATCTCGAAAAAATACGGTAATAAATACATACAATCTAAAAAGTTTGTGGACATTTTCTGAAGTTCTACAAATCATTTGAATTTTCGAAAAACTATTGACGATTTTCAATATTTTTAGTGTTTTTCGACTTTTGAAAATTTTCGAAATTTCACACATAATGCTCGATGCTAAATATTATGAACTTTCCATACTTCATTAAAATTTATTCAGCTCTTTGAGGTTTTTCGTAATTTTTTCAATACTTTTTAAGTTTTTTAGATTTCTGTTAAAAAAATGAAAAAAGAAACAATATACATTTGGTAGAAATATCATAATGCACATAATCTACTAAAATTATGAATATTTTTTTCCATCTTTCAAATTTTCAATTTTTTTTTTTTTTTTTTTTTTCTTCAACATCTGGAAATTTGAAAATAATACAAGCTATTAAAAACTTTCCAGAATTAAATAAAAATGTGTAAAATTCACTATAATTTCCTGTAATTTTTTCATACTGATTATGTTTTCTAGATTTTTATTGGAAAACGGAAAAATATTATCGTCCATTTTTATTGTCATTTAAGAAGTTATTCATTTAAAACCTTCTTTTTCAATTCTTTAAAATATTTAAAGTTAGAAGAATTTAAAAGAATGAAGATATAAAAACACATGATACGTTTTAAGACTAAAGATTTGCTATCAGGTTTTCAAACATGTTTCTAAATGATGAAATATTCTCTCAGGATCTCGGGAATCGATAAACATGTCGTGAAAAAAAAAGAATTCGAAAAGTAGCTCCACCACCGATTTTAAAAATGACGTTAAAATATAAGAAAATAATTGACTAGGAATCGCAACAAATTTACGATAATAAAGTATCAAAACTAACAAAGTAACTGGAATTCTATACAATTTACTAAATATTCAAGTAATTGTTTAAAATCCCTAAATAGTCTAAAAAATTTATCGATTTCGGAAAACGTTTCCACAGTTTTTGATTTCTGGTTATACAGAACAAATAATTTAAATATTTTAGAAATTTTCAGAGAATTCCAACTCTGAAGATTTTCAACAAATTAAAAAGTTCTAAAAACATTCACAGTTTCTCAAGGTTTGAAAAAATTAACCAGCATTTTTTAAAAAATTTATGAGAATTAATATGATTCAGAATATAACCTAGGAAACAATGAATAATATCTAAAAATACTAAACCATCTGAAAGAAGAAAAATCGAAAAGTATGAAAATATCTTCTATAAACGAAATCCTCTCCGAGTACTGAAACAGATCGATAATGGCAATAAGCAATATTCTTCGTAAATTGCATCATTAGTTCATCTCTTTTAACAACGCAAAAGTTGTCTTCGCTAATCGAAAATCGTGATTCAAGTTCAATCTCATTGTGCAAAAATAAAAACACAAAATAAGCTCAAGTTTATGTTACGATTCCACGCAAAGTGATATACTTCCTCACTTATATGTACCACGTAATGAAAAATGTAAATTGAGCCAAGTTTTTACTCGCTTTTTTTTTCTTTATATAATTATCGAGCGTTTATATTCTGCGATAAACAATGCTGTAATTTCAAGAATTTCGAAATTTTTCGCTAACTTGCGAGGCCGAAATTTGGCGACCTCGAAACCAAAAGAGCGACTTGTTCTTTTTGTTTCGTTCGGCGCGCGACGAGAATACCGATGTTTGATTTATCGAGATTTTCATGGCCTGATATCATAAAAAGGAAGCGAAGAATATGTTGAAAAAAAAAAAAAAATTCTGGCATACTTTCGGAAAATTTATTTGATTAAGTGATAAAAAACGATTGGGAAAAATCAAACAGATTTAGTGAATCAGTGGAATTTTAATTAATTTATCGAGAAGGTAGATAAAATCCAGAGGCGCCGCAACAAAATTTTACATGAAGGGGAAAACTCAAATGTCAAAAGTTTCAATATTTATTCATTGGAATGTATCAATAAATATTTATTCTAGCATCATAGTATCTTAGAAATCGATTTGAAAACTGAGGCTGTTACTTTTTTAAATATACATATGTATAACTTTCCATATCAAATTACACATACTTTCTGTCGTCTCTCACAATCAGTACTTATTTTTTCAGTATGTTTACCATTTAAAGGATTTTATCGTATTTGTAGGAATTTTCAATATTGGCTAATAGAATTAAATGCTCTATAGAATTCCGAGTTAGATGCATTCATGTTCCTAAAGTTGCAAACGTCTAAAAATAAACGAAATAAAAAAAATATAAAATTCATTGCCTTAAATAGTTTAAGTATTAAATAACCATTGAAATTCACCAAATTTTATCTAACGTTACTAGTTATTTTCTAATTTAGACTTAGGTGGAATTGAAACACCAATTTTTTATCGTTTTCGTTAAACGTTCGGAACTTCAGGCACATTTACATTTTTAGCATTTTCAGAGATTTTTGAGAAAATTATACTTGCATACATTTGTGGTATTTCATGAAGTGCTAGTATTTTTAGAATTTTTCATAGGTAATGCTATTTATAGAATTTTCGAGGATATTTTAGTCGCTTTAAATTTATTTTTAGAATTTTTTAGATTGTCATAGGTTTTCAGATTTTAAATGATCTAAAGTTTGAAAATCAAGAGAGTTTCATTATTTTACAGAATTTTCTAGGAAACAGTATTTTTAAAGATACCCAGTTTCACATATATTTCCAGCACTTTTATTATAATTATATCGTATTTGTTCGGCGTTTTTACAGTTTAAACGGTTTTTTGGAACTGTTATACATTTTCTATAGATATTTAGGTTTTGATGCTTTAAAACTCATGCTCTGGTAATTTTGATTCTTATAAAAACCTTATCAGAAAATGAAATTTCTTATAAGAATTCATTTCTTATAAAGTGCACCGTTTGACAATTTGCAAAAATTCAATTTTTAATGAGGTAACTTGATAAAAACCTTATTAAAAACCTTACTTTCTTATAAGAATGTATTTGATAAAATCTTATAAGAAAAAAAAAACTTAAAAAATGTTTTCAATGAATTTTTCATTCGAAATTTCAGTTTTTTATAAGGATTTCATAAGAATCAAAATTACTTGGGTATTTCAGTATTTTAAAATTTTGTAGAATTTTCTATAAATATCTGATATTTTCAAAAATTTCAGTATACATAGATTTCTAGAATTTTGTACTCTAGTATCCAAGATTTCATAGATATGCACTATTTCAATATATTTTTTAAAAAGCAGTATATCTTCATAAATTGCAAGTGTTTTGTAGATTTCTACAACTTTTAGTTAAATATTATTTTTCACTGTATGCAAAAACTTCATTAAATTTTCTTGTATTTTGATGGATATTTTATTGAGGATTTTCAAAATCGGCTGTTTCAGGATTAAAAGTTTTATAGATTTTAATTTTTTCCATTAATTTTCAAGAAAATATTATCTTTGCAGAATTCAGTAATTTAAAGATATTCTTTTTAGTTTTTTTGATATTTTCCAGTATTTGCGAATTGCCGTAGTGTTTTCTTGTATACTTTTAAATTTAAAATATTTTCATAAATTGCACTTTTCCTTTTATTTTATTTTTATTTTATTCTTGTTTTGTGTTTTTTTCTCTACCTGTAAGTTTGACTTCTTGTGATTAAAGTTACATCAGGAGCGTAGGCAGAAGAAATTTTCGGGAGGGGTTATTCAAAATACATAATTATTTCCTTCGGAATTTTTCAATTTTTCGGATTTTAGGATTTAAAAGTTATACAACTTTTGAAGTCTAGAGAAGTGCATTTTTCATGTCCGTATTTAATTATCAAGTTATTTTTATCTTTATACATACGTTTCCTTTATTTATACATATATTTATTAAATTTGATGCAGTTTTAGGGACTTATAAAATTTTGTACGATTGTCTAATTCTTTGGTGAAATTCTGTATGGATTTCTAGAATTTGATACTCATAAACATAGGGTCAAAATATATAATACTACCCCCCCTCCCCCCATTAACTCCCCTATTTGCGACGTCCCTGATGAAATCTGTTAATTTAGAATTTTCATGGACGAAGCGGAACCAGGAAATCTAAGTAGGAAAAACTGAAAAATTTATAAAATACGTCGAACGATACATAAATAATGTTGTTCTTGAAGAATTTTTTATCCTGAATCGCAAATTTTGCATTAATTAGTATCTCGCATGAAATTAGGTCATCGTTTTCCAATGAAAAGTGTTTAAACACCTTCAGATGAAATGTCGGAAAATCCAAGATCACGTTTTCAAGAAGAATGATAAGAACTTGCTTGAACTTTTGGGAATGGTTCTTTGCGTAGAATGTAAAGCAGTTTTTTCTTGTTTGAAGCACTGGAATGGTGAAAATGTGAGGGAAGAAATTATGATGTGGAAAAAACTGGGAATTGTGTTGTGCGAGAGGCGGAAAAAAAATTGGCCATGAAATGAAGTGATAAAGTGTGCAGGCTGGGACCTCAAGGCTGCACCAGAGACACTTGCGGTCGGTGTGTCTGAAGAAAGAATAAAGACGAAGAAGAGTCAGAAGTGGGCTTGCTCGCCTTGTTTTGAGTTGATTGCTTTACGCGAGGCGAATAAGTACAGAGGACGATGCTCGGCAATAATAACGCTGAGTTCATGCGAAAAAAGGCCTCCATCGGGTCATGACGCTATACAGCCTTTTTTTTCCAAAATCCTGCCTTTTATATGCGTGCCAAATCCAATGCCAAGCGAGATATTAATTAATGCGAATATCGCATCGAACACCATTTGCATGATCACGTAGTTCTTAATAAATTATCATTCATTGAAAATATTTGTTGATCTTCCGGCGACAAGTATTACCAATTTTTTAGACTTTTATACTTTGATTTTTGAAGTAAACTTCTTAGGCGGCATTATCACTTTTCAGGAGTGTAATTTATTCTAAAATAAAATTTATGTAGGGAGTAACTTCGAGATTTTGTAACATGTAACACTGTAAACTGTAAGACTGTAAGATGCAAGAGTGTAATATTTTTGATTGCAAGCAGTAATGTTGAGATTTTACAATGTAACATATAACACTGTAAACTCTAAGACTGTAAGATGTAAGAGTGTAATATTGAAGTAAAACTACTTAGGCGGCATTATCACTTTTCCGGAATGTAATTTATTCTAGAAAATAAAATTTATGTAGGAAATAACTTGGAGCTTTTACATTGTAACATGTAACACTGTAAACTGTAAGACTGTAAGATGTAAGTCCGAGTGTGGGGAGGAATTTTGAGATTCTGTAAGAGTGAGAAAGTAAAAATATAATGTCAGGTCGGAATAAACGAGGTTCATTTCATGCATTTCATGTTCGAGCGAAAGGGAGAAAAAGTGTGAGGCAACGTTAGGTGTAAAACGCGAAGTAAGGCCTGGTGCGCGACCGTGGTCATGAGGAATCACAAAATATCACAAATTAACAAAATGTCACAATATCACAAAATGTCACAACGTCACAAAATATCACAAAATCACGAAATGCCTCAAACACACAAAATGTCACAAAATCACTAAGATGCCACAAGGTCACAAAATCTTACAAAATCAAAAAAAAGTTAAGAGGAATAAAATCTATACATAGGAACCTTTTTGAATTAAAACTTCTTAGGCAGCATTATTCAACTGATTTACAGTTAAGAAACGAAAAAAAACACTACACAGAAAAATTGGGGGATCTGTTAAAACTAAAAAAGGTTATAGGTATCTAAAAATCAATAGATCGGAACCTTGAAGAAAGTAACATGAGAAGTTTTACTTCTAACGTGTGTTGATTCAACACGCTCCAATTTTTTGTTTACATTTTTATTTTTTGGGGGGGGGGGTTGCTATCTATGGCTTCTAAATTTACGCAAAATATTGGACAGACCAGAGATTAGTGATAATTTTTCAATCTTTTAACGACTTTTTTTTAAATTGGACATATACTGTAAGGCGCCAGTTTTTTCGGTAGATTTTTTGTAGATTTTAGAAAATGGTACGGGATTTTATGAATTATCAAATTTTTATGTGATATATGAACTAAAATATTGTTTTTTTCATTTTATATCGAAAATTAAAAAAAAAAAACATGGAAAGTATTCGAGAATTACGAAAAATCTTGATGATTTTGATAAATTTGTATTTTGAATTATGTGTATCATGTTTGGTATATCTGAAATTTTGAAACCAAAAATGTAAAATACATGGAAGGTATTGGAAAACTATATGAAAATATGTAAATTAGTTGGAGAAATCTTTGTATACGATTTGTAAAGTTATGAGTAGTTTATGTTACATTTAACAATTTTGAAAATTTTGGAGAACCAGAAACACTGTATGAAAAATTTGTGAAATTTCAGAAAATAATCATTAGTTGTGTCGAGATTGTGTTAAAAATAAAATTATCTGATTTGTTCGTAATATAATATGTATTTTATATTTTCTCATTGTTCAATACAAATTTGAGAAACTTGAGAAGTGTCAAAAAATTATTTAAAATCCTAATGGCTTTGAGAAATTTTCATAAAATTTCAAAAGCATTGAATGATTTGCATTGCGTTTGAAATTTGAAACCAAAAATGTGAAACACTTGAGAAGTATTGAAAAATTATGAAAAATTTTAATTGGTTAGACAAATTTTTATATGTGATTTGTAAAGTTTTGAGTAGTTTGCAATATGTTTAAAATTTCGAAAATTTCGAAGAATCACTGTAATTTACGTGGATCGTCAATAATTTTCGGAAATTCGAAAAATTTGCAGAATTCAAGAAGATGTTTGTTGATTTTGTCAATTGTTAATTATCAAATTTTTTTTCGAAATGTATGTATTATAATATTTTTTCATTGTGAATTTCATGAAAAATCATTATCGCTCTGACAACTTTTTATATTTATCCAATTCAAAAAGTTTTGAAAAGTCTGTATTACGTTCGGAATTTCTAAACTTTTCAAAAATAAAAGCACAATCAAAATTCCAAAGATTGTCGATTATTTTAAAAAACTTGAATAATTTTCGAAATTGCCGCATATTTCCATGAACTTTATAGCGTTTATTATCGTATTCTTTCGAAATATGTACATGTATGATGGTTGCAACAAAAAAAAACCTGGAAAAGTTAAAAAGTGTTAAAAAAATAGGAAAAATCTTGTTTTTAGTAAATGCAACCTGAAAAATGTTGAGTAGTTTGTATTATTCTGAAAACTTTGAAAAATAAAGATACATTGAAGATATTGAAGATTGTAAATAATTCGACGAAACTCAAAAAAATTTCGAGATTTCAAAAAATGGTTATAAAATTTTTGAATTGTGTTTCTTGTATGATTTGTTTAAAGTATGCGAAGTATCGTTTTTTTCATTTTTTAGTATAAGTCTAAAAAATCTTATGATTATTTGAAATTCCGAAAAATATAAATGAATGAGACAATAAATTTGTGTGAAGTTAAGAAATTGTTAAATAATTTATATTAGGTTAGAAATTTTCGAAAATTTTGAAAAAAAAAGAACATTGTTTCTAAACTGTAAAGACTTTCAACAATTCTAAAAAATCATAATAATTTGTGAAATTTCAAAAAAAGCCTCTAAACTCTGTATGTTCGTTTATTGTCGTTTTTCCTTGAAACATGCATGATGATGTTTTTTTTGAATCTGAAAAACTTGAAAGATATCAAAAACTAACGAAAAATCACAAGTTGCTGAAATTTTCATAAAATTTTTATAGTTTTTAATAGTTTGTATCACACTTGAGATTTTAAAAACATTGAAAAATAAAAAAAAACATCGAAAATTCAACGATTGTCGAGAATTTGAAAAAATTTGGCAAGTTCCTAGAATTCCAAGAAGAGTTTATAAATATATTCAAAATTCTCAAAAACTGGGTAATATCCTTATAATTTTGAAAACTATAATAAATCTCGCATTTTTCAAAATGTTGATAAATTCTGTAAATAGTGAATGATTTTGACAATTTGATAAAAATACAGTTTGTAAATTGATGCATTTTCGTGTGAGTATTTTTTGATATTTCACCCATCACTCTGTTTTGAGAGGTGAGGGGGGAGGGGAAAGATGTAAAAAAACTTAGTTCTGGCAGTTTAAAATATAATTTCTGATATTTGATATATCTTCAATATGTACTTTTTTTTTAGTTTCCTGTAATCACTGAAAATTTATTTCTGACTCAGTTTTCTGTACTTTTCTATGGCTTTTTTAAAAATTTTCATTCCATTCTTTAATCTTTCAAACAGACTTTTGAATATGTTTCAAAAATTGTTCGATTTCAATTGGAAGTCCGTAAAATACATATGTAACTACAAAAACTATAATAATAAAGGTAACTTATTCAGCAAACTGATTGTGAGATATCGAAATTTCGTGTGCGTCAAACGATTCAGATTTCCAAGTTTGATTTACGTAAAATAGATAAGATTATGTAAAAAATCACAGATACTTTCGGGAACCATTGATTAAAATCTAGATTCTAGTCATCGATTTTTTAAAATTCCGGAATACATTTTGCAGCTGCGAGTAATCATCGATTTTGCAGGAAATTCTCGCTTTTTAAAAAACTATTGTACTCATTGTTACGATTTTATCTGCGCTGTTGGTGGCGTTGCTCTTCGGGATGATTCCAGTCAATATTTACCGCGATAAAAGCTGGATTAATTATGCACGTAATAACTGATCAACATACGCATCGAATTCATTCTGCATAGTACGGGACACAAAAGTCTTGCGTAAAAAATTATTCTCTTCTGGTGTAAATATCAACTTCTGACGTCTAGTAGCATTAAGCAACTTTTTTAACATTATTGACGTTTGTACTACGCAACTACATACGTGTTTTTAAACGATGTAATAAACTATGGTAGAAAAAAAGGTGCTTGAAAACAATCGAAAAGTCAGGACAATGATGCTGATCGCGAGAGAATAATTAAAAAGCAATGCAATGAAAAACTCAAATAAGTGATTATAGAACATGCAAAATATCATGTGCATGAAAGAGATAAAAAAACAACAGGAAATAGATAGAAAAAAAGCAGAATTGAGTAAACATTACGAAAATCCAAATGCAAACGACAACAAGAAAAACGAAATAAGTATTTGACATGTATATTTTTTAAGGTAACTTGGTTCTTCGCAATTTTATTGGCATTAATTGAAGTTTTCTGGAAGTTGAAGGGATATTTGCTAAGTTTTGTTTTTTTATGCTCTTCTTTAAATTGAAAATATTTGATACGTTGTTTACTTGCTCAATAGTTAAATGCAAAATTAGCGAGGAATACATGTTTGAACAATAGCCTAGTCGAAAAATCGAATATTTTCAATGATATGTTACTGAAAAACTATTTAAAATGAAAATCCCGAAAACTTTTTTTTTGTTTTCATAAACAAATTTCATGAGTTTATGAACAAATGTATTTTGCAAAAAACAAAGAAATCCTTTTTTCTGCACAATGTTGTTATATTAATTGAATTTGTCGCTACTCGTCAGATATTCTTACGAATTATTATGTAACCGAAAATTTCGAGTTTATTGCAATGTGGCAACTATCAGAATTCAAAACTGTGGACTATGCTTCAAAATTTCAGTTTAAATTGATTTAAATTGTAAATTTACTCCAATCAATATAACGAATATAAATTTTCAGATTTTTCTTGAGACTTGAAAGAATGTTATTTAATTATAGAGTCTATATTTTAACCCATGTATTTTGATTCGACATTATGTACTAAACTTTTCCGTTGAATAACTTTTTTTACCAAGTTCAAAAAAAATTTGAATAAATTCAGGAAGATACGTGTAGTCTTTCTGGGCAAAGTCTCTACAATCCATGCAATTTTGTAGGGATTGGATATCATAATAATAAGACCTTATCACAAAGTGTTTCAATTATTAAATACTCTATTTGTACATCAAAAAGTAAACAAAGTAGTATACTAATTTTTATAGAATGAGTGACATGTAAGTTGAAGAAAAATGAACGCAAAATGAAGAAAAAGCATCAAATTTTAGAAATCGATAAAAATACTAGGGAACGACACGAAAATTTCAAACATTTCAAAAATACTTATAGAATTGAATCACGATGTATACCAGCCAATTTTGTTTATTTATTCTATTAACAACTTTTTCCAACGTTTTGGCTCATTGTCAGTACCTTTCTGGCCCTCATCAGGGAATAATAATCCAATAACGGGATCACCCCAAATAATCTCCACGTCCAACATTCATAACTCCATATTGTAGGAATTATATCTTAAAACTAGTAGCTTTAAAAGTCATTATAAACTAATGACTGTCAATATTCTTTCCTTCCGAACTGCAATCCAGTGAAAAAGCACAAATAAAAACCGGACACAGTAAAATCTTATGTCCAAAAACAGACCACAGTCCATCGTCGATTAAACCACCAATTAAGAATTATAATAATTGAAGTCAAACAGTGTGTAGCTTGGGGCGTGACAAACAGAATGACAGAATATTGACAGTAATTAGTTTATAATGACTTTTAAAGCCACTAGTTTTAAGATATAATTCCTACATTATGAAGTTACGAATGTTGGACGTGGAGATTATTTGGGATGATCCCGTTATTGGATTATTATTCCCTAATGAGGGCCAGAAAGGTACTGAGCCGAAACGTTGGAAAAAGTTGTTAATAGAATAAATAAATAAAATTGGCTGGTATACGTCGTTATCCAATTCTATAAGTTATATTCAAGACCAGCGGGGAAAAACAAGTTGAAATAAATTCAAAAATATTCAAAAAATATTCAAAATACTAGTGATCATTCAAATTGGAAAAATCTATGTAGACATAAATTTTTCAAAAATCTATGAGAATAATAAAATTTATGGAACTCTGAATCCTAGAGCATCGAGTTTTAAAATATGAATTTTTATAAACATATTAAAAATTCAACAGAGTATTTTGGTATTGATAGATTCTCCAACTTTTCATGAGTCTAAATTAGCAGTTATCAATTTTCTTCTCATAGAATTCACATAAATTTAGTAAAATTTCAAAGTTCAAGCTATTTGATCCTTTGATTCCTAAACTAAAAACGGTAATATAATTATTCTACAGTGCATGCGACCGACGAGAGCATGATCGGCAGAACACAAAGGGGAAAAATCGGAATGAGTTTGACACAAGAATTTCAGTCCCGGAACTCGTGATGTATTTTTCAAAACGAAATTCACGGAAATACACTGCGCGAAACAACAGAGGAAACGAAAATGCTTCTGTGATAAACACAGGGAAAAGTCTCTCGCGAAGGTAACACAAAGTAATACACGGGAAGAAACGTAGGAATCGAGACTAGCGAAAAACGTACGCTCGTCACGACGACTCAACCACGAAAAAAAGCTCTATCTGTGTGCCGTGTCACACAGCTGCGCCCGAAAGGTCGCAGCACCTTACGTTCCATTCTTTAACATACTCCCCCGCGTTGGCGAATAATCGCTAAATTAAATCCTAACAATAGAAAGTACGACTGAAAATAAATTAGCGGTACGCAGGAGAATGGCAAGATAGAAAACAGTCATAACTAACTTCATTCTACACTGTTAACATGTTTTCAAAGGAAAATCCAGATAACAGGTTAAACAAAAGGTAACCAGTTAAGTTTCGCATGAAACAGGAAGACGAACTAATTTAACAATTGGTCGCAAAAATTCGGAATTAGCAGTTCTAACTTTAACTACACGAACCAAGCCATCTTGACCGGGATGACACTCGACTACCCGACCAAGTTCCCATTTCGTGGGAGGAAGAAGTTCATTCTTTATAATCACAAGTTCCCCACAGTTTAGACCTGGCTGAGTCTTGTGCCATTTCGTCCGTCGTTGAAGTGATTGGAGGTAATCACGTCTCCATTTCCTCCAAAACTGTTCGACAATTTTTCGATAAAATTGCCATCTAGTTAATCGAGATTCAGCCAAATCTAAGACTGTTGGAGTAGGAATGGCTTTGACGGCAGTCATGTTCAAAAAATGACCTGGAGTCAGAGCTTCGAAACTTTCGACATCGTCAAATAGAGGCCCGATTGGCCGTGAGTTGAGTAAACCCTGAATTTCGCTAAGTAAAGTCCGGAATTCCTCAACCGAAGGTGTCGCGTTGCCCATCATGGGCCCCAAGTAAGACTTCACACTTCTAACTCCGGCCTCCCAAAGCCCACCGAAATGGGGAGCCGAGGGAGGAAGAAAGTGCCAAGAAATGCAATTCATAGCAAGGAACTTGCGAACTTCAGAGTCTTGGCTCAACTTTCGAAAATACGAATTGAGTTCGCGGTCCGCGCCTTTAAAATTTGTCGCATTGTCACTATAGAGGGCACTGGGTAAACCATATTGGTTGCAAAACCGTCGAAGCGCATTCAAGAATGATTTAGTTGAATAATCGTCGACAAAATCAATATGTACATATTTAACAGAAAAGCAAACGAACAGTACCACCCATACTTTATGAGACTTCTGTCCCCGACCCGTGCTATTGAGTACAAAAAAGGGACCGGCGTAATCAATACCGGTGTGGCAAAAAACACGAGAAGGCAGCACACGAGGTAAAGGCAGGTCGCCCATCAGCTGGGTCATTGTCCGAGCCCTGTTCCTTGCGCAAGTCACACAATTCTTGATGACCTCTTTCACCAATCCTCTAGCCTTGATAACCCAAAATTTAGTTCTAAGCATATAGAGAGTGAGCTTGACGACAGAATGGAGAAGATTATGATGGAGTTGACGAATAATCAGTCTGGAAATTTCTCCTGGAGGTAGGATTGCAGGCAATGTACAAAGATTGTGAGGAAAGGTCAAACGGAGTCTCCCCCCTAAACGAAGCACTCCTTCGTCATCGAGAATAGGATCCAGAGAAAGTAGGGAGGAAGAAGGGGGAATGGACTTGTTCTTGGCAAGAGCTTGGATTTCCTTCGAAAAGGCTTCTTGTTGGACAAACTTCACAACAAGATTTGAGGCTTCTTGGATCTGTTGATGGTCTATACCTGGACTGATGGATTTTCCGCGCATGCGGAGAATGGCATTCAAAACCGTGGCAACTACACGGAGCAGTTTTGACCAGGAAGAAAGTCTATCAGCAAGACTTTGAATCCAATGCTCAGAAGGTTTGGAAACTGAAATGTGGGAACTTAAGCGAAGTTCTTCTTGTAGGTTGGAATCTGGGAACACAGGTTTTGGCCAATGTTCGCAAGATTGAGATAGCCATTCAGGGCCATTCCACCAGAGTTTAGATCCAGCTAGCCGAGCAGCCTCAACCCTACGGGAAGCCAGATCGGCGGGATTTTGTGAGGTTGGAACATAGTTCCATTTAGCCTGAGGCAATGATGTCCGAGTCTGTGAGACCCTGTTTGCGACGAAAACTTTCCACGTCGAGGGAGGTTTTTGAAGCCAACTGAGAACGATTAACGAATCTGTCCAACAGTAAATGGATCCAATGACTTTTTTGAAAACTGAGCAAAAATAGAAGATCAAATCAGTAAGTAGAGTTGCTCCACAAAGTTCGAGCCGTGGAATGCTTACAGTTTTTAGTGGTGCTACACGGGTCTTTGAGCCGAGTAAGGTTATGTGCGTGTATGTAGTAGTCCGTACACGTAGATAAACCACCGCACCATAGGCCTTAGAGGAAGCATCACTAAATCCATGCATTTCGATCAGGGTATTAGACTCGGATAAATATTGAGTCCATCTTGGAATGATGATTTTTTGAGAAGACTGATAAGAAAGTCTCAATCGATCCCATTCTTTCAAGATTGAAGGTGGCAAGGGATCATCCCACTCTAGCTTCAAAAGCCAGAGGCTTTGAAGAAGAATTTTTGCTTGGATCACGACAGGTGAAATCCAACCCATTGGGTTATAAACCTTAGCAATGGTAGAGAGTAATTGACGTTTCGTCAAAATTGGCTTGGAGGATTCAATATGTACTGAATATTGGAAAGAATCTGTGGAAGGATTCCATTGGATGCCTAGGACAGGGCAGTTCTGAGATTCTTGGAAAGGAAGGTCAACAGCGACCTGATGAGGTTCTGTACATAGATCTTCAAGAAGTTCTGGTACATTGGATGCCCATTTTCGGAGTGTGAGTTGGCCTGCATCAGCGATACGAATTATTTCGTCTCGGAGAGATCGAGTTTCTTGAATTGTCTCTCCCCCCATGAAGATATCATCAACGTAAATGTCTTCAGGAAAGTCAGGAGTGACTTCAGGAAAAGTGGAATGTTAGTCCAAAAAGAGTTGTCGAACTGCTCTGTTGGCTTGAAAGGGGGATGATCGTAGCCCGTAGGTAACAGTATTGAGTTCGTAAATCATGAGAGGGCGCTGAGGACAGTCCCGCCGAAGGATGCATTGGAATTTTCGGTCCTGTGGATCGATGAGAAATTGGCTAAACATCTTCTCAACGTCACTCTTCATTACATATCAATGCTGTCTCCAACGAGTTATGATTGCTACAATGTCGGTCTGAAGAGCTTGACCTGTGTGAAGACAATCATTGATCGAGATTTTATTCGAGGTCGTAGCTGCTCCATTGAAAACCACTCGCAATTTGGTTGTCTGGCTATCTTCCCTAACTACAGGAAAATGTGGAAGAAAATTCTGGCCACAGAAATGAGTTTCTAATGGTCCAATTTTGGTCATGTGACCGAGACGTTCATATTCAGTCATGAACCCGTCATATTTATTGAAAAGAATGGAATCCTGAGAAAATTTATTCTCCAGTCTGCGGAAAATTGATAGTGCGAGATTCTTGGAATGACCAATTTCAGGTCTGTCTTGAATGAAAGGTAATCTCAACTGATATCGTCCGTCAGGGCAACGTGTGTGAGTTTGGAGGAAATGATTCTCACACTCGTAATCAGATTGAGTAAGAGCCGAGATTTTGGGAACCTCCTCTAACTCCCAGAATTTTTTGAGAATTGAATCAGGAGTTTCTTCAAGGGAAACGTGATGAGCATGCACTGTAGGACTGGAGATAGAGGAAGATGGAAGAGGTCCTGTAAGTACCCACCCAAGGATAGAATTTTGAGCATACAAGGCTGAGGAATTGGCTTGTAAGAAACCATCACACAGTAATTGACCGTGCACATCAGCTCCAAGCAAAAGATCTATCCTTCCTTCATTTTGGAAAAATGGATCTGCAAATTGAAGGCCCCGCCATTCCAATGGGAGACCTGACAAACAAATCCTCGGTGGTCTATATGACGTAACGCGAGGAAGAACAAACGCGTGAACATCAATCCGACTACTATCAGAGTCGAAAGGTGTGACACCCAATCCTATAGCCGAAATAGCTTCACCAGTTGTCGTACCATTAACACCCGATATAGTAGCCGCAGAATGAAATCTCTTTAAACGCAAAATCTGAGCCACGTGTTCAGAAAGGATACTGCACTCAGAGCACGGGTCGAGGATGGCGCGTGCTACAGTTGTTCGACCGGACGGGGCGACGAGACGAACTCTTGCAGTGGCGAGCAATATCTTTGGGCTTGACGTAACTCCGGAAAAGAAATGAACGTTGAAAGTGCTCATTGCCGTAGTGCCATTTGAGTTCCGTTCGTTGACCGTCGGATCCAAGTCACTGCGCAGAAGCGTATGGTGATTTTCGCTACATGTGAAGCATGTTTTGGTACTGCGGCAGCTCGATTGCTTTGTATGTCCTAGACAAATCGAACATAAATTAGTGTTTTGTACGAATTTTATTCTTTCAGAAATAGGAAGGGATTTGAATTGCTCACACCAATAAATCTGATGAGCATTTTTACAAAAAAGGCAGGATTTTTGTCTGGAATTGTTTTTCCATGTTTGAGAAAGACTATTTCTCTCTTTTTTGGATTTTGAATTTGAAGGTGTGGGGGAAGGAGATGTTTGGTGGGTATGTACAGTATTTTTTGCCGCAGGGGACGATGGGTGTTGGCCATTTTTTAACATCACTTCTCTTTCTACTCGAATTACTAGATGTGACACGAATACGTGTCTCCAAAAAACTCAAAATACCCTGATATGACGGTAAGTTCTTGCCTTCACCCATCTTCATTTCCCATTGGTCTCGAGACGTTTTATCAAATTTAGACATAATAAGATAAACGAACCAATCGTCCCAATTATTTACAGGACGCCCAAGTGATTGAAACGTGTTGTATGCTGAAAGAATGGTGTCTCGTAATCTTTTAAGATTAGTACAATAGTTGGATATAATCTGTTCAAACTCGAACATTGATTTAAATGACGTATTTACCAAATTTAGATTATTGTCATAGCGCTTTCTCAAATTTGACCAAATTTCATTGAATTCCAATTGATTCGCATTTGAAGTGACTAAAATTAGCGGTTCTCCACTCACACATGTTTGTCAATAATGCAATTTCTCGGAATCAGTGAGTTCATGGCGTTCAACGATAATTGATTCGAATAAATTTCTAAAATTGATCCATTTGTCATTTTCACCCTTAAAAGATGGCAACACAATATTCGGTAATTTGAAATGAGAATGTTGAGAACTATTCACACTGTTTAAAGACGCCTCTGAATCTTGACGTGAAACATTTGTGGGAAACGAAGCATACAAATATTCGATGATCGAATAATACTTAACTTCAATGTCATTGAAGGTTTCGGGGTTGTACAAATCTGGTGATTCCAAATCTGCAGGCTGCTTCCTCGTTATGAGATCAATGTGCAGTGCTCGAATCTTGTTGAATAAATCCTGGAATTCCTTTCGACGATCTTGAAGCAGCTCCTTGGATGGTGAATCGTATTTCCGGGTACGTTCCTCCAACTTGTCGAATTCTCGCATGAGAAGCTCCTGCTCTGTGTGTATTTTGATGTAGTCCATCTTTTTCTGCTGGCGCGTTTTTGTCATCAGTCGCGACGAAACGTCAAATAGTGGTTGGAGTGATAGCCGTAGTACCACCGCGAGAAGGAGTGAGATCGAGCTAAGAGTCGCACAAAACGGAGCGAGAAAGTATGTGCCGTGACTTGGCCGAGCGGTGGCTCGCGAAGATCCGCACAAAAGGAACGGCCGATTAGTCGCAGCGGGAAGAGGAGCGCGAGGGAGACAGAGAGCTACGGTATTGCGGCCGACCCCACTCAGTGTGGGGTTGCTCGAGCTCTCTCGTTCTCATTGATGAAACCTCTGCCAACTCCTTTTGCCGAATGACGAGATAGGTCGTCAGCTTCGGGTGTTGTCGTGTGACTTCGACGGCACTCGGCGATGAAAACGAAAGTGATGTGCCTCGAAGAATGGCTGCCGATTTTTGTCTCGTGGCACATTTTTTGATGTTTTTCAGGCGTGATATTTTCACTGGCATAGAGTCCGTTTTCACGGGTCTCGATTTTCGGAATCTCGAAGGACCATGTATGCGACCGACGAGAGCATGATCGGCAGAACACAAAGGGGAAAAATCGGAATGAGTTTGACACAAGAATTTCAGTCCCGGAACTCGCGATGTATTTTTCAAAACGAAATTCACAGAAATACACTGCGCGAAACAACAGAGGAAACGAAAATGCTTCTGTGATAAACACAGGGAAAAGTCTCTCGCGAAGGTAACACAAAGTAATACACGGGAAGAAACGTAGGAATCGAGACTAGCGAAAAACGTACGCTCGTCACGACGACTCAACCACGAAAAAAAGCTCTATCTGTGTGCCGTGTCACACAGCTGCGCCCGAAAGGTCGCAGCACCTTACGTTTCATTCTTTAACATACAGAAAAAAAACTGTTTTCAGTAGTCTTAAAATTTCTGTTGTGCAACTTTTCTAGTCTAGATAAGGGCCTTGCAAATTTACTACGAATTATTTCATTCAAAAAGTTAGAAATAGCAATTTTATGATTTCGATGCACGATGTTTTCAATTATTTAGTCGTGGTTTGACCAAAACTATTTAAATATCATTGTTTATTCAGCAAAAAGCTTATTTTGCAATTTTTCATTTTTGAAATGAGCGGTAACATACACTGAACTTTTACTGTTTACAAAAGCAAATCTTTTACCTTTCTCAGGTTTTCATTTTTTGCTTCTTTGATTTTTAATGCTGGGCTTACTTCTTCAACAAAAGTCTTCATTTGTCCATATTTCTAGTTATGAATTCCTCATCTTTTCAAGACTCACATCAAATCGTTAAAAAAATAAGATCGAAAATATTGAATCTTTGAAATTTGAAAATACCTCTACTTGGTTTTTTTCATAAGTAAGTTCTACGCTTTTTTAAAACTATAAACTGTTATTTAAAAAATCCAGATTACAAAAATTATCATATTTATATCTTCCGAGTTTTAAAATATGGAATATGGAATACTAAGTATTTCTGATACTGATGTGTAAATTTTTCATTTTGTTTTGTTTGAAGACAGAAATTTGAAGTTAATATTTGATTTTTTGCCAAAAATTTAAGGTATCGAAATCTATTATTTGAGAGTTGCATTTTACATATTGAATTATTATGTATTTTTAAGATTATATAGTTGACACTGTTGAATCTCTGATTTTACAGTTAAAATTGCGCATTTTTGCTAAAAAAAAGTCAGTGGCCAGTGGGATGTCACTTATTTCGGCGATGTCTGAATTTTTTCCATTCCGGGGCTTTAAGTCAATCAAGATATAAAAAAAAATTTTTGTGAAGTTTAAAACAAATCGGACATGATTAACACGTGCCACAAAACGACTGAAGTTTTTAATGGGATTTACATGTAGTTTTTGATACATTTTGTTCAAAAATTCATCACTTATGCAAAACTTAAGAAAAACGTTTGAAACTTGGCATAGTTTGAGTGTATAATTTTACACTCAAGACCAAATTGTTCTATATTTTTAAATCGCTATTTTCTTTGTTTTACAAGCACCACAACACAGTACATGTTTGCCTTTTTCCAGTGCTTGTAAAACATAGAAAACAGCCATAGAAAAATCCAGAAAAATTCAGTCTTGAACGCAACATTGTAGACTCAAACTATGCCAAGTTTCAAACATTTACCATAAGTTTTGCACTAGTCATGAATTTTTGAACAAAATGTATGAAAAACTACTTGTTAAACATTACACAATTTTTTTTTTTCTTGATTGATTTAGTGCCCCGCATTGGAAAAAATTCCGAAATCGCCAAAATAAGGGATACCCTAATGGCCAGTTGTACAACATTGTTTATCCATCCAAAAGATCAGGGGAAAAAAATTAAATAGTTGACATGTACGAAATAAAACATGGATTTGCTTTTTGATTTCCATTTTTGGCATATATTTTCGAATTTCAGGATGGGTTTTGACCCCTAAAACCTCGTCTCTGCATTCGCCACTGGCTCTAAATTTCAAGAGTTTTTCATTTTCAAAACAATTTTATGAACACAATGTTTTCGAAGATTTTTGGTGTTTCGAAGAATTCTTGTTATTTCAATATTTTTTATGCATTCAGAAAATTCGAATGGATTCTACATAAGTTTTTTGATCGAAATGCTCTATAGGATATAAAGTTCAATAGATTTTCAGTAAATAAATAAAATCATTCGTCTTAATTCATTTTCTTTATTCATAGACTTGTTGGTTATTTATGTATTTTCGAGCACTATTTATAGTACTTGTACAAAAATTTTTTTAATTCTATATAGTTATTTTTTTAAATCCTAATAAATATGAACAATTTCGTTGCTACGCCTCTGCCTCCGTATGGCTTTTCGGAAGTCATCGTATTGTATCGGGTATTTTCGACGTATTTGAATTACCCCAGTTAAAAACGTATTCCTGATTCTTCTATATAATTGAATTATACATTTTACTGGATTTACCATTACGCGCTCCGCGCGTTTATTTACTCGGATGTACTACACCGCTAAAAATTTCCAACTGGTATTTTAACATTCCAATTTGTTCTCCAAATAAAAAATTGAACCTAAATATTGTCAACATTGTGATTTGTGAATCACAAAAACAATTTTATTGTGAATCACATTCTGAACTCGCAGCTAACTTCAGAGATGTTCAGAGAGTGCACAAGATGGCCGCCACATGTCATCTCTTTTTGCTATTTAGCATAAGATATTAGGGACATTATATTTTAACTTTTGTTGAGAAAGAACACAATCCGAATTCAAACATCGCTATGTAAAAAAAAATTCTTTGAAAAATCGCTGATATAGTATATCAGTTGCATAGTTGCGCATACAGTTTGCGCATACGCATAGCAGCTAGTAGCGCATAGTTTTCCACGTACATGCGTACATGTGTACATGGGATGACAATCATTTTCGCTGATCAGGGCTCGTCCACTCTTATGGGAGTCATTAGAGAGACTCATGGGAGAGAGAAGCTATTGAAATCGCTCCTGATTGGAGATGTCGAAATGGCGGCCATCTTGGACACAAACTTAGCACAAACACAGTACTATTCAGCGTACTCTGCCGTCTGTGTGAGGACAGCTGACTCTATTTACTTTTTCATACGTGTTCCAAAAGTATATCTTAAGTTCATCAAAATTCATTTGATAATCAAGTAAAGTGCAATTGCATTTATTATTAATAAACTCGAATATATATCCCCACACAGACGGCCTAGTACGCTGAATAGTACTGTGTTTGTGTCCAAGATGGCCGCCATTCCGACATCTCCAATCAGGAGCGATTTCAATAGCCACTCTCTCCGGAGGGTGGAAAAAGACACTAACTGCTAAAGTCCCGAATGCCTGAAAATCCCGATTCCTAAAGTTCCGAACAAGCTTTATCCCGAGAACGAATATACCCGATCGACTATTCCCCGACATTCAAAAATCCCGATGTATAAATGACCCTCCGTTGTAGATTCCCGTTTATTGGTCGCCCCGATATTGATAATCCAGAACGCTCATTAACCCGTTGTTTGAAAGTCACGAAGCTTGGAAGTCCCGACAGCCAATGAAGAGGTGATGTCTTTCAGAGACGAGAGCTCTCATTGGCTGTCGGGATTGTGCAGCTTCGGGACTTTCAGGCTTCGTGACTTTCAAACAACGGGTCAATGAGCGTTCTGGATTATCAATATCGGGGCGACCAATAAACGGGACTTTACAACGGAGGGTCATTTATACATTAGGATTTTTTAATGTCGGGGAATAGTTGATCGGGTATATTCGTTCTCGAGATAAAGCTTGTTCGGGACTTTGGGAATCAGGATTTTCAAGCATTCGGGACTTCAGCAGTTGGTGTCTTTTTCCACCCTCCCGCTCTCCCTCGAGTCTCTCTATAGGAGTCATGTCATGGGAGAACTTTGCAAGGAATCCCAAGATGGCGCATGTGCCATATCTATATATACAATATATATAGTGATGTAACAAATGGATTTCTTTAGTTCCAAATTCCTCGCGAGAGATTTTGGCGGCGCTGTTCTTTACAAATTTTTTTTAATATGGGAGCACATGGGAGTGCATGGGAGTCGACAGGAGTCGATGAGCCCTGCTGCTGATGTTCCGCCATTTCCGCAAAACTGTGCATGTGTTTAAAAAAATTTTTTAAGTACACGCTTTCTCTGCTATTGGTTACGATTCGTTAATACTCTTAAAAAAAAAACATTGCATTATGCAGAAAAAAGTAAACGATTAATAACAAAACCTGCAAAAACATCGCGAGTGTACGAACGTCCCGATGACGTCGCGATTGCCTCCGAGATTTGTAGGTTATGTCGTGGAGTCATCAACAACAGTTTTGTAAAACAGCGTAGAATCGGTCTTCCAAGGTTACGCGCGCGTATTGTACCTCGAAAAACCGCCGAAAAGTGTCGCGTGAATTGCATATGCGGTGACGGATCAAGATGTCGAATCAAAGAAACCAGCAAAATACGATACCGCCCCGATGGTTGCACTGTCCGCGAAAATCTCAAGTGATCCAGAACAGGTTCCTGGCGTTCAAAACGCCGCTTTCCTCCGATTACAATGAAGAGATCCTGGATGATAACCTTTGGAACGTGGACATTCTCTTTGCGAGTCTGAAAAGTCATAGGTTGAAAATGGGCCTGTTGATCGATTTGACCAATACCTCCAGGTTTTACCAGAAAGCGAACGTGGAAAAGCACGATTGCAAATATTTGAAGTTGCCTTGTCGCGGTCACGGGGAAACCCCGAGCAAAGAGCAAGTGCAATCGTTTGTCAATATTTGCAATCATTTCATATCCAAGGTTCCGCTTGAATTGATCGGGGTGCACTGCACCCACGGATTTAACAGAACTGGCTTTATGATCATCAGCTACCTCATAGAAACGGATACCAGGGACCTGGTGCACGGGCTGAGGGATTTCGCTGATGCGCGACCTCCTGGTACGAATTTTTAATAATATTGTACAGTAAGTTATTATCACATAGTATAAATTACATTTGAATTATAAGAAAATTGTAGTAAAAGTATTGAAATCAATATTTTCTATTTCATTGGAGTCAGTATATAATTCTTAATTTTATATTTCTAATTCGCTAATTACTCATTATGAATTACATTTAAAATTTATTCATTACAAAATTGATGTTTATATATTGTAGAATACTGTTTTTCAAATATAATTTTCAAAATTCATGCAAGGCTAAGGTAAAAATTCTAAAATCAATTGAAAATTGAAATTGTAATCAAAAATATAAAAGAACGATTTTTCCAACCCATGTATTACAAAATATGTGCCAATCAAAATCAGACAAATAAAGTTGATTTTTCAACTAGCTTATTATAAATTTCTAAATTCGACAGACAACGAATTCCGTGAAATTACAGAATAGCAGCTTCTTTCTTAAGGAAAAATGTCTATTTTATAAAAGTTTTAAAATCATAGTATTTATCATATTTTTATTTTGAAAAACATTGCTTTCAGATTCTTCATCTTTGTGAAAGACCATTTTTGAATATTTCAGGATTTTTTTAGGTCTATTTTTAAAAAAATGTGCTTGAAGTTTCGAACGTTTAAATAATAAACAAAAAGTATTTGAAATTGGTGCTTCAATTTTACTCTAGATTATACAAGGTTGTAGTTAACGTTAGTAACGTATACGCCAAACTTGTCAGGAATGTATACATTATTGCAGGTTGAAATTTTCATGCATCTGGTCTAAGTATATGGCTATCAGTGCTTAGAATATTGAAAGCTTTTATTATTTCATAAACCCTATTATTTATATCATTTGAAACAAATGAATTATTCGATAAAAAAAAATTTACTTATTATCATCAAGATTGATTGGATTATTTATCTATTTCTTTAAATTTTAAAAATTTTATATTTTTCTATAAAATATGTTATATTATAAAGTCATATTTATTCGGTTTAAGTTGTATCATATACTTAGACCAGATGCATGAAAATTTTAACCTTCAAAAATGTTGCGGGCGTGTGTTTTAAATTTTTCGGTATTTTGTTTATTTTTTAACGTTTGAAAATTCACGGCTATTTAAAAGAAGCCTCTATTGTAAAGAAGTTGATTCATTACAAAATTGATGTTAATATAATATAATAGAAGTAAATTTTTTTTCAATTGTAGCTTTCAATATTCACGCAAAGCTAAGGTGAAAATTCCAAAATTACCTTAACAGATATATTGTAATAAAAATCCAAAAGAACAATTTTTCCAAACCTACATGTCACAAAATATGAGACAACCAAGTTCAGACAAATGATGTCAGATTTTTTAACTAACGAATTCTAAAATTGAATTTCCAAATTCGGCCAAATTGCAGACTGGCAGCTTCTATTTTCAGGAAAAATGCCTGCTTTAGAAAATTTATAAATCAAAGTTTTTTATGATATTTTTATTTTTAAAAAAGTGCTTGTCTTTATTTTAAATGTTAAAAATTGTTATTTGAGAAAAAGTGCTACTTACTGACTGAAATTAATTTTTCGTATACATGCTAAGCTATTTGAAAATCAATGATTCATGATTTGAAATTTTATTTATAAAATAGTCCCTTTAGAATTTTCAAAACTACAAAATTTTATTTCATAATATGTGGCGTGGACTGAAGAAAGGGTACTAACAGCACCTTGCCGCTTTTCGAGAAAAACGAGATTGAAAAGAGAAAGTCCCTAAGCATAGCATGGACCGTCCAATTTTGTACCTCAATTTTTTATTAAATAAAAAAATCATATATTTTTAAGAGTAGACTCATTTGATAGAGTAAGACTTCTATATTCAGAATCACTGACTATCTTGAATTCGATTTTTGGTGCTGTTAGTATCCTTTCTTCAGTCAGCCACATATGAAAATAACTGAAATTACTTGGATTAACCAAAATTCCATATAACCACTAATAATTTAGAAAATTTCGTTTAAATATTATATATATATATATGCAGTTATGACAATTTTCAAATTTACAAATATTTCACAGGTGTTTATAAATTCTTGATTTCGGAATAACAGATTTTTAAATTAAAAACTCATTTCACTTTTCTTTTCATCACATACCACGTCTCATTTATTCATTGGAAACATTTTTTAAAAAGGTATTTACAAAGAAGACTACATTGAGGAACTGTTCCGAAGATACGAAAGCGATAGCATAGATGAATTTCGATCACTTCACCCACCGCCCCCGAGACCTGCTTGGTGCCTTGAATACGATGATTCAGTCGCAGACAATGACTCGTGCTCAACCTCAGATCCAAGAAATAACCATATCTCAAAGAAGTTCAAAAAAGAATATCACAAAAAGAACCCTGTTTTCATGGAGGGGGTGCCTGGTGTTGTGCCACTGGACGATTTGACTAAAATCTCAGGAATTCAAAGAAGGGTCCAAGAAATATGTTCCTGGAAAAGTACCGGCTTTCCTGGCTGTCAACCAGTGTCCATGACTGTGGATAATATCAAATTTTTGCACCACAAACCATACAGGGTGTCGTGGAAGGCGGACGGTACGAGATACATGATGCTCATTCAAGCCGATGGAGAAGTTTATTTCATCGATAGAAATAACAGCGTTTTCGAGGTCACAGGGCTGACGTTTCCAAATCCCAATGATCTTAAGAGAAAGCTGAAGGATACTTTGTTGGATGGGGTATGTTGATTACAATATTTTATTTGAAATAATGTTTAACGTCTTGAACATATTTTCCGAACTTGACTAAATTCAAATTGCCAGTTATGAGGCGTGTACAAAAATTTCTGAAGAATTCATACAAAGTTGAAATAAAATAATGAAGTCATGAAAATGTACGAAAGCAAACAGAAAATTCAAAAAATCTCAATGCTAAACTTATGGAATCTTGTAAGAATTATTATATATAAAAACTTTTTCTCGAATGCCAATAAATTCATAATTTTGAGTAACTTTACTAAAACTTGATCTAGTATACAGAATTTTTAAAAAACTCAGATTCTTTTCAAGAAATAACGTAAATTTGTTTTAAGTGGAATGAAGTTTTAATGGACTCATAATAAACTGATTTTTTTAAGATTTCAAGACTCAATCACGACATTTTTTTTGTTTACAAGTAACAAAAATAACCTAAATGTCAAACAATAATTTGTGGAGTATATCAGAGATAGCAAATATGAAAAAGGAAATAAATAAAATACTGTTTTTGAACATTCCTTTTCTCTTTTATTCTCTAGCTTTCAGCCACATAACTTGTAGTCATTTTCAGGAATTATTTAAACTTATTCTATATTACCTATCATAAACCTAAAGAACAAGAAAAAAAAAAAATAATATTCGAAGACACTTTGACAATATATGTATGTATGATAATGAGTGTTGAAATATTGGAACAATAACCTCGTTACAGGAAATGGTCATCGACAAAGTCGGTAACCAATGTTATCCGCGCTACCTGGCCTATGACTGCGTCATGTACGATGGCAAGGATGTGAGATGTGAAGAATTTTATCCGACTCGTTACAACATGATCGAGCAGAAAATCATCAAGAGCCGAACGTTGGCCTTCCAGAAGCAAATCATCTGTAAGGAACGAGAGCCATTTTCCGTGCGTACGAAACATTTCTGGGACGTTTCGTTGGCGTATAGTCTTGTGAGCGAGAAATTTGCGAATCAGCTGGGCCACGACCCTGATGGTCTGATATTCCAACCGGCCAAGGAGCCCTACGTGACCGGACCATGTGAAGAGGTCCTCAAATGGAAGCCGTCTTGCTTGAACTCGGTGGATTTCAAACTCATCGTCTGCGTCAAGTCTGGAATGGGAATGTTGACGGAAACGGTTGGGCAACTTTACGTTGGTGGCATGAATACACCCTTTGCGGAAATGAAGGTGACAAAGAAGATGAAGGAGCTGAACAAAAAGATCATTGAGTGCAAATTCGAAAACGGACATTGGGTTTTCATGCGCGAAAGGACAGACAAATCGTTTCCCAATTCTTACAATACCGCGAAATCGGTTTGTGATTCCATTAAGCGTCCTGTCACGAAAGAAGGCCTTATAGATTATATTGCAAGGCATAGATTCGTTGAAGATGATTCGCAGTTAATGCCTCCACCGATAAGAAGACAATTGTGATAACGATATTACATTTTGTTTTTTGTTTAACGTTCTATGTCACTGATTATTTATTGTGAGGGATAGAGAAATTGTCGACATTTGTTGTCGATGGTGTGATAAGTATAATTTTTTGAAGGTTTTGGAAGAGAAATAAGATAAGGAATTTATGTCTAGTTTTGGAGGTTTGGGGCATGATTGTTTTTTTTTTTTTTTTTTTTTTTTTTTTCATGAAAATTGTAATGTGAAGGGTTGATGAGTTTCTATGCATGATTTTGATTGGCTTGAAAATTGGGTTTTTTTTGACACAAAAATCAAAATGATAGGGCTGAGTTATGATTTGGAGATGAGTTATGAGGAATACAAATTCGGGAATTAAATTTTTTTCAATTTTCTTCTACGATTGAAATTCAATTATGTTTTGTAATTAGAGTCGGAGAAGATTTTTTTATTGTATACAAATTGCAATTTTATTTTTTTAAATTAAACATTATATTCATTTTTTTTTTGCATGAAAATTTGAATTCCGAATTAGTGTAGTGAAGTTTCTGAATTAAATTCTCAAGAACATTCTTAATTTTTCTACCTCGTTTTTTGTTATTTCACATTGAAATCCGAAAATTTAAAATGTAACTTTTTCCAAGTTTATGGAAGTTCGGGTTATTATTATTCTTTTTTTTTCAATCAGCAACTTTTTGTAATATATTTGTATAATTAATAATGAAATTTATTGATTTTAGAATTTTCTAAATTTCTTGAATCGTAGTAGACTTCTCCAAAGTAAGGTACTAAATTATCCAATTTCTAATTATAGAATGTGCTAATTTTCGAAACTGACAAAATACCAAAAAAAAAAAGAGTTCAAAACCCTGAAAAATATTTATAGAAAAAAATCCGATTCCTCACATCTGTTTCAAAAGTTTCGTTAGTATTTTGAAAAGCAAAAAACAAAAAAATGCCATCATCTGTTTATCGCATGAACAAAAATCATATGAAATTGTTCGTTTCATATACTTTTTATTTACATTTATCGTCCTCTGTTTTTGTCTCGATTTTTTAAGGCACTTTTTAATTACAATGAATTTTTTAACTTTATTTTTTAGGGGAACAATCATTGACAAGATTTTCACTGCAATTCAAATCAGTTTTAGTTATTCAAATGAAAAAGACTAAACATAATTTAAAATTTATAAGTTTTTCATTTTCTATTAAATAAAACATAAATTTTAAAGGCTCTTTATTGAGTTTCTCAAAATGTATGGAATAATGGGAAGTGGTAACATTGAAGTTTACACTTCCGGTTACCACTGGAAATGTATTTATTATAAATAGGAGAGTTTTAGGAAAAGTCAAATAAAATTGTTGAAATTTAAGCAGAATCGTTTGTTGCTAAAATTTGCGTAGGTTTTAAAAATATAATTCCTTTTTTCAAAACTTTCCCTAGTTTTAAACAATGTGCAAATGTTTGAGTATTTCATCAACGTTGAAAAGTGGAATTTTATTTTGAAAAGGTTTTTGGAGCTAGGTAAAAGTATCAGAAAACTGCAAGATTTTAGCCTAAAGATTAGATCTGATATCAACTTTAAACGTAGAAGTCTCCAAATTTTTAGTTTAATTATGCATGTGCGAGTAATTTTTTTTTTAGCTAGGGATAGTTTTTTTCCTCGATTTTTAATGCCACGAAAAAGGTATTTGTGAATGGATTGTAATTATAGCGAAGTTTCGAGAGCTCTTGTTGAAATTTAAATTGTTATTTCAAAGAAGCTCGTTTCCGAATGACGCCCCCCCTCTAAAAACTACGACTTATTTTCCTAGTTAATGCATGTGCGACTTTTGTTCAAAACACTAAATAGATGTCATTCTTCTCGAATCAATTTTTGAAAGCAATATGCAAATGATTTTGATTCGGTGTTAATAAATCCTCCTTGAAGCGATTTTTGAGCGGCGCGAGATTTATTTCAGTTGGTAATGATTTTATATCAAGAGCCAAAACTGTTTTTCCATGAATTCATGGCAGTTTGTATTCATAAGGCTTCGATGGAACCATTATTTAATAAAGACTATTTGCAATATCTGAGATTTTTATTAGCTTCATCCTGGTTTTGCGAAAGGTTTTTGTAAGGTTTGTAATTACTAGGGAATTGAAAAAATTGCTCATTTTGCAAATCATTGGTGACTGTTGGTGACTGAGTCATTTTTGGAAATATTGTTTGTTTCTCTAGACAGGACAGTTTTGATATGGTGTACGAAAAGCATGACCTCCAAAGATCGCAAATCTGTTCGAATCAATATAGACTATGATCACGCGACTTTGGTGAGATGGTCTCCGGATTCCAAAGCCATTTTGATACACAAGTATTTTGCGAATACCATCGAGGTTTACAAAGTTGCGAAAAAAGCTGATGGCACTTTAGTATCTGCTGGGAAAGCTCTTGAATTTCCAAAGGTAATGGTCATCATTTTAGATACATCATATTACACTTTTTTTAGAAAATATTTTCATGCAGTATGTTTGATGGCGTTGAAAACCTAAAAATTGTTTTTCATAATGGAAAAAGATATGAAATTTGACAATTTTACAGAAGAAAGTGTTGGGTTTGTATTTTAAGATTTAAATTGAACGCACCTGCATTTTTGTAGAATTTTTCACTATTGATGTGTATCCTGATTTCTTAACACAAATTTTTGAAAAATTTTAACTTTTTACAATGCTGTAGAAAAAGCACTCCATACTACACTTCATTTTCTAAATAAGCTGGAAAATACGTGATAATTGCCTCAATTCACATGACTGCAAAATTTTTTTTGTTGGAAAATGAATACAACGGGGAAAATTTTTTCACTTATGAAATATTTTTTATAGCAACACGAGGACGATGTTGTGGGAATGGACATCGCCAGTAATGGGCGTTTCATTGTGACTTGTAGTAAGAAGAACGATATGGTGTTTTGGGATTTGAAGGGCCAAGTTTTGGCAACAATTGGTAATTATCAAATAAAAGAAAATATAGTATCGCAGTCCAAAAATTTTGATAATAAAAATATGAAAAAAAAAAAAATATAAATATATATAATTATCATTATACGCCAAAAAAATATTCTAGGGAGAAAAATTCTCAACTTCTATGTAAAGAGTTTTTGCCAATTTTATGCACTTTGAACAAAATATAACAATATATTTATTAAATACCAATATATTAATTATACAATGAAAATATATGAATATATAATAAAATGTAAAATAACATAATAGTAATGATAAGTGGTGTCATATTTGTATTAAAGTTTATAAAAATTACTATACAATATATTAAAATATATGAGCACCCCTGATATGAATTAATAATAAAATTGGGATTTTATACAGATACTTACTTGGGAAACACTTACAAAGTGCGCACATCGACTTGTGGTCGTTTTGTAGCAGCTTCAGGTAAACATTTTTACCAATAATGCATAGTTGTTAAAATTTCCATAAACACGTTCAGGAACTTTTATTTTGTCATTTATAGGTTTCACGACTGACGTAAAGATATGGGAAGTAGCTTTTTCAATATCAGGGGATTTCCAAAAAGTTTCGAAATGCTTTTCCCTTTCGGGTCACTCTTCAGGAGTCCTTGATTTTGGCTTCAGCTCGGATTCCAGCAACATGCTGAGTGTATCAAAAGATGGGACTTACTGTTTCTATGACACAAACAGTAATTTTTTCACCATACTCTATTCTTCTAGAGCATAAAAAACATTTGCCCTAAATTGAGTCATTTAATGGAAATTTAAGTTTAGTCCGCAGAGTCTGAAATTTCTTTGTATTAATAGAAGAAAGAAAAAAAAATAATAAGAATTTTGGGCAAGTCTGTATGCTTATTAGAGTATTTATTTTTATTTGGTTTCATCACTTTCAGTCGAATTCGAAAAAGGAGAAAAGCCTCGAATGATTTCGAAAGGAAATTGGGAAGGAAGCAGTCCAAGTCATTTGGCACTCAGTCCAAATGCCGAAACCCTCGCTATTTCTCATGGCTCTTCTGTGACCTTTTATCGCACTACTAGTGGATCCAAAGATGCCACGATACACGATATTTTCCAAGGTATTGTTTAATATATTTTACATTACTCGGTACCGTAAAGTCCACTTTACCGTACCGCTCGATGGTACAAAAGTGTCTTTACCGTACTCGTAATGTAAAATATCGTACATTACTCGTGGGAAATGATTTTATAGCCCTAGTAATGTAATATATTATTACATCAAATTTTTTTATTTTTCAATATGATTTTTCTTTTTATTTCAATTTTTGTTATACAGGGTGCGCCATTTCTTATGTCGGTATTGTAACATTGAATAACTTAAACATTTGACGACCGATTTACTTGACTTCACTTGTTTTGGAAACGTCAATTCAGTACAATTTCAACCATGTATCGCTTCACACCAAAAGAACGCGCTGAAATAGTTACTTTGTACATTGAAAATAGTCGTTCAGTTGTGTTAACTCAACGAGCATATCGTCGAAAATATCTTGGCAAACAGGCACCATCTGACAACACTATTCGTCGTTTGGTGTCGAATTTTTGTGACCACGGGACAGTGAAAGATCGCGAACAACCCGTTCATCAACGACCAAGACGTTCAAATGAACTGATTGAAGCTGTCAGAGAGAGCGTTGCCCAAAACCCAAAAGTTTCATATCGTCACCGCGCTCAGCATCTCGGCATCAGTGGAACCACTCTACGGCGCATTTTGAAAGATGATTTGCATTTGTTTCCGTACAAAATGCAATTAACACAAAGAATATTGCCTACAGATCATCCACGTCGCTTGGAATATGGACAAACAATCGCTCGAATAGTTGATACTGAACCTGATTTTTGGAAGCGAATTTTAATGACCGACGAGGCACATTTCAAACTTTCTGGAGGCGTTAATAAGCAAAATTGCCGCATTTGGGGAACGCAGAATCCACACGAGATCCATGAAACGCCATTGCATGACCAAAAAGTTACTGTTTGGGCCGGCGTTTGCGCCAAAACCATCATTGGTCCTTATTTTTTCAAAGAGAACCAAACGATCGATGGAAACCGATATCGGTGGATGTTGGCTCACTATGTCTGCCCACAAATGCGTGAAAAAGGTCTTGAAGATTACTGGTTTCAACAAGATGGTGCGACCTGCCACACTGCGAATCAAACAATCCAGTTTCTGCAACGAAAATTCCCTGGACGTCTGATGTCAAAAAGAGGCGACATTGAATGGCCACCCAGATCTCCAGATTTGACCCCTCCAGACTTCTTTTTGTGGGGTTATTTGAAAAGTAAAGTGTACGCCAGCAAGCCGCAGACCATTGAAGAGCTTAAGGAAAATATTCGTGCCGAAATCATTGCTATACCACCCGAGATGCTCGAAAAGGTAATGGAAAACGCCGCAAAAAGGGCATATTTTGCTGTGAACAATAAGGGCGGCCACTTGATTGATGTTGTGTTCAAAAACTAGTCTAAATAAATTGTAAAGGACCAAACTAAATAAAAATACCTCATTTACAGAAATCGGTTGTTTTTTTTTCAAGTTATTCAATGTTTACATGCCGACATAAGAAATGGCGCACCCTGTACAAGAATTAACGTCATATTTTATTATACAGGGTGCTTCGGGAGACCCGCAACTAACAAAAACCATAGGTTCCTTGTGCGATTCTAAAATGATTTTTCCCAATTTTTCCTTTACCAATTTATATTATACACGTTTATTGATAAATTTCATAGTGAGACTTGGAGAATATTGGAAATGTTTTGTGATTCTACTCAATAATTCTACTTCTAAGGTGATTGCTCGATTTATCCCAGAGTTTTTTCATAATTTTCAATGTTGAAACCAATTAGTCACTGGGTGTGAAATTTTGTTCTTGATAATAAAAATTCATCGAATTCCCAGTCAAACGTTTTCATTTATAACCGTCTTTATGACGATTTCAAAAATTCTACATAAATGTCGAGTACGTCATTAAACTGTAAAATGAGTCAAAGTTCATTGAGAAAGTTTAACACGTATGGTTGCATTTTTAACTCAATTCTTTAGGTGTTTCAAAAGTGTTAAAAAATTCCGTTTTTTTCGCAATACTGTTGTAAATTTAGAAAGTCGAACGAAATTCTAAAAACACTTGACGCAATTAAAAATTGTAATACAATTTTATACTTTCAAACTAAAGTTTTTGTTATTCAACCCAAAATTCTGTAAGTGTGCAATATCATCTCATAATAATACAGGACATTTTCAATTTTTTCGTAATTAATTATTTGGGCATTCTCAGTTCTCACATACCTACGTATTTCATTCATTTGATTCGTTATCTGAAAAATAAGAAAATATTTGTTATTCTATCGTAATCGAACCATGAATTTCCAAACTTGGCAAAATTTTGGAAACAATCAAGGAAATTGTGAATTTCTAACGATTTTCTAGTTTCGATGTAAAAAAACTTTGTGATTTACTCATAACTTTGAAAATTTCTCAAAAACATTGTAGAAGTATAAAAAAAGATTGGTATTTTATGTCATTTTGAGTTTCTAATGCTGTTTTTAGTCATTTATTATTCGCACACTTAGCACCTAAAAGGTTAAAATAGTATATTTCGTATCAAGAAGCAGACACGAGCGTTTTTACGAGTGCGAAGTTTTGCGAGCGAGCGTAGCGAGTGAGCAAATCGCACGAGTAAAACGCTAGTTTTGATGCTCCTTGACACGAGAGATATTTTTCACGCTCGCAGCAAGGAAATTACTTGGTCTTTTGTTTAGTGTTGTGTCGTGGAAAGACGAGTTTCTCTGCCGCTCGATCTTCAAGCGGCATAGAAAACAGCGAGAAGGCGCGCGGCGAGAACGAGTTTTTTACGGGACAATAGTAAACACAAGAATAAGTGATTTCCGTGCTGCGAGCGTGAAAAATACTTTTTTCTTTATTTTTACTGTCAGTTATAAAAATCAAACTAAATTCGGAAAACAATTATTAAATTTAAAATATGAAATGATAAACTATTTTTAAACGAAAAATTTTTGTTATTCCATCGAGAATTTTCAATATTAACAAAAAAATTAATAACAAATAATAAATATTTTTATTCACCAATAATTCAAGTTTATCTCATGTATTTTTTTAATCATGTGTTTGTGAATCCAAAAACAAGTGAACTCGTGAGTTTTTTTTTATCTCAACTGTGAATTTCAAGAATCAAATTGAATTTTGAAAATAATTGCAAGTTTTGTATATTCGAAAAAACTTTTTACCTGCCGAACAAAAATGTTTACAATTCTACTTTTTTTCATGCTCTCCGTCATAAATTTTTTTTTTTTTTTTTTTTTTTTTTTCAAAAGTGAAAGCAAGCGTAATTGCGTCAAATTTAAAAACAGGATTCTTTTTTTAGAATAATATTACTCAACGATCAAAACATTTTTTCACAGGCTTAACATTAGAGATGCTGGAAAATCTTTTCTTGATTTAAAAAAATTTTTTCAACATTTTTTTGAGTTTTGGAAAAAAAGATACAGCTCAAAATGCTCTCAAAACGATAAAATCTATGTATTTCGAATCTGATTTTCTCCGCCAATTCTGTTTTCCTCGTTTTTTTTTTTTACCGAAATGTTTAGGAGTGTATAAGTTCTGTCGTTTTTCAAAATAGTATTATTCAACAGTTTAGTTATACGAAAGAATTGAAAATGTCTTGTATCATTATAAAATGATATTTCACACGTTCCAGAATTATGAATCGAATAACAAAGATTTTAGTTTAAAAGTAGAGGATTTTATTACAATTTTCCATTTCGTTCATTGTTTTTAGAATTTTGAATACTACTTTCGAAATTTGCAGCAGTATTATGAAAAAACGAAATTTTCAATCATTTTCCAAACACTGAAATAATTGATTAAAAAATGCATTCATATGTGTAAAACTTTTTGAATGAACTTGAACTCATTTTACAATTTAATGACATACTCGACATGTATGTACAATTTTTGAAATCTTGAAAAACTCTGACATAAATCAAGCAATCATCTGAAGAATAGAATCAGAAAAACATGCATTTCAAATCTTCTCCAAATCTCACGTATTCTGAAACTCATCAAGTTAGTCTGGAACCAAACACTTGTTTTTGAACTGTGATTTCGGATACCCGATACAAGCCATACATCATTATTTCGTCTCGCTTCTATGTTGACGGAAGCGAGTGGTTCAACAAAGTTAAAATTTAATTTGCCCTTGACCGTTGAAGCCGTATCGTATTCGAAAGCTTTAGTTCTAGAGAAAGTGGATCCATTCAGATAGCGCGCCAAACTTTGTCGATGGATTTGGCCAGAGCTTACAGACACTGTTCTGAATGTTGAACTGACTGAACTCTCAAAAAATTTCATTTAAGGGCTCTGTCAGAGAAATTGTCCAGGACCCCTTTATAGTTACGCTACTGTCTCACTGGGTCTGCGTGAGTCTGCGACGATCAGTTCCAGTCAGCTGATATATATATATATCAGCTGTTACCTGATGTTTACATATAGATATATTTGCGGTGTAAACTATTCATTATTTATTATCAACAAACGGCGATAAATGAACGATTCAGATAGCTTCTAGTTTCACCACGCAATCAGAACAATGCCGGATGCAAATTTTGGTACAGATTGGTTGCAGCGTGTGGATAGTTTCTCAGAATACCGTTCGGACACTCACATTTATAGATATAAATTACTATAGTTAATTTATTTATACACTTTGTGTGAAACAAAAAAAATATATTTACAAAAAAAAATCATTTATATTAAAATTCATCAACAAATATTCTAAAATAAATATATAATAATGTAAAATAATTGTATTTTGTACAAAAACATATATTTTTCAAGGACCTATCGTTTGCATGGAATTCAATTCCTTGGGGGAATATTTGCTGGTTGCCGGTGACAAGTACGTACAAGTTTTCCGGAATATTCCGGGTCTGCGAGCAAGCATCGAATCGTCCAAAGAAAAACTCCAGCAAAGACAATCTTCTGCGACCAAAGAACGCTTGGAAAAAATCATCGCCGACAGCAAAAGTGTCCTTGAGAGCATGAATGAGTGTTGCCCTGAGTAGTCCATCTCCCCCTTAATTTTTGCATTTTCATAAAACGTGATCCAAGTTTGGAGTTCCCAATTTTTGTAAAATAATTTGATACATTGTTATTTGCTTAGAATGAATTTATATATTGAGGTTTCTTTTGAAATTTTGAAAAATTTACTTTAATTTTTCTCCTATACAGTATATTCAGAAAAGGTACTAACTTTTAAAATCCAAATGTACATTTTATCAGAACTAAGTTATTCTACAAACTTTATATCTATTATTTATTTTTCAAAATAACCATTTAAAGATCTGGATTTTATACTTTTGAAAAATAGAGTGGACAAGAATAGTTGTATTAATTTACATGATTCCCAGTTCCATCGAAGGCTAAATATTCTAATCTACAATCATAATTTCAAATTTTCTTCTTTTTTACATTACATTAAATGAGCAATCTTTTTGATGCGACGAATGCGTGAGTTGCACGAAATTCGTTCCTCAAGACTTCGTAATTGGCTCGTAGCAAGACGCGTTTTAGATTATTTGGGGGCACTGGTCGACCACCAGCAAACGCGGAACTGCAAAAAAATTAAATATTTTAAATATATTTTACTTCTATTGTGAATTTTCATTTTGTTACTGCTCACAGTCGACAACGACTTTCCATCATCTCTGTGATTCAAAGTAAAAACGAAAAGATTACCAGAAAAAACGTATGGAAGTCACATTTCTTTAGAATGAAATAAATTTTCCGTAAAATTATGTATCATTTCTACCCACCGAAACCCTAAATTTAAATTTTCGTGGTGCGTATCGAATTTTCGACTTGTGAAAAGATCCCAAGTGAAACGTTGGTTATTAAATGTAATTGAGTAACTGTACACAAAAATTACGATGTCGTTCAACCAAGTGATCATCGACTTTGGAATAATATGAACCGTTTGATTTATGATGAAATAGTTCTCACTTAATTTCTCGCATTGGTTTTTGCGTTGTAGAGTCTGGAAACGCGGTATGCCGATCCATCAAAGTGTTGTTCGACGAAGGTACGATGTTGATGTACGTGACTTTGCTTTTTATAATTATTGGAAGACTCGAAGGTTTATGTTTCTCATTTTCCGAGGAGTTCTCGTTCTCTCCGCCCATCAAATATGGAATTATTGAATCACCGAAATGTTCCGTGATGATGGAAAGATTCAAGGGTATGTAGCTCGATTTTGCAAAGGCACAAATTGAAATCTGCCAAGTTTAAATACAAAGTTTTAACTATACAAAAAACAATAATTCAAATTTATGTTTACATTCATAATTATTTATAATTACAATCGTTGCTCAAGAGAACGAACAACTCGGGATCGAGAATTCGTAAATATTTTTCACCGAAGGAGCACGCCAAGTGACGCCCAGGACTCCCACTCTCGAGCATCTCATTGCACGTGTAGTGTGTCAAAGGCTGGACTGCGCAAAGCAGGATGCGCGAAAGTCAGTCGAAGCCAGACAGTCGAACGCGTCGGACTGTAAGAAAGCATAGGTTTTTGTTTGGGGATGCTCAGGAGAACACGGAGAGGAGTAAACAGGAAACATCACTGCCGGTCGCCGTAACTATTCCTGCGGCGATTTTTTATTGGAGAAAGGCAGTAGCTATTGCTGCGCTTTACTTAGTAACTATTACTGCTTTAGCAGTAATGTTCTCAGATCGTGGGATATTTCACCTCCCACCACTCGGCCTGGGGGGGGTACCGGGGCGAGGAGAGTGGCCCCAACCGGTCTGCGTTTCCGAGAGGGGAATAAAGAAGTTTGAATTCTGCCCGTTGCGTTCTGACGATACCATATCCGTTAAAAACGGACCGTATATCGTCAGCTATGTGGAAGAAGTTTCTTCCATTTAACTAACGAGCGCAAGGAAGAGGAGATTATACAACTAAAGAGAGAGGAACGCATTGGTTCCTCCCACATCGCTGACCGTATGCTTGCCACGAACTGCCACTTTCACTGTGGCGAGTCGGGCATCCTTCTTCCAGTATCCCTGACTTTTATCCGTGCATATCGGATAACTTGGTAAGGTGAAGGTAAGGTGCGAAAATAATAACTACATTTTTAGTAAAACATTAGTAACATGAGTATTAGGTTTTTTTTTTTTTTTTTATTTTTCCAACAGCATTGCTTTTGTTTTATTTTCAGTAGTAGTTTCAAGTAATTATTTTTTGTCATATTGTATTTCCAGTTTTTCCCTTTTTTTTAACATTATTGTACCGCGTGTTCTTTACTGCGAATGGCATACGCACCAGCATATAGAACAATTGAATCAGGGGTCAGGCACTTGCGTGTTAAATTTTAATCTAAAAAAGTGGGGGGAATACAGCGGTGACATCTCTTGGATTCGCTTGGCGTTCTGCCTTCTCCTTAAATCACAAAGCTAAATTGAAAGATGTAAACAACAGAATTGAGGTTACCGAGATATAAACAGAGCATTATTCATTTGTTTTTCATATTCTGGCCGTTTTTCGGTTGCTACTGGTAACGGCAAACAATTTTCCCCTCAAGCCCTATGCATGCGCTCAGATGATACGTTCAAAATATCGTCTGCTAATTTTCTGCCAAAGCTTCCTATGAAGTGACCCACCCCTGAATTGAATGTCGCAGAAAACAGAAGAAGAGCTCGTGTATTCGCCAGCTCGACGTAATTTTGAAATTTCGCAATAACACAATGGAAATTCGGGAATTTGAAGCTTCGGGGCAATTTTTTTTTTTGAAAAGTCCGAGAGAAATCGTAAAATTTGGGGTTTTTAAGCTTGTTTTGTTGGTACGTATGTACCAACAAAACAAGCCTAGAAACTCTAAAATTCCCTAGTTCTCGTAGGAGTACGAGAAAGATTTCAAAGGGCCCCGCATTTTCGGTGATTTTCGGGATAATACTATTTTCGGAACTTTTCTTGTATTCTGAATTTTTCGATTTCAGGTCATTTGTATTCGGTTCATTTTAATGTCGGGATTTTAATTATTTTGGTCACATATTTTCGAGATAATAGGCTGTTAGGAACTTTAGGAACCGGGATTTTCAACGTACGGGACTTTAACTTTTCGTCATTACTTCCAATGAATTCCTATTTTCCACCTTTTTCCTATGTACATTGTCTTTGACGCAACCATAACTGATCATGACTGATCATAACATAAGAACATAACCATACCGCATAAAGGTGCTTTTACATGGAGCGATTTGCGGTGGCGACGGCGATAGCGATGGTCGCCAGCGACGATTGGTCGACGCTAGCGGTTGTCGCAGCATCACGTTGGCATCGCTGGCGATCGTCGCCATGACGTTATGCGCGATCGCCGCCACCCTTTGCGCAGGATTGGTTTCAAAACCTATCTTACACAGATCGCCAGTGGTGTGTTATTGTTCAAATATTTGTTGTGCGATTTTTTTAGTTGTTTTAATTAATTTGGAAGCTGTTGTTCTGAGCAATTCAACATGTCATATCGAACGGTGAGTAAGCAAATTACCTAAAATTCGTGATTGCATTAAAAAAAAAAAAAAAAATTCTCCACAGGACCCGTTAGTGTACACGTGTGGAGCGTGCGATTTGTCCGTACCATGTAACCAGGTATTGCAACACGAATGCATGCAAAACTGCACAGCAGCAATTGATTTCCACACAACTGGCCTGGAAAACGTTTTTTTCCCTCGTCGAGGTGAGAAAATCGGGTGAAAACATTTCCAGAAAGTAGGGTTAAAAAATGTGACAATTGTACATTCATAACACTCAAAGATTATTTTATATATGACTTTCCCTTTTTTCTTACCAACAAAAACGTTGACTAAAATGAACAAAACTTTAAACATAAAAATATGTATAGTTACTTCCAGTAGTTAACCCTTGCTATCCCGGATCTTATACATTTCTCGCCAAATTTTAGCAGAATCTCGACATTTCTATGGAGCTTTATGAAATTTTGTAATTTCGTATATTTTATATTATTTAATGCAAATATCAATTTCTTTTCTGATTTTATTGTTATTGCTGTATTAAGATTATCGCATGACTTGACATTTCCAAATGTGAACAGCGTTTTTGGAATCACGAAGAATTTCAATTGTGAATTTTGGTAATCAAAGTTTTCATAAGTAATAAAAACGAAATCTTGGGAAATGAATGATAAAATAGTTTTTAATTATTGGAAATGATTGAGCATTGTAGGGAATCATGGGAAGTGATGGGAAATGATTGAGAATGATAGAAAATAACTGGAAATTATGGTGAATGTTGAAAAATAATTTTAAATATGATGAAATAATTTTGAGTTACTGAAAATGATGTAGCGTTATTGAAAAGCATGGGAAATGATTGTGAATGATGGGAAATGACTAGAAACTATGGGGAACGGTAAAAAATGATTTTAAATGAAATGATAAAATAATTTTGAGTTACTGAAAATGATGTAGTGTTATGGAAAATCATGGAAAATTTTTGGAAATGATCGTGAATGATGGAAAATAACTGGAAATTATGGTGAATGTTGAAAAATAATTTTAAATATGATGAAATAATTTTGAGTTACTGAAAATGATGTAACGTTATTGAAAATCATGGGAAATGATAGTGAATGATGGAAAATGACTAGAAATTATGGGGAATGGTAAAAAATGATTTTAAATAAAATGATAAAATAATTTTTAGTTACTGAAATGATGTAGCATTATGAAAAATCATTTGAGTTCTCATATTTCGTCAGACATTCCAAGTAAATGAATTAGAAACTGACTTTGAAGTTAGGAAGTATCAAATAGTTGATTTCTTGTAGAGGATGGAATGTGCCTTTACATCATCAAAGAAAAAAACGAAAGGAAGCTCAGATGGACGCCCGAAGAAGATTTGCTGAAACTTCTTCAAGGCTCAGCCGAATCTTCGCGTTCCTGTCATCACTCAGGTCCAGCTGAATCACCAGGAACCTCTAATGCAGCAACTTCAGTTGAATCTCCGGAAAACTGGAATTTCGAAGACAATTCGGAAATTGATGACAGTCGTCAAGAAGGACTAGCAACCGAAGAAGACGACAAAAATGAGTTGCTTCTCAAACTCATCGATGAGGTCGAGATGCGTCCAGTCCTCTGGGATATCACACTGAAAGTAAAAGACAGGCCAAAAAACCTGAAAGATCGACTGTTCGACGAAGTATCGAAGGAACTGGGTAGTAAGTATATGTATAAATCTTTTGCAAATTACATAGTAATATGCAAAATAGCAGTTTTTTTTCGAGGTTGGAAGTTTTCGTAGATAATGTTATACAATAACTTAAAACTACTGGAGATGAAATGTTCCTTTATTGTCGAACGGTTATTACATGAATGTCTTTCAGATAAGCTCACACAAGTAGAATGTAGGAATAAATTTAAAAATCTACGCGATACGTTTATGCGAAAACGTGCCTCAAAAGCGAAACTCGTCAGTGGATCGGGGGCCACGGACAATCAGGACTCATGGCCGTTCTACTAACGAATGAGCTTTGTGTTGAAGAAGTCAACGAAATTGCCGTTAGTATTACATTGTCTGCAAATATCTTTGAACAGGTGTAATGAACGTTGCAATGAATATTACAGAAACCAAACAACCAACATCATTGTGGACAAAAAGGTCGTCACCGACAATCAGCTACCACTTACACCACCGGCAAAGAAAACGAGGGTTGATGTTTCGGACTCCCTCGCTGACCTAGCGGAAGCGATAAGGAATCAGCCGCAAATTGAGCTGCCACAACCACCCATGCAAAGCGAAGTTGATGGCATGCTCATTGTTATACGGGCACACCTGTTAAAATTGGCGCCGGACAGATTGAATGACACTTTTACCCAACTGTTGAGTGTAATTCGTGACAACTCCTACTAGTGAGTTGGGTTAATAAATTTTTATATTTTTAACACAACATTAATGAGATATTTTATATACCCGTCATCATGCTTTTCACCCAATCTTTTAATGTTTATTACTTTCTCTCGAAGCATATCATCATCCACTTACATTAAAATAGAACATGCCTATAACACATTTTCCATTTTTTAGAGTTTACAAAATTGGCAAAAGTTCTCAGAGATTTCTTCAAAAAGTTGTGTAGTAAATATGTACTGTCTGGGCACATTACAGTTAATATCAGGCCCGTGCAACTCCCTATACCTTTAATGTAATGCAGTTGAATTACATGCTCTTGGATTCGAGGTTTTCAAAATTTTTAAGAAAATGATATCCACATACATAGTTTTTGAGTAATAATAGATTTTTAATATTTCTCGCATTTTTTCAGTTTTTATCAAATTTTTAATGATTCTCTAGTATTTTCATAAATTTTGAGAATTTTCGTAGATTGCGATAAAGATTTTTAGAATTCGATGGAACAGAATTAAAATTTTGACCGATTTTCAGTAATTTCATAGATTTCTAGGAAAATTGCATGATTTTTCATGATTTATTTTTTCATACTTTTTTTTTCAAACTCGCTGCCCTCACTATACCTACCCCGCAATTCTTGATCTTCACGACTTAGCCTACTAGCTATGAGCGCTCTCTGGGAGTAGAGTCTGTCCCTAAAGACGATTCTGGAGAGTTGCATGGGCCTGGTTAATATGTTTATTTTCAGAAGTGCCTCAATTTTCATGAACTTCAAAACACAATTTTGCTAGAGTATTAATTTTGTTATATGTTAAGGATTTTCCAAGGAACTTCGCCTTCGTCATTAAAATACCGTTTAAATTCATCGCGAATCGCGCCAGCTTGGAAAGTATAACTACCGACATTACGGGATCGAGAAATATCTTCCAAAGCAGTTGGAACACGCCTCCATGCGCCTGGTCGAAGCAAACCATTGTTATCTTCGCTATCAACCATGAGAGGCTCGAAATAGTCTGATTCATCACTTAATCGTAACCAATTGTGCAAGCAAACAATTGCTTTTACAATGTCGCAAGCCATGGAAACGTCAGACTCAATGGGTTTGCGGAATACTCGCCACTGATTACTTATAATTCCGAACGCATTTTCGATCACTCCACGCGCCCGTGAAAGCCTGTAATTAAAAATCCGCTTTTCGTCCGTCAACCCACTACTTGCTGCGTACGGGCGCATCATGTGCGTTGGAAGTGGAAATGCTTCATCGCCAACAAAGAAATATGGAAGAGGCATTCCTTCGTCGTACAGTGGTTCACGTGGTGGCAGGTTCATTTTGTTTTCCCGTAGGGCAAGGCCAATATTTGATTCCCGAAAAATACTAGCATCACCTTGTTGTCCACCACAGCCTATGTCAACGCATTTGAAAATGTAGTTTGCATCGCAAGCGGCCATTAGAACAATGGAATGGTGTCCTTTGTAATTAAAGAACTCAGACCCAGCATTGTCAGGGCACTGAAAAAGATGCGTACAAAAAATACAATATTTTTTTAAATTGTTTGTATTTCCACTTAATATTTTCTATACTATACTGGTAAAGAATAAAACAGTCAATTTTAATTTTATCAATCACTTGAGTGATTTTTTTTTCAAGTATTTCGAACACTAAGTTCAGGAAGCGTCCAAAAAATGCAATATTTTTTTAAATTGCTTGTATTTCCACTTCAATTTTTCTATACTATACTGGTAAGTAATGAAACAGTCAATTTTAATTTTATCAATCACTGAAATACAACTTTAGTGATTTTTTTTTCAAATATTTCGAACACTAAGTTCAAGAAGCGTACAAAAAATAGAATATTTTTTATAATTGGGTGCAATTCCACTATATATTGTCTGTACCACACTGGTACATACTTAAACAGTCAATTTCAATGTATGAATCATTTAAATATAACTTCAGTGATTATTTTTTAAAATAGTTCCGAAGCAAAGTTCACAATCCGGATAAAAAAAGAATATTTTTAAAAACTGTATGTATTTTCGAATATTTTCTATACTATACTGGTTAATAATAAAACAGTCAATTTTAATTTTACCCATCACTGAAATACAACTTCAGTGATGTTTTATTCAAATATTTCATAGAGTAAGTTCAGGGTCCGTACAAAGAATAGAATATTTTAAAAATTGTATGTATTTACACTTTATATTTTATGTGCAATGCTTGTACATACTTCAACAGTCCATATTTTTTTTATCAATAATTCAAATACAACTTCAGTGATTATTTATTCAAATTATTTCAATAACTCAGTTCAGGATCCGTACAAAAAATACAATGTTTTCAAAAATTGTATGTATTTCAACTTAATACTTTCTGTACCACACTGGTACATACTAAAAAAGTCTATTTCTATTTTATCATTTAATTATATAATTTTAGTGATGATTTCTTCAAATATTTCAAAAACTAAGTTCAGGATCTCTACAAAAAATACATTATTTTCTATATCTGTATTTCTGTGACAGATAAAATTAAAATAGTCTGTTTTAGTATTTACCAGAATGGTACAGAAAATATTGAATGTAAATATACACAATTATAAGAAATATTGTATTTTTTGTACCAAGCCTGAGCTTAGTTTTTGAAATATTTGAAGAAATAACTATGGAAGTTGTATTTCAGTAATTGATAAAATTAAAATTGACTGTTCTAGTATTTACCAGTATAGTACAGAAAGTGTCAAGTGGTAGTACACACAATTAAAAAAAATATATTTTTTTTCCACGTACCATGAACTTAGTTTCTTAAATATTTAAAGAAATAATCACAGAAGTTGTACTTCATTAATTGATGAAATGGAAATAGATGGTTTTAGTTTTTACCAGTATGGTACCGAAAGTATTAAGTAGAAACACACACAATTATAAGAAATTTTTTTTTCTACGCATCATGAACTTAGTTTTTTCAATATTTTAAAAATTAATTCCTGTAGTTGTACTTTATTGATAAAATAAAATAAAATAGACCGTTTTGGTAGTTTCCAGTATGATACAGACAGTGTTAAGTAAAAATACTTACTGTTAGAAACTAGTTAACTCTAATTGTCAACATATTATACATTTCATAATACTAATTTTTACACCTCAAACATAGTATGTTCAATTCATATTATTCTCAACTGTCGAAATGATAATATAATTCGGTCACCTGTTTTTATAGGTACCAAAAATTGTAATTGCAATTTTGAACACACTCTAGACACGTAAGTTGAAAATGGAAGTTAAAAATATTTATCTAATTGTGCTTATCTCGATGGTGACATGTTTCCCATCGATAGCTGCACAACAATGGGGGAAATTCCACTTGTTTTCGAAACCCTCGGCACACTGTTTCCAATCCTCGATGGTGCACATCCGAAGAACTACAGGACTAAGCACGTCCCAAATTACAGCGCATGTTTTGCGGACTATGTTTGAGACGGATGCAGCAGACAATAAATATTGATAGACTAAAGACATCATGTAGTCCCCGGAAGCTAAAAATCTAACATAATTTCAACAATATTAATTTATGATCGTACACATTTTGTACGAAAACTCAATTTTCTGAGACTTTTTCGTAAGGTATATTAACTTTTTTATAGCTTTCCTTATTGTACACAGTACATATTGGCAATATTATTTCACTAGAAAACATTAACAAAGATCTGACGAAATTTAAACACCTTATCGTGAGATAGAGCCTTTCTCCGGGTGTTATCGACTCTCGGACAACATCTTGTTTTATTATGAATGGGCTGACGAGATATAACAGCTCTTCAAACTTTTCGGCTGACATTCGCATATAGTTTTTGAACGACGCAATCTCCATTCGCACTGTAGGTAGAATTGAACGATAGAAACCGTGTACTGCCCTCAGCTGCAGGAGAGGCGTGACCCAAATTCTACGTGGTCTTCTACTATTATTTCCAACGTTCGCTATTTCATTAGCAATTGCTAATACAGCACCGTTGATAGCTGTTTGACGACGCGAGTGAGCATTTATAATTCTTGTACACTCACGTAGCCAATCTTTTCCCATTGTATTTAATATTTTTTCCGGTATTCGCGATATCACTCTTAATATTATATAATAATTACACTCAAGTAGGCGTTACAGTTAAACTAAATGTCCATGATGGTTATTGACAATCACCGAAGCTAGAATTCACGTAGCTAGCTGAAATTGTCTAAAATCGCTATGCCGTCGCTTGGCACAGCTCGGCGATTTGTGGCAGCGACAGCGATAGCCGATAGTTGCAAGGCCAATCGCGGCGATCATCGCTAGCGATCGGCCATAATCAGCTGGCGACCATCGCTATCGCTATCGCCACCGCAAATCGCTCTATGTAAAAGCCGCTTAACAAGAAACCTATGTGATGATAGCCGGAAAAATTAACGAAAATGGATGAAATAAATTTTAATCGTTACGCGGTCGTTAGCAAGTGAAACGAGGTCTTATTTCAACGTTACGAGGTCAATTGTTAATTAATTAAAAAATAATTAAAATCTGAGCGTGAAGTTAGCCGGAATTATTAGTAATATTAACCTCATTACAATTTGAATTGATTAGATCGACGAGAAATCGTTTGCAGGTTCCAAAATCGTTCATTTCATCGTTACGAGGTCAATTGTTAATTAGTAATTAACAATTTAAAAAATCCACGGATTCGAACTTTGCAACGTCCACCATATTGGAATCGTGCGCATGCGCGTACGAGTTTTGTCGTTTGTCAACCTTGTCAACTGCTTGTTAACCCTGGTCAACCCTGTCAATGACGTTTGATGATGTCGATAGTAAACAAAAACAATAACTATAGTAACATATTATGTATTGTTTTGAAAATTTTACAGTCATGTAATTAAATGTAATTTAGTGTCAAAATGCATAAATCATCTTTCAAACGATCGATGAGCCACCAAAACAAGGATCATCTCTCAATCAGATGAGTTCTCGCATATTTTGATAATTACCATCTTTTTGTCAAATGTACTCTGTTTGCTTTGTGAAATATTCATTTTTTTTTCAGGTCGGACCCGTCAAGGGCATAATTTGCTTCTGAGCTAAGAAATGGAAGACCAGTTTGTGAGTTTTTTTGCAGATTATGTGCCATAAAAAATTTTCAATAATAAATTCTTTTTTTTTTATTTGAAATTATTTTTTATGAATCCATTTTTCAAAGTTACACTGTAAACTTTTGTGTATACCAGGATGTCGCTTATTTTGGCAATGTTGCAATTTATTTCATGATAAATCACTGCCACAAACGACTGAAGTTTTGAATGGGAGTTACGTGTAATTGTCCATACATTGTAGTGTTGAAAACCAAATGGATCTGGATTTTTCTTTCCCTGTTATCCAAATTTTACAAGCAATAATACGAGGGGGGACCCAAAAGTAACGGGAATTGTGTTACAACTTTTTTATTGACAAATTTTTTCACACACAATTTTTATCACCTTCAAAGTAACCCCCATTGACTGTAATACACTTGTTCAATCTTTTTTTCCAGTGTTCAAAACAGTTCTGAAATTCATTTTTTTCAATGTTTTTTAAACCTTCCAGCGATTTTTGTTTCACCTCTTCTACAGTCCCAAAACGTTTTCCTTTCATGTCCCTTTTGAGTCTAGGGAATAAAAAAAAGTCCCAGGGGGCAAGGTCCGGTGAATAGGGGGGGTGAACAATCGGTGTCATGCCGTTTTTGGTCAAAAATTTCTTCACGGACAGCGCTGTGTGGGCAGGTGCATTGTCGTGGTGGAAGAACCAATCTCCTGTGCGCCAAAGATCCGCTCTTTTCTTCCGGATGTTCTCCCTCAACCTTTTCAAAACCTCCAAGTAGAAGTGTTGGTTGACCGTTTGGCCTGGAGGAACAAATTCTGCGTGCACAATACCTCTGCAATCGAAGAAACAAATGAGCAATGTCTTGATGTTGGACTTCACTTGGCGTGCCTTTTTTGGACGAGGCGAGAGAGGTGTCTTCCATTGGCTTGATTGCTGCTTTGTTTCGGGGTCGTAGCCATAGCACCATGATTCATTGCCAGTTATAACCTTGAGAAAAAAATCTGGGTCTTCATCCAACTGATTTTGCAGCTCAAGACAGGCCTGAAGTCGACGCTCCTTTTGATCGTCGGAGAGAAGGCGAGGAAAAAATTTGGCTGCAATCCTCCTGATGCTCAAATCTTCAGTTAAAATCCTCTGAATTGAACTCCATGACAATCCAGACATCTCACAAAGTTGATCGATGGTTCGGCGACGGTCTTCATGAACCGGTCTTCATGAACAAGAGTGTTGATTTTTTCAATGTTTTCGTCCGTTCTTGAAGTCGAGGGGCGTCCAGAACGAGGTTGGTCTTCTATTGACATCTCTCCATTCTTGAAACGCGAAAACCAGTCGTACACACGCGTTTCACTCAAAGCATTATCCCCATAAGCTGTTTTCAGCATCACAAGGGTTTCCGCGGGTGTTTTTCCTAACAAAAAACAAAATTTTACAGCCGCGCGTTGCTCTCCGCACTCAGCCATTTCACGTTTTCGCCGAAACGGAAAAAGTCGTTTCACTAGAAAAATTCTTACGGACGAACGAATGCACTCACAGCAAATGAACTTTGCACACTGACTTGGGAGAGTAGCAGCTTGGAAGAGAACCAGTGAGAACCCGATCCCCCCCCCTCCGCGGTCCCCCCACCACCTAATTCCCGTTACTTTTGGGTCCCTCCTCGTAAGTACATGTTTACCTTAATTTTAGATATTTCTTGATGTTTTGCTTTTATATACTTGTAACTTTTTATAAACTTATTATGAACTCTTGAAATCTGGCCAGTTATGAGTTATTCACTCATTATGTATCTAACGTCAAGAACAAAATTTTTTTTTGGATTTTTGTATTGCCTAAATGTACATTTAGTTTACTAGCACTCGAGTATAAGATGTTTGTCTTATTTTCATATATTTTTTCATTTGTTACCTTTGCATATTCGAAAGTTACAAAAAACTCCTGATCGACTTTTGAAATTCGGCAGTGTTGGAGTTAACGAGATTAAGTAAAAATTAAAATTTCTGCGATGTTATACTAATAATACTGTAAATTATATTGTTGGTAGAAAATAAGTTCCTATGAATTTGATTATTATATTGTTCTACTTTATCAATGAAACTAAGAAAATTAAACACTTTAAAGTGATTCTGAACTACGGATAATCGTAATAGAGTAATGATGAAAAAAGTTTTGCATTCTCAATAAGCAAAATGTATGAAAAATTAATCGTTATTTCAATTTACAACATCGATTGCTTTGTGGCACTGGTTTACCATGTCTAATTCGATTCCAACCTTACAGACAATTTTTTCAGCATCTTGCTTGATTTAAGCGCCTGGAATGCAAGAAATTCAAACATTACCAAATAAGCGACAGCCTAATGTGCACGTTTTATTTTTGAAAATTAAAAATTTCTTTGTAATATAGCACATTTACTGTCAAATTTTACAGCAATTTTTGTTTAGCTGATAATTAGGTTGTTTTATATAACTCTTTCTAGTTTTTGCACTACTTCTGTTAACATGCTATTTTTCAAAATCAATAATCTCACTGGATCGCTGGAAAGCACAACCGAGCGAGCGCTTGGGCTAATAGGAAAGGAGTGGGGCACTGCGACGAAGAGGAAGAGGCAAACGTCGATAGCGAAAATTTTTGATATTATTTTTTAAAACGTTTACTGCGATATCTTCGAAACTAAAAGAGATTTTTTTATGAAATTTGCCTACAAACACTGGTTAGGCTATAGCGATGCCGCCTGTATATAAAAATATTTTTTTTTACATGATAATGATTATAAACAGAAAATTTTTTATTCAGTCGGAATATGAAATTGAGAAAATAAATTAGAAAAAAAAAAGGATAAAACTACCGTTTATATTTTCATTTTTAGTCAATTTTATATTTTATTAGCTTGAAACTTTCTTTTCTTTTAATTGCCTAAAAAGACGGATAGATGCTTTCTTGACGCACTGATGAACAGGAAGTAATGGGATATGAACTTGAAGAATTTATATTTCTGAAGCGTACCCGAAAATGAGGTCGAAAGCTAGTAAATACACGGAATAGAGTAAAAGTGAATGTGTGTTCCTTGACCCTTGCTACTAGTGATCGAAAGACTTATGAAAATTATATTTAATTATTTTTTATTTAAATAATTCTATGGAATTCCTGTGTTTGCCAACCAATTCGTTTGATTTAAAGTTCTTTTGATAGGTTGTCAATACCACTGAATTCAATTTTTCAATAATATTTACAAAAAAAAAAAAAAAAAAAACTTATCTCTAGTGTTTATTTTCATGAAAATCCATTTAAAACATGTCTAATGATGATGTAACTTTCTATTTTGGAGGTCAAAAGTATCGCTCGAGCTATCTTCTCTCGCACTATAGGTTCCCCATGGTGACGTTAACAAAAGGCTTTTCAAGCATCATCAGTCACTTCTTTTCATTAATTCCCATGGAAATAAATGCAAGATGAAATGTTTTTTGTAAATATTATTGAAAAAATGAATTCAGTGGCAATGACAATCTATAAAAAGGACTTAAAATCCAACTAATCGGTTGACAAACACGGAAATGATATACAATTATTTGAATAAAAAATAATTAAAAACGTGACTTAAGAAAAAAAAATCACTTTGCACACTGGTTTAGGGGGGGGGGGGGGGATATATTTTCATAATCTAACGTCGAAATTCGATTTCCAAAAAAAAGCTTGAATTTTGTCGCACAGTCTAATTCACTATCAGTTTGATATTAGGAAGTACATTACAGAAGAAACTCAGTAGTAATGTAATGGTTGAAAACATTTTTCAATTATACTTTGTTTAGAATAGATTGTTTAATTTAAAAAATTTGTTTTCAATTTTTGAAAAATTTGGAGAATTTGGAAATATTATTTTATTTTGCCTCATCATTTTGAGATATTCCCTCTGTAATTAAAATTTTACTCAGGATTTCCATGAAAAAAATGTGTGAAAGGTATTCGCGTCATTATAGCTGCAAAAATTACAACTTGTTTTTTTTTTTAGTGAAAAGTTATCAAAGTTTACATGTAATCTTATGGATGAAGGCATTTTTTTTAAATTTTAAACTAAACCACACTTGGAATTTGTGTAAAAATTTTTTTCATTGGCGCATAACTCACTTTGTGAAACGCTGCAAATAGAACGAAGATTCACTGTACTGTTTTGGAAAAAATAAATAAAAATGAAACTAATTTGATACTTTATTCATCAAAACAATAAACTTGGCTACAATATATTCTGTCCAATTTTCATCAATGTTCAAGTATTTTGACGTTGACATTTCTCACAGTTGTTTGGTAAATAAAATAATATAACCAATGCAGTGGTTTCATTAGTTTTTCAATTCATTTTATTTGCTGTTTGATTTTATATATTTTATCTGCTGTTTTATTCAGTTATGCAATTGATTTTATTTACTTTACTTTTATAATTTTTTTCGTTTGCTGTCAAAATGTTGAAATGTTTTTTGGGTTGTAGTAATTATTTATAAAACGGTGAGTGCAATGTTGTCGCTGTCAAAACTAATGGGGTGATCTGAAGTATGCTAAAACTAATTTACTTAGCAACTATATTCATTCATGGGGGTAATACCTTGATATAATAATTAGGTAGTGCTGCACAATTGAAGAAATTATGTAAGAATGATATGAAAAAAGAAAGGTTTCGAAAAAAAAAATTTTCGTGTTTACATGAAATTTACACGAGAACATGCAAGACAGAAGTTTTATTTTCACATAGGGACGAATTATTTATCTCATAGCATCTCATAGTTATTGGACTCATTTACAGCTGTCAGGTGAAGAAAAAATTCAAAGAAAAAACTGTTAAATAAATCAGACCTTTTTATTATGCACTATCAAAAAAGAAAGCTTTCAATAAACTATACCACAAAATTTTGATCAATAATTGAAATCGATATAAGTATTCCTCCAATGTACAACGTTAAAATTACCTTAGCTTAATCTGATCATGTGGGTATAGTTTATTTGGCTAGACACAAAAGAAGAAAATATACGAAGATTGTATTACTAACATACTCAATTATATGACCATTGAAACCAAAATTCAAAGCAGTCGTCATTTCCAAGATAATATTATATGAGAACATGTATGTACGTATAATGTAAGACTTTTTTTTATCATCTTTTGGAATCCCCTCTTCTCCGTCGTCGTATGTGTCTTGGAATAAGAAAAGGAACCTAGTTTAGAAAATTGATTTTGAGTTTTCGACTCGAAAAAATAGTTAAAAATTACCTATCTAATAAGCTACATTCCCAGCATCCTGAAACCGATTAAAACGCTCAAATCCGATCTGCGCGCTGTATTTTTAGATAGTTACAAGCGAATGTAGTACACACCTATCGCAGGCGTCCACAGGCGTCAGCCCTGTGCAACTTGTGTAGTTCTCTCTTCACGATCTTACCACGGCTGCTGGCGCGCGTTCGCGCTCAACACACTCACACACATAAACTGTCGTGTGCAACAGTCATGTGCAGTCGTGTAGGTCGTGTGTTTATTCCTATCGCAGCTGTCAAAACACAGTCAAAATAAGCATACCGTATTTTCGCTGTAAAATGAGTTGAATTTTTGTCAAACGTCTGCTAAACTGCATCGATTTTTGAATTTTTTTTTAGTATTACTAGTTCATGGTTTCTAGTGGCGAAAATGTTATAAATTATAGATTACGGATATCGATATTAGAGGTAATTTAAAGCTATTTTACTTATTCAGATACTTTGCTCAATTTTTGTTTGCAAAATGTAATACTGAGGATACTTAATAGTGATTCTTATTATCTGCAATGAATTTTTTTTCAACTTTTAGCAAAGCCTTTTCGTTTTTATAAAATTTATAATGGTTGTTGAAAATATATGTATGTACATTGATTTGTTTTTATAATAATTTTTTTTCTTCTGATCAGTTTTTGTGTTATTTTTTCTGTGTGCAAAGTATGAAACTTATTTTTATGAACATCCTAATTTTACAGCTTTAAAAATATATCTATTATAAAAAACTTCAAATTTTCGACTTTCTGAAAATTTTAATTGCCAAGTTTCAAGGGTTTCTATAAGAATCTCGTTTGTAAATTATAAATGAGGCCTTGTTAGTAAAATTTTTTCAAATGTCTAATACATCCAAAGTCACATGACAAAACTTAATCATAAATAGTAATTTTAATAAAAATATAAATATTCACTATCTACATTTTATAAAGCATTTTTACTACTCAGTAGTGCAATTTCCAGAAATGAAAGGCGAATGAAAAAGTCTTTTTCGCATTTATGTCATTTCAAACACTCTGGTGATTAGGCGTATACAGAATCTGGTGCATAACTCAACGCAAGGATAATTCGACAACCCTTTTGAAATAATTTGCAATAACAAAACTTCTTGAGAAACTTTCTAGAACAATTTTACTGAAAAATTTCAGGAAAAAAAATGTTTCAAACTAATTTTATATAAAACTTGTTGAGAAGGTATTATGTAATAAATGTAATAAATAAGTGTTATTGTAAACCTCCGCTTCGCCTCGGTCTACAAACTTCACTCTCTTAAATAAAAAATTTATGTCCGAGGTACATAATCTACAATTATCATTATTATTATTATTATTATTATAGTTTTTTAGATCAATTGTCTGATTGCATTTTTGTTTAATTTTGTAGAGGGAATTCTCGACCCTGGAGATGTTTTCAAATATAAAGAACAAAGCGTTGGTAAATTACTGAGGTGTCATTCTAATAGTCCATGTGCCTTCTCCATGCCTTGAAGGACGGAACAATTGTGTATATCTATATAATAATTTGTTTACTGAAAATACACGATTCGAACTCTCTGACACTGAAATTAGAAAATGACTCATATTTATGTTGATAAAAAATTAAATTAGTTGTAGCATTTTTTTCTTTCAATACATAATGATAGATCAATGAATAAGTAAACTTATGTTTACTCAGTCATTGATTCCTTCAATAATTTATTACTGAAAGTTCAAACTTTTGTACTAATTAATTGTTTTTTGTTTACCACTTAGTAAAATGAAATAATTACATAAAAATTAAAAGAAAGGCAAAAATCACTAATTATTATTGACAAACGCTAAATAATTAGTGAAAAAAAAGTAGCAGTAAAATTTTCTAGTATTAAAAAGAGTAACGGCTTCCGACTTTTCACTAATTTACTGTAATATAAAAAATGTAGGCGTGTTTGTAATTGTCTGATTCACTTTTATTCAATTTCCTTGTCACATTTTTTTTTTTTTTTTTTTTTTTTTGAATTTTTGATCAAAGCATTTTTAACTCAGTTTGCAGTGAATTTAGCTTTTTTTTTTATGCTGATTTTGCTTCTCCACGTCTTTTGAATCTTTCACAGCCTTCCTCATCCTGATCATCAAAAACGTTTTGACCACTTCAGTCATCACAAAAGTCTTGTGTGGTTCACATGGGTAATTTGGAATACCCAACTCCAATGCTTCGTCTATGACGTTGTAGGCCACTTCTGGAGATGAGCAATGCTTCAAAAAACAAACTTCTAAAGTCTTTACAAATTTATAGAGAGCAATATGAGGATAAACAAGATCCTCTTGATCTTCACCAACTGCATTGTCACAATTTTGATCAGTGAAATTTGTTGCCTCTGACAGTACGTGACATGCACGATTCGTCAGAGCAGTTTTGCATGCTGTGCAATGTGTAAGTGTTTTACACTCAAGCAACATTTTGCACATTCTTCCAGTGACATAGTATGAAAGGCAATCAATCTTTAGAGGGCCACAATAGTCATGCTCAATGGCATCGAAGTAGTCCCATTCAACATTCGTAACAATTTTATCTAATTTTTCTCGTAGAGATTGAGTAAACGAGCGACGTTCACTCGAGTTGGACATTGATTTTATGTCTGACAATTTGATCAGTGGAGTAGTCGGACTTTCTTGTGAAATTGAACAATTGCCAAACTTTGGGGGTTTCAAAACTGCAAAAGTGGACAGGATTTTGTATATTTGAAGGAATGTTGGGGTACCTGGATGGTCGTTACTTCCGCCTCCTTGCCGAATACAGCCAAAAAATCTCTGAAAACATTGCCCACACAGAGACACGTTAAAAAAACACACAAATAAGGATTTGTTTATAAAATTATTTAAGAAGGAAGTATATTTTCCTACAGAATACAACAATCTTCAAACACGAAAAAGTTCCACTGTCTACAACCCAGTAAACCACTTGACGCATGCAACGTACAGGCAACATACCGACATTGCCGTCACATTACGGCGACGTTACATGTGAAAATCTGGTTGATTGGGAATATCTTACAATAAAATAATAGAACATGCCTTACAAACAATACCAAATCCCCTTTTCTAATTAAATTAATGCCGTCATTTCATGCAAAAACCTTCGAAATCCCAATACAAGTAACTTATAGTTCAGATGTGTAGCTTTGTCAGTTGATACTGTTGGCATGAAAAATGTGGACTCGATCAATTTTCGAAATTGTACTTTAATATCTCATTAGAAATATAAAGGTGCAATTTCAGACAGTGTAAATAGAGCAGATTTTTAAAATAATACGCGGAAGAAAAAATTTCAGTTTCAGCATTCGAATGATTCAGTCCAATATAGCTATAATTAAAAATTGCAATCTAAATTAGATTTCCAAAACCTAAACTGTTGTTGTTGTATCCGAAACTGTAGTGGAACCGCATTTAAACAAATTATATAACTCTGCGGGATCAAAAGAGGTATGTTCAGTAAAAAATCTAGACTTATGAATATTTATGTAAGATCTAAATGTGGCGTGAACTGAACAATAGGCAGTAGTAGCACCAGAAATCGAATTTGAGAGTCAGTGACTGTGAATAGAGAAATCTTGCTCTATCAAACGAGTCTACTCTTAAAAATGTATAATTTTTTTAGTATTAAATTCTCATGAAAAATTGAGGTACAAAATTGGACGGTCCATGCTACGCTTAAAAACTTTCCCTTCTTAATCTCGTTTGTCTCGAAAAGCTGCGAGGTGCTGTTAGTACCCTTTTTTCAGTCCACACCAGATCTAATTATGTCTTATCATTTCATTGCAGTAATGAGAAATATCTGCTATCTATGTACACTGCGATATACAGAAGATACTCTGTAACGTGAAAAAAAAATTGATTAATTAAACAGCACACAGAAGTGTGGCGTTACGCAAAACTACGTCTTTATGTCACATGCTAATGTCAAGTATATTTAGAAATTACATTTGATTTCATGAAGTTTAACACAATTTCGTGATATATTTTCGTGAAAATATACTCGGCTTCTTTCCAGACCTCCTTTCATGACACATTTTGTGACATTCTACCCACCTCCAGACCTCATCTCCGTACCACATTTGCGTGACATTCTACGATGCCCGCTATTGACCAACCGGGAAAACCCATAGATTTTTTAGTACATGGACTGCTTTTTCTGCGAAAAAAAGCAGGGCCAACATATTCGTTCATTTTGTTGAACTGTCAAAAATAGGGGAAAGTGAATCGTGTCAGTGTGTGTCAGTGTTTCATGAGCTCGTACGAATTGGCATTTATGCCACGAATGGAACATCGTAGAACATTGGCACGATTCGGCCTCCCCTATCTTTGATATCTCAACGAAAAATGTTCCTGATTTGATATGCTGAGAACAATATGTGATAGCAGTCCATGTACTATAAGGTCTATGGGGAAACCATGGAAAACCTCTTGGCAAGCAAACGGTTGTGAGCTCGAATCCACCCGGAAGGCGTGGATATTAGAAAATCTCGACGCCCTGCCTCCCAATAATTTATTTCCTGGGAAGTAAAATCTTGGGCCCTAGGCAGGATTCAAACCCGCAACCTTCGCTTATGCAACTCGGTGGCATAACTACCTGACTACAGAGGCGGTCTGTAATGATATGCATAAGAAACGCATATAGAAAATGGTAAATGCTTCGTACTCAATGAAATTCTCGTATCGGAAAAAAAGTTAGCCTACAAACGGGTACTGGAAACTATAGTTGGTGGTCAACTCTATGGCAAATAGTAGTTGTTAATGGTGAAAATTTTCTTTTAATATGGGGTTGGGGATATAGTTTTGTACAAACCTCCAGGGCATCTTGATTTATTCTTCCGGAGAGAACGCTAGAAAAACCATGATTTTTTATCAAGTCAATGGTGAGATCCTTCATGGCATGAAGTGTCACCCTCAGACCTTCCGCAGTTTGTCGTGTTAAAAATTCATTGTCATTAATCAGTCCATTTATTTTAAGTGTCTCCCATGAGTCAAGCATTTCGATGGACTTTTCAAGAACCTGTACATTTCCAAACTGTATCACAACTCTTTGAATCTTGATTTGAAAATAAAATTTACATTTACTCAGTGTTGCAACAAACCTTAAAATCATCATTTCCTGGTACTAAACCTTTGCTAATGTCGATTCGATTTAGAGCGTCAAACATGCTATTCATCATTTCGCAAAACTTTATTGTCCCATCTACATTAACCAAATCTGCATGAGACCTTTCGTATCTTCGTAGGCCTTTGGCGACCGAGTTATTTAAAACCTTTAGAAACGAAATTTTTCAACGAAAAAGTTTACGAATTAACACTAGCTGTAACATATACTTGAGTAAATAAGTATAAGAATATAATTTAGTAACCTGTGCAGCAAGTGAAACTTTCATTTTGGTCGAAGTTTTCAATTCGACATGATTTTCTGTCAATTTCGGACAGATCCGATAAGGCATGATTTTGTCGACATGGTATAACGCTCGAATATGTTTCATTGAAGCAGGTGGCACTCCCAAATCAAACTAAAGAATAAAGTTTATTTTGAAACATTTGCAAACCTACATTAATAAATCATTCTTATCACAATACTATTAAACGTGGTTGCTACCTGCAAATCATGAGTAAGCATTCGATTTCTTATAGTCTTTAGAAGGTGAGGGGTATCGGAAAACACGAAAACTTTCATATTTTCGTGCATAGGGTTTTGAAAAAATGGCTTGACGTCTCCAATGCAGCCTTTTACTCCCAATTCTGTCCAAAATTTTCTGTTAGTTGCGGCACCATCCGTGACAACACCATGGATTTTCACACCTATCTTATCTAACAATATTATGGATTTGATAATCAGTTTAGCGAGACTTTCTCCACTGACTGATCCTTTTGAAGCGAACACTGCAATCGGCTGCGCTGAGTGAACGTTATGAAGTGGCTGGTACATTATAACAAGCCCATGATCAGCTTTTTCTGTGACGTTTTTCGCTTTGTAGCCATCATGACTGAAATCAAATAACCCAGAAATAGTTAGGGAATTTGACCGGACATTCGTACTGACCCGTGTCGACATTTCATCTAAGAGTAAAATGCCATGTCTTTCGCTCTCATGTGTTTTTGAGAAACTAACCTGATACTCTTACTCGTACAGTCAAGTCAGAATAAACAACAATTTCTTCTAACCACTCAATCATAACGTCGTTGTTTTGAAATTTTGCGACAGGTTTAGTGAACAAAATGTAAGGCACATTTTAGAAATTTAACTGTTGTTGATGCCAACTCTTAGGAATGTCCAATTTCAAATTCAGTAAACTATCAATACTGAAACTATCGCACTTTTCGGGTGTGTCAAATTCATTTGGATCTTGGGGAATTATGTTTTCTACAGGGTCCACCTCTTCCTGACCATTTTCTGCGTTGATCGTAATTTCATTTCCCTCGTCTTTCGAATTGCTTTCAGACCATGCAAAAATTCTGGGCCTAGCGTTTTTTTGAAGACGAACTCTTTGCAAAGGTGTCTGAACAAAAGCAAAGTATTAAGCGTTTTTATTAATTTTACTTAAGTAATGCTTTAGTATAATAAAGAAATTTCCTGACAATTTTCAGGGTTTGGAAATAATGCGTCACTCCGAAACGTTACATTTTCCTAAATATATATTTTTCGAAAAAATTCGAACAATTCAATCAAGCTCATAATTCTAGAACTCGAAATTCTTGTAATTTGTAGAACATTTCATCTAAAAATACTGAAAACATGCACAAATAATAAAAAATTCTGCAACATTCCGTCGTCATAAAAAATACGAATAGTTTCAGAAAAACTTAAAATCCTTACAATTGCAGCAAAAGTGAAAAAGTGAAAAAAAAAATTAAAGGGAATGAAAATCTACATAAATACTAGTTGCTAAAAAAGTCTTTCAATAACGAATAATTTATCAAACTTGGAATATTAGAGCGTTCAATGCCTAAAATCAATGCCTTCTGAGCAGCATTGATAAAAAATTTTCTTAAATCTGTGTAGATAGAAAAGAGTCAAAAATATAGTAAATTTTCACATTTTTCCTGGTGGCTTACATTTAATAAAATGTCAAACTCACAATTTTTGTCCTAAAAACAATCTAAACATGTGAACAAGCTGATTGATGTTTTCTGCAGGGTCAAAAATACAGATTAATAAATGGTTGGGGTACACTTTTCCCCGAAATTATTTTTGCCTAATATTTTTGTTCCCTAAAAACTCCTTTCCCATTGTAAAAAAATCCAAACAAAATTTTTTTACAATGTAAAAAAGTCCGGTTAAAAATTTTCAAAAATTACTGCAATCGACGAAAAAAAACTTATTGAAGGTAATAATTTATATATCGTATTATGATAGAACTACATTATATTAAAAAATAAAATTTTACTCTAAAATCAGGTAACTGTATTTAAATTCTCTCATTTTAGTTAATTATCGAGCTGTCACTTATGTCGTCTAATTATTAAACTGTAAGAAACATGAAAAAATATATACCATCGCATCGAAATACCATGACTTCGTTGAGGAAGAGGATGTTATTACATATTTGAAAATTCTAGGGCCGTATTTGGTTATGTGGAATGTTTGGTGATAAATCAATCATTGAATTTTTGAGAAAACTATATAAAAAAATGTAAATATCATATGAAAAATATTTTTTTAGGAAATATTTTTATTGCGAAAACTTGTACTTGGAAAAATCATCTGGGAAAAATTTTTTTTTTTTTTTTAATTATATTGAGACAAAAATGTTGGGAAATGTTTTTGGGCAAAAATTTTTGTGAGAAATCGATTTCGGGAAAAGTGTCCTCCAACCTAATAAATACCTAATGTATTTCTTTGCTTAACAAATTTTCATGGAGGGCTTGTCCTGAAAAACAACAGGTCTCAAAAATTTGATGTTTTGTGTGAGCAAAATATTAAAAAAAAAAAAAAAAAAAAAAAAAAAAAAATGAATAAAATAAAATGCGTGTTATTTTTCCATCTTTCATCTTGTTACTATACATGAAATAATCAGTTTCTAGAAAAAAACCACGACTACATTAATATTGTTTTTTCATTCTCAGTTTTTTAATGTATTGTTTTTTAGATTCGATCCATTTAAAAAAACGTAAACATAATGCATTACATTATTTTAAGTAACCTTCCAAACCCTGAAAGTTTTTAGGAAGGAGAAACTGGTATGGATTTTGTATAATAAATAAACAAACACTTCAATATGCGCCAAATACACCCATCTTTATTACTTTCATTTTCAAACAAAAATGTACATACAAAATAAAAAATAAATGTAGCTAAAAAATTGAGAAAGAAATATATTCTGTCTGTAGAATTCACGAAAAAAAAGAAATATAATAATTTACCAAGTATAATAATGACAAACATGTTATTAATATATTAAAAAATTATAAACATGTGATGTGATAATCAATTAAGGTACATGAATAAATATTCAATAATGTAATAATAAGAATTGTTTCATACTTTTTTTAACAGCAGCTATGAAGTCTTTTATAATTTGAAAATTTATAATAATGAATTTGAAGAATATGAAATATATATAAAGATTGTACATTTTAAATAAAATGTTTTAATATTAAAATAATGGTGATATTAACAATTTAAAGATAACAATAACAACAACAAGAATGGTAACATTATAAGAACAATAACAACTTCAATAAACTAACAATTTACAGATAACTATAACAACAAGAATGGTAACAGTATAAGAACAATAATAACTTCAATAAACTTACAATTTACAGATAACAATAACAAGAATGGTAAAAGGAAAATAATAATAACTTCAATAAACTAACTTCGTTCACTATTTTCCCATACTTGTCCATAATCACTTTCGTTCGAATTATATTTTTTTCCGAAATGATTTTCGCAAACTCTATGCGAAGATTTTAACGACGTCAAACGACACGCTTTAAGCCACTCATCCGATTCGGAGGGATTTGTAGGGAAGCGAAAAACACGTATATTTTTCCCAAAACAACCGAGTACTGAGCACAAATGTCGTGAACTCATTTTTTTTTAACTGCGAATAATATAGAGTACGATTCAACGATACTGTCCAACACGTTTGTATGATTATAGTGGATTATAGTAAACACGGATCAGCTGACTGCAATAAGCCGCATCAACGGCATCAGCGCGGCTAAGAATATACCTATATATTCTTGAGTGCGGCTTATTCTGCGGCCTAGACTGGTGGCGCCTTCAGAGTGCCGTTTACTTTATGTGAATCGGGATTTCTGCGCTTGGGATACCAAGTTGCACAGGGCTGACAGGCGTCTGAGCGAACGCGCCACAGATCCGGCAATGCCGGATTAACCTGAGCGACCGCGCCACAGACGCCTGTGGACGCCTGCGATAGGTATGTACTACACTCGCTCGTAACTATCTAAAAATACTGCGCGCAGATCGGATTTGAGCGTTTTAATCGATTTCAGGATGCTGGGTTACAAGTTGCTATGATCGCTAATGGCCGTAGAATAAATTTATAAAAAGTACTAACAAGCTGTTGCGAATAAAAGAAAGAGAAAGGTTTCTCCTAATTTATTCTTCTCTCGTTCTTAAAGTTTTTCTTTCTCGTTTTTGATCATATAGGATCCGTTTCTTATTCCAAGTCACGTTTGTTGTACACGGAAAGAACCGGACACGCGTAGCCAGTGTCCTGGACACTGCTGAGCATTGTCTGGTCGAACTTTCATTTCGGACACTAGATTTGCCTAGAGACTGGCTGCTATCGAATGAGACACGTGTAGCCAGTGTTTGAACAATGCCTACCAGTTTCCGAAGTGAAAGTTCGGCTGGACAATGGCTACGCGTGCCCCGTTCTCTCTGTGTCGAAAATATATAAAATTGTATGTAACTGCTCATATATAAAAAAAAAAAAAGAATACAACATACGTTCACATGGCTAGGAAACACTGTTAATACTTTAAAATTCTCATGACAAAGTAAAATCACAACCATTCGAAAATTGCAACAAAACTAAAGATATTATTTGCACTAATAGGAATAAATCTGTTATAAAAATTTGCCCCTAGCAAATACTCTGTGTTACTTTAGGAAGCCTTAGGTATTTACACTAGATGAAAAATTATTTTATTATATTCTTTTTCTTAGAAAATAACCGTGTCTCAAAATTTTGACGACCTAAATATTCTGTCATTCATATTTTCTAAGTTGATAGTAATAACTAACGATAATACAAGCAAGATGAAACATTCGTGAAACATGAGCTATTTATAGAAAAAGAGCAGGTATTATAAGATACTTTTATTTACCATTAATTAGTAACTCAAGCATAACATGGAAGTCTTTTATCTCGATTTTTTACCCTGAGAGCGATTTAGTACTTGCTAATATAAGTAATGTTATTTCCTATTTTTCGAGTTCCAAAAATACTGTTTCTTATGATCGCCAATTCAAATCCATATGGAAATATCGATCGTTCCTATACATTTGATAATCGACTTAAACAATTATTGCATTGTATTCACAGCATTCGCAACTCTTAATGTATAATAGTATATAAGTTAACAAGAACATTTAGGTAATACTAACAGTTTTCACTTAACAAACCCATGAGCTCGCTGTGAGCCTAAAAAATTACAGTTAAAGTTACAGTCACAGTTCGCTGCCCTTGCAAAAGCTCGAGGACGCAACTCCGTCATTGCGTACTTATTTCGTTCTATATGTTGTTGTTTTTTCAGCAGTTCAGTCAAAAGTGCCAGGAATTTTCACTCAAAATTCATTTTTAAGGCAATAAGAGTCCTAGTAAACATATTTAGAAAAAGACAGTCTTAATTTTAAAAAACGTAGGGCACTTGTCCCATAGTTACCCCGATTGAAAACAAGGTATTTTAATGTTCATTTTGGAAGAATTTTATCAAAGGACGAAAGAGAGCGGAGTAAGAACTCAAGGAGCACAAAGTTTCGAGCTACTTGCGTGCTGCTTGCGTCTTCGAGCCTTTACTAGGGGGTGAGCTCATAGTGAGGTCGTTGCGAGTTCATAGGTTCAGTGGGCAAGCATATCAGTCTCAAATGTATCGAAGTTCAATTCAAGTCAAAAATAATTGCACAACCTTACTACATATTCTTAATAACCTAGTCTTCATTTTTGACGTATATTGCAGCGTAGGGTGTGCAGGACTCGTTCGGGGTGCAAGGAAGAGCTTTGCTGCCCAGATCGTTGCACTTTTGCCAATAATTTTGCCTTTTGCAGTAGCCAACAAAGTGATTTGGCTGGTGACCGACAACTCCAACAAGCCTATAAAAAAAGCAAGCACAAAATTATTCAGTGTATAGCTTATATACATGCCTGTACATGCACGACACACGCACGATTTTGAAAAATTTGCAACTTTTTTTTTTACTTTGTTCATTTTTTAGGGTACTCGGATTTTAATTTCGATAATGTACCATACTTTCTACATTCTTTCCAGTGAAATTTCACTCGAAGCAAGAATGAGAATCCTGCAAACTTGAATGAATTATAACTCCAATTCGAGTGAATTTTAGCTTTCACTCGAGTGAATTTCAGCTCTTACTCAAGTGAATTAAATGTAAAAATGAAAAATATTATTCACATAGGGTACAAAAACACTACTGATTTTCGTACTAACGGTAATATTGATGGGTATAAATTATTTTACATGGTGAAATTAGACATGAATATGACATCGAATTTTCAAATTCAAGGTTGAATTGACAATCATAACGTTCCTTGCATCCCGAATATAAAAATATCGAAAAGTTATTGTCAACAAAAAAATAATTTTTTATTCGTCTAATGATTCATTTCTCAGGAACAGCGACGAATGTCGAAAAACCCACTATCACCACTTCGCACTTTATTAAACTTTATCACTGCTTCTCGTGTTTATTCTTGATGAACAACTCTTGACACTTTTTTGTTTGATGAGGGAAGACGTTCGCTCGAAGTTGAGTGAATGGAATGCAGTTTGCTCAAATTTGAAGAAATCTTCGAGCGAAGCACAAATTCACTCAAACGTTTCGAGTGAAAGCAGTCACTTGATTCGAGTGAAGTTCACTTGACCTAGAGCAAACTCCTCAGTCACTCGGAAAGTCGAGTGATATTTTCACTCGAAGGAATTAAGAGAGTACATATGTAAGAGGTGTATTAGTTCAAATACCCTGGTAGTAGCTTTGCCACGTAGCTGTGAGTCATACACGGGGCATTTTTTTTCCGTTCGAAATTCACTGAAAGAGACCCTCCGACGATTCCATTATATTTAAGTTACCTACTAATTGATTTATGTATATAATTATGTATATATTTCCATGTACTTTTAAAACAACACCATTAAAGGCAACTTAGTTATTTTTAAAGTTTTAACTTTATTTTTCATATTTTCACTGAAAACCATCAAGCAATAACTAAAGAAAATATAATGGAATTGTAAAAGTGTCTTTTTTAGTGGATTTCGAGCTAAAAAAAAGTGCGCTGTATTTGTTACGTACTCGTCTAGTACACGACCCACAAGTACGGGACGAAGCTACTACCAGGGTAGTTGAATTTTACATTGATAACACAATACAAAAAATATTTGTTTTGTTTTCGATATCTTTTCAGTCATTCAGTGATTTCCGCATCATGGAAAAACTATCTAAGGTTCATTTTTTTTTTTTTTTTTTTTTTTTGTTCTAAGAATTTGATGATCAAATTTGTGTAGGAAAAATACCAAGTTGGTAATCGAAAAGAGCTAATATTTAGCTGCTTATGTAATGTTTGAAATTGAGAAATTGAAAATTCATCAATATTGAACAGTTCGATCTTACAAACATAAACTACCCATTTTCAAAGTTTTTTTTTCAGCGATAACAGAAATTTTGTGCGAATTATTTTTCACAGTAGCATCAAATTAAGTACCTCCAAATTAACCCTCAATAGTCATACTGGGTGAACTACAGCCAGCGCGATTTTAAAAAAAATGGATTTTTCAAAGAACAGTTATGAACTATTAACGAATTATAATGCTTTACATTTCATTCATCGCTTTAAAACTAATACCATTATATTCTTGATAAATTTCTTCATGTGTGAAAAAAAATTTTTTGAAAGTTGACCAATTATAACCCAAGATATTTAACAGCAAAAGTTGAATAGGTGAAATTCACCCAGCGTAACTACCATGTCCCACAGCGAAGGTGTGACTATTGAGGGTTAAAAAATTTGTTAAGCTACTTTTGTTTCGTTGAAAAATTTAATTAACATCAATTTGTTAGTTAGTGAACTAGAAAAAGAGTCTCCAATTTTTTTATTTGTAATACTTCTTAATTCATTAAAAATATTTGTGAACTCCGAAATAAAATCTATTATGAATTAAAAGTTCTGGAAAAATAATTTCGGGTGTATAAGAAATAGAAATAAACTACTAATGCTATATCTAAGGTCGGGCTTTTGAAATTTTATCATTATTCAACCCACCATATTTTTAAAATAACAAACGGTTGTTTCATAAATTTAACAACTTCGTTTTTAAATTTAAAAAAATTAATAATTCCATGAGAATATAATATTTAACAGAGCAGAAAATTCAAATAGCTATTAACATTTTGGAATGATTTTTGGGTTTTAAGGAATTCTCTGATGTTCTGAACAATATTGTAGAAATTGTAGAAATAATTAGTTTCTTTCCTTCTTTGAGTATCGGAATCCAAAATACATTTTTCGGATGTATTTCAAAATTACATCACTAGTTTTAATTTAGAATCTAAGAAACAATTATGATTTTATGTTGTATAATATGTAAGTAACAGTACAAAATGAAAGTAGATCAGGATTCGAAATTCCCGTCTACGCTTCTACCCGAAATACACATTCACCCAACGCTAGAGTGTTGCCCTAAATTGCCATGTTTTTAATATAAAAATTTCAGGCCCCAGAAAATTTCATCACTTATGATGCGTGAACAATGTACAAGGCATAAAGGGTGCCTTACGCGGATCACGTTCGATATCCGCGTATTTTTTTAACGTACGTTATCATAGCTTTATCGCAAAAATCATACTTGATTACAACATCACTGCTGTAAATTTCCAATTGGTTTTCCAATTAATTTTTCAATTGGAAAACCGACTGGAAAAATGGTTGTTTTTCCTATTGGTTTTCCAATTAATTTTTCAATTGGAAAACCGACTGGAAAAATGGTCGTTTTTCCTATTGGTTTTCCAATTGGTTTGACTAATTAGAAAACCAATTAGATTTCCAATTGGTTTGTCTAATTGGAAAACCAGTTAGATTTCCAATTGGTTTTCCAGTTGGATTCTTCTATTTGAAAATTTTGTTCAAAAATTTTTCCAAATAGAAACCTATTTCGATTTCCAAATGTAAGCCCAATTATGTGTGTGAACAAAGTTTTTGGAAAAAATTTTCAAATGGAAGAATCCATCTGGAAAACCAATTGGAAATCTAATTTGTTTTCTGATTAGTCTAACCAATCGGAAAACTAATAGGAAAAACGGCCATTTTTCCAGTTGGTTTTCCAGTTAGAAAACCATTTGGAAATTTTCAGCAGGGATATGATATCAGAGATAAATGTAAGCTCTCATAGGGCTAGAACTCCATTATAGTAAAAAGTGCGAAAAAAAAAACAATAGATTTCGGACCAATGAAATGTTTGTTATGATTTAAAAGAAATTTTGATTTTTTTACAATAACAATGATGTAATCAACGTTTTGAGGATAAAAATAAAAACTTACAACTCCGAAATCCTTTTTTATATCATACAATTGATCCAGCAGTGTAGCTATAGTTACTGAAAAAAAAAAAAAACGAAAAATTGTTTTAGAAGCTACTAAGTAAACAAACACCTATCAACAAATACAAAAATTTGTACGAACAAAAAAAAAATCGAACATACAAATAAAATACGTGTTATTTTTTAATAATCTAACAAACTAACACGTCAGTAACTTTTGATCGAGATATTAAAAATCTTTTTAAAAATTTTAATATTCCAGCAGTGCAAAAAAGGGCATTATTGTAATATTTTTCTTCATTAAAATAATTTCTCCTTATTCATTCACAACTTATTCATACTATTTTCGGTTCTACCAAACAAAAATTTTAAATGGATTTGAGACATTGTTTTTAACTTTGCTTGCGCTAAAAATGCGAAAAATTATCCCATCGATGAAAAATTCGATCTGAATTGTAAAAACAACATTTATATGCCCTGGCAATCAAACTTCAACCTTCGAAGGTTGTAGTTGGGTTAAAATTGGGTTGTGGATTTTGAAATTAATAAAATAAGTCTTTCTGTTCGACATTTTTGCAAGGAATGATAGTAAATCATCATTTTTCATTATTTATTGGCAAATCTAATCGTTTAGACGATAAATTTTGGCTTGAAATTTTCATTTTTTTCAGGCATAATGGAAGCATGAAAAATATATATATATATGCCTGGAAAAAAATTACAATCTAAGGCCGAAATTTATTGTTCTGGCGATTAAATTTGCTAATAAATAATGAAAAATAATGATTCAATACCATTTCTTGCAAAAATATCGAACATGTAAAGACTTATTCTATTCATTTTTAAATTTAAAACCCAACTTCAACCCAACTACAACCTTCGAGGGTTGAATTTCGGTTGAAGTTTGTTTTTTACATGTAAAAGTGCAATGAAACATATAAAAACTTACGCCGTGTAGACTTATCCTGGTTAAAGTAATCGACCCAGTGATAAAGCTATTTTTTCCCTGAAAAAAGGGCAATTTTTAGGATTTACAAGGTCACCTAACACATGTGCACATAACCAAAAATTTTCGTTAATAAAAAAAAATTTTTTTTAACTTACCAATTAAGGTAGCGTATTGTTCAATGATCAAACGAAATTATTCGTCAGTAACTTTCAATGAAAATGGTAAAATTATCGAAGATAACTTAAAAAATTGAAGTTCATAATTTTTTCAAAACAGTTGAAGATAGGGTTCACAGATTTTAACTGGAAACCCGAGCTAATAACCCTCTCGGGTATATTCGAATATTCGGAGTTTCGGCCAATAATAGTAGAGATCAGGCTGCGCAGAATGTAAACCCGGACTTTTTCGAAAAAACAATAATATACGATTTTAAGGTGCCTGATTTTCTGATGACGACCCCCATTCCTAATTTTTTCGCTTGTTTTGACATTCAAAATGTTAGTTACATCCCTAACTACGAAAAACAATAAAAAACTTAATGGGTTTGTAGGTCCGGGTTTACATTCTGTGCAGCCTGTGCCGATCTAATGAGACAGTAGCGTAACCATAGATGTCGATGCCCTGTACAATTTTTTTGATTTTTTTTAGAGGGACATTAGATGAATTTTTTTTTTTTTTTTTTATTTCAGAATTATCCAAGAAATAATACAGGAAAATTTGAATCTTGTCTTGTCGAGTTCAGAATCGTAATCAGGAAATTTCGATTCCTTATGTAAGGAAACGGAAATTCCTTCTAAGGAAATTTCGAAACTTATAAGGATCTCATTCCTTATAAGTTTACCTTATAAGGATTTTGATTCGTTGTCAAATCTTTATGAAAAATCTTAAATTTCAATGAAAAGGTGCTGATTCTTATATGGATCACAGTTCTATAGTTGGTGAATTCTGACAAAGAAGAACGATTTATAATAATTTTTTTCATTTTTGGAGAAAATAATCCTACTCAGTATAAATTCTTATAAAATGTTTTTCATATAAAGCTGTTATATTTATGGTAATTTTATTAGAATTGATAAGTTAGTCCTTATAAGCAAAACTTTTCTGATAAAAAATTTCGTATCGGAAGAAACGTGTGATTTTTCATGAGAAATAGAATCCCTAAATACATAAAATTATAATTTATGCGGCAGTTGAACTTGAAAGTATGAGTTCAAGTCACATAATATGTGGAAGAAGGAGAAGGGATATCAAAAGTTGGTAAAAAAAGTCTTACATTATATGTGCACACGCCCTTACATAATATTAGCTTGTCAATAATAACTGCAGTTATCATTAGAAACATGTTCAAAATTTTTGTTTTATTGTTGTTATTGCTAAGTATGTTTATGATACAAACTTTTTATATTTCAAGTTCTTTTGTGCCAAGCCAAATAAACTATACCCACGTGATCAGAGAAAGCCAAGATGATTTTTACGTCGTATATTTAAGGAATACTAATGTTAATTTGAATTATAGACTAACGTATTGTAGTTGCAACTAAAATATGAAGTATATTTTATTGGAAGCTTTTTTTTATAGTACAAAATAAGAATGTCAGATTTTTTAAACAGTTTTTCTTTGAATTTTTTCCTTGCCTGAAAGCTGTTAATAGGTCAAATTACTATGAGATGCAATTAGATAAATAATTCGGCCTTATATGAACGGCTGAGAATAAAACTCGGATAGTTACATTCACTTCAACATACAACTATCCTAGTTTTAAATTCAGCAGTTGCTATAAAAAAAAATTTTTTCTTCCAAATCCTTGTGTAAATTTCACGTGAACACGTAATTTTTTTCTGTCAAAATCTTTCTTTTTCCATATCATAATTACATAATTTCTCGAATTGTGCAACACTGCTTAGTGTTTCCAAAATATTTTAATTCTGAAAAATTAAGCGAGTATTAAAAAGTCATATATTACACTTTGAACGAATAAATTTGAAGTGGAAAGAAGAATTTAAAAGTATACACCAAATTTCATGATTATGAAAGATATTTTAGTTCAGTTTCAATAATGTTATGATTTATTGAAATTATACTGGAGTTGAGAACTGCCATCTAACAAATGGCAAGAATCAGTCCTTTCTTTTGGCGGCTGACAATGTCTCAACAGCAGAAGGACGGTGACGGGTTATTTGAAATTCGTTGCTTCTTACACGAGCGTTTCAGTCTTAACCGAGTACGGTTAAGAGTTATCGAGAAAAATTAATTATCGACAATTTATTTTTTCCAACTAGAAAATTCAATTGTTCTGAACCCTCGAAACCTCCCCCGAATCTTTTTTATGTAATTTTAGAAGCACCCTTATTGAAAACACAACCCAAAATGCTTGATTATAGATTTTTGCTGTTCTTAACCAATCATAACTCAATCTTAACCAATGATAACTCAATTCGGTTAAGATTAGATCGGTCGGATACAAATCACATATACTTTATTGTTTCTTACATTTATTAGCAATCGTTTTGTAAATAGAAATTGCTTGACATCTGTTAGCTCTGGACTACATAAAAAAAGTATGCATGAAATGTATGCAGAAGGTATGCAAAATGATTAAATGAAATATTTATACACGTATATATATCAAATGCAAATTAGTACAAAAAGAATGTATAATTGGGTGATGAGGATTCGAACATTCCTATAAGCAAAATTCCTTCAGATTTTCTTCATATAGCTGGCATTTCTCGACAAATATTTCCGGAAAAATCATAGCTTATGGGCACTGAACTCGAGTATAGTTCTGGCAGAAATGGATGCTGGGAAAAGAGTACCACAATCTAACAGAAATACTTGGCTTACGTGTTGAGTAAAACCTAAGGGAAATCTTATGGAAATCATCGCAGCAAAATCAATTTAAAAAATAATAATTAATAAATGTCTTTTTATGATGATTATTAATAATACCTCGTCTGAACGAACATTAAAAAAAAGAATTTATTATTGAAAATTTTTTATGGCACATAATCTGCAAAAAAACTCACAAACTGGTCTTCCATTTCTTAGCTCAGAAGCAAATTATGCCCTTGACGGGTCCGACCTGAAAAAAAATGAATATTTCACAAAGCAAACAGAGTACATTTGACAAAAAGATGGTAATTATCAAAATATGCGAGAACTCATCTGATTGAGAGATGATCCTTGTTTTGGTGGCTCATCGATCGTTTGAAAGATGATTTATGCATTTTGACACTAAATTACATTTAATTACATGACTGTAAAATTTTCAAAACAATACATAATATGTTACTATAGTTATTGTTTTTGTTTACTATCGACATCATCAGACGTCATTGACAGGGTTGACCAGGGTTAACAAGCAGTTGACAAGGTTGACAAACGACAAAACTCGTACGCGCATGCGCACGATTCCAATATGGTGGACGTTGCAAAGTTCGAATCCGTGGATTTTTTAAATTGTTAATTACTAATTAACGATTGACCTCGTAACGTTGAAATAAGACCTCGTAACGTTGAAATAAGACCTCGTTTCACTTGCTAATGACCGCGTAACGATTAAAATTTATTTCATCCATTTTCGTTAATTTTTCCGGCTATCATCACATAGGTTAACAAGACACGCAAGAACACACAAGAACATAACCATAAACTGGAAACCATTTAAAACCATTTTGCACTTTTTTTTTGGCCAAATGCGTTTTCTCGGCCGATCAAACCCGCCTTACAAATTAGGTACATATTCCCACGAGTTAATTACAAACAAAATGGAGGATGAGAAAATAATAGAGCTCCAAAACCTACCAAGTGAAATACTATCGGGAATATTCCAATATTTGAACGCATTGGAAAAACTGTAGGTCGACAAAGGTAAGTTTTTTATGCACATCGTTGTAAATTTAAACAAATGAAACTTGTAAATTAATCGTTAACGATATTGTTGGAAACATTGACATTTATTTACAAAATTTTTTATTAATCGGGCTTTTTGACTTGAATTACTACCCAGTTGGCACACAATATTCGAAAGGTTTCAGAAACATTTCAAAAATTTACGAAAAAGTATTCTGACGCTTTCGGATAACAATATTGTATATTGACCGATAAGAAAACGAAGTTAAAAAAAAACGCATTACAAACGTCAGAAATATTGCCAAAAAGTCGCACTTTCTAAAATGACTTCAAACGACTTCCATATGACCTAGGGTGACCAGATCTGCACAACGAACATCAGAAGACAGTTCGAATGACTTTTTTTTTAGGTCAAAAAATAATTTTGCAAAAACAACTCTACCAATTTAAAAAAGAGACGTCACGTCACAAGAGTTTAACACTGCCAATCAGAAATCATTGCATATATAATATGCCGGCACACTTATCAGCGACCTAAATCAGGCAACAAACGAATTATAGAGAAATCAAATCAGTTAAAAGTTAGTTATTAAAAAAATCAGGATTAATTAGGACATTGAGAAGAAATCAGTCAGGACACTTATTAGACTGTAAAATCAGGACGTCTGGTCACCCTAATTTTACACAATTGCTCAAAATTGCTAAATTCTGAAGTTACATGCACTTACACAGATTCTACGCACATCAGATATGCTTGGGAGTTTCCGGATCATTGAATGTGGATCCAGCATTGAATGTGCGATGATGTATACAACAGTGCTATCTAGGCTTGAATACCAAGATATCTCAAAATATTTTTGTGGTTTTGCCACGGCGCTATAGAGCCCCCCCCCCCCACCCCCCCTCCCAAAAAATACAACACACACCCAACCTGGAAAAACGATAGAATTGTTATTTTATTTTTGCAATAAATTCATAATTGTATTTTTCAGCTTTCAAAGGTTATGAACACATCCAAAGCTACTTATGGAGCATAAAGAAACTTGAAATAAAAGTATCAAGGATGAACCACGCTACCCCTTGTAGATTATCTTTTTGTGATCTTGTACACATCCTCAAAAAGAGTGGAAAAGAGTTGAGAACTTTACTCCTGGATTTGAGTTCTTTTTGGCCTAAAAATTTCCATCTATGGGACTATTTAGTTATTCTCAACAATGAAGTTTACCTGATTGAATCTTGGGATCAAGAATGTTTTTTAATAAATGCAATTGACCATTGTAATCATCTGACATCGCTTAATCTACAATTCGATTTTCCAATGATTATGAGATTTCGAAAACTGATTGAGGTCAATGAAAAACTGGAAAATCTTGTGTTACATGTTAGGGACCTGAAACAACGTGAATTTCCGCAATTATCAAAGGCATTAGAAGGTTTTCCAGAGTTGAAGAAAAGTATAACAGCTGTTTGTCAAATAATGAAAGAAGACGAATTTTCAGTAAATCAAAAGATTCGTATCATTTCAAAGTGACTTGATATTTGCAAAGGTTGAATGTTGCCTGTATAAAAAATTTCAACTTTCAACCATATATATACTGTATGTAAGATTAAACGAAAAAGAGGAAAAATTAACTTAGCCTGTCCGACTCATTGTGTGACTGCTTCTTTCATAAAATTTGTCAGAACGAAAAATTGTACATCTTGTTTCAGAGTAGAAAAATAATGGTCAATTCTGTAATAAAGAATTATTTTCAATATATTACCATATTTATTTCAGTTGTTTAAAGATAAGTTTGGAAAATCTCAAATCTACAGAATGCAAATTGAACTAGATAAATTTTCGTATAACAAAAATTTTACTTTATAGGAATTGCCATCTGAAATATGTAATATTTCATCTGGGACATGTATTTCAGAGGAATTGTATATCAAAGCTGTGCTTGAATCAACTGACTTATTCATGAAAAAACTCATTTCGCATAATCTGACAAAGTTATATTTGCCACCAAATTACCCATACAAGAAGATTTGGACTGCAGAAAATATAGAAATGATTTCACAGTTGAAAAACTTGACGACCCTGGCCATTTGTGGTGATAGTAATTGCATAACCAGTAAGTCTATGACTGCTGTTTTAAAAGGATGCATGAAATTGGAACAAATTGCCGTGGAAGGTGAGACAAAGAAAAATGTATTTTTTACATATACAAAAATATTCAGAATACTCAGTTGAGATTTTTGAAATATTTTCCATTTACTTGCAGGTCCAGAATTTGTGACTGCTGAGTACATGAATGCAATAATGACATTATCGTCAATTTTGAAGACAGTTCAATTAGAGTGGATTAGAATTCATGCTTTAATATTGGATGGTTACAAATCCAAAGTGGAAACACTTATCATAAAATATTGTAAAACTTCTTCGGAGTTGGTATCAAGGAAAATTGCGGAATTTCCAAACTTGAAAAAATTTCACCTTTACAGCTGCAATATACCTGAATTTCAAGGTTTTCAAATGAGTGATGAAGATTTGTTTGCTATAAGCAAAAACTGTCGAAAATTAGAAGAAGTTATATTGAAAGGTAAGAAATATTTGCTTACTTTCATTAATCTTTGATCACTGAAATTTTAAGTAAATTTCAAAAGCAGTGTTGTTCAAGTCACCTCGATGTTGACTACGTCAATTAAGGTGGTACATAAAATGGGTTTGGTCGAATTCTAACCATTGAATAAAAAATAAAAATTAAAAATTACAAAAAACCCCGATTTTCTTAAATTGATTTTCACACATTTTGGCAGAATAAAGTCATTGCCTGTCACTGGACAAGTAAGTATTCCAATTTATGTATTACTCGTTTTATTCGCTAGATAAAGTTTTATTTCTAGTCTGACGACTTGAAAAATAATACGTTTATTTGCCTTTTAGAAACTATTACTCGAAATGCCGTTGAATATCGATCCTTAAAATATTAGAATATAACAAATAATAAAAAATGCAGCAACAAATCTGCAATCAATGTGGTGATTTTTAAATATCGTTACTAGTTTAAAAATTATAATGTATTTTGTTTCACAACAAATCTAACTAACCTACATAAAAAAAATTGTATAATTTTTTTTTTTACTCGAGTGTCAAATTGTATAACAATTAAATGCAAGTATTTATTTATTTTGGTGAATTTTGCTAGTTTGTTGTGAATCATTGTGATAATTTGTTATGAAGATTTGTAAATGATCTAAAGTGTAATTATAAGGTTCTATCATATAAGACTCAGAAATTAACTTAATTGACCTAAAATGTAAAACATTGGCTAAACTTGGGGGAAACACTAGTACTTATCCATAAAAATCGCTGTTTCAGCTACTACCTATATTTGCTTGTTGCAGCCTACGTAGTATACATTGATATTAGACTGTGATATTTTTTTTCACAGCTTTCTGCAACGGTAACGAACAAGTTGATGTGTCAAACATATTTTTAAGCCATCTTTTTTGCTCAAAAAAAATTATTGATTGTGATGAAGACAAAATGCCATGTTATCTAAATTGGAAAAAGTAGGGCTCTAGAGGCACGGGTTAACATTTGATAAAAAATATGGGAAAATTCAGGGTTTTTTTTTCAATTATTCGGAATCACTTTAGAGGGCCGTGCGGTTAAAATTCGATCAAACCCATTTTAAGGACCACCCTATGTCCAGAATTTTTGCCAATACAGTTTATTATTTTCATGACAAACTCTACTGCAAAGCGTCAAATATTCTACTTATTTATTTAATATCAAGTTTCAACTACCTTCAGTACTTTTACTGAAAATATTGAATCTTAGATTGTCATTTAGAATGTAGACAAATAAGCTTTGACACGTAAGAATTCAAAAGTTAATGAACAATTACATGTGCTTGAAATTATTTTATTGTAAAAAAAGTCCATCCAACTGACGTCTTACAAAATCACAAATTTACTTGTGATTAATTATTTGAAAATGTTTGAACTCTCAAAATCGCTCATGCAAAAAGGTTTTTCATCATCTGAAATAACTGTTTTATTGTAGTTTCATATGGGGCATATAATGATGGAATAGCTACGTTGGCAGGCTGGCCTAATTTGCGATCATGTAACTTCGCTGAGTGTTTTGCCATGGAAAATGACCTTGCGAGACACCTACCTATTTAGAATATTAAGTCTGTTTCTCTGGCGAACTGCTGTAATGTGTCTGAATTTTCATTGAGGCAAAATTTGTCTCACATGTCCTACCTGGAAAGATTGGTCTTCGATTATATACCATCATGGACTAATGAATTGACAAGAGACCTTCATACATTCTGCCCAAGATTGCGATATTTATCTGTGATAGGTAAAAAACATTTTTTTCGTAATTCGTAATCAGATTATGGTTAATTAAGAACAATGCAAGTATACAAAAATTTTGTGTATTTCAGGTTGCCGAAGCCTTAACGAGTCTGGCACCATTGCTGTTCTTGAAAATTGCCACAATCTCGTGTATTTAAATTGCTTTATGCAGATTCTAGGGGATGTGACTCAAATGTGATCCTATATAACGTTGTGAGACCGAACTTGAAATATGTTGAAATATCAAATATAGTCTCATCCTCAAAATCGGCGAAAAATTGCATAACATCAGAAATGAGAAAGTCATTGTTCAGATTTGTTTTTGACCACGAGAGGCTGATTGGTTATGTATTTTAATTAATATTATTATGAGTAGCTGATTGCGGGAAATGTGATGAAAAAGAAACTGATTGTTCAATTACAAGAATTGCAGGAGTTGTGATGAAAAATGAATGGACTATTTCATTTCAAGAACTTGTAATTATTTTTCTGATGTGAACTCAATTTCTTGTAAACTACACTATGACTTAAATGTCATCAGCTGATAGCATAAAAAAACTATTTCATTGATAGAAAAATTCATTTCTAAGAGTTTTGTGTGGGTATTGATTGACTTTCTGTATAATGAGTTATATTATAATTTCTCTTCTCTATATAGTAAAAAAACTTGATCGCCCTCCCAGCCATACCGGTCTATCTATGGTGATACATAAGAACAAGCTTCACTTCATAGCGGATCATTAGAAGTTTCACTTCATAGTGGGCCATAAGAAGTTTCACTTTACAAAGGTCTATAAGAAGTTTCACTTTATAGTAGGCCATAAAAAGTTTTAATTTTTACTGGACCATAACTATTTGAACCAGAATAAGTTATCATGTTCGACAATTGAGTGAAACTTCCAATGGCCCAATCATAAGGTAAAACTTCTAATCACCATATATTATGTATATAGAGTGAAACTTCATATCTCACTATAGATATAGAGTAAAACTTGTAATGTTTCACAATAGATTTAGATACTATGTGAAACTTCTGATGGTCTATACTTCGCATGTCTCACCATAGATTTAGATCGTGTGTGAAACTTCCAGTGGCCCATCTTTACTTCTCATCTCTCACCATAGATATAAAGTGATCAATTTTTTATGACCCACCACGGATATAAAGCAATATAAAGTTACACTTTTTATGTCCCATCATATATTTAGATCCTATGTGTAACTTCTCATGGCCCGCTACAGCCCACTATAAATTGAAACTTATGCCTCCCCATAGATGTAGATCCCTTACAAAACTTCTAATGCCCCACTATAAAGTGAAACTTTGTATGTCTCACCATGGATATAAAGTGAAACTTTTCATGTCTCATCATACTAAGTTTAACGAAAGAAGTAGTAAAGTAATACTGCCGAGATGAAAGAATGATGATAAGTAGGGTAAAAAAAAATTAAAGTTTTATACTTCATTCATTGCAAACATAGGTTGTGTCGTATTGTTTTGATGAAGCCCTGCCAGCAAGTCCTAAAAATTGTAAGAGTGTATTAACATGAAAATTCGTTGAAAAAACACTACAAGAGACCATGACATAATTTTGAAAGTTATACATTAATAATAAAATTAGGTTCATAAAATTATCATACACTTTGAGGATGGTATCGTTTGTAACCAAATTTATTGAACATCGTACGTATTGTGCACATTTTTACGAACTTGTACGCAGGGTAATTCAAAATTTATTTCACAGTATAATTATGTAAATATGTGAGTTTTTATTTCCTAATTTGTTGAATTTAAAAGTTATGAATATCGTAAAAATGAGCACAATAAATACGGTGCCCAAAAAATTTGTGCCCAATCAATACCATCCCATGGAATCATGTTTTATCATAATATGTTTATGAAAAATCAATAAATATATCATACTGTAACATAATTTTATTGTGAACAAAAACATACATTTTTCAAGGACCTATCGTTTGCATGGCATTCGATTCCATGGGGGAATATTTGCTGGTTGCCGGTGACAAGTACGTGCAAGTTTTCCGAAACGTTCCGGGTCTGCGAGCAAGCATCGAATCATTCAAAGAAAAGATCCAGCAAAAACAATCTTCCGCGTCCAAAGAACGCTTGGAAAAAATCATCGCCGACAGCAAGTGTCCTTGAGAGCATGAACGAGTAGTGCCCTAAATAGTCCATCTTCCCCTTAATTTTTGCATTTTCATAAAACGTTATCCAAGTTTGGAGTTCCCAATTTTTGTAAAATAATTTGTTACATTGTTATTTGCTTAGAATGAATTTATATATTGAGGTTTCTTTTGAAATTTTGAAACATTTACTTTGATGTTTCTTCTATACAGTATACTTAGAAAAGGTACTAACTTTTAAAATCAAAATGTACATTTCATCAGAACTGAGTTATTCTACAAATTTTATATCTATTATGTATTTTTAAAAATAACCATTTAAAGATCTGGATTCTATACTTTCGAAAAATAGAGTGCACAGGAATAGTAAACATTTACATACTCTTGTTTTCACTAGACTTTATTTCAAGAATAATTGAGCAGACATTTGCTCCAAAAATTCGACACTAACACTTATAAAAAAAAAAATTAGAATTATTGTTTTTCAACCACTCATCCGACATATCACAATTCTTATATACAACAGTATTTTTCTTAACTAGAGGTAAACATTTGCCAAATTGTACGGATGACCAGACCGTTTTCGCTTCATTTTAAAAACAAGCAATCTTTTTGATGCAACGAATGCGTGAGTTGCACGAGATTCGTTCCTCAAGACTTCGTAATTGGCTCGTAGCAAGACGCGTTTTAGATTATTTGGGGGCACTGGTCGACCACCAGCAAACGCGAAACTGCAAAAAAATTAAATATTTTAAATATATTTTACTTCTATTGTGAATTTTCATTTTGTTACTGCTCACAGTCGACAACGACTTTCCATCATCTCTGTGATTCAAAGTAAAAACGAAAAGATCACCAGAAAAAACGTATGGAAGTCACATTTCTTTAGAATGAAATAAATTTTCCGTAAAATTATGTATCATTTCTACCCACCGAAACCCTAAATTTAAATTTTCGTGGTGCGTATCGAATTTTCGACTTGTGAAAAGATCCCAAGTGAAACGTTGGTTATTAAATGTAATTGAGTAACTGTACACAAAAATTACGATGTCGTTCAACCAAGTGATCATCGACTTTGGAATAATATGAACCGTTTGATTTATGATGAAATAGTTCTCACTTAATTTCTCGCATTGGTTTTTGTGTTGTGGAGTCTGGAAACGCGGTATGCCGATCCATCAAAGTGTTGTTCGACGAAGGTACGATGTTGATGTACGTGACTTTGCTTTTTATAATTATTGGAAGACTCGAAGGTTCATGTTTCTCATTTTCCGAGGAGTTCTCGTTCTCTCCGCCCATCAAATATGGAATTATTGAATCACCGAAATGCTCCGTGATGATGGAAAGATTCAAGGGTATGTTGCTCGATTTTGCAAAGGCACAAATTGAAATCTGCCAAGTTGAAATACAAAGTTTTAACTACACAAAAAACAATAATTCAAATTTATTTTTATATTCAGAATTATTTTGAATCATGAAAAACATAGATTATTTGCTATTGTAGTTGTATAATTAAGTACTTCAATTTGTAAATTGTAAAATTTTACACTTACATTCTATAAAGAAAAGTAATTTTTTATTCTTTTTGTAGCAGGATGAATTATTATTCCCAAAACATGAGTACAATTATTTTAACAACACTGAATCCTAAGAAATTGAAAATTCTCACCGTTAATCGTTGCCAGAGGATAGACCCCGGTTGGGCGTAATTAAGTAACGTGTAAAACGAAAATGGCTCGTCAGGCGAGCATTGCAAACATGAAATTGGTTGGATTGCTAATAAAATTTCCATTGCCATTATTTTTCGCTTGTAAAATTCCGTATTTTCTTTGGCCTCTTTTCGGATGAAGCTTTGGAGTGTTGGAACATGTCTGAGAATTGTTTGAATGTGTCGGGTTTAATGATTTTACATTTTTACAGAATATAGTTCTTCATGAACTCGTGCAAAGAATAATGGATAGTTTATCAATATGTATATAAAATGTAGAATATATTTTACAATCTCTATAAAAATATTGGTATAAGAACGAGATATCGTCAATTTTTTTTTTATTGAAAATTGAATTTTGTTGAAAAACTATTCATTACCTGATTGTAATTATCAAAAATCCATCGTTTTATCGATAACTGTTTTTTATTACATTTATTAAAATGTGCTGCATTTTCGAAAAGCTATAATTGATTCCAATAAAGGTTATTTCATATTTTATCACCTTTAAAATTGATTGCCAAATGTGTAAATAGGTAAAAGATTGAAAAACTTTGATTTTATAATTGAAAAATTGAAATTTTCTAAAAATGTGTGTTTGAATAAGGAAATTGCGACTTTGATTTGATACGCTGATAGCAATAGCGATCTAACGCCTATTTAAAATACATTGGCGTTAGCTCTCTTTTGCTATCAGCTTATCATTTGAATTTAAAAAATACACTTCACCTTCATAAACTAAATAAAAATCATTTAAAACTTTAGATCTCAATAATTTTTCTTAACGATTTTATGTCATAAAATATAAAGCAAAATAACATTTAAAGAAAAAGGTAAATATGCAATCAAAAAATAGTTATGCTTATAGATTGATTAATAAAAAATATTAATATATCACATAAAAAAAGTTAATTGACCGGATTCCTATAAACTTGTATTGATAAAGAAAATTCTTTATATCATTATTATTCAGTGTTTCAAATTCGTTAATTCTTATTGAAAAATATTTTTTTCAATTAACTGCAAAGTAAGAGATTTGAAAAAATTTATAACTGAACGAATTAAAAAAAGTTATTTTAGTAAAATTTGTCTTTATATAAATGACGCAAAAAATTTTTGATGAAAAAAGAATAGAAATTCAACATTTTGGATGAGAAATTTTCAAAATTTTAAAATTTCTTTTCAATTAGAGTAAACTGTAAATTAGCATCAATAAACAAAATCTACTGCAATCCTAGATAGTCACAGTGGGAAAAAATAAAATTTTTATTATCATCAAAATTTTAGATTGAAACTTTACTGCGAAATGTGGAAATCATTCGAAAATAGCTGATTTTTTCTTGAATGGTTGAAAAATCAAACAATAAACATCTATTAATCAAAATATTTAATTTCGACATTAAATTTAATATGATGATACACGTTGCAATGATTTATTGATTAAAAATTATTATTTTCAATATTAAAATCCATAACTACATTTTTTTATTCTTCTATTTCTGTCCTTACTTGTTTATTTCTTTTAATAATGATCAATGTGAATTCAGGCACAAATTTCATTGAAATATATTCAACATAAAAATATATACTAGTTTGCGAATCACCTTTTGACAATGCAATAAAAAGAAAAAAACCAAGCAAATTAAAATGGAAACGGTTTTAATTTTTTTGTAAAATCAGTTCTTACCTATCTGCTACAGAAGGCCAACGAAGCATAAGTTTTAACGCACACTTTTTGATTTGGATTTCTAAATTAGGATGAACGTAACTTTGTCCTAATAATAATTTCAACAACAAATCTGTCAGCTTGTCCACCTGAAGTCAAAAATAAGAACTTCAATGTACATGCAACAAAAAAATTTGCGTTGTAAAAACTTCAATAACATCCAAAAAATTTTTTGTTAACACATGGAATTTTTGCCTAAACAACAACAACAATCTTATCAATATTATTAGTAAAATAAAAATGAAATTTTTGATGTGATAAAGAAACACATAAGGTGGATGTTTTGTAAGTTGAAAATAGGTTTTTCTAAAATGTAAAAATTTTTTCTTACCGAATTTAAACGGCATGGGTAAACTGCCCTACTATTGTTAGCAATGGCAATAATAAGTTGAAAACTTCTTGTTACGACGCGAGTATGTTGCACGTTATTGGAAATAATTGTCGAACGAGCAATTGATATTAATTTATCTACTACTCCTTCACCACTTAGATGAGCATTTGTAGCACAATCATTTATGAGAACCTGGAATGCCAAAATTAGAGAAAACCATCAATTTCAACACAAAATTTAGTAGTTTAGTACAATATTTTCACCAGTAAAAAAATTACATATTGTTTGTGATAAAATATCAACAATATAGACACCTGGAAAGTTTTCTGAGAGCCGTTAAAAAGAGTTTTCAAGGCACGCTTTGCATAATTATTACGGGCTTCAATCAATGTGGCATTGGCGATTTCCGTTCCTAAAAAAATGAATTAAATCAGGATCAATAAAAAATCGGTCAATAATTAATAACAATAATTCAATTTCAGAAATTATTTAACCAAAAAACCCAAGTATAAAAAAAAGGAAATAAGAGACTATTGAATATAAAAATTGGAAGTTCGTAATTTTGAATTTGTTTGAGACATGAGAGATATTTCAAAAAATAAAATGTTTCTAACTTTGAAGATACGGTGCCCTGGCTTGAGTCAAATTCAAAGGGTCATTGACTATTTGGCCCAAATCCACTATTCTTTCACAAGGCACGAAAAGATTGGCTTCTGTGAGATATTCGGGTGAGTTATTGGAAGGTCCCAGCACGGGGTCAATATCACAAAGGTTAGTTAAAACATCATTCACGTCAATTGATGTGAGTTTTCGCCTTTTACCATGCCGCAATTTGGTCACACATTTCTGAAAATTTATGACATACATTGAGCTGTGGAACATTGACGAGAAATCTAATAAAAAAATTAATAAAAATAATAATAGTAATACAGAAAAAAAAGTAATAATCAATGAAACAGTTTATACTTAATGCAACCAAAATTACTAGACGAAATCGTTTGGCTCTAAATTTATATCCATACTTGGATTTTTGAATTACAGAATAAAATTATTGAATTAAATAATTGAGTTCTCGGACTTGGTAAGATTTTTGTAATTTTTCATTTTCATTATTTTTGTTGAATTCAAAATAGTTGAGTATTTTTTTTAGAAGTTTTTAGCATCCTTGGTAAATAAAAAAAATGGAAGAATTTTGTAGATTTCGATAATTTTTCATAATGTTCACATTCTTTGACTATTTTTCAGAAAAATGTTTGGTTAACAGTATTGCCCAGTAAAATAGCTATTTTGAATTTCGCTAATTTCTCCATGCTATTTCAAATCATTTGAAACGTATAAATGTTGCGAAATCATTACTACTAAATAATTTTGAACATTTAAACATTATTATTGTTAAAAACAATTACTATTTATTGAAACCACGAATTAGAAATGAGATAAGATAATTTACTAACAATTTTTATAACAATGAAATGAATAAATATCATGTACCTATCATATTATTATTAACATAGTAGGTACATTACTTCAAAGAATCATACATTTATTAGGATGAAAACTAATTTATATAATATTTATATAAAATAATTGAAGAATATTAGTAAATGAAATTAAATAGGGATAAATAATGAATAATTTATAAAATTAATATTGATACAAAATTAATAAATCATGATCAATGGAAAATAATATTTTGAAAAATTGAAAATGAGTTTTTATATAAAATGGTTAAACACCAAATTATTATACTCATCAAATTATTGCTCAATATATAAGTTTTTTTGTTAGTAATATAACCAATGTACTATTCATACAACATAAATTGATTTAATTAATTTACTACTTATAAAATATATCACAATTCGATAATATATAAAAAAAAGTTTTTGAGAGTAAAATAATTCAATGAATTCTGTAAAATAAAGGCAAATGTAATAATTTGATGAATATTGAAATAATTAATGGATAAAAATAATGAATAACATAGTCATACAATGAGTTATATATTTTCATATATAGTTGAATGTTAAATGATCAAAATTTTTTTGTTACCAAATAATAATTCCAAATTTTATGGTATTTACAAACTTGAGAATAATAATTTGAGGTTTATCAGACTTTTTAAGTTTCATTTCCTAATATCCAAGATTTACTTTTTTACTTAGAAAATGCCAAAATGAAATTCTCAGTCAAAAAGTTTTTTAATTTTTATTGATGAAATTGTTTAAGTCATAAGCATTGTTGGGTATTGCAATTTTTATAAATTGATACTTTCAACTTTCTCTTTATTTTTCCCCAGATCAAAACAATTTTTCAAATTTTCATTTTTTTTTGATATTTTCAGAGGAACCTAAATAATTATTTAAACTACAATTATAATATCTAACATAAATTCAGCTAATTTCTCAAAATTACTATAAGACATTATACGAAGGGCGAAAAACTAGTTGCGTTAAAAAATTTTTCTCAAATCTTGCATCATTATTTATTAAAAAATTTTTGCCTCATTTTGAGTTCCATTAAAATGACTCTGGTAAAACGAAGTAGCTAGTTAATTATTTATAAAAATAAAGATACATGAATTGTTTCAAAAACTGACATGCAAAACTTCTCTGAGCCGATAAGTAGCGTCTTCTGCTAGCCTTTGGAGCAGCGAATTCTGTAGCTGTTGAAATCCTAATTCTTCCCCGATGGAGGAAATCCATTCTGTGCTCAAAATCGCATATTTTCGCGAATTTTTCTCACTTCCGTTCGGGATGTTATTCGCGCTCGGCGTAACATTGTTGCTGGAGCTCGTTTCTCCGTTGTTGCTCGCGAAATGATTCCCCACGAAATTCGACGTAGTTTGATTCGTTAATGTTTCCTTCATCTTTTTTTTATTCAACGCGATTTTTTATTACCTCTAATATGCACAAAAACTTGAATTCTTCTTTTTTCCCTTCATATAGTAGGCATACATGGAAAGTTTGGAGGTTATATCGCGAACTTACGAGCTGGGTTTAGGAATTCTCGTGAAAAAGGATTTTTAGGCGTTACAATTGACACCAAATAATACCTGTGAATTCATTTAATTATTTTCATCGTTTAAAAAAGAGGTACAAATATTTTTGTTGTTTTGTTGACATTTTTTGCGATTGTTTACTTGTAAGGAATGGTCATAATCAGTCATAATCAGTCATATCGTCATAATTAATGTTCACTAAAAATCGATTTTTAAAACATCGACGATAATCGATGTTTCAATCGGTGCGACCGATTATTAGTCGATGTTGCCGATTATTAATCGATATTGTCGATTATGAATCGATGTTGTCTCCAAGTGACTGCGGGAAATTTTTCGCTCATGATTCGTTATGGCGTGTTAAAATCCAGGCACATCCAAATGATGTATGTGCAAGATATGTATCCAGGTCGTCGTCGTTGTTTCAGACAACAAAAAAAAAATTTTTTTTGTATATTATATCTACACGACACAGGTTTTTTCATTTTGTTAAATTTTAAAATGTTAAGCCTTTTAAAATGTTAAGCCTAAAATTTATCAATTTTTAATTATATATAAGGTATGTACATTTTTCTTAGGGAATGTAACTGATTTTTGTTGGTCTTAAATATTATTTTTTGAACTTTTTAAGAGATGATTATCGTGGCAAATTTTTCGTCGACTATTGTAGGGAATATGTCTAAAAGAATCAATTACTATATTGAACATTATTCTGCAGGAAAATTCGGCATAAGTTTTCCTTTTGAAATCACCGAAAACGAATAATTGAACTATTGTTCAGTTATTCGTTATATAAACAATTATAATTGTCAATTACTGTAAATGAGTTAAAATTTAGTTATAGGTTTCGTATATGGTACTTTATAAATTTTATTTGTTTAAGTTTACTATCCAAATATACTTTATAATAAATTGCTGTAACAATATCGTCTTGATTTAGGTTACTGGCCGACAAAATATATATGAAGAATTTTTAATAACATTTCAACACGTTAAAGAATTATTTAAAATATTAACATGTCTGTTTTTTTCGGAAAATTTTGTCGTGAAAATCTTTGAACGAATTGTACCTGTTGAAGGTTCGATTATTTATTTATGGAATTTCAGAATCCCTATATTTTCGAATTCCTAATTGTAAGTATTGAAACTTACGTTTTCGTACTTTTTATCCTGCACTCTCTTACATATATGTAGAAACATCCACATATGGATGTTTGTACTTCAGGATTTCCAACATTTACAAAGCATTTTCATCTTTCATTTAATGAAATTAGAAATCTTGAATTTCGAGCTACTTCAAAAAGGTTGTATCGAAATATTCCTTTATAAGTAGAAAATAAAACTTGTCATAATAAGATTACTTTTTCTATTTTAACATTTATAAGTAGTTATTACAAAAAACTTGACTTTACATGCCATTTTTTTCCTCTTAATACGCTACCAAAGTATATAAATCGTATTTTTGTACAAAAACGTCAAACTTTTTTCACCAAAATACAACAAAAGATATTTAACATTTGCAGAAACGTCGTGTGGAATCTAACTAAAGGCGAAATAGAATAGGGTGCTCATTCTAAAATCTGTCAGCGATTATGTCGTCGGTAAGCTCCTTCACTTCCGAATCCTTGTCTCCAAACAAAGTTGTGCCCTTGCGAAAAATCGTTGGCAAATTGTTATAATTGATGCCGAACTCTTAAAAAAGGGTTTCATCTTTGTCGGATGAAAACGTTCCTTTCAACTGCTCTTGAGCCTGAAAAATCGTCGCATTGTAATATCCAAAGCCCATAAACTTCCCAAAATATATGTATATCTTAGGATAGTAAACCAATATGAAAAAAAGTTGACTGAAATACAATAAAATAATTAAATGGTATGCTGACTGTGCTACTATTGAACAAATAAATAAATATAATTATTGGTATCTTGACTGTCATGAAATATTTCTCCTTTTCTCATAATAAACGAATATTCATCGCTTTGTCCATAAGCGAAAAATTTTTACCGTCTATTCTGATGACTATCCACAAGTTTGGAAGGTAATAATCCTTGATTTCAAATTTTTTGATATTTTCAAAGACATTATAAAATTTCATGCCATTTCATTTCGAATGAGAGATCGGTTTTGGATTTTCGGTCTTGTAATATCTGGGAATTTTTTCCCAAATTTGATCACTCGAAATGTCGTCATTCAGGGAAATTATGTTCAGCCTTTTCTTTTTATTTTTTAGAAATGTTCGAATTACAGCGATGTCTGCAAACTAATACAAATATTTGGAGCTTAGAAAATTTCATTTTTAAAAAATAAAAGATTAAATTTAGCGAAAGTTAAGTGAAAATAAAATTAAATACTTCATTTCGACATAAAGAAAAATATTACCTCAGGTTTTCTTCACTTGGGATCAAAATACTATAGGTTCAGTCAGAAATGTGCGTACTTGAGTACATTGTGTACTCAGTACATGAAAAAGTTCAGAGTACATGTACTCGAGTACGATCCGAGTACCCAAGTACACGTACTCGAGTACTGAGATCTCTCCGAGTACACGAGTAAATGGACTCAAGTACTCAGAGAGGTCCGAGTACTCGAGTACTATTTGTACTCGAGTACGATCCGAGTACCCAAGTACATGTACTCAGAGAGGTCCGAGTACTCAAGTACATGGACTCAAGTACTCAGAGAGGGCCAAGTACTCGAGTACACGACTCGAGTACGATCCGAGTACTCGAGTACGAGTACTTGAGTACATGCACTTGGGAAGAGCCAAATATTCAGCCAAAACTTGATCACATGTACTCGCGCGTACTTATGTACTCGTGTAGTCGTGTATAAGGAGAGAGCTGAGTCCTCGAGTACAAATCAAGCAAGTCAGTTAGTATATTTAGTATTAACTATCCTTTAGGAACAATCTTGATAAATTCTACAAAAGATATGTGCTTTCTAAAGTTCTTTAGTTCGTTGAACAAAAGAAATTGAAAATTGTTTTGCAAAATTAATTTGTTAAAACAATTTGTTTTCTTTCACATGGTATATGTTCTTTACATAGTTTTGTGTCACTAAATAATATTAAAATTTGACATTATTTATGCTATATTCATTAGTTTAAATGAATTATCGTGAAATTATGTTTCTAAGAGATGAATGTGCTTTTCATAGTTTTTCAGTGCTCTAGGCACGAATTTGAACAAATTTTCGCAAAATTCAATTGTTCAAATGATTTGCTTAAAAACATAATTGAAAAATTCCACTTTTACAAGATATGTGTGCTTTTCATAGTTTTTTATGTCGCTTAGCAAGAATTCCATTTTGCTTTTGCAAAATTTATTTGTTTTCTTAATTCGTTTAAATTAATTATTGTAAAATAGTGTTCGTACGAGAAGCATGTACTTTTCATAGTTTTTCAGTAGGCTAGGCACGAATTTGACAAAATTTGTGGAAAATAAATCGTTTGAACAATTAGGTTATATAAATTAGCTGGAAATTTTTCCTTCTTTGAAACGTATGTGCTTTTCATAGTTTTCTGCGTCACTTACCAAGAATTCCACACCGCTGTCGCAACATTTGTTTGTTTGAACAATTCGATTTAAAAAATTATCGCGAAATAGTGTTCATACGAGATATATGTGATTCTAACATTTTTTGTGTCGTTGAACACTGAACTAATTGTATGAGAAAATTTTTCAAATTTTGTACTTAAGTCTAGCCTCGAGGGTTTGCACTAGCCGGTATAAGCCCGTGCGAGCTTATGTGAGCCCACGCTAGCCGTTGATAAGTCCATAGAGGCTGAGTAATTGTGGATGCTTGGTCTACATAGTCCACGACGGAAGTACTTGGGATTCGAAAATAAATTTAGATATATAGGGTGTATCACAAACTATGGAGGATAATTTGCCTGATATTCTTTCAGATTTTTCTAAGACTAAAAGTCCTTTGCCACATTTTACAAAGCTCCAAATTTAAAAGGATATTCGAGTTAGAAACTGAATCAATAAACGCGCTCCTCCGATGAGCGGGGATGAAAGCCGCGCACCAAAGTTTACCGAAATATTCTGCATATTTTTCTGAGTCAACAAGTTCTTTGCCACTTTCCATACAACTCTAAATCAGAAAAGATAATCAAGTTGCAAATTTTTACCAATCAGATTTATTGAATTCAAAACTCGAATATATTTTTTGATTTTAAGTTTTTTCGAAAGTGGCAAAGGACTTTTTGACTCAAAAAAATATGTCGAAGATTTTGGTAAAATTCGGTCTGCGGTTTTTATCCCCACTCGTTGGAGGAGCGCGTTTATTAGTTAAATTTTAAAAGTTTTGTAAAATGTGGCAAAGGACTTTTAGTCTTAGAAAACCCGGAATAAAGTCAGGTAAATTATACTCCGTAGTTTTTAATAAATCCTGCGGAAATTCAAGTAAAAATATATAAATTACATTTAGTTAAACCATAATAATATTTTGTCAAATAAAAATGATCAAAGTATTACATTTTGAAAATATAAGTTATTTGAATGTTATTATTCTATTAATTTTATTAAATCATTTATTTAGTCTATTCATTTAATACACAGTAGTTTCGAAAGAACAATAAAAATATGTATTCATGTTGTTAATCAGTTAATACCACGGCGTTACTCTGATTACCCTGATTCAAAGGTGTCGGTGCAATAACCGCCTTTGGCGCGTAAAAGCATCGCTCGTCTTTTATTTTCAAATAAAATTCAATTCGAAAACAAAAGACATTCACGATACTTCCGCGAGTCAGAGGCAATGTTGCATCAACACACTCATTATTGTGCGGTATTGCGCATTATTTTGTATTTATAATTTTGTTCAGAATTTTCTAAACCCCAAAATGCTGAAATACTATTAAAGTTCCAAAATTGTTTATAATCGTGCCATGTCTGATACTTTTTTACTCTTGAACAGTTTTTGGGTAATAGTGAAATTTCTAATCTTTAGAATTTTTTAGTAACTTAAATTTCCTATATGTTATGAAATGTGTAACTTCAACAAAATTTACGAAACTTTAAAAGTTTAAACATGATTCGTATTATCCTGATTTGCATTAATTCTTAAATAAATTATGTATCTGATCAAAAACAATAATATTAAAATTTTGTGTGTGTATGATGTAAGAAAGTAATATTTATTTCTTACCTAAAAAAATTTTGAGTGCCAAATTTTTATTATTATGTTGCGACAGCGATGTGGAACTCTTGGTAAGTAACGCAGAAAAGTATGAAAAGCACATGCTTCTCGTACGAACACTATTTTACAATAATTAATTTAAACGAATTAAGAAAACAAATAAATTTTGCAAAAGCAAAATGGAATTCTTGCTAAGCGACATAAAAAACTATGAAAAGCACACATATCTTGTAAAAGTGGAATTTTTCAATTATGTTTTTAAACAAATCATTTGAACAATTGAATTTTGCGAAAATTTGTTCAAATTCGTGCCTAGAGCACTGAAAAACAATGAAAAGCACATTCATCTCTTAGAAACATAATTTCACGATAATTCATTTAAACTAATGAATATAGCATAAATAATGTCAAATTTTAATATTATTTAGTGACACAAAACTATGTAAAGAACATATACCATGTGAAAGAAAACAAATTGTTTTAACAAATTGATTTTGCAAAACAATTTTCAATTTCTTTTGTTCAACGAACTAAAGAACTTTAGAAAGCACATATCTTTTGTAGAATTTATCAAGATTGTTCCTAAAGGATAGTTAATACTAAATATACTAACTGACTTGCTTGATTTGTGCTCGAAGACTCAGCTCTCTCCTTATACACGACTACACGAGTACATAAGTACGCGCGAGTACATGTGATCAAGTTTTGGCTGAATATTTGGCTCTTCCCAAGTGCATGTACTCAAGTACTCGTACTTGAGTACATGTCGTACTCGAGTACTCGAGTCGTGTACTCGAGTACTCGGCCCTCTCTGAGTACTTGAGTCCATGTACTTGGGTACTCGGACCTCTCTGAGTACATGTACTTGGGTACTCGGCTCTCTCTGAGTACATGAGTCCATGTACTCGGATCGTCCTCGAGTACATGTACTCTGTACTCAGGTACTCATGAGTCGTACTTTCGCACATCTCTGGGTTCAGTTCATCTGTTACGTGTATCTAAATGATTCTAAACATTGCACTAAACCTCTCAGAAAAATCATTATATTTCTTTGATAAAATGTGTAATGCCAGTTTTTTAGGGTAATATCAGGACAAACGATAAAAAAAGCAGATGTCAAGTTTAAGATACTATTTCATGATGATGATGATGCTTATCGAAAAATCCGAAAAAAATTACTGCTGTACCCTCTACGATGTACTCAAACTCTGCCAAGTTTTAGACGATTTTTTTTCGTTTTTAAAGAAGTTATAAATTTTCAAATAAAACATGTATTTATTGCATATAAAGTCAGTCAAGTAAGAGAGTGGTTGGCTTAACTCGCAGGCGGTAAGGTGTATCGACAAAATTTTTGTGTCGAAATGTTGTGAAGGGTTCACTCTTTCATGCTTTTGTACCAAACATTCAGTGAGCTCCCAATTTCCATCTTGTTACTACGTTACCTTCGAGGCTGTGTTCCTCTGTTCCCATCCAAAAGGTCCCAAAATGTCTTACACTAAAAGAATATAATGATCGAGAATAGGGCAAGGTAGTATTCACCGACGAGGCTTCTGTTTGGGGTTACGTGACGTCATCTAATGCCTAGACGAATTCGACCTTAAGATTAATGCAGCGAACTGTGAAAAATTCAATGAAATTGCATCTCTGGGGTTGCTTCTCAAAACATGGGTTTGGAAAGTTGCACTTTTTCACCGAAAACCTGGTCAAGAGCATGCCTCGAAGGTGCCAGGCCATCATTGACTCTGGTGGTGATTGAACCAAATATTGACAGAAGAGCATTTTTTATTACGGCGTACATCATTGCCTATATGTACGCCGTAGAGTTAGTTTCTTCGACGACGCTTATATCGACGAATCAGAAAATGAATCTGACTATTGGAAATCAATACTTTTTAACAAGAAAATATTATCTCCTGAGGAGAGCTTCAGAAAAAGTCGAAATCTTGAGAAATATGGCACGTTAAGTATTTTTATTCCCCATTATTAGAAAAGCATTTTGCTCGAATGTATTGCTACACTGAAAAAACTAGTTGGTTGAGGTAATCAGATTCTTGGTTGTTTCAACAAAATCACATGGTTGATATTGGCCCAACCATATTTTTTGTTGCCCGTACCATTTTGACATGGTCCTTCATTATGGTTAGTACCACCAAAATTACTTGGTTACGAATGATCAAAATAGCAAAGCTCATATTTCGCTACTTGGTTCTGTCGACAATTTTACTCGGTTGTCAAAAACATGTTACTTTTTCGTTACAGCAATGAACAGAGTGCTACGTATCATGCATGTTATTAAACACAACCATATTTTCCTTTCAAAGAACAAACCTATTTGTTTATATTTAGCTTTTATAAGAATTTTCTGGACTTTAATATTCGTGTTTTTTGGTTAACTGTATCATGTCACTTTATATCGTTAACTACCCAATCAGCCAGTTTCTGGAACGTTTCCGGAAAGTTGCTAGAAAAATCCGAGAAAGGTTTCCATCGATTTTCCAGTAGATGCGTCAGAAATAGGACAGCTTATTGGCAGAAACGATCGCTGTCAACAGTTATGCGCAACATGACAGAAATCGTTTTCGACATTCAATTGTGATGTCGGCAAGTAGACGGAAACAGTTTCTCTCTTTAAAAAAGTTGATAGAAATGTAATGGAAACATAGCAGAAACGATTTCTACTGTCAATAGTTTAATGCATATTCTTACATAGTTAATAAAACTGTTGGTAATTGTTTGTTAATTGTTTTCAAGAAATTGTTTCTGGAAACTGTTTCTGTTATGTTGCTGATGGGTTGCAAAAGACGGCGTTGCTGGTAAAACGTTTCCATAACAATAAGAGCACTATTATGGAAACACTTTCTTGGAAATGATTTTACTGGATTTCCATGGAAACTCCGGCTGATTAGGTAAATACTCGGTTGAATAAACAATTTATAATCATAACTTTGAATAGTATCAATATTTATCATGGACGACGATCCCAATTTCCGAAGAATTTCGTCGACCACGAATGCAGAGTGCGATTCATCGCTTATTCACTTCAGTAATATGCACACATTCACCAATTTTTACCTAAAAAAAAAATTTCCGACAAAGCACAACGTGAAAAAACAAGAGGTTCATGACGCAAAATGACGACCGTTTCTCCTCCACACACTTCTACGCGCATGAGTCAAAAAATTGTTCATTCAATTATGAACATGGTTGAGAGTACCAAAACACACTGTTCTCAGAAACTTGTTACTTAGCTGCAACGACAAAGTTTGATGTCTCGGTCAAATTGTTCAAGTAACAATAATTAACGTTGATAGAACTGAATAGTATATTGTGAGATCAATAAAACTTCTTTGTTACGAAGAATCATGATGTTTTTATTAATTTAATCAATCGAGTGGTTCTCTCAACTTAACAAGGACAAACAAAGTAATTTTAGTTAACTGAACCAATGCATTTTTTTCAGTGTATGTAAAATCAAGTTATTGAATAAATTTTTTCACCAAAAAGGTCAACCATGCTTTAACTTGACATTCATTAAATGCATAAAAATGCACTTAAAACTTCACCAGCTCGGTGGCATTTTATAATTCTATCCGATTTTAGTCAAACTTCACGAAAAATTTTTTTTACCATTCTAATTGATTTTCAGGCCAGGAATAGAAAAAATTAACTGCCGCTCTATTAAACAAAGTGAAAATTTCACCAAGAATTTTGTAGTAGTTTTGGTATGCATTGTCTCATTCACTTTGACTCACTAGAGCGTATAATCTGTACTTCGATGTATATTTTTTGCAGATTGTTACAGGTAGACACTAGTCCTCACCTTTATAATTTTCATCAGAAAATGTTTTTTACTTAGGATTTGGTTATTTTTCGTGTTATCTGGAGCAAACAAAGTTTGCGTTCGTATTTTTTTTATGAATAAATGTTTTTGGGGTTGAAATAAATATGGATATTGCAAGCGCGTGCGCGGTATCGACCTGGATGGGTGTTCCGGGAGCAGGAATTGCTCTTTGGGAGCTGGGCAGAAAAGATGGGCTTGGTGCTTTCGGCGAGATGCGCCGCGACGCCAGTCGAGCGCGAGGAGGCCAACGTATGAAAACGGCCCCCGACGCCGGTGTATCACCCGGGAGCAACAGCAACGAGTCCACCTTTTCGTTGTTGTTATCGTTGTAGCAGTATTTTTTCCCAAACCGGCGCCGGAATTTTCCACCCATCTAAGCTGGTGCCACCCTAATAGTTCCTCAACCAGAGCGAAAATTTCCCCAAACAAATCCGGTTTTGTCATTAGATTCGTTCAGAAAACTATTCCACAATCAATAAGGACGATATTTCGTCCAAATACGTGGTTTCAGTGGGATTCGAGTGTGAGGGAAATGAGCATTTTCCCCACTGGGTCGAGCAACATGGTATTTTTTAACTAGTGTGGAAACGTGTTTTGAACTAATCTGTGGGTTGTGATTAGATGGGTGAAAAAGACTTTTTCATTGTTTGAGAGGAAGATGTTTTATTCAACGTGGGTAAGTGCGTGTTTTATATTTTTTCCAAGTTGAAAGAACACTTTTGTTTTCATTTTGTAAAATTATGTTAGTAGTGCTGCGTAGGAATGTTGTTTTTTGAAATATGTTTGATTGGTTTGTTCATAGGTTACTTTTATTAGAAAAAAATAGATAGGCGATGCATGGTGTGTTTACGTTAAATTTGAATGTAAACGTGCAAATTGAAACACTGAGGATAAGCGAGAAAACGTTTTAAAATAAGTGAAATATCACTAGTTTTATAGTTTATACCCAATTATTCTAAAAGCTTCGATTGTCAATATTCGTTTAAGATTAAGAGAGTTTGATGTAATTTTTAGCTTGGTAATTCAATTTGATTAAGAATTTAATGAACCCACTGTAATGAAAAAATATAGTGTTGTAATACTGCTACCACATAACATGCGAATATAGGTTTGAATTAAAAACAGCTATTGCGGGTTTTGTGAGACAGTTTAGAATTCAACGAGTTGGAATTTTCCGAATAAAAAATATTACACTGTTATAATTTACGGTAAAAATTTAAATTAACTTGTTTTGGTAGTTTCTTACCTAAAATAAATAGAATTATAAACCGTTTTTCTTGCATACACATGTTCTTCGATCTTTATCGATTCATGTAAGTATGAAATTAAATAATGTTGTTCATCAACTTCTAATAGTCAAGAATTATAACATTTATATACTGCTGCGCATTAAAATATAGTGATCCCGAGTCGAAAGCTCATATTCATTTCGATTTGTTCTGCCTTAATCAATGAAAGTGAATTCGATTCATTAATGAAGATAAGTTAATAGTTACTTCAAAATATATATGTAGTTATTACCGATTTTCCGTATTTGACAGTTGAAAAGGAGTTAAAACCTGAAGCAATTTCAACCTGATTAAATTTTCATTCGCATTAACTAACAAAATTAAAAATTAAAATCAGTTGAAATAATTATGGTTATTAATAAAATTTAAGATTGATTTCCTAGACCTTGCTCCATTCAGCATGCATATCGAAGCATAAAAAATATTGCAGAATGTTTATCGTAAAAAATGGTCGTAACCATGTTTAATTCAAAATCATTTAATACAAAAATACAAAATTCATAAGGGTACATATTTTATGCTTGAAATTGGTTTTATTAGTTCAAATGATTATTTACCCCAAATATTTGTGTGCGTTTGTCAAAGACAATGTTTGACCTTAACGATTAAAACAATTTTTGCAGAAACAGCATACTGTAATATTCTTATTTCTTCCATAAACACGCTTAAATGAATATATTCACCTGTAGCACTTTTACAATAATTATTATATATGTTTAAATACTTGAAGTATTTCTCATTAAAATAATTTTTAAGAGTTTTATCATGTTTATAAAAATAAAAGGCTGCAAATTCTTAATACTCTATATTGAGCAATCAATGAATAAAAACTAATGAATGGAAAAGTCTTCATAAATTTATGAAATTGATTAAATGTAAGTTACAAATTTTGATATTGCAGAACAAGTTTAGACTGGACAAGGTGATTTAAAGTTGAAATGAATGTGAAACAAAAAAGAGGTACTACGTTAGTTTTAAACATTTTCACTTTCAAATTAGGAATGCTGACAGAGAAAGAAGTTGAAACTGAAAATGTGAGTTCGACTCAGGATACAACCCTATTATTTAAAATAAATGAAGGTAATAATGTTTTTTACTCTGGTTTTCTGATTTCACGGTCAATATTTATTCAAATATATGAAATCACGGCTAGAAATTGGAAGAAAAAGAATTATTACTTATCTACACCCAGCTAAATAACAATATTAAAATATAAATAATTTTTTCACATCTCATGGGGATTCCATTTCTAGTACTGCACTCACATGTATTCCAGAAGGATCGAGAACGCATTAATTATGAATATTCAAAAACTTCGTTGATTGGTTGAAAAGCCAATCAACGAAATAGGAGTCGCGGAAAAGCGAAGGTGTCGATCGTTGGTGTTTTGAGGATGAAGACAGAGAACAGCAACGGCTATCTCAAGGAGCAGTGTGAACTTTTGCCAACTGTAATTCACGCCAGTTCTCCTACCACACTTCCACTTCAGGTTTTTTCATAATCCTTTGTTGTAATTCACAAGTTTCAAGATTCAGAAACTTGCAGGAAGTATTTCGAACAAATATTCTAATTAAGACATTGCCAATTTCGAGATTTTCAATAAGTTCTACAAATTTTTCAAGGTTATATTTGTGTTAGAATCATATTGGAATTTCCGTGAAAATTTTCATTAGTTTTGGTTTTTTGATAGAATATTAAATTATTGGAATATATTATAGGTAAATTACGTATGTGGTAACACAGCCACGACGATTTTGCATCAGGGAGAAAACATCTCTCGAACAACTTCGACAACTCGACATCGCAGAGGGGTGAAAATTCATCATAAAATATTTCCTCACAAACTTTAGAAATTGACAAGAAAACAAATTGCTTATTCCTTTTGAAAAAATCAAATAAATGTCACGTCTGATATTAATTTATACTAAATAACATTGCAAATTCAATAATTTTTGCAGTTTTTTAATACAATATTGTACAAATATTACGTTTCTCACCCCTTGAAATGTTTATAAATGATATATTGTATTACAGAAGCTCTTGGTCGTCTCGATTATTTTCCTGCTAATTTGCAGTGCCTTTACCCTCATTTTACTCATGCTCAACTCGACACGTGATTGCGTTCAACAAAAACGTAAGAAAATACATAAAATATTCAAGCAATCTCTATTTTTAGTCTATTGATTTTCGACCCTTTCATAATAACTAAAGTTGAACAAAATAAATCAAACAAAATGTCAATGAATAAGAAAAAAAATCCAATTTACTAAAGGGAAATTCATTTTATGAAAAAAGTAATATCTGTTCTAGATAAATAATCAAATCTTCATTTTACAGAATCTAAAGTTTGCCTGACTGAAGAATGCGTTCGCACAGGTAATTTTAAAAACTATGGTTATCGAAAATGTGAGGAACCAAGCAGCTTTCTTTAACGTTAAAAATTTAATTCTCACGACCTAGTTTAAGTAAAAGAGACTACAATTCATCGATCAGTGTGTAATAATATTTTACATCGATTTTGAACTTACAGTTTTTCAATATCAGGTATTGAATTATTTCGATTAATTATAATGTAAAATAGATCTTAGAATATTTTGATGTACTGTGATATTCAAATTTGTCAGTTTCAAAATGGATTCTCTAACATTCTAACAAAATTTTATTTTGAGACGAAAACTTTAAATTTACAAAAATTTTCTGAAAATGATTGGAATGTTCGAATGATTATGGAATTTTTCCTAAACATCCCAGAACTTCAAACATCTATCCCTGCAATTGCAAACGGTGCATGCACAAATGACACGTTTGGTATTGAAAATGAGATTTTCGCTCTCACGAAAATTTCCCATTTCCGTGAAAATTTGTTTTCCCGGAACTAGTTATCTTGCGATTCGATTACGCGACGTGACGTCTGATTTTATCGGGTCTAAACGCGATCAAAAACGACCTACTTCGTCGTTGTACCCATAAAACGCTCGGCCCTTTGATCATTCAATTTGCCATCAACTTTGAATTTCCGAGTTAACTGTATTTCACCATGTATGAGTTTCCATAAAGTCATTTTACAGCTAATTTTCCCAGTTGACACGAATATCCCGTTCTATCGAAGCGTCCGCGATTTCCTTCGTTTCGAAAAGCAAATTTTCAGTTGACGATATGAAAAGCAGTTTTTCAATATAAACAAAAATAATGAATGACAAGCAATATCTGAAACGAAATTTCACATGAAAAATAAACGAATTTCCTAATTTTTCGAGAATATTATTGGGCGATCGTTGTTCATTATTGAAAATCATAAAAGTAACACTTGGGACGGGATCGTTTGTGAAGTTTCAAATAGTACACTCATTAATTCTTAGAAATAGACGAAACGTTTTTTTTTTCACAGCTGCCAGCCTTTTATCAGCAATGGACAGAACGGTATCACCTTGTGACGACTTTTTTCAATACGCTTGTGGCACTTGGAATCGTCTTCACGTGATCCCTGAAGACAGAAGTTCCATCAGCACGTTCGAAGTAATTTTTCATAGAATTAGAAATTTTCGATTGCACGATATATTTTGTAATTACACATTCGATATTTTTTCTGTGATTTTGGTATTTATTAATAAAAATTATTCATTTTGTAGGATACATATATATTATAATGATATGATTAATTCACTCTTTATTTATTTTCCATGTAACTTATATTTGTAAAAATGTGAAAAATTGTTGAATCTTCATGTTTAAGGTGTTGTCCGATCAACTGCAAGTGATTCTTAAACGGCTTCTAGAGGAGCCTCCAAATGCTGATGACAACAATGCAACTTTAAAAGCAAAAATGTTCTACAAGTCCTGCATGGATATCCGTGGGTACACCGGAATCATTATCGAAATAAGAAATAAACTTTTGGAAAATTTTGAAGTTTCCAAATTTTCCTAAAAGTCTGGGAAAATTAAAACGAGCATTTTATAATTTTCGAAAAGTTCCTCAACTTTTTAGAGGTTTCAACATATTCTTAAAAATATGTCATTATATTAATTTGGAGTTTCGATTAAGTTGGAAAAATTTTTATGAGAAAGTCGAGGATTTCCTTGATTTTTGGAAATTTCATTTTATTATTAAACATCGGAATCATTACCAAAATCAAAGAAAGAAGGAAATTTCCTGAAGTTCTGGAAAATTTGGACGAATTTCAAGATACGTAGTAGTTTGAGATAATTTTGCAACATATACTACAATCTTAGCAAAATTAGACAGTTTTTCGATACTCGAAAGATATGTCTAGTTTTCAGTAAATCGAATCGACAACACTGAAATCATAATCAACTGTTATAATACGCGAAACGCGTATTCGCGAAATTGCCGGTCGGAGTTCTCACAGGCGCCGAGATTTGGCTGCGCTCAGCGGAAAAGCGCTTGCGGAGCGAAAAGCGCGCCGATTCACCGTGAGAAACTCGGTCAAGGCTAAGTTCACGCGCTCTCTCGGCTATGGGAGTGAGCTTGCTTGCACTTTTGAGCCATGTGAATCAAAAAGTGCAAGCGCAATGATGAATTTTTCCCCATGATTTGTCAACGCCCCTAATGAGGCGTATAAAAACAGCGGAGAAACACGGAAATTCGCAGAGTTCTTCCGACCTCGACGCCTGGTCGTCAAACTTTCGGGTTACTCGGACGCACTTGTCGTCAATAAAAAAAATATATCACACGGGTGATGTCCCCAAGCTAGATCGCAAAAAAGTTTCGAGTAAAGTTAAATTACAAAAAAAAAGGGATTAAAATTGTGCCACTGCTGCCACTGAGCCTAGACGTTGGACCGCCAATCGTCAGATCAAAGAATCAGTAAGTATCTAGTGCACAACTAAAATAATCAATAATTAATCACGACTCTTACCTGGCGTGCAATCGATAACAAAGAGTATTGGTATATGGCAAGTATTGCCAAAATACCTTAAGGGCCCTGACAAGCACATTGTCCAAAGCCCGAGACGTGTTACATCTGTTGTAAAAAGGTCTCGTGATTAGTTACTTGATGGGAATATTCTAAATTCGGAAGTAAAGAAATATCAATATTAAAGTCCATAAGTCAATAATACAATGATAAATATTTAACCAATATTACAGGATATGACTAATATGAATAAATAAAATTACTCAGAACGACAATTGAAATTATACAAATCGACTTGATAAGAATACAACTAAATAATATAACATTCAAGCTACAAGATACGGAAAAAATGAATCATACAAAAAACGATTAATAAATGAAAATGAAAAAAATACGATTAATAAATGAAATAAAAATTCTCTCCATACAAGCTCAGTTGACAGATAAAATAATCACTTATTATTTGACTCAGTTGAAATAATTGCTAGAAGTATATACAGGGCCGAAAGTAGAACTGAAAAGGCCCCGGGGCAAAACAAAATTTAGGGGCCCCATTCAAAAATCACTCGTTATAATAAAATTGTGGAATTACAAAATAAAAAAAAACATTTTTTTTTCGTTCAAAAAATTTTTATTCACACCTTATATTAACTTGTAGGAACGTTCCCGATACTCATAGTATACTCGCAATGATTTACAAGCGCTTTCAAAATATTTTTTCACATTAAAACGCAAGAACACTAAAACATCTTTTTCCTAGATTTTTCGGTAGCAAATTCATTTATTATTTTATTGAATTCAATCTTGCGCGCTCTTTGATTTTCGATGGACAGTATCGCTAAATTACTAAGTCTATCTTGTCCCATTGAGCTACGCAAAAAATTTTTGATCAACTTTAATTTAGAGAAAGTCCTCTCAGCTTTGGCAGTAGTGACAGGGACAGTTAGGAACATCAGAAGCGCTGTGCACACATCTGGATAACTGGACGACAATGACGAATTCTGAATGATCAAAAAACGGGCTAACTCTTTGACATTTTTCATTGAACTGATCTCTTTTGAAAATGTTGCTCTGACAGAAAGCAACTGAGAAGAAAATGAAGGCGACACGTCATTTAAAAAAATTTTGGTAAACAGATCAGCTTCTTGCTCCAACTCGTTCTTCGGTGAATTTGTGAGATATTGAGGCTGCAGGATTTTATAAGTATCCAAAACGTTTCTCATTCCAGCAAATCTATTTTCTAGTTGTGATGATATTCTATCTATCATTGGGTAAAAAGTGTTGACCCGAAAGCGTTCTTCAGGATTGGTAAATCTTGCATCTTCGGACAATTCATCGAAATGAGACTTGACCCTACGTATTCTTTTGTCTGAAAACTTTTTCTGAATTTTCCACTTTTCGCAAATTTCCGACACATTTATCAGTAATGAATCAAAAGTTTCCCGCAAGCTTTTAATATTCTTTAACGCATTTTCGAGCTGATCATGTGCAAAAAAAGATCTATTTTTTCTGACTGCAATGATTTGGATGGAATGTTCATTATTCGCAATATTTCGTCTTGAAGGATAAGAAGAAAAACAAAATCAAAAGTTTCAATTTTTTTCTGAATTCCTAATGCCATGTTCCTTTCGCCAGACTTTTTTGTTTTTAGTATTATTTGGCTCAAACATTTAACTACATCACCAAACCTTTGTTTCAAAGCATGAACAGCGTCGTACCTTCCAGAAAAGCGAGTTGGATTTAATGTTTTTAGAGTTGGTGCACCATTTTCAAAAGAGCTCTGTAGGTCCCCCCATCGACTGATACTGTTGCCAAAAAAATCGTAAACAGATTGAACGGTTTCAAAAAATTCCTCAATGTTTCTAATGAATGATACTGCGTCTTTTAAAACAAGATTCAAATTATGGGTAGCACAATGTACAAAATATGCATGTGGAGCTTTATCTTTGATCTTTTTTTGCAAACCTGAATAAGCACCGCTCATGACTGCTGCACCGTCGTATGCCTGACCCCGACATTTTTGGATATCAAGACACATTTCATCCAAAGAATTGAACATAAGTTTTTCAAGACCTGAAGCTGATTGATCCTTTACAGCAGTAAAAGAAGTGAACACTTCATCTATGACTAAATCAATCGGTTCTCCTATATCATTGTAGATAATATTTACATAACGGAAAACTGTACTCAACTGGTCAATTTTGCTGACATCTTGGGTCGTGTCTAATATGATAGAAAAAAATGGAGCATTTTTTAAATCATGAATAATATTTTTACGTACTTCCTGCCCTAACAAAGAAATGACTTCGTTTTGTACTGAAAAACTTAGATATTTCGTGGAACCTGCAGGTCTTGCTAACAACTCACTTAAAACTGGGTCATATTTCGCTAGCAGAGCAATGATGGATAGAAAATTCCCTTTATTTGAATCTTGAATGTTTTCACTCGAGCCTCGGAAAGCAAGATTACACGTTGCTAGCATTAATGTAACGTCAAGAATTTGTTCAAGGACTTTGCGCCAAAAATTCTGTTCCTCGCGCAATGAACTTTGACATGCTATGTCGACGGTACTGTTTTTACGCCACATTTCAAAAATCGTACAAAAATCTACATGACTTTCAGAAGTTTCATGACTTTTGATACGCTCAGAAAGATGTTTCCAGTCTCTAACGCCACAAGTACCCCATGGATTTTCAGATGATCCTTCTTTAGGAAATATCCAGCATGGGAGACAATAGACAACATCCTTTTCCGTGGAATAAGAGAGCCAATTGCGGACGATACGCAAACCTGATTTCGTCATGACAGAATAATATTTTTCAGAAAAACTGCGATACTTCTGCTGCTCATCTTTTGGGAAAGGCCCACGTGGTTGAGTTGGACCAGAAGAGATGAGTCGTTTTTTGATTATCGGATCTGTGATGAGATGAGGAAATCTGATTTTTTCTGCAGGCGATACATCTTCATCGGAGTCGGAGTTGTCTTTGTCGCCAGCAGTTTCATTCGGCTCCAATTCGTTACTAGATTCACCTTTTTGTGCAAATGATGTGTTGACGAGCTCCTTTTCTTCACATTCATTTTTATCAAGATCGATTTCTCCTGTTGATTTTAAAAACAATGTTAACAATTAAAATTGATGATGTGTAAGATGTGTTAGTATTACTTTACACAAATCATTTTCCTAGTAAAAGCGGCTTGCTAGAAAATTTCTTGTACTAGAATGGACATGATGTGAATATAACCGCACGTCATGTGGCCTTACAGCTGACATTTGAATGTAGTTGAATGCAGTTGAGTTGTCGGCGCTGCTAACCTTTCGTCGCCTATTTTCACCTCACTTACTCGCGTGACTCACGAATTATATGATAATATAGCATATAACATAAAATAATGTGTAACATACAATAATTTAAACATTTGTAATTGATAATGACTTTGTAATAAATTGTTTATAATAATATTGTCAAAATACATGAGATCTAATATAATTATACAAAATTCTAAAAGGACATATATATCTCGATAAGTTAAATCATTTAACATTGCTAACATTAATTAATTTCAGAAAAATTATCAATGTAAAAAAAAATTCTTCAATGTAATTATTTATTAATTTTTATATGAGTTATTTTGATAACAAAAAATGTTTAGAGTACATTCTAAAACAACAACAAAATGTCAAAAATTTTAAATAACAACAATAATAACTACTATATGGGCAAGACTGGCTGTTTTTAACTGCAGGGGGTGCTTAAAATTTTTCTAGTGTAATGTGAGTGTGGTTACGATAGGTGACAAACAAAGGATAGGTTAGCAGCAACAATAACTCAACTGCACTCAACCAGACTCAACTGTCAGCTGTAATACCACAGAGGCGTGTAGCTATGTTCACATCGTCCCCATTTTGGTACGATGATTCGATTCTAACCTCTTAAAAAACTTTTATCTGTCACAATACTTTTTCGAAGTCTCAATAATTTAAACACAAAGTCGTAACTTTTCAGCAGATAAAAATAATGGGCAGCTCAAAACGTGAAGAACATATTGTGTAATAGAATTAATTAAAAAAAATCTTTTAAAATTTTATCCGTCCAATTAAAAACTACAGTATGTATATACCTTGTTTTTTCATGCTACTCGATCCTGGTGATTTCGATAACCACTCCGTCATTTTTTGGGTACTTTTGGCATTAGAAACTGCATTGATTTTCCTTTGTTTTTCTCGCCTTTTTTGGGCGCCACTTGGATACGTTCTTTTCATTTTCAAACTGAGATTTTTATTGCACTCATGCACTTACGAAGGGTGGCTGTTACGTGCTGTTACGTGCAACCTCTCCAGTGCTCTCCAGAGTGTTACTAAAGACTTTACAATTTGAGCACTTGCTTCCCGAGGGAAACGAGTGATGGCGCTGAAGTTATACGACAATTTTTTTCATAAGAGTGTACCAGCCCTCGATACATTGAACACTGAATGCATATGACGTGTCGACATGACATGATCATGACATATCATCACGCACAGTGCACACGCGTTATGCGAGTCTCGACTATCGATTTTTGAATAATGCTACAGCCGCAACAGGGGATACCAGTAGGTTAGATATTAGGTATGTATTATAAGTATTTTCAATGTCCAGTAGCAAGCAGATTTTTTTTGGGTACTAAGAATTATCACGTTTAGGTAAGGAGAAAAAAAATTTTTTGAAACAAGTTCTAAACAGGTTAACAATTTTTTCTTTCCATCCCCTGCCAGAGGGCCCCTAGGTCGGGGGCCCCGGGGCACTGCCCCGTGTGCCCTATTGTAGTTTCGGCCCTGAATATATATGTATCACTAAAAATGAAATATTTTTGACTACGTATTCAACTACCAATAACAATAAATTAGACATTCTTCATATAACTTACAAAGACTTTCAAGGGAAAGTTGAATAGGAAAATTCAATTACAATTTTTAATAGATTTGGTCTTATCTCCTTTATTAGTGGGAAATACGGATTTGGCGAAGGAATATGTACGGGTGGCTAAGGCTTTCGGCCTTAGAAAGAATTCGTTAGCCATCCTTTATCAGAGGAAAGGACTATTGGGACTTTGGGTCAAATTGCAATATGCCAATGGCATACTACCGGGCTTTCCCTACGACGCGAATTTAGACGTGGATACCGTGGTGGCGAGATACGCCAGCACACTCTTTGGCTTGCCTTTTTTTCTACTCCACCTAATCCGAAGAAGATCAGGACCGTTTGCGACCGTTGTGGGCGGGGCTTGAAGTGCGAGGCCGCGATCAAGCCATTGTGTCACCCGCCGAATTATCTGACTTATGCTAGAACATCGCTGCGGAACAAGCCGGTCCGACGCGCTTCACCCGTTTGTTGTGAACTGGCTGAACACTCAGCCGGTGCAGGAAGGGGTGGTGGAATAGGGACAGTGGGGGGTACAACCCTAGGGGCGAGCGTCTTAATTGCCGATGTTCTAGCATAAGTCAGATAATTCTGCGGGTGACACAATGGCTTGATCGCGGCCTCGCACTTCAAGCCCCGCCCACAACGGTCGCAAACGGTCCTGATCTTCTTCGGATTAGGTGGAGTAGAAAAAAAGGCAAGCCAAAGAGTGTGCTGGCGTATCTCGCCACCACGGTATCCACGTCTAAATTCGCGTCGTAGGGAAAGCCCGGTAGTATGCCATTGGCATATTGCAATTTGACCCAAAGTCCCAATAGTCCTTTCTTCTGATAAAGGATGGCTAACGAATTCTTTCTAAGGCCGAAAGCCTTAGCCACCCGTACATATTCCTTCGCCAAATCCGTATTTCCCACTAATAAAGGAGATAATACCAAATCTATTAAAAATTGTAATTGAATTTTCCTATTCAACTTTCCCTTGAAAGTCTTTGTAAGTTATATGAAGAATGTCTAATTTATTGTTATTGGTAGTTGAATACGTAGTCAAAAATATTTCATTTTTAGTGATACATATATACTTCTAGCAATTATTTCAACTGAGTCAAATAATAAGTGATTATTTTATCTGTCAACTGAGCTTGTATGGAGAGAATTTTTATTTCATTTATTAATCGTATTTTTTTCATTTTCATTTATTAATCGTTTTTTGTATGATTCATTTTTTCCGTATCTTGTAGCTTGAATGTTATATTATTTAGTTGTATTCTTATCAAGTCGATTTGTATAATTTCAATTGTCGTTCTGAGTAATTTTATTTATTCATATTAGTCATATCCTGTAATATTGGTTAAATATTTATCATTGTATTATTGACTTATGGACTTTAATATTGATATTTCTTTACTTCCGAATTTAGAATATTCCCATCAAGTAACTAATCACGAGACCTTTTTACAACAGATGTAACACGTCTCGGGCTTTGGACAATGTGCTTGTCAGGGCCCTTAAGGTATTTTGGCAATACTTGCCATATACCAATACTCTTTGTTATCGATTGCACGCCAGGTAAGAGTCGTGATTAATTATTGATTATTTTAGTTGTGCACTAGATACTTACTGATTCTTTGATCTGACGATTGGCGGTCCAACGTCTAGGCTCAGTGGCAGCAGTGGCACAATTTTAATCCCTTTTTTTTTGTAATTTAACTTTACTCGAAACTTTTTTGCGATCTAGCTTGGGGACATCACCCGTGTGATATATTTTTTTTATTGACGACAAGTGCGTCCGAGTAACCCGAAAGTTTGACGACCAGGCGTCGAGGTCGGAAGAACTCTGCGAATTTCCGTGTTTCTCCGCTGTTTTTATACGCCTCATTAGGGGCGTTGACAAATCATGGGGAAAAATTCATCATTGCGCTTGCACTTTTTGATTCACATGGCTCAAAAGTGCAAGCAAGCTCACTCCCATAGCCGAGAGAGCGCGTGAACTTAGCCTTGACCGAGTTTCTCACGGTGAATCGGCGCGCTTTTCGCTCCGCAAGCGCTTTTCCGCTGAGCACAGCCAAATCTCGGCGCCTGTGAGAACTCCGGCCGGCGATTTCGCGAATACGCGTTTCGTGTATTATAACACAACATTGGATAAAATTTCAAAATATTTCACATTCATGTTTTTTAGATAATTTTTTCTTACATTATGGAAATTTTTGGAAAGTTCTTAGACACTATTCAAGTGTTTTTCAATTTCGTTAAAAATTTTTTTCCATTTTCGAAAATTTTTGTTGCCGTTTTCAAGTTTTATAATGATTTTACATTCTACTCCCATGATTTTTATGTTTATAATCCAAACCTAAGTGTTATTCATGGAAAAAATTATAAGTCAATGATAAAAGTCTTCCTGATTTTTAAAAAATTTTGAAACATTTCCCCAAAATTTAGAAAACTCTGACAAATTTCAGAAAAAGTTCATCAGTTGTTAAGGGGTTATATACCTTTTTGTGCGGACGAATTGAGGATGGTTTGGAGTGTTTTTTAAAGTATGTAGCAATAATGTTATGACACCAAAGTTATTGTTTTTTAATAGTGTATTGTCCACTTGAAACAATCTATCTATCTAGTTCTTGAACGATTGAAAAAATGAATATTACGTTTTTTCTGTATGCAAGAACGTTTTCCCCGAGGTTTTGATTTTTTGAGCTCTGAAAATTTTCTTAAAAAATTCCTATCCTCAAAATAAAAACTTTTCTATAAAAAAAGCGATCGTTCAAGAACTAGATATATTCCTAGACTAATGAAATTTTTTTGGATTTTCTGATTTACCTTGTCACTTGTTCGACTTGTATCGTAGTCACCGCAAGCTTCTTAAAAAAAAAAGTTGTTTCGGGGAAAGGGCCATAACTTCGCCAATTGTTGACATTTTTTCATGAAAAAATACTTGTTTTTTAAGTAAACGATGCAATATTAAAAAACTATAACTTTTGTGACATAGCATTATTGCTAAAACCTACCTAAAAAGTTACCCCAAACCATCCTCAATTTTTCCGCACAAAAAGGTATATAACCCCTTAAGATCTGTCACTAATTTGAGCATTTTCAGTTTATAATTCCATGTAAACCTAGAAATATAATAAAAATCAGGAATAAAATTCTGAATATTCCAAAATTTGAAAAAATTGGAATCATTTAATCTTAAAACCGTTTCAGAATGTTTAATTTCATTTATTTTCGAACATTTTTTAGGCATACAACGTTGGCTTATTAGCTTGAAAAAATTTCAGTCAAGTTATGGAAGTTTCCTCGGTTTTCAAAAAATCTCGAAACGTTTTCCATGAAACTAAGAAATTTCCAATAAATTATTTGGATACATTTATGTTAGGCAGTTTTTATAGGTGTCTGATACATTTTATAGAGAACAATATGAAAATTAGCAGTTTATGATTCCAACATTACTAAGAGCACAATTTAAGTTTGAAAAAAATATCCTTATATTCGGAAATACTTCAGAATCGGTATTATTTCGTAAAACTATTCGAAAATCCTAAATTTTATTTTTTTTATTAAAAAAGGTATTGTAAAACCAAACTCCTACGTTACAATAGGTAGTTCAAAAAGAAAAAAAAATTACAGTAAATTTTGGATGTCCTCCAATTTTCAAATAATCTCGAAAAATTTTCAGTGAGGTTAGAAAACTTTGATAAGTATTGGGAAATGTTTTTAAGTTTCTGAGATTTTCCACAAATCTTAAAATTTTATGTTCATGATTTCAGCACTAGAATCATAATCCAACCTAAGAAAAAATTTCTGAATATTCTATAACTCCCTAAAACTACAGAATTATTTCAAAAAACTTCTCGAGAACCTTGAATATCATTCATTTAAAAATATAAAAACACTTGTTCATCACAGTTTAGAAAAAATTTCATTAAAATTCATCAGCTTCCAAAATTTTGAGAAAATTCTTAGAAGTTCCTGAAAACTTAAAATTTTCTGACGAATTTCAGAAAGCTTTGATACATTTTTTAGAAATTCACATATTCAGCAATTCTATACTAGTGATTTCAACACTACAAATTATAATTGACACCATAAAAAAACTTCTGAAAATTTTGAAACTCTTCGAAAAACTTTTTGAAAATCTCAAATTTCACTTTTTTTTACTAAACTCTTTCATTTTAATTTAAAAGAAATTCCAATCAAATTCTAAGTTTTCCCAATTTAAAAAAAATTTACGAACATTCATCTCCAAATCCTAAATTTTTCCTGCAGATTTTTTTAAAGCTTTGATTAATTTCTCAGAAATTCACAGACTTCAAAATTTCATGTTAATGACTCCAACACTGAAATCATAATTCAAATCAGGGAGAAATGCTGAGTATTCTGAAACTCCTCAAAATCGGTATTATTTTGAAAAAACTATTCAAAAGTTTCTACACTTTGATGGTTAAATTAGGTGAATTTCAAAGTTTTTTTTCTGGTTTTCCCATTTCAGATCAGATAAGGAAAATCGGAAATGCCCCATTGCGAAAAACTTTGAAATTGTTGGGGGGTTGGCCAGTGGTTGTTGGGAGTGTATGGAAATCACCCACATACCCAGTGGAAGTGCTTTTAGGACACTTGAGGAGGGATTACAACGAAGGAGTGTTTTTCGATCTTTGGGTTGGCCCGGACGACAAAAATTCATCGGCAAACATCCTCCAGGTGCGCCAGCAAAGTAAGACCTTGGAGAATCACGAATTGGAATATAGCAAATTTTATTGGAAATTATTACAAAACATGCATTTTAAATAATAAAAAATCATGATTACCACCCCAGTTGTATCAGTCTGACTATTTATGGCAAGACATAAGAAGTTTCACTTTATATCTATGGTGAAACATAAGAAGTTTCACATAATAGTCGGGCATAAGAAGTTTTACTTTTATGGCGAAACAAGTAGTTATTATGGTGGTCAATTGGGTGAAACTTTTTAGATCCTATGTGATATTTCTAATGGCCCACTGTAAAGTGAAACTTCTTACGTCTTACAATAGACATAAAGTAAAACTTCTTATGTTTCACCATAGATACAAATATTAGAAACTTCTTATGTCTTACCATGCTATTTATAGCGATGAAATTTTTCAAGAATTTCAGTTTCAAAATTTTCAAAATTCGATACCTCGAATTTCAGATACACATTTCTGAATTCCAAGCCTGCATTTTTAAATTCCGAAAGTTGAATTCCGAACTCAAAACTATAAAAATTATGTTGTAGGTGGATCAAATGCAATTGGCTCTACCCAGCAGGGATTATTATTTAAACAAAAACAGTGAACTTGAATTGAAAGCTTATCATCGATATATGACTGAAGTGTCGGTTTTGCTCGGCGCAAGACGAGAAATTGCCACCAAAGAATTCGATGACGTGATTTTGCTCGAAAAACAACTGGCAAACGCAAGTATTTCTTCGATGATTAAAGTTCTTAACTATTCAAAATTCTTTCAGTTCACCCATTCAGAAAATTTGAAATTAAAAGAATTAAAATGACATTCTTAGTTTTTCCATTTTCAAGTTTAAGTGGATTTCATGAAACTTTTTTTTCTGTGACACATCAGGCTTCATCGCCGGAAGCAGATAGACATGACACATCCTCGATTTATCGGAAATTAACTTTGCGCGAATTGCAAAAAGAAGTGCCAGAATTGAAATGGAAAATTTACATGGAAGAGTTACTTGGTAATACTCTTGTGACGGAAGACGAGTCAGTTGTTGTTTACTCGCTTCCTTATTTCGTAAGGATGGGACAAATCATCAAAAAAACAAACCGCAGGTTTTTTATGGTCTTACTATTCAGTACATTGATCATCTCTTTAAGCTTCATTATTTGACAGAAACTATTCCACACGTGAAAAATATCTGGAGGAAAGAACTGCGTTTTTGAAGTATTGCAAATCTTTCCAGAGTTTTGCAAAATTACATATTATGGCGTTTGGTGATGTCTATAATGCCAACTTTGATAGACGAATATCAACAGAAACGTGTAGAATTCCAAAATATTTTACTTGGAATTTTGAGTGAAAGGGTCAGATGGTCCCAATGTGTCGAATGGACAAACAAAAAACTGGGAATGGCTGTGGGAGCCCTTTTCATAAAAGATAATTTCAATCAAGAAAGCAAGGTAAGCAATTAGTCACTTGCATAACCATAACAAATTCTATCACTAAGTTTTTATTGAACAGATTGAACAAATTCTGATTCCAAGATAGGTCATCTTGAATGTAGAAAATAAACCATTGTCACTCCTTCACATGATGGTACAATGATTGACAAAAATTTAAATTTTCATGGTCAATAAATAATGTTTCTTTTTTCAATAAAAAAATTGGCTACTATATTGAAACAATCACAAATTTCTCTGAAAAAATGATGTTTCTGAAAATGCATGACTGTACAACCGACATTGTTTTGTAATAAATAATTACGATCGTCCAGGAAATGGCTCTTGAAATGATACGCACGATTCGTGAAGCTTTCAATGAGCTTCTCGTCGAAAATCGTTGGATGGATGACGAAACCAAAGCCGTGGCTAAAAGCAAAGCTGACTCAATGAACGAGCGAATCGGATATCCGGAATTTCTAAAAAACCCAGAAGAATTGACAAAAGGATATCAATGTGTAATTTCCATAAGAGACGATTTTTTGAAATTTAGAAAATAGCAGACTCTTTCAATTTTGAGTTTCACGTATTTTTTTCTTCAATTTTTTATCTAATCATCTGGAAGTAAAGAAAAATTTTAATTTTAACGAATTTGTAAGTAATTATAAATTGTTAGAAAAAGGGGGGTACATTTTTTTACAGCTGAATATTACGGAAGATCGTTTTCTGGACAATATACTCGCGGTTTTGCAGTACGATTCTTATCACATTTTGCAAAAATTGAGGGAACCAGTTGATAAGGACAAATGGTTGACGGAGCCAGCTGTGGTTAATGCATTTTATAATCCAAACAGCAACGACATAGGTAAATTATCAATAAATAAATAAAATAAATATAAAGTATCACTTGTTCAAAAGCTGTGAATATGTATAGCAGTGCTTCCTAAACTGTAAAAAACTGTCGCAAATAATTTTCTGCAAAGAAACTACAAAATATTCCAGATTATTAAGGAAATGTAATTATTTCTTACAATGAGTCACGAAAAAACTCGTTCCTTCGGTGTTTCCTCGATATATTTTTAAAATCGAGAAAAATCATTCCACAGTGATTTCAGTAAAGAGTTTAAAAATGTACGAACATTTCCATTTTCTGATGATTTTATACGATTTTATACAGAATTTAACTGATTTTTGAAACCTATATTTTGTTTTATTTATTTTATCCAAAATAACACATTTGACATGATTTGCTTGTCGTTTCCAGTTTTTCCAGCTGGAATATTGCAACCTTTGTTCTATTCGCAACATTTCCCGAAATCATTGAATTATGGAGGAATCGGCGTGGTCATTGGCCACGAAATAACTCACGGTTTCGACGATAAAGGTCGGCAATTCGACAAAGATGGGAACATGATGCAGTGGTGGAATAACGCCACGATCAAAGCTTTTCGAGAGCGAACTCAGTGCATCGTGGACCAATATTCGCGATACAAACTCCGCGAAATCGACCTCCCTGTCAATGGCAGAATGACCCAAGGCGAAAATATTGCTGACAATGGTGGCCTGAAGCAGGCTTTCAGGGTTGGTTGATTTTGTTTTGTTATCTTGTTGGGGTTATTTTTAGAATCAGGAACGAATTTTCGAAAAATTATTTACGAATTTGTAAAAAGAATGGGATTGACGTTTATGAGAATTTATATTCATGGGCAATCTTTAAAAAAAGGATGTCGCAATTATTTTGAAACGTCAAGAACAGTCTCTAGTAATATTGATCCTGATTCTTATAAAAACCTTATAAGAAAATGAAATTTCTAATAAAAAATTGATCAAAAAAATTTGATATGGTTTTTTTCTTAGAAGGTTCTATTAAATACATTTTATAGGAAATTTTAGTTTCTCATGAGGTTTTTATAAGATCACGTTATAGGAAATTGAGTTTTTATAAGTTTTTTATGAGGTTCAAAATTACTAGGGGTGTAATTGAACACGTTTTTCTGTAAAACATATTTCCTTGAAGATTTCATAATTTTTAATCTTTGGCAATATGTTTACAGGAAAGTGATTTAAAAATTTTTTACATTGTAACATCCCTGTTTTTATGCTTTATTCATTTTTATTTTTTTTATTTTATTTTCTTTTCTTTTAGTTTTACAGACAGATAAGCATTTTGCAATTTTTCTTGATATCAAAATTCATTTACAGACAGATAAGCATTTTGCAATTTTTCTTGATATCAAAATTCATTTACAGCAGATAAGCATTTTGCAATTTTTCTTGATATCAAAATTCATTTACAGCAGATAAGCATTTTGCAATAGAAATAAGAACTTTTTCTTGATATCACAATCCATTTACAGACAGATAAAACATTTTGCGATAGACATAAGTATTTTTCCTGAGATTCCCAATTCATTTTTTTATAAGATAGCTAAACGTTTTTGCGATAGAAATAAGTGCGCCAAAATTATTTCTACAAGATTACGAGGGAATAAAACCAGAGAAGGTTTTGAAAAACGCGCGCTCTTCTTCGAAACGAACAGTTGTCGCGCGCGGGATTTCGGGCTTCTTCTTTGTCAAAGATAATTAACGAATAATAATATGTCCAATGTAAGTGAACAGTTGTAAAAATCTTAAAGGTGTAAAAGTTTAATATTTAAAAGAAAAAGAAATAGAATAAAATATTGTTAACCATGAAAAGTGTTTTGCGTTATTCGTGAGAACGACGGATACAGTTACGTCTCCGACCCAGGACGTAACAAATTGGCGACCATCGGCAGGACACCTTTCTGAACTTTTGGGATTCTTCGAGGGTCATTGAAGACGCAACACCACCATCTTAACGAGAATATTGGAACGTATGCTAGCGGAATTTTGGACTTTTACGAAACACGCAAGGACAAATTTTTTTATTTCACGTTGTGAATTAGAATATTGAAACATATGCTAGTGAAATTTTGAACTTTTACGAAACATGCAATGGCAGAAATTTTTTTTTTCCACGTTGTGAATTAGAATATTGAAACATATGTTAAGGAGATCTTACACTTTTACGGAACACGCGACGACGAGATTTCGAATTCTATGTTACGAATGGGAATATTGAAACACACATAGGTGGAATTTTGAGAATTTCTTTGAATTTTATGGCAAGGAAGAAAAACGGGTAAATAAAAGGGTAATGCCTGTCGAACATTCCCCACCAAAAATCGTCACGAGACAGCAGCTTAAAAATTTAACAGTGGATCAACAACAATTGTACCTTCAACTGCCGAACCTTTCCAACCTTGAGGTCCAAGCAGCCCTTCTAGAGAATCAACACATTTCTGAAGATAACCAAATCGAATACTCATACCTTTCAGATACAATTGATAATAAAAGTGATAAAATTGACAGGAACATGGCAAACAACGACTATTTAAGACCTAGAGATGCTATTGAGGGAATACCAACCTTTACCGGAAATCCAGAAGACACTACATTATGGGAATTTTCACAAAGCTGCAAGAGAGGAAAACAAATGCTACCGGATGACGCCGAAAAAGGTCTTGTCAGTTTAATTCTTATGAGGAGAATAAAAGGTAACGCCCTAGCTGCCCTTCAAAATATGGAATTCACTACTTTAAAATCCCTACTTGATCAACTTGCTTTACATTTTTCATCTCGTACTTCGCCACTTACGTTGCTCAGCAACATAGCAAGAATCTTTCAAAAAGATAATGAAAAAGTTTCCTTTTATTTGAATAAAATAGCAACCGCTTTTAACCAAATTTTGGAGGCTCATCGAGCTCAAAACCAAGGACTTATAGAAGACAATGAGAAAACTAAGTACGAGAAGGAATGTGTCTACATATTTACGAAAGGTTTGAAACCAGATATATACACGAAAATGACAACACAAGCAAACCTCAATGACGCTGGAAAATTAGCACTTGACATAGAAAGAGTTCTAGATGAACAAAAGGAGTTGCGCACAGCTTCCGGGAAAGAAGAATTGAAATGTGCTATCTGTCAAAGAAATCACAGCATCACCAATTGCGAGGTCCTGCAAGCACTACAGGCAACAAAAGTAAGGGATGAGGCATGTCAAATATGCAAGAGAACCAATCACACTGCAGAAAATTGTAGATTCGCAAACGTCAAAACGATGCAACCAAAAAGGTGTCAGATTTGTCAAAGAACCAACCACGAGGCCAGCACTTGTTTTCTGAGGTACGACAAAAATGTTTCATACATGCCCCTCAGGCCCCAAAATAATCATAATGGAGAAGCTGGACCAAGTCAATACCTCCCGCGTGAACAGCCGCGACAACCAAAATACCAGGGACCAGCAAATTGGGAAAGGCAGCGAAATTTCGGAGAACAGAGATTCAATCCGCAAATTTCTCGAAACCTCAATTTACAACCAGTAGCTTGCTATCAGTGTAATGGGCCTCACCTTGTTCGCAATTGCCCGGAAAAACAACCTGCTCAAGGAAGATATGAGAGTCGAAATTACGAAGCAAACAGAGATAACTCCCAAAATTACTCGGGAAACGAATTCCGACCCTCCGCGACCTCCACTGGAAGGGTCACCAACCAGAATCCGAACACGGCAACGATCGGAAAAATTCAGGAGGACACAATGTAAAAACAACCTTGAACAGAGACGCTCCCTGCATTAAAGTATGTATCCAAAAACCTACTTCACTATTGCTAGATTCTGGCGCTGGACCTTGTCTTCTTAAAATTAAAATGTTGAGCGATTTGAAAAATATTGATACCGAAGATATAATTCACTTAATTGGAATTTCACCTAATTCTGTTGCCACGAAAGGAAAAATCAACTTATCGGTATTGGGACATCAAACCGAATTTCATCTAGTTTCCAACGACTTTCCAATCGAGCAAGACGGAATTCTTGGAACATCTTTTCTGTCGAGACACAACACCAAACTAAATTGGGAAACATGCTGTTTGGAACTGGATGATCAACAGATACCCTTTTCCGGTATAGAAAAAGATTGCTACTACGTACCCGCGCGAACAAGGAGAGTAATTCATGTAAACCTTACGGAAACATCATTGGAGATAGGGTATATCGGTCGACTACGATCAGTGGATGGTGTCTATATGGGAGATTGCATCGTCAAAAATCACCAAGGAAAAGCATATATAACGGTAATAAATACGACGGAAATTAACTATCAAATACCAGTTCCTACTTTAACATTAAAAGGAATCGAAAAAATAGAGGAACCAGAAAACGCAAAAGAAATCATAAAGATGCGATGTTTTCCCGTAAACGAAAGTATAGAGACAGAACAAAGACTCCAGAAAGTGATGGAACACCTTGAACTCGACAGACTTAATACTAGTGAAAAAGAAATGGTCGAAAAACTTGTACGCGAAAGTCTTGATTGTTACCACCTGCCAGGAGATAAGCTTACGTCTACTCAAGTAACCAAGCACAAAATCCGGACGACTGACGAGGTACCAATTAACACCAGACAATACCGGTATCCTCCAAAACTTAAAGATGAAATCATACGACAAGTAGAAGAATTGCACGAAGGAGGAATCATCGAACCGTCAGAATCCCCGTGGAATGCTCCTGTTTGGTGCGTACCCAAAAAACCAGATGGTCAAGGTAACCAAAAATGGCGTTTAGTCTTAGATTTCAGGAATCTTAATGAAAAAACTCTAGGCGATTCCTACCCCATACCAAACATCCTGGAAATATTAGATCAGCTGGGAGAAGCCAGATATTTTTCAACTTTTGATATGGCATCTGGGTTCCACCAGATCGAAATGGATGAAGAAAGTGCGGAGAAAACAGCTTTCTCAACGCCCCACGGACACTGGCAGTTCAAGAAAATGCCGTTCGGATTACGAAATGCCCCCGCCACTTTTCAGCGTTTAATGGACGTAGTCTTGAGAGGGTTACAGGGCACGGAACTTTTTGTGTATATAGATGACGTAGTCATTTATTCAAAAACTCTTATGGAACACGAAAGGAAATATCAACTTTTCATCGAAAGACTAAGAAGAGCTAACCTCAAGCTACAAACGGAAAAATGTAAGTTTTTACAACCAGAAGTTGTTTTCCTCGGGCATAAACTAGGGCCTGAAGGAGTTCAACCTGATCCAAGAAAGCTAGACGCCGTCAAAGATTTTCCAACGCCGAAGAATGAAAAAAACGTCCGACAATTTCTAGGATTGGCGTCATATTATCGACGGTTTATAGGAAAATTTGCTCAAATTTCAAAACCTCTAACAAGTTTGTTACAGAAAAACAATGTATTTGTTTGGGAAGCCCCTCAGGACGAAGCTTTTAATATTCTGAAGGAAAAACTATGCTCGGAACCAGTTCTACAATACCCCAATTTTAACGAGCCCTTCGTACTGACCACCGACGCCAGTAATTTTGCCATTGGAGGAATCTTAAGCCAGGGGCCAATCGGCAAAGATCGACCTATCGCCTACATTTCGAGACAACTCAACAAAGCTGAAAGAGGGTACAGCACCTATGAGAAAGAGGCGTTAGCGATCGTCTACTGCGTCACCCAATTTCGCCCATATCTTTATGGAAACAAGTTTACAGTGGTCACCGACCATAAACCACTTTGTTGGTTACAGACATCGAAAGACCCAACAAGTAGGTTAACTCGTTGGCGGCTGAAGTTGGAGGAGTACGACTACAACGTCATCTACAAAGCTGGAGCAACTAACATCAACGCAGACGCTCTTTCTCGGAACGTACCTGGAAAAGAAGAAACTGTAAACATAGTTAGACGATCAACTCGGAATGTGAAACCTACACCAAAGGGCGAACAATATAGACAAGAAATCGTTAAGCAAGAAAAGAAGAAACGGCGAAAGATGGAAGATGACCTTGGACTCGAAGACTTATTTCAGAAAAACAGTGAAAAAAAATTGCTAGGAAACTTGGGTGAGAACGCGATAAAAGGGAAAAATTCAAGAAACTACATAAATGATCAACTATACCAAAATAAAGGTGAAACTAGCACAGATGATGATGATGATGATAAAATAATAAAGATGCAAAAGGAAGTTAGCGAAGGGAAAAATGAATTTAAACAAAGAAAAATGCATGAAACAGAATTAAAAGATTACGAAGCAGAACATGAAAAAGGAAGAATATTAAGACGAAATAAACAAAAAAAGGATTACAATGAAGACATCACGAGTGACGAAGAGAAGGATAACGAAATTGATACAGAAACAGAAGAAGAAAAACTCGAACAAGAAGAAATCGAAGAAGAATTTTCGAAATTAGGAGAAGAAATAAGCGACGAAGATATTGAAAGTGAAGATGACGAAATATATGTAAGTACGAACATTTCAGAAATTCGAGACAAAATTCTTATGAGGCACGACAATATTGTTTTATTTGTGGATGAAGAAGGAAAACCGGTAGATGACGAAACAAGGGGATTTTTCAAAAAGAAAGAAGTTGGACACTTCGGGATCTTAGAACTTGGTAGTGTTGAATTAAGATGTAAAGGTAACTATTATCTGCTTGCTCTTTGTATACAACCGAAAAATAACCAATATGATATGAAAAAGGGATACGAAAACATCCGAATTGCATTCCAAGAGTTGAAAACACGGGTTAAGAATTTGGGACTTGTAAGCCTCAGCATTCCTAAAATTCCAGATTTACAGGGAATCAGATGGGAAAAGATACAGGACGTCATCAGCTTAACGTTTCGCAAAGAACCAATAAAAATAAGCTTGTGTAATGGACAAGTAAAAATAGTTCAAAATGAGAAGGAAAGAATCACCCTCATAGAAGAAGCTCATAATTCCGCTGTTGGAGGACATCTTGGAGTTACGAAAACTTACCACCGTCTGAGACCCAATTATTACTGGGAAAATCTTAAAATGGACATCCAGACTTACATACAAAATTGCCTATCATGCAAACTTCAAAAGTTGACCAGAAAAAAGATTCGACAACCCATGGTAATCACAAATACACCTTTGAGTGCCTTCGATTTCATCAGCATGGATCTCGTTGGACCCCTACCCAAGACAGAAAATGAAAACCGAGGATGATAGTCTTGAACATGCTGATCCTGTTATTGCCAGGAAGTTTTGGACTGATAGGATACCATTGTGGAACAAGCGGAGCAAATATTACGAGAGTAAGCCTGAGAGATGTCGAGAGCTGCCACCTCCCTAACGTGCAACCAGAGTCTGAAAACATATACTTGGTATTGTTGCAAAACACAGACAAAGTCTACACCAAGGTTATAGAATGCAAAGTCGAAGTTAGTCGCATCATCAACAAATGCGGAATGTTTTCTCATCTTTCGGCTGTACCTGAAGGATACATGAACTACATTTATGAAACTACCAGAGACCAGTGCAGAGACATGCACGAACGAGGCAGATTCTTGTTTGGACGAGCCGACATCAACGGGCTCACGTCAAACACCAGCTCAACCAGATCTGTTCTCCTAGCTGGCTCGATTAACCACGACGGTGACTGCAAAGAAGCACCTTACTCGGATCAGTTCGGAAATTGGGAAGACGTGATCGTTCAGAGCACCCTCATCATCATTCTGAAAGACTATTATGCAAGTATTTTCACCAAAGAAAACAAAATTCTCCTCCAACCAGGTATAAAATGCGATGCAAAAATAACATACTGCATGACGAACGACGGAAGCAACGCATACTGGGACTTGATACCCACCCGCCAATGCGATCTCAGAAACTTTGGTATTCTATATAGAGGAAATGGCAAAAAAATCACTGATAAATCGGAACATAAAATGGAAACAATTTACACGGTTAAAACACAAGATATCACATTTGCTTTTACGAAAAAACAATCATACCACGCCTGTGGATATGAAATGATAACTACGGAACATCCCAAACTAATAATTATTGAAGGTGCCGATGGAATCCTTAATAACGACCCAGGAAGGTTGAATACGAACGACATTGACATTTTTGCTTATACAAATTCAAAATTGATATATGTGGAAAGACACGTACGCACGCAAATGAAACACCTATATTCGGATATTTTAAGACAACAATGTGAACTTGAAAGGAAAATATTGTTAAACTCGCAAAGCCTAGCTATGCTAAGACCCGATGACTTTGCGTTCCTTTTTATGAAAGGCCCAGGCCATATTGCATTTCTGGCAGGAGAAGTTATAGAGATTGTCAAATGCACGCCTGTTCCAGTCAAAATCAGGAAGACCGAAAAATGCTACCTCGAAATGCTGATAGAATACCACAACAAATCGTATTTCTTGACTCCTCGCACCCGCATACTGAAGAACTTTGGAACCCCCATACCGTGTAACGGGTTAATACACCCAACCTATGAAATCGATGGAAGGTGGTTCAAAATGACGCCGGATCCAGTGGAAACTACTGCGCCAACCTCCCTTAAACCACACGACATACCAACATGGGAATACCTTGAAGCTGGGAACTTGGGGAGTGGAAGAATTTACTCTGAAGAGGATCTTGAAGAATTCCAACAATCTCTAATTTTCTCAATGGACCAAGCCTCTATCTTACACAAGGTGGCTCGCAGTGTTTCTGGAGATAATGTTGATACTTCCGATCTCACCCTCAAGGGGTTGCTAAGTGGCGGAAACCTGAAAGAACTTGTGGACCAATATTGGAGCCAAACATGGGAGACTTTCTCTTCATTCGGAATATTCAGCGCAGGTCTATTAGGTATATATTTTCTTTTCAGAATTGTAAAGACTATAATAGATACGATTTTCCATGTCTGGGCCCTCCATACTTCTTATGGTTGGTCTCCCTATCTCGCTGCTGCCATTTGGGACAGCCTTACAAATCTGCTGCTGCATCTAAACAAGTAGACGAATTCACCAACGGATCCTCCAGAGATACCTCAAAAATCAACCATGGAGGAAACTTGTAGAAATGAAGAGAAGCAGGAAACGAATAAGCTGCTCAACGCCACTATTCACTCGCCACCAGACCACATCACGAAACCAATCGAACCAGAACCCCCGCGCCACCCATACATTTAAACAGAAAGTAAAAATCAGGAAGGCTTCCCTTGTTTTTTGTAGGGGTTCTCAAACCACTAACAATTTGTAAAATCGTTACCTACAACATTTTATGCATTGAAGCAGTAATAATATTATTATAAACTTGAAAATTACTATTATTATTATATACTATTATTATTAAGCACGATGTCTCCTTCTGAGATTGCAACCCTTGTATGGGTAACAATCTTTTCGTAGGGGGGAAATGTAACATCCCTGTTTTTATGCTTTATTGATTTTTATTTTTTTTATTTTATTTTCTTTTCTTTTAGTTTTACAGACAGATAAGCATTTTGCAATTTTTCTTGATATCAAAATTCATTTACAGCAGATAAGCATTTTGCAATAGAAATAAGAACTTTTTCTTGATATCACAATCCATTTACAGACAGATAAAACATTTTGCGATAGACATAAGTATTTTTCCTGAGATTCCCAATTCATTTTTTTATAAGATAGCTAAACGTTTTTGCGATAGAAATAAGTGCGCCAAAATTATTTCTACAAGATTACGAGGGAATAAAACCAGAGAAGGTTTTGAAAAACGCGCGCTCTTCTTCGAAACGAACAGTTGTCGCGCGCGGGATTTCGGGCTTCTTCTTTGTCAAAGATAATTAACGAATAATAATATGTCCAATGTAAGTGAACAGTTGTAAAAATCTTAAAGGTGTAAAAGTTTAATATTTAAAAGAAAAAGAAATAGAATAAAATATTGTTAACCATGAAAAGTGTTTTGCGTTATTCGTGAGAACGACGGATACAGTTACGTCTCCGACCCAGGACGTAACAACATTTCGAAGTTTATAAGTCGTACAATGTTTGGAATCCAGAGTCGCACATTTTTCATGTTCGTAATTGAATTGGATTTTTTTGATTTTAAAAAGTCACCGAGGTTTAAATTTTTTATAGGGATCGTTTTGATATTTATACAACGTAAAGGATTTTTTGATAATATTATTAACTTATATATAGTTTTATAGAATTCGATGCTCCAGGAAAGGGAGTTCTAAAAAATTTAAATCTTTTAGTAGATTTTTAAGGAGATTATAACCACACAGATTTTAAGCATTCCATAGACTTCTTAAACTTACGTATGCCATGTTATTTATCAAATTTCGTAACATTTTCTAGTATTTTTATAGATTTCGAGTATTTCTTTGGATCGCTCAATATATTTGCATATTTGATGCTACAGTATTGAAACTTTTAACGATTTTGAGTATTTCAATTGATTTTTTAGGGAACAGTATCTTTTATAAAGATTTTCAATACTTTTATTTTATATTTTTTTAGTGCTCATGCAATTAAAAGAATGTCTAATTCCATATATCTTATAGATTGGTCGGATATATTTTTATTGGTTTCTATATGAATTTATAGAATAATTTTTAGTTTTATAAATTTGTAAGAAAATTACAACTACATAGATTTTATGTATCAAAATATTTCTAGTTTGTTTCGCATTTTCGAGTATATACAGTATAAAAAACATTGGACAATTTTTCATTACTTTTCTACATTTCTTGTATTTTTGTAGATTGGTATAAAGATTTAAAAAAGTTGATGCTCTAGATTGCGAATTTTGATCTATTCTCGATAATTTCATAGATTTAGAAGAAAATTATATTTATATATATTTTTTCGGTTTAATGTAGTTTTTTCGTATTTTTGAAGTACCTCAAAGATTTTGTTCCATTTTCAAGAATATTCATAGATTTACATTCTAACTATCTATTGCTATATATGCCTTTTAGAATTTGATGCTCTAGAATTCGAAATTTTATAGATCGTAGGCATTTGTTGAGATTTTTCAGTAAACCGTTTTTTTTATAGAATTTAATCACTTTTGTCCTTCAGTGTTGGTACGATTTGAAAGATTTTCAGTTACTTGCTTTATTTACAGCAGATAAAATGATATTCAATAGACGAAGAATGAATATTATTTACCACAGTTAATGAAGAAAAAGTTAATTGAATAATAATAATTAGTAAATGAAAATAATTTAATACAATTTTGATATCCTATTTTGAATATTTCGATGCGTTTCTTATTCATAATGATTAATATGTTGAGAAAGATTCTTTAATAACAATTTGTTTATAACAATCTGCTCATGACATTTCATTTACACGAATACATTTTAAATATTTTGTGGATGAACGTTTGTTTAAAACACTTTATCAAGTACGATTTAGTTACAATGATTGAAGTGTAACATTTCGGAGATTAAAATTTAATTGATGTTTCGTCAGAATGAGAATAATTAAATAATTTTGTTCAAAAATTAATCGACAAAATAGTTCATTGATTTTTAATCCAAGGATATTTGATCATAACAGGTTAAGTTATATCATTATTATCATATTTTTTTTTCAAAAGGCGTATAAAAAATGGGTGAATCGACACGGCGAAGAAGCCCTGCTGCCCGGAGTCAACCTAACACACGATCAATTATTTTTTTTGAATTACGCCCAAATTTGGTGTGGTACGATGCGAAGGGAAGACGCGTTGACGAAAATTCGGAGCAGCGTTCATCCTCCGGGCTCAGTACGAGTTTTGGGCCCACTTTCCAATAGCAAAGATTTCGCGAAATCGTTCAATTGCCTACCAGGATCACCCATGAACCCCACACATAAATGTAATGTTTGGTAAGTTCAATAATTACATTAACAAACTAAAAAAAAAATACATAAAATAATCAAAATCTTGTTCAAGGTGAGATTCGAACGACTGGAGAAACCCTCGGATTAACATATCAAATATCAGGTGAAGTTGAACTTCTCTATGTGTAAATAAAATATCGAAAGATTCAAGCCACTCGGAACCAAAAAACCTTCATAACCCTACGACGTCATAATTTTTGCAGTGTCGAACAAATTTTACACCGAGTAGTTTTGCAGCAGAAATGTTTTTTATGGCATTGTTTCTTATATGGCTATATTTTCATCGTCATTGTATTCGTAAATGAAAGTATATCAAGTGGACAATTCAAAAGTCGATGTTGAATGTTGCGTGGCATTCAGAAAATGATAGAAATTAATCGTGTATTTTCTTGTAACTTTGGAAGTTCGAGATCCTTTTTCGGAAAAAATGTTGAAATTTGAATGAAAGCCAAAGTTACAGGGTCCGCGAAATCGATGTTGATTGTTGATTTTGATCGTTTCGAGGTTTGATGTAAATCGGGGAAGGAAATGAAAAAAAAAAACGATAAAATCGTCTGTAAGTATTTGTTGAAAGATTTATATCGCCCATACATAGCATGGTCCATGCTGATCTTGCTCATTTTTCTCATGTAAAAAAGATGGAAATAAAAATAATGTACAACAGACAGAGAATTCGTCAACTTCATTTATCAAAAGTTCGAACGCAATTTTTCATGCTTTTCATGTTCTTTCGCGGAGGTTACGATGTTCGTTCGGCCACATCACGAGTTATTCTGCTTATCATCGCTTCAACAAACGCCGCGTTACCACATATTTGTACATATTGCACGGTCCAATCAAAGATAAAACAATAAGTCGATGATACCATGATAATAATAATATAATATATAATAATAATTAATATTAATAATATAATAATGGTCATAAAAATAATATTCATCATTTTAATAATAATCGTTACAATTAATCAATGAACGGTAACAATTACGATCTAATCGTATCTTCATTAGGCCCCTCAGGGTTTTTGAAAAACCCCCCTGAACAATTTCGAATTTGAAAACCTCTGAAAGGATTGTGTGTTCACAAAACTTGTGAAGTTTTTCAAAATCCGCTGTAGGGGTGAAACAATGAAAAATAAAAAAATGTTACCTCATTAACGAATTACAAACATTTAACGTATTTTACTTCCACTGGCAACTTCGTGTTATGTACAACGAATTTTTAACTTTCCCGCCGGTTTTTCTTCAATAAATAAAAACTATTACTTTTGTTTCGAAAATCAGATTGAGCCCTTCGTCGTCGTGTATTTTCAAACAATCCAAATCAAAACTACCTTAGGGTCTACTATTATGTCGCGAAGTAGGAACATTTTTAGGTTTAAAGATAAACGACCGTTTTTTTCCTCGAAGCAAACGTATTAATTATAAATAAAAAAAAATGAAGCATATCGATTCAATCACTCGGAGAATGATCGAAATAGAAACTAATTTACAAAACCTTCCGTTTTTCGATTAACCTCCGTGTATTTTTCGTCTCTGTACCGCATTTTCTCTCTCACTCGCTCTTTCACGAAACATATGTACGCACGTACTCATCAGACTCGATATATTTGTTTTTTCTATTTACAGAATATCAGTATATATTTTTTTGTTTCATTTTTTTATCTTTCGCACAGTGAGTTTTCTTATCTCTTCTTTTTGCAGCTCGCCACTTTCGTGTTTTCGCGTAAGGTGCGTACGATGTGCGACACACCTGGACAATTTTTTACGGTTCAAGCTTAGTTCTGTTTGGAAATTTCAATTGAAATCGCGTATATTTCAATTTGATTTCAAATCGAATCGCGATCGATTTGGGTTCAGTTATTAAAACTCAGTTTTGAAATTTTGGTTATACTCGAATTTTGCAGTATTTGGCAGAAGTTGAATGAATATTTAAATAATTTTTCTTTATTTTTCGCCCTTTATCGTGAATTGTGAATTCTAATTTTTAATAATATGGATCATACTACAGTAACTTCCGAGTCATCTTAAAATTTCGAACTTGAAATCAAAAATTGTGCTTCCTTAAATTTAAAAACTTGAATCGAAAAAAATGCACGAAATTTTTCAATTTTTTCTGTCAAATATGCAAAATTCGAGATAAAAATCTTCCGGATTTCATATTTGAATACTGCACGAAGAAAAAAATAAACGTCAAAAAAATATAGAAAAAAAGTGCAACTCGAGGTTCAAACAACGACCGTTGTCACGCCAAAAATATCGACGCATCGTGATTTTATTATTTCCAAAATATTCCTTTTTTTCCACCCTCAAATCGATCTCGAACTTTGCACACATCGTATTATTATTTTCGCCACTCGGCGAGGCTTTAAAAATATCATATACGAATAATCGTATTCGTTAGAATAATTAATTATATTGTTGATGTACACACATCGCGCTTGACAAATTTTTTTATTCACGGCCCACTACGAGTGCAAACATTGATTTCCGCTTTCGAAATTGGAAACTAGAAGATTTCTACGGAATCATGCGTGTACTTGTGTTTTCTGTGTGTTCGTGTCACTCTAATATTACATTTTTCCCGATTAAAAATGCATTTATTTATACCAATTCATCAACTTGGACTCTGATGCACGAAAAATCGGAAAATTTTCCGAAATTTTACCAATTTACTTTCCCATGAATTTTGACCATTGAATTTCAAACATTTTTTTTAATTCTCGCCGTTACTGGCGGTAAACATTAATTTCGTTTTGATACAACAAATGCGAACAGTTGTTGAATATACAAAGCGCTTTTTTCGCGAATTTTATCTACGTTTACACAAGCATGCATGAAAATATTTTTCTCGTGGATTTTTTATCGCTCGAAGACATTTTGTTGTCTCCGAAATTCGCGACTGCAACAAGAGTTCAGCGAACTTTGACATTTATTTTGCAAAAATTTCTCGAGCTTTGGATTGAGTTTAGTTTTGATCGTGGATTCAAGGGGACACTTTAAAAAGGAAAACTCGACGGTAGGTTGAATCACGAAAAATCGAAGTGTCAAGCTGAAATGAAAGGGTGGAGGAAAAATAAAAGAGGAGTATTTTGCATCATCGAAATTAAGAAAAACGCGATTTTGTCGCATGGCAGTAACAATTGTTTAAATCGTATGTTTATTCTGGCCGTCAAAACAACGATCCAACAATAACGCTGTCTTTTTTGGCAGTGACGATATGTTTTACTCTTCAATTTATCGCATTTTTCTTGGCTAAGGTGCACCTAGAAAAAATTTACATACTTTAATTTTGAATTACTACTAAAAATTTAGATAAAATTTGGTAAGTAACAGCTACATTTTTTTTATTTACTGCATTCCGAAAGTTTTCAACGATTTTGAACTTTCTACTTTAATCAAATTGTAAATTAAAAATAGTTTTTTTCCAGGTGCGAGTTAAAAAAACCTGCCGTCGATGAAAATTATGAAAAAATGTGACTCGAATTTGGTTTATTGCATTACGAACAACTTGGTGGAGAGCAATATCAAATTCTGAGTTTGAAATCCACGAAAAAATCTTAGATTTAAGATCGAACGAATTTTGAGTTAATTATCTGAAACATGAAGTCGTGTAATGGTACAAAGTGCGCGACGCTTATTTTCCGTATGTGCGTTTCGTACTGAGTTTTTTTCTTCGTACGCTTTTTTTCGAACAATTGGTTTTACATGGTTTTCGTGACGAAATCGGCTTTTTTGGCAGTTATGTACTCGAGAATAGCTTTTTTATCGTTCTAAAGGAGCCCCCTAAAACTTTTTGTTTGCTTATGATTTTCGTAATTATTAATTAATTGCATCCTTAATTTTTGTGACTTTTTTCAAAATTAGTTTAAACTGGAAAAAAGAACTGTCGGTGAATATTAGAATTCTCAAATTTTTTTAGATTAGAAATTGGTTTTGAACTTGATATTGAAAAATAACTATGTTCTAATATTTCTTTAATTTAAGTGACAGATTTTTTTTGTTTTCCAAATTTTTGACGAACTATATTGTTTAACTTCAAATTTCTTCCTTTTTCTTTTCACTTGAAATCAAAATTTGTCGATTTTTTCGTTTCTAATTTCTACATTTTAAATTTACGAATTTAAAAGTGTTTTCTGTGATTTTTTGAAATTTTATATCTCATCCTAAATTCTGTAGTATTTTTTTTAGACAATTCTTGTGCTAAATTTGTATATTATTTCTAAAAATTGCATTATTGCTGTTTTTAATCTACTAAAATACTAGTCCATTGTGAAAATTATGAAAAATTTGAGGATTGAATTCGTAAATGTTATCTTACAGTTTTTTGAACTTAAAATGAAAAATGACTTCTTTGACGTTGCACAGTTAAAAATTCATTTTCAAACAGTTCATTTCGGAAATCGAATTTTCCAACGTAAAATTTCAAATAAAAAAGCCAAAATACCGAAAAATTTCATTATTCAGTAATTCCAAAATCCATTTTCCCATTTCACAAAATTTTCAGCAAACACGAAAACCAAGTTCCAGGGAACCAGGAAAAAAACTCGAAGCTGAATCCAAAGATCGTTCATGCATCCTCCGTATATCGAACATTCAAACTGCCCCTCTATTCTCGAAAATGACACTACGACCCGAATCCCGAAAATGAAAAAAACAAAAAACGAACAAGCTATATAAACGATACCAAAAATTTATTAACCGTACACAATGCTTTTTCCATACGCAGTCTCATGCTCGTTGACTCAAAAATCAACGTGTTTTTTCATCTCGATTCGAAAAAACCGCAGTCGCCGTTTTTCACTACAGAATGAATGGTTAATAATATCTAACTTACAGAGTTACACGACATCCAGAATCTTAGTGTAATCCTTTCCACAATTTTCTGTACCTCGAGCCCAAAATCGCGAACGTCCAAAAAAAAAGAGAAAAAAATACAATGGCACATGATTTTCATCGCTGGTGAAAAAAAAAAAACGTTCGTGATTTTCCTTCCTTCCGAATTCTTCCACAGATTTTTCTCCCGAAACGTGCACACGTTCATGGAAATTCCCGAAAGTATGCACGAGTTAGGAAAAGCTTGGAAAATTTTCGGAAGGATTTGGGCTTCCCGCAGTTTTTCACGATCCGCGCGTTTTCCCTGCCTTTTTTCCTCTACATCTCTAACTCACCCCAACTATGGAATTTCTTCCCTCTCTTGTTAAAAAATTAAAACGGACGGTTAGATTTCCTATTCTTTGTGTATTTTTTTGTTTTTTATAATTTTCGTTATGTCTCGGTGAGCCGATGTCCGCTGCTGAAGGCACAGGGCTTTGCACTTGACCCGTTCACCCGACCCTATTTCAAGATTCGTCACTTCCGAAACTAGCCGTCGTTGTGACTCGTGTTCCGAGGAGCCGAAAACCAAAATTTCTGTTTTGTGGCTTTTCGAGTTCGAAGTGTTTGTTGGAAACTTTCCCAGTTATGAATTCCAAAATTATAGTCAAAAATTAAAAACGAAGGACGGAAGAACTGAAAAAACTTGTGTCAAGGACATTAAAATTTCACAGGTATGGTACCGAATTTAAAAAATTGCAACCGGAATATGAAGAAACAAAAACTGTCAATCAAAAGTTTGCGGGATTTCTTCTTGATTCGAGTGGATCTTCTTCATCTGAAATTTGCAATACGTCTTACTCATGTACAGTTTTACATTTACATATTCGATATAATTCGGAGCGTGTCTGTGTGTTCCTTTTTCTCGTGTAAGTGTAAGTGTGTGTGTGTGTAAAAAGGATGTGTGATCATCCAAGGTTAACCTACTTTAAATTTCTCTGTAATGTCGCTACTTATCACAGCCTGGGTGCCTCTCGCCACTGCCTGCCTACTCTTACTTTTTTTTACGTGTCTTCTCCGGAATTTTTGAAAATGGCTTTTCGAAATTCTGGTCCAGACTGAAAGCCTTCGCTTGACACGCCGGGTACGTCTCATTTCAAGATACGACGTTTCAGAAACAGAAAAACAGAAACAGAAGATCTGGAATTTTTGATACCGGAAAGAGAAATGAAGAGTGGCAAGTGGTTGGAAACATATTGTCGTGAGAAAAAGCTGAAGAAGATACATAAAATGAACGTGAGAAGCGGCTGTAAACATTGTATGATGAAAAGAAGATGTACCTCGGACAAGGTCGTTTTTTCGTCTACGTAAAGTTTACTGTTTATTATTTAAAATGTACACGAAGGGCCCCGTCGCTGGGCATTGGGACATGATCGAGGGGTCAAGGTCACTAGGGCCTGACGTCCCAAATCTCGGCGAGGAACGCAGGTAGCTTTTTGTTTTTCAGCCGCAGCTTGTCGCAGGTCTCGCTGTTCTGGTTTCCGAGGGTGCGCAGCTCGGTCAGCACCGACAGCAGCTTCGCGAACATGGTGCTCCAGCGCGTCTGCCGCCTGTTGTCCACGTATGACCTCAGGGCCTCCAGGTAAATCTCCTGGATCTTCTCCACCTTCCAGGATTCCAGGAGGTTTGGCCGCTCTGTTACAATACATTATTATTATTACTCATTGACCTTTGCATTTTACAATATTTGCATACATAAACATGCGAAAATCCCGTTAAGAAACAAAGTTACTGTGTACGACCGTCATAACAATCTCATCCTACGCTACGTTCAGTACTTTATAAACAGAAAAGAAGAGAAAAAATATATACAGGGCAGTCAATATTCTTCCCAATTGAAATCACTATAACGATATACTATCGTCAATAGATTCTATACACACTAAAAAAAAAACAACAATAATAATAAATTTCTTGGATAAGAAAATTGACGTAGTTATACGTGTCGTTTATTAAGAAAAATTTGATAACAATTAACAAAAATACACTACATTTTTAGTATTCATGATTTTTAATATTTTAAAAAATACATAAATACAAAATATATATTTTGACATATTTCTGGTAAAAAGTATTACAGTGTTCAGAATTTGTACAATATTATTGCAGAATTTGTCTTTTTTATTTTAGCTATTACAAAAACGTATAGTGAAAATTATTGTATTGTAAAAATTACTACATACAATGCTAGTTTTTGAAAAGTAATGTAAGGAAAGTTTATATGTTCAGAAAGCATATTGTTACATCAATATTGTATATTTCACACAAAATTCAATATCTTTGTATAGTAATTATTTCCTTTTTTATTATTCACGTTGCCAGTTCGTACAGTATGGTTTTTTATACACAAACTATGAAAAAATACTACATCAATTAGTTTTAAGCGAAAACTCATATTAAATTGTAAAATCTAGATAATACTTTTACGAGAAAAAAAATAGAAAATTATAATATAAATACCGTCTCTTAGAACTTATTTTTTTAAGTATGTTTACTATTGGAAGGATTATCTTGTATTTGTAACAATTTTCTAAATTTATTTTTCAAAATCAATGCTCTAGGATTATAAGTTTCAAAGATTTTTGAGAAAATTATTTCTGCATACATTTAATAATGATGTTTCCTTTTTTGAGGTATTTTACGAAGTGCCATGGTTTCTAAGATTTTTTTGTATTTGATATTATTTATTCAAGTTTTAAGAATATTATCGTTCTTCTCTATATTCCTATAATTTTGAAATTTTCGTATAAGCTTTCAGAGTTTCATAATGTAGAATTCAAAAAATATAAGATTTTCAGTATTCAAAAGAATTTTCCTGGAAAGTATTTTTGAAGATAACTGATATTTCACAGATTTCTAGTACTTTTAGTATCCGTCGTATTTTTTCAATATATTTACAGTTTGGAAAATTTTCTGTTCCTATGAGGACTCCTATGGTTCAGGATTCAAGGTTTTATGGATTTTAGTAATTTTATAGTTATTTTAAAAAATCGTATTATATACAGTGCGTCCACTTTGAAAGTAAACACTATTTTTTTTCCAAGTCAAAGTTTTTCCACGAAAGGAAAAGGGTCTCAGATTTAGGTATCCGTACGCGAGGAAAAGGAAGACCCCAATTTTCACGCTCCAGCCGCTACGAGCACCTAATAGGTCCCGAAGGGATTCGATGTGATGATTTTTAAATATTGGTGAAAAAAAATTTCCCTGTTAGAGAATATCAGTCTGTTTCTCGCTTTTGTGCTGGATAGTTGCTTTTGAAACCTATCGCGAGAAATTGATTTAATTTTATAACATTTCATTTTTATGATACGTGAAAATGCCTCGGGTAGTGTATCAGTTGCGTGAAAAATTGTTCATTATTCAACGGCTGTATGGAGGTCAAAGCATTCGAGAAGTTCGGGAAAGTTTTATTCAAGTGTTCCCAGGTCGGCCTGTGCCAGCGACCAGGACAATTCTTAAAATTCGAAATACTTTTGAAAATACGGGGAACCTAAATCCTCGTCCGTACAGACAAATAAACCGAGCAATCAATGAAGAACTAAGGGAAGCTGTAATCAATCATACGTTAGCTCATCCACGTGTAAGTTCTCGAAGAAGAGCTGAACTCATTGGAGGACTTTCAAAGAGTACTGTATGCAACATTCTTAAGGAAGCACATTTTCATCCATACCGTTCCGTACTTGTTCAAAAATTACGAGCTGGTGACACAGAACGACGCCTGCAATCGTGTATGGGAATTTCGGCTTTATCATGCTACGACCCACGATTCATATCTTCGATATTATTTTCTGACGACGCTACCTTTTACACGAACGACACTCCTAATAGACAGAATTTTCGCATTTGGTTACAAAATCCACCAGAAAATCCACTTCAAGTTGATGGTCAAACTCGCTACTCCGTGAACGTTTGGTGCAGGATTATCCACGATAGACTTATTGGACCTTTCTTCATCAGTGAAAGACTTACTGCCGGAGTTTATCTCGATTTATCAATGGATCAAGTTTTACCGACATTGGGCAATATGGATATCGGAGTAATTTTTTTTTTTTACTAACGTACTTAAATGTAGAATAAACAAATATTGAACTCGTTGATTTATTATGAAACTTCTATTCGATTTTCATACAATGAAGACATTAAACTGCAGTTCCTACAAACTTTTTCTCGTTTACTACAGTAATTTTCGAACACTTTTATAAAAAGTTCAAAATTATGTTCTTCTAAACTTTCCGATAACATCCCAATGGGTCGCATTGAAGTTTATAGTCAAATTTTAGAATCATTTCAAAAATTGAAGTTATGTTTACGCAATTTTTTGGATTCTCCATTTGCTCACTGGAATTTTTTCAGGCAAACATTTGGTTCCAACAAGACGGAGCTCCAGCGCATAATGCATTAATAACGCGAGATTTCCTATCGACTATTTTTGGTCCCCGAGTTATCGGGGCACACTCTCACCCATTGAGATGGCCCGCGCGGTCACCTGATCTAACACCATTGGATTTCTTTTTATGGGGTTACCTGAAATCAAAAATTTACAATACTACCGTTGAGAGCGTTGAAGAACTTCGAGAAGGAATTCAAAATGCATGTGCAGAAATAACTCGAGAACAATTACTTACAGTAACGACTAGCATTTTGACAAGAGTTCGTGAGTGCATTGATGTAAATGGAGGTCATGTCGAACATACACATTGAAAAAAAAATGCTACTGGAACTGTAATTATTGTTTTTATTCAAATTAAAATAAAGTTTGAATGTTTGTAAAAAAATTTTTGGATTTCTGAAACTCTCGAGTTCCTCATCAATAAACATGTTTCCGACCTCTAGCTGCTACTCAATTTCCTTCGCAAGCCCCTAAATCGCCGCGCTTTTTAAAACATTTTTTTTTTTTTTTTTTTTTTTTTTGATTTCTTCATTATTTACAGATATTATGATTTGTCTCGTTTTTCGGAGACTTTGAAAAATCGAATCCCTTCGGGACCTATTAGGTGCTCGTAGCGGCTGGAGCGTGAAAATTGGGGTCTTTCTTTTCCTCGCCTACGGATACCTAAATCTGAGACCCTTTTCCTTTCGTGGAAAAACTTGGACTTGGAAAAAAAAAAGTGTTTACTTTCAAGTTGGACGCACTGTACATGGATTTTCAGTAAGTATTTAATGAATTTTTAGTTTTTTCACTATTTTTCATATTTTTATGTATTAATAATTGTATTAGCATATTCTAGATTCTTTGTAGATATTTAGTATTTTTGAAAATTCCAGTATAGATTTTGAGAATTCGATATTCTAGAATCAAAAATTGTATGCATTTTTGGAATTTCAATATATATTACAAAAAGAATTATCTTCATACATTTCAAGTATTTCACGAATTTCTTAATTGTTAGTTCATTTCGTATTTTTCAATATTCATTTATGCTATCGAACTTTTTAGTATTTTGATAGATTCCTATGTCGATTTTTAGAGTTGGATGCTGTAGGATTGAAAGCGTTATAAATTTGTATTATTTCCATAATAATTTTGAGAAAATAATATCTATATAGAATTTCAGTACTTTAGCGTTTCCTATTATTTTTCTACAACAACTTTATACTTTACATTTCAAAGTTGTATAGATTCTTCGAATTTCGAACGACTTTTCAGAGTACAGTTTTCCATAGCTTTCTAGTATCTTAGACAATTCTCGTTTTCTCAGTAATTTTCATAGTTTTTTAATATTTTTTTAATTGAAAAGATTCTTTGATATTTTTACAGATTTCTAAATCAATTTTTCAAACTAGATGCCGTAGGATTTTATGTTCTCAAGGTTTCAACTAAATAAATAAATTAAGAAGAAAATTTTATCTTCGCATGTTTCGTGTTTTTGATTTGCTGTATTTTCGATATTTTTAAAAAATTTACAATCAGCTTTAAATAACAATAAAATACACAGGACCCTGTATGAAATTTGGGAAATATTAATAACTTGAAAATTACTCCAAATTACACCCTAGGTTAGGAAAATAATCTACCAAATACCAGAATTTAATAAATGAATCAAAAACTTCCAAAATTTTTAATATTTGTCCACACGAAGCAACTTTTTATCTAATCATTCAAATTTACGTCGATCATTATCAATAGTTTTGACGAATAAAAATATTGGCTAATTCGAAAATCTTTTCATTGAATGAACATTTCGATAAATACTGATTTTTATAGAAGAATTTTTTTCTATTTGCTTACTCCATGATTATCAAAAATATGGTTAATCAACTGAAATGTCAACAACTGTAAAAATAAAAATGCTGTAATGATTTCGAGATACGACAGTCATTTACATTTAAGGCTTTATTTTAATCTGTGAAACATCTCAAAAACATTTTTTCTAGTTTAAAATATGTTGTTTTTTCAAGTTAGGTGGTGAATGATAATTAGAAAATTATTCCTAAAATGAATCAACAGTTGATTTCAAGGTCTATGATAAAGAAAAAACTGAAGCATATTATAATTTTATTTGTTTTATTTATTGGATAAATGATATTCATGATATGGAAATATATTTATTATGTTCGACGAAATTTTTGATCCATATCCAACTACTTATGTGAAATGATATGATACTAATGTTTGTTTTATTTTTACAGCAAGATTCTTTAGTGGAATTTACATAGTACATATCCCGAAATTCATTGTAATTCTTTCAGATGGAATAAGACGCATAATTCCATGAATGTTTTAAATTTTTTCATTTGTAGTTATTTTTCAAAAGGATAAACGAAATATCAAAAAAAAGCATATAAAATTATTTCAATTTCAAACAGGATTATATACTATAAAAAAATATTATATGTATATTACATTCTCTATACATGAATATTATTTATAATATATCAATGTATACTTCAATACGTACACTTTTGAAACAAATTTGGTGAATTTTCCATTAAATTATTAGAATTTTAATCCACTTTTTCTATGAACACTCACTTTAATCTCCCCAACTTGCTGAAATTCCCACAAAAATGTTTTACTACTTATGTAAATTTTTAAAAAAAAATTATGGAAAAATATGGTGTGAAGGTTTGTAAATTTTCCATCTTTTTTGAAATTGTAATAAAATAGTGAATAATATATACCTACTATAAATAATATGATTCACAATAATAATACATATGTAGTAAAATTTCAAAAAATTTTTGAATCTATTCATTTCATTATTTTATATTCAATAAATGATTGTAATAAGCTCAAGTTTTACAAAATTATTACATATTAGATTATTCTCTTTATTGCTAAACAATTGAAATATTGTTTAGAATTGTTAATAATCTATTTTTCATTTATTTTAGCTACGAAGTTGTTCATAGCTTTCAATATTGATTCCACCGGAATTTTATAAAAACTTTTGAACCTTCAAGTACATTATTTGTAACTCTTGAAATTTAGGTTAGTTTCCAACAAATACTTGTTCTAAGAACATACCCTGCTAAAAATGTCAAATTGATTTTTCAATTTGAAAATCAATTGTACATACACTTGGAAATGCAATTGGTTTGTCTTGTTGGAAAGTTATTACAAAAAAACTAATGTCACAAATATAGCTAGTTTTTCAGGAGGGGGTTGTCCAATTGGAAAATCAATTAGACACCATTTACTTGGAATAACATTTGGTTTGTCCTGTCGGAAAATCAATTGGATGTCATCCACTTGGAATTCCGATTGGTTTGTCCTGTTGGAAACTTGTGTACAAAACAACTTATGACACAAATACACTTAGTTTCCTATATCCAATCAGGTTCCTACTTGGAAAACTTAACGTATTTGTGACGTAAGTCTTTTTGTAATAAATTTTCGGAAAGGGAAAACCCAATTGGAAAACAGACAAAAGAAAAGTGAAAAGACATGTAAACTTACCGGAGAAGATGACGATTGCCGTGAGTAGGGCGTACTCAGCGTTGTTGACCTTCATGTTGGACATCTGTCTGCAGAAGTGCATGAGGTCATCAATGGTGTCACCCATGCCGGCGAGTTTGTAGCTGTCGCTCGTGTAGGGTTGGTTGTTGGCGAAGATGACACTGTCCGTCTGGATGTCGTACTTTCTGGCCATCCGGAGCATGATGACCTCACTCGAGCTCGCCTTCAGGAGGGATATCTGGTCCTCGCGCATCAGCTTGTCAAAGCCCGGTAACCTCATGGCGAACTGCACGATCAAGTGCACGGTCAACATCGTGATCTCCGTAATGTCCCTGTACCTGATCTCGCTTAGGTCGTCAGTTTCCATAGGTTGCTCCTGAAATCATCATGGTCAAAGCAACCTTTGATCAGATACAACGTCGATCTTTGAACACATGATACCAAAATTCTTCAATTTACATTGAGTCCTTTTTGGCATGTTATTTCGTTGTGCGTCTACAGTTGCGTAGCTCATTTTGGGTACAAAAAAAGGCACTCACCGTAATTCTACGAATGTCTTCTGGGCTGGGATGTTCATATTCGTCCTGGAAGTAAACGAGCCTATGAATAAGCTCTTCCTGCTCAGGACTGAGGGGCTTGATGCCATCGACATCGACGGTGGAGTAATTGCTGTTGGGGGTGCCTCTTGACATCGACGGCAAGTCTTGTTCCGTTGGTTCCATTTTCACGGGCCCACTTGAATCTCCACCACCTAGCATAATCGCCTGGTTCCCCGATACCCCGTTTGCCGTTGTACTGTTTGGCTTGTCTTTTTCCTGAACCAAATTAAACTTGTGATCAATCGATTCATATAATGTCATTCGAAGTCATCATTATTTTTTGCAAAAATGTGAGCGTGAATTGGCTTCTTTTTTATGTGCATGAAATTCCAAATGTTTGAAATTAAATGAAAAAGGAAAAAAGACGTGTGTTCAAGAAAAATATTTCCTGGTGCTTTAATGGACTTTTTAGTCTAAACAATAAACTTTATGCTCATCAACAAAATATTTTACATAATCCCCCGCGTGATGAAATATCGAAAATTCAGTATTTTTTCGTTAAGTTTAATTTTAAATGTTTGGAACTTCAGGTATATTCTTTTTTAGCTTCATCTGGGGATGGGAATCAAAATGAAAAATATTAATTTTGGCTTATATGATATATTTTGAATTACTTGATATGGAGTACCGATATATCGGAAAGAAAAAATCTATCTGACGATGTATTGCATGGATTTTTTAGAAAATAGTTTATAGATTTATAGTTCTTTCAGTATTTTTCTATACATGTACAACTTGAAGGATTTTTCGGTATTTTTGTGGATTTCTGCATGGATATCTAGAATTGGATCCTTCAGGATTCAATATTGTTCAGATTTTGAGGCATTTTATAGATTTTTGAGACAGTCATATACACTTTAATATTCAACATTTATTTTTCGATTTTTCGTACTTTTGCAGTATACATAAAATGTTTTAAGATTGTCTGGAATTTTTATGAATTGCAATGATTTAGGTTTCTAGAAATTTGTGTTTTAGAATTTCAAGTTTAATAAATTTTTTATACTTGAATGGATTTTTCATAAAACAGTATCTTCCTACGTTTACTCTTCTTAAAATATTTTCGCAATTCTTCAATATTTATACGATCTGAATTATTTTTCTGTATTCTTATTAATTATAACATTTTTGTTCTTCATTGCTCTAGCTAGTGAAGTTTTATAAATTCTTATAAATTTATGTATTTTTAGTATTATTATATTCTCAGTTTCAACATTAAATTTTGTAGGACTTCCAATTTTTATTTTTTTTTAAAGATCGAATGTGATTTTATTTTTTTTATTTTTTTCCTTTCTTACTTATTTTTTTTCTGTTTTCTCTTATTTGTTGTGACTATAATTGTTTAAGATTCTTTTATTTATCACATTTTTTAACCTTGCAGTAACTCTATGAAATAAATTAGCGTTAAAAATTCATAAGAGATATAATTCAAAATAATTGATTTTAAATTATAGCGCGGAATATTTTCAGTTAATTTCAACACAAATTTATCTATGTAATAATCTTTTTACATTTATAATATTATTTTATATAGCATAACATTTATTACTACGTTTGGTAAATTTTAGAGGTTTCTTTACATGGATTTATATATTAATTTCTACAATTCGATGCTCTAGAAATCAAAGATTCGTTTATTTACAAATTCTGTATAGATTTTTGGAAAAAATTAATCAGAATTTATCAATATCTAATGAAATTTCGGTTTTTTACGTATTTTTTAAAATTCGTATGATATTCTAGAAGATTTACAGATTTTCAATTTTTTATAGATTTCGATATGAATTACTGAAATACAATACTCTAGAAAAGAAAATTTCATTAGGTTATGGAGTTATTCTAGATTTTCAAAATAGTTTAAATCAGCATCTTTTCGAGTTCTTGTATTTCTCGTGTTTTTGGAATTTTATTGAATTTGGTAAGATTTTCCCGCAAGTTGGAAGATTTTTGAAGATTCCGATATGAATTTCCAGAATTTTATGATCTAGAATCTAAAGTTTCATATACTGTTAGTATATTTGTTGATAGTTCATAAAATAATTACTTGAGGAATTCCTTGTATTTCATACATTTTAGAAAAATTGTAAAAAAAATTTTTGTGAATTAAATTTATAGTAATTATTTTATAGCATGATTACTTAAAAAGAAGAAAATCGGAGAAACATCGTTATTATATATATTTAGATCAAAAATTCTTCTCAAAATGCATACAGACTTGAATTCCTCCATTTTCGAAAAAATTTAGATGTATATGCAAAACTACTTCTTTAAGTGTACGTAATAAAATTCTTAGGAGTTACAGATCAACATTAACTTTGTAATGTTAGTTAATCCATCTTAACTCGTTTCCAACTTTCAACAAAGTCAGCATTACAAAGTAGTCGAAAATCACAGATCCCATTATAACGTTTAAAATTAGTTTTGCATAAAAATTTTTGGATGAAAGAAACTTTGCTAATGAAATTCTCAAAATTTGGAATCTAAGAAAATACAAACTTTTGATACCAATGCTCACAGTTTTAATAAAATATAACTGCCTGAAAAATATTCATATAAAACAAAAATGTTCTGACAATGAGTGAAATTTCTTATAGAAGGATCAATGAAAAATCAATCGAGAATCAATCAGATGCTCATGTTTCTCGCTGAAATCATCATTACCACTGCTATGATGCAAAATCATGATCGGTGACGTAAAAGTTCAAGGATATTTTCGTGAAAGTTGATTCGTATTTATAGATGGAAAATGTCAGTAGCCGAGGTGAATCGAGTTATCTGAATTACAATGTAAGAAAAAGACTGCTGTTGTTGGAAAATGTAAAATTCAAAGCGATTAAATTCACAGGAATAATTTTTCAGTGAAATTCGGGCATTTATCGAATATTTGTACTGTTCTTGCAACAAAAACAGAGTTTTTTTTAGAAGTTCTAGAATACATTGACATGAAAGGCAAATTTTTAGATCGAATTCTTTGAACCCAAAAACTTCTTTTCATGTAAACCTCGGGAACTAAGTACTTCTTATCATATTTTTGAGGGTTTTCGGGGTATCGATTTTCATGAATGATACGTTAAAATGGTGCTTACTTGTACCTTCTGGGCCTTCTTCTCCTTTCGCTTGACCGCGCATTGGTACTCGGGGACCACGCATTCCGGTCTCATGCCCACGACAAGGCACTTTTTGAGCCGGCACTCCTGGCACTTGCGGCGCATGTACATGTCAATATCGCATCCCTTTCCATATTTGCACTGGTACACCATTTTTTTGGTGATGCTGCGACGGAAAAAGCCCTTGCAACCTTCGCACGTAAGGGCATTGTAATGGTACCCGGACGCCCGGTCGCCGCAAACCAAGCACAGCTCTTCCTGCTGCCGCGGCGTCGGGCCCTTTTTCTTTTTAGCATCGCAACTGTCCGGGGTGTTGTAACCATTTAACGAATTCGGCGGTGACAAATCTTCCCTTCCTAAAATCAAAATAACAATTTTTTTCGTCAGAATTTGGATGGATTTGGCGATTTTTTTGCACATTATTGAGATTTTCCGAAGGATTTTTAGGATTTTTTTGAAATAATACAATTAAGTAGGATCAGGAAGTATAAAGATTGTCAATTTAAATTGTAAAATGTTTTCGTTTCTGCCATTCATGATTGTTGGGTATTTTTTGTTCAGGTTCAATTTGTTTTCATCAGTATCTCAGTTCATTTTGTGATTTTTTTATATCGTTACATCTTTTTTCCTTACTCGAAATTACTAAGAAATAAAATTTTGAATATAATTTTTAGATTTTATGTACAGTCTTTAATTTGTATTTGGGTTTCGGAATTTCTGATAGTCAAAATGATAGTAGATTTTGGGTTTTTTAGCTATCTTCAATTTTCGAGACTTTTTTCTTAAAAAAGATATTTTTTCATTCATAGGATTTTTTTCTTTACAATCTGATGGATTTTTTTTGAATATTAGGATTTTTTTCAAAAGCAACCTTCAAAAATTTGTAAAATTAGACGATTTTTCGTTTTTTGAAAAATTCTAAAATATTCTCATTCCTTTTTGCAAACATTTATCCACAAATTTCTTTTTATTAATAATCAAAATGATTTTCAAATTAACTAACATTTTCGCATGTATCGCATCTTGCAATTTTACGACTTGAAAAAAAAATGAATGCGAAAAAGGAACATCGTAATCGTAATTATATTCTTGGGCGAATGAGTTTTGCTGGGGGAGAGCAGCTTTATCTAGTGGAACCAAGTCACGGTCGGTGAAAGTCGAGGCGACTTGACTAGACAGTGCTTCTCAATCTAATCAGTGGCTAATCAATCTAAGTTTCATTTTTGCCTCCAGAGAATGTTTTTCTTGAACTAGAATTCAATAATACGAGCAATTGCAGCAGTTAAGTTAGATTCAATGTAATTTCACTGCAAAACAAATGTGTAACTGTGTAACTTCACAAGAAAAAAACTGGAAAATCGTACGAAATCGAATAAGGACTGAAAAAAAAAAAAAAAAAAAAAAAAACAATACAAGAAATCTTTGAATACACGAAATGGATAGGAACAAAATTTGTTGATAATTCATTTATTCACCTAAAATGTAAAGAACTTAAAATTCTGGAGCATCTCATTCTCAAAATTTTGTAGAAATCCATTAAAATATGAGAGCGTAATTTAAATTTTTATAATATTCATAAAATATAAGAAATGATGAACAAACGAGAATTCTGTAAAACACTAAAAATTTACAAAAAACTGTGTTCTGAAAAACGTTTGAAATACCAAGAATCTAAAACACTTTGAAATTTAGAGACTCAAATTCTTGGAATTTTCATTGAGTGTCATGAACAAATTAAACATCTAGAGGGCTATGAGAAAATACTACGAAACTTAATTAATGAAATGGAGAAAACTAAAAACAATAGAAATATATAGAAAACAAAAATTCAGCATAGATATTATTTTATTGAGAATTTTTGAAAATAAGAAAAATCTGTAAAAATTTTTATACTAAAGTATCTCATTCTGAAAATCTACATGGGTATCCCTCAACATACAGGAAAATTTGATAAATATATTTATATTTAAACAATATAACATAAACTAAAAGTTTTAGATATCTGTTAAATACTTAAAATTTATAAAATTACTGCTTTTTAAGAATTTATTCAAATAGTGAAAGTCTATAATATTTTATACTCTAAAGTATCAAATTTTAGAATTCTATATTTGAATTTTTTATAATACCAGATAACCACAAAGAACCTTAAAATTTCCACTTAATTTTGAAAATACAGTAAATTATGAAGAATAATCAAAATACTAGATATCAATAATATGCTGAAAATCCATGTAAATGATTTCTTTAAATAACAATAACTTTACTGAATATCTACAAAACCTTGAAACTCAAAGCATCCAATTCTTGTAATCTAAATAAAAATCTATAAAAATGTGAAAAAATCGTTCTAACTGTAAAAAATACGAAAAATACTGAAAGTAATAAAAAACTATGAAATATCAGTTGTATAAAAACATACTTTTTCCAGGAAACTTCTTTTAAATACTCAAAATCTTAACAATTTTCGAATTCTAGGTTATTAAGTTCTCAAACCTATACGAATATATACACAATGCTAGAAATATATTTGAGAAACTCGAATATTTTTAAAAATGGAATAGTTTCGAGTACAAAAAATCCGAAAAATACTAGCGTTTCATGAAATATGTACCTTTAAAAAGAAAGCCACAGTATAAAGTACATAATATCAGACATAATTTTCTTAAAAAACTGAAAATACTCAAAATGTATGAAACCTTGAATCCTGAAGCATCGAAATTTAAAAGTCAATCTATAAAATTTCTACAAATACAAGATAATCCTCTAATGGTAAACATACTGAACTAATAAGTACTTGGAGATGTTAGAAATGAGAATACGTTATTTTATAAGTAAAGTGATTTACTATCTCAAGTAAAAGCTTGTGTTTGCTCATTGATTTCTCAGAAGTTATGATGCTAGAATAAATATTTATTGGTACATTGAAATTATTACAATATTGATCATTTTAAAATTCCAGTTTACCCCTTCATGTATAATTTAATGACAATGCTCCTGAATCAGAGCCATATTCCTGTTTAAATCAGCAAAAATTCATCGAACAAAACGATCGAATTTCAAAATATGGAAATTTCTGTATATGGTTCTTCTAATTTCTATAGATGCCCCCCTACTTCTTTGAGTAAATCCTGGAACCACATACAATTCAGTGGACATGAGCTAACGTATAATTTTCGATATCGATGAAAAGGTGTCATGGGGAAATAGATGAAACGATAAATCAAGTGAGGGTAGTGCCGGAACTTGCCCTACAGCAACATATATTAACGTTCCTCGCTGAAGGGACGTGACCTTCAAATTTCCCACAATGCCATAAGCTCAATGAATAGTAAAATGTGGGTTCCCGAAGACTTGAATGCGAGCATAAGCGGGGATTATCATTTGTACTCCTGAACAAGGGGAGCTTATTTACGCATTTTTCCAAAAGCGAACCTGCGTATTGAAACTCGGGCATTTTCGAATGTCAGATTATTCGATGTTATGGTGTTTGAGAATCTACACTGAGAAAAAAATATAGTAGTTATTTCAATACTGTATAGTAAACGGGAATCACTCTGACATATTGTACTTTTTGCAAGATAATATATCAATTTTTGAAATAACATATTGTAAATATTGTCAAATGATATTGCAGTTATAGATATATTTTGTTGTAAAAACTTCTCTACATATTTCGTTTTCTACTATACTTCTTGTATTTTTGCAATATCATATTGTAATTCCTAATCCAGATTTTTGAAAATTCCATACAGTTTATTCAGTAAACAGATCTGTATAGGTTCTTTTTGCTATATTTTTGTGTACTTTCTAGGTCTCAAGTGCATCATATTGTAATATGATACAGTTTTCGAAAAAGCTTAGTAAAAGTAATGTAGTTCATTTTTTTCGCCATATATGGTAAAAATTACAGTTTGTATAGTGAAATTCGCATTTTAAGATTTTAAATTTTCCGAAATTATACAGTAAAAACTGGCATACACATTGTAATTGGTAAATTAATAGTGGTTTTACTGTATAATATTGTAATAAGTAAAATAAATATGTATGGCAGATTTTGCAATATATACGGCAGAAAGTACAAGATTTTTTTCTCGGTGTATTTTTAGGCTTTTTATCCAGAATTTGTAATGGTGGAATAGATATTTCAATTGAAAATCGAAAATAAGAATCTAGAATCTAAACAACATTAGAAAATAATTATTGATTTTGAAGTTGATGATAGTATTTATTGGTAAAAATCTTCTGTTCAAAAGTTTTAGTGGATTTATTTACTGATTTTTTTTGTACTTGTAAGATAGATTTAACTAATTCAGCAGCGCACACTTACTATATTTAGACAGTGGAATGTCTTCCGCTTTGAAATAGTGAAGTTTCACTTTTTCAGCTAAAAGCTTTTTAAATTTTCTTTTCCAGTGAACTCTACTGATTCATCAACGACCTGCACTGACAAATCAGTGAAAAAGTGAACTAATGTAGATCAAAATCTGATACAGTAAATATCCACTGATGTATTTTCAAATCAGCGAAATCTCGCTGTTATAAGTGAAAGTCATTTAATGTCTTACTGTTTTGAATTGAGGAAGTCAAATAAGAAAATCATAAAATTGTTTACACCTGAAAATGTAGTCCCTATAGAAAAAAGAGGTGAAAAAAAACGAGAAACAGATCATTTTTGTATAAAAAAAATATAAAAATGTGCATTGTTTTAGTTTTATAAGAGAGTTCCACACTTTTCCCATCTACCATATGGTTCAGGTAGGTAGGTGTATGGGATAATCCCGCTCGGCATTGCTCGCGAGTCGCGATCAGCCGCGGCCAAGGTTCCACGGAACAGCTTCGCGCGTTGGCGATTACGCTCTTTCTCTTTTTTCTTCGCCGCGCAAAAATGAAGAAAAAGGAGCTCGGAGCAAGCCGGAGCACTGAGCGGCCTTGACTCTGGAGCTTAGTATATACAGCGCGTATCGCTGCTCGTCACGGCATCCTTCTTCTTGCATTTTCTACTCTCCCTCTTCAGGCCCCTTTACCCCTCTAAGAATCCTGTATTTCAACTACCCTCCCCCTCCCCTCCGATTCCCCTTGCAGAAACCATTACTCCTTTCTCAGGGACTAAAACGGGCCAGCGCTCGACGATGGCCGCCAACTTTACTTTCCGCTCGCGATTTTGCACCGACTTTCGTTCTGACACAGTTCATGTATGTAACCTGGAACGAGGAAAGGGACCTCCGGATTTTTATATGCGATTGGAGTAGGTAGTAGGAAGAGGCGTTGCAAATAAATTTTACATGGAGGGTCAATTCAAATGGCAGAAGGATAAAAATTAATTATAAATAAATATTATTATTTCTAGCATCATAACACCTTCCATTTAAACCATTTAATTAACCATTTAAAGGACTGTCTCGTATTCGTGGAAATTTCCTGTGTACATTGATTTTTTGAATTCGATGCTCTAGGTTTTAAAGATTTTTGAGAATTATGTCTAAATATATTGGAATTAAGTATTTCATAGCGTGATAGTATTTTTAGGATTTTTCGTACATACTTGATACTATTTATACATTTTTGAAGAATATTTTAGTATTTTCATTTATTTTTATCATTTGTTAAGATTGCTGTGTAGGTTTGTAGAATTTGATATTGAACTCGAAAATGATAACACTCTAAAAAATGAACCTCATTTAAAGATGCAACAAAATTAAGGCACGGCTTGCAATTCAAATATTACCTTAAATTAAGCCTATGTTCACAATAACTTTCCAATGCAAAGGTCTTAGATTGAGAAGATTTATCATAATTTGAAGAAATTGTTATTGATTCAAGACATATCCTCATTTAAGACTCGCTGGCTTAAAAATAAATTTGAGTATGGACTAAATTTAGGATAATATTTGAATTTCCAGTCGTGCCTCAATTTTGTTGAATATAAAATAAGATTAAAAAAAGATTCACTTTTTAGGGTAAAACAAGGTAAATATAAATTAAGGTTTACTTTTTAGAGTGAAGACTTTCAGTATTGTTAGGAATTTTCCAGGAAAGAGTATTTTCGAAGATAATTGGTATGTATTTCATTAATTTCTCTAACTTTTAGTATTTATCGTATTTCTTCAGTATTTTTACAGTTTAAACGATTTTCTGGCATTTTTAAGGATTTTCTTATTGATATCTGAAATTCGATACAGATACCTAGTATTCATTACTCTAAAATCTGAAATTTTACAGACATAGTATTTCAACAAATTTCCCCCAGGAAACAGTATCTTTATTAATTTAAGTGTCACAAGTGTTACACAGATTTCTCAAACTCTGAGTTCATTTCGTAATTTTTCAATATGTATAAATAAATTGTATTGAATATTCTAGTATTTTGATGGATCCCTAAAATAGATTCGACCATTTGTAAAAATTCATGATTAGAAGCTTTACGATTAGGGGTTTTATAAATTTCTATCAGTTCTATAAATTATAAGGAAAATAATATGCATAATATGAAACTTCAGTATTTTAGAGATTCTTTTTATTTCTAGCCTTCTCCATATTTCTCAGTGTTTTTATAACTTTTCAGTATTATCTGGTATTATGATAGATTACCAATATTTTTACAGACTGCAATGTGAATTTCTAGAATTCGATGCTCATATTTCAAAGTTTTATTGATTCTCATAACTATTTCAAACGATATTTTAGAATAGTTTTTTCGCAGATTTCTAGAGTTTCATGAAATTTTCGTTATTTCAGTATTGTTTCAATTTTTCGAATATTTATCAAATTCGAATGTTTACCTGCTATTTGCGTGAATTCCTAGACTAATTTTTAGAATGTTTATAAATTTTATTGTATTTTGATGCATCTCTATGTAAATTTTCAGAACTGGATGCTCAAGGATTAAAATGTCAGATAGATTTTTATATTTTCTCTAATATTCTTCAAAAATATTATCCCACGTAGAATTTCGGTACTTCAGATTCCTATTATTCTTAATCTCCTTTATACTTCTCAGCATTTATGAATTTTCTGATATTATTTTAGATTTTTACTCTCACATAATAATTACAGACAGGTCGTTTATTTTAATGTATATCTTTTAATTTTTTTTGAAATAATTTAATTAGTTGTAATATCGTAACTTGTAAATTATTTGTTGTTGTAATAATGTAAATATTTTTGCATGTAGAAATTTGTGAAATTTTCCCAAAATTTGTATTCTGAAAATATATTTTTATTTATGTATATAATTATGTCTTAGGAATCTTTCGTAATTTTTGTTACATTAATGTTTAAAATTTCTTTTCACGCATCGAGGAAAAATTCTCGTCCCCGATTAAAGTGAGGCGAAAAAAGATACACGATGCTACATGGGAATCAGAGTGAAAGAGGTGGGAGAGAGTCCAAAGTGAAACGAAGCGAAATGAACTTGGAGGAACTCGAGCAAATCGCTTCGCGTTCTTTTTTTTTCTTTTCTATCAGTCTCAATTTCTCATTTTTTCCTTTTTTACTACGACAGTTGCCGATTCGTTCCCAATACCGAAAGAAATAAAACCCAAGCTTGAATTACAATTTTTTAAGTATTTTATGACGAAGTAGATTATTTTACCTCGTATACAAATCGTATCTACCTCGTATACATCTACAAATGTATATCCTCATTTTCAAATTATGTACATACAACTCTTGGTCTCAATGTTTAAATTTTCAGATTCGAAAAAAATATTTTTTAATGGTTAATGAAATACTTAAATGGAGTAAAATTTTCTAATAGTCTATGCTATTTTTTTCTACTCTAATATAACACAGCAGTCTGCATCTATGACGGGCTTTTGATTTGCACAATTTGAATTTAATTATATACATAATACAATATCTCTTTTACGAACATTTTCCAAAGACCCAAACTGAAAGTGACGTCGATTCGTCGACAAATACACGAAATCTTATCACGAAGGAAGTTTGCTCGTAAAACTTGGATACTAGCACTGCTCGAAGAGAAAAACACGAGATGCAAAAAATTATTGATAGAAACTTCTAGATTTTCATATCTATTCCTGATAAATCTTGGATTGAGTTTCACAAAATCACGGAAAAATTTCGTGTTTAATGATATATAATGCAAAAAATGTCGAATAAAAGTTTAACTTTTCCAAAATACGCTAAATGAATAAAAAAAAAATGTTGCTGCCAGAAAAAAGTAAAAATTATCATTCAATGAAATGAAACTTGATGAAATGGAACTTCGTTATACATTATTACACATCATTGTAAAATTGGTAAAATTTCAAGTTGTGAATTCAAAACTAAGTTTGAATAAAATTTCAAAGTTTTTAGTAACGTGTGAAAAGCAATAAATTTGAAAATAAGTCTATTCTCCATTATCTTTCATTGAATGAAATTGAAAGTTAAGAATCACGCCAAATGAAATTTCTATTTTCTAAAAATATTTTTATTTTACAACGGAATTGAATGCCTTTTAAACAATAAGAAAATAAAGAATTTAAACAAACAGAATGTAACAACAGAATAATACATGGAAAGTGAACATTGTAACGAATTAAAGTGAAAATCATTCGATTTTAAAGAGCATTAGAATTTCAAAATTATGATTCTGAAGTTTTAAACACAAAAATGTCAGTTTCAATATCATTTTTTTATTTTTACGAAGTAAAAATACATATAATATATCTTCTTTTTTTGTAGTTTTGATATAACTTATCTTCAAACTAAAATCGTGAATTTCCAAGTGCGCAATAGATTGCTAAATACAATGAAAATGTAATAATTATTGTACAATGGAGTTGAATGACATCTCACAAAATATCGCGACGCAAAAAAAAAAATTAATGAAAAGTACATAAAAATACTCGATGAAACGAAATTTAATGTATTTTATAATGACGTTCTATTGTGTAAAGATTGAAAAAAAAATTTCTCGACAAATTGGAGTATCATTTTTCGTAAATGTACATACGTATTTAGAAAATGAAGAACTAATGACTGCTCAAGAAATAAGTCTATCAAGGACTTATTGCTATTTGTATATAATGACACCCATTTTCGACGAAATAAAAAGGTTCTTGACTTCTCAAATAAGTATTCCACTTTTTATCGATACAACAACAAAAAACTATAATCAATAATGAAAAAAAAATCACGATGTCAACGTACAAAACCAGTTGATTTTGCCAACCTACGAGTTTCCAATTTTTTTCCTAATGTAACGACGGGTTAAAAATTACAATGAGAATGCCCAAATGTAGGTAAAGATGCAATAAATACTGATTTCTGATGAACAAAAAAAAATATTTCGAACCTGTCGAATCCGCAGCTCTTTTTTTGGCAATATGAATAATAGTCATTATCGCTGATGCGAAAAAAAGATACCAATGAAAATGTATCAAATCAGGTTATCCAAAAAACGAATGAATTGAACAGTTCAAAGATGCCTAAACGTCGCGTTCACTTTCTGGTACATAAGAACAGTAATAATTGTTCACGTCACAGGTTACTAAAGAATTACGTACGCCCCTCCAAGATTTTCAAGGTTTCACAAGCTCTATGAGCCTCCACATTTTACATCTTGTGAAAACAAAACCTACTAATAATAATAAAAAAAAGAATTGCAATAAGTTGAGGAAAAAAAGGCGACTCTTGGACAATGAATTCCGCCGCCTTCGCGTATTGTAATAGATAGAGGCCGTCTTTTTATTCTTTTCTTCATTTTCTGAACGCGGTCGCGTATCTTTTGTTATATAAGGACGGCGTGCAATAATCTGTGTTGTGTTGGTTTGGATGTTTCTCCGGCTCGCGATAAGGCCCGAGTCACGATTTCGCTCGCGAATCTGCGGGTTGCGCTAATATGTATGAATTATTATTAACTTGGCATCGGCGGGGACCTTGAACGAGAGGGACCTCGCGAGACGGTTCAATCAACTCCTGCTAGGATAGCTGCGCAATATTCCACCGGCTGCTGCTGCAGCGTCGATGACGCATCATTAGCCACTATATGTACACGCATATGTAGGGTGACCAAACAGCCGGAATAAAAAATACCGACAAAGGTTGATTTTTCATTGTTTAATTACGGGGACTTGATATTTTAAATACGTTTGAGTAGATGGGCCTGGAGGTCCGAAAGTTTGAGAATAATTAACTACTGAAATAACTGAAATTCGAGTATATGGAAATGAACAAGAAGTAATGATGATGAATATTTAATCATTTAAATAGTAATAATGCACAAAATTTAGGATAGCAATAATCATATTTGAAATCATGAAGAGATAATCAGTAAGATGATAATAAAGAAAAATTAAAAATTATTCGAATTTTCAAAAATGCACTCACTGAAATTTAAAAAAAATAGCAAACAGTTTCATGTAGAATCTCAAAGTTCAACGAAATTCTTAATACTTAGTTTGACTAAATTGCCAACTTTAAAATAACGACAATCTTGGATTCAGAATAATTTTTTTGTTAAACAAAATTCTCATTATGTATATGTATTTAGTTAATACCGTAGTCATTTTGATCCTTACGAAAACCTTATATGAAAACTGAAGAAAACGGAATTTCGGACAAGAATTCAATTTCTTATGAGGCGACCTTATAAAATTTTTATAAGCTTCCCAGTTCGTATAAATTTCTTATGAAAAATTTATCCAAAAAATGTATAAAGTTTTTTCTTTTGCGATTTATTTATTGAATTCTTATAAGAAATTTCAGTTTCTTATAAGGTTTTTCTAACGTCATCTTATGAGAACTGGGAAGATTAAAAATTTTAAGGTCACCTCATTAAGAAATGGAATATTTATAAGAAATTTCATATCCTCATAAGGTTTTTATAAGAATCAAAATTACTGGAGTAAAGGTTTAAAATGTTAGAAATCGTTTTAACTCAGCGAATGATAGCATAATATTTTAATTTAGGAAAATGCTAAAAATAAAAAAATTACGAATTTTTTAGCATCAGAATATAAAAATCCACAGAGAAAACTATAAAAATTACCAGAAAATCTTTGAAATCATTTATTTACTCGAAAAATACAAAAATTTGTAAGAAGTCTATATAATGACCATTTTCTTGAAGTACTTGAGATGAATAGAACTTGGAATTCTATGGCATTAGATTTTGAAAAACGTATACATGTAGCAATCTATAGAATTCTAAACAATACATGAAAGTATTGAAAAACACCGCAAAATATTATGAATATTCAAAAATATGAAATTACAAGAAATCTTTTATGATACTAGACATTCTTAAAAATTTCAATTTTAAATCATCAATTTTTGAAAATCAACGTAGAGATGCACAAAAAAAACTAGATAATCCTTCGAAATTCCATCAATGCTAAAAATTTCGAAGAAATCTCGAAAAGTATAAAAATATGATTTTTTCCAAAATGTTCAAAACTTTGAATCTTAGCACATAAACTTTTTAAAAACGTAAATATGTATCTATAAAATTAATAAAAATATAAAACAATAAAGAAAAAACACCAGAAAATTTTATAAATACAGTAGAAGCCCCTCCATTTAGAAAGCTCGGGGGATACATATAAATCGTCGAACGTATTAAAGCGCGAAGTAAATCCGCAGGCGTTCCGATCTTCAGTTTCTCGACAAAGTCGTATCGATGTGCCTAAAGACCAAGTCTTTTCAAAAGTCATCAAAATTCCGAAAGACGAGGCTCGAGGAAGGTCCAGAGCGAGTTTTTATGCCGTTCCACTTCATTATGTTACAGATGGGAGAATTGTAAATGGCTTCTACTGTACTAAAAAATATGAAAACGCAAAATGACTATAATGCAGAATATTTCTTACAATTTCTTTTTTAGACTAAATCATCAAATTTTGAAAATTTAATAGAAATCCACAAAAATATTAGAAAATCTCTCAAAATGCAGTAGGTTCTTAGAATTTCGAAAAAAATCTAGATACTCATACACTTAAAAACTATGCAGATATAATTATTTTAACAATTTTTAAACTTTTAAATCTAACAGCATCAAATTCTAAAACTCTAGAATTAAATCCATAAAAGTACCAGAAACTTCTCAAAGTTGTTGAAGTACTGAATAAATATGAAAAATACTTCAAGTACAGAAGACAAAAATTATCCTAAACCCAGCGATAAGAATATTATGAAAATCTGTTTCCATACTTAAGCAGCGTTAGTGAAAAATTGAATTTCAAAACATACATATTATCCTCTTGAAAATGTGAAAATTTTTTATAAATTTCAACTTAAAAACATCGAAATCTAGTAATTTATAGATTAAAAGAATCATGGAATCCTTTCAACTGTATAAATTTTGAGAATTCTTTTTATTCGGTCTTCCAAATGAAAAATCACTGCTGTTTCAATCGGTTTTTTCAGTTGAAAAATTTTTTACACGAAAAACTTACGTCAGGAATACAATTAATTTTTTAAATGAAAATCTGATTTGATTTCTGAATGGAAAAACTAATTGTACTTGTGACATAAGTATTTTTGTAGGAAATTTTCTAATTGAAAGAAACTATTGGATTTTCAAAAATAATTGATTATCCTATTCGACAACACAAATGGAAAACAGATTGAAAAACCAATGAACCATGAAAAATTTTTGAATTTTTAGATTTGTTAGATTTTATGGGATTTTCGAACTGAGATTGAAAGGATAAAATTTTGATATTTTTTATGGTTTTGAAGGTAAAATTTTCTTATCAATATTTTGTTTTTTTGGCACGAACTTTTATCAACATTTCCCATATAATTTTACATTATTGAACATTTAGCAACTTCAATTGTTTTACTGTAAAAATTTGTAATTACAGAAATCGTAAACTGCAAATTGTGAAATTATAAAATTCTGGTGTTCCTATGAACATGTTAAAATTCAATAATATGAAGAAAATAAAATTCCAGTATGTTAAACTCTGAAATTTTCTCGCAAGTTCCTAAAATTCATTCTCGCAGCCTTTAAATTAAAATATCCAAAGACAAATTAGCGAATAAAATTTTCGTCATCGCGCAACGTTAGAACTCCTAAATTAATAAAAGAATACATTTCAATAAATTTATTTTTATTCTTTTTCCCGCTGTTTCATTATCGCGTCGAGGAAACAGTAAAAAAAATTTCTATGTTTCGAAATCATACCGTTTCCAACTCGGATCGAACCTAATTCAACTAACGAAATCTCGTTTTTTTCTTCCAAAATTATTCAAAAGACTTTTTTCTGGCGTCCCTCCTTCTCTGGGGCTTCGTGGAAAACACGTTTTTTGTCGCAAAAAAAAAACACGCACACATGCCACTATGAATAATAAATGGCCGGTATCGAAACGTTCATCTTGACGCCCAAAAGCCTCGAAAAAAATGTGAGAAGAGATTCGAATGTCGAATGCGAAGAAAAGAAGAGGAAAAAATATGCCTCACTGAATAATTTCGAGATTAAAGCAATATGGAACAAGAATAGATTTCACTCTATTTTTTTACCTTCAAGCATTGGAAACCTTCATCAGGAAACTCGAGAATTCGGCAAAACTTTCGTATCCAAATTGTAGGTTTAATGACTCGAAGAATATTTTTTTTTTACCTGGTCTTAGAAATCCTGAATTTTTTTTTGGATTGATTATCGAATTTTAAGTGTCTGAGTTAAAGAATTCACAAAATTTGGGTTCGTTGGAATTTTTAAATTCAACAGAATTTTTTAAATCGAATATTGAAACATTATGAGTAGAAATTTGTAATTAAGAATTCATAAAAATTGATCTCTTAATAATGTTGGGATTTAATAATGAAAAAATACACAAGTCCAGAATCTTAATGATCCAATTTTTCAACTTAATCAATTAAGTATATCATAATTATCATTAACTTGAACTATAAAAATAAATGTATCATATTCTTCAAAGATATAATAGAAATTATTATATCCAGATATAATCTTCGTTCATGAAAAATAAAATAGCATGGAGCCTATTTTTCTTGAAACTCAAAAAACAGAATCAGCAAGTCTGCAACATTAATTTCTTGTTTGTCCGAGAATGTTTGAAGTTTATTCTTCATGATTCACGAGTATTTTTGGCATTTCATATTCCACGAGAAAGCGTCAACCAAAATAATAGGTCAGTTTACCTTTAAAGGTCGACCATCGGTTGCCGAAATATTTTTCATATCCTCTTTTCTTCGCCCTTGAATCTCGCAATCCTCTATCATTCCTTTTCTTTTATTGAAGTGCTCTTAGTTTATTCTCACTCGAGATAAAAATATACTTAAGACCTCTTTCGAAAAAGGGAATTCAATAGTTTTTTATAGATGTCTGAAACGGATTTCTTTTCTCGGTTCATCATTTTCGTGCCTAAAATTGTTATCGCTTCGATTAAGTGTTATCCTATTGTGCAATTTTATGACTTGGAAAAAAAAAACGAGAAATTTCAGGAATTTTGGTATGATTCCTAACATTATAAGATTTTCAAGTTTTCACAACCCGAAAAAAATGTTGTATAGAATCTAAAACTTTGAAATCAATGGAAAGAAGATATTGTGATTTTATATGGAAAGTGCATTATTTTTAATAATAAAAGCTTGAGATTGAAAATAAATTTCTAAGACGTTACGTTGCTAGAAGAAAATATTTGTTGATAAATTTAAATAAATATATATGACCCTTTTGAATTTTAAGTTTACACCTCCATGTAAAATTTAATTGCTATGCCTCCGTGGAAAAATGTTAGGAAAATTATTATGTAAAACATTTACTTGGAATTGCTATCGCGTGTTTTGAAAATTCGTGAAAGACTTAACTGTAAGCAGTTTTTCTGATCTTCACAGAGTTCACTTATTTTCTGTGGAAAAACGAGAAAAACTGCATTGAATGGAAAATGACTGTCAGCTTCTCTATTTTTTCCTGAATATATTAGACCCGACCCCTCACGAATTACGTAATTTTCAACGAGCTCGAGAATCTGAAATTAGTCCGAGTCGAGAATAGATGGTTCCTTTTTTTCTTGGTTCATATTTTTGTGTCGAGAAAATTTAAACATATCGTTCAATTTGCAATAAATTTTTCAGTTTTTCATGCCAATTTTTTTAAGAACTTTTTCCTGAAATTGAAATTCGCGAAAAAAAACGAGAATGAAAAAGAGAACTCAAATAGACAAACTTGGAGGATGTCTTACTTTAAAAAATTAGTTATTAAAGTTTGTGAAGAGGTGATAAAGAAGCCGAAAATTTGCACTGATAGTGAATGAATTAATAAAGGAGTTCGAAAAAGTGACTTCCTCAAATGTTTAAAATTATCGAAGAGGAAACAAAATCGCTCAATGACACTTATGCAATGCTGTTGAATCAGCTGTTGCGGCTGTTGCCGATTGATTTAGGGCACGGTCTTTGGAAATCGTCTTGTGCAAAACTTCTTGGAGCATATTTTTTTCCTGACAACGAAAATTCAGAAAAAGGTCAGGTTTGCGTTTTTTTTCTTGAAAATTAAAGTTATCGCTAGTTCAGTTAAAAAAAATCATACATATGCAAAAAAGAATGAAGAAAACGAATTTCGATAAAAATTATCACAAATTTGACAAAAAATCAAAATCGTCAAAAATTTATACAACTAAAGCATCTGATGCTAAAGAAAAATTTTCCTCCAATTTCACTTGTTCGTATAAAATGAAAATGACTCACATTTCAAAATAATAATTTCCTCCACGAGTTCATTAAATTAATTGTTTTTGTAAAAACAACGATAAATAATGGGAAATTTATTCAATTTAAAAGTGTTTAACAGTCATGTTTATCATAAGCAATTTGAGGAAAATAAATGTTAAAGTAATATTACAAAATGTTATCATCAATTCTGTGTGAAACAATTTTGATAGCTGTGTAAAGAGAATGCATAAACAACAAAAAAATCCAACACTTCGCAAAAAAAAAATTCTAATTATTTGAAGTTTGCTAAAATATGGAGTCCTGTTTACGACAAGAAATATCAGTTTGTTGAACTTTCAGAGAATATCGTTTAAAATTGCTTAACAGCAAAAAGTAGTTAAATTACAAAGTCGTTTTGATACAGTTCATCATATCAGTATTTTTAGATTGAAGTTATCAAAATCGAAGTATTACAAAAGAATTAGAGTTTGACAAAATTCCGTTTTTTCAAAGCCGTTTGAACACGGATTATGAATGCTAAAATTTTAGATAGAAGCTATAAAAATTGAATAAGTTGACAACAAACAAAAAAATTGTTAGAGAAAATATATTTAAAAAAATGTCTATATATTTGCAACGATGTTTTCTAAAATCATATTTCATTAATATCTAAGAGAGCAGACGTGTTTCGAGAATACTTCATAATTGATAAAAGTAGATAATATTCATGTGGTGGATTTGATTTGAATCTACATAAAAAAATTAGAAAGAAAATGCTAATTTGCAGCAAACATTTTCTGACACGTAAACAACGAAAACGCATGTTTAAAGTTCTCAATTAAAAAAGCACAGTTTGCATCAATGTGCAAAATATTAAATTTTTTTACTTGATAAATAAAGAATTTCAAATGTTTTTATTTCTTTTTACCATTGTGAAATTTCCAATGACCCCAAGAAAGAATCATAATAACAACCCACACGAAATACACGATTTCCACATTAAAATCGGTATTAAGAACACTGAACATTGTTGAGAACTGACTAAATTGTTAATGCGATTTTTATTTATAGACCAAAAATGAACCTATTATCAAGTTCAATAACCCGATAAATGGGGCGGGGAACTGGTCAATTGTTAATGACTCTACCGAGAACGTACCTTGAATTCACAACTTTTGAAAACCAATTACTCGTATCATTAAGAGTTAGGTTACAAAAATAAATCTCGAAGAAAATCAGTGACTCTTTAAGAAGTTAAATGACACCTATTTTTGCATTAATGAGTCTGAAGATATCATAAACTAGTAAGCAGTTTTCCTAAAGAGTAGAAAAATTTTCTTCTACATTTGTGAGGCCCAAGGGCGTAAACAGAGAGGGATCTTGGGGGTTCAAACATCTTTTGAAATTCGTGTGTCATTGATGACTAATTATTTGAAATTGAAAAAATATGTGTATAATGATAATAAACAATAAATGATAAAATTGTCAATACTACAACAAATTTACAACAATTATTACTGTGTTAATACAGTATTGATAAATAAAACTGAAATATTACATATTAAAATAACATAATAATTTATGAAAATGTTACAACTGAAGTCTAGAAAACACTGTTGAAATTTTTATGTAAGATTTGAAAGTTAAATGAGATTCATAATTCTTAGTTCCACTAACTCAAAAATTACAATCCTGGCTTCGGAAGAATTTTTTTACTTAACAGATTCTCATTACATTACCTCATATAACAAAGAAAGTAAAATTTAAGAAATTGTTTAAACCCAATGAATAAGACAAAAAATTAGAATCTAGGAAAATGATGCAAATCCCACAAATTTCGAATTATGGAGCATCGAAATATCAAAATCTACAGAAAATATAATGAAAAATACCAGAAATTCTTTAAAATTATTCAAAAACTGTAAAAATACTACATTAAAGAAATCTATAAAAGTACTATTTTCTAAATGTACATACTTCATACGTGTAAAACTTCGAATTCTAGACCGTCAGATTTTTAAAAATGTGTGCTACAATCTATTGTATGCTTCAAAATAAATATGGTATATAAAAATATTAAAAAACACAACGAAATTTGATAAATACTTAACATAATAATAACTAATAACATATTAATAATAAAAAAAATAAAGATAAACTACAATTTTTATAACTGCATTCATATTTCAAAAAATTTTTAAATCAAGTGTGAAGTTGTATTATTTTTAGGAATTCTTTAACTATAAATATTTCTAATCAGAATTCGAAAAATATTACAGAACGTTTTAATAATACTTTAATTCTAATAGAAAAACTATAACGTCTCAAATTTTAATGATTGTCTTGAAATCATTTATTTCCTACGATTTTCATAAATCAGCAGGATATCGTAGAAATTTTTTTTTTATTCCAGACAATAATTACTGCAAAGTTTTAAAAGTTTTCATTTGTCACCCAGGGGGGTAGGCAGACAAAATTTTCGGAAGAGGTTTTTCAAAAAATTTATTTCCCTCGAATTTTCATAATTTTTTTCAATTTTTCGAACTTTTGAGATTTTAAAGTTGTACAACTTTTAGAGTCTAAAGTCGCACATTTTTTATGTTCATATTGAATATAATAGAATTCGATTTTTTTGGTTCTAAATCCACTGAGATCAAGATTTTTTTTTTCTCATACTTTTGGTATCTTTCATAATTCTTTGGTATACATAAATTTTGATGGATTCTTCAATGTTCTTAGCAGATTTCGTTGCAACTGTCTAAAATTCGATGATGTAGGAATTAATCAGAGTACTACGAAATTTAAATATTTGTATTGATTTTTCATAAAATTATATATGCTAATTACACAGATTTCAAGTATTTCATAGATTTCCAGGATTTTCGTGCTGTATGCATGTTATTTATAAATTTTGCAGTATATTCTGGTTTTTTGTATGGATTTCTGTTATTTCTATCGATTTAAAGATTTTTATAGTTCGATTCTGTAGAATTCAATGCCTCCATGATTTTGATTGATTTTACAGAAACAATTCCTTTTATATAGATACATTCCCAATACTTTTTTACGTATTTTTGAAACGTATTTTATTTATCACTTTTAAAGAATTTTCTGGATTTCTATGCATTTCTATATCATTTTTAAGAATTATTATATGTATGCTCGACGATTAAAAGTTTTATAAATGTTTAGAAAATTATGTAGTTTTTGAGTATCAGAAGATTTTTTTTTTTCGTATTTTTCTAGTATGAAGAAAACTTTGAAGAATTTTTGAGAATTTTGATTGGTTTCTGTTTTTGCGAATTTCTACGTACATAGATTTCTAGAGTTCGAATTCAGACCAATTTTCAGTAATTTTTGAGATTTCTGATATAATTTCGTTTAGATAGATTTTTCATATTTTTAAAAGATCTATTGTATGATATTTTTATATTTTTGTATTATTAATGAGATTTTGTCGCATTTTCTAGTATTTTTTTATCGATTTCTAGTACTAGATTGCTACTTACGTTTTTCAGAATTTAATGCTTTAGAAATCGATGTCTTACATATCGTGAGTATTTGTTCAGATTTTTCAGAGAACATTTTGTTCATAGAAGTTACATACTTTTAGTATTCCTTTAGAGTTTGCATAGCTCGAATTTACTGTTCTCTTATTTGTATGGATTTTTGTACAGATCTCTAGAATTCGATGCTCCAGGGTATAAAGTTTTTTAGATTTTTAGAGTTCGCTTAGATTCTGATTGTTCTTGATAATTCACTGGATTGAAACAATTTTTCAATTTTTTGTTTTCTACTACATCGTGGCCAAGTATTCATGATTCCAATTATGTTCAAAAAAATTTTTCTGAAGCTAGGATTATCGTTATTTCTTCGCTAGTTACATTAGAAAATCCTGAATATTTTTTAACTTTGAAAACTCACATGAAAACATGTATTATGTCTCCTAGATTTCAGTGAATTTGTACATTTTTTATCATTTCTACAATTTTTTTTATTTATTTCTAATATTGTAATGACTAAAGATATTTTGTATTTTTTTTCATTTATTTTTGTAAAAGAAACAATGATATATTTTATTTCAATTTCTGGAGGGGTTCGAACGATCAAAACCAGCCTTCACTTACGCACCTTCTCGTCATGTTTTTTACATTTTATAAGTGAAACTTCTTACGGCACGTTTGGGTAAAGTTAAGTTAGTCAAACGCATAATCATCGTGTAACACAGCAAAAATTTTCAGTTTCATTTGGTCCAACTAAATTTTAGTTGGAACAGGCATCATTAAAAATTTCAGTTGTGCTGATTAAATTTCCAGTCACTTCTACTGAAAACCAAAATTAGCACTGATGAATGAATAAACTTTCTATTCCAGCCATTTAGACTCTACTTATAACAACGGATGTTCTCAGTCTCTACAACTGAATATCCAAGTTGCGCTATTTCTGACTTTTTTCAGTTAGAATGATTGAATTTTTCACGGGCAGCTATGACGCCAACGGAATTTTTCAGTTGGGGCAAATTTACATTTTCGTTAAGTTAATTTTTTCGTGTCCTAATATGAAAATATAGATAAAGTAACTGAATTGACTGACTCAAAGGAAAAAAATCAAGTACCTAGGGTATGAGTTATAGAGTTCTCGGAATCCACTTCAGGGACGTCGTAGTCCATAACTCTAGTGTAATTGTTATAATGACTATCTTCGGCGAGTTCTCGGCCTAGGTCTAGGTTCCAATACTGATGCTCTTTGGGTGGAACCATGGTGGAAAGGCCCAGTGTTAATATTTGGGGTGAGGCATTGCTGCTCGACACCTCGGAGCACGATTCCACGGGCCTCGTATCCGCGGCCCTCGAGCTTCCCCATTTACGCCTGAACCCAGCCAGGGTCGTCCTGGGCAAATCCTGCAGCATCTCGTTATCTTTTCTCTCCCAATCGGCGGTGGAAAATGATTTCAAGTTCGTCAAATCGCTCATCTGGCTTGATACTATCCTTTGGGCATTGCGGGGCCCGTAACCGGTGTCGGAAACTGTTGAAATTTATATTTCATTTATAGGAACTTGATGCGAATCGAAACCAGGGGCGGTTTGAAAAACATGGCATTTTATACTCGCTGCACCTATCGGTTTCCGCCAGGTGCGTAGGCAAAAATGTTTTTCGGTTAGTTTCGAAAAAATCAATTTTCCTCGAGTTTTTTTAATTTTTCATCTTCAAAGATCTATTTGATTATATACGTATTTAATGTAGTACATAATTAAATTCGATGTATATAAATGTGATTTTCAAGTCCATAAGGGGAAGGATTTTTTTTCTAATGCTTTTCATATTTTTTTATATTTCTTCAGTATTTATACAACTTGAAGGATTTTCTGATTTTATCATGAATTTTTAGATAGCTTTCAAGAATTCGATACCCAAGGAATCAAAGTTCTAAAAATTTTCAATTTTATTTTAGATTTTTGAGAAAATAGTAGCTACACAAAATTCGAGTACTTACTTCATAGATTTCTTGAAATTTCGTATTTCATGTTATTTATGCAATTTTTCTGTATTTTCTAGTACTTTTATAGATTTCTATAATTAGATTCTAACAATAAGTATCAAAAATTGGAACGATTTTGAGTGTTGAAACTGATTTTTGAACAGTATTTTTTATAGAGATTTTCAGTGCTTTTTTTTTTAATTCGTACAATTAAAAGAATTTTCTGGTATTTTCATGAGTTCATACCAAAATTTGAAAATATTCCCATAGTAATATGGTACAGCGTTTAAATTAAAAATTTTTTTAAGAAAATCATATCTACATGTAGTTCTTGGGCATTAATAATTTTCTAGTATTTCTCGAATTCTTTTTTGGAACTTTAAAGGATTCTCAAGTATTTTCAAAGTTTCCTATGTAGATTTATAAAATTCGACGCTCTAGGTTTGAAATTTTGGTAGTTTTTCAGTATTTCTGTAGCTTTCTAGGCAAATTACATCCACAATATTTTTGAGCCATTATAGATTTACAGTATTATAATCATTTTTAGTATTTATAAAATTTTGATGGATTTTCTAATATTTCCATCAATTTCTAATGTTCACATAGATTGCTATATGGATTTTTAAAACTCGAGGCTGTAGAATTCAAAATTCGATACTTTTTTTTTACATATTTTTGGGAAAATTAAATTAACAAAGATTTATATTGTTGTATAGGATTTTTTTTTATCATATGTTTGCAGTACATATACAATAAGATTTTGAAGCACCCTACAGTATTTTTCTTAATTTCCAGTATTCCCTTACATTAATTACTATAAACGTTATTTAGATATTTAGGCTTTGGTATTTGAAGATTTACAGATTTTGTGTTTAAAATTAGATTTTCAGAAAACGTTAGTTTTATACATTTTTATTACTTTTAAATATTCCTTGAGTGTTTGTATGGCTCAAAAAGTTTTCTGGTAAATTCGTGTGGATTTCTATGTACTTTCATAAAATTTGATGCTCCGAAATTCGGCGTTTTTAGGTTTTTTACAATTATTGTAAATTCCTATTTTTCTGTATTATTTTTACTGTTTTGAAACAGTTTTTCGAATTTTCGTTTTTTCCGTCATTCAAGCCAAAAATGTATAGTTACAGTTCTGTTTAAGACAAAATTCTTCTAGAGCCAAGGTATTCGTTGTTTTTGAGATAGGGAGATGAAAAATATTGAATTCGGATTAACTTTGAAAACTTGTATACAATAATTTCACATGTCCTCCAAATTTGTGTAAGTTCATTATTTTAGATAACTCATTTTAATTACTTATTCTATGATTATGAATCTGAATTCGTCCACTATTTTTTGTATTGTTGGTATGAACAGTTGTTGAATTGACATTCATTCCAACAATTCATTTTAATTATTTTTATTATCAATCGGAATTTCGTTGAAATTTCGATTTGAATACTCTTGTTTATTTCTAATGTTATTTTATTATTTCAACATGAAATAATAATTTATTCCACTCGAGTTTCTGGACGGGTTATACCTTCAAAACCCTCTCTGCCTTCGCACCTGGTTTCAGCTTTTGATTCGTATCAAGTTCTTAAGTATAAAATATGAATCTGCAAGTCTATTGAAATCCTTTTAAACCACAAAAATGTTGAGATAATCGATTTCGCATAATTTCATTACACTTAGAGAATAATTCTGATTAATAAGTTATTTCCAGGGTTGTTGTTCCCGAACAATTTATAAATTATAAAAGTTTGTTGAGTTATATTTTTTTCCGTATAATAAGAAAAAACGTGACTTTTGCATAATTGATGACCATTCCCGCACCATTGAATCGATTTGAGTTCTTTCTATTCAAAAATATTGATACTTTTTTTTAATAATAGAATTTCTTCAAAATAAAACATGTGCTTGAAGTTCCAAACGTTCAAGAAATAGTCGAAAACTATAAAAAATTGGTTATTCAACTTCATCTAAGATTATAGTATAAAATAGTTAGAGACGGCGGATAACATATATTGAATGTCAATTATTTTTTATTATTCAAGTATGTATTGAAGGAAATAGGAAACACTTGTTAATAAAATTTCGTTATTTTCAAACGTTCGGAACGACAGAAACACAATAATAATCCGAACTATTATGAAAGTTTTATTCTTGGTTGTAATAAACGTTTTGTTAATTCTAGATTGTAGGTTACAACAACCCTGAATAATGGCACCCCCGTTTTATAAGTCCCCCCCAACCGCAGGCCGCATATTCGCGTTCTTGATCTCGCGCACGCGAGCCGCGGGACATTCCCTTTTGCGCGATCGCGACCCCGTTTCCCCGGTGACCGGATTCCATTGGGAAAGGAAACTTTTCCCGCTTCAAGGTCACGGGGTGAAAACGAGGAGTTTTTGCCACTAGTGGGACAGAAAATTCGTATCATTGCTGGCATTGCAAGTTCCTTTCAATACTTACGATGATAAAAATTGAAAAAATATAATGAATATATAATTCATTAATGAGTGCATGATACATAATTAATAAATCATAATAAGTATGAAAAATATGGAGTATTTTTATACGTTACTCGGAGACTGATTTCGAAGAAAACGTGATTCTTCTGGAAGTAGCGTAGGCAGAACCAATTTTTTGGAGTGAGAAAGAGAGAAGGTTCTAGAAAAATTGATATTTACTTCGGCATTTTTTAGTATTTACTTTTGGAGGATTTGGTTTATAGGAAACAATGTGAGAAATTTATTAATATTTGAATTTTTAAGATATGCAACTTCTGGAGTTCGGATTTGCACATTTTTCAAGTTTTTAATTTTTTATCATGGGATTCAATCTTAGCGGTTTTCAGGATTCTAAATTTCGTTTTACTTCCAATATTTATGTATATACAATGAATTTTGTAGTTACGTTTGAAACGTTTGATCTTGTGAATTTGAATGAGAGGAAGATTTTTATAACATTCATATCTTTGAAAAATCTTGAAAAATTGTTCATTATCTACAGTACATAATCTGTATTTTCGAATTTCTTTTACTACTGTAACTCATATTTTTTTGTTTGTTACAGATTTATTTTTGAAAAGTAAGAATTCAAGAAATGAATAAAACTCAAGATTGTGTATGAAGGAAATCAAGTAATAATATACTTACACTCTCACTTTTCCACTATTTTTGAATCTCATGGATTTCATAATAAATTCATCTGTTACTGTAACTTGGCTTCTTTTTTTGATAAGTACAGACTGCATATTTATAAGTTGCACGAACAAAGTGAAAAGTATGAAATTTTCAAATACTTAAACACTTATATGAAAACTTTAGTCCACTTGAATTTATTTTGATGATACAATAATTTGTCACAACATAAATTAATTATTATAAGTTCAAATGCAATATGTAGTGTATTTTAAATATCTAATAATACATTAATAATAATATACTTTGTAGTATTTTATATTGAAAATGTGCTGTGACAAATCATTTAATTTTTTATTTTTTGACTTTTCAAGTAAAAATTTCCTCTATTCTAATCTTGTACTTTAACATTTTTCACATTCGAAATTCGTAAAATTTGAAGTTGAAGTGCTAAAATATAGTTTATTAGATACGTTGAGAAATTTATATATTAAATATCGAAGTTTTAAAATCAAAAGTTTCTAGTAAATATTCTGTCTCGTTCATGCTTGAATTCTCAATGTTTCTTAAACGATTTTCATTTATAAAAAATTTTAATCAGAAAGTTGTTTATCACCAAAAATCAAGGAAAATTCTTAAGTTCAGAATTAAGAGTTCAGTGTGTACATTTTTTATTATTCTGACTCAATTTTTTTATTTAATCCTTAATTTGACTTAAATTTCAGAGGTTTTAACTTCTCAAACCTTATTCTGCCTACACCGCTGTTTAGTTACGTGATTTGAAGAATTTTTCTTGAGCTTCAGAAAATTAAGTACAATAATTCTTGGATTTTTCAGACCAAAGATAGAAAATATTCTGACAATACAAAAATAATTTTAGCAATAAAAAAAGAACAAAATCAATTTCATATGAGTATCATGAGTATCACTATTGATACTGAACGAAAAGTTTCAAGTTCAATAATTTTGTAACTTGAAAACGTTGATAAATCATTCAGCTTTTTTTTTTATTACTGCATAATGTTCTTAGGTAAAAAGTACTCGACTTCAATAATTTCCAATTTTTTTCAAGTATACATCACAAAGCTTACACAAACCAAAAAGAGGCCGTTATTACTTATCTGAGTAACAAAAACAAACTTTTTAGAAACATTCAACTAAAGTAAATTTGTTAGTAAAACTTCATTTTATTTCAGGATGAGTCATTAAACGCAAAGCGACTTTAAATTGCGAAGCCTTGTTAAAAACAAAAAAAGAAGAAAGTTGAAAAACTGTCAATTGAAATATTACTTTCCCTTATCAAACGATATGTACATATCTTCAAATAAAAGAATATGAAGAATTTAAAGTGAATTAACCAAACTTCTCAATTTATTCGATGAAACGTTATTTTTCTCAGCTAAAGTCACCATTTTGATAAAATTTGATTACTTCACAACCTAAGCTATCCACAAAACTCAAATTCTCTCCTCTTTTGGAATCCGGTCATCAAGAAAACAGTATTATCCAAATACTTTTGTTCAACTCCCAGGCAAAAATGCAGATTTTTCCTAAGCTTTCATTTTAGAAAACCTGCATTTTCCACGTCGTTGAACAAAATATCGTCCTCAGCCACTGAAGACAAAATTTTCCCCAGTAGTTAAGGAATACTCTATTTTTACCTCCTCGCGTATCCAAATCTCGTATTACAGCACTTTCCTCCAAATCACTGAACGAATCCTAAATCCCGGGAAAATTCACTTTTTACCACTGCCACGGAAAAACCTCTCTTCCCTCACAAGAGCAGAAAAGTCCCCGATATGTCTCACTGTTGCGCACTTTCCCCACGCCAGAGCTTCTCCCACTAGTGGCGAAAACTCGTTTTCACTTCGCAACCTTGGAGATGGATAAGTTTTTATTTTCCAATGGTATCCGGTCATCGAAGAAACGGGGTCACGATCGCGCAAAAGGGAATGTCCCGCGGCTCACGTGCGCGAGATCAAGAACGCGAATAGTCAGTTTGCAGGAGGGGGGGGGGGGTTATGAAACGGGTGGGGGTGGGGCGGCGAATGATATCTGGTCGCGCACGCGCTCGATCGTGTGACGGCACGCTGATTTTACCGAGATCGCGGATCGAGGTCAGCCGTCGCTATCAATTTTTTTTTTACTCTAATCAAACACCGCTCCACTTTCGTTCGCTGCACGGTCTAGGTCGAACCGAGAACGTTCGGGGGTGTTTTCACCCTTTTTTTCAAAAATTCATGATCACCGTAAAAAACAACGTTAAACAAAACACTGCAAAAAAAATTGCACAGGTGTTTGATAAGGAACGAAAAGAAGTTGACAGGGACGTATGAGACTTTATTTTTGTGATTTGAGGGAGTTATGATGTTATTAGTTGAAAAATAGTGGAGTTACGAACGCGTTCTTATTCGGTGCGAGCGCGACTAATTCCGAGTGATGGAGTCGCGAAACAAGTCCGACCGAGTGAGACAGAGTTAATTGGCAACTCTGGATTCCGAGCGCATACACTACTCTGTCTGACAGTGGTTTTGCAGCGGAGTAAACTAACTGACTAACTTGGCTGAGGACGGTGGAATAAAACGCACGCAGTGAAACTGAGCTGGTCGTGAGGTGGTGACGAGAGTGGGGCGGCAGCTCAGAGCCAACATCAGGGGTGGGGGAGAAAGGGGAAACATCACTGCGAATTCCTGACTCAGGACCTGCTGTTTTTGGACTTTCACTGTTGCTAAAATATTGACGGTCACCGGGGTAAGAGCCTCTTCCATGGGAAGATCTTCAACTCTTTGGGGATTTAAATTGGGTAACGGGCCTGCAATGTACAAAATTTGCAAGTTTTCTCCGTCTACTCGCAAAATTTGAGATTTTTCATGGAGTAAGAAAGAAGAAGGCTTTTTTTGTGGTGGCGATCGTAGGGAAAGTTTTTTACAGGTTCTGTCGAAAAATGTAGTAGTTTTTGCAGAGAATTTTTTCAAATGTTGTTTTTGAACTTTCTAAATGCAATAATAAGCAAATTACGTTTTTTTTAAATCACTAACTTTTAGACACTGTGGAATAAGCTGGAGCATTTTGTTCTTGTTTAAATTCATCAACCCTCAAATTTCATGTGAAATAAATTTTAAAAATTGCGTTGGAAGTAATTTTTTACATATCCATCGTAAGACTTGGGGTAATGTGATTATAACATTTTGGGAACACTGCGTAAGACGAGCAAAGCAATGTTAAGCTTAATAACTATGTAAATCAAATGAGAATTTGATACATCATGCCATTTCCTTTTTTCAGATACTATTTACAGTTTTTGGGTCGTTCGTCGTTCAGTGTAACAAGATGGTTCCATTATATAAAGTCGTACGCAAGTCTATTTGATTTAGACATGAAAACTCGACTTATAAAAGCGATAGTATTATTACATCTAACAAATTTTACTTGCAAAACTTGAATTTTATTACTATACGAATTCAGCGTGATCATGAACCACTGGTTTACCTTAATACAGTGCGAAATGAAAAATATTTAACGTTACATGAAAATACTATGAGAGAAGATACTTCCGGTTTTCTATATTGAAAAACATGCTGCATTAGACGTTAACCATAAGCATATTTAAATAATAACTTAAGTATGTGATTTAAACCATAAACTAATAAAATTTCCATAATTGACAATGCATGTCTGCAGTGATGATTTTTATAACTATTAGAAATCACTCAAGAAAGTATAAGATGGATGTGCACAGAGAAAAATCGATTCAGCTGCTTTTTTCAACTAGGAGACAAAAAAGTTAACGTTACGGATATTTTCGGTTGCTCCAATTGAAAAATTCCGTTAGAGGCATACCTCCCACTGAAAAATTCAATTATTTTCACTGAAATAAAGTTGGAATAGGCGCAACTGAGATATTCAGTTATGACACTTTCATCACTGAAAAATTTTGTTGTTGGGACTGAAAATATCCGTTGCTATAAGTAAGATCTAGAATAGACGCAATAGAGTGTTTATTTAACCAACAGCGCAAATTTTTTTTCAGTAGAAGCGACTGGAAATTCGATCAATACGACTGAAAAACCAATCAGAGCAACTGAAATTTTCAATGATGCCTATTCTATCATAAATTCAGTTGGATCAATTGAAACTGAACATTTTTCTTCTCAGTGTGTAGATATTAATGTGACCTGGAACGAGGAAACGAACTAAAAATACGACAAAGGACCTAACTCAATGTTATTTTCAATCAGCAGTCAGAAGGGTGTCATTTTTAATACCTTCAAAACGATTACACTTTTTAAAAATTTCGTACCGAAGAGTCTTTTCATGTTTTCCTCTTTCCAGAGGATACTTATTTTATGGTCGGCAGATAATTTGCCAAAAAAAAATTTTCACAAATTTCATCACTATGATCCTATATTCAACAAGTTTGAAAATAAAAACTTCTAAATTATCAAATTTATACTGTGAATTATTTTGTATATCACCCTGTGCACACGTTCATGGCATTTTGCACAACCGTCCAGTGCACAATAAACACAATGCTCAAAATTCATGCACAAAATTGAGACCATCCCACATCAATTCACAAAATTGTCCGAAAGACATTGGTTCAAAAACAATTTAAAATTTCAATTTTTCTAGACTTTCATTATGAATCTCAAATCTTTTTAAATGAAATTCCATGATTGTATGCGAACTTATAACAATTTTTTATAATAGCGAAGAATGAGACAGAAATTATAATTTTATCTTTACAGACATTTCCAAAAAAACAACTAGTGCCAATCTAGTTAAAAAAAAGATCTTGCAAAAAGAAAAAAAAGGGGGTGGCCATCCTTCGACACGATCCACCTGTTACGCTTTCGTGCCGCAGGTGAATCGCGATAGAGATGAAAACGAGAGGGAACGAGAAATAGGGATTCTGGAGGTGTGATAGTTTCAAAGGGCGGCTTGGAGGAGGGAGGGGGGGGGTTGGCGAAGGAGGGGAGGAATTGAGGGGAAAAATGAGGAAGGGGCAAAAGGGTCGACCCGGCTTGCCTGGGTCACGGCCAGGAAATCCGGCCAACCTCGGCCCCGTCGCTCTTTCGCTCTTGACCAAATTTTACGCCATTCATAATATTCATACAATCTCCCCCCTCCCCCTCATTTACGATTACAACGATTACAACCCTCGGCTTCGCCTCGGGCTGCAATTTTTCGTTTCGTCAAAAAAGGCAATTTCCAAAACTGACAATACGATATTTTATTCGATTTCACCTCGAAAATTACGTCCGAATATCCTTTTTCGAGGTTAGAATCGAATAAAGAAAATTTGTTCTTCAAATTTTCTGTAATTTTCTCATCTTTGTTTACGGTCAGGAGAATAAAAGTGAGATTTTTTCAGTCTATACTCGATAAGTCAGAAAAATTGTGAGAAAATTCAGGAAAATTAAAACATGGAGATTTCTCCTAGTTACTAAATGAGAGTATCAAAAATAACTATCAAAAGAAATTCCTCATGTTTGGAAAATTTGGAAATTTCTTAAAATTCATGAATATTGTAAAATAAGACCCGTGAGAAATATCTACAGAAATTTGATATTTCCGACATTCCCGATGATTCTAAAAATCTTAATGATTGCTTTGAAAGAACTAATTTGGGACTTGGAAAAAAGGTGAACTCTTAGGAATACTGCAATTTTTGGAGAGAAAAATTATATATTTACAGTATTTCTGTTGAAATCCTCTCGAATTTCAAAAAATCTTATGATTGATGAATCAAAACGATGAAGATTTCAAGAACATCATTCTCGATATTTAATATCTCACCTTGTGAAAAGCTTTACTGTAAATAAGATTTCAGGCCATTTCGGAGCATACTTAATTTTATTAATACAGTGAAATATTTGTTTTACAGCAGAGCACTAAGTTTTCACACATTTTTAGAAATACATTTGTATCATAGTGTGAAATATTTTCACGGGTCATTAAGGTTCGAATCTTAAGAAAATATGTGCATCAGTCAGGTATGTGAAACATGGTCATCCTCACGCCTATTTCGGTTTTTCCAGTGGGAAAAGAAATTTATACAAATAGTGCTACGTATCTGCCCTTTACGTCTTTTTTTTGTTTGACAGACAAAATTAACGTGAAATTGACATCAAGTTGACATATCGTTTTTTAACGCTTGTTAAGCTTGAATACTCAAATACATAGTTTGTATTGAATAGAAAATCAGATGGCAATGTGTGTCAAGATCTGTCAAGTGGAGTATATCCTCGTAAAAATATATATGATAATATTTATTCGACGCAACTTTGGCATCGCCCTTTTTGAGTCTGTATTTTGAAATTTTTTCAATCAAATGCTTGATTATCTTACACTCTATTCACGTATTTAAATTATCGAAAATATTTTGCAGAAAACAAAATCAGCACCAGAGCGTAATATACATATTCTTCATTGCAACATCATCGATCATACAAATTATGAGAGTTCGTATATTGTACAGTATTCAAACAGTCGTGAAACACTATTTAGTTCGAAAAACAGATAATATTATACTGGTCCAGCAGGAGTTCGGAGACATCAAAATCATGAAAAACATGTCTTTCTCAAACAAAATGTTTTCTTCGGATTACCTAAATAATAGACGAATTTTACGCATGGAGAGGTAAGATGCTGCATAAGTGAACGCTCTTTTCCTCTTTCATATTAGAAAGAAGCTCGGGTACACTCCTCGGTTGCTCCACCAATAACAGCTTGAATTTGTAGCATTTCGCTGGGTGGGAAGAATGCTATTTGGACCAGCGATGACTGCCATTCACTATGATTCCCTATTCCTGCCCTTGCATAAGCCCCGCCCTTTGATCTAAAATTTTGTACAGGGACGTTTCGACGAAATTTTACTTGGAGGGTAAAATCTAATGCCAAAAGTGTCAATGTATCAATAAATATGTATTCCAGTATTATAAAATTTTAGAAAATTTGCAAGCTCAAGCTTTTACTTATTAAAATATATCACCTTGCATATAAAATCAGAATTATTTTCTAACGGCTAACGTCTCTCTCACTCGGTAAGTAGTTCAGCACTTATTTTTTCATTATCTTTTTCATTGAAAAGATTGTCTCGTGTTTGTGGGAATTCCCTACGTTGATTTCTAGAATTCGATGCTGTGGGATTTAAGAATTCTGAAATATGTTCATAGATTTTTGAGAAAATTGTACTTCCATAGATTTTTCGGATCCTACTCTGGCTTTTTTTTCAAGGTATTTTGTGGAGTATTATTATTAATTTGAGAACTTTTTGTACCTAACACTACATTCTTATAAAATATTTAAGGATATGTATTTTTTTTAAATATATTTCTAGAATTTCAGTAGATAGCAATACAAGTTTTGAGAATACGATAATCTAAAATTCGAAAAATATTAGATTTTCAGTACATATTTTTAAGAATTTTTCAAGAAGCAGGATTCCCAAAAGACACTGGTATTACATAGATTTTGAGTACTTTTAGTATTTATCGCATTTTTCAAGTACTTTTACAGTTTGTTCGAATTTCTAAAATTTTTATGGATTTCCAAATGCATAGATAAAAAGAGTTTGATGTATGAAGATTCAAGATTTTAGAGATACATATTTAGTATTTTGAGTATTTTTCATATTTGTCTAGTACTGGTTAGATTGAGTAGGATTTTTCAGGTTTCTTGCAGTTATCTAATATTTTTAAAAATTTCAATACAGATTTTAAGAATTGCTAAATGCAATTGTAATTAAAAAATAAATGCTTTTATCAGAATTGCTAAATGCAATTGTTTAATGCAATTTAAAGAATTGCTAAATGCGAAATGCTAAAATCTAAAATTTTGTATATTTTTACCTACTACTTACATACATTTTTTAGAAAGCAGTATCTGTAAAGATTTTAATTATCTCACAGACTCCTGAAACTTTTTGTTTATTTATATTTTTTCCATGATAAAAAATTTTATTGAAATGCTTGTTGATGGATTCCTATGTAGACATTCAGAATTAGATGCTTTAGGATCAAAATTTTTATAAATTTTGAACATTTCCATACATTTTTGAGAAAATCATATCAATGTAGAAGTATTATATTTTAGATATTCCTTATATTACTTTGAGTTTTATTAATATTTTTCACTTATTGTCTTAAAGTGAAATTTTCACGCTAGAGTTTGATATGCAGGATTCTTACTCAAAGAATTTGAAAGAGAGAACAATGTTAAAAAGTTTTCAATTGTTTAAACAAAATATTCCAGAAAGTTGGTATAATAGAAACTCATTCCTAATGTAATTTTATAATTTTTCTCTCTTCTCTCTTAATTTCCTAAATTATATGTTCCACAAGAAATCTTTTCGAAAATTTTTGAAAGCAACAAAAAACATCTCTTTTAGAAAATATGTAGTAATTATTACAATACTGTATTGCACTGTGGAATCAGTCTGAAATATTGTACTTTTTTATAGCAGTTTTTGTCATTATATATAGAAAATATTGTCAAATGATATTGTAGTAGTAGATATATTTTGTTGTAAAAATTCCTACACACATTTCGTTTTCTATTATTATTTTGCTATTCCTACTTATCCAGATTTCATAAAATATGCCATATAGTTTTGCCAGTATTAAGATCTGTATATATGTATATCATATTATATAAGTAGAAAATTGATTGTAGATTTTACAATATGATATGAATTTTTGATATGCATATACATACTCACATGTACCATACTTTCTCTTAATAATGGCACATAAAATGTATTAAACGAACTGAAAAACGAATAGTAAAATTTAAAATATTTTATTTGATGTGTAACTATACAGGGATACTAAATATTGTGTCCTGGTATAGTAAAAATTACAATTTATATAGTACAATTCGCATTCTGCAGATTTCAAAATTTCCAATCATCGTGTAAAAGCTGCAATTATAAAGTATTACTTACAATATTCCAGTTCTTTTACCACACATATGTCAGAAAGTACTCGATTTTTTTCTCAGTGCTGAAAACGAATTTTTTCGCGAACAGTAACCTGATGCAAACCTATCAGATACACCTGGCATAAGATAGTACTCAACACGACCGCTTCAAAATTTTGTTTTCTCACACTTCTACGGATTCCCAACCTCGCTCCAAGTTCGCATAGAACAACTGGCAATATAAAAACTTGAATCGAATGTTCCCAGCGTTTGATCGCTCTGAAACTCTTGCAAAGTCTCGAAAAGCAACGCTGAATTAATTTGCTGAAAAATGATGGCTGAGCTGGAAAGGAGAACGAAAGCGCAGGATATATGCAAACAGGAAACGGCGTCCTCCGAGCCGTGAGAATGCACCGTGAACCGCGAAGCGAAGACAAGCTTATTCAAGTTGGCGTTGCAACAAACGGGGGCTTAGTTAGCTGCACGCGGAAAAGAACAACGCGAGCGATTGTGCAACAAAGGGCGCCGAGCGCGGGTGTCAAGAACACGGCGCACTTGTTCCTCTCGTTAGCGCCATTAGCGGTGCCTTCAAGGCCAAGTCCGATGATTCCTCATCATCGCCATCATCAACTTTTCTCGCGCTCTGATCGCAAATGAATCGTTCATACGCATACTCGGTTAAGGTTGCAACCAGTTTGACGATTATCGATTCGACATGTAACCTTAAGAACGCGAGAAGAATTTATCGCTTTCACAATATCCATTGATACTATTGATGGATGTGGTAATCCTTGTATGCACGAAATAATCATCTTTCTGTGCGCAATATGGATGATGAAAACTTGGTGAACCTAGTTTCACAACGCTGTAACTCATGCAAGGTTTCGTTTCTAGGGATCTCTGTCAGTGATATCAAATGGCAGATGTTTTTGAATATTGATGTGTTGCAGTTATACAAAGGATGGTTCTAACATACTGTCTTAATTATTTATTTTATAAGAATAATTAAATTATGGATATGATTATTTTACCTTTTATATTGCAAAAGCAAGAATCAACCATCAAGATCTACTGAATCTTTGACAATAATTCCTTCGAACAAATATACATAAACAATAATAAAAATAAATACTTTACATTAAGAGTACTGTAAAAAAATAGATCGTGTGACAATAGTAAAAAACTCTGCACCACATTTTTTTCAAATCCAGTACTATTGCAGAAAAGCTCATTGATTGAAAAATTGAGAAGTATGAACAGTGCGACTGACGTTGATATTTGAATAATAAGCAACCTAAAATTTTTTTACCGCATGTTGTGAAAAATGTAATATTTTTGTAATTAAAATATTTGAACAATAATGTTATTGCACAAATAAATACGTAGTGAATAAATAACAAAAAAATTTACCAAGAAAAAATCCTTCGCTGCTGCATCCTAAAGACTCAAATTCGTTTTCCTTAAGAACTAAATAATTCATTCAAAACTGAATAAATAAAGTATTTTTTCATTCAAGTTATATGATATGAATGAAATAATAATCATCTACTAGATAGAAAAATACATATTATTAGACTACTTGTATTATTAAAAATAAGAAAATTTTTTTTAATTGCGAATGCTATGATATGCAAGAATATGCTTTCAAGATCTATAAAATCTTTGACTATAATTCTATCGAATAAATATATAAAAACAAATTATATCTAAAATATAAAACTGTACAAATATAGAATGATGATAACAGAATTTTATTTTTGACACAAAAAATATTAAGACATTCATTACACCGTAAAATTTGTTAATATTTTCAAATGAACGGACTTCTAAATTACCCCACTCTTTTGAATAAATAATCAAACTTTTTTTAAGTTATCAGTGCCAGTTTAAGTAACATTTTTTTCATTAATATTTATAAAAGCTGTTTCAATTATTTCTCTTTTACGCTGATTTTTTCTTTATGTAAAATTTTTACTCAAACTTCTTGGTATTTTTCAAGAAGCTGGGATACCACAAAGAAAAAAATAAACATCTGAGGAGAATATTTTTCTTATTTTTGTTAGGTCTAGTTTTTGATTCCCTTTACCTTTGGTCAAAGTTAACAGCAGGGCAATCGTTATATTTGATTTTATAGACTTAATTGATATTATCTTTTTTTATCACAATTCGTCTTCGCCTTCTAAAATATTCTGATTTTTTAAATAAAAACAGTATTAAATAAATTTATATTAAATTACCTACAAATTTTTGTATAATTCCTACAAAGATTTTTATAATTTGGTGTAAAAACTTATAATTTAGTGAGTAAATAAATGATAGAATAAATTTTTAAGGAAAACCTTTCATGTACAATGAAGAAACAAAACTCCATTTATGATCACATATTTTCATATTATTTTTATCCTTCGATAAATTATGATAGATCCTCCTATTATTTTTTTTTCTATAAATTCTTTAGGATAATTAGTTTCTGACTTGATCTAAATTTTCTTTCTGAAATTTTTTGCTCGCAATTTCAGTAGCCTTATCAACTAAATGACAAATGAAGCTAAATTTTCTGTATGAAGGAAGCTTAGAATAGTAATCTAGTAATAGATCAAAAAATTGATTTCATACTTTTTCCATGCTAAAAAAATATATTTTATAGCAATTTCAATATAAAGCAGCTATCACTCTTCTATATTATTTAGCTTGAATCACTATTAAAAATTTTGTCCATCTTGAAAATGACTCACATGAATGTTCAAAAGCTTAAAATATCAAAATACCATATCTATCACTACATACTGTCTCAATGTTTTATTAATAATAATTAGAATCCTAAAAACATTGTTGTCTTATGCTGTTTGCGTTGAGAAATCACCGCCTAAGAAGATAATTTTTTTGAATAAAGAGCAATCATGATATCAATATTAATGCTTCAGCAATATCAACATCACATCAGGCTTTTGTGTATCATTATACAGAATATCGTCATATCAAAAATCTTTTTTTTTTTTCAAATTTGTTAACAAACTGTCGCACCCTCCATACTATACATTGATACACAAGCCAAATCTACCATCAAATATTGTTATGACACAAAAAAAAGTCTACTTTCCCCTCATCCCTGGGCGAAAGAGTGAAATGGTGGTAATTGCGTGTTGTGTGTGGTATCCGGTATCTCCTTAGGCGAGGGCGACCTTGAACTTGAACCCCGGCAAATTGGGCCGCGAAGCTCGGCTGCAGCGCGGAAACGATCTGACCCAGTAAAAGCGCACCTGCCCTGACCGTGCTCCAATTTCTACCCGAGCTGAAATCGAACACGTGTCCCAAACTCCATTTCTCCCTTCGGCCTTCGTCTCCCGGTTCCGCGTTCATTTTTCATTTTCCCTCATCGCTCATGCATATATTCGCCAATAGCATTTCTTAGCTCATTTTAATTACTTTCTGAAAGAGCTTTGTTGGATTGTGTTGAACACTTCAGTGTTCGAAGTAGTTCCAAGATTTACGGAGGATTGAGAGGGGAATTTAGTTAAAGAGGTAAAAAAAATTGATTTTTCGAAATTAACCTCATTCAACTAGAAATATTTTCAACAATTTTTTTAGTATATTAAAACACAGAATTCAATATTAATCTATAATGATATTATAATATAATGATTTTTCATACCCTCTAAATTTGATGAAAGTTAAATATCTTCCTTTGTACGAGAAAAGTGAGTATGCATTGCTGAATTAGTGGAATTACACTGATTCACAAATGAAAATTATTTCACAGAGTTCCAAGGGAATATTCACTGATTTACAATGTATATTTACTGTTTCCAAGGTGGAAGATTTTTGACGACTAGAAAGTGAATGTTATGCACTGCGAAGCAATGAAGTTTTACTTTTTCAGATTTAGAGAGTATTATGTACTAAGAAAATAAAATATTGCAGAGAAAAATTAATTTAGTCTAGTATTGTAAAATCTGCGATATGTTCATACAATGTAAAAAATAAAAAATATCAATGTAATGTTCATAAAAAGTACTATTATACTGTGAACTTTTTGAAAATATTAATCCTGATTTTGTCATTTTCATCTTACTTATTGCAGCATTGTATTAATTTCTGCGTATATACGTACCTATACCATTTTTCCATAGAAAATATAAAAAAATTTTAAACATTTAGAATGAAATTGTGTTACAACAGTCATGTATATATATATATATTCTACTATACACAAGCACAAAACCCTATTTATTTTGATCCTTACAAAACCCTTATAAGAAAACGAAATTTTTTATAAGAATTCAATTTTTTATGATGTAAGGTATTCCTGTATGTTCCCCAGTTCTTACAAGGTCATTTTATAATAATCTTATAAATCTTATAAGAAAGTGAAGATTTTTGATAAAAATTTCTTGACAAAAATATACAAAATTTTTTCTAGTAAGATTCTACAAATAAATTCTTATAGGAAATTTCAATTCCTTATAAGGTTTTTAGAAGGTCACCTTATAAGAAATTTAATTCTGCTGAGAAATTTTGTTTTCTTATAGTGTTTTTATAAGGATAAAAATTACTTGGGATTTAAATATCCGTCTGTGATGAAAGATTTTTTTTACCCTTTTATTGAAATAATTATTTATATTTTCAGTTTGTGTAATATGATATTTTATACACTAAAAAAAAATTTTGCATAGTAAAAATTCATTCAATACTGTGAAATGTGCAGTAATGTTGTTATAACGTCAATAATCAAAAATTACCATGTCATATACTTGAAAATACACAAAAATACATACATACAGCAAAAAGAACTCTAGAAATATGAATGCTAAAAAAAATTTATGGCTTTTTTTTGAAAATATAGATTAGTGAGAATTACAATATGATATTGCAGAAAGTAAAACAGAAGTATGAATAAAACGAAATACATCTAAGAGTTTCTACAAAGACCTAATATCTACCACTGCAATACGATTTGACAAAGTTAACAATATGATTTTGAAAAAAATGCAATATATCAAAAAGCACAATATTTGAGACTGATTCCATATGAAGATATTTTATTAATAATTATTAGTTTCTTAATGCACTTGATTTTCAGGTTCAAGACTGGATTCCTGGGTTCATAACTGGTTATCTAGATTTCTTGATCATTTTTCATGATTTTCAATCGTATCTTATAATAGGCATCAAATTTTCTGAAAAATACTGATGAAAAATATGTTATTACTGAATTTTCAGCAAATTTCAACCCTTCAACGTTAATTCCTGTACTGGAAAGTGAATATTCACCGGGTAATACTTTAAGACAACAAGTGAGTGAATATATTTATGCATGATTTGATTCAGTAACTTTCTAAAATAACGTTGCTACACAAGTGATTTGCCACTACAGACTTATTTATTATAAAAAACATGAGATACTATTATGCATTATCAATATAAATATAAAGAAATTTATTTGTGATAAGTATAGTACATATGTATATCTTCAACAAAAGTATTTCGAAAAGATGGGAAAAGCAGATTATTTGTAGCTAAAAGTATTTTTTCGAAAAAGAATTCATCATGGATGAAACCAATAAGTACTCCCCTGATTTATTACATTAGTCGTCTAAGTTCAGGCTAAAGAATTATCTGACTATGTGTAATTTGGTTGGGAAACTGATAAACATAACACATCAATAAACCACTCACTGATAGAAAAGGAAATTATTACATTCAGAGCAAGAAAATCATTATGGTGAATCAATAACAGAAGATCACAAATAAAAAAAATAAACCTAATATTCGAAAGGTATTATTTTAAATTCAATCAACTTGACGCTATTTTAAGCCATTTTTTCAAACTCTACAATTTTTATGATTTCCAAGTTTTAAAAACTTATCTTATTCAAAACTTTAATTCCCAATATCGAAATAAGAACTTGAATTTTGAAGGACTTTTTATACTTAAATTTCCACGTTAAAAACTGCACAGAATTGTATTTTTATATTTTATCGTGCAAAAATCAAGCTAAAATCTCGAACTCAAAAATTTGGGAGGTCACTTTAAACCCCCCCAAACGTTACAGTAAATTCATCTCTGTTGGAATGTTTCCTCATCGCGGGTGGAATAAAAATCGACGTAAACGCTCGAAAATCTCGTGAGAAGAGAATCATTACGAAACTCCTGAACAATTCTCAAACATTTTGAAAGCGCAGATGTTGGACCCTACGATAAATAAAAGGTCTAGTACGTTTCGAGCTCGGGCCCCTAAATTTCTCATGTACAAAAAATTGAAGAAAAATGTGTAGGCATAGAAAAAATGTAATAATGTAAGGTTCACGAGCGGGAAAAACGTTGCTTTGCGTGGCGTAGGCGAGGACTAGAACTACTAGAAGTTTCGTAACGAATAATCGAGCGGTAGGAAAAAAGGCTAATAGACACGCGGAGGACGGGGCTTTGAATGCGAGCTAGGCGTGCTCGTGCGTGCGCGACGTGTTATCAACCTTGAGATAATTTTACAACGGAAAACCTCTCCCACGAGATTACCGGAAAACATAAAAGCTGTGTGAAAAAAATACAATAAATTGTTATTACCGTGGATTATTAATTACATATTTATATTTTTTTCCGTGGAACCGAGGCTGCAGGTTTTGTGAATAGAAAAATTTGAAAATTATCAAGCTCCTTTCAATCATTTAAATCGTTAAGTATTTCTGCAAGTTCTTGGGGATTAAGAAAAATTGTCGAAAAGTATGTTTTCTGGAAAATTTACCACTTATTTTTCCATAATTTACAAAGATTTCTGGAAAGTGGTAATTTAAAAAAAAATCAACTCATTCTTAGAAATTCATAACAATGTATTTTCACTACAATTTTTATTTGTACATAAATATTGTACAAATAAAAAAATAATAAGTAATCTTCAGAGAAATTGGGAAAATGAAATAATCTTGTAGGAAGTTAACAATATTCAATCACTTTCACACTGGAGAAAAGTTATTTTGTTTCAAATTCTCTAAAAGCCAATCCAATGAAATTGACCATAGATTTTTCATTACTACATAAATTTATTAGTATTTCAATAACGCAAAACGTTCTTCCAGAAATTTAAAAAATATATGAAAAAATTTGATTTAAACGTGATGAAGTTTTAGAAAGTGAACTCTTAATGTTGTAAAAACTAGATAATATCAAATGCAGGGTCATTTATACGAAATTTTCTGGAAGTTTAAAGAACTTTTGTTTCTCAGATGATAAAATCAAAAATATTCATTTTCTGTTGCATTTTTCAAAACATTTTTTAACATTGCTTTATGGGTTTCTAGACAGAATATTTTAGATTCTAAAAACTCTGTCAATTCGCTTAATACGTAAAGCTCTTATAAGCAATTTATTTACGAATCGATGAATGATAAAGAATAAATTTTAATTCTTATAAGTTTCAAGTATTTTGAAGAATGCTCAAAAATCTGCAAGATAACGTTGATCGAAAACATCATAGTTTTTTTAATAAATGAAATTTAACTGATTCTTCTAATTGTTGCTATTTCACAGATATTATCAAGAATTCGACATAAAATTCATAAATCTTGTTTTGTCATTAGAATAGTATAATTGATGTGTTCAGTATGTAACTCCAAAAATCATTCGAATATGGGAAAAAATTTCCAAGAAACCTGAAAATTTTGTTTAATTTTCATAATACATTTCAATTGCTTATAGATTTTCCATTACTGCAGCAAATTTTCAAAATAATAATAATTAACAATACCTTCCCGAAAATTCCGATAAACGTTCGACATTAAATTATAAACATTTTCGTAATAAAAAATAAGTCCTTTATTTTTCTAAGGTTACGAAAAATTAAGTATTCACGTCAATAAAGATTCCATTTATTTAATTATCAAGAAATTATTGTATTAATTTGTTGCAACGTTTTTCAGTTGATCCAGAAACTAATTTGTATTTTCTGGTAAAATCTCTAAAACTTTTTCTATAATTGCAATGTGTTACTAAACTTGTTGATTTTTCTTTTCGTTTTTAAACTGCATGAATCTTATGGGTATAGTATACTCGTATATTCGAAAATAATGAAACTTTTGTTTTTTATGGAATTTAAGATTTTGTTTCTTTCAGAAATTAGATGTCAATTATAATGAACTTACAAGTGTTAGAAAGAATTTTCAAAAAGTTTTTGAATTATTTCGATTATAGGTTGTAAAATTTTTCGAAAAGAAATCTTTTTTCTATTTTACTATATTTTACTGAAATTTTCTTTTAGGAGTTGTTAGTACATATTTAAAGAATATTTTAAATTATCAGAAATGAATGCCAAATTACAGTAATTGAACAAAATTTTTGATACTATTTTCGAGACTTGTCATTTTGGGAAATATATAAAAACTAATAGTTAGTTTAAATAATTTCAAGAAATGAAGTAGTTTTTTGAAAACCTGACTAAATAATTTTGAATTCGTTTATTTCTTAATGAACGATTTTGTTCATGAAAATTGTCGAGAGATTTTTTATTTCTGCAGAAACTTATCAAGATTTCAATTATCTGCTACAATGTCAATATCTCCTAAAAATTGTAAGAAATGTTAGAAATAAATTCGGAGCAACTTCGATAAACTTTAATGTACCTACATATAGAAATAAACTCTCCACTTTTTCTAAGGTAACGAAAAATTAAATAGTTTCACGTGGAATAAATTTTTTAAAAATCCATAATAATAATTTTTGCAAGGTTTTCCTGCGAGTCAATAAATACATTTTTATTTTCTTGTTTAATCTTAGAAATTTTGGTTGCCATTGCAATGTGTTCAAGGACTTATGCATTTTTTTTTTCAATTTTCAAGTCCTTGGGCATTGCTGTATATATTTTTTAATAATAAAGCTGTTGTTAGTTATTGCATTTATGAGTCAGAGGAGATATAGGTTCTCATGTAACGACATTCTTTTTTCGAGCTCTAGATGTTGTTTCTTCTGAAGAGAATGGGGAAGCCTTGGTGCGTGGCGAAGGTCTCGCTGTGTTCAACGGAGCTTCACGCACCTCGGTAATCATGTCCGGTCGTCAAGTTACTGATTATATGAAAAAATATATATTTTCAAGAGATTCAAGCTAAAAAATTCCTAGTTGATAATACATACCAGGCTTTTGCAAGAATAATATAAATTTTCACAAAATATCAAAAAATTTAGGGTACTCTAAAAACACTAAAATTGACAAAAAAATTAAAAGCAAAAACTTTCAAACCTTCTCTCCCTCAAATTTTCAAGATTGACATTTGCTGAATTGTTTCTTAAAAAATTTGAAAATATTTTTGCAATAATTGTTACTCCATCCCATCTCCAGTTACTTTGATGATTTCGATGATTTTCAAGTTCTGAAAATCGATTCTTACTTGAATCGTAATTTCTACTTTCTACAAATTTATTTACTACCATGTAATTTTCCCGGAGGTTTTCGTAACTCAAATTTCATAATAACCGGTAAAATCTCGCGAATAGATTATAATAATTGACGTAAAAAACCTATCAAAGCATCACATGAAAGGCCAGAAATCCGTGGGAACTCACCTGGAACATACAAAACAAAAGACCAATTAGACATCGTTCAAACATTTTTATTGTAGTATTATAAAATACGATATTTATTGGACATTCGTGTGATACTATGTTACATCGAGGGTGAGAAATAACACGACTGATAAATTATTATTCGGGGTGTAAACGAGCTTTATGCATAGAATTATAGGGACTCTAAGCCTGATGGAAAGTCGGGTACAGTGACCATTTGTGAGGGGTCAGAAATTTGGAACAGCTGACATATCATATTTTCCGGATGTTTTTTTTAGTATTTTCAAATTTTGAAAATGATCTCTATCATATTTCTATTGAGAATATAAAATTTATAGTAGAATTCAGGTTTTGGGAAAAATAATTTTGTAATAAAAAAGTATGTAAATTTTGTGTACACTTTGGTTTAGAATCAAACTTCAGAAGTTAAAATTTTTTTTAATGTTTCCCAAGATTGGTAGAAATTTTCATAAGTTAGGAAAGTGATTTTTGCACAAATGAAATTTCTTTGAAATTTTTAGAGTATGTACGTCAAAAATTAATGCAAGTTTCTACAAAAATTCCTCGAAATCTAAAACTCAGCTTCTTCGATATTATGAACAAATGTATTTTAAGTTTTAAACTATTTTCATCTTGTTTTGACTTTTAAAAATTATGAAAACGAATTTTACTCATTCTAATTAGGGAATGTTTGATTTTTTTCATGAATAGTTTTACTTGTTTTATTTATAAATTTTTCTTTCAGCCAGATGCTTCATAAATTTGTAATTTACGAATCGACATTGAAAATTTCTTACATTAAAACTCGTGTGTAGTATGTATTTCAAATTATGAATTTTTCGGTTCGAAAATTAAAACAAAATTCTTGGTTCTTATATCTTATAATGGATAAAAACCGATTTTTATTCAATTTTTTTTAATACTAACTCTTTGCAGTTCTTCAAACAAATTCGAAGCAAATCTTTATTAGAATTTTTTGAATTTTTTTTTCATAAATGTATGACTGTGCTTAAAACTTAATCGAAGTATAATTTATTTTTTCTAAAATCACTGGCATTGTTTGTCAAATTTTCCTAATTTCGATTAAAATCATTAAATTATGATCCTTCAATTCTACAATATACACAACAATTTAGTGATTGAAGTTCTCAACTCTTTACATTTTTCAATTCTACACCTTTCACTTTCGATGTACTCGAAATTGTAAATTTTCAGTTTCATGAATTTCAAATTTTATGTATAGGGGAAGTTGTCTATCACCAGCGCATGCTTTGTTTTTTTACGAAAAACAGATTCACTGCCATAATAGATCTAAAATTTTCACGTTTGGTATCAAAGCTAATGAAAATACTAAAAATATTTTCTGAGAAACTTACATGATTCCATTTGAAACGAAAAAACTAATAATAATTTTCTGAAAACATGATTTTGCAAGAATTTTTCTAGTGCCCAGCAACAGCGCATGGACAAAATATTTTCTGCCAGAGTTGAAAATTTATTTAACATTCACTGTTTTGAAAGACCCATTTTCATGAGAATGTGTAAAAGTTATTTCACAAGAAATCATTCGTTAAGTTTTGTACAATCATTTCTGGAATTTTTTGTTTAGTTACAGAAGGATATTTCTGCATCTATTATAAACTCCAGAATAAACTATATTATATTTTATGAATCTAAATGGAAATGTAGGAAATATGATTAGTCTTAAAATATTCCAGAATATTCTATAATATTCTTCGTACTCGATTTGATGAATTTTTCTGAGTTTCAAGTCGAAATACTGAAAATCTCCAAGAAATAAAAAATGAATATAAATAGCTCCCAACCTCATTAAAAAACTCAAAATGCAGTCCCCAACATCACGCATCCAGAATCATGCAAAATCCCACAGTAAAATCGACTCGGTCGATTTCATTTTGTTGTATTTTGTTTCGAATGCTCTTTTTTTATCAACACATGCTCTAAAAAACGTTGTAAATGAGCTTGTGGCGCGTGTTTTTTTCGTATCGTCTGGGGAATTCGAATGAGAACTCAAGCATTTGACTTATTTCAATGGCTGCGACTTCTGGTCTTTTGGGCCCTGCGATCTTGGGATTAAAGGAGCCGAAAATTGTTGCACCACCTGTTGTCGAGCCCGGGAATCGCGAGCATTGTTCGATTTGCGACCGCAGGCCCCTTTTTTCGGGCCGGAAATTCGCTTTGCCGCCTGTTATTAGAGATTTTCGAACTTATCATAAGGATTTCCTCGAACGCTTTTCGGTGCCCCGGAAGAGGTCACGCTTCCGCTTCCTTTTCCCACAAAATGCGGTTTCAATTTTAAGGGGTGAATATGGTTATTTAATTTTTTTCCCTTCAAGTTGGGGGTTGACTTTCGGTTAAAGGTCAGCCATGTATGACATAAGGGTTGTTGCGGTCGTGAAAAACCTGGAATTTGAAGGTAAAAAGGAAATACTGGGCAGAACTCCATTCTGAAATGAAAAAGAACTGTTTAGGTTGATTTGAATTTCCGTTTTTGTTCAAACTTGCTGTAAAAGATACGCCCAAGTGAAGAAAAGTTTTTTTTTCTTACTTCATATCAACGTTTTTTTCATCATGCCAACACTGATACTTTATAGCAATCGGCGAATTGTCATTAATTATACAATATCGGTCCTACATCTTACAAAAGTTTTTTCTTCCATTCAATCCATGTAAAATTCATAATTCGCACCGTTACAAAGTTCTATCGATAGATGATTCAGCTACGAAAAAAATGATGAAGCACTTTTCAAAGGTTCGGATTTCAATTTTTCGATCCCTAAAAAAAAAGGCAGTAAAGGTTGAATTGAATTTACAATTTCATAACTTTTAATTGTTCTTTCGAGGATCGAAAATCAGCGAACGCAACCCTGATGAACTCTTGTTCTTTTTTGTAGACGGTACGTTGATGCATATTTAAATTTTAGGTGGCGGCAAAAGGTTCTTTTTAGCATCTCAAAAGTTTTGGTTTTCTAGGCATGTGAATGTATAATGTAATTGATGAATCAGAGAAGCAAGAGAAAGCATTGTGGTACTGTGGCAGCTTGATTATATTTTTTATTTTTGACTGCGTGAACCTGAGTTGAAACGTGTGTTTACAAGAGTTTTAAAAACTTTATGTTCCATCTATTGCTGAAACTTTCAGTTCATTTCCATTGCTTTGATAACTTATTTATTATAAGAGGTATTTTAAGATTTTTGGTTCAAATTTTATAACAATTAAATAAAACACATTGATGAATGTATGTAGATTTTTTCTAAATTCAAGTATCTTAAAGAAATGAGTAGAAAAAATGAAAAAATTCTTTTTCAGTGTATAAATAAGATTTGATCAATTGTTAGAATTTTCAGAATTTTTTTATCAGAAATTGATTATATTGAATCCGCCTCCCCCCCCCCATAAATTTATCTACCATCAATTAGCTCGAGCAGACGGTGATTATTTATCTCCTAAAATTTTATTTCATTTCTTCCACATGAAAATGTATTTCTGATTACGGCACACCCGCTGAAAAAAAACACCTTTTTTGAAATGGTGAATCGTGATTCTCGGCACGATTAGATTCGTAAGGGAACGTTTAATCTGGCGAGAAGTGTCAAGACTGATGAATCGCTTTTCCGAAGTTCCAGGTACCCCGCAATACAAGCAGATGAATTCGATCGTATTATTTTTTTTTTTCTATTTTCTCGCCGGGCTCTTTTTGATTATACTTTTACTTTTCTAGATAGAGCAGATGTACCTTCGAAAAAGAGGGAAAACGAATCTAAATAATCACGACTTAGAACGCGACGAAAAATTCGTAATTCATCGTCTTCCTGCTTCATCCTCGGCAATAGAATTTCTACGACGTTCTAGAAACTGCGAGGTTTCGTTGAGGGTGGACAGGCTTACAATCACGAAAGGCTATTTTTCATTTTCAACCTCAACGTTGTTTTTGATAGTTGAGATGTCGAGATTTATAGATAACGGAAGTCGTTGATGTCGAAGTCTTCTCTGTTAAAGTTATGAAGCTTTAGAATAAAATATTTTTAGTCGAATTATATCAATTCAAGAATTAATCAGGTTATTAGAATTCATATTATGAAAATATCATTATTGGTTATTTATACATAACATCAACGAAGAAACAAATAAATTGAACAAATTGAACAAATTGGCCGGATTTTTCTTTGGATATTCAAACATAATAAAGGAATTTTTATTTGCATTTTTCGATTGCATTTTTGTACACTTATGAACTTTTTTTGAAAAATAACGAACTTTTTTGCAAAAAACAGACCCAAATGTTATGTGAGAAATTCTTAACTGTTTTTTTACGAATCTCGGAACTTTTCGTCCACCTGCCAAGTTCCCTCTTTTTTTTGAATTTCTAAAAACTACGTAGGGGTGGTCTCCTGTTAAGCTAAAAAATAGGACTTTTTTGGCTTATTTTAGTTTACCTTTTTCTGGATCATGGAGAGAGTGAGACTCGAAAAAAAATGCATGGAGCCACTTAATTCTCGTTGGGGTGCGAGAAATAAAGCAGACGCCTGAAAATAATGGAACCATTTTGCTTTTACAATTCGGAATTCAAAAGTATTTTTTTAACACAGAAAAAGCCGGAGTTTTTTGTAGCAACTTCTAAAAAAGAGGTATTTGTTCCTTTTTTTCTGACAGTTGGGGGCTTTGAAAAAAAAAGGTATAAACTTTATACTTAATTTAATAAACGAAGATTTATATAAAATGAGTTTTCAGAATCTATGATTCTTTCGACTTTTAAAGACTGAATTAAAAGTTTTTAGATTTTTTGTTATTGTCGAAGAGATTATGGAATCTTGCATATTTTGATGTCTCCTTGCATCAGCGAATTTTAACTGCCTTTAAAAAAATCAAAGAATATTTGGGAAATTTTGAAATTTCGGTACTTACAATAGAAAAAAAATTATTTTGAATTCTCAAGTTCCAGTTTTGTTACGATCCTACGCTAAATTAAGTTTTAGTGATTCTTAATTATTTTTCAACATTACCAAATCCGAATATTTGAGAGCATTGTCTAGTTGAAAAAATTATTTCTCTAAAAAATGTGTTGATTTCTCAAGTGTTCAAAGTTTATTCTGAAAATTGATAAAATGCAGTTCAATTTGAAAACTATTTAATCAATTTTTGAAAAATTGTACATAAGTTATATGTTTGTAAATTCATTCATTTTTTTTTAATAGTAAAATATACTTAAACGTTTCATTAAATATTCGTTCAATAAAGAACATTCTTAAAATTATCCATAACTCCATCTTATATTCAAAACTAGATTCCTTTAGTATCCTCAAACATTTCGTTTTCAAGCAACCTTGAATCTTGATATTTCCCTGTTTTCTTTTCAAATAGAACCAGGTGCCCCGATTTTTTTCTAACACATTTCGAGAACCTCTCCCGATGGACCCGATATTAGAGAAGTTTATTTTCCTGGCGATTATGGGCTCAATGGGTCCAACGGTTCTCGGCATTTCCCTTTGAACTTTACAACCCGGGCGTGTCCTTGCAAATTTTGCTATTATTATACACCTGGGACTCACACTCAAGGGACCCTTGCTTTCAAAATATTTTTCACCGGAAAACGAGAGCTGAGAACAGCAGGTAAAAGTTTCACTCATCGAGAAAAAAAAATTCCCGCAGCTTCTCGTCCAATTTTATGTCCATCCTACGTAATGTTTTATCCCATGGGATTCGTCTCAGGAATGTAAATCAGTTCCTAAAACTAATTCCTATTCCAACTCGAAAACAACCCTTTGAATCGAATTTTTTTTGAAAAAGATACAAATTTGTGAGTTTTTTGGTAAAAAAAAACTTGAGGAAATACGTCAATTTTTTTTACAATGATGAATCAAAATCCTACGTCTGGTGGAAAAAAATTGATACGCTTAGAAACGATAAATTCATACTTCCGGGAACGACATTGCGACTTGATAATTGGAATCTTAGAAGCGATAAATAAAAGATTGTTGGAAAAATTGCATGTAGCGTTGATGAATTTGATATTTTTTGTCGTGGTTTTTTTGAGGTCGCGTGTAGGAGTTAGAGAAGGCAATGTGCGTTCATATTTATTTATTGTGCAGACCTTGATTTTAATTTTGAAATCGAGACTCGAATTTGGATTGAAAATTCTACTGGTTTTTTTGTGGGTGGAATTGAATTTACGAGAAGTCAGGAGTTTTTCAGCTTTTATCACTCAAAGCAATATTTTGAATTTTTCAAAAAATGACTTTTTTGTATATCAAATTCCAGAAAATGGGACAGATTTTCTGAAACTTCACTCAAGGAAAAAAAATAGACATTATAAATTCTGGAATGATAATAAGTTATTATAAATTAACATATATATATTTATATTATCAGGAAATATATGTCAATCAAAGGAAGAATTTTGTTGTCTTAAACAAAATGGGTGTGGATTTTTAAAAATCTATAAATAAGTGCCAGTAACGAAAATTTCACTTTTTCAAGACGTTTACGAACCGAAGCGAATTTCATGATTCACACGGCTTATAGGATAAAATTTGGATAGCTTTGACTTTCTAAAAACCCGTTCGATTTCATAATTTACATACTAGATAGCTCTGTCGTTCATCGAATATTTTCAGTATGAGTATATCCAACACTTAGATAATGTTAAATTTTAGACTATATGAAAGTTTACGAATTTCTGCAAAATGGTTCAAAAGTCGTGCATGACTTTTCGACAAATTTTGTTGCACTTTTCAATTATGTAACTTTTTTACAATTCGAAATGAATTCGATAAATATGCAAGTTGAAGTCAATAATGATGTTTGGGAACAAAAAAAAAGTATGAAACATTTCTCAAAAATTTATCGAAGGTACTGAAATTTTTGGTTATCGATAAAAAAGATAAAACGCAATAAACTTTTTCAACTTGAGAAAGTTTTCAGCAATACTTTGATCCTCAAGAAGCACTTGTAACACTCTATAAATTTCTTAGAGTGAATTTTCACTCTACATCAAGTTGAAATACTGCCACCTAAACTTGGAGCGAATTTCTACTTTTTGGAGTAAAAAGTCACTGCGATGTAATGAAATTTCACTCCTTTGAAGTAAAAAGTCACTCGCAATTTATTGAAGATAAATCTGACTAGAATTTGAGAGTGGAATTCGATTTCTTTAAGAGTAAAGATTCACTCTTTTCGAACGAATTTGAACTCTCCGTAAGTGATTTTTCACTTTTCAGAGTGAAAATTCTCTCTAAAGGAGTAAAATTTTGCCCATTTTAGAGTGACACAAAACTCTATTTTTGAAGATGAATTCAACTAGAATTTAATGGTGAAATCAAATTCCTCTTAAAGAAATGATGTACTCTTTTTGAGGGAATTTTCACTTTTTTAGATTGTAAGTCATTAAAAACAAGTTCAAATTTTCTCATCTTCGATTGAAATTTAATCCTTTTTTGTAAGATGACACTGCATAGAATTTACGAGTGGAACGACATTATTCTAATGATGGTTCTCACTCTTTTGGAGTGAATTTTTACTTTTAAAGTGAAAAATCACTCATAAGTAATTATACATTCACTCATCTTAGAGTGACATCTAACTCATTTTTTGAATCTGATACGAATTGAAGAGTAAAATTAAATTTTTCTAAGATTGGCGATTCACTTTTTTGGAGTGAATTTTCCCTGCCTGTTTGGAGAGCGAAATTTCGACTTGATATAGTGAAAATTTATTCCAAGGAATTAATAAAGTTACATGTTTCTAAAAATTATTTAAACTTTCGAGAAAAGTCTCGATGAAATTCTCATTGACATTTTTGAACAGTCATTCCGAAAAGCAGTAAAGGAATATTTTGGAAGGTTAAAAAAATTTTATATTTTTGACTAGGAAATGGATTATTACGATATAAAATTATCATATTTATGAAAAAAAATCGTTAAGTTCAAATGGAATTTCGTTTATGTTGTTGAAATCGCAGCTCGTAAAATCTTATGAATTTGGGAAAATCAAAAGACAAGTTGAAATAACATCAAAATTCACCCTTCGGTTTACGAAATTTATAAAAAACTTTCAAAACGAATCAAAAAGTTTCTGGAAAAACTTGTAGAGTTAAATTAAAAGTTCTACGATTTTCAATTAGTGATCAGAACGAGGAATCTTAATGAATTATTTGACGAATAGTAAAATTCTGAGCAATCTTTTTATCCTCAAAAAGGATTACGATAAAAGTTATTGAAATCTTTCAAAAATCATTACGAAATTTTTTGGAAAACTTAAAACACATTATAAAATCGGTAAATACTCTCTTCATTCCTTAGAGTGAAATTTTACTCTACAATGAGTTAAAATATAGCTACTCGAATCAGAAGTGAAAATTCACTCTTTGAGAAGTTTAATTTCACTCTTACATTACGAGGGGGGACCCAAAAGTAACGGGAATTAGGTGGTGGGGGGACCGCGGAGGGGGGGATCGGGTTCTCCACTGGTTCTCTTCCAAGCTGCTACTCTCCCAAGTCAATGTGCAAAGTTCATTTGCTGTGAGTGCATTCGTTCGTCCGTAAGAATTTTTCTAGTGAAACGACTTTTTCCGTTTCGGCGAAAACGTGAAATGGCTGAGTGCGGAGAGCAACGCGCGGCTGTAAAATTTTGTTTTTTGTTAGGAAAAACACCCACGGAAACCCTTGTGATGCTGAAAACAGCTTATGGGGATAATGCTTTGAGTAAAACGCGTGTGTACGACTGGTTTTCGCGTTTCAAGAATGGAGAGATGTCAATAGAAGACCAACCTCGTTCTGGGCGTCCCTCGACTTCAAGAACGGACGAAAACATTGAAAAAATCAACACTCTTGTTCATGAAGACCGTCGCCGAACCATCGATCAACTTTGTGAGATGTCTGGATTGTCATGGAGTTCAATTCAGAGGATTTTAACTGAAGATTTGAGCATGAGGAGGATTGCAGCCAAATTTGTTCCTCGCCTTCTCTCCGACGATCAAAAGGAGCGTCGACTTCAGGCCTGTCTTGAGCTGCAAAATCAGTTGGATGAAGACCCAGATTTTTTTCTCAAGGTTATAACTGGCGATGAATCATGGTGCTATGGCTACGACCCCGAAACAAAGCAGCAATCAAGCCAATGGAAGACACCTCTCTCGCCTCGTCCAAAAAAGGCACGCCAAGTGAAATCCAACATCAAGACATTGCTCATTTGTTTCTTTGATTGCAGAGGTATTGTGCACGCAGAATTTGTTCCTCCAGGCCAAACGGTCAACCAACACTTCTACTTGGAGGTTTTGAAAAGGTTGAGGGAGAACATCCGGAAGAAAAGAGCGGATCTTTGGCGCACAGGAGATTGGTTCTTCCACCACGACAATGCACCTGCCCACACAGCGCTGTCCGTGAAGAAATTTTTGACCAAAAACGGCATGACACCGATTGTTCACCCCCCCTATTCACCGGACCTTGCCTCCTGTGACTTATTTTTGTTCCCTAGACTCAAAAGGGACATGAAAGGAAAACGTTTTGGGACTGTAGAAGAGGTGAAACAAAAATCGCTGGAAGGTTTAAAAAACATTGAAAAAAATGAATTTCAGAACTGTTTTGAACACTGGAAAAAAAGATTGAACAAGTGTATTACAGTCAATGGGGGTTACTTTGAAGGTGATAAAAACTGTGTGTGAAAAAATTTGTCAATAAAAAAGTTGTTACACAATTCCCGTTACTTTTGGGTCCCCCCTCGTATAGTCAGATTCTTTTATAAAAAATAAGTTGATTTTTACTCCAAGTTTAAAAGGCAGTTTTTCGACTCGATACAGAGTGAAAATTCACTCTAATGAAGAGAGTACACAGTTACCTTTAAAATTCACAATCTTTTAATACTGCTGACCAAAATATTTTTAAAAACAATTTCTATCATATAAAAAAACATTCTAAAGTTCATATTTTCATGGACTCCGTTGAAATTTCATCTTTCAACTTTCTCAAACATGGGTTACAGCCTGTTTCCTTTTCTGGCTTGTCGTTTGTTCGCAGGCTTATTCTGCGGATATCGTAAGGGTGATTACAGTGTGGCGCTGAAGGCGAAAACAACAAATAAAAGGCGGGTGAAAATAGCATCACTAACCTACGCAATGAGCGTAAAAAGACGAGCAAATGGAGCTGTCAATGCGCGAGCGAGTCAGGTCAGGGCCGTCCCGCAGCTACATCCACGGCATATCCGGTGACGGAAGGGGTGCGGAGTTCAAATCGGGTCAGAACCCACGTCACTCGCAGACTCCACAGACCATTTGACGCAAAAACGAAAGGGGATAACCCACACTGGTTACTAATTTAATCCCTTAGAGTGAGCTTCCACTCAACACCGAATCAAAATACTGTCACTCAAGCACGGAGTGATTGCTCACTTTTTTGGAGTGAAAAATCAATCGAAAGTAGTGAAATTTCACTCCTCTCAAAGTTGACAACAACTTATTTTGTTGAGGTAAATCTTACTTTAATTTAAGAGTGAAAATCAACTTCTCTTAGAGTCAATTTTCACTCCTTGTTCTGGTGGCAGTATTTTGAATTGATGTAGACTTAAAATTTACTCTAGAGAATCGAAAGAGTATTTCTCTAATTTTTTTGAGTGAATCTCCACTCTTCCTCGAGTAAAAATATTGCCACTCATACTTGAAGTGATTCTTCACTTTTTTAGAGTGAAATTTCAGAAAGTAGTGAAATTTAACTCCTCTAGGAGTGGAAATAAATCTATTTTGTTGAGGTAAATCTGACTTGACTTGAAGAGTGAAATTCAACTTTTCTTAAAGTCAATTTTCACTCCTTGTTTTAGTGAAAGTATTGTGAAACGATGTAGACTGAAAATTTATTCCAATGCATTGAGAGAGCACTCTTTTGATTCCTTAGAGTGAATTTCCACTCTACATCGAGTAAAAATATTTCAACTCAAACTTGAAGTGATTCCTCACTTTTTTGGAGTGAAAAGTCACTCGAAAGTAGTGAAATTTTACTCCTTTTAGAGTAAAACTTAACTGATTTTTTGAAGGGAAAACCGAATAAAATTTTAGAGTGAATCTGAACGTCCCTTAGAGTGAATTTCCAGTCCCTGTTTTAGTGAATGTATTTACACTCTACATCGAGGCAAGGAACTGCCACTCAAACTTAAAGTGATTTTTCACTTTCTTAGAGTGAAAACTTAATCGCAAGTAGTGTCATTTTACTTTTATTAGAGTGGAACGTAACTTTTTTTTTAAAGAAAACCTGACTTAAATTTAAGAGTAAAATTCAACATCTGTCATGGTGACGAATCCTTATTGCAAAGTTAACTTTTCCTCCATGTTTGAGTAGCAATATTTCCACTTGATGTAGAGTAAAAATTCACTCTAAGGAATGAAGGGAGTAAATTTAGTGACTAGACGTAGTACTACATTTTACTAGAGCATATGCTATTTTCAACCTCCTTCACCTAGAGTGAAAAATATTTGATATTCTTTTCAAACATAGGTAGCCAAAAAGCTATTACAAATTAAAATAAAATTGATGAATAATATAATATACGAGGATAAATATTTATGTGAATATAAATCTCTAAGATTGCAATACAATATATTCTACTTGTATGTAGCATAGAAAAATTTTTTTTGAAAACTCTCCTAATTCCTTAGACTTCATTTTCACTCTACATTGAGTTAAAATACTGCCGGTCAAGCAGGGAGTGGATATCACTCTCAGAGAGTGAAAATTCACACTAAAAGAGTGAATCGTTATTCTTAGAGAAGTTGAATAGTTATCTTGAATTATAACCTTCAAAAAGTGGAATTTCACTTCTTTCGATTGACTTTTCACTCTAAAAAATTGAAAAATCACTCCAAGAAATGAGGAGAGTACTTTTTATATGTTTGGTATGAATATTTTCATACTGTATAAACATAGTTTTTCAGCATAGAAGTTCAAAATGAAGTTTAACTTGGAAGATTACGAAAAATGTCTTCTACATATTCTAAGATTATTGCAAAATTGTTACAACGTCGTAACACCAATATTAAAAAGATTTTATAAAATATTTCTACAATATATCCCTATACTATACATAAAATTGAGTGTCCCAAGTCTTTTTCAAAGCAGAATATCATATTGAAACAGTTCAATAGTAAATAATATCAATTATAAAAGTTCAGCATTTATTTCTTACTCTGTACATACGTACTGTTAAATAATAATGTGATGTGTATGATCCATATAATACTATAACAACGACATTATAACTAACATTTATCTGAAAAGTTCGCTCTCAAAAACTTAGATTACTTCCAAAACGAAAAAAAAAACACGTTGACCACAATCGTCAAGAGCGTCAAGAATTATTCATCTATCAAAACTAAAAGTTTTTTTTAAATAGAATCAAGAGGCTGATCATTTTTCCAAGATTTTTTTTTCAAAATCTAATCATCTCGTATTGTATACGAGGTTATCATGTGCAGGTCACTAACATTGGTTGTGAATGTACGATTTTCTTAGAAGGGGCTAGCAAGGAGTGGAGGGGGAGTGGATGATCTTATATTCTTATGAAATGTTGGAAATCATAACAGGCAAGCAATGGTTATCTCATTTTTAATGTGAGATAAGTTAATTTCGTGTTCGATAAATTTAAATGAAGAAGTTTAGAATGTAATTTAAACTTTCCAAGTTTCAACTTGACACGTAGAAGGAACTGTAGATTGTCACGATCAGAAATTTTCAAATTTTGAAAGCTTTTTGAATCATTGAGTCAAATTCAGGGAATTTTTTTTTTTAAAGTTTGGATTATTGGATATTTGATTATGATGGAAGCTCCAAAAATTTTGCGTGATACTTTCTAATGCCTTCAAATCAGATCATGTGCCTAGATGACCGAAGTCAATACAGGTCCCTTTTATCATTCTAAGTAACGTGCGTAAAATGAATTCAGAGTATCAATCATCAATTTTATTTTGTATTTAAAAAAAAAATAGATTAAAAAAAGTATATGCGATAAATGCATTTGATATATTTTTTATTAAAACTATGTATTTGGAAAACGAAAATGCAATAAATAACTAGCAAAAATAACAATATTTCAGACTGATTCTACAATACAATACTTCATTGTAATAATAACTAGATTTTTTCTCAGTGAAGATTATAATGTAAATTATGTCAAATTATTTTAAACCTAAAAGTGACTGCCTGAAAAATGAGTTTAAAATTATCTAAAAAGTGAAATAAAATTTAAAAGTCAATTTTTAACGGTTGTGTTGCGGTCGCAGTGACAGTTGAAGGGCTCCCGTGGGATGCGTCCTTCGGGCGCCGCCGCAGCCACGAGGTCACAAGAATTAGGGCGATTCCGGGGTTGTTTTTCCACGTGCGACCGGCATAAAAGTCCCATAGAGGGGCGAAAAAATTATTGATGCCAATCACAATCCAATGGCTGATCACATAATAATAATCATACATACACTAATAAAGTCAATCTATTTCATTTCTTATCGTTTTACTAGAAATGATCTGCCACTTATTGCTGAAAATATTTCATACTTGAAAAGTTTCATGACTCAATCATTTTGTGGACAAAGTCAGAATGTAATTTAGAATAAGTTGGAAAATTACAGATCTCAGTAGCCTAAATTACAAAATCTAATTTTTCAACACTCACTATTCAGTTCTCACTCACTATTCAATTCTCACTGATTCAGATTTCAAGATAACTCCCCATCCCCAAATGTGACTCCAAAATCACCCTAACTAATTCCTGGAAATCCCTATTGAAAATTGCCTTTATTTTCAGGCAACTCCCAACAGCGTGCTAGTTGGTAACATATGGTTTCAATTTTTAAAAAAAGATGCTTTTCTTCCTGCAGCCGCGACGATTCCGAATGAAATAAACACCCGGGCATAATCTCGTATCCTCATCAATCTGCAGGGGAATGGAAGTCGAGTTTTGGAAAACGCTTATCTCCCCTTAGGTCACATATATTTGGGATCTGCGTGACGCAAAAGAGACGAGAGATGGAGCAAAAATAAATACAGGAAGTATCGCTCGCGAGCTGTATGTACGGTCCACATTAGTAATGGGGAGTTCCATGTAATTGCTGGCATGGGGTCGGAAAAGAGCGCAAGGTCATTAACGCCCAAAGGCGAGAACAGTCTCTGGGAGTGAGACCAACCACGGCCGAGACCACAGGGATATTACGTGATTATACACGGCGTATAAAGTGTTCCTGGAATAGGGATTAATGATAAATAAGTGTAGGATGTGCACCCTTATGTTGCGCCTGTGTAGGGCACGATGTCGAAATTTTTTTGGGCCAGGGAAATGGTCCTATTACACAGTTTTTTCTAGCTTATTTGCTTTATCTATAAAGTTGAATCTGTGACCAGTGATTTTTGTATTTTGAGAATTGATAGAGGGCTATTCGTATTTGCACCCAAAATGAAATTAAAAGTTCACTTAACTCGAGGGACGTAACTCTTTCATTTACAAAATTCCATGTAATTGGTTGTAGGTCAGTTTTTGTAATTTACATGTGTAGTAACATTGATTTTTTATTTAATCCACCTGAAATCCATTGCAAATATTGTATTTCCTCGTTTGAATTTACAATTTGTAGGTAAATGGTTGTCTGCTAACAGCTTGAAAAAAAGTCAGAATTAATACTGACCTTACATAAACTTGTTTTAATTTTAAACTTGAACATAATGGCCAAGTTATAATAAAAAATAAATGGCTTCTTGAAGTAAAATATTTTTGAACTTCATTACAAGAAACTGAGAAAAATAATCGTTCAGTTAGTAGCATTCAGAAAATAATTATGGTAATCCAAGAAATTTCAACTAAGAAAGGCTGCCCATAATTAAACTATACTTTGAAAAAGCAATGAAAGTCAAAGTTTAAGAAACCACACATTCACTTTTAATGTACATATGATAATCAATACAATTTATAATTGTTTCCCAACTTTTAAGTATTTTTTTTTTTTTTTTTCTTTTTTTGAAAAAAGCTCAACATTGTAGAAGTATCAAGATTTCGATATGTGTTGGTGGTACACAATCTTGAAGTCTTCTAGTTCTAGTATTATTCGATACGAAAATACGCATTCAAACAGACTCCACAGCTGTCTTAAGGGACATGAGTAAAAAAAAGTTGCTTGACGGCTGCCGTGATTCCGGATGTTCAGCTCATTTGAAATCAATAAATTCTTTTTCTTATTCTGAAGACACGTGGCTCTATTCTCAACTGAAATGCAGTTCAATTATCAAAAATCAAATAGTCAACGCAAATCAGGGATTTAAATCAGAAATTTATTAATTATTCTTGTATAGTTTATAATTAGTGAAAAACATAGACGTCATGGTCAGGGGGGGGGCTAAAAATCACCAGCCTCCATAAGGATTCCGGGGGGGGGGGGGGGAGTATATTTATTTCGTCCCTCTGCTTGTGAGCATCCAATTCTAAAAATCCCATTTATGATTTCACAAAAGAACTAGAAAATCGTAACAAATTTCACCAATGCTGAATCGTACAAAAAATACAACAAATCCAATAATACACGAAATGGAAAAAGATAAAATTTTCTTGATAATTTATTTAGGTACCTAAAATCTATAAACAAATAAATTCTGAAGCATTTTATTCTGAAAATGTATGTAAAAATCTATGAAAATTTTATAAAAACATTAGAATTTTTCAAATATTCAAAAAATATAAGAATTACTTTAAATAGTATATTACTTTGGTTTAGGCAAATGTTGGTTGTGATGAAACGTACTGTAAGGTATTTTATCTGTAGGTGACTAGTAAAACGTTAATTTGTAATTCCTGACCGCAGATTCATCGTTTTCTCGTAATTTACAGATAAAAAGAATTGTTTGTAACACGAAAAATTGTATTTCGAAAAGTTGTTTGAAATACGAAGAATCTATAAGACTTTGAAATTTAGGGCATTAAATTTTTGAAATTCACATAGAAATCTAAGGAATGAAAAAATGTAAAATCTAGAAAATACTTAGAAATATTACAAAATTTATTACATGAATGCTGAAAAATATGAAGAAGACTGGAAATAATAGGTATCATTGAAATACTCAAATTCTGCATGGATACTAAAAATTTATATTGTAAATGATAATCTATTGAAATTTTTATTCCAAAGCATCTTATCTCAAAAATCTTCATATGAAACCATCAAAATAAAATAAAATTCATTGAAATTGATTATTGTCAAAAAAATACTAATTTATCTAGAAGTATAAGAAATCTGAAAAATACGTAAAATCTATGAAGATACTGTTTTTTGACATAATATATAATTTAAAATACTAAAAATTTATGAAATTTCAGATAATGAACTATCAAATTTTATATATCTATATTTGAATTTTTGAAAATACTTAATATCTATAAAGAACTCACTAAATCTTCAAAATATAATTTGTATCTAAAAAAATTTGAATAATATGTGATACTAAAAATCCACGTTTATATCATTATTCCTTTCAGTAGCTCTAAAATTACTCAATATTTATAAAACTTTGAACCCTAAGGCATCAATTTCTATATAACGGTATGGAAATTCATAACAATGTTGAAATATTCTCCAAATTGTGAAAATTCTGTTGAAATACGATAAATATTGAAATTACTGGAAATCTATGAAATACCAGTTACTTTCAAAACATTGAATCCTGGAAAATTCTCTAAAATACTGAAATTCTTAAATTTTTCAGATTCTATATCATCAAATTCCCCAAACCTCTATGACAATCTACGAAAAACGATGATATATGGAAAAACTAGATTATCCTCAAAAATTTTGAAAAATATAACTTACTACGAAATATTCCTAAAAAAATTTGCATTCTATGGAATACCTTAGAAAAGGAAGTCAAAGTATGAAATACATTACACTGTAATTAAGTTTGTAATCTACACTGTAAAAAAGTTTGTTAGTTTCTATAACGTAGTATAGTAAATTTCCTATACCTCGAAATTTACTATACCGCAATAGAATTTTTTCCTCGACCATAGGATTTTTACTACTCTATTCATGAATTCTTTTTATGTCTGGTATATGAAAGATAAATATAGTAATTTTACTATGGAACAATATTATTTCAACCTTCTCGCTGTACTAAAAATGTCTTACCCAAAAACAAAAAATTTTTCATTATTTTTTTAACCATACGGTAAAAAAGCTGTTGAATTTTCCCATGCCCGGTATAGCGAATTTCCGAAAATCTGCATTTTTCTTAGCAATTTCAGTAGCAAGATTCACTTTTGTCTAGACGATGCGAGCGTCAACCATGACCCAGTGGCGGGAGCAGGTTGCTCGAGTTTTCCCGCTGCGAGTGACCCGGTTCAAAATGCACATCGTTGTCAACTGTGACCGAGATATCCTCCAGCTTTCCGGGCACCCAACTGGGTTACGTCCTACGGTTTTTCCAGCTTCCACTCGTGCCCGCAATCAAGTTTTTCTTATCAAACCCTCTCATTTTCAGTTCCTCCAACTCATCAAATGAAAATTGCAAATTCACATTGAAAGCTTCTTGAATAAATTTCCCTGCATCGATTCATAAAGTTATTGAAACCCAAAAAATACGCAATATTTTCAAAGTAATGGTAGTATATGTAAGGAAGAAAGAAGAATAAAAATTTTATTGCAGCCTTAAGTTAAATCAATAGAAAGAAGACTGTTATTTATTTGGTAGAACATAATAAGAATATTTTTTGAATTTTACTTGTTGAACAAATATTATGCTTTATTTTATTTGAAAAAAATTATTACATCAAAATTGTACGATTGCAAAACATCAAGGAAAATTTCAGCCATGATTAAGTGAAATTTAGAAAATGAAGTATTGTTGTTCGACAAAATTATCATTCCTGGTATCCCATTTTTTTCATACAAGTTCATATAACCGACGAAAATAATGTAATACATATTTTTGACTTCGATAATGTTAAAGCGTGCTATTTTTATCGTTTGAAGGAAAATTCAAAAAATATTATGGGATTATAATAATATTATTATATTCGAACAATATTTTGGGATCGTAGGGAATAATAAAGAATTAAAAGAAACTATGTATATCGAATAATAAGAGAACATAAAAATATATTCGAAATCAAAGGAAACCATAGTACACCATAAAAATTATATTTAAATTACGAATCTAGTAGTGAATTAAAGTGAATTGTGAGAATTTTAGAAAAATTACCCTTTTCAACAAGAAATCGTAGAAAATAATAAAAAATTAATCGTGAAAAATTATATACAGAACTTGGATAATAATAGTATACAATGAAAATAATAAGAAACAAAGAAATACAAAACGATGAAGAAATAATGTAAAATTTTGTAAGTAAATTATAGTAAATCACAAGACACACTAAAATATTATTCGTAGGCATTGAATTTCGTTAAAAATAGACATCTTTTCTAAATTTTCTTAAAAAGCGACAAGTTTTTTTTTGAAAAACCCTGGAACATAACAGAAAATCTTTAAAAAATTCGGAACATAGAACAAAATGATATGCATTGAGAACTCGTGCATAAAGAACAAAGAAATACAGAATGATGGTAATGTATGAAAATTCATTCATTATTATAGACGATCCCAATACACCATAGAAAATATTTTTCAGGCATTGAATCTCGTAATAAACAATAGTAAATCACAGAAATTTTTCAAAATTATGTTTGTACACGAAAAAGTATGCAAAGTAATGAAAAATCGTATAAAAAAATGAAACTTGAAAAATTATACTGGTATATGTGGCGTGGACTCAAGAAAGGGTACTAACAGCACCAAAAATCGAATTCAAGATAGTCAGTGATTCTGAATATAGAAATCTTACTCTATCAAACGAGTCTACTCTTAAAAATATATGATTTTTTTATTTAATAAAAAATTGAGGTACAAAATTGGACGGTCCATGCTACGCTTAGGGACTTTCTCTTTTCAATCTCGTTTTTCTCGAAAAGCGGCGAGGTGCTGTTAGTACCCTTTCTTCAGTCCACGCCACATATTTGTACAGTCAAAACTCACAAGAAAAATAAAATACAAAATGACAGGAAATCTGTAAATTCATTTTAAGGATTTCACATAAGAACTGAAAATTGTGAAAAATTTTTAAGAGCTAAAAATTCGAAAAATACAAATCATCTATAAATGCAAGAAAAATGTGTGCAGATAAAATAATAAATATAATCGATTCTATTCACTTGAAATCAATAAAACATCTAATCCAATAGTATCTCGTTCTGGAAATTTATGAAAAAGTTCACGTAAATATTAGAAAAATATTTGGATTTTATGAATATTCAAAAAATATATATGGAAAATACCGAAAAAAACGAGGATTATTTTAATCCTTATCAGTCTACGAAAAACTGAGTTCTGAAGATCGTTTGAAATATTAGAAATCTATGAAACTATGACATTCAGAGCATCAAATTCTTATAATTTACATACCAATCTGAAAGTATTCATGATTTGGAGGAATGTTACAAAATACTACGAAATTTCATAAATTCTGCAAAATATGAAGGAGAGCAAAACTAAAAGGAAACTTTAGAAATTAAATTCTTGGTAGATATTATTTTCATGCAAATGTATGCAAATAATAAAAATGGTAAAACTTTTTAGACTGAAGCATCCGATCCTAAAAACTTACATTACAGTGTATGAAAATATTAGAAAATTCAATAAAATTTATAAATATTGAAAGAATACGAATGTGAAATATTTTAAATCCATTAAGACCTCTGCAAAATCGATTCAAATACTTTAAATCAATGAAATTTTAGACTTTGATGTATTTTTATCAAATTTTAGAAATCTGTATTGGAATTCTTGAAAATTCTAGATATCTACAAAGAATCTAGAAAATCTCTCTCGATTTTGACAATATGTACTAAAAATATGAAAATTTTCAAAACTCTAAAAATTTATAAGATACTGGAAATCCATGTTGAAAAGATTTTCATGAATAACTGAAAATCACTATAAATGTCTACAAAACTTTAGATTCCAATGCAATAAATTCTACATATCTATATAAAAATTCCACAAAATCTTTCAATACTATGAAAATACCGGAAAAATACGATAACTACTGGAAGTACTGGAAATATATGCAGTACCAATGATCTCTGGAAATACTGTTTTCTGGAAAATTTTCGAAACACTGAAAATATAATTACGTTTGAATTCTAGATCATTATATCCCTAAAAACTATACAACTATCCACAAATTACAAGAAATAAATGAGAAAAATTGGAATCACGTGCTCTAATGCATTAAAAAGACCTTTGTAGTTAACTATAAATGCTCATGAAAAACAAGCTCATTCATCACACTCAATAATGAAGTTTTTTGAGGTTATTTCAAAAGCTAGTCATCTGAAAAATGATACATATTTTTAAGATTTAGATTCAGCGACCCTAAATACGTAAAAAAACATTAGTCTAATTTAGATTACTTATGTTTTTTTTTTGTCTGGGCATTCTAGGTTCCACGGCTCCAAATTTTCAAAAGTACCGTGCTCAAACAGTTAAAAACAAGAGTTTGGTCTATTTCTTAAAGGTTATGTTGCTATTATTTTTGCAAATGCGACTTCATTTTTTAATTCAGCAGAGTAAAATCCATTTGAAAATCATGTATATTCATCAAATACTCAAAAATAAGGTTATTTTGGTTATCTCAATAACTGGTCGAAAAAGATGCTGTTTTGACCTTAACTTCGGGTTCAGCAGCTCAAAATTCAAAGGTTAATGTGTCTCGTCAAAAGTACGGCAACTTTTTTCTGTGAGGCTGTGAAATCTACGGAAATACTAAGAATCTATGAAACCTTCAATCTTAGAGCATAGAAGTTTAAAAATCATTGTCTAAAATTCATGATAAAACGAGAAAATCCTCTAAATGGTAAACATACTGAAAAAATAAGTACTGAGAGACACTAGAAATCAGATATTGTAATTTTATATAAAAAATGATATAATATTTCGAAAAGTTGTGCATGAATTTATTGAGCACTGTATTCACTGTGTATTCGACGATAGTGCAAATTGCCATGAACGTGTGCACAATCATTCGTAGTATAAATTTGATGATTTGATTAGATATAAATATGACGCTAGAATAAATATCCATTGATCGATGCAAATAAATACATATTATCTCTTTCGACTTTTGAGTTTCCCTCTCCATATAAAACCTCGTTTCGACGCTCCTGCTTCCTGCGAAAATCAGTTTTTATCCCGACAAATCCGTTTTGCTGTCCGGCAACCGTATGCTTCGAGGAGTGAAGAGAATGAGCAAAATCAGTGCATGCATCAGTCCCGGTCGGAGCCGAGAGGAAGAAGGTTGAGGTCTCGGTTCGAGGCCAGCCCATCCCACCACTGCACGTGTCGCCCTTTCCAGCTCGCGGCTGCGGCCTCGTAATCCGCTGCACCGCAAGTCTAATATCTATTTACGCATATACATGCTCTCATACACACGCGAATATGCACACACGCGCGTACATTCCGTACGTTTGTGAGCTTATAACGCGAATGCCCGATTGGCTAACCGGTTGCGCAAGCTCCTCGCGAGCTCGACCCGATACACATTTGTGCACATTGCACCGCGCGAAAGTGTAAGTACCTTACACGTCAGCCGAGAAACTTTTATGATAATCGAGCTCATTCCTGCTGCAGCGAGAAACCGCTCGGCAGAGCTCCTTTTGATTCATTTCTCGGACCGGTTCCATTCAGTAATGGCTTCATTTCAAACACATTCACGCAATGGCGAAATATCTCTCGTGAATTTTATGACATTCCATAGAATTATTAGTTCTTGTAGATGATGCCTTGGAAAACCATGCATTAGTTTTCGAATACTTGTTTGATTTTTGTTACTTCCAAGGTGACTTTATGCAACTTTTGAAAGGAGTTACACTGTCAGAAATTTTTGTCTTAAATTTAATATAACGCGTATAACGCCAATTTCACATAACCTATATTAATAATGCATTAAAAATATACAAAATACATACACGCTTACATTCCTATAATATACGGGTGTCTTAAATTTTATACATCATGTGTGTTTGGATTTATACACGACATTAATATATACTTCTATTATATTCTAAATTAATTTAAGTCAGATTTGTAGTAATGCACTGATGTATTAAAATCATACAAAAATGTATAAATTAAATTTAATACAAGTAATGTGTAATTTGCGTTATATCCCAACAAATCATGTCAACACCAAATATTTTTCTGTTGAAATTCTAATACAAAAAATTTTGGTTTTGAGAAAAGATTTACAGGAAACATTCTTATATTAAATTTCCTTTTTATTTATTTCAGTTATTAGTATTTTTAAATTTCAGTTGAATTAAACACTTTCAATGATAAAATATTTCTTCGCATTGTTTGCATGTAATATTCCATCCATCAGGCCCTTCACCCACCTTTGCCTTAATATTAATATGGTTTCCACTCAAATTTGAAGAACTTCCACAATAAATCGCATCTGAGAAAAAATTTTGTGTAGCCACCTAGCGAGCACGAGCGCAGCAACCAACTTATGTGAAAAATGTATTTTACTCAAGTAAGTGTCTCGAATTCATGCACACTTAAAGTAAGTGTATCTTACTTATGTTTCAAATATTAAGTTTATGAAATTTCAGGTACATTTCAATACAGAATCTATGGAAAGTGTATTAATCTCAAGTAGGTGTCCCTAAATCATACACTTCTAAAACATGTGTATCTAATATACATTTCATACAGCTGGCTTACGAAATTTAAAGTACATTTTAATACATTTTGAATAAAAAGTGTATGAAATTTAAGCAAATTTTTAACAGTGTAGGTTTGGTATGTTGGGTCGATAGAGCATCTGTTAGGTGCGGGTTTTGTGAGTTTCAACAGATTTGATGTGGAGCTGACAGATTTTATTTAGAGGGTTAAACCTGGATCTAGATTGTGTATTTTCTAATGTTATGATCATCTGTTTCAGAAAACTGTCTTAAAACTTGTCTTGAAGAATTACTTATGCAGTGTGAGCGATTTTGATGATTTCTATGGATTTGGCAATAGATTCTTGACTCCATACTCACCAAACCTAAATCTGATAGGCTGATGTACTCTACAGATCGCCTTGTTAAAATTTTCACAATGTAATGAGTGAAAAATTAACAGATTTTAATTCTAGATTCTAATAGAAAATCTGTTGTACAATTCGACAAATACACATCTAGTTTGTTGAAAATGCAGATTTTTCAGTGAAAATTTTTAACATATTGCAATCTGTTGAGATTTAACAGATTCAGATTCAGAGAGCAGGATTTCTCATTTAACTGTTGTTAATTTTTAAAAAGTTATGTAAGTTGCTAGCAAGTTTGACGAATTTTGTAAGTCCCATAAAAAGGCATCTTTAGGATTTCAAAATATGAAGACTTTTTTTTGTGCACTGGAATGAATCGTTTTTAGAGATTTTTATAGACTCTTCAAAAGTATCATTAATTTCCGTGACTGATTCTAATACCATATGTGATTACAATTGAATTTCAAATTTTTCAGAGATTGTCATAAACGTTTCCAAAATATAATTTTTCGTGTCTTATAGGCTTAGACCATATAGTACATGGACTGATAATTCAAAATGGCGTTTAGGTCAAAACATAGGAGCGTGTAGTAAAAGCGGAACGATAACTTCATACATAAATAGCAACTAACGGAGTCCATTTTCGGACCATCAGATGCAGTCAATATGATGTATTATTGATTCATGCAAATATCATTAATCTATTTGAACGAAAATATCGATTTCACAATCTTTGATTAATAATTTGACAATTATAGCTGCATCTGATTCATTATATACTAGCTGAAAACATTTTTCTTTATGTAGAGTAACATTCGAAAATCATTATAAATTCATGATGATTTTTCGAGTTCTTATTATAAATTTGAAATGAATATGAAATGAAAAATATTATTAATTACAAGCTGCATTTGATTTGAGGTAACAGATTTTTTAGTTATAACTACGAATTTTTAAATTTTCAATAATGTTTGATGATTTCATACAATTATTTGTTTTATCTAAGAATATCTAAGTTTCTTCTTGATTTTTCGAAAAATACTGAATCTTTCAGATTCCAACGAATGTATATAAATTTTTGGTATCATGGCAGTTTATTAATGTAAGAATATTGCCTGATCTTGAAAAAATTTATTAATTGATTTTCGAATAACTTTTTAGTTTTTGAAATTTTTCATGTAACTATCGAAATTTCGTTTCGGTTCAACAGACAAATTTTCGTTAATGATAAATCTTTAGTAAAAATTCTTTACAAGAACGTTAGAAACTTCTTTAAAAAACCTCACGCTTAATATGACTGAGACGAATTATCCTGTAGTTATTACAGAAACGTACAATCGATATCCCGAAAATTTTCTTTCAGTTTCTATATGTAATTGTCATAAATTCAATATCATTGTTTGAATGCAAATTTTTACTAAACAATTTTCAAATTTCATTTAAAATGGTACTTTTGGAATAATGTTATATTCTGATAAAATAAGGTAGAAAAATTTCTGATAATGAGCAGAAAAAGTGAATCACTTTGTTAACCCTGAATACAGTCTTGAATTGTTACGTACATGTTAGGGCATTTTAATTTTTATTAATTATTTTTACAAAAAACTGCAAATAATTGTAAACTAATCGCTTTTGTACAACTAGAAATTGTTATAAAAATTTTAAAATATGCAATTTTTAAACAATGTTTCTCTTCTGCTCCAAAAAATTCGACTCATACATATTTGGTTACTTAAAGCCAATGTTTCTCAATTTAAATTCTTATAAATAAACGATTTTCCATATTTTGATATAAGAATTTATGAAATACTAAATAATGGAACTCATTAAAAACGTAATATAGTTGAAATACTATATGGACCAGCAAAAGTAGAATTGTAGGTAGAATTATTTATTTATCAGTTTTATTTCTGTAGCAAAATGTTTCATAAAATTTATCAACAATTTAAGAGTTTTTGTTCCTTTTTCAATTAAATAACTGATTAGAATGAATTGGGGAAAAATTCTCATTATTATTCGGTTTTTCAGAGCCAAAGAATAAAAATTATGAATCAATAATAATTATCAAATGATAATCTCATACCGAGAAACCAAATATTCATAAAAAGAATAAATTTGCTGTTTGTTTTACACGTGAAATAAAAATGTGCGTAAAATTGACACTATGCCAAACCTTGAAACTTGAGATCCTATCTCAAAAACCGTAGACTCCAGGTCAAAACTTGAGAAACATCGACTTAATAAACAATTTATATACGTTAACTAATGAACTCCAGCTCTCCGTATGTGAGATTCAAGTCTTCCTTTCGACTTTTACCTTTTGTAAAAAGAGAACGTTTCGTAAAAGCTGGCTGAGTGAGATTTGAAAGTTGGAAGGACAAAAGAAGCGACGACTTGAGGAACAATCGCAAGTATGCCGTTCTGGATGGCGAAAAAACTCGTCGTGCCGGCTTGTTATTGCTCGTGAAAGTTTTTCGGTGGCGGACAATATACCATTCTGCTCGCTTTTGCCGAAATTCGGGGCAAAAATCAGACAAATGAATCATCTTTACAAAATGTGATGAATCGCAGGCTCGAGAAAAAGCAAAAGCAAAAAACTGTAAATACTCGCCCGACCGGTCTGGATAAAAATCTGTCCGGAAAAAAATTATTTTGCTGGAATTTTTAAAGAGTAATAATAATTTGTCTTTATTGCTTGTTATTTTTCGCTTTCTTGGAAAAAATCAAGAATGATGAGAGTGAGTGGTTCTGTTTTCGTTTTCCAGAATAATATCAATGTTCTTCAAAGACAGAACATGGAAAAATTCGAGGCAATAAATTTACAAGCGACTGGAGTTGGGGAAGATTTAAATCGAGGTTTAAGTGTACATTATCGGATCAATTTTCAGATTTTTTTCTATGAATTTCAAACGACGTTTAATTTCTTGTATTTTTTGGATAAAAAAACTTTTGCCTTTATATTCCTCATCCTCGAGTATCGAATAAAACAGAAACCATGGAATCCTTGTGACGTGAGTTCTGTATTGTACACAACTCGATGTAACGCAACTTGGTACGTTTGATGAATGCGTAATTTCGGTATTCAAAATCGTTGAATCGTCGGTTTAACTGTTCGAGGGCTAGAAATTTTAAATTCAAAAAACGTAGATTTTCGACGTTGTGACATTTATACTAGACGATTTCAAAATACTCTAGTGTCGTAAATCCAAGTTCGAATGATGCAAGATTAAAGGTATTTCAAAACTATAAAATTTACACTGCTGTGCAAAATTATTTCGACATTTAGTTTATTTTATACCGTAGGAATATACATGCATGAATATTTTATGAAACTTTTTGGGTATTGATGGTAGGACGTTATTACAGCTTGTGCAATAATTTTAGCATATTGAGAAGGAAATATCCACAATTTACCAAGTTGGACATCGCTTTAGAGTTTACTCATTGAATCTGAATTAGTGAGAATTTACTGATTTTCAGTGAGATCTCACTGATTAATGACAGTGAAAATTCGTTCACTGAGAATCAAGAGGATTTCCCAGATTAAATTCTTAATATTAGAGCCACAACTTCAATCAATGAATACTTTTCATATTGAATCAGTGAAATTAAAAAGTGATGTTTAAAACAGTGAGATGACACCGTCGAATCAGTGAAAATTCATTTGATTGAAACAGTAATCACTAAATCTTTTAATTGAATTTTTTGGTACACTTAACTCTGTACTCTTCATTTTCTATACGAAGTCAATACGTAGTTTTATATTTAACTGAAAAATGACAAGTTTTTTAGTAACATTTATAGTTATGAACTATTTGTCAGTCAAATAGTTTACAAAATAATCAACTGTTTTGACAATTTTTTATAGTTTCTACTATGTCAGTAATTCTTTTAAAACTTTATCGATGTTTTGGCATATTTCATAATAAGTTAGAGTTTTCGAAATGTTTAGTAGTTTCTAACCATTTTAAAAATTAAAAAATTGCTGCCATTTTTGAGTTTTGACAGTTGCGACAGTTTACAAAAACTTTAAAAACGTAAGCAGTTTTTCAAGACTTTAGAAACTTTGGTAAATTCATGGAATTAGCAATGAAACAGTAAAAAATTTTTGTTCTATCTGCTTTTAATCTACTCAGTAAATTTTGCTTATTGTAAGAATTAGAAAATTAAAGGGAATACTTTCAATAGTCTGCAAGGATGTTTCTAAATACACAAAAAGTTTTTCGTGAATTTTTGATTTGTGAATGATTTGAACTTTTTCGTCTAAATATTAAAAAACTCTTGTAATTTTGTAGCAAACCTTGTAGATTCTTTCAGTTTCCTAACTTTGAGCTATATCAATACACCATGCTTAAATATAAGCCTGAAAATTGATAGAAAAGAAACCTTAACACATCGACATTACAAAACTTTCGATAGACAAAATGTCAAAAAATTAGTAACAATTACAGTCTTGAATAACTTTCCTTACTTCTTAAATTTAAATCAGTGAGAATCTACTGATTTTCAGTAGGATCCCACTGATTACAATATTGTAAAATACGTTCACTGGGAATCAGTGGAATCATACTGATTGAATTCGTCATATTGAAGCGACAACTTCACCCAGTGAATTCTTACTGTTTGCATATCAGTGTCTATTTATTTCATTGAATCAGTGAAATTCAAACGCGCTGTTTGAAACAAAAGAAATCACATTGTTCAAATCGGTAAAAATTTTTTCAATCGAAATAGTGAGGTTAAAATCTTTTCTTTAAAATTCTTGGTACTTTTTCATGCTGAATTTATTATTTTCTGCACAAAGTCAATTTTTAATGTGTTATATTATTGAAAAATGACGAAATTTTCAGTAAACTGAATTACAGAATGAATCCTTTCCAAAAATGACTAATTAGAAGAATCAATTAATTTAGTGTGAAGTAAAATACATAATGTGAAGAAATAATACAGATATCTCAAGTTAGTAATTTTATAGATAAAAACATTATTTACATTTTTTTTTTACATTCAGACGTAGATCGCGTAGTACTTGCTATATTTTGAGAAACTTAGTAATGTTATGATACAAAATTATACCTAACGTGAAGCACTGAAAAATCAGTGATTTTTGAAATTCACTATTTAAATTAGTGGTCATGTTATTGGTTTAATCAACGGGCTATTTGCATCCTACTGATTATACTAGTAAAGTCGTAACTTTAGTATTGATTTACAAGCGTTTATTGAAAAATCAGTGGTTGTCTGTTGTACTGCAAAATTCATTGAAATTCTCACTGATTCAGGTAGAGAAAGATATGTATCTAACATTGGTAATTAAATAATGAAATATGTAGTATACAAGTTACTAAAAAGTAGAAAGTCTTATCGAAAAATCCGAAATTGGATAAATGGACGGTAAAAGTAATTTTATAATTTCAAATCCTAAATTATGGAAACTTCAACAGTCATTTCTTCAAATTCGAATACAATTGCTTCATTACCCAAAATAATTCCACAGGATATTCAAGACCCTCATTTCGGTTATAGTGTATTTTTTACGTGAAAAAAATCATAAATTTCTGTAATTGCATGAAACTTCATGTAACGCAATCAAGTACGTTCGATGAATTCTTAATTAAAGGGTTATTCACGGCGTTGAACAATAGATTACGAAATCCACAGAGTGGCCTTGCCAACTTCCGCCTCGCCTTTTTTTCACGCGATCTTTTTTTTACCTCCCCGACTAGTGTTCTAGGCGTACTAGCTCTTGACATTGACAGTTTTCTGCCTCTGCTTCACCACAAACTGCGATTCGATCTTTGTTTTGCGTTTCAGAAAAATATACACACAGGGTAGGAAGATTTTTTGTAGGCTCTTGGAGGCAGATAAAAATAGAATGATAATCAATCATTGGAGTCATTCTAATGAAGTCGACTAAAGGCATGGAAAAAAGACATCGTTAAAGTAGGTTTGGACCTGTTAGGAACGTGCATATGTAGTTTTTTATGAATTTTTTGGAACTTTGTCATCGTGTATATCAAGAAACTGATATATATATTTTTTCTAAATAACGAAAATTTCTAGAAATTAATAATTTTTCTTTGTTTTGTCATCATTTATAATTATTCTATTTTGCATTATGGAAGTTCCCGTATCATGAACAATTGAAACTTTTAAGCAGTGGACAAGCTACTCGATATGTACTATTCAAAATTTTAACAATTGTTATAAATTTTTATTGATTTACATGAATTCAGTTAATATCTGATTTTTTGGGTGATTTAGAAAACATAGAAGCAATTTAATGATTTTTTTAAATCATGAGAAACACTAGACTCTAATATAAAGAATAATACAAATAATTCAGATTATTCTACAAATTGTCGATAGTTGTTATAAAATCTGTAAAGTTTCATTTGTAAATTGAAGATCAAGAGGAATTCTCTTCGAAGGGAAATCAAATTCTCAGAAATGGTTAAAAATAATTAAAAATATTGTAATCCTTGTAATTTGTATGAATCTACATTCATCGTGTATTTAAAGAAACTGATATATATATATTTTTTCTAAATAACGAAAATTTCTACAGATTAATAATTTTTCTTTGTTTTGTCATCATTCATAATTATTCTATTTTGCATTATGGAAGTTCCCGTATCATGAACAATTGAAACTTTTAAGCAGTGGACAAGCTTCTCGATATGTGCTATTCAAAATTTTAACAATTGTTATAAATTTTTATTGATTGACATGAATTCAGTCAATATCTGATTTTATGGGTGATTTAAAAAACATAGAGGCAATTTAATGAATTTTTTTAAATTATGAGAAATACTAGACTCTTAATTGATGATTTATACATATTATTTAGATTTTTAGGTAAATGGTGGATAGTTTAGAATAAAATCTGTAAAGTTTCGTTTGTTAATTCGAGATCAAGAGGAATTCTCTTCCAAGGGAAATCAAATTCTCATAAATGGTTAAAAATAATTAAAAATATTGTAATTCTTGTAATTTGTATGAATCTACATTAACCTAACATAAGTCAGTTGTAAATTTCAAATTCTAAAAATTATTTTTTAAATTATCTATAATTATTCTTTTATTTCATCCTGATGAATGTATCTAGAAAATTCTGATAATATTTAAATTATTATTATGAAATAATACGTTATTTTCGTACAAAAGAAATAAAAAAAGATTCAAGTTTGTCTTTTGATCCAGATTACGATCCGCCCCTGAACTATTCCACATCGCCAACAGGTCAATATCAAGAAAATGCAAAGGAAAGAGAGCCATGAACGTGGCGCCTTCTGTCTAGGCTGGCGCCAAGTTTTTAAACTCCTACTGCACTCTGCCAGATGGCGTTTGTATTTAAACTGGCTGATCAAGAGCATTTTATACTCCTTGCAAGGTTTTCTTGATTTTATGATAGGGCGACTCAGTGGCACCGGAATAGAGGCGCCCCCCCCCTCCCCAATATGAAATCAGAATATCTTATTTCTAACATCTCTTAGTTTATACTCATTTTTGCAGTAAATAAACCATTCAAAGGATTGTCTTGTATTTCTAGGATATTTTCTACATTGATTTTCAGAATTCAATGCTCTAAGTTTCATGGTTTCATAGACTTAGGTTAATTTTATAAATTTTAGGAAAAAGTATATCTGCATAAATTTAGACTATTTCATACTCTGGCTTCCCTTTTAAAGGTAATTCATAGTGTTCGTATTTTTAGGAATTTTCGGATTTGATACTATTGATAGAATTTTTAAGGATATTCTTGATTTTGAATTCATTTTTAGCATTCTTGTAGATTGTCGTATAAGCCTCAAGAATTTAATAATCTAGAATTCGAAACTTTAGACATTTTCTGTATTTTAAAGAATGTTCAAGAAACAGTATTTCGAATTGTCACTGATATTTCATAGACTTTCAGTACTTTTAGTATCTATTGTATTTTTTGAGAATTTTAAAGTCTGAAAAATTTTCTGGCATTTTCGTTGATTTTAATACAGATATTTTGAACTTGATGCCTTGAGATTGAAGGTTTTACTGATATTAGGTAATTCTATAGTTATTTAAGAAAACCGTGTCTACATGAATCTTCAGTATTGTGTCATTATTATTTGACCTTTGCATTTTACAATACTAGTTTACATGAACAAGCAACAAATCCCATTAAAAAATGAAATTTCTGTGCACGGCTGTCATAACAATCTCATCCTATACAATGTTCAGTGCCTGCTATATAAACAGAAAAAACAAGAGAAAATACATAAAGAGCAAACAATATTCCTCCCAGTTAAAATCACTATAACGATATACGATCCTCAATAAAGTCTATACACACTAAGAGAAAAAAAAAAAATAATAATAATAATAAATCACCTGGATAAGACCATTGACGTAGTAATAAGTTTCGTGATGAATTACAACATATTTTGATAATATGTATAGGTGTCAACTTCAGATACAAATATAAACACACATCAAGATCTTCTTGGATTAAGTATTATATCCACATTATCGTCATTCAAGTCCAAAATGCATTGCTTCGTTGGGGTCTTAGGGTAGGATTCTTCAGAGAGCTTCAGTTCATACGGTACTCTATTAAATATCTCAAATCTAAGGTGACAAAATGATCTTTATAGTCTTTTTGAAAGAAGGTGGCATAATTCTCTTTCTTCTACTGAATATACTAGATATTCTTATTTCTCAAATTGTTTCTTAGATGATTATAAAAGTGGTTCATGATTCCTATGATAAACCACTTCTTCAAGCTGAAAATTTTCTGTTTGTCTAATTGATGTCTAGTATTTTAAGTATTTTTCATATTTTTTAAAATACAGAATTTAACACAATTTTCTTACCATGCACGTTTTTTCCAAAGACACGCATTTGTTTAGAATTCGTATGCATTCTCCTTCAATCTTCAATTAAAACATAGTTTTTTTTTTTATTTATTATATTTTTTTTGACATTTGATGATCAACAAAGTTAGGCACTCAAAAGTATTGGTGTGATCCTATATTTCTGAATTTCGTGAAATTTCGGTGTGATTGGGAATGCCAATTCGATATGCACAAGGTATGTATTCTGATGTCATTATGCAATGGGTTTGAAATCTAAAACAATCAAATTGGAAAAAATAATGAATTTTCAACTTTCTTATGTAAGCCTGTATTTTTCAAAAACGTATGGTCCCAAAATTTTATACGCTAATTATAAACTTTCTGTGCATTGCGAGCTCGAAATTTTGAAAGTGGAAAATTCGGAATAATAAAATTATATGTATGTACTTACATTTGATAAGAGACCATAATTTCAACAAGTTTTCCATTCGTGAGTTTTAGATTACTTGAATCGTAGTAGAACGTAAATCTCAAATTTAAAACATCCCGAAATCTATAACGAATTCAAGGTGAATAAAAATACTGATATTCTTTCTTTTGAATTTTTAACGTTTCAAAAATTGTGTAAGTGGTACTTGGTACTAATCCAGAAATTAAAATTTTTAATTTTTTTTCAATCTTGGAGAATTCTAAATGTACAAAATATATTCTGTCAAAAGTTTTATGCTACCTGATTTCATTGTCATCTATTTTCACCCTAATTTTTTCCAATTAATGATTTTCATAAAAAAACTGAATAATTGTGAAAAAAAGAGCACGATAGGAACATCTCGAAATTCTTTGTTAAATCAACTCAAGGTATTCAATCTTTAAAAAAATTTGAACATGGCCTTGCATAAGGAAAAAATAAAAAATCACTTTATTCTCGAGCACGAAATTTTAGTTCAAAGGCATCTATTATTGAGTTTTCGTTCGCGGTGAACAATCGCGAGGTATAAAAATTGAAGATAAACGACTCGGTCTTATCGGAATCTGGAGATAAAAAAGTAAATTGCCACAAGGTGAATAGATGTTTCTTTGATGATGGAAAAAAAGTTCGTTGTTTTGCTAGTTAGTTTCTTTGTTATATTTTTGTGAAGTAAACGAGTTTTTTTAAATTGGTTTCAGGACTTAGAATTTTTAACTATCGAAATGGTTATAACAAATTCAATTCTAGATATTTTTCAATTTTCCGGATTTCAAAACTACCTTCAGTTTTGAAATATCTATCTCGTAAGACAGAATTTATTTTAATGTATCAATAACTTTTTGATAAATTTTTATTCTAGCAATGTAACTTCTTAAAAATTGATTCGCGAGCTCAAGCTTTCACTTTTTTAAAATATAGCTTTCCCTATAAAATGGCATCTCAATTATATCGTCTCTCATTGTCAGTGCTTATTTTTTCAGTATGTTTACCATTTAAAGAATTATCTCGTATTTCTAGAAATTTTTTACATTGATTTATAAAATTTGATGCCGTAGAATTCAAGGTTGAATCAACTTCAGTATTTTAATAGATTTTTGAGAAAATTACAGCTGCATGAATAAAAAGCATTACATACACTTCCCTTTTTTTTTGTATTTCATGGTGTGCTAGTATTTTGAGAATTTTATAGTTCTTGCAACAATTTATAAATTTTTTGAGGACATTTTAGTTTTCCATTTATTTTTATAATACTTTAGATCGTTATATAATAAGTTTTCAGGATTCGATAATCTAGAACTTAGAAATTATTACATTTTTAGTATTTTACTCAATTATTCAAAAAAACAGTATTTCTAATGATAACTAGTAGTAAATAGATTTGTATTATATTTACAGTATTTATAGTATTTTTTCAGTACTTTTACAGTGTAAAATATTTCTCGGCATTTTTATACATTACATACAATATTTCGAGTTTGATTCATTAGAATTCAAGATCTTGCAGATATATTAGTGCATAATTTATTAGTTACTTCAAGAGAACGATAGTTACATGAAGTCTTTTCAGAATTAGTAAAATTCAGTCAACTATTATAGGTTCTTTATGAATATCGAATATTTTTTCAAGTTCCAATATAGCTTCCTAGAATTTAAAATTGCGCAGATTTTCAGTATGTATTTTAAATAATTGCTCAAAAAGCAGTATTTTCATCGATTTTAAATATAAAACTTGTAGTTTTTTTTTTTTTTTTTTTTTTGTATTTTTTCAATATTCATATATTATATTCAATTTCCGTGAATTTCGATGCATTTCTATGTAGATTTTTAGAGTCAGATGCTTTCAAATCATGTTTTTTGGTTTTTATTCTTTATATGAATTGTACAGAAAATTATAAGATTTATATAGAATATCAGTATGTTACAGATTCTTCAGTATTCTTTTGGATTCATATTGTTTTCATAGATTGTTTCGTAAATTTCAAAAATTTGATACTCTAAATTTCAAAATCTTATATATATCCTTAGTATTTTAGACAAATTTTCGTAACACAGTTTTATATATATTTCGAGTGTTGAGAACAGTTTTAGTTTTAGCAGTACATAATTTCCATATTCCTTAAATATTTATACAATTTGAATGATATTCTGACATTTCAGTGATTTCTACATAAATTTTGGAACAAGATGCTCTAGGATATAAAGCTCTATTGATTTTTAGTAGATAAATGGATTATCAAGAAAATTTCATCTTCATTGATTATGTATATTTTTAGATTTATAGTAATTTTTGTATTTTTTAGCAAGTATGAAATATTGTACGATTTGTTAGTTAATTTGTGGAATTATATATATAGTTCTGGAATATAACGTACACAAATAGGAGGGGGAAGGCACAATAATTATATATAATTCCTCATGTGGCAGGTGCTCCCTCGGTTGCAACGTCACTACAGTATAAAAAAATAATTTATTCCTATTCCGACAGTAAATGAGACAGATGTAAAGTTGTAACAAATAAGTGACGGATTTTGGCAGTGTTGACTGTTGAATCTCTTCAATACAGGTTCAAGTGTATACTGTTGCTACAGTTCTAGCTGTATTCTCTACAGTTGAAATCTGAGGGAGCTGTATGCTTTAACATGTCATATTTCATTATTCTTTCGATTATATTATCAGCCATAGGAAATGTTATATCATGTAGATTATGGAAATGATCGAGAAAATTGAGCTTTGTTGGATATAACCCAGTTTGCAAAACTAGAGCGCAAACGCGAATCTTCCTTTGCCATCTGGACAGATTGTTGGCGAGCGACGATAATGAACGATAAAGGTAATCGTCAAACAATGACCTACATTAACTATATTACAATGTACGCTCGGTCTCGGTGAACTTTGAACGCCGAGCAAAGCCATGTTTCATGCGTTGTGCACAACGGCAATTTTGTATTCCTATACATGCACTAGCATGGAAAACGAATTTTTTTAGCTTTAGTGATTATAATGAAATTTATAGTTCTACTATCTAATTCTGAAACATTGATGTAATGATATTCATGAGTATTTGATTCATTCCGATGGAGTTAATAAAATAAACACGTTCGAAAAATTTTCAAAATTCAATTACTTTCTTCTCATTTTTGGAAGAGTTAAGTTTGACTACTCTGAAAAAATACTTTAAGAAAACTGCTTTTTCTCTAGTTTTATCGAAACAGCAAATTGCAGATTATTCAGCTGAGAGAGCAGAAAAATATGCGCTCGAATGCGAAAAATTTTTTCCTAACACTTGCGCGAGCTACGTAACAGAAATTGAAGGTGGGAATTTTCATGAGAGGAACAATGCGAAAAAACGGCGAGGGAATGCGAGGCCGCGGGAACGAGAGAAAAAATGTGCGAGGAAAAAGGACAGCGGAAATAGTGTCGTGACGCGCGTTACGCCCACGTCGCAAGGTCTCGTACTTTCCCAAGCGATAATATTAGGCGATAGCTCATTATTGTGGCATTTTTTCTAGGCTTTCCGTCATTTCGGAAATGTATTTAAAGATGGCATACCTTACACTTTTCTCGATCTGAAACACTTTATTTCATGTTAATCAACATAAATATTATCTATACAGTTGTGAATTTTCCATTAGGCATGTTTTTAAGCTAAAAAATCAAACAATGCCAGCAGAGAAATTTACAGTCTCAATTTATCTTAATATCTGTCGGTTGTATTTAATTTATTTGGCTCTGACCTAGACTTGTCATTACACAAACGCATAAATAAATTTTTGTGTCAGTTACAGGAAATTTATTTTTAAATGAGTTTTCTAGCATCTGTTTTTTAGTTGGAAAATGATGTTGAAATCTTGCACACTTGGTATAATTTTATGATTCGAGGAACATTGTCGATAATTTGGGAAGTAAAACAGCGATTTCGCATTGTTTTTCAAGTTTTTGAAGTAAAATCGAAGTATGTATTGAAAGATGATAGTTATTACAATGAATCTGAAACTAATTTCTGAACTTGATGACAAGTATCGGAAAATTGCAAAAAAATATTAAAAAACAAAGCTTCGATCATTTTCTAGATGATTCTGTTTTTCTCAAAACAATCGGAATGAAAGTGCAAAGTCGTTTACTTTCGAAAAAATGACATTGAAATACGTAATTTTGCCAATTATTTATATTTAAGTAACTTTAGAGATTGTGCAAACTATTTTATTTCCGATTGAGGTTGCGTAACTTGTTCTCGATAGCTCTACAAATTTTAGATTATTTAGGAAATTTTCTGGCAATATATAGGAAAAAAATATGTATAGTAAAATATAAAGGTATTTATAGATCTCTAAGAAAATTCTTGCAATATTAATAATAACTTTTCAGAAAAATTGTTAAAATTTTAGTATAATTTTCGAAAGTCACAAGTAAACTCGTATCTAACAATAATCAAAATTTTTTTACGCGAAAATTGAAATAATTCAGGACTCATCTCATCTTTTCTCCAATAAGATTGTATATTTGAATAAAAGTGTAAAAAAATAATAAGCTGGAAAGTTTACCATTTATTCATTAGCTATGACCTCAAAAGATTTTCCACAGTTACGAGAAACTCCTGCGTGCGAAAATTCATATAATTACCTTTTTTTTCCGTTATATTTTATTTTTAGGATTTGTCTTTTTTCAATTTTTCAAATAAGTTTTAAGTTAAGAAGTTCGCATGCACTCAAATCATCAAGTTTTTGAAATATTCTCTCAATTTTCGAGAATTTTTCAAAATCAATGAAAGAGGCGAGAATGTAGATTCTGCATATGATAATTTTTGTAAAGCCGGATGACAAGATTTTTTGGATACCTAAATTATCTTATTTTACAACTTGAAAGCTAAACTTCTTCAATTTTTTCAAGGAATACATTTATCATCAAAAATTATGAAAATTTTGTCAAATAATAGGTTCGGGGTGATAAAAATTCATGTTTAGTATTGACGATTCTTAGTGATTCAATAAAAATTTTGAAAAATCGTGCAGTGTTCATAAAAAAACCACTGGAAATTGTTCAATCAATTAACATACATATAAATGAATAAAACAAACATATATTGCGCTTATTCTGAAAGTTTTTTGGGTTACAAAATTTTTTGAAATTAATTTTTTCTGTTCGAAAATGTTTGAAAAAAGTTTTCTTGAATATGTTAAATAAAATAAAATATTTTTTTCATAAATAACAACAATAAAATAAAATATTTTTAACTATGATTTTCGAGTTTAAAAAGTTTGTATTTGATTTCGAAAGTTCAAAAAGCTTCGAGCTGAGAATCTAAAAATTTGGATAAACATTGAAACAGAGTTTACCAGTTTTGAGCGTGCATCAAGTAGCATTTGCAAAAAGATCACTTTCTAGTTCGCAAGTGTAAGAAAATGAACCTTACGTAAATGATAGTTTTTACTCTAGCATAACTGAGTATTGCTATTTCCGGTGCCAGGGGAGAATAGGGCAATTAGAAGCAAATAGCAAGGTAAAATTGGCCACGTGGAAAAAAGTGCGATAACAGGTATCGGCTAGTAGGATGCGGGTTGTGTGGCGAAATGGTACCCACATTACAGGAAGCCTGTCTAGAAGTAGAATTCTCAGTTATTTTAGAAAACACTAACTGTTGAACATAACAATTAATAAACAAGAAAATAATTGTAAATACGAAAAAGTGTAGAGCAACTAGATGACTTTGTCTATCAAGTAGAACAATGTGGTATTGGTTTTTGGAAAAAAAGAGCATGTAAGGTATAGTGTATCAAGTTTTGATCAGTGAAAAATTAGTTCAAGCTAGGGTTTTTAGAATATACTGTTTCTGTAGTTTTACTGGATCTTCTATAATTATTGGTAATCTACAAAATCTGTAAAAGATTTTTACGATTCTACAGTTTGCTTGTATTTTCAGGATTATTGGAAATCTTTATTTCTTTGATATTTCTTTATTTTTCTGGATTTTACGAATTTCGATGATATAAATAACTCATAAAAATATTCCGAATTTATAATGATATTTCCAACAAAACAAGATTTTTTGTGAATTTTGAAATAGTGTACAGCTGTTTTTCGAATTTTTTCAGAAAACGAGAAAAAAATTACATTTCCGTCTTTCAAAGACATAGATTGAAAAAGTGAACATTTTCTGGAATTACGCAAAATTAGTAAACTTCAGAGTTACCAACAATTTTCAATATTTTTTTTGTTAAAACTTTTTTTAAAACTTCATGCATTTTAAACATTATTCATGACATTTTCAGTCCTTTCAAATTTATAAAGATTTTTTGAATAATTATTGCTAAACTAACTGTGATTATTTTTAATTTTTAAATTCTATTTGAGTCTTACAAATTATCATTTGCCAATGGAAAAAATTTAAATGCGTTTGTCAAAGAAATATGATAGTGAATACAATCTTCATAGATTTTAAACATTACGTGGAAATCTGCAAAAGATTTGATTTTTTTTGGAATTAATAACGATCTTGAGCATCCCTAGTGTTTTTTAATTTTGAAAATTTCAAACATGATGCAAACTATCCGAAAAATGATTAAACTTTTTAAAAATTTGACTGATATCTTAAGATTTTACGTAATTTGTTAATATTAAAATTAAATTTACCTTGGCATATATGTACAATAATATAGCTGTATTGCTGATATTTATTTTCAGGAGTGCGACACAAAAAACAAAAAAAGAAGCAATTTTTTTCATGAACATTAATGATACGAATTTTCTTAATGCATTGATTACATTATGTGTAAGTGTACAATTTTTCAAATACTTTCATGTTAAATCTTCGTTTCTTTTACTTTAAAATACCGACAAATTGATAGAGTTCCTTTCTCAAACTTGGAGCTATTTCATGTTTGATTGGCAGCAAACTCAAACTACCCAAACGTATTTTGCAAGTATTGTTTTTTTAATAAGTTTCGATTGATTTTAAATTTGGGAATGACTGTTCAGCTGTGACCATTGTGATAAGTAGGGTTAAAAAGACGAGTAAGGCAGTACAAACATTAGGAAAAATTGTTAACAACGCAAAATTTTCAACCAGTACAAGATTGGCAAATTCTCTGGTTGAATGACATTTCGTTATTTCTTTCTTCAGTGCTGATCGCAATTGGTTCAATTATTGATAAAATTGATTGCTGATGTCTTTATTACATTTCATGATCAACTGTTGCTCCTTGCGAAACAAATCATTTTTATCAACTTCTGAGGAGAAATAATGCAAAAGTCTCGGACGACTGAATGTAAACTTTCAAAACGCTTGGTCAACCGATTGCAAACAATATTCAAACAGATGACGAGAAACTTCAAATTTGAATCTCGATTCTGCGTTCGTCAGTCTTTTATCTTCATAGAGTTCATCAAAATGTTCTTTTATTTTCTTCAAACGCTCATTATGAAACGTCATAGATTACTTTTCAGCTGAGTACTTCTTGCGAAATTTATCCAGTTCTTTTGAATACTTGAAAATTTATTAGAACACTTTGAGGATGACTGAATAATCGAAATGGTCACTTTATTAATTAAAAAAGACACAAGACAATTGGGATTTCTTTCAAGAGTCTCTGATGCTCTCACAATATAAGAAAAAATGGAGAAAATTTCAAGGCTTCAAATTTGAAACAGCCAAATAAACTGCCTGCAAAATCTCGACTTACAAGAGCTCCTTGAGTAGTTGGGCCCAGATAAAGCTACCCTATACCAGCTTCAGGTACACTACTAAGCAAATCATCATGTATACTTTTTTCAGTTTCACACTCAACAATTATCACAAGTTTCAATGCCATTACGGCATTTCATACAAAAATTCCATAAAAAATTCCATGCACCACAAAAGGAAAAGAGAAAATTTCAAGGTTTCCAAATGAAAAAAACCAAATAAACTGTCTGCAAGTTCTCGACTTACAAGAGCTCGTTGAGTAGTTGGGTCCAGAAGAAGCTAGCCTAGACCAGCTGTAGGTACATTACTGAGCATATCATTATACTTAACACTCAATAATGATCACAAATTTCAATGCCATCGCGACATTTCATACACCGATTTCATAAAAAATTCCATGCACCACAAAAAAAAGACTGTCAGAAACTCACCAATTTTGCCGTTGGGACTGTAAGGGTCGTAGCTGCCGGCGCTCATGGGGCTCGCGTAGCCGTTGCTGTTGGATGTGGCCTGGAGGCCGGACGAGACGATGAGGGACTGTTGCTGCTGGAGTTGCTGGAGCTGCTGGGCCTGGGCCTGGTTAGTCTGGGGTGTGGCGGACCCGAGCTGTTGCTGAGGCGTCGTGTAGACGAGGTGGGTTATGGGCAGCGGGCCCTTGGGGGAGTTGGGGCTCGATGGGGCGAGCCAGTCGTCGGGCCTGGAGCGCTTGTTGCTGCTGGCGATGCCGGCGAAGAGGCCGCTTGCGCTGCCCAGGGGGGCAGACACGGTCTGCACGGCAGAGGCGCCGCCCGGCTCCGGGTGCACCTCGGACTTAACCACGGGGCCGCCACCCGCGGGACCCCCATCGCAGTCCATGCCCTCCATTATCCGGGCGGCGGGGGCCAGTCCGTGCGGACCCCCGCCTGCCCCCACCGGCACCGTCGCCGCCTCATCGTAACGCACCGCGACGTTCCCACTCACTAAGCTTGCCACCGTGGCGCGTCCTTTCTGAAGCCCTTGTCACTTTTCCTTCCAACCCTCTCTCTCTTTCACGCTATTTTCCGGTCCTTGCTTTCCCTAGTCGCTCGTCTCCTTGAGGTCCTGAGGTATCTGCAACGAAAAAGAAAATGGAATGTTATCGAATTGTCAGACAAATCTGATCTGTGGTGATTTTGAGCCCTACCAACTGTGGGCCTTGTGAAAACTTCATTAAATCAATGAGGATTATTTGCATTAGTTGAGAACTACTAATTAAAAGTAGTATATCACAAGCTGAAAAGGAAAAAAGTGAGCAAGTGAAGATTAGTAAAAAAACATTAATTGAATTAGTGATTCATGCCCACTGATTAGATTAGTCATTTATGAATCAAGAAAAAAGTCGATAAATTTTTTAATTGATTTGTTTAAATAAATGAATAAATTTTTGAAAATAATTTATTTAATTAATGTTACAATGAAGCCTTTTAAGTTTTTTAGAGTGGGAATGCCCCCCCCCCTCCTCTTTTTAGAGTTTATTTTCATAGTCGATTATTTTCAATATATTGTCACCATGCCCACGTAGGCGCTTGGCTAACTTTTTACCATAAGAAGTGACATTATAAACATCATAGGAACCCTCTGTCATTAGAGCTTAGTAGGGGTGTGCGGGACGGGAAAGGCGTTTTCCCGAATTTTTCGGGAAATCCCAAACTTTTCAGGATTCTCGAATATTTCAAGATACAACAATCTCAAAAAATTCCCTGATGCTGCAATTCATAGGAAAATGTATTTCGCATTATTTTAAATCTTTTCAGACACACAGTCTGTTTCCTCGACCCTGAAAAGTATGGATCCAATGATACTGAAGCATGATCTTGTTCTCTTTTTTTCACTAGATATATTCCATTAAATACTTAAGTCAAAAAGGGAAATATTCTAAGGAAATTAGCATTTTCGCATTAAAGAAAATGAAGCATAATCTTGGTCTCTTTTTTTCAATAGATATATTCCATCAAATACTCGAGTTTAAAAGTAAATTATTCTAAGGAAATTAGTATTTTTGTAAATAAGAAATATTTGAATTTCTTCGTTCATCAATATAAATTCATAAGATTGCAGTAAATTCGGTTGTCGGGCGCAAACAATTTATATTTTTGAACAATATTTATCCAAAACGTAAAAAATGCTATTTGTTTTACTCTTAAAACTTTCATTCCTGATTAATCGAAAATTTCAAGATTGGAACACTTCTATAATTTTGTTATTTCTTGCGCTCTAATTTAGTTGTGAACCTAATGAAAACATTCTCATGAACGATTGATGAATGTCAAAAACCTAGAGATTAAATCTCGATCTAGTCGAAATCAGTGAGGTGTATTTTTTTCATTTAAAATAATTCTGAGTCACGAATTTATTACCTTAACATGAGTTCTTCATTGTTTAATAGTTTAGTTATTCAATCAAAATTTGAAATTTTCCATCTATTCCCAAATTTTTATATCAGATTTTAATTCAAAAATCGTAAAATTTGAAATTCTCTTTATTGCAATGATAGCGTTTTGAATACAAATTTGCGAATTAATTCGTTTTGAAGAGAATTAAATTAAAAAAAAAAAAAATACTTACAAAGCAATTCTACAGTCTGAATGTCTGAACACAGTTCATTTTTTTTTTTCGATGAATTACAACAATGACTAATTCCCGAATTTTTCGGGATTCCCGAAAAACTCGGGATCCCGTCCCGACCCGATGCAAAATTTCCCGACTCATCCCGACCCCCGAAACTCTCAAAGTCGCACACCACTAGAGCTTAGGCTTCTAGTAAACACTACCCAAATTAGGTACCGTGACCCAATACGACTTCCAAAATATTACAAGCTGAGTCAATACTTTTATAAGAAGTAGTATATACCAAGTGTTTCAGAAAAGGCGGGAAAACCGAAAACCATGGATTCCTCATAAAATTATAAGATGATTTTCCCTTTGCCATTAGTCACTAAACTCCAAATCAAAAAAGATATAAAAATACAAGTTTCGCCAATTGACGAGCTCCTGCGAGGAGTGGGGATGGAAATCACAGACCAAAATGAATGCTAAATTTTCTCCATATTTCGCTCAATAGAAAAGTCCTTTGACACTTTTCACAAAACTCAGAATCAAAAAAGATATTTGGTTCACAAGTTCCAACCAATCAGATTTCTTAGATTTTATGCTCGAATGTTTTTTTTTATTTTGAGTTATGTGAAAAATGGCAAAGGGAAAATCGTCGTATAATTTCAAGAAGAGTCTATGGTTTACCTTTTCTGAAACACCCTATAACGGCCCGCGAAGGACTCTCATACATTTTGCGAGAGAGAAGTGCTCGTTATAAAAATTATAAAAAATAAACTGTTTGGAATACTTAGAATCAATTAATTCTTCAGTCATCTGAAAATTTCTACTGATTGGATAGTAGATTTTTAGATACCTAATGTGGTTTGTGAAAATGTCACAGATAAAATTTGTAATAAATTAACTAATTGTTAAGTCGTTTCGATAAATTTCAATTGAAAGATGAACAAATTAATTACTTATTGATTTATTTAAACTTTTATTATTCTTTTAGCCAGCTTGTGGAGTTCTATTAATTGAATAGTATATCTCTGATGTACTAATTCAATTATGCAGTAAAATTTTCACTGATTGAAACTAAGAGAGTAGGGTTCGCTTTATAATAATTTGAAATCCTCATAGGAAAACATAAATCGTTATAAGGAAATAAACTTGATCAGAAATATTTTACTTATGCAAAATGATGATATTTTTTAAACAAAAGTAATGGTGATAGTTTCGTATAAATGAGGGTCATTTTTGCCTTACAATTAATAAATTTTCCATCACTTTTACAAAGAAGACAGAGCCAATAATGTTGCAAGTGTGTAAGGTTATATGATTTAGTTAATTTTTATTGCTTTTTTTATGTACTAGAAGATTTTTTAAAAATTTGTTGAAGGAATCCTGATGAGTACCTGATTATATAGGGTCGAAACATTGTAATTAATTTTGAGGTTATATAACCTCCGTAAGCCATATTCGAGTGATCATTAAATTCGACATTATCCATTAAACTTATTCTTGTACATAATCACCAACGGAGCATTGGATAGATTGGAACATGTTCATATATTTTTAAACGATTTTTTTAAAACCCAGAAATTGAGGTATCGTTTTAAATATTATGTCTGCTAGGGTTGCCCTTATATGCAGAATTCTTAATCCATAACAGATTTGTAAAAGGTTTTATGATAGGGATGGTAAACCTTGAAAGGAAATCTGGATCCTTATACGGTTCTTGTAAGGTTTTATAGAGTTTGGAGTTACAAAAAAAAAGACTTGCAATACTCATAAGGAAGTTGAAATTACTCGTAAGGAATTTTGTGATTCCTTATAAGGAATATGTAACGTAATCCTCATAAAGAAAATGTCAAATTTACATCCATAAGGATCAGAATCCTTATAAGGAAGTTAGAATACTGACAATTCTCCTAAATATCTTAAAAAAAAAAGATCTTCGCAAAGTTCACTATCAAAATCGGTTCGATTCTACGAATTATTGTTCATAAATATGACATACTGCAAGGAAATTATCAAATTGAAAAAGAAATACTTCTTCGGTAAGTTTTAAGTCAGATTTCTAAAATCGTAGTAATTTACCATTTTTATCAATACAACACAGAATTTCCACATACCTGGTAGACCTAATCAACATACTGTAAAATATATAAGAAAACAATCAATGATGTTATCGATAACAATTACATCGACTGCGATTAATTTTGTTAATATCATTTCATACAGAGAATTACAGCTCAAAATATTCAATCGTTGAATATGGTTTATTTCCATCATAAAATTTGAAACAATATGTAACTCGTGGAAAATTTGTTTGCAAGCTTTATCATAATTTATTGATACCAGGTTGATTTTTTCTCGTTATTCACGGAATTTTCATGATTATCTAGGTCAGACCAGTTTTGGATTGAGCATAAACATGAGCTTGTTCTTCGAAAAAGGCAAATCATGATTTTATGATTCAACAGTTTTCAAGATCAGGTTGAAGTGTTCTTAATAATAATCAGACAAATTATTCCTGGTTGAACGAGTATGAAATGTTTCAAAAATTTCTGCTTTTAATTAACAATGTTTTTGGCTTTGATTTTTTATAAAAAATGTTATAATTTTGGAATCAGATATTTATATTCTAAACAAATTTTTTTTTAGTTACTTGATTTTGATAGTCATCATCGATTAAATTCGAAAATTTTTTGCTGATACGCGTTATCGAATTTACGAGAAAAAACACTTGAAAGGCAACAATCATATCAATAGAAATTTGTTTAAGCAAAATAGTCGAAAATTTCTTGTTTTCCATGGTTTTTAAAAAGCATGCATGTATTTCACGTGATGCGCAAGGTGAAATTTTTGTCTATAAAATTTCTGGGAAATCTGAAGCTATTCAGGTGTTCATAAATTTTATGAAGTATTGTGCAATTTTTCTTCTTTCTTTAAATATTCATTAGAGAGTTTTAATAGTAACAAAAGAGTACGAATCGTGAAGAATTTTTCAATGTTTCAGGAAGTCCTAAATTTTGTATAAAAAATCAATGTAAAGGTGTTTCATGTGTGTTTATGAAAAACCAATTACTCAAAAATCAGCTACACATATGAGAAAATTTGAATTCTTCAAAAAATTAACTAAAGTTTGATTCGAAACTTATTATATATTTTTAGTTATTTTATTTACAATATATTTTGACAGTTATAAACACTCGTCAGAGAATATCTTTTTTTCAACTGCATGAAAAGCCTCAAAACTTTGTAAATTTAAAAATGAAGTCTGAATGTACAACTTTTGAAATTTAAATGAAAATAACTAAAGCAAAAATTTATTTCTCAAGTGAATGAATTGAATTTATGATTTTTTTACAAATTAAATGGAAATTAATCAATTTGTTCAGCATTAATTAAATAAAATAACTGTTGATGGAATAAAAGTATGGTATTTGAAATTATACAACTGATACTGATTTACATATTTTACAGTTCAAATCTTATGGAGTCTGTATTGAAGAGTTTATTCTGAGGTTCGCAAAACTTATAGCACGCCAATTTCAAACTGTGTACTTGCGAATCACTGGAGAACATGCACAACGGAAGGTTGGGATTACCCCTCCCCCCTTTTTTTAGGAGAGGGGGAGAAAGGGGCCCAGTGGGGCCTAGAGACCGAGACTTTCGTTTCTTCGCCGACGGTCTGGCCCCAAAACCGATTATTTCGGGGCCCCCTCCCACAATATATATTCAAGGCTACTCCACTGACCCAATATTGTCGCCTTTGAGTTTTGAGCTTTTAACCAAAGGGTTGCAAAATTAAAATGTAAAAATTACAATAATTTAAAATTTTCGTAATTCGCAGTGTCTAAGAAGTTTTGAAATCAAAGGAGTTTTGTTGAAAAATTTGTAGTTTAACAAGGGAATTTCATGAACATTTTAGGCAATTCGCATATTACGTTAGAAATTGAGATTTTTAGTTTAGTAAAAAAAGTGCAGTAGAAGCAAGAAAAATTTTAGACTGCATTTTGTAAATATGGATTCAGAAATGTTTGAGTTTTTCGAAAGAAAAACATGCATTTATGTTTTGAAAAAAATTATTATCGTCATTTATCAGAGTGTAAGAAGATAATTTCAGGATAAAATGAAAGCTAAATTTTTATAAGTTTTTTCTCAGAATGAAGCATTTATGATTTCCCAAAAGTTCTCTGATTTCTTTGAAGTTTTTGGAAAATGTGAGTTTATTCTACACAATGTCACAAATTTTTTTGACAATTTGAGCGTTTTCTATTATGAAAATCGACATTTAAAGTGCAATGAAAGAAAGTGTAGGAAAAAACGAAAAAAATTATTTGGTAGTATTTTGCAAGTTAACCTTTCACCAGAAAATACAAAGCAATACAACGAATACATTCCAAAAAAAGGAGTCTTATTATATTTCGAAGTGTTAAGCGATTACCTACAATTTATAATATTTTTCTGGGAAATAAGTAATTTATCCTATATAATACCATAGAAATGTTATTTAATTCGTACTTCCTTTAAAAGTTTATACATCTTGAGCAAAGTAAAAGGAAATATTCAAAAAAAGGCAAAGAAATAACACTAGGCAGTGCATATTAACAGATGCCGTGAGCAAAATAATTTTTTAAAATTTAACAAACAAATCCCAGAAAAACTGTTGTAATTCTATGAAATATTGTTTTCTAAGTAACCTTCAAATATCAAGTATTTTTAAGTATCCAGAGTTTTTCTGAAATTCAGAAAACTTTTTTAAATAATGTGTCGTTTATTAAAAGAAATCCTATTGAATTTCGACAAATTTGCATTAATTATATAAATCGAGATTTTAAGCATAGAGAAGCAAAGAATGGAATAAGGTAAAGAAAAATTCCTGGATAATGGAACTTACGGATTTCGATTTTAATATTATGTCTAAAATATCATTTATCTGAAAAATTTCCTATTTTTATTGTAAAAGTAATTGTCAGAATAATTGGATAAAATGTAACCGAAAAATTGCAAGAAAAGCTGTTTTAAATCTGTAAAAATAGTTTTTTTCAAAAGGTTTTTTTCCAAGTACATATTACGTGTTCAGAAATTTTTAAACTTTCTGAAAATATTTGCAAGTTTTTAGAAAATTTTTTACTAACTCTATTGTATTGAATGTAAATTTCAGCTGATTCGTACATACATTAGACATTGAGATCATGAGTTAAACAATGTGAAAAAAAAATCAAGCAAGGGAAGGCTCCTCTGTTATACTTGGAAAAAAAGAATTATAATTTCAGACATTCAAATATTCAAATGTACAAATTTATCACATATGTATTACTATTTTACCTATAAACGTAATTACTACAATAATTTATTCTTACTAATATACCTATCACACTCAAAGATAAACATTGTGGTTCTGTGAATCTGAATTCATTTTTTTTACTTATTCTTCAATAAGTTTCAATTATTACAATCATCACTATAAATCATATTTATAAATAATAAACCATTAAAATACTTTCTAATTATTTCAAACACTTGAATTTTTCCCTGAAATTCATAGTAAGTTTTATGAAACATTTAGTTACTCTTACGAAATTTCATTGATAAAAATTATCCCAATTCTTATTTACTTTCAAAATCCAAATTTAGTATAAAAAAAATGTAAAAGAAAGCGAAAAACAATTTCTAGGCAATAATCTTGAGAATCGAACTCCCATGTTTCTATATACAAAATAAATGTTTTAATTTCTGATTACTCGAACTATTCCTATTTTATCCACAAAATAAGTCACTAGAATAATTTATTTGAATATAACAAGAAAGTTCAAGGATAAACAAGTGTAATTCGTTGTTTTTTAACGCAATTTCCAAGTATCGAGTATTTCAAACTGTCCAGGTATTTTCTGAAATTTTTACGAAAACTTTTTGGAATTTCATTGCAATCTCAGCCAAGGTGTATTTACTCTAGAAATCGAGATCTTGAGCATACAAAAACAAAGTGTAGAAGAAGGTAAGAACGAATAGCTATGCAGTATATGTATGAACGAGTTTATTTTCTAAGGCTCATGGGAATTCCGATCACAGTGTCAGTCGGCGTGTCCGGTTTCTTAGCACTTTCGCAAAGCCTGGGCTTCATAGAGAATATGAACCGTCGAGCTGACGCAACGTTACGCTTCTCGACTTTGTATTGCTGCTTGTTGCGTGCTGTATTAGTCTATTCATTTTTTTAGCTTTGGACTAGACACCGGTTTTGCGCGTCACCGCAGGTGCGAAATAATTTGGCAAAGAAAGGTCGTTGGCCCCTTCGAAAATTTAACCCTCCGACAGTTCTTTCACAACTTACATAATCTGCTCGAATTAGAATGCAAAATAATGTGAAATGAATGTATATTCAAATTCAATCGTGTCAAAAACCTCTTGGGAAAACTGTAAATTTGAAATTTTAAAGTTTTAGGAACTTTGCGAATACCGAAAACAAGGGAAAGAATATAAAATAAGGTTAAAAAAATGAAAAAAATCTTTTAACCCTTGTGTAAAATTATAATTTCGATATTTTTGATCAGAAAATTATATAATCTCAAATCAGGAAAGGTGAGATCAAAAGGGTGTAGTCAAAAACGAAAATTTACACCCAAAGATGAAGAAAAACCGAAGTTTTACTGATAGATACAAAAATTGAGAAATTCAATACAATTGGAAATAGAAAAATTCAAATTTCAGTAAAAGCTTCTAATACTGCAACAATGCTCAAAAATTGTCTGGTTCATGAAATTTTATTTTTTGTACATGCATAGGTTAAACTTCAGGACAAGAATAATAAAAATTTTAACATTCTTGGATGAAGTAATATCATACCTTGGAAAACTTTTTTTTATTGTTTGATCAATAAAGAAACTTTTTCAAAGGAAGTACATAATTTGCCTGAGTTTGTAATTTTTTCGAGTAAGAAAAAACAATGAAAAAACATGAAAAATTCGGTGGCAATGTTTTTTCAAGGACGAGACCTTCAAGCGTTGCAGCTGCGTGTAACAAAACATTGCTGATAAAACTTCACTGTTTACATTTAACCGGTTGATAAGAGCGTTTAAGACGCCGCCAGTGGGCGCCGACGCTAAATTGCGCACTGTGGAAAGTGAGGATTTCAAAAATTAGGAATAAATTTCTATATACATGAGAGCTAGTTCATTGAAAAATTAGAAAGATGATAAAAACCCTCGTAACAAGTTAGATACTGTTCGTACTCTCAAAAGTACTTGTATTTTCAGAAATTTCAGGAAAATTTCACAAATTTTCCTTATTTTGATATCATAAGTCAAATTACAGTTAAGGCATAAATTTTGTTAGCGTTAATTGTTAACAAAAGATTGAATAATTTTACGTCGAAATACATAATATTATAATGTCGAGTTTGAGAAAATCATGAGATCAAGTTCGAAAATCGATCAACGCATGTATTTTCACAGAAGTTTTTTTTTAAAATAATTTATTGAACACGTTTGCATTTAAAGGCTTAGAAAATTGCATACAAAATAATGAGAATATTTTAGTAGATTGGGTCATTTTCAAGTTTGTAGATCGAGAAAGTGCAAAATGCGAATTCTCAGTCAAAAATTCGTTATTTTCAAATTTCGAAGGATGAAAAGTGTTATTAGAAATTACAAAAATTAAAAATATAATTTCAAAATTGTTTTTTAAAAATGCGATATCTTGAATTTTTCGATTCCGTAATCCTTTTAGAATTTCAAAATTCAGAAGTTCTAAAAATTGTAAGTCTAAGCTCAAAGACGTAAACCATATAAAATCGTAGTTTTGAAATTACGAAAATAAACAATAAATCTACCCTGGAATACTTAAAAACTCAAAAACTAAGAGTCTAAATATTCGAAAAAACTAAGTTCGGAATGTCAAAAACCCAAAATATTGAAATTTCCAAATTAAGAAATCAAGAATCCAAGATTGAAAATTGACTTTCGATAGTACATACTTAGGTATATGTAGTTTATAAATTACAAAATTTTCAGACATAGTCGAATTTAAATAATAAACAAAATTGTTTCTGGATTAGTAATATTCCAGTACAATGGATATTTTGCAAGTTTGCAAATCAAGACAGGGCAAAATGCAAAACTCAGTCAGAAATTCATGAGCTTCAAATTTTGACTATGAAAAATGATCATCTTAAGTTCTAGAAATTTTATTCATTGCCGAAAATACTTTCGATAATAAAATCAACTATTTTAATTTCTAAATTACACGATACTTTCAGAACTCGAAAACTTTCAATCTCTGAAAAAAAGATGAAAAATTACAACCATGATTAACTAACTGAGTTGTAATATTTTAATTTTTCAAAGAAACTTTTAAAATTAAAACATAAAATTCGAATTCAGATTTAATAATTTTATGCTAAAACATGAGAATTTTGAATTTACGTAGGTTTTAAAATCAGTTTTATGAATCGATTTTCAAATATATTCACATACAGTTATGTACTATATGAAGACAATTTTGGAGGCGAAAAATGTCTATGGATAGACATAAGAAGTTTCACTATACATACATTGGGCCCATTAGAAGTTTCACATAGGATCTAAAATGTTTCACTCGATTTTGGACCATAAGAAGTACTTTATCTGTTGTGAATAGTATATTGAGACATAAGAAGTTTCATTTTGTATGTATGCAGGGTGAAACAACAAGTTTCACTGTATAGTGGTCCATTAGAAGTTTCACATAAAATTTAAAAAGTTTCACTTGATTGTTCACCATAATAATAAAATAAAGTTTAGTCACCAATATACATTCACGTACAAAAATCTATAAGTATATTGTAATAAATAAGTACATATTTAGAAGGAATCAAATTTAGAAATTATTGCAGAAATCAAAGCTTGAGGTCCCGACGTTTTGTGAGTAAAATGCGATCCCACAGTAAATTCATTGGAATTATTTCAGATTTGTGTGACTATCAGATTTTGCAATAACCTTAGGGATTCGTGATGCCCCAGGGTCCAGAATACCCCGTACACAATCTCAAACCGTACAAAGGATTTTCAGTAATGTCTGCATTGTTTTTATCTATGAAATAAACAAGAAACTCATATCCTTTGGCACAAACTTTTTCACACCTATAATCTCTTTTGCTGATTCCGACTCGTTTATTCTTCCTCTACCCTCTACCCCTCAAAGACAAGAATAAACGAGTTTTCTTCTGTTTAATTCGATTCTCATGAGCAAGAAATTCCGAGTTTTGAATGTATTGATATAGATTTCGTCTGGAAATTTGCGAACCATCCGGCAACGCTGTGACCGAATGGACGGTCAAAGTGGGGTGCGAATTGAACGTCCCGCGGCGCGCCATAACATGAACGCGTCTAACCCTGACCCACCCCACAACACAATCCCGACCTCAAATTCTCCAGCTTGCTCTCGGCGCTCGCCGCCGCATGTGCGCGTCGCGGTACTGGGTCAATTCTTTCAAACATGGCGACCGCCGGCGAATTTCTCCCGGCACTTTGGAAATTCGCTGACCGGCCATTTTCCGTTTACGCGTGCCGACCGGACGTGACGAATTCACGTCGCGAAAACAACGAACAGGGTTTTATTCGCCTAATTTTTTCACTGCGATTTTCTTCTTTTTTCTTTTTTCAAGATTAAATTGTTCAGATGTCGATATTTTGGTAGGAGAAGAAGGGTTTCTTGAAAAATTACTATTTTGAATGGGAATACTTGAAATGTAAAAAAAGGCGAAGAATAATTATGAAATAATTATATGTTAGTATTCTGAAATTTCGAATTCGTGATTTGAGATTTTTTCATTTTTAAAATTAGAAAAAGAAATTACGTTTCAGGCTTACACATCAATAAGAACTTTCATTTACATGATGATTCAATCAACAATTTTATTATTAAAAATGAGAAAGTTAAGTGAAGAAATTTTGGATTGATTTTGTGGAATGGAAATAAAAATTCTTCTCATGTGAAAATTCTTTCAAAATTTATTGAAATCTTTGAAATTGAAGTATAAAAGTGCTCTAAAATTCACCAATTATATGATAGGAAAACACTGGTTCACAGGATCTGCGAAATATACTCCAAAAATGAATTATAAAGTTATTTATGGCGAAAAATTGAATGAGTTTTTCATAAAAATTTTTTTTTTGTAATCCATCAGCCTAATTCTCATATGGTCTCAATCAAGTGATGTAAAAAATTCGTGAAACTCAAGTTCAACAACTGTATCACAAATTTAAAAGCTCACGTCCAGAATTCTTTGTACTTATTCTTTTAAACTTGTTTTTAAAGTTATTTACATAAAAAAGTATGACAGTAAATAACTAGGTTCTTTGAATTTCATACACAGATTTTTAAATCTTTTTCATACTCAACTACATTAACATTAATATACTATCTAGCAGAAGAGAAGATATATATGTGTTACTCAGATTTCATACTCGATGGACAAAAAAAAAAAAAAAAAAAAAAATAGTGGCTCTACTTTCTTGAATTTCGTTTATCATTCTTCATTTATTAATTTTTTTCGAATGATTCTCATAGTTCTACACATAAAGATAAATATTTTTTGAAATTAAAATCTTCTATGCAGGGAATCGACCCTGGGTCCTCTCGCACATCTGAACTCATTTTCAAGGTACGCAACTTGATCCACTACTCCATTGTACTTTATATACGTAAAGATTTTCACTTGAGATTTTCATTAAACAGTATCTTGCTTTGTTGCAAAATTATAATAAGACAAAGTTGAAATGTCATGTTTCTACAAAATATTTTGCAAGTTTGAACTGTTATTGGCATTTTCCAATTTGCTCTGAAACTTCGATATTTTATCGTTGTACGCAGTTATCAAGATTAAAAATTGAATTCCTACAGTAAGAAGTTATTCGAGAATTATACGTATGAAAATATGTTTGATATACCTGTAAAAGATTTTATCGAGGTGAAACTTCTTATGTAAGGTTGCATGGGGAGTAAAACGAATTTGGTCGGTGAGAAATGAGTTGTGTTGAAAGCATAAGATGAAATTACAAGTACAAATTCAAGTGTGTATAGAAGATCCAAATTGTTTTACAAAAATTACATATTTGTTGTCAAATATGTAATGTAATAAAATTATGTCTTCGAATTTAGGCTATAATTCATAGATTAACAAAAGATTATAGTTCATATAACAGCTTATAATTTTCAATTTTTTTCAAAACATGGAATTAATTAAAATAATGGATTTCATGCATGAAACAGGTATAATTTACAAGTCTAGAAATTCTGACATTCCCTCTACATATTTTTTTTAATGTCATGTTATTTTCATTAACAATTGCATAATGATAAATGAATGACGCATTATATATTCATTTACCCGTTATTGATTCTGGATATAATAACTTTTGAATATATAATATATATAATATTATAAATTTGAATCGAATTTTTAAGTTTTTGTAGAAATAATAACATTTCGAGTGGCTAGAGTTAAGAATTGGTTGCATTTTTTATAGGACCAGGGAAATATTGATTTTGTTGCAACAAGATAATTTGAAGTTTCATTGTGTGTGGGAGTATGAGGGAGGAAGAGTGGGGGGAGGGGTAGGGTTATAGGTGGTTGTAGCTCCGCAGGATCGATCTGATTCCGATGGCCTAGTTACTAACACAGTGAGCATGTCTGCGGTGTCTACATGCGCTCTCGCGACAGTCAGTCTCGCCACCCCTCCCCCCCCTCGCCCCTTTTGCCGGGATTTTCCTTTTTACCGCTGACCTCTCTTACAAAAGAGATAAGATTTAAAAAAAACCACAAAAAGAGTTGGAAGCTTGTCGACTACTCCGTCCAGAAAATCGTGGTAATCCCAAAAGTTGAGGAGTTTGAGGAATTTTTATTTTAAAAAATTGTTCTTGTTGTTTTTTTCAGCTTTCTGGTACCTTAGAAATGATAACAAAATATTCTTATACTAGAAGTTATAATTAATTTTTAGAACAGTAAGAATTCATTATATCATGGATTGGGAGAAAATTTTTTCATTTTTCCTCGCGTCCAAAAAGGAAATTCCGAAAAAAGCTCAAAAATTTGAAAATTTAAGAGAAATTTCAAAAACAGGATTATTATTTGGAATTTTAAGCTATAATAAGGATTGAAAAAATAGCAAGAATGCCTGCATCATGAATTTAAGAAATTTCACGCTAAAGCTTCAATGAATTCCTCAAACGTTCTAAAATTTTTGAGAAAAAAAATACCTTTCACCAGTTTTCTAATATCACAGACATCCTTTTTCGTATCAAAAGAATGACAAAATTTTAATTGTTTGTTATAACAACATATAATATTTATATATTATAATGATTGTAATTTATAATATTATACATAATTTTTGCCATTATTCCTCCGAACCGACTCAATATGTTCAAAGTTTTAAATCATTAACACCATGGACCAAACTTCACGCATAAAATTGAAGGGAACAGCAAAATTAATTTTTTGCATACTACGATTATGAAAAAAGGAAATCGTCTAGTGTTTGATTGGTTTTGTAGAATAACCATTTCCAATAGGTTTATTAATTTGTTATCCCTAATATCCGAAATACCACATAATTTAACTCAATTCAGTTAACTGATAAAGCAACTTTCGAGCAAAATGTTTCATGAAGAACATTTGGACTAAATAAAAAAGGCAGTATCAAAAAATAATCATCCTGATGAATTTATAGAAAAAACTGAAGTATACATCATTATAAATTAGATAACAATAAAAAATCTTTGATGAAGAGCGATTTTCTTTTTTTTTTCTGGAAAACAAAGCTTTTTCCGAAAATTAAATAAAGCTTTTTCCGAAAATTATATTGCAATTAATGAGTGCTTTTTGGAAAAAAATATAAAATTATAGTGAAAGGTAGGACAATTGTTGAAAAAAATGATATCTATTTAACTTATACAATGAAATTTAATGATAGCCCAGTTGTAATTAACGTTAGCCAAAGGTAAAAAAAATTAAAAACTAGACTCAACGAAAATGAGTAAAATATTCTTCTAATCAGATGTTTATTATTATTATTACATCTGTTGAATTCCACACTTTCAATATTTTTTATGTGTTACTCCATACTGTATAAAATATGATATGGTTTTTAGAATTTTTTTCTACAATATTTTCTACAATACCCTATACCTTATACATAGTGTAGTAACCCATATGTTTATTTTGAAATATTTTACATAGAGATACATAGAAATTGGAGTTGAAGAGAAATAACTGAAATGGCTTATATTAAAAATATATATTAAAATAAATTATATATAATAAAAAGAAGACGGTCACGTATAATAATTAATTTAGAAAACTGAGATAGTTTTGAAGTACTTCAGTTTTCTTAATATCTAACATATTTCTGATTGTTTTCTTCAAGTCCGATATTAAATTTTGTTCTTCTCTGTTGCTATCTGGTACATTTTTAAAGAATTTTAGGTTTACTTACTCTTCAAGTCAATTTTTCAATTGAAAATGTAGTGCAAGTTTTTCATTATTTACACAGCATCATTTTTCGTAATTGGTAATTTTCATGCAAAGTATATGTATGAATTTTATTGTTTCAATGTATTTATCAGTAAAGGCAATTGTTCAAAATTTTGTACGTCTTGATAAGGACCTAGATTAGAAGAAAAAAGCTTGAAGTATAAAAATAACACACCAAAATTTGGAAAGGTGAAATAATTCTTCTGAAATAAAATTTAATAACTTATCATATTCTACAAAAACACGATTATTACAAATGAGCAGCATCACTGAATAGAGATTTGATAGAATCTAAAGATTACAAAAATGACATGTGAATGAAGTTTAAAACGTTTGAAAGTAAACAAAAAAAAAAAAAATATGCAAGTATTTGAAAAAAAAAATTCTTCTAGTGGCTTTCAATGATATTTCAGTTGAAACAATAAACTTCATGCTCACTAACAAAATATTTGACTCACAATCAATTCTGCCTATGAAAAAATGAAAAAATCATTCAATTTCTCTTTTCCTTTGATTTCAAACATTTGGAACTTCAGGTACATAAGAATGCTTATATTGATAAATTTTTTATATTCAAATTATCCTCTCACGATCATTCTGGAGCCACACCAAACGAATAATTCCGATAAATATCTTTTTTCAAGCTTTCGGCATTTATTTGGTCTCTTCAGGAAAACTGAATGTACAAAATCACAACAAAAATCAAAAAATTTCCAAATTAAACAATAATTTTCATCGCAACATCACTTAATACACTTACTCAGAATATAAATTCCAGTTTAAAATTATCTTATGTATAAAAACATTTCGTCAATTTTTTATAATATTACCTTATATGTAAAAATATTTCGTCAATTTTTTATAATATTATCTTATGTGTAAAAACATTTCGTCATCTTTTTATAATATTAAGTGAACAGGAAAGAAACAATATGTTGTTACAAGAACTTATCAGTGGTCTGTACACGACTAACAAAATTACCTTAGTTTTCACTTCCTTATATAGAGAACGAACCGATAAGAATTCATATCACGTCATCAATGCATGCATCATAGATTGAACTCAAAAATCTCGTGTCTTCTTGTCTGTTTAATGTATTTTTTTGTCCTCTTTATGAAAAACATTTCCGAAAACATTCTTTTTCTATAATCTATCTCTTTATCCAAAATCTCGACTTTATCTCTATCAAACTCATGATTCATATTTATTCTATGTTCTGTTATAACTAAATTATTATCTGTAAATTTGCGAATATTTCCTTCGTGTTCTTAATTCTAGTTTCTAAACATCTTTTAGTCTGTCCTACATATTAAATTGGCAATCCCTGCAATCTATTCTATAAACTACATTCTGCTGTCTTTTCATTCCCAATTTATCTTTTCCCCTTTTTATAATATCCATTTTCAATTTATTATCACTTTTATATATCACTTTCATATTTTCTTTCTTAAATATTCTTTCAATTTTTCTTTGTCCTTTTTCCATATATGGTAAAACCAAAATTCCCCCTCTCCCATCATCATTATTCAACAATTTATCATTTTTATCATTATTCGATTTAACATACTTCAAAAAATCAATTCTACTCTTAATATTTTTCTCTATAAGTTCAATGGGATGGTTATTCTTGTAAAGTAAATTTTTTATTACATCCAAATTTTTTCTATGAAATCTATCATCAGGTTATTTAATAACTTTAACAATCAATCCATATACTATCCCTTTCTTCTGTACTAACGGATTTTTTGAATGAAAATTCATAAATCTTTCCGATGAAGTCGGTTTTATGAACCAATCAAAGTGTGTATATCATATGTATAGAATGTACAGAAAAAGAATGTTTTCGGAAATGTTTTTCATAAAGAGGACAAAAAATACATTAAACAGACAAGAAGACACGAGATTTTTGAGTTCAATCTATGATGCATGCATTGATGACGTGATATGAATTCTTATCGGTTCGTTTTCTATATAAGGAAGTGAAAACTGAGGTAATTTTGTTAGTCGTGTACAGACCACTGATAAGTTCTTGTAACAACATATTGTTTCTTTCCTGTTCACTTAATATTATAAAAAGATGACGAAATGTTTTTACACATAAGATAATATTATCAAAAATTGACGAAATGTTTTTACACATAAGATAATTTTAAACTGGAATATATATTCTGAGTAAGTGTATTACGTGATGTTGTGATGAAAATTATTGTTTGATTTGGAAATTTATTGATTGTTGTTGTGATTTTGTACATTCAGTGTCCCTGAAGAGGGCAAAATAAATGCCGAAAGCTTAAAAAAAGAGGTTTGTCAGAATTATTCATTTGGTGTGGCTCCAGAATGATCGTGCGAGGATAATTTGAATTATAATTAACGGAGCGCTAAAACAATTATTTATATTGTTTACGGTGATCATATAGTGAACATTGGGGAGATGGAGGTGATTGTGTGTTGTCTGAGAGGGAGAGAGAAAATGAAGAAAAAGCGATCGATGGAAGGGAAGGAAACGGGCGCGTCCGGGACGTGAACCCTGGAGCGAGGGCAGGCATTGACCTAGATGTATGTCCCTGGCGCCCCTCGCAGACTGCGGCCCTACGTCTCGGGAGGTCGAGTTTTCGCGCCCCATCCCACCCACAGCTGCCGAGACCCTGGCCATGGCCGCCCCCGAGCCCGAGTCACGGTCCAGGATAACGCCCGTGCCCAAAGAAAGAGACACCGCGCCGCAGCCGTTGCTACAGTCGATACCCTCGACGTCTGTCTGCCACAGAGTTCTCAAAATTTCCCAAAATATCTCATCTTATAGTCCCTCTCAAATGAAATTTATTTAATCATCACTATGTTGAATAGTAAAACGTGTTGCTACTAACATAATAGTCGTTTTTGGAGATTTAGCCATAAAATAAGTAAAGTGCATATTAGTATATGCACTGAGTAAAAAATCTAGTACTTCTGACGTATATGGTAAAAAAGATTAGAATATTGTAAGTTTTACAAGATTGTTGCGAATTATATCATTTTTATTGTACGTATTATAACAATGTATAGTAAAAGTTTTTATAGTGTAAAAATTACAGTTCTGTATGGCAGTTTTCACTTGATAATATCGGAAAGTAGAGTACAGTTCTCAACATTTTCCAAAATGTCTTATATTACAGTCCCCCTCAAATGACATTTATTTGATCATCACTATATTAAGTAGTAAAACGTGTTGCTACTAACGTAATAGTTATTTTTGAAGATTTAGCCATAAAATTAGTAAAGATGACAACTAAATATGCACTGAGAAAAAAATTTAGTACTTCTGACGTACATGGTAAAAAAGATAAGAATATTGTAAGTTTTACAAGATTATTGCAATTTTTGTAATTTTTCTCGTACTTATTAGAATATTGTATAGTACAAGTTTTTATTTCGTAAAATATCAATAATGTATGCCCGTTTTCACAAAATAATATCGGAAAATTTCAAATTCATTGAATGCAAATTGTACTATATAAATTGTAATTTTTATTGTACTAAGTCACAGGATTTTATATCTATGGATATTAGTTAAACATCAAAATACTTAACCATTTATAATTTGTTTTTCAGTTGGAATATGAAGATTTTTCATGTACTAAGAGAAAATATTTTACATGTCAGTATATGCATCGTGAAAATTCATATCATATTACAAAATCTACAATATTTTTTCCACTTTTTCAAAATTTTATGTAAAGAAAACAAAAATATATCGAAAAAATAATGCAGGTCTGAAAACTGGCAAAACTGTTACGGCATTTTCTGAAATCTGGATTAGTGTGAATTACAATATGATACTGCATAATGTACGAAAAAAGTACAGTAGAATACGCATAGGAGTTTTTACAACAAAATATGTCTAGTACTACAATTTTATTCTCTAATATTTACATTACATTCTGAAGAAAATTGCTATAAATATCTAGCAAAAAGTACCTAAATTATTTCAAACTGATTCCGCAGTTCAATACAGTATTGTAATAATTACTTTATTTTTTTCTTAGTGTGTAGTAAAATTTCTGACTGATTCTCAATAATTGTATATTTTTACAATTTCGCAGTCACGTTGTTTCGCTATTTTCAAAGTCAACAAGTTTTTACTCATCTTGTAGACGTTTTGAAATATCTGGTGACTTATATTTTTACGACTTCATAGAATTACAACATATCAAATCGAAAATTATAAAATTTATAATATGTATTCATACCAATGAAAGATAAATACTTGGTACATGGACATTTTACGTATGGTTACATGGGTTACGTGTATATTTTTGCATGTGTATGGTTTGATGTACGTTCATTGATGTTCATTGTTATATTTGTAACTTTTTCAACAAAAAATGAGAAAACATTTTTTGATGTAAGATTTGGGATCTAAGTACCTATGGTGAGTATGGTGACTTGACTTTTTAGTTATATACTTGATATAACTATGTATACTCCATTTTGAAAAATATGAAATACAGAAGAAAATTTGTTGGAAACCGTTTTCTATACACTCGCCTAAATCAAGTAATTTAAATTGTTATAAATCGACTTCTAGATAAGTAATTCTTACTATTTTCGCTATTAGAACATTCACTAAAGAAGTAGTTCTATTTGGCTAATAATTAAGTAAAAACTGTTTATCTAATCATCATTATTTACATTTTCTAATAACAGGTTGGTTTCACTATTTGAGTTAATAATTTTTAACTGTTACATAGTAACTGTACTCTTAGACATTTAATTAGTAAAAAATAACTTAAAAAACAGTCAAATTCGACTATGTAGTATGATTTAAGAGAATTCATTTACATTTTTCATACAAATGGATAGTATAAATCAGAATAAACTGGCTATTTTTCTGAGTTGTATTTTATACACAAACTATTTCCCGTATGAAATTTTTCCAAAAGAATATGAACAGTAAAAAAATGTGAGAATTCAATTCCTTTGAATGAGTATTTAAAAATAGTTACTGTAGCAGTTAAAAATACATTGTTATTTGAAATCTGTGATCAAACAGGAAATCATCAACGAATCAACTTTGTACTGAAATTTACCGATTTTGAAACTTCCGTCAATTTTCTTTATTTTCTACAGCTTCTCGGAAATTCGTCGATTGCATTTTTCGTATAAGATCGTAAAATTCTGTAGAAATTGTGAATTTTCCAATATTTGTGTCTCGATATAAAAAGATTTTAAAATGAGTGTTATTTCGAGGCTGGTTGTTGAGCAAATTAATTTCAAAATTATTTTTTGTCTACTTTATAACAATGTACAAGAATGGTTGCAGGGAAAGATTGTTTTTGCATTATGTAATCTTTTAGTTGTTGTTTGAATAGTAATTGTTTTTCCGTAAAAACATGAATAGGTAACACGTTTTTCGATGAAAAGGCCATTCAAGAAAATGTCTTTCGGGAAAATTGGTTATGAAAAAGTTGCAGTAGGAAAAATGGACTTCCAGGAAAAAGACCATTTGGAAATTAATCCAGAAAAGATTTTGTTCGCATTATATATTTACTGAAATTGTCGCCAATTTAAAAAAATTTCACTTGTAGAAATATGCTTGATTTGTATGACCTTTTTTCCTTCTAAAGAAAATCACAACTAGACATAAAAATTTTTTTAAATTACATTGTAAAAAACGTGTTTTCCGTATTCGAAAGAGTTGATCATGTCTCGTAAAATATGAATTTGATAAATAAAAAAATTATATTCTTCTGAAAAATGTATTACAATGTGGAAGGTTGTTAATGTTACCGAAAAAAAAATTACTTTTCATTTATTTGCATTCTATTTCATACTAATATTATATCAGAATGTACCAATATTGTTTTCAATTTCAAAATAATGTGCATCATTAGTATGACCTTTTTTCTTCTGCACAAAAGTTAGAGACATTAGGTTAGGAACAACGTATGTTTTTTTTGTTTAAAAAATTGACAACGATGTTTCGTTAAATATGGGTGGAATGAAAACGAATCTTTGTATTTTTAATGAAAATGTACGTTAATTTACAGTGTTCTCGATATTTTCAGCGATGTTATATCTTTATTTATCTACTTTTTTTTCATACTGATATGATATCAGAATATACTTGTATTCAAAATTATTATCAATTCTCAAAAATATATAATCTTAACGTTTTGTTAAACTTTTTGCTCAAAAATTGGAGTTGTTATATAATTTTGAAAGCTTATATTGTTAAAATCAAAACAAAAAATATGTTTTCCATAATTTTTTAATCCAATCAATTAATTTTTAGATTTATCTAAAATCATTAACCAATATGCATGTAGGTTTCTGAATATTTTAGAAAATATCAGATTCCATATTTATCTACATTTTTTCAATACTGCAGATTACACATCAGCTAGAATATATCAGTAATCAGTTTTGTTATCAATTTCAACAGAATATACATAAGTGATCAGTTAGCACTTGAAATTTCATTTATCATGAAATTTTGAGAAATCATGTAGTTAAAATCGCGTTTATAACGTTTGAATATGATTTGATTATATCTTGCATAACATAAATAAATTTTTGATAGATGAATCCTATCCATATAAATATGAGCTCATATGTCACGATATAGATATATTTTCAATTCTACGATTTTACATTTATTTACAATGTTTTAATACTGATGTACAATCAGTTTACATCAGCATTGTAATTATTTTTCAAAAAAATACGTGAGTCCATAATTTGTGGTAGTTTTTTTTCTTTTTAAGAAAATGCAGTTACACGGAAATATGTTCATATTAAATCGTAAAATTTTCCAGGATTTACTGACTTCTATTGCACCTAAACTATATTAGATTTTTTGTTAATACTTAAGACTGCTTAGAACAATCATTTCAAAAATTATTTTTTCATCGTATGTTGCAGATTGAGGAAAAAGTGCTTTCTGACGATATAAAAAACGATTGTTTCATCCCAATTTATCTTTCTTTTCAGGATTCACTGATTTACATTGCACTTAAACTATGTTAGAATTTTCGTTCATACTTAAGATGAACATTAAAAAAACTATTTTTTTATCGTACGTTGCAGGTTGAGGAAAAAGTGCTTTCTGACGATGTGGAAAATGATTGTTTTATCCCAATTTATCTTTACTTTCCAGGATTCACTAATTTCTATTGCACCTAAACTGCTGTAGAATTTATTTTCATACTCAAGACAAGCATTTAAAAAACTATTTTTTAATCATACGTTGCAGATTTAGGAAAAAGTGTTTTCCGACGATGGAGAAAGGGACTGCTGTCCTACTTGCAGCGCGCATGCACAACTCGTTGTACAAGTCACGAGCTGGAAGAGGGCGGACAATCGATTTCTTTGCCATCCTCTCGCTCTTTCTCTCTTACTCTGCGCCGGCGGAAACTTTGTTTTCGCGATTTTCAAATGCCACAACTCGTATTCGCTCATTTTTTTCACCACCACAGACATTTCACGTCACGCACTCTCCGGTGTAGACGATTTCGCAACATTTCAGAATTTCGCGGGGGTGTTCGTCACCTTATTAATCGTGTGAATTTATTGATCACGTGCTGACTTCTGTAAAATACAGAGTGGGGGAGCAAGTACGTGCCAACTTACTGAAGAAAAACGAGGCTAAAATTTTCCTCCTGGGTTAAACCTGAGATTTGATAGCATTCGACGAGATTTTAAGTATGAAATATGAAGAAAAGTACAAAACTGTATTAGTTTTTCATTGTAGTGTACAGAAGTTTTTAACCTATATTCTGTATGGGATTTTTCCTAAAAATAGATTTGGGAAATTTTCTGTATGCTATGTGGATTCCTCCATACATTATGAAAAAATTTCCAGATCTATCAATGGAAAAATTCTATACAGAATTTGGGCTTATAAAATTTCCAAAACTTACATTGAGATTTTACCAAATTTTTATTAACAGTGTATCTTTGTATTACAGAATCTTGTAGAGTATCTATATGCATTACATGAATCAACATTATTGGTTATGCCAGTATTTCTGATGCAGCAATAATTTGTGCAGTGATTCTTTTCGCTAAATATTATTGTTACGTAAATTCATTAAATGTATTCAATATATTGGATTAAGGTAATGAGTGGTATACTCGTCAAAAATTGTGTCTAATATGATGGCAAAAAAAATTTCATTGTAATGTTATGGTTCTTAAGTTATGGTTTTTACAAGATTAGTTTTTCAAAGAAAAAATTGTAATCGACAATATTTCCGACTTTCAGGAAACTTCAAATATTTTTTTTTTTTTTTTTTGGAATTTTATAAAATTTGTAGCATTTATCAAAGTCAGGGGCGTACTGAGAATAAAATTTTCGTGAGGGGTTTTCTAAGATAACATATATTCCTTAAAATATCTTGAATATTTGAATAATCAAATATAAACTTTATTAATGATGAATGCTCAATTTTTTATCCTCAATTCTATTGTATTTCAGATTTTTTGACTTCATTTTAGATTTTATAGTTCCACATGTTGAATTACAATAAAATTCCATAAACATTTTCAGATTTAAAGAAGTATTTTTGTATCAAGTTCTCTCATTTTTCATGCGTATTAATTGGCAACGTTAAATTTTCTTCTCATGTTATTCACATAAATTCAGTAACATTTCAAAGATAAACTTTTGAATTTTTTGAATTCCAAACAACAAACGGAAACAATTATATGGAAAAAATTGTTTTCAGTAAAAACATTTATGTTGCGCAACTTTTCTAAACTGATGAAGGCCTGGGAATTTCATCAAGAATCATTTCATTCAAAAAATTAGAAATATTAGCTTTATGATTTCTATGCATCAGGTTTTCATTCATTCCGTCATGGTTCGATTAAAACTGTTTTAATATCATTCTATATCCAACAAAAAGCTCATTTTGCAATTTTTTCATTCTCAAAATGATTGGTAACATATACTATACTTTCACTATTTCAAATGACAAATCTTTTGCATTTCTCAGGTGTCTACTTTTCGTATCTTTCATTTTGAATGGTAAGCTTACTATTTCAAGATAAGTCTGCATTAGTTCATATTGAGTCCTCTAAAACATTGAATCTTTCAAACTTGAAAATACCTTAATTTGTTTTTTTCTCATATCAAAATTCATTCCTATTCCTAACTCCAACGAACTGTTATTTGAAAAATCCATGCAACCACCAAAAATTACAATACATCTTTCGTTTTAAAATATGGAATATTGACTATGTTTGATACTGATGTGTGATTTTTTCATTGTATCTATGTTTGAAGATGAAAATCTTGAGTTGATATTTAATTTTTATTTCTTTAAATATAATTTCATTTTAGGAATACTATCAAAATTTATGGTGCCATTATTCATTAAGGTAAACTGGATTTAGAACATAGTATACTGTATGATACTGAGCAAAGTTTTTAAAGCTACTTATCTTTTAGAATGTTCCAAGTACTCTATTTCCATGTTATTTAATAATGTAAAATAGTAAAAATTTGTTTTTGTCTCGGGCACTACTTGTTTTGAGATTTGCTACTGCGTACACGATAGCGATTGTTCTTTTTACCTGTAACATTTGAATAAAAAAAATTCTTGGTAGTTCAGGATTTCGTCTTCTTTTGAAGCTAAATTTGTTTCAATATCAAAAAATTTTAATTCTATGATTGATTACAAAAATTCGCTTTTTGCTGAAGAAAGTCTGAGTTTATTAACGATTTTTGAAGTTGGAAATCGAAACAAATGGCTTTGGACAACTCAAAAATCCATCCTTAATTCATGAGTAAAAAATTTGAACATTTTTAATATTCAATGTAAAACTTTTAAAATCTCCAAAATAGTACCTAAAAAGTACACAAATGCACTTATCCTTTGATATACATATTTTTTAAGCATTTGTAGTGTCATGGAATTTCATTAAAATTTTTACAACTATATTCAGATTCTAAAAATTATATAAAAAAAAAGACTTCATGGATTGTGAAATAAATTGACAAACAAAAGAAAATTCAGATCAATAACGGAATAAATAACATAAAAATGTATAAAGTTGGGGTTAAGAGCCAGCACACAATGACCCTGCGTCGATGAACGTTGCAGTCGACCTAGTTCACGGTGCAAGGCCAGAATGAAATAGTAATGCCTCTAAATTGATACTCGAAAGAGTAAATTTCAAGAGGGATTACAACTTTCTAAAGTCTTAGATAGAAGCCTTAGCAATATCGACAGCAAAATAAGAAACTTCTCATTAAAATACGAAAATTGTGTAAGATAAACAAATTTATAAAATTTGATAACAAAAAATTAAAATGCGTACTCAAATATTACCTTCGTGAATTTTACATTTTATTGATTTTTTTCCACATATGTAACACTAATCATAATTGCATATTTTTTAATCTGTCTTATAAAAAGGAATATAATTTTTCATCAAAGATCTAAACATGGAAAATAAAAAAAAACAAAACAAAACAAAAAAATTTTAATTTGAGGATTTTTCTGTTCTGAATTCCAACCTGTTTTCATTATTTAGTCTGTTGTCGTTCAATCTACATTCATATCAAAGCTGAAACCGGCCGGTTTTGCGCGGTCGCGATTTGGCAAGGTTGGCAAAACTGCTCTATCGATCTCAACTGCGTGGGCGTATCTGCTGCTTTCAACATTCCACGCGCTTCAGAAGATCCTTATTTCGCCTCAGACCCTGATGAAAATTGCAAATCTTTTCCAGAACTGTACACTTACGAAATATTTAAAACTGTAGAAAATTTCCGATCTTTTTAGACATTCTGAATTTCCTTAGAATGTGAAAAAAAAAATTCCTCAAATTTCTAAATTTCACAGTTCAGGAACGATAGGATTTGTTTAGAGAATTTCAAGTTAAACTTTGAAATTAAAAATTTATTTCAAATCTTGGTTAAAAGATGAGAAAAGGTATATCAAAAGATTTTATCTATTTCGTACTCGTTACTTGTTACTGTTATAGTTTTGCTGAATAATTATATAGTTTTTTGTGCAATATTTTCTTTTCAGCCTGAAATTATTGCACATTCTTTTATCGACTTAAGAAAAATAAAGTACGATCTGTTGTTGCTGCATTGATCACCTTTTTTGACAAAGTTTTTATGTTCATTTACAAAATCTGTTTCCTACATGATACAACTGAGTATTTCAACATTAATAAGTGCAAAATGAGAGGATGTATTTATTTTGTCATCAAAATTTCAACTTTCTGAGACTAAGGATGTGACTAGACAAAGTAGCAAAAACTTGAATATTTTTGAAGGTCATCAAAGATGAATTGAAATGTGATTATTTTGGTTATCAAAAAGTCAAAATAATTTATTTCCATTGCTGTCTTTCGTTTGATTGAAACTAGATTTTAGAACTGATTTCTTTGTGTTTTGAAGAAGTTCTTTACTATTTCCAAAAGGAACAATATGTATTTCAATTATTTTTTAAACTGTTAATAAAATTTCCTCATTTTTTAATATATGTTGACTATTAATGAAGAGTTCTTATTACTTTCATGATCAGAGTCTTACGATTCTCAGAAATTTCAAGAAGAATTTCAAAATCAATACATTCGTCGAAATGAAGGGAATGAAATAAGTTCAATATAAAAAATTTGCTTCATATTTCATTTACTAATTTTTCATATACGTTACTTAATGGACAAAATTGACAATTTTGAAATTCAACTCTTAATTCTAAGTACAAGAAATAAGTTTTCGCAAAGTAGGTCTCCAACAAAATCTTTGTGTCGACTCCACTGGAAGAATTTTTTACAAAAAGCTGCCTTCCTCGAATACTAGTTTTTTTTTTCTTTTCCTTTTCATTTAGTTGATTCCTTAGTGTGTGATCTTCGCTAGAAAAATTGCGAAATGAGAGCTTCTTCGGGCAGGTCGCGGCTGCGGCGTCGATAAATCAAAGCCCTTTTCTCTCATCTGCAATCACGCGGCCGGAAATAGAAGCACGCGAGGATAAATAAACTTGCGGTCTCGTGGCAGCTTGTGCACCACGAATTCGTATTCGTGCCCTCCTCAAATGTGTTACATTGCATTACCCCAAATAAAACCAAGGGAAAAATAACGAGATAAAAATGATTCCGAGAAACTCGACAATCATTTATAAGCAACGTCCCACTTTATGAACAAATTATTTCGAGATACTGCAAATAAGACAGAAATTCTGATTTTCACTCATTATTGATGGATTGCATAACCTGAAAAATTTTAATGTCTTTAAACAGGGTTGTCGTAATCGGGGGGGGGGGGGGGCATTTTTTTTCATTTTGATCCCCTGCTTGTAAGCATTGAATTCTATAAACACGTATAGTATTGAACAATAGAATGTAGAAAAAGTAGCGATCTCCCAGTCAAATATTGGAGATCGCTACTTTTTCTACATTCATGAAACCCAGTGCACTACACAAACAACAATGAACAATAGAACTTGAAAATCGTAAAATATTTGTAATTATAATAAATGTATAATAATTTAAATGTATAATAATTTTCTTGATTATCCATTTATTTACCTAAAACTTATGGAACTTTGGATATTTGAATCCTAGAGCGTCTCGTTTTGAAAATTTACGCAGGATTCTCTGAAAACATAAGTGAATCTTTCAAAATTTATGAATATTTAAGCAAGAAGTAAAATACTAAAATAAAAAAAGTTTTTGAAACACTAGAAACTTACAAAAAACGATGATTTGAAAAATTATTCAAAATACTAAGAATTCATGATACTTTGAAATTAAGAGCATCAAGATCTTGTACAGGGTGCGCCATTTCTTATGTCGGCATGTAAACATTGAATAACTTGAAAAAAAAACAACCGATTTCTGTAAATGAGGTATTTTTATTTAGTTTGGTCCTTTACAATTTATTTAGACTAGTTTTTGAACACAACATCAATCAAGTGGCCGCCCTTATTGTTCACAGCAAAATATGCCCTTTTTGCGGCGTTTTCCATTACCTTTTCGAGCATCTCGGGTGGTATAGCAATGATTTCGGCACGAATATTTTCCTTAAGCTCTTCAATGGTCTGCGGCTTGCTGGCGTACACTTTACTTTTCAAATAACCCCACAAAAAGAAGTCTGGAGGGGTCAAATCTGGAGATCTGGGTGGCCATTCAATGTCGCCTCTTTTTGACATCAGACGTCCAGGGAATTTTCGTTGCAGAAACTGGATTGTTTGATTCGCAGTGTGGCAGGTCGCACCATCTTGTTGAAACCAGTAATCTTCAAGACCTTTTTCACGCATTTGTGGGCAGACATAGTGAGCCAACATCCACCGATATCGGTTTCCATCGATCGTTTGGTTCTCTTTGAAAAAATAAGGACCAATGATGGTTTTGGCGCAAACGCCGGCCCAAACAGTAACTTTTTGGTCATGCAATGGCGTTTCATGGATCTCGTGTGGATTCTGCGTTCCCCAAATGCGGCAATTTTGCTTATTAACGCCTCCAGAAAGTTTGAAATGTGCCTCGTCGGTCATTAAAATTCGCTTCCAAAAATCAGGTTCAGTATCAACTATTCGAGCGATTGTTTGTCCATATTCCAAGCGACGTGGATGATCTGTAGGCAATATTCTTTGTGTTAATTGCATTTTGTACGGAAACAAATGCAAATCATCTTTCAAAATGCGCCGTAGAGTGGTTCCACTGATGCCGAGATGCTGAGCGCGGTGACGATATGAAACTTTTGGGTTTTGGGCAACGCTCTCTCTGACAGCTTCAATCAGTTCATTTGAACGTCTTGGTCGTTGATGAACGGGTTGTTCGCGATCTTTCACTGTCCCGTGGTCACAAAAATTCGACACCAAACGACGAATAGTGTTGTCAGATGGTGCCTGTTTGCCAAGATATTTTCGACGATATGCTCGTTGAGTTAACACAACTGAACGACTATTTTCAATGTACAAAGTAACTATTTCAGCGCGTTCTTTTGGTGTGAAGCGATACATGGTTGAAATTGTACTGAATTGACGTTTCCAAAACAAGTGAAGTCAAGTAAATCGGTTGTCAAATGTTTAAGTTATTCAATGTTACAATACCGACATAAGAAATGGCGCACCCTGTAGTTACCATAGAAATCTATAAAAATATGAAAAATCTAGAAGAATACTAGTATATTCAAAAATTTTTTCTGACTGATGTAAAAAATAAAGGAGACTAAAAAAATTAAAAATCTTTTAAGTATCAAAAGGAAAGATTAATGTAACTTTTTTAAAAATGTATAGAAATAAGAAAAATTTACAGTATATCTAATCCTAAGGCATTTTATTCTGAAAATCTACATAAGATTACATTTGAACACAAGAAAATTAGATGAAATTTTTCAACATTGTAAGACAGAAACGGAGTGAACTAAAAATTCCTCAATTTATGAAATACAATCCATGGAGCTACTAGTTTGTAAAAAATATTTGAAAATACTGAAAATCTCTGAAATATAGAAGTATAGAGTATAAAATTATGATAATCTATATTGGAGTTTTTAAAAATCGAATCCACTTAAAATCCCAAAAATCTTTCTTTAATCTCATTAATACTGTAAAATATGAAAAATACTCCAGAAATACACGAAAACAATAAAAATCTGCGAATCTACGTGGATATCATTTCCTTCAATAACTATAAAATTAATAAATATTTATACATTTCAAAATCACAAAGCATGTAATTCTATATTTCGATATAAGAATTCATACAAATGCCAGAATATCCTCCAAACTGTCAAAATACTGGAAAAATACGATAGATACAAAAAAGTAATGAGTATGCATAAAATTCTTGTTATCTTCAAAAGTACTGTATTTTGTAAAATTCTTCAAAATCCTACAGAAATTATTTTAATTTTTGAATTCTAGATTATCAAATTCTTCATACCTCTATGACTATTTATAAAAATTCTAGAAATATGAGAAAAAAACTATAATATCCCTTTAAATTTGATGAATTTTATTATATTATAAAAGAGAAATACAAAAAATACTTGCATTTTATGAAATACCCGAGAAAAAGAAGCTGGAGTATACATATAAAATACCTTGTATTTATGCAGGTATAATTCCATCAAAAAACTATGAAAGTATTTAAAATCTATGACGTTTTGAATTCTAACAGAATTGAATTTTAGAAATCAAAGTAGGAACTTCATACAAACGTGAGACAACTCTTCGAATGGTATATATACTGAAAAAAAAAACTACTGAAAGACTACGAAAAGGAAATGTGATTTTATATTGAGAGTTATGTATTTTAAAAAGTTGAAGCTTGAGTTTGCGAATCGGTTCTTGAGTTGTTATGATGCTAAAATAAATATATTGATACATTAAAATAAAAATATATTGACCCTTTTTAAGTTTGCCCCTTCATGTGAAATTTCGTTGCGACGCCACTGTCTTCAAATCTTCAAGATTTTTCGTGTAATTACAATTACTCGAATCGCTTCCTTCACTTTTTTGCATTTTTTGATAAAGATACTCTTTAGTATTACTTGGCATGTATCTTGAATGACTAGTTGACGGTCTGAATGTGAATAAAGTTTTCACTTTTAATTTTTTCTTAGTTAGTATTATGCTGAATGACCACACTGAAAAAACTATTAAGTTGCAGAAACTAAGTTACTTGGTTAATATAGGCCCAACCGAATTTATTGCAAGAACTACAAAAATCTTGGTCGAGTCTATATTGGTTGCTGTAACAAAACAAAGTATTTTTTTCAGTGCCAATACTATTTATTATCAAATTACTCGTTAGATATATCAAAATGTTTCTATTCAAAATCAATGAAAAATTTCGTAGGACAGCAAATTTTGAGGAAAAATTGAAGTTTAGCAGAAGTAGATACGAATTTCTCCTCTAATTCAAAGGGATAGAAAAAATATCATTAGGGGATTTAAAAAGTTTAAAAAAACTTTAAAGCTAAAATTTTGAAAATCTTGCAGATTTTTGAAGGCGATTGCAATGAAATAATTAAAACTTCTAAAATTCTACCACAAGCAATTGAATGATGAAAAAAAAATTTTTTAAAGTTATTATGGAAACACTTGGATTACTAAAAGATATCGAAAAAAAAAACATCAAAATTTGTGTTTAATTAAGGCTATTCACAGGTCACTCACAGCCATTGTTTTTTTTTGCATATTGCAAAATGTAAGTGCATAGCGATGTACAAATGTTTTTATTTCAGACAGAATTGAAATTTTGTGAGAAGCTTCTCTAAAATATCGGTATCGAAACAATGTTTAGAGATTTCCGATATGCCGTTGCTGAAATTTCATGACAATTCGTTAATTAACGAAAATCTGTCCATGAACAAATAACAGAGGAAATTGTTTTCGATATTGAATAATTCATCTAAATATTGAGTACCATGATATGTCTGCAAATACATTGAACATCATGACAATGAATGTTTGCATTGGTAAAACATTGTTAATTAATTATTACGAAATATATTGCAATGAATCAGCCTTTTTGAGCGAATAATTGATGCAAGAGTCATTTATTGTATTTAGTACTAAGATTGAAAAATACTTTTTACCGTAAAGTATGATAAATGATGAGGACACGACATAGTTAAAATTTGTGTGTAGAATGAATTTTAGGATCGGTGAACATGACATTTTCATATTTTATTTCTTTGCTCTGATATATTTTTAAAATGCTTAATTTCACAACCACTAGCAGCATTACTAAAAACTTAGGGCAATGCTATTACACTCATTATAACTACTTTCAAGACATTTGTCTTTAACATAAAAAAGACGAAAGTGTCTTTTTTATTTACATGATATTCTGTCAGTACGATCAATATTTCTCACGTTTATTTTTATTTCTTTTATGATAAAAATGATGGATAAAAACGCCTCATTGTAGAGAAACATACAACATTTAGTTTTTGAGCCAATTCAATGAAATTTTCATAGTTACATAAATTATTCAACAATATATGCCAAAAATGTATTGTTTGAATTTTGCATATCAATTTTGAATCTTAATCCAGCTGTGTAATTTAAACCAACTATATTCTTAATGAACAGAGATAAGCTGAATTATTGAAAATATAGATGATTCGAAAATCACTACTAGAGAAACATGAAAAATATATTAAACAGGCATTTATTTATTGCTTCGCATTTATGCTTTGCGATATGTGAAAAATAAACAATGCCTTTCAGTGACCTCTAAATCACCTCCGATTGAGCTCAAATTACAACAGAAATTCGTTTCCTCGATATTTTTTGAAAATCTCAGTGCCCTTGTATAAATTTCATGAAATTTTTTTTTAAATCACCCTCCTGAACAATCATTACTAAACCTCTGACCAACCCTGACATCAAAACTTGACTTTTTCAGACCTCTTGTTTCCCTAAACCCTCCAAAAAATCAAAGAGCTCAAATAATTTTTCTTGTCTCAATTTTTCGACTCAGGGGGTTTCGATGAATGTTCGACGTCAGCCGCGATGCACGCACGCTTATTTATAGTGCATTCATGTATATCGGACGCCAGCAGTTTCTCTTTTATGATTATTATCTCGGCCGCTTCGTTTCTCCCGAGTTAATAGCTCTCGAACAGCCCGCGAATCTTGCCTGGAATGCGAAAAATGTTTGCTTTGGAAGATGAACAAAAAAAAAGTCGAACGCACGACGACGTTGGAAAAAACAAGGCCCGAGGTTTGTGGGGTCTGCTAACTCGCAAAGTTGTTAGGCACCGGGGATATTTGAATCGAAAAATGAAAGCGAGGTTTTCGACCAACTCTACCTGACGAGCAAAACTTTACTGAAAAATAGTTAAAACTTTTTTTAAGGTTAAGAGTATGCAGAAGCCTCACATGATCAGGTTAAAAAATAATTGGCTCAATAATTTTGATTCCTTTATTTTTATTTTATTTTCTTTTTTATAGTTTTATGAAAAAATTGACAGAAAAAGAGCATGTTGTTTAAAATTTCAAACAAGGTTTCAAATTTTAAAATGATTTTTAACAAATGTTCGGAATATCTGGAAATTAAACTTCTATGTAACTCATTGCAATTTCGTGAAATTTTTCCCGATTTCAAGATTTTTTACTAAGTTCTGAAAATTCTCAGAATTTCCAATAATATTCCATCCATCACAGTGAACTTCCAAGGACCAAGCAAATGGATATTTTGAGCAACTTTGCCAATAAGTCTTTTTTTCTCGAGCAATCTATTTCGAGCTGGACTTTGGCAAGGAAAAGAAGCAACCCGGCGACGGTAGTTACGTAGTGCTCTGTTAGAAATGTATGTATCAAATTTTACATGCATATATATGCAGCGATTTACACGAAAGTTACATAAAACCACATTTCACATAACTTTAGAAAAATTTTAGAAATTTCTTTAGTTTTTTTCAAGGTTAATAAATCGACATTTTTAATGATTTGAAACTACTTGAAGTTTGATTTTTTCAACCATATTTGAGACGAATTGTACCAATAATTCCAGACGATAATTCGATGAAAAAGTTCGACAATTTTTTCAGCTCGTTATTTTCTTAAAGGTGTAAGGATTTTTCAAAATCTTATGATACATAAAAGGAAAAAACATGAAAAATTTGAAAGAAGATAGTTTTTTGTAATTTTTCCCAATTTTCTCGAAGAGTTTATAGGTATATTCAAGAGTTCTTAGGATTTTAAAAAAATTTGGAAAAGATAAGATATTTACACAAAATTTGAGAGTGTTTTTGTAGATTGTATGAATTCTAGAAAAATCCAAGACAATCTTGAAAATATAAAAAACCAAGAATTCTACGATTTCAGGAAAAGTTTTATACCTACCCTCCCAGTTTGAATAAGTGAAAAACTAGGTACTAATTAATAGTAGAATTTCACTGATTGAAAGAGTGAAAAGGGAGCAACTAAAGTTTTAGTTAAATATCTACTAATTAAATTAGTATAATAGCTTACTGTTGAAATTAGTAATATTTGACTGAAGAAAAAAGTGAATAAGTATCTTTTAACTTTTGTAGAAATCCACTACTACAGTAAGTAAGTTTTTACTTGTCTTATTTCTGCATTTTAACTCAAAGATAAGTATAGTTCAACGAATAAAAAAGACAGTCTTACTAATAATTTAGTAAATAGTTACTGTTGATGATAATAAATATTTACAACTGCAATTAATTCATTATTGTTCTATAATAAATAATCAAACCATACTAATAGATATATTAAGACATTCGTTAAAATATTTATTCCTTGAAACATAAAGCTTTTAAAAATGTTTTTTACATGAAATTTTTTTACAATTAGTTACATGCAATATATAATTCAGTAGAGTTAAACTACTAAGTCAACTTGTAGAATTCTATTAATTTATTAGTAGATTTCTGACAATCACTAACTTACTAATTGAATTAGTAAAAATTTTACTAATTTGAACTGAGAGAGTACTCACAGTTTTTTTTTGTTCATCATTTATTCTAATGAATTATGATATTTGTGAAAAATATCGTTCAATTTCACTAAATAGGGCAAAATTCAATAGATTTCTCGAGAATAGGAAAAGATCATTATTCTATGTAAATTATAACTCCGATTCAAAAAAAATCTCGATGATGAGAAGAAATGTTTAAAGATATAGAGAAAAAATAAAGAATTTTTCAATTGGAATCGGAGCTATCATTTACAAAGAATATTCAACTGGTCCTTGTAACTACTACATATTATTTGCATATGTTTAGATTCTTATAAATATTATTATCATTCTTCTACGACTTTCGTCGATTCCAGTAAAAAAATTTTCTTCGGAACCAAATAATTGAACATATCCAATTATTCGATTAAAATTTTTTTGCTAACATCGAAAAAAACACTTCTTCAAAAAACTCAATGACAGTTATTTTTGTACTCAGCAACCTGAAATAAGCCTGAAAAAACTTTTTTTCACGAGGTAAATTTTGATGTAGAATAGAAATTATCATCTTGAAGATTATTAATCATTATTATAAGTTTTTATAAATTTTTTTCGAATGTGTGGGAAAGAGAGAGAAAAAACTGAAAAGTCGTGCTGAAGAGAAGCTGCTGTGTGAGCCAGTGACCGAGCTAGGCAAGTGTAGGGAAGCGGCGCTGCTGGGTTATCGAACGGTCTCGCTCCTGCGTAATGGCTGCGCATCGCAAAAAGCCCTAATCCACCTAGCCTGCATATGCACAGCATGTTATTCCCTACTGACTGCAAAGGTTAGTTTCGCACACACGCACACGTGCAAGGAATCGGCCATTATAAACTCTTCAGTCGGAACCCTTATAACTTAAATACTAACATAGCAAAAAAGTTGATTGCAATCGTACGAGGGGCAATTCACTCTCAAGCTCAACGAAATTTGGCTCAATATCAATGCCAAATTAATTTCTAAATTAAAATGAATTCATTTTTACAACAAAAACTTTAGGAATAAGATTGCGTTCCTACTTTTCCTAGTCTAAACTCAATTTTTCTCTAAAAAGAAGCTCTGAAAAAAAATATTTTTCGTAAAATGTCATATTTTATACCTAGTGTAAAATATTTCATGTATCACAATCTCCGTACTGATACACTTAAACTCAACTGACAATAAGAGAAATAGAATTATATATCTCGTTGTTCTAAACCACGAGCGTAATATCACGCATCGCGCTACATCGCGCTACAAACACTTTTCTTAATCATAGCATCTCATCATTAAAAATGAAAATTTACATTTACAATTCCATCATTTTCATAAGAAGAGAAGATCAACCATTACTATTTACATATTATGCAAAAATGTTGTTTTTCACACATCAATCTCAATCGAAGACATTTGGAAGTTCACATTACTTATAACGAATGTGTTATTGCTAATCATACTAACATATGACCTCACACTTTATATTTCTAAAGCTGATTGATAATTCCTTTTTTTATTGCAGAATTTACAACTGCCAATTTCAAATAATGTTGAGAGCCAAAACATTTTTTTACGTGAAGGTTATCAACTTTTTCAGTTTAAATTTCTAAGCTGAATTTCTTGAAACTCCAGATAAACTCACAGTTCTCGGTAAAAAGTAGGATTATTCCAGAAAAGACACGAGATATTCCATGTGACTTGAATAAACAAAAGAAATTAAATATTGGGCAACTTGATCTCATATCGGTTGATCTATTTTGTCAATCTAGTAAGATTGATAAAATGGACAATATGTGATCTACGTGTCACGATCTAATCATCGGGTTTATCTGCCAAGGTTAAGTTTTCAATCTTATATAATGATTTATGAATAATGATGATTTAATATAATATATAATATAATGAATAATGATGATTTAATGATTATAATTAACCTAAACGTAAGTTCTAAAAATTGTTCCATTCCACGTGGTGCTTCTAGCTCGATTGTGTTTTCTCAGAAACATGATAACACTAATCACAAATGAGTACTTCGTTTATGATAACAAGACATCAGATGTGACCTATGTGATAGTTTTTAAAGATGTGGATTCGAGAATAACTTCAATAAAAACTGATAATAAATTAATTAAAGATGCTGGAAATCCGGAATGTGATTTCAAGCTGGAGAATCACATATTTTTCTTATCGGTTATGACGATAAAAAGGTTCAATTTTCTTGGTTCAGACATTAACTGTCGATTTTAAAATACTAGCTTAAAGTTGGTAAAATATTTATAATATTTAAATTCGACTTTCATGAGTTGAAACTCAGTTAATTTTGACATTATTTAATTACAGCTTGAGTTCATAAAACACTTTTGAAGAAAAGCCTCCAATAGTTTTCATGAATAATTACCATTTTTTTTTTCTATTTTTCTAATTTCTGAAAATATACTTGTTGAAAGCGCACTCCAAACGTAAAAAATTATACTTTTCAAATTTTTCTCTCATAAACTAAATTTCCAAGATTTTAAAGTGTTCTTTTCCAGATTTCAAACATTTACCGTTTTTTGGACATTGTAGCACTTAAAGAAAAGAATTGTATGAAAAAAAGTACACTACAATCAGAAGAAATTGTTGCAAGAGAGGTTGCTGAAGTTTAATGAATTTTCGTATATTTCCATAAAAATTTTTTCATTCCCAAAACTGAACTATGTATCCCCATGAACATTGGCATCGGCGCAGAGTCCGATGCAAAAGAGGAGAGTCTTGAATAATACACGGAGCGCGCAGTCTATTTATGCCCCGAAATCAATACATGCAACATCGCTGAGTTGAGTAGCGTAGGCGATGTACGCTACACGCACATATTCAAAATCTGAGTTCATTATAAAAAAAACAATTTTCACACAAATTTTAACAAATCATAAACTTCTTAGAATTCTGAAATTGGAAAGCATGAGATAAGGAGTTCTTAATTGCTGATTTTTAACTAAACAAGCAATGTTGATTTTCACTCTAAACGGTCAGTATTTGCCTTCCATATAAGTTACTTTGTATTTTGTATGCAGGTGAAAAAAGAAATTTTCTGATCTTTCTTTTTATGGATACACACAAATTATTATCTGATAAAGACTTAAAAAAAATAGGTCTGGTTTTTTATCAAGAATGTTTCATCAATATGAGTATAGTGTATGAAAAGTGAAAGGCTCAATGCCATTATGCTCTACAAGTGGCTAAAATCAAGATTTTAGCTACTTAAAAAAAATGAAACTCGAAAATCGGTTTACAAAATACTGCAAATTATCGAAATGACAAGATTTAAGATGGTTATCATTTTGTCTGTATAGATGTCGTTTTTTTAATTTTTCGAATTTGAATGTTTTCTGGCTTTCGCGATCGAAGCGCTACGTAGCGCGACGTAGCGCTACATAGACATCGCCCAGAACTGTTATCAGTAGTTAGAAAATTATAATTACATTGTTTTTTAGCAGTAAAAGTTTTCTCGTATTTCTGACTTTTTTTAGTATTTATGTAATATTAAAAGATTTTTTTATTCTATAGATTTCTATTGTTTTTGTGAATTTTTGTATGGATTTCTGTAATTGTATGCTTCAGTATTTAAAGTTTTATAAAATTTTGAGAAAATAATATATCTACACAGTTTTTTGACATTTCCTAATTTCTAGTATTTTTCTTACATTTATGGATTTTTATATTTCACAATTTTTTTCAGTGTATCAGTAAGTTTCTAAAATTCAATGCACTTTTATTTCAATTTCAATCGATTTTTAGCAATTTTATAGATATCTAGGAAAATCATATCTGTATAAATTTCTTGGGTCTTATAGATGTATAATATTTTTTTTATTATTTTATTATTTTGAAGATTTTGTAGTGTTTTCTAGTATTTTAATAGAATTCTAGTATTTTTAAATATATTGCTTGAAAATTTTGCAGAAGTAGATACTTCCGGATTTGAAGTTTTCTAGATTCTAAATATTTAATAAGTTTTTTCATAGAATTCCATTACTTAAAGCATTTCTTCAGAGTTTGTATGATTAGAAAAATTTTTCCGGTAGATTTCTATAATTCAAAGCTCGAATATTCAAAGTTTCTAAGGTTTTGCATTTTTGTGAGTTTCAATTTTTCTTATCATTCACTGGTTGAAACAATTTTTAAAATTTAAAAATTCTATGTTTTTCTTGTCAAACATTTATAATTTGAAATTTTTCGTAGATATAACTCTTTTGGAGCCAGAATTGTTGTAATTTTTAAAGTTATTAAAATCAAAAAATCTCAATATATTGTTAAAGTCTGAGAACTTACATGAGACCATTTGTTATGCCTTCATAATTTCAGCAAGTACTTTTTGATTTTTTCACCTATTTTTTAATATTTTATTTCGTGCATTTTTTAAGTAGGTATATGTAATTTAATTATAAACTTTCAATACATTAGGTAACAATCAATTTTTCACAAATTTTACATAAAAAATAAACAATAACCATACATCTCTAAACAAAAAAGTTCTTGTCATAGCCTTTGGAAAATCATCAACCACAATTTTCATTCCATACTTTCGTCTTTAGAAGCAGAGTAAGAAAAGTAAACATTAACTTTGTTTCCGTATATTCTAGGAGAGCGTCTTCCAAGAGTTTCAGGTTTCAAAAGTAACTCGGTTAAAATAATAGATCACTACGCTTTTCGCGACTATGCGGAATTTTTTCACGTCTCTTTTCTACTCCAAGTTCTCAGGGAAAATGATTTATTTTTTTTCCTTTTGGAAAAAGGCGAGTTGAAAAAAAAAAACTTGATTCCCGTTGACGTGTTTAGTCGAGCATATGTGTGTTCGAGAAGGGGAGGAACAGTCTCGTAATTGGTGCGGTCTTAATTACATACGCTCAGCCTGTCGCCCTTAATTGCGCCATGGTGAAAGCCGCCGAGAGACACTCCATGTGCGCCACGTAAATAAACAAAATAACACGAGACGCGAATACGACCTTTTGCCTTTCCGAAATTCTTCGGGAGAAAATAAATGTAGAAAAAATCGTGGAAATACCATCGAAATCGTCCAATTTTTCGCTGGATATTGCGCAATTGATTCGTTGAATGAAAACTAGCGAGATAATACTAGAATCTTTGGAAACAGGCGATAACATTTTTTTTGTTTCGATAAACGACGATTATCTCGATTTTGGTTGATCTGAAATATTTCCATTACTATTCAAAATCACGATAATGATTGGCTGAGTGAAAAAATTAGATAAAGGAAAGAGAGATCCATCATTATGTTTGAATTTTAATTTTTGAAGAAACATTCAAATGCGTCATTCAAATTCCTATCAACAAGCTATTAGTTTATCAATTATGTATTAGTATTTTCTGCGTTCACTGAAATTTACCGCGTTTTCGAAAAGGTGTAATTGTGAGAAAAAGAATTTCACTATTTATTCAATGAAAAATTAAGAAAATTAAAATGCTTACGTAATTGAAAATTTCTTTTATATCTATAGCAAATTTAAACCTCTACGTGAACTTTTAATTGAAAAAAAACTCAGCCTCGTAATTTTGGCTTATTGATAATCAAATGATTCTGAATTTTTATTCTCAATACTATAAATCTTCATTGTTATCCATAGAATTACTACACTGAGAAAAAGAAATATTTAATATCAACATTTCTATTCAGTTGCATGATTTTAAAAACATACGTTCATATCTAACGTTGTATCTGAACTATCATAATACATCTAATTTGAAACAATCCCTATGATGTCAAATAGTGTTTCCAGTAAATCTGCGACATATTTGAATCACTTTTGTTGTGGCAAAAAGAAAATGTTAACGGTAACAAAATATAGACCTAAAACTACTTTTCATCTTCCAACTTCGCTCAAGAATGATACATCGTAACAAGTGGAAATCGTCATTTTCCGTTAATAATATTCGAAACTTCCCGTTATACTCCGATCTTTGCATGAAACAAATGTTGGTGTAATGCAAAACAACATAAAATGAAATCAAAAAAATAGAAATGGTCAGCTCAACTATGCTTTATTTCTAGTTGAAATGGCATATTAATAGTTAATATATCAGAATTGGGAGGCTATTACAGTAATCCTCGCTTTCCTGCTCGTTTCCGCGCCGCAGAAAAATAAAAGCGCATCGTGTTTTTTAATACTTGTGGAAGTGTCGACTTTGTAAGAGTTAAATTTGCAAAAAAAATGAATTTGGAGGAGATTGTAGATAGCTGGGGACTCACTTATCTGTTCCCAACACTAATGGGTAAGTTTTCAAGTTATCGATCACGTTTGATGTATTTGATGTAGATTTACAATAAATACTCCGGTTATTTTTTCCTGCATATGTGACTTGGAATCAGGAAATGGGGTTTGAGAGGTAAAGCCGTAAGGCACATTTCACTTTTCGATGCCCTCTCTGTCTTACAGTAGAATAGGAAAGATCTCCCGAGTATTCAAGTTTCAAAAAATACTCGGCCCAAAGGCTGAGGGACAATAGAGTTAGTTACCCGTTGCATGAAAAATCTTACATTGATAGACTTTTTTCTTTTTTTTTCTTTTCTCAAGTCATTCTCCTTCATATTATTTTTCATACCATTATACTTGTTCAAAAAATAAAGTCAAGGAAACGAATTACTTGAGGAAAAAAAGAAGAAAACAGGTTTATCTGGGTCTATCAATTTAAATTTGGAATGCTACTAGTAACTGTATTGTCCCTCGGGCTCTGATCCGAATAATTTATAAACTTTGATACCCATGTTTCCTTTCAGGGGGGACCTATCCTATTTTGCTATGAGTAAGACAGACAGGGCATCAAAAGTGAAAAATGTGCCTTACGGCTTTACCTCTCAAACCCCATTTCCTGATTCCAAGTCACATATATATATAAAGGTAAAATTGTCGTAACTACCTTGCAATGTTTGCATTTTGCACATTATTCAAGTTTTGATCACGCTGAAATTTGAAGAACTACAGTCGGTATCATTACAGTAGGTAGTGAAACATAGTCGAAATTGTGAAAGTGAAGTTTGGACAATTTTAAATAAAGAAGCGGAAGATTCAGATAAAAAAGCGATATCTTAACTATTAAGATACCGATTCTTGTCTTATATAGATCAGAGATGCCACATTGAATTTGAGAATATCTTTCGCGTAACTAGATATCGCTTTCGCCATAGGCAAATATACGATATCTTAACATTAAATATACGCACTTATTAGCAAATATATCTTTTTCTCAGTGTATAAATCTTTGAAAATACCAGAAAATGCGATTTGAGATTATTAGCAACCATACGATATGAAAAATATAGAAATCCACGTAATACTCACGTTATATGCAGTTATAATTTTATGAAAAATATATCTAAATATTAAAATTTTTCAGACCTTTGATTTCTAGAGTGTCAAAATGTTAGACAGCTGAATATAAATTCCTATTATGGAATATCTAAAAATCTTTCAAATTGTATAAATATCGAAGATTTACGAAAAATACAAAAAGTTTTGAAAAATCTGAACTCACAGGCCTTGAAAACTACGAAAATGGAATATTTCTGAATATAAAATATGTCTATGAATAATAAAATTCATGTATTAGGTAACTTCCAAATCCTAAAATTCGAAAAATTGAAAAATCGTACTCTCGTAATCAGATTGTGAAAGATTAAAAATTAGAATATCTCAAAGGAAATATATATTTTTCAAGAAACCCTTCACGAAAACATTTCTACCTACGCCTCTGTGTATCATTAATTTATCATTGTAAATTTCGGAACTTGAATCGCAGATATATTCACTTAATTTCGAAGAATTTTGGAAGTACAATCTTTTCAAATACGTAGGAATTCTACTGCCTCAGATTTTCTAATAGAGAATTTTTAAATTCTAAGTTATGAAAGCATTCAACATGAGAAATACCAATTCAGAATTCAAAATTCTACAATATAATGATCAATTTCCAGAAAATCCTTATTCTGTGAAATAAAATTCTAAAATTTGTATATCAAAAATTTGAAACCCTGAAATTGTTTTTTTAAGGATGGAGATTTCAAGATTCGTTACACATATGGAGATATCTAATTGGTAATGCCACGTACGTTGAAAAATAATAATACAATTTTCTTCACATAATTACATACTCCTTTATTTTAAAGTAATATCTAATATTAAAAACCTTTGGCACATTTCAAGAAAATAAAATCCCGTTTATGCCCCTGTTCCATGAATATCATTATTTTCCCCATGGTATATCACGAATCTCGTGCATAATATACTATTTTTTTCAATCACCCTAAATCAAATGCAGAACAGCGCGAATATTTTCTGTTCTTGATTCCCGCGAGATTTGCATGGCTATTGAATCTAACGCAATATCGAATAACAATAATAATAGTTCGCTCTCTTTGTTCGCGTCCTGCCAGACGTCTTCGAGGTGTATCTCGGAGCTTTTTTTCCTAGGCTTTCTGAAATGCAGCGTGCAGCCCTTTCGCTCTCTCAACCACAACGTCATTGTTCCTCGTTTGGCGCGCTGGAGCAGGCGCGAATTACACGCTCCTTGCCGCTGCCGCAGACAATGGGAACAATCCAGTGGCTCCGGCTTCGCGTTATTATGGATCGCGAAATGGGTAATAAGAAAAGAGAAGGATCGCTTGAAAAGCCTCCAAGGCTAGGAAATCGATCCGAGCTTTGCTTATTACGAACGTGAATGCACCTTCTCTACGGGATTCCCATTCCATTTTCGATTTTGTGTTTGTACCCAGCGGCGAATTAACCATGACCGTACAGAGTGCATTTGGATGAGTGTCATTTGAGGTTTTTGTTTTTTCGGTATTGAGAATTTTGAGAATTGTTATTTGGGCAAAAATGTTTCTGTACATAGCGTGAAGAAGCAGAAATTAATTGAGCAAGTATTTTTGATGTGGTTATGATTTTTGCAGTGTTGTTTCTGCGAAATTTAAGAGTGAGAATTTTGTTGGTATATTTTGTATTTCATTACTAGAAATTTGGTCATCGTTGATTGAAATTTGAATTTAGAGAAAATGTTTTTATAAATTTTTAGATTTGGTTATTTTTCATTGTGCGCATTATTTTTTTTCGGTTGCCGTTTCTGAAGTTCTACCATGAGAAGAAAACGTAACCTTTTTCAACCATAATGTAAAAAACTGTCATAACTTTCATTTGAAAATGCTTGACAGTTTTATGATACAAGTGCGCTGTTAAAAATTTTCTTGAATTTTATATTCTTTTTAATCCAAATGTATTAAAATGTACTTTTGATTTCGTAATCAAGCTGTATAAAATGTATTTTAGATACACATGTTTTAAAAGTGTATGATTTAGGGACACCTACTTGAGTTTAATACACTTTCCATGGATTATGTATTAAAATGTGCCTGAAATGTCATAAACTTCATATTTGAAACATAAGTAAGATACACATACTTCAAATGTGTATAAATTCGAGACACTTACTTGAGTAAAATACAATTTTCACACAAGTTGGTTACTATGCTCATGCTCACTAGGTGGCTACACAAAATTTTTTCTCAAATGCGAATTATTGTGGAAATCCTTCAAATATGAGTGGAAACCATTTTGGTATAGGGCCTGATGGATGGAATATTACATGCAAGAAATGCAAAGAAATTATTCATCTATGAAAGTGTTTTGTTCAGCTGAAATTCAAAAATACTAATAACTGCAATAAATAAAAAGGAAATTTAACGTGAGAATATTTTCTGCAAATCTTTTTTCAAAACCAAAATTTTTTGTACTAAAATTTTAACAGAAAAAAATTTGGTGTCGACATGGTTTGTTGGGATACGACGCAAATTACTCATTACGTATATCAAATTTAATTCAAACATTTTTATATGATTTTAATACATTAGTGCATTAATACAAATCTGACTTAAATTCATCTGGAATATAATACACGTATATCTGTGGCTTCCCGCCATAATCGAGATAGTCACTTGTGCCATAAGGCTCAGTTTACATGATATTCTGATAAAATTTTGAACGTTATGGCATGTGTGACTTTCTCGGTTATGGCTGGAAGCCACAGATATATTATTATAATTTATAAATTTAAACACAAATGATGTATAAAATTTAAGACACCCGTATATTAAAGTATTGTATGTATGTATATATTCTGTATATTTTTAATGCATTATTAATACAGGTTATGTGAAATTTGCGTTATACGCGTTACATTAAATACAAGACACACATTTCTAACAGTGCACTTTGATTAGATTTTTTGGTTTACATACATACAAAATTAGTTTACATACATACAAAATCAGTATTACTTTGAAAGTTGATTTTTTATAATATATAATAAAACACCATCATGTTTGAAAACAGTTATTTCTTAATTCCAAGTCACGTATGAATCTCAAAAGTCTTAGAAATCCCCTTCAAAAAACGAAAAAAATACCTTTAAAATCCACTGACTCCAAAGTAAGTTTTTCAAACATTATATTTAGGTTTTGAAAAATGAACGAAAATTAATTTCAAGGAATTCGAGCGCTAGCCTGTTCTGATAATCAGCCCCTCATATATCTGTTCCTGGATGTGTGTATGGATTATGACCATATGTGGCGATGTTTCGTGTACGTATTTTATACATGATCATAAATTTCAAATTCTTTTCGAGCTTACATACAATGCCACATGAAAGCACACATGCACGCATAGGCGTTGGATAGTGTGTAAACTGTAAATCCAGGTCACGAAACAAGTGTCGCAACTTGTCCACGTGCGTCACGGGGAATCGCAAGAGAAAGACGATCTCGGTTTTTCTTAAGCGACAAATTCCATTTTTCGACATTTTTCGACCAACAATTTTTAAAACAATCCACTTGTGAAAATAATGAATAAATAGTTATGTAAGTTACATATTATTTGAAGGAAAAATTTATTACATTGATTAGATATTATTGTTCATTGTAATTATTTTCAAACCAATTTATTAGAAAATAATTTATTATCAATTTGTTTATTTATAAACGACTGAGTTCATGAATCGAAATCAAGATTGAAAACTTTGAGTATTGTTAACCTTTTTAATGTGAGTAGGTAATTTATTACGATGATGAAAAATCTGCAGTTTTTAGTATATAGGAAAGAAAAATTCAAGAATTAAAAAAAGAGTAAAAATAGAGGATCAATTGAAGATACATACTGATAATATAATAAAATTTAACATTGCAAATTTAGAGCGTGATTTGAGGAACGATTTAAGTACATACGTTAATGAAGGTATGAAACTCAACAAATCAAAAAAAAAAAAAAAAAAATATATATAGTTCACTCAATGAAAACATCGTTTTATACAATTAATTGAGTTTTTAGCATTCCTAATTTACAACAAGTAAATTAAAAAAACTGCGATTTCTAAAACATTCAGATAAAGATGTCGTAAAGCATAAAATTTTATAATTTGAGGATAAAAATGATCGAAAATAATCCAATGATTTTGAAGATAATCGAAGTTTTAGTTTTGAAAGTTCAAAAGCTCAAAAAATTGGATTTTCAACTAACTATACGTATATTGTTTTTGAGATTCAAAAGTTATGGATTAGGATACATAAATACATCAAAAAATTAACTTATTCAGAGTTTTAAGACATAAAATTTTTAAGACATAAGATAGAGTTTTAAGACATAAAATTTTGCAATTTTGGGAAAAGGGTTGGATACTCGAACATTGAAAAATAACACTTAAAAGGAGATTAAATGATGCATTGAAAATTTTAAATTCTTGAATCGTACACAATAAAACTCACAGAAAAAGGTAAACCAAACTTTTCACCGTTAATTTAAAAGTTCTTTTGAGCGAGAGATCCAAATGATTCAGATATTTTTATTTTTGGATATAAAAAATGTAATGTTTTGAAGATGTAGACTCGAAAATATTTGTATTTGTACGTAAGTATAAACATGATGATTTTCATAATTTAGGAAGTATGATACAGAAATCGAAAGATTGGCGTTGTAGATTGACGAATAAAAAAATTCAAATTGAAAAAGTTCGGAAATTGTGTCTATCTAGTGAAGGAAGTTTTGAATTTAATTTATTGTAATTTATTTTACTTGGTTCAATATTTATTTTACGAATTAACGACTCTGAGAGTGAAGAAAAGACAAATTAGAAGTCTGAAAATTAATACATGAGTCGTGAATAAAAAAATTCCTTGATTATCTAAAGTTGGAAATTTAATTGGTAAAAAAAATTTCTTATACTAAAGAAACAAAAGATGTTACGTGTTGCAAGGTATGATAATAAGTTTCATGGCGTAATCGAAAATTTTTGAACTGAACATCTGAAATCAGACAAGTTCAGATATTTTTGTCTTATTTGTCTGATAATTATGAGTGAACTATAAAAATTTTCCTCCTTTTTCAGCTGTATCAGGTTAACTTTTTTTTAGAGCTGTGATTCGAAATGCCCAATTGTCAATTCAACAAAATTAAAACCTAGAAAGGATTCAGATCACCCATAAAATTAAAAACAAAACATTGCTGAACATACTCCTAGTATGATTCAGACATCTTTTTTTTCAATACTTTATGAAAAAATAGGTTAATCTAAATTCTTCATGAATATGGACTTTTGGCTGAGATTGCGAGCCCGGAAAATGCAAAAAGCCATTGGGCAGGGTGAAAAGAAAAAAGGAAAAAAAGGCGGCATGCAAAGCACGCGGAGCCCAACTCTCGTGGAATATCAACGAGGCCCCGGTAACTGTAAAATTCTATTTCGTGCGTGCATTATACTGCTCGGCTCTCGCGAAATTCCCTGGGAAGAGAAGAATAAGGGAGTGGTGATTTGGCGGCGATCGCCGAGAAGAAGGATCTCGCGCCTTCGGCCGCCATTACCTCCTCCACTTTTGTCTTCTCGGAAAACATTTTCAAATGCAAATCAACGCGCGAAACCGTAATAAGGTAAATGTTGCGAAAGTTGGCGATAGTTTTTGTATTTACGATAAATTTATTCCACATTAATGATCCATTTCTCTCAGATTTTGGTACAAACCTGAACTTGGATTCAAAAAGGTCTAACTGCATCTAATAAAGGAAATTTTTTAGCAACAGAGCTGAGATATGTTTTTCGTTTTCAGGGCACTTAAAAATCTAGACAAATAAAAAAAGGCAATTCAGTTGGGAAATTCCCCATTTAAACTAAATTATCAACGTAAACTTCCGAAAAATTGATTTTTTCGATCTCCAGAACCAGGTACCAACTTTACAAAATAAATAAAATGATCTTACCTTATTGTAACACGTTGAACGTAAGACGCCAAAAGCTGGACAATCAGCAAAAATCCTTCTCATCGACGATATCAGCACTAACAATACGAATCCTCCGAATAATTACAAATATAATTTGTGGTTGCAGGTACTGAACTGTCCTGGTTCCCGATTTTGTTAAAATCCTTATTTTGTTCCACTCCTTCACTTTGCGAAGAGTGACATTCAACTTTAACCTTCAAACTACGTTTCTCTCTTTCTCCCTCTGTCGCAAATATATAAACTTTGTATCGTATATAATATAATATATATCTCGATCTGTTAATATATATGTGACGCGGTGCAGCGGTCTAGCATCGGGGCGTAACTTTATCGTTCTTTATCTCTTTTTTGTCTTTGCAATTGCATCAGGATCTAGGCACTATTGCACTGCGTGAAGGTAAGTTTTGAAGGTACTTGTAGGTTTCTCGAGGTATTTCTTTTCAAAGGTAAAACTTGAGTGTCGCGTGTACGCGCGAGCAAAGTGAGGTTAGGCGGACTCTTGTGATATATGCGCGGGGAAAGTAAGTTGAAGCTTTTTTCTGTTTCTCTTTCGCAATCTTTCTTTTGTTCTCCGGCTTTTCCGCAATCTCCTCGGCGGAGGTTATCGGGCCTTTATCGGCGCGTTTTTGCAAGGTCAGAAGTCGTTATCACCTCCTCGCGTTTCCCCGGTCAGCCACATTGCCGCGGAACACGGAGCCACCCTCCTCCGCTGGTAGCTCGAACGTCAACACCATCTGCAACACAAATTCGTGATTTGTTAGACTAAATATATTGATATACAAATAAAATCATTTCAATCATCTTATACCACATTTACAAATTATACAAACGTTTTCCATTCAATGAATATTAAAATTTCTATAATTCTTCAGCAACGAACAGCAATATCTACTACAAATATTTGTTTGAAATATACACAATATATTTCACACTAATATTTTTCTAAATTTTTATGATTTCTTCACTCCTTCTTATATAGAAGAGTTAAATTTTTTAATCCATGAGACCATTTTTTTGTCTTTTTCAGGAATCATTGACGATCAATCATACAGATAGAAATTGAAACTGAATTTTCGATGTTTTTAAAACAATTTCTTCGACAGGAAAATCGAAGTTTGAAATTTTTATAAGTAAGAGAGAAACCAATGTAAAAATTTCATTTTTTTTTTAAGAATAACGTGTGACATCAGCTGTTAATAATAGAGAAAATTCTGTAAATGTTAAAGGAAGATTTTAATTCTACGTATTTAGACGGTAAAAGAAAGTTTAGTTTAACTCTTTTACAAAGCTGTGCCAGCAGGAAGGCAACTCATTGACGGAGAATTTGTTATGCAGCAAGATAATGACCCTAGAACATTCTTTGGTACTTTGCCAAAATTATCCCAAGAAAAAGAAGATAGAACTCTGAAAATCATGAATTGGTAGCCAAATACCCCTGATTTACATCTGATGGAATTGCAATGGGAAGAGTTTGAACGTCGAATCAGGAAATTATTTTCAACCTCTCAGAAAAATTGTGGACTGTTATAGAAGAAGAATAGAACAAACTTAAAAATTGAAAATAGGAAAACCTATCGATAATATGCCTCGAACCGTGAAAATCATATGAAAAACAAAAGGTGGATACCTGATTAACAATTCTACTCGCATGGATTAGTGATCTAAATCAAGTTTTTATCATTTTCAATAACTTATTGAATAATAAAACAATATTTTTCACAGTTTCTTAAAAATCTTGATGAATTGATGTATTCTACAATAAACGAGATACTAAAAATTTTACAGATATGTTTTTGATATTTGGAATGAAAAGTGGGTATGTATTAAGCTTCAATACAAAATGGTATCCAAAGACGTTGTAATGGTATTGTTAATTTTGAAATTGATTATTGAGTCATTATGTCTTAATTTGAAATCTGATATTAGTCAACAAATTCTCAGTTCTTTTAACTTCTATCATAAACATATCAAGTTAAGAAATTTTAGGTTAAGAGTGACTATTTTTTCTTTTTCCCATGGCAGGAATTCGGCATTCAAAAAGAAGTTTCCTTTTTTGTAATCAAAATGAAATTTACTTTCCTGTGCTCTGATGCAATTGTAATTCATTTTCTATTAAAAAGTGAAGGATGCTTTAGGAATTAATTACGCTAACAGTTTTTAAAATTTTATTTTCTTATTACCCCCGTGAAAAGCTGAAATCCTCGATCGGAAATTTAGAGACATAGCAATTTTTAAATTATTGTTTACTGCATTGAAAGGAGTTTCAACGATAATTTTAAAAATTTGCCATGAATGTTTGAGACTACCTCAATCGTAGAATTTTCTCATTCGGTAAGTCTTATTAAGTCTCATTCTAATATTTGAAAATTATAATATCAATCCACATGTTATGCTTGCACTCTTTAGTACGGTCAAAAACAGTAAAGATCTAAGAATTTTGTGTTGAAATATATAAACTGAATGATCTGATATTTTAAAGAAAAGTGAAAAAAATTCATAAGTTTGTCAAAATTCAAGCTATATTATTTGTATAATCGAAATTAAGGTGAACAACACTGTAAGCTAGTCTTGCAAAACTTAAAAAAAAATTAAACCTTACAATAATATTTCACTGTATATTCAGTATTCTAAAAATAAAATGAATATGAAAAAATGAAATAACTTTAATCATCTAGCCATTCATAAACAATATCGAATATTTTCTACCTCCTTTTTTCTCCTTTGAATTTTCAGTAGCAGTTCCCTTTTTTTTATTTTATTTTTAATTCACAACTCATTTAGATTACCAAGTAAACATTCATCAGTGTGAGGCCGGCAGAAAACCTTAGTGCCTAGAGTAATCCAAAACCTTTTACAGCCCTTTTCAAAAATATGAAAATCATAATTCAGGATTTCACGCTCGCCTCAAATGTGGACAGAGCGCAGGAAGTCGCTTTACGATAAAAAAAAAGGCCATTTGCATGACGGAGCCTCGTTAAAGCGAGCGAATACATTCTCGTAAACATTTTAACGAGGGAGCTCGGTGGAAAGAGAAGGAGGAATAGAGGGGAAAAAAGGAGAAAGAAAAAGGGCCAATGCAGAAGAATCCACGCAGCTCGAGGGTGACGACGTTGACGTAGGTCCGGGGGCCCTCCCTTATAATTGTCTGCGTTATTTTACACGCTCGAGCACACATTGTCGGGGGCATGCACATGCACATGCACGGATTTACGTTTCGCGTTACAACCCACGATGGCCATGAGTATATATGCACATTTTTTGTAACCTTTGAGAGGACTTGGAAAACTCGAATTGTTTCAGAAAACTATTTAATAGTAGTTGTGAAAAGATATACATGTATGTAATAATAATCAATCTGTGCATTAGGTAGTGGCATATTTTTTATTTTTGACTTTTCGAACAGTGTATCCTACCTAAAATCTTAGATGTTCCTCAACTTTCAAGAATTCACCCTAAATATACAGGGTTATTCTGGCCTCTCAATTCATCAGAGCCAAGCTTATTGAAAAAACCTTAAAAATTTAGAGGATTTTTTTCTCAAATTGAGAATCAGGTCCTTGAGTTACGGGTTAAACCCTAAAATTAGGAGCTAACAACTTTACTTTTGAGAGGTTAAGCCTTGAGTTAGAAGTTCTAATCTCAAATTAAAAAACAATCTTAAACTATTGGAAGTTTTATCCTCTAAATAATCGTTCATTCCAAACTATTGAATATTTTACTTTCAAATTTGAGTAATTATCCCTCAACCGTTCAGAATTTTACACTGAAGGTAAGGGTGCAGTCTCAAATACCAAGTATTTCTAACAGGTGAAGTAAAATCATCGAGGTCAGGGTAACATTCTGAAATTGAGGAAATTTATGTAAATTGTAAGGTTTTCCCTCAGTTTGAGGATATAATGCACCCTAAACTTGAGAGTATTACCTTCAACTTTAGGGTATCTTCCAACTCAATAGTATCACTCTGAAATAAAAAGTACAACTCTCAATTTAGGTATTATAACCTCAAGTTCAGGACTTAATCTTTAAGTTGAGTGTTTTGTTTGGAGACATACCTTCGAGTTCAGGGTTAAACTACCAATTCCATAGTAAAACTTTCATATGGACAGTTTGACCTTGAACGATATCTTGAAAAATACCTTGAACGAGTTGATAGTTATTTAGTTTCACTTTTGATTTCATGGTAAAACTCTCAACTTGAGGGTTTTACCATGTTTAAAAATAACTTGGACAAGTTAATGGATGTTTGAAGGACTGTATTCTTAGTTTGTTGACGTTCTGTTAGATTTGGATTGTACTCAATAATCCTATCGATTTCGTGTATTCAGCAACTAAGGTTTATCATAAATCGATCCTACCTTTTGGAATAATAAAACATGAACATTCAATATTTTAAGACAGATCCTAATCAGAAAACAAAATAAACTCTTGAGTTGAGATTAAGTTTAAAGTTTTGGGGCTGACCCTATATCACTCATAACTTTAACCTCAACTTAAGGATCAACCCTCGACTATCAAGTATTTCTGAGTGAAGTAAAGCGATCAACTTGAGTGTGACATCCTGAAATCGAGGGTATTACACTTAACTTAAGGTTAAGACTATCAACTCAAAGATGATCCTTAACTTGAGAGTATTTCCTTCAAGTGAAAGGTATTCACTCAATTTGCGAATCTTACTCTTACCTTGAGAGTATAACCATAAATTAAAGGGTACCTTTTAATTGAACTTTCTCACTCTGAAATTGAGAAAACACTCTCAACTTGACGGTTGTATCCTCAAGTTAAAAACTTAACCTTCAAGTTGAGTGTTTTGTTTAGGGTAGTACTCTCAACTTGAAGGTTTTACTGTTGATATGATGGTAAAACTCAAATTTGAGGGATTAACCTTGTTTCAAGATACCTTAAACAAGTTGATGGATATTCGGAGGAGTTTTTCCTTCATCTTGTTTATGTTTAATTTTTGTTTTTAATAAAATCGTACTCAATAATCCAATCGCATTTCATATATTCAGCAACTGAAGTTTATCAAAAATTAATCCTACCTTTTAAAATAATAATAAAAAAAAAAAAAAAAAAACATGAACATGCAATATTCTATGGCAAATCCTGATCAAAAATCAAAAGTTGAGGTTGAGTTTATATTTTGAAGGTTGACCCTCTATCACTCATAACTTTACCCTCATGTCAAGGATCAATCTTCAACTATTGAGTATTTTTGAGTAAAATAAAACGATCGAGTTGAGTATAATATCCTGAAATCGAGGGTGTTTTACTTTAATCAATAAGTTTATGACTGTCAACTCAAAGGCGATTCTCAACTTAAGGGCATTTCCTTCAACTTAAAGGCATTGGGTCAATTTGAGAACAAAACCTGCATTCTAGAGTAATAATTTCGACTTGAATGTAACTTTCAACTAATTGGTATTACTCTAAAATCGATAATACAACTCTCAACTTGAGGGTTGTATCCTCAAGTTTAGGAGTTAACCTGTAGTGTTCCTTTTTGGGTAAAACCCTAAAGTTCAGAGTTTCACTTGCGGTTCCATTGTGAAACTCTCAAAGTGAAGGTTGTACCCTGTTTTGAAATACCTTGAACAGGTTACTGGTCATTTGAAGAGTTTTTTTGATAAGGTTCTTACCCAAATATCCTATCTCATTTTGTGTTTTTAGCATCTGAACCTTATCAATCAATCATTGCACGTTTTGAATTCAAAAAGCCATAAGCACAAAATATTCAATGACAGATCTTCAGCAAAAATCGGAATAAACTTTTAAGTCGAGGGTAAAGTTTTGAGTTTGAGGGTTGATCCTCAATCGATAGAAGAGCCCTAAAACAAAATAAAACTTGACCATGAATCTTGAGGGTTAGCCCTGAAGTAATTTGAGAGTCAACTTTCAAAACTGGGGTTCAGCTATAGAAGTTAAGGGTACAACCTGAAAGTTTGGGTTAACCCTGAACTTTGAGGGTTCACCATGAACAGTTGAGTAAAATTTCCATATTGGTTTTGCCAAAAACGCTTATGAGGTCAGTTAAAAATAAAATGTCAGACTACGAAACAACTTTTGTTAGCTTCCGGACAGCTGTCCGAAGCGCACAATCCCTATGCGTCTCGGCGCTCGCCTCATAAGCTAGCCAGAGATCTTTGCGGTTGCGCGGTCTCACGTTTCGCGATGCGCAGCGCAAATCAGCGCGAACCAAAGCCGGTTACGCTGCGCAAGAACGACTTCCGAACCCGTCGCGAACGTAATTCACGTCCGGAAAACGCATTAACCGACTGTCTCGTAAACGGCGCAGCGCGTTTACAGCGTATCGAGGCAGTCAGAGGGGATGGGAATGCGGCGATCGAAAGGGGTTAACGCGGTGGAAAAAAAGCCGAAAATAAAAATGCGAATGGAAAAAAGCGAGATGACAACGACACCGGAAGTCACCGCCGGCGCGGCAATAACAGGAGCGTCGCAGTTTACGGCCTGCGTAAATACTGTACCGCGAGACAAGGTCGCTCATAAGTGGCTCAAGTTCAGCCGATGGTATTGTATTACGATACCCCGACCTCGTATCTCCTCTCCCCGGCTGCTCCTTTATTTTTCCCGTGACCTAACGTCACCATCCCCCGTACAACCGATTTCCTGACAACGGGACGAGGGAATCCCCGTATCGAGGATACGTGGTGTGCTCTGTCTGAGAGAGAATTGAAAAAAAAACTATTTGTACCCTTTTTTCAATACAGTACACGGTGTTTAATTGCAACAAATTGAAATTTCAAAAAACCCTTACGTTGGTACCTCAGGTTATCTCTATAGAATAATCCGTCCTAATTTCAAGTAAATCTGTTGAGTAGATTTTTCTCAATCCTGCCTGCAAATTCCAAAAACAGTTTTAAGGAAAATGCGTGTAAAGGAAAAAGTAACTATGTTAGTTACGTCTTCCCTATGCTTCGAAAATCGCAAATTTAACTTGAATGAATAAAATGGCTTCCGTAAGACTGATCAGTCAGTTTTAGTTACGATTTTTAGAGGATAAGTACGGAATTCGTGAGAAATTTTTGACTCAATTACCAATTTATTGGTTATTATTGTAATTTTTTTGCAATTTATTTTTTTTCTGTAGAATTTCAGTTTAACTGGATTTTGAGTTTGCATATTTGAAGATTGGTTATACATGTGTTTGAAGATGAAATCTTTGAAAAGGGCTCGTTCGTATATTGCGTTAAGCACGTTTTGTTTATTTTTGTCCCTCTTCCCCCCTTCCCAACTTGTTACATAACACTTAAAAATTTTCATGTGCCTGGGAAATAGTGATCATCATATCTCAAATTATGTTATTTTTGAAATTTTTTATCTGAAAATATCACTGATAAAAGGCTTCAGAGTCTTATTGACGTTTTTTTCTAAATCTTAATTTGTACATTAATAATAATTTTTTCGAATGCATACTTCAGAAAATGTTTAGAAATCTGCAAATACCATTTTCAAATAAAAAATTTTTTCAAAAAGTGTTCAAGATGTTTTATGTTTAAACACTATTTTTGCAAGTTAAAAAAAAAGGCTTTAAGGATTTTCCATATAGAATACAATTTATACAACTCTTAATAGTAATCAAATTTTCTACTTATGTTCTATCATTTTTTTGAAAATTTTATGATCTATCATGCAAGGTATGTATTGTAAAGAATTTTTCAGGAAACAGAATTTTCAAAAGGAATCGGTAGTTGATCGATTTCTAAAATTCTAGTATTAATCTTATTTTCTCAATAATTTTGCAATTTAAATGAATTTTCAGCATTTTTATAGATTTTAATACTATAAATGTCTCTAATTCGATACTTCAGGATTCGAGGTTTTATGGATGTTAAATAATTTTGAAGTTACTCAAGGAAGTCTGTATGGATGTTGAGTACTTCATTAATTTCTAGTGTTTTACATACTGTTTAGGTTTTATTTAAATTTGGTAGGATTTCTAGGTTCCTGGAAGATATCTAGTATTTTGAAAAATTCCAATATATTTCTACAATTCAATATATACTAGAGTATAATATTTAAGACGATTGAGGTATTTCAGTACATTTTCCAAAAAACAGAATCTTCATAGAGTTCAAGTATTTTTAGGGTCCTACGAAACCTTTAGTACATTTGTATTTTTTCAATGAATTCAAGAACTTTATTTATATTTGTAGTATTTTAATAGATTCTTGTATAGATTTTCAGAATTTGATGCTCTAAGATTAAAAGTTTCAAACATTCATATTTTGAAAAATGTTTAAGAAAATAATATCTACATAAAATTACAGTATTTTACAGATTCCTATTATTTTGAGTCCTAGTCATTCTCTTCAGCAGTTGTAAATTTTGTGATATTTTCTAGTATTTTTCTAGATTGTTTGTATTTTTATAGATTGTTATGTTAATTCTAAGAATTCGATATTTTACATTTCGGAGCTCTATAGATTCTTATTTACGTAACACAAAACAAAACTCCTCCGCCTCTTTTAGTAACGAACCGTAACGTTCGTGCTGACACCCTATCTCCTCCTTAAAACGTTACGTAATACTTGAACGAGCTCGTATTGTTATCAACTGTTTCATTCAAATTAATAAAAAATGCAAATCCTTAGTCCAAAGTGGTTAACAAATTCTCTTACAGACACAAAATCAGAAAAAATTTCATTGATTTTTGAGCTTTCAGTTTTCTTTTTCTCTCGTTAGAGAATTTGTAACGTTTAGTATACTATTTCATTGAGAACTTTTTGTAAAAAATAAGAAAAATCATTTACCATCTTCAATTTAAGAAATGTTACATTATAAGTAAAAAAGAAAAAGTTTAATTTTAATGTCTATTACAGTCACAAGTAATATAGATAGGAAGTCTTACATCGAGATGTCAATTTTTTCTTAATAAAATATTTTTAAGTGATGAATTGCTTAGGAAGTGCTGAATTGAAGTGAAAAGCTAGAAAATCAATGAAGGGGGAGTCTGATCTAGAAAACCAAAAATTACATGATATATGGCACAGTTTTTGAAGCTATAGTTATTGTAAAATGTTTCAAGTACTATTAGATCATAGATACTCCAATAATGCAGAGAAAAGTTTTTCTATGTTAGTGAATAATGTTGAATAATGAAAATGTGTTGTTTTTCAGGGTACTACTTGCTTGGAGATTCACTACTGCGCAAATGATTGCGGTCGCCTTTTTTATCTACAACATTAAAATTAAAATATTTTTGCACTTCAGGAGTTTGTCTTCTACTCCAATTAAAAAATTTTAGCTCAATATGAAAATTGCAAATTTTATGAGTGGTTTACCCCTACTCCTACCACTCTTAAATTCTACGTCCCTTAAAATTGTATGTATTTATAGTGAAAATGAAACTAGATACATATCTCGATCTTTATGTTTCATTTTGGAAATCAAAATTTCAGATGTTTTAGGGGGATACAATAAAATATATGTGAATAGAAATAAAAAGGAACTACGTAGTAATTATCACTATTGTAAGAAAATGTGAAATGAAAGATTTGATATGTATATAGCTGTAACTTCCGAATTTTTAAACTTGAGAAAAAATTGTGTGTACAAACGAATTTTGAATTGATTGCTGTGATAGCTAAAGTTTAGTATAGAAATTGAAATCTCGTTTTTTTTTATTTTCATTGTAAAACTAAAAAAAAATGAAAAAATGTGATGTTATCATCAAAAATACTAAATCATTCTTACGTCTGATAGCCAGTGATATACCTACATTAATGTGAATTTCGGAAAGTGGAATTCTCTGATAACAAATTACTATCATTACGAATCGGATATAACTTCCATGCATAATAAAGCAACGAGAATCAATTTTCAATTTGACGGAAATGAGAAGCAAACGGATACGATTTCGGCGAGTAAATATTCTCGTTTGAAAAATAAAAGAGGCAAAAAAAACCGAAAATTTGAAAGACTACATAAAAGTTTTTCAGTGAATTATCATATGATTATTTTAGAAATGAAAAAAATGCGAAAAAAACTTCTTGTGTAGTTGAATAATAATGAAAATGTAGATTCGATTTCTACACTGTAAAAAAAAAACTTAAATTTCAAGATTTTTTCAGGCATAGTGCCTTAAAAACGTGCTTGAAATTTACTGCGTAGCAGTTCTGAACTTCAGTTTAATGTACTTGCATTAAATTTCAGTTGGTACTGCAAAATTCATGCAAGGTACCTTAAAACTGAAGATCTCATAGTAAGGCATGGCTAGACTGAAAGCAGAATTAATGTACTTTGCATTATTTTTCCGGCACTATTTTACATTTTAATGCGCCTTGTAAAATTCATGTTAGGTAACTTAAAACTCAAGATCGCAGAGTAAGGCACGGCTAGACTGAAAGCAAAATTAATGCACTTTGCATTATTTTTCCTCCACTATTCTACATTTCCAATGGACCTTGTGAAATAAATGTACTAATAACTTGAAAAACAAGAAAATAAAGTTAGACTGAAAACTAAGCAACCCTGCAAACGATGTCAGCGAGAATAATTTTGTTGACAAATTCATTGACATTTATTATTGCTTATATATATTGGCACTTGATTATGGAAATTATTCTTCATTAGATATCCCTAAGGTATGATATAATATCCAAACGCGAAAACTTTTGATGAATAAAATAGGTTGTAAATTTTTCAATCGGTTCTTTCAACACTTACTTACGAAATTAAATTTTTTGCAAGACGCATATACGTTAATCGTGGTTTTCGGGTACTCTGATCATAATTCTGGTGTCTAATTCACGGAATCTATTTGTTTAAACAGTTTATTAAAAGAACTTACGTTGTTCGCAACACATGTATGTGAATAATGTTTTTTCTTTCCTTTGCTGATGCATCTGGCATCAATAATGAAATAATAATTTATTTGCCCAATTCTAAATGAATAGTTGAAAAATTATACTTCTCGCGGGGATGCGTGTTTATAAAGTTTTTTAGGTGATTTGGAATAAATGTAATTTTTTTTAACAAATAGTTCAAACAAATCGATTTAATCAATTTGACATCAGACTTATGATCAGTGAGCCAGAAAACCATGGTAAGCATTAAGCATACGAATCTTGATTTCAAATTTGAAAAAAATTGTTTAAAAAAGTTTAAACAAATCAATTTTGATAATTTGACACCAGATTCATAATCAGTTCACCTCAAAACAATGAAAAGCATATGCAACTTATAATAACTTTAATTTTTCAAGTACTTGTTCAAAAAGTTGGAACAAATTAATTTTGTGTATCCGTCACCAGATTTATTATCAATGTCCTGGAAAACCATGAAAGGCATGTGCATTTTGCAAAACCTGTAATATTGCAAGTCAATGTTTAAAAAAGTTTAAACAAATCAATTTTGCAAATCTGACACTAGATTCATTTTATTATATCATAAATAATAAAAAAATATAGCACATCTGAAAACCATGGAATGTATATGCGTTTTACAAAAACATCAATTTCGCAAGACATTGTTGATATATACATTTCGAACAAATATTCATAATTTAAGTCTATTATTTATTATCTCTAGACTGCAGTTAGATAATTTTTGTTTTGGATCGATGATTTAGGCTCTTATATTTCAAATTAAAGGTATAAGAATTTTAATGAAGGTTTTAGCGTAACCTAGAAAATATTCAAAACAATGATTCGAACAACAAAATATTCGAAAGATAATATTACAATATAAAAACCCTGCAAGAGAAACTTTTCGTAATGATGATTTCCAGTCTAAAGTTTCAGGATTGACATGTAAGGTAAGGACGATAAAAACGCGAAATGCCTGTCGATGTAGGACATAGCTTAGTGGTTAGGTTGCGTGCGTACAGTTTTAAGACGAGCGAGAGTTAGTGAGTTCGAACCCCAGAGTAGGATACAATGATATTTTAATTTATCAAAACTCATGTATTCCGTTGCAATGTGTTTCCACATCGATGTCTAGTAACATTATTAAAAAAAATTTTAAGCAAAAATATTTCCATAAAAAATTTTTTTACCATATTTTTTTAAAAATATCTATTTCGAAAATGAAGTCGTTATTCACGTTGATATCCTAAAACTATATATTAAGATTCAAATTTAATGTAGTGAACAGTAAAAAAAGGAAAGTTTCCGCATTAAATTTAAGGTGCTGTGCATTAAAATGGAAGTAAGTTTGAGAATTAAAATTACTGTGCCTGACGTATCGCTCTAGGCATACCTTGAATTTTCAGTATGTCAGCTTTAAATTTACTACGCGCGAGTATTGAATATTTTCATTCTGTTCACTATGAATTTACAGTACGGTGCGTTAATATCCGGTTCGAGGGTGCTTTAAAACGTATTGAATTTTAAGGTACCGACTTGAAAAAAACTTCCAGCATTTTTCCTTAATTTTGGCTCGGAAATTTTTTACAGTGTATACATAACTATGAAAGATATTGAAATTTATATCATGTACATTGAAAGTTGGAGGACTAATAATTGTTACTTTTTCATTGTAATAATTCTTCGTGAATGTTTAAGGTTGCTACTTCAATAAATAAAGTTGAGTAAAATTGATGTTGAAAAAATATAATTTGTTTAGAAATAATTATCACTCAAAGTTAGAAATCTACATCACTAAATATTTCAAATCTTAATAGTCTGATCATTAAAATGGTGATTCTATAACCATAAAATAATTAGTTATTTCCAATCACAATTCATAAAAAAATTGATAATTCTATGATAACTTGATGTTTCTTTTAAATTTAGTATCAAAATTGTACGTGTGATACTCTAAAATTCAAACTCGAAAGACCTCAAATTTGCAATTGGAAAGAATTTCGGACAAATAAACAAAAAATTTGTAGAAAAGAAAGGTTTCAACATCTAAAATATATTGAGGCGAAAAACGTGTTATTTCGGAAAACCCCTATAATAAAATTTTTTTTACCTACGACTATGCACGAACTCTTCTTACAAAATTTAACGTCCTAATAAATTGAGTAACGTTATCTATTATATATACAATTCTGAATATTAGCTATTTTTTTTTTAACGATTCCGAAATAATTGTTCAATAAAAAAAAAATTATACGTTTTTTCATCACGTTTTTGCCGGCGCTGCCAATGATAATCGTTTTTCTTTATTCTCTTCGCGTGTGACGCAACGAGACTCGCAAGTGCGATTCGCGCCTGCTGCCAAGATTGCAGTGTGCTACCTATATGGCCTATATGCGAGTTTAGAAACCCAACTTCTGCTTCTCCCCCACCCCTCCATTTTCAATTTGATGCTCCGCCTATATCAAAATGAATGAATAGTATTCACATTGAAAAGATATCTTTAAAGTTAGCAAAGCAATGTCAGCAGATTCACAATTAGTTGAATTGATATGATTAAATATTATTTTATCTTTATATTTTTTGATTTATATACATTTTAGATCGGCATTCAATTTACTAAAAATCTATGAAAATTTAGATGCCTGAACATAAAATCAATGGAAATCTATAAAATACTAAAAATCCTAAAATCTGCTATAAAACACGACGATACTTTTCTTTAACCTCCATAAACATACTATAAATTTCTTAACCTCCAAGAAAATCTCATGAAATTCAATTAATACAAAAAATACGAAAAATACTGAAATATCATTCCATATTTAAGAATGCTAATTCAATTTTTTTTACAAATACATACGAAATTTTTCAATGTTCAAAACCTTTTCGAAATTTTCAAAATCAAAACAGCATCTTAATTTTGACCACGACAGTTTACGAACTTTAGATGCAATTAAAATTTTTTTTTGTCAGTATGAAAAAACTATTTTTTGAATTCTGTTTTTTTGTTATTAACAAAGATTGTATTAAAAATGAACAGAACAAAAGAGAAAACACGAAAGAAGGCGAAAAAAGTAGTTTCGTTTGTGCGCGCGACTCGCAAATAAACTGACCTATACCAAGAGTTACGCTGGCACTTCCGCCGAGTGACCCCGACCACGATAAATATTAACGCGACTATATCATGCTGATAGCAGCTGAATTCGCAAGAGCGAGCAATCAAAATGAGTTCAAAAAATTCTGATGATTTAGGAAATTACTTTAAAATTTTCCGAGTACAACCTTCAACTAAACCTTATCAAAGAAAAATTTTGTGCTGCCAGAAATCTGATCTTTTCACAAAATAACAAATTTTTGTTTTGCGGTCTTTGGTATCAATGATGAAAGTTAAAAAAATATATGATTACAAATTATTTAAAATTTACTCCAAAAATAAAACAAAATTTAATCATGATAAGTTAAAATGAGGTCTTGCAAAAATTAAGATTTGGAAGATAAAACTACCCCAAATCTGAAAATTCTAGTATTTGATTTAAATTCACTAATTCCGATTGTAGAAAAGTTAAAAAATGTGCAACAAACGAACGGTTCAATATTTTTGCACTCAAAAAACAATATTTAATATTTCAATTTTTCTTGCTGACTCTACCCACTTTTCTCGCACACTCTGAATTATGTTCACATTCGGTCCATAGTTTGCATGTTCTTAAAGTCATTAAGGTTTTATGTTGCCAGCATTAAAATCAGCTTAACGCTGAAATCATTGAAAACTGGTGCACGCATTTCGAAAATAGAGGGGTAGGTTTTACGATCGCGAGCATATTTATTTATAGCGGCGAGACTTTTGAAGCTCAAGAAGAGAGTTTAAGCCGACGTTTTCAAACAACTTAATATTACGCCATATTGCGTTCAAAACTCAAATTTAATTCCTTAAGCATCTAACTCATGTAAATTATTTTGTTTGAGAAGAAATGTAGAGTTTTTCTGAAAAAGCAATTACAATTTTAGAGTTTTTGAGCTAGAAGTCAATTATAATCGAACTTTTTGATGTTTTTGACGTTATGGAACTTTTGTCAATTTTAATGCATTTCGTTATTTTTGTTAAAATTCACGACTATTACACAAATATCTTGTCTTCAAGCCAACTCTGTATTAATCCCTCGGAGCAAAAATAACATCAAATTCTTCTCTCGAAATCCTTTATATTTTTTTACGTTCCTTTTCTTATCTTTCTTTTCTAGCTTTCGGCCCATTCATTTTGGCCCTCTTCAGGAAATAACCTGATATTCACAATATTTATTTTGAACATCGTACAAAACTTTTTTTTGCAGCAATGATAGTTAATGAGAATCCTCTTTACTCAAATGAGAAAAGATTTATGAAATTTTTAATATGTACTCGCATTCAATACTTCTGAGTCAGACTTGTACTTTGAAGGTTAGAAATTTGCAGTGTGAAAAAAATGGCCGATCGATATCTCGACAACGCGATTTCGCAAAGTCCGATAAAACTGGTGCATTATCGATGCGCTCTTTTGAGGCTTCCAATGTCGCCGCGACGACGACGAACAAGATAAACAGAAGAAAAAAAGAAAACCATGACGAAAAAAAGTTCTTCTTCATTCCAAAAGTATTTAATTTTTTTTAAACGCGATGTGTTACGACAAACAATAGAGTCAAACTATCTCATGATATTTTTTTCTCGTAGATTACGATAAGATAAGGATGTAAAAAAAAGATATTAATTTATGACAATAGCAATAAAACCGATGAAAGGGTTTTTCTTCGATTCGGAATTTTCCTTATCACAGATTCTGATTCGTAATATTCTAGTGATAATGAAAACCAATAGCGATAATCATTTCGATTGAGCAATACGCAGTTAGTATGAGAGCAATGTAATCATGGATTTTTTGAAGTCGAAGTGATAAATTAGTTATTCAATAGGGTATCTTATGGACTGGAAAACTATATTATTCGATAATTTTGTAGTTCATGTGATGATTTTTATTTTTCTTTAATATTTTGATACTTCAATTTAGATTTTGACGTGATAATAGAATTTCCGTATGTTATAATAATGCAGCTGCAAAAATATTTATCAAAAACTTCTAATCATTGGTGATAAGACGTTCATAGGTTTATCAAAATATACATAGCATAAAAAAAAGTCTAAATTAATAATCCTCCATTTCTGACATTATTTTTAACTTTGAAAAGCTGGGTTGATCAAATTTGACAATATACATGAGAAGTATAAAAAATACCAAAAAAGGTTTTTTCTGTTCTAAGTGTGACTCAAAATATGATTCTTGTTATTTGAGGAACTATTCTAGATTAAAAATATTAGAAATAATCGAAGTCTTCTTTTTCTGAATTATACCGTCCAAATATCAATGAAATTTGTTAGAATGGATACGAAATTTCATTTTCAAAGCTACTGAATCAAAATGTCGAAAAACAAACTATATTCTGTACATCCCAAAATCAACATTGATTTTGTTTTGATCGGTACATAATCAGTATGTAAAGGAAGAGAATCGATCATGCTAAGAATGATTATTCCGGAAAATCAGGTGGGGAAATCCGCTCGTAACTTATCGCGAAAAAGCGTTACGGTAAAATTCGCGAGCTTCTGCAACGCCAGTTTTTTTTCTTGCCTTCGAACGTCGTGTCATGAATAATTGATGCAAGCGTACATCACCGGAAAAGATGGAGAGGGGGTGAGGAGGAGGGTGTAGGAGGGGGAAGTGGCCGGAGAAGACTTGGAAAGACAATAATGATGACCCGATGATCTGACTTTATCTGTCCAGAATGTTGCGCCTCGAGCTTTTTATCTCTATTTTTCATGATCAAATGGTTTTATTCCTTCTTTCCTCGATAAAATGCGAAAAATATGACGCTTAGTAACGATTTTTTTTCAAATTTTTATCATCACGTTTTTGGGAATTTCATAAGATAAAATTTACAATATCTTCAATAATGTTGTGAAGTTACAATACTTTCCTAATTTTAGCCATAAATCTGTCGATTTTTTTCTCAACGCACTCAAAGCTACAAATACATAGCAAATTTGTTAAAGTTCATTATTAGCTTTTAAAAAACTAATTGTTAAAGACTACTGACGGCCTTAAAATATTCTTGTAGATAGCAAAAACCCATCCCTCGCTCTAAAGCAAAGGGATGCTTAATTGACCATTAACAATTAATCACAGAAGAAAGGACGCAAAAAATTCAGCTTAAAATTAATTACGCAACATGATTCAATAACTTTTATCCCAAGTTCCGTTATTTTAGCATCGAAATTCCGCCATGTAAGCAAAGTCATAATAATTGCCGTTCTCAACAATGAAAAGAATACAACTTCATTGTGACATTGAGGTGTCGGTTTACTGAAAAAGTGAGGTTAAATTGCCGGGAAACGCGATCGTGTTTACATTCCATTGTTGAGGTTTTTATTTGGGGTCTTTTTTTTGACGACCCTTAAAGGCAAAAAACCTTTTTTTTTCTTCACAGGCTTCTTTTTTTCTTTATGGGCTTCAGAAGTAAGTGCCGTGGCACGTGGCGAATCATCGCAGGTTGGAAATCTACCCTCTTGCGGCAAAAAAAATACAATGCCAGGAAGCTTTTATGATGATTTGATGTTTATATTTGGTTCATGGGAATTTTATGGGATTTTAAAAATTCTTAAAAGTATACTGCAATCGTCAGATTACATGGTTGTTTACTATTGAGAATAAAATAAAATGGTATGGAAGTACCCAAAATATTTATCTTCATTAACTTTATCTTATCTTTAACTTTATCCACATTTATTTTTTTTCGTTAGTCGTAAGTGTTAAAGTTGAATAATTTTACTAAATGAACTATATTCGAAACATATATTTTTAAATTTATTATTAGATATTGTTAACTATTTTATGTTCGTGGAAAATGTTTTATTTTATGATAATAATAATAAATTAGTTACTCTCTCTTACATATAATCATAGAATAATTGAATGTGATAATATACATATATAATAATGTTATACATGAACTACCTATAAACTATACTTCGGCTTAACTTTCATTCAACCTTTATTAAAGAATAATCCAAAAAACTATTCAAATGCTTTAAATCATTAAATCAATTTATTACAAATGTTAATGGTTTAATCAATTATAAAAGAGTCCTTGTCAAAAGATGATGTCGATCAAATCGTGAAGATACTTGATTAGATTCATAATCTTAGATCCTATATGCAAAATTATCTTAACTCTGAAAAAATTTTACTGAAAAAATAGAAAATTCGTATTTATTTTATAACTTTATATGTGCTTGTATGTGTGTTTTTTTAAATATGATCATATTAGAAAACCGATAGGGATAAACTTTATGCTCTTGGAATTTTTTTTTTCGATTTTTCGGTACCTGGGAATATCCTTCAAGAGTAAATCCTAATGCTAACAGACAACTTATAATCTTATATCTGAGAATCAAGTGTAGCCATAGCCTAATGGATTAACACACGAGACACTAAGCAGCTTTACTAAGGACCTGGTTTCGAATCCTCTCCTTGAAGATTTTTATAGCGTTTTTGCTCTAGGCGAATTTTTCAAATTAAACTATAGAATCGTCAAAATTGACTACATATTTTAAAAAGTCAGTCTATGGCTATACATAAGTCAAAATGAATATTCGAAATTCCGAATAGACTTTCGTTTAGTGGAGTATGTTACTTAATAATAATCAAGTTTAGATGATTTCAATCCATAAAATTTGGCGTTAGTAGAAGTAGATGCTTTTTCATGAATTGAAATAGAAAAATCTGACTTTTAACTAGTTATTGTCTTTCAGCAATAGTTACTACTGACTATTCGAGATTAAAGGGAGACGCAAGGTCTGTCACTCCCCATCGCCACTTCAAGTTGTAGTAATAATGCCATATATCTAATTAACATTATTTGGAAAAACGCTTTTGCAGGAAAAATGTGTAGATGTGAATGAATAGAGCTCTGTTTCTTCCCCCCCCCCCCCCACACCAAAAAAAAGATCAAAAGTTTTGTATTGATCTTGATAACCTTGTCTTAGATTTTTTTTACATTAACTCATTTTGGAATCTATATACATTGTTCTTCGAATTTCATGAAAATTATTTTGGGGTCTTGATGAATTAGTTTGCGCATTTTAATGAACTTGAATATAGAATATTACTACAAGTTCATTCTAATCAATATACTTGGTATTTAAAATCCAAAAACCTTTTTGCGTATATTTTGTTTTTATTTTTGAAGAGATGATTTTACGAATTTTCGCAGAGAATCTCACTATACCCTATGTAAAATTTTTCGTCCTATGGGGAACTTGAACCTATTACCTTCATATATACCTAAGCATATGCCTGAAATTCAAAACGTTTATGAAATAAATGAAAACGGTATAAAAATTTATTTTTCATTTCTACCCATGATAAGAATGTAAAATAGCGTGAAACATTGAGTAATATTCATTAAATATGAATTTATATTTATAACTCTAATTGATAGAGACGATGAAACTTTTTTTTTTTTTGGTTATTTTTAAACGCTTAGAATTTCAGAAACATACCTCAACTACCTACAATGCCTATATGTTTTGACAACTGAGTTACAGCAACATGTAAAGGATGTATCTTTTTTTAGATCTAGTGTACTCAAACGTTTAATGCACTCGTTGAACATTTTCAATAAACAATGTGAGGATTTCTAAAAGTGTTAAGTTAATGTAATAGATATGTTTACTGTCGACTGTTTGAAAAACCTGCTGATCCGTATTCGTCATACAACTTTAAAATATTTATGAAAGCTTAATAGATTTAATAATCCATGCGTATGATTTAAATTTAATGCACTAGTCACTAGTTTAGAAATCTTAATTAACCATTTACACATTTTGAGAAAGGTCTAGTTTTTTCAGCAGACATGTTTATATACCATGGTTTCATACAACAAATATATGTTTTATTAAATTTCATTATATCAAAGTGAATTCAAATTCTTATTTTAAACAGTGTATTTTAACCCTAGTGAGTCGAACTTCAATAAAATTGCATACTTAATAGTCAGACTACGTGAAATTCTTCCTAGCTCCAAGAAAGTAATATTTTGTTCTCATAATCGAGAAAAAAAATATCTTCCTTTCCCAAAAGATCTAAAGAAAAAGTTACTATGTATTTTTAACCGAAATCTATATTTTTGATGCTGTAAAACATTAGGAAAATAAATGGGAACGAAAAAATTTCGTTATTTACATTAATTTAAGCGTTTTTCTACGGCGTACATTCCAAGAATAAAAACTATTGAAAAGTATCTGTAAAACGTTCAAAAATCAAAAGGTCAAAAAGTAAGTCTGTAAAGTCAAAAGGTTACAATGTAAAAGCATATAAAGCTGTAAAAACGTATATCACAGAAATGAGCCTTGTTGCTTAATTTCTATGATTAAGAATATGATCGAAATTTTGATGTCAAATTTTTATATAATAACAGACTTGACCAGAAACTGGTAAAAGTTTGTAAGTGAATGTCACTAAGCATTGATATATTCCATCCAAATCCCTATTTCTACAATTTTCAGTAAAAATCAGAAATCTAACAAAAAATATCTTTCTTTTTTAAATAGTTACCTTATTTAATTTTCACGAGCTTCCCAGTTCTTTTAGAACGTCATTTTCAAAATCTCCCAAGAAACTGAAATTTTCATTAGAAATCCCAGTTTCTCACAAAGTCCTCATGTCACCTCATAAAAACTAGGAAACTTATAAGAATTGTATAAAATCCCCTCATAAAAAAACGGAATTTCTTTAAAAATTTCCAGTATTTTTAATAAAGACACTACCATCTGAAGCCCACAAGCGTTTCGATCAAACCACCACTTTCGCGATACACCGAAAATCCATCGAGAATTAATATTCATCAGCCACAAGCTAAAATGAGGACAATCGCCAGAGAGCCTCGAGCTGAGAACCACTGGCTCGCGCAACTCTCGCGGCCGGATAACCTCGTCGGGTTTTCAGCCCGCTTGTGGAGAGTGAGATGAGGCGCATCGAGGACACCCGTGCAATTTGCAAAAACAGCTTTTTCGCTCTCGCCGCAAAAAAATGAGTAAGAAAGCCCCCTCACCCCGGTGCCCCTCTTCCCCCTTTACGCCCACTGACGAAAAAAATATGGTACATACGAGCAGAATGAGAGAGACAGTGATACACATATAAACCTATATATGGAAAGAGAAAGAAAGAGAAAGAGAGGGGGAGATAAAGTGAGATAAAAAGAAAGAGTTGCTGCTTGAGCGATCGATTCGAGCTCGAGCTAGAGTAGATAGAATCTCGCTGTCTCACTCGCTCTCACGCGCAGGCGCCCTGTCCTCGTTCTACTAGCTCACTCGCTCTCACGCTCCATCTCGCTTTCCTTTTCGCGCTATGAAAATAGGATGGTCGCTTCACGTTTATATGCCATATCCGCGCACGCTGGCTCTACTCCCATATGCTCGATGAGGAAAACACGGGAGCGATCTTCGACCTACCTCAAACTTTCAATGTCTCTTTACGCGAATTTTAAGAGCCGCTAAAAATGGCGCAACCGGCGAAACTTGTCTTGTTACACTGGCATGTGGCTTTTTCGGTTTTGACCTCAAATTGGACACACGGTTAAAAATTTTCTTGAATTTATTATTTTTTTTTCATCCAAATGTATTAAAATGTACTTTTGATTTCGTAATCAAGCTGTATAAAATGTATATTAGATGCACATGTTTTAAAAGTGTATGATTTAGGGACACCTATTTGAGTTTGATACACTTTCCATGGATTGTGTATTAAAATGTGCCTGAAATGTCATAAACTTGATATTTGAAACATAAGTAAGATACACATACTTTATATGTGTATAAATTCGAGACACTTACTTGAGTAAAATACAGTTTTCACAAAAGTTGGTTACTATGCTCATGCTCGCTAGGTGGCTACACAAGATTTTTTCTCAAATGCGAATTATTGTGGAAACCCTTCAAATATGAGTGGAAACCATATAAATATTCTGGTGAAGGGCCTGATGGATGGAATATTACATGCAAACAATGCGAAGAAATAATTTATCTTTAAAAGTTTTTTATTAAACTGAAACTTAAAAATACTAATCACTGAAACAGATAGAAAGGAAATTTAATATAAGAATGTTTTCTGTAAATCTTTCCTCAAAACCACAATTTTTTGTACTAAAATTTTAACAGAAAAAAATTTGGTGTCGACATGGTTTGTTGGGATACAACGCAAATTACTCATTACTTGTATTTAATTTAATTTGAACATTTTAATATGATTTTAATACATTAGTGCATTAATACAAATCTGACTTAAATTCATCTGGAATATAATACACGTATATCTGTGGCTTCCCGCCATGATCGAGAAAGTCACTTGTGCCATAAGGCTCAGTTTACATGATATTCTGATAAAATTTTGAACGTTATGGCATGCGTGACTTTCTTGGTTATGGCTGGAAGCCACAAATATATTAATATCATTTATGAATTCAAACACAAATGATGTATAAAATTTAAGACACCCGTATATTAAAGTATTGTATATGTGTATATATTTTGTATATTTTTAATGCATTATTAATACAGGTTATGTGAAATTTGCGTTATACGCGTTACATTAAACTTAAGACAAGAATTTTTAACAGTGTGAGTTCGAAAAAACTGAGGAAATAAAAAAAAGCTTGGCAGCTGGCCAAGTCGAAAAATAATCATTTATGTTGCTTTATAACAAACAATTTGTTATAAATTACAGGAAGTAGAGTTCTTTTTGATTATTTATTTGATGCAACATTGTCTTGTATATTTTATTTATGTTTTAGAATAGATATCCAAAATATTTTCTTTTGAAGATGATGGCATATTATGTTATTTTTTTTTCCGAATCAGAATGCTTAGTGAATAAGTTCCAAATTGCCAAGTCACTAAAAATTTAGACATTAGTTAGCAGTTTATCAATTTCCGTTTTTATTTTTTAAATGTAGCATCTGATTGCTCAAGTTTAAATCTCGAAAATACAGAATAACAACAAATTTCAAATGTTTTTGGTTTTTCTTGAATTTCATGTTACATTTAAACGTTAAAAACTGAAAAAGGATATAAAAAAACTTTCATTTGGAAGTATGAACACCTGTAAAAATTATAAATTTCGTTAAATGTATTTTAACTTTCTGGCATAATTGCAAGAACAAAAAAAACGCAACTACGAACGTATTAGGTTCAAAAATGCTAAAAATTTTGAATCTAGTAGATTTTGAGGAAAATTTCTATACTTTTTCAGAATATAATACAAGTATATCTGTGGCTTCCCACCATAATCAAGAAAGTCACTTGTGCCATAAGGCTCAGTTTACATGATATTCTGATAAAATTTTGAACGTTATGGCATGTGTGACTTTCTCGGTTATGGCTGGAAGCCACAGATATATTAATATCATTTATAAATTCAAACACAAATGATGTATAAAATTTAAGACACCCGTATATTAAAGTATTATATGTGTGTATATATTTTGTATATTTTTAATGCAATATTAATACAGGTTATGTAAATTTGCGTTATACGCGTTACATTAAATTTAAGACAAAAATTTCTAACAGTGCACTTTGAGTAGGTTTTTTGGGAGAGGATATGGCTTGTAGGTGAATATGTTATCTGAGATTAAGATAAAACAAGTTAATGTTTGATGTAACAATAATGATTAACGAAATTTGTAGAAATTATCACTAACAGTGAGAAAGGTTTATATCTTGTGTAGAGTTCTACAAACCAAATTTTGTCGGTTTTGGTGTGTCAAAATTCAAGAGGATTTAAAATTTTTCGGGCAATCTGGTATCTTTTTGGTTCATTTAGATTTGTCAAGATGTTGATGACATTACCTGACACTTCATGTACCAATGAAAGATCATTCTCAACTCTACGTCGTTTAAAAAATTATTTATGAACAACGACAAATCAAAACGAATTGAACCATGTTGCGATTTTGAATGTTTACCGTGAATATGCTGATAAACTTAACATCAAAACCCTGATGGATAACTTTATTTCGAAAAATTCGAAAAGGAGTGGGATATTTGTGAAGTCTTGTAAATGATGTACATATTCATTAGAAACTTGTTTAAATTCTTTTAAAATTGCGTACGTATTGTGACGTGCCAGCCTATAAATATTTTTGAGAAAAATTGGAAACTGAATAAAGAGGGAAATAAATTTTTCCGATATAGAAAGAATTTCAGGAAAAAATTTTTTTCTTCCCTTGCTATCGACCCTTACATCTTACTTTTTTGTTCCAAAATGAGAGTTAGAAAAAATAATGAAACGTCAGAAGGGGAAGGAGAAAAAAAATTAAAGTCTACACACCACTCAAAGAAGTTTTTTCCGGCCCTGAATAACACAGTCAAAAACAAAAAATTTTCTGGCAACATTTTTGCAAAAACTGATGCCTGAGGTTATCAATAAAAAATCCTCAAAAGGGTTTTGTTCGTTGACATCGTTTCTGTTAATTATCAACAATAATAATTAAAAAAAAAAATATTTTATTCAGACGAACATATCCGATTTGTACATTTATAATGTACCAACTGATATTTGGGAGACACAACGAATGATTTTATGTAAGTTTTCACAGCTAAGTAAATTTCGGGATTTCTAATTTTACTCATTCAAAAATGGCAATAATCGTCGCTTCAGAAGAATTTTTTCTTCAACAGAATTCTGATAAATAATGAATGTTTGGCTAGGATAAAGGAGATAAAAATTTGAAAACTGTTTTGATCCAGTGAATTATGAGGAAAATTCGAATTTGAAAAAATGATGAAATTCTAAGGAGCTTTGAACACTGGAGCATAAAATACTAGAAATCTGCACAGAAAGCTATAAAAATACCATATAATTTCTCAAGAAATGGTTAAGTAAATGGAATTATAAAATTTTAAAAAAATGTATGCTTCTGTAGATACTACAAAATCTACCAATATTTTGGAAAAAGTTACGAAATCTTATAAATACAAAATAATTTTGAAAATAGAATGAATCTTTGCAATACAAAAAATCTACACACATGTTATTATCTTAGAAATATATAAAATATCTAAGACTCGATCGAAATTTGAGTTTTAGAACATCGATTCCCAAAATCTATACAGAAATTCACAATAAAAGAAATTTCAAAAAATATCTACAAAATCGTTCAGTTTTTTAAAAAAATGCGAAAAATACTAAAAATATTTTAATGCTAAAAATCAACGTAAAATAAAATACGGAATCGCAAGAAATCTATAAAACTCGAAAAATCTATATGGATGTTATTTTCCACGAAATCTGTAAAATTACTGAAATTCGATCGACATTTCAATAAATTTTCATTTTGTTTATTCGATCTCTCGACTTGAATCTATCAATTTCTCGAATAAGTTAATGAAGTTAGGGATTTCAATATTTTTTTCTTCACAATTATTTGAAGTTTTCATGTCCCCGAGTAGAGAGTAATTACCATTTTCGAATTTTATGACAATCATCACAAATTCCGTATCTGAATTTAACAAAATAATAATACATACCGATTCCGAATAAAAATATTGATTTTCTTTTTTTATTGTTTAAAGTACAAGAAACATTATCATTCTGAATCGCAGAAATAGCTGAATTAAAAATTTTTGCGTTTTGTGGTTTAAAAGTGTTTTTTTCTCAAAAACACTTTTGGTTGTTGAAGTACCCATATCAATTTTTGGATAACCCCCGCTGCATTTGACAGATAAAATCCGAATTTTTTTTTAAATTATAAACGTAAGTGTAAAAGAAAAAAAGATTTTTCAAGTTCTTGAATAAAACTATTACAACAATCATTCTGAAATCATTTTAAAATCCAGCAAAACTTTGAACGTAAAGTTACAAAAAATAAAAATTGAAGCAAAGTCAAGTAAGTGAATAAAAAACTAATGTTTTCGATGTTCTTCATGTTGATAATTAAATGCTGCTATCTTTTCTCGTTGCAAAAGTAGAAAATAGTTATTGATCTTTAACGAGAAATTTCCCACGTTATTAACTATTTATTTACTCATCATGGCTGTGAATCAAAATCTCATTTTTCATCATTTACGTTTCTTCCTTTGACGAATGAAACTCCAGACACGTAAAATGGTTAAAAATACATACTAAATATCAGGAATAAACGTGAAAAATCCTACTCAATGTAAGATTAATAAAAAAAGGAAAAATACCGAAAAGACTTAAAATACAAAGAAATCAATAAAATACTGAAAGTCCATAAAAATATTATTTACGTGGATAAATATAAAAAAACTAAATATCTAGAAAATATCGAATTATAAAGCATCAAATTTTAGATATCCATATAAAAATTCATGAAAACACTTGAAAATCGTTAAAACTGTAAAGAGACCAACAGAATTATATGAATACTAAAAGTATTGAAAATCAATGAAATACAAGTAGTCTTTGAAAATACTGTGTCCTGGAAAATTCTCTAAAATATTCAAATCCGAATCATTTTTTGGTTCTAGATGATCAAACTTTCAAAACTATAATGATGATTTACGAAAATATAAAAAAAAAACAATGTCTCTAAAATTTTATAAATGCAGTTAAATGATCAATTAATGCATATTATGCAGATATATCATTTTCTCGGAAATCTATGAAACCATAAGTCCTAGAGCATAAAGTTCTAGAAATAATGAATAAAATTCTTACAAATACAAGAAAATCCATTAAATGGTATACATGCTGAAAAAAAAGTTCTATAAGACGACAAAAATGTTATTTTCTGATTTCCTATGAAAAGTTAAATATTTATTGATACATGAAAATAAATATATATTAAACTTTATGACATTTAAGTTTGCCCCTGGTTCTCAAAATACTCGCAGTCTAAAAATCTTCTACAATCATAAAAATCTCTTATAAAACCTGCCTCAATATACTTGCGTTGTCTAAACATAAGACCTCGAGGGTTGACATGAGGTGGGGGAAAAGAGTGGGGGGAAGGGGTGGGAGAGTAGGTATCTCCTACCAAACGTGGGTTATCAACTTTGCTTCTAAAACAATCAATATCCCGTTTTTACTTTCATCGTCACGTATAATGCCCGTTCAATCTAAAGCTAATAACCCACATCCTCCATAAGGCTCATTTTCTCTAACAAACAAGTACATTAAAAAGCTTTTTAAAAAAGCACCATTAATAAAAAATTTGCAGTAATGATGCACAGCTAAATACTCTCACAATCTGCAAGTAAATTCTTTTTCTGAACTTTTTTAAAATTACTGAAAAATATTCCATCTCAAGAAGTTTCTCAACTTCTGGTCCTAATCGATAAAAACATGTCCAACTGATCCGATAAATAAAAAATTGAACTGTAAAAACCCAAATTTAAGCGTTATATGAAGCCCGTCTTAAATTTGCGTTGGCGAAAATGAGTGTTGTAAAAAATGGTCTTACTAACATAACGCACACTTGAGTAATCCGTCAGATCTTCGACGTATCCGAAAAATTCACTGTGAGGGAGGATAAACACTCAACTTATACGTAACACGTGCACGTCACTGACCAGGTTGTACTGGCAACGTTATAACGAATGGTTATGTATCCCTATTTAGCTATTTCCCGAACGTATGTGCACGACGAGGTTGTGTTGATAAAAGCGAAATTTCGGGGCCACGTACGAGCAACGACGTGCGTTGTCGAAAATCCACTCACCGCTGTCTGAGAGTGCAAGCGCTCAACTGATGCCGCGGTCTGTGCTCCGTGACACTGCGCCGGTTCGTTGTTTCCCGCACAAATCCGCACCAAGCTCTGGCGGCGCCACTCGTTTCCGCGGCATAATAACGCCAGTGAAGGTGCCTCATGCACACGCTTCTTGCCATTTTTTGCAATTTCGCGCAAAGACCGACGTACGAACGATAGTTAAAATCATTTTTTTCAAATTTGTCTACACTTTACACTATTTTATTTGTTATAAAATTGTTTTTAAAGTCCTTTATAAAGTAACTTTATAAAGTGATTTTATAAAAACTTTATAAGATTCCCTAGTCTTACCCTAGTAATTTTAGTTTCTATAAAGTTTTTATAAAACATACAATGAAGTTTTTTATAAGGTTATTTTCTACAAATGTTATAAAAACTTTATTAAATTTCCGAAAAAAAAAACCAACAATGACCAGGATTTGAACCCCTGACCACTCTCGTTTGCCAGGCGAGTGTGCTGCAAACAGAGCTACTTATGAATTTATAGATTATTTTACTAAATTGAAAACAATTCATTTTTTAGATTTAAGTCATTCTTTAAATACGTTGTTTTTTTTGTATTGCACTTGGTTTTATGAATGGATATATGAATATATTCAAAAATTTTAGTGCCCAAGAAACATTTTCTTCGCACAGTTTCATAAATCCAGGTGTGTTCTATCCCTGGCGGAAAAAGTAGGACGAAATATAGTCCTCCCTATAGTCCTTCTATAGTCTTCCGAAATAGACTATTTTTTAAAGTTTAATTCTAGAACAATACTGTCATTTTAATATTGAAAAACTATTTCCATGTGTGAATAATTACCCGCTTTGCAAAATTAAAGTAACGAAAATTCATATTTCCATCCCATTATTATTAATTATTCATTAAATAAATCACAGTCGAAAGTTTCACTGTCAACCGTTTCCTCTGCTCGAATGTGTTAAAGCGCGGGAAATTCAAAAATAAAAACGTTTAGATTTTGTTAACTTATTTATATACAGGCAACATTTTGAAATAAAAATGTAAAAAAAAAGTATAATATAATATAATATGATATGATATGATTTAATATAATATAATATAATATAATATGATATTATAATATTATATCATATCACATCATTTTCTATTACATTATATATTATATCCTATAGTATTATATCACATTTTAATATATCGTATTTCTACAAATTATACTGTATTATATTTCTTTACATTAAAATATATTTTTTTATGTTTTATAACATGTTATTATATTATAAAATAATATATAATTTAATATATCGTAATATTGTATTGCCTCACACCATATTTTTTATATTATATTGTTATTTATACTATTTTCAAAGATCGATGAATAATGGAAACTTGTAGATAATCATGATAAATATAGCTATAAATTTATTATAATAAAATCTAATTATAACACACATTATAAGTATATTTAAAATTTCCCGGATATTTTTCGAGTGTCCCAGCAGGCCCAGCAGCTGGCTTATCACATATGATCACATAAATCACAAAGTCCTCACATCGTCCCGCGGAGGACTATAGGTGGACTATAAACAGTCCTCCTATAGTCCTCCTACAGTCTTTCCTTTTCCACCAGGGTTATACAGATTTTTTAGTCTTTATAAACTTCTTTATAAAGTTTGGACGCATTTTATAAAACACTTGATAAAAATTTCCGAAGCTTTATAAAGATTTACAATTTTATAAAAGTTTTATAAAGACTTGACAAAGTTTTCAATGCTTTATAAAGGTGTTTTATAGAAAAAGTGAAATTTTATAAAAACTTTATAAAAAGTTCATAAAAAAAGGAAGGTTTTATAAAAGCTTTATAAAAACTCCAGTTACTAGGGGGTTGATATGAATTTTGGTGTATCGAGCATATTCTTGTGTTTTTTCCTATAACGTTTGCTGACGCACTTGTATAGATTTTATTTTTAATAATAAAAATAATAAATTTTGAGGTTTATATAAATAAATAATTATTCATTTATTTATAATAATATATAATAATATGTACTAATTCTGTTACAAAAATGGCGTAGAGTAAAAGAACATCGGTTTTCATATTAATGACAATCAAATGAAATTAATCAATTATTTTTACTATATCAGTGGTTGACTTTAGTTATGATCATATAAAGAAAATTATTTTTAATAATAGTATAATCATTATTAGTTACAATATTGCATATGTAAGAGTAAACACTGGATATCATTTTGAAAATGCACGTAGAAAAATCGAGAGTAAATCTCACCAAAAACGCACGAAAAATTACCAAACTGCTGCGAAACGCAGGATAAATTCCATGTTTGAGACAGAATGCTAAACGTTAAAATGAACTGCCAGAGTGATAAAAATTACCAAACGTTCGGCAAAAATTACATGCTTCGAAACCTGATTTGTCCGATTCTTCGAATACTTTTTACTTCAACATAAAAGAAGAATTTTTTGTCCTTGAAGGATTTTAAATGATGTGGTGTTGTATTTTAAATAATGAAACTCCATTATGCAAATCTTTAGTGATTTAGAACCTTTAAAATATTATCAGAATAAAAAATTTTATATTTATAAACATTTATTTCTATAGAAATGGTAGGAATTTTGATGCTAGAAATTGATGCTAGAATGAAAAGAGATACGTCGGTGCTAATCCTTCATTGGTAATGTTCAGTCATGTTCCTCAATTCTTTTTCTTGTGTATGGTTTTCACTCATATTTAAAGGATTTCCACAATACTTCGAAAATGAGAGAAAATTTCATTCAGCGACCTAGTGAAGTTGAGTGAAAGTTTACGTAGGGAAGTAAAGAAAACAAACGCACTTTTCGGCGACTATAAATAGAATTCCTCGGCGCGCATGACCAAAAATTTTCGAAAATTTTCTCCATATTTTTCTAAGTTTAAAAAACTTTTGCCACTTTTTCCTGAATTCGAAATCAAAAAAGACATTCCAGCTGAAGTTTTAACTCATCAGATTTTTAATCGATTATCTTTCATGATATTGAATTTTGTAAAAAGTGGTAAAAAACTACTCAACTGAGAAAAATATAGAGAAAATTTTGATAAATTTGTGGTTTCTGGTTTTTATATCCACTTGTCAAGAGAAGGTGTTGATTGGCTACATTCATAATTTAAATATGTTTTAATTTGTAGTTTTGTGAAAAATGAGAAAAGAAAAATGGTCTTCAAATTTAATGAAGAATCCATGGTTTTCGGATCTTTCAGCTTATACACCCTGTATACATATATCTTCCAAAAGGCAAAAAGAACATGATCGACACACGTGAAACACAGAGCATATGATACATAGATACATAATGCCTTTACATTACAAATTACATACATGTTCTTTCATTCAATGAATTTCTTTAATTCATATATGTTTCTTACTTTCACATTCATCTACAATTAATGAAGTTCACTATTTTTTAAAGTATTTTGTTGCATATTTTATTCATTGATTACTATAATTCTATGTTCTACGAATTAAGGTTTATAATTTCTTATAGAAATCGTATCTACATAGTTTTCAAGAGTGAATAGATATCTAGGATTCCAACAATTTTTTTCTCTTTTATTGATAAAGTTTAAAAATATTTTTTAGTATTTTTTCGAGATTTACAGTATTTTTGTAAGTAGCAGTATAGCTTTCTATAATTCGATATTATATTAGAATTCGATGTTGGATAGATTGAAGTAATTTAAAAGATTTCCGGGAAAAATACATTACATGGTTTTTGATTATTTCATAGATTTATTCTTCTTTCGTATTTTTTCAGTATTAAAAAGATTTTTTAGCGATTTATAGTATTTAAAGAACTTTTTCTATTTATATGGATCGCTGCATATATTTTTTAAAATTCCATGCCCTGGAATGCGAAATTTTACAATCATCTTAAGAATTCTGTTAGAATACTTATCTAGAAAACTGCACTTTTATAGATTTTTATAACTTCTTATATTTCTTAAGTGTTCTTATAATTATAAAAATTCGCTGGTATTTTTATGGATTTCCAGTATTTAAATTTCATGAATTCGATGCTCTAGGATTCAATTTTTTCGTAGATTCTAATTTTTTTATTGATCGCTAGGTTCGAACGATTTTCCCATTTTTGAACTTCTAATACATCATCCTAACTGAACATTAAGAATTAGAATTTCCTTTGATGTATAAAATTCATTTAAAGCAAAGATTTGTATCATTTCTGAGTCAGTAGAATTAGAAATTCTGAATGTCATTAAACTTCAAAAGTGCTGTGATTTCTCTATTTGAATTTTCTGAATCTGATTTTTTTCAGGATCGGCACATAAATGGGCCATTTCTGGCCTATTTTTTACATTAAATGAAGTCAATGACGAATGACGCAAACATTCCATTATACTCGCGATTGTATTACTCCTAGCTTTGGAATGAGGTGCTATCTATTATCGCACTTGCAATAAAAGCGCTCTGCATTACTGCGAATTTACGAGAAAGCAAACGTAATTGTCAGCTGTCGCCATGATGAGTTAGAAGACAAACATGACCTTGAATCTATGACTTGCTACATGGACTAAACCGGAAAAATAAAAAAAAATTAATAAAACATTAGGGGTCGAGTCAAAGCCAGTTTTTAGTGCAAAATTTTATTAGAATTTTGCTCTTATCTTCGTGAGAAGCGTTTGAACAGATGGTTTTGCACAGGCTTGCTGACTGGTGCTGACGCATCCGACATCGAAATTTGAGAAAAAACGTTTGCATGAAATTTCCAAGATTTTCAAGCGCTCTTCCTCTTCGTATTTCTGAATTCTTTTGTTTAAAATGCGTTGCGTGTTTTGCTATGTTTGAAGGAGAAACAATGATTTTTGATACGAATTACAAATAAGAAACGTTTTATTTTTATGTCAATATTATAGGAAAGAAATTTACATGTGTGGCTTCCAGCCATAACCGAGAAAGTCACACATGCCATAACGTTCAAAATTTTATCAGAAGATCATATAAACTGAGCCTTATGGCACAAGTGACTTTCTCGATTATGGTGGGAAGCCACAGACATATAAAACGTATATTATGAAAATGGTTTCCTAGTGAGAAAACTCAGACACTTAAATATTGTTTATTGAATATCTGCGTTTGATGGATTTTTAGTTTTCAAGTTCATTTATTTTTGTGAGGGTAGTGGAACGTGATTTTTATTTCCAGTGAGTAGTTACTGAAATTAGGAAAATGAAGTAGATTTATTCTCGTATTTGTCTGTAGTATGAATGTTTTTTTTTTTAATTCTTCATATAAAACCTTAAAAATTTGAAAAAAAGATTTTTCTTACTCTGAATATACGTTGTTACGAAATTATGAATAATAGTGATGTGACCAATTTTCATAAAAATTTCGAACTCTCAGTAATTTATATTACGTTTCAAATTGTGAAAAATTTTGAAAAATCATAAAAAATTGAAAATATTGAAGGTTGCCATATATTCTAAAACATTCGTGAAATTTGTTGAATTTCAGAAAACTTTCTAACTATTGCATATTCTTTCCATTATCTTGTTTCTTTTAAAGAAGCATGCTGATAAAGTTGTTAATTTTTTAGTAAAAATCTGGAAATCTTAAAGAATATTTCATATTTACGAAGAATCTTCGTATATTTAGACGAACTCGTGTGAAATTCGGTAAATTATAAATAGTTTGAAGTATGTTTCAAATGCTGAATATGTATATTTCGAAAAGTTGACAAGCATTACAAATATTGACAGTTGCTAGTAAAATTGAAAAATTCGATTATTCTAGTAAGATAAAACAAAATGTGCAGAATTGAAAATTTTAAAGTTTATTTCGAATTAATTAATAACTAGGAAAATTTGTAAAGTTACGAAAAAAGATGAAAAAGTTTTAGAGATCTCGTTCATTTCCATGTTTTTCCGAAATATGCAAGTACATATGATAATTTTGTTTCATATTTTGATGAAAATCTTAAAAATTAGAAAAATATAAAAAAATCACTAAAACCTTTATAAAATATACATATTTTCATAAAATACAAAACATTTTAAGTGGTTCATTTATTTTTCAAATTTTAAATTTCTTCCAAATTGCAAAAAGTATCGAAAATTCGAGAGTTTTCAAATAGTTTTGGAAAACTCGAAAAATCCGCAGTCATCTCATAAATGTTTACAAATTATATAAGTTTTATTTATTTCAATTTTTTCTTGAAATACGCATGAGAATTTTGTTCTACTTCACGATGTAAATATAAAAAATTAGGGAAGTGCATTAAAATCACGAAAAATCCTCTTAAGTCATGAAAATTTTGATAGAATCTAGAAAGTTTTGAATATATTGAATAGTTTGTACAGTTTTGGTAATTTTGAAAAACTCGAAAAATTTAAAGAGCATTGAAACTTATGGTCTGTCAATAACTCTAAAGGACTCGAAAAATTCGTACAATTTTATAAAATGTTAATAAATTGTATGAATCGTAAAAATTTTAAAAATACTCCAAACTGCAAATACCGTAAAATAAACTTAAAGTTGTTTAGAAAAAAATATTTTCATGTATTACGAAGGCGGTCTATGCCTATAATATTTAAAATTTTGAGAAAAATCTAGAATTTTATTCTAGAAAATGTTGATAAATTTTGTAAATCGTAAAAAGTTTCCATGATTCGATGAAACTCCAATTTGTTGATTGACACATTTTTGCGTGGATATATTAGGATATTTGTATCAATTCAGAATTTTCCAGATGTGTAGTGCTACAAACTAACTAACTATCCTCATATTTTTTTCACACCTGGTATTTTGTGAAACAAATTGCCAGTAAGCAGCAACGTAGAAGATCATCTATTTGCAAAATATTGTTAAAATGGAAAATACTGTATCTACTGTATATTCTTTACTGTGTGTATTGAAAAACAGCAGAAATCACATATTGTGTGTTCTGCGCATTGTATCATTGTATGCACGAAAAAAAAAATTATATGCAATGACAACATTTTTTACAATAATTGCTAAAGTTGCATAAATTACACCATTAGAATATAACAATCAAAATCTGACTTATTTTATACCTTGAAAAATGACGAACGTGAAAAAGCCTCACGAAGATAATTTCTTGCAAAATGCAAAACTCTGCATCATTCAAAGTAAATACAAATTGCCAGAACAAGTTCAACGCTTATCTTCATATCTTTGTTAGCTTATTTACGAACGTCGTGGAAAAAATTGAAAAAACAAAGAATTCTCATGAAAAGTCGGTTTGTTGCAAGCATCGATAATAAAACCTGACATATCCCGATTGACGTACGAAACCCGATGTTCAACGTAAACTTTGCTGTTCTCGTGCAGCTCGACTTGAAATATGCAAAGAACAAAGTGCCGTGTGTGATCGTTCGTCTCAAGGCCAATAGAGTTAACGTTCCCGTTGAAAAGTCGTGTGCTAATTCGAATCAACATTACTTTTTTGTGATGACAAAAAAACATTCGATTTATTCCGCGACATAATGACGTCATTTTTCTTAATTCACCTCTTGATAGTTAAGAGGAAACCAATATAAGCACTCACTGGAAATACTGTATGTTCGTTTTAACTAAATCTTGCATGTGGTTGTAACATTATAGTCTATGGGGGTACCTTGAGTATGGTTGCTCCAACCATAAATGTGCTTGAAGGAATTTATTGTTATTATTGTTGTAATAGCGATACCATATTTTTAGTGTATGAATGCTAAGTAGTTGGTAAATTTAAATGAAGTTGATGTTCATGAATTCAAAAGAATTTTGAATTTGTTATTCGAAAAAGTGTTTTTTTTTTAAAGTAATTGAATTTATAAATGATTACTAGGTAACAGTTTACATTAAATTCTTTAAAACACTAGAAATCTGTCAAGATATTCATTTTTTGTTTAATATGAATAAATTGGTTTGGAGAACAAAATTTCGAAATTGTTTACGATTTTGAGAAATTTCACTATGATTTTATCGATTTTTTGTTACACGTTTTGGAAAATAGACAAATTGACAGTTAAGAATTCTTTAAGAATTTGAATAAAGAAAAATATAGAAAATATGAATCAGAAGATTTTGATTCAGAATTGATATATTATGAAAAAAAAAACACTACTCATTTTATTATTCTCTGATATTTCAGGTGTATTTAATGGAGAAGCTCCTATAAGAAACTATACATTTTTTGCAAGCAACAAATAAATCAGACGAAACTAGGGGAACATGAAAAAGAGTCATTTCACGATTCACGTGAATCAATTTTAAGATAACAATTAAAAGTTATCAATTTTTGTCTTCTTTTACATCCAATTCTTTGAATCATGCGCGATTTATCTGTTTTTGAAAGACTTATCAACTTTCAAAAAATTACGGGATTGATTAGGACTCTTGAATACAAAAAAAATCGTCTGAATTCTTTAATAAAACGAGACATGCATTTCGTGATTAAAAAATGACTAATGAAATATGATTTGTGCAGTTATGAGAAATCACCCTCAACAGATTTCAAGAATCATTTCCTTTTTCAGGATCGAAAATAATATTCGAAAACTCTCATTATCTTCGGGGTTCTTTTTTTATATTGTAGGTTTATATTGTATAATCGTTACTGAATGTTGTAGTTTATCTTCAATATAAGCCATTTAGAAATATTTTTCTGATAGTGTCAAACAGTTCATCTTTTTTTGTTGTGGTTAAGGAGTATTCCTTCAAATTTAACATAATTAAAAAAGACATTTATTAACTATTTTATTGTTATTTGTGAAAAATTTGAACTACTAACAAGGCTTTCACAAATTTGGAAAATTTACTATCTATCATCATTTATATCAGATATTAAAATTCCTAACTTCCCCAATATTTTTCGATGAATCTCGAGCAATCATGTAAAATTATAGAACCTATAGATCAGTGGCGTCGCAACAAAATCTTACATACAGGGGCAAACTCAAACGTCAAAAGAGTCAATATAAATTAATTTTTATTCGTCAATCATTTAAAATCATCAATTCATTCTAGCTTTAGAACATCTTAGGAATTTTTATGTGAGCTCAAGCTTTGATTATTTGAAATACAGAAATGTAATCACATCTTATTCCTATCCTTACTTTGAAATACTTTTTTTTTAGTATATTTATCATTTGAAGAATAATCTCACATTTATGGGTAATTCCTACATTGATTTCTCGAATTCGATGTTCCAGGATTCAAGGTTTCATAGATTTGTAGTAATTTCATGGATTCTTGAGAAAATTTTATTCGCAAAAATTTGAGGTATTTCATAGACTACTGTAATTGAAGAATTTTTAATTTTTACTACTTTAATAAGTATTGAGTTTGTAATGAATAACAAGTACAATTTTTACCAAAAATTTTACAAATAATTACATTATTTAAATTTACATTATTTTTTATCCATCACTAGTTATCCATCACTTGTTATCCATCACTTATTATCCATTACCTGTTATGCATCACTTGTTATTCATAACTTGTTATCCATTACTAGTTATCCATTTCTTGTTATCCATTACTTTTTATCCATCTCTTGTTATCCATTACTTGTTATCCATTACTTGTAATCCATCACTTGTTATCCATTACTTGTTACATATAATTATATATTGAGAAATATTTGACTGAAGAATAATATTAATAACAATTTTTAAGCTTTAGTTCCAATCCACTACTACAGTAAGTAGGTTTTGACTAGTCTTATTCGTGCATTATGACTAAAAAAGATAAGTATAGTTCAAGTAATAAAAAGTCAATTTTTACTTTAGTATATAGTTAATGTTCATGATAATAAATATTTGCCATTGCAACTATTGATTATCTAAATAGCATTCAAATGCTACTTATTCATTATTGTTCTATAGTGAAAAATTGAACAATGATAATAGACATTTTTAGACATTTATGAAAATATTTATTCCTTAAAACATCAAGCTTTCAAAAATGTTTTTTACATCAAATTTGTTTACAACTTGGTACATATCATATATAATTTAGTAGAATTCGCCTAATATTTTTAGTTAACTTGTGGAATTATACTAATTTATTAGTAGATCTCTGACTATATCTCACATACTAATTGAATTATGTTGTAAAAATGTTACGCATTCGAACTGAGAGAGTTCATAAAATTTATATCATTTCGTGATTTTTTCATGGATTCCTAGACAAATTTATGGATTTAATGTCCTATAGGTTTCAGGAAATAAATGAACCCATGAGAAAGTTTTATATGAATAATATATCCTATAATTCACAGATTCATCGACTTTCTGTATAAATATTCGAAAATTCAAAAATCTTGTACCATTTTCTAGTTCTTTTGTAGAATCCTTTAAAGATTTTATTATTTCAATGCTCACAATTAGGTTAAGGAGGCAAAATAAATGCACTTCCTTCCTTCCCAGATTACGTCGTCCTAAAGTAAGATATTTTAGTGTTTCCTAAGCCATGTGAATCCTTCAAAAATCCTAAAACGACTTTCCCCTTGCCTTTTTTCCAGAATTAGCTAAATCCAAAGGCTTATCAATAATCCAAAGCCATCCAGTCAGCAATCATGTACTCGGATGGGCTAAATACTTCCGGTGACATTCGGATGAAATCGAACTCTCTAAACTCGAAGCCAGTGAAATATCTTCCACCATCAAAAAAAGTGAGTGCACAGATTAATTATTGGAATTCCACTTATTGACTAGTGAAATTTATAACTTCACCGAGTTTAGAGTAAATATGCACAGTGAAACAGTGAAGTTTCACTTTTTCAGATTTAGAGAGAAAAACCACCAAGAACCAGTGGTTTTCCACTGATTCGAATTTGGGTAAAAGAGACGTGGCAGAGAAAAAAGACCAAAGAAAGCGATATCAGAGAAACAGGAGCAATAAAATAAAGGAGAACGGGACGGGCAGGATGAAGAAGAAGGACGAAATAATATAAGGTTGGCTGCATTCTTGGGTGTATGTAGGACGCCGAGGAAGGGAGATGTAGCCAGATCAGCGAGATGGAGAAGACGACCGAGAGACCGGAGCTGGACAAAAAACAAAAGTGCATCTCGCCAAGATGGCCGTCGGCTCCGACAAGGCCATACCTCCCCCCTTTTATGTGTATACATATATATACACACGCAGACATATATTGTGCACAAACACAGTGAGACACACGGGAGGAGGGTACGGCCCAAAGACTTCGCAAAGCTGACTGGCGTTGGAATGTGCGAATGTAAGGCACAAGTTCTCTCCGCAAAGTTGCACAACGAGCGAAGAAAAGAGGGAAAGAAGATGGAGAAAGAAGCAACGACTGGAATTCATAACGAAATTTGCACGAAACAGGCACTTGGAGCGAAATGATGGAAAGAAGATGGAACTGTCTACGTAGTGCTTGACTGAGTCACTTTTTTCTAAATATTTTGGGATGGAATTGGTTACAATTAACGTAGTATTATAATTTTTGAAATTCTTTCAATGATTAATATTGATCATTGCACAAGTAACACATGAATTGAATGATTATTTTCGATTCATATCTGATTATATTAAAATTTTTTAAAGTGATCAAAGTATCTTAGGTTTGAGCTTCTGAAATTGATAGATCATAGAAGATTATTCGGAGGGATGGAAAAAAATTACGTTTTTTCTAGATGGGATATTTTAGCTAATCTACAGTTTTAGAGAAACAAGCTTGGGTTTTTTTTTCTTTGGAAAACAAGCGGTCTATGACAACATTTTTACAATTCGAATTGTTGATAAAAGTATTCTAAAGCTACACTAAGAAGAAAAATTCTTAGAGAAATTACAATTAACCTTACAATTAGAACGAAGGTTCCACTAAGCCATTTTTAGAAATGATTCGGAAACTTTTTGGCAGTTTTGCATCTCCAAAGACTAAATTTTTTGAGAACTATAGTAAAAAAAGCTATTGCCTGTTTGAGTCAACTCCAAATGTTATGTATTTTGAAAAAGCTTTTTCTCAAGTTTCCTGTCTGCTTGAACGAAAATTATTATATGTAGTTTCTACAAACCTTTGAATTAGGTGCTAGAAGTGAACATTTTATTGAATATATGATATACTGACGAGAAAAGAAGAAGTCGGTTTTATAAAAATACGTAAGGTAAAAATGTTGACCTATTGATTTAAAGTTTTTATATGTGCGTTATCTTACGCATTAAGCTCACTTATAAATCTAAAATGACTGTATTTGTAAAGCATTGTGTTTTGCTTTCTGTAATTTACCACCCCGGAAGAACGAATTTGAGCATTTTCAATTTAATGGAACAAAAATACAAGGCAGGTCCAGAAGAGAATTATTATTAGGAAGTTGTTTTTTTTTTGTAATTATTAAATAGGATTACTTATCAAACAATAGTATTGCAATTAAGTGCAACAAGAGGAGGAAATAAACTAACCTTAGTCCCTACAAATTGTTTTTGTTTTTACTAAAAGAGCTCGTTTTGGAGTTTTTATTTAAAATAGTCCAATCATCTTTTGAAAAATTAATTAGTTATGCCAATTTTTTTCAGTATCGCCGATCTCTCTAGGTTATCAATAAACTATTCTCACACGATGAAATCGAAAATGATTTTCGTACGGCAGCGTAGAATTTGTTCGCAATTCGAGCAAAATTGACATCAATTTGTAGACGATTAAGTAATTTTTTTAGTTTTCTATTTTTTTTCAAGATATCATAAAAAAACCATATTATGGTTTTTCTTCGAAATTCAGTGGCGATTCCTTTCGCTTTTCACTTATCATAATATTTTATTTTCTCACATTTTATTCAAATTTGCGAGCTGTAGTGAATATTCACAATATTTTCTGCTTTCAAAACTTGCATAAAACTATGGTCATTTGTCAGAAAAACCCTTACATAAATTCATGTAATTAAATAGAGTTCACATTCTTATTTGATTGAAATTACAAAATTTTAATCAGCGTATTGTATGCTACTAACGTGAAAAATTCTATAGCTCTATGACTTCCTGCTACAATTTTAAGAGTTTGAAAATGAGTAATGTGAAATTATCCTATGATTTCCGATTCCAACAGTTTACAGTAAACTTTAATAGACACTGCTGAAAGAAACCAACAATTGACAGTCTCTGGTGATTTCTCTAAGAATTTTTTTCTTAGTGCATGCAACGATTCTTGTATTAGTTATGTAAATTGACAGTCATAATGGTGCGATGATGGTACAAAAATTGGCTACCTTTATGTACAAGTGAGAAAGAAATTTAAAGATTTGCCTAATATCTCCTATTCATTTGAAACTGCATGAATGTATAAAAGTGCAGTCGCAGTTGAACATAATATTCATGAAACATGCCACAATGATTGTTGTAACATGACTGGCATGTTATGAAATGTGAAAATATGACGTGTTCCAAGATAATAGACCTCAGGTCTAATAAATAATCATCATAATTAACTTATTGATGTTGTTCTGAATTGCTACAACCAAGTGATAGTTTAAAATTATTTTTTAGATTAAAATCAAAATATTCTTAAAATTAATTGAGATAAAACTTTCAGGGTAGAATTTGATTTAGTCATATTTTTGTGATCATATGTTGTGATTACATGGGCTTGGATTCTTTAACTATTGCATGTAGCAGTATGAAAATTAAATTTTTAAGAATTGAAAATAGCTTGAATATTCGCAATTATTGTCTCATTGCTTTTTCCTCGCATTTTCGGAGTAACTGATCAGTACAGTAGAACATCTCAATACTAACATTAAATTTCATAACTGACAGTTATTTATAGAAAAAGGCAACCAAATTACGGAAATAAATGTTTCTTTCAGCAACAGTTCGTTTAGTCGAACATGGATCGAATAAAGTTTGGAACATGACAACCAAAGTTTTGGTTATAACAACAACCGAAGCTTCCATAATTGTATATAGGATCGAAATAATATAACATACTTCAAGACAAGAAACTTTGTGTCTTCAAAATGACTTCTGAGATCTAATTTCCGGAATTTTCTCAAGCTGCTCCAACCAAAGAAGGACTCGTCATTATTCTTAAGCTCTAGATGAAGATCCTCTTGGGATGAGAGGATCCAAAACGTTACAGTATCTCAGTGAATTCTGTGCAGAATCCGTCTGGACCGCTGTTGGCGGAGTTAAATATATCCGCGAGCGGGGTCAAAATAGCCCCGAATAAACGGGGAACGATGCACCGACAACATAACCTCGTTTGATGTTGTATCATTGGCTGGGATGTTTATGAGATCACGGCTTTTTTCGATCGAGATCAGTGGTGGGTTGCAAATCAAGCTGTTACCTGGGTTCCACATTTTTTAGACCTCTCAAATTTCTCTTTGAATTCCCCTGAGTGACTTTTCATTCTATGAAAGTAAAAAGCCAACAGAAAAGAGTTGAAAATTACTCTATTAAGAGTAAGGTTTCACCCTCATCGAGTGACTTTTCACAGTATGATTTATTTGCAGGATTTTCACTTGACTATTCTTGAGTAAAAATAAGTGTTGATTAGGGTTGCAGTTACTTTGGGGATTTCTGAATTTTTCCCATTACCGGCTTAAACACCCATTAAAATGAAGAAAAAATTGTTTCTGTTGAAGTTTTACTCAAATCATTCATTTGCATGTTTCACTTAAAAATTTATAACTTCTTCGAAAACCAACAAACTGTTCCGAAACTTGACAGGGTTTGAGTACATGGTAGATGGTAAAAGGGTGAATTTTTTTTGGATTTTTCGATAATCATCATCATCATCATCATCATCATCATCATCATAAAGTAGTCTCCCAAAATTGATATTGCCTATTGACCAGATTTTTCTTCACAACGATCACTTATGGAGCCAATTTTCAATAAAAACAACAATTTCATCTAGCTTTCGGCATATATTCTGCCCTCATCAGGAACTACAAAATTATTTATTACAATCATTACAATTATTTTTAGTGACACTTTAAGATTTGTATTGTTACTTACATTCTTAAAAACATCATTTAACTAACAATCAATCAAAAGCTTAGATGGTCCCATTATTTTGCCTTTATCAGGAACTACAAGTTTATTTATTACAATTATTATAATCACTTTTTTAGAGAATTCCAAGATTTCTATTGTTACTTACATTCTCATTATTGAAAACATCGTCGAACTACAATCGGTCTAAAAAATTTTTTTTTAAAAATTAGTCAACATTTTCGATCTTTTGATTCATGGAACCATCCTCGTCATACAACACACAACTGAGCAATGACAAACTTCTTGAATTTCTTTAGATTTTCGAAGAGAATGAACTGATAATCAAATCACGTCATCTACTCGTATGTATTTATCGTAAACTGAACTCAATAACATTGTATCCTCTTGCTTATTCAATGTATTCTTCGTTCCCTTAATAAAAATCATTTCTGAGACCATTCTTTTCCTGTAATTACTTTCCTTGTCCATAAGTGATCGTTGTGAAGAAAAATCTGGTCAATATGAAAAGTAAAGGAGCGGACAATAAATATTATGATATTTCCTGTTTTTTTTATCGGTTGCCCTAAAAATATCCAAAAAAATTGGATGACAAATTTTTTTCAAAGAAATATGAATTTTTTGGCAAGTCATTGTTATATTTAGAATAATTTAGTTACGTCAAAAAGATAAATTGACCCTAATATGGACGATGAGCCATTATATGAACGATGTACATTTTTTATAATAAGCTATAAAGCCATGTGCTTGTCTTGCTCTTTACATCGATTCCAATGCAATTTCGCTCATCACCAGTCGCAAGTATGACACTCCAAATCTTTTGAATTCAGAAAAATCGAAAAATGTCACGTCAGTTAAAGAAAAACAAATAAGCAGCGAGGAATTTTAATGATTATCCATCGAAAGGAGCACGACTGAAAAATTTGTGTAATTCAACCTATTTTCACTGAGAAAATTAAAAATTGTCTATAGCTTTTTGTATGGTATTTATTTTTATACAAAAGAATCGGTAGTGCTACTTATGACTTAATTATTTAGAACAAATTGCATCGACGTCATGCATCATAATAACTACAATTATTTAAAATTATCATTAAACAAATTAAATTACAAATTTTTATTCTGTAAACCATATTTTTATTAAATAAGTGAAAATGTATGGAACTGCAAAAGAATGGATTACATCATTTGATGATACAATAAATCGAATTAATGAATTTATTGGTAGGACAACATTATAATCTACATCTAATTATGCACAGCGATGGGACAGTAGGAGATTTGATTTGAGGAAAATTATGTGTATTATAGACGATTTATATATTCTTACTATATATTCTTTTGTTGTTGCACTATTCAATACTTTCAAACGGAATCACTCCTTGATGCACGATATGGAACACTGGTTTGTGTACAATCTTTCAAAGATCAGGCTCCTAAATAAATGAGTCATCTTTATAAAAAATGATAAGCTTTAAAAAAAGTATGAAGAAATTTAACGAAGACAGTGAAAAATGTAGAATTTTTTTCCAGTGTATGGTTCATAAAACAGCTCATCGTCCATACTGGGGTCAATTTATCTGTTTCATGTAACTGAATGATTCTCATTTTGACACTAAGTTGCCACAAAAATCATTGTATTTCTTTTTAAAAAATGTTCAAAACCAGTTTTTTAGGGTATTTTCAGAGCAAACGATAAAAAAGCAGGTAATGTTAGGTTTAGGAAACTATTTGATGATGATAATGATGATGATGATGATGATGATGATGATGATGATGATGATGATGATGATGATGATGATGATGATAATCGAAAAATCCAAAAAAATCCACTATTATACCCTCTACCATGAACTCAAACCTTGCCAGTTTTAAAAACATTTCGTTGGTTTGTAAAGAAGTTATGAATTTTCAAAAGAAACATGCGAATAAATACATGTACTTTCGACTCAAAACTTTACCAGCTCGATAGCACGTGTTGATACTATATGATTTAAGTCAAACTTTCCAAGAAATTTTCTTATTGTTTTAATCGATTTTCAGGCCGGGAATCAAAAAAATTCCGACATCACCCTAGTGTTGATGGAGAGTTTTATTGTTAAATTTTTACATCGTATTGGAAATTATATGACAGTTTTACATTTCAAATGTAGGTTCAAAATTTTGTAACTTACAGAACATAATTCACACTGTTATACGAGTTTTTCTAAGTTAGAAATTATTCATAACATAAATAATTTTTCTTTCATTGTTGAATTCAGGGAAGCTCAGTAATATAGGTATTATTAAATTTAAAAAAAAGAACGTATCTTCATACTAAAGTCAGACAAAATTCGCAGCTATTCACGTACAGTAGGGTAATTCAAAATGAAACAATTTCGTAAATTTCAACAAGCGATAACGCCAGTAGTTATTTAATATAAAATAATGGCATCTACTATTTCATTGGGCTGAAAAAATAAAAGTAAACTTAGAAATTTAAGTGTAATCATAAGAGACAGTTTTATTGTTGATAATTTTTTCAGCTGTAAAGTATAAGAGTCTATGAGTAACTTTTTCAATTTTCATCACCTGAAAATTAGGTAAAGGTGACCAAATTGTAGAACACAACTATAAAAGAACAATTAAAAATTTATACAGTTGTGTTGTAGTGTGTAGCAATTTTTGTTCCTGAGCTTGTCTTTTAAAAAAAACCAATACATGTGAGGATTCATCTATAATTTTTTACTTGTGCGGTGCAAAAGTGAGTTTTCTGACGATAAGAATACTAGCTTCTCTTATTTATATGGTTATATCTATTGGTGTTGCATTAATTTTTTGTTCGGAAGCATATTTCTTGAGACTTCTCTAAACTGACTTAATTTTATGTTTTTTTACACTTAAAAAAAGATGATACACACTGCTGTCCATTGATATGAGCATTGAATGTATATATTTTTATTTTCTACAATCGTCCTGTACAAACATTTGAATTCTGTATCACTAATCATAAATCTCAATGTTCATATTAATAGTCACAAATATTCCACCAGAATTATGGAAGAAAATAACAATTTGAAAAATAAAATTACAAAGTTGCCACATCAATTTGTGCCAATCTCTTATCTTCATATTCACGTTGATACCGTTTTCATGTTCATCGAGCTACATACTCAGCCTCACAACCTGTATCCTCAAATCCGCAATAACAGTCAACTATAAAAAGGAACAACAAAAACAGAAGCTGTCCATGGTCGTCACTTGATAAAAACCTCAGTTCTGACCAAAGGCCACCGATATTTTTTCAATTTGTATCCCTTGAAATCGGATCTCTTCTGGGACAAAAATTTCGCGATTTTTGCAGAAAATGCAAAATTGCAAGGTGCAAGATGCAACGAAGGCAATGAGCGTCGCTGCGTCTCAAGGCCGGAGTGTCCGAGGAGTAAGGACATCGGACCCCCACTTTGCTTCGGGTTTCATAGTTCGCGGAGAGTGTGTTAGCTCCGGCCCTCTCTTTTTCTCTCCTTTCCAAAGACGCTACAGTCCTTTCTTCGTTCTACACGAAAATTATAAACATTATTACCACGCGAGCTTTTTTTTCACGTGGACGCCGTTGCATTTCCATATCAATAATAATGGCCCTGACGTGGACTGGGCAATGCTTATAAATGTATCCTCGGAGGCAGTGGCGTGGTCAGTTGCGAATTTCGGATATTCCTCCAGTAGGAGGTTTTTTGAGTACCTACACTGTATGATTTGTGTAATGATACATATGCAGCAATTTATGTATGAATGTTGCTCATGGAATTGCTGTCGTGCATTATTATCAGGACTTGCATGAGCAACTTTGAGAAAAATTAAAGAGGAAATGGCTAAGAAGGTGAAGAATGCCCATTTTTTGGTGTAACTTCATTTGACTATTTGTAATTGAATTACCCTTGTGTAATGTACCATTTCTATTATCTTGTTTATGAAACTTCAGCTTGCAAAATTAGAACTCACGACGAAATATAAATGTAATTTTGTTCAACTTTTTAAATGAATCGTGAATTCAACGGGATTTCCAAAGTCTATTATTATGTAATGTACTATTCTTATTTTCTTGCAAAACATGTGTTATATCGAGCTATAAATTTTATTGTATGGTCGATTGCCCAATTCGAAATCGCAACGGGATTTTCGAAGTCGTTATCAAAATAATATTGAAACTATACGTGAAATGAGCAAAAGTATTAAGAACTAGTTTTATCAACGTCATTAAAACGATGAGATTGTTTTTTATTCGAAACATTTCAGTAGGTAATCCAACAGCAATTGACTTCAAAAATCATCACCTTATCGCAATGGATTCGTTTCTGCCCTCACCCTGAAATGGTTCATAATTTAAGGGAGGAATACCAATTAAATGAAAAAAAGGTCAGTTGACTTCGGGCGTGGATAAAGAAAAAACTAATAATGCTCATAAAGTAAAATTTCGTATGTAGGTTGTGTGTTATAATTACTAACAATATGAAAAAAAATTTTTGCGAAATTTACATCCACTTTCTAGTTAGAGGTGCAAAAAAAGACTACCGCAAATTCGCGGTGGGACGAATTGCAAATCGACGGTTAAACTGATTTGCATAATTTTTTTTGCCAATTTCATTTTTGTGGTTTATTAACGAAAAAATTTTTTTTTACAAAATTTGAAAACGTCAAGGGCAATTAAATGTCACAACCAAACTATTTTATTCACACTTTTTTGCTATAAAAAAGTTTTCTGAGGCCCTATCTGTCCCACCGAAAATTTGCAGACCCTTTTTTGCACGCTTGTAACTACAGGCTGGATGCGAATCATGAAACAAATTTTTTTTAAATATTGTTGGAAATATGACATACTACATACGTAAACAATTTAAATATTACTATCATTGATAGTTTTTTTGCTATCCGCGCCCGAAGTCAAGTGACCGTTTTTTTTCCATTTAATTGGTATTCCCCCTTTAAGAAGCGTGCTTTTGAATTTTGAAATTTGAATTTGTACGATTCCGAATTCTGTTTGAAAATTGTATTCTATACATTCCGTCAATCGCGGAAAATGAACTCTGATATACCCGTACGTTATTGTGAAATAGTGAAATAAAACCTCTTGAACTTGTTGTTCGTGAAATTTTTATTTCTGGAGCCAACATTCTCATCCCGGGAATTTTCCGATCAGTGCAAAAGAATAAGGAAACCGAATCCTTTCTTACACTGGAAAAAAGAAATTGTTACATGAAATAGGAAAGTATCCTATTATCTCTGGTTTTATGATAATATTAAAGAAAATGAGGAGAGGGTCAAGAGAAATGGTAAGAGGAGAAGGAAAATGAAGGGGTGAGGAAGTGAAAAAGAAAATGGGCAATGAAAAATCTGGTGCACCGAAATTAATGAACCTTATTGAAACAAATGGCAGAGTGATGTTGCCATTACAAAAAAAAAGGAGAAAATTTTTGTAGAAGGTACATAATATTGTAATTGCCACGAAGGGAGCGGCTATTCAAGATCGGTTGGCCTTGAATCGGAGTTGCACATAGTGCGTCGAGCACTAGCAGAGCATTCTCCCGTTCGTCTCACCATATTTTTCACACTCCCTCTTCTGCACTTTGCTCGCTCTCTTCGGAGAGAACAAGCGCGGATTTTTACATCTATTTTTTTCCTATGACTCTCTTCAAACACATCTCCGATCACAGATTAAAATCAAGGCCCTTCTAACGAGTTTTGATATCTCACCATAACGATCAGGAGAATTATTATGGTTTGCAATTTGTTTCAAAATTTTATAGTTCAAATGGTCATTGACGAATCGTTGGAACGTAGATTATGGACGTTTGAATAACTGACGATTTTGTAACTGATTCTTTTCTTGTGAGCAGAGTCCTGAAGAATTTACAAAAAGTTTGTTTTATTGTTTACTGTTTTTGTTGTACATGAAAATTTATGGTCATATATGTGAAAATCATTATTTGCATGGAATTATTTACGTACTCTAATCGATGAAATAGATCGAAGCAAATTTTTCTGAAAACTTTTTCAGGAAGACTGTGGTTTTCTTTAACTACGATGCATTTTATAAAACTCAATTATGTCTATCGTATTTTCATTTTGTAACCGAAATTCTTAAATATTTACAAAAAAGGTTCGTATTACCTAACTTTTGTATTAATTACATGTGACAATAAAATTTTCCTTGCATGAAAAATCTATTGTCCACATAGAACAATTTACATATCCGAAATTTCATCTTAATAAGAACACAAATATATACCGATTTCCGAATAAAAAGCATTTTTTGAAACTATTTGAATTTTAAGCGATTTATTCTTTAAATTAATTCATTTTTATGTAATGAGATGTAATTACGAAATAAAAAAGAATGTGTAGCTAGCGACAAATTTTCGTTATGTATCTGTTATTTTTATGCTCGAATAATTAACGATTTTGTGACCACTTCTAGTCACCACAGACCTTGAATATGGATGAAAAGTTTTTACTTTTTATGTTTTTTCCATAAAAAATCTGTTTTTTATACAGAATAAATTATTTCGAAAAAAATTATTTGCATTATCAGTCTTAAAAATAAAACATTTATAATCTTCACGTTAGGCACGTTAGGCATATTTCTCTATTCATTTATAATCCTACACATCTTCTTAATTTGCAAAATAAAAATTGTATAATAATGATAACAATATTAGAATAACCATGTTAGATAATTACAATATAATAATAGCTTTTGTATGTTTCTTTTGAAACAAAGTGCATTGATTGTTGTCAGAACAGTCAATTTATCGTAAAAACTCATAAATTTTTTCCTCCGTAAGAATGAGAGACTCAATAAAAATTCCAAAATTTAATGTTTTTCCGTCCTTTCTCCACTCCTCCCTTCCTCTAAATTTTTCTTCATCACCCCTTGAAATATGAATATTCAAAACATAACATACCGAAACAAAATTTGCATCGATAGATATTTCTAGAAATACTCGTAAAGTACCAAAGCGAATGAAAGAAATTGTTGATGATGCCACGCATAAATTACAACCGCGAAATTTGACACTTGAATCGCAGAGGCTGTTATCTTGTTCCATCGTTAAATTCGATTTGTAGTGCTATTTTCAATGTACGGCTTGTCACAACATCAGTAAACTAGGAAAAAAAGTTGAATACATGATCCGGAGTCATTTTATTTTTGAGATAAAACAATCGCTCCATTGATTTTTTTCTTTATTATGCTAATAACAGAAAAAATGAAATACTTATTGTAATTTTAATTTTTTTCATCCATCAAATTTTACGTTTCTATTTAAATTTTTATGTTGTTTCTATTTATTTTGAAATTCTATTGAGTTTAATTTTTTAACCATTATACTATCTGTCATCTGAAAATTAGGAGTAAATAAAATAAAATAATTTTTAAAAACGGCTGATTGATATAAAAATTTCAATCGCCATTCTCGTTTAAAGTGTGTCACATTCTCTAGGAACAATGAAAAATTATCGCAAATTGACTAGAAATTTTTAAAATGATTCGACTATAATACGTACATGTTGAGTATACGAAAATATATCAGCAAAAAGTTGTAACTACACTTTTCGGGAAAAATCTAGTTCTTTTTAACATATTCATGGTGACATAAACAAGAATATTTTTACTTTTACAATATCTTTGCAGATTTTGTTATTATAATATTGAATTTTATTTATTTCAATATTGCATTGTAAAAGTTGTTGTATTGCACGAATTACTATATGCATTTCATTTTTCAAAGGATATGTAAGAAAACGTTAAAATGTAATGAATGTTAATAATAATAATAATAATAATAATAATTTATTCAGGTGCAATAATTTTTACAAAGTATACTACAGAATGTACACTTCCCGCAAGATTTCGTATAAAGTCTGTCGCGGGCCTGAATTTACAATTAAACAAACTTAAATACTAATTACATCTTTTCCAAATTTGAAGTATACTACAATGTAATACAATTATTCAAGTATCTTCAGAATCTGATTATCATCAAGATCTCGAATCCATTGCTTGATTAAACGCTTTAGTTTTAATTTACATATAAATTTTAAATCTGTTCTCTTGATATTTTCTGGTAATGCATTAAAGAAGTTAAACTTTACGCAGCAGAATGATTTACTGTAATTTTCTTTTTTCATAATTGGTACTTTTAAAGTCGAGAATCGGATATTTTTATTGTTTGGTAAGTTAAGATATTTCAGTTGTAAGTCTGCAAATTCTTGAATCAAGGTGTTGTACATGAAACATTTGTGAATATCAATAATTTATCGGCTTTATCAAACTTGGCACGGCATACTTGAGAATCAGATTCGATTTTAGTGAAAACTCTTTTTACTTCTTGATATTTTTGTTGCAAAGCTTCGTATTTTTCTTTCCACCCTAATTCCGTTTGACTTTCAACTCCTACCTTTTGTTTTGTTATTGTTGTGTCGCTGTCCAACATAGTTTCACAACATCTCACCCGGAACTCATCAATACGTTTGATGTTTGAGGGATCTTTCTCTAGGCAGGTTTTGTGGAAATATCCTCCGCAGTTGATACAGAAGACAGTTTTCAACTCCTTCCCGCAGCATTTGTAAGATTTCGAGCGTTCTCCTCTTTCCTTTCCACCAGATTCGTCCGCCATGATGTTCCGATTGAGGTTATGTTGTAGTCGAAAACAATAGTCCGTGAAATCAGAGTGTTTTCGCAAAATGCAAGCAAATGACTAAAGAGTCGGGTGCATTTGCGCACCCTGAAACAGTTTTGCCCAAAAAAGGCTCGAAAAACAATGTAAGAACTCACAAAATAATGACAATTTTGAGAGCGACGTAAGAGCAATGCTTGTACTTACAAATCATGATACACTCAATGTGTATCATGATTTATAGATAAATATATAGTGCTAATTGCACTATATATTTAATTGTTTATTCTATTCTACAAGTACACAGAATTCAATATTTGTATAAATATAAATAATAATGCTATCGTTTTACTTCTTATTAGTTATGTTTACAATTAATGTACTTTACTAAAAGAAATACGGTGTCAATAAGTGTTTGTATGAAATTCAAATATTTCAAAATCTCCTATATCTTTTGGCAATGCTCATAAAAAACCATTTACCAAAAAGAACACGAAAAAATAGCAAATCTAACTACATACATGGCTTTTTCTAAAATATGGATCAGTAGGAATTACAATACGATATTGGAGTTTTCTCAATATCTATATATATATCTTGGAGTTTTCCCACCACATATCTACTACTACAAAATCATTTGACAATTTAAAACAGTTCAATTTAACAAAAAATGAAATAAGTAACTATTGGCAGGAAGTACAAGATTTCCGATTAAATTCACATTACGATACATTATGTATTGTTTTCTTAGTGCATATTTATGGGATTTGGTGCACTTTATTATATATAGAATTTCGTCAAATTCAAATAAAGTTTATAATTCCTCAAAAAACGAACAATATTTCGAAATATTCTGGGAACCTTTTTCAGGAAAGAGCTCAGGTATAGGAAACTGCAGCATAATGAGACACTTGCTCGACCTATAATCGAGAAGAATCAAGGGTAAAACGTCTTTTCCCATCAATAACGGAGGGTCAAAAGGTCCCAGGATTTCGTGATCCTCGAAACAGGTGTATAATAAGCATTGAAGCTGATCTAGCGGAGAGACAAGTCAATGGGGTTTCTATAAAACATCTGTTCGACACTTGGATGACTTGGATGTAACATAATCATATCCTAGGGTAAGGCCCTGATTGCAGGAAGGGAAAAACAAATATACGACGTTTTTTTTCATTACTTTTTTACATAGAAAATGAAAATGAATATCCTGGATTCCACCGTGTTATTATCAAAAATGGAAAAATTGATTCTTCTAGTAGATATAATAATAATTCAGACTATTCTGCAGTGTAATGTCTTTGGAGACTTCATTTTTTGTTCCTAAAATGAATAAAACTGCAGGTATTTCATTCTAAAAAATTTCTATTATTGATAGTAAAACGTTTTTACAGTTTTCTTCATAAAATTAATTTATGTTAAGACTGATATATTTTATGCTACAGTTGAAATGCAAACCCTTACGCAATCTGGCGCGGAAAAAAATATGATTCGGTCAATACCACGTATCTCATTCGAGAGTGGAGGAAAAAAGTAACCGCAATACCGCTGCCAAGAAACGCCTGGGTCAATAATAACTTACTAAAGTGACGCGTTGTTTAGTTAAATATCGACGGTAAACTTTGACATGAGGTTGTACACAGTACAAAGAAACTCAGCAATTTTTCGCTGGCATTAATCGATTATTTACTCAGCTCGTCGTACATTTTCAAGCGAGGTAACGACTATAAAAAAGTAATTTGCAGTTATTGAACCGAAGTTACTATTTTTAAACCTTGGGGCAATCAACGGACTTAGTTGCAAGTTTATTAAAATATCGTAATATTCATTTGTATCGTATTTTATGTTTTTGTAAAGAGCATATCTTACAAAACACATTTACCAATGAAATTGATGAAAGTAAAAGCAATTATTCAACTTTTGTGCTATCATTTCTTTAAAAAAGAAAATTTTGAAGTTTCTCACAATATAAATAAAATAAAAATAAAAACCATCTGTAATTTTTGATCTGTAGTTTTTAAAACTTTACGTCAAGTTTTTTTTTATAATTTTTTTTGCTCTTTCGACAGCTTTTGCAGGTAAGAGGTAATGTTAGGTCGAAATTTTTCCTTAAAAAGTATTATGAAAATATTCGCAAAAAGCATTTCGTAAGTCGTGAGCGAATGTGCTGAAAAATGGAAAAAAATGAGTCACGGGAGTTGCTAAAGAAAGGTGAATAAGGCGATAAAAACGGCGGCGTCATTGACACTGGATCATACAAATTTCCGAACACTGCACGAGATTGTTGCAGCCCATGTAGCGACGCCTACGAAGATTTGAAGCTCCGGACAAACTGTATATGTCGGTGCAATGTTTCATGAAGGTCGCGAGTGCTCATGATTTTAGCACACAGTGAAGTGCACGCCGCGATAATGATCAATCTCCGAGCCCGACTGTCCCACATCGACAATGTGGGACGTACAGTAACGCCTTTCTTATTGTCCACTATCTATCTTTGTCTACGTTATATACGTATAATCTACCGATTAGAACTAATTTTGAGTATTTTCATATGTTTTTGGGAAAGTTATATCTGATACATACGTTTAAGGAATTTCATATTCTGGCTTCTCTTATTTAAAGTATTTTATGGATTTAGGATTTTTCGTGTATAATAACATTGGTAAGATTACTAAAGTTATTCTTGTTTTTTTTATCATATAACTTGCATTTTTGTAGATTAGCATGTTAGTTTTGGGAATAAGGTAATTGAGAATTCGATATAATTAGCTGTTTTGTATTTCGCATAATTTTCCAGAAAGCAGTATTTCTAAACATAACTAGTATATAATGGATTTCTAGTTCTTTTTGTATTAACCCTTTTTTTTTGGTATTTTCACCGTTTCATCGATTTTCCGGAATTTATATGGATTTTTACATTGATATCTAGAATTTGATGCTTTAAAATTACAACTTCACTATGATACTCAGTATGAGAGTTTGATAATCTAGAATTCAAAGAATATTGGATGTTTAGTATTTTGAATAATTTTCCGAAAAACAGTATTTCCAAAGGTTATTAGTATTCCATCGATTTATATTTAGTTGAGGATTCATCCAATTTTTTTTAGTGTTTTACAGTGCTAACGATTTTCGGGCACTTGTATTAATTTTTATATAGATATCCAGAATTTGATGTTTTGAGATCAAAACTTCACTATGATATTTAGTATGACAGTTTGATATAATCTAGGATTCAAAGATAATTAGATGTTTAGTATTTTTAATAATTATTCAGGTAACAGTATTCCTGAAGACGACTGTTTTTTATCAATTTCCAGTACTTTTAGTATAAGAGTTCGATAATCTGAAACTCGAAGATTTTGAGATGTTTAGTATTAATTGGAATAATTTTCCAGGAAGCAGTATTTCTAAAGATTGCTAGTATTTCATTGCTTTCCAGTACTTGCAGTATTCAATGTATTTTTTCAGTGTTTTCGCGATTTCGACGATTTTTTTACATTTTAATGGATTTTTAAAAAGATATCTAGAATTCAATGCTTTCAGAATGAAACTTTAATAGATCTTTAGTTATTTCAAAGTTGTTAAAGGACAAAATATTTGAATGGATTATCACTATTTCATTGATTTTTAGTGTTTTGAGTTGTTTTATCATACTTTTATTTTTATTATAATTGAGTAGGTTTGTCTAGGTTCCATATAGCTATTTTGAGTTTTTGAAATTCCAGTATAGATTATTTATCGGAATTGAATACTCTCTATTGTAAAATTTTTATAGATTTTTACTTAATCTCTTAGACACTAACATCTTTATAGATTTCAAGTATTTAACAGATTTATGAAACTGCTAGTTCATTTTGTAATTTTTTAATATTATAATATCGTGTTAGATTTTTTTGTATTTCGATGGATTTCTGTCTAGATTTGTAAAATCAGATGCTTAAGATTCAAAATTCATGGACTTTTATAATCACAACATAAATTTTCAATAAAATGCTGTCTATACAAAGTTTAAGCAGTTCAAAAATACCGTTTATTATCTTCTCCTTTATATTTCTCAGCATTCATGAAATTTCGTACTATTTTCTAGTACTGTTCATATTTTCTGATGTGTTCAGGAATTGCTTTTAAAATTTTACGAACTTGATTTTCTAAATTTCAATGTTCAGAAGATTTATGGTATTTTGAACGATTTGTCAGTACACATTTTTTCAAATGTTTCAAGTTTCAAAGAATTCTTGTTATTTATAGTATTTTACATTTTTTATAACTATGCTATAATAATTTTGATCCTTCAAAAAACCTTATAATAAAATGAAATTTCTTATAAAATTTGTATATGTTCCACAGATTTTATAAGGTGACATAAAATACTTATAAGTTTCACAGATTTATAATGTGACTTCGTAAAAACTTTATAAAAAAACACCTTAAAATATTTTGTCTACAAATTCTTCATGAGAAATTTCAGTTTCTTGCAAGGTTTATTATGCCATCTTTAGAGAACTGGAAACCACATAAGAATTTTATAAAGTCAAGTTCTAAGAAATAGAATATCTTGTAAGAAATTGCGTTCTCTTGGAAGGTTTTTATGAGGATCGAAATCACTATAATGTATAAAATTTGAATAATGTTCTGATTTGTTGATTAAATTTCTACATAAATTCGTAATCTTTCCATTTCGAATTTTTATGAATTCTGAGTATTCTAAACGATTTTTCAAGTATTTCTGAAAATTTCCAATTTTCGAAGGATTCTTGTTATCGCAGTGTTTTTCTAAAAAATTCGACTGATATTCTGATACTTTTACAAATTTTACCACATATATTTGAAAACAGATGCTCTAGGATTGAGAGTTTTATAAGTTTAAAATTAATAAATGGATCACCAAGAAAATTTTATCTTCATTTACTACATTAATAGCTTTGTTGTATTTATTGTATTATTCAGCACTTATGATATTCTGAACGATCTTTTAGTTCTTTTGTGAAACTTTACCTAAATTTCCAGAATCAGACGCTCACAAGCTTGGGCAAATTGAATATACTTCCCCTCCCCCCCTCCTGGTTGCAACGTCACTGCATAAAATTGAGCAGTCAAAGACAGAAAATTCCGTTTAATTGAAGCAGGAGTAACTTTCAAAAGCGCCTTTGCACTTGTCACATCTTGTAATTGATCAAGGTAAATTAATGAAGCTTTCGAGCGAGATAAGAAGAGTTTGAGTCGCTCGCAGAATTGATGTGATTAGTAAGTAGGTTAAGTTATAAAACGTCTTAACCTCAACCTCTATATTCCTTCCTACATGTTCGCATAATAAAGACGCTTTGTTATCTCTTGCGCAACGATGAAGCGCGAATTGGTCTCCCTGTATCAATTACGAGACTCCGAGACCTTTAACCAACTTTATGTTGAAATTGTTTTAAAATGATTTAAGTTTGAATTTTCCTACCTACAGTTACCAAAAACTTCCAATTCATCTAAAACGTAACTTGTACAATGGTAGACGCCGAGAATGTTTCAAAAATTGATAAAAAAATCAAGAACCTAAAACTTCAATTTCTAAAATTACAGTTCACCCTTGATTTCGAATTTGTCAATTCTAGTTAATTTTATTCTGTGAGCCAAAAGTGATTTAACCTTTTGACCTTTTGTAATAAACATTACGAGACAACAAATCAATGATAAATTTGTTTTTCAAATTACTTGAGCAAAATCAAAGGTTTTGCAGTTATTTCTGTGGTTCCTGAAGAGCTCTGAATTAAAGGTTGAAATCTTGAATAAAAAATTTTCAAGTTAGCTGTAATCAATTGACTCTACGAGGCCGAATCAGTATTTATAAGTTAGATTAGAAAAATTTTCATTGATTCTGATAAAAATTTCACTTCTTATTAGAAAATGACCAATTTCTTCTTCTACCAGCTTTTTACCTCACGAGCTTGAAAGAATAAAAATATTTCTAGTAATTTGAGGAACTTTTCAACGACTGAGGAACCAAATGAAGGACGAGGTAAAGTGGCAGAAGGTTCAAGAGCACCACCCCTTGCTACCTCTAGATCGATAATCAACAGCAGGATTTTACGCTCTGGCTGAGTTTGTTACTCGTATATTATTACTATATATCTATCGCAAACGTGACTTTGGGAGCGGCGCCCCAGACCTGTCCTTTACTGTCAAGGTCAATCAATTTTATATACCCCCCCCCCCCGTCTCCCCATGAAGAAAGTCGTTAACACGCAGGGGATGGCTTTTATTTGCTCGATAACGATGTTGGCAAATTAGAGGATATTCCATTTTCAATTAGCGAAATACGGTCTCAGCATTTATTGGTTGACTTAAGAGTCGAGAAATGTTGATTCTGATTCCATCATAAATGACGTGTTTAAGATTATTGACGTCGTAGTCAATAACTGCAAAATTACGTTCGTAATTGAGGATCAAATCATAGATTGCATGTAAAAAACTTTTAACGAAGTAAATTTTTCCCAAAATGAAAATAGTTGTTGAACAATTTTCAGAGTTAGAGAAAATCAATTTCGTTTTCTGTATTATAATATTTTTCCCGATGTGAAAAATTTTTGAAATTTTAATAGTTTGACTCATCTATCTTTTTTTTCTTCAATTGTATGCAGTACACAGTATGAATATTTTTTTCCTATAATTACGACAGTTATCAAATACACTGTCGTAATTTATATAAGACATCAATGTTTAACAAAGAAAACGTGGAAAAAAAGATCGAAAAATTTTTTCGAACCAGTGATAAACAGAGAAAATTATAACCGACGACAATGATAATAAGTTAAAAAACTTTCAGCCATTAAGCTTTTAATTCTAGGTTTTAACATATAAACAGGTACTAAAAAATACCAGAAAATCTTTCGTATCTGTTTCCTGAAAAATGTAAACAAAGACCAACGATCTGTAACATGTTGGAACTCTAAAGCATCAAATCTTAAACAATGTTTATAGCTATATATGTAGAAATACTAGAGAATCAATTAAAATACTTGAAAACGCTACAAAAATTTTTTAAATACTGGAAAATACGATCGTACAATGAATCTGTGAAATGTAAAAAGTGTATACAGACATAATTTTTCCAGAAATGTAGAAAACTGCTGGATATCGATCAAAATTTGAATTCTGGAGCATGAAATTCTGGAAATCTATATAGCAATCTGCAAAAATACTATAAATCTATAAAAATACCAAATAATTCCTTTTTTACTTAAATAAATACAATAAACTTTGTAATTGTGAAAAAAAATGTTGATGTAACTATCTATGAATTGATAAATTACTGAATCCTACAGCATGTAACCCTAGATAGAAATTTTTAGAACGATCAACGAAAATACGAGAAATCTGTAATATTTAGAAATTTTTTTGGTTTCATAAATATTGAAAAAATGCGAGACATGCTAGAAATCATGGAGGGCCTAAAAAATATGTAGATATAATTGTCTTCAAATTTATAAATTTATGAATCAAAAACCATTACAATAAAAAAAAAATTTTTCCATTCGTACAATACCTACTACAAAATACAAATAAAAGCAGTTCTGAACATCAAAATTAAATACTGTAATCTGAAAATCAATTAAAATACTCAAACTCGTTGAAATTTTATATATTATAAAATCAAAATTAAATAATCCATAGAGCGATTCATAAGGATACTAAAAGACGCGAAAAAATCTTATTTTTACCTTAATAAAATACAGAAATACAATAAATAATAAATAAAGCTGAGGAATCCATCAAAAATGTGAAAAATCTATGTAGATGCAATTTTCTCAGAAATGTATAGAATTACTAAAAATCGATCTAATTTTATTATGAGAAATCTATATAACAATCTACAAAAACAGTGAAAGATTATACGGATACTAAAAAATGCGACAAACACTAGAAATCTGTTAATACTAAAAGACTATGTTAATTTATTTTATTCAAAAATTTGTAGAACTGTAAATCCTAAAGAATACATATGATTCTAGAAATTTATATAAAAATTATAAATGTCTACACAGTTTTTGCCGTTGCTTAAAATCTTTTGAAAAATAATAGAAAAAAAGTACTGGAAATCTCCGTAAAAGTTACTGTTTTTTGTAAAATTATTTCAAGTATGTAATCAAAATCGTCTCGTTAGAGGTTCCAATATTTTGAACTGGAATCATAAAAACCCTTATAAGGATTTATGGAAATACCATATATCTATAAAAATAATTCAATATTTTATAACTTTGAATCCCTAGAGCATCGGATTCTCAAAAGCTATGTAGAAATCTATAAAAATATCAGAAAATCTTTCAAGTTCCATAAATACGAAAAAATCAAAAAAATACTCAGATAAAAAAATCTGAATTCCAGTGACCTGAAAATCACGAAAATCATATTTTATGACATGAAGTCATACATGAAGAATATGATACTCTCGACTCCAAAAGTTGCATTAATTCAAAATCACAAAATTCTAGCAATTAAAAAATCTACTTTCGTAAAGAGAGCATGGAAGATTAATAATTATAAAATCTCAAGGGTACACATATTTTCGAACCCCCCCCCCCCCCGACAATTTTTTTGTCTATGCCCCTGGCATAATTCATTTTTATAACAGTCGTCTGTTTCATATCTTACATCTTATACAGTCGATATACAACCGTTGGAAATTTGTCAGCATTATCAAAACTGACGAAATTAACTGTTAGAAGATGAAAAAAGTGTCAACAATTTAATAAATTGTTAAATTCTCAAAATTATTTTCTAAAAATGAAGCAATTCAAAAATTTTGAAAATTCCATGCCAAGTTGAAAAATATCTGAATTGTAAAGGTTACACCAATGATGAGAATATTAACGTGAAAAAATATACAACAGTCAATTCGTTACTTGTCACTGTAAACATTACTTTGTAATCAGTCTAACGTGTTACGCTACCATCCAAGCTCAAAAAGTAATATTTTACAGTAACGCGTTTCTTCCGAATCCTTGCGCCAATCAAACAATAATTCTCAAATTATCAATAATAATCATATTTATCAGGGAAGATGAAATCCTGAAGTCCCGAGTCCACGAGAAAACTCTCGCGGTCTGCGATACAAGTATTTTTGGCTTGCGCCATTTGTGTTTCTGCGAATGGCGTGCATCATCGGAGTAAAGTATATTTTTGCGGCGTGACATTGCGTTCGATTTAAGCGCGAGGCCGTTGTATCCCTCGCGTTTATTCCCCGAAACATTTGTCATTGTAGCCAAGCCCCGAATAAACAAAAGTCCACAAGATCATCCGAGGCTTTGAACCACAAGATATAAATATGATCTTTTGACAGCAGAGGAGATGGAGTAATATTCATTGATTTATAAGGAATCAATCAACTACATGATTTTAATTAAGAAGTTCAAAGGTTTGAAAAACAGAACTTAAGCAGCAATTTTTGTAATATATGTAGAAATTTGATACAACAGTTCTTGAATTCTGTCATGTGAAAATATATTTTCTTCAGCACCTAATTTTAATTCTGGCCTCGAAGTCCAAATATGAATCCTTTACTTTTTGCAGCAATTACTTTTTCCATATCTTATACTTCTCGTTACTTCTAGCCCCTAAAGACAAAAAAAAAGAAGACACAAAAAACGGCACAAGTGACATAAATCTTGGGGTGCGTGGAAGGGTGGGGTCGTCTGCGTCTGCAACCTTGGCCACGGTCGTTTCAAGGTCGTTCCAGGATCCCCTTTTTCAACCCTTACTGGCATGTTCGCGATGATCGTACGTTTTTCGTATACGTGCGAGTCGTATAATCGAGGGGTTGAGAAAGAGAGCGAGATCAATGCCAGGGTCAATGTCATGCGAACCAGATAAGGTCAAGCCCAAAAAACTCGCGAGCCCGGGTTCACTCCCGGATACTCGAGTTTGCCAATTTTGTCTGCATGACACTGAAGCATTTTTTAAACTGTTCCTTCAAAAATTCAGGGACACTCAATCCCCTCTTTTCATTTAGTAAATTTGAGTTGTAATCTCTAGGTCTGCATTTTCATGAACGCAGACTCTATTTTTCCTTTAGTTTGCTTATTTTTTACATATGCCTTCTAAATTCTGACTTACATTGGAGTATCGATGAACTCAACGTTCACAAAAGTCATCTCGAGGAACGAGAAAAAAAGCCAGAACATTGTTGATAACGACAAACCTCCCGAAAAGGACTAAAATAAAAGCACCGATTTAATCTCGGATACCCGTGGGTATACTCGCTTCAGCCGGTAAAATTTCGATGGTTTCGCGTTACACGTGAGATCTCGTGATAACGCATCGCGTTTCGCGATAAGCTGCTTCCGTTTTCGTTTCAGGAATAGGAAAAGAAGCTGTCGCACATCTCCCATCTTTTCCAGAGTCACGAAATTTCGAAAATCCTGGTGGCCAAGAGCAAATCATAAAATGTTCCATGCTGAAGGCTTATCAGTGAGACAGGATAATCGTATCTCTGGTGATAAGAAGAGTCTGACTCGCGAAATTGTTTGTGCATCGTCAAAATGCATAGAATTGCGTTCGGTTTATCTTTCTTTTATCCTCGTTTGAAATTAGTCGATTTATCGGTCGTACACTTTTTTTCCTTTATGTAAGATTGTGTATTGCTATTTGGATAAGTTTATTTCACGAATTCGCAAGTTTTTTAAATTACTGTGGTTTGGGGAAATCGGTGATCAAATTTTGAGAATATTTTTGGAAATCTTATAAATTTGTTTAATTTTTTTAGTTATTCTGATAATCTTAAAAAATTTTGAAGTTTTTTTATGTTACAGAGTTTCAAAACTTTGAATATAATACAATCTACTGAAAACTTTCAGAATTTTTTAAAAATTTGTCCAACGCTTACAATTTTTTGTCATTTTTTTCATTGTCTCAATATTTTTGAGGCGTAATTTAAAAGTGTAAAAAATATCATTCATATTTTGGAAAAGTACTATTAAATAAGAAATCTTCACAAATTGTTACTATCCTCTAGAATATAATAAATTTTGATAATTCAATAACATAATTGACAATCCTAGAAACTTTCTGTGATTTCTTGTTTTCTAAAACTTCTAGTTTGGAATACGATACAACATACAGTTCAACCTCTGAATAGGGCGTCGGTTTTCTTTTTCTATTTCCATTAACGCCTTATGAGTGTGAGTAGAGATGGAATGACGCCCTATCCAGAAGTTGTGGTATATTATTTTGAACTTTTCAATTTGTCAAATATAGGCTAAACGTATTAAAATTTATTAATTTTTTTTCATGTTTTTTAAGTCTTTTGGAATTGTTATTAAAAAAGAAAAAATATCATCGTGCGTATTTCGATGAAAATAAATACGTAATGACGATGAATACAATCTACAACATTTATGAACGGTTACCGAACTTACACTAATTTTTCGTATTTTGAAAATTATTTCAACTTTTCAGAAGTTTTAGGGATTTTTATTTTCCTTAATTTCCGAAATGTCAAACATGATAAAAAATAAATTTAAACTTTTAAAAATCCTATTAATTAAACTAATTGAGATTCTTTGTTATTTCAAAATCTTTTCACTTTTTTTTTTTTTTTTTTTTGTAAATTGTTCTTTGAAAGTGAAAAATAAAACATTTTAATGCATATTTCGAAGAGATCTGATCATGAACCAACTCAATGAAACACCACGAAAGTTTTCTCGAATTTCGTACAATTTTCAATACTTGTAACATTATTGATAATGAACATTCGTACTCACATATTTTTATTTTAAGTGTTTCCATTATTTCAAAAACATTACCAACTATTCATAACTTTTAAATCATACAACTGATCAGGGTTTTTTGCAATTATTTGATATTTGTTGTGTTTCAAGACATGCATTAGAAAATAAAATTGACACTTAAAAAAAATATGATAATACGTGTAATACTTTTTTTCTATTGCTTTTATTTTAATTTCTTTTCCCTCAAAAAAATATCATTTCACTGCCTTATTTCATTACGTTCTAAAAAATACAAATCCAAGCATTTATTGCGAGCTATGATTTGCTTGCAAAGTATCAAGTACTTCCATACATTCTTATATAATTTTTTAACCCGATGTAAAATAATTTTTCAATTTTCGCACAATGTAACGTCTGCGAAACAAGCTCCCTACGTACAATGCTTTGTAAGTAGGATCGATACAGCTTCCCTCCACATTCATCGTCCCTTCTCGTCACCCTTTTGCTTTTTTCAGCTCGAGTCGTCTTCAAAGATACGCCTTTACTATTCCCTCTCCTATTTTCATCTGAGCAACAATAAGAAACGAAATATCGATCACCCTTTAAAGCATGAATAATTTTTAATGAGCAATGTTTTAGAAAACACGTTTTCTAAAAAGTAGTTCGGAATTACAAACACTTACGTAACTTACAATTAGTCAAAAACCTACTTCGGCCCCTCTAGCATTTTTTTTCTTGAATGCAAACATTGAATTTATATAAAAAAAAAAAGATGTACAACAGGTCTGAAGCTAAAGAAGAGGTAGAGACGTTGAAATTTTTTTGGAGGGTGAGAGGTAAAGGGCAACATAACTCTTAAGAATTCCATATGAGCGTTAGATATTAGATCCATGTAAGATTTCACAGAGCAACTATAAAATCGAAAAAAATTTTTTAAGCGTTCAAAAATTAAGAAACACTCAAAATCTATAAATACACAGAATGTATGAAGATGAAATTTTTCAAATAATCCATATATTTACTAAAAATCTATGAAACTATCAACTTTTGGTTCTTGAGCAACTCATTCTAAAAGTTTACGTAGAATCCATGAAATGTCAAAAAATCATTCAAACGTTACATATATTCAGAAATATTAAAAAGTTTGAAAAACAAGAATGTCTTGCAACGCCAGATACTTAGAAAAACCAAGTTCTAGGAAATCATTTTTAAGACAAAGAATCTAATAAACTGTCAAATTTTAATCATAACATTTTTCAAGTTTACATATCAATCTTTTAAAATCTCTGAAATCTCGAAGAATCGTAGAAAATACAACGAAATTTGATGAATTATTAAGAATATGAAAAAGATTAAAAGTAGCATGTCTGAAGTACTAACATTCTACTAGGATATTATTTTTCTACAATTTGATGAAAATATTAATACATAATCTGTAAAACTTTCAAACTTCAATCCTCCAATTCTGAAAGTGTACAAAAGGATCCATACAAAATGAAAACACGAAAAAATTCAATTAAACTTCCATACATTAAAAATGAAATACAAAATGAACTGAAAGTTGTTCAAATCTGTGAAATACTAAAGTTTGAATGATACTACCTGTAGAAAAATTTATTGAAATAACGAAAAGTCTCCTAAATTTTAGATTCTAGAGCATGAAATTTGATCAATATATTTTGGAATGTTCGAAAATACTAGATATATCTTCACAGAACCTGGAAAATCCTAATACATTTAAATGAAAATTAATATAAAAAAATAGGTAAAATACTCAATATACGAATACTAGTAATTAATAGCATACTGAAAATCTATGTAAATGTTTATTTCTTGAATAATTACAAAATATCTTATCTCCTAAAGTGTCAAATTCTGTATTTTTATAATAATTCCAATAAAATGCCAGAAAATCGTACCAACTCTAAAAATACTGAATAAATACTAGGATTACTAAAGCTACAAGAACTCTGTAAATCTATGAAATACCAGTCAGTTTTGGAAATACTGTTTCATGGAAATTCATCTAAGTATGTATTAATAATCTAATATTTTTCGGATTGTTAACTATGGAATTCTTAAAACCTATATGTCACTCTTATAAAATGCTATAAATAAATTATCTCTACCAGGTGTACTCCTAAGTAATTTCCGGTTTTTTCAATGGATGGCGTTCTGTTTTGCACCGCTGTTGGTAACATATACCATATGTCATTTTGTTCAGTCATATCGAGTGCTTGAACTGCGTTGACATTTTCTCGAAAAAATCTTTCAGTAAGTTTTTATTCGCTTCAAAAATGTCGAATTTTGTACCGCATTTTGAGCATATGCGCCATGCATTGCTTTTCATGTTCAATCAGGGGAAAAAAGTGTCCGAGAGCCACTGTGCGCTTGTGGAAGTTTATGGTGATCGTGCATTAACACTTCGAACATGTGAAACGTGGTTTCGACAGTTCAAAAATGGAGATTTCGACCTGAACGACGCCGCACGCTCCGGCAAGCGAAAATCGTTCGATGACGCCGAATTGCAAGCATTATTAGATGAAGACAACACGCAAACGCAACGACAGCTTGCAGATGCGTTGGGAGTTCAACAGCAAGCAATTTCCAAACGTCTGCGAGCCATGGGGAAAATTCAGAAGTGTGGAAAATGGGTGCCCCATGAACTGACCGAGAGACAAATGGAGAATCGAAAAGTGACCTGTGAAATGCTGCTTCAACGATACAAAAGAAAGTCTTTCCTGCATCGTATTGTTACTGGTGATGAAAAGTGGATTTTCCTGGAGAACCCTAAGCGCAACAAATCGTGGGTGAGTCCAGGTGAAGCATCGACATCGACGGCACGGCCAAATCGTTACGGTCGGAAGGTCATGCTGTGTGTGTGGTGAGACTAGTCCGGTGTTATATACTTTGAACTGCTGAAACCTGGTGAAACTGTGAATGCCGTTCGCTACAAACAGCAAATGAAAGATTTGAGCCGAGCCATTGTGGAAAACCGACCAGAATATCAACAACGACAGAAGAAGGTGATTTTGCTCCACGACAATGCGCCGTCGCATAAGTCGAAAGTCGTTCGTGACACGCTGGAAAGGCTCAAGTGGGAAGTGCTTGATCATGCGGCTTACTCACCAGACCTGGCGCCATCCGACTACCACCTCTTTGCCTCGTTGGGCCATGCCCTTTCTGAGCAGCGCTTCGACTCGTACGAAAATGTACGAAAATGGCTCACCGAGTGGTTCACCTCCAAAGGCAATGATTTTTACTGGCGTGGTATCCACAATTTACCAGAAAGGTGGGAAAAATGTGTAGAAAGCGATGGAAAATACTTTGAATAAAATAAAGGTTACGGTTTTTTTGGAATTATGTGTTTTATTTGCAAAAAAACTGGAAATTAATTAGGAGTACACCTGGTAATATTGAACACTCACAAAACTCAATAAATATTATTTTGAATCAGAAATCCTAAAAATCTAAGCAATTCATAAAAACTTGAAAAGAGAAGACCGATTATAAAATAGCTCAGTTGCATGCAGTAAAAATACTGTGAAAAGACTTAAAATACGATTAAGACTAAAAGTACTAGAAATCTATGGAATAAAAATTATCTTTGGAAATTCTATTTCCTGGAAAATTCTTAAAAAAGCTGAGAATCTACTAATTTTCGAATTTTCTGTAGATTATCAAATACTCAAAGGGACAAAGATTTCGAAAAATCGCAAACAAAAATTAAACCATGCACGAAAATTTGACGTAATCTGACCTTCAGTTGCCTCAAAATCGCTTAAGGATCGCTGTTGTAGAAGTCAATATAAATTGGTAAAAAAAAAAAAAAAAAACACACTTTTCAATGTACAATTTTTTTCCGACGCAACCGCGATTAGCAAAAAAAAGGACACAAAACCCGTGTCGCGGATTTTAAACTTCCCGGAAATGACCGTTAAATAAAATGGCGGCGCGTCACTCGAATCCCTGTGCCCGGCAACGCGAAACTTGGCACGCGATTTTTCGGTTTTTTTCGCGAGGCGTTTCGCGATTTCCCCGGATTTTGACGGGGACGCGTCAAAACTCGCAAAAAGCGAACGGCATGTCTTATTCCGAGCGAAAAAACGTACGAAACAGGGATTTTTTAGTGACGCACTCGCGCGTAAATGTAAACAAACATAACTGAACATAACTGAATGACAACGGACGCCGGAATCGGGAAAATTAACTGCGCGCGCATGTGCAGCAATTTGAATATTTGAATTCAAATTTTCAAATTCAAATTTAAATTAGGCAAAGCAAAGACGTTATTGAATATCAAATAATTGTTATGAAATCGCACTGGATTCCGTAAATGAATAAGAATATAAAAAATCATATATCATGAGTGATATTTTAGCGAATATGTAACTTTAAGCCGCTAATTATATTAATCTATATCATTCATCGCATACTCTAACTCCATATCGATTATCATGTATGTTGAAATGAAAAATGTTGTAGTTTCACTACCTACATTTTTATTGTTTCTTTCCTTCAAGGGTTTTATTCGATGTTATGTTTTCAGTGTAATTTATGTTTGAAAAAATAAAGACGATATTTTTGATGCATTTTTAGATTTAGAGTTGAAAGTTCAGCTCAAATTGATGGTATACATACAATGCGGAAGAAAAGTGGAAATTAGGTGTCAAACTTTAAATTTCAATTTGAATTTCATTCGTTTAAAATTCCGATTTTGATTTAATCTGTTTCAAGCTATAGTTTTGAACCCAGTTCACGCTTTGGTTTTAATGGTTTCTTTAGTTGTTTTCCTCATAAAATTGAAAAAAATTTCTTTTTGTTTAATTAAACTTTCAGTGGTTCGCCGTGAGAAGTTTCACTTCTCTCGCGAGTTTTTAAACTCATAACAGTTTTTTTTCAATGACGCTACAAACTTGGACACTAAAAATGTTGGTTTGGGTCTGATCTGAACATAAGGTCTTGGACACTACAGATTTTACCTTAGAAATTACAATTTTTTGTTTCAGTCTATCGCGGAAATTTTGATATCCAAGTGTGCCCTTCCATGTAAAATTTCGTTGCGACTCAGCAAAGAAAATCTCAAAAATACTCGAGGACAAGAAATCACAAATTGCCCACAAGTTTTCGGAATTACAAAATGCCTCTTTCTTAAAATATTCAAAAAATTGTTAAGCACTTTTGTTAACCTTCAAGAAATTGTAAAAATGATTAAAAAAATAGAATCACCACGTAGTCAGAGTGTGTAATTGTCAATCATTTGATGGATGCTGGAGTTCTCTATTTGTCCCGGGCTAAAGAAAAAACGCTTGCGTCGTTATGGCAACCCTGACCTTTGAACTCTCGTCTTTCTCGTCGCGAAATTCTTTCGCCAACAGCTGTGAACGTCCAAAATCTAGGCCTCTGACCGACAAGATAAACACTTTCGATGATGCTTGCATCCGAAAGACATGCAGCTGCTAAACACTTGAAGCTCATTAATTTTTTCTCTACTTTCCCCTTTTTCGGCTCTTCCAAGAGATCTCAAAGAAACCGGGTTCGAGACTAATTTCCTCTTGAAATTAGGGCTAGTTTAAGGACCATTTTATCTTTAAAGAAAGTAAGATACTGAATCACTTTTTCTGCACATTTATGACTATTTGTGTTTTGAAAAAAAGAGTATAAAAGCAGTGTTTCGTTTTCTATTTTCTCTTTTCTTGAATGAAATCGACCGACCAAAGAGTACAGATTATTTTCGAAAACAATTCATTAAAATGGACAAGGAGTGGAACTTGAGATGAAAATATAAATGGAGCTGTCTTCAAACTCTTTATTTCAGTAAGTTAACATATTCGAAAATAACTAAAATAAATTCTTGGAACTAAATTTTGAAATTAAGACTGCATTTCTTTTTTTTTGTCATTGTCAAGTATTGAACTGATATTGAATTCCTTTTAAATGTATCATAAGTATTTAAAAATACACGACTCGAAATTTTAAATGTACACTCACATTATCTGTAAATTTCACGTCAAAAGAAAGTAAAATCACAAAAAATAAAATTATTCATGAATAATAAAAATTATTGCGTGTCCAGAAGGAGTCAAAGACGAGGAAAAAGAGGGTAAAAAAGTATTTTCGCGATTCCTTCTTCAGAAGCAGCTGAGTCTTGTAATAATAATCAGCTGGGAAAAGTGGAGAGATAGTAGGGCTGAAATTTGCTTGCATCATTGTACACAAAATGTCAGAGTTGAATCGCGTAATTGCAGGCTTATTATCTGCTTGGAAGTCCATAAGAACGTACGTGGACACGCATATTTTTATGTGACTTCAAAGCCAACTTCGAGTTTGTGCTCGTTACGACGCTCAAAGCGATGAAAAGCCGATTGGTCAGACGTATGGAAACTGATGGAAACAAGCCACTGGATTATCAACATCCCTCACAAAACAAAAATTATAATAATGTAAGACTTTAAAATGTGAAAACTTCTATTAAATATTGGATTCTTTAACTTATGGTTCAATTTGTCATACAATCATTTAACAACTTGGAAGTATGTGATGGATATTTTAGCCAATCTGAAGAAAAAAACAATGTATCACCGTAAATTTAAAAACTATGTCAATTTGATAGAAATTTGTGCTACAGCTAGTGATATGAGCATGAGAAGCCATTTTTTTTCTGGGGAAATTAATTTTGATGTGGAAACATCTTCACTCGCGGGTAGCATAATAGAAGTTGAAAATACCGCCGTAGACTAAAACCAAAAAGTGTTGCGTTCAACGTAAAATCTGCAGTGTTCGAGTCATTATTTTCACATTATAGTAAAATGAAAATTTTTAGTGTCCAATTCTGCAGTGTCCTTAGAAAAATTATCTCCACGTCCAAGTGAAATCAAAATTATGTAGTGTCCAAGTTTGTAGTATCCGAGAGAAAATTTTATCTTCACCTCAGAGTAAAATCAAATCTGTAGTGTCCGAGGAAAAATGTAACAAAAAGTTAGTTTTTAACTTAGACTGAAACCAAAAAATGTACTTATTGTCCAATATAAAATCTGTTGTGACCAAGTTTGTTTTATCTTCACCTCAGAGTAAAATAAAAATTTGTAGTGGCTAAGTCTATAGTGTCCGAGGAAAACTTATATCTCCACGTCAAAGTAGAATGTAAATGAGTTGCGTCCTTTATCTTCACGTTTAAATGAAATCATAATCTGTATTGTCCACGTGTGTAGTGTACCAGGAAAAATTTCATCCACACGTCGAAATGAAATCAAAATGTGTTTTGTCGAAGTATGTTGGCCACGTCAGAGTAAAACTGAAATATTTAATATTCAGAAAAAAAGGGCCAAACATTTCCACTCACGAATAGCAGAAGAATTTAAAATTTCCACAGTGAACTAAAATAATAAAAAATGTAGTATCCAAAAAATACTCCTAAATTTTTCGAGGACAATATGTTAAGTGTCCAATTCTGTAATGTCCGAAGAAAAATTTTATCGCCACATAAGAGAAGATTCAAAATATGTAGTACTCGAGTTTTTTTAAACATGTTGGAGTTTAATTGAAATATGTAATGTTCAAGGATCTTGAAGTCGTACATCGCAGGACTTGTCCTACGATGTACACATTGTAGGATGAGTGCCTGCAGGCTCTGTGTTTTTTTTAGTAGTTATTTAGGAATCTTCAAGATTCAAGATTCATCATCTCAGGATTGTAAAAAGTTATTGAAATATTTTGTTTAGTAGAGAAAGATTTTTATGAAACTCATAGAACTGTTTTCATAAATTAAAAAAAAAAATTAGGAGATTAGAAGCAAATTCTTTAATTCTACCAAAATTAATTAAAATTCACGTAAAAACTTGGCATTTTTTCTAAAAAATTCGAAAAATGTAACTTACTTATAACGAAGTGCATGAAGATTTACTTTTCTCGATAATCCATTTATTTACACATAAAATTGATAGAATTTGAAATCCTAGAGCATCTCGTTCTAAAAATGTAAGTAGAAATTGATAGAAGTATCAGGATAAGATTCGAATTTATTAAATATTTAAAAAAACATTTTTTTTCAATGAAATAACAAGAATTTTTTGAAACACAAGTAATGTATGAAATCTCAAAAATGTACTATTAAAATACTAAGAATTTTTGCAACTTTTCAATTTTGAGCATCCAATTTTCGTAGTATAAATTGGAATCTATGAATATATAAGAAATCCAAAAGAAGACAAGAAAATATTTCGAAATTTGATAGATGATAGAAAATCTGCAGTAGAATAAAAATAATAAAATCCTTTGAAGACTGAATTCTAGATTAATATAATTTTCTCACAAATTTTTGGAAAAAATAAAAATCCACAAAACTTTAAATCACGATGAATTTAATTCTCAAAACCTATTCACAAAAATCCAGCAAAATATAAGACAATTACAAAAAATTTGTGGATGAAGGAAGAATTCGAAATGAACGGAAAATTTTAGAACTCTATGAAATACATACTTAAAATCTATGAAGATTCTTACTGCTTTCTGAAAAATGAATAAAAATACCACAAACCTCTTAAACATTCGATTCCAGAGTATCATATTCTGTAAATCTTCACTGGAATTTTAAAAAGTACTGAAAATTCATTTTATAATAACTAAATAATTCTACTTAATATTGCTAATATTAAAAAATATTAAAAATTGTTGAAATCTATGGAAACTCCAGAATATCACAATAATTCTATAAATGCTCAAAAAATATGAAAAATACTGAAAAAACAACAATTCTTCGAAATATTAGAAATCTACGAAAAGCCGTTCTGAAAAATGATTTGAAATACTAAGAATCTTAACTTCTTTGAAATGAAGAGCACCAAATCCTCGAAATTTACATACTAATTTACAAAAATAGTAGAAATCTAGAAAAATGATAGGAAATACTAATAAATTGCATTGATGCTGAAAACTATGAGACGATCGAAAAATAATAGAAATCTGTAAGAACTTAGATCACATAAAAATATTTTCTTTACGATTTTTAGATTAATTATTAACATATAAAACTTTCAATTCTAAAGCATTAAGCTCTAAAAAAAAATTGGTTTGTGTGTTAAAGAACACAAGACAGAAGTGAAACTTCAACAAATAGTATATTACGTAACTAGGACTTTTATATTTACAATTACACGAGTACATATAAAATTCATGTCCTAGTTACGTACGATATTTTATGTACCGAGGGCTAGGAAGCGAGTTTAGAGATTTCGAACTGGACGATAAACGATTTTTCTATGTCAGAGGTACATAAAATCAACTATCAAATACACAAACCCGTGAAATAGAACAGGGTTTGGAAAGTTACTTAAAAAAATGAATCGCGTTACGTTACTGTTACGAAGTTGCAAAAAGTAATTCGTTACGTTACCGTTACTTGGAAAGAAAAAGTAACTCGTTGCCGCAACCACTTAAAAAAAGGAACGTCCCGTTACTTTTACGTTACTTTTTGGAATAAATTGAATGTAACTAACAAGAAGTCGAAAAACTAAGACTGAAAAAAAAACAGTATCAACCTACTCGTGGTTTCGTTCTGTAGAAATTGTTTATTTCAGATGTTATAAAAAATAATAATCCGAATTTTTTCGCCCTGAAAAAAATCAACCAGCTTATTAAAGTTTTTATATTTTATTCTAGTTGACAAAATTTCTAAATATCAGATTTGATTCAATGTTAGCGACTAGGAAACATTCGCAAATTTAATAGATTTTTGAGAGAATCTTAATACCTGCCTAGATTTTCAATTTTTTTTCTTTTTGTGTTTTTCCGTTTTTTGTGTTTTTTCGCAGGGTTCTCTAGTATTTTTATGAATTGGACTATTTTTCTGTACATTGATACATAGATTTCAATAAATTCATGCTCTAGAATTCAAAGTTCATTAAATTATTTGTATATATTTGAGAGGATTTTTCAGCAAATAGAGTCTATGAAGACTTTTAATTGCTTTGATATTTTTGATACTTTTTCAATTCTCTACGATTTGAAGGATTGTTCAGTATTTTCGAAACTATTCGTATTTTTCAAGATGATAGGATGTTGCAGAATTTCCTAGTATTTTTACCTAGTTTTATTTTCAAGAATTTCGAACTTTATAATTTGAGTATAATGAAATTTTCCGTGTTTTACATGAGCTTTAAGAAAACAGTGTCTCGATAGATTTTTACTTATACCAGTACTTTTCGTATTTCTTTAGTTTTCTTCTGATTCCAATGATGGTTCATAATTTTTATATATTGCTGTATGAATTTCTGGGAATCAATAGTTTTCAAATGTTTTATATATTTACACGTATTTTTCATTACGTATTATCTTTCGGTATTTCTAAGTATTTATGGAATGTTATCAAATTTTTGAGTTTTTTTTCAAGATATCTCTGAATTTCTATAATAAGATAAAATTGAACGTTCAAAATTTTTGAAGTATTTCGATTAATTTTGCAGAAAACAATTTCTTTATAGGTTTAGAGTGCCTTCAATATTTTTTTGTATTTTCCACAGAGTCATACAATTTGAAAAATTTTCTTATCTTTTTACAGACTTCTATAAATATAATATATTTTCGAAATTCAAAGCTCGAGAAATTGAAGTTTTTCTATTCTTGGAATTACATAACAAATAACATGAAACTTATTGAAATTTATATAGTCCTGAGTCCTGAATATACTTAAATAGCTTGAATACACGATTTTCTTTTGAGCCTATATGTATATAGGCACAAAAGGCACGGAGAAGATATATTAGCAATGAGCCTAATAATTTCATGAAGGTATAAAAAAGGGGTTTACACTACGAATGAAGCTAGAATCAGAGCAAAAAATAAAAATAATAATTATAACGTGATGCCGGTGCAGAGCACTTGGTTCAAGGCCTGAAAAGTGGTTAAATGCACTATCGACTGGCGTAAGAACAACTTTAGCTCGTGACGTCATTTTCTACTAATACCGCTAATGCGAGTTATATAAGCCCTTATTCGTGTACAAACATCAAGAACAATGTTAAAGTCACCCTAACAAACAGAATCTCAAGCTGGCAAAGTTCCACCTATGGAATTTTATCTTCATGAAATACAGACAAACTTCCTTCTATTGAAAGAAATACTCAAAATACATCGAATTCCTTATACTAGTATTTGATTAGAATAAATTTACAAGTTTCAAAGAAGAAAAAAAAAATTTTTTCACTGGTAAACTTGAGTCGATATTTTTTAGATTTTGAGTGATATTTAGATAACAAAATTTGAACATCCAAATGAAAACATTTTTCTAGTTCCTTAAAACTCGAGGATGCCAATTTCATCTATTTTTGGAACTTGAAGAATTTGATATTAGGAAATGAAAATTTGGAACCTAAAATTCAAAATGTAAGTAAAAGAAAAAGAATTATTAATATTTTCGTGATTTTCAGCTATGTACAATGAAAATGAGAAAAGTAAAACAATTTCATTGGGTTTGATTATTTATGTTCAATTAGGTTTCACTATCACTGATAAAAGTTTTCTAATGTCACATGTGAAATCTAGATCACCATGACTAAGGTATTTGAAAAAAAATTCAGAATTAAAAAATTGATACAATGATTCAAAAACTTTAATATCTGAGAGTTTTAAACTTATAAAAAATTTGGTTCAAAGAATGTAAGGAATTATGTTCGAAAGAATATTTCTTTACTAGATTTCGTGGATTATGTTATTAAATTCTTCCAAAAATAAAAACAAAAAGTAAATTTTCATGATTTATAAGTGAAATAGACACCTGTGGTGTAACCGCCAAAAGATGTTGAATACCTCCATTGATAACGAAGAAATTTGGTCCACGCATCCTTCCGATTAAATTATTTTATCTTTTAATCATCTTCAAGAACTAACAAACCTCCAAAGAATACTTTACAATAACAATGTCTGATACATCGATTTTTCTTATATGTTTGATTTTTTTCGATTAAATGCTATGTACTGTAAAAGAGATGGAGCTACACACAAATTTTGATGGAAATGTTATCTGTGTTTGTCAGTAATAATTCCTAACGTTTAGACATTAAAAATCTTTTTTGATAGTAAAAAACTGATGAATAATTCATGTCACGGATGTACTATAAATTTCTGGTCAGATTGCGTGTTTTTCAAAGGATAAAATTACTTTAGGTCTTAAATTCATGTTAAAATACTAAAAAATTCTTCGATGCATAGAATTCATTAAAGACATTATCAAGGGTCAAAGTATAAATTCGGAGTTTTTTTTTATTATAAAGATAAAAATTTAACAAATTTATGAAGATTCTGATAATTTGTAAAAGTTATTGCTACTTACTTTTATTTTCAACTCTTCAATACTTGACAGTTCAAATTATTGATGATTTTCGTATCCTATCGTCGGCTATTTCAAATAAATTTAGACTCAATAAATTGATATGATAATGCGACACTCGTGCAAGAATAACTTTATAGAACAAGAAATAGAGTAAAAATTGAAAAAGAACATCTAATTAGCACTAAAGTGGTGCAATTCATAGTTGCGAAACAGTACCATAAGGCTTACGGAAAATATAATAACAAAAAAATAAAAAAATGTGTCCGGAAAATATGCATTTTTCAAAGGTTTTTCGTAAAAATTACATTAAAAAAAATTTTATTCCAAAATGTAAATAGCATTATCGGAAAGAACTACCTCGAAAATGGTAAAAAATGTACCAATAAAAATAGATATGTACGTTTTCCACAAAACTGCCTGCCAAAATTTCCTACTAACATTTTTCACATTTTCTACCCGACTGGTGCCGTTTTGCATTATCATCCGACAATTCCTATTTCTATTTATATAGGAATAGGAAAATTGCAAAACCTTGCAATTATGTCACGTAAATTGATAAAATTACTGTCATTAACAATGATATAAAAAGGATTTACAGTAAAAAAGGCATTTTTCACGTAAATATCTTGGTAATACGTTTTTTGGAAAAACACAGACAATTTGAATTTTCGCAAATATATGCACAATATGCATGGAATCTCAAACAACATTAATCTGTAAAATAAGCAAACAGTGTAAAAATGTCTGTAAAAGCTTTGATAAATAATTATGCAAGTAATTGATATTCGAATTTTAAAACGACATAAATAAACAAAAAAATTGTTTCCGCCCGGGATCGAACCGGGGACCTTGTGCGTGTGAAGCACACGTGATAACCACTACACTACGGAAACTAGTTATCAATCTGTGATTTTATGTTCTACAGAAACTAAGAACATCTAAATATTTTATTTTTCTTCAGAAAAAAATATTTTTCGAACCTTCCTTCAAGTCAATATTATAAAAAATTATTTAAATAACTGGTTTTTAGATAAAAAATATTTTTATATAAAAGTTAAATAAAAATACATGCGTAATCGCATTTTTTGAAAAATTTCAAAATAATTCATGTATTTAACGAAAATTTTTATTATAAAAATAGGAATAAATCACTAACATGGTATAATAAATATATATATATATGTATATATATAATTTTTTTTTTTAATAAAAGAGTGTCAAAATTCATTCATTTTCAAAATTTTCGTTTTTCAAAAATTAATTCTTACTGATAAACTTAAATGAAAATCATCAAAATAAAACTATTTCCGATAATATTTTTGATGTGAACAAAATACAAAAAACTGCGAAGATCGCATTTTGAACTTAAAAAAAACTAGTTTCTAGAAAATGAATATTTCGTTATATAGATTAATAATAAATGTTACTTATTATAGAGTATCGAAATGTGTTAATCGAAATTTCTCAAGTGGGCCACAAATAAATTGATGATTGAATTTTTTGTTCATCAACATAATTTTCTATCCTCATAGTGTTAAAAAAACTCCTAAAAAATTTTTTTGCAAAAAAACAATTGAGCATGCCGATGCAATAGGGGCGGCCTCTCCGCTTGAAACCGGGTTAAAGTATTGTCCATTCTCCCAACCAAAGCGAAAACATTTTTTTTCGAAAAAACTGAAAACAAAAAATACTATCATGTTCCGCTTGATAAATCACATCTTTTTCTTGATAACAGTTTTTTTTCTGATAATTTGTTTATCCACTATTAAATGAACAATAGGTTTTTTCATATCTTCGAAAATCAATATCGTTCAGAACTAACATCGCCGAAACTCGACTAATATTCAATCGATTTTGATGAAATTTTTTTTGGCTGCTTTCTATGAAGCTATACTCGCCACCAAAGGCAATAAATATCCGGAAAAACTTTAAATTATTATTAATAATAATTTATTTATCAGTAGCGGTTTGCAATGATTCAATTTTTTTTCGACATGCGAGGAAATTGTTCGCTATGGAAGTTAGAAAAAACTTTCAGCGAAGAAGTTGGTCAGAACGATTCAAGAAAGTTTTTAAAAAGAAAATTATGTTGATTGGATCAATACTTCATGAGAAATCGATGTTTTATTGAAAGCGCGGAACGCACTTCGACGCGCGCACTTAACATTGTCGCTCGCGCGCTCGTCGTTCTCGGGCTTGTTTATGAAGGAATTCATTGTTTAGCATGAAATTTAAGGAAAGTTATTGGAAAATCACTTTTCAACATTTCACATGCAATTAGAAATAACTTTTGTCAGTTAAAAAACCGCTGAAACTTACCTTTTCTCGCTTCTAATCCTAGTCATAATATTACAACTTCTGACACTGCGAAATTCGAAAGGCGTCACAAATTATGCAATATCATTTAAAAATGATGTTTTCCATGCCAATAGGTAGAGAAAAAACAGAACGTTTGTATCTGAAAAATTATTTACTGCGAACTAACATGTTTTGTAAGTACATCAATTTATATTCTATATTTATATTCGTTCGGAAAATAAAAATTAGCTTTGTGTTAAATATTACGATAATTCAGGTAAATCAAGCTTCAACATCCTTTTTTTATATTATTTTTACTTTGTTTCTGAATATTAAATAATGTGTCTTATTTACATAAAATTCAAATTTTTCCTGCATTCCGCTTGTGAAATATACTGAAAAAGCGATATTCATTTATTTTATTTTATCAATAAATTAATGCATATGTGTTTGAGAATCATAGTCAACAAATCCTGAAACTTGTAGTTTACATGTCCACGTTCAGGAAAATTTTGTGTATCCGAATCTAATTCAGTTTTTTTAGTTTTGTGACAAAAATTATCATTTGTTTATCGTGTAACAATGGCGAATCAGTCGGAATTATCTTAGAATACCGAGAGAAAAAGAAAACGAGATGAGACATCATGGATTGGGAATCAAACAAAAAAAGATAGAAATAAGTTATTTTCTGTATGAAATTTTTTTTAGCCGTAAATGAAAAATTCCAAAAATTCATCGAAGCATTCGAGAAAAATTATGCGTAAAAAAACGTAAGAAAATAAAAACAAAAAGAGGAAATACACTTTTTCAACAGAAAATGCAAAAACAAAAATGCGAAAGTTAAAATGAAACAGTTTTTATCGAAAACTCTAATACGTAGTTAGATGTACATAGTTTGTATTGAAAATCGAAGCGTTACGTATCTGGGATCGATTATCGGAATATTGCTCACATTGGAAATTGTGACTTTGCAACGAATGTGAAAATAAAGAATATAAATTGATGTACTTACAAAACACGTTAGTTCGCAGTAAATAATTTTTCAGATACAAACGTTCTGTTTTTTCTCTACCTATTGGCATGAAAAACATCATTTTTAAATGATATTGCATAATTTGTGACGCCTTTCGAATTTCGCAGTGTCAGAAGTTGTAATATTATGACTAGGATTAGAAGCGAGAAAAGGTAAGTTTCAGCGGTTTTTTAACTGACAAAAGTTATTTCTAATTGCATGTGAAATGTTGAAAAGTGATTTTCCAATAACTTTCCTTAAATTTCATGCTAAACAATGAATTCCTTCATAAACAAGCCCGAGAACGACGAGCGCGCGAGCGACAATGTTAAGTGCGCGCGTCGAAGTGCGTTCCGCGCTTTCAATAAAACATCGATTTCTCATGAAGTATTGATCCAATCAACATAATTTTCTTTTTAAAAACTTTCTTGAATCGTTCTGACCAACTTCTTCGCTGAAAGTTTTTTCTAACTTCCATAGCGAACAATTTCCTCGCATGTCGAAAAAAAATTGAATCATTGCAAACCGCTACTGATAAATAAATTATTATTAATAATAATTTAAAGTTTTTCCGGATATTTATTGCCTTTGGTGGCGAGTATAGCTTCATAGAAAGCAGCCAAAAAAAATTTCATCAAAATCGATTGAATATTAGTCGAGTTTCGGCGATGTTAGTTCTGAACGATATTGATTTTCGAAGATATGAAAAAACCTATTGTTCATTTAATAGTGGATAAACAAATTATCAGAAAAAAAACTGTTATCAAGAAAAAGATGTGATTTATCAAGCGGAACATGATAGTATTTTTTGTTTTCAGTTTTTTCGAAAAAAAATGTTTTCGCTTTGGTTGGGAGAATGGACAATACTTTAACCCGGTCTCAAGCGGAGAGGCCGCCCCTATTGCATCGGCATGCTCAATTGTTTTCATAGTAATTAACAAGTAAAGTTTTTCATGGTGTTTTTTTTTTAAATTCACAGCTCCTGAACGGTTTATCTAAACATAGCATTTGATACATAAAAAATTTCCTTACGTAACATACTTAACAATAATAGTCTATTTCGTAACAGGCACGGATGTGCTCATAGGCAAAACGGGTTACAGTCCTCGGCTTCGCCTCGGACCGTAATTTCCCCGTTTCGCCAAATCTGCACATCCGTGCCTGTTACGAACGATATTTTATGTACCGAGGGCATAGAAAACGCGTTTAGAGATCTCGAGCTGGCATAGAAACGCGTTTTCTATGCCAGAGGTACATAAAAATATTTTTGTTGAATACTTACCTTATTTTTATTTAAAAAATTTATATTTTTTTAAACAATTGAAAATTCATGAAACTTCTCCGCCTGTGAGAAAATTCTTTTACGGACTAGTTGATTCTAGATACTCTTACGAAAATTTTGGCGTTTAAGAATGTTGTTACTCTACAGTGCATCAAAAGCAGGGTTGGGCATTCTCCACTTTTTTGTGGAATGAATGACGTTGGGAGTTAATAATCCCATCATTCAGAAGATGGAAGAAATTCTGAATGAGATGAAATTCATTCCAGGAGTTTCCTGATCCCAGGGTTAATTCATTCCTTCATTCCGTTTACCTGGAGTACCCAAACTATTCCAAAAATAAGTTTTCGAGAAACATTAAATATCCAGTATTCCATCGAATATACTACCTGTGACCATTAGATTGACGCACGCCGATTCCTCTAAATGAAAAATACCTGCCTTCTAATTTTGTCTCAATCACATAAAAGTGAAATAAAATATTTCAGAGGAATTTCAATTATTCAAAGAATATACAATGGAGTTTTAGAAAAGCCGGAAAAAAGGTAAGAAAGGAAAGTACCAAAGGTAAACAAGGTAAGGTACATTCGTATCAAAATTCCTTCAGGAACCGCTCAGGTACCTGAGTTCTTTTGTGTTTAGAAGCAGACAATGCGGTCGAAAAAATCTCATTATTCCCATTGTAATTTCACTAAATAACTCAATGTTCTCTAAAATTTTCTATTTCCCTCAAATGGGATGGGTACACAATGAGTAAGGAAGTATTCATCGTTCGGTAAAATAAAATAAATGGTGGGTCAATCCACGAGGAATCGAGACGATTTTTTGTTGAGTATTTCATTCTTGACTTTTTTTGGAAACTTGGAATTGGCATCATTCAGCTACTACAGGTAAACGGAATAAAGGAATGAAATAATCCACGTCAAATAACTCAGGGAATGAAATTTATTCTATTCCAAAAGTCGATGCCCCGACGGAGTATTCACGTATTTATTCCGTTAATCCGGGAGTAGTAATCCCGCCCAACCCTGATCAAAAGTAATGAATTTTAATGTCTCCGCGTTTCGACCTCTAGCGCTGGTTGAGCATCTTCAGGCACGAAGTGTATTCAGTCTTAGCGTGCTTCGAATTTCTATTAATGTCCCAGTTGATGTGGCGTAAGCAAATAATTTAAAAAAAAATGAAAGTCCGTCAAAATTTTGAAAATATTGATTTTCAACTGTAGTGTAGGCTTAACAATATTTCGCAAGATTTCAAGCAATATTCATTTGTACGAAAACAAAGAAAATAATGCATTTCACTTGTAAAAAAAAATTACCGCATTTTTTTGACCGGAGTATATTCTGCACAATAATTTTTTGTTTTCCGCAGGTTGATAGGAATGGAAGGAACGTGTTTGATTGATTGTCTTCGAATGTAAGAATCGTGATTGCAACAATTTTCTTTTCTCTGCATGATTTTCATTGGTACAAATGTGAAAATTAATCTTTTTGAAAAATCGCCTTGCCCACTCAAACAACTGTTTCGGAGATGTCAATAATAGAGAAGTATCTTTTTGTAAGCTTGTAAAGTATCCGTGTCTTTTGACAGTACCACCTATCCCGTCACAAGCATTTTTGCGGTGAGAGGTAGCAAAAAAGTTCGACTCTGCGTCAATTCTGTAATCTTTTTTATGATACATCAAATTCAATAAATTTTATTTGTTTTTATATTGTGAAGCTGTTTCATCCGAATAATAATGAATCTTTTTTACATTTTCAAAGTCGAATTTTTTTTTAAATGAGACATAAGTATCTCGTTAAACAAATATACAGCAACTAAATCATGCTGCGGGTTTTCTGAAAAAATTATAAAATTTTCGTTGCGAATCGCATCTTTTTCTTTGTAGTGAACAACGGAAACGTGGAGCGTTACTTGATTCTTACACCAATGTTGCGACTGAATTTCGTTTTGAATTTGAAATGTGTAATTCTCTGAAAAATCTTGAGTTACAATGAATTCGCCTACGCCTATGTTATTTTTGAGTTTTGTTAAATATTCTGATTGAGACCTTGCTAAGAAATCATGTTTCAAAAGAATCAGCATATCTTTAGCGAGATTTTCCAAAAACGTTTTTCTTGACTCCGTGATCACCGAAAATTGACATCTATGAAAAAAATAAAAACATACCACAAAAATGTCTTCGTCAAAAACGTTATAAAAGCGTAAAAAATTTTAACTTATCAGTGGATGTTTATTGGTGAAACTCAATTTTTCGATGCCTTGATTTATCAAAACGGATTTTATTTCCCGTAGAATTGGCTTAGCAGCGGGACATTTTCCGCACTCCAAAAGAAAACACTCTGGTTGTGGATTTTCCCAAACGATTTTTTTGAGCCAATCACGATATGTTTCTGGGCATTCAATTGTTTTTTTCAGAAACTCTTGTTTTAGAGCTTGCATTTTCAACCTCATATTTTGATGAGTTTTACATACACAAACATTGTGTGTACCCTTTGCTCCAACTAAGATGCATTGAGGAGGTCTCAAACTTTGAAATTTCGTAGGAGATATTTGCGAATCAGGAAATTCTTTTAAAAATCGTGAGTGCAACTCATTCAAGTTTCCCATTAACAGCCTTTTCTGCAATTGTGATGAAAGGATGTAAAAATCTTCCGGCAATAATAATTATTTAAAAAAAATTAATTTTTGACATTTTTGAGTAACTCACCGTAACGTGTTGGCGTTTTCCATTGATAACAATGGACTTCGAATCTTTTTTTCCAGGCAGAACACGGCTTATCTCATTCGATAAATAGAAATTGTTGACTCTTTCTACTATCATTGGGTCCAAGGGGCGGCCAGTTTTTGGATCGACGCAGGATGCATATCTTTCAATGCATTTTAATTTTTTCGCTCGAGCTGCTAGACGACGAGAAACACCGAACACTGGCAGTTTTTCGAACGCTCCACTCTACTGGCATTGTTGTTAAGAGGAAAATTTTGTCGGATTTCAGTGATTTTCTTTCAATACCCATTTTCAAGTCTTCTATCCAATTTTCTGTGTGATCGTTAGCAGCGTTTTCACTTCTCAATCGTGACTCAATTTTTTTCGACATTTCTAAAAGATGTTTTTTATCATCGTCAGAAATATGAAGCTTCATTTTCTCATTTGCTGATTTAGGAATCTTTTCCACGAAACTGATGAAGTTTTGTTTATTCACTTCATTATTAGTAAGTTGTGGAACGTAGGTACTATCTTTCGAAACATCGTCTTCTTCTTCATCAGTTGATTCAGTACCAATTGTTTCTTCAACTTGTAAGTGCACAAAATTTCCGTTTTCGTATATGTATTATTGACCGACACGACGCGCACATGTATTTTCGGACAAAATTATAAAATTTTTCATTGTTTTTAACACTTATCAAAGAAAGATTTTGCCGCACACGTTTGTGATTTTTTTTTTTGTAATGGGTTACAACACGAATTCGGAGTAGGCATCATTACAGAGCAGAGTAACTTACAACGATAAACTTTTAAATTTATTTTTTGGCATGATCCAACATTCTTCTAGAAATGCTTCCACGAGACTACAGATTTGAAAATTTTTTGACTCATTGTATCGAAAACCAGTTTTCCCTAAGAAAAAACTACAGGAATTTCCTAACGGGATCTCATCAATTATTTAAGTTACGTTGCAAAATGAGTAATCTCGCACGCTGGTACACACGATCAACCAGCGGTGGAGGTCGAAACGCGGAGACATTAAAATCCTTAAATTACTTTTGATGCACTGTAGAGTAACAACTTTCTTAAACAACAAAATTTTTATAAGAGTATCTAGAATCAACTAGTCCGTAAAAGAATTTTCTCACAGGCGGAGAAGTTTCATAAATTTGCAATTGTTTAAAAAAATATAAATTTTTTAATAAAAATAAGGTAAGTATTCAACAAAAAAGTTTTTATTGAAAAGTATGTTACGTAACGAAATTTTTTATGTATCACATGCTATGTTTCGATAAACCGTTCAGGAGCAATGAATTTTACAAAAAAACACTGTGAAAAACTTTACTTGTTAATTACTATGAAAACAATTGTTTTTTTTGCAAAAAAATTTTTTAGGAGTTTCTTTTAACATTCTGAGGATAGAAAATTATGGTGATGAACAAAAAATTCGATCATCAATTTTTCAGTGGCACACTTGAGAAATTTCGACGATAGATACTTCTCTGTCGAGAAGAAGGAAGAAAAAACAGATGCACTTTCGAAACGTGTAAGTTGAATATTTTTGGATCTAATATGATGAAATAAAAAATGCCAGTAATTCTTCAGAAACGCTCCATCACTTTTTTTTACTTTTTTAAAAAATATCATTATAACGTTACGTGTTAAATTAGACGTTAAAAAAATATTTTGTGAATTAAATCATTTGCAATAAATATTCTACTCATTAAACATTTTACGTAATATTTTAATAAGTTGGACATATTTCACAAAATTTATAGCAAGTTGTTTATTGTTTCTCTCTTGTCCATAACGTAAAAATCTTCAAAAACAAACGGAACAGCTCTGAAAAATTTTAAATTATTAATAACACTAATATCTACAAAAAATTGCAGAAAAAAAAAGTTCATGGAAGCAAAAATGGAATCTACTTCAAATAAAATTGTTTACTGGTATATTTTGATTCTATATTTTTGAAAATTTATTGTGTTAAGAACATATCAACGTATTCGTTCTCTTTCCATCCTGCATTTAAAAGCATCAGCTGTAGAGGTATCTTTTCTCCCCCTAAATCCACTTAAATTACACAGACTACATCATTTGTTTATAAAAAGTTTAATTTTCAAACATATCGAATACATAATCATTCTTTGTGTCATATTGCACAAAAAAGTTTCAATCGCCTGCAATAATAAGTATGCCCCTCAACGATGAAAAAAAAAATTATTTTACATTTTTGAAGAATGCTACGATTTAAAATCACTTCTATATCATCTGCACAGCCATTCGAAAACACGTACAACACTTACATTTTCACAAACAAAAAAAACAACTTAAAAATAAGATGATCATTAGCACGAGTACGTACGTGGTATGTATATGGTATAATATACCATTCGAATGTCCATAGAAAATTATACAGAAATATGTATGTATATATAAGTTAGAAAAATTTAATTCTACAATCGTATTTTGTCATGTTTCTCCATGCACCACAACAAATTGCATAGCCGAATAATTTTTGTATAACTCTCGTACAAAATTTGTTAAAAATCTCCGAGATATACGTATATAGATATATTTTTGGTTTTGATTTTTGAGGGCGAGCAATCAGCCAAAACGTGGTGTAAAATTTTCGCTAATTGAACTTACATTCGAATGACTCTAAAATAACAGTAATCAACAATTATATATCACGTTTATTTGTCACAAGATCACTTGAATGTTTTCTCAAAATTAATGTAAAAGTTCGAAAAATTGTTAAAATTTTCTATGTAGTGTATGTACATCAGTAACTCGTAATTTATGTTGTAATTATAATTTTCGAGATTGAAAAAAACTTCGCCAGATTTGTAATTTCCTCATTGAATCCAGTGAATTTTTCAGATCAGTAAGAATTTCGATAAAAAATGAAGTAAACTTTTTAGGAAGTAAGAAATAAAATTTTCAACTAATATAAATTATTTTCGAAAATTTTTTGAATTCTCGAAATGTTATACCTTTAAATTTCTTCAGTTAATAAAATGCGTTATAAATTCATGAAATCTATAAAGATAGAAGCAAATTTCGTATTACTCTAAATTTATTTCAATTTATTTACTTGAAATTTTTAATTTTCACGAGATCTAGAGTTAAATAACTTTTAGAAAAATAGTTTACTCCTTAAAATTTTGAGAAACTTCAAGATCGGAAAAACATATCATGGATCCAATGATAAAATTTTCAGACGGTCTGGCAGCGCCGAAGAAATTCCATGGTAGTAGCATTTTCTTTAGTTTTGGAATTGCTGGATTGTAGACATAGTTTCAATCGCACTTTTCGATTGGCGGGAGCGTCGAAAAATATTTAATACCTCTACGTGAGCAAAATTAAAGATACAATATTGGACACAAGTCGTAACAGTATTTACATTCACCGTTGCAATTCACAACAATTTTTGTACACGAAGGATAATTTTAAGGCACAAACAATGTTCACAGTTTCTCCGAAATATATCCCATTCCATAATCGAATGATTTACACGCATAATTGTTATTCTTCACGTGGAAAACTGATATTAAACAGCTGCCAATAACTTCCATCAATTTTCATGACAGTTTCCAATAAATACAAAGCAGAAGAAATACATAACTACTTTTTTTAAATTCTAATTCATTTTGATTCTATTAAGTTTCCTTTTTCACCAAACAGGAAATTATTTCTTCGAAAAACATAAAATAATACAAACAAAAAACAACTTTTTAATCACAAATCGAAGAATAAATAGCGAACATCATCACAGTTCAGAAACACCGTTATGTAGCTTTTTTACCTAATAATTTTAAAACGATCATGTATACTTCAGAAAGTGAAAAATATTTATTCACTTCGTGAATCTATTTTGAAATCAGAAAACATAATAGTAACTTTCAGAAGATGAAGAAATAACAGTAGCTCTTAATTCCTGAAAGTAAATTTTCATTCTACATCGGATCAAAATACTGCCAGTCAAACATGCAATAGATTCTCTCTCATAGGGTAAATTTTTACTTTAAAAGAGTGCATCCTCACTTTAAAATAATTTAAATATAATTCTTAAATCCTAGTAAAATTTCACTCTGAAAAAGTGGAAAATTATTTTGTGTTTGAGTGACAGCACATGACTCAATGAAGAGTGAAAATCCACTCTAGAGAACTAAAAGAATGAGTATGATAAAAAAAATTTCTACGTGGTTTTCTACCAGAAACCACCTGCATCCAGCCTTTTACAGACATGAAGTTTCCTGATTACAGAGCTAGTTTCATTGACTTTACAGTCTTCGATTTCAATCCTGTTGGAGTTTGATATGCCCACGAATTCGTCTAAACTCAAAATAGGAAAAAAAGTAGCACTGGCAAGTCTTAAAAAACTTCCCGAGCTCATGAAATCCAAGTATAAAGCCTCCTTTAAGATTTCCATGGTCAAAAATTATCAACAAGTCGCTCTTGAAAGTCTTAATAAAGCCTTGAATAAAGCTACAAATGAAACCTTAATTTCAACCCTGGTTTCGATCTTCTTTACGCACCAGATTTGAATATCCCTAATAGCAAAAAACTTCCACAAACTTCGCAATTCACGTAAAAGATAGAACATATCTACTACGTCCATTCTCCAAAACTCTTCATTAACCTCCTTCTCATCCAAAATGCCTCGTAGATTGTTGCAAACTTTGTTGAGACCGACTTTTATTACTATTGCCAGCATTCGAACAAAATAAAGGACCTTCCAAACAAGAGCTCCTCAAATTCGGGTTGCACTCCTCGGCCCCAGGATAATCTGGTGGTGGAGGATCCACCTGAAACGGCGACAAGCTTTGCACTCCTACCATCGACCTTCTCCAGCCCTCGAACCTCTTCTGGCTCTCTTTCAGTTCCTGCTCATTCTGCTTCCTTCGACTTTGGGAAGACCCGCTTTCCGTAGAGTTGCTGTCTTCACTGGTACCCAGACCAGGATCCCTTTCCTCGAAAGTAGCTAAACTCGCAGTCGGACTGGCCTTCACAGTACTATCCTGTTTGTAGTAAAGCGTAGGATGCGGTATGACGTAAGCCGGTCCCAATTTAATTATGTTCTCCATGGATTCCTCCATCTTCCCTTTCTTCTTCTCGTGTTCCGTCGACCGAGAACCAGGGCCAAAGAGTGAAAGCAAGACAGGAAGAAGGAAAAGACCGTGCATAGCTCCGATGAAGATGACCAGGAACACCATCTTGAAGAAGATCAAGAATATGTATGTCTGCGCCAGAAGAAGGGCTACCAAACCCAGAATCGTTGACAGAGCTCCTTGGACGATCGGCAGGCCCAGAGCGTACAAGCAGTCCTTGACTTTGTCGTCCGGATTTTCTTTTTTCGAGCTCATGTAAGCGTAGCATATGTGCGCTGTGAAATCCACGCTAAAACCGATGCACATTATGAGGTTGATCATGGAAATGCTGTCTAGGCTGACGCCCCATAGGGACATGTATCCGGCAACTCCGAGTTCGATGGAAACTATGCAAAACGCAACCCAGAAGCAGCAGAGTAGGTTCGGGATGAAGAGGAGGCAGATGAACATCATGACAAAGGCTCCATAGACCATGCTCTGTATGCTGGTTGGGCCTACCAGCTCGTACTGGTCGAAGAAGACGAAGTATGGTTGAAAGACGCTCGCGTTCAAGGGTGAGTCGTTACAGATTTTACGAAGAACCTTGACCAGAGCCTTTTCCTGGTTTGTCCCGCTCACGTTTACGGCTTGGATCATGTATCTGGTAGCGATAATGTGTTCTTGGGTATCGTCGAGTTTGACGTCCAAGGAGAAGGTGTTGTTGGGGAAGAGCCAGTGTTGTTTCAGGTTCCTGACGAAGTCAACTTCATTGTCGATTGTCAGGTTGTCGGTTTCGTCTTGGAGGAGTTCGATGTGATTACGGTAGCTACGGAGCCAACTTTCGGTATAGGGGCCTATGAAGTTCAGGGCTTCTAGGCTGGAGGTTAGGTTTTCTACTTGCTGCTGGATCATGGGGTCGCTGTAATCGTAATGGCCACTGATGATGACCTGGAAAAAAAGGGTGATTCAGATGCTGATTGAATGGAATGGAATTACGATAATGCCAGAAAATAGATGTTAATTAGATAAAATATTAAGAAAACTTAGATTGTTATTATAAAAATTTACTCGATGAAATTCAGAGTTTACCTACTCGCCAAAACCTATTTCTTTCAATAAAGAATTTATTCAATAAAGACAAACTTTCGATGAGTTTTCTGAAAATTTTAAATTTTTAGTAAATATCACTAGTTTTAACATTTTTAACAAAGTTATTCATAATATCTTTTGGATTCAGGAAAACTCTCCGAAATTTTAAATTTCACAATCACAATTTTTTCAGATTATGAATCATCACATTCTTGAGTTACAAAAATGAAAGAATGAACTATTACAGAATCCTCAACCAAATATTCAAATTCGCTGGTATGGCCTACATCAGCTTTCGCCATTCCTTCTAATGTGTGAATTTCTGACCCTAAGCCTTTTATTCTAATCAAAGTTAGATCTACGAATTTTCGGAGTCAAAGACATGGGTCCTGGCATTATTCAAATCGAATATATTTTAAAAACAAGTTTTATGACCCATCCTCAATTCATTCAATTTACGATATCCAAGAAAAGAAATATTTCCTGCTTTCTTTTTTAGAAATGTCACTGACACCAATATGATGACGTCCATAGCGCCCGCAATCAGCCTCTACTTTTACAGTTTTATAGGCAATAATCATGTTTTTTTTGTGTACCGTTGATGAGTCTACAAAATTCAGAACATAATTTTGTCTTCATCAAAACAAGGTAGGTTCATGAAACTCAAACCTACAAGCAAGAGCGTCGCAACGAAATTTTACATGAAGAAACAGTCTCAAATGTCAAAGGGATCAAAATAATTTCATTCCAATCCATCAAATATTCATTGAAACATAACATCTTCAAAATCGATTTGCAAGCTCTAACTTTTACTTTTTAGAACATTTCAATTTTTATATAAAATGAAAACATATCATTTCTATTATCTTGCGATGCGTATTTTTTCAGTTTATTTATCATTTAAAAATCCTCTTTCTGAAGGAATTTTTTTTTATTGATTTCTAAAATTTGATGCTTCAGGATAAAAAATTTCAAAGATTTTGAGTATTTTAGTAGATTTTTGAGAAAACTATATTTGCGAAGATATAAGCTAATCGTATGTCATATTCTAGCCTCTCTTTGGAGTGCTAGAATTTTTAGGATTTTTGTTACTCAATACTATTTATCAAAATTTTTTGAGAATATTGTAGCTTTTCCATTTCTTTCTAGTATTTTGTAAATTTTCATTCCGGTTTTCAGAAATCAATGATCTATAATTCGAAAATTATAAGATGATCCGTATTTCAAAGAATTTTCCAGGAAAGAGTATTTGCAAAGATAAATATTTTATAGATTCTCAGTTATTTTAGAATTCATCGTACTTTTTTTAGTATTTTTACAGTTTCAACTATTTTCTAGCATTTTTAAGGATTTTTTTATAGATATCTAGAATTTCATGCTATGTGATCCAACGTTTTACAGATATTTAGTAAATTATATTTTTAGGGTTTTTATAATTTCATTCATTTTTAGTACTTTTAGTATTTTTCATATTTTTCAAGATAGTACTGTTGAAATTTAGAAGGATTTTTAGGTTCTTCATAGAAAACGAATATTCCAAAAAATTCCAATACAAATTTTTAGAATTTGGTACTCAAGTATTAAAATTTTTAAGATTTGTAGTAATTCAATCAAGTCTTTCAAAAAGAGTGTCTTTGTATATTTCGAGTATTTCTGGGATTCATCAAACATTTAGTTCATATTGTGTTGTTTTTTCAATAATCATACATTTTTTTGAATTTTGAGCTTTTTCGATGGAATCCTATGTCATAATTATGCTTCAGGATAAAAATTTTTGTAAATTTGTAATTATTTCCATAAATTTTAATAAAACAATATACTACTGTGCAGAAGTATAAGGAAAACATCGATTTTTTAAGTTTTTATTGTTTTTTATCGTGTTCATCAGCATTTAATGTGTGAATATTGTATATGAACTAGACAATAGATAATTTTGTTATGATATTGTACATACATTTGCGTTAAATGAGTTATTTATTATCTGTAAAAGTGATGGAATCGTTTTTTTCAATTATATTTAATTTAACAGTTGTAAAAATGTGTCGGAAGGCTTTCAAGAATTTGCATTGCAATCGAACTACTGCTTTGAAAAAACTAGTTTGACTTGTCATGATATTTCGTTTAATACATCGTTTTACGAATTTGGCATGTAATGCACATAAATCATGACAAAATAGTCTATTTTCTAGCACAAGTTTCATGCACCTATTCAAACACTTGTTACAGACGTTACAGGCACTTTCGGGATTTTCCACTCGAAGATAACATTACTAAAATCACTCCGCCAAATGATCCATCGTGATTTTCCACTCGAAAATAATTTCATCGAAATCATTCTGCTTGAATGTTGCTCGTTTTCAAAAAAAATTTCATACTTCATTTATTCTTCATATCTTTATATTTCTAGAAATATTAAGGGTTCCTAATCGTTGATTTCCATTGTTACAGGTTTTCTTGATTTTCGTACCAACCGCTCAACCAATTTTCAAAATCTTTCCATTATAGAAGATGGCAATCAAAAACCATCTCATCAAGTTAGAACAATGAGACAAATTATCTTCACAAGATTATGTTTAAGGCTCGTAATCGTGCATTGCAACGCTTTATCTGTTAAACCACAACGTGACGTAATGAGATAGTTGATCCTGCAAAATGTGTTGCCGATTCTGGGAGAAAGTTTAACGCGTACAAACGGAGAAAGAACGATGAGAGAGTGTAGTGACATAATTTTACATGAACAAGTATCACGCACGTGGAATAGCCAGTGGCGTAACCCTTTTTGAATTTGATACGCTTGATTGTGAGAAAGTACTCCCTCCCCACACCTCAAAAACACCACACATCCTCCTACCTTAAGTCCTCTTTTTCAAAGACCAGAATTTGTTAATTCATGTAAAATTAGAATTTTTTTCAATTAAACTCTTTGAATAATAAGGAGGTTAGTTTTTTTATAAGTAAATTGTGGAAAAATTAACACAATCATGATAGGCAAAGGGTTTTTTTCGCAAGTCGAAACCGAAAGGTTGTGACTAAAATTTTTCACCCAAAGTCAGAGCTTATGCGAACAAAATCGGAAAGATAATGTTTCAATAAAGAAACCTGAACAATCAATCATTTACCATTTAAAAATAAACACGAAAGTAAGAACATGCGAATGGTGTGGTACCCATCATGTGTATGCAGTATGTTGTATGAATTGTCTTAGTTTACTCGGCTAACGTAAAAAATCTGATGTAATTATTCGAATGAACAACTTTAAATCTAAAAAAATCTAAATCTTTCAATTAAATTCATTAGATAAACATTTTTTGGATTAGAAAAAAAAGTATTTGATTACGGACTGGTTTCTGGAAGTAACATTGAAAAATTGAGTGATCGTTGATTAACTTTTCAGCAAGTGCTCGAAAACATTTTTACCTGGATTCTGTAGGGGTACTCTCGGAAGTAGTAATCTTGACGATCGTAAAAAACGATGGAATAGGAGTCGGCTTTAGAGAGCTTTCGCCTGTCGAGACCTTCCTCAATAGTTGTGAGGCCGTAGACCGCACCCGCTAAATAAAGGCAAAATGTTAAGATAATGAAGGCCTTGACCACGCGATAGCTCAGGGCCCGGGCCAGGTAATCTCTGAAAAAAAAAAGATTGAATGTGAAGGTGGTTATTATATAGTTTTTCGGGTTGATAATAATTTTGTAGCCACGAAAAATAGAAAATTGTTATGTTTTGCTAATTGGGTACTAATAATTACGAGTAGCTAAAAATGTAATTATGTGTAAAAAAAAACTAACCTGAAAAAAGACATGCAACCATGTTCAGGATTGTCCACGGGATTGCTTGGGTCGCTTGGATCTACACCTCCTGTGCACATCAATCGGTACAGCCACGAGCGATGACCTTAAATATCAAAAAAATTTTTATTCGTGTCAATTACAGTTGTTGGTACTAAGAGGAAATTTTGAAAATGATAATGAAGATAAAAATTGTTGATTTTCTCTATCGCTTGCAAGAATTTATATGTTTAAATCAGGAACCTTCAGTTCTCAAATATTGCAATAAGGATCTGAAAAATCAAAAATCCGACAAAAAAGATTTAAAACAGGACCAACATTTTGACTCAGAAATGCTCTTGTTTTAATTATTGTATTCACGTCTGTAAATCTTTCACTGAGAGTGTCTCAACCATGTTCCGTTTTTGTCACGAAAAAAAGATACAAATTGGGCTCGGTCTTTTTCGTTAGTTTGAGGATGGCATACGCGTTCGAAAAACCAGATTACCAATAAATTAACGTTAACGCAACACTAAAGAGAAAGCAAAAGTTGCATAATTCTGTATGCTCTAACGAATTAAGCGTGTCTGGTGCGTGACGTAATTTGTACAACCCTTCGGCGTAACACTACGAATTTCATATCAAGTATTCGCATTTCGATTGCGACCGCGGAAATTCCCAAATTACTTCATAATAACCCACTTCGAGCGTTTTCGTGTAACACGTACTGCGGTGAATTTATCCTTTCATCCGTCCGAAAATTATTATTCGGAGCAGTTTATGGAAATTGGATTTTTTTTCTCATGCAGCATTTGACCGCATTGATCTTATCTATTAGATATTCATGAAAATTATCGTATATCCATGATTAAGAATATTATGAGTAATAATAAAAGAATGTAATTTTTTACGTTACTAATAGACACTGTTACAATAATTCTAAATACATGTCCAAGAAAAAAACGTTTTGAAACTTGATTGTACAACCAAGAATTTTTTTGTAAGTCTGTAATAAACGATAAAAGATGAACAATTTGTGTATCGTCTTGAAAACTACAGCAAAGATCGATCAAGTTTCATCTCGAAATGACGATAGAAATTCATTTTATCTGTGACATTGCAAAAATGTTAATTATATTTGTAAAACTGAATAATTCACGGAAATTAAACTTATCTACGAAAATTCGTAACTAACGCAAGTGGGTAAGAAAAATATCTTTAATTTTGAGCAACATACTGAATTATACACAATATCAAAATTTATTTATTAAAATTCAATATAATTGAATAATCAACATTTCTTTAATATAACTATTTAGAATATTTTAGTCGTGAAGATTTTTGATGATGATTTGAAAATGATTTAAGGTTTCAAAAATTGTACACGAAAATTCCGATAACTACAACAAACATTAATCAAGTTTTATTTCGAGAAGTCGATATATATTCATAGCCTCTTAAACATTCAAGAAATTTTCATTTTAAACAAAAAACTGCGAAAAACGTACAAAAATGTAACTTAATTACAACAATTCAGAACTAATGCGAGTCGATAAGAATATTCGAAATTCAAAAAACTCTTTTATGCCTTTTTGAATTTTTGGAAACTCTAGAGCTTTATTATATGACATCGTAAAAAATCCTGTCAATTTGTTTGGGACTATAGACCCAAAATAAAAAAAAAAAGTTTAAACGAAAATCAATTGAGAGACTGAAAAATAAATTCAACTACTAAAATTTATTAGAATTTTGAACAAGATAGTTATTATCACCAAGAAACTTTGAGTCTGGAATGTTTTTCGGAGAACCACTGTAATTTGAAAAGATCAATTTTTTATGAATCAGAATTATATGATTTTTTTTTGTTTCCATTTTCAATACCTAATATTCGTGAAACTAAGATTAACTACATATAGTTCCAGAATTTTCTTATTTTTTTAAATTACATAAAGGAAAATTTGCGATTCTTGAATTGCGAAAGTAGTTCTTGCAAACTTGGATGATGTATGTTTGGAAAAGTTCAAACACCTCGCAACTTTTGTAAAATTTCCAAAAATAATACAATTTCTGAGAAACAACAAAGACCTCTTTACAAAAAAATTGAGTTCCAGAAATATTATATTATTATACTCAAAAGTTCTTAACTCACTCAGAATCATTCAGTGAAAAATCACTAATTTTTAACAGCGCACTTTCAACTTCCTCAATTAGCGATTTTTCACTGGCAATTTTAGTAGGTTTCTACGTATAGTTAGTGATATTTAACTTTAAAAATCGCAAAATCTTGACAATAATAATTAATGAGTTTTTACTAATCGTAAATAACCGAAAAATTGCTACTTAATTGTGAAAAATTACTACTTATCAGTGGAAAAAATTCCTGATTGAGAAAGAGAAAAGCGTGCCACTGAAAATCAGAAACTTTCAACTAATTCGGACTTATTTTTTTCATCCTGAGAAAGAGGGTTACTTATCATCTTAATAATTCGAAATCAGTCATTTTTTCCTCAAGTTGAAGATTCTACAATACTCAAAATAACTGTGAAACGATTTTACTAAAAATACTTACATTTTTAAATAAATTCTTAATTTTGAACTGGACACTTACAACTTTAGTAACTGTAACAAATCCAATAATAAAAAATGTCTGAACCAAGAATAAAAAATATTAACTAGTCTTAATTATGCATTGCTTGAAACTCAAATCTGCCCCTTAAACAACAATTCATTATTAAGTTATTGAAATACATAGACACAAAAAAATATTACTCCAAAAACAAAAATTCAAATTCAAGAAGATGTAGGTCGCTCATAACACTTCGTGACAGACTTAATATATAAAGATCTAAAATAAGATAACGAACTTATAATTTAAATCCATAAAAAAACCAGTTATTCCTCTCATCACATGAAAAACAGGAGAACAAGTTTTTTCAAATACTGTTAGGATGGTTGAGTAACGAAAAATCGCAAAATCGCAGGAGTCATTTTTTTTTTTTTTTTTTTTTTTGAAAACTTAAAATAAAAGTCGAATTCGTATTCAGGCAGTGGCAGAGAACCTGAGGGCCTTGTTTCCTATAATAGATGACCATACACAAGTTTTTTTTCGAGAAAATTTCACGAAAATTTATGACCCGAATCAAGCTGATGTCATAAGGTGTGTTTTTACTTACTTGATTTCGAAAGAGGCTGCACTTTGCAACACACAACACTGTGCAAATTTTTCTCCTCGCAATAGCCGCTTATGGCAAGGCATCCGGTAAAGAAAGTCAAATGGAACAGGAAGGTGAAGACCACGGCGAAACCTGGGTATTCGACAATTAGTGTTATTACGTCATTGCGAAAATTACTTGAGCGTTTTCGAAAATTGTTCCCAAAATGACCAGGGGCGTCGCAACGAAATTTTACATGCAGGGGCGGGCTTAAATGTCGAAAGGCTATATTTATTTTTATTTCCATGCATCAATAGTTTTTTATTTTATCACCATAAGGTCTTAGAAATCGATTCGCAAGCTCAAGCTTTTATTTTTACAATATATAACTTTCCATATAAAAACACAACAAATCACTCGGTTTCGTCCCCTGGTACTTAATTTACTATTACAATATTTTTTTTACTTAATACGATTTATTGAATTTTTGTAAATTGTTTTACATGTTTGGAGAATTCAAGTATCTAGAATTTCAAAATTATAGATTCTAAAAAAGGTTTTGTTAAGTTCTTTCCAATTTTTAAATCATTTACAAACAAAAGTTGCAAATCTCCTTATACTCTTTTAGATTCTGACTAATCGTATTTTATAGGCAAAACTCTATCAAATCGATAAAGTGAATTGGAAACAGAATAAAAAAAGGTATATGAAGAAGCATAAATCATTTTTCCCTTGTCTTCTGAGTCACTGTTTTTAAGAACGCTTCGTATGCCATTATTCGTAATGAATCATTAAATGCATGAAGCGAATATTTCGGCAGTGAGGAAATCATTATTTATAATCATTTTTCTTTACTATCTGTGTAAATATACACTTACTGATTGTCATTTATGAATACAACTTTCCAATATTTATTTAAACTAAAATCTCTTGTATAAAAATTCTTGCAGAGGTAAAAACATTTAACTTATGTATTTGAACAATTAGAACAAATAATCACAAAATTATTTGTTGGGACAAATCATGTATACAAGTTATTTACGTGTCAAGGAATCCCTAATTCAATTATGCCACGTGCTTGTTTCTTTGTTTCATTTTTTTATTAAGAATTTCACACGTCAAATGAATATTAGAGTCATTTTTTAGACCCAACATTATCAATGACTATGACGAAGACAAAATTTTATGTCATTTCAAAAACGAGAAAAATAAAAATTTTGAATAAAAATTCTAAAATATTTAGTTATTTTTAAAATTATTCATAACGAATTTGAGGAATGCCATGTGAAAAATTTGACTACATCACATCATTTTTCAAGGATGTGACAACCATATCTTCTTCTCTGTATGGATTATTCGTCACATAAAATTCGAGGTGAAAACGAGCATGATTGGAGACAAGGGCACGTTGTACTATGGAAATTCAAAAAAAGAAGACAAAAAGACAATAAAAAGAGTGAAAAATGTGATAACCTGAGTATATGCAGAAGATTTGTACGGACGGAAATGCTGACAAGATACCGATGAAAAAGGAAACCATATCGGTCAAGGACGTGATTGTGATGGAAACCGCAGCTTCGCTCAAAGCCTGAGCCATCCTTTCGGGCACGGGACTTGTTATTTTCGTCCTTCTCCATGCAGCCAGCATCACGAAGGTGTCATCAATCCCTATTCCTGAAAAATGATTATTTAAACGTCAAAACCAAGGCTGGTTGCAGCGAAATTGTACATAGAGGGGTAAGGTCAAATGTCAAAAGGGTTAATAGATTATATATTATTTCAATGTATCAATAAATGTTTGTTCTAGCACCCTAGGATCTAAAAAATTTATTGACAAGTTCAAGCTTTTACTTTTTAAAATTTATCACTTTCGATAAAAAATCACAATGAGTATCTCATTTCCAACGTATGTTTACTCATTTTACAGTATGTTTACAATCTGAGGGATTTTCTCATATTTGTAGGAATTTTCTACATTAATTTCTAGAATTTGATGCTCTAGAACTGAAGATTTCAGGATATTGGGTATTTTTATAGATTTTTGAGAAAATAATACCTGCATACTTTTAAGATATTTCATACTCTGGTTTTCCTTTTTATAAGGTATTGCATGAACTGCGAGTATTTTTAGTATTTTTCTTAACGACGATTGACAAAATTTTTAATGATATTCTAATTTTTTTCTTCATTTCTAGCATTTGTAGATTGTCGTGGAGGTTTTAGAGATTCCATGAGCTTGAATTCGAAAGTTATTAGACTATTCGTACTTTAAAGAATTTTCCATGAAAGAGTATTTTTTAAAATAACTGATGGATTTTTCTTTAGACATAATCTAGAATTTGAGGCTTCAGGATTCAAGGTTTTCTAGTTACTAAATAATCTTCAAGTTTTTCAACTATAGGATATTTACATGTACCTAGAGAAGAAATATTTGATATTAAGATATGTATATTTGCTCTTGGCGGAATAGATATATATTTGTTTGAAATATATAAAAATTCCAGTTCAATATATAACTTGGTAGCTGGTTAACAGATTATCTTGTAATGAAAGCGTCATACATTTGAGGCAAATGTATATTTATTTCGCCAGTAGCAAATATACATATAAATATTTCTTTCTCACAGTGTGGAATTCCAGCATTCAACTGACTTCCAGCATGTTTTTAAAGTATTTTTCATATTTTACAGTATTATAGCAATTAAAAAAGATTTCTTACTTCATCTATAAATATCTAGTATTGTCTACGAATTTCCAAAATTCCAATATATGTATATTTCTAGAATTTGATACCCTAGAGTTCAAATTTCTATAAACTTTTAGCATTTCGATAAATTTCCAGAAAACAGAATTTTTATAGATTTCAAGTATTTCACAGATTTCAAAAATATTTAATTAGTTTCGTATTTTTTCAATAATAATAAATGTAATTGAATTTATAAGTGTTTTGATCGATTCCATTGTAAATTTTCAGAGTTAGATGCGTTAGGATTAAAAGTTTCATAGATTTTAATTATTTTAATACAATTTGAAGATAATAATGTATAATTGTTAGTAGACTTTGGGTATTTCCCAAATTTTTATCATATTAAGTATCCTGTACATTTTTTAGCATGCATGAGATTTTGTAGTGTTTTTCTAGATTTATATAATTTTCATATATTGTTAAATAAAATTTTGAGAAAACTGATGCTCTTAATTTCAATGTTTCATAGATTCTTGATATTTTCATTGATTTTTCAGTACACTGTTTTATGAGATGTCTAGTGCTTCAAAGTATTCTTGTTTTCTCATTCAGTTCCATATTTTTCAAATATTGATGAAATTTGAATGATTGTTTGAAATTTTTGCATCAATTAGTAGAACGAAATGCTCCAGGATTTAGTTCTTCAGATTCTAGGTTAATCACTTGATTATCGAGAAAATTTTGTCTTCATGCATCTCGTGTATCCATAAATTTTTTCTATTTCTCAGCATTTATGAAATTTCGTGCGATTTTCTAGTTTTTTTGTGAAATTCTGTATAATTTTTTCATATAAGAAACCTCGCAGTCCAAAAAAAACCGATTTACCGCTTGTTAATTTTTGATGCTTTAGTAGCTAAGCTATGCCAGTTCTGGCCTACTTTAGAATGAGGGAAGTTACAAGTGTTATTATACGTTTTCGGAATAATTGTTTTCAGATTGATATTATTGAATTTTCTTATTCCAATGGGTTTCGACACAAAAATTTATGGTTTTTGAACTTATCAACTGTTAATCTCAGAGAATGAGAAGTATCTCAGAGAAAAATTCATAAATTTTCCCATCTTCGTGTAACGATTTTGCTCTTAAAATTTCATATTTAAATTTCGGATAAATCGCCTGAAAATGCATACGGAATAAGACGATTTCCATCTAATCCAATTTTCAAGATAAAATGAAGCAATTTTGATGATTTCAAACGATTGAAAAATTCAGAGCGTTTGCATTCTTTTCGCGATTAAAGTTGCGACTTTTTATCGTTTGCACGTTCCACAATAGCCTTGATCCAGCTTGGCGGACCGTCAAGCAATGTTGTCCAAATTGTTATTCCCAGAGCGTCTTCAGGCTCAACGTCATGCATACATTTAACCCATAAAAGGAACATTTTCGTACAAAGAGAAAAACATTTTCCATTGAGAAAACAATTATGTCAACCTCGTGTTCGAATCCAAACGACCCAGCACTAATACAAATAATTCATTTTCACTAACTATAACCTAAATTTTTGAAAGATTTGAATGGCTAAAATAATTGTTGTGAAAATGAAAAATAATGATATTAATTATCCGAAAATGCAAATTCTGCATTGAAAAACTCGTTTTCGAATTAAAAATTTTATTGAAACAAATTTTAGTCAACAACTTCGCGAGAGGTTTGGACGGTCTCATATGAAAGGAACATAAAAATGATGGATAAAATACACTTATTTGGTCAATGTAGTTTTGAAATTTAAATTATTTCTTATCATGTTGATATTATCAGTCGAATATCTTCTTGCATACTAAAATTTCCAGATTAATTATGCCTTGAAAAATTTTAAATGCAAGAAGAAAAGCTCATAAGTTCAAAGCCTTTTTCGAGATTTTATTCATTATCTTGTTTTTCGATGAAAGAGGTTTATCCAGATTTTTTTTCAAGGAAGGAGAGGGCGGTTATGAATATTTATAAATAATAATGTAGAGAGAATATGAACATCCATACATAAAGACTATGAAAAAATATTAACTTTTCGAGGAATTTGACGCAGAGTAAAATATTGATCACTTATAAAAGAAAGTTAAAATCCTAGACATTTTTACAGTGTTTGAATTCTAGTCATTTCAAAAATTATTTATTATAAATATCGCAATGTGTTTTAACTGATTTTTACAATTTTTATCAGGACTGTGAACAGAAGGGAGTTTCAATGGCTTTTGGCTTCTGCCAAAATTTGAAAAACATTATTGATAACTGAAATAATATAACTGTTATTCAAAAAAAATTTACACAATAATATTTAACAAACTATTCATTTTCAACTTTGGAAGTCACTATTTCAAATATTAAAATTTTTAGAACCAGTTCTTCAGAGATAAAAAATTTTTAAATCTTTAAGAAACTTCACTTTTTTAATAAATCTTTCGACAAATTTTTCTGTCTACGTCTCTGGTCTTTGAAGTTTTTCAAACTGATCTCAGGAAATGCTAAAGGTAAACAAGTTTTCTTGAATTCACAGAATTTTTGAAAGTTCTTCAAATTTTTATTGAAATTAAAAGATTGCCTCTAAATTCTACGATGTTTGTCAAAATTTCGAACTGTTAATAATAATCAATATTCCTTATCTATATATTGTTTGTATCAGAAAAAAATTCGAGAAAATATATTCTCAGTTTCAAAAATTTTAGAACTCTTGTAATGAATTTCCACTCGCGCCAATGAATTTATTATCTTTCCAAAATTTTAATTTCAGATCAATGGATATTTCATAATTTTTGATAGTGACAATCATTTTTTTGAATTCTAATCATTCCTAACAATTCTAGCAAATTTTTTATTATTCTATGACTCCATGAACTTTGAAAATATTTTAATTATTTAATTTAAAACATCCAAAAAACTTGTGAACACGAAATTGTCCATTATACAATCAGTTTTCCTTGAAACCACAGATTTCGCACTATTTTTTGCACGAGTCTAAGTATTTTTTCGTGACTGAAAATATGCCTAATTTCAAAATTCTGTAAAACCATATGACAAAAATATTTCAAAACTCTTTCATCAAATAAATCAAAAAAATTTTTCCGAATCCAAAGAGAAAAAAGCCTTGAATTGACATAACATTCCTCGTAGTGTAGAAACCGACTTCCGCCTATTGCTCAGGTCGTTTCGTACGATTTCTACAACTAAATCCACGGTGAAATTGCCTTTGGCAAATCACTATAATCCGCGGGACATTTCTTATATCGGCTACGCGAAAACCAATCCAGACAATGGAGAAAAGACGGGTTAGGAAAAAGAAAATGAAAGTTTTTTCGAAAGGGACAAAAGCGCGGGGTTTTCAATTGAACGAATGATTTACTTCCTCAAGCCTTTTTGATGCAAATTATAGAGCGTCACGATGAAAAGATGACACATCGTGCCTCGCTTCATTTAACAGGCAAGAAAGCGTTAAACTCTATTTTTCAATGCTATCGCGACCGGAAGAAAATTCACCGAGGTGCAGATTCCACATGTTTTTTAGTGAATTTATAAGAACTGAGGAGTATAAGAGTGTGGTTTTATTTAAATTTTGAAAATTAAAGAGTCTGTTTAACTTATAAGAAAATTTGCATTCTTCATCATAGTGAAAATTTTTAACAGGGTTTGGAAATAACGTAACGCGGTGTATTAAACAAGTAACGATAATAAGAACGAGTTACTTTCAATTGATGACGAGTATCAAAAATCCCGTTATTTATCTCACGTTATTTTTATAAGTCTGAACAAGTTTTTGGAACAATCTGTACATTTTTAAGAAATGTTCTAAAACGGAAATATAAGTTATTTTTAACTTCCTTATTTTCGAATAAAAATTATATATTCATGATTTTAAATGAAACAAAGGGAAATATTAGTAATTTGTGTACATATACTGACAAAGAATTATGCTTTTTTACTTTTTATTAGAAAGTTTCAAGATTTAAAGCATGAAATCTTACAAATCTGCATGAAAATACGTAGATCTTAAAATCCATAGCAGGGCGTTTAAAAACTGTAGATTCTACCAGAAAACATTACGTAATCTTATTAATACAAGAAAAAACACGAAAAATACTAAAAATACTCGAATTGAAAAAGTTTATTTTCAATGATATTCATTGCTTTAAAAATTTATGGAAATCAAGGAATCAAGAAAAATTCAATTAACTTGAGCGTTGAATTTTAAAAAAAATATGTATATGTATAGTAGTCCATAAAAATACTGAAAAATTTGTCAAACCATATATATGTCTAAAAATTAAGAAAATTTTGAGATACTTTCATTTTGCGAAGATTCTGTTTTCTGCAAAATCGATCGAAATACTTCAAATTTTTTAATCCTAAATTCTAGGGATTCTCATTCTGAAAATGAGACATCTTTTAAAAAACCAAAAAATTTTAGAATATTTATTAAATACTAGGAAACACAAAAATAAAATACATATAGAAAATTACAACTAAGTATATGAGACATTAAAAATCTGTACCACTTTGATAACTAGAGCATCGAATTCTAGAAATTTATATAAAAATATATAAAAATACTGAAGAATTCTTTAAATCGTAGAAAAACTGAAGAAATACGCAAAATACTGAAAGAAATAAAAATGTATGGACACGCCGTTTCCTGAAAAATCCTTTGAAACACAAGAAATTTATTGTAGTTCAAATTCTATAGCACGGAATTCTTGAAATCTATATTACAAATAATATAAAAATGTTAGCAACATATAAAAACACTAGAAAATCCTGCAACATTTTATACATTCTGAAAAATACGAATAGTTTCAGAAATTAATACTGAACAATTCTCGAAAACGTTGAAAAACTGAAAAGAACCTGAAAAACTCTGAGAAATAAAAATCAATATCAAAACTATTTCCTGAAAAATCCTTTCAAATTCGAAAACTGCAAAAAACCTTGAATTCTAAGGCATGAAATAATAACTGAAATCTATATAGCAATGTGCAGAGAGAGAGTAAAAATTTCTAAAAATATTAGAAAATCCAGCAACATTTCATACATACTGAAAAATACAGATAGTATCAAAAACACTAAAAATCTATAGGTAGGTAAGTTTCCTCAAAAATCCATTAAAATCGCAAATTTTTCCCCGTGGCTGAAATCGAATGAAATCTCATGTTCAGAAATTTTTTAAACTTGAAAAATAATATGAAAATTCAAAAAAGCTATTTTTTTATAGTCAAGAAATACATATAACCAATGCTTGATGATTTTTCACAATTAAATAAATTATTCTTCTAGGGCTCGTCCTAACAAACAATAGATCTCGAAAAAATGATGTTTTTTTAATTAAAAAAAATCTTTTACGTAACTTTTCAAACCCAATATTTTAATTTAAAGCTTATTGTCAGTGGATATGCATGTATTGAAAAATAGGCCAAATAGGTACCTAAAAAATAGGTCAAATTTAAAAAGGCATTTCTCGTTTATTATTATTGATTTTGAATATGTTACCCCAAATACGAATTTTTATCTACACTACAAAAATTTTGGAGTTTTAGCTATAAGGTACATTATCAAAATTTACGCAGAAAACTATTTCTAATCATCCTTCAAGTCGATCTAAAATTTTCAAACTCTCTAATACTCAAACTTGACTTTAAACAATAATCCAGCAAAAGTAGGTACCCACAAATGTTTTTCATAAGATAATATTATTTGTAATATTTTATATTCTACCCACAAATTATTTTGAATTTTAATAATGTAAAATGAGAACAAAAATGACATTGACCCTGATGATGTACAATCATTCAAGTACTTAACATAAGAATGTTTCACCAAAACCATTGTGATACTCTCAGGACATTGTATCCATGAATACCACGAGAAAAGTCACCATTTGTCAAGGTACCCATAATTAGCTTCTCGATTCGCTGATTATTGCCTACTTATTTTAATGATGCTAATTACTATATTTTCCCATAAATAATAAGCGACGTCGGGAGGCGAGGAAAAGATAAAAAGTAGGAAAAAGGTGGTCCCATCGTTGTCGTAACAAGTGAAATGCAGTAATCGAGTGTTACAAAAGTGATAGAAATTCGGATGCCCGGAGTTTCATTACGGATATTGCAATGCACAATCGAACCGTCGCATTTTTATCGCGCAACCGCGAGTTCCCTTTTCACAACATCCTTATGCAATGACAGAGCGCCGGTGTCCTTTATTTCGCGTCTATCAAATCGTTTGTTCACTAGCTTTCGCGATTTTCGAAATTCACATTTCGACATTTGTATTCTTGACATTGCCGCGCTTACACTTTACGACCTTCGCGCACGGCTTTGCGACCAGCCGTAGAAGGTCGATCGTGAAAACCTTCGGGGTCCAAGTTCACGAACTTTGCGAGCTTCGAACTCATCTCTCGAAGAGTCTTCGAGTAATTCGAGAAGGTGCGTGTATTAATAGGATTGACGTCTTTTAAATTTTTCAAAATTGTTTGGCAAAAGTACTTTTGTCAATCAATAAATTTTTAAGGGGAGAAGAAAAGAATTGAAGAAGTTTTGGAGATATTTGAACAGTCGTTAATTTCGAATAATTTTCGAAATGAATTTAAATTGAAAATTTAGAGATGAAATTGCAGTATAGACTGTAACGACTCACATCGATAACATTCCATAAAGAAATCATATTTCGTCAAAACAATTCCTTCTTAGTGTGGTATTTTTGAACTTGGTAACTTGGTTAGTATTGTTTTTACACGTTTGGCTGTGAAAATGAAAAATACTCACCGACCATGAGAAAGGGAGCTGCGAGATTGATGCCTATAAAATCAACTCCGATGTATATACAAAAACCAAAGGCCGAAATGGTAGCCATGGCTGCGGAAACGTTTCCCAGCAAACCCAGCCAAGGTTTACTGCGGACCCAATCGGTCATCATGCACGTGACTACCGAAAAAATGGTGATTATAAGGAAGGCGCTGGAAAAGTAGGGGACCACGGTTTTGGTATTGGCCTCCAGTTCGAGTTCCATCGTCCTAGAAGCGAACCTTGCCACGCTTATGTGTTGAAAAAAACTGCTGTTTTCGGCTTTTCCCACGGCGTCCAAAAAAGCTTCCTCCCAAGACGCGCCTCTGAAAATATCAGATTTTCCACGTCTTTCATAAATACTTTCAAACCTGAATTTTCTCAAGGGTTTGGATAGGGAAATGTCTTTTGAACATTCCAATTTTTTAATGTATGAAATGAATTTAGGGAATAAATTAAATTTTCTACATTGAATATTTCTTTTTGTTTTCAACAAGCTTTAATTTGTCCCTTTCAGGAAATTCTTTTTTCTTCAAAATATTTTTTCTAAAACAGTATCATGTACATTAAAAATCAATAAAAAACAATGAAAACAAATTATAATTTGTAAGACTTGCAAATCAAAGGAACACATCTTTTTTCTTATTTGGACGTGTTGAAGTGAAATGTGATTACGAATTTCAAAAACAAAATATCTGTTATTGTATGATTACTATAATTTTTTCATCAATGAGTAATTTTCTTTCTATTATAAACAATTATCCATTCATCCATTTTCCAACATATGAATTGTAAAAAAATTTCAAGTCAAACCAACGTTTTGAAAGAATCAGTGATTCCATGAATGTGATACCTTGCACTTTCAAGAATGAATAAGACAGAATAATATATGAAAATCGTAGTAGCTTAAAAACGTTTTTTTAGTCATAAACATTTCTTTAACTTTTAACTTTAAATTGGGGCAAAAATTATATCAATACATCAAAACAGCCCTCTAGTAATTTTAACCCTCATAAAAACTATGTAGAGAATGAAATTTTTGTTATGTATTCAGCAGGCGTCTCTAAAGGAGACTCTCTGGAAGGAGAGGGTGTTGTCAAAACAATATTTCCAACATTTCTAATTATACCAATTTATTCACACAAAGTTATATCAGACAGGATTTAGATAATATGGTTCAGCTGTGTTACATTCAACGTTCTGTTTTCTCTCTCTCGTATTTGTTGTGGGACCTCCGTGGTTATCCTGAATGAAACAATTCCTGAGGAATAGGAAGAGGCAGGAGCTCACGTCTCGAACGGAGCGCCAGTGGCATGGGAGGCACGTCTGGGTCCTCTGGGTCTTGCAGCAACTCTGCCTCTGTTCGAGGGGATGGCGGAGGGGACGTGCCGGGGAGTGGCGTCTCCAAATGTCCGACCTCGGTTCTATCGTTCCTATAGCGTTCCAAGACCCGACGGAATTCCGGAGGAAGAGTTCGGGAAATCTCTATTTCGGGGTTCACTCGTCGTGGGGTATCCCCCGTGAGGTCAATTAAGTCCGGGGAGGGGTGTTGACTTCCTGCCCTCCCGGATATCGGGCCTCTCGTTCGAGCCCTCCGAATTACCAGGTTTGAGTTACCTCGAGAGGATTGTGCTACCTCGCCCACTGGCTTCCGGGGAACAGGTTTCACGATACCCACGGGTTTGGATGTTGTCGCCTCTGACGTGTTGGATCTCTCAGGGACGATCTTCGGATCCTCTTTTTCGTACCCCGACTCAGGATCGTCAGGTAACGGGATTTCTTCCACCGGGGTTACAGGGAGGGTCTCTATGGCGTCCCGTGGTGCAAAACCCTCTCGCTGCCTCCTTAAAACATTCTCGATTGCCGTGGTGGATGTCCCCCAAGTAGTTCTAATCTCCGGTACTCGGCCTTGGAGCAATTGTAGGGTGGCCCACAGAGTTTCTTGTCCCTTAAGGGCGAATTTAGAGTATCCGTCGCGTGGATGCAAACCATGTAATCGAGCCTGTGCACGGGCGGTTTTCAATTCTTCAATGGCCTGGCCTGACACTAGGGGGGAGTTTGAAGGAGTGAAAGGGGAGAGAGGTTATCATTGGTGGATATACAAAACCAGAATACCGGAATCCCGAATCAAATACTAACTGAAGTATGTGAAAACTAAGATAATGTTTTACACCCGAAATTTAGAACCAAATATACACTAAAATATGTAGAAACAGAATAGCGGTTTAACAACCGAAATCCTTATTGAAATATGTGAAAACTAGGAAAGCGGTTTAACAACCGAAATCCTTACTGAAATATGTGAAAACTAAATAAACTGAAATATGTGAAAACTAGGAAAGCGGTTTAACAACCGAAATCCTTACTGAAATATGTGAAAACTAGGAAAGCGGTTTAACAACCGAAATCCTTACTGAAATATGTGAAAACTAAATAAACTGAAATATGTGAAAACTAGGAAAGCGGTTTAACAACCGAAATCCTTACTGAAATAAGTGAAAACTAAATAAACTCGATTGAATTTTGTTTGAATTTTTACCGAGCGATAACATACTCATTATATTTGACAAATTTTTATGGATACATATAAATACAGTTGTTTGGCTTGAATTTGTTTAAAAAATAAGAGCGCCTTGTTCGTATTATAATTGATGAGTTTAATCACTTGAATATATTGTATTGTGGAAAAAAATGCTTTTTGTTTTCTTCTACCGTATTCGATCATTCAGGTTGTTGTTTTTTGAGAAATTTTTTCTAAAAATTATTTCTTGTAGACCCCCACAGAATTTTATGGTCTAAAGCTTGATAATTAGAGAAAAAAAAATGCTCAATGAAGAATGTTCTATTTACGTATGGTCTTCCTTTATTAGATATTCAGAATAAAAGATTGTCAAGGACATTTTATCATTCTTAAAATTTGTAATACGAAACATATTGAAATAAGCTAAGCAACGAGATAGCACATTTAGAGTTGGTTTAAAAAATTTTCAAACAAATAATAAATCCAATTACATTATGTTCCTATTCTTCTGAATATCAAATATGACAATCAACCTATATTTACAACTTATAATCAAACTATTATACATTTGCTTTATTTGTTGTTGCAAAGGAAATTAAGTAAATAAATGTTACAGTGATTCAACGTTTTTGGCCCCTCTCCCTTTCCCCTGTACGTCATGTCACGATGGAATGTAGAAAAAAACATGAATTATCAAAAAAAAAAGATGTGAAACATCTACTTTAATATTTTTTTATAGATTACTATCTGAGAGATCACATTGTTTCTAGTCCCCTCCTCTCCTTGACCCCTACCCCTCCCCCCCAAGACCGTGACATCAGTTGTATAAATCTCCTTGAAATGACTTTTTTTCATTTTTGATGACTTTGCATGGAATGAATCTTCAAGGCATCTGATGAAAAACATTTTTTAATTGTAAAAAACACCCTCAAACTTGAGAAAAACTTTCTAGATACATTCGTATACGAATTCAAAAGTTTATGAAACTTAAAGAATTAATGTAGAAATCAGAGTGTATGGTGGTATACGCAATATTCCAACAAATATTCGATTACTGACCCAACTTGTGTAATCTAAAAGAAAAAATCAGCAAAAAATGTAAATCAAGACCGGAAAATCAGGAAAAAACGGGAAAAATGTTCTTCCACGATATGACGCAACACAGAAGGAAGCGCTCTTATATTTCAATAATCGTTACATGCCACACTTCTTTGTACCGTTACACTGTTTGCGTGCACTTGCTCGCCAGCGTGAATATCAAACACATTATCGTCCAAGTTTTATGGCACTATGAAGCGCGACTTTTCATGCCAGGCCGCGTTTTTCCGCATTTCGACCAAACGTGTCAAATGGGAGGTAACGAGGGAAAAACTACAAATTAGTATGACACGGTGATTTTTAATATTCATCTTGTTGAATCATCGCAAACTCCAATTTTCGGATATTTAATTTCACCTAATCAATGTCAGGAACAACGACAATTAGAATATCGAAATCCCGATGTTCACGTATCAAAATTTATGAGTTTCTGAATTATTTTTGAAGGATGTATTTGAAAAAAAAAAATTGTTGACCGTTGAAATCGAACCCAAACTTACTAGTTCCCAGCGTTAGGCTTTGACCGTATGCGCCATGACGTTTCGTATAACAATAATAATAAAATAAATGAAAGAAAATGATGAATAGTTGATTATTAGGGTAATAATTATATAAAATAGATATACAATAATAATATAAAGCAGGACTGCAGATTTTAATCGAAATCAGTGATGACAAGACTCTTCCTTCTCTGTCACGCGTTTTCGCAACAATTATGTCTGAAATTCTCAAATGAATGAGTTACAAACGTAAACGTCATTTTGACACTTGTTTACCCTTGCATTTCAAAACTCATAAATGTTCCCAAGCTAAATTTATAGGTCGCAAATTTATTAGAATTTGAGTTATTTCTAAGACGGCATTTTGAGCGTAAATCCGGTGTAAAGTTGCGTTCCGTGAGGAGTCTCGCATTGCAAAATGCTGAGCAATGCGCATCGGTAATACGATGTAAGTACTCACATTGCATCTTCGCGAGGAGTGTCGACTGAGAGGAAATAGCCAAGTTGCACGGCGGGTACACTTTCGACAATGTAATCTTCGGAGACCACACTGGCCCCGAAGTAAACGGGAATCAAATAAATGCTCTCCGTCTCAGGAACGAACGTTAACGGAAACGTCAGGCTCGTCTGTCCTTTTTCTATGTCTCTGGAACATAACGCATTTTCACATGCATCATTTTTCATCGGAGAATAAGCAGGTTTTGCAATCATTGCAGCAATAATTGTTAACGAATATTGTGTAATTACTTGCCTTAGTTAAAAGAATTTTTTCAGTTTTTTTTTGGAAAAACATTATTTATGAAATGTAATTTTTATTTATTTTCTTTTATTTTTTTATTGATCGATAGAGCCTTTACTAAATATTCTTGAGTTTATATTAGAGTGACATAAGCATTCGACATGGATGAAAACAAAATGAAATTTCGTATCACATGTTGAAACTAAGTATGATAATGCATTTTCCAACTCACGAAAAAGATAATCTTGAAATAACAAAGACGTTCCTTCGAAAACAAAATTACACGAACGTTGTTTCTCGAGTGCAAATTGAAAATTCTGAGGAAGATTTGCATTTTTATGCCCGAAAAGATGCATGAACACGTCAAAATATATTTGCAATTTCAAGCTCGTGTAAATTTGCTAAACCGTCTAAGACTTGGAACATCTTCATTCGTTTGCATGTTAAACTGGAAAAAATACTGTTTTCAATGTAACATTTTTTTACGCATCGAGAATAAAAATCAAGGCAACAAAAGCCAGTCATAAAATTTGAGATGATTGCACAAACTGGCGAAGAAGAAAACTCTTCGAGGGTCGTTAAATCGTCATTGTTTCGCTGGTCGAATAGATAACTTTTATGCAGAAAAAAAACGTTGCAAGTTTTTCATTATTCCCATGTATACAATTATTAATCGAAGGTCGACGTATTCTGGTCCGGGCAAAATTATGATAAATGCTGTACCAAACCTGAGCTTCGAAAACGTGTAATTTACACTGATTGAGAGTTATTCTCTCTTGCACAGTGTATGCAAATTTTTGGTGATTTTTTTCATAGGAGATCTTTATTAGGTATTCAAATCAGCGAAAATTTCAATGGCATTTTTCAGACAAGATGAACTTGAACTGTGAAATTGCTTACTAGACGTGCCATTTCTGAATGATGTAGATTTAGTGGCAATTTGAATATATAATGTAATTTAAAGTTCGGAAAAATCGAGTTTTGTAATTTCCTCATTTGCATGGTTCACGAACATTGCTTAAAGTTTCTGACGAAACATGGAACTGAAGAAAGTTTTTTTAAAATTATGTTTCGTTATTCTGTGATTTTTTCATATAAAAACTCATAGAGGAAATTTTTAGAGGATTCGTAATAAAAGGTATTTAAAATATTCAAAACAAGTCCTAAGAACAAAAAAATAAGGAATTAATCAAATAAGAATTCTGAAATTTTTCTTTTTAAATAGTTTTCCCTGTAAAATCGAAGTATAGAAAATAAGTTTTATTATTGCATTCAAGTTTAAAGCTTACTCAATGATGTCTACGAGGTTTAGTATGTCATTCTTCAAACAATCGTTCTCCCATCGCGCACAAACTTGATCGAAAGTGAATACTTCGCCTTCGAAAATGGACGACACGTTTCTGATAAGCCCATCAAGAATCAGCAGTTCGTCCCAAACAGCCTTCCTTAGAATATTTGGATCCCCATCTTTTGGAACCACGATTACGTGCCCAAATCGCCCTAAAAATAAAAATAAAAAAATTTTACAGAAAAATATATCATAATAATTGAATTAATCATAAGAAAAAAAGCGATTCTGTAAAAATTTTCGAAAAATTAGATAATTCTTCCTCCATTCTTAAAATTTGACGTATCGAAGACTACAATTTGTGATAATTTTCGCTACTTCAATGGTTAGACTTTGCATCATATTTCTTTGGAATTTTTTAAAAATGGGATTGAAGTGATTCAGACAGTTCTGAGAATTACAAATACTGTATGTATTTACTGTATGATGTTCACCAGTAGCAGATACGGGAATCTCAAATGTCATAGAATTGATAGTTCTACAGTTCATGGTTCTAGAAATTTTAATTTCAGAATTTGTCATTGTAGAACTTTATACTCTGGACTTTAGAGTTCTGAAATTCTATGTTCAAGAAACTACAATTCTGGAATTCTCCATTCCAACATTAACGAATTTGAAAATTTTTTAATTTCATCACTTAAAGTACTCTAAACTCATAAAGATACAGAACTGTGAGCTGTAAAATTTGGAATTCTAACTTTCCGAAATTGGGAACTCTAGAAAGAAGTTTCCTATTCTTTAGCTATTCAGCTTTTGATCATTATACCATAAGAAATAAGAATGCTCAAATTCTGAATCTTATTGCGTAGATTTTTAGAATTGGGTGCTTTATTGCTGAGAACTTAAAGATTTTTTTCTATCGTATTAATAATTCTGTGAATCAAAATCATAAAATTCTGCATTGGAGGAATTGAATTCCAAAATATTGGATCCAACGATTAAGAAATCTAATACTTCATATTTTAGGATTCACTCGTCTAAATGTTCTTTTTTCTAATTTTAACTTATAAAACTTGATATTTATTTATTTACTATTTTTTAATTTAACCGCCTCCAAATTATTTTACATATAATTAGTGGTGTGCGGAATTGAGAATTTCGGGGGTCGGGAAATTTTGCATCGGATCGGGACGGGATCCCGAGTTTTTCGGGAATCCCGAAAATGTCGAGGATCCCGAAAAATTCGGGAATTCAGAAAAATCTGGCTATTTTCAAAAGTCCTAAAATATCGAAACTTCAGGATTATGAGAAGTATGCAAATTGCTGCTCTGAAATAAGAGTACATAGTGGATAGCGAAACGCTATTGAATCACAGAGTTTCGAACCACAGAGAAATATTGGTACTGATTTTCCGCGATCTACGGGAATCGGTCATTGTTGTAATTAATCGAAAAAAAATTAACTGTGTTCAAACATTTATATTGTAGAATTGCTTTCTAAGTACTTTTTTTTTAAATTTAATTCTCTTCAAAACGAATTAATTCGCAAATTTTTATTCGAAATGCTATCATTGCAATAAAGAGAAATTCAAATTTTACGATTTTTGAATTAACATCTGGATAGAAAAAATTGTGAATAGAAGAAAATTTCAAATTTTGATTGAATAACTAAACAATTAAACAATGAAGAATGCATGTTAAGGTAGTAAATTCGTGACTCCGAATTATTTTAAATGAAAAAAATAGACCTCACTGATTTCGACTAGATCGAGAATAATTCTTTAGGTTTTTGAAATTCATCAATTGTCCATGAGAATGTTTTCATTGGGTTCACAACTAAATTAGAGCTTAAAAGAAAGGCAGAAAATAAGAAAATTATAGAAGTGTTCTAATCTTGAAGTTTTCGATTAATCATGAAAGTTTTAAGAGTAAAATAATCAGCATTTTTTATGTTTTGGATAAACATTGTTCAAAAGTATAAATTGTTTGCGCCCGACAACCGAATTTACTGCTATCTTATGAATTTATATTGATGAATGAAGAAATTTCGAAATTTCTTATTTGCAAAAATGCTAATTCCCTCAGAATAATTCACTGTTTGACTTGAGTATTTGATGGAATATATATAGAGAAAAAAAGAGACGAAGATTATGCTTCAGTTTCATTGGATCCATACTTTTCCGGGTCGGGGAAACAGACTGTGTGTCTGAAAAGATTAAAAATAATGCGAAATACATTTTCCTATGAATTTCGGCATCAGGGAACTTTTTGAATTGTCGTATCTTGAAATATCCGAAAATTCTGAAAAGTTCGGGAAAGCGCATTTCCTGTCTCGAAGCCTTTCCCGACCTATCGCAGTGTCGGGATTCCCGAAAAGTCGGGATCCCGCACACCCCTAGATATAATAGTTTTATGTCGATTTTGAAATTCTGTTTCATAGGATTTAAAATTCAAGAAATAAAATTCTGCATTCTCTGATCCTTAAAATTTCTACTTTTAACATGGGAATGATAACATTTTATACGGTCTAGAGATTAAAAAATTATAATTGTATAGAATCATATTTCAAATTCTGGTTATCAGAATCGTGGAATTTCCGTATTGTAATACTTGAAGTAACAGAATATTCAGTCTGAATCTTAAGAAGTCTAGAATATTCTATTTGAGGAGATACAAGTCTGAATATTTAATTTTCATAAAGTAACTAATTCTAGAATTCTATGTTCATTATCACAGGTCCCACAGATACATAGTCTTGAATGACTTGAATCCAAATATCTAGAATATACTTTCGCATATAATCTGTGACTTCTGTTTCTTAGATTTGAGGATTCAACTAATATTTTTTACATTTTATAGCTCTGGAGATCTGAACATCAGAATTGAAATTTCATAGTAATATACTCTATTATGTAGGTTTGATATTTTGGGTTTTCGAATTTGATAATCTTGTATTTGCAATCATATTCAGAATCGAAGAAATCTACATCGTTGAATTTTCTTTGTCAGAATTTCATTCTGGAAAATTTAGAGCACCAGCACTCCCTATTCTCAAATCCTTAATTCTGCAATTATCTATCTAAATTTATAATATTATAAGTATAGGATTCTAGATTTTTGGATAAATCATTATAGGATTTCAAATTCCGAACTTGAAGATTTCGGATTTAATGTCATAGAAATGACACTTTCAAAAATTTATGAGCTGGGACTTGAAATCATGTGCTCAAAGTTTTAGCATCCTACATTCTTAGCTTAGAACTCAAGATTCTACATCGAAAAATACAAAGTTTCCGAATTCTAAGTTATGTAATTCAAATTTCATAAATATTTCATTATCCTACTATTCAGATTCTGAAATTCACGACTATATAAATAAATAAAACCTTATGGTCTCGAACTTAATAAGAATTTAAGATACTGTTTATTTCTGAAATATCAAATCAAATTATTCAATTTGGTCGATTTCCCTCATCACCACCCTTCTGTATTCGCCCTTGCTGTATACTAATACTGAATTTTTTATACAGACTGTGTACTAAAAAAGTACACTGCATCAATATTCTAATTCAAGTTGACAAACCATCACTTCCACTCTATTTCCACTGTACCCTCCAGCACTCTAATAGATAAGCAACTAATCAAACCATCAATCACACGAGAAAATCCAAAAAACAAATCACTTGATTCCTCGCTCCTCGTATACACTCTCTCGTGATTTTAGAAAGTGAAAGTGATGCTCATCAAACGTCAAAAATTTAATGAACCACCTTTCGAGTGTCGCTCAAAGCTCATTACCGAACTCAAGAATCCATCATTAATGTTAGATATACAAACATTAAAGGTTCTACGGACTCAACGATATAAAAAACGCATAAATCATTTTCCACAGATTAAAATCGTTGCTCCTGCAGCTGTAGCTCGATTCGCGATATAATTGGGCACTCGATTATTTCTTCAGGAAAAAAGTAATTTACCTGGCCGCGTAATACGTTCCAGATTAAAATTGCTGTAATTGACTTTGAAGTGCTGCTCGACGATGGCGCGCTCGACTTTTCCATGTCCGTTCACGGGGGAGAAAAGGTACTCGGGGTCGATTTCGTAGTGTATTCTTTGGTATCCCGTAAGGCAAATGCACGCTATGAGGACGGGGATCACGATGAAATAGCCGGGGTGCCGGCCTACCACGAGGCCCAATTTGTAAAACGACGAGTTCAGGAAGTCGTCGACACAGGACATGCGGAACTTCATCTAAAAATTATGTAAAAACAAACAAACTTAGGTCATAGAAATTCATTACAGAGTTTTTTTCCCAAAATATTGAAAAGTTAAGAAGTTAGGAAGTTTTTTTCGTGATGGGTTTAGGAATCATTCTGGCGGGGGGTGGATTAATTGATACTTTTTTGATTGGTTTAATGTAAAAAAAATTTCTGCAATTTTTTAAGATTACTATAGTTATTATGTCACTCCTATCACAATTCCTTTAGATGAAATGAGGGAAGAACACACTTGGAATTTTCAAAATTTTGGCAGTTTGCAATAGTCCTACAGTTTTGACAATAATAATAGTTTATTAGTTGATAATAGTTTTGACTGTTTTGAAAATATTCAAGGTTATTAGAAAATATCGATAGTTACCCACTTTCAGGCTTGATAGGATGACATTATTTGTAAATTTTTGACATTCTTTAGCAGAGGTAAATAAATTTTGACATATTCAACAGTTCTGATAATTTTCACAGATTTCAAGAGTTTCTTGATAGTTTTGATTGCCGAAAAATTAATGAACTGTATTACTATAAAAACAGTCAAAACTGTCATGAAATGTCAATACCGTAGGAATAAGCGATACTGGAAAAATCTGCATAGTATCAGAAACTTTGAAATTGTAAAAACAAATCAATCAGTAAAGTTGTTAATAGCGTTAGAACTACTCAAAAACTATCGAAATTGTCAGAATTTTTATGAACTATTAAACTGGCAAAACTGTAATACTTTTAAAAACAACCATAAGCAGCATCAACTACAATACCGTACACTTGAGTACTGTTTAAACTGCTCTTAAACTTTCAAAATTGTTAAGCCTGTCACAGTTGTCAACACTGTCGAAATTTTAATAATAGCAGTGTTTTAGTGTTATGTTTGAAAATGTATAAACTTTCAAAACTCTCTGATAACTGTATTTTTCATGTAACTCCTTTACGATAGTTCTTTAACATACATCAAATCAGTGATAACAAGAAAAAGACGTCCTTTACAATAATTTCGAAATTTCTACAGCTTGCAACTATTTTGACAATTTTACAGTTTTTCAAGCTTTAAATAGTTATTACAATATTGGCAGTTCTTTAACAGTAATGAAAGTCTGTCATCGATCAAGAGTTAAGGCAGATTTGAAAGCTTGACATATAACAGTTTTGACAGTCTAAAAAGTTTCAAATTCAACACGATGAACTTGACTATTCTGATTACTTCTACAGTTTTCGAACATTTTTGAAAGTTTTTGATAGTGTATAAAAATCTTGAGCATCAGCAGTTCTGACTGTTTGAAAAGTTAAAAAAATTTTTTCTACAGTTTTAAAGAGTGTATGGTGTATAAACTTTCTCCAGTTTTGGAACTTTTTCGAACCTGTTATGAACTATTAATATATACCATTCCAATCGTCTGAACTATAAAAAGTATCGAAAATTTTCAAATCGTCAGAGCTGCCAAAATATCAAATCTTGCAGGTTGTTAATAGAGTCAAAAGTGTAAAAACTGTCAAAACCTTCGGAACTTTTATGACCTATCAATCTGTCATAACTTTCAAAACTTCCATCACATGTAAAAATTTTTTATCTGTTAACATTAGCATCCTGTATAAAAAACCATTTCTAAAAACTACTGACCACTATGAATAGTATTTTATTGTATTTTAATGTTAATAGAGTTTCTAAAGCTCTTAAAGTGTCAATAGTTTGCACAACTATACATAATTCTCACTATTTTTTAACATTATCGGTAATGATTTATAGTGTTTATATTTTTGTACAGTGTTCGATAGTAATAAATAGTACTTACAGTTTTTTTCGTCATTTATAATGTTCGTTGTTAGTCAACTAGTGGTTAATGAATAACTTTTAACATACACTAACATAATTTATTTGGAGAGCAGTTGATTTATACCACTATTCTATTTATCTATACCTAATTTCAAGTAAAGGAGTTCATCACTGTTAAAACACTATTGAATTCATGTACAGTGTCCAAAAATGTACAATGTCTCATATAAAAGGTTTCTAAATGTTTAATAGTCCACGTTGTAACACTATTTATTAAATGTTTACCACTATTGCACTATGTACTGTGCCCACTTGTATTAGCACACTATTCTAGTGACGTATAGTGGCTAGTACATAGTGCACTGAGAAAAAGAAATATTTAATATCAACATTTCTATTCAGTTGCATGATTTTAAAAACATACGTTCATATCTAACCTTGTATCTGAACTATCATAATATATCTAATTCGAAACAATCCCTATGATGTCAAATAGTGTTTCCAGTAAATCTGCGACATATTTGAATCACTTTTGTTGTGGCAAAAAGAAAATGTTAACGGTAACAAAATATAGACCTAAAACTACTTTTCATCTTCCAACTTCGCTCAAGAATGATACATCGTAACAAGTGGAAACCGTCATTTTCCTTTAATAATATTCGAAACTTCCTGTTATGCTCCGATCTTTGCATGAAAAAAATGTTGGTGTAATGCATAACAACATAAAATAAAATCAAAAAAATAGAAATGGTCAGCTCAACTATGCTTTACTTCTAGTTGAAATGGCATATTAATAGTTAATATATCAGAATTGGGAGGCTATTACAGAAATCCTCGCTTTCCTGCTCGTTTCCGCGCCGCAGAAAAACAAAAGCGCGTCGCGTTTTTTAATACTTGGGAAGTGTCGACTTTGTAAGAGTTAAATTTGCAAAAAAAATGAATTTGGAGGAGATTGTAGATAGCTGGGGACTCACTTATCTGTTCCCAACACTAATGGGTAAGTTTTCAAGTTATCGATCACGTTTGATGTATTTGATGTAGATTTACAATAAATACTCCGGTTATTTTTTCCTACATATACATATAAAGGTTAAATTGTCGTAACTTCCTTGCAATGTTTGCATTTTGCATATTATTCATCTTTTGATCACGCTGAAATTTGAAGAACTACAATTCCACATACGTTTGCGTGAAGTTTGGACAATTTTAAATAAAGAAGCGGAAGATTCAGATGAAAAAGCGATATCTTAACTATTAAAATACCGATTCCTGTCCTACCAGTCCTAAATAAATCGAAGATGCCATGTTGGTGTTAAAATATTCAGATGAAAGAGCGATATCTTAACTATTAACATACCGATTTTTGTTCTATATAGATCAGAGATGCCATATTGAAATTGAGAATATCTTTCACGTAACTAGATATCGCTTTCGCCATAGGCAAATATACGATATCTTAACATTAAATATACGCACTTATTAGCAAATATATCTTTTTCTCAGTGTGGTTAATTGTATTTCTTACGAGTCCAATAGTGTCAACATGTTTGTATAGTTATCGATACTTCTCACTATTTTGATTATTTTTAATAGTGTTGAATAGGTCGTGTATGTTTTCATACTGATTAATACTGATTTCTTACACTTTTTTCGAGTCATTCATCATGCCACTATTAGATTAGTGGTTGATGAACGTCTCTTTAATATACACTCACAAAATGTATTATAACTTCAGTTCATTTTACTCACTGTTATATTTATTTTCATCCATGTTGAAGTAAAGGAATTGATGACTATTTAAGCACTATTAAAATTATGTATAGTGTCCAGTAGTGTACAATATCTTGTGACAATTTTTCAAATTTTTGTAATAGTAAGCGTCGCAGAAAAATATAATCACTGCTAACCACTATTGTATTACTATTGACTACTATAATGCACTGTTTAGCACTATTAGCACCCTATGAGAGTCACGTGGGGTGAACAATAGTGGTTAGACGTATTTTGTTCTTAAGGGTTCAATAGTTGTAATGTTTTCGCATTGTGATCTGGAGTGCTTACTGTTTTTTTATTTTTTAATAGTTATACATAGTGCTTACATGTTTATATAGTGTTCAATAGTGCTAATAATTGCGTACAAGTTTTTTTTAATTTTGATCATATTGTCCATTATTAGTCAATTAATGGTTGATTGATGTCTCTTAACTATACACTAGTATAATTTACCTGAAAACTGATTCATTCAAACCAATAGTTTATTTATATATATCTATATTAAATTGAATGAGTTTATCACTATTAAAACACCAATAAAATCATGTGTAGAGTCCAATATTGTACAATATTTTGTAAAAAGTTTTTAAATAAGTTTGATAATATATGTCACTATAAAATATAATCAATGCTCATTACTATTGCCCTACTATTTATCACTATTAGTATACTATCAGAGCCATATTATGGTGACTAATACTAGTAATTAATTTTTGAATATCACTCAGTAATCAGTTTCCATACAAAATATCTTCCCAAAAATCAAAGCAAAAATTGAAACAATAGTGGATTAACATTGATTTTATCTTGTTTTCATTTCCCCCTTGTAAAACAAAGCAACGTTCCAATAACAACTTGATACTCGGAAGAAGTGCATTCATTGCCTTTGTTGCTGAATCAATATCGTCGTTCGTATTCCTCCAAATGACATGTCGCATTACAATAATTTTTCTCTTCAAAAGCCAATAAGCTTCGTGGCGATGAATTAAAAACAGACGTTATTAAATGATTCGTGCTTCCTCGTTCGATAACTTTGATCTCAGCATCGACGTACATGATCACGCGTTTCCGCGCTGCCTATTTTGGAATTTTATTTTATTTTTATGTTTTGCATGTAAGAAGAACGATTTGTTGAAAAACACGGTAAATGTTTTTAAAAAATTTGGCGTTATTAGTAATGCAAAACTTCTCTAGATCCCCTTACCTGCTGATGAATTTGAGCTTATTTTTTGATTTGAAAGAAACGTAAGGGATTCGAAAAAGTAAGACACTCAAGAATAGTTTGACTTATTACTAGATAAAAAATACCTACTCTCTATGAGGGAAGAAATTGATAAAACTGTACTCCAAAAATCAAATACAATTATTAAGAAACAATTAATGAATTTATTTTATTTTCCATTCATCTGTTGGCAATTGGGTCATTTCCCTTGGTATAACACAATGCACAAATTTTCGCCACGCAACGATGACGAAAATTGAGCAGCGATTTTATGCACTTGGAAAGTGTATGACATAAGAACGGAAAGTGAAGATGTCGATTGTGATAAATCGTAATGTATTCATCACAATAATATTAATTTACGATTCTCGACAAAAAGTAAGCAAATATGGCGTTGCGCAATGTTTGCGGAAAAGACTTTCTTCGCTCATTTTACGATGCATTGAAATTATGCAACTCAGGTGGGCCTCGATTTTGCATTACTTTTAATTGCGATCGTTGAATCCTCGAGTTGCGAGGAGTTGTGGAAAAAAGGTTTCGTTTTTGGGCATGGGATCATAAAAGTTTGCGCAACAAGCGATTATCAGGTAACGTTTTTTTAGCATCTGCGGAAAACGGAACCACTTTTAATTATTTAATTGTATGTTTCCGCAATTGCAGTTCAAAATACTTCCTTCATTTTCGAATTCGATCTTTTGAACGTTTATGAGACAACGGGGAATGTCATTGAAGTAATGTTAATGTTATAGACTAATTTTAAAACATTCCGAATATAATTGCTGAGTTTGATCAATGTTCAAGGATTTTTGAGGATGTATATGAATATTTTGTGTATCGAAAAATGTGTGAGGTATTTATTAACTTTTAAAAAAATTTTATCTAATTTTTTTAGTAGTTTCTTGGAACATTTATACTTTGTGTGGTGATTTTATTTTTGAAAATGAAAGAAAATTTCATAGGATCAATTCAGAAAAAATTGGGCAAGGTTATAATATTTTCGTATTTTTCAAGTTTTTTATGAATTTAAAATGATACTTTAGTTTTCTAGCATATGTTAAGTAAGCTGACTATTTTCTTCTAAAAAGTAATCCCCTGCAAAAAAAACTGTGTTAATATTGGAATTGTATTTTTTCTTATAATTATTAAGACGAATTTCGGAAAGTTTTGATCATTAGAATGATTAGAAATAACCCTTTTTATTGCATCATATCTTATAATCTTTTTATTTTTTTCCAGGAAAATTAAAACAAATTTTCAAATACACAAGAAAAAATTAAATCGCAGTCTTTCATTCACTACCGCGAATTCCGCATGAAATCATACAACCACTTTTTCCCCTTCTCGGGACGTTCGATGCATGTAATAAGTTTATGAGGATCATCCGGTACTTACAATTTTAAATCCTCTAGGGTCTTGAAATGTCCCTACAATTTTTCAGCAACTCTGCGCTTGTTTCTTTCATTCGCTAATCGAAATTAAAAAATTGTTCACATCGCGTGCACCCATATATATATGCATGCTACTAGTGGAGAGCCTGCAGAAAAAAGGCAAAAGGGTAACCAATACACAATGCGTAATATTTACAACGTATGTAATCAAGTAACTGTATATATTTTAACATATAATGTTTACATTTTTTTACAAATAGATCTTAATTTTTTTTATCGATATGGCTGTTGTAGAAAATTTTTGGATGCAGTGATTTTTCGAAAATAAAAAAGGAGGAGGAGAGTGAGTATAATTACAGAAGTTCGATTTGCGTAAGAGCGTCATAAGGCATGTAAGCTAAACTATCGTCGATAGAAATTGAAAGCACGTCGGTGTAATTTCGAAATTGTGCAATTCGTGAAAACGCAAACTGCGTGACCAATCATATTTAGCCTTGGGCAAGTTTCGGTAACGTGCGTGAGCAGGCAAAATACGCATGTTTTTCAAAATTTTCGCAAACGTATTTATCTTGAAAGTAAAATTTTGTTACAATTTGGTAACTTTACTTCCCGGAATTTCTGAGGATATTTTTGTCGTTGGTGCGAAGAGTACACAATGTTTGAAAATTTTTTCATTTATTCTTAAAAATTTTATAGGTTGGTGCCTTTTGTAGAGATTGTGAAAAATCTTGTAAATTCTCTTTGGATTTCACATACTTTTCTTTTGTCCTCTAAAACGTTTTTATTGGAAGCTTATGAGAATTTCCGAAAGACTGTTATGTGAAGAAAGTAAATTTGCACTCATTTTTTAATGCAATTTTAAAACCATTTGAAGTTTATTAGACTTTTTTAGAATAATAACATTTTAGAGAATTTTCAATTATCGTTTGAAATTCTAAAATGAATGTTACTTAACTTTTATGATGTTATAACAACTAGACGTTAATGACAAAAAATGAATTTTTTCTCAATTCAATGATGCAAATATCATCCAAAAACAGACTCTTATGTTGTAAATGAACAAATAAAAATAAATTTATTTATCAATGTCAGAATATTTTTAGAAACTAAGATCGTTAAATTTTATAAATAAAACTTTTCAAGATGTTTCGAGGGAAAATAGCAATTAAATGAGCATGTTCGATGGATGCGATGTAAAAAGCAAGTACAAATTTCCATTGACAAGCACAAAGGACAAAAACTATGCAAGTTCTCGAGTTTTTTTTTTCACTCTTAAGTATAGCAGATTGCCTTGAAAGCACATTTTTCATTTTTCTCCGATGCATATTCTAAAGGATTTGAACAGGCTCATATTGAACTTGCAAATTTCCAAAACCTTTTTTTTATCACACAACTTGAAAAAATATTATGATATAAAATTCAAGATGCTTTTCAAAGAAATAGAAAGAGATACCTATATTTTTGAAAAAACTAAGAAATATTGTCGACTTAACCTCTACAAATTTTTTTACTAATTCAGTCTTTGTTTCATATTTTTGGACGTTTTATTGATTTGAATTTATATTTCACGATAATTTCTTTATTTAAAACAAAATCTGAAACAGTATATTATACAATATCTATTTCAATTGTTGATAAAAAATTGTCAAAATTGTAGACGTTTCGACCAAAGTTTTCACCCTTGCCATCCCAACTTTTCTCATCGAAAAAAACCTTCTTAGTTCTAGCTCTTCAAATAACCTTAAACTTGTATATCGATAGAAAGTAAATCAGTAGTTTATGCAATCATCGATCGCCTCCACAAAAAAATCTTTATTTCTTCAATCAATAAATAACCTAACATTATATCTTCAATTTTAAAATGTGGGACTGAAACAAGTTTATGAAATCCTTATAAATCTACTATGAATTTATTTGAGCCATCAGACTTAGGAACCAGAAAATATAAGAAGATGAACTGTTCACTAGAATCATCCAATTTTTCAATAGCCTCTATGTACAATAATTTTTTTAATTCCAGTTATAATTTTCTTCCAGGCGCGTAAGCAGAGGGGGTTTTTGGGATGCAAACCCCTCCCGAAATTAGAATAAAATAACTATTTCATGTAAAGACAATGAAAATTATAACAGTAAATGCGAAAAATACACATTCAAAAGAATAATGCAGGAAAAATGAAATAAGGAAAAATCATCAAAAATGTACCTACTGAAATTTTGAGAAAATAACAAATGGTTGCATGCAAGTAATCAAAGTTAACAATATACAGGATTCTCAATTATACTAACATAAAAATTGCAGTTATTTTGTCTTCAGAATAATTTTTTCATAAACAAAATTTTAATCATGAATGTAGTTTAGTAAGAATAATATAGTAAACAAAAATTTGAAAAATTGTGCCTATTCATTGAAATCATACTATAGGAAAATTGAAATATTCGAAAATCTTAGAAATCTGGAAAAATTCAAACCCTGAAGCATCAAATTCTAAAAATCTACAATGAGAATCCATAAAAATACTAGGAAATTTTTAATTACTGAAAACTTTCAAGTAATCCAAAAATTTCAAGTAGGTATGCTGTGAGAGAGTTTTCTAAAACATCTGAAAAAAATTTCTAACTTTGAATTCTAGAGCATCAAATTTTGAAAAAACTCATTTATGAATCTTCAATTTATATAAATACTTGACATCTATAAAAATACGAACAAATTGCTAAAATTTTATGAATACTAATAAAACGGAAATATATGAAATTTATTATAAATCACAAAAAACCTATGCATGTGTGATTTTTCCGGATATCTATGAAATTATTGAAAATCGATTTAAATTCGGATTCTAGAACATCACATTCTAGGAATGAAAGTAATTCTGAAAAAAAAAAGTTTGAAAAAATATACACGATCGAAAAAAATACAAAGAAAAGGTAAAAAATCTGATAAAAACTATACAAATACGAGAGTACAAGAAATCTATAAACACCGAAAATCGATATGAATGTAGTTTACTCAAAAATCTATAAAATCACTGAAAATCAGCTAGAATTTTCATTCTAGAATATCGAATTCTGAAAATTAACATCCTTTGAGAAAATCTGCAAAAACACCCACGATCTCCAAAAAACACAAGAAAAAGCTACAAAATTCTATGCATACTAAAAAAATATGGAAATATTCAAAATTTATAAAACACGAAAAACCTGCATGAATGTAGTTTTTCGAAAAATTTATAAAATTATTGAAAAGCAATGAAAATTTGGATTCCAGAACATCGAATTCTAGAAAAATATATATAAAAACACTAAAAATCGTAAAATTTACTAAAAAATCCTCTAGGTTCCGTAAATGATGAAGAAAACGCGAGAAACACTGGAAATTATTTGATGCTCTTAAATTATACTTTCTATGTAAAGATGATTTTTTCAAAAACTTATCAAACTTTGAGTTCTAGTGCATACAATTCTAGAAAGCCATAAAGAAATTTATAACTAAAACAGAAAGTTGTTCAAATGATTCAAATACAATGAAAATACTGGAGAAATCCAAAAAGTATTGGAAATCTGTGTGAAAGATACTGTTTTCTTCAAAATTAATTGAGGTACATACTCGAGTTCGTTAAAATTTGCAATACTATATCATCGAATTCTAAAATGTTATTAAAATGTTAAAAAATATTACAGAAACTCATAAAAATACTTATACAATACGAAAATTCTGGAAGTCCATAAAATATTGAAAATTTTTTACGTATAATTTTCTCAAAAATCTAAAAATATATTAAAAATTTTCAGAACTTTATCTTGTAGATTATCGAATTCTAGAAAGCTATATAAAAATTCATCATACGTATATTTAAAAAACCTTTAAGTATATGTTTATAATAAATAAAAAGAAATTATGAAAAATACCAAAAGTAATACAAAACGAAATCCAAATCTCAGTGACTTGCATGAAAATCACAAAAATCTAATATTATATTATATCATAATATACGAACATGAAAAATACCCTACTCTGGACTTCAAAAGTTGTATAACTTTTATATCCTGATTATCAAAAAAATTGGAAATCTCCGAAGGAAATACTTTTTTTTGAAAAACCCCTCCCGAAAATTTTTTCTCCCACACCCCTTTTCTTTACTTTATGGGGTTGTACAGGACTATTCAAAGGATATCCCTATTAACAATAAAATTCAAGATTGTCATTCCTTCTATCATTTAAAAAATGTCCACATATTATTTAAATGGAAAGAAAAGCTATCAAAAATGACATGAATATAAAAAGAAAAAAACATATTTATATGCATATTCCAAAAAATACATAAACTTCGCCAGATTCGTAACACGTGTTAATATCATCCAAATTCAGTCACATGTAGCCAACAATTTTCTTATTCATTTTAATTGATTTTCACACCAGAAATGGAAAAAAATTTTGTCCCTATTAAAACAACCAAAATAATTAATTCTAAGTTACGAATTCCGTTTAATCAACTCAATTTCATTATTTCTTTTTGTTTCCAATTAGTTCATGGACAGCCCCTAACGTGCTAAACTCTCGTAAAATAAGTTTGAGAAAAAATGAGAATGACTCGCGATGATGAGCGCTCGGGAGCTTAATTGTTTCGATAAGTTATGCGCAGTCAGTGCACTTGCGTTCTCGTTGCCTCCTTCGGGGAACAAGAGAAAACACGGCGTTTTCTCGAGCCACGAATAATGGAAAAGTGTGAGTTGCATAACACCCTATTGTCAACGTCAATCGGTATCGGTTGTTTAGGAATTAACGCTGCTCTGCCCCGTATTTGCCTTGTCGGAAAAACGGAAAAACCGTTTTCACTTTTCCCCGGTGAAATAGCACGATTCGCGAGTTCCGCATCGATAATTTTCGTACCCGCACGCGATGATTCTCTCGCATATTAGTCTTTATTATGTAAAACTTTTGTTTCTCCCAAATTCATATAGCGATACGTCGTTTGCGTAATTATGTATCTAATCCGCGTTATTGCAGTCGAATTTTCCTGAAGAAATATTTTAATGGGGCTACGATTTACGAAAAAATGTATAATGTGACAGTGTTTTTCTTCTCTCTTTTACGCTAAAGTTGTACGAGGACGCATTTTCCTTGACACAATAAAAAATCATTTTTCATAACCACGTTATCGAAATTACATACATGAAAAGTGGTTCGATGCACGAAGCGCGGTTTGGATTTTTTTCACGCGAGAATTAACTTTGAGGCCAATGCTTTGGGAGTAATGATAGGTCTTATCCGTGTTCAGATGTTTTCGTGTTGCTTCTTCATTTTTTCTAATTGCTCCAGGTTTGTAATTAGTTGTTAATGCGGGCGCTTTAACTACTTTGTTCACCTCGGTGTTTTTAAAGTCGAACGATGCATGGTTTATTCATTCACGAAAGATGTTCATTCTATGTAAAGTAGTGGATTCGAGATCTTTTTTCAGAGACTTTTTTCATTGTCTAATAAAAAATTAGAGTATCTTTGAAAATTCTTCCATCGATAAGAATCGCTTGTAGAATAATTGATTTTGATACAAAGAAAAAAATATTCTTGGAATTATTCATTTTCAACTTTGATATACTTATCAAATAGACCAAAAAAAAGGTGTTTTGACTCGAAAATTGGGTTGAAACCAAGAAAGTGTTCTTTAATATTTTCATAATGAAGAAATTTTCAAATAACTTTCATATTACGAAGTAAAGCATTTATTGTTATATTGAATAATTAGACAGTGTTAAAAACAAGCTATTTGGTAAGTAACTGATGAAGAGATTCAAAACAATGAAATGTTTTGCAAATCATGATGAACTGATGACGAATGCATTACTCATGCAGATATTAGTACTAAACGGTTGAATCTTAATGAACTTGAAATAATGGAATACAAGGCAGTAAAAAATACAGCAAAATATATTTTACGTTTTTTCCTGGAAACTTTTATAGAAAGATGGAATGAGTTTTTTATTGATTCATTGAAAATTTTTTGCATCTTTTTTTCAAACACTTGGTGGAATGTGTGATTGAAAAAACTGTGATAAATTTGGAGAGCATCCAAAAATGCATGAAAAGCAATAATTACCCATTCACTAATTAAAAAAGCAGTTCGAATCTTTTTTGTTCCCAATGGTAGTGGATTGAATTTATTTTTATAACAACATTCGGGTCCTAGAAATTTTCTAATTAAAACATCACAAACTTTTGGTTTGTAAGAAAAATCTGCTTAACGTCTGATAATTATGTTGAGGATATCCTAATAAAGTTTTTTTTTTCGTGTACAAAAAAATAAAAAAAAATGAAAAATGAAAAAACCGCTTTTGATTTCCTTTGAAAATAATCACGAAGTTTTCAAAATTTTAACGAAACGATAAGTTCCTTCATAAACAGTCTTTGTTATAATTCTATACATTTCATATATTTTTGAATTTTTTAAAAGTAAAGCAACAAAAAAACTAATTTTAGTGGAAGGAGCAAACGACTCGATAATTATTTCTCAATTTTTAGTATTTTATAAATGTGCATAATAACTGTCAAAAAAGAAGATGATTAGGTTAGGTTAAATAACAAATCCTGATTAAAAAATTTTCCAGATAAACATATAAAAAACCTTATTCTGAACTAGCTAAGCTAAAAAAATACCACAGCTATGGTATTTTTGGTAACAACTAGTAACTAGTAACAACTTCAAAATTTGCATTTATTCTTATCTACTCCAAAATCTTGCTTTGAATATTTTAAACCTAACGATGAAGATTCTTCATGTCATAAGCAGGATTGAAATTTTGACTCAGGTGGTAATACAAATCATTTTTTTCTATCTTTCAATACGCTTAAAAATTTTTTGCAATTAGGAATTCCTATATTATTCAACGTTTCCAAAAAGTTTTGATTTTTTGAACGAATTTTTTTTTTACTTCCACACATTTTTTTAAATATCTATTCTCAACATTAAACTTTACCCAATTTCCTTTACTCCTTAGTAATTTTTGCAGATTCATAGAACTTTCGTAACTTATAATAAATCAACTTAGTTGTTAGTTGTAATAATTTTTTACACAAAATCTGATTTTTTCACTACAATCTGTATAATCTCCAATTTTTTAACCTTTTTTTCCGTTTATGGTTCTGCTCCATTTAAATTCATTCCCCCTCCCTCTTTTCATTTCGTAACCTTGAAAGTTTTGTAAAATTTAAATTTAGCCTTTTTCATTTCGGTTATTAAAAAAACTTTCAATTTTTTTCCAAGCGTTCAAACGGTCGATTATAATACGTAACAATTTCTATATACGAGGTAAATCCATTCAGATTAACATTGCAATTAAAGTGCAGTAGTTACGAGTATTCCGATGTAATTGAAATTTTAAAGAGAAACGAAAGCGTTATTACCGCTGATACAAAATGGAAAATTCTTTCTCGTCACGATATGCTTTCACATCTCTACGAGTTCTAGTCAATAATGTTTCATAAAATGTTGAAGTGTTGTCAGACATTTTCCAATATTTCAATCACTTTATATCATATAATTCACTATAATCAATAAACGTGTATAGTAATATTACGAATCATTTTTCAATATTTAGAAGAAAATCGATGCATTAATGACATTCTCAATAATGCAGTTTTAATCGTAATCGCACATTGGGAGCGTAAAATTTTTCAAGATTTTCAACGACGTCACAATGCGTTCCGAAAGGATAAACAGTTGCACGATAAACTAAAAATTGTAATTAACGAGCGACAATATTTCAGATAATTCGCCGCAAAAAGTTTAATCACATTCCATTTCGCGATAGCAATTGCATGGTGCAGTGCACTTTACTCCGCATTTCGCAATGTTTCCCAGCGACAACTCGTCTAAGGACATCAAGAAATAAATGACTTTTTCACCTTTTTTTTAACCCCCCCAAAAAAAGGGGAACAAAAAACTGCGGTGATTAGTAAGAAATCTAACGGTTTTGTGATTGCTTGTTTCGTTGTGAAATTACGTGCGAGATCAGTTCAATTTATCTTGGGGAGAAGAAATTTACAAGACCATTTATATTCATTTCAGTTTATTGACGAGGCTGTTTCTTTGAGGAAAAATTTATTTCAAATCACTACGTTGTGCAAGAAAAAATATGAAAGTTGTGTTAAACTGTAATCTATAAAAGAGAAGATGAAAGATTGTGTAATTATTCAAAAATAACTTTTAACTGAAATATTTCGATTTTTCATAACTTATTAAATCACCAGTAATGCAATTTCTAGTGTAAATTTATTAATAAAATAAAAAATTAGAAAATTTCCTTATTAATTGTTTAGAATAAACTAAGGTATACCTATTGCGCCATTTGTTGTATCGTCCTAATTTCATTCAGTGGATTCTTCTGCATTGCACTTTTTTGCATGATCATCAAAGATAGTTTTTTCCTGGCATTATATTCATAATATTTACATACCGTGACGAATTATTTATTCGTTTGACATTATATCTCATGCTATGGTTAATAGAAATGTCATATTAATGTTATAATTTTTCCGAAATAGTTGGTACAAGGTATTAAGTTTTTCCAAAAACCATATTTGTGAAAAAATTTTAAACAATTAAAAAAAAATTTCAGTTTAAAGTACAACTTTTAAAATTGTAACTACATGGATTAAGTACCAAAACTCTACTCAAAATTGCTGAATTCTACAAATCCTTAAATTTTATTTCAACACTCAACGCGAGACAGATGGTTCACTAGGTCACCATTTATTCTAAGGTCTACAGCTGAATGAGTTTTCTTGACAGGAAAATTTTACGAAGATAAAAAAATTCGATTTTTCTTGTTTATGTGGCACAAAATGCAATAACGATATTTTTCTAATCCATCAACGACAGCAGAACTTGAGTTTATCAACTTCCCTGAACTGGGGTCAGTGTTTGCGAAAACACATGAGCGAGTGCAAGAAAATCACTGAAGCTACACACTCGCGGCCTTCACCCATAACCCATTTTGTCGTGTTGCAATTGCACAGCGGTCACAAAAAATAGGCAAAAATCATTCCCAGTCCCTAATCTAATCACTCGCTTTAATGAGTCATTCGTTTCGAGTAGGTTTCAGATTCAAATGAAAAAATCGAATCGTTAACAAAATATGTGAGTGGGTTTTAAACTCGTTTTCATTCAACGGAAACTGATCTTACTACATAATCTGTACACACTAGATTTGAATTTTCATTTTTTTTTTTTTTTATTAAATAAATCAGCAAATTCCAAAACCTACGTTTTTTTCTCTCTAAAAAAGGGCAAAATCAGCGATTCCGACAAAACAAATGATATTTGTTCGTAACTTTCTTATTAGAGTTAAATTAGCAAAATTCTTTAGTAATATTACTTTTTAGGATTGATAGTATTTATGAGCACTTGAGGCGATATTGCAATATAAACTCTTCATTTAGTAACAAAGTTAATTTTTGCTCCCTCAATGTATACAAATTTTCTAAGTAACGCGTTACTGTAAAACGTTACATTTTTCGCTGTATTGATAAAGCAACGCGTTACATTAATCAACAAGTAACGGTGACGTGAACTAGTTACTTTTGTTTGTCAACGAATAAAAAAAATCCCATTATTTATTTCATGTTACTTAAATCACTTTCATCACTGTCATCAAGTTTTTCGAACCATCTGTAATTATTTTTGAGAAATGATGTACAACTGAGATATGAGTAGTTATAACCTTCATTTTTTTTTTTAATTTCTGTATCCCTAGTAATTTTGATCCTTATGAAAACCTTATAAGAAAACAAAATTTCTTATAAGGTGACTTTATAAAATTCTTATAAGTTTCTCAGTTTCTTATAAAAAACAGGAAAATTATAAGAATTTAAGGTCACTTTATAAGAAATTTAATTCCAATAACAAATGACGTTTTCTTAAAAGGTTCTTCAAAGGATCGAAATTACTAGGGATTTATAATTTTTTAGTGTAAGAGAGTAAAATATCAGTAAGTTGAGCACAAATATTGACAAAGAATTATATTTTTCAATTTTTTTATAAAAACGTTTGAAATTCAAAGCATTACACTTTAAAAAATTTAGAAATCCAAAAAATACTTGACATCTATATATCTACTTTAAAATCTTTCATGATTCAAGCATGAATACGAAAAAATACGATAAATACTTCTAATATTTAAAACTATAAATTGTAAAAATTCTCATTCTAGAAATTCAAAGATATCTTTGAAAAAAACTGGAAACTTCCATAACATTCTATAAATACTAAAAAATAGAAAACGAAATCATATAAATACTAGCAAATATATGAAACACCAAAAATCTATAGAACTTTCATAACCAGAGTTATTAAAGTAAAATTAAAAAAATGCCAAAAACGGCAAAAAAAAATAATCCATGGGAATAAATTACTGTTTTCTGAAAAATCCAGTGAAATACAAAAAATGTAATGAACATCGAATTCTTGAGCACTAAATTTTTGAATCTTTGAAGAAATGCATAAAAATACTAAAAATAATAGAATATCCTGCAAAATTTAATACATACTGAAAAATGCAAATAGTTTCAGAAATATTAAAAATCTAAGAAGATAAAATTCTCTCAAAAATCTGTGAAATGCGTAAATTTTTCCCTACTGCGCTAACAATAAATAAAATGTCATACTTGAAAATTCGTTGAACTAAAAATAATATAAAAAATTCAAACAAGCTGAATATTTTTCCCTTAGGGTCAAAGAGCATAGATTTACAAATGTTCACTAATTATCCTTACTTGAAAAAATTATCCATGGAAGGCTAGTCCTAACAAACAATATATCTCGCACATATGATTTTTTGTTCTGACAAAAACTTTTGCTAAAACTCAAACAAAAAAAACACGTAAAACTTTTTCCCTCCCAAACAATTTTATTTTATCTGAAACAAACAGCTTCTAAAACAAAACAACAAGTACGATAATATTTTGTAATCCTTAGTTTTTCAATGTCTTACGAAGTACATTAAATTTTTTCTGGAAAGTAACAAAACGTTACTTTTTACACCTGAGTAACGATAATGTAACGCATTATTACACTTTTCTAAGTAACTTTCCAAACCTCGAATTTTCTTATCTTGTAATTCTAGATTGATTAAAAAATCAACTTGAACTTACGAACTATTGATGAAACCTTTATTTTTATACTCAATATTATTTGCAAACTAACCGGATTCCCAACCTCAATTTTTGCGAGCTTTTTCGATGAAATCGTCGAAATTGATCGTCCACAGCAAGTGGTCTAATCAAAACGTCTACCCGATGGAACCGATTTCACTTTCCACGTTAAACCACTACTAATGCTACATACTCTCAACAGTTTCTTTTCGAATCAAAATTCATAAATTACGTTATTATGCATAAAAATTGCGCTCTGCGTGTTTGACCTGCAAGTTGCTTCATCGCAAATCACGTTGTCGTTTCTCGTTTGCAACATCGATTTGTAATCTATGATGTTATTGATTGATTACCTGAAGATTCAGTTGAAAAAGTCATTGCTGCTCCAGTTTCGTTGATCAAAGGTCAAGCAGAGGTTAGAGACATTCATTTTTTCAACAAAATACCTCAGATTTTCATCAACTATCATAAATTATAAATCCTAGTTGATCAAACTATTTATGAATGATTTCAGACGTGTGACTTCTTGATTACCACATAATTACGAAATTCACACATTCTAACTATGCAAATTTGTCAATTATCTGTTGACCCAACTTTTTTTAAATGAGTAACGAGAACCCCAAAAACTTCAAGTTGCTTCACTGTTTTTTTATCGTTCTTTTTCATTAGACACATTGTTTATGTAATGGCACTTTCTCTGCGTTTCCAGTAGCTATTGACGTAAATCTATCCACTTTGACGTTTTTACGCTACTAGAAATTTGCATTTTCACCCCGTTTTTTCTAGTTATATATAGACCACAGCAAAATTTATTAATAATTATCTCAATTTCTTTGAGTTAAAGATGAGAAACGAGGGGACTGACCGCGAGCGTTCTATATTGCAACCTACGAAAGAAGATGATCGAACGCGTCAATAACTCATTTGTATTCGCGTCTCTCGCGCCTTCGTTCGAGACGCAAAAAAAACGCACATCAAACACTTAAATAAACGCAAAAATTATTATCAGTTCGAGATTTGACATTTTTATAACTTTTTCACGTGGTTCTGCTTTTGCACTAAGTCATTCATAGAATTAAATAATACGAAAAATTTTGAATTCAATGCTTATTTTTAAAAGACTCGAACAAATAGATAAATTTCATGGTTGTAAATATAGCAAATACTTAAATAATTAGATTGAAATGATCATGAAAGATAGGAATTTATGCTACAAAGTAATAAGAGACTTTACATACTTTCTGTGTTCACCAAATTTCATGATTTTTACTTGAAATATATAAGATTACTTTTTGAAATTGTACAGATTGGGTAATAAGAAGTTCTACGATTTTCAGACTTTCTGAGAGAGTTAAATATACATTATTTTGAGAATTGACTGTAAGTTTGTTCGAATACGCAGGGAATATGCCGAATTCGACATTGAAGATAAAAAACTTTCGGTTTTTGACAGCTGTCAATTGTTATTTGGTATTGTATTCTAGAAATTAAAATAATTTCTTTTTTCATATTATTTTAGAACAACGTATTTTTATAATTGAGAAATCAAAAAATGCTTATAATCTTTCTATTAATTTCTACCTTTAAACTTCGTATTAAAAAAAAAAAAAAAAAAAAAAACATAATTAACCAAATATTTTTATTTTGCAAATAAAAAACCTAAGACTGGGAATCATCTGATGAAAATCACAAGTTTTTTTAAATTGAACCTCATTGATTTTGAATTTCGACGATTGTTGAATGAAATTAGAATTTGTGATTCAGGCAGTATTTGTTTTCGATGTATTGGTTTTTTTAATCACCATAGTTTTCACACGTAGTAAAATTCATGATGCCTGAATCTGAAGATCCAAAATTTTTATACTCAAATTTTCAAAATGTAGTTCAATAATTAGGACTATTTCGAAATGGTAGAATAAAAAAAAATTTTTTTGTTTAAACACCTCACTGTCTGCCTATTTTCTAGATTCTGTGGAAATTTTTGATCGCAAAGCAAGAATAATGGTAAGAAATTTTAAAAAAACGTTTTTTAAATACTTGAACAAAAATATAAAAATTTACAAATTTATTAAAAATTATTGAACATAAGCAATTTTCAATAAAATACTTACAAGTACATATCCAAATCTTTTGAATTTTTTAGTGTTGAATGAATTCCCTATCTCACAAGTATACAAATTTATGCATTTTCTTGAATCTTAAGTAAATAAATTTACGATGAAAGCTCCGTTCTTTGGTTTCTCGCAGCTTATAAAGATCGAATGTTTTAATCTTTCAAAATTGAATGGTCTGAAAATATATGTCGACGAGACTTGATGTTACAAATGTATATGCGAATTTTACAAAATATGGACGTTTTCGGTTTCTTTTTCATAAACCTATCTTTTGTGCACAAAAAATTGTGTATGATTAAAAAAAAAGACACTCGATATCGGAAAATTCTGACTCAGTATGAATATTTCGAAAGATAATAAACGAATATTAAACATTTAAAATTGATCATAGGAAGACTTCTTGTACAATAATTTCATATTAAATGTTCATTCACGAATGTGAAATTCGAATCTCTGAATTTCTAAAAAGCAAAATGAAATAAGAAAGTTACTGAACAGCATTTGCAAAAGTTTAGACGAAAAGCAGTTATGTGTATAAAACTGTTTTCATATTACTGTAATCATGATTTTTCGGAATTGAAGGGTAAAAAATACTATAATGAACTTGATAATATTGTAATTGGAAACCTGGTCTTCGAAAGTGACAAATAAAATCTGGAAATAAACAAAAAAAATTTTTCTATTTTTGATTGAATAGTCATTATGTAGATTTTGATGCTTGAATTTGAATACTGTCCATAAATATAAGACTTCAATCAAATCAATGTTCTGAATCACTACTAACTTGAATTCACACATAGATTCCAAAAATGACAATCTCAAAAAGTGCCTATCCAACCAACTTTTTTGTTGATATATTTTAAACCCTCAATATCTAGAAATAAAAAAAATAATTCCAAAACTCCCAAATCCCAAAATTCCCAGCACCTGTAATTTCGAGACACCCAAAAATCAAACAAACAATCGTCAACCCAGAATTCGCGACTGAAGCAACATTATTTAACAAACAAAATGATCTTCACTCAGTTTTTCTCAATTCTTCGAATGGTGCACATTCTTTTCAATCCAATTGCGGAACTGAATCACTTCTGGTTTTATCGCCTGCGTCTGCAATCGCCTCCACAAAATAATAATCGTTAATTCCGAAATCAAAAAATTACCTCAAAGCTTTTTTCGTCAGTATCAATATACGCCTGAAAATCCCGCGCACTCGCGATTTTGGGAAATTTACAAAACCAGCAGAAAAGCGTTCAACAATTTCGTCACCTCGTGTTTCTTGCGCGGCCACGAGTCATCGTGCGTTTTCCAGACACGCGGGTCAGCGGATTTTCCGAATTCGCGAACCGCAGAAAATTCTTGATTTTTCTAATAACTAGATGTAAGGGTTGTTATGGGTAAAAAAAATATATATACGAGTTCGGATTTTGGCGTCTGACCGAACTCGATGAAGCGCAGACAGACACTGCGTATTCGCGAGCGCGGACTTTCCATCAGTCACGATGGACTTACTCTGGTGGGGCCTCTCACGTTGGGCCTGCGGTTCATTCGATTCGCTGATAGGGATCCTACTTCCGTCTTGGCCATCCATCTTTCACTCCGATTTTCGCGATTACCCATTACGACACTGATGAACATTTTTTTTCTTTCATAGAAGTTGGATCGGTGTGTTTTTTATCAATCAAAGCGATGACCAGTGAACTGGGCAACTGACTATCTTGTTGTCATACGAGTACGAGTTTTCATGCATTGAGAATTTTAGAAACGTAGTCCTAATGCATCACCTGAATGAAAAAAAGTAACTTGTGCAGGCATTTTTTATGTTATATAATATGCAGGGTTTAGAAGTAAGGCGTTACTCTAAAACGTTTTTTTTTCTGTAACGATAATGTAACGCGTTACATTACAAGTAACGATAATGGCACGAGTTACTTCTGTTCTGTAACAAGTAACGAAAATAGCGTTACTTAATTAAAAAGTTACTTAAATCAGTCTCATCAAGTTTTTGGAACACTCTGTAATCTTTTAAGAAATGTTCTGAAACCAAGATTAAAGTGATTTTCAACTTCATTATGTTTGGATAAAAAATTATATATTTATAATTTTGAATGAAACAAAGAGAAATATTAGTAGTCCAAAAGCCGAGCAAAAATTCCGTTCCTATGTGATGACAGCTAAATTGAAATAATAATTATTATTTTCATTATCTATAGTGCTCAAACAGCAAGGGTGCCACCTTTATATCTATCGACGATTAAATACAGCACTTAAAAAAATTAATAAAATTCACTTTTTTTTTTAATTTTCCGCCTACGTAGTTACAGTTTCATACTGCGTCAGAATGGAGTTTATTGTCAACCCTTTCAAATGGCAATAGGGTGGCAGCCCTAAAGTTGTCGACAAAATGTGTAGCCACGGTATTTTGCACATGTTTTCAAAGGGAAATGCACCTATCGAGTAACAGCATGAAATATATACAACACGATGCGCCGAAAAATTCTAAGAATTCTCCAATTGGGATGCTTTTTTTAAACAAATCGACACGATTAGCAGCCTCAATTAAATATTTATATTTTTTAAGCTTTCGTCAAACGTAAGCACGCGTGATAATCTCCTGTGTTCGTCGCTTATTTGTCCCCTGGGCATAACAACAGGGTCATTGAATTGTTCGGGTTACTTTATAATCGACCTTTTGAAATTCACTTCCTCATTCCAACATTCCAAAAGCCACATATTTTGGGTTCCTGATTTTGTCAAGACGTTTGAGTCGTAAAGTCTTTTGCAACTTTTCAATTAGCTCAACATAAAAAAAGATATGTTTAGTTAGCAGATAAATAAATGTGGTTACAATTTTTAACTGAAATATATTTTATTATTTTGAGTTTTTTTAGAAAGTTGCAAAAGACTTTTCCAATTAAAAAATATGGATGTGACGAGCGGGGTTTTTTCCACTCGTCTACAATAAAAAATTATAATATAGAAAAGAAAAGGAGACAATTATCAATATCAAATAATGACTGAATATTATCGCGCATAAGTCTGCATTCTAATCGCAATCACAATAGGTAATAGAGGAAATATAGATAACCCCGAGTAAATAATAATCACGAGAGATTTCGCAAGACTGCGAATTAACGGATAATCTAAATTTTTAGCGGATACAAACAAACGAAAAACGTTCCGAAAATCGACTTCAATTCACCCCTCCACTATTATTTTTTTCAAGTTTCGGTAGTATATAAGCTCGGGTTTCTTGCCATAACTTCGGAGAAATTCTACCGTCATACGTCCAAAGCTCTCTAATAGCCCAAAAGACGTCCTTTTAGACACGAGAATTATCCCCGACGGGCCCTTAAAAGAAGTCTGACCTGACGACGACTTCTGCGACCCCATCATTGTTGTTGGAAATTTAGAAGAAGACTGGAACTGTGTTCCTAGCCCAGGTTCTATTTCCATACAACTTAACATACAAGTAAATTATTTTATTACATATATGTATATAACCATATCTTATTGTAGAAATTGAGCAATTCCTGGTTATCAGAATCGCCACTCTAGGGTAGAGATTTATCTCTACCTAGGTCGATTCCATACTAACCTAGAGTGGTAACTATCGAGATTGGGATTTGCTTGATATCTATCTTTATGATTCAACTGAACGTTATCATAACGATGGACTACTCTGAGAATGAGCAACTAGTTATAAACAAGGTTTGATGTTCAATTCTAGAAATAAAAGACTTTTAAATACAACTATTTAGATTACCATTCGAGTATTTCAATATTTTAAAAAGGTTTATAATGCTACATATATTATTCAGATAATGGTGTTGGATCGGTTAAACGTTTTATAGTGAATTCAGTAGAGGAGTTATTGTGGATGGCCAAGAGTGTCGCCAGAAAAAAGGGAATAAAACCAAGTGCTCGTAGAGTAATTTTCAAGAAGCGAGATGCTCTGGATCTTTACAATCGTATTCTCATATTAAAGGATTTGGACCCGAAGGTGCAAACTTCCTGGGAAGAAATAGACAACAAGATCGCTAAAGAAGCTTCCAGACTTTTCGATATAACTTTAACTACTCTAAAGAAGCAAATAACCTTGACGTGCAAATACTGTAAAAGAGGGCAGAAGTTCAAATTAGATCAGGGAGACAAAGATAGGGAGTTGCGAGATCTCCCAAAGATAGATGATAAGAGTTCGGTGAATTGTGAAATCGAGATAGAAAATCATTCTGCCTTAATGAATGATTTAGCTGAAATGGGAGAGCTATGGTTCTGAGGCGCTTTAGAATTATAAGTTGACTTTTCGTTGTTATTAATTGGAATATAATAATTATTTTTATCGAGCGGATCTATGTAAGATTTTCATCTAGATTGTAGAATTAAAATGTACAACTAATAAGAAATATTGATAATAATAACTTCAGTCTTGCTGAATTTGAAACATAAACTATTTTCGTTATCATTTCTTGATTTTCCTAAAACAACCTGAAGGGCCCACTTTAAGCTAAGTTTTTATTGGGGTCCTTTCTGTACGAGAGAGCGGAGAGCAACATATCTGAGGAATTACATCGATCATCGTTGGTTCGTTCGAAGTTCGCTCGTCACATGGATAATATTTTAATACATTTTGGTCGGAGGTTTTTATCCCTCCTTGTCGAGATCGGGCGTTGATTGTTTCAACTTACAATTCAAATAACTTATACAGTTTTAAGTTTTGTGATAAATGCAAAAGGAAAATCGTCTTTGAATTTTATAAACTATCGCTCTGTCATCTCTTGGTCAATGACTTTGTAAAACTATGTAATTTTTTCAATTTATAAATATATTTCAAGTGAGTTGAATATTTTAAAAACTGTTTATGAAATACTATTATAAAATCTCGGGCTTTTAATAGGATTCCGCTTTTTTAGTAAAGCGAGTTTATAATAAAAGCAATGTTTTATGCAGTTTTTATTAGTTTTTATAAAATGTCTCCGTACGTGTAATTTTTCTTTTTTACGAAAATATATCATAAGGCAACATTTTTCGTACGTCTCGTCGTTAAACTCAACGACATTTTCGTCAGACAAACCGCATAAAAAACATTTCATTTTCCAATGAAAACCGAAGCATGCCGAAACATACGTACAGCACGAAAGATTGAAGCTGACTGACTGTTGTCCAGATGTCTGTGGTCAATTTCAAAAATAATAGGAATCTTCGTCGAAACCGATAATATGTGGCTTGGAATGAGGAAAGGAATGTACCCTTATCAGGTACACTTCCTGGCTCAAAAGGTCGATTATAAAGTAAACCCAAACAATTCAATGACTCTGCTGTTACGCCCAGGGGACAAAGAAGCGACGAAGACAAGAGATTATCGCGCGTTGACAATAAACTACATTCTGACGCAGTATGAAACTGTAACTACGTAGGTGGAAAATTTAAAAAAAAAAGTGAATTTTATTAATTTTTTTAAGTGCTGTATTTAATTGTCGATAGATATTAAGGTCGCACCCTTGCTGTTTGAGCACTATAGATAATGAAAATAATAATTATTATTTCAATTTAGCTGTCGCCAAATAGGAACGGTATTTTGGCTCGGCTCTTGGACTATAGTAATTTGTGTACAAATACACTGTAGAACACGAACTTTGATCTTGGAAAATAAAAGCAAAAATGAAATCTACTCAAAATTTAAGGATACACGTGTCTTGTAAATTTTTAAGTTGGGTCGTAAAATCGGCATATTTAAAAATTAGTTCAATCTTCCATCTCTTTCTAGCACATCATTTCAGTTGGTGTGTCTTTCTCGCATCCAAGGTTTAAATGGAAAGCTTTTTCCAAACGCTGGAACACGTATGTCTTCAAATTTAGTGTGAATCCCATTTTCATTACTATTTTCCCAGATAAAAGTTTTATCTAAAATTTGTCGCTCAGTGATGTTGACAAAGAATATGGTTTTTCATTTTTTATTAGAAACTTTCACAATCCGGTGCATGAAATCTTATAAATATGCAGGAAAATACATAAAAATACAAGGTGTGGATAAAAAGACGACGTTGCCAGTCAATAATACCTATTGTGTTAAAAACAGTGTTTGTAACACGATAAATATTATTGACTGGCTAGGTCGTCTTTTTATCCACACCTTTAATTGAATAAATGCCAGTGAAGAATCATCAGTAACAGTGCATAAAAATACTTACAATTTATTATAGATTTTAAAATCCATAGCAGGACGTTTAAATTCTATAGATCCTGCTTCAAAACCTTACGTAATTTAATTAATACAAAAAAAAACACAAGAAATACTAAAAATACTAGATTTAAAAAAATTTCCTTTCAAACAATATTGAATTCTTTAAAAATTTGAATAATTACATGAATGAAAGAAAATTCAATTTACTCGAGCATTGAATTCTTAAAATAAATGTATATATATTGCAGTCCATAAAAAAACTAGAAAATTTTTCAAACCGTAAAAGTCTGTAATAATTCAAAAAATATTGAGGCACTTTGAATCTACAAAGATACTGTTTTCTGAAAAATCGATCGAAATACATACTTCAAATATTTTAAAATTAATTTCTAGAGAAACTATTCTGAAAATGAAATATCTTGAAAAAAATGAAAAAATTCTACAACATTCTATAAATACTAGGAAACACAAAAATAAATACATACAGAAAATTACAAGTAACTGTATGAAACATCAAAAATCTGTACCACTTTAATAACTAGAGCATCGAATTCTAGAAATTTTTATGAAAATATATAATATACCGAACGGCTCTTCAAATCGTAGAAAAACTGAAGAAATATGAAAAATACTGTAAGAAATAAAAATGTATTGATACACAGTTTTCTGAAAAATCCTTTAAAACATGAAAAATTTAATTGACTTCGAATTCTGGAGCTCGAAATTCCCAATCTCTCTAATATAACAATTTGTATGAAAATTCTTGAAGTATAAAGATCACTAAAATGGATGAATGGTTAGAATCATATGATATGACTTTGTAAGAAGGTATAATAATGTTCAAATGTAAAACCAAAGGCCCTCAAGGTGTATGGAAATAAACAGATGGATATAAAAATAATAGAAAATACTGCAGCATTGTATACATCCTGAAAAATACAAATAGTTTCAGAAATACTGAACTATCCTTCTAGTCGTCGAAAAATTGAAAAAGTGCCAAAAAACTGACAGAAATATTCAATTTCAGAATATTTATAAACAGAAACATTATGAAATTCTAACAAGCTAACTTATTTTTTGTCAAGGTCAAAAAGTATAGATTAATAAATGCTTAATGATTTTCCTCGCTTAAAAAAATTATTCATCTAGGGCTCGCCATAACAAACAACAGATCTCGAAAATCTGATGTTTTGTTCGAGTGAAACGTGGTGTTGAAACTCAAAAAAAATTTAACACCTCTAATCTTTTTCCGTCTCAAACCATTTAATTTTATCTTAAATAAACCGTTTCTAGAATAAAACCACTAGTATATTAATTTTTTTTTTTCATCCTTAGTTTTCCGATGTTTTGTTATTTTCATTTAATTTACTACAAAAAGTAACGTGAAAGTAAAGGAACGGTCCTTTTTTTAAGAGGTATTGGTAACGACTTACTATTTCTTTTTAAGTAACGGTAACGTAACAAATTACTTTTTTACACCTCAGTAACGGTAACATAACGCGTTACACTTTCTTAGGTAACTTTTCAAACCCTGATTATTTGTATCTACAGTCAAATTTTTTTAAAGAAAAATGTTAAACGAATTTTGGATAACGATTACGTGGTACACAGAAAAAAATGTGCAATTTTTCACTGGGGATTTATTAACTGATTTGTTGCACATTAGGGTGATCTTAAAAAAAATTGTTTTTCTTGAAATTTATACGGAAACACTCGAATTAGTAAAGTATGTTTATAGAGAAAAGGAAATTCTGTTATAATTTGAACTTAATCGGAGGTGTTTCAAAATTCGCTCAAAGACATTTTTTTTTTAGCGATATACAAATGCGTGCATTTCAGACAAATCTGCATGAAACGACTGAAATGTTGTGAGTAGCTTCTCTGAATATCACTTATCAAAACACCGTTTATAGCTTTTCGATATGTTGTTGCTCAAGTTTTATAGCGATTCGTTAATTAGCGAAAATTGGACCATAAACATATCATCATGGCAATTATGATCATAATTGCAGCTCTTTTAGTCAATAATAAAATGAGAACTCTATCTGTTCCATTCTTTTTCTTTTCCTTGTGGGCAACAGGTTCATACATAATACATATATCTCTCTTAATCTGACTGTTAATTCTCAACCGATTGCAATGTGTTAAAAATTTTCACTGACACATCTACACCTATCTGTCAAATTAACAGATTTTCTGTCGTATTCTACAAATTCAATCTGTTAATTTTCCACAGATTACATTGTGAAAATTATAATTAATTTTGTATTCAACAGATTCAGAGTAAGAGAGTAGTTACACTTGTTGCCATCTCCAGCTTTTGGCTTGTATAAAATCTCCTCTAGAAAAATACTCTCAAAAAATGTCGAATATTATTTAGATATTTGCAGATATTCTCCCATTTAACAATGAAACAATGTTTATTTCAATTCGATTTAAGTCAAGAATTAGAAAGTGTACTTAGAGTAATCATAATGAAGTTTCTTACGAAAAGGAGGAAAAGAATTTGTAGTTTTATATTGAATTTAACAGATCGAGATCTGACAGAGACGTCACTACAAATTTCTACATGGAGAGTCAAAAGTAAATGTTGAACATTGAAAATAATTCTGTGATGTTTCAAAAGAAATTGTATTTGAAAAATGTCTGATACAGATCAAATAAAAAAATATGGAGAAACTTAATTGAATTAAATCGATATGTACGAAGCAAATTTTTCTGTTATATGACACCCAAGATTTTTTAACTCTGAAAAAAACTGTCAAAACTTGTAAAAATTATTTTTGCAACAATTGCCATAACATACTTTTATGCAACATAACTCATTTTCTAATACAATCTCTAATCAATCAAAAACTAGTACCAACTTTCGTAATAATTGATACTGTCATTAAATCACTTCCACTTTTCTCTCGGGTCACGAATTTGAAAAAAACCTGCACCAGAAATAGAAAGTTCCGAATTTCGCTTAATGAAGATTTACAGAAATTAGAATAAAAAAAAAAAAAAATTTCGAAGAAGAGTCATAAATTTCGTGGGTTTTACAAACAAATTTAGCACAGTGTCGGTTTTTTAAATTGACTCTCGTATGCTAATTATTTCGATTTGAGTTTAACCCGAGTGCTGTTGCGTCAACTTTTTTTCAGCACAAATTTTACATGGACACATTGATAATTTCATTTTCGTTGGCAAGTCTTTCACTTTCACCAAGTTCGGTGAAAGTCCCATGTTTATTCGGGATTCCCGCGAACCGAGGCGCCATTGACACTTCATTATTATGTACAAAAAGCGACGGTTCAAAGATTTTTTTAAGACAAACAGATGTGCGAGAAGGGAGAGAGGGTTAACATATAATAAAATAATAATTCTGTTTGGAAATTTTTTGTTTCAGCCTGGTCCACAGTGCTTTGGCAAAGAGTGATCTTGGGAGTTAAAATCTCTCCTGAAATTTTTTACATTTTATTATTAATTATTTCATGTAAAAAGTAACTGAATGTAATGATCATAATTAACGGAATAGAAAAATACTAAGAGAAAGATAAATAATTCCAAAAAAGTGAGAATAATCAAAAATATAATTAAATTTACTGAAATCAGTAGTTCATAACAAATAGCTTAATGTGAGTTCCCAAAGATAAACGAAATTCAGGATTCTTGATTTCTGGCCGATTTCTCTTTATAAATGTCTGGCTATAATGATTAACAATAAGAAAATCAAAATTCGAAAAATCAGTTCAACTATGTTCATATAAATAAAAAAACAATGGTCTAGAAAGTGCTATGAAGTAAAAAGAAGAAGCATCAAATTCTAGAAACCTCAAACGCTGAAAAATACTAAAAAATGTCATAGAAATCTATGAAAGTACTGAAAAATCAAAATGAAAACTTAAACTTCGAATTCTAGAGCATCAAATTCTAAAAAATGCATATAACAAACTAAAGATAAATAAGATATTAATTAGAAAAACTGCATTTAAAGATTACTAGAAAATTAGCAAATACAATAAATCTATGAAATACGCAAAATCTGTGTGGATATTGTTCTATTCAGAAATCTAAAAAAATATCAAATATTTGCAAAAGTTCCGAAAAATCCTTCAAAATTTCATACTTACTGAAAAATACGAAAAAAACTAGTTACTTATCAATACTCAAAAACTATTTAGATATGATTTTTTTTTAATGTCTGAAACTTCGAATCATAAACTGTTGAGTTCTAATTATCTACATATGTAGGAATATTAACGTATATCAAATAATACTTTCAATTGTCTACATACGATGAAATGCAAAAAATACTAAAAATACAGGAATTCTGCAATAAAAGATACATTTTTTTTGAAAAATCGATTGATGTTCTTCCAATCCATGATCTCATCAATTATATATCCTTAAATTCTTGAAATCTAGAGAAAAATACATAGAAATATCTTGAATATTCTGTTAAAATGACAGGAATTTCGAAAAACTTTATAAATTACAAAAAAAACATAAAAATTCTTAAATCTGTGAAATACTGAAAATCTAAGCAAACGTTATTTTCTCTAGAATCTATAAAAATACTATATATCTCTTATTTAGAACTTGAATTCCTATAGCAGCATTTTAGAAATCTGAAGAGCAACCATAGAAAAACTAAAAATTCAAAAAATGCCAGAAAATACTACAAAACGTTATAAATACCAAAACATACGAAAACTCTAGAGATCTCAATAATACTTAGAATTTATGAGAATATTTTCTTTTCAAAAATCAATTAGAATACGAAAAATCTACGTCATCTTCAATCTCTTGAACATCAGATGCTAGATATTGATTTAGAAATCTATAATCAAATCAAAAAATCTTTTAAATAGTATAAATACCAAAAAATAAAGAAAAAACTACAAGAACTAGAAATAAACAAAAAAAAAAATTTCTTAACTCAGGTATTTAAAAATTGTTAGAAATCATGAAAATCTATTTGCATGATAAAGATACGTCATTGTAAAACTGGATTAAAAATATGCAACTTTGCTTCCCAATAGCTTCAAGCTAAAAATTCAAAAATATCGAAAAATTGAATTTGGATCGTCAAAGATTAAAAATAACGAAATTCCGAACTCAATATATTTTTTAAAAAACCCCTCCCGAATATTTTTTTGCCTACTCCTTCGTAGTGTAGTACATGATGATTGAATCATTCGACAAAAAAAAATGTACATGACTACGACTAATCCTGAAAATTTTGATTTTGATTTAATATTTCTAAGAACTGTTTTGTCCTAAAACATTGACTTCATAAATGTTATACAAGTTTCACGAATTCTATCAAAGTGTTTTTTGATAGTAACCCACAGAGTGGTTCAAATAAATATTGTTTAAATGGTCTAAAAATCGTATAATCAGATCCAAGTTTATGAATTATCGCACCTAAATATGTAAATAATATTATTATATTTCGATAATAAAAAAAATGGAGAACTCGAATAATTCAATAACATGTTTGTGTTTGAATTTTCAGGTTCAAATCCTAATGAAATTTCGAGCTCATGAACAACAAAGCTACATGATTTGTTATGCAATAAAAATAGAACAACATAATATATCTTTAACTACGCTTATTCCGAATATCTAATAATTTTAATTTTTCAGGTTTCGTATTCTCTTAAACTTCCAAGAAGTGTCTGATGTAGAAATATTTGCAACGCATAAAGAATCAATAAAACCAGACTCTCTGATTAAGAAAAAACAGTCAAAAAACTTTATAGTTTATTAGCTCTGAGTGATAGTTAAAAATATCTCGGTGAAATTCTACTGGAACGACACCAAAGTTCAATTTGTTTCCTCAAATCCGTTATAAACATGTCCTTACTTTTCCAATCACGAGTAACATACATGCTGAATGTAGTGGAGTGTTACATTTTTATCATTACTCTACCTGGGGAGATTGATTATTGATTGCATTAGTTATTCGCAAACCACATCAGTTGTACCGGTTTGCTCGCATTTGCTTAACCTTCGCGATTTCTAAATATCGAAATAACCGGCTACCTAGTGAGAGGGATACATTCAACCTATTTTCTTAATTTACTGCATTGTTTTTTGTTACATGATTTTCAATCACTTCCAGGCCTTTTCAAGGTTTGTTTGAATTATTTTTCATCTCCGAATACTATTACTCATTCTCGTATCAAGAAAACTACTTTGTGATGTACCATCTGGCTTTCTGAAATTCACAATATTTATCTTATAAATGTACGTGAGTAATAACACTTTTATTTATTTCACGTTACTTTTATCAAGTAATTTTCTGAATCTAAATTATAAGTCATTTTCACTCACCTTATTTCCGTATGAAGTATTCTATATTTATAATTTTGGATGGAACACAGTGATGAAATATTAGTAATTTGTCTACAAATATCGACGAAAATATATGCGCATAATTCAATAATCTTCCTCGATATTCCCAGTCAAATTAACATCATTTATTTATTTAGTCGACGTTTCGACCCCATTTGGATCCTTTTCAAGACCTACATCACAATCGATTAGTAATTTTTTTCAAATAACAAATAATACGCATTATAAGAATAATGAACCAAAAAGTAAACTCACGTCGCAATTTTCAAAAATTATTTCAATATTGTTTAGCCTTGTTAACATCCATTCAATATTTCTTATATACCACAGAGCTGGAATAATAATGCCTGAGCATTTGTCAATTAATGATCCCTGAGCATCCGTCAAATGTACATGAACTTTTTTCCATTTTCAGCCTGCTTCGTATTATATAAATTCATCGTGTTGAAGGTCTAAGCAATACTGATGGTTGTAACGTGTCGTCTTTATAATATCTATCTTATCTAATCAATTTCGTCAAACATACTACTTCATTCATTCGTGATCCCTGAGAAATATCCTTTTCCTCGCTTACCATGTAATACATATTCGTCAACAATATTTAACCAAAACATCATACGTGTCATTCAATTTATCCGATTCCCTCTGTTTATTCATAACCTTTTTTCCAAACTTTTTAATAAATATCATCTTAGTAAATAAACGTTTATAATACGATGATTCTTTATCCAAAATTTCTGCTCGATCCCACTTCATTTCATGATCAAACTGTATTCTATGTTCACTTATAACAGAAGATTCTATATTAATTTTATTTATATTTTCTCTATGTTCCCTGATTCTTTTTCCTATATATCTTTTAGTTTGACCAACGTATATTTTATCACATTCTTCACATTCAATTTTGTATACAACATTTGATTGCCTATCTTTATTTATTATATCGTTACCTAGTTTAACAAATTTATCAACTCTACTTTTGTGAATTTTATGAATAATCTTTATTCCACATCTTTGAAATTTCTTCTTTATTCTTTCCGAAAAGTTCTTTATATAAGGTAACTGTAAATTAATTATATTATCTTCTCCTTTTCTTGACACACTTCCAATCTTCTCTCTATCTTCCAAGGTTTTAATTCTACTAATTATTATTTACTCAATGAATGGAAGAGGATAGTTATTTATCTTTAAAATGTCTTTAACTTTACATATATTTTCTTCGTGAAATTCTTTATCCGTCAATAATATAGCTCGATCAATCAAACCAATCATAGTGCTTATCTTATGAGTTATAGGAAGTAATGAAAAGTAGTTTAAACTTCGGTTAGACGCCGTTGGTTTTTGGTACCATTTCGTCTTCAAGGTCAAATCACATCCCTTGATTATTGTCACGTCCAGGAAGTTCAAACAACCTTCACTTTCTTTTCCTATAGTAAACTGTAATCTATCATGATAAGAACTAAAAGTCGTTAACATCTCTTCTGTGCTATCTTTCGGAATGATCATAAAAATATCATCTACATATCTATAATATCTAAATGGTCGAAATTTCAGTTTTTTTATACATGTAACTTCTAAATCCTTCATTACCATGTCAGCAAATATTGGAGAAGAATGTGACTCCTTCGAAATTCTTGAAATCCATATAAAAATTTGTATGAAAATACTAGGAACATATAAAAATGCAACTAAATTCTGCAACATTCTATCATCCTGAAAAATACAAATAGTTCCAGAAATACTGAACAATTCTTCAAATTGTAGAAACAGTGAAAAAGTAACAAAAAAAGTGAAAGCGATAAAAATCTATGTAGACACTATTTCCTGAAAAATCTTCCCAAATAAAAAAAATTTAATGACTTTTGAATTCTAGGGCATGAAATCCTTGAAATCTACATATATATTTATATATAAAAATGTACAGAAACATAGTAAAAATTTACAGAAACACTAAAAAATCCTGCAACATTTTATACATACTGAAAAATACAAATATTGTCAAAAATGCTAAAAATATAGATGGGTTTCCCTCAGAAATTAATAAAATTTTAAAATTTTTCCCCGCGGCTAACAGTGAAAGCAATGTCATATTTATTCAGCTATTTTTTGAACTTGAAAAAATATATTTATAACACCAACAATTACTTCTTATGCTTTTTGAATTACAAATAGTTTCCGTCATTCATCTTGAAAAAAAAAATGTGTTATATACATACTTTCTAAAGTTCTTAAATATTTTCAATAACATTTTTATTTTTTGTAAAATTTACCTTGATATTCATACCATAAGTAAAGGATTGAATAACATTAAAGTGGTTATCATAACCATAATATTACACTCAATTTTATACGAATATAGCATTAGTCACATACATAAATGTAAATAGTATGAAGACCATCTCAGGAAAAAAGCTTTTTTGCAGAACTTTCAATTATGGTAAGAGCGATTGAGCATGTGCAAAAAAGTGCGATACACCATCGTACACTGCACGTGATTAGAATTTACAAAAAAAATCACACAATAGGTACATCCAGTCAGAAGTTTTATAATTTTTTAACTGTACAACGTGATTTTATGAAAAATTTGTTGAACAATCATTATTAGAAAAAAAGCACAGATAAATCGAGTGAAGTGATATAATAATAATTTTTTCGAATAAAAACTACAATATTCTTCAAACACTTTACAGAAAAAAAAGAACTTTCAAAAACAATTGAAAATGTAACCTGCTAAGGTTTTTTTATCTTTCTCGTTGGATACAATAATTTTCAGCAAAAATACAGTTTATTCTACGAGCTCACATTTAAGAAGGAAATGGCAAGCTCAATGTGAGACAACTGGTTCACTGGGCAAGTTCAAGAATTAGAATTCGAAAACACGAAAGTCGAACTCAGATAAGCAGAAACTAGAATCACAAGATTACATAATCAGTTAAAATGAAAAATCACAATCATGGTCTCTTAACTGCTTTTCATCATATTCATCAAAATTAATATAATACTTTTAATACTTAATAATTAATAATAATTAATATAATACAATAAAACAATTAGATAGTTTTATACGCCATGGAATAGAATAAAACCAACACTTTTTTCTCGGTACCCGTAATTTGAATCTGAAGATTCAAAATTCATTTTCCGCGTGATATAATTTGATATTATGTTTTCGCGAATGAGTGTGTAGGCATGAAATGTTATCTTTCAAGGAATACCGCCGGGTCGAATAAACGTAAACGTGATTGCGATGGCCTTTGACTTTCTCCGTTACATGTGTATCATCATCATTGCCGGAAAAGGATGAAAATCTTTTACTGAGTTGGCACTTTTAATTATCGATATCTTTCCTAACGTCAATCTTGGCACGCTTGTAGCACGTTCTCAATTGAATAAGCCCTTTCAGAAATCCCTGAACTTCCCAGGATTAAGACCTCGAAGTTGAATCCCATTTTTTAGACTACTTCCGACTTCTAGTCCAAGAACCGAGCCGAAATTCCGTTCCTATTTGGCGACAGCTTAATTGAAATAATAATAATTATTTTCATTATCTATAGTGGTCCATCAGCAAGGGTGCCACCTTTATATCTGTCGACGATTAACTGCAAATAGATAGGCTAGGTCGGTCCGCCACCCCCCACTCCTCCACCCATCACGTGACCCCCCCCCACATCCCTCCCCACCACTCCCCCAGGCCACACAGCCTGATTGGTCCATCCCCTCCTCCCGCGAGTTTTCCAAAATTTCCCTAGATTTTTCAAAAATTTCCGGGTTTTCCCTCAATTTTCCGAAATTTTCCAAACTTTCGCTAGATTTCCCGACATTTCCCGCAATTTTTCAAAATTTCCCTAGATTTTCCTAAATTTCGCTAAATTTTTCGAATTTTTCCGCGTTTTTCCGAACCTTTCCAGAATTTCCCATATTTTCGGGATTTCTACATTGCGCATATTTTTTAAAAAAATTTTTTTGAGAGTTTTTTTTATATTCATTCATTTAACATATTTATTATATTTATTTGTTATATGTTTATATTATATTTGTTATATGTATATATATTTTTTATTTTTTCGTGGATTTCCTCCAACTATTTTATCTGATTTTCTACACTCATTTTCAACAGTTTTTTCCTTATTTTTCATATTTTTCCACTATTTTTCCAATGTTTCACATACATATTCCTCGATTTTCCTTATCTCTTTACCACATATTTCCCTTACCTAGAGAAAAACTTCCCTTAATAAAATGGTGGATTATGACGAATTGAAAAACAATGACTCGTAGTTACGAACTTGAAAATAATATGCTTACCTTTCAATCTATCAAAGATATTTAGGGGAGATAACGATCACCGGCCGCGCGAATTCATAAACACTGCCGCCTTATCTCTTAGGGCTACGAAATAACGGCATTTATGGTAGATCCCTCGAAATATTCGTTTAAAAATTCAATTATATTGGAAATTTATAATCTATTGATACTAAGTGAATAATATTACGGGATTGAGAATTTTATTTCTTTTCTCTTAATAATACATTTTTATAGAAAATAGTAAATTTTTATTAGTGATAGACTTTCTCTCACCAAAGTGAGAGAAAGTCTTAAGAACGAAAATGCTTTGAAAGTCTACACTTCCCTGGATGGAGAATTCAGCATTCTAAAAAACGATGAACAGGTCGTAGAGCTGAAAAACTTTGTAACTCGCAGCGTCAGCATCACCCAAACAACGGATCTCAACACCTGGTTCGACACCAATGTACGGGATCACTTGTTGAGAAAGATCGAAGAGTTTCAACACCAAGGATCCGGATGGACGCTGCGTCGGATTGTGAGTCTCGGTGTGCATATAAATACAATCCTATGCGAGCAAGTTCCTTCATCGAGCTACCAGAGTATATAGACTAGGCCGGCACGAGACCCCCCACTCCTACTCCCATCACGTGACCCCCTCCACTCGCAGGCCCCGCCCACGTCCCCCTCTCCTCCCCACCCCGCGTCGGTAAGGGATAGCACTGGTGGGAAGGGGTCGGAAATACCACCTGTCGGTAAAACAGGGACATATTTATAGGTGGTAATACCCGCGGTCGGTAAGGTAGGGATCTAAGATAGCGGCGTCCGGTAAATTCCCTGTCTGTAACTCTTACCTATGGTCGGTAAAAACATGGGCGTACCTGTGGATGGTAATACTCGCGGTCGGTAGTGTCATACTGTTTCATTATTTTTTTTGTTTTGTTATTTTTTAATTTTTTTATTTTGTTTTTTTTGTTTGTTTTTTGTTTTTTTTTGTTTGTTTTTTGTTTTTTTTTTGTTTTGTTTTTTTAAGATTCCATAAACTTATGAGCTATACAATTTTTTAGTTGAGGATTTCCACCTCGTCCTCATCGTCCGACCCCAAAAGACGCGATTTTTCCTCCTGCTCCTCCTTCTCTTCTAGAAGTCGCACCCTTTGTGCGACTCGGCCGAACAAACGCTGTAATAAAAAATTTTCTTTAGTTCAATTATTTTGATTAAATATTGTTTAAATTCATATTTACAGGAACGAGGTATCCGTTCTTTAGCTCGTATGTGGCCTAACCAATCAAAATTGGCCAATGTAAAGGATGTTGGTTGTAGAATTTTTGGATTTCCTTCACTATTTTCGTTTGTTGAAGTTTAGATAAAATCCTCATATTCTGAGGCATCGTCACTGCAAGTCCTCTAATTTTGATTTTCAACTCGTCCGTAAAATGATATTCAATGATGATGGACATTGCAGTGATGACTGTCGTCGAGGAAGAATATACATTTCGATCGAGTCAATTTTTTTTCGATAAAGATATTTGGAGATGAAATTTGAATACCGCATCCGAATTCATAAACACCGCGCTGTCTAATCACTCCGCCCGGGTGCGTTATCTTTTCTTGCATTCCGAAGACAACGAATGGTTCAAAATCATTCTTCAGAAACTATTCAACTCAGTTTTTGCATATTGTAAATCTTGTTTGGATAGCCCATGAGTAGCAAAAGTGTATTTGTAAGCTGTGGGATTTTAAATTCAGTTTTCCTGGATGAAAATTTCAATTTTTTCTAGCGTTATGAAGACAACGAGCTATATGGAATCTTAAATCATTCCCTTATAACATTTGAACTAATTTTTTACATATAATTTACCTCATTTCAATAGCCATAGAGGAGAAAATTGTATGAATGATATTTATACGCTGAGGGAAGTCAAATACAGATTTCCATGCATAAAAATTTTGAAACATTTACCAACTTTCCCCAATCTATTATAATTACAATTAATTGATTCTCAAAGTAATTCATACGTTCAAAAAATGTTACAATATGTTAACGATTATCCAAGTTGGTAATTTATCTTAAGTCCAGAAGGAATCCTTTGTCAATAAAGAAGATTCCGCCTATAAAATAATGATTGATCGGTTAGATACAGAATTACCTTCTGAACACTTATTCGAACAAACTTTTCAATTGTTGTATAACTTTTTAAAGTCACGATGATGTAATAATACTCTAACGAAATTGAATCCGCATTGAAGTTCCAACGGTATCGTATGTGACTGCATAAATATTATTCAAAGATCGAACAATTCCTAACAATTATTTATGTTTGGAAATTTCTAAAAATATGATACGAAGATAGACTTTGCTCCATTTGTTTATAGAATTGAGTTTCTCTGTTCAGATGAAATTCGAACCTCGACCAATTTCATGCAATTACTTATATTATGAAAGTTCTAAAAATATGACACCGAGATAAGCTCTACTCCGTTTGTTTATAGAGTTGGGTTTCACTGCTTAAATGTAATTTGATTATAGTTAAATAAAGATCTAAATGTTTATATAAAAAAATTGCTGCGTAAATGTAACCCGAATCATTTGTTTAGAAAAGTCACTCGCTGCATAGATGTAATTCAACCTCATTGTCAATATCCTGCACTATTTACAATTCGGCATCTTTGATAACGTTCCATTTAAAACCTTTGTTTACAGAGTGATTTCCGGTCCTAGATGTAATATGATCACGATGTTTTTTCGCTGCGGAGTTGTCATTTGATACTTTTGCTTATATTTTCGACGCTCTTGTAATTTGAGTATCCTGTTTTGAACTCTGCGTAGAAGTAATTTGATTCCATTATTTACAGAAGCGATTGCTCGATTCTCAGAACCTCAAAGTCAAAACTAAATTTTATCTCTGACTCATGTCGAGCAGGGTGGGATGATGACGTCATCATTCAGCTATATAATAACCTCCGATTTTCCCCTATCATTAGTCACATTTTGACATGTTCGCGAATCATTTTAATATTCAGCGCTTCGTTTAACAGTCAGTCGCTACGCGTTTCATACATTGAACTGTATTAATAGTAAGTTTCTAAACATCGTACACAGTGATTATTCATTCGAATAGTGTTTATTGACAATAAAAAAAAAGTATATAAAAGAATAATGTGACACAGTGCGCGAGACTTGACAACAGTGATCAAGACTTGGCAACAGTGCGCATGCGTGGCAACATCATGCAAACGTGGTCATAGCAACAGTGCGCGAGACTTGACAACAGTGTACAAGATTTGGCAACAGTGCCCTGAAATACATCATCTCTCTCCATGGTCCGTGCATACTCTAGAAATATGTCAGTTTGGAGCGGTGAGCTTTAATTTGTGAATTCCTTCGAAGAAACTATAACGTGAAAAAGATGGATGCGAAAATCAAGGCCGCGTATGAGGTGGTAAACACACAAAAACAACTTTTGTTTCGGGGTGATGCAGTGAATCCGGAAGAAATTCAGACGTTGAACGATAGAGCTATCAAAAACATTGATGAACTTTGAGCATTGAGTGCAAAAAGTCTTGGTGTCGTGAAAATTCAGTGCGCTGTGTAATTCAAAGACTGCGCAGTTATATAATCCAGTTGCGTGGTTTACTCGTGAGCGGAGCTGGTATACAAAAACGTGTGGAATGAGAAGACCTCGACAGCGCTTTTACAAATCACATTCGCACAGGAGTCATCGTCAACCTCAAGCATTTGGACATTTCCCAATTTTTGGTTGAAGCTCAAGAAGTTTTCATTGCTAAAATTCAAGAGGCCTTGAAAACTGAAAGCACTTTGAAAGTGAATACTTCCCTGGATGGAGAGTTCAGCATCGTGAAGAATGATGAGGAGGTGTTTGAATTGAAAAACTTTGAGACACGCAATGCCATAATCACTGAAACAACGGACCTCAACACTTGGTTCAACGTGAACGTGAAAGATCATCTGCTTAAAAAAGTTGAAGATTTCCAAGGTCAAGGATCCGGGTGGACGCTGCGCCGGATCGTGAGCCTAGCTATCCATATAAATAAATACAATCCTTTACGCGGCAGTTCTTTCATCGAACTACCAAAGATAATTCAGAATAAAAAGGCTTGCGTGAATGTTCAAAATTTCGATGATGAGTGTTTCAAATGGGCCATTCTTTCAGCACTTCACCCTGTCGATAAAAATGATAGAAATTTTGGTCGCTTATCAAAGTATAGACCTTTCGAAAATGAATTAAATTTCGAAGGAATTTCATTTCCAGTCATGCCAAAGCAGGTCCATTTATTTGTAAAATTGAATAATATTTCCGTCAATGTTTACATACTTTTACTGAAAAAAGATTTTGCAGTCGCTCCACTTCACATTACCGAGCAGAAACTTGAAAAACATGTCAATTTACTCCTCATTCAAAATTATTATGTTGATGAAAATGACAATAATGATAATGAAGAGTGTGAACCCATCATCTTTCACTATGTATGGATCAAAGATATTTCTCGTCTTGTAAGATCACAACTGTCACAACACAAATCTAAACATTACATTTGCGATCGATGTCTTCACTTTTTTCAAAGTTTTGAGAAATTGGACATCCACGAAATCGACTGCAGAGAAATAAATAAATGCAAAGTGAAATTACCAACAGAGAATAACAATATTCTTGAATTCACAAATCATAAAAATAATCTGAAAGTTCCATACGTTGTATACGTATTGAATGTCTTTTGAAAAAAGTTGAGTCTGAAAAAGAAGAAAACACTCAAGTCGTTCAAGTTCACGAGGCTTGTAGCGTTGGTTACTATACCCAGTGTAGTTTCGATGAAGAACAGTCCCGCTACGCGAGTTATCGAGGTCACGATCCCGCGCAATGGTTCTCCGAAGAATTGATAAGGATGACGGAACAAGTTCAGGAGAAGATGAAAGATCCTAAGCCTATGAAACCTCTCACTTCATCTGAGAATGAGGCGTTTCGAAAAGCAGTCAACTGTCACATCTGCAGGAGTTCGTTGAAGGGTCAAGTCAAAGTCCGAGACCATTGCCACTTGACAGGGAAGTTTAGGGGAGCAGCCCATCAAAAATGCAACCTTCTATATCAGGATGCTCTCACTATTCCCGTAAGTAAATTATTGAAAAAGAAAAATTTCTTCCAAATAATTTATTTAGTAATTTTTTTTGACTTATTAATTTTTGCAACACTTGAAAACGAATAATTGAAGCAGATTTGAGGGATAATCGGTGTTTTTTCTTTTGTTTCAGATTATATTCCACAACTTGAGTGGATATGATAGTCACCTCATCATTAAACAAATCTCCAAGTGCGTCGAGGGACGAGTCACTCTGATACCACAAACGATGGAACGTTACATCTCTTTCACAAAACACATCAAGGACAGCAAGATATCCCTCCGATTCATCGACTCGTTCCGTTTCATGGCGTCATCCCTGGAGAAGCTTGCATCATACTTGGAAGATGATAAAAAAACCACCATTAATCAAGAATTCTCTCATCTCAACAATGAACAACTACAACTTCTGATGAAAAAAGGTGTTTTTCCATACGAACACCTCGACTCGTGGGAGAAAATGGAAGAAACTGAGCTACCTCCAAAAGAAGCCTTTCACAGCTCCTTAACAGACGATGACATCTCGGACGATGACTATAGGTAATTTCTAAAATCATACAAAAAAAGTAACTAAATAAATGGATAATAAAATTAAAAATAATAATACATAAACAAATAAAAAATTTTTTTCATTTCAGTCATGCGCAGACAGTTTGGACAAAATTCAACATCCAAACACTGGGAGAGTATTCAGACTTATATCTCAAAACCGACGTCCTTCTTCTGACGGATGTGTTTGAGAACTTTCGAGAAAGCTGTCTGAAATCATATGCATTGGATCCTACCCACTACTACACGACACCTGGTTTAAGTTGGGATGCGATGTTAAAACATACCAACATCCAACCAGAACTTATCACCGACATCGACAAACTCCTCTTCGTTGAACGAGGTATCAGGGGAGGGATTTCACAATGTATTCATCGATATTCTCGCGCAAACAATCCATACTACCCTGCTGATTACAATCCTGAATCTGACACCAAGTATCTTACGTACTACGATGTAAATAATTTGTATGGTTGGGCCATGACACAATTCTTGCCTTACGGGGGTTTCGAGTGGGTTGAAAATTTCAATGAAAATTTCGATTGGAATGTATCCGATGACTCAGAAGTAGGATACATCCTAGAAGTGGATCTCGAGTATCCACCGGGAATTCATGATTTTCATAATGATTTACGTTTTTGCGCTGAACACAAAACTCCACCTGGTTCAAAGTGTAAAAAGCTTCTGACGACTCTTGAAGCAAAAAAGCGGTATGTGATTCATTATAGAAATTTGAGGCAGGCATTGCGTCATAGACTGGTTTTGCGTTGCATTCATAGAATATTAAAATTTAAGCAATCTCCATGGTTGAAATCTTACATTGATATGAATAGTAATTTACGCAAAAATGCGAAAAATGATTTTGAAAAGAATCTTTACAAACTGATGAACAATGCAGTTTATGGAAAAACCATGGAGAATGTTAGGAAACATGTAGATATAAAACTTGTCATGCAATGGTTGGGTCGATATGGCGCAGAAGCCCTGATTTCAAAACCAAATTTCGTCTCGCGAACGATTTTCGATGAGAATTTAGTTGCCATCAAATTAGCTCGCGTCGAAGTTACAATGAACGAACCCATTTATATAGGTTTCTGCGTTCTCGACCTATCCAAAACATATCTCTACTCTTTTCATTATGACTTTATGAAACCTGCAACAAACGCGAAAATTCTGTATACCGATACAGACAGTCTGATTTATGAAATTCAAAATCTTGACCCATATAAAATGATGAAAGAAAACAATGATCAATTCGATACATCAGATTATCCTTCACCTAATCGGTTCGACATTGAATTGAAAAACAAAAAAGTTGTGGGTCTTATGAAGGACGAATGCAACGGAAAAATCATTACTGAATTTGTAGGCCTTCGCAGTAAGATGTACAGCGTTCGAGTTGAAGGTCGCGATAGAATAAAAAAAGCCAAAGGAGTCAAAGGATCGGTTGTGGCGAAAACAATAGATTTCGATAATTATATACATTGCTTGTACAGTGAGAGTACAGAGTATCGCGTTCAAAATCTGTTCAGATCACATCTGCATGAAATTCAAACAATTAAACAAATAAAAGTCGCGTTAAATTCATATGATGGCAAACGTCACTTATTGTCAACTACACCGGACACTTTAGCTCACGGTCACTATAAAATAATGGATGTCGAGGAGGAATTGTAAATATCAATGAGTTGGGGTAAAAACTGTAAATATTACTACTACTGTTTGAAATGTAAAAGTCGTGGATTAGGCCTACTGGAGATACCACGTCAACAAAAACGCATCATGAATTCTACCACCCCATGCGGGCTCTGGTGGTGCGGAAATGAATTCATCATATGTAAAACAATTTTTTTCTGAATTATACATATGTGTATAGGTTTGATTAAAAACACTCAATACATATACAAATAAATGTTTATAGATTACATATCTGTTTTATTTATCCAACTATTATGACTATTGTCAAATCCTAACCATTTTACATATAGTTTAGATCCACGCTTGCGCAACACTTTTTCCACAAGGTATATATCGGGATGTTTCACTTTGGCAAGTTCTTCGGTATAGAATCCTCCTTCAATGGACTGTTCCTGGTGATCCTTGAGCTTGTAGGTTGTGGGATGCGTTGACCTTACAGCAGCGATGGTGAATATTTCCGTAGTCCAGTTGGGTGTATATCCCTTCTCAAAAACATGTTTGTACTTGCTGATCCGGACTTTGTCACCGACCTTGAACTTGTTCCCCTCTTTCTGATGTTTGATACGATACATTTTATCAAGCAGACGTTTTTCATCAACTGCGGTAACATCGTTGGGCTTCATCTTGATCGTTCGATGTTTGGTAGAGTTGTAGCTCGACACCAAGTCAGGTAAGATGTCGATCCACTTGTAATGTCCTTGGAGAGAGAATCGTTTCCACACCCTACTCTTGAGTGTGCGATTAAAACGTTCGCAGATTGATGCCTTCATGCCGCTGAATGTAGAGTACATGTTGATGCCATGCTGCGTCATCAACGCCTTAAAGTCATTGTTGTAAAATTCTTTGCCTTGGTCGACGTGTAGATTCTTAGGTTGTCGATCCTTGAGCACAGTCTTCATAGCAGCAGTGACGTCAGGTCCATTCTTTGATTTGATTGGCACAGCCCAAGCGTACTTGGAGAATACATCGATGACGGTGAGCAGGAATTTGTAGCCTTTGTCCTTGTAAGTTGACATGTCGACGAGATCAGCTTGCCAAGTTTCATCCACTCCACGCATATCAACACGGCGTCGGCGGTAATTTCTTCTTGCAGGTTTATGGAGTTCTTCCACTAGAGCCTCCTTGAGTTCCATGAAGCTAATGGAGGCTATTCGTTGTTACGCTGGCTTTTATTCGTAAACAGCCTTTTGTGGTGAAACATCGTCAAACACTTCCTTCTCCATATGCTTCAAACGATTCTGAATCGATGAAATTATTGCCGCGTTTTCAGTCACATGTTTTTGGTACATGTTAGCCAAGGTTTCCAACGATTTCTTCAACTGCTCCATTCCCGTTGCCAACACTTCTTCAAAATCGTAATCTCTCGTAAAATTCTCGTAATCACCCTTTGCAACGTTGAGTAATTTTTTATGCTGGAGATCGTAATGACCTTCGGGAGTTAGTTTGAATCCAATACCCGGTGGCCTACGTATTTCGTGGTTTTTGGTTAGATGTCTTCCAAACACGTCCACACTTGCCATTGTCCAGCTCTCGAATGAGATTACAGACTCTGAGATTTTTAATATATAATCCCAGCTTCTTTCAATTCTTCGATGATTGAGTTAATTTCGTTGGTATGACTGTTGTTTCCAGCGGCTTGAGATGCAAGTATAAGTCGCAAACGATCAACAAGTTCGTTTGGATCATCCCAATGCACATAGTCGATGTCACATCCACGATTAATTACGTTGTAAACTCCTGAACCCACTTTCTTGTCAGCAACGTATGTCAGATACTTCAAATCTCTACCAACACGCAAACTCCTGTCAGGTAGATAATTTTTTCTGTCTGCACTCGTTTGCTGAATAATTTTTTTATAGTTTTCCACATCAATTTTATTCACAATCAAACTGTTTGGTATTTTCTTAAACAGAAGTTCGATAAGTCCCGGCGTTTTCTCAAACTCCTCAGTCCCCACATGAACAGTATTTTCTACGAAACTGATTGGTGTGTTTCCAATATACAACCCATTTTTCAAAGCTCGTACTCCATACTGCATGTCGAGCTTCTTTTGCTGCGTCTTGTTTTTAACATGTTCAAGTATTTCTTCAGAGTGTCAACAGGAGCTGGTGAACTTGCGATGCCCGGTGTGAAGCTTTGATCTCCCATGGTTTGATCAAAGCTCTCGAAATCTTCACTCTGTTGCTCGAATGTATCCTCCATCGTAGGTAATTCTTCTTTGACTTCTTCCTTTTTGATTTCTTTCATTTCCACATCCCGTTTAGTCAATGACTGGAGCGGACCGATGATGGGCTCGAACGTTTCTCGCACCGACGCCTCAACAGCAGCTTTTCCTCGTTTCAGCAGACGATGTTTGCGTCGGATAGCTTCACTCGCTTGCACAATCTGATGTAGTACATCTTTACGCTCCATGGTGTCACCCTCAGCAACGTTCAAGTGATACTGATGCAATTGCCATTGAATCACTTTAATTTATAGAAGCAATCGAATCCTCTCCTGTATCGACCTTGATCAATTTCACTATCCTTGTCGATGACGAGAAAGCCATACTTGTCGTTCCAGCAGGTCGCGCACAGTTCTCGAAATTGTGTAAACGTCATGTCTGTGTTTACATGATCGTCGTAAACATGTTTCAAATTCATGTCATCTTGACGAAACAGCACGAGCATATTGGTATTGTCTCTCACCAAGTGTTTGGGAATGCGAGCATAAGTCTGACAGAGATAAAAACTATCCACATCGCGATGCCGTCCCATGCAAAAGTATGCACGTATATTGTCTTGCTTTTCACATGCCACGTCGTCAAATATCATCACAGAGTTTTGCTTGACGTTGTCCACACTGACGACTTTTTCGTTGTCGCTATACGGAAAATATCCCACTCCTTTTACAGGTTCGATGATTTTCTTCAAGTATTCGTACTTGGGCTGATTGAGCGACTTTGAGTAGAGGTACACGTTTTCAAATCTCAAGCCGTTAGGATTCGTGACGAGCGTGAGAAGAGCGTTGGTCTTGCCACAATTCGAAGGGCCGCAAATTATAGAGCGAACCGTGTTTGGTAGCAGCTTTCCATGACGTTTTATTTTTTCCCGCTTCTCCGTTACATTATCAAAGTTGATGACTGGTAACTTGACGTTTTGCTGTGTAGACTCCATGGCTGCTCGCACGCGTCTGATTGGAAAACCTTTAAATACTCGACTTTTATAGCATCGAGCTCAGTCGAGCAATGGCAGTGAGAGGTAACGGTCTCGTCAACACTCTCGTAAACAAGCTCCCTGTCGAACTTCATATACCGGGTTACCAATTTTGCGGGCCAGGTACCAAGCTTGTTAAAAGATTGGCGCGTGGAGACCAGGGTATAAACCCTCTGGACGCAGCCTGCAAAGATCACGATATCGCGTACTCGGAAAATACTAATCTAACAGTAAGACACAAAGCTGACAAAGTCCTCGCAAAAAGAGCGATCGAACGTATCTACGCCAGGGATTCCGGAGTTGGAGAAAAAGCAGCTGCTCTTGAAGTTGCCGGCATCATGAAAGTCAAGCCAAAACTTGGAATGGGTTTGAAGAAGAAGAAGAAATCGATGAAATTGAAGAAGAAATTGAAGAAAATCCCTTTGAGGAAAGTCATCGATGCTGCAAAAATAGCATCACAAGCTACTGGATCCATACCATCAACTCTAAAAGCTGCACGTGCAGCTGTGAAAGAAGCTGGAGGGGAGAAGAAAGTTCGAGTGCCTCGTATGTTACCTGTACCGAGCAAAGTTGGAGGCATTCTTCCCGCGTTTTTGCTACCTGTTTTTGCCGGACTGAGTGCTACAGGGGCTTTGGCAGGTGGCGCTGCTAGCGTTGCAAAAGCCATCAACGACGCGAAAGCCGCCAAGCGACAGTTGGATGAAACGAAGCGACGTAACCTCAAAATGGAATCAATCGCCGTGGGAAAAGGCTTGTACTTGAAACCTCGGGGAGCGGGTGTGAAACTTCATTCAAAAAAAAATTTAATAGAGCTACCGAACCGAGCACTCACCGATATGGATTTACTAAAATATGCAAAACTATTGAAAATTGCATCGTTTCGAGGTGTGTTTATGCGCAACGATTTACCAAAAAATGGTCCGAAAAAATATGAGGCCGCCATTGTGAATTTGGATAATAAAAATGGTTCTGGCACGCATTGGGTAGCCTATAGAAAAACCAACAATCGAGTCGTTTATTTTGACAGTTTTGGAAATCTACAACCGCCTCGTGAACTTTTAAACTTTTAAGGTTTCGGTAGCATAATCAAATACAATCACGATCAATTTCAAAACTATGACTCAGTCATATGTGGTCACTTGTGTCTACAATTTTTACTCGATAAAAGCATTGCTCGAGTGTGAACACGCATCAGTCTACGAGTGACAATGGACTCATTAACATTAACGCTCTCGGGAACATCGTCCGTTTTGGAAGCTCACTACTTTCTACCAATCGAACTGTCAGCTCGGAAAAAATATTCCTTGGGATTAGTGGAATTGTTGACTTTCAACTCCATACCCAACATTGACGAGTGAAACAACAAGTTCTATGTTGGCGATGACGTCATTACTATACCATCTGGAAGCTACGAATTGGGAAATATCGAGGAATATTTGAAGGAAGTACTTCCAGAAAATATCCAGCTGAGTTTGCGAGCCAACAGTAGCACACTTCGCAGCGAGATCAAATGCAATCGGAAGATTGATTTCTGACCCAAAGACTCTATCGGTAAACTGCTGGGCTTTGATTCAAGAATTATCGAAGCTGACGTAGCGCACAAGTCGGATTCCCCGGTGAGAATTCTCGCCGTCAACGCATTACGCATCGAGTGTAACATCACGGCAGGGGCCTATATAAACGAGCAGCGTGTACACACCATCCACGAGTTCTTCCCAGTGGTGCCTCCAGGATATAAGATCATCGAATTGCCAAATCACGTCATTTATCATACGATCGTCGTACAGGCAATACATCATCTGCAGCTGCGCATTGTCAATCAAAGTGGAAAGCTAGTGAATTTTCGAGTTGAAGTTATCACTATACGACTACATGTAAAAAGTGAATAATGGGTATCGTCTACGAAGAGCATAAAAGTCCAGCAACATGGCCAAAAATCATCAGTCAAAGCCGACCTCTTCAACGACTCACACCACAGAACGTTCAGTTCCTGAAAATTCTCAGTCTGAGAGTCCAAAGAAAATTTGCTGCCTAATTTGTCTGATACCATGTTATCCATCGAGAAGAAGATCGTCTTTGACGAGACGATAGCACACTATGAAGTGCACGCGCACCAGCCATACGCATCGTCAACGTACAACAACAACGATGAAATTCGCATCAGTATCCAGAATCAGGATTCGTACATGTTGCCGAGCAAGAGCTCGCTGCATATACAAGAAAGATTGACGCTAGCTGACGGCGTAGCCAATGTCGTACATACGTCTATAATAAACAATGGAATAGCTCACTTATTCGAAGAGATTCGTTACGAGCTCAACGCTATTGAGATCGAAAGAGTGAAAAACGTTGGTCTGACAACTACAATAAAAGCCTACGTTTCACAAAACCCTGATCAGAAAGATCTCATGGAAAATGCTGGATGGATCATTGACGATCCCAGACGATTGATCAACAACAATGGACATTTCGACATTTGCATTCCACTGGATTTCATCTTTGGATTCGCCGAGGACTATCAGCGAGTGATTGTCAACGCTAAGCATGAACTCATCATACTCCGAGCCAACACCGACATAAACTCTATCGTGCAGACAGCGGTTGCAGATCCTGCAGTTCCAGAGGAGTTTAAAATAACCCTCAGCAAAATAGAATGGCTGATTCCGTACGTCAAAGTTTCCGACTTGGAAAAAATTCGTATGCTGAACTACATCTCGACGGATCCAACCATCGCCATTAGTTTCCGAAGCTGGGAACTTTACGAGTATCCTCTGTTGCCTCAAACGACCAAGCATGTGTGGAGCGTTAAAACTACGACTCAACTGGAAAAGCCAAGATATGTTATCGTTGGATTCCAAGTTGGTAGAAAGAATGTTAGAACCGGAAACATGAGTAATTTTGATACGTGTAATTTGCGCGATATGAAATTGTATCTGAATTCACAGTGTTATCCTTACACAAATCTTAACATTAATTTTCAACGATATCAGTTTGCGACGTTGTATGAAATGTTTGCAAATGTTCAATCATCGTATTATGGAACGAAAAATGCTCCATTGCTGACAAAAACTCAATTTAAAGAGAATGCACCTCTTGTGATTATTGATTGTGCAAAGCAAAACGATTCATTGATTACTGGACCAGTTGATGTTCGTCTCGAATTTGAATCAGTAGCAGCTTTTCCCGCCCCAACTGCGGCGTACTATCTTATCATACATGATAAAATTGTCGAGTATTAACCAATCAGCGGCGTTGTTAGAAAACTATAAAATGTGTGTGTGTGTGTGTGTGTGTGTGTGTGTGTGTGTGTGTGTGTGTGTGTGTGTGTGTGTGTGTGTGTGTGTGTGAAAATCTACATAAAAAGGTTAGGTTACATATATATTAATGTTCAAACTCGATAAATCGTCAGTCGCGATGGATAAGATAACCGATGATCGTCGATGTCTTTTGCCCAAAGATAAAACGTCGGATAAATATAAACCTGTGTCGGATAAAAAGGAAAAAGATGATAATAAATATAAAAAGTCAACCGTCAAGTATGAGAGATTGAAGTAAATGATCCAACGTTGGTGGTGGGTTATAAAAGGAGTGTTATATATAACGACGTGTCAGTGTACCGAGAGTCGTCATGAAGTACATTGTGGACGTTCAAGGCTTCTCCATACAAAAAACCTTTGTTGTCAAGGAGCTTGCAGTTTTAAGACTTGAGCCCTACGCTGGTGTTGTCGCGACATTATTCAAGCCCCCATGTGCCTGGAATGATTTGCCACCAAAAGTAAAGGCAACTAATTTGTGGCTTACACGTAACTATCATGGCGTGCCTTGGAACTATGGTGATGTGTCATACGAGGAACTTGATCAAGAATTGAGCAATCAGTTGAAGGATGTTACATTCATATTCGTCAAAGGAATGGACAAAAAGCGATGGCTAAGGCGCTACACAAATGCCATCATCATCGATTTGATGGATATGGGCTGTCCATCCCTGGAGGATTTGCGAGTCTCTGCATGCCCCTACAACAACTTTCACAGACCTGTCTATGATCATCACTGTGCAACGGAAAACGCTCGCCGTCTCAGGATGTGGTTAATGGAAAAATTCGGGGACACTCCATCAATGAAGAGATCTTTTACCCTACTCTCATACACCAACTTCCTCCACGAGTTGGATTCTGAGGATATCGCCGAACTACCGCGAGAATTTTTACTATACTTTCGACAAAAATGTATTGTGAGAGCTTGGGAAAAACTACCGTTGAAATTACAGAAAGATCCCGAGTTTGTCGGTTGTACGCGATGTGGAAAACATTGGAATTCAACGTTTGGTGATTGTGTTGGTATCGCTCCGATGATAAAAGATTGTATTAGATGTAAGCAAGAAAAATTGTAATTTTTGAAATAAAAGATAGATGTAAGCGAGAAAAGTTGTAATTTTTTGAAATAAAAAATGGAGAGACTAACATGATGGTTGAGTCTCACAGCAAGGGGCGAGGTGGGGCCTCTTGCAAAAAAAAAAAAAAATATTGTTAAATTTATTTTAGAATGTATTTCTGAGTGAAACTGAAGATAAAAAAAAGATCGATTCTCATAATAGATTGTGACGTCATTGTATAGGAATGTGATGACGTCATCATTTCCGAGAATTTCCAAGCAGGTTTAAGCCTGTTTACGTGAATCATTTCCGGCGACGTGTTTGAACTTGTCGCTATGACGTCATTGTTTGGTCTACGCAGTTATCGGAGTATCAAATTACCTCTACGCATTTTTTTTTTGAGGTCAACGAAAGCGTGTTTGAACGTGATATCATCGCTTAGAAATGTGATGACGTAATCGTTTCCGGCGACGTGTTCAAACTTGTCGTGATGACGTCATCGCTTACGTAACTGTAAGCCTTATAAAACGGCGGATCAATCGCCGGAGCGACAGACGACTGCAAATTTTTGAACTAGCAACATGGTATTCACAAAGCTCAACCAAATAGCTCTTGCGGCGACTTATCTCCCACTGCGGAAAGCATCCGACTTGGGAGTCAACAGAACCTATGCTGTGACTGGAATTCGTTCCGTCCACACCAGATTCGGCCCGAAATATATCATTACACTGGATTCGGAATTCGAAATTTTCCTGCAAGAGAGGATCTCCAAGAATCTACGAGAAGATCCAATCGCGCTGCGAAAACTTGAAGAATCTGCACACTCGGAGAAGCCGGTCATGTTCACTCATCGCGGAGGGATATTCAACACCTGCGAGTTTTCATACGATGTTTAAATTTATTTTGAATATGAATATTGTGATTTAAAATGTAAAAATGTATTCGGAATCTGAAATAAAAAAACAAAAAAAAAACAAAAAAACAAAAAAAAAATGAAAAAAAAACAAACAAACAAACAAACAAACAAAACTAAAGAACGTAAAAACAAAAAAATAAAAACATAAAAAACGAAAAAAAGAATAAGTGAAATGAGGTATTATCGACTGCGCCTCTACTTTACCGACAGTAGGAGCAACACTTTTTTACTAACCGCTGCCATCTTAGATCCCTGCCTTACCGACCGCGGGTATTACCATACACATGTATGCCTCTGTTTTACCGACCATAGGTAATAGTTACTGACAGGGAATTTGCCGACCGCTGCCATCTTATATCCCTACCTTACCGACCACGGGTGTTGTCATCCACACGTATGTCCCTGTTTTACCGACAGGTGGTATTTCCGACCCCTCCTCACCAGTGTTCTACCTTACCGACGCGGGGCGGGGAGGAGAGGGGGAAGTGGGCGGGGCCTGCGAGTGGAGGGGGGTCACGTGATGGGAGTAGGAGTGGGGGGTCTCGTACCGGCCTAGTCTATCTACTTACCAGGACCAATAAAACGAAAGCAGACATGTGTAAATATTAAAAATTTTGACGATGAGTGTTTTAAATGGGCTATTCTTTCGGCGCTGCATCCTGTGGAAAGAAATGTGAAAAACCCGGGATGCCTTTCATATTACAAAAAATATGATGGAGAACTAAACTTTGAAGGAATTTATTTTCCCGTTATGCCGAAGCAGGCTCCTTTATTAAATATCTACATTTTTTTGAAAAACGAAGATTTTACAGTCACTTCTATACATATTACTAAAGAAAAACAGGACAGGCATATAAATTTACTTCTCATACACAATCATTATGACGAAGATGATGAGAGCGAACCCATCCGCTACCATTATGTTTGGATTAAAGATCTTTCTCGACTTGTAAGCAGTCAGCTTTCTAAACGCGATCATTAACATTGGATTTGTGACCGGTGTCTTTACGACTTTCGAGATTCTGATAAGTTGAATCTCCACGAAATTGATTGTAAAGAAGCGAATACATGTAGAGTCAATTTGCCTGCTCCCAACAAAAATATCCTAAAATTCAACAATTATAAAAACAATATCAAAGTTCCTTACGTCGTTTACGCGGATTTTGAATGTTTATTGAAAAGAGTAGTTCCCGACAAAGAGAAAAACTTTCGAGTCGTGCAAGTTCACGAGGCCTGTAGCGTTGGCTACTATGTCCAATGTAGCTTCGATGAAGGACAATCTCGCTATGCGAGCTATCGAGGTTGCGATCCTGCACAGTGGTTTTCCGATGAATTGGTGAAACTCACAAAAAAAGTCCAGGAGAAGATGAAGAACCCTAAACCCATGGAGCCCCTCATCCCGGTAGAGAAGGAGATGTTTCGAAAAGCTGCCGACTGCCACATCTGCAAGACCTCTCTGAAAGGCCAAATCAGAGTGAGAGACCACTGCCATCTTACGGGCAAGTTTCGAGGCGCGGCTCATCAAAAATGCAATCTCCAATACCAGGACGCGCTCACTATTCCAGTAAGTAATTTTTCCTCTTTAATCCATACTTTTTTCATTCTTTTCACTTCAGAAAAATTTTTATATTATATTTTAAAATTTACCAATCTGATTTATATATATGTACATGATTATTAATTAATTTTTTTTTTATTAATCCAGTCTTGAGGAAAATGTAATGGTTTTGAACTTTTTTTTTTGTTTCAGGTCATATTTCACAATTTAAGCGGATATGATAGCCATCTTGTAATCAAACAAATCACCAACTGTATCGAGGGACGCATCACCCTAATTCCGCAGACAATGGAAAGATACGTCTCCTTCACCAAGCATATCGAGGACAGCAAGATATCTCTCCGATTCATTGACTCGTTCAGGTTCATGGCGTCATCGCTGGATAAACTAAAAAAAAACCATCATCCATCGAGAATACTCGCATCTCGACGACGAATTATTAAAACTCCTCATGAAGAAAGGAGTGTTCCCCTATGAGTACCTGGATTCTTGGGAAAAATTGGAGGCGACCGAGCTACCGCACCAAGAAGCGTTCCACAGCACCCTGATGGATGAGAACATTTCCGACAATGACTATCGGTAATTAAACTATTTTCATTATCATTATCATGGTTTTGTATTATTTTTTAAGTTCTCAAATTTTTTTTCGATTTTAGTCATGCTCAGACAGTCTGGCAGTCCTTCAACATTCAGTCCCTTGGGGAGTACTCGGACCTATACCTGAAGACTGACGTGCTTCTCCTGGCGGACGTCTTTGAGAACTTTCGAGAAGGCTGTCTCGAATCCTATGGACTGGATCCTACCCACTACTATACAACGCCAGGATTTAGCTGGGACTCCATGCTCAAGCACATGGGTATAGAATTGGAGCTTCTCACCGACATCGACAAGCTCCTCTTCATCGAACGGGGCATCTCTCAATGCAGCCATCGATACGCCAGGGCCAACAATCCCTACTACGCCACCGATTATAATCCCCAAGAAGAGGACAAATACCTCATGTATTATGATGTAAATAACCTTTATGGGTGGGCCATGATGCAATGCTTGCCTTACGCTGGATTTGAGTGGGTTGAAAATTTTCAACAAGATTTTCCATGGGATGTTGCTGATGATGCCGGAGAAGGTTACATCCTAGAAGTGGATCTCGAGTATCCACCAGAAATTCATGATTCTCACAATGACTTACCGTTTTGCGCAGAGCACAAAACTCCACCCGGTTGGAAATGTAAAAAGCTCTTAACAACTCTTGAACCGAAAAAGCGATACGTCACTCATTATAGAAATTTGAGGCAGGCATTGCGCCATGGACTGGTTTTGCGTTGGATTCATAAGATATTGAAATTTAAGCAATCTCCATGGTTGAAATCTTACATTGATTTAAACAGTGAAATGCGTAAAAATGCAAAAAATGAATTTGAAAAAAATCTCTATAAATTGATGTACAATGCAGTATACGGAAAAACCATGGAGAATATAAAAAAACGTGTAGATATAAAACTAGTCATGCAATTGTTGGGTCGATACGGCGCAGAAGCCTTGATTTCGAAACCAAATTTCAGCTCATGTACAATTTTCGATGAGAATTTAGTCGCCATCAAATTAGCACGCTTCGAGATTACAATGAACAAACCCATTTATATAGGTTTCTGCGTTCTCGACCTATCCAAAACATGTCTTTACTCTTTTCATTACGACTTTATGAAACCTGCAACAAACGCGAAAATTCTGTATACCGATACAGACAGTCTGATTTATGAAATTCGAAATCTTGACCCATATAATATGATGAAAGAAAACAATGATCAATTCGATACATCAGATTATCCCTCACCTAATCGTTTCGGAATCGAATTGAAAAACAAAAAAGTTGCGGGTCTCATGAAGGACGAATGCAACGGGAAAATCATAACTGAATTTCTAGCACTAAGAAGTAAGATGTATAGTGTTAGAGTTGAAGGTCAGGATAGAATTGAAAAAGCCAAAGGAGTCAAAGGATCGGTTGTGGCGAAAACAATAGATTTCGATGATTATGTACATTGCTTGTACAGTGAGAGTACAGAGTATCGCGTTCAACATCTGTTTCGATCACATCTGCATGAAATCCAAACAATTCAACAGACAAAACTTGCGTTAAACCCATATGATGACAAGCGTCACCTATTGTCAACTACAACGGACACTTTGGCTCACGGCCACTATAAAATAAGGGAATTGATGGATGTCGACGATGAATTGTAAATATTAATGAACCTTGCTCTAGGCAAAATAAGGGAATTGATAGATATCAACGAATTGTAAATATCATTGTACTAGGCTATTTAGATAGATCGTGGATTAGGCATACTGGGGATACCACTTCAACAAAAACGCACCATGAATCCTACCACCCCATGCGAGAACGGAGCGGGCTCTGGTGGTGCGGAAATGAATTCATACTGAAAGTATAAATATATTTATTTTATATATGTATGTAAAGGGTAAATAAAAAGACTCGATACATACGAATAAACGTTTATTGATTACATGTCTGATTTATTCAAGGTCGGACTTTGTCACCGACCTTGAACTTGCTCTTCCCTTTCTGTTGCTTGACATGGTAAATTTCATCAAGCAGACGTTGTTCATCAGCTGCGGTAACATCTTTTGGCTTCATCTTGATTGTTCGATGCCGGGTGGCGTTGTAACTTAATAGCAAATCAGGTAAGATGTCGATCCATTTGTAATGTCCTTGGAGGGAAAACCGTTTCCACATCTGACTCTTGAGTGTACGATTGAAACGTTCGCAAATGAACGCCTTCATGCCGCTGAATGTAGAGTACATGTTGTTTCATGAGAGCCTTGAAGTCCTTGTTGTAGAATTCTTTGCCTTGATCGACGTGTAGATTCTTGGGTTTGCGATCCCGTAGTACAGTCTTCATAGCAGCGGTAACGTCGGGTCCATTTTTGGTTTTTATTGGTACAGCCCACGCGTACGTGGAGAAGACGTCGATGACGGTCAGTAGGAATTTGTAGCCTTTATCCTTGTAGGTGGACATGTCTACGAGATCGGCTTGCCACGTCTCGTCGAGCCCTCATATATCAACATGGCGACGTCGATAATTTCTTCTTGCGGGTTTATGGAGTTCTTCCACTAGAGCTTCTTTCATCTTTTCGACGTCCGGGACGGCTATGAATGAGGAACGTTTGTATTCTAGCTTTTATCTGTAGAAATCTTCTTGGGGCGTAACATCGTCAAATACTTCCTTTTCGATACGTTCTATACGACGCTGTAGTTTGGAAATGATTGCCGAGTTTTCAGTCACATGCTTTTGATACATGTTAGCCAAGGTTTCTAGCGATTTTTCCACTTCCTCCGCCACATTTTTCAGCTGCTTAATTTCAACTGTCAGCACTTCTTCGAAATCGATAATATTTTGATAGGAAGCGCTATCTCTCTCGTAATCACCCTTAGCAACGTTGACTAATTTTTTATGTTGGAGATCGTAATGACCTTCAGGGGTCAACTTGAATCCAACACTAGGAGGTCCACGTATTTCCCGATTCTTGATCAGGTGTCTCCCAAACACGTCTACACTTGTCATTGTCTAGCTCGTGAATGAGATACCAAACTTTGAGACTATCAATATATAATGTCAGCTTCTCTGTCAATATATAATGTCAAGTTCTTCAATGATTAAGTTGATTTCGTTGGTATGACAGTTGTTGCCAGCAGCTTGAGACGCGAGTATAAGTCGCAAGCGATCAACGAGTTCGTTGGGATCATCCCAATGCACATAATCGATGTTACGTTCGCGATTAACCACATTGTATACTCCTGTGCCCACTTTCTTGTCAGTAATGTATGTAAGATATTTCAAATCTCTGCCATCACCACGCAGACTCCTGTCGGGTAGATAATTTTTTCTATCCGCGTTTGTTAGTCGGACGATTTTCTTATAGTTTTCCACGTCATTTTTATTCACAATCGAACTGTTTGGTATTTTTTTAAACAGCAGTTCTATAAGTCCCGGCGTTTTCTTAAACTCCTCAGTCACCACGTAAACAGTATTTTCTTTGAAACTGATTGGCGTGTTTCCAATATGCAATCCACTTTTCAACGACCGTACTCCATACCGCATGTCGAGATTCTTTTGCTCATCCTTGTTTTTCATCATTTTCAAGTATTTCTTTCGAGTGTCAACAGGAGCTGGGGAACTGACAATACTCGGCGCAAATGTTTGGTCACCGATGGTTTGATCGAAGCTCTCGAAATCTTCACTCCATCGCTCAAATATATTATCATCCTCCATTGTAGGTAATTCTTCTTCCGCTTCCTCCTTTAGTAGATGAGCTAAGCGGGTATCGGATCCCCCACTCCTCCTCCGATCACGTGACCCGCCCAGGCCCCGCCCCTTTTCCCCATCCCTTCTCTGATTGGCCACCCCCACCCCACCCCTTTCCCCACCCCTTCTCTGATTGGTCACTCCCAGACCCCGCCCCACCCCACACCCATTTTGACGGCATTCACCCCCCATCACCCACCCCTTCCGCGGTTTTTCGCGGGTTTCCGCAGTTTTTCGCGAGTTTTCCACGGTTTGACCCTTTCGCGAGCTTTCGCGGGGTTTTCGCGGGTTTTCCGCGGGATGCAACATCCGCATTTTCGAGGGTCTCCCCGTTTTCAGGACGCTTGAACGATCACGCGTCCTTTCACGTCGAAGCTCTGTTGCCTACTAGATCATTTTCGGGAGTCATCCAAATACGTAGGCGGATGGACTTACGTAAGGTGGTAGTGGGGGTTAAAGAGAAAGCGGCGAGAGATACGCGCTTCGACAGGTTTTGACACGAATAGATGTTTACAGGGGTATGAAATAATAATTTTTTTTTTTTTTCTTTTGTGCATAGGGCCCCACCCCGCCCTCTGCTGTGAGGCACAGCCATCTAATTAGCCTCTCCATTTTTATTTTTTATTTATAGAACGTTACAAAATATGAAATAATGTTACATTTTTCATCGAATAAATTCGCAGGTGGTGAATTTGCCGCCGAGAAATCGGAATTTCATCTGTTGCTCAGAGTTGACAGCATCTTGGAATTTCTGCAGCTCATTCAAATCTTCCTGTAGAATTTTGTTAAGACGCTCTGGAAGGAAAATGTCGAATTCGGAATCGAGAGCGATGACGAATTTCCAACCAAATTTGGTTTCAATGAAGCGACTGCTGGTGACCATGTAAATTTTATCAACTTCTAAATCTGCAATTGAAAATCTATTGTGTAGATACGAAAGTGATGACATCATCTCGACAAGTTTAGACGCGTCGCTGGAAACGATTACATCATCATCACATTCCTAAACTATGACGACATAATTTATTCATTTAACCTTGAACAATATATGAGGCAATTTACATCATCATCTCGACAAGTTTCGACGCGTCGCCGGAAACGATTACATCATCATCACATTCCTGAGCTATGACGACAGCATTTATTTATTTATTAATATAAGAGGCAATTTTAAGATATATTTTTAGAACAATCAAGACAATTTTTTCGCATTGGAGGTGGTCCATCCGGGACGTCATCGCAGTCATTAAAGTTCCAATGTTCATAACATCGTATACAAGCGATAAATTCATCATCTTTTTGAAATTCTAGCGGAAGCTTATCCCAAGCCACATCTATATTTTTCGAGTGAAAATATAGTAAGTATTCTCGAGGTGGTACAGCGATATCCTCGGAATCTAACATATGGAGCGAGTCTGTATATGCGAGTAAGGTAAACGATCGCTTTATCGATGGTACATCTCCAAATTTTTCCTAAAACCATATTCGCAGTCGTCGAGCATTTTCCGTAGCGCAGTGATGATCGTAGACTGGTCGATGAAAATTGTTGTAGGGGCATGCAAAGACTCGCAAATCGTCCAGTGATGGGCAGCCCATATCCATCAAATCGATGATGACAGCATTTGTGTACTGCTTCAGCCATTGCTTTTTATTCAATCCTTTGACGAATATAAATGCGGCATTTTCCAACTGATTGTTCAACTTTTCATAGAGTTCCTCGTATGCCACATCACCAGAGTTCCAAGGCATGCCATGATAGTTTCGTGTTAACCACAAATTAGTCGCCTTTACTTTTGATGGCAAACCATCCCATGCACATGGTGGTTTGAATAATGTCGTGGTAGCGTCGGCGTAGAAGGGCTCAAGCCTCAATACTGCGAGCTCTTTGACAACAAAGGTACTTTGCACGGAAAATCCTTGAACGTCCACGATATACTTCATATTGGAGCTTTCGATAAACTAACGTAAACTAATTAAAACCTGGCCTCATATAGCTTAAATCTAGTTACTTTTTACTAGATAATATATATGGATAATTTTATCATAAAAATATCAAAAGGGAACAGTTTGCGCGGGAACTTTGATTTAGTTCCCGGCCAATCAATTAGTATATTCCGAGACAGGTTTATACTAGTCAGACAATTCATTTTTTTTTTTTTTTTTGATCTATAACCTTTATACGTAAAACAGAATCTATAATTTTCTCAACATTGGCTATACGTCACTGAAATCTATATCGGTCACGGGCCGCTTGTTCTCATGGACCCCGTCTCGCTAATCTATGCGCAAAATCCCACACATACAGCACATATACTGTAGGTGGGTTACAATCAAACGTAACACGCTTCATAGTTTTCTGACAACTCCGCTGATTGGTTGGTATTCTATGATACGATCATGTAGAATAAGACAGTATGCAGTAGTCGCAGCTGGGAAATTGGCTCCTGATTCAAACTCCAGACGAACATCAACTGGACCAGTGATCAAGGAATCATTTTATTTAGCACAATCGATAACAACAAGAGGCGCATTATCTTTAAATTGAGTTTTTGTTAGCAATGGAGCATTTTTTCTACCATAATACGATGATTAAAAATTTGCAAACATTTCATATAACGTTGCAAACTGGTTTCGTTGAAAATTAATATGAAGATTCTGATAAGGATAATATTGTGAATTTTAATACAATTTCATATCACGCAAATTACACGTATCAGAGTTTCTCATATTTCCAGTTCTCACATTTTTTCGTCCAACTTAGAATCCTATGATGACGTATCTCGGCTTTTCCAGTTGAGTCGTTGTTTTCACACTCCATACGTGCTTTGTAGTTTGAGGTAATGTATCATGGCGATCGTTGGATCAGTAGCGATGAAATTAAGCATTCGAATTTTCTCCAAGTCCGAAACTTTGACGTATGGAATTAACCATTCAATTTTGCTAATGGTTAGCTTGTATTGTTCTTCGTTCGCAGCAAGCTGTGTAATTACGTTGACGTCGGTGTTGGCTCGCAGAATAATGAGTTCATGTTTTGCATTGACGATAACTCGTTGATAATCTTCAGCAAATCCGAAGATGAAATTCAGTGGAATGCATATGTCAAAATATCCATTGTTGTTAGTTATATGTCTTGTGTCGTCAACAATCCATCCAGCATTTTCCATCATATCCTTTTGAGTAGGAGTTTGTGCAATGTAGACCTTCATCGTTGTTGTGAGACCGACATTCTTGACTCTTTCGATCTCTACAGCATTCAGCTCATACCGCATTTCTTCAAACATGTGGCAGATGCAATTGTTCACAATCGATGTATGAGCAACATCAGTTCCATCTGCTTTTGTCAATCTTTCTTGTATATGCAGCGAACTTTTGCTAGGCAGTATATATGAATCCTGGTTTTGTACGCTGATGCGAATCTCATCGTTGTTGTTGAATGTTGATGAAGCATATGGCTGGTGCGCGTGTATTTCATATTGCGCTATTGACTCGTTGAAGATGACTTTTTTCTCGATAGATAACATTGTATCAGGCAGATGAAGCAGCAGAAAATTTTACTCTTAAACCGAGACTTTTCAGGAACTGCACGTTTTACGATGTTAGCACTTTGAGTGGTTTGTACCGACTGATGATTCTTGGACGTGCTGTGTGACTTTTATAGTTTCCGTAGACAATTCCCATTATTCACTTTTCACATGAAGTCTAATAGTGATGACTTCTCCTCGAAAATTCACCAACTTGCCGTCTTGATCCACAATACGTAGCTGGAGATGATGTATTGCCTGTACGGTGATCGGATGATAAATGACGTGAGTTGGTAGTTCGATGATCTTATATCCTGGTGGCACCACGGGAAAAAACTCATGAATAGTGTGCACTTTCTTCTCGTTTATATACGCTCCTGTAGTGATGTTACACTCGACACGTAAGGCGTTGATACTGAGTATTCTCACGGGAAATTGTGATTCATGTTCCACATCAGCAGCAATGACTACCTGATCAAAACCTAATAGTTTTCCGATAGAATCTTTTGGTTGAAAATCTATCGATCGATTACATTGAATTTCACTACGCAGCGTGCTACTATTCGCTCGTAACTGGAGCTCGATACTTGGTGGCAGCACTTTTTTCAAATAACGCTCAATGTTCTCCAACTCATAACTTCTCGAGGGTATAGTAATCACTTTATCGTCAACATAGAATTTATTGTTGCCGACGTCGATGTTGGGGATTGAATTGAAAGTCAGCAACTCGACTAATCCCAATGAATACTTTTTTTTGAGGTGACAATTCAATCGGAGGAAAGTAATTAGTCTCCAATACAGATGACGTGCCAGAGAGTGTCAATGTCAATGTATCCGCCATGACTGCTGATTGTAGACTGATACACATTCACACACCATCGATGCTTTTATCGAGTAAAAACTTGAGACACAAGTGTCCACAGATAATTTGATTATAGTTTTGATACTGATCACGATTGTATTGAATTATGCTACCGACACCGAAATAGTCTACAAGTTCGCGAGGTGGTTGTAGATTGCCAAAGCTATCAAAATACATGATTTTATTGTCCGTTTTCCTGTAGGCGACCCAATGAGTTCCATGACTATTTTTACTATCCAAATTGATAATGGCAGCTTCAACTCTCCTGGGTCCATTTTTCGGTAAATCATTTCTCATGTACACACCTCGAAAATGTGGAATTTTTAACAATTTTGCATATTTCAACAAATCTACGTTGCTGAATGCTCGGTGCGGTAGCTCTATACGTTTTTTAAATGCAGTCTCATGCCAGTTCCCTATGGTTTTAAATACAATCCTTTTCCCACGGCGATTGATTCCATTTTGAGGATAAGACGTTTTGATTCCTCCAATTGACGCTTCGCAGCTTTCGCATCGTTGATAGCTTTAGCGATGCTTGCAGCGCCACCTGCTAACGCTCCTGTGGCACTCAATTCAGCGAAGATTGGTAGTAAAACTGCTGGTAAAATACCTCCAATTTTGTTTGGTACGGGAAGTACACGAGGTACTCGAACATTCTTCTTTCCTCCAGCTTCTTTCACAGCTGCTCGTGCTTCTTTCAAAGTAGATTGTACAGAGCCAGTAGCTTTAGCTGCTACTTTCGCTGCATCGATGACTTTTCTCTTTTTTTTCTTTACCACTTTTCTGACTTTCTTCGCTACTTTCCTAGCTTTGTTTTTTAGTCCCATTCCGAGTTTTTCTTCAGCCCCATAATGCTGGCTATACCAAGTGCTGCTGTTTTTTCACCAACTCCCGAATCCTTGGCAAAAACACGTTCGACTGCTCTTTTTGCGAGCAATTGATCAGCTTCGTGTCTAGCTGCGAGATTTTCACGATTTATTGAATAAGCTATATCGTGCTCCCTACACGCTGCGTCGAGTGGATTGATTCCACGATCCCCACGTGCTAACCTCTTAGTCAGCTTTGTGCCTGGACCGCAAAATTGACATCCTGGTATATGAAGTTCAACGGGGAGCTTGTTGATAACGGTGTTGACGAGACCTCGTCCTCTCACAGCCATTGCTCAACTGAACTCGCGACTATAAATACCTCGTATTTATAGGTTTCCGAAACAGTTGCGCGCGAGCCGTCATGGAGTTCAAACAACAGAATGTCAAATTACCTGTCATGAACTTTGACAGTGTGACAGAAAAAAAGAGAAAAATTAAACGTCATGGAAAGTTACTACCAAATACAGTTCGCGCTATAATTTGTGGTCCATCAAATTGTGGTAAAACTAATGCTTTACTCACACTTCTCGCACATCCAAATAGATTGAGGTTTGAGAACGTTTACGTTTATTCGAAATCACTCAATCAACCGAAATATCAATATTTAAAGAAAATCATTCAACCAATCAAAGGAGTAGGATATTTTCCCTACAATGACAACGAGGAAGTCGTCAGTGTCGAGGAAGTCGAACCAAATTCTGTGATGATATTTGATGATGTAGCTTGCGAAAAACAAGACAATATTCGTGCATACTTTTGCATGGGTAGACATCGACATGTGGATAGTTTTTATCTCTGTCAGACTTATGCTCGTATACCAAAAAATTTGGTGCGAGATAATGCAAATATGCTTGTACTGTTTCGCCAAGATGACATGAATCTGAAACATGTATATGATGATCATGTAAACACTGACATGACATTTTCACGATTTCAGGATTTATGCGCAACATGCTGGGAGAACAAATATGGTTTTGTCGTCATCGACAAGGATTGCGATGTGAACCAAGGTCGATATAGAAGAGGATTCGACTGTTTCTATAAATTAAAGTGACTCCAAGCTTGCGCCATTAGTATCACTTGAACTGTGACAGAGGTGACATCATGGAGCGAAAAGATGTACTACGTCACATAGTACAAGCCAGCGAATCTATTCGCCTCAAACATCGTCTGCTGAAACGTGGAAAAGCTGCCATGGAGACGTCGGTGCGAGAAGTGTTAAGCCAATCATCGATCCAATACAGTCATTAGCCAAACAAGACATGGAAATAAAAGAAATCAAAAAAGAAAAAATTGAGAAAGCTGAAGTAAAAGAAGAGGACGAAGAAGAACCAACGTTGGAAGAGCAACAGAGTGACGATTTCGAGAGCTTCAATCAAACCATTGGTGATAAATCATTTGCACCAAGTATCGTCAGTTCACCAGTTCCAGTTGACACTCTCACGAAATACTTAAACATGTTCAAAAACAAGACTTTACGAAAAAATCTTGACATGCTGTATGGAGTACGATCGCTGGAAACTGGATTTCATATTGGGAACCCACCAATCAGTTTTGAAGCAAACACTTCATGTGGGGGCTGAAGAGTTTGAGAAAACACCCGGGCTTATTGAACTGCTTTTTAAAAAAATACCAAACAGTTCAATTGTAACTAAAATCAATGTGGAGAATTATAGGAAAATCATCCATCAAACGAGTGCTGACAGAAAATATTATCGACCTGACGAGAGTCTGCGCGGTGGTAGAGATTTGAAGTATCTCACATACATTGCCGATAAGAAAGTGGGAACAGGAGTTTACAACGTAGTCAATCGTGGACACGATATCGATTATGTTCATTGGGATGATCCAAACGAGCTAGTCGAGCGTTTGCGGCTCATTCTCGCGTCACAAGCTGCTGGCAACAACAGTCACATCAACGAAATCAAATCAATCATCGAAGAAATGAGAGAAGCTGAGATTATATATTGAGGGGATTGCATTATACAACTTCATTCACGAGTGAGACAATGGCGAGTGTAGACGTTTTTGGAAAACACCTAACGAGAACTCAAGGACTTCGCGGCCCTCCAGGTGTTGGATTCCAATTGACCGCTGAGCAAAACTATGATATGATGGGAAAAAGGTTATGCAACGTTGGCGAATCGATGGAAATGATGGATGCAGTGAACCTCGAAGAAGTAAATAGAATCGTTGGAGATGCGATTCAATCACTGAGATATGTGATTGGCATTGTGACTGAAAATTTGACAAAATCGCTGGAATCCTTGAATGATATGTATCAAAAACATATGCTTGAATATTCGAAGCAGATTAACGTTATTCTACATCGTCAGCAACGCATTGAGGAAGTAGTACATATCACACCCGAAAAAAATGAGTTTGAATAAAAGCAAGTATACAAACACGTCACCCTCATTACCAACCCAGACATTGTAAGGATGGATGCGAAAGAAGCTCTTGTAGAAGAGCTCCATAAGCCTGCAAGGAAAAATTATCGACGACGTCATGTGGATATGCGTGGAATTGATGAAACTTGGCAAGCTGATCTCGTCGATATGTCTACTTATGCTGACAAAGGCTACAAGTTCCTGCTCACCGTCATCGATGTCTTCTCCAAGTATGCATGGGCTGTTCCTGTGAAATCTAAAAATGGTCCTGACGTCACCGCTGCTATGAAGACCACGCTCAAGGATCGTCAACCCAAGAATCTACACGTCGATCAAGGCAAAGAGTTTTACAACAAGGACTTCAAGACGCTCATGAAGCAACATAGAATCAACATGTACTCTACATTCAGTGGCATGAAAGCATCCATTTGTGAACGCTTTAATCGCACACTCAAGAGTCGGATGTGGAAACGATTCTCCCTCCAAGGACATTACAAATGGCTCAACATCTTACCTGAATTGATGTCCAGTTACAACACCACAAAACACCGCACTATCAATATGAAGCCTAAAGATGTTACTCCAGCTGATGAAGAACGCCTAATCCATGAAATATACCGTACTAAGCATCAAAAAGACAAGCGTAAATTCAACGTCGGTGATAAAGTCAGAATCAGCAAGTACAAACATGTCTTTGAGAAAGGATACACGCCTAATTGGACAACTGAAATATTCACCATCGCTGCTGTGAGACCAACACAACCCACGACGTATAAACTCAAGGATTGTCAAGATCAACCCATCGATGGAGGATTCTATACCGAGGAACTCGCCAAAGTCATGCATCCTAATGTATATCTCGTCGAAAAAGTGTTGCGCAAGTGTGGAAATAAACTTTATGTAAAATGGTTAGGTTTCGATAATACTCACAACAGTTGGATAAATAAAACAGACATGTAGTGACAATAAAACATTTATTCATATATCGTTATCAATATTTTTTTTCTTAACCTATCCCATTACATACATATGTTAAAGCAATTTGCTTTCCAGTGTTAAAGTATACAAAATAGTTGTGAAACGTGTATATCTAGTATTTACCTATAAGAGATTCATCTTACCAAACTCATGACTTTCATGGGCAATAAACCTATTCATCTACCTGCATTTCAAAATTACTAATTTTATAATGGCCGTGTGCCAAAGTATCCGTTGTGTTTGGTAAAATATACCTTTCGTCGTCGGATGGATTTAGCGCTAATTTTGTTTGTCTGATTGTCTGAATTTCGTGTAAGTGTGATCGAAAAAGATTTTGTGTGCGGTACTCTGTGGTATTGTGATACAAACAGTTGACGTAATCGATAAAATCTAATGTTTTCGCGACAACGGATGCTTTGACTCCCTTAGCCTTCTTAATCCTATCATGACCTTCAACGCGCAAACTATACATTTTTGACCTTAAACCTACAAATTTAGTAATGATTTTACCATTACATTCGTCTTTCATGAGACCAACGACTTTCTTATTTTTCAACTCAATTCCAAATCGGTTATCGCGGTTATAATCGGAAGTATCGAAATAATCTGAATTGTCTTTCATTAATTGATATGGATCAACATTTGTCAATTCATATATCAAACTGTCTGTATCCGTATACAAAAGTTTCGCGTTGGTCTTTGATCTCATGAAATCAAAATGAAACGCATACAGACATGTTTTTGAGAGATCGAGAACGCAAAATCCAACGTAAATCGGCTTATTCATCATGACTTGAACCCTATCGAGTTTAATCGCAACTAGATTTTCTTCGAAAATTACTCTCGAGTTGAAATTTGGCTTTGCTATGTAAGCTTCGGCACCGTAGCGTCCAGGCCATTGCGTCACAAGTTTCATGTCCATACGTTTTCTTACATCTTCCATTGTTTTGCCGTATACCGCATTATTCATTAGCTTGAACAAATTTTTTTCGAATTCATTTTTGGCACCCTTACGCAACTCACTATTGAGATCGATGTAAGTTTGTAACCAATTCGATTGTTTGAATTTCAATATGCGATGAATTTTGTTCAAAATTAGGCCATGACTTAACGCTTGCCTTAAATTTCGATAATGAATGACGTATCGCGTTTTTGGCTCTAAAGTTGTGAGTAATTTAACGTCTTTTGATCCGGGAGGGGCTTTATGTTCAGGACAAAAAGGTAAATCATTATGATCGTCATGTAAGTTTGGCGGATACTCGAGATCCACTTCAAGGATGTAGCCTACTTCCGAGTCATCGGCTACGTTCCACTTGAAATTTTCGTCAAAATTTTTGACCCACTCAAATTGCCCGTAAGGTAGGTATTGAGTCATAGCCCAGCCGTACAAATTGTTTACGTCATAATACATAATAAATGTTCTGTCTTCTTGGGGGTCGTAGTCGCTGTACGGATTGTTGGCACGTGAATAACGGTTGCTGCATTGGCTGACTCCACCTCGGATACCACGTTCAACGAAAAGGAGTTGGTCGATGTCAGTGAGAAGTTGGAGCTCGATTCCGGTATGTTGTAGCATCGCATCCCAGCTAAATCCTGGTAGCGTGTAGTAATGTGCCGGATCCAAGTTGTACACCCGCAAACAGCTCGCTCGAAAATTCTCAAAGACGTCCGCCAGGAGAAGAACATCCGTCTTGAGATAAAGATCTGAGTAGTCACCTAACGTCTGGATATCGAAATTGCTCCACACTGCCTGGGCATGACTGAAATCATACAAATAAAAAATTGTATTCAATTTATCATAATGGTTATTTTCTCGAAAAAATTGAAAGTTTTGCTTACCAGTAGTCATTGACGGAAATGTCATCATCAGTCAGGGTGCTGTGAAAGGCCTCTTTGGGCGGCAGTTGACTTTCATCCAACCTTTCCCACGAATCTAGGTATTCGTAAGGGAATATTCCCTTCTTGGTCAGGAGCTGGAGTTGCTGCTCGTTGAAGCTGGTAAATTCTTTTCTCACAATTGCCTTGTCTTCCAAATAAGAAGCCAGCTTCTCGAGGGATGAGGCCATGAAGCAAAAAGAATCGATGAATCGAAGTGAGATCTTGTCATCCTTGATGTTCTTGGTGAAGGAAATGTATCGCTCCATGGTTTGTGGTATTACGCTTACTCGTCCCTCGACGCATTTAGCGATTTTTTTCACGATAAGGTGACTGTCGTACCCACTCAAGTTGTGGAATATGATTTGAAATGAAAAAAAAATTTCATGAGTGTTAACTCACTTAAATCTGCTTAAATTATACATTTTTAAATGAAAAAGAAATGAATGAATTTGTAAATAGGTTTATATATGGATAAAAAATGAATTAGGAATTATAAAATATGATCTGAAAAGAAAACAAATTCTATAACTGATATCTCTATCGCATCTTCTTCAATTATTCATTTTCAAATATAATAGAAATAAATTAATGAAAAGGAAGAATTAAATCATGATTCAATTAGTAAATTTTTTGAAAAGTTAACTTACGGGAATCGCGAGGGCGTCTTGGTATAGGAGATTACATTTGCCATGTGCGGCTCCTCTAAACTCCCCCGTCAAGTGACAGTGGTCTCGAACTCTACCACCCCCCTTCTCGTCGGTCTTCGGGAACGGCTGCTTGCAAATGTGGCAATTTGAAGCATTGCGCCAAGACCGCTCTTGGTCCGGTGTCAGTGGTATCATAGGCTTCGGATTGTTCATTTTTTCCTTGACTCGGTGTGATAAGGCTACGAGCTCGTTAGAAAGCCATTGCGCTGGATCATATCCTCGAAAGCTCTTGTATACGGATTGGTTCTCGTCGTAACTACATTTTATGTAATACCCTACACTGTACGCCTCGTGAATTTGAACGACTTTGGTATTTTCTTAACTTTGAGAATACATTCAAAGTCCGCATACACAACATACGGCACTTTAAGATTGTTTTTATGATTGGAAAACTTAATTTTATCTTTCCCCTCTTTTGGTAACTGAACACTGCATTTATTTATTTTTCGACAGTCAGTTTCATGAAAAGTTAACTTCTCTTCAGTTCGAAAATGATGCAAGCATCTATCGCAAATGTGATGTTTGCTGTTAGTTTTAGAAAGTTGATTAAATACCAAGCGAGAAAGGTTTTTGATCCAAACGTAATGGAATACCAGGGGTTCGCATTCACTTTCATCTTCATCGCCATCTTCATCGGTATAATAGTTTTGTATGAGAAGAAGATTGGCGTGTTTATCTTTTTTATGGTCAGTCACATGGATCGGTGCGACGATAAAGTCATTTTTCTTCTTCTCTAACACATACACATTCACTGGCACATCATTTTGTTTCTCAAAAACTTTCACTTGTTTTGGCACGAACGGAAACGAGAGTCCATGAAAGTTAAGTTCTCCGTCGTATTTCTGATAGTTGTAGAGACGATCTAAATTTCTCCCAACTGAATGTAGCGCTGAAAGAATGGCCCATTTGAAACACTCATCATCAAAGTTTTTAACATTGACACAGGCCCGTCTTCTTCTGATGACTTCTGGGATTTCTACGTAGGAGCTGCCACGCATCGGGTTATATTTATTCATATGAATGGCTAGGCTGAGAATTCTTCGAAGTGTCCATCCAGAGTCTTTGTGTTGGAATTCCTCCATATCTCGAGGCAGGCGATGCTGGACGCGTTGGAGATACCACTGCGACAAGTCCGTTGTCCTCATGATTGGAGACGTTTTGGTGAAAAAGCTTTTCACTTCAGTCACTTCTTCTCCGTCTTTGACGATAGTGAACTCGGCATCGAGTGCAGCATTCACTTTTAGGGCATTTTGACGCTGGAGAATTTCCTCGATGTTGTCGACGAAGATGGTTCGTGCCTCCTCCAGGAAGCCGTGAATATCCAAGTGATGTTTATTCACGATGAGTCCGGTTTCAAGGTTGCGATTGAATGCCGTTTTGACATCTTCCCAGGAGGTTCCTAGGTCCCCACCACTCACTAGGTATCCACTCAACTCGCGAATATAACTACGTAAATGTATAATAATACGACTACACTGAAGTTTCAGTTCGGGTCTACACTTTAAGCCAAACTCTGACAGTTCCCGGATGCACACGTCAGCATCCTCAATCAAGGCCGCGGCCTCGAGAGGATTGACAGGTCGCGAAGCGAGAAGTTGTCGTTGGCGACGCACTACTTCTTTAGCACCGTTGATAGCCATTTCTAGACTGAGACGCGCGCTTGAAAAATTCTATATTTATATTAACTGACACTGGTACAACTAGTGAAATCTTTTTCGTTGTCGCGCTACGATGTTAAATCGTTCGAATGATTCCCTTCCTCTTCAAAAATGCATATAGAACTGTAACCGTCATCGTTAATCTGAAAGCGTAGTCGAGTTTTATATTTCAAAATTTAAAACGCTATAGCTTTCAAAGTCAAACAGATAAATTTTTTTTAATTGAACGTGAATGATATTTTTAACAAAGTAGTGAAAAATTTTGTACACTGTTGCTAATTGTTTCGAATGAGTGTATGATAAATCATTAGTGAGAAGTATATAAAAAATATTTAATGTCGTTGATTTCTAGTTCAAGTTCTGGAATATCGAATGTTCGACAGAATTTTTCAAGAATTTCAAAATTATCTGGAACGACTATACTGATTAGAGCATCAAGACAAACTGGTTCAAATTTTTCATCAAGAAACATTTTCGATACTTGATATAACTCTATGATTGTATCAACAGAAACATTGATAAGATCATGTTCGCAAGCATACAACTATTTCAGAAATATTTTTATCGCTTTGTCAGAAAAATCTCTAATGAAAATTCGATTCTCGAGCACTTCTTTTCATTAATGACTGAAAAGTGTTTCAAAATAGATATTCCTTGCTGATAAAATACATTTATGAACTTTGAATTCACGATTCGGGGTAATTATTGTAAAATCACTGAGGTTCTTAATGTACAATAACTTTTTAAAGCTTTTTAAAAATGACGAATGATGTTGATCTGAAGAACGATAATCAAAAAACGTTCGCGGTGGTATATGATAAGAAATTTCAACTTGAAGCTGGATCAGATTATTGCAACCATTGGAATATTTTTCACTAATCAAATCACTTTATAAATTTCCTGGATGAAATACATACTTGTACTGCGTGCGATAATCATTGATTACGGAAGAGACAATAGCCAAAATGCGCCAGTATTGATTATGATAATGCAGGCTGGTTTGGCGACAATGAAGGGTAGGCTGTACTTTATTTTCTTTCACTTTTTTCACTGATACGCGAAACGCGAAACCAACATTTAAAATTTTTTCCGAAAACGCTTCCTCGCCAACTTTTTTCAAATCAAACTTTTCAGAAAAATTGATTGGTGCCAACATCGAAACATTTCCAAATGTTTAAAAACTTTTACGCTATGATATCACAGTATCATGTCGTATATAAATGTCATCCTTGTTACAAAAAAAACTTTTCTGTTAGTATTCCAAATGTTTCTAAAATATGAATTATGCCTAAACCTGACATGGACTAATTATTTTAAAAAAAGTTTTAAAAATCACTGTTGAAGTTACACCGTTCCGCGACCGTTTCTTTTTTTTTTTTTTTTTAGTTTAATGATTCGCGACACTCTCGAGAATAACTACGAACGTTTCAAAATTCAGTTTGTATCTGCCCGGAATCGCCTGAGTACCAGCTTTTATATATTCTCCTATTGATGGTATCGCGGTAGAAACTTCTGGATTATTTCAATAAAAAAAGATTATTCAGAGTTGGGTGCTCTGAACAGAATAAAAATATTTCGTAGAATGATACGTTATAGTCAAAAACAAGTCTCTACACGCTCGATCATGACTACGAGAGTTTTCAATTTTTATTAGCATCTTCCCGGAAGTGTCGGAGCGCTGGCTTTTTTCTATTTTGCTATTTATCATACCGTGAGAGTGAAAGTTTCTCGAACATATAGAAGCTTGAAGAATGTTTCGATGCATAATGGATTAGGACTTAAATGATTTGTTCAAAAGGAAGACGGAAAATAAAAAAACTGGGAAAGTAATAAAAAAAAAAAATACATAAAAACTTTTATTCAAAGTTAGGCGTGGGTGCTCTGAATAGAATAAAAATATTTCGTAGAATGATACGTAATAGTCAAAAACAAGTCTCTGCACGCTCGATCATGAACGACAGTTTCAAATTTCTATTAGCATCTTCCTGTAAGTGTCGGAACGCTACCTTTTATCTAAAGCAACGACGAAAAATAAAAAAATACAGATTTCTTAGGGTTGAGTAATTCAGCCCGAAATAATGAATATTCCGTAAAGTAATACGGAACATCCAAACACTTTTGTCGAATATTGAATGCTAGAAAAAACTTTTACGCACTAAAAATTTTATCATCGTTTGTTTGTTTTTTTTTTTTTTGAGTTTACATTACGTGGAATGTGAACATCTACGCTTGTCGAAACCTGTCGAATCGCGTATCTTTCAAAACTTTCCCTTCCACTCCCACTACCACCTTACGTAAGTCCATCCGCCTACGTATTTGGATGACTCCCGAAAATGATCTAGTAGGCAACAGAGCTTCGACGTGAAAGGACGCGTGATCGTTCAAGCGTCCTGGAAACGGGGAGACCCTCGAAAATGCGGATGTTGCATCCCGCGGAAAACCCGAGAAAACACCGCGAAAGGGTCAAACCGTGGAAAACTCGCGAAAAACTGCGGAAACCCGCGAAAAACCGCGGAAGGGGTGGGAGATGGGGGATGGGGGTGGAAAACCGCGAAAAGGGGTGGGTGATGGGGGGTGGATGCCGCCAAAATGGGTGTGGGGTGGGGAGGGGTCTGGGGGTGACCAATCAGAGAAGGGGTGGGGGAAAGGGGAGGGGCCTGGGTGGGTCACGTGATGGGAGGAGGAGTGGGGGATCCGATACCCGCTTAGCTCATCTACTTCCTTTTTTACTGACTCCATCTTCAGGTACATTGGTTTTCTATTCAATGACTGTAGTGGATCAATGATGGGCTTGAACACTTCTCGCACCGACGTCTCCACAGCAGCTTTTCCACGTTTCAGTAGACGATGTTTGCGGCGGATGGCTTCGCTCGCTTGTAAGATATGGTGTAGTACATCTTTACGCTCCATCTTCTTTCAATGTTTAGACAATACTGATGTAGTTGTCACGAAAACACTTTAATTTATAGTAGCAAAGCAATCGAATCCTTTTCTATACCGCCCTTGTTCGCTATCCTTGTCAATGACAATGAACCCGTACTTGTCGCTCCAACCTGCTGCGCATAAATCTCGAAATTGTGCGAACGTAATGTCAGTGTTAACATGATCGTCGTACTCATGTTTCAGGTTCATATCGTCTTGACGAAACAGTATGAGCAAGTTAGCATTATTTCGCACCAAGTGTTTAGGAATGCGCGCATAAGTTTGACAGAGATAGAAACTGTCTACATCACGATGCCGTCCCATGCAAAAATATGTGCGAATGTTATTTTGTTTTTCGCAAGCTACATCATCGAATATCATTACAGAGTTTAGTTTGACTTCCTCAACACTAACGACTTGTTCGTTTTCGTTATACGGAAAATATCCAACTCCTTTGACCGGTTCAATGATTTTTTCCAAGTACTTGTATTTAGATTGCTCGAGTGACTTTGAGTAAATATAGACGTTCTCGAATCTCAACCCGTTTGGATGCGTAATAAGTGAGAGCAGAGCATTAGTTTTACCACAATTCGAAGGACCACATATTATTGCGCGAACTGTATTCGGTAATAGTTTTCCATGCCGTTTGAATTTTTCCCGCTTTTCCACCACACTGTCAAAGTTTACGACAGGCAACTTGACATTTTGCGGTGTAAATTCCATGACGACCTGTCAGCGTCTGAATCGAAAACCTATAAATACCGCGTATTTATAGCCATGAGCTCAGTTGAGTAATGGCAGTGAAAGGACGCAGACTCATCAACGCTATCATCAACAAGCTCCCTGTTGAACTCCATATTCCTGGCTATCAATTTTGTGGTCCAGGTACCAAACTTGCTAAAAGGCTAAAGCGTGGGGATCGTGGAATCAATCCACTTGATTCAGCGTGCAGGGAGCACGATATCGCATATTCGAAAAATACCAATCTCACAGCTAGACACGAAGCTGATAAAGTTCTTGCAAAAAAAGCTATCGAACGTCTTCTCGCTAAAGATTCAGGAATTGGTGAAAAAACTGCAGCTCTTGGAGTAACTGGTATCATGGGAGTAAAGCAGAAACTCGGTATGGGATTGAAGAAAGTAGCAAAGAAAAAAAAGATTCCCTTGAGAAAAGTCATCGACGCAGCGAAAGTTGCAGCTAAAGCTACAGGTTCCGTGCAATCAACATTGAAAGCTGCTAGAGCCGCGGTGAAACAACCAGGAGGAAAGAAGAAAGTTCGAGTACCACGTGTACTACCTGTATCCAGTAAATTTGGTGGCATTTTACCTGCTTTTCTACTCCCTGTCTTTGCGGGATTAAGCGCAACAGGAGCATTGGCAGGTGGCGCTGCGAGCATCGCTAAAGCTATCAACGATGCCAGAGCCGCCAAGCGTCAATTGGATGAATCAAGATAATATAACCTTAAAATGGAATCAATCGCCGTGGGAAAAGGATTGTATTTAAAACCATGGGGATCTGGACTGAGACTGCATTTAAAAAACATGTAGAGCTACCACACCGAGCACTTACCGATAAAGATTTGTTGAAATATGCAAAAATGTTAAAAATTCCGTCGTTTTGAGGTGTGCACATGCGTAATGATTTACCTGAAAGTGGACCTAAAAAATATGAAGCTTCCATCGTTAACTTGGACGATAAAAATGGTCATGGAACTCATTGGGTCGCGTATCGGAAAACTGGTAATCAAATCGCGTATTTCGACAACTTTGGCAATTTACAACCATTTCGAGAACTTGTGGATTTTTTCGGTGTCGGTAGCATTATTCTATATAATCGTGATCAGTATCAAAACTATGATCAAATTATTTGCGGGCACTTGTGTCTCAAGTTTTTACTCGATGAAAGTGTTGCGGGTGTGTGAGTGACCTTCAGTCAACAACGAGCAACCATCATGGATACACTGACTCTGACCCTCTCGAGAGCATCTTCTGTCTTGGAGGCGTACTACTTTCCTCCTATTGAACTGTCACGTCGGAAAAATTATTCATTGGGCTTGGTGGAACTATTGACTTTCAATTCGATCCCCAACCTCGACGTTGGTAGCAACAAGTTTTACGTTGACGGTAAAGTGTTTACCATACCTCCGGGGAGCTACGAGTTGGACAGCATCGAGCGTTACCTGAAGAAAGTGTTGCCATCGGATATCGAACTGTATCTGCAAGCCAATAGTAGCACGCTGCGCAGAGAAATCAAATGTAATCGAACCATCGATTTCCAACCAAAAGATTCTATTGGAAAACTTTTAGGCTTCGATCCGCTTATTCTCAAGGCTGACATTGCGCACGAGTCTCAATCACCGGTGAGAATACTCGCCGTCAGCGCCTTGCGCGTCGAATGCAACATCACTACGGGGGCGTACATCGACGAGCGTCGCGTGCATACCATTCACGAGTTTTTTTCCCGTAGTGCTACCAGGATATAATATCATTGAAATACCCACACATGTCATTTACCATCCGATTACCGTGCAAGCAATACATCACCTGCAGCTGCGCATTCTAGATCAAGACGGACAATTGGTGAATTTTCGAGGAGAAATCATCACTATCAGATTGCATGTAAAAGGTGAATAATGGGAATCGTATACGGAGAATATAAAAGTCCAGCAACATGTCTACGGATCATCAGTTGGCACAAACCTTTCAAAGTGCTCACACCGCGGAACGTGCAGTTCCTGAAAAGCCTCGGGTTAAGAGTAAAATTTGCTGCTGCTTCATCTGCCTGATACCATGTTATCCATCGAGAAGAAGATCGTCTCCGTCGAGGCGATAGCGCAGTACGAAGTACACGCGCATCAACCGTACGCGTCATCGACGTACAACAATAATGATGAAATTCGCATCAGTGTACAGAACCAGGATTCATACATGTTGCCGAGCAAGAGTTCGCTGCATATTCAAGGACGTTTAACGAAAGCTGACGGAGCTGATGTCATTCATACATCTATAGTCAATAATGGTATAGCCCACCTATTCGAGGAAATTCGTTACGAGCTGAATGCTGTGGAGATTGAAAGGGTGAAAAACGTTGGCCTAACAACTGCAATGAAAGCCTACATCTCACAAAGTCCGGATCAGAAGGACTTGATGGAAAATGTAGGATGGATTCTTGACGATACGAGATCATTGGTGGACAATCATGGATGTTTCGATGAATGTATCCCACTGCAATTTCTCTTTGTATTCGCTGAGGACTACAACGAATCATCGTCAGCGCTAAACATGAGCTCATCATTCTCCGAGCTAACACAGACGTCAACGCTATCCAGCAGACAGCGGTTGTAGCTCCTGCAGTTCCAGAGGAGTTTAAAATAACCCTCAGCAAAATTGAATGGATGTTGCCGTACGTCAAAGTGTCGGACGTTGAAAAGATTCGAATGCTCAGCTACATCGCTAGCGATCCCACCATCGCTATGAGTTTCAGGAGCTGGGAACTCTACGAATATCCTTTGCTGCCTACAACTACCAAGCATGTGTGGAGCGTCAAAACAACGACTCAACTGGAAAAGCCGAGATATGTCATTGTAGGATTCCAAACAGGGCGGAAGAATGCTCGAGGAGCAAACACAAGCGGCTTTGATACTTGCGCTTTACGCGACATCAAGCTCTATCTTAACTCGCAATGTTATCCTAACACGAATCTGAATGTCAACTTCGAGCGTAATCAATTCGCAGCGTTGTATGAAATGTTTTCCAACTTTCAATCATCCTATTACGGCAGGGAAAATGCTCCATTATAAACAAAAGTACAATTCAAGGATCTAGCGCCTCTCGTAGTCATTGATTGTGCTAAACAAAACGAGTCCCTCATTACGAGGTCAGTTGACGTTCGTTTGGAGTTTGAATCGGTTGCGAATATTCCAGCTCAAACTGCGGCTTATTGCCTCATTATACACGATCGCGTCGTTGAATATCAGCCAATTAGCGGAATCGTCAAAAAATTATAAAACGTTTGATTGTAACTACTGCGCATGTGCTGTATGTACTCGTGATCGCTATAGATTTCATAATTTTTGATGTATTTGAAATATTTATTACCTAGCAAGGTTATAGATTATGTTTTAGGTTATGTTTACATGTATAATCGAATGTATAAATAAAGATAATTATTCTGTTTCACTCAGTCACAATGGATAAGTTAAACGATGAACATCGTTGTCTTTTTAATGGAGATTAATTGTCTGACAAGTATAAGCCTGTGTCGGATAAGAAGGATAAGGGTGAGAAAAAGCCTGATGTCAAGTATGTGAAGTTGAAGAATTGATGAGTTGGTGGTGGTGGTGGTGGTGGTGGTGGTGGTGGGTATAAAAGGAAGTGGATACGCGAGAGCGCGTCAGTATACCGAGATGAAGTACATCGTGGACGTTCAAGGATTTTCCGTGCAAAGTACGTTTGCCGTCAAGGAGCTGGCAGTATTAGAGCTTGAGCCCTTCAACGCCGACGCTGTCGCGACGTTATTCAAGTCACCATGTGCCTGGGATGGTTTGTCTCCAAAAGTAAAGGCGACTAATTTGTGGCTAACGCGAAACTATCATGGTATACCTTGGAACTCTGAAGATGTGCCATACGAGGAACTCTACCAAGTGCTCAAGAATCAACTCGAGGATGCCAGCTTTGTATTTGCGAAAGGATTGGACAAAAAGCGTTGGCTGAAGCAGTACACAAATGCGGTCATAATCGATTTGATGGATATGGGCTGCCCGTCCCTGGATGATTTACGAGTCTCTGCATGCCCCTACAACAATTTTCATCGACCCGTCTACGATCATAACTGTGCCGTGGAAAACGCCCGCCGCCTCAGGATGTGGTTAATGGAAAAATTTGGCGATACACTATCAACGAAGAGATCATTTACTCTACTTTCATACGCCTACTGGCTGCACAAGTTGGATTCTGAGGATATCGCTGCACTGCCAGGAGAATTTTTGCTTTATTTCCGGAAAAAGTGTATCGCTCAAGCTTGGAAAAAGTTGCCACTGAATATGCAAAGTGACGAAGAATTCATGGCTTGCAGACTATGCGAAAAACATTGGAATTCAACTAGTGAAGATGATGTTGGTATACGTCCTATGATTAAGGATTGTAGCATGTGTAAGAAAGAAAAAACATGTAAAAGATTGTTTGCCTGATCAGCGAGATAACGTTTCCAGGAATTCTTCACACAGTTAGGATGACGTCGTCGTTTCCGATAACGTGTCTAAACTTGTCTTTATGACGTCATCACTTTTCTAACTGCGTAATAGATTTTCAAGGTTTTACTATTAATAGATGATGAAGTCATCGCTTAGGAATGTGTTTACGTGATCGCTAAATGCGCAACAGATTTTCAAAATCAAATATTCTATTTATTTATGGTAACGTCATCGCTTAGGAATGTGTTTACGTGATCGCTAACTGCGGAATAGATTTTAAAGGTCAAATATTCTATTTATTATTAATGGTGACGTCATCGCTTAGGAATTTGTTTACGTGATCGCTAACTGCGCAATAAATTTTCAAGGTTAAGCGTGTTTCAACTTGCCGTCATGACGTCATCGCTTAGGAATGTGATGACGTCATTACATATCGCTCAACGTACGGATAAGCGAACTCCCAAGCGGCAGTCTGGCGACAATTTTCGAACAGGCAACATGGATTTTTCAAAGCTCAACCAAGTGGCTCGCGCAGAGGGTTTTCTCCCAACGCGAAGAATTATTGAGTTGGAAGTTAGCAAAAGCTATGCCGTGACTGGAATTTGCTCCGTTGACACCAAATTTGGGCCTAAATTCATCATCACTCTGGATGGGAAATTTGAGATTTTTCTGCAAGAGAGGATCTGCAAGACTCTGCGAGAAGATCCAAATGAGCTACAAAAACTTGAAGACTCTACAAAGTCGAAGAATCCAGTGAAGTTCCGTCTTCTCGGAGGGAAATTAAACGCCTGCAAGTTTTCTTTTAGGGATTAATTGTTCCTGTAAATATTTTAATTTGAAATGTATGAATAAAAAAAAACAAAACGAAAAATAAACAAAAAACAAAAAAAACAAACAAAAAAAACAAACAAACAAAAAAAAGAAGGTATTGCCGATATGAGGCATTACCGACATGAGGTTTTACCGACATGAGGTATTACCTACGCCCTTACCTTGCTGACCTCACACCTGTTTTACCGACCGACGCCATCTTGGATTTCAGACGCCATTTTGTTTTCTAACCTCCATTTTCCTTAATTACATTGTTATAGTGGAAAATCTAGGGAAATTTCGGAAAATTTGCAGGAAATCGCGGAAAATTCCGGAAAATTCGAGGTTAATCGCGGAAAATCTGGGACTATTTCGGAAAAATATGGAAAATTTGAGGCAAATTCGTGGGAAATCGCGGGAAATTCCTGAAAATCAAGGAAAATTCCGGAAAACATGGAAAATTTCAAGAACTCCCGAGAATATATGGGAAATTCTGGAAAAGTTCGGAAAAACGCGGAAAATTTCAACAAATCTAGGATATCCCGGAAAAACATGGAAAATTCCGAAAAATCTAGGGAAATTTTGGAAAACTCGCGGGGAGGGGATGGACTAATCAGGACGCAGGGGGCGTGGCCTAGGGGGGAGGGGCAGACCAATCAGGGCGTGTGGTCTGGGGGAGTGGTGAGGAGGGAGATAGGGTGAGGGGGTCACGTGATGAGTGGAGGAGTGGGGGGGGGCGAACTGGCCTAGCCTATCTACTACTGCATCACTTAAAAAAATTAATAAAATTCACTTTTTTTTCTAATTTTCCGCCTACGTAATTACAGTTTCATACTGCGTCAGAATGTAGTTTATTGTCAACCCTTTTAAATGGCAATAGGGTGCCAGCCCTAAAGTTGTCGATAAAATGTGCAGCCACGGTATTTTGCACATGTTTTCAAAGGAAAATGCACCTGTCGAGTAGCAGCATGAAATGTATACCACACAAACTACAGACCACAAATACATTTTGGTCTGTAGTTTTTATCCCTCCTTGTCGAGATCGGGCGTTGATTGGTTCAACTTACAATTCAAATAACTTATACAGTTTTAAGTTTTGTGATAAATGACAGAATGAAAATCGTCTTTGAATTTCATAAACTATCTCTCTGTTGTATTTCGATTCTTGTAGAATATTCCACTCATTTATTTTATCGCCGTTAATAATGAAGCATAATTATTTCGAACATTATCAGCAGTCATTTTGGTTTCGTGCTCGAAGTCACATACAATCGTCAATTTATAATGAATTTTCTATTAAGATATTGCCGAACATTCTAGAATATTCGAATCGTTTCTAGAAAAGTCTAGGTGCGTCATACGAGTTAGGTATATAAACGAGCACTGTCACGTAGCATTAGTTTCATTTTTACGCCAGTCTTCTTGTATTCCACTATGTCCGAGCACTCTTCCAAACTCTGTCGTTGTTATCTACCGCGTTTCAATCAAATCCTTGTACATTTTAAAATAAACTCAAGTTATATTGTGAATTGCTATTCGCTTATTTTGGAGTTCACCCGCGAATCCCAACATAAACTGGTGTCAGAAGTGGGATTGCGTAACTGATCCTCCTGGGAACCGTGACTCGTGTGGCTCATCCCCTACACCCGGAACCATAAGGACGGACCAAAGAAGCTGAGATTCGTGGATTCTCCAAATTCCTGAGCAATCCAGTTTAACACTGTAAATCAACAACGAGATCCAAAAAAGGAAAAGTCATTGTAAGAGTGAGTACAAAATATCGAATCGTCTCGTTACTCGACAATATTCTTAAACCAAGTCTTCAGAAGTGACCCGTATTGCCTCCCAAATTTCCAATTCCTTGCAAAATTATTGAACAAAATGTCACAAACCCAGATGGATTTGCCTGATGGTCGAAATGGAGTAAATTCGTCTTCGTCGCGAAGAGAGACTGGTAATCAAAATCCGGAAAGACCTCGATTCACTGTTGATTTTTTGATAAAGCTCATTAATGGAAAATTCGATGGCGACCGATTTAAAGTAAAAAGTTTAATAAAACAAGTTGATGCTGTTTTTGAATTGGCACATGTCTCACAAGACCAAGCCTTGCTTTTGTATGTTAAAAGCCAAATTACAGGAAAAGCCAGAGAACAAATTGACACACACTCGAGCCTTAAGACTTGGGAAGAGATTTCTGACCTTCTCATAAAATTGTATTCTGATAGAAAAAATTTCGACCAGTTATTGGAAGATTTACATTCAACTTGTCAGAATCAAAAGGAAAATGTTTCTTCTTATTTCCAAAGACTTGAAAATTTGTCATCCAGAATTCTAGCAACGGTCGACAGCTCTGGTGTTGACGAAATTGAGATTCCCGGTCGAATTGCTATGCTGAACCAGATGACGTTGAATCGTTTTGTTTATCATACTGTGCCCCAGATTTCCCAGATGTTACGTTATAAGGACTTTGCGAGTATAAATGAAGCATTTACTGCCGCATTGATTGAAGAAAAGGCTTTAAAAACGCGCTTTTCTGGCAATTCAAAAATCACTCAGGTTGCTTCTTTCAAGAAAAAATCATGCGAAATTTGCCATCGGTCTAATCATTCTGCCAGCGAATGTTTTTTCCGAAACAGAGATAATACCAAAAGATCCAATACTCGCCAAATTTTCTTCAACAGCGATCATTACCACTCAATTCAGAATCAAAATCACGGGCCTAAATTCGATTCAAGCTCCAACGCACGTTCAAATTTACAGACAAAGCAATGCCGATATTGTAAAAATCTTGGTCACACGATTGAAGAATGCCGAAAAAGACAGTATAATAATTCGAGGCAGAACAACCCTCTCAAATCGGACCGGAATTCGGTTCATTTTGCTCAAAATTTCGGACACGAAGAGGCAAATTTTTGCGAAACGGGCTTCGAAACGAAACCCCCAGATTCCGAACAATAGGACGTACCATTCCAGATTCAATACCAAATCCACAATTTACTATTTCAAAATCGATCTATAACCAGATTGAAAATCCTAAATCTACTATTTCGAGTTCAATTTTAAATTCAAGACCCACTTTTTCAAAATCGATTTCAGAATTAACTCCAAATCGAAAGACTATTGATTCAAAATCGGTTTCAAAACCAATCAAAATTCCAAAACCTACTATTTCTCAAATTCCAAAACCTACTATTTCTCAAATTCCAAAACCTACTATTTCGAAATTGATTTCAAAACCAACTGCAAATTCAAAACAGAATTCAAAATCTACTATTTCGAAATTGATTTCACAATCAATTCAAAATCCAAAATCTACCATTTCAGAATTAACTCAAAACTCAAAATCTACTATTCCGAAATCGATATCAAAAACAATTCAAAATCCAAAATCTATTATTTCAAATTCAACTCAGAATTTAAAATCTACTATTCCGAAATCGATAACGAAACCAATACTTAACCAAAAATCTACTATTACGAATGTAACTACAGATACGAAATCTACAATCCCAAGGCAGAATTCATTGAGCAATTCAAATTCGAATCGAAAACTTGTGACTTCCGAACCAGACTTGACACAAATTTTCCAGAATTTTTCGCGATCATATTTCGCTGCATATTTGTTAATGGCAATGATTTAACGTTTGTAATGTTTGAATTTGAAAACTCAGAATCACCTGAAGGAATTCTGAAATTCTTAATTGACACGGGAGCTACGACGTCTCTTATAAAAAGCTCTAGCCTTCGCTCTTACGAAATCACGAATAACAGGACTATCATATTGAATGGAATTGTTCCTAATACGCCATTACAAACGATCGGAGGAACTGACTTAATCCTGAGCATACATGGTTACGAGATAACGACAAGTTTTCAAGTAATTGACACAGCTACAAATATTCCATTTGACGGTCTTATTGGGTACGGTTTCTTTATTTCGAAAAAAGCCAAAATTGATTTTAGTAGAAATGCATTGAAACTTGATACAATTCCCTTTGAAATACCCATTCAGAGAAATACCGATCAAAATTCAAGCTCTTACGTCACAATAAATGGACGTACTGAAACAGTCATTTATATAAATGTAAGGAATCCACTGAAACTTGACCAAGGAGTTGTTATCGCACAAGAAATCAACGACGATCGATCACTCCTAGTTCCTAATTCTATTGTAAAAATAACACCTGATGATAGAGCCTTGATAACAATCATTAACAGATCCAATGAACGTGAAACATTTGTAAAACCATGCGTAGAAATAGAAGAAATTCCGAACCAATCAATTTCACTGAACATCAATACAGAGAGAAATTGCAATTACGCAAATGAGCGAATAAATGAATTGACAAAAAACCTAAGACTCGATCATATCCACTCTAATGAACATCGTGATATGGTTCTGGATTTACCATGTGTAAAGAATATCATGATATATTCAAATTGCCAAACGATAATCTGACTGTTTCTACCGCCGGAGATGCAACAATCAAATTGAAAGATGAAACACCTATTCATACTAAGTCTTATCGTTATCCTCAAGTCCATAAACTACCAGCCCATGGCCAAGTCCCTTATGGGTCGTCCCCAAAAAGCTTGACACATCTGGAGAACAAAAGTGGAGAATTGTGATCGATTACCGCAAATTAAATGAACAAACAGTGGGTGATCCATATCCCTTACCGAATATTGAAGAAATCATAGATCAATTGGGGAGTGCCGAATATTTCACCTTACTCGATCTCGATAGCGGGTTTCATCAAATCCCTATGTTTCAAACAGATGCTCCAAAGACAGCTTTCACGACTCCTGAAGGTCATTACCAATTTGAACGCATGCCTTTTGGACTTAAGAATGCTCCTTCCATTTTTCAGAGGGCAATGAATAATGTTCTAAGTAGGCTTACGAACAAACAATGTTTCGTATATCTCGACGACATTGTCGTGCATGGCTCAAATATTTCCGATCACATTGAAAAATTGAAAGAAGTCTTTGACAGATTACGAGATTACAATCTCAAACTTCAAGTTCATAAATGCGAATTTCTTGAGGATTCTTGTCATTATCTAGGTCATGTGATATCAAAAGAGGGAATACGCCCCAATCCATCAAAAATTGAGTCCATCAAACAGATTCCAAGACCAGCAAATGCTAAAGAGATCAAAATGTTTTTAGTAATGGTAGGGTATTACACGAAATTTATAAAGAATTTTCATCAATTGCAAAACCTTTGACCTTGCTTCTGAAAAAGGAATCAAAATTTCATTGGGAAAATGAACAGGAAATAGCATTTCAGACTTTGAAAAAGATAATAAGTAGTGAACCTTTGTTGCAATATCCAGACTTTAATCATAAATTTTCTTTGGCAACAGACGCCTCTAACGTAGGCATAAGCGGAGTATTATCTCAAATTAAGAATGGAAAAGACTTGCCTATAGCTTATTATTCTCGAACCTTGCAAAAAACAGAACAGAATTATTCCACCACAGAGAAAGAATTGCTTGCAATAGTCCAATCAGTCAATCATTTCCGACCTTACCTTTACGGTAGAGAATTCGACATCTATACTGACCACAGGCCTTTGCAATGGCTATTCAATTGCAAGGACCCATCATCTAGATTGGTTAGATGGAGATTAAAGTTAAGTGAATATCAATACTCAATCAAATATAAACCTGGTAGAATAAACTCTAACGCGGACGGATTATCCCGACTATTTCCCCGAGAAAATAATACTCAAACGGAAAATATTCATTTTGCTCATCACAAAGGTTTACAGTTTCATGATTATATAGAATATTATTATTCAAATCGAGACAATATCGTGTATGAAAAAGAGAGCGCTGACATATCCCAAATTCATGGTAATATAATTTTATTCTGGTCTCAAGATCTTGACAAAAGCAATCCTCATTCAGAATATATTCAGTCAAATTTTGATTTAGGCAAAGTTTCTCCTCATACAAACAGCATTTCCAAACTTGTTAAAAATAGACAATGTATTTACTTGCTTTTTGTCAAAAACCTACATCATGATAAAGTAGAATATCGCGATTTGTTTGAAACACTGCTCGTTTTAAGGAGAATGATACAAAAAGATAAATTCAAAATTTCAGCACCAACTACAAATTCAAATATCAAACCAAATCAATTAAACTTCATGCTTAAATTAATATTCCCGAAAACCCAAATTAAATTTTTGGACACTGCAAAGATCACTCCTAGAGACGAAAATGAGATTCAAAGAATTCTAGAAGAATATCATTCGAGTAAACTTTCTGGTCACTCTGGATTTGTTCAGACGTATTCTAAAATAAAAGATCAATACATTTGGCCGACCATGAAGACTGATATTCGAAAATATATTAAGAATTGTCATTCCTGTCAAATAAACAAGACCAATTTCAAACCCACAAAACAGCGAATGGAAATCACAACCACGGCTGAAACCCCATTTGAAAGACTTGCGATAGACATAGTTGGCCCCTTGCCTATCACAGAAAAAGGAAATCGATTCGTAATGACTGCCCAAGATGACCTTACAAAATATTCATTTGCCTATCCTCTACCAAATCACGAAGCCAGAACTGTTGCTGAAACTCTAATTCATATTTTTACATCCTTTGGAATTGCAAAGACTTTCCTAACCAACCAAGGAACTGATTTCATGTCTCAACTTATCAAAGAATTGAGTAAAATATTCCAAACCAAACACCTTTCCACTACCCCGTACCATCCACAAACCAATGGAGCATTAGAAAGATCACACTTGACATTAAAAGATTATCTTAAACATTATATAAGAGCTGAACAGAACAACTGGGATGAATTTCTTGAATTTGCTATGTTCAGTTACAATACTTCTACTCATACAGCTAAAAAATTTTCCCCTTACGAATTATCATTTGGTAGGAAACCATACTTACCCTCCTCAATAATCCGAGAACCCGAATTTCGTTACACTTACGACGATTATATAGATTCTTTAAAATTCAAACTTAATACTTCATTTAAAATTGCACGTGAAAACCTAATTGATTCAAAGAAAAAGAGCAAAGAATATTACGATAGAAAAATCAATCCCCATGAATTTCATGTCAATGACCTCGTACTTCTGGAAAAATGTAACACCGATCTTGGGAAATCAAAGAAATTATCGCCTAAAAGAACAGGACCTTACAAAATAGTTCGAGTTTTTAATAATAACACAGTAGCAATAAAAATATGTAAACGAATTAAGAGATATCATACTAATATGTTAAAACCATATTTTTCAGAACATGAAAATGCAGACGTTGATCCTTCTCGCAATCTTCCTCCCATCACTCGTCATCTCCGATCCAGACCTTTATACCAATAGGGAGTTCTCTAAATCGAATGGAATCTTTTATCGAAATTTAGGCGTTGCAAAACTTGCATCCTCGTCCTTAATGTTAATGACGCACGTTAACGTGACATATTTTGATCAGGCCAAGATTATTTTAAAGAATCAATTGGAAAAAACACTACGTCTCTGTAAGTTGACTACCACTGGCGAGAACCCTGAAAAAAACCCAAATTTTCAAAACATTCCTTATCATTGTGATCAGACTTATAAATTAATCGTCGAAGAATTCAGTCAATTCCAATCCGATTTGAAAACTTTCAAAGAGCTTATCAGGCATGATGATCTTGGAATTCAAAAGATTAGAAAAACCAGAGGTCTTATTAATGGCGTTTCCTATTTCCTGAATTGGGCTTTTGGCATACCGGACGCTGACGATGCTGGATATTATACTGATAGTATTGAGACACTTGCAAGTTCTAATAAGCAGACTCAGATTTTGTTAAAATCACAAATTCAAATCATTTCAAATACAATTAAAAATCTTAATGATTCTTTCTCGTCACTGAAATTCCAAGAGAACTTGATGAATAAAAACATAAAAAAGATAAATGCATTTATAATTGCCACAGAGAACGCTATTGCCAAATTAGAAATTGAAGTAGTCGTCAACGAACATTTCATTATGCTCAGATCATTAATTGGTAAAGTATCTAACTCTATGCACTAATTATATCAATGCGATCGATCTCGGTAGAAATGGTATGATGTCAAGTCTTATCATAACTCCTGAAATTATGTTGAAAGAATTGCAAAAACATCAAGGGGAATATGCATTATTGATTGAACCGGAAAACGAGAATATGAAATTGTTATATAATACTGCAGATGTACATTTGCTGTATTCAAAAAATTGCGTCATTTTTGCCATTAGATTTCCATTGGTAGAAAAGGCTTAGTTTGATCTACACCACATGATTCCTTTACCAATGCGCCACAAAAGAGATTCCAATTTTTATTCCTATGTTAAGCCAAAATCCGATTTCCTGATTGTATCCCAAGCAAAAACCCAATATTCACTTCTGGAAGATTTGTCGAATTGCGAGGAGTACGAACGAGGAAAATATTTTTGTTACAAACTCAACACTCTGACGTCAACCATCAACGCAAACTGCGAATTTTCAATCATGCAAACCACGAGAATTCCCGATGACTGTGAGACCTCAACAATCAAGGCCAAAATGAAGTCATGGACCAACATCGATGGAAATCATTGGATCTACGTACTTCGAGAACCATTGAGCCTCACATGCATCTGCAAACTCAACAACAAGGAAACCATATTCGACGTGCCTCTCGCTGGATCTGGTATAATCAGTCTAGACAAACATTGTAAAGGATATACAAATTCGTTTCTGTTAAAACCTTTTAATTTTGATGCCGTAAACATATCATACTTTGTACCACAAGCTAGTAGTATCATAGAAGATGATTGTTGTCTTAAATATTCCGAAAAAGAAAGTCACTTTGAATTACTCGAACCAATGCATCTTTCTTATTTCAACACAGCAGATTTGAAATACGCAGAAAAGAAATTGTTAGAATTCGATGAAGAAATTACCAGGTGTACTCCTAAGTAATTTCCGGTTTTTTCAATGGATGGCGTTCTGTTTTGTACCGCTGTTGGTAACACATACCATATGTCATTTTGTTCAGTCATATCGAGTGCTTGAACTGCGTTGACATTTTCTCCAAAAAATCTTCCAGTAAGTTTTTATTGCGCTTCAAAAATGTCGAATTTTGTACCGAATTTTGAGCATATGCGCCATGCATTGCTTTTCATGTTCAATCAGGGGAAAAAAGTGTCTGAGAGCCACTGTGCGCTTGTGGAAGTTTATGGTGATCGTGCATTAACACTTTGAACATGTGAAACGTGGTTTCGACAGTTCAAAAATGGAGATTTCGACCTGAACGACGCCGCACGCTCCGGCAAGCGAAAATCGTTCGATGACGCCGAATTGCAAGCATTATTAGATGAAGACAACACGCAAACGCAACGACAGCTTGCAGATGCGTTGGGAGTTCAACAGCAAGCAATTTCCAAACGTCTGCGAGCCATGGGGAAAATTCAGAAGTGTGGAAAATGGATGCCCCATGAACTGACCGAGAGACAAATGGAGAATCGAAAAGTGACCTGTGAAATGCTGCTTCAACGATACAAAAGAAAGTCTTTCCTGCATCGTATTGTTACTGGTGATGAAAAGTGGATTTTCCTGGAGAACCCTAAGCGCGACAAATCGTGGGTGAGTCCAGGTGAAGCATCGACATCGACGGCACGGCCAAATCGTTACGGTCGGAAGGTCATGCTGTGTGTGTGGTGGGACCAGTCCGGTGTTATATACTTTGAACTGCTGAAACCTGGTGAAACTGTGAACGCCGTTCGCTACAAACAGCAAATGAAAGATTTGAGCCGAGCCATTGTGGAAAACCGACCAGAATATCAACAACGACAGAAGAAGGTGATTTTGCTCCACGACAATGCGCCGTCGCATAAGTCGAAAGTCGTTCGTGACACGCTGGAAAGGCTCAAGTGGGAAGTGCTTGATCATGCGGCTTACTCACCAGACCTGGCGCCATCCGACTACCACCTCTTTGCCTCGTTGGGCCATGCCCTTTCTGAGCAGCGCTTCGACTCGTACGAAAATGTACGAAAATGGCTCACCGAGTGGTTCACCTCCAAAGGCAATGATTTTTACTGGCGTGGTATCCACAATTTACCAGAAAGGTGGGAAAAATGTGTAGAAAGCGATGGAAAATACTTTGAATATGTATTTTGATGTGATGATGATTCTAATGAAAAAGAAAATAATGAAAAAAACAATAAATGAAGCACTACACAAATCTAAATACTGGCAATAATTTTATTACTATACATATATGAGTTCCAACAAAATTGTACAGCTACATCTATTATACCATATACTTATTACTATAATTAGGATATTTCAAATAATAGTATACTGTATACTAAATTTACTTTATTTCATCTCGATCCCCCATTAGTATATATTCTAGTAAAAAGTACTAGATTTTTCTCTCAGTGAAGAGTTCAATGAGATTTCGTGTACTCGATATCAAATAATTAGAAATTATTGCAGCATCATGATTGCATATGTTTGAGTATGATTTGATAATGATGTACCAAGGATGCGTCCTCATTATTTCACAATCATCAATTGAACGGCTGAATTTTAAACTCGGAAAGTTGTGTTTCCTTTTAGAAGACCCAAGTAATTTTACTTGAGTGTAAGAATCAGGTAAAAAACTTAAATGTAAGACTCGGGTTAGTGAGAGGGACACCATTCAACCTATTTTCTTTATTTACTGCATTGTTTTTCGTTGCATTATTTTTAATTATTTCTAAGCTTTTTCAAGGTTTTTTTAATTGTTTTTTTTTTTTTGAAATACCATTACTCAAGAATAATATAATTTGTGATGTACCATCTGACTCTCTGAAATTCACAATATGTATTCATTTTATAAATGAACGTAAATAATATTATTATGTTTGTATCAAAAGCGAGTCTAATGTTATAAATAAATTGTCGTGAAAATGCAGGGTTTGGGAATAACGCGTTACAAGTAACGCAATACTCTAAAACGTTTGTTACATATTTCACACCATTTTACAACAGCGCTAGCGAGAGACATCTGTTCATTTGATTTCTGAGTGAGTAAAATGAGTTTTGACGAAAATGATGAATGAAAACATTATGTACTGCTTGTAACAAATATAAGCCATTCTCTTTATTAATAAATTTATGTCATCATTAATTTATAAAATTGGTTTTTGTTGTTTTTTTCCTATTTCCGAATCCAGCGTAAACTTGTGATAGCCGAAAGTGAAAGATTGTTATTTGAAACTCAAAATATATAATTTGTTGTTTTTAGTTTGTATTTTTGTTGCATAATAACACGATTAAATATGAATCGTGAACTTTAGGGTATTACAATCTAATATATTTTACTCGTTATTACGTCTCGTAATAACGTCTTCATGACGTTTTAGGACTAAAAAAAATATTTAATCAATTATGAAATTTGTAAATGGAATAAAGTAATTTTTTTATTAGAATTCTTTTGAATATTTAACTGTTTATAATTTATCAAATGGAGTTCATTGAATCAATTGAATTTTTTTATCGACCAATTGTAATGAATTTTCACCCATGAATCATGAATCTAACCAAATTGATATAAATAAAAGATAACTGTACTTGTACCCAGATAGCAAAATTATTTCATATTCACGTCATATGCAAATCACACGTGAAAAAAAGAAATCACGCGTCACAGACATTTGTACCTCCGTTACCGATTCACTGTTATGTCAATATGAAATCACGCGTGATTTTTAGATTTTTCCCTCGTGGATGCGCTTGCGCAGATGATCATCGCGGGAAAATTTGAATGCTTGTTTCTGTTCCATTGCAGTATTAATTCACAACGAAAGCTATAATTGTAAGCACATTTTTATTAACCCATTACTGCCCAAAAGTTGGAAAAAAATTCCTTAACTTTGCCAATTTATTTATAGTAGTTAAACATGTCGCATGTGTTTGAAATTCAACTCACTTATGTTTTCAAGACCGCTCTACACGATTAAGTTGTCAAAATAATCGCTAGTTTCACAGGAAAATAAATATGGCGGCTTTTTTTTATAAAAACACGCAAAAATTGAGTAAAAAAAATTTTCGATGATGCATTCCACATTGAAAAAAATTTTCCAGATTAGAAATTCGGTGCACAACAGTGCATAAACTTAAGAAACCTTCGAAAAATGTAAAAGTAAAACTTTGAAATTAGGGAAGGATACCTAAAAATGGCGAATTTGTTAATAAAAATTTTTAAATTTATACCCTCCAGTGACAGCAATGAATTAGACCTTTACCCAAATGACATATATATGTTTTTCATGGTTTTTTGGGCCACTGTTTACAAATCTGGTCTTGAAATTGCAAAATTAATTTGTTTTAACATTTGTTTAAACAAATTATTCGTGAAAAAAATATTTTTTAGAAGATGTATATTGTTTTCATGGTTTTTGAACCCACTCAAAACGAATCTGGCATCAGATTTGCGAAATTCATGTGTGCAAACAATTTGTTAAACAATATTTTAATAAATTGTTGCAATAACTAATTTTTGCAAGATGCATATGCCTTCCATGGTTTTTGTACTTGCTGATCATGAATGTGGCCACGAAATCTCAAAATTAGTTTGTTTAAACTATTTTTTTTAACAAATTTTTTCGAATCTATCCGAAAAAGTATGTACCAAGATGTTCGGAATGGCTGTCTTTGCATTCGCTATCAAAATGTCTAAATCGATGATGAGGGATTTGATATGACAATCGGAAATTTCAAGAAAGTAATCATTTAGCTGTGACTGTTTGTTCAGGTTTCCTAAGTATCTCGAGGAATGATGTGCCTTATCTTTGGTTAACAAATCTTCAATAGAACATTCTTAGAAATTGGGCAGATTTGGCGGATTTTTAGTGACCAAGTATAATCCGAACCGGAAGAGATATGATTTATCTATGACAGGGCTTTTCTATTCAGCGTTTTCCAGACAAAATTTTTCGTGTTCGCTCTCTTCCTATTGCCTTTTTTCCGCATACCACGCATCTAACGAAATCTTTTAGATCACCGAAATCATAAGGAGTCCAGAGAGTCCTAGAGACACTGATCTTTCGGAAAAAGTGAAAATGGCATCAGCGGTGAAGAAAAGAAAGAGGTGTAAAAATTCTGAGATTGAGTTAGAATATCATAGTGGTCAAGGTGAACTTGATGACTTGATTTGCATCCCCGATCTTCATGATTCTGGTGACTCAGGTAACTCATCTTCATCTGATGATGATAGTGTTGATGACACGTGCGAAATTGTCCCCTTTGAAAAAATATACGACAATTATGACGAAAAACAAAAAAAAATTGAAAATGATCATATTTTCAAATGGGTGGATAGTGAAAAAAAATACAACGACCAGGTCACAAATGAATGTCTATTGACCGTTTCACAAAAAAAAACCATTCGTGAGAGTTCCCCCGTTCAACTGTTTGAAACTTTTTTTTCTATCAACATGAAAAACTATATGATTGAAACTACGAATCTAAATGGTTGTAGTATCACTTTATCTGATCTCGATACTTTCATTGGAATTTTGATTCTATCAGCTTTTAACAAAAGAAAAGCACAAAGAGACTACTGGTCAAATAACCCTTATTTATCTTGCCCAGTTATCAGTTCCTCAATGTCTCGCAATAAATTTGAAGAAATTAAATCGAAAATAAAATATTCGAGACCAGAGGATTCAAATCAAAATGATAGAGGTTGGCGAGTTCGTTACCTTATAAATGAGTTTTGTAAAAATTCAATGAAATATGGATTTTTCACTACTGAACTGAGTGTTGATGAAATGATGGTGAAGTCCTATGCGAAAACTTCACTCAAACAGTTTATAAGTACAAAAACCATGGAAGGCATATGCATCTTGCAAAAATTAGTTATTGCAACAATTTATTAAAATATTGTTTAACAAATTGTTTGCACACATGAATTTCGCAAATCTGATGCCAGATTCGTTTTGAGTGGGTTCAAAAACCATGAAAACAATATACATCTTCTAAAAAATATTTTTTTCACGAATAATTTGTTTAAACAAATGTTAAAACAAATTAATTTTGCAATTTCAAGACCAGATTTGTAAACAGTGGCCCAAAAAACCATGAAAAACATATATATGTCATTTGGGTAAAGGTCTAATTCATTGCTGTCACTGGAGGGTATAAATTTAAAAATTTTTATTAACAAATTCGCCATTTTTAGGTATCCTTCCCTAATTTCAAAGTTTTACTTTTACATTTTTCGAAGGTTTCTTAAGTTTATGCACTGTTGTGCACCGAATTTCTAATCTGGAAAATTTTTTTCAATGTGGAATGCATCATCGAAAATTTTTTTTACTCAATTTTTGCGTGTTTTTATAAAAAAAAGCCGCCATATTTATTTTCCTGTGAAACTAGCGATTATTTTGACAACTTAATCGTGTAGAGCGGTCTTGAAGACATAAGTGAGTTGAATTTCAAACACATGCGACATGTTTAACTACTATAAATAAATTGGCAAAGTTAAGGAAATTTTTTCTAACTTTTGGGCAGTAATGGGTTAAGCATCATAATATTATTCAATATATAATATGCTAATGCAGAAAAGACAATCAATATTATATTTAACCACACTTTCGTTCATTTTTTTAACATTTTTTACGCAAATATATAGTTTAAAAAATGTCGTTGAAAATTATGACAATTAGAACTGTCACATAATAAAACGAAAACGGTTCTAACCTCCAGGTAAACACTGATTTCGAGGAATGCGATACTATGGTTTATCACAAATCACAAAACACAAGATATAAAAATTTTTCGAAGAAAACCACAAAAAATTATTTAAAAAAACAAAAACAAAACGAAAACACGAGAGATCACGATGCGATAGCTACACTGGCACTGAATCCTAGCACATCATGGCACATGGACAAACAAAAAATATTCACAAAATATGATTTCACAGATCGTATTTCATATGTTTGGCATAATGAGATCATGCGAGTGATTTCACGCATGATCTAAACTGTGAAATCATGTTTGCTATCTGGGTACTTTCTTAAAATAATTAACTAAATTTTGTGACATTTATTCATTGAGGACGTATGAAGTTGGCTGCATGTCGATTGTTTTGTGAACAAACTGAAAAAAATTGCAAACTCGCTGTGAGAGTAAGTAGTGATGAAAATTAATTAATGAAAAAACATCTCAGCTCACGCCATGATGCATGGTTTTTCTTCAATTTTGTTAGTAAATATCGAAAAATGACATGTTATTGTTCGCGTGTGCATAGTGAAATTTTGAGTCTAATATATATTTAAATAGTTTAAAAAATTTTTTTAATTCTGTCCAAATGATGATTCTTGTATCGTGCGCCCTATGGACGTGCTAATTTTATCTAGTTTTATAAAATGTGTAAATAGAATATAGTTATTTTTTTATGAAATTCTTTTGAGCATTTAACTGTTTATAATTGATCATATGTACTTCATTGAATCAATCGAATTTTTCTATCGACTGATTGTAATGAATTTTTATCCATGAGTCATGAATCAAATTGATTTAAATGAAAGATAACTGTATTATCAATTTTCATAAACAAATTTATTTCAATAAAAAAAAACTAGATCAAATTTTTTAAAAAACCATTCAATAGAAATGGACACGATTATATATTTAAAATCCCGTAAACATAACAATTTACCAAACATTTATTGAGAATTATTATAAGCGTTATTAATAGTCAATGACGCCTTTATGAAATCTAGAACTTCAAATTAAGTTGATCAAACTTCCATCAAAAATTAAATGTATTCAAGTTATTTTTGATCGAATCATTTTAAATATTTTAGTGTTTATATATTTACTGATTTTTTTGGTCGATTGATTGTGAATACATTATGAATAATAACCTATCAAAACGATTTCCATGAAAAAAAAAACTATTACTTAAGCTTTATAAGGTTTGAAAATTCTTACAAAAGGTTTATCTTTTTTTATAAGGGTTCAAAATCCTCGTAAAAAGTTCATCCTATTCGAACGAATTGGATAAATTTTTCAATAATTACACAACTGCAAGGCAATCTGCAATGGAACTAAATGCTGAGTGAAGCCTCAAAACTGCGTTCCATAATTAGCGTTTGAAGAAAATAAAAGAATATTTTGATTTTTGATAACTCTATGAAGATAAAAAATTGACAAAAGCAAAATCAAGATTCAAAATTGAAGTTTTTGTCAAATGTCTGGACATTGTCTACGTTCAATGTTCAAAACTTCTAAATAGCGAATTTGTTTCATGACGTGCAATACTTGATCATATGTGCCGAAAATGCCAAACGTTGAAAATTAAACGAAAAAAATTTACAAGTTCATATAGAAGAAAAAAATTTTCTAGCTGCTTTTGAACACTTTTTGATAGCAAAAACAAACTTAGCTCTCCCCAAAATAATATTGGTCACACTTCTCATTATGATAAAAAATCAAAAAATTCATGTATTTTTTATATTTTCGTTTAATTTTAAAAGTTTGGAACTTCAGGTACATTCGATAATCAAATATAATAAAGACATCAGTGATGAATTTCCTCAATGAGTGAACTAATTACTATTAGCACTGAAGAAGGAAATGATGAAGAGTGATTCGATCAAATAGTTTGCCTAATGTTGTCCTGGTTTAAAATTCTGCTTTGTCAAAAAATCTTCTTAATGTTTGTACTGCCTTAACCCTAGTAGTCGCAAAAGCCACAGCTAAACGACCATTTTCATCATTTCATCATCAGTCGTGTATGTTGAGTTCCATAAAAGCACAAGTAAATTTATTCCCAAGGGGCCCCTTTCTAAATGTCAAACCAGGGCCCCCTAAATTATAGTTACGCCATTGCATGCGGGGATGTTTTTTTCTCATGAATTCAATAAAAACCTTCCAGAAGATGCATATTTAAATACCACTTGAAAATGTTTTACTTCAAAATCCAAAAATTTGGAACACTGGAAATTAGAGAAAACACTCAAAACTTTCAAAACAATAGGAAGATTTTTTACGCTTTTTTAAATAAAATAATGGTACAAAATAACAAACACGATTTTTGAAATAAAGGAAATGTCAACTTTAATCCTTCAAAACTCAAAAATCATCACTTACAATGATAAAAAATAGTAAAAATATACAATCCTGGATTCTCGAAAAACACTTCATCTTATACTCAGTAATATGCTCATCTTAGGAGCAAGGGAACAAAAAAACTTGTCGAAAAATTCATAAAAGGTGAAAATGTGAATTAGATGGCTTTTTCGAGATACTGGTCAAAAAGATAGAGCGAGAGAGAAGCATCTCTATCCTTGTTCTTGCCACCGAGGAGTCTCTTAAGCTCGGTGGTGAAGCCCGAAAGCTGGCGCACCTTTTCAGTTTGATACTCCATGAACTCTTCCTCCAAGAAATGGCCAATCGCAGCATCCTTGTTATTGTGCATTGCGTTGTTATGAATGTGCAGAGCTTCTTCAGCCAATTTCTTTGTGATGTCCAGAGCTCTAGCAAGGCTGCTGATTTCCGACAATTCAAAGACGTTGTTCTTCACCTGCGAAGAAATTATGTTCAGTAACTTATTTTTGACTAAAATTTAGGTATCAGAAACTTTATGAAAAAAATTTTTGTAATTTCAAACTATTTATGCTTATAAAAACGAAAATGAGTTCTCAAAATTTTCAGAATTAGAATGAACAATCTAAAACGTTTTAGGGAAAGTAAGAAATCAAATAAAAAAGTTTTAGTACAAATTTTCCAAGGTAAAACTTTTAATGTTTTTTGAAAATCAAAGTTTAATATATTATGAACAATTTCATTTACATTTCTCAAAATACGAGTATTTTCTCCAAAATTCATTTCTCCACCACGTTTAGTGATGTATTTGATGATGCTCATCCCTTTCTCCCAAGCATCATCGGACAGTTTGCGGTAAAGTTTCTTGAATCCTTCACGGTTGGCATCGTAGTTACCAAAGTACGCAGACATTTTCAGGAAGTGGAAGTTGGCATTGATGTGGGCCATGGCATATGATTGCAGATCTGACTGCAAAAACCCTTTTTCCTTTCCAAAATCTCCGTAAGTAGCATTGCAAGATTTTAAGATATCTGGAAAAATGTTATGTTCGTTGCATTCGGAGTTTTCGATGAGCAAAAATGGGGAAGCTGTAAAAACATACACAAATATCAAAAATAGACAGTTGAAAGGCTGGAAGCAAAAGTTAGACAGATATGCAGAAAACGCAGTTTTATATTTTTCTCTCATTTGTCCAACTAGCAATTGCTTTCAGCATATGAATTATTAATGAAATTTATAATGAAAAATATGTTTCAGATGTGAGTTTGACATAATTGTGAATAAAGAATAAGAAATATAAAAAAACGAAAATTTGAGTATTTTATGCAAATGAACCGATTATTTGTAGTCATTCCGATAAGTTCCTAATCTACCGGGTTTTATATTCATAGAGATTATAATAATGGGTGGGTTTCAATATTTTGTTGTTTCTCATGATTGAAAATTTTGTAAATTATTAAAAACTTCATAATTGCGTAATTTTGTAAATTGTTTAAATTTTACTGTATTTTTACAATATTGAGTAAATCTTCAGACATTTTTATATTGCAACCATTTTTTTCTATAACATTAAAAAAATGTTTTATTGTTTACTCGCATGTTTTTTAAAATTTATTTATTTTTAATGATTTTTTTACAACCACTAACGTCTCTCAGAATTTAAATGTATCTTTTTGTACTTATTTATAACAATTTATAATAACCTGTTTTTGGAGTAACATATTATTCATAGCTTTTTATTCTATTTTCAAACTTTGCTTTATACATATGATTCAATAAATCGACTTTCCAATTATTCGTAGCCAGTTTTTAATATTCAGAAAGTCACGTAATAAATAAATGAAAATTTTTTTCTTTGAAATTCGAGCTTTGAGCTCTTCATTTTTTTGTCCTTTCACTTTCAATCAAATGATTTCAAAAAAAATTTTTTTTCGTTTTCCTTATCAAGAATTTCTATTTATTTATTACCAAAGTTTTTGAATACTCACAAGTTGGCTCTAAATAATGGAATAATTCAAGACATAATTTCTTTATTTTATAATAGCATTTGACAATTTCCTGCAGTATTTTGTACTTATTGCATTTTTAAATTGCCTTTTCTTTATGTTTTTATGTGTGAATATATTTACTCACAGGTAGCATAGAAAAAGTTAAAATTTTCATGATAGATTGAAATCAAAAAATGTATTGTTTAAAGTAAAATCTGTAATGTCCAAGTCTGTTTTGTCTGAGGGAAAATTTTATGTTCATCTCAAAGTGAAATCAAAATTTGTATCCTCCAAAACTGTAGTATCCTAGGAAAACTTTATCTCCACGTCTGAGTGAAGTCAAAATTGTGAAATGTTGAATCTAAATTAGCACCTAATCTCGCAACTGTTTTATTATAACAATGAAAAATTGATGGAGCAGATAAAATCAACTACAAATTTTCAAAGTAAAACTTACATAATTCTGAACTTAAGCATGAAAAATTTTCAAAACAAAAATATACATCTTTTCTCCACTCTTAGCCAGGGATAAAAAAAATAAATAAAAGCATTTTTACCATCCACATTTAATATAGGTGTATATATTTTTTGAAAATATTATTCCTACATCCAATATAAAAATACCTTACCTCTCAATATATTTTACTATCGCAATAAAAAAAATCAATGGAGCAAGCATAGAAAAAATAATTTGCAATTTCTCAAAGAAAACAATTCTGAACTTGAGCATTTCTAAATGATTTCCATCAGAAAATAATTGCAACATCTTTCTTCCACTTTTTTTATATCTTAATGAAAAAAAGAATTTATTACCACCACCCACATTTGATATAAATGTACATACATTTTTTTTTCAATATTCTTAAAGGTAAAAATACCTTTTCTTTCAACCATTTTTATTATTGTAAAAAAAAAAAATTAGCACAGCAAAGAAAAAAATCTCAAAATGTTCAATAAAAACCTTATACAATTCTAAACATGAGCATAACTAATTTTTGTCAGAAAAAAAAGTAACACTTTTTACTATCATTTTTAATTTTGCAACAGAAATAAATCAAAATAGTACTATCATTCACAACTATCATATATTTATATAATTTTTAAAAATATTACTCCTACATACAATATACACAAGTTTTCGACTAAAAATACCTTGTCACTTGATCATATTCATTATTCATAGCAAGAAAAAAAATTAGTTGAATAAACAATAACATTGAAAAATTGTATGAAAAAAATTGTATGTGACACACTGTCAGAAAATATACTAAAGGTAAAAAATCTCAATTTTGCCTTGTAAGTGTACCAGGTAGTTTTAGAGTTTCTGCTTCAAATGGCGCAAACAAAATTCACTAATTTTCAAAAACAACAATGACAGGCATGTTTGGCAGAGCAGTTTTCATCCAGTTTCAAAAAACTGCTGAATATCTTAGGTCTATGCCAAACACCAACAGACAAAATTGAGCTCTTCACGGTTCTTCGATTGCAGTCAAAAGAAATTTTGACTACTCATGGTGACACAAAGTTACTGATAGTTGACAGCATTGACAGGTAAGTGGAAGGCAGGGATGCCAGATTATGACGTCAAAGTCGCCAAAGACAAGAACAAGCTTACGTATTGTTTGTTGCTAGAAAGTGAAAGAAGATCGCCACCTGGCAAGCCTGGTGGAAGGGGTCATTTTGCAAAACTCTCTTTATACCTAAGATGATTTCAGAGAAACTTCAATCACCTTTTTCCTAAAATTTTGTTCTGTACCCTTTGGAATGGTTTCACATAGCATGTTACATATAATTCTGAACATAAGCTTGTACATAATTTTTCATAAGAAAAAAAAGTGCAACATTTTTCCTCTACTTTTTTTAGGCATGCATGATAAAATGAGCAAAAATATTACCACTATCTACATTTAATATGATATATATTTTTTTGGAAATGTCTCTCTCAGTGAATTTTATCAGGCAGTCCTTATTCGGACCTTTTGTGTACTTTGTGTTACACAAAAAATCAGACTTCAGGTATCTTCATATTTTTCGAGTACTTCTTGTAATATCAGCTAGCGTTATTTTTCGTTTTTTTTTTAGTTTTTGTAAAAACCTAATCCGAGAAATCTCAGTTTGTGAAAACTCTGTTAAAAAACACAAAAACTTATATCACGAGGTACACGGACAGTGCAAATAAGCACTGCATTTTCATTATTGCAACAAAAAAAATAAATGTAGCAATAAAATCGACAAATTTTCGAATTCTAATAAAAAAATAATTTTGCTAACACAAAAAAAATAAATTATCTTTCCAAAACTTTTTTTACTTACAATCAGACATGGAATGAAAAAATCAATCAAAATATTACCACCATCCGCAAGAGGCGTGTTTCCACAGGAATTTTCGATTTTCTGATAGCAAACATCGCTACCGGAAACCACCGCCAGCACAGCAAAAACGATTCCCAAGAAAAGCTTCATGTCTGAAAAACGACGTCCAAAAATCAGTCTGATGCAATAAAAATCATCAAAATAGTCAAGTCATGAATCACGGCGTGAGGTTCAGTGATAACGACATGTAACAAAGTCCGAGGAAAATAACTACGCAAAAATAATAGACTAATTGCGGCGTAAAACAATGATCACGAGGCACAGAAAAATAACACGCAATAATTGACTTGCAATGGCCACATTTCGATTTTGGCACTTACTTAATTCGATGATTGACGCGTTCGGCAAATAGCGTGAATACTCTCGCTTCGACGCTGCTATGCAGAACAACAATAAATGCGATCGAAATCGTACAATAAAGATCTAATCAATTCTATGTATTTCGCTGAATCGCGGGGTAAGGGGTTAGTCATCAAGTCAGCTGGTACAAAATATTCTGCGCATGCTTGAAAAATTACATTTTCAAATCACGAAATGGAAAATACAATTTATCTGCTCTTTAGACTAAATGAAAAAAAAAGAATTTAAATATTTTAATTCATTGAACTCCATTGCTAAGAATTAGCATCTTATTTATAGTTTTATCGTAATCGATATCGAATGTAAATCAAAAAAGCAGGAAATAAAAGTAAATACAAGGTATTAGGAACTTCTTTTACTTTCGCATACATTTATCCATTATTAATTTCGTAAGCTGTAATTAACTAATGAAAAATTTAGTTTTTAGTTGCCATCGCCATTTTCCGTCATTTTCTTTTCCATTTTTACATCATCATCATCATCATCATTTTACATCATCCGATCGATCCCTGACGAATTTTCGTTATTGTTTCAGCCTTCGTGTTTATTCGGAGGTATTCGGAATTTTCCGTGACGCTTCGTGCAAATTCGGAATCACGAACCTGGACGAACACACACACACACACTGACCCAAAATTAATAATCAAAAATAATCATAACACGCAATAAGTCGAATAATTGCGTATCATGTGCGTACTTTGATTCTGCATTCTGCTTGAGTTCTCACAGTTATTTATTGAACGTTGTTCGAGTTTGCGACCTTCTACTCCAGTGTGTGTAAAGGTTGCGACTTCACGAGTCAATTAAGAAAGTTTTCGAGAATTTTCGCCGATTTCTACAAAGCCATCATGAAATTCATTGCTATCATCGTCATCGCGCTTAGCTGCACGGTCGGCATCGCCATCGGCGAGAGCCTCAAATGTAAATATCTTTTTCGTCCTTTTATTTGCTTTTCAGGTACAGTCGCTGAATTTCTCGAATTTTGGACACGTGTTTTCAACATTTTTTCAGGCGTCCACCCTGTTACGATGTTCGTGACTCATCGGTATTGCGTGTTTTTCTACTGCGTATTTTTATGATAATAATGATAGCAGTTAAATTCTGATTTCGTTGTTATTTAGAGATTTAAGTGTTGATTTCGCTTTTCAACAGGAATGTAATCAACTATTTCTTTCTTTGACAGTCAGGGTGTATATACAATGTGCACCAAAATTCCTGAACCAAAAAAAAACCTAATGCATATTCCTTTTTTGAATTTCGAGTCGAAAAGTCCTTTACCAATTTTTATAAAACTGAGATTTGTAAAAGTTATGAAAATTTAAAATTTTTATAATATATCCACCCTCTGGACAAGTCGGGATTGAATTAATGGACCAAACTTTTCCCAAATTTTATTCATATTTTTCAGAGTCAAAAAGTTCTTTGCCACTTTTTATAAAACTCAAAATCAACAAAGATATTCTGGACAGAAGTTGGAGGCAATTAGATTTCTTAGATTTTAGGCTCAAATTACTTTTTTGATTTTTATTGAAAGTGGCAAAAGATTTTGACCAAAAAAAAATATGTAACTTGGAATAAGAAATAAGTTCTAAGGTCAAAAACAAAAATCTTGAGGAAATAAACATATTTGACCATTTTTTTCTTATTTCTTAAGAATATATTACATGGCCATTAATGACCTTAGAGAAAATTGAAAACTCAAAAATGATTTTTGTCACTATAGGTCCTGCCATCTAGGAATTTCAAAGGGGCAGTATATTCATTTTTACCCCTTACTTGTGAGGATCAAATTGTATATATTCATATAAAATTTTACGAAATAATTAGAAAATCTTGCAAAAAAATTTTATTGTTAAAAATATGAAGAATAACATACCTTAAAAAAATGAAATGTAAGAAGATGCAATTTTCTTAATGGTTCTTTATTTTCCTAAAATCTATAGAACTTTTAATCCCGAAGCATCTCATTTGAAAAATTTATGTAAAAAGCCATGAAAATACCAGTATATCATTCAAATTTCATCAGTATAAAAAAAATGTGGAAAATACTAGTAACAAAATTTTTTTTTATACTCTAGACACATAAAAAAATTATTCTAAGGAATAGTTCGAATTTATAAGAATCTGTAAAACTCTAAAGAGTAAAATATCAAATGAAAATTCTTGTGTTGTTTTTCACTGGCTTATTAATCTTGAATTAAGATTAATAAAGCAGTGTGCTTCGAAAATTGACACGCAGAGCATCGTTGATGTGAAAATTGATTGTAATTAGATGTGAAAATGAAAAATTGCGGAAAATTGAAGCATCACGAATGTGAAGAGGAACCTAAAGTAAGGTTTGAAACGTTGGGAAGGAAGAAACAATAAATGACTGGAAAATGGACAAAAAGTTGGTTCTTAATTCAAAATATCAAACTATAATTTGACATATACATATATACAAATATTAAAACTTTGGAAAAATATGGACAAGAATACAGATAAAGAAATCTCTGAAATACTAAAATACATAGAAGTAATAAATTCCCTCAAACTTTCTATCCTAGAGCATCCAGTTATGGAATTCTCCATAAAAATCTATCAAAATAGTAGAAAAGTAATAAAATTATTTATATATTGAAGAAATACGAAAATTAAGTTAAATTTTGAGATATCTATGAAACACTTGAAATTCATAAAGATGTTTTCTGAAAAATTTATCGATATACGTAAAATGTAAAATATTTCAGATTGTGGATCATTAAATTTTAGAAAGCTGTGTATATTTAAATGTTTCAAAATTCTAGATATCTACAAAGAACCTTGAAAATCCTACTGAAATGTAATTATACTAATAAATATGAGCAATGCTTATTACAGTAAATCAATCAAATACTTGAAATCTATGTATGAATTTTCTCTAATAACTATAAAAACTTTAAATCCTAAAGCATCAAATTCTAAATATCTGAATGAAAATCCATAAATTTCCCAGAAAATTGGTCGTCATAAAAAAACTGGAAAATATATAAATAGCACTGGAAATCTAATAAATACCAATTATATTTAAAAAAAAAAGTGTTAGCTGGAAAAGTCTTCAATACTGAAAGTGTAAAAAATTTTGAATTCTGGATTATTAAATTATGGCTATCTACAAAAATACTAAACAAAAATTAAAAATAAAACTACATTATCTTTCGAAATTTGATGAATAGTGGTAAGCATTGAAAAATCAATTGAATATTACCACTTTATGAAATAATTTGAGAAAAGAAGGCATTGTATGAAATACATAAATTATGCATACATAATTTTTCAAAAATCTATGAAAATATTGTACATTTATAAAACCTTGAGTCCGAAAGCATCGAATTTTAGAAATCAATATAAAATTCATACAAATATGTAGCCAAAAATCCTTTAAATGCTACAAAAATAAGTATGTACATTCTGACAGACGAAGATAATATCTAATTCATATCTGATGTTACATCAGTCGTCAGATATTTTTTTGGCCTGAGATTACCAAATTTTTAGCCAGTGTCTGACATCAAATTAAATTTTATTTTCTGTACGCAGTATCTGAAAATAATTATCATTTAAAGTATTAAATTTTTTCATTAAGATTTAATATTATTAAAGTATACAAATATTCATAGCATATTTTTGATTAGAACGTGCAGAAATTTTTTTTCTGTCCTATAGTATACAAATGAAATTTTACACTTGTTTTATGAAATCGTGTACGGCGCATATAATTTGTTTTATTGCATATTTTTTAGTGAAACCTACGAATTATTTTGTTTGTCTTGTAATTTTCTTATTAAAAATTCCTCTAATCCTCTGATTAAAGTCACTTTTACTCAAATTTATGATACCTTCACTCAAATTTATTGCTTTCAATTTTCAAATTATCAATTTTTTAGTTTTGAGACGATTCATTTTTCTTTATTGTTTTTTTTTTTTTTTTTTTTTTTTTTTAATTTATTTATTTCTTTTTTCAGCCAAAAAATTTTTGATGTTCAATTGCAACCATGTTGTAAACATTTTATAGATTTAGAGTCTGCAACACAATCAATGAAATCCTAAATTTCAAAAATTTTAAACTTGTAGAGTTGAACTTTTTATGCTTTATTTTCTTTACTGTAAGCGAAAACTTTGTAATTGAAAATTTTACTATGTTCAATAGTATAATTTTTAAAATACAAATATTTGTTAATTCTCATGGCATCGTTTGAATTTTGTATCTCATTGATTGTTTATTTGGAATTATAACGAAATTTCCACGTTTTTGACATTTATGACATTTCCAAGTATTTGACACTTATTTTAGTTCTTAAAGCAGATATCTGACCAAAATTTTAACTGCGCTGGTTTGATGTCTTGAAATAAACTTTAAATAAAATAAATTTTCCCAGATTTTTTTCCAGCTTCCACTCCTAAAATTCATTTCCAATTAAAATAATTTAAAATTAATCTGTTACTTTGGCTATATTTAATACTTGTATAAAACTCTTTTCATAAACTTGAAAAATTATTGAAGTCATCAAAACATTGATATTCATTTTGAAAGCTACAAATATATTTTAGGACAGTGTGATAAATTTACTGATATTTGACGCATTAAAAAAATGAATTTAATAATATGAACTCCAATCTTATTACAAATACTTGAAGTAGTACTCCAAATTTCAATTATGTATTTGATATACTTTTTTTTCATAAATGTCAACTTATTAAGTAACACAAGCTGCAGTATAGTGGTTGAAGTAAAAAATTAGTATTTATACATAATTGTTTTTAAATGAGAAAATATAATAGCAGCATCAAAATAAAAAATAAGTTTTTAATAGACAAGAAAGAATTTTTGAATTAATTCATCAAGTAAATTATTGCAATTTAAAATATATTATACCTTATAATTTATTCAATTCTTCATACCTTACAAATTTATTTGAAAATCTCTCGAAAAATTCTCAAAACCATTTTTAGAAGACTAACAATTTAAAAAAGTGTTACTTGTTTTTGACAATTTTTTTCAAATTATTCTATTTTCAATGATTCTACATTCTTTTCATTTATCATTTGTTGAACTAATGTTTGCCAAAGATAAAAATAATCTTTGAAATTTCACCTTCGATTGCATTCTTCCTCCCAGAAACGTGTTTTTTTTTTTTTCAGTTGTAAAATAATTTTAGTATTTGTAACATAAATGTTAAGCAGTATAATACATTAGGTTTTTTTTTCTGTTATGACTTTTGATTGTGCACTTTTGTTTTGAAATTCTAATGATTTAATTTCGAATATTTTACAGTTCATTTTATGTGCATAGCGTGTAATAAAAGCTTCGAAAGTTTTGTCAATATTTTTCAATACATCTAATCAAACTTTTTAAGGGTTTGTAAATATTTTTAAAGTGAGAAAAATATTTTAAAATCCTCATTATGTATGAATCTAAAAAATTTCATAAATTTCTGATCCTGGAATAAAAAATTATTAGACAGGTTTATAACGAACTCTTAAAAATGTTCTATTGTTTGTATAAAGTCGAAACAATATTCTATGAATTGTCAGATATTTGAACTCTTAAATCTATTCGTAGAAAGTATTATCTCGTCTCGAAGTAGAGTGGAAACTTCCATTGCTAAATTTACTTTAGATAGACAATAGAAACTTGAACTTTTTTTCATGACTTGTTCAAATATAGAAAAAGAACGTCGCAAACGACTAAATAATATCTTCAACAATAGAACTATGAGTTTTGAAACAAAGAAAAACAAAATAAAGAATTCCATTACAATTCATAAACACACACATACACACATAAACAATTCCAATAGACATAAATTGCTAACATTCTACAGAAAAATTAAATTATAGGGTCAGTATTGTTTTTCAAAACTGATTGTAATTCTTTAACAGAATAATATCGAGTGAAATTAAATTCCTTAAAAATAGCAGATATTCCCTTTAGAACACAAAATGTTAAAATTTTTCGATCTCTATGTAAAATTTGGTAGATGTGGATTTTGAATTCTGATGTGGCACATTAGAAATTTACTATGAAACACATTCATTTTAATCGAGTCACATTTGTTCTTTCTTGTACAATGAGCGAACTCGATCTATGTCATACTTTTATTCAGCTTCAATAACATAGATAAAAACATGACTAACAGTATGAATAAAATTACGCTTCTATTTCACACATGTTCTTGATAATCGGGAAAACGTTTTGCATCTGCAAAAGCAGGATGTGAGCGCAGCAAAGTGATACCAAACAAAAGCGAAGCAGTATGAATAATTCCGGACAAAGAAAACTTCTCATATATTTTAAGCGTTTCAAACTCTTGTAGGCTACTTTTTTCGTTGATAAAAATAAACCCTCGCTTAATTCAGTGAAGAAAATCGAAACTGTCATAGAAAAATTACGTTACTCTCGTAGAGTCTTAATCGCGTTCATTGGAACGTTATCTTGGTCACGTACAGATTCGCCTGATAAATTAACATTGTCGTTGAGGACGTTGGCATTTTTATTCAATCACGCGATAAGCAAGAGATAGTTGATAGAAACTAACTTTATTTTTTTTTATTATCCACCCATCGGCTATTTTTTTCCATTCAAGTTGCAACGATAAATGTAGATAAGGGAAATTATTTCTCGCAGCGAAAAGTTCAAAGGTGCTTTTCCATCAATGTCTGCTAATCTTTGAACATTTGTAGAATATGAGGTTCGTTGAAGTAATTATATTATCAAGTTTGTGATTCAAAAGGTACAAAAGACGAAGTCGACGTACCAACAGCATGGATCGACATGGTTCATCCCTGCATCAAAAATCTGAAGAATCAAGTCCAAGTTGAATTCTCGGCTGCCATGACTTATCTCGCAATGGTGATTTTTTTTAATGGTTTCCAGGGAGTCTGACGAAAATAAAGATTTTAAATTTTTATTCGTACTATGTAGGTTTATTCAGCTTTTAATTTTCAAAATAAAAAAGTATTGTTTTTATCCTAATGCTACCAGGCATTTTACATTCGTTGAACTTTAACTTCTTTCTTTGAATTTTTAGTTTTATGTTTTTTTTTTTTTTTTTTTTTTTTTTTTTTTCGACAAAAATATTATAAATCTGTTAAGAAACGAAAATCTGTCCATGTTTCACCAACAAAAAATGCGAAATATATTGAAAGTCATTTTATACTCAAAAAATTATGTAGATGTAATTTTCTCATAAATATATAAAAATTTGAATCACTGAGCGTGTGACTCTAAAACTCTGCTTATAACGAATATCATTAAAATAAATAAAATATTGTATATTTCATTAATACGAATAAAGTATGAGAAAAGTACCAAAACTCTGAAAAAAAATAGATACTATTTTTAAAAAAATCGATTCAAGTACACAAAATTGTTGAAATATTTCAATCATAGCATCTAACTCTAGAAATCTATAAAAATACCAGAAAACACTGCACAATTTTATGAATAAACATACAACAAGAAAATTCCAAAAATCTATAAAATATTCAAATTTGTGTCATAATTTTCTCAAAATCTATAACGATGTTAACATTTTTCATAAAATCCTTTAAATTGCACAAATGCCAAAGAGTAATAGAGAATATCAAAAATATTCGAAAAAAAATTCTATACCTTTTTAACTTGGAAATCACAAAAATGGGATTCCTTTACATTGAATCTAAATATAAAAAATAAGCGACTGTAGACTCACAAAAAAATTTTTTTTCTAAAAATCTCTCCCCAATATTTTTTCTGCCTACTCTCCTTATCTCTACCTTTTTTTGTATAATAATAATAAAAGATTTATCATTTTTGTCAGACACCCTCATTCAAAAATTGTAAATTCTATAAATTTTGTTAACAAAAATAATAAATTGCATAGGGTGCTTATTTTGCCCGGGATGGAGTCAACCGTCTTGGATTCAGCGAGTTGTTCTTCAAGGCTGCTAGCGAAGAACGTGAGCATGGCATCAAAGTAATTGAATATTTGCTCATGAGGGGACAATTGACTAAAGACACGGGCGATGTTATCAACCTACCAATGGTACGAATAAAGCTATCAATTGAATTGTCATTCATTCTCAAATATTAAATTTTGACATTTAATTGCTAATTTTCAATTAAAGATTAAAACTTCTAATGTATTTATCATTTTGTATTTATTTTCAAGATGTTTAGAATTATACAAGTCCATGACAAAATTTGAAAAAAAATGTTTACTTTGCTTTAAATTTAACATTATGTATATCGAACAAAAATAATTATAAAAATAGCTACAAGTCTCTGAAATATTAAATTTTGATTTTAGTAAAAATTTCATTTCGGAATTCAGGAAAAATGTTTCACGTTGCTTTGAATGTAACATTTATTTATATTTGTATTAATCCCAAACAAAAATAGGTATAAAATGTAGAAATTTTTACAGAAACCAGACAATGAGGAATGGAGCAATGGAAGCGACGCATTGCGCAAGGCTTTAGAGTTGGAAACTCACGTTACCCGAAGAATCAAAGACATTATTGAAACCTGTGAAAATGGACCAACGAACGACTATCATGTTAGTTCAAAAATTTTAATTACCTCTTATCCTCAATTGAAAAAAAAAAAAAAAAAAAAAAACTTTTGACCTCATAAAAGTCTACGCAATTCTTTTCAAAAATAATTCTCAACAGAGCAGTCTCCTAAAATCCTTTCAACAGTTAAAAATTTAATTTTTTTACACCAAATAAAAATTCTGTGTAAAATTATGATATTTCTTAGCGATTTCACGAAATTTTATCACAAAAATTAGAGTTCTTTCTGTTCCAAAATCTCCAATGTATTTTTTTTTCCAGTTGGTTGATTATTTCACCGCTGATTTCTTGGACGAACAACTGAAAGGACAGCGTGATCTGGCGGGAAAAATTTCCACTCTGGACAAAATGATGAAGGAGCATGGACGCATTGGCGAGTTCTTGTTTGACAAAGAACTCTTGAAATAAGTGTTAAAACACCCATATTACATAGTCCATTACTTAAATGTATAAAGAAATGTTCATCATTATGATTTCTCATATTGATATTGTTTTTCTTATTTTTTGACTATTCTTTTCCAATTTTTTGTATATCTGTTAAGATCATTCTTCGTACTAAAACGTAATGATGTTGATTTTTTTTTTTTTTTTTTTTTTTTTGTTGTACAAATTGATCGATATGATGAATATATGGTGTTCCACGTTTTCATATAATTTTGTGTATATCATTTATAATGCTTATCAATGATGAAATTCTATACAGGGTGTCCATTAAACCACCATATCCATACTGAAAACCGTAGATTCCTTATCGAATTTGAAACAATTTTTTCTTTACAGTTTTTTGAAATTAGCAAAATTGCTCGAGTTATTAACAGTTCTGTTTCCAATATTAAACCTTATGTAGAGGCGATTTCACAAAATGTTGGAAACTTGAAATCGAAAAAATGGCAATCGGCCAGGATATTTAACAATCAATGTCGGTGATGCTGAGATCCAGTGGCTCTCCTATTATTCTTTTTCACAATACGATTTTCTGAGACTCATCCCGAAATCTACCGGGACTAATGTATTTATAATATAATTATCTATGGACCGGTTTAGAAATGAATTAATGTGAGAGGCCTTACGGTTTTTTTCAATGATTTGACTGATTTCATAATAACTACCGTTGTTATGAAAACATTCGAATTTCTAATGTCCTTTCATTCATAAAAAACTTTCAAAGAATCTTGATGAAAAAATGTAAAATATTTCGAGGAAGAATGGGAGAACCGCAGCTGGTTTAACTCATCTTGATTCTCACTACGTGTGTTTCCAGTTTTCCTCTGGAAAGTTGTTTGCTTATCTTGAATCGTTTCGCTTTTCCCAACTACATAAGACTCAATCTCGTCTAAAGGAATTTTCGACATTTTTTCTTGGAAGGAAGATGAAACATGATTTGCCAACGATGACCAACTGCACTGCAAAAAAACACATGAGACATGTCTCCGTCAGTGTGCACGAATTTTTTTTCTTTGCGCAGGGTGACGTCACGAAAAATCCCAGGTTTTCCCCTCTGCATGCCTCTCCTCACTTTGCTGGTCAAGGAGTTGCAATTTCACGATGTTGGTGATTTAGAAGAGGAATTCTTAGAACTGGGATTTTTTGTGACGTCATAGGATGCGCAGTAGTTTTTTCGTGCACACTGCGCTGGCTACGTCCCAAGGTCGAGAAAGAGCGAGTGGATGATCACGAGTTTTCTCGATGATCATCTTCGGAATCTGGTTTATTGTTCATCCGGAACTTGGCCACGACCTTATTTTTAGTTTTGGGAAGGCTCAAGTCAAAAATGTGATCTTGGCTCAGGTCTAGAGGCTTTATATTGTCATTATTAAGTTTCAAATATAGAAATTCGTTTACATATGAAACTGTACAATACTTAAAATAAAATGAAACGAAAGACATAATGAAATACAATGTAATCTTTCATTCAACAATTAATAATTTTCTCAAATAATTTATACCTAAATGCATAAGCAAAGTGAAAACTAGAAAAAAGGTAAGTTATTGAATTTCTGTTGATTATGTTTGATACTTTAATATAGTAAAAATTTTTTCACGCTTAACACCTTTAACTGTTCATGAAAATTGTCTTTAAGTCCAGATTGTGTTGGAATTGATTTTGAGATTAGAGAATTTTGATTCTAGTAATGATTCCTTTTGATTTGAATTTTTTATTCAAGAGTCTTTGAAAAATAAATTTTTCCAAGAATTGCTTTTAGGCTTAAATATCATGTAAGAAAACGGAATTTAAATTGAAGGGTCCGCGGTCAAAACCTGTTATTAGCTATTTTTTTCGAAATATACTTTTTTGGATATTTTGATACTTCTTAAGTATGATGTTAATATTCCGATGAGAAGACTCGGAAATATCGTTTAGTTTTTTTTTATTGGATTTTTCAAAATTGCGTTTCGCTATGAGCGGCATAGGTCCGCGGTCTAAATCTGTTATCAGCATATGGCGTCTTATGGGCTTAATTCATTATGTATAAGGTGAAATGTAAGTGTGTGCTGAGAGATTTTCGTTTTCAATTCCACATCACCTATTTTATTTGTCAGTTCCATCAACATACAATCAACAGGATAAATTTATCCCAACTTTACAAGGTTAGTTAATTTTTACCGTAAACTATATTACCATTTTGCATGCGGATTCATATTCTACAGGCAATTCCTTACATTTTGATGTATAATAATTGTTTGCAGCTTGCAACAGAGAGGAAAAAAATCGACAGCGTCGTTCCAAAGGCGAGGAGTACGTAACGTCAAAAGCGAAGAAAATATCCGTAGTGAAAAAGCCTTCTGTCAAAGCAAGCGTTTTGTACACAATTTTTTGATGATATCACCTAACTTTTTAAATTTTACCTATCATAAAAACGTGACTAAAATAAAAGTAATAACGATAATAATTATTATGACAATGATATTATAAAATATAAAATAACATACAAACAATATTTTTTATATAAAATCAAAATATTAACATTGATATAAAATGGAATAAAAAAAAAGTATAAAAAATACAATATTTTTTATTGAAATTTAGAAAAGCATCAGTTTCAGGAAAATTATCAAAGGGAAAGAAAGGTAATATGATGAAATTATTGACATTATTCCTTAAGATAAACGAGAATTTTTCGAAGAACTTACGTAAAACTTTTCTTACGAATGAAATAATAATTATACTGCAATATCGAAAATAATAAATACATCGTCGAAAAAATTGACTCTGAAATATTTTTTGACGCAGACCAATCATATTTTCCAGCAGAAAGTATCAAATACTCTTAATAATTGCATTTGAAAACATTAAAATGAAGGACATTGCTGATAACAGGTTTAGACCGCGGGACACTCTTGTTGATACCATATGTATAGCTTTTGAGCCTCATACAATCGGGAATTTTTGGTAAAATGTAGAAATCTTACACACAGCACATTTCTACACTCAATGAACAGAAAATACTAGAATTTCAAAAAAAAAAAAAAAAAAATAAACGTAAAAATGACGTTTTTCCCCGTCCTGTAAAATTTGTGAAATGGCGCTTAACAGGTTTAGACCGCGGACCCTTCAATTAAAAATGAATGCTATAAAATTAAAGGTATTCAAAAAAGACGAGTTTTGGACAAAATTTTTAGTTTTTGAAAAACACTGGCTCAGTTTTTTTAATCGTTACAAACTATAGCATAACTGTATAATGTGATGTATAAATTAGTATTTTTTTCTAAGTGAATATATTGACTTAGTCAGAAATATAGTAGTTTTCAACGTATTCATGGTGAAAATTTCTAGAATATTGTGAATTTTACAATCTTGCTGCAGAACTGCTTTACAATATTATCGCAGATATCGTTATTATTATACTTATTACAACATTGCATTGTAAAAAGGACAAACTTTTATGTTTTTCAAAAACACAAGCTCAACACGAAATTTCAGTTTTTTTTAAAACTCGAACTCTGCACGAAATTTAAGGTTTTCAAAGAAAGAAGCTCAGCAGTTTGAATTGTTACATACTATAACCCAATTATTAACAACATTTAATAACGTACTTCGTATTTTATTCGCAATCATAACTCGATGGTATGATTTTTGTTATAGTACGTTGCGAAACAACAAAACTCGTGCTGGAAACATACGCCATTTTGTCGGATTTGCGTAGGTTAGACCAGAATGGGAAAAAACTTCAAGAACCTTTAGTGGAAAGTACTAAATTTTCAAATTTATCGGAGAATGTTTATTTCATCGAGAGAATCGTAAAATTCGAATCGAGATAATGTAAGAATGTAAATAATAGATTCCAAAATTTTTCCGGGTTTCAAACGCCCGGATATTTCAAAACAATGATCATTTGGGTAATTAAATGCTAAGGAATTCACGGCCTTAAACAATTCGCGTCGTATTTTTTTATATTTTTCGATTTTTATACCTGTTGTTCATGACGTTCAGTCGAAAATTGCGATGATTGTGGATCTCCACTACAGATAATTTTTGGCTGTGAAGGCCTGGGTGAATCACCTAATGTCGGTGATTCTGCGCGTCTTTGTTGATCTGTTTCCTGAAAAGAATAAATCAACAAACCCAGTGTATTAGTAGAATTTTAGTTTACAATGTTACAAAATATTTATATTCGTAATAGATTATAACAAACCATTCTTGAAATTTGAAAAGCTTTTCAGAGTCGTAGAATTTATTTTACGTCTTCATTCCATTAATATCCGTCAATGTTATTATCGATTGTGAGAAAATGTAAAGGAAATCAAAGAAATAGAAAATTTTTACGTCGAGTTAGATTATTTTATCCAATATCAAGAAGTACGATGAAAAACAGTAGGGTATTCGTTCACTGAATCTTAAAAATATTTACAAATAACATAATCTCAGTTGCTGACAAGTGGGAAATCGGTTTTTCGAATTTCGTTTATATTATTGAAAATTATTCACAAAATTCAGCAAAAACTTATAACTAGAAAAAATTAATGCACACATACCTTCAAATTGTGCTAAGTTATCCAATGAAATAGAAAATGAATAAATTAATTTGGTCGAACATCTCAAAATAATCAATGTTGCGCATGAAAATGTAAAAAATGTTGTGTTTCAATTCGAAAAAGTTGCGGTGCCTTTGAATCTGAGTAAATAACGCAATTTTTACAACTTATAAGTCGATTTTGAAAATGTATTAAGTGGTTTGTTTAGTTGTTAAATCAAATGTAAGAGTTTAAATCTTACCTGTGGAAATCCCATTGTTGTTCACGTGTTCAAAACTTTTAGTTCATTGAGTTGAGTTACTCGTATCGCTTGTCATAGTGAACAGAATCATATTTGAAACAATTTGAGAATAAGACTTCGTATACGCATGTGCACATACGTTTATCTTTTACCTAAGCTTGCCTAGGTAAAAGGCGGAAATAAGTCAAAACTTTATGATACAAAATCATTATGCTATATATTCACGTTTGTAATCATTATTCTATTTATTATCTTATTTTCAGTATGTTCAAGCTTCTTTTTAGCATATTTTAGTTCATTGAAGTCAATTTTTGTTGATTGAATCGGTTTCGAAATTTCACTTTTTGATCTTTCAATAGAAGTAAATTTTAAACAACAATTATCTTCAATAATATTAGGAATTGGAACGAAATATGTGTTTTTATCGGCAAATTCTCGGGTTTCAAGAGTGTAGACGCTCATATATCCACGACAGTACTGGTTGAGCCAAAGAACACCTGTTTTTGCCAAAATGATGTCTTCGATATGATTGGCGTCGTCTTTGCACATAATAGTGAGGGTTGTGGGTCTGTGCAAAACGTAGATCCAGTGGTTCCCGAGTCGAAAAATCAAAGTCCTCATTTGAGCCTCTTGGTGATCTTGAAGCTCATTTGAACGTTTTTAGCCTCCACAACCTCTTTTAAGCCTCTTGATAATCGTTTAGTCGTCATTTACTCCTCTTTAGCCTCTGTATATTATTTTACAACCTCATTTGACGCTCAAGAGCCTCTTCGGCCTACAAGAGCCTCACACTCACTTTACCCGTTGTTACTTATGACCTCTTTTAAGCCTCGTGAGCTTCGTCCGTTTGAAATAACACCTCATTTGATCCTCTTTAGCCTCTATGACCTCATTTAAGCGTCATGAGTCTCATCTATTCCGAACAGAACCTCATTTGACCCTCTTCAGCCTCTATCACCTATTTTATTTAAAGATTAGAAAAAATTTTATTTTCAATCCTTTAATTTAAAAATAAAACTTTTTTTATGTTGCAACGCACATTATTATCGCCCTTTGCAACAAATACACTGTAAGGTACAATTTCTTGCACAATCGCGAAGTGTTGATTATTGCAAACACATTCTTGCAAATAGCAATCGCAACAAGACATTTTTTATGTAACAGTGGACGAAGCCCACTGCTACCCTTGTTACTCTTGTGTGAACCCATGTCAATCGTCTCGTATGTGTTAGGTCATTAATCAGTCAGTGAAAACTTGCCGATTAGGGTCCGAATTTCTCAAACGAGCCACCTGAATTTGATAAAAATTCATTTTCACTTGAAAATGAATTTTTTCGATAGTGTTTACCATTACATACTAGGGTAAACCCAAACTAATTTCGCTCAAAAAATTTTTTTTGTTCAAACTCTTAACAACCAAAGTTTTTCGTCATTTTTTATTATTCAATTCATTGCGGGTGATCTAGTTTTACGATTTTTATGCTTTTTACGGCAATCGAATCGTCATTTCACATAGATTTATTATGATTTTTTCTGATTCGAAAACTTTCATTTTTAAACTATATTTTCGTATTAGTTTATAACGAATTGATAAACAAATGTGTTCTTAACCATATTTGGACTAGAGAAAAAAACCACACATACTTTATTTAGTTGTCTTTCATATTCCGTTGAGAAAAAATAATGAATCGCATTTTGAAAAAAAGTTATTCAGTCGAAAACGTAGTCGCGCGAGCTGCTAAAGCTATGTCGTTCGTTTACGCCCATTTATTTATCACCGCGCAAATGCTTCTTGCTAGGTAGGAAGCGTAGGAAGGATTTCGTGGGTAAATAGATAATAGAAAGTAGTATTTTCAAGGATAATATACTCCTGAAACGCATCACCTAGATTAGGTCGAAATTAATTTTCTATTGAAAATACATGTTTAATAAAGTGTTTGACATGTCAAATGTAAATTCAAAAATATCCAGTGGGAAAAGTTTATTGTTAACATTATTAACAATAAATGTTTTTGTGTCGATTTATCATAAAAAAATATCGGCGATCTAATCTGTTAAATTTTTTAATTTTCTGATCGTGATTGTATTTTTCATCACTGTCATTTCCTTATGTTTTTTTCAATGAAAAATAATGTGATCAAGTGAATTTTTTGTTACATTGTTTATAACAAATCTGATTTGTCAACCATATTATACCCGGCAAAAACCACTTTCAGTGATTTTCACTTTCAATGAATTTTCATCAAATGCAGGTGGCCCGTTTGAGAAATTCGGACCCATATCAAAACAGTAAGGTTAATGTCCTATTTTTTACGAATGTAGGGATTTTCGCAGTGTTTTTTGCGTGCAAAAGTATTTTAAATATACTTTACTGATGAAAAATTGCGATGGGCGACCAGTTTGAACTTTTGTGCATCAAATTCGATTAGGAGATTGAACTTATCAGCCATAATTATTTCAATAATTGGTAATATTTGACAATATTACAACTAACTTCTTTGCACAAATGAATTTATACATTAAACCCAGTTTGTACGAATTAAAAATGTCCTAGTTTGAACGAGAACTGTCATTGAAGAGTATAACCAGATGAATTCATTGATTTCCACGGATTCATACAGGAAATGCAATGAAAAATTGAGGTGTAGGCATGCAATTTTTTCGGAAGAAATTTATTTGAAAAATATTTGTTTAGCACATTTTCTTATTTTTTATCTTTAAACCCCTCGTACAAACTGGTAAAATCAGCCATGACATCTCTAATAGTATGGTTAAAATATCTGCCACATTGTCTTTCTCACCGTTTTTTTCTTTTTTTGTCAAATTTTTCAACTCGATCAATGCTGCTGTAGCATTATTATGCGATACTTACTACTTTTACGATGATTGTACGACACTGTGCTAGAGTCGTATTACTCATTATAAGTGCAAGAAAATGTGATGAAACACTTTATATGTTATTATTCACATGTATCACACATGTAAACACATTTTGCAACGGATACACATAAAAATATCTTTGTAATACAAAAAATCATACGCAAAAAAAGGTTCATATCTCGATTACAGATTTTTTATCAAGCACATTTTTTGCATTTCAAAATTTTTTTATGTGTGTCGTTACGAAATGTAATTTTTATTGTCTTTTTATGTATTATCAATAACATTTAAGGTGTTTCATCACACTTTCTTGCACTAATAATGATTAATACGACTATAGCACAGTGGTGTACAATTATCGTTTAATAATGCTACAGCAGGATTGATAGGGAAATAAATGTATAAAGGATACGTTAAATGGAAAAAAGAAACTTTTGCAAATGAAATGAGCGAGCTTTTCATTTACAAAAAAGTACAAGTTTCATATTAACGTATTTTATGTTAACGTGCGTCCGTACGAATTGCGACACGCGTTTTCCCCTACCGTATTAGTAATGTTCGAAAAATACAATTTATAAAACAATCCTACTATTTTACGCAATGTTTTTCCAAAAAAAAAAAAAAAAATTTTCACTTACTCCTCAGCCAAAAAAACTTCCACGCGCAATGTTTTTAACCCTTTTTTTCCCTTCAATAGCAAACAAATAAATAAGGTTTTCCTGTTTTTTGCCCAAAAGTTAAGATTTTCGTCTCAAGGTGCATTCCGAATCAACGTATGTAAGCCGGTGGAATGGACGAGTGTTCAACGATGCAGCGTTTCGCCCAGGGGACGGCCGAGTTCAAATCTCACGCACACCGAATATTTTTCCAGGGTTTTTTTTTCAGGAATAAATTTCGTGGGTTTTTACTGTATTGCGTTTTCTCTTCCTTACAGATTAACAATATATAAAAGCTCCGTAATTCATATGCTTCGAATCAATGACCGTCTTCCTCTAGATTGAAAAAATAATTCTAGAATTGATTTTTTTTTTTTGTTTTGGAAGTTTTTTTTACAGCTTCTCAACAGCCAGTTAGCGTCGCTTTCGTCGCATTCCTTGAAGCAACCTTGAGAAGCTACTGAGAATTTTTGGAAAAGACCATTGGGTTTCTTGAGGTGGATAAATTACAGCCTCTTTTGACCCTCCTAGGCCTCAAGCAGAGCCTCCTTTGAACCTCTTGAGCCTCACTAAATTTCGATCGAGAGTCTCATTTGATCCTCTTGAGCCTAAAACGATAATAAGTCGCACCTCGAGGATCAAATGAGGTTCAAAAATACATTCGAAACATATTATCCATAAGAAGCTGTTTTACTCCTCTTGAGCCTCCTGTGAGGCTCAAATGAGCTCTTCGATTTTTCGACTCGGGTTGTCTCTTAGGTATTGCCAAGTTCCAATCTCAGCATTGACAATCAGCGGAAATTTCGTTACACGTGAAGGAAGTACATAGGAGTATTTTGCATGGAGCTTGGGTAGTTGACTTCATGGTTCTAGTTTTGAAGCATACGTACTTGGAACTTAAGTATTCGCTGCATCGTGACACATCTCGCAATAGGTTATATTGGGTTTTGAAGAGCGAATATAAAAAGAAAAGATTTTCAGGTTCAACATATGAATACGATAACTTTCATGTTGAATTGGCAATTAAATCATTTGATAAAAATTATAAGAAACCTCTCTTACTATAAGAGATTACTAAGCCCAAAAATGACATTTCTTTCATTAAATAAAACTTGAAAATACATTAACTCATAAAGTGTTGCTGTTGTGAATTCCTCAGGGTTTATCAATAATGCATATTCACCATTGTATTTTGAAAGTTTTCAATAATTATTTCTGGAGTAACAATGAAAGGAAAGATTATGCCTTTCCATCCAAACATAATTCCTTCAATAAAATCTTTGTATTCTCGACTGACCTTTTCACTCATAATTTGTAGCATAATTATTTGCTTTGTCATTATTTCTTCAAATTCCAAATTAGCAATAGCATCATTAGTATTAATAATAAAAGAATTAGTTTTTTTAATGTTGTCATTCATTTTTGTCTCTTGAAATTTTAAGTCGGAAAACGAAGCGTTGAGATTTTTAACAGTACTCCATATAATTTCAATTAGCAATCGAAGCGAAATTTTAGTTTCTCTGTCATCCTTGAGTAAAAGTTTGATACTATCAGTATAATATTGAGCATCATATGCATTTGGAACCCCAAATGCCCAGTGCAAAAGATAAGAAATTCCATTAATACATTTAAACATTATGACGTGAAATTAAACTTTCTAAAATTTCTGAGTTCTTTTGAATTGTTTGTATTTCATTATTGACAGCTTGCAGTAACTTTTGACTGTAAAAATCAACATTTGATTTCTCTATTGAAGTCTTTGACATGCGAGAACAAACGCTTTGGCAATGTAGAATTGATTGTTCAAAACGAGTTTACTTTTTTCTTAATGAGAGACGTTAAGGTGGGTCATCAGAGTAAGACGTGAGGAACTTACACGAGTCTTTCCAAGTTCGTGGTAAAATATTCCACCTGATTTTTCAAAACGGTTTAATTTGAAAAATTCATTCGTAAAAATTGGTTAAGGAAACATAGAAAATGTAAGGAAAAGCGAGATCGACATAGAATTCATCTGAGGAAAAATAATAAATGATTTTCAAAATTTTATTTTTTGATAGTAAACATATATATAATCATTTGAAATAATGTTTCAAAAGATTTGTATGATAAACTTGTCTTTTCTTTCCAATCAATAGTTCTACAGTTTGATTGTTGAAAACCTTTGTGATTTTGTATGGTCCTTTGCTTTTAGGTAATAATTTCTTTGATTTTCCAATATTCTTTTCTTCTTAATTTTGCGAATAATATATTTCCACGAGCAATTTTAAAAGAAGCATTGAATTTTAATTAAAGTGATTTCAAATAATCAGCATGATTGTATTGAATCTTTGGATCTTGAGTAATCGAAGATGGCGAATAAGCCTTTTTGCCAAAATTAATTCGTAAGGTGTAAGACCTGTAGCTTTGTGCTTGGAAGTATTATATAATGAGTAAATTTTGGATGGGAAATCGGATTATATAAAGATCCGTTTCGGAAATAATTTTTATTAATAGAACTATTAATAGACCAGGAAGATACAAAATTTTTGAGTGCAGTTTATGACGGAGTTTTAGATGAATTAATATGTATCTTATCGGTTCCTTCTTTATAAATATGCCAGACTAGATATTTTCTTCATTGCATTGAGTAATTGAGCTAAGGGGGTTCTGCGGCCCCCCACTCCTACTCCCATCACGTGACCCACCTCCACTCGCAAGCCCCGCACACTTCCCCCTCTCCTCCCCACCCGCGTCGGTGAGGTAGAGCACTGGCGTGGGAGAGGTCGGAAATACCACCTGTCGGTAAAACAGAGGCATACCTGTGTATGGTAATACCCACGGTCGGTAAGGTAGGGATCTAAGATGGCAGCGGTTAGTAAAAAAGTGTTGCTCCTACTGTCGGTAAAGTAGAGGCGCAGTCGATAATACCTCATTTCACTTATTCTTTTTTTCGTTTTTTATGTTTTTATTTTTTTGTTTTTACGTTCTTTAGTTTTGTTTGTTTGTTTGTTTGTTTGTTTTTTTTTCATTTTTTTTTTGTTTTTTTGTTTTTTTTTTGTTTTTTTATTTCAGATTCCGAATACATTTTTACATTTTAAATCACAATATTCATATTCAAAATAAATTTAAACATCGTATGAAAACTCGCAGGTGTTGAATATCCCTCCGCGATGAGTGAACATGACCGGCTTCTCCGAGTGTGCAGATTCTTCAAGTTTTCGCAGCGCGATTGGATCTTCTCGTAGATTCTTGGAGATCCTCTCTTGCAGGAAAATTTCGAATTCCGAATCCAGTGTAATGATATATTTCGGGCCGAATCTGGTGTGGACGGAACGAATTCCAGTCACAGCATAGGTTCTGTTGACTCCCAAGTCGGATGCTTTCCGCAGTGGGAGATAAGTCGCCGCAAGAGCTATTTGGTTGAGCTTTGTGAATACCATGTTGCTAGTTCAAAAATTTGCAGTCGTCTGTCGCTCCGGCGATTGATCCGCCGTTTTATAAGGCTTACAGTTACGTAAGCGATGACGTCATCACGACAAGTTTCAACACGTCGCCGGAAACGATTACGTCATCACATTTCTAAGCGATGATATCACGTTCAAACACGCTTTCGTTGACCTCAAAAAAAAAATGCGTAGAGGTAATTTGATACTCCGATAACTGCGTAGACCAAACAATGACGTCATAGCGACAAGTTCAAACACGTCGTCGGAAATGATTCACGTAAACAGGCTTAAACCTGCTTGGAAATTCTCGGAAATGATGACGTCATCACATTCCTATACAATGACGTCACAATCTATTATGAGAATCGATCTTTTTTTTATCTTCAGTTTCACTCAGAAATACATTCTAAAATAAATTTAACAATATTTTTTTTTTTTTTTGCAAGAGGCCCCACCTCGCCCCTTGCTGTGAGACTCAACCATCATGTTAGTCTCTCCATTTTTTATTTCAAAAAATTACAACTTTTCTCGCTTACATCTATCTTTTATTTCAAAAATTACAATTTTTCTTGCTTACATCTAATACAATCTTTTATCATCGGAGCGATACCAACACAATCACCAAACGTTGAATTCCAATGTTTTCCACATCGCGTACAACCGACAAACTCGGGATCTTTCTGTAATTTCAACGGTAGTTTTTCCCAAGCTCTCACAATACATTTTTGTCGAAAGTATAGTAAAAATTCTCGCGGTAGTTCGGCGATATCCTCAGAATCCAACTCGTGGAGGAAGTTGGTGTATGAGAGTAGGGTAAAAGATCTCTTCATTGATGGAGTGTCCCCGAATTTTTCCATTAACCACATCCTGAGACGGCGAGCGTTTTCCGTTGCACAGTGATGATCATAGACAGGTCTGTGAAAGTTGTTGTAGGGGCATGCAGAGACTCGCAAATCCTCCAGGGACGGACAGCCCATATCCATCAAATCGATGATGATGGCATTTGTGTAGCGCCTTAGCCATCGCTTTTTGTCCATTCCTTTGACGAATATGAATGTAACATCCTTCAACTGATTGCTCAATTCTTGATCAAGTTCCTCGTATGACACATCACCATAGTTCCAAGGCACGCCATGATAGTTACGTGTAAGCCACAAATTAGTTGCCTTTACTTTTGGTGGCAAATCATTCCAGGCACATGGGGGCTTGAATAATGTCGCGACAACACCAGCGTAGGGCTCAAGTCTTAAAACTGCAAGCTCCTTGACAACAAAGGTTTTTTGTATGGAGAAGCCTTGAACGTCCACAATGTACTTCATGACGACTCTCGGTACACTGACACGTCGTTATATATAACACTCCTTTTATAACCCACCACCAACGTTGGATCATTTACTTCAATCTCTCATACTTGACGGTTGACTTTTTATATTTATTATCATCTTTTTCCTTTTTATCCGACACAGGTTTATATTTATCCGACGTTTTATCTTTGGGCAAAAGACATCGACGATCATCGGTTATCTTATCCATCGCGACTGACGATTTATCGAGTTTCAACATTAATATATATGTAACCTAACCTTTTTATGTAGATTTTCACACACACACACACACACATTTTATAGTTTTCTAACAACGCCGCTGATTGGTTAATACTCGACAATTTTATCATGTATGATAAGATAGTACGCCGCAGTTGCGGCGGGAAAAGCTGCTACTGATTCAAATTCGAGACGAACATCAACTGGTCCAGTAATCAATGAATCGTTTTGCTTTGCACAATCAATAATCACAAGAGGTGCATTCTCTTTAAATTGAGTTTTTGTCAGCAATGGAGCATTTTTCGTTCCATAATACGATGATTGAACATTTGCAAACATTTCATACAACGTCGCAAACTGATATCGTTGAAAATTAATGTTAAGATTTGTGTAAGGATAACACTGTGAATTCAGATACAATTTCATATCGCGCAAATTACACGTATCAAAATTACTCATGTTTCCGGTTCTAACATTCTTTCTACCAACTTGGAATCCAACGATAACATATCTTGGCTTTTCCAGTTGAGTCGTAGTTTTAACGCTCCACACATGCTTGGTCGTTTGAGGCAACAGAGGATACTCGTAAAGTTCCCAGCTTCGGAAACTAATGGCGATGGTTGGATCCGTCGAGATGTAGTTCAGCATACGAATTTTTTCCAAGTCGGAAACTTTGACGTACGGAATCAGCCATTCTATTTTGCTGAGGGTTATTTTAAACTCCTCTGGAACTGCAGGATCTGCAACCGCTGTCTGCACGATAGAGTTTATGTCGGTGTTGGCTCGGAGTATGATGAGTTCATGCTTGGCGTTGACAATCACTCGCTGATAGTCCTCGGCGAATCCAAAGATGAAATCCAGTGGAATGCAAATGTCGAAATGTCCATTGTTGTTGATCAATCGTCTGGGATCGTCAATGATCCATCCAGCATTTTCCATGAGATCTTTCTGATCAGGGTTTTGTGAAACGTAGGCTTTTATTGTAGTTGTCAGACCAACGTTTTTCACTCTTTCGATCTCAATAGCGTTGAGCTCGTAACGAATCTCTTCGAATAAGTGAGCTATTCCATTGTTTATTATAGACGTATGTACGACATTGGCTACGCCGTCAGCTAGCTCTTGCTCGGCAACATGTACGAATCCTGATTCTGGATACTGATGCGAATTTCATCGTTGTTGTTGTACGTTGACGATGCGTATGGCTGGTGCGCGTGCACTTCATAGTGTGCTATCGTCTCGTCAAAGACGATCTTCTTCTCGATGGATAACATGGTATCAGACAAATTAGGCAGCAAATTTTCTTTGGACTCTCAGACTGAGAATTTTCAGGAACTGAACGTTCTGTGGTGTGAGTCGTTGAAGAGGTCGGCTTTGACTGATGATTTTTGGCCATGTTGCTGGACTTTTATGCTCTTCGTAGACGATACCCATTATTCACTTTTTACATGTAGTCGTATAGTGATAACTTCAACTCGAAAATTCACTAGCTTTCCACTTTGATTGACAATGCGCAGCTGCAGATGATGTATTGCCTGTACGACGATCGGATGATAAATGACGTGATTTGGCAATTCGATGATCTTATATCCTGGAGGCACCACTGGGAAGAACTCGTGGATGGTGTGTACACGCTGCTCGTTTATATAGGCCCCTGCCGTGATGTTACACTCGATGCGTAATGCGTTGACGGCGAGAATTCTCACCGGGGAATCCGACTTGTGCGCTACGTCAGCTTCGATAATTCTTGAATCAAAGCCCAGCAGTTTACCGATAGAGTCTTTGGGTCGGAAATCAATCTTCCGATTGCATTTGATCTCGCTGCGAAGTGTGCTACTGTTGGCTCGCAAACTCAGCTGGATATTTTCTGGAAGTACTTCCTTCAAATATTCCTCGATATTTCCCAATTCGTAGCTTCCAGATGGTATAGTAATGACGTCATCGCCAACATAGAACTTGTTGTTTCACTCGTCAATGTTGGGTATGGAGTTGAAAGTCAACAATTCCACTAATCCCAAGGAATATTTTTTCCGAGCTGACAGTTCGATTGGTAGAAAGTAGTGAGCTTCCAAAACGGACGATGTTCCCGAGAGCGTTAATGTTAATGAGTCCATTGTCACTCGTAGACTGATGCGTGTTCACACTCGAGCAATGCTTTTATCGAGTAAAAATTGTAGACACAAATGACCACATATGACTGAGTCATAGTTTTGAAATTGATCGTGATTGTATTTGATTATGCTACCGAAACCTTAAAAGTTTAAAAGTTCACGAGGCGGTTGTAGATTTCCAAAACTGTCAAAATAAACGACTCGATTGTTGGTTTTTCTATAGGCTACCCAATGCGTGCCAGAACCATTTTTATTATCCAAATTCACAATGGCGGCCTCATATTTTTTCGGACCATTTTTTGGTAAATCGTTGCGCATAAACACACCTCGAAACGATGCAATTTTCAATAGTTTTGCATATTTTAGTAAATCCATATCGGTGAGTGCTCGGTTCGGTAGCTCTATTAAATTTTTTTTTGAATGAAGTTTCACACCCGCTCCCCGAGGTTTCAAGTACAAGCCTTTTCCCACGGCGATTGATTCCATTTTGAGGTTACGTCGCTTCGTTTCATCCAACTGTCGCTTGGCGGCTTTCGCGTCGTTGATGGCTTTTGCAACGCTAGCAGCGCCACCTGCCAAAGCCCCTGTAGCACTCAGTCCGGCAAAAACAGGTAGCAAAAACGCGGGAAGAATGCCTCCAACTTTGCTCGGTACAGGTAACATACGAGGCACTCGAACTTTCTTCTCCCCTCCAGCTTCTTTCACAGCTGCACGTGCAGCTTTTAGAGTTGATGGTATGGATCCAGTAGCTTGTGATGCTATTTTTGCAGCATCGATGACTTTCCTCAAAGGGATTTTCTTCAATTTCTTCTTCAATTTCATCGATTTCTTCTTCTTTTTCAAACCCATTCCAAGTTTTGGCTTGACTTTCATGATGCCGGCAACTTCAAGAGCAGCTGCTTTTTCTCCAACTCCGGAATCCCTGGCGTAGATACGTTCGATCGCTCTTTTTGCGAGGACTTTGTCAGCTTTGTGTCTTACTGTTAGATTAGTATTTTCCGAGTACGCGATATCGTGATCTTTGCAGGCTGCGTCCAGAGGGTTTATACCCTAGTCTCCACGCGCCAATCTTTTAACAAGCTTGGTACCTGGCCCGCAAAATTGGTAACCCGGTATATGAAGTTCGACAGGGAGCTTGTTTACGAGAGTGTTGACGAGACCGTTACCTCTCACTGCCATTGCTCGACTGAGCTCGATGCTATAAAAGTCGAGTATTTAAAGGTTTTCCAATCAGACGCGTGCGAGCAGCCATGGAGTCTACACAGCAAAACGTCAAGTTACCAGTCATCAACTTTGATAATGTAACGGAGAAGCGGGAAAAAATAAAACGTCATGGAAAGCTGCTACCAAACACGGTTCGCTCTATAATTTGCGGCCCTTCGAATTGTGGCAAGACCAACGCTCTTCTCACGCTCGTCACGAATCCTAACGGCTTGAGATTTGAAAACGTGTACCTCTACTCAAAGTCGCTCAATCAGCCCAAGTACGAATACTTGAAGAAAATCATCGAACCTGTAAAAGGAGTGGGATATTTTCCGTATAGCGACAACGAAAAAGTCGTCAGTGTGGACAACGTCAAGCAAAACTCTGTGATGATATTTGACGACGTGGCATGTGAAAAGCAAGACAATATACGTGCATACTTTTGCATGGGACGGCATCGCGATGTGGATAGTTTTTATCTCTGTCAGACTTATGCTCGCATTCCCAAACACTTGGTGAGAGACAATACCAATATGCTCGTGCTGTTTCGTCAAGATGACATGAATTTGAAACATGTTTACGACGATCATGTAAACACAGACATGACGTTTACACAATTTCGAGAACTGTGCGCGACCTGCTGGAACGACAAGTATGGCTTTCTCGTCATCGACAAGGATAGTGAAATTGATCAAGGTCGATACAGGAGAGGATTCGATTGCTTCTATAAATTAAAGTGATTCAATGGCAATTGCATCAGTATCACTTGAACGTTGCTGAGGGTGACACCATGGAGCGTAAAGATGTACTACATCAGATTGTGCAAGCGAGTGAAGCTATCCGACGCAAACATCGTCTGCTGAAACGAGGAAAAGCTGCTGTTGAGGCGTCGGTGCGAGAAACGTTCGAGCCCATCATCGGTCCGCTCCAGTCATTGACTAAACGGGATGTGGAAATGAAAGAAATCAAAAAGGAAGAAGTCAAAGAAGAATTACCTACGATGGAGGATACATTCGAGCAACAGAGTGAAGATTTCGAGAGCTTTGATCAAACCATGGGAGATCAAAGCTTCACACCGGGCATCGCAAGTTCACCAGCTCCTGTTGACACTCTGAAGAAATACTTGAACATGTTAAAAACAAGACGCAGCAAAAGAAGCTCGACATGCAGTATGGAGTACGAGCTTTGAAAAATGGGTTGTATATTGGAAACACACCAATCAGTTTCGTAGAAAATACTGTTCATGTGGGGACTGAGGAGTTTGAGAAAACGCCGGGACTTATCGAACTTCTGTTTAAGAAAATACCAAACAGTTTGATTGTGAATAAAATTGATGTGGAAAACTATAAAAAAATTATTCAGCAAACGAGTGCAGACAGAAAAAATTATCTACCTGACAGGAGTTTGCGTGTTGGTAGAGATTTGAAGTATCTGACATACGTTGCTGACAAGAAAGTGGGTTCAGGAGTTTACAACGTAATTAATCGTGGATGTGACATCGACTATGTGCATTGGGATGATCCAAACGAACTTGTTGATCGTTTGCGACTTATACTTGCATCTCAAGCCGCTGGAAACAACAGTCATACCAACGAAATTAACTCAATCATCGAAGAATTGAAAGAAGCTGGGATTATATATTAAAAATCTCAGAGTCTGTAATCTCATTCGAGAGCTGGACAATGGCAAGTGTGGACGTGTTTGGAAGACATCTAACCAAAAACCACGAAATACGTAGGCCACCGGGTATTGGATTCAAACTAACTCCCGAAGGTCATTACGATCTCCAGCATAAAAAATTACTCAACGTTGCAAAGGGTGATTACGAGAATTTTACGAGAGATTACGATTTTGAAGAAGTGTTGGCAACGGGAATGGAGCAGTTGAAGAAATCGTTGGAAACCTTGGCTAACATGTACCAAAAACATGTGACTGAAAACGCGGCAATAATTTCATCGATTCAGAATCGTTTGAAGCATATGGAGAAGGAAGTGTTTGACGATGTTTCACCACAAAAGGCTGTTTACGAATAAAAGCCAGCGTAACAACGAATAGCCTCCATTAGCTTCATGGAACTCAAGGAGGCTCTAGTGGAAGAACTCCATAAACCTGCAAGAAGAAATTACCGCCGACGCCGTGTTGATATGCGTGGAGTGGATGAAACTTGGCAAGCTGATCTCGCCGACATGTCAACTTACAAGGACAAAGGCTACAAATTCCTGCTCACCGTCATCGATGTATTCTCCAAGTACGCTTGGGCTGTGCCAATCAAATCAAAGAATGGACCTGACGTCACTGCTGCTATGAAGACTGTGCTCAAGGATCGACAACCTAAGAATCTACACGTCGACCAAGGCAAAGAATTTTACAACAATGACTTTAAGGCGTTGATGACGCAGCATGGCATCAACATGTACTCTACATTCAGCGGCATGAAGGCATCAATCTGCGAACGTTTTAATCGCACACTCAAGAGTAGGGTGTGGAAACGATTCTCTCTCCAAGGACATTACAAGTGGATCGACATCTTACCTGACTTGGTGTCGAGCTACAACTCTACCAAACATCGAACGATCAAGATGAAGCCCAACGATGTTACCGCAGTTGATGAAAAACGTCTGCTTGATAAAATGTATCGTATCAAACATCAGAAAGAGGGGAACAAGTTCAAGGTCGGTGACAAAGTCCGGATCAGCAAGTACAAACATGTTTTTGAGAAGGGATATACACCCAACTGGACTACGGAAATATTCACCATCGCTGCTGTAAGGTCAACGCATCCCACAACCTACAAGCTCAAGGATCACCAGGAACAGTCCATTGAAGGAGGATTCTATACCGAAGAACTTGCCAAAGTGAAACATCCCGATATATACCTTGTGGAAAAAGTGTTGCGCAAGCGTGGATCTAAACTATATGTAAAATGGTTAGGATTTGACAATAGTCATAATAGTTGGATAAATAAAACAGATATGTAATCTATAAACATTTATTTGTATATGTATTGAGTGTTTTTAATCAAACCTATACACATATGTATAATTCAGAAAAAAATTGTTTTACATATGATGAATTCATTTCCGCACCACCAGAGCCCGCATGGGGTGGTAGAATTCATGATGCGTTTTTGTTGACGTGGTATCTCCAGTAGGCCTAATCCACGACTTTTACATTTCAAACAGTAGTAGTAATATTTACAGTTTTTACCCCAACTCATTGATATTTACAATTCCTCCTCGACATCCATTATTTTATAGTGACCGTGAGCTAAAGTGTCCGGTGTAGTTGACAATAAGTGACGTTTGCCATCATATGAATTTAACGCGACTTTTATTTGTTTAATTGTTTTAATTTCATGCAGATGTGATCTGAACAGATTTTGAACGCGATACTCTGTACTCTCACTGTACAAGCAATGTATATAATTATCGAAATCTATTGTTTTCGCCACAACCGATCCTTTGACTCCTTTGGCTTTTTTTATTCTATCGCGACCTTCAACTCGAACGCTGTACATCTTACTGCGAAGGCCTACAAATTCAGTAATGATTTTTCCGTTGCATTCGTCCTTCATAAGACCCACAACTTTTTTGTTTTTCAATTCAATGTCGAACCGATTAGGTGAAGGATAATCTGATGTATCGAATTGATCATTGTTTTCTTTCATCATTTTATATGGGTCAAGATTTTGAATTTCATAAATCAGACTGTCTGTATCGGTATACAGAATTTTCGCGTTTGTTGCAGGTTTCATAAAGTCATAATGAAAAGAGTAGAGATATGTTTTGGATAGGTCGAGAACGCAGAAACCTATATAAATGGGTTCGTTCATTGTAACTTCGACGCGAGCTAATTTGATGGCAACTAAATTCTCATCGAAAATCGTTCGCGAGACGAAATTTGGTTTTGAAATCAGGGCTTCTGCGCCATATCGACCCAACCATTGCATGACAAGTTTTATATCTACATGTTTCCTAACATTCTCCATGGTTTTTCCATAAACTGCATTGTTCATCAGTTTGTAAAGATTCTTTTCAAAATCATTTTTCGCATTTTTGCGTAAATTACTATTCATATCAATGTAAGATTTCAACCATGGAGATTGCTTAAATTTTAATATTCTATGAATGCAACGCAAAACCAGTCTATGACGCAATGCCTGCCTCAAATTTCTATAATGAATCACATACCGCTTTTTTGCTTCAAGAGTCGTCAGAAGCTTTTTACACTTTGAACCAGGTGGAGTTTTGTGTTCAGCGCAAAAACGTAAATCATTATGAAAATCATGAATTCCCGGTGGATACTCGAGATCCACTTCTAGGATGTATCCTACTTCTGAGTCATCGGATACATTCCAATCGAAATTTTCATTGAAATTTTCAACCCACTCGAAACCCCCGTAAGGCAAGAATTGTGTCATGGCCCAACCATACAAATTATTTACATCGTAGTACGTAAGATACTTGGTGTCAGATTCAGGATTGTAATCAGCAGGGTAGTATGGATTGTTTGCGCGAGAATATCGATGAATACATTGTGAAATCCCTCCCCTGATACCTCGTTCAACGAAGAGGAGTTTGTCGATGTCGGTGATAAGTTCTGGTTGGATGTTGGTATGTTTTAACATCGCATCCCAACTTAAACCAGGTGTCGTGTAGTAGTGGGTAGGATCCAATGCATATGATTTCAGACAGCTTTCTCGAAAGTTCTCAAACACATCCGTCAGAAGAAGGACGTCGGTTTTGAGATATAAGTCTGAATACTCTCCCAGTGTTTGGATGTTGAATTTTGTCCAAACTGTCTGCGCATGACTGAAATGAAAAAAATTTTTTATTTGTTTATGTATTATTATTTTTAATTTTATTATCCATTTATTTAGTTACTTTTTTTGTATGATTTTAGAAATTACCTATAGTCATCGTCCGAGATGTCATCGTCTGTTAAGGAGCTGTGAAAGGCTTCTTTTGGAGGTAGCTCAGTTTCTTCCATTTTCTCCCACGAGTCGAGGTGTTCGTATGGAAAAACACCTTTTTTCATCAGAAGTTGTAGTTGTTCATTGTTGAGATGAGAGAATTCTTGATTAATGGTGGTTTTTTTATCATCTTCCAAGTATGATGCAAGCTTCTCCAGGGATGACGCCATGAAACGGAACGAGTCGATGAATCGGAGGGATATCTTGCTGTCCTTGATGTGTTTTGTGAAAGAGATGTAACGTTCCATCGTTTGTGGTATCAGAGTGACTCGTCCCTCGACGCACTTGGAGATTTGTTTAATGATGAGGTGACTATCATATCCACTCAAGTTGTGGAATATAATCTGAAACAAAAGAAAAAACACCGATTATCCCTCAAATCTGCTTCAATTATTCGTTTTCAAGTGTTGCAAAAATTAATAAGTCAAAAAAAATTACTAAATAAATTATTTGGAAGAAATTTTTCTTTTTCAATAATTTACTTACGGGAATAGTGAGAGCATCCTGATATAGAAGGTTGCATTTTTGATGGGCTGCTCCCCTAAACTTCCCTGTCAAGTGGCAATGGTCTCGGACTTTGACTTGACCCTTCAACGAACTCCTGCAGATGTGACAGTTGACTGCTTTTCGAAACGCCTCATTCTCAGATGAAGTGAGAGGTTTCATAGGCTTAGGATCTTTCATCTTCTCCTGAACTTGTTCCGTCATCCTTATCAATTCTTCGGAGAACCATTGCGCGGGATCGTGACCTCGATAACTCGCGTAGCGGGACTGTTCTTCATCGAAACTACACTGGGTATAGTAACCAACGCTACAAGCCTCGTGAACTTGAACGACTTGAGTGTTTTCTTCTTTTTCAGACTCAACTTTTTTCAAAAGACATTCAATACGTATACAACGTATGGAACTTTCAGATTATTTTTATGATTTGTGAATTCAAGAATATTGTTATTCTCTGTTGGTAATTTCACTTTGCATTTATTTATTTCTCTGCAGTCGATTTCGTGGATGTCCAATTTCTCAAAACTTTGAAAAAAGTGAAGACATCGATCGCAAATGTAATGTTTAGATTTGTGTTGTGACAGTTGTGATCTTACAAGACGAGAAATATCTTTGATCCATACATAGTGAAAGATGATGGGTTCACACTCTTCATTATCATTATTGTCATTTTCATCAACATAATAATTTTGAATGAGGAGTAAATTGACATGTTTTTCAAGTTTCTGCTCGGTAATGTGAAGTGGAGCGACTGCAAAATCTTTTTTCAGTAAAAGTATGTAAACATTGACGGAAATATTATTCAATTTTACAAATAAATGGACCTGCTTTGGCATGACTGGAAATGAAATTCCTTCGAAATTTAATTCATTTTCGAAAGGTCTATACTTTGATAAGCGACCAAAATTTCTATCATTTTTATCGACAGGGTGAAGTGCTGAAAGAATGGCCCATTTGAAACACTCATCATCGAAATTTTGAACATTCACGCAAGCCTTTTTATTCTGAATTATCTTTGGTAGTTCGATGAAAGAACTGCCGCGTAAAGGATTGTATTTATTTATATGGATAGCTAGGCTCACGATCCGGCGCAGCGTCCACCCGGATCCTTGACCTTGGAAATCTTCAACTTTTTTAAGCAGATGATCTTTCACGTTCACGTTGAACCAAGTGTTGAGGTCCGTTGTTTCAGTGATTATGGCATTGCGTGTCTCAAAGTTTTTCAATTCAAACACCTCCTCATCATTCTTCACGATGCTGAACTCTCCATCCAGGGAAGTATTCACTTTCAAAGTGCTTTCAGTTTTCAAGGCCTCTTGAATTTTAGCAATGAAAACTTCTTGAGCTTCAACCAAAAATTGGGAAATGTCCAAATGCTTGAGGTTGACGATGACTCCTGTGCGAATGTGATTTGTAAAAGCGCTGTCGAGGTCTTCTCATTCCACACGTTTTTGTATACCAGCTCCGCTCACGAGTAAACCACGCAACTGGATTATATAACTGCGCAGTCTTTGAATTACACGCGCGCACTGAATTTTCACGACACCAAGACTTTTTGCACTCAATGCTCAAAGTTCATCAATGTTTTTGATAGCTCTATCGTTCAACGTCTGAATTTCTTCCGGATTCACTGCATCACCCCGAAACAAAAGTTGTTTTTGTGTGTTTACCACCTCATACGCGGCCTTGATTTTCGCATCCATCTTTTTCACGTTATAGTTTCTTCGAAGGAATTCACAAATTAAAGCTCACCGCTCCAAACTGACATATTTCTAGAGTATGCACGGACCATGGAGAGAGATGATGTATTTCAGGGCACTGTTGCCAAATCTTGTACACTGTTGTCAAGTCTCGCGCACTGTTGCTATGACCACGTTTGCATGATGTTGCCACGCATGCGCACTGTTGCCAAGTCTTGATCACTGTTGTCAAGTCTCGCGCACTGTGTCACATTATTCTTTTATATACTTTTTTTTTATTGTCAATAAACACTATTCGAATGAATAATCACTGTGTACGATGTTTAGAAACTTACTATTAATACAGTTCAATGTATGAAACGCGTAGCGACTGACTGTTAAACGAAGCGCTGAATATTAAAATGATTCGCGAACATGTCAAAATGTGACTAATGATAGGGGAAAATCGGAGGTTATTATATAGCTGAATGATGACGTCATCATCCCACCCTGCTCGACATGAGTCAGAGATAAAATTTAGTTTTGACTTTGAGGTTCTGAGAATCGAGCAATCGCTTCTGTAAATAATGGAATCAAATTACTTCTACGCAGAGTTCAAAACAGGATACTCAAATTACAAGAGCGTCGAAAATATAAGCAAAAGTATCAAATGACAACTCCGCAGCGAAAAAACATCGTGATCATATTACATCTAGGACCGGAAATCACTCTGTAAACAAAGGTTTTAAATGGAACGTTATCAAAGATGCCGAATTGTAAATAGTGCAGGATATTGACAATGAGGTTGAATTACATCTATGCAGCGAGTGACTTTTCTAAACAAATGATTCGGGTTACATTTACGCAGCAATTTTTTTATATAAACATTTAGATCTTTATTTAACTATAATCAAATTACATTTAAGCAGTGAAACCCAACTCTATAAACAAACGGAGTAGAGCTTATCTCGGTGTCATATTTTTAGAACTTTCATAATATAAGTAATTGCATGAAATTGGTCGAGGTTCGAATTTCATCTGAACAGAGAAACTCAATTCTATAAACAAATGGAGCAAAGTCTATCTTCGTATCATATTTTTAGAAATTTCCAAACATAAATAATTGTTAGGAATTGTTCGATCTTTGAATAATATTTATGCAGTCACATACGATACCGTTGGAACTTCAATGCGGATTCAATTTCGTTAGAGTATTATTACATCATCGTGACTTTAAAAAGTTATACAACAATTGAAAAGTTTGTTCGAATAAGTGTTCAGAAGGTAATTCTGTATCTAACCGATCAATCATTATTTTATAGGCGGAATCTTCTTTATTGACAAAGGATTCCTTCTGGACTTAAGATAAATTACCAATTTGGATAATCGTTAACGTATTGTAACATTTTTTGAAAGTATGAATTACTTTGAGAATCAATTAATTGTAATTATAATAGATTGGGGAAAGTTGGTAAATGTTTCAAAATTTTTATGCATGGAAATCTGTATTTGACTTCCCTCAGCGTATAAATATCATTCATACAATTTTCTCCTCTATGGCTATTGAAATGAGGTAAATTATATGTAAAAAATTAGTTCAAATGTTATAAGGGAATGATTTAAGATTCCATATAGCTCGTTGTCTTCATAACGCTAGAAAAAATTGAAATTTTCATCCAGGAAAATTGAATTTAAAATCCCACAGCTTACAAATACACTTTTGCTACTCATGGGCTATCCAAACAAGATTTACAATATGCAAAAACTGAGTTGAATAGTTTCTGAAGAATGATTTTGAACCATTCGTTGTCTTCGGAATGCAAGAAAAGATAACGCACCCGGGCGGAGTGATTAGACAGCGCGGTGTTTATGAATTTGGATGCGGTATTCAAATTTCATCTCCAAATATCTTTATCGAAAAAAAATTGACTCGATCGAAATGTATATTCTTCCTCGACGACAGTCATCACTGCAATGTCCATCATCATGGAATATCATTTTACGGACGAGTGGAAAATCAAAATTAGAGGACTTGCAGTGACGATGCCTCAGAATATGAGGATTTTATCTAAACTTCAACAAACGAAAATAGTGAAGGAAATCCAAAAATTCTACAACCAACATCCTTTACATTGGCCAATTTTGATTGGTCAGGCCACATACGAGCTAAAGAACGGATACCTCGTTCCTGTAAGTATGAATTTAAACAATATTTAATCAAAATAATTGAACTAAAGAAAATTTTTTATTACAGCGTTTGTTCGGCCGAGTCGCACAAAGGGTGCGACTTCTAGAAGAGGAGGAGCAGGAGGAAAAATCGCGTCTTTTGGGGTCGGACGATGAAGACGAGGTGGAAATCCTCAACTAAAAAATTGTATAGCTCATAAGTTAATGGAATCTTAAAAAAACAAAACAAAAAAAAAAAAAACAAAAAACAAACAAAAAAACCAAAAAACCAACAAAAAAAACAAAATAAAAAAATTAAAAAATAACAAAACAAAAAAAATAATAAAACAGTATGACACTACCGACCGCGGGTATTACCATCCACAGGTACGCCCCTGTTTTTACCGACAGGCGGTATTGCCGACCCCTCCCCCGCCAGTGCTCTACCTTGCGACGCGCGGAGGGGAGGAGAGGGGGAAGTGGGTGGGGCCTGCGAATGGAGGGGGGCTACGTGATGGGAGTAGGAGTGGGGGGACGCAGAACCTCCTCAGCTCAACTTCCGCATTGTTTTTTCTCGACGTGTCAGGTTCCTGAAAATTAGTGAGGTGGTGCTTGGAAACCTTCGCCATGAATTTGTAACGTGAGAAATATTCATTGAATTGAGATTAATTATATTATTATAAGTAGTTTTTTTATTGTGCGAGTGTGAACTGTAGAAGATTATATGTTTATTAATATTGTTTATGGGTTTAAATTGTTAGCTCCTAATGAAGGTCGAATGAATAGACCGAAAGCTTAAGTAACTGATTGTAAACAGGAATTTATTTCCCCTTGTCCTGGGGGGTAAAATTGTGGCTCCGAGAGATATTGAGGAATGAAGAGTTTAAATTTTGTTCATTTCCTTAATCTGGTGAATGATTAATTTATTCTTCATTATCCTTTACTCTTGCTGTTCAGGGTGTAGGCAGTGGAACTAAATTTTATTATTTTTGTAATTTTTCTGGAATACCTAATTACAGAATCCTGGAAATGTATTTATTACCATTTGAAGTTTCTTGGTCATTCCTGTGTATTAATTATTCAATTTAAAGGATCATTCGAAATTTCAGTAAATGCTCTACAAAAATATAATAATAGGAACATTATGTTTTCATTGCACAAGCAGAGTAAGGGCGAAAGACAAAACCAGCACGAATTATTAAAAATTTTATAATTCATTTTCGCATAGTTTCAACAAAATCCAAATATATATATATATATATATATATATATATATATATATCACACCTTAAAAAAATGCATTGCCGTCATCAATTTCCCAATAAAATTACACCAACGCACACATAAATGATTAGTGTCATTAAATTACATTGCGCGACAATTTTTTCACACGGTACTATACAAAATGCAATATAATCTGAATTCATAAAGTGCTTGATTAGAAAATGAACGACTAATTCATTAATTTCTCTCTGTATTAAATAATTTAATTTAGATCAAAATGAATTTAGTTTAGATTTTATTTATGCTGCATTTTTCAGGATACACAATTTTCATCTGACATTTGTCGCACAGTGTTACATGACAAGGAATAAAGTTTACTTTTAGAAAGCTTAAAATTCTCACCACGCACGCTTTTTCGTTTTTTTAAAAACGTTTCTTCACTACCAAATAACGCATCTTCAAACTTTGTTTCAACTTCTCGCGTGGCAAACAATGGAGCACGAAATAATACTTAAATCCTAAACTACAACGAATATGAAACTCCGAAAAAAAGTCCATTGAGTCTAAGACTTTCCATTTTTTATATACTTACTTAGTTTTTGCTTTTACTTTCTAAAATATATAAGTTATATTTGAAAACTTTTCAAGAAGTTGCACAAGTATATTTTACCGTCAGTTTTTTCAACAAAAGAAATGTTTTACATCGTATAATAAGTTCACATTTTTTTATATCCAAGCTCAAAAGAGTAGATATTTATTTACAAGCCATCCATCACTAAAAGTAGCTTTTTATCTAATTTTTTCAATTGAGCGTTGTAAATTCGCATTTTTGTACTTCAGCAAAGTTAATAAGACGAGCAATTTTTGTACATCCAACGCAGCATTCTTCTCTAACAACGTTTTGTACTGTTTCTGTTGTCGCGTATTCAAAGAAAAAAAAATCATAGCTGGAAAAACAAAAATAACGAAACAAAAGTATTTTGTATAAAAAATCCAGTTTTATTTTCCATCAACCGAAGTTCGACAATGGAAAAAACTTGTAAAAATGTAAAAAACAATTTCAAAAATTGTAATGCCTAATAGTCAAGAATAACGTAAATACTCTATTAAATAAAAAAATTTGAGTAACGCATAACTTAGCTTCTTTTATAAAAACCAACATAAATAGATGACATATGAAATACTAAAGGAATCGAGTATAGCTTATTTTACAGATGTCGTAGGTACAAAATGATGAGCCTTAAAATAACAACAATGATACTTAAGAAAATAAAAAAAAGCAAATGAATGTGTAAAGTTTTGTTGTATATCTAAGTCGTAATTTGGCTTGATCTCCATTGAGCAAAATTTTTTGTGCAGTGTATTCACTGTGCACTGGACGACTGTGCAAATTGACACAAATTTCATCGCTATGATCCTAAATTTAACAAATTTGGTCATAAAAACTTGTGCATCATTAAATATCTATTGTGAATTAATTTTTTTCCACTTTGTGCAGAAGTTTGCACGTAGAATTTTGCACAATCTTCCAGTGCACAATAAATACGCGGCACAAAAAAAAACTCAATCAAGACCAAGCCCGTAATTTCATCATTTGTCTATTTTTGTCTGAGACTTATAATTAATAAATTTTTCGCAAAAAAAACATTGATGTTCTATTTCATTAGTCAGTTTTGCCAGTTAAAAAAAAAGAAAACAGTAAACTTACAAAAGCATAAGTTTATGATTTTCAGTGCCTACATGCAACGAGAAAAAAATTAACTTATTCGATTAATACAAATGAATCTTCGTAACACGTAGTAGCACTTTGGTTCAAGTTAGGACGATGCATTAAGACGACACGGAACCTACCGAAGTCCGAGAAGTGTCTCCCGTGTCCTCTTAATAAAAAATAACATTAAACTTCGGGAAGTTGAACTTTTGTTGAGATCGACATGTTCATACTTTTGTACATAGATTTATTCACAGTAAAACTCATACTTGCAAAACTGACATTTTGAAACTGGCAAACTCAGAAACCAATATTCGTTAATCAGAAAATAAATTAGTTTTTAACTTTGTAGCAAACAAATTTTCTAACTTGAACGTTCTCGAAACTTCTTTGAGGATGAATCTTGGCTGAACATTATATTCATATCAAAGCTTGACTCCCCACAGATCGTATAATATATGACGCGATACGAGAAAAGGGACCTAGCGTCTAAAAAATCGTTTTTCGGATCAGAAGTGATTCTGTGAGTTTTGAATATGATCTTCAATCTTTTTCAATCAGAATTTACTAACATCGATTTTTCCTAACCTATGAATTTTTAAAAATGAGTCATTTTAGCTTCCACAGTGTGTTTCGATTCATCCACTCGTCCGTCCTGTAAAGTTTTCTTATTGGGACAGTATGTCTTTTTTCTTAGATCACGCCACATGTTTGTTTTGGAAATTTCTATGGTAGTTAAGAACGATTTGCTATAATAATAAAACAGTTTTTCAAGCACCAATTGAAAATATAAATCTCATATATAATTATTAAGGAACTTTTTCACATTCCAGCGCGCCATGCTAGAAAACCTGTAACTCGCATAGTAAACAATAACTTCAACTAATCAGTCTAAACATTGAGTCTTGTAGAGATATTCAAAATCTGGCGTAGTGACTCGATTATTATAGCCTCTTAAACATAACATTTTTATTTGCTTATACTAAATAAAAATAGCTGTCTAAAAAAGCAAGAGAACACGATGGAAAAGTTCCCCTCCTTTTTTACAACCAAAAATGTTTCTCTTAATAATTAACATGATAATTTTGATATGGAGTTTGTATATGTACATGCGCACACATGTTTTGGCAAAAGTTTCACGTGTATAACGAGTTTTTTTGAGACACTGTAAAACACGTGCGATTCTGGCCTCCTCATTTTTAATCACATTAAGGATGGGAACCGAAACGAAAAATATCAATATATCAGAACATCTGATCTATTAGATTCATTCGATATTTAATATTGATATACAGGAAAAGCTATTGAGATGCCGACATGTTTTATAGGACCGGGACATGGCTAAAAATATTACATAACAAGGATGGCAGAAGATGTGGGTAGGGTGGGTAGCACTACCCACTTAGAAAATTCTGCATGGATAAAATATCAAAAAATACCCATGCAAAAAAACATAAATTTATAAATTTTAGTTTTATCAACTTATTATACTTTTTATAACTGACAGAATTTATGATAATTCTCAAAAATTTTAGATTTTTAGTAAAAATTTTTTCGATTGTACAAGTTCAAAAGACAGCACCCAGTTTTTGTAGTTGTAGTTTTACGGCATTTTCGAAAATTTCTCTCAAACCTACAACACTTGCATTTTCCGAAACTCTACAATTTTTTTTAATTTTTCAGAATCATTAACATACTTTTGTAACGAGCGGGGTCATTGCTCGCTCGTGTTCCTTTAAGAAAACCTGAAAATATGAAAACTAAGGAAAACCTTCGCAATAACACCGACGAAAAGTCTGACTCTGGTCATTTTCTTTTTTTCTCTTAAGCACGGGAACGAAAAACTGACCTGACTAAGGAAAAACAGGGAACGGTCTCTCTCATAGAAATCACTGCCTATCTGGCAATGATTCCTTTTATGGGGGGGGGGGGGGGGAGATGTAACGAGCGGGGTCATTGCTCGCTCGTGTTCCTTCAAGAAAACATGAAAATATGAAAACTGAAGAAACAACCTATTTTTCATTATTCGATGGAAAAACCCAGTTTAACATCACCTTTCAAAGATACTTTAAAAAATAATAAAGCGCACGGCCTTATCAGCGATAAGAGCATACAAATTCAAAAACGAATAGAAGTTTCATAATTGAATCACAGCTCCAACGTTGTAAGTTCATGAAAACCCATCTAGAGTGTGTTTTATCCCGATATGTGACATTGGTTTTAAACTTTCTAGGTTTCGTGATCTGAACTATGGAGAACATTGAGCTCGCCTTTGTGCCGATTAATGGCCCGGTAGAAGTGGGCCTAGCAGTCGGGCTAGATCTATCTTTGCCCGATAGCAAGAAGTTGCCCATCTTGAGAGAAGCAACCACACATCAGGCTGCCAGTTATGCTGCTAGATGGGCCCATCGGTAGTTTGCGGACACGACACCCGCATTGAAGAAGATGTACTGTAATGAAGCAGTGGCCGCGATCATCGGAGGACTTTGCAGAGCTGTCGCAGGGCAAAACGATGGCGACTGGATCGTGTCTGAGGGGAATGGTTTGGCAGATATCGTGGCACATGATGTCCCCGATCAGTTCATCACGGCTGAAGATGTGGGAAAGGCCGCAACTATAATCTTCGCCACGAAGGTGAACTGGTTCGCCACCAACCATCACACCGGGCAGAACGGCCTCCAAGGATACTGCAGAAAGGTTCTCAAGGCCCTCCTCCCAGCAGAGAACTTGGAGAATGCCGCAACGATGGCTCACACCATCGGGCATTGGTGCTCCACCATCCACGTGCTGGGCATCTGCCAACTGCCAGGCATCTTGATGGCAGCTGATCCCCCCATCCCTCAGACATCCACCTTCGAACCCTCTCAAGATGTCCTCATCCGCATCACCGGACTCCCAGCTAGAACGCACAAGCTGGGCCTTGCAAATGAGATCTGTAAGAAGATGGTTTACTCCAAGGTGGCTGCCTTCTGCCCCGGACTGGCAGACTTCCAGAGCATCGCCCAACGCATGGAGCCAATCCTGGCTAACCCCGCAAGGTATCACATTGGAGCTAGATACCTCACTGGTGTTGCCCGTCCTGCCTTCAACGACAAGGACTCAGAGGACTTCCTTGGGAGATTGGGGACCTATCTCAGGGTATTCAGCCCGAACAGCACGCTGGCGGAATCCCCTTCGCTAACCCGCGCAGCCGTGGAGAGCTACCCAGACTACAGCGCGGACTGGGAGCAGGCACTGCAGCAGTACCGCCTCCAGGCAGTTCAGGTCGCTGGGCAGGCCATGCAAGCTATGATCAGGGACCAAGAGGCCGCAGCCGAGGAGACCATCCGAGACTTCAGGCAGCTGTTCGGCCGAGGCGGGCTGGGCGGAGGAGAGGGAGGCCAAGGTGGCGGGGCTGGCGGAGCAGGGGGAGGCCCGGGTGCTCCAGGTGGAGGACCAGGACCAGTCATTGCGAGATTGTAATCCGCTTCATATAATAATAATGTAATTTGAATATTTTAAAATAATAATGCCCAACAGGCGCTTCAAATAATAAAAATCTTGTCTTATTATTATCCCTTTTTCCTCAATACAACTTTTCAGACCTCCAACTTCAGGGTCACGCAGGGCAGTGTTTCCTGCCGTGGTCCTCGTCTGGTCGAGTTGACTCAACTTGAGATATTATTGAAGATACAACGTTGGCCTATCTCAAAACCCTGAGTCCGCTCGTCACAGAAAATAAATGGCGCAGCCGGTAGGGTGTGTTAAGTTGTCTTGAGGTTTTTCGCCATTTTCGGTTCTGGCAACGCTCTTTTTACCTTTGAATAACGAATAATGATGAAATTTGGCACCTTATTTTTATTTTTCAGTGGATGCGCTCACATTGGTGGAAAAGACGAGATTCCCGTAGAAGACAAAGAGATTAATAGAATAGTACAGGAATACCAACGCTTGTTGGAGGCAGAACGACGCGTTCAAGAGGAACTTACTCGATTAAGGGCATTAGTTAGGCAATACGAAGCCTTAGCAACGAATAGGCGCTTGAGAATTTCAATAGAATTTCCTCTTGGAAACTTAGAGAACACGGTCTAGTCGCAGTAAAACCTTTCAGAAATAGGGAAATATAGTAGTAGAGAATGTTCAAAAAATGGTTGAAAAGGGCTTACATGAGATTCCAGATGGCTTAGATCTATTCACTACTATGAATGAATGGATAAAATTATTTTCACAAATTCCGGATTTAGAATCGAACCCTGAGACTCTGGTCAAACTTTTGCACATGTTTAATTATTTTCGCAGAAATTTTAATGATATTGATATCCTTCAAGGTTTCTGGGAAGTAGTTTCTATCGTATTTGAGGCATCCAATTAACGATCAACCGCAGGTGGCGAGTAATACATTCCCCTGATTTTAATGTCGAAGCTTAATTTTAATCCGACTTATGACGAAACCCCTTTGACGAGGAATAATAGAGAAAATCTGTCCCAAGAAGAACAAGAGGAATACCTTCAACGCCAAATACCCTCTGTGAAACCCAGAAAATTGGAAAATTTGAAGGACCCTGATCAGGAAAAATCCGAGCAGAAAGCGGTTGTGGACTCTCTCCCCAAAACAGCAAATCCGAGAAACAAAATGGCAGACCACCACATTAAATTAAAGGATACCGTGGACATAATTCCAAGGTTCTCAGGTGGACATACGGGTCCAAGCTTTCGAGAATTCACATTGGCATGCAAAAAGGCGAAAGGTTGGTTGCCTAATGAAGCAGAGGGCAGTCTCACGAACCTTATTACCGCCAAGCTTACGGGGAGCGCCGCAAGGGCGACAGAAAGCAAATCACCTGCCACAATTACAGAACTTCTAAAGATTCTAGAAACATTCTCACCATTAAAGAGTTCCTTCGAACTTTACGGAAATATGGCCCGCACTATTCAAGCTGCGACAGAAGACGTGTCTTCCTTCTTCTACAGAGTCCAGGATCTGGGCAATAAAATTATTGACTCGATCAAATCTGAGAAAAACGGGCAGATATCTGACGAACAAAAAAGGGACATAGAAAAGGAAGCTTGTAAAGCTTTTGTAAATGAACTGAAAAGTGAGATTTGGGCGGAGGAGAAGGAGGCCAAGGTGGCGGGGCTGGCGGAGCAGGGGGAGGCCCGTGTGCTCCAGGTGGAGGACCAGGACCAGTCATTGCGAGATTGTAATCCGCTTCATATAATAATAATGTAATTTGAATATTTTAAAATAATAATGCCCAACAGGCGCTTCAAATAATAAAAATCTTGTCTTATTATTATCCCTTTTTCCTCAATACAACTTTTCAGCCCTCCAACTTCAGGGTCACGCAGGGCAGTGTTTCCTGCCGTGGTCCTCGTCTGGTCGAGTTGACTCAACTTGAGATATTATTGAAGATACAACGTTGGTCTATCTCGAAACCCTGAGTCCGCTCGTCACACTTTGGATTTCCAAATTTTCTGTTTGTCACAAAAATTTTTTAACTTAAAACGTAATAGACTATTCAATTATTCGCAATTTAGGAAAATTTGCCTACCTTAATTTTTCTTGATTTTTGAATACTTTATAAGTACCCTGAATTTTTATAATAAAAAAAAGTTTCATAATATATATTTTGAAGAAATATGTTGAACACGAATCACATAATTAATGAACATATGTATTCAGGAGTTCAACAAAAATTTTGAATTCTCGAGAAATATTGACTGTTTTTAAAATTTCCTATGTGATATAATTTTCAAAAATTTTCAAATTTTTGACATCATATCAACTCTCAAAAACTTGCACAATTTTACAAACATTTGTGTAACTTATCAAGATTTCTCGTGATTTTTTAAACCTCTTTAAATTTTTCAGATTTTACTTATAAAATTAAAAAAACATTCTCACGCATATTTTGAAGAGATAATAAATATGCATGATAATCAACACAATAGACGAAATTCATTGATATTTGTTGAAACTCTATCGATTTCTCGAATTTCTTTAAATTATTGGCAATCTTAAGAATTTCAAATGTTTTCTGATTTTTAGAGATCTCTGAAAATTTCCGGAAATTGTCTGTAGCACTATGATTTTTCTTATTTTTTGAATACTTTTGAAGTACTTCGAATTCTTATCAGAAATAAAAAAAATCTGTGCATACCTATTCTTTCCAATTCCTCGTAGTAATGAAAAAGATTTTTAAAATACTGAATGTTTTAAAAATTTTTACGAAAATTTTGTATTTTTAGGATGATTGATAGTTTTTAGAATTTTTATTATGCTACAATTTTTCATAATTTTTCAAGTTTCTATTAACATTAAACCAACTACTCATAATTTCATAAAATTTGTGAAACTTGTAAAATATTCTTGTGATTTTAAATAGTTTTCAAGTATTCCAATTTTTCGTGAAAAATATAAGAAACATTATCATGCGTATTTTGAAGGAATATTATTAAGAGACTCAATTTTTGGAATCATGAAGATTTTCTGAAATGCTACAAAAATTTTGATTTTTTCATATTTATTGACATTTTATACAATTTCCAATGTGTTCTGATTTTTCAAAATTTCTAGCATGGCAGAAACTACTCAAATTTTGTAAAAATTTGTCCAGCTCACAATGATTCCTTATGATTTTTAAGTACTTTTAAAGTATTTTAAATTTCTGTTCAAAATATAAAAAAAAACATCTTTGCGGACATTTAGAAAAAAACATGATTCTTAACACAACATGCAAAATCAATTCTTGTTTTTTGAAATTTCACAAATTTCACGAATTAAAAAATTTATTGCCGGTTTGGAATTTTTTTTTCGAATTTCAAACCTATAAAAAACTACCAAAAAATTTTTTATGATCTTAAAAAATAATTCAACTCAATAGGAATTTCCGTAGTTTTTGAATGTTTAACAAGATCTCAGTTTTTTATCTGAAAACGTAAAAGCATTATCATGTGTATTTTGACGAAATTAAACAATAACTTTCCCTCCAAAAAAAAATAAACAGTTATTTACTATTCAATGCTCTAAAATCTAAAGTTTTGTAAAATTTAAGTGTACTCAATAATCATTCACAGAACAGTTACTTTAATAATTCCTATAGTATTCTATAGATTTTTTCTTATATATGTCAAAAATTTGTAAACAGTAAATTTAGAATAATGCTTCAAAATTATACACATGAATTTCATAGGAAGAAAATTATAAGAATATCGTCATAAATAGTTCTAATATCCTTCAAATATTCCTGCGATTGCATTTTTTACACTTACAGACACAAACTGTCCTGTAAATATCATATTTTTAAAGAAATAATATTTTTAAAATAAAATGCAATTGATGATTCAAGAAAATACGAACCTAAATGCTGAATGCTAGAGTTAATTTTCAAAAAAGTCCAAAACGGAAATAGTCTTCTAAATTGTTTCTCACAAAAAACTTACGATATTGTTTAATACCGCAACAAAAATATTGACATCATGATCATCGTCAAATTAAAATACCTTATAAAAAATTCTTATGTATTAAGAAGAAATATAAATCGATTTTCTGTAATATTAATATCGTTTCGCCCATCCTTAAACAGGACGTGTGTCTAGAAGACGCACATTCGGTTGTTACCGAAATCGATCACGGCAATATGACCGTCTTTGGTCAGGGCCACTCCCGATGGCCGGTCCATTTCGATAACACCTGACCCCTGAGACCCGAACCTACATCGGAGGTTGCCCTCTGAATCGAACACCAAGACCCTATGATTTTTTGAGTCAGCGACGACGATGTTTCCGTTGTCGTCGATGGCAATTCCCTGAGGTCGCAGAAGCCCTCTGTTCCCCAGATCCAATTTCACAATATCCCAATGGGACATATCCTTGCTGATCTTCAACAACCTATGGTTATTGAAGTCGGTGGTGATGATATCACCATCGGGGGTGAACGCCACTCCTCGGGGCGAGTCCAGCAGCTTCCACATGGTCGCGTTCGATTCGAACCCGAACTTTCTCAGGAAAGCGCCTTCGGCGCTGAAGAGCTGGACCCGGTGGTTCCGCGTGTCCGACACCAGGATTTCGTTGTCGCCGTTCGTGGCAACGTCCCAGGGGTAGTTGAACTGGCCGCATTCAGAGCCTCTTGAGCCAAATTCGAAAAGGAAATGTCCTTTCAAGTCGGTCACCTAGTGAAATAGTACAAATGTTTGCTTCAGTTACTGTGAAACTGCATGCAATTTCGCGGATCAAGTGTACCTGGTGTTATTTTGTTTGATTTTCTTTCTATTCAGGTGAAGTTATGATGAATTTGATGAAACTTGTTAACTCAGCTTTGAATCATTCAAAGGTAACATCTCTATTTTGAAGTTCCAATTTTCACTCATTATTTTGTTTATGTAACTCAATTTTTTATAAGGTTTTATTGAATAAATCAGGGGCGATGCAACGAAATTTTACATGAAAGAGCGGACTCGAATGTAAAAAATGTTGATTTATATGTATTATAACGAATCGAAGAATATTTATTATAGTATCATTACCTACATCTTAGAAATTGATTTGCAAACTCAAGCTTTTTATTTTTAAAACACAATTTCACATGAAAAATGACAATATCTCATTTCTAATGTTTCTCGGTACTTAATTGTTCAGGGTGTTTACTATTCAAACGGTTTTTTTTATGTTTGTAGCGATTTTAAACATTGATTTCTATAGAATTTGATGCTCTAGAATTTAAAGCTTTAGAAATTTCTGGTATACCCAAGTAGCACAATTCTACTTATAGCTTTCTTAACAAGGGTATACGTCTTCTTAATAGTTCCATAATGAATTCCTTAAGTGTTTGTTAAGCACAAAAGAGGCCAGGGTTTTTCCTTTACAATGTTTTGTAGCATTCTCAACAGCTACCTGTAGCATGCTATAAGGCGCTGTTAAGCAGCTGTAAAGAAGTTTTGGTAATCACTATTAGATATTCTCAACAGCTGCTTAACAGCACCTTATAGCATGCTACAGGTAGCTGTTGAGAATGCTACAAAACCTTGTAAAGGAAAAACCTTGGCCCCTTTTGTGCTTAACAAACACTTGAGGAATTCAGTATGGAACTGTTGAGAAGACCTTTACCCTTGTTAAGGAACTGTTAAGAATAATTTGAAATAGCAAAAAAAAATTATTTTTTTCCTGCGTTTTTTTTATCACAGCATAAATTATTTATTTTACATGATGTATTTTTTTGCTATCGGAAGAAGACATACATATATTATTGCACTTTTATATTATCCATCATTTTGTCAATATTCATTTGCACATACATATAAAATATCCATGAAAATCAGAAAAAATCTCCGGAGTGTGGGATTCGAACTCGGGATCCTAGGTCCACGAGATGGATTGGACACGTCCAATCCAGCAGTTAGGTGTTCCTCGCGCGTAGTCCACTGAGCTATTCCTAGGCTTCAGTGTTGTATTCAGAAAATATTCTTCTGGTTTTTCCACGCACGTACGCGAGAGGCCCACCCACGTAGGGCTCTCGCAAGGCCTTTATTATCATGCGCATTGCGCGGGAAATTATTCCCCTCCAGAATTTTAGGCCTTAAAATAACACGCTAGTGACGTACGTATTTTTTTGTAACCAATCGAATATTTCCGTGCATTTCTAAGACTAACCGCGTTATAACGTCTAGTTGCTTTTGCTTTTATACATCAGTTCAGAAATTCATAGCGTTTTTTCTGTTCAAATGTGGATATTAGTGTTTGCAAATTATTCAAAATGAATAATTTTCCGTATCCGGCGACATCTCCGGTGATGAGGATGCAAATGCCGCCTCGTGGCCCTCATTGTATCACACACACAATTGTATTAAAAAAATCATCAATGATTTCACTATCGCGAAAAATCAACTTATTCGGTTCATTTAGTTGTCACACGCGCGGAGTCACTGTAAAAACTGCAGCTAGCGCGGTCGGCGTCAAAGTGTATATATTATTTCGGATCGCTCAAATTTCAATCATCTTAAGAAGTCTAGCGCATATGATACGTTAAGAACACTATATTCTCAAGGAAGGCAAAATCTAGAAACGTTAAGTTATACTTCTCTTAAGGAGGACAAAAATTCAGGGACAATAAGAGAAAACGGTTAAGTAGCTGTAAAGGATCGGTTAAGAAAAAGGTTGCCCAAATTGAAACCGCTAACTGGATCTTCTTAACAAGTTCTTTTAGTAGGAGTTTATAAGAAAAGCTCCTGAAAGGTTAAGACACTGTTGAGAAAATAGAGCTGTAAAGGATGCTACAAGTAACTGTTACGAATAAGCTGTGCTACTTGGGTATATATTCATAGATTTTCGAAGAAACCATATCAGCATACCTTTGAAGTACTCTGACTACTTTTTTCAAGGTATTTCGTAGAATGTTAGTCTTTTTGAAAGTTTTTGTAGCTAATTCTATCTGTATTAGGATTTCAAGAATTTTTTTGTCCAAGAATTCCTGTATCTATGCCTATTTTTGAGAATTTTCCAGGAAACTATATCAGGATACCTTAAGGTATGAAAAAAATTTGAAGTACTCTGACTACTTTTTTTAAGGTATTTCATGGAATGTTAGTCTTTTTGAAATTTTTTGTAGCTAATTCTGTCTGTATCAAGATTTTAAGAATTTTTTTTTCCAAGAGTTCCTGTATTTATGTCTATTTTTGAGAATTTTCCAGGAAACAGAATGTCCAAAGATAACTGATATTTCGAATATTTCTAGTACTTTTCGTACTCAATGTATTTTTTCAGTGTTTCCACAGGTTACATATTTTTTTGGCATTAGTATAAATTTTTACAGACCTGCATATCTAGAATTTCCTGATATTTCCATGGAATTTTACATAAATTTTTAGAATTTCGAATTCAAAGTTCTATAGGTTGTAGGTAAGATCAATAATGGACTACTAAGATAATTTTTTTTTTTTTCATCTAATAATAAATTTGTTCAATTTTTTATTTTTTGCAGCATTCAAAAGAAAGCAAATATATTTGAAATAAAAATTATTTCTATCACGAGAATCTGTGTCGCAATTAACCCCATAGGCATTAGATTCCCAACAACTTGAAAAAACATTGTTTTTTATTGAAACAACCAGCCATTCAAAACTATTGTTGAAAAACATGAAAAAGAAGAATGAATCAAATAGCAAATTGCCAAAATTCAACCATGTTATTTCATGGTCAAAACTACTCCGGTTTACCATCAATGCATTATTAAAAATATACATAAAATGCAAAAAAAATGTAATAAGTGAAATTAAATTAATGAAATGAAATTGATGAAATGAAATGAATAATATGAAATATTGACATCGATGATATAATGCAAAAAAGAGAAAGAAAAAATAGTAGAAGAAGCTACTGTACTTGTATCCGATGGTTATCCTTATCAGCAATCATGACTCTTTTGCGAGAGTCGATGGCGATTCCCGCGGGCCTGTCAAACTCCAAGTGCCCCGTGCCATGACTGCCGAAGACGGTCAAAAGGCGCCCATCATCGTGGAAGACCTGGATCCTGTGATTCGAACGATCGGCAACCACGATATGCCCTTCAGCATCGCAGGCTACGCCCCAAGGTCGAGAAAGCGCGAGTGGATTCTGGGCAGCCTTCTCCACTATCATGCTGGGCATCTGGTTGTTCTTCCTGGGGAACTTCACCACAACCTTGTTCTGGCCCTGGGGGTGCCTGCCACCCTGTGATTTCAGAAACATTCGCCCGTAACCGATTGGATTTTGGGGCCTCGTTTTGTTCGGCTGAGGCTTTCGGAAAAAAAGACCCTCGTCCTGGGGAACTGGGCAGCTTTCCACGATGCTCGCAAAGTCCTTGATCGCAGAAATTGCGCGATCCTTGCTTTCTTGGAACGAGACCAAGTATTCGCCGATGTTCTTCGTGGTTCGTTTTTTGTATCGCGCGTGCTCCAACTGAAAGGCAGTTTTTTTTGTTAGTTTCAGCGGGTTATTGAATACGTTTTAAATTTTTACGTATGATGATCTGATAATCATTAGCTCACACTAGCTTGCGAACCCCTCTGAAGGTTGATGAAGTGTACAGGGTGCATGCTTTTTTCAGAAGCTGCCGTCATCCTCACGACAGCATCCGATAACGTGTTCTCGATGTCACGAACTTCCCTTTTTTTGTTGTCTAGAACAGTCAAACTTTCCTCCTGGAAGTTGACGATTTTCGTCAATAGCTCCTTTTCTTTTTCTTCTAGAGCAGATTTCAAGGCTTGTATGCTGCTGATCACCTTGATCGCAGCTTCTTCACACGTCTCCCTTACTTTCTTTTCCTCGAGATTTACTCGCGACTATAGTGAAAGAACAACAAAAAAAACCAACAATTAATTAGCAATGCTTGTAATAGGTTTTTGGAATAAATTTATTTCCTTTGGGAATTCATAGTTGTATTTTTCATTTCTCTAGTACTATAACTGATTTTTCGATACTATTAGAGATTTTTATACAGCTTTTTTATGATTCCATCCCTAGCAAACGCGGCGGTACCTTATAAGGTACCAGTTAGGTACCCCTTATGTACCAGTTAAGTACTTTCCCAAATATCTACTCCTTTTCATTGAAAATAGGTAAAACTTTTTTTTTTCTTGTAAATGAAGTGTTTTTCTTCATTTTCCAGTGGGCAAACATCCGAAAAAATAGTGCATTAATTTTAAAAAACGAAAATTGGAAACACTAATTGTCAGTCAAGTGTAGATAACACACTTGTCATGCGGTAGATAACATTCAGATAATGCACTACGCGGGAAATTTGAAATGCGCCATTAACTCAGTTATCCTCACAGGGGCGTACGTAGTCGGGGCACATCAGTCCGCGATTATTTTTTTTTGGATAGTTCTATTGCATTTCGAATGTTCCCAGAGTTTTCGAACTTTATACACGATGTACATCGAAATTGGATTCAAATAATTTCAAGGTAAAATCAGATGTTAAACCCTTACCGCAAAATGTCGATGATAATCGTGAATAAAAAACAGAAATATTTTACACCGTACTTTTTTATACCTGTGACATTTCTAGCAATCAAAAAATTCTCAATGAATTTGAATATTTTAAAGGTAAAATTAGTCGTAAAAACCCTTAACACAAAATTTCGATGTTCATCGTGTATAAAGTTCGGGAAAACTTAAGCAAAAATTTTCCGAATGTTAACTATTATTACATCATTATGGCGAAGTTCGAAAACGCTGGAAATACTCGAAATGCAATAGAACTATCCAAAAAAATAATAATCGCGGACTGATGTGCCCCGACTACGTACGCCCCTGTGAGAACAACTGAGTTGATGGCGCATTTCAAATTTCCCGCGTAGCGAATTATCTGAATGTTATCTACCGCATGACAAGTGCGCTATTTACACTTATCTGACAATTAGTGTTTCTAATTTTCGTTTTTTAAAATTAATGCACTATTTTTTCGGATATTTGACCACTGGAAAATGAAAAAAAAAAAACACTTCATTTACAAGATAAAAAAAAAGTTTTACGAATTTTCAATGAAAAGGAGTAGATATTTGGGAAAGTACTTAACTGGTACCTAAGGGGTACCTAATTGGTACCTTATAAGGTACCGCTTAAGTACCGATTAGGTACCGGGGTGTTTGCTAGGGATACTCCAGGCTCCAACGATTTGATAAATTTTTGAGAAAATTATATCTACATATGTAGTTTTTGATTATTGGATTTCTAATAGTTCTCGCACTTTTTAATGTGCATGCAATTTTGATGGATTTTCTAGTAATTTTACTTATTTTAATTGTATTTGTATATTTTGATTGATAGATTTCTTGAAGAGGATACTCTAGAAACCAAAGTTGAAAAAAATTTTAAATATTTTTATAAAGTTTTGCGGATATAATACACAGACTTGAAATTTTCCACAAATTGCTAGAATTTTTGAACTTAATGTTATTCATCCAATTTTTTAGTATTTTTTAGCATTTTGATATATTTTTATAATTTCTATGGATCGCTCTATAGATTTCTAGAATTTGATTCTACAAAATCAAAAATTTCAGTGATTTGGAGTATTAAAATGATTTTTCAGAAAACAGTATCTCTTATTCAGAACTCAAGTACTTTTAGAATTTTTCGTATCTGTTTAGTATTTATGAAATTTGAAGAATTTTTCGGTATTTTCATAAATCTATATGGATTTTAGAGTCTTATGCTCTAGGAATCAAAATATTATAAATTTCAGCAAATATTATATCTACATAGTTTTGAATTATTATCAATTCCAATATTTCTTGCTTTATTTTATTATCCATGCAATTTTGAAGGATTTTCTAGTAATTTTGTAAATTTCTGGTGTTATAGTATACATTTCTAGAATTCATAAGTCAGTAAGTTTTTAATATTTTTATAGATTTCTGCAGAAATTTTCTCATGATAAAACTACATATACAAAGATTTTAGTGTTCTATATATTTCTTTCATTTTTGTATTAATGAGATTTTGTAGCGTTCTAAAGTATTTTTTACAATTTTTGCTACGTAGGTCATTTAGAATCCAATGTTCTAGAATTCGAAATTTTTTACATTTTTATATGTAAACTGTATAGAGTTGTCAGAAAATAGTTAATAGAATTCAGTATATCTTCAGTGTTTTAAAATTCGAAATATTTTTGGTATCTTATAGATTTTTTTATAGATTTCGAAAATTTAGCATCTAAAATTTATCAGACTGTCTGCACTGTCATATTAGATTCTACCTGTTCTTTATCATTCACTGAGTTGAAACAATTTTTCTAATTCTTTTTCTACGCCCCCCTAGTCAAAAATTTATAATCAGGATTCTATTCAAGAAAAAATTCACCTGAAGGCAGGATTGTTGTTATTTTTGAGTTGGTGAATGTAAGAATTTTGATTTTCGTTCAACTTTAAAAACTTACATCAAACCATATGCTATGTCCTCTAGATTTCAGTATAAGTAAAATATTCAATACCTAACTCCTTAACTGCACTTGTATCTATGATGTATCTATGATAGTTCTAATTTTTCATATTCAGACATGATAAAATAACAAATTCTACCCCCTCTACTTAATTCCCTGAAATTAATTTTTGTTGCCATATTATTGCATATTTTCAAGAACTGTTAGTCACAACTATTGGAAAAAATATAATGATTCTTAATAATATTAATTATTACCATTGCCTCTTCAACTTCCTCGCTCTTCTCCAACTCTTTTCTTGCAGAAACTAGCGTCTCGTGGGCCCGATATCTCGCCTTGTCCACAACTGTGGACAAGTGGTCGTAATGATGCCATTGGTGCTTTTCGAGACATAAGAAACAAATCGCAACCGCGCAAGTTTCACAATAGATAGCCGATTCAACTCGGTGCTCTAAGCAAAAGACTTTCTGGACGTCTTGAATTTTCCTTGGCATTTCGGGTAGTTTTGGGACTGAAGGCTCATGAGGCATTGTGTCTATGTTCGGGGCGAAAATTCGAGCACGAATCGAATAATTCTCAGGGAACTGTGAAATCGAAAATTTTTATTAGCATGATGTTACTTTTTACAACTTTTGATTCGGCCTATAACCCCTATTTTCTGCCTGAAAAGGGGCCCAAGTGTGCTTTGTTGGTAGACAATATTTTCGTAACAAACTGACCCATCAATCAAAAAAACGTTTAAAAACAATACGTTGCAAAAACCTAAAATCAATTTAACCTACACTCAATGTAAATGAATAACGTAGACATTTTGAAAACTTGAAACATTATTAAATAAAATTTAATTAAAATTATTATCACATATATTTAATTAAATAAAATTATTAAATAAAACACTTACGGCTAGTAAGTTACGCAGATATTTTCGTACTGAGTCACGCCTCGAGTAAGAAACATAAATATATAAAGTGTAATAAGATAATACAAAACGTTGGGTCTCGAAAACGATCAAAATATTTATTAAGACGAGAAATTTGTTCCTTCATTTTGAGACTTCATAGATCGAAAATAAAATTTATGTATTTCAAAATTAAGTGAGTGTAAAATTTCTCAGTTTTTTTCTGTCTATTCTGTAGATTTACATAAATTGTTGGCATAAACAGGCAATGGCTTCATGCTTAAAGAACATGATTTTTCTTTTGATCTATGGCGAAATTGCACGAATCAAAGATTCAAAATTTGATAATTTTTACCGTGTAAATGTTCCGGTGAATTGATGCACTGACTTTTTTTTCTTGTTCTATGTTGAAAGCTGCCTCCGCAACACAGTTTTTGATATTTTCCTCAAAACGATTACTATTGCTAGTACTGGAACCTGTTGAGATTCCAGATGAAGATCCGTCTCTGGATTTTTGGTCACTGTGCCAATAGTCATATCCATCGAACTAGTATGAAATTATAATAAATACTAATTGTAGTAATAAACATTGAAAATGTATTATTGATTTATCATTACACTAGTTTATGTGAAAAATGTACCGCGTGAAAAAATGGTTTTTCAGACTAATGTTAGTCAATGATAACATCAATATATTGTATTGTAAAAATATCAATTAGTAATATTCAGCCCTTTTTTCATGTTAGTAGAATAAATTGTTTTATATATTTCTAAAAATTTTCGAAAAAATACAGAAAAGAATCTTCTTACCAATATTTAAAAACCGCTTCTTTGGAAAAATGAATGACTTTCATTTTTGTACTCAGCGTTTTCAAATTAGTCTTAGAAACTCTTTTTTTCGAAGTGGTCGCAGTTACCGAAATATTTAAAGTTCAGTGTTATTATAAACAATATTTATGCTTAATATTTATATTTACGTAATAACTCTTACCTATACTGAAATAAATATTGGAAATTGCAATACTTATTCGAATATTGTAATAATTAACATGTATGTGCATTATTTGTAATAAATAATGTAAAGGAATCGATTCAGTCATTCTGAGAGAAACTAAGAATTCAATTAAAAAATATTGACTCCGGTAAAGTTTTGTTAAATTCAAATATTTTTACCGTGTAAATGTTTTGCTGATTCTGAATCGCATGCCCAGATGAGAAATTCTCTCTAAAGTTCCAGGGGGCATTATTCCAGCCATGTCCATCCAGCTATTATAAAATTATAAATAATATTAGAAATCATTAGAAGAGAGTCTGCCGCTATGAGAAACTGAGATTGAACAAAAAACGTGTTCAAAGTTTCAACGAACGAAAAGTAAGCCCATTATGTACAAGACTTATTTTTGAGAAATTCTTGATAATTCTGATATTTTCATTGAATAATGAAGAATTGAAAAAGGCTTAATTTACATTAGCAAAACAAAAAGATATCGAACCAAGTTTAAGATCACTGAAAAATTTCACAGGTCCTTATAAAACTTCTCTTGTATAATTTACCTTCAATGTATATAACGTTTCTCATTTTTCTGTGTTGAATGAATCGAAATTTTGTTTAATGAATGGAAATAAGTACAGTTAAAGATTTAGAACAGTTGTCGAAAATTTTTGGCTAAACTTTCTTTTTCTAAGGCGATTTGTTCAATATTTGTTAAAAATTAGTGTTTTTTTATTATTTGTTGATATTTGCGAGCCTTTTGAAAATATCAGTATAATTCTGGAATATAAATTTAATACAACTTGCCTGGAAAATTAAGCGCATTTGAAAAGAATAATGGAAAATTCTTACAATTACAATCATATTTTAATCATCACAAACTCTGATCAAAGTTAGATGGAACTTTAAAAAAATGGGAAAATTATTTTAATATCAAGTATTTGAAATATAATTGAAGATGAATAATATATGAATAGTGTAGGAAATATTATAGTTTAGAATATTATTTAGGCCTTTATTATTTATAACATTTTTTTACGGAATTTCTCACATTTTTCAGAATTAATGCTTTCAAATTTTCTATTTGTGAACGCTCAACTTCACTACAAAAATTTATTATCCTCAAAAAACTTCTCGAAATTTTATATTTAATGACAAATTTTCATCTATATATAGATAGTTTTTCATAGATTATGATTTTGTAATGCATTTCATTGTTCTATGGTCATAATTAAGTTTTTATTTTTTGTATAAATTCTTTCCTTTACTTTTTCATTTGACTTTTCTAAAATTGATGGATATTTTCAATCAACGCGAGTTTCGTGATGCTTGGACTGTTGAAAATATAAGTTTAAAATTTTTATACTTATTTTATTTTAGTTTATCAAAGGATGAAGTTAAATTTGAATAATAAATAATAGATAAGGAAAAATTTAAAAGCGTATTCCATACTTTTTCAAACATTACTGCAATAAATATAATAAAAAGATACTCACACTATTGTATAAGTCCCCCATGTTGAAATTGCTTATGTCAGGTATCTGCAAAAAAAACCGAATTACGGAGTGTTAGTCACAATTAACTTGAAGTCGTTTTAGTTTTTAACTTATTTTCAAGTCAAATTTAGGTAATATTCATACTGCATTTTATTTTAGTTTTTTAGAGAGTGGAATTTGATTTGAATAATAAATAATAGATGAGGAAAAATTCAAAATTGTATTTTATACTCTTTCAAACATTACTTGAGTAATGAGTAAATATAATAAAAAGATACTCACACTGTTGTATAAGTCCCCCATGCTGAAGTTGTTCATGTCAGTTATCTGCAAAAAAAACCGTATTAGGGAGTGTTAGTCACAATTGACTTTAGTCGTTTTAGTTTTAAGCTAATTTTCAAGTCAAATTTAGGCAGTAATATTTTACAATTTTCAAACTATCAAAAAATTGGTAGATTCGTATGAATTCTTTTGTAGATTTTCATGGAGATTTTTGCTCACAATTCTTCATTTTGATAACAATTTTCAAGGTATAAAGAATTGGGATTCCACAGTCAGTGTATGAGAATCGATAGGTTTGAAAAATTTCTTCGAATCCAGTTTTTTTCAGGATCGAATGCCACCACTTAAAATTCGATATTTTCAAACTTCATTACATAAAGTAAGACAGAACCACAATTTATTGCGCGAGTAATCGGAATAGCACTTGAAAAAAATTGAAGACACCCTTTGCTACGAAAAAAAAACTCATTTACGAATAGCAAACGCTCGTATTTCCTTATCCTTACAGTTACAAATTTTTGTCATACATTCGACTGAATAAGAAAAAAAGTTCTACATTTTATCGAGAAAAAGTCGTTTTTTGGGAAACATTTGCACCTTGCATTTTTAACAACACGCAGCGGTAATTTTTTCTAATAATTGATCAAAAATTCCAGATTTTCAGAGAACTTTTTCAAAACTTTTATTTTTTACGATTACATCTTCGAAGTCTCTGCGAAGCTAATTCATCAAAATAATTATTTAATGACAAAGAAATTCATTTCCACGCTCTAAAATAAACTACATCACATAAATGATCCATGCTTTTTCTACTCCCCAGTAACCTGATTCCAGACATCAGTCAACAACGGATAATTATTTGGTCTTTGGTCTATTCTACTACATAGTTAACATAAAAAATATCCCTCGTAAAAAAACTGTTGTTTTTTACGAAAGAACTAAAAAAATCGTTCATAATTTTATACATAAGTTCCAAAAAATTACAAAAAAAAAAAAACATGAAATGCACAGAATACTTATAATTACGAAGATAAAATTTTCTCGATTGTCTATTTATTTACGTATAACCTAATATAACTTTGAATCTTAGAACATCTCGTTCTAAAAATTTATGTAGGTATCTATGAAAATTTGGCAAAATCATTAAGATTCTTATGATTCTATACATGTATATACAAAAAATATAAGAAATAAACGTTACAAGAGTTTTTTTAGAACACTAGATATTTACGAAAAACTCTGAAAAAATGTTTGTAATCCTAAACAGCACTGAAACACAAAAATTTATATTATTGAACTTCAGCAATTTTTACTAAAATACTTACAAGTGTCGAACCGTTATGAATTTTTTTGTCCGAATGAATTTCCTATCTAACAAGTATAAAAATGTATGCATTTTCTTGAATCCTAAGTAAATAAATTTACGATGAAGGCTCCGTTCTTTGATTTCTCGTAGCTTATAAAGATCGAATGTTTTAATCTTTCAAAGAATGGTCTGAAAATATATGTTGATGAAACTTGATATTACATATGTATATGCAGATTTTACAAAAAGTGGACGTTTTCGGTTTCTTCTTCATAAACCTATCTTTTGTGCACAAAAAACTGTGTATGATTACAAAAAAAGACACTCGATATCAGAAAATTATGACTCAGTATGAATATTTTGAAAGATAATAAACGAATAACAAACATTTAAAATTGATCATAGGAAAACTTCTTGTATAATAATTTCATATTGAATGTGCATTCACGAATGTGAAATTCGAATCTCTGAATTTCTAAATGTTCTATGAAATAAGAAAGTTACTGAACAGCATTTTCAAAAGTTTAGATAAAAAGCAGTTATGTGTATAAAACTGTTTTCATATTACTATAATCATGATTTTTCGGAATTGAAGGGTAAAAAATACTATAATAAACTTGATAATATTGTAATTGGAAACCTGGTCTTCGAAAGTGACAAATCAAATTTGGAAATAAACAAAACAAATTTTGCTGTTTTTTATTGAATGGTCATTATGTAGATTTTGATGCTTGAATTTGAATACTTTCGATAAATATAAGACTTCAATCAAATCAATGTTCTGAATCACTATACTAACTTGAATTCACACATAGATTCCAAAAATGACAATCTCAAAAAGTGCCTATCCAACCAACTTTATTATTGATATATTTCAAACCTACAATATCTAGAAATAAAAAACATAATCCCAACACTCCCAAATCCCAAAATTTCCAACACCTGTAATTTCGAGACACCCAAAAATCAAACAAACAATCGTCAACCTCTGAATTCGCGATTCTAGCAACATTATTTAGCAAACAAAATGATCTTCACTCAGTTTTTCTCAATTCTTCGGGAAGTGCACATTCCTCTCAATCCAACTGCGAAACTGAATCACTTCTGGTTTTATCGCCTGCGTCTGCAATCGCCTCCACAAAATAATAATCGTTAATTCCGAAATCAAAAAATTACCTCAAAGCTTTTTTCGTCAGTATCAATATACGCCTGAAAATCCCGCGCACTTGCGATTTTGGGAAATTTTCAAAACCAGCGGAAAAGCGTTCAACAATTTCGTCTCGCAAACCGCGGAAAATTCTTGATTTTTCTAAAAACTAGGAGTAAGGGTTGTTATGGGTAAATAAAATACATATACGACGAGTTCGGATTTTGGCGTCTGACCGAACTCGATGAAGCGCAGACGGACACTGCGTATTCGCGAGCGCGAACTTTCCATCAGTCACGATGGACTTACTCTGGCGGGGCCTCACGTTAGGCCTGCGGTTCATTCGATTCGCTGATAGGGATCCTACTTCCGTCTTGGCCATGATTTTCTTAAATCGTAAGTAAATAAATTCACTATGAAAGCTCCGTTTTGGTTCCTCGCAGCTTTAAAAGATCGAATATTGTAAACTTTAAAATTGAAGGTTCTGAAAATATATATGGACGAAACTTGAAATTGCAAATTTATAAGCAAATTTTACAAAAAGTGGACGTTTTCGGTTTCATTTTTTAAAAACTTATCTTTCGGACACAAAAAAAAGTGTATTAATAAAGAAGACATTCGATATCGGAAAATTCTGACTCAGTATGAATATTTCGGAAGTAAATAAACGGATATCAAACATTTAAAATCTATAATAGGAAAACTTCTACACCTCACTATGTATGAGACTTTTTTGACAAAAACTGCTTCTTTTTTACTTTCGCATGTTTGTTTTTGCATTTTCTGTTAGAGCAGTCATTCTCGAATTTTTCGATGCATCCAAATTCAATGAGAATTCATCAATTACATTGTAGAAAAATTCTTTTGCTGCTGGACTTGAGTAACGAAGCTAAGACTTGACATCAGTGATTATGGAATAATGGAAATATTTAAAATGAAAGTTACATTCTGAGATACTGTTTTCTGGGATATTCTTTGAAATACTGAAAATCTAATAGTTTTCGAATACTAGATCATTGAATTCTCAAAACCTGTACGACAATCTACGAAAAAGTCAGAAATTTATTTTAAAAAATTAGAATGTAATTAAAAATTTTATAAATAGTATTAGGTATGGAAGACTCTAAATACATACTAGTACATAGCTTGAATGTATGCAGATCGTCTTCAAAAATTTATGAAATTGCTAAGAATGTATGACATTTTTGAAACTACATATAGCATCTGATTCTAGAAATCAATGTAGAAAATTTCTACAAATACGAGAAAGTTTTTTAAATACTAAACATAATATAGATTAAAGAAATATCAGAAATTTGAAAAAATACATACTAGAAAATACTATAGAATTCATTAATGCTGAAAAATAAAAGAAATCTCTAAAATACCGAAATTGTATGAAGATATTATTTTCTAATCAAATTATGAAAACAATAAAAATCTATAAAACTATTAATCCATAAACATCGAATTCTGAAAATTTAATGAAGTTTAACAATATCGAAGAAATACAAAATTAACGAAAAGTTTCATGAATCTGTTAAATATGTAATTGAAATCCATGAAAATACTGTTTTTTGATGTTGAAAAACTGAAAATCTAATAAATTTGAGATTTCAAAGTATCAAACTCTACAAATCTATACATATTCAATGTTCAAATACCAGATGTCTGCAAAAAACCTAGGAAAAATCCAGTACATTTTAATAATACTAAAAAGTATGAAAAATACATGTAGATATTATTTCCTCAAACAATTGTAAAATTAGGAAATATCTATACGTTTTGAAATTCTGAAGCATCAAATTTTAGATGCCATCTATGTATCTAAAATCCTGAAAAATGACAGAAAATCGTTCAAACTGTGAAAATACTGAAAAATTATGAAAATACTATGTAAAAGTAATCGAAATATTTGAAATACTAGTTAAATTCTGAAAAATCATCGAATCATTAAAACCTATAGGACAATCTACGAAAACAATAAATATCTATTGTAAAAAACTAGAGTATAAATGAAAATTGTATGCAGATATAAATTCCTTAAAAATTTATGAAAATGCTGAGAATGCATAAAATTTTTGAAAATGTAGCATTCAATTCTAGAAATTGATTCAGAAAATTTCTACAAATACGAGAAAATTCTCTACGTGTTCAAAATAATATACATATTATTGAAAAATTAGAAATTTGAAAAAATACTAGAAAATTCTGTGAAATTCATTAATGCTGAAAAAATAAAAAAATCTCTAAAAAACTGAAATTGTATTAAGATACTATTTTTCAATTAATTTATGGAACAAAAGTCTATAAATTTTAATCGATAAGCATTCAATTCTGAAAATCTACATAGAAATTCATCAATATACTTAATTCAATAAAATTTAACAATTTTGATAAAATACAAAATGAACTGAAAGTTTTAGGAATCTGTAAAATAATCAAAATCTTAGAAAAAACTGTTTTTTGAAAAATTTCTTGGAGAACTGAAAAACAATAAAATGTAAGATTTCAGAGTATCAAATGTTAGAAATCTCATATGAAACTTTAAAACACCAGATGTCCACAAACAGCCTGGAAAATCCTACTATACTTTTAATAATACTACAACGTATGAAAAATAAATGTAGATATTATTTCCTCAAACAACTGTAAAATTACTAAATACCTATAAAACTTTGAATTCTGAAGCATCAAATTCTAGATGAAAATCCTGAACATTGACAGAAAATCGTTCAAACTGTGAAAATACTGAAAAATCAGATGAATACTCAAAGTATTTAATCGAAATATTTGAAATACTAGTTATACTCTGAAATATTCCTGCAAAATTCTTTGAAGTACTGAAAATTCAATCATTTTCATGTAAGTTAGTCTACGAAAACGTCAGAAATTTAATTTTCAAACTAGAATATAATTGGAAATTATATAAATAGTACAGAGATTCAAGATTCTAAATACTAGTGCATAGCTTAAATGTATGCATATATAGCGACCTAAAAAATTTATGAAAATGCAACGAATCCACGACACTTAGTAAACTACAATAGCATCGGGTTCTAAAAATCAATGTAAACATTTCTACAAATACGTGACATTTTTTTTAATGGTAAACATAATATGTAATAGAAAAAATAAGTATGCACATACTAAAAATGAGTACTAAAATGACTCATCAATTTTTATAAAAATTTTTCGAAACATTAGCAAAAAACGTGTTTTTCGGTCAGAAATATGAATAACGATCGATTTTTTGAACAATAAGTCATTTGAAAAGTATTATTATAACTTTACAATGTGTTTTTTATGCAAATCCAAATAAGTTTATAAGTCACAGAGTTTGAAATTTGAGTGGAAGTGCATTTTCAAGGTTTTTTGAAAATTATACTCAAAATGTTTATGCATGTTCTTTTTTCCTATAATCTAGTATATTTTAGGTGAAATATCAGAAAGGAAGGATAACAAACATGTTTTCTTCCAATATTTTGATAGCACTTCTTTAGAAAAATAAATTACAGTTATTTTCCTATCCAACACCAAATTTCCCGAAGTACTCGTAATGATTGAAAAATGAATAATTTGATGTAATTCATAGGAAAACATAATATTGGGGGAGGAATGCACTTTTATCAAGTGCATGACTGAATAGTTAATTTAGCTTTTTTATAAACAAAAACCCACCTTCTATTCAACGAGTTTTTCTCTGAAAAGCGCTGGAGTATGATATATTGCAGTGTTATTCAAAAAAAAAAAGAAAAACAGTAACATTAGGTTTCTAAATCAAGCCGTTATGGTATGAATAGTTGCCCAGAAAATCAAACAGGGAAAGTTTGATGTAAAGGTCTATTAAGCATTTTTTTTCGGTGTCGCAAACAAGTTCGGGTCTTTTTCTAACGCCGCAGAAACTACTGGAAACAAATTTCTGAGAATGAAAGAGAATATACATTCTGCAGTTATACAAAGTTTTTTATGTACCTCTGGCATAGAAAACGCGTTTCTATGCCAGCTCGAGATCTCTAAACGCGTTTTCTATGCCCTCGGTACATAAAATATCGTTCGTAACAGGCACGGATGTGCGAATTTCCCCGTTTCGCCAAATTCGCACATCCGTGCCTGTTACAAAATATACTATATTGAATTTTTTACGCTAATAGTAGAAATTTGTGATGTTTTACAAAAACATGTGCTGTCTTGAGATTTTTTACTTCAAACGAAGAACAGCATTGTTCTATTTTTCTAGTTTTAATGATTCAGACTAATTTTTTTTTTGTATCTTAAGTGTAACGTTTTGTAGTGAACGTCAAATAAAAAAATTTTATAGTTAGGGTACGGAAAAAATTTCTCTCGAAAATCGAATTTTTTTTGGTTTCGTTCATCAATTTTTTTTCTATTTCCTATAATCTACAAATGATGAGAAAATTCTATCAAACTTCATTTCAAAAACTTCATGAAACTGAAATACATAAAAAAAGTAGGTTATTAATATACATGGAAAAATACTGTATGTGGAATTTTATTTAAATAGATTTCGAATATAATTTGAAAAAATCGAAACTGTCGAAAACTGAGGATTCCGACCCTTGCCTTGAAAAGGACCCGAAAATGGGTCAAAACGTTGGGTGATAATTTACAATATGTAAATTGACTAGAAAATCGAAAAGAGGAATATTTTCAACAACATTGATTTCAAAAAATACAGGTTTGAAAATGATAGAGTTCAACACTGAAAAAATTGTCGAGTTTTAAATTTTGATTAGAAAGCAAAACTCAAAAAGCAATACACATTAGAACAATTTAAAAAAAGATTCTAAGATGTTTTTGGTTGATGCAAATCATTATGAATTTTGCAATAGCAATATGTAGCACGATTAGAAAAAAAACAACCAAATCGAATGAAACCACGAAGATTCGTGAATTTTTGGAATTTCGAAAAAATATTGATAAATTTCTCTAGAAATTGAAAAAAAAAAAAGTTAGTTTTTTTTAATAAATGAAGAATAATTATGTACTATAGGATCAATAATAATTTACTATTTATGAAAATAATAATTTTTAATAATTAAACCAACAGGGTATAGGCCTGTTTTTTTTTGAAAATTTGCTTTTTCAAAACCTTGGAAAACAAATGTTTATTATTGAAAAGTCTTGCTTCTAGGTACAATGAGTTTAGCAACTCATGCTACTGTGACATTCTATATAAATTTTTAATTTTTTCGTTAATAACTAGTAGAAGAGCCATAGAAAAATTGTCTGTTACAATCATCTGTAATACTCAATATATATACATGCACTCAAATACAATCACAAAAGCTATATCAAAAATAAATATAAATAAATGTAGGACCTACAATACTTGGAATTACATAAAGGTGTATAGTCAATTCTCTATCTCAAAAATTTTTAATAACTTGAAAAGTTCCAAACAGCTGTAATTTTTCGAAAGTTCCATGTTTCAAATACTTTGATGGACTTTTTAAAATACATATTTAGCGAATTTTTTGTTTCGCTGAAATTCTAAAAAGTGGTACAAATTAAGCATGAAAATTTTTGGCTTCACCAAAGATTGGAAAATCGTGATTTACGAGTTCGAACATTTTTATCAAAATATTATCCTTGGTAGTTCTTAATTACGATATTTTTTTCGAAATTCGCTACATTCTTCAATTCTCACCAAATAAAATGAAACAATTTTTTAAAATGTAAATATCAATGAGCAATATCCAGATATCATATTAGGTGCTTAACAAATTTTCGGAGTTAGAAAATAGAAAAATTTTTACATACGAATCATTATGAATTTTTTTTTGAGAATTGGAATTCAAATTCGAAGTCTTTACAACACGTGGATCACTTTGCATACATATCAATAAAAAAATTTGCATTTATTTATATGACATATATTTACAGGGACGTAGAAACTCGAGTAAATTCAAGTTTTCGAATCAAATCAAATTCAAATCTTGAAAAAAAAATATAGAATAAAATACTATACTATTTTAACTTTTTGAAAAAGAAAGAATCGAATTCAAGTTGTTTAAGAATTTACGAGTGACGAAAATGAAATTTGCCATACTTTCAAATTTACAGGATCATACATTTTGAAAGTTACGATTAAACAAGTTCTGTATGCATTTTGAAAGCCAAAAGTATACAACCCTTCATTTGGAAAACCTAAGATAACAACTCAGTGGCTATAAATTAATATCAAATACTTACTAGAAAGTAAAGTAAATAATGTAACATCAAACGGCATGATTAAAATATGTATGCACATAAAAAGTCACAAAAATGAAAAATGTGCTTAAAGCACTCAAAGTTATATGTATAACTTAAAAATCCAAAGGTTATTTGTAACAGAAAAATTGCTAAAATATGAAGATTTTCGATTAAAATACATCTTTCGAAAGTTATTTGTATGTACATACCTACTGATTTAGAAAACTTATGAATGTTTTTATAAAATCATACATAATTTTTAACATTTAAAATTTAATTCAAGTGATGTTTGCAATAATACTCTTTGCTACAGTAGAAACTCAAAAATGTGACTGTTAATATTTTTTAAACATGAGCAAAATTATGTACATGTATTCTTACTGAATTCATCAAATTCAAAACAAGAAAAATATAAGGGTGCCTAAAGTGGGGAGGGGGGGCAAATATTTGAAATTTATTTTATCATTTGCTATTTTTTAACCATATCAAGTATTTTTTTTTTGAAGCAAAATTCATTATTCTGCATTTTCTTCCACTTCTGGAAAATTTTTCACTGACTCGAAAATTCATATTTCCAATATTTTCTCGACAAAATCAACAATCCGTTGAAATTTTAGTAAAAACTAAGTCGTGACCTGGAACGAGGAAAAAATTGATCGATCAGAAGTCCATATACAGAAGATAATATTCCTTTCGGACCTAAAACTCGTCCCCTCTTTCAAGGTCACACTTCAACACTGGTATTGCATGAAATTTCTGGGTTTTTGATGAAACTTAAATTGCAAAGTGTTAAATAAAGTAATAAAAAAATCTATAACACAGTAAAAAATTGGCTCAGATCTTTAAAAGTTCTTGAACTTTCGTTATCAAACCACCCTAACGGCATCTCAAGCGATCTCCTTTAAAACCGCGGCGTACGCATACAACTATCGATTGACCAAATTTTCCTCGCGCGAAAAGAGCGAGAGTCCCCTCGTCACGCCCGAGAAAAAAAGCTCAATAATACAACTTTTCAAGCAAACACCCTGCAAAATAATCGTAAATAACAAAATTTTTCAAAGGGCGAATTTTCCGACTTGCGCCAGAAACATCGTCATTCATTCATCTCAGAATATTTGAATCGATAAGTTAATATACCTAAACTCTTCCAGTAAAGTCAGAATGAAAACTGCATTTTCCGATGTTTTTACGTTCTCGAGTAGAAATGTAAATAAAAAATTGTTCCGACAGAAACTGCATAATGTTGATAATATGAAAGTTCAATGTAGTTTGAGAAAAAAGATTTCCTGTTAAAAAATTATGAAATTTTCACGCAGGAAAATGTGGCACCGGTACTTCTCAGAGTAGAAAGTCAGACCTTGGGTGGAATACCATAAATACCAGACGGCGGTTCCACTTGTTAAAATTTCAGCATTGACAACAAAAGGCTTATTCTTAAGATTTCTGGTGAACCATCTTCGGAAATTCAAAGACTCCGGTACCGGGAATGCAAGAGTTTTTCACAAAATTAAATTACAAAAAACTGTACTCTGGTTAACAAGTTTGAATCAATTATGTAATTTATTGCATTTAATTTAAAAAACGTCGAATATAAATACGAGGAAAATTTTGAAGTATCATCTTCACTTTTGTTTGAAAAAAAAGCCCTGAAATTCTTCAAAAGACACTGAACACCGGAGAAAATAACAATTTTCAAAACTGAATGGGGGGAGAAAAAATGAAAACTAATATTCTGAAAAATTATGAAGTTTGAAAAATACCACCAACCTTTCCAAAAGAACAGTGGCTGCTTTTCACTGCTTTTTGTCCCGGCGAAAACGGATATCGCGACAAAATACCGAATTCTTTCGACTTGACCAACTTGACCGATATTGGCGATAACGAAACGCGAAATGTTAGGCGGTGAGATGAGTTGACGACTAAGTAAGCTCAAAGCTGACTGAAAGTAAACCCGACGAGCCCCTCCACGTGCCAACTGACCGATCAACGCTGAGCTTTCCCCACTACGAAACGAAACACCCCCGCAATTCTGCAAATACACATGGGATCAAGAGCAACCGGCTTTTCGGTAAGGTTACGCGTTAAATACGATGACATTACTCTCATTACTCTCATTACTCCTACCCCGTAACTCTCATCCCTGTAGTTTTTTATTTTTTTATTCTTCTACAATGATAAATCTGCGGCTTCCAGCCATAACCGAGAAAGTCACACATGCCATAACGTTTAAAATTTTATCAGAATATCATGTAAACTGAATCTTATGGCACAAGTGACTTTCTCGATTATGGCGCGAAGCCACAGAAATATATTACTATGTATTGGTGAGATCGCTCTGTTGTATAATACAATCAATGAAGAGTTTGGTAAATGATCCTCGGAGCCAATTTTTTTTCAAATATTCAATAATTAATCATCATATTTCTCTTTACATCATTAAATTCACAAGCTTCCGACCATCACTACGGTCTTGTTGAAAAAAATTGACTCCGAGCATCAGTGAAGAAACTTTTTATTGATGAATATATTATTCTTCAGAAAAAATTTTTCGGGACGGGGTTTTTCTAAAAAAATTATTTCCTTCGGGATTTTTCAATTTTTTGGATTTCAGGATTTAAGGTATCATGAGCGCGTGAACAAAAATAAGGGATTGTTTCTGAAAAAATTACAATTTGTCAATAAAACCCAAAAAAATGTGTACGCTTTATCACAAGTATTTTGTCTACTTAGTTTTTGAGGGAAAAAATCCAAGATATGCGTCGATTTACACGTGTTCTTATGGAGCGAATCGTATTTTCTTGCATAATTCAAGAACGAGTAAAGGAATTTTCCTAAAAATTTGCCAGACTTCAAATTGAATATTCGGAATCAAGTTTCAATTTACTCAACGAATTTCTACTATTTAGTTTTTCTAAAAAATAGTAAATTGTATCACTTTCGGATAACTTTCATTGCTGAATTTGACATTAAACAATGTTTAATACTGCCGTACGCAGTTGCTGTTGTGTATGGAGTATGTGAATAATAAAATATGGCAATTTCCAGATCAGAAAAATGCGTAATTTTAATTTTTAACTAATATCAATTTTAATAATTTTTATATTTTTGACAGCTTCACGACTTGGAGTACTACGTTTAGAGTATTTCACTGCTCATAATACCTTAAAAGTTATACAACTTTTGAAGTCCAGAGTCGTGCATTTTTCATGATCGTATTTAATATAATAGGATTCAATTTTTGTGATTTTTCATGAAAATCAACGAAGTACAGATTTTTTTTCTATTACTTTTGATATGTATTATTATTTTTTTGTTTTCAATGTTAAAAACAAAAAAATTATAAGCTGACGTGTTCCTACGATTGACGTGGGAAGGAAAGATTCTTAAGATGTAGAAATGAGTTTATTTTATATTTTATTTTGCCTGAGAATTACTACTGTTCAGTTACTCTCATAATTGCATACAACTTTGCTGACAGCAAGATGTCTTGAAAAGGGTCCGAATGGGACCGAAACGTCAACGATTGTCATGAAATAAAATGTATGACTGGGAATTTGACAAGAATTTTTTTGTTTTATTATAAATGTACATTTACTCAAAGGATTTTTAAATATATATTGGATAGATACTCTAGAAATGAAAGTTTTGAAAATTTTTAATACATATCTAGATTTTTGAGAAAATTATACGTAAAAAATTTTCAGTATTTTATGTACTTCCAGAACTTTCGTATTGAATATATTTTTATGAAATGTTGTAATATTGTCTAACATTTTGATAGATTTTTAGTATTTGATGGTATAATATTGCGAAATTCAATGAACTTGATTACCTCAATTAATTTTTAACAAAACGGTATCTTTGACACAGATTTACAATACTTTTTTGATGTTTCCCGTATTTTTACAGTATTCAAACCATTGGAACAACTTTCTATTATGTTTATGAATTTCTCTATAGGTTTCTAAAATTGTATGCACTACAATATTTTTAAAAAATCATAACATTTATGTACATACTTTTGAGTATTAAATAATTTCCAGTATTTCTCGCGTTTTGTTTATTATTTACCGAACCTGGAGGATTTTTTAGTTTTCCACGATTTTTTTTCTTAGATTTCACAATTTAGTGTTTTTGTGTATATATTTCTAGAATTCGATGTTCTAGAATCCAAATTTTAATCGATTTTCAATAATTTGATAAATTGTTGTATTTTATAGATTTCTGGTAATTCCGTATTTTTTTAGTATGCATAGGATTTCGTAGCTTTTTCTTGTATATTTTAGAGATCGTGGGTATTTTATATAAAATTTGAATATATACCTAACGATCTACAAAACTTCGGATTTTATGTATTATCTTACGTAAAATCTATATATCAAAAAAATATTGAATAATAAAGTAACGAAATGCACTACGTTACTCTCAATACACTGATATACTGTTTTTTGAAAAAAACGCCATTTCTCTGATACTACGAAAAAAGTACCGCATTACATTGAAAAGGCAGCATTATGAATTAATTGATAGTAAAAATTTTCATTTAAAATTCAGTCTTCTTTACATTTAAAATATATATGTAAAATTAATTATATATCCAATATCTCTATGGCTTTTATATATTTATGGCTTTCAATAGGATTTTTCATAATGTAGGTTCCCACAAAATTGATAACTTGAAAAACATTTTAAAATTTCCAATTCAATATTCTACCAAAAATCCTAGGATCAGCCGAAAATCAAACAATAGTACATGCAAATTTTGTTATTTTAAATCAATAAATAATATAAAACCAAGGACTCATTTTAAATCTAAAACTAATATTCTACAAACATTTCAAATTAAAAAGAAATGTCATCGTAAATAACAATATTTACAATCATAAATGATTAACACGTCATTAGGAAAAAATGCTCATAAGCTTTTGTGTGTATGTATACTCTAGGGATTGAATAAATAAGTTACACATTCGAAATGGATGCTTCTGAAATTCCTCTAGATTTTATCATAACAATTTAATTAATTCTGTAAATAGTCAATTTATTGTCTTATTTTCACCTTCCACTTTGTGTAACGTTACGTCACACACGAAAAAATTTGGTTACATTCCATCTTCCCATTCCGCAATTCGACACGGAGTTCTCCGCAAAAAAACTCTCTTGAATACTAAAAAAATACGGAATACGACGATTTTTGCCTCGTACGTGATGAATGTCTCTTTTTACCAGGAGCTGTTAAATTGATATATTTTCCCTAGTAATGTTAAAGTGAAAAATGACCAAACAAATTTGGAAGGTTTCGATATCTTTATCTTCTAATCTAGAAGCTTCGCATCTTTTTTCTGGATCCTTCTTCCTCTCATTCACTTTCAGTTTTCGTTGTGTCTTTCTCGCACTTCAGCAGCGTCTGAATGAGTCGCCTTTATGTAAATTCTTTTTCTCAAATCATCTTGAATAGTTGTTATTCTAACACCTATGTAATTCCAAAGCAAATACATTTAAGTTTTGATTATTAAAAGCTAAAAGCCGCGATCAGATATAAATTTTCAAGTGTGTAGAATTAAGATTCTTAGGAAGTTTGTGGAAACTTAATAACGAATCGACGAAATTTTTCAGAAAGTTATTAGAGTATAAATAATCAAATGAGAAGATCATTTTTCAAATCAAATTCATGAAAAATGTTAATATTCATCTATAAAGAAAAAAATAGTTTCAACGAAATCTTGATAAAAGTATCAATCAACAATTTCAAGCCATTAAATTAGTAAATAAATTACGTACGGTAAACAAAAAGGATTTTTTTTTATGGTTTCTATGTTATTGAGGGGTGTTTATAACTTGTTTTTCAGTTTTTTCTGAGGTCGTTGACTGAACAGTTAATTTGAATCAATATTTTGACTAGATGCTGGCATGAGCGCCTATTTTTCTTGATTCTGACTCCATAATGAATTACATACGTTTTTGATTCATGGTTGGTTTTTCTCGTAATTGCTGTTTAGATGGAAGGTATATTGTTGACGTTTGGAATACTTACGTTTATAATGTTTACCATGACGTTTTTGAATTATGTTTGGTTTTTGTTTTCTTAAGACCTATTCGGATATATTAATGGACCATTTATTGGTGACTATTTACTTGGTATGAATTGATTCAGGACAATGATTGGTTATATCTGATTTGATCTTATTTTGGCTATTGATAGAAATTGGGGCGATCATAGATGTTCATTGGAACTCATATATTGATGTGAAATGTTTTGAAAAATTATTTTTTGATATTGACTTGATGAAAATCTAATTTTATATATGGAATTATGATTGTTTCGTAGATTTGATGATTTGTATTCCTGATGATGATAGCGGTAGGCTGTCGAAAGCTTGAATTAATAAACATGATTTCTCTATTTACGTGTTTATCATTGCTGGCTCCGAGGATAGACTCTTTACACTATAGAATTATTACGGAGCGAAATCTGTAGTTTTGGTAAAAAAATGTCCCATAGGTGCATATCAGTGGCAAACGCAGAGAGGGGGTTTGAAGGTTGAAAACCTCCGCGAAATTCAAAAGTAAAACTTGACACTCAGATTAATGTTTTATTCCTAAGACAAATTTTCATTTGTTTTATAATAGTCTGAATGTAAAAACAGTTTTTGACAACACGCCATAGAAATATTTATAAAAAATGCGCAATTTTTACTGTGGAATCAAAGAGTTATGACAGTTTAAACTACGAAATTTCACCTTCTGAAGAACATACAGTACATGTTTTCTATTATGATAGGATTCTGGGCCTCTGCAGAAAACCTTTGTAAGAGAGCTTGTATTTATTTTCACAATTTTATTGTTTTTTCGTCCCTCTGTCTCAAAAAAGTTACGAATTTTCCAAACCCATCCTCCTCTATGTCTGGTCACAATTTAAAAAAAATACCACTTATTTTCGCATTGTAAAATTTTCTTGCATGCATAAAAATTGACATGTCAAAAACACCTCTTCCAACACAAAGTGTCACAAACAAGCTGACCCTTCCTCCTCCACAAATTGTGACTTTTATGGAAGAGCCCATAGTGGGCTTGAACTGAAAATACCGGAATAAGGCATAAATCAACCGTCATGAAGGTGATTAAAGGCCTCAGATGGCGCCTCAAAGGTATTTTGGTACGTCTCGTAACTTGAATTCTGTCGCGGCCAATTTCCGAAAATAATAGATATTGAACAAGGCCGTAACCACTGATGACCACTATTGGCCAGTCTTTCGCTTTTCCGGGTTAATTCGATTTTCTCTTAGGCGCCTTGACAGCGTGCAACCCAGACTGGCCCAGATGAGAACAGAAGACCCGCAGAATGCTACAGAATGCCTATGAATTTCAACATCGTATGAAGTAAATATTTGAAGTAAATTAATGACGAAGTACAGAGAAGTTTAAGACTGTATTTATTAGAACAAAAAATACTGCTTCTTTACATATATTTGATATTCTGGCGATTAACTTTGTATACCATAAATATTAAGGTAAAACAAGCTTGATAAGATAAATGTAATGAGGATAATAATGAGTTTATAATAAACAAAAATAAAAATAAGGGTTGTAAGAATGAGCATTAAATTGTTGAGAAAAATATAAACCTTAAATTAATCCTTTTCTGACTTCAAATTCTATTAAATATCTACCCAGCTAGCATATTTTGTGCTCAATTTAAACTGTGCAACAATTGCAAAATACACCCTTACCCCTTGTACTTGTTGACCAACTCAAACAGAGGTAAATTCAGAAAATAATTTAGGGGTTGGTTTTTCAAAGAAACATGTATTATTTCTAAAAATATTTTGAACACTCAAATGAATAAATTTCTACATAATTTTCTACGAATTCTGGATGTTTCGTCTTGAATTCTATTAAATTTCAAGCTTTTGGAAATTTTTTTTTCAATTTTAAGTCTCACCATCGTGAATTTCGATACTTTGTTATAAATCTTGATAAATTTAAAAGAAGTATTTCGCTGTTTGAAAATTCTCCAATTTTACATGCTCCTGAATTGGCAATAATCAATTTTTTGCTGATAATTGACTGCACATCAAATCAGCGAAACTGCAAGGTTAAAAATATTTATATAATTCTTTGAACGTTTAGTTACAAGTGGTCATTTTTTCTAGAGAGAAAATTTCTTCAGTTGAGCCATTAATTTTGCGAAACTAATACCTATGTAATCCTTAAACATTGAATAAGATTTTTTTTAGTTAACCTTTTAGATTTTTCGGTATTATATCTTATTTTCGTTCGTAATTTGATCTCAACTGTTTAAATATTATTTTATACCTAACAACAATAGAATTTAGCGATTTTCGCACTATCCAAATTTAAGTTAATATACACACTGATGAAGTTTTAAAATTTCGAATGCCAAATCTTTTATATTTCTCAGGTTCATTGTTTTACCTGTTATATTTGATATATTTTTCCTTTTTCAACATAAGTGTTAATCATTTTTCCATAAAATTGTACTCGTAAGCTCTCCATTGTCGAAACTCGCATAAAAATCTTAAATTAAAAATTAGATTCAAAAATAAAAATTCAAAAATATGGAATATGGACAATTTCTGATACGTAGGTTTATATAATTTTTTTCATTTTCTTCAAACAATCAAAATATGTATCAAATATTTGTTTACTTATTATTTGAAAGTTTGATTGTATTGGAACTTACATTTCAACTGTCAAAATATTGTGGTTTCAACTGATGAATCTCTCTGATTACATAGTAAACATTGCGCATTTTTTATAAATATGGGGTGTAGTTTAACATTGTTCTTCCATTCAGACTCATGAAACAAATACAATGTTGCCTTATAAAATAATCCATAAATTCGGTTCTCAAGTTTCGTGTTGGCATGTATTTTTCGAATTCACGCAGGGTTTCAACCCCAAAACTTCCTAGTGTTCGCGACTGAACTCAAGTTCAAATTCGCCATTGTATCAAGAAATACGTAATTTTATTCATTATCGTATTTTTTGAAATGAAAAAATCCATTTGTTTTGCAGAAATAGAAGTTTTTCAACTTCTCAAGCATAAAAAAAAAGGGAGAAAATGGCATTGTATGCGCAATTTCATCTCGGGTATATTGCATTAAGATCATGATATGTAAACTGATTGTGAGAGAAATTTATGACAGTTAAATATGTACTGAAAATTTTCGTTTAAAATGAATTTTATCAGTAAAACTACACTTTTCAATCGAATAAACTAAAATTCTTATTGAATTATCAAAAAATCATGATTGGTAAATTTTACTGATCTTGATCGTTCAATATTAGCGAGAACGAAAGTTTTCTGTGGGTTTTACTGATCTTGCAAGCGGGGTTGCAACAGTACTCGGGCGCTTTTGAAGGTAAATGTGAGAATTTCAAGAACTTGTTGACAATTTTTCTATAAGTGTGTTTTTCTCAACAATAGAGTTTTTTTTCGAAAGGTATCGACGAAGAGAGTTTCTTTTTGATCACGGAACAGCAAATTCCGTTATTGATATCAAGCCTTAAAATTTGTAAAATACAACTATTATTTTTGAGAGAAAGACTTTTTCACAGCAATAATCAAGGAAAAATCAAAGCGAACTATTTCGTCAAAATAAAGAAAAAAATATATTTAAATGAGAAACCAAATTTAATAGAGATAACAAATTGACGTAATGTGTTTCAATTATTGATTCTGTTTAGTAAACTTGAAGAAACAAGTCTCGCCACTCTGAAAGCTTTTCTCTGTCACAGTTAAAGAATATAACTTCTACTTTTAATTATCTAGCAGATCAGTAAAAACAACTGTATTTTTGGTTCTCACTAAAAATGGACAATCTTTTTCAGTAAAATTTACTAAAAACTTTTCTCAGTATAACGTTTAAGAGTTACGCTTTATGCCAAAACTCTGCAATGTCATGTCAGAGTTACACTTTCTTGTAGGGTGTTTTTCCTCTCCGTTTAAAGCGCTCGGTTCGATAGTTAAGGGGGATGGAAACATCTCCGACGTCATCGGGAATGGAGCCCACGCTTTCGATTTCTACAATATAATCCACGGTCTCCACCCTCTGGGTGGTGGCAACACGCATGTGCGCGAAAATCATGAATGAAGTTCCGGAGGAGCCGCTCAATGCCAGGCAATGCCAGGGCCACTCACTCAAAATTCGCGTGGGCGCACCAGCAATGACGTTTCCTAATGATTTTCCCCGGGCTCACCCGAGCCTCATCGACCCTTCGATACAGTCTAGATTTTCTACCTCGGGAAAATCGTGGGCGTCCTCGTGACGCCTGGGAAATGTGGGGGTTTTCATGAATGGGCGCGTTGAAGTTTTTCCGCAGATGCTCGTAGTATTTTCCTTTTTATCTTCCAATGAATTCAGAGAGATTCGACAGTTTTGACTGAGAAATTTTGACAGTTGAAATATACATTCCACGAAAATTAAACTTTCAAACGATTAATCTTTTTTGGAAACTATTCCGCTCAATACATTATAAAAGAAAAAAGTCCACTAATTAATGCAATAATTCTTCTATATTTCGGCCATCGATCGAACTGTATAATCAAACCGAATTTCAGAACAGTGACCTCATAACAAAAGTATTCCTTCAAAACAGCAATGTCGAGACTACTTACACAATTATTATCAATGAAAACGAAATCATCACTATTGTAAAATCCATTTTTTTTCCAGTGATTCTCCAAAAAACATGGAAAGATCACCTCGTCGAGTGAACCAACGACTGACTAATGATTAGTTTTAATAGCAAAAATGTGAGAAGAGAATGTAAACATTTCTTTGATATTTTAATTGTTTAATCACGTACACATATTTCTGACGTTTATTTTTTATTTTTCGAGAAACTCCAGCTGTGGATTGCTCTGAATTTTTCCCATATTTCCAATTTTCTGAAGGAGTATGTCAATTTTTCCGTCCAAATGGCAAATACTTACATTAGAATTTATCGTAGTTAAAATGTTTTTCTTTTCGAAGACCTTGGAGAAAAAAAATTATTGAACCATATTTACTGGGTTCGTAAAAATGGGTACAATTATTGTATTTGAAAGGTCTGAAAACAGCGTAAAATTTGATGGAACGTGGAGGGCGTTGTACTACGTCGTTCGCTCTTGAACTCACCTTGGTAACCCCACACAGCCTTGGCGTGGGAGGGTTGGTAGGTTTCGTTCATCGGCGTCCAGGGCACCCTTTTCCACCCTACCACGCTGCCTACGTCATAATTCTCACAGATACTGCGTATCTAACGTGTCTCCGAAATGACGAATTCCGGGTCGGAAATTTTAAGGATAATTAAATGCCCTAATTAAAAATTCAGGGCTCCATGGGTTTACCGGGAAATGAAAGTTCTGCTTACTTAAGTTAGTAAGACAGCAGAACAATGCCAAAAAACTGCTTAAAACTATTTTAAACGTAATACTTTTTACTTCAAAATTTAAGGCTATTTAAAGGCTCTAAGAAAAACATGAAAGGAAATTAATTAAAAAAAGATTTTCCCACAAAATTGACGATTTTAATCTTCAGAGGCTCGCACTAATAGAGCAATACAGAAAAAGTATTAAAGACTGTTTTAGTCATAATTTCTTTAACGTCATATTTAAAGGCTCTTTAAAGGCTCTAAGGAAAACAAAATGAAATTGATTCAAAAAAAATTTTCCCAAAAAATTAACAATTTTAATCTTCAGAGGCTCGCACCAGCAGAGCAATACAGAAAAAGTGTTGAAAACCGTTTATTCACAATTTCTTTAACGTCAACTTTAAAGGCTCTAAAAAACCATAAAGTAAAATTGATAGGAAAATTAATTTTCTAAAAAATTGACGAATTTGATCTTTGGAGGCTCACGGTAGCAAAGCAATGCAGGAAAAGTGTTAAAAACTGTTTTAATCATAATTTCTTTAACGTCATATTTAAAGGTTCTTTAAAGGCTCTAAGGAAAACAAAATGAAATTGATTCAAAATAAATTTTCCCAAAAAATTAACGATTTTAATCTTCAGAGGCTCGCACCAGCAGAGCAATACAGAAAAAGTGTTAAAAGCTGCTTTAATCAAAATTTCTTTAATGTCAATTTTAAAGGCTCTAAGAAAACCATAAAATTAGATTAATTGGAAAATGAATTTTCCAAAAAATTGACGATTTTGATATTCAGAGGCTCACAGTAGCAAAGCAATGCAAGAAAAATGTTACAAACTATTTTTATTAAAACTTCATTTTGTTTTTCTTTGAAGAGCCTTCAAAGTTGACGTTAAAGAAATTATGATTCAAACAGTTTTTAACACTCTTTCTGCAGTGCTCTGCTGGTGCGAGCCTCTGAAGATTAAAATCGTTAATTTTTTGGGAAAATCTTTTTTGAATTAATTCCAGTTTATATTTTTTTAGAGCCTTAAAATTTGAGGTAAAAAGTATTATGTACGATTAAAATACATAGTTTTAAGCAGTTTTCTGGTATTGTTCTGCTGGCTCAAACTTAAGCGAGCAAAACATTCATTTCCCGGTAAACCCATGGAGCCCTGAATTCTTAATTAGGGCATATAATCAACCTTACATTTTACAAAAAAATTTTTCGATTCTGTTGACTTTGCTCTGCCAGCTTAAGGGATGTTATAAAATTCAGAGTTGAATTGATGACTAAAAAAATAACGTGTCCACTAATAATCGACCTATTTACTCAAGACACAGAATAACATGACAATATAACCTTGTTAAAAACAAACAAAAAATACATTTTGAAATATTTCATTCGAATTACAATAAAAAATGGAATAAATCGTGATACAGATAACCGAATGCAACAAGTAAAAAAAATTTGTTCAGAATGCTGCATATTATGATGATGAGCAAATTTTTTAAATAAACAAACCGCTAAGGAAATCGACAAATATAAAAGGCACGTTTAATTTATAATAATTGTTTGATGGGAATTGAAAAAAAAAAGTCAGCCGCTATTGACTCATAGTCATCAAAGAGCATCTGGGCATTTAGTTCTCATTTTTCACGGTCCCAATATTGCACTGAATTGTAAATTGGTGCTGAAAGGACCCTCTCCAGGAATCGTGTTCTAAATGGCCTAACCAATAAAAAGCCTTGGGGCCACTTGGAGCTTTTCACACAACAAGGCCCAACCGAGAAAAATGTTTCGACTACCGTCTACCACCACTCAGCGGGACGTGGCGGGACCTTTCCGCACGTGCCTCTCGTCGGAAGTCCTCCAAAGAAGCTTTCCCGCGAGAGAATGCGCCCATTTTTCCAGTTATATCAGGTATAAAGAGGAAAAAAGGGAGTGCATTAAAATGCCGACAAAATTTGTCTTAACACCCGGAACGAGTCTTATCTTGAAAGATGTCACTTGAACAGATTTATTTATGAGACCGTCATCAGCAATGATTGAGTTGTTTTTTCTTCTACATCTAGGAAAAACCTGGAGCCCGCGGAATAGAAAGCACGTCGAATTGGAAATTTTGAAACTAATGATCAATGCATTTGGCAAGAGAATCCAAATTTAAATCTTGTTCACAAAACATTTGTCGTAATTGAGTGAACTATGGTTAATCTGTCATTCTGAAACGTTGCTTGTTTTTCAGATTTACATATTTTATAATCCATCGAATTTTCTTAAACATAGAAATAACTGCTGCTAGGAATCGAAAATAACAAAGTTTATCACAAATCTTCCGAAAAATTCTTTCTACGTTCGCGCTTTTTTTTCTAAATTTTTTATTACACATTATAATAAAATAACGCAAGGCGCCTTCCGTTAAAGAAATTTAAAATTCTTCTCAATAATAAATCTTTATCATCCAAGAAATAACGCCGAAGAAGTTGTAGCGATGTGTCTTGTTAATTGCCGACAATCCTCAATATAAAAAAATTTAAAAAACAAAAAATAACAAACAAACAAACAAAGAACTCGTTAATTTCATTTTAGTGTAAAGTATGACATTTTTTGTCAAAATTTTACCATTATATTTATTATTGTTTGCAGGGGCGGCAGAACGCTGTTTTTCGGGGTAGGTAGTAAATAACTTAATTGGAGGAAGGGGGAGGGTGTTATTGTTTTATCTTGTCGAAGTACACATGATAATGCTTTTGCGTTTTTAGATAAAAAACTGGGAAATTTGTAAAACATTCAAAAATTACGAAAATTCCTAATATTGAGTTGGAAAATTTTTGATCATATAAAATTTTAAAGTACATAGTTTTTTAATGGTTTGAAATAAAAAAAAATTTCGAAACTGCGAATAATTTTTTAAAATTCGTGAAGTTGCAGAAAATAAGAATTATTAATTTTGCAGGTTTTGTTGAGAATCATGTTTTTTATAAATGTCCACCAAAACGTTTTTTTTTTTTTTTAATTTTAACAGAAAGTTAAAATACTTGAAAAGTACTTAAAAATCAAAAGGAATCATCGTGAGCTGGAAAAATTTTTGCAAAATTTGAGTAGTCGGTGCCATTTTAGAAATTTTTCAAATTTTGAAAAATCAGAACACATTGGAGATTACAGAAAATGTTAATAAATCTGAAAAAATTAAAACTTTTGTAGAATTTCAAAAAATCTTCATGATTCCAAAAGTTGAGTTTCTTAGTAATATTTTTTTAAAATAAGCATAATGTTTCTTATATTTGTTAACGAAAAATTGGAGTACATACTCGAAAAATATTGAAAATCACAAGAATATTTAACGAGTTTCACAAATTTTATAAAATGTTTGGAATGTTGAGTAGTTGGTTTGATGTTAGTAGAAACTTTAAAAATTATGAAAAATCATAACACAATAAAAATTCCAAAAACTATCAATTATCCTAAAAATATTGAAATTTTTGTAAAATTGTTGAAAACATTTAGTAAAAATCGTCTTTATTATTACAAAGAATTCGACAAAAAGGATGTGCACCAAAAGTTTTTTTCTTTAATTTTTAATGAAAATTCGCAGTACCCGTGGAGCATTCGAAAATAAGAAAAATCATACTAACTCAGAATATTTTCAAAGATTTTAAAGTCTGCATTCCATTTGAAAATTTTTTACAATCAGAAAACATTTTAAATTCTTAAGATTGCCAATAATTTGAAAAAATTCGAGAAATCGATAGTTTCATAAAATAATAATGAATTTCATATATAGTGTTCATTATCATACTACATAAGTGCTCATTATCATACATAATTATTATTTCTTCAAAATATGCATGAGAGTGTTTCTTAAATTTTGTAAGTAAAATCTGAAAAATTTGAAGAGTTTCAAAAATCACTAGAAATCCTGTTACACAAATTTTTTTTAAATCGTGCAAGTTTCTGATAGTTACTATGTCAAAAATTTTGAAAATTTCGGAAAATCATGACACATTGGAAACTTCGAAAACGTCAATAATTCACGAAAAATAAAAATTTTTGTAGAATTTCAGAATACATACATTTTCATTAATTTTACTATTTGATTCGTGTTCAACATATTTCTTCAAAACATATCTGTGGCTTCCCGCCATAACCGACAAAGTCATTGGTGCTTGTACCGTAAGGCTCAGTTTATATCATATTCTGATAAAATTTTAAACGTTATGGCACAAGTGACATTCTCGGTTATGGTGGGAAGCCACAGATATATGATAAAACTTTTTTTTATAATAAAAATTCAGGGTACTTAGAAAGTTTTTAAAAATTAAGGAAAATCTTGCATAAGTAAGGCAAATTTTCCTAAATTGCGAAAAATTGAATAGTCTATTACATTTGAAGTTGAAATTTTTTTTAAAAACAGAAAATTTGGAAATCCAAAGTTTGATAATGATTCTGAAAAATTAAAAAAATTTGTAGAGTTTCGGAAAATGCAAATGTTGTAGGTTGAAACGGTGAGAATTTTCACCGTTTGGAACGTGTTCAGTTTTTTTTATTTTTTTTAGCCTCCTTGAAATTTTTCAATTCCGAGGTATGGCAATAATTATTTTGACTATGTTTATTGATTTTTTTTCATGGGAAATGTGTGGAATAACCACATGGGATTTTTGGTAGTTTTGATATGATTTGAAACTCTCCGCCGATGGTTCTCGACGACGAGGTAAGTTGTATATTTTTCTTTATCATTATTCGATTAACGGGGATTATCAATTAACTGGCTTCCGGTATATTTTTTTTTCTCGAGGAACCGCCAAGGAATAGATTGCGGGTGGATTTTGGAAGTTAGATGTATTTTGATACGGTTTTTTTTTTCTTATCGTGATCATATTTGTATGTGTGTAATATAAGTATGTGTGTAATACTGATATGGGTGTAATATTGATACGGGGAATTATCATTTTGTTCAGTGGAAATTTATTAATTGACGAGTTGCGTTTTGATTATTGGTATTATTATGTGGCATTGATTATTATGCGAATATTCCGGTATGGGCGTATGCTGAGTTAGGAAGGTATTTTGGATAATTAGGGAATTTGTTAACTGTACTTGGGATCGTCGGAAGGGGTGGTTTTGGCAAGGATTTCATCCCAGGGCGTATTCACTGGACACAGATTTTTATTTGGGACCTGGTTTTCCCGTTGGTTGTCGACTCGACTTCGACTTCGGATTCTCCAAGGCATGGCCATTCGTCACGGACCAATACCTCTGTTCTGTACATACCGGAGCTCTCCTTGTCTCCAATACCTTGGCGAGGACGCATAAGCCTTCCGGATTAGAGCGGGGTCTACGTTGCCGGCCTGCCAGATTTCGAAATGGGGTTTTTGCCAATTGGCTGGAAAATCTCCAACGAGCCCCAGGGGTTACGAGTGGGAGAAGGAAATTCCGGGTTCGTGGAAATGGAGGAGTTCCGACTTCCTTCTTCTCGGAAAGCCGACGGTGCGAAGCGGACGTGTTGCTGGAGGAGAAAAGAGACGCCGTGAAGCCAAGCCGGGAAAATCCGACGCCTCGACGCCGATTCCGGGTGCAGAGAGTTTCTGAGGTTTTTGTGATTGATTTTTGATTTTGGGGAATGGGATATTGATTTTGCCATACCGGGATGAGAGATTTTGTGGGGAAAAATTGATTTTTCGGGAATAATGATGTGTGAGAATGGACGCGTGAAATGAGCGAGTGAGAGAATTCCTTGGCGAGTCACGGGCGAGCGTGGAAAAATGGGTTAGTTTTGATTTAATGATATTCGCGAGAATTTCGAGTTATTAGGGATGTGGTTTTTTTTGTTTTCTTCTTCGTGAAGGGAGTCGGATTTACTTTAATTATGATTTTGATTTGAGTGCGGGAAAGGTCAGGGAATAGTCTCCGTTCGCGATGGAATTCGTGATTCGACGTTTTCGTTCTTGCTCGTATAGCATTCGGTTCGGTAATTTTATTCGACTGCTCGGATAGCACTCAATTCGTAACTTCGTCATATATGCTCGGATAGCATTCGGTTCGTGGATTTTATTCGGTTGGGCTCCGATAGTCTTTGGGATGCGCGTGGATTATGATTGAGATGTTGGTTTGTGGAAATTTTCCTGGTAAAGTGGGAAAATGGGGCAAATTCAGGCGTGGACTCGGGGATTTGCCTGGTCGGGTTAATTGCGTCGTAGATAGTAGTCGGCGGATTTTCTTGGACACGTTATGGATTTTGGTGAATTATCGATCGATTCCGGGGGTCTAAATTATCGGGTTAGGATCGGGGGCCCGTGGCTATATTCTACACTCTAGGCGGAAGCCGTAGAATCGCCATTTTGATCGGGTTTATTAATCGCTGGGTGTACCGCGAATCGATTCTCCGATTTTTGATTCCGATTTCCTATATCAGACGCTACATACCGACACGTAGCAAATTACGGAATTGATCGAAGATTTCCAAAATCGGTTTTCTTTGTTGTAGTGTGGAGATTTATTTTCCTGACCGTGAATAGGAATTCCCGGGATTTTTGGTTATCTGGATTTTTTTTTGTGCGGATTTTTCTTTGTGATGATTTATTCAGTAGAAAAAGGATAAAAGGAGGAAAATTGTTATTATGATTATGAATATGGATATTCTCCTGAAGTATGGAGATTTATATTACGGACTATTTGTTGTAAGGATTTGAGGGGATAGATGTGAGATTAAATAATAAATAAGGACCATAATTTTGTAGAAATGCGAGTAATTATTTCCATACGCAATCCACTTATCTGGAATCGATTTTTCTATTTTTCATAATAGTTTTGCATTTCCATTGCGCGGATTTTGGTTTGGAATTTTTCCGTTTCAATCGTTCCGGTTATAATATTATTTATTTTTCATTTTGATTTATTATCATTATTGATTTTCTTATTTTTGTCAGATAGTTTTTTTTTTCTTCTCTTTTATTGTTATTTTTTTTTCTTAAGGTTCCTTCTACCTTATAAATAAAAAGAAGGTGGCGATCCTGTAGTGTAAGTATATTTTTGGGACATGGTGGAGGAAATTTATTTGGAAATTTTTGGTTATTTATTTACAGTTGATTTTTCTTTCTTTTATTTTCCGGAACGATGGCGAAGGTTTCGTGGGATTTCGCTAAATTAATTTGGGATAATTAATTTAGTAACTTGGCGAAATTTGTCACGTTACAAGGTTATAGAGAAATTTTCGAAAATGCTGTAAAACTAGAGCTACAAAAACTGGGTGCTGTCTTTTAAACTTGTACAATCGAAAAGATTTTTATTAAAAATCTAAAATTATAGAGAATTTTCATAAATTCTGTCAGTTATAAAAAGTATAACAAGTCGATAAAACTAAAATTTATAAATTTATGTTTTTTTGCATGAGTATTTTTGGATATTTTACCCGTGCAGAATTTTCCAGGTGGGTAGGTGCAAAAATTCGAAAGAAGGAAATTTCTTTTCTTGCTAGAATGAAACTTCACAAAAAAATTTGAATCACGTATCATTTTCCGTAAGTGACAAACAGTGAAATCGGCCTTTTTAACCCCTACTCTGACGGGGTAGAACTATCCCTAAAAACGCTTTTCAACAAAAAAAAGTGTTTCTTATTGTTCGATTTCAATTTTCTAAATTGTATCTAAAAACTAGTAAAATCGGTGGTGGATACCTTACTTTCAACACATTTTCAAATTTTTTAAATATAAAAATCATGTTTATTTCAAACGGAGATCGATTTTTCAGCCAGAATTTTTTAAATTTGAAGCTCAATTTTACAAAATTCAAAGTTCACTGCACGAAATTAGAATGTATGAGCAAACATGAATAACACGAAAGGTTGATACATGGTCAAGAGTTGCACATTATTTTTCCTGCACAGCATTGCCTTGATTATTTTTTTCTTTTTTTAACGATAATTTTCTGCACAAAAAATGATTGCATACATCATAATTGTACCAATAATACTCATACAACTAATTTTTATCAACTGGTCGTAATGAAAAACGATTCTTAAAATTCTCAATGCTCGAAAAACTTTTGTTCGAATGACACCCATATTTTCGTTGTTTGTAAATTGTAGTTACAAAATAATTCATCAATCTCTTACTGTTCGCCCACGTATTTTGGTGGCCATCAGTAATCACTCACTGTCAGTCAAAAATTGTAGATAAGATTGTTTTTATTAGTGAACCCTTAAAAAGAAACATTCTCTAGGGTGTTCATTATGCATATTTACCAAATTTTCTAGAATCACAAGGGACAGAGAAAATAACGTTAAGGAAAAACCAGGTTCTTCTTTCTTTTCTTTGTCTCGATCCTCGAAGACTTCTTCAGAGGGTCGAGTGGCACGCGTTGAAAGTTCGTAGAGCGTGAATAATTTTTATTAGAACCGATTGAAAGCCTATTAAGCTGATGGATACTCATATGTAGTTTGATTCTCCGGTAAACACGATTCGTTCGGGTTGACGTAAAATGTCAGAAAATTTGCTTTTGGAGTGTCACTCTTGAAATTCTCGCTAATTTTGGGGAATTCCAAATCATTCCGGGCTGAATTTGAAAATCCCACAGAGATCTAACTTTCTTATTCTGGGAATGGCGCTTCATTTCTCAAGCGATTTCCCAGTCAATGAAAAATAGCGTAAAATACAAGTGTGACAGAATACCGTAGGGGGGATGATAGGCAGCTCTATTTCCTGGAAAATCCTGATGGATAGGTTAAATAGCCACGTATAAAAATGCATCAATTTACACATTGTAGTTTTACCAAATCGTCGTGTTTTTTAACAATAGAGAACATTTACATAACATTAGATTTTTTTTTAAATTGAAATGTGAGGGTAATTTGCTCCGTAATATTGTAAATATCAATAAATATGATCCTCGGAGCCAAAAGTATGAATGAAGGGATTCTGAATACTTATTCAATCCTTTATTACTCTTCTTTTCAAGCTTTCGGCCTTGTATTTCAGGTCCTCATCAGGAATCTTAATGTACAAAAACTTTCTCGTTATTTAGTGTTTCTAAATTCGTTAAAACCAGATTTTCAATTATCTATCTACTTACATATCTGAAGTATGTGTCAATTTAACCCCATTTAATTGGTGTTTCAATCTCATCATTTAACTTTCCACTAATGAAGCAATTAATCAACGTTTTTATTTTCTTTTTCTTCTAACTTCATTGTAATGTGGTTTATGTACTTTTTTATTTTATTATTTATTTTTTTACTCCAATTATTTCATTTTAATAATTTAATTCAGTCACATGTACCAGTGGCAATGGACAAGACTTGACTAATCTGAAAATTTCGAAGCTTCTAGAACTATTGATCATGACGAATGAGATAAAGAAAAAGGAAAAAGGCTAATCTAACTGTGATAATTCTTCCTAATTTTAGATCGTGTTTATTAATTTATCATAGTTGGCGTTCAGATTTACTGTATCGATTTGTTTGTTAATACTGTTTTTCCTTGATTTAATAAATACCATTTCAGCTATCTGTCGTTTATAATAATTTTTCTCTAAATTCAAAATTTTAACATTATTCCAATCAAAATCATGGTTCTCTTGTATGCGATGATTAGTAACTACATTGTGTTTTGATGTCATATGTCTTATATTACTTTCGTGTTCCTTAATTCTTGTCTTTAATTTTCTTTTTGTTTCTCCTATGTATACAACATCAGTCTTTACATTTTCATTCATAAATTAAACCTTGATCATCTTCTTTTTTAAGTTCATCTTTTCCCTTTTTTATAATTCCTGAGTTAATTTTATTTTGAGTCCTGAATACTGTTCTTATCCCGTGTTTTTTATTTATTCTCGAGAAAATGTCTGATAAGTTTCCTATGTATGGTAATGATATCAATTTATTTTCTTTTTCTATCTTAAGTTTCCTAGTTTTTTCTTCATTATACTTTATACTTTTTATTCTCTTTTCAATTTGTTTATCAACAATTTCCTCAGGGTAGTCACTTTTTCTCAAAATTGCTTTAACAATATTCAAGTTTTTCTGATGAAAGGTAGTATCCGACAGTTTGATTGCTTTATCTACTAAATTTAATATTATTTGTATCTTCTGAGATAATGGGTGATTTGATGGATATTAAGATTCTTGTTGAGGACCTGAAATACAAGGTCGAAAGCTTGAAAAGAAGAATAATAAAGGATTGAATAAGTATTCAGAATCCCTTCATTCATACTTTTGACTCCAAGGATCATATTTATTGATATTTACATAACATTGTTTGCAATTCTAGTTTTTTAGTTAAAATTCTCAAAATTTCATTGAAATTCGACATGGTTTTGTAATTTATTGAAATTATTGACAATCTTTAAAATTTTCCACGTATATTTTAAATCTTTCAAAGTTCTCACATTTTGAAACATCATTAGAACTATGAAAAAACTCTCAATTTTATTAAAATTTTTGGACCAATTCATATTTTTTGGATAAAATTTTGTATTCTAGAACGTCATTATTTCTTGTTCCTAAAAGTTAGCGCAATCAAGAAAAGTTTATACTATAGAGTAATTTTATCACCAATCGTCGAGGTGATTTTCGTTGAGTCTTTTTTTTGCGTGAGATCCTTTTATAGCATCTATTATTGAAATCGATGGGACACGTATTTTTTCTTTTCGCTTGAATATCAGTTGTTTTCTGGTACGAAATTTTCGATCAAGTGTTTCATTTTTCTTTTTATTCCAACAACTCAGCCGAAATCTTCCCATCGTCATAATGAAGTAAATAATTATTAATAAAATTGTTGTTAAAAGGCAAGATTCGGAAAGTTACTTGGGTAAAAAAAGTAAATCGTAACCTTACCGTTACTTGAACAGAAATAATATTTCTATATTATATGTCTCAAAGTTAATGACTGATATTTTTTTTCGATACTTTTTTAAATATTCTAATGAATTAAATTGATATATTTTTCAAAATTCTTCCTTTTTTTATAAAAAGTAATTATCAAGCTTCTGGGAGTCTCACATAAAAATCATCAACATTTAGATAACAATTGTCTCCTTTTCAATTTTTTCTATAATATAATCATCTTGATTCTTTCACATGATTTTATAATGTAACAAATATGAATTATTTACGAAAATTCTACATGTGGATCACATTAAATAATTTTACTTCTTTCTTCATATTTTTCAAACTTATCATAGGTCTTAAAAATTTTTAAATTTTCTGCAACTTATTGTGTCTGTGAAATTTACAGAAACAATAAGTAAAGTAAGAAAAAAAAAGGATAAGTTCTTTTATTTATTTAGTTTATAAATTAAAGTATATTTTTCTGGTTTCAAATCAGTTTTTGATGCAGAAAACGTTTAATCCTTCATTACTGGCCCAGAAGATAAACTTTAAGAAATTATTACGAATTTTCAATAAAATACTGCAATATTCTTCATTTTTATGTTTTTTTAAAATATGCTTATCACAAATCGAAGACATTTCTAAATTTAATAACTCGATTTTAATAGAGATTTTTGCCTTTTATTTCTGACTTTACAAAAAGTAAAATTCAAAGGTATGCTCCCAACTTATCAATTTACGTAACTTTATTTTTCTGCTTACGACAAAAGAAATTTTGAGACTGAAGGGGACCTTTCTTGGAGGTAGTAAATATCAGGAAAATCTCAGAAATTCAAACGAATGGACTGTCGTAAATTTACGAAAATATCAAAAAAATTCTGTGTTTTGTGAAAAACCACGTTTCTTTTTTGCCTTCCGACCAAAGGCACCGAAACCAGAGGGGACAAAATTTGGGACTCAGACCCTTCTTCCGGAAAATACTTAATAAAAAATTCGTTATTCGGTGCAAAAAAAGCCGGCGCTGAAAAAATGTCGGGTTCCTTGTCCTCGAGTTCGGTTTCTCATACACACTCCATAAAATGCACCGTAAAATTTCGGAGACCGAGACGATAAATCAAAATATTTGGGAGTGAGTAAACGGCCTTCGAAGTGAAACTTATTTGCGCGCTATTGGAACTTAAGCTTGAAGGAGTTTTTGCCTGTTTTTCACAATCATGCCTTTGTTAAAAAAAGGGCGTGGTCTTCAAATTTTTTCAGAAGCCTGTTTTTGTAATTTGACGTCTCAATTTACGAGACCCTGTCGATGCATAAACTTTGTCGCCCTAGAGCAAGGGTCAGTTTTATGTTTTATTTTTTCTGCGATCTATGAATTTGCATAATTTAGTTTGAATATTACGAACAACAACAACTAAAAAGATATGTAGAAAAAATATATAAGAAAAGAAGCTGCAAAGCACAAACTTCATGCTTTCTAAATATAATTACAGAATTTAATTGTAGACTTCGAAGAAAAGTTTGAAGAATTGATAAAGGTTTTTGAAGCTTTTAACTGAAAATTTAAAGTTCAGTTGGGAACGAAATTTCGCATACTCGTGAAAAATACCATCCAACAATTTAAAATTTAAAATGTAAATGGTAATAGTAACCGCATTCCTATTAATAAAAGTTTTAAAAAATTAATAGAAAATAGTTATGTTAAATTAATTCGATTTGAGAGGGCTTATAAAAATCCTGAACAATTTTACGAATTGAATAAAAACTAACAGAATAAGAAAAAATACCTTAATAAATGAAAATCTATGGCGATACTGTTTTCTGAGAAATCCATAAAAATAGAAAAAAATTAATCAACTTCGAATTCTAGAGCACGAAATTTTTGAAATTTATACAGCCAATGATAAAAATACTTCAAAATCCTGAAACTTCTATACATACTGAAAAATACGAATAGTTTTACAAAATAATACTAAAATTAAAGATACTTGTATCAAATTCACTCAAAAATCTATGAAATTCGCAAAATTTTCCACGTTACTGAAACTGAATAGAATGGCATAATATAAAATTTTGCTAACTTGAAATAAATATAAAAATTCGAACAACCTAATTGATCGTTTAGTATAGATTTACAAATGCTTAATGATTTTTCTCTCGCTTCAAAAAATTATTCATGGAGGGCTCATCCTAAAAAACAATATATTTCGCACATCTGATGTTTTGTTCGAGCAAAAAGTTATGTTAAAACTCAGCAAAAACTACATGTAAAAATTTTGCCGCCCCAAACCATTTTATTACATCTGAAATAATCAGTTTCTAAAAAACCGACAAGTGCATTGATATCGTTTTTTATCCTCCGTTTTTGCATTATTTGTTATTCAAATTCAATTTTTTCAGAAAGTAAGAGACGGTCACTTTTTTTGAACGGTAACGATTACTAGTTATTATAATATAGTAACTATAATATTAAGAGTCATTAACTTTGAGACGTTGAAGCTCCAAACATTTAAAATTAAACAAAAAGAAAAATCGAATGAATTTTCGATTTCTTGTTTTAGGAAAATTGAATATTTTATTTGTGAGCATAAGGTTTGTTAGTTCAACCAAAAAGTTTTTTAAAGCAAAAGGAAATTTTTTTCTTAAATACTCGTCCTTTTTCCTTTTTCGTTTAATATTTTGAACGTTTGGAACTTCACGTACATTTTAACTTTAGAATTTATATTTTTCGTTATTTTGAGGAATTTACAGGCAAATTTACATTAATTATGAACGTTATTTATACGAAATGAAGTGTAATACAAATTATAAAAGAATGAACTTACGGAATTTCTTCGCAAAATGATTGAAATTTAAAAAAAATTGTGGATGTTTTTAGAGAATCTAATTTTTTTGAATTTTGAATGAACTTACACTGTCTACTCCAGTTTTTTGTTGTGCAAAGGCAGTTTTTTGATAAATAATTTTCACTTTATGCGAGTGTATTCAAAACTGCTTGTGTTGAGAAATTTGACATTCGTGAAGTTCCACCAATTTTTGAAATTCTTGAGTTGTTTTCGAAGTACATAAATGTTTTTTTATAAGTTGTTTAAAAAGATTTTATATATTTATTTTGAAAGTTACATCTGAGATTTCAAAATTTTTATAAATTTACGAAGTTTTTCAAAACATGTTTGGAATTATAAAATAAATTGAGGGTGTTATCGAAGAATGTAACTTTTGTAATAAATAAATGAGTGTGAATTCTTCAATTACTCCAGTTTTGAATGAAAGTTGAATTCAAGAAAATTTCAAAAGGTTTTGAACTGTGATATAAAAACATTTCTGATATTCTTTCTTTTCATGATTTCAAAAAATTTTCAACGATAACTGGAATTTTCAGAACTTTTGATATTTTTTGCATGACTCGTGTAAAATGTTTTAAAAATTTTCCATTTTTTGATATAAATAATCAAGCAAGTGAAGATCAAAAACTCCAAAATTCGAAATTTTTCTACATGCTAGAAAGTTTTATGGCATGTGCTGTCATAAAATGAGAAAAATTTACGGATTTCTCAAAATTTCGAAAAAGTTTGTGGCAAAAACGAAATGTGAAGGAATAATAAAACAGAATATAATAATTGTTTCAAAATTATGTCGAATTTATTCTCTTGAAAAATTTGTTCGTAATATGTATATATGATTCAATTATTGTGATTATATAAATACATTGCATTTCATTATTTTTTGTGCTTCCTAGTGTTTTTTATTATTATTTAGATTATTGACATTTAATTAAAAAATTTATTACTATTACCTTATTATTTTATTCGTGTTTATATTATGTAAGTTTTTATTACATCATACGATAGTATATAATATTGAATCAAATATCTTGATGAAAAATGTTATTGGATTCAATTATTTAAAATCCTCTTACGAATGAATGATAGTTTACATTGAAATGTATTTATTGTATGATATATATAAATAATTTTACTACTTCCAATAAATCTTTAATTATTTTTATGAAATAAAATTCCATTTCTTCCCAAAAGATAAAAACTATCGATAATTCCTCAAAGTAGAAAAAAATTGTCAAATATAAGTTAAACTTTGTGTTTCATCGTATTCTGACAGAACGAAAAATAGCTGTTGATTTTAAAATATGGAATCACAAACGACCAAATTTTGAATTGAAATATTTCATAATTTTTTGATATTTTCAAAAAGAATAAATTTTGGATTCAACAAGTGGTTTATGACCTAGTTTATATGAATTGTATATTAAATATTTGATATTCACATTTTGAATGAGAATATTAGATTTCCCCCACTATTAGATTTTTGATTTCTGATACCAATACCAAGATGCCGATATCGTAGGTTTCTCGTTCAAAAAATAAAAAAAAACTTCCGATCCATTCGATTTCATTCAAACTTTATTTGTGTAAAAAATTGCAAAAAATATTAAAAATAGAAGGCAAAAGTAATCGTTTCATTAAATGGTGATTAATTGAACAAATTATGTAATTGTCATATCTTAACACTAGGATTTCCTTTAAGAAAATTCCACTCACGTATGACGATCTCTCTTATGAGTGTCTTATGTGTATAAAATTTCTCGTGTCTATGGTGATGATGTCTTCATTCTTCATTTCCTTCAAGTTGTCATTGAACATTTCATTGGTGATCATCTGAAAAAAAATTTCATCAAGTTTTAAAAACCATTTGCAACCATTTAAATATGACAATATACATTTTAACAGTTGTATTTTGAATATTCCTGAGTTAAAGATTTGTATGGATGCAAAAACTTGTAATCTAAACTTGTAAAAACTCCTGTATAATCATCTTCAAATTTCAAATTTGGAAATCATGAAGGTTTTACCCTATTATACCAAAAATTGCCTGTAAAATCTAAAATATTGTTTGCTTAAAGTAAAAAACAATCTACATTTGTTTAACATGCGCAAATGAAATGTGAAAAAGTCCATCCCAAAGTACAATTAACATAATAAAAAATGTTTAAGGTGAAACTCACAAATGTAGAATTTTTCTTGAGCTCGTCCAACATCACAGATTTCATGATTTTTTTCTTGTCTCTGTTATTCTTGATGAATTCTTTCATCACTTTCAATAGCTCCATCGTGTACTTTCGTTTTGACTCAGATTGTCCTGTTGTCAAAATACTAACGTCGATATTGCCTGTTGTAGGGTCAGTAGCAGATTGCTTCAAAGCTTCGCGATACAGTCTGTAAAAAAAAAGTATTTTTCTTCACAATACTGAAAAGGCTGTTACAACAATATTGCGGAATTTTTACCTATATGTCTGATAATTGGAATTTCCAACATTATTGGAAAACTACATCAACAACCAGATAATTTGATTTTGAAAAAAAAATGTTCAGTCTTCATATTTTTATACGTTTATAAAATTTGCCACTATTTTTTTAATAATATACACTTTTAATATTTTTGTTGATTTCTATGTAAACTTCGAGAATTTTATGCTTTGAATTTCAAAATTTATAGACTCTTAGTATTTCAAAAATTTTTTCATAGATCGTTAACGTTTAAAAGAATCCTTTTTTTTCATTATTTTCGATGTTTTTGAAATATTGATAAATCCAAATAACTTATATTTTCGTCAATTTACATATTTGTTGTATTGTTTCAGCACTTACTACTTCTCTAATAATAAATCCAGACTTCTCATGATTTCGAATTGCAAGACATTAATATTTTGTATAGATAAGATTTGCTATTACATAAAAAATGCACTAGTTGCGACTATTTTCGTGACTGTAATTTCCTCACATACATACCTAAATGCTTCATCCACATCTTGCGTTTCGACGACATTACTGAAGCGGACTTTAGCGTGAGCTTCGGAAAGCCTGATGAGTGACTCCAATTGTCTCGGAAACGCACTGATTCGTCCGTGACCTTTCCCCACACGACGCATCTCAACATACGCCTGAACCAGCTTTTGCTGGGCGTGTTCTCCAAGGACAGGGTTGAAGTGCTCCTTGGCATAGGTGATGTAGTCGCGCAGTACGGACTGATCCACAATTTCATCCTCGTCTTCGCGTTCCTCTTTGTAGTACAATGTCACCAAGTGCTTCGCAAGTTTTTTGTCAAATACCTCGTTGTTAGGATCGAGCATTATGAAGAGCAAGTCGAAACGCGACAGCAGAGTATGGGGCAGTTGTACGTTTTCAACCATCTGAAATTTATGATTTGTTAGCATTACTGGCCAAAATTAAGATTATTATTTCTCAGTCCCACAATTATAATGTTTCAGTAACTAAAAAATCTAAGAGTAAGTTACACAGACAACTTCTAATGGTGTCAAACAATTATCTGCACATTTTGTGGATTGAAAATACACAATTGATAACTCACGTTTTTATCTTTGTTCCACTGTGACTCCACGGGATTGGCAGCAGCAAGAATGCTAGTTCTGGCGTTCAATTGACAAATGATCCCAGCTTTGGCGATGCTGAGGGTTTGCTGCTCCATGACTTCGTGCAGTATGGAACGCGTGCTGTCGCTCATTTTGTCAAATTCGTCGATGCAGCATATTCCATTGTCAGCGAGAACCAAAGCTCCGGTTTGCAGCACTGTCTGTTGAGTCTCCGGATCTTTGGTCACGTAAGCAGTCAAGCCAACAGCGCTCGAGCCTAGGAAAGTCGTCCAATCAATTAAATTTAATCGAACCCCACAAAACATGATGGATTCCAAACATAGGATTTCGATATGTTTCGTAAATTGAGCGAAGTTCTTAAATCGAGGTTGTAGTGTATCACAAATCACAAAATGTCCCACAATTACAAAATATTGGCTTGATATCAAAACACAATTTTATCCACGTACATCTCATGATAGATATAAAGTGAAACTTCTGATGTCTTAACATGCTACTTATAGCAGAAATACGATTTCTGTCAAGTAGTACTGTCAATATATGAGGTTCATCATAGGTGATGTAAAAAAAGTAATTGAGAACTTTTACTTCATGTAAAATATAATTCATAGAAAATATTGGTTACATAAATAAATGAATGCTTGTTTACCTTTCCCACTGCTGTATTGAGAACGTGGAACCAAATTGTAGACAAACTGCAACAGTTGAGATTTGCTCGTACCGGGATCGCCGCACAGAAGGATGTTGATTTCGGATCGGAAATGAGTTCTACCGGCATTGGTGTGCGTTTTTTTAGTACCTCCGAGTAATTGCAACAAAATGGCCTTTTTAATGTCTTCATGTTCGTAAATGCTGGGAGCAATTCTTCGAGCAAGACGGTCGAAAACATCTCTTCTTTGAGACAGCATTCGCAACAGCTCGACTCTCTCCACCGGGAAAATGTGCTCTTTTCCTTCTTCCCGCTCAGAGTGCAATCTAGAAATAATTTACTTCAATATTAGCCTTCAAATGACAACTGTAAACAATTTTTTTCATTTGGATTCTAGAAATTTGTATCTTCCAGAGAATAAGGAATGTTTTTCTATTGAAATTCTGGATAGGTCAAGTACCAAAAGATACCTACTAGAAAATACATCAATTCAGGAATTCCAATTTTACTTAATAGTCAAAACTTCTCACGAGCAATGAAATTTATCAAAATTTTCTAGTATTTTAAATTATTTCAATTCTCAAAATCAACGACCATTGCTGTTCAATAAAAAGTTTCTTAACTTTTTAAAATGTTAAGGATATTATATAGTTTCTGGCGATAAACGAAAATCTCAACATTTTGAACAATCTACAAAATTCTTCAAGTTTTCCAGATATTTGGTTATTAACAAGCTGTGAAATTCGTTTAATGTTTTTTTTTTCGATTTTCATATAATTTCGATGATAATAAGTGATCTGGATTGTTCTAAACTTAAAAATATATATATACAAATCTTTTTATAATTTTTAATTATTTTCAATATTTTCTTAGAGATAAGGCAATCATAATCATAGAACTTAATAATCAATAAAATTTTATAAAATTATTGACAATCCATAAAATTTGCGATCATACCCTATTTTTCAATATTTCAATGTAAATTCAAACCAATTGTAAGTCATTAAAAATTTTCAAATTTTATAAGAATTCGTCCAATCTACTAGTTTTTGTATTTTTTGGTTCTTCCGAAATTTCCCAGATTTCTATAGAAAATAAACAAAAATAATTATGCTTAAGTGACAAGAAAATAATTGTCAAAATTTATGAACATTTTCTGAGATTCCACAAGTTTTCAAGATTTTATCAATTCTATTGAATTATTACCCAACGTTTTTGATGTTTTTTGATTTTTCGATATTTTCGAAAAATCAAATGTAATTCAATTTGCTTCAAATTCTCCTTTTTCATATAATTTCCCAAACTTGTTAGGATTTTTCGTAATTAATAAATACTCTTCTTAATTTTAAACGTGATTAAGCTTTTTAAAACTTTCAAGTTTTTTAAAAATTTGCCAAACCTATCAGGATTATCTGTCATTTTTTCATACTCTTGAAATGTTTTAGATTTCTGTAGAAAATAGAAAACTGTTATCCTGGTAATTTTAAAGGAAGACGATAAATGAATATGATCTAAAAAATGCATAAACATGTACTGAAACTCCACAAAATTTTTTTGATTCTATAGAATTATTGGCAATCTTTTTAACTGTCGTTTTTGATTTTTCGACATTTTTAAGAAAATACAAACTCTTAAGATTCGTCTTTCCAATAAGATTTTTTGTTCTTGTAAATACTTCTTGAAATTCGCAGACCTTTATTGAAAATAAAATGAAACTCTTCTTATATGTAGAGTTATAACCATTCATTTCAACATCTCAAGATATTTATTTTTTCAGCAATAACTATACTCTTTCAAGGATTGGCTCACTTTTGTTCGCATTTCCATATACATTTTTAGAATATGACTCTGCAAGATTTGAAATTTAATACATTGTTAGTATTTTGTTGGATTTAATTTTTAGAATATAAATAAATTTATAACATTCCATTGAATTTTAGTATTTTTTGGTTACTATGAAATTTAAAGTATTCTAGTTTTTTTCATGATTTCTGGAGCTATCCAGTTATCTCCAGAATATAAAGTTTCCCATATAACTAATACTATACGCATATTATCAATAAAACAGTGGCTTCTAATTTCTTGTATTTTGTAATTTTCTATATTTATTCAATATACAGTGAACTTCCACCTATCTAGACCTTCACTTATCTAGACTTCCACCTATCTAGACCGTATTCTTTCAGTTATCTAAAGTAAAAGGTTTCCCTTCAACTCCCACCACCAAAAATTGCGCGACCTATGGGACAGAAGAGTTAAATGGCAGGAACTTTGAATGCGTGTGATTGTATTTTGTTTTACGCTAGCATTTGTTTTTGCGTTCTACCCAAGATCGCTGATTGGCCGAGATCATTCTCACGCGCGAGCTAATAAGAATTGGCTTTGAAAACCACGTGGAATTGTGGAATGGTGGGAGCCCCTCTCGACTCTAGATAGCTGAATGTTTACATTTTCAGCAGGTCTAGATAGGTGGAAGTTCACTGTATACCAATATAAATTAATGAATTTAATGGTATTTTTTATTTATTAATGTATAATTTTCTTGGATTCAAAGCTTTAGGACTGAAAGGTTTATAGATTATTAACAATATAATATAATGTTGAGCATTCATATTATTTTTGTATTTTTTCCAAGTATTTATCATACTGTAGAAATTTCTGGTATTTTTATACATATCTAGACTTTCTTTGGTTATCAATATAGAATAGATTTCTAAAATTTGAAATTTTATAGATTTCTAGTTTTTGCTTTGATTTTTCAGGGAACATTGCCTTCATATATTGCTAGTATTAAAAAAAAATCGAATACTTTTGATAATATTCTAGTAAATTTTAGTATTTTCTGTTGTTTTTTAAAGTTTTCCTAAAATTGTATTATTTATTACAAAACTTTTTAGTAGGGATGGGAATCGTTAGCGTGAATATCGATAATCGATATCGCAATATTTCTTGAAGGCACCATACGACTATTGCGATATATCGCAGTAGAAAATTTCGATATTTTCGATAATCGTTAAAAAATTGTTGTTTTATTCATTTATTTTAATGCTATTTGCTTAAAGAAAATTTGAATAAAGTTATTTCATACTTTTTCTATCTCTTTGACCTTCATCGATTTTGAGAAAATATTTCAAACGATTATAAAAAATCTTTATCTTTTTTAGCCAACTGGATTGGAAAGAGACAGCATATTTATATTCCTCAGTATGAGCAGTCTTGAATAAGCGACCGGTACAGGCTGTATGTATATAACAGGCAAGAAGTTCGAAATCTCAAGTAGAATAAAATTTTATAACAGTAGCACTAAAATACCAAATCAATAGAGAAACACACTACGATAATCGAATTATGAATCTGACGATATCATCGATAATATCAACGATATTTCTGTTAAAATATCGATATTGACCATAATCGATTAAATATCCCTATCCCTACTTTTTAGTATTTTTATAGTTTCTATATTATTTTACTCAATGAATTAACAGATTTCTCCCCAAGAGTCTTATCTCTGCGCTTAAGAAATTTGTGTGAGAGCGACTGATTCCTCCACTAACAAGATTTACACACCATTTTTAATTTTGAGAAGGGTTCATTTCAGACCCGATTTATATACCCAAGAAAGTTGTTCATGGGAGTAAATAGAAATGAAGGATTTTAATATCCTTATTTCAAGCTATGCACACATTCAACACATACACGCACCCACACCCACTCAAGCACCTACAAACTCACTTTTTGGAATCTTCTTTCCTGAAATGCACGACGTCAATGTGGGTCTTATAAACTGAACGAATGTTCGCCTGGCGCGGATTCGCCTGAATGGGCTGAGCTCTGTAGATCCCCGTAACCTGAACTCGATCACCCGGCACGACCCCATCCACGAGGTTGTCGTGGGCGAAGAGCGTGATGGTCTGCGGCGTCTGGCCCGCTGGCATTTCGTCCGGCGACTCCTGGAGCTTGATCAGCTGCTTGTCCGTAAAGTGGCTCAAATTGTGGATGATGGTGAAGCTGTAGCGACTGTTGCAGTGGGTGCAAAGAGTCGGTTCCACGATGCGACCACGATCGATTTCAACCTCTGCGGTGTTTGAACAAATCGTGCATTTGAAGAAAGCTTCGCGCATTTCGGGTATGATGTGGGAAGTGCGAATAACCATGCCAGAAACGGTGATGAGTTGATCGATGTCTTCTGGATTCAGCATTCTCATATTCGTCGTTTTTATCACACTGTGGGGCCGTACTTGGATCTGGTGTTCCAGCGCGGAGTCAGGATACTTTTCAAAGTACATTTCGTTCACTGCCATGTCCAAGGTTGGTATGACTTCCTGGGGATAGTGCACGAGCTGATGGTAGAGTTGGTTGTCAAAGTCGTGCAAATGTTTGCAATTGACCTCGAAGAAAGGATCCTCCACTGCAACAAGTTCTTCAAGCTTAGACAAGTACAGTGGGGAGTTGACGTCCATGTTTTCCGGGAGCTCGTCGTTCTCGACTTCCGGATCGATGAAATGCTCCAAGAAGCGCTTGAACTTTTGCTTGCAGCTGTTCACGTTTACATCTGTGCCCCAGATCAACAGTTGCGGGCCCGCGTTTTCATTTTCAGATGAAGGAGGTGGTAGGTTTTCTGCGGATAGCTGTGGATATTTAGAAAGATGCTTGAAATCTTGGTACAAAAAGTTATACATTTAATTATTATTTTTTACACCAATAGTCAATATTTCTAAGCTAATTGGCGTGAAATAAAAAGTTAATTTACAAGGAATTCTGCTATTTTTAAAATTATATTTTAAAATTTTTCTCTTATTGATATTAATTTTGTTTGTGAATAATTTTACTTTATGAATTCGGATTCAAATAATTTATTAGGAAAGTATACTGTATTAAAAGAATGTGATTAATTCATGAAAAATAAATTGCACAGTTTGTTAGATTATATACTTTTTTGCTGAGAATTTTCAAAGATTTAATTCTATACTTACAATTGAAAAAATCGTAAATTTTTATTAAGTAACACAATTTTTCAGAAAGCTATAACTGCAATACAGATAATTTCAATTCTCGTTTTGAAAACTTGATTGCAACATGTGTTAACAGTCGAAAAATTAAACAATTATTGACTTAAATTACACAATGTATAAAATATATAATATACATTAAATAAAAATTGCATATAACAAGAAATAAAAAATGTAGTTTTAAATAAAGCGATTCGGACCTGAGCTGTTAGATATAAAAGTACACCCCACTGATACTAATTTATTACAAATTAATGACTTTGAATTTCAGATCTCATCAATTTTTTATGACGGTTTTTTAATTGCATTGATTACACGATCAAACTTTACAAGAACGGCAAAAAATAAAAGCATTTAAACTAATAACGCTTACGGATTCACTTAATGAATAACAGATATTTCAAAATCAGAAAAATTTCACATTTTAATATTTTGAATGAGTAATTTCAAAACTCGAGAGACCAAATGAACTGTATTCGTATAAATTTGTGTTTCTAAATAAAAAATTTTTTTATTATGATCATTATTCAGTGTTGTAAATCATAAATTTTCGACGAAGATTTTTTTTTAGATTTACTGCAAAGAAAAAAAGATGAAAAAAATTGAAAAATAAATGAATGAGAAATAGCAGTAGGCATAGATGTAACATATTACTAATAAAATTAAAATTTTGGAATCGAAAAGATTTGTGGTCTCCATATTTTTAATGCAGAGGAATTTTAAAAATTGTAAATTTGTGTTGTTATTTCAATAAATGTTAATTTGCATCATTAGATAAAATTCACTACATTCTTAGACTCTTGTGAAACAGAAAAAAATACAATAGATTTTTTGTATTTTTTAGAAATTGTAAAATGTTAAGTATTCTGGTGTATTTCATAGAGTTTTATATAAGTTTCTAGAGTTATGGTTATCTCCAAAATGTTAAGTTTTCTAGATAATTATTATTTTACGCGGTGTATCAGTAAACAGTGGCTTCAGATTTCTTGTGTTTTATAATTTTTTAGTACCATTAGTATTTTTTATATATTTTTTTTAAGTATACCAACGTAATTTATTGAATTTTGTGGTATGTTTATCTATTAATATACAATTGTTTAGAATTTGATGCTTTTGGTTTGAAAAGTTTATAGATTATTATGAATTTTAAAGAATGTTGAACATTTATACAGTTTTTGTATTTTTTCAAAGTACTTATCAGACTATAGAAATTTGTAGTGTTTTTGTAAATATCTAGAATTTTTTCGGTTATCAGTATAGAATGGATTTTTAAAGATCGATGCTCAAGAATTCAAAGTTTTATACATTTCTAGCATTTTCTTCGATTTTTTAGAAAATAGTATCTTCATATATTTTAAGTTTTTTAAAAAATCATCAGTATTTTTAACGAAATTCTAGGAAATTTTATTATTTTCTGTTTTTTCAAGTTCTTATACAATTGTATTATTTATCACAAAACTTTTTAGTATTTTTATAGTTTTCGTATATACAATGTCTTTCTACGAATTCAGATTCAAATAATTTATTACAAAAGTACATCTTTTTATTAAAAAAAGGTAAATCATTCATAAAAAATAAATTGCAGTTTTTTCGATTGCATACTTTTTTGCTAAGAATTTTCAACCATCTTATTTAATATAAAGAGAAAAAATGGTAAATTTGTATCTAGTAACAAAATTTACTGCATTTTCAGAAAGCTTTTTATGTAATACAGAGAATTTAAAATATTTCAATTACTGGTTTGAAAACGAGATTGCGAAATGTGTTAACAGTAGAAAAATTCAACAATTTATGAAAAAAGTTATGAAATGAGTAAAGTACATCATATATAATAAATAAAAACAGCATATAAAAAGAAATAAAAAATTTACATTCAGATAGATAAATCTTGACTTAGACTGTTAAATATGAAAATACATCTCACTGATATAAATTTATTACAAATAAATCAAATATTACGAATTTCTGATCTAATTTTTCTATTGTATGGATAACATGATCACATTTTGAAAGAATGGCAAAAAAAGAAGAATTCAAAAAAATTACCTTCACTGATTCAATTATTATTGAACAATATGAATTTCAAAAACTGTAAATATTTTGCATCCAAAAACAAAATTATCTGCATTCTCATAAATTTGTGTCCTTAAATGCGAAAACTTCTTTACTGTCATTAATATTCAGTGTTGTAAATTATAAATTTTTAAAGAAAGATTTTTTTACATAATTTACTGCAAAGAAAAACATTAAAAAAAAATTGAAAATCAAACGGATAAAAAGATATGTATGATAAAAATTTTTTTATCATGAATAAGTTCTGGATTTAAAATTTACTACATAACGTGCAAATCATTCAAAAATAGCAAATTTTTGCTTAAATGATGAAAATAAAACGAAAAATGCTATTTCATGAAGATTGCTTGATTAAGACATTATTCGAATAATATTAGACAAAATCGTTAATGTAAAAAGTAACATTGTTACGATATATTAAAAATTTTTATTAGTCAATAAATGTTGCTACATATATCGATTTTAACTGAATTTATGGAAAACATCAAAATCATGAATTTCTCATATTTCAAAGTTCCTTCTTTTTTATAAAAATTGAATCTATAACTATAAACACTCTGGATTATTTCATTTCTGGTCCTTCTTACTCTCATTTCATAGTAAATTTGATGTTAAAAATTAGTTTTCAAAAATTAACTAAAGACAGAATTAGAATCAATTGATTTTCAATCAATCAGTAGACATTTTTCAATTTGTGAATACATATTTAACTAGTTTATCATTTTATTATTCTGATAATAGATCATAAGTTTGAACAACGTATCATTACATGCACAATTTCTATTAAACGTATAAGAAATTCGAGATAAAATTACCGGTTCTGCAACGAAAGTGCGCATGGTACGTTCGCTCCTAATGTCAACTCGGCGACGAATGGGTGTCCCTCGGGCACTTCTGAGGGAACCTACAGATCTTAAGGAACCAATGGATCTTATAGAACCAATAGAGCTGACAGAGCCATAATCTAAAGGTGACATGACGTCCAAGTCGCTGCTGCCTCCGTTCATTTCCGACGTCGGGGGTTGCATTCGAGGCGAACGACGAGGAGAATTCCCTCTTGAAGAAGCTTCGTCCGACGAAGCAGGCACGACTTCTTGGTTTGGACGATTTTGCCATCTCAAAGGCGTACTTTCCGATCCACTAGGGACTAATGAAGAATTTTTTTTACTGTCTAGTATCAAAGAACACACATTTTTCTAGAATTATTTTTCAAAAAAATACTGTTCACAGTCTCAGTCTTATATGTATATTATCAAAAGTCAACGACAAGTGACGTGAATATATTGTTGAAGTTGGATCAGTAAGATGACGTGAAGTTTGATATAAGTTTTGGAGTTATTCAGTTTTTATATAAAATGACATGATATAGAAAGGAACCCATTTTTTTCAAGGGTAGATTACTCTTTTTAAATCAGTGTTTTTTTACACATGTCAATTTTTTAATATATGATTTCAGTTATTTATCATAATTGTCTAAGGTTTCGTATAGTAACAAGACAGAACCACGTAAAAGGTTATCTTTTTTTCCTTAATTTTTGATAATACAAGCGTATAATATGAATTAAGATGAGCTTAGTTGTTTACAATCGAGACATATTTGAATTATCGTGTAAAACCAATAGTCTTTTACAAAAAAATTTCATAATAAGAATTTTACATAATAGATGATTGAAGATATTAAATGTTTTAACATCATTATTGAATAATGGGGATCGTAAAAAATAAATAATTTAAAACAATAGCTAGTGGTTATAAACATTTCAGATTATTTATTCAATAATTTTTTGAACATGAATTGAGCAACAGCCATAAAAATGATTGTCCAGATAGAATTAACAGTCTATTAATAATAAATGAAATATAGTTATGTAAACTATACTCTTACATATTCATTGTAATATTGTACAAATTTACAATGCTTTTCATACTATTCAGTTAAAAATTTTCATGGTATCGACTTGAATGTAAATTCAAAAAATTTTCTCAGTGCAATTATATAATCTAAAATACTGAATAGTACATTTTTTATTATCATAAAAAAATGAAAAATTTTTTTTACCAATTATGTATATTGTCAATTATTGAGTTGAGTAATTTCTGATTACTTATTCATTCAACTATCATTTTTTCAATATTTTCATATTATTGGATTGAATTGAAGTTCAAAAAATCCTCATAGAGTAATTATACAATCTGAAAAGCGAACATTCCTTTTTTTAAAATATAATGAAATTGAATATTATTTATCAAAATGATTACATATTATTTATTCATTGAACAATTTATGATTCAATAGTTTCATTTCATTTAATAAAATTTACATTTGAAAGATCCTCATAGAGCAACTGTACAATTTGAAACATGATATATTACATTTTTTTAAATAAGATAAAATTTGATATTTTTATTATTCCATATAATCCATATAAATATATTAATCCATATAAATCCATTGAATAGAATTTTATTATGAAAAATCCTCGTAGAGCAGTTATACAAATTGACATACTGAATAGATCATTTTTTATTCATTAAGAATATTGTAGATTATTCAATTGAGTCATTAAATATTATTCATTCGTTCAATTATTATTCGTTTAACATTTTTATATGATTCAATTGTATTTTGAAAAATACTCATAGAGCAATTATATGATCCGACATGCTGAATCGTACATTTTTTATTGATTGAAACAATTGTATATTTTTCATAAAATAATTACATATTTTTTATCGATTCAATTGTTGACCATTAAATATTTTAATTACCTTGAATTAAATTTACATTTAAAAGATCCTCATAGAGCAATAATACAATTTGAAACACGAGTACTACTTTTTTTTAATATTTAAAGTTAAAATTTTATTATTTTATAAAATCGCATATTAATGAATTAAATTTTATTTTTAAAAATTCGTACAGCTTTATTGTATGAATAATAATACTGAAGAGTTAAATTTCAAATAATAAACAAAAACATTACACTTTTTTTTCAATATTAAGAATATTGTAGATTATTAAATTATATAATTTTATATTATTTATTCATTCCATTATAATTTGTTTGAAATTTCCTATTATTCAATTAAATTTAATTTTGAAAAATCGTCATAAAGCAATCATATTATCTGAAATGCTGAATAGTACATTTTTTTATATACAAATTGCGTACTCTTTAAGAAAATAATAACAATATTATTCATCGACTCAACTGTTGACCATTCAATAATTAAATTATATTGAATCTAATTTATATAAGAAATATTCTTGTAGAGTAATTATACAATCTGAAACAATCACTGGAATATTTTTCTAATTGATGAAAATTTAAAATTATAATTTTATCAGTATATAAAATTGCATATTTTTGGATTAAATTTTTTTCTCAAAAATCCTTATGGCCTCATAATAAAAATTGGAATACTGAGTAGTTCATTTTGTAATAAATAAATACATTGCAATAATATTTTTTGGTAATCAAGAATATTGTAGGTTATTGAATTGTGTAATTTCATATTATTCATTTATTCAACTATTATTGGTTCGAAATTTCGTATTATTTAATTTAATTTCATTTTAAAAATGCTCATAGAGCAATCAATCTTAAATGCTGAATAGTGCTTTTTTTATAAAATTAAAATTTTAAATTAAAATTTCATCAGTATATAAGAATTGCATATTATTGAATTAAATTTTATTTTCAAAAATCATTATGGCCCATTATAGAATTTGAAATACTAGATAGTTTATCTTCTAATAAACAAATATATTGCATAATTATTTGTTATTAATCAAGAATATTGTAGATTATTGAATTGTGAAATTTCATATTAGTCATTTATTTAATCCTTATTCGTTTGACTTTTCTATTATTTAATTGGATTCAATTCTGAATAGTACTTTTTTTAATTTAAAAAATTACAAATTCTGTAATAAAATAATTACATATTATTCATCAATTCAATTTTTCCTCATTCAATATTTCTTTCTATTGAATATAGTTTACATTTGAAAGATTGTCATAGAGCAATTCCACAATCTGAAAAACTAAATAGTACTTTTTTTAATATATGAAAACTTGAAATTATAATTTCATCTGTATATAAAATTGCAAATTATTGAATTCAATTTTATTGAAAAAAATCCTTATAATCCAATTATAAAAATTAAAATACTGAATGGTTCAATTTCTAATAAACAGATACATTGTATCATTGTTTTTTATTAATCAAGAATATTGTAGATTATTCAATTGTATAATTTCATCATTCAATTATTATTCGTTTGACATTTTCATATCATTGAATTGAATTTATTATTAAAAAATCCTCATAGAGAAATCACACAATATGAAATGCTGAATAGTAGTTTTTATAATTGAAAAAATTACAAATTCCGTAATAAAATAAGTATATAATATTCATCAATTCAATTCTTCCTCATTCAATATTTTTATTATATTGAGTTGAATTTATATATGAAAGATTCTCATAGAGAATTTATACAAACCGAATCATTGAATAGTACTTTTTTCAAATAATGAAAATTTAAAATAAAAATTTTTTAACTTTTGAAATTGCATATTATTGGATTAAATTTTATTTTTAAAAAACCTAGTAACTCAATTATAAAAATAAAAATACTGAATAGTTGATTATCTAATTAACAAAAACATTTCATTATTATTTTAATTATCAGGAATATTGTAGATAATTGTATGGTATAATTTCATAATATTCATTCATTCGATTATTATTAGTTCAAAATTTTCATGTTATTAAATTATATATAATTTTGAAAAATCCTCATAGAGCAATTATATGATATAGAATGCTGAATATTAGATTTTTTTCATGAAAAAATTGTAAATTCTGCAATACAATATTTACATATTATTTATTGATTCTATTGTTCCATTATAGTGAATTAAATTTACGTTTGAAAGATTCTCATACAGCAATTGTACAATCTGAACCAGTGAATAGTACTCTTTTTTAAATAATGAAAATTTAAGATTAAAATTTTATCACTTTTGAAATGGAATATTATTTAATTAAATTTTATGTCTAGAAATCCTCAAAGCTTAATTCTAAAAATACTGAATGGTTCTTTATCTAATTAACAAAAACATTGCATTAATATTTTAACTATCAAGAATTCTGTAGATAATTAAATTGTTTAGTTTCATATCATTCATTCAATTATTATTGGTTCAACATTTTCACATTATTGAATTATATATAATTTTGAAAAATCCTTAAAGAGCAATTATACGATATAAATTGCAATAGAGTATATTTTTTTAATGGAAAAATTGTATATTCTGCAATAAAATATTTACATATTATTTATTGATACAATTGTTTCATTGTAATGAATTAAATTTACGTTTGAAAGATTCTCATAGAGCAATTATACGATCTAAGCTACTGAATAATATTTTTAAGTAATAAAATTCAAAAATCAAATTCATACTTTTGAAATTGCATATTATTTACTTCTATTTCATTTTAAAAATCCTCATAGCCCAATTATAAAAATTAAAATACTGAATAGTACATTATCTAATTAACAGAAACATTGCAATAATGTTTTAATTATCAAGAATATTGTATATGATTGAAATGTCTAATTTTATATAATTCATTTATTCAATTGAATTTCATTCTTAAAAATCCTCATAGCCCAATCATATTAAAAATATCAAATAGTTCATTTTGCAACGATTTATTAAATTTACACAAAAAAAATTCCTGTACAGTAGACTTCATGTCTTGATGCGTTTATTTATTGATATTGTACTGTATAAAAAAACAAAAATTTGAGGCCAGTGTTTTAAAGCATAAAAAAAGCTATATTTATATAAATTTACCCGGCCTATTAGGGGTTACAGCGGCAGTCCCCGATTGCCTCGAGGAAGGCGTCCTTTGTTGCCTCTGATTCCTCGTAGGCGTTTCCTCATTATTTCTCGTAGGAGTCTGAGGAGGCCGCATCGGACTCGACATTTTTATTTTAAAATATTAAATATTTCTTCGAAGTTGTCAGTCCTATGTAAAAGACAATAATTGTCAGATTTCTTCAGATTTCTTGACGGTGTACAGTCATGCACTGTACACAAATAAAAAATTGATTCTAAGAACGTCATAAACCATGCACATTACTTACAATACTCTTTGTTTTTATTTCGTCACTCTATTTGTTATAACAACAGTTTTTCGTCTCCAACGTATATTTAATCTTATCATCAAATAATAACTAAAAACAATAAGTAAATACAAAAATTAATTTCCCGCTTTTATAGTAAAAGGTTAGGTTATGTTAGGCTCTAACAGCGGTATTTTTTTTTGAACAAATATGTAATTTCATTATGAGATTTTAGACCCCTTTCAATAAAGAAATTAATAATCATTAGTAAAATTTGATGAAAAAAACCATTGCGAATACAAAAAATTATTATAAAAATAATGAGGATGTAAATAAACTGTAAATTCCAGCGCCGTAGCAAGCAGTCGTGGGGGCCCTGATGCAAGATTTCATATGGGCCCTTCAAAAATGTTTTCTAAAAAAAAGGCGTTCTCGTGGGGCAATTTCTATAAAACACTAATAAGAGCGTTCTAAAACAAAGATTCCCAGGAGCTCTTTATATAACTATTAATATATAAATTCACGTAAATTTAGGGTTACCAAACGTCCTTGTATTCGGGGACATGTCCTGGATTTTGACGATTTTGGGGCGCGTCCTGGTTTTTGCCTCAAACGCCCTAGCGTTCAGCTTTCTGAAAGCTTTCTGACCGAAAGGAAAGAAGCAGAAACGTAAAAGTTTTTCAGTTTGCTAAAAACTTCGTTATTTTTACATTTTTTAGGATTTGGAAATGTCTTTTAGAGAGTTGTGATATTTTATTTATATATATTTGTGTAATAAACTACACGAAAAATAAAACTTCCTACTATTGCTGTATACGTTTTGTTCTTGTCATAAAACCTTTCTTTTACCTCGTTAAATAAGTTGGTTGATTATTCTATCGTTCTTCGAATTACCGCGCGCATGGACATTAAAGTGTGGGTAAGGTTGGGTCTGAATATTTCTGTGGGTTGGGGGGGGGGGGGTGTTACAGATGTGCCTTGTTTTGCCTTCGGGCGATTTGATAACCCTAGTAAATTGGTTAGCTCGGAGCGTACATTTGAATTTTACTTTTGATAAAGTCAGAAATAAAAGACAAAACTCTACATTGACGTCAGGTTTTATGAAATTCAAAAATTTCTTAGATTTGTGATGAGTTCGATAAATGGAAAACCTATAAAAATTAAGAACAGCATTCTAGTAGAAAATTCACACTATAGTTCCCGAGCGTATCAGTCTTAACCGAATTCGGTTAATATGCACGGAGAAAACGAATCACGAATGGCTCGTGTTTTTTCGAAAAAATTTCGAAAAACCTTCCTCAATGCTGTTTAAACATGAGACATTTGTGTTTTTGACATAGCCAGTAGTATTTAGACATCAATCTGCGGTAAACTAATCAGTATTACGTGCTCACTACTGGTGGTTGTTTCAACACGAATGGCTCGTGCGTAGACACGAATGGCTCGTGCGTAGACATGAACGCTTTTCCGATACACATAACGGAATAGCGTGTACACGTACAAGTCACTAGCGTCGAGAAATCTAGTGGCTACTGCGCTTTTGTGATAGATTATTGCCTACGAGTGTTTGAGTGATGAGTACTCATCGATTAGTGATATCGATACTCGAGTGTTTAGTAAGTGCATTGTGTCAGTGACAATTTTAAAAGTTCCGACAAGTGCTAAAGTCATGTTTTTCTTCATGTATTTTTCCATCTCGTTTCCGTGGTTTCGATCATCGTAAAGTGGTAAAGATTTTACCAGTGCGTTTTGATAACAATGCAAATATTTATAATATGTACGTACTACAACCTAGTATTAATAAATTAATAATTAAATTTTGACTTGTTATTTTTTTGTTTACTTATAATATTTAGTTAATTCATTTATAATTTTCAGAACGCATTTATTGCTCATTCTTGATCATTAGAAAATTAGCAGCTATAATCATACAAAAGTTTTAAATAAATAACAACAGCGCGAAAAGAAGGATTACATTGTTTTCAAATCATCTGTGAAATTGTTGTAAATAAGGACTTTGCGTTTAAATGATTACAATTAATGTGCATTATGTTAGTTGTTTGTGTTTCCGACGCAGGCGTCTTATGCGTGAATGCGCCATTTACTTGGGCTTCCTCGGAATTTTCATTGGCGTTTACGCACGAACTACTCATGTTTTTGGAAGAATCCCTTATGTCTGTGCAACGTCTATCAGTGCGCACGCAATACTGAGTTGAAAACCCCGCATTCATGTCACAGACGCTACTGGATACTTCAAAAACACGAACGTCTCGTGCGTAAACAGTAGGGAGATATGTTTTTTTGAGTTTTTTTCAAGTAAACACGAGCCACTCGTGTCAAAAGTGACAGACATTCGTGATTCGTATTCTCCGCGTGAGTGAGGATTAGGTTCAGATGAGTTACGAATTGAAAAAATCCATAATAAAGCATTTTTCGTGGTTTTTACGACTTGGATGCTCCTAAAATTAAATAAAAATGATTGGGCGGTGGTACTGAAGAATTGAAACAATTTATTTTTATTTTTGGAAAAATAAAATTATCGACACGAGTGTTATGTGAGGGCGCCAAAAGAGGTCGAACACTGACGAAGGCGCCCGAGGTTGTCACTCGTGTCGACAAATTGTTTTTCAACAACAAAAATTAACAAAAATTAATTGTTTTTAAACTTGGAAACCTCCGCCAAATCATTTTCACATAATTTTAGAAGCATCTGATAAGTCGTAAAAACAACGAAAAATGCTTTATTATGGATTTTTTCTATTCTTAACTCATATCAACCTAATATTAAGCAATGTTAACCGAATTCGGTTAAGACTGGATAGGTCGTGTTTCTAAAAGTTCATTTTTCGGGCAATATATTTCATATATCTTCGATATAATCACAATCGTTTTTTTAGTTTTTCTGAATTTAAAATAATATCAACCCTAATAAAAATGAAATTCTCATGTTAATCTCACGTCATGAGATATCCTGTTTCACATGAGAACTGGTGTGAGATCTGACATAAAAAAATGGCCGTTCCAGAACTTGTGTGAAATCTCATATACTATAATTTCTATAAAAAGGAAGAATTTGGGAAAAAATATCTAATTCGTTCATTAGGATATTTGAAAAGTTTCGGAAAAAATATCAAAGTCATTAACTCCAATAATGATTACTCAAGATGTTCATTTTTTAAGAAATTCTTTTATACACTATTTTAAAGCTGTTTGACTGCTCTTCAAACTGTCGTTTTCAAATTCATACTCAGGCGACAATAACAGCAGTTAATCAAAATTATAGGTACTATGATTTTTCTGATTATTCAAAGGATGATTAATCAAAATAATAATTTTTTTAAAATTTCTTTTATACACTATTTTCAAGCTGTTTGACTGCTCTTCCAACTGAAGTAATCGAATTCATACTCGGGCGACATTAACTGCAGTTATTTTTTAATAAAGCTGCTATGATTTATTCGATTTTTCAAATAATGATTACTCTAAATATTCATTCTCTAGAAAATTCTTTTATACACTTTTTTTAAACTGTTTGACTGCTCTTCCAACTGACATGTCTAAATTCATACTCAGGCGACATCTACGGCAGATATTCGTTAGTAAATCTACAACCATTTGTCCGATTTTTCAAATAATGATGACTCAAAATATTCATTTTTTCAAAATTCTGTTATACTACATTTTAAAGCTGTTTGGCTGCTCTTTCAACTGACGTTTTAAAATTCATACTCAGGCGACAACTACGGCAGTTATTTGTTAGTTAAACTACCACTATTATTCCGATTGTTCAAATATGTTCAAATATTAATATTTATCTTTCTCGTTATTTTGAAAAATTCTCAGATGATTTTATATTAATTATGAACGTGATTCGAAATTTATACCGAATGGAGTTACTGAAAGAATGAACTTACGGAACTTATTCGAAAAATGATTGAAATTTTAAAAAAACTGTAGATGTTTTCAGAGAATCTCATTTTTTAAAGTTTTGAATGGACTTACACTGTCCTCTTCAGTTTTTTGTTATGCAAAGGCAGTTTTTTAAATAAATGATTTGTACTTAATATTAAGTAAGAAATTCGTAAGGTATTTGCTTTAACAGCAATAAACTACCATTAAAGAAAATTTGCTTGAAGAATTTTTTATATTTAGGGCAGAGTCCCCCAAGGTGGACACCAATCTTTTGAACAATTGTGGAATCCAAACAACATTGCATATCTTGTACAATTATATATTTCCTGAAACTTTATTTCATCAACTAACTGTTCATTAAACACAATTTCGATATTATTAAAATAACTATAATTTTAGATGATTTTAAAAATAGGCGAAAATTTTGACGTTAAAAAAAGGTCCGCCAAGGTGGAGATTTTAGAGAAATCCACATCAAAATTTGGAAAAATAATCCGAAAATTCACGCTTCCATCATTTTTATCTATCTTCAATGTTTTTTTCTAAAATGACATGAATGGCTGATGAAAAAAAATTATCATGAAAAAAAAAACGAATACCAAGTGGAAAAAAGCAAAATAAAAGGTTTCAATCATAATCATCGGAGTTACACTGAGGACAAGTGTATCAAGAGTCGCGAATTTTGACCCATTTTTAGTGCACGTTTTTTTTATATTCGTTGCATGCAATCGAATCGAATTGCTATAAGAAAAGCAAGCGTCCACGTGTTAAAAAAGTGTCCACCTTAGGGTTATTAGCACGATTTCATTGGCAAAAAGAAAAAAAAAATATATTCACTCATGCACATCTGTTTAGAATATGTTTGTCTGGTACGTAAACAGGGTCAAAAGTATATTTATCTTTTCGGAATCACTGTTTCAGATAATTTTATCCCTGTTATACGAAGCGTCTTCAAAACTTTGAGAGTGACTTTTTCGTAGTGAGTGGAACAGCGGACAAACAGCCATGACTTTCCACTTCATGGTATAAATAAAAACTGCGAATTCACAAACTGTAATACTGACATAAAGCGCATAGTGTTATCACCTAATGCAAAAAAATTTCTCAGGGTGTCCACATTGGGGGATTCTCCCCTACAAAATTCATCGCAAATTTTCTTTGATATTTTCTTTGTATTTTATTCAAGGGGCATTTCACTCTGTAGTCAATGGTTTTATAACGTTTGAAATCTGTGTGTAGTCTAACTGAAACCATATATAATCATAGTGAAGTCATTTTGAAACGTTATATAAAACCGCAGCACGTATTGACTACACAATGACTTCAACGTGTGTAGTCAACGCCTAAAATCATTGCATTCAGTATGAAATCGCACGTTAAAAGCGCTCGGGATGTAACATTGTTCGCTTAAGTAAACAGTGATTTAACGCTGAAATCGTAGGAATCGTAAAGCAATGCTACTTTTTGATTACATTCGACTACAGAGTAAGATGGCCCACGATTTTATTCTTTGATTTTCAATTTTTTCATTCATTTTCGCCAATATTGGCAAAAATTAACGGTATTATTTATTTCAAAAATAATAGCGAAAAAAATTCTCGATAAAAAATGATATGATTCTAAAATTCCATTACTTTGGATTAAAAAAATTTTTTAAATGAACCCCTAAAAGAAGAACTATCGCATTTAGAAATTTCTCATAGTCATTCTTTTTGTTTTTGTTGTTGCTTTACTTTGGATTAAATTTTCCTTTTTTTTTATATGTATTGAAAAATATATATGTATATAGAAATCAGTATACTACTCATATATATCGACGTTCTTCAGGGTAAAATGTACATGATTCGAATATTCATTCAATCCTTCAAGTTTTCCACAATTTTTTCAAAATCGAATAATATAATTTACTAACGTTCATTTCGTGTCATGAATAAAAAACATCGATTCATTACAGCTCGAGTCCGTAGACAAACGCGTGTAGCTTCCTCTTCTTGTTTCTTTGTATCGCGATTGTCGTCGATGGTCACTAATCCGTTTAATCTACCCTAAATGAAATACTTGCGATTCTTCGCTTTCGTTCCGCCGCCGTATTTAAGTGGGTAGATCCACTTAACTGTCGAAGGGCCGTGGATGTAGGGCTGACATCGAGGGTACAAGGGTGTAATTTGTAGCCTAACAGGGCGTCGTTTATATGACTTACATCGACAGGGCCCGTTGACAAGTATCGAAATTAATCCCCAACATAAGGATTACGTACATCAAAGCTTTTGTAGCAACAGTCACTTTATTATTTCGACGTAATATTTAAGGTCTTACCTTGGAAAAGCTTCAGGGTTATTTCAAATACTCAAAATTTGGTAAAATTGATTCAGTTGATAATCACAAAATATGGAAATTCATTGTTGATTCTCTGATTTTTATGAACAAGTAAGGGTAAAATGTATATACAGGGTGCGCCATTTCTTATGTCGGTATTGTAACATTGAATAACTTAAACATTTGACAACCGATTTACTTGACTTCACTTGTTTTGGAAACGTCAATTCAGTACAATTTCAACCATGTATCGCTTCACACCAAAAGAACGCGCTGAAATAGTTACTTTGTACATTGAAAATAGTCGTTCAGTTGTGTTAACTCAACGAGCATATCGTCGAAAATATCTTGGCAAACAGGCACCATCTGACAACACTATTCGTCGTTTGGTGTCGAATTTTTGTGACCACGGGGCAGTGAAAGATCGCGAACAACCCGTTCATCAACGACCAAGACGTTCAAATGAACTGATTGAAGCTGTCAGAGAGAGCGTTGCCCAAAACCCAAAAGTTTCATATCGTCACCGCGCTCAGCATCTCGGCATCAGTGGAACCACTCTACGGCGCATTTTGAAAGATGATTTGCATTTGTTTCCGTACAAAATGCAATTAACACAAAGAATATTGCCTACAGATCATCCACGTCGCTTGGAATATGGACAAACAATCGCTCGAATAGTTGATACTGAACCTGATTTTTGGAAGCGAATTTTAATGACCGACGAGGCACATTTCAAACTTTCTGGAGGCGTTAATAAGCAAAATTGCCGCATTTGGGGAACGCAGAATCCACACGAGATCCATGAAACGCCATTGCATGACCAAAAAGTTACTGTTTGGGCCGGCGTTTGCGCCAAAACCATCATTGGTCCTTATTTTTTCAAAGAGAACCAAACGATCGATGGAAACCGATATCGGTGGATGTTGGCTCACTATGTCTGCCCACAAATGCGTGAAAAAGGTCTTGAAGATTACTGGTTTCAACAAGATGGTGCGACCTGCCACACTGCGAATCAAACAATCCAGTTTCTGCAACGAAAATTCCCTGGACGTCTGATGTCAAAAAGAGGCGACATTGAATGGCCACCCAGATCTCCAGATTTGACCCCTCCAGACTTCTTTTTGTGGGGTTATTTGAAAAGTAAAGTGTACGCCAGCAAGCCGCAGACCATTGAAGAGCTTAAGGAAAATATTCGTGCCGAAATCATTGCTATACCACCCGAGATGCTCGAAAAGGTAATGGAAAACGCCGCAAAAAGGGCATATTTTGCTGTGAACAATAAGGGCGGCCACTTGATTGATGTTGTGTTCAAAAACTAGTCTAAATAAATTGTAAAGGACCAAACTAAATAAAAATACCTCATTTACAGAAATCGGTTGTTTTTTTTTCAAGTTATTCAATGTTTACATGCCGACATAAGAAATGGCGCACCCTGTACAATCTCAAAATTCGCATAATTTTCGAAAACGAAGAGTACCGTGATTTCGCTCTCAAAAAACTCACCCTCGCTTCGGCAGTCATCAATCAAATGAGAAAAATGGACATTTTCGTCACCGCAACGATATGAACGCGTTCCAAACGTTCATCCCTTCAAAGTATTTTTTTTGTCATCCCCCTCGACCGAATATCGAGGGTACAACCTGCAGCTCACTTTTATTACATCGTTTCATATTATGAAAACGCGTCAATGCCACGCGAGTCACTTTTTCCATTCAAATACGGATGCTTCAAATTGACCAGAAACATCAAACATCAAAGGGAAACTCCATCCTCCTGGCTGCGAAAATATTCCGAACTCTCGAATTAATTTTTTGTCTGCCATTTAATCGAACGAGAATAATGTTTGTGACTTTGAGGGTCTAATAAAATTCCCCGAGATGAGCCACAAAGAGATTTTATTGCTTTGGCGATTTCAACGTAATAACTTGAAAGTTGAGTGCCAACATCCGGCTTTTCCCTCTTTTTTAAATTTTTCATTTATGACCATTTTCGCGGATTATATACTTTCTTTGAAAGATGTTTTTTAACGTATGATGTAGAGTTTTTGATTTTTTAGTGTTGTGAAAGTTTTTTTTTTTTTTTAGCTGAAATTCAAAACTTGGAGTAAACTGAATTGAAATTAGTATTTTTCGTAAGAATTGTGAAATGTAGGATGTCCTGCGATCTTGACGTTTTTATTCTTTAATTTAACTATTTTTGAGGGGTTATATACCTTTTTGTGCGGACGAATTGAGGATCGTTTGGAGTAATTTTAAAGGTATGTAGTAATAATGTTATGACATCAACGTTATTGCTTTTAATAGTGTATTGTCCACTTAAAAAAACAAGTATTTGTTCACAAAAAAATATTAACAACTGGCGGAGTTATGACCCTTTCCTCGAAACAACTTTTTTTTTGAAGAAGCTTGCGGTGACCACGATGCAAGTCGAACAGGTCAAGTTAAATTAGAAAATCCAAAAAATTGCATTAGTCTAGGAATGTATCGATTTAAAAAAATTAATATTACGTTTTTTCTATATGCAAGAACGTTTTCCGGAGATTTCGATTTTTGAGCTCTGAAAATTTTATCAAGAAATTTTTATCCGCAAAATAAAAACGTTTCTATAAAAAAACGATCGTTCACGAACTGGATATATTCCTAGACTAATGAAATTTTTTGGATTTTCTGATTTAACTTGACTTGTTCGACTTGTATCGTGGTCACCGCAAGCCTCTTCAAAAAAAAAGTTGTTTCGGGGAAAGGGCCATAACTCCACCAATTGTTGATATTTTTTTATGAACAAATACTTGTTTCTTCAAATGAATAATACTCTATTAAAAAACTGTAACTTTTTTTTCAGACAGTAAACGTAAAATGCAACTTTTTATTAATTGGCAAGTTTTTCATTTGACTGATGGATTAAGAGTAATGAGCGCTTGAATATTGAGCACTTCTACGAGTTTCAAATTTTCGAAGAATCAGAGTCCCAAAATTAAAACGAAGAAAGAAAATACTGGTCCAATAAAAAAGAAAAATTTTTTCAACAAACTCTAAATTTCAAATGTTTAAACCACTTGAAATGGCTCATGTACAATATCGTAATTTTCAATTACAGAATTGTAAATTCTAGATAAATAGTAATTGACTCGAAACCATTATTTTAATCTTACAATTAGTAATCGTTTAATCGAAGTTAGTGGCGGATCTAGAATCTTATTAACGGGCTGGTTTCGACTTTTCAAAAGAGTTGATTTTTACCAGTGAAACCGTCTTTTAACATTGCAAAAAAAGTACCACCATTTCTACGGGGGGAGGGGGCTTGAATACGATACATCCGCCACTGGAACAATCCAATTCACATATATTTTTCAATCAAACACAAATTATAATCTTATTTTGATAACGAGATCTGAAATTTCTTTCATTATTTTTTTTTTATAAAGACTTGTAAAAATTACAATCATATTAGAATTCGTGTTTTTCTGTATAAAAATTACTAAAAGAAAAACTACTGCATGAATTGAAAGAGAATTTTCAAGAAATTTTTTTTAATAAAATGTTTTGTGAGTGTTAAAAATTTTTTATCTTGAATTCGGAAAATTGCATACATTTTTGTAGGAATTAAACTTATTGAGGCACAGTACGTGCAATTTTTAAGGTCACAGGCTGTGTCAATTATTAAAGGGTTTAAATATGATTTCATTCGTCGTGATATATGTGATATGTGACTTTCGACACGTATGTACATCCTGATTTCGTCATTTCTTTGGATTTTTCCTTAGATTAATTTATGAAAACCTCCAATTATGATCGATATCAAGTTGAGCAAAAGTTTAGTTTAACGATTTGTAATTACAAAATTACCAGATTTATGAAATTTCGAATTGTTAAATCGTACAAATTGAATAATTGCAAACATAGAGATATTAGTTCTCCAATATAAATCGATTGAAACATTTCGAATAAAAATGTTCGTACTCCAGTAAATTAAAAAGAATTTTGTACTTCGGTAATCCAGAAATTACGAAATGCATTCTTCAAGTTGATGCATTTGAATAACAGAGTGTGAAAATTAAAGCTGTAGAATTCTCACACTCTGAAATTCGTATGTACCGTAAATTAATTAATTGAAAAATAACAAGTCTCCATAAACAAACGTTACCAAAGTAAGACAGACGCAAGACTTGGTGGAAATTATTCATTTCAACTAGATTTTAGCTACTTTGACAAAAGCTTTTTCTCATTTAGGTTTCAACTCTGACTTGAAGCTTTCATTATAGAGTACTCATATTTTTTTTTCAGAAATCGTTCTCAATCCGAAAGATATTGTTGTCCCATCAATACATCACTCGAATGCCGCGTTTCATTTTTTTCCTCTCTTCACGCGGCGAGATTAAAACAAAGCTCGCGGAAGAATAAAATACGGGGGATGACGATAAAAAACGGTTGCTGTGATATGAGGGAAATTCTGGGTAGCGGTGGTGAGGGGGTGAGAACAGAAGGGAAGGGGGGTGGTTGATAACGGAGGAAGAGAGATAGGTAGAGATGGAGAGGCCACAAAGGCAGTGGGGCTCTTTTGATTCGCGAGCTAATTGGAATGCCGGGGATGCCATCGGGGTTCCGGAGGCTGGGGTTAGAGAATATCCCCAAGTCCTGACGCCGCCGCACCGGGTCCACGGAGCCGCGCTTTAAGGGCGGAGCCTGTTATCACGCAGTCTCCAACTTTCCGGCGACTCATATTTTCCGACCCCTTCAGCTATTTTTTATTCCCCATCTCTGTTTTTCCGTATCCAGCCAATTTCAATCGTTTATCGCGGATTTTTCCTTCACTGTTACTCGTAATTTTAGAATTTTCCGGGATTTTCCAACTGGCTTCGAAGCGTGGGAATTATAGAAGATACGTGTTACCTTTTGGAAGTAAAGGGTTACTCTATAACGTTACATTTTTTTCTGTAACGATAACGTAACATAACGAGTTACTTTGGATCGTTATCTGCAGTGAAAAACGAAGCTTTCGTGAAATGACTCAATTCATGAGATTAAAATAATTTGTTGTATATTAGGAACTTGAAAATTTATTGGCAGTCATTCTATTTATGACCATTTCCTTCAATTCTGTTTTTTAACGAAATTTGTTTTTTAAAAATTCGCGTAAAATTGTTTCCATCCCTTATAAGTAGAGCCCATCTACTGCCTAATATTCTTTACAAAATTTCAGACGATTCATAAACTTTATTCTTTACCACGAGTTATTATTTAAATTAATCCACGAACCCATGCTATATAGGAAAAGGAAAAGCGAATGAGCAACAACTCGTCAAAATTGATCCTTAACTATAATATTCAAGTAATATACTCTCTTACAATTCGACACATTAGGATAATTTTTTCTCGCATTTGCTCCCAAAGTACATCTTTTTTCGCTTTTGAAAAAACTTTATCTATATCAAGCACTCTCACTTTTTTTGCCCGAGTTTCACGAAGGTTTTGCAAAATTAAAGACGTACACTTTTTGCACTTTTCTACGTTTTAGACGCGCTTTCATCAATCTGAAATCAGACAAAACGCTCTAGTCAAATATTTGAGGGATGTCTGACCACACGTAGATTTTTCCTCTGGCATCGTGAATTTGAAAGCAAATTTGAAAAACAAAGAGAGTAGCGAGCTCATTTATTTTTAGTTAAAATAAAAACAAATTAAAAGAAGGGTGGATGATAAAATGCATATTCCAATTTCATTTGTTTATAACTAAATTTTGATATGTTAGAAATTGTTAATCTACAATATTAGGATAATTTCCAACAGACAATCTCCAATAGATTATCAAATAATTTTTTATCTCCATTGCATTTTTTAAAAATAATCTTCATAGTTTGGGCTACATTGTTTTTATTTTCGGTGCATACGAAAATTCATCAAAAACTAAAAAACGTACCTTATTTTAATGATGATAGTACTTTCTTTGAAATTTTTCCTCGTCCGTCCTTAATGGTGATTATCACAGCAGCACTAACAGAAAATATTTTGTTATAAAAAATGGGGTGATGATTTTTATAATTTATTGAGAGTACCATTCGCTTCAAAAATTTTCATGCAATTTTTTTTTAATACTGATGAAGTAAAAGATTGTCATGTATTCAAAGATGATTTCAGTGAGAAAAGTTTTAAACAAGCTAAGTATTTTAACAATAATATTTTTTTTATATTCTATAATTTGTATGAACTTTTACCTCGTTTTCTTAAAAGACTTCGGTGTTTTTTGTACCCAATGTCCACAGAGACGATGAGAGAATTATCGCACTAAAAAATACCTCAGTCGCTCCTTTTTCTCGATACTAATTTAAAATAATAATTTTTTAAAAAATTTGTTTGCCAATTTTGGAAGAATAAATGTGGAAATTATTAAAAAAGGGAGAAAAAATGTGTTTTAAAAGCATGAAAAATCAGTGGCGAAACGAAATGAAAAAATTTTGAAGAAATAGAATATTCAATAGTAGAGGTACAATTTATTTGTAGTTGGTGTGAGATTACTTGAGAATTATATTGAAATTTGTGAGAATGAAAAAAAAAGTTTCAACTGAAATTCATCATTTCTTTCTCCAAATTTTCAATTCCTATTATAAACTCATAAAAAGGACAAATTTTCATTTCAAGTTTATTTTTGAAATTGGCACAATTCCATCATAATTTTAAGTCTGTGAAAAATCAAGAGTTTTGATTCTCGTTCAAAAATCAAAAACTAATTGAAGTTTCTCAACTTTAAAAATTCTACGCTTTTAGGGCACGTTTTCTCTTTCAGTAAAAAAACTGTAAAAAACTATCTTGATGAGGAATTTCGTAATCGATCGAGAAACAAAAAGCATGAGAGGTCGTAGCTTCACCACTCGCCATTTTCAATGCTATCGTCGGGTTCCAAGGATGACAGGGACATTTGTTGGTGAATCTCGTGGAGCCTCTGGCTCTGCTGCTCGTGGTTGAGCTTGCGCCACTTTATCCTTCGGTTTTGGAACCAAACCTTGACCTGGGCCTCGGTCAATCGAAGGGCATGGGCGAGGTACAGCCTCTCTGGTCCCACCATGTACTGCTGCCTCGCGAACTCCCCCTCTAATCTCTCCAATTGCTCCGCTGTGAATATCGTCCTGACTCTTTTCAATTTCCCGTTGCCGTTACCGTTACTATTGCTACTGTCATTACCACTCGTGCACGAATTCGCGGACGCGTTTTTCCCTATCGACGCGTCGTATGCTGAAAACATAGCGTATCGAAAAACAAGGTTAAGATTTGAATACCCTGCTTAAAATTTTTAATTGGATTTCAATTGTTTTGTCTAACTGGAAAATTATTTGGATATCTACTGGGGGATCTGATTGGGTTGTTCTATTAGAAAATTAATCACAAACAACTTTTTTCACAAATTTAGTTGGTTTGCATTTACATTTGGTTTTCGAGTTGGGTTTGTTTTGTGGGGAAATTTTTTGGGAAAAAACTTCGTTACAAATACAGTTAGTTTTCCGAATGAAAATTGATTTGGATTTATAAATGAAAAAGGTGTTGTATTTGTGACATATATTTTTTTGTAATAAACAATTTTCCAATAGGACATATAATAGTTGGATTTTTAAGTGAATATCCAATTGATTTTCCGCAAGGTATTGTAATAACACTATTCTCACTATTCACATTGTTTAGTATGAATAAAAAGTGTTTAACCAACAATGTTTAATTGTTTTCAAGAGTATAATCAATGAGGGTAGTGGTCAAAAACGTTGACAGTTGAGTCAACATGTTAACCACATGTGAGACAAGAATTTTAAAAATTATTATCATTGATATAATAATTATGAGTCATCTTATGACATTTTGCTTGATTTTATTTGCCTACTTGCTTTTTCTATTAATGATTTGTCCTAGAAACGATTTCTGTTGAAACAATTTTCCTTAACATATTTTGGTGGAAAATATTTTAGATATCACAAAAATGTTTTCGAATTAATTGAATTCAACTTAAGAATGATGAGTTGTTAAAAAGGTTCATTTTTTATTTTTTATTCTAATTTCGAGTGATAAAAATATGTTTTATTTAATTTTTAGCCAACAAAGTTAATTACCTTAGTAGTGTAAACTGTTGCAGAATCCTTTATAAATTTCCAAGTTATCTATAAAATTAGCAGTTTTTGTCTAGAAATGCAAAAATTTTTCGAAAAAACGATTTCTCCTGAAAATAATAAATTATGCCTCATCACATTTTCCTAATCATATTTTCCTTGCATCGCTTTTTTCTGTAAAATATTCAAGACATCAAAAAAGTATTTTCTAACAAAGCCATTTTGATTGATTCAGGAAACGAGTTGCTGAAAAAAGTTTATTTTAATTTTTTTATAGTCTACTTTGAGTAATTAAAATTGTTTGTTTATATTCGTTATCTTTTCTAAATTTTTGAAATTTATTACATTTTTTGAATTTCGAGTAAACAAAATAATTACCCTAGTCATTTCAACTTTTATAAAACATTTTTCAAATATTTATAAAGTTCCTCATTAGACTGCCAAACTTTTTATGAAATTACCCGGTATTACTCAGAAATTCGAAAATTTTTTTTAAAAGCCATTTCTTATACATACCACAAAATTTTTTTTGAACTAATTTCATTCAACTTGTTCACGAAATGTGTAGAAAAAAGTTGTATAGATTGCTTTCAATTGTTTTTCATTTAACTTTTACTAACAGATAACAACATTTTTTTTAAATAAAACTTTCGTAAACAGGCAATAAAAACTGAGAATTTAGCAAATAGTTTTTTCAATAGAACTTAAGTGAATATACAACGAATATTCAAAAATTGAGAAATTGTGTTAAGAAACAATTAAAACTTTGGCATAGTGAAAAATGTTACGTAAAAACTTTAAACTTAGAAAATGATGATAAGGAAATGTGATTAGGAGGATTAGTTTTAGAAAAAATATTTTGACGAAGATTAAAAAAGGGAAATTTTATTGTATTGTAACAGTTTTGACATTTTAAACAGCTTTTTATAGTTTTTACAGTAATGAGACTTTTAAACAATTTTCACAGTTTTGAAAACAGTTTCGTCAATTTCAGCAAATTTGACTCCAACAGTTTTCATGGTTTTTACTGTAAACTTCCTATAAAAGATTTGAAAGTTTTGAAAATATTTAACAGATTCTACAATCATGTATGAGAATTCTGAAGTTCATAACAGATGTAGCAGTAAAAATTTTGAATGTTTTCTTAAAATTATAGTTTAAAATAGTTTCTGCAGAATCAACATTTTTTACAGTAAAATACTTAATAGTTTTTACAGTCTAACAGGTTCTAAAAAATTCACGATTTTTGACAACTCTAACAGTTTGTTACAGTTTTAATATTACTATTTATTGATACTTCAGATAGTATAAAGTCTTAGAAGATTTAATAGTTTCACAATCTTTTTAGTTGTCAATACATTTACTATTTTTTCAGTACCGACAGTAATGTAGTTTAGAACAGTTCATACATTCTTCAAAAATTTGGCCAGTCTTCACAGTTTAAAAATTTTTAACTGTTTTCATATTTTTTTAACAGTTTAGCTGTTTTTAGACAGTTTTGTCATTTTTCACCATCTTAATAGTTTAACAACTCAACAGTTTCAAAAGTTGCTGTACATTTTTTAAGGATTTGACAGCTCCTTACTTTTTTGTCAGTTATGGTGTTTTAACAGTCTATAATCATTGCTCTAATATTTTCAACAGCCTTGTCACCTTATAGAAGTTCTGACAGTTCAAAATAATTTTCTCACAGTTTTGACGTTCTCAAAGTAAAAAATTTTTGCAATAATAGAGATTTTTTCACAAATTACCAGAGTTAAGCATGCAAAAGAATCTTTGACCATATTTAAATGAAAACAAATTATCAAAGAAGTCAAAAACCGAAAAAAGCAGTTGAATCTATTACGAGCTGTCAATGAATATCTCAAGTGTAAAAAAATGTCCAAAAATAGTAAACTTTTACAAATGTATAAAACTATAGGACCTCTCAGACTGTTTAAAACCATCGAAACAGTTAAAAAGGCGCAGCAGAAATATAAAAACAGGCAAAAATGTTATAAATTGTGAAACTTGTAAGATTGTAAAATTTTTTATGAGGCAGTCTCTGCTGTATGAAATCACTGTATACAATCTTATAAAGAGGTTTTATTCAGCTCATACTGCTTTATATAAATTTTGAACTTGGCGATTACATAAAGATTAGATAAAAATTTGAACAAAAGTTGAAATTGCAAGGGAACTTTAAAATGTTCTCTTCATTTCTCCTTTCAGCTCAGATTTCCTGACTCACCTTGATGCTTTCTACACTGCTGGTTCCTATGCTTCTCCCTTTGACTATTCCTCAGTCCCAAAATGGCATCGATCGTGAAGGACTTGGGTTGCTGGTGCATTCCTGATTGCTGTTGCTGGGACTCCTGCATTTGCGTCACCACAACGTCCCTCTGAAGAGTCGCGCTCCAGCCTCTGCCGTGCGCCTCTACCGTCACGTCTTTCGCGCCAAACTGCGCCTGCCTCATTCTTTCCAAGCCCAAGGCATCGAAATGCCCAGGTCGAAAATTCCTCGAGTCCTGGCGCTCCAAAATCCCTGTGTTTTCCGCCAAAATTCCGCTCCCCCTCAAACGCTCGAACGAAGCTACATGACTCCCTTGAAGCACTCGCTGGTCAAAAACTCCAGTTTTCGCAGTCTCTTCAACTTCGCTATTCGAATTCGTAAAGTTTTTGTTCGAATAAAGCTCCTTCGAAGGCTCCGAACGAGCCATGGAAAAATTGTGGGCGAACTGCTGCTGAGGGGGGCCTTGTTCCCTGTTTTGGGACCGGGCCAGGCTCAAAACGAGCTCTTCCCTGAGCTTTTTGTTCTCGAATTGGGGAAGCTTGGCTCCAGTTTTACAATACTCGAAGTCTGGGTTGTGGGCCAAGGTGTTGAGAAAGTTTTTCGACCTTGAAGTGTCACCGACGCAATCTTCGAAGATGATTCTTCCGGAGGTCGACATCCTGGGGTCTCGTTTTTCTGACAAGTTTTCCTTTTTTTCTGTGGAGTTTTCCTCGTGATGGGGAAATTTCTGGAAGTCTTGGTAGAAGTTGAGGCCGACGGAGCTGTCGCTCTTGTCCGAGGAGTCGTCGGCGACTCTGGATAGCGAGTAGAGTTCGCCTGTGTCCATTATGTGATCATCGCGCCTCCTTCATCTGGGGTCGATAATTTGGGTTTGTTTCGTATGAGGGGGATGTCGCGAGAGATTTTGTAGGTGTTTTTGGTGTTTTCGGTGTAGTACTTGGTTGAATTGGGAATCAATGTGTTTTAGATAGTCTTTAATGCTGTGATTCAAGACATTTACAAGTTGCAGTTTTTTTTTCAGATTTTAAGTATAACTTCATAAAGTCCCTGGAGCCACGTGTGATTATGAACAGTTTAAAAGAGCTCTTCAAGAAATTCTTCAAAGACTTTATACAAAAATTTCGAGATTTTTATTATTTTTATACTGCGTTACAAGGTTCCCAGAAAATCAATGAATCTCATAATAGTTTTAAATACTATCTTATTTATGATATTTATAATTTCAGATGTTCAGGGAAAAGTCTGGAATTAAATAGGTATTACTGAAGAACAGGTTTTGGAAATCTTCAGATTGTAAAAAAAGCCATTTCATTATGAATAGTTACATGGTATCTTCAAGATGCTCCAGCTGAAGAATTACCGCAGCTTCAGAAAATTCTTATAGCTATTTATAAAAATGTATGAGTTTTATTTTGTAATAAGTATTTATTCTTTTAGATGTTACCATTATTTTATTGCATCTGAAAGAATTTTGCATTTGAAAATACAATTTCTAACCCCATTTTATTTTATTTGTTAATTCGAAGTATTAATTATCTGTTGATTTAATTGAAAAAAGTTGTTTTGAAATTTTTAATCATAGGATCTGGAAAATATGAATTAAAAAATTTCCACCATTGTTATTTTGGTTCGTGGATTCTGAGCATATGATTCCTAAATCGAGACTCAATTTCAAGAAAATTATGAAGTTTAAAAGTTTTCAGATTTAGTATGTTGGAGCCAAGAAATAATTACAGTGAAGGTGTTATATACACTTGCGCTCGTGAAATAAGGGCATTTTCACAATTTTTTTCAAGAAAAAGAAAACAATTTTTTTAAACTCAAAGCCTATTTATGTATTCATGTAACAAAGTATTTTATGGATTTCTTCAGAAAACAATTTTCATAATTAAAGTCGTAGCGATCATTGGGCCAAAACATGATTTTTCTGATACCGCGCGCGGTGAGCATGATAAATAAGGAACTGTTCATCTGTATTACAAAAAACAAAAAAAAACATTCTAGTTTATACCTTTGCGCTCTGCGTGAACGAAGGATTTTGTAAGATTGATATTTTTACGAAAATAGTAGTTATTTTCCAAAAATGTTTGATTTTTCAACTTCTGGGTTTTCGGTTTTTGCAGCAAGAAAAAAAAGCTTTGCTTGAAATTAAAAATCCTTCGTTTAAGCAGAGGCTATTTTATTAATTATAATATAATTATTATGAACAAGCTTAAAAAATTCAGACTGTTCAGATAAATACTTTTCGAGAATCTGTGCCCACCGTGAAAACACATCGGATTTTAGCACAATTGCTGTAGTGCACCCAATAACAAAGATTTTATTCTAAAAAAATTTGTAAAATACTCTGTGACATTGATAAGTAAATAGGCAATAAGTTGTTCACAGATTTTTATGTTGTTTTTCCAAAAAAAATCGTGAAAACGCATTTTTTTTCTCAAGAACAAGTGTATATAACAAGTGTATATAACCCCTTCAATAAGTATGATTCGATATGTCGACATTCATATCTACAAATTTAGAAATTGTAAGAATGAAAAATTAGGATTTGAAGCGAGCATAATAAAATTTTGTTAGGTGCTAAGTGCAAATTGAAAAATTCAAAGAATGGATTGTAAAATTTAGATCTTCAAAATTGACGAAATTTGAAAATCATAGTATGACGATTTGAAATAAAAGGTAAGGTTTTTGCAAATTTCCTCTAAAAATAAGCAAAAGGACTCTTCACTTTATTTCGAGATTCTTTTCTCGTAAAAAAAATATTTCAATCACAATAGAATGTAAAAAATATGTAAAAAATATTTTTCAGATTATTAACATAAATTTAGAGTTTTTATATCAAAATTCAAACGATTGAAAACTCAGAAAAGTAGCTTATATACAACGATCATGTGAAAACTGAAAATTTTCGATAAATTAAAATTCGTTTATGAGTTTCGAACCCTTTAAATGCTTAAGTAAAATTTTTTCAGTCACAGATGATATTCTACCATATTGTCCAGAATTCATGCAAAAATTCGTGGGATTTTTAAAAAACTTTAGATATCGTAGAATTATAAATAATTGCGAGTGGCGAAGAATGGGCGAATTTGAAAAAATATATTTTTTGGTTCAGACAAAAAAAGTTAATTTCCATGCAATTTCGTTAGATTGTTAATGTTATTCAAAGATACGATATTTTCAAAATTGATATAGTAGAATATAAAAATCTATGCTCATTTTTTTAATTCTGCAGTACTGAAAAAGTTAAATAATCTAGATTCAGAATTGCACAAATATTTTCAACTTCGACAAAGTTTTTTGAAACTGTGCAAATTTATCAAAAGTTAGAAAAACAGTACAGAAGATTTATCAAAATTCGTGAAAAAATACTAAATAAAACGGAATTTGAAACTTTGTCACCTCTTACTTTTTACAGTAATGCATTTAATGATAGAAAATTTTGAATAAATAAAAACAAACAAATTAAATTGTGATAAATTACAGACCCAAAATTTTTAATCAATCAAAAAATTTTTTAGTAACGTAATGTTTTACCTGATGATCATTATAAAATTAGAGGATTCGCAAGGATTTCAAAAACTGTATGAAAAACAATGATCTTTCTATTACTCCTCATTATTATACTTTATTACCTAAAAAACTGCATCGATGCTAAAAAATGTCCAATATGTGCAAAAATACAAATAATTGAACATTTCGTTCTTCATTTCAGTTTCTTTTTTTACAAATAAACCTCTTCCATCCGCCAAACCAACACTGAAAACACCGAAAAACACTTCTTTCTTAAAAAAAAAAATTCAGAACCCTACCTTCAACACTCCAACTGCACACCCCCCACCCCCTTCCACACTTAGCCTGGATTGAACACTAAATCACTTGTGCACATGGCTTTTCAAGCTCCAAGATTATCTTAATCTGCGACACTCTGAACAACTTCCAGGACTTTGGACTTTTGACACGTAACTGGCAACACGAAGGGGTTGAAAAAGTGTCGAGGGATGAGAAAAAGAAGCTATCACCGGTAAGAACAGACGGCTAATGATCCCGTACGTGACTGCGATATTTAGCCCGAGTTGGCCCCGAAATGATGATGATGGGGGTGGAAAATGCCGACACGCGCAACCCCCAAATGGACCGCATAATTCGGCGGTCAATATTTTTTCACCCTTGCCCGTTCATCCCGCACCGGCCCGATTGGTGAAAGCTGTTATCAACCCCCGCTTCCGGGATACGCCCACGGAGCTTTCGTGGGGGTTGCTTCGCGAGAGAGCTTTTTTCCATTTCTTCATAGGAGCGATTTTTCCCTTTTTCTTCGCTGAGGCTTGTTCCCCGTTTCTTCATAAGAGATTTTACAATTGTTTCTTCATGGGAGATTTTCAAGTGTTTCTTCATAAGAGCTTTTTTTCATTGGAGTTCTTTCGTTATTTCTGCATACAAGAATAATGCCAGTGCCTTCATTGGAAATTTCATCGTTTGTTTTTTTAAACATTTTTTTGCTTTTTCGCAGAAGATTGGACTGGTTCTTTTATTTTGTTTATTTGACTGTCTTTTAAATTGGAATTCTTTCAAGTTTTGCATTCTTTACAAGTGGAAACTTATCTGTACTCAAGGAATTTTTCTTAGCTCTTTTTTTTTAATGAAAGCTTTTTTGTTGTTTCTTTGGTAACGGTTTTTAACAGTTGTTTTTTTTTTTTTTGAGGTAGATTGTTTACTGTTTTTTTACAAAAATAATATTTGTTTTTTTACTCGAAAGCTATAACCAATTCTGGCAAGGCTGAAGATTTTCGCCCGAGCCGCAGACGAGAGATGTAATTAACAAAATATTTTTCATCATTAAAATCTTAAAATCACTTTAAACATCAGTTTTTATGTCAAAGCGATAAAAGATTTGTTATTTATTCGAGCTATTTTCTTAATTTTGCATGCAAGCATTTTGTTACTATCTTTATTGAAAACTATTTTGTTTATTTTTTTGTTAAACATGTTTTCACTTTTCCAGAGAATTTTCGTCTAATCCTCACAGTTGGTCCATTTTACAATTTCGTAATTCCAGTTTTATACTCTTTATTGGTGACAAATTTTGTTTAATGTAGAAGGCATTTTCTAACGGTTTTATAATTTTTTCATGAGAGTTTTTTTTGTTGTTTATTATCGAGAAAGGCTTTTGACTATTTTTTCTCTTATCGATTGCCAGATTTTTATTGCAATTTTGAGAAAATTTTCTTCTGTGTAAATTACTACTAATTAGTTTGTTTTTTCAAGAAAGTTTCCTTCTAGTTTCTTTTCTGGAACCTTCTCTTGACAGATGACATTATCACGTTTAATTATTGTTTGTTTGAAAAAATTTGTTATTTTGCTCATTGTCAGTGCGGTGATTTTTTGATGTTTTTCGAGGAAAAAATTTTCAAGTTTTTCACAACCTTCTTCAATTCAGCTTTCTTCAATGAAATTTCATCCTTTTGGTTTTTGTATCAGTATCTTTCTTCTATCTTCTACAAAGATTTTCTATTGTTTCTTTACTGATTATGTTGTCATCTTTTATCGTTAAATCTTTTTTCAATATCTTGATCATGATTTCGTGCTATTCACTATGCGAATTAAATACAAAAAATTACGATTTCCTCTTTTTTGTTAAGTTTTTCAAATCTAGCTCAGAGCTTTTTATCACTTGTTTATCAAAAAATTTTCACCTTCCTTTTTCTGGTTATCTAGTGAAAGAAGCTTTTCACTGTTTTTTCTCGGAAAGCTTTTCTCAAGTTAGTTATTTTATCTTATTTTCCGTAAAAAAACCTTCCCTGGAATCTCAATAATATGTTTTTTTTCTCCTTATTGATGCTTGTTTCATATCTCCTTGAAATTTTTTGAAGGCTTTTTCATGTGTCTATTTAGTTTCAGTATTAACCCTTTTTTTGCCAGAGCTTTTGTATAGATTTTATATTTCTGCATGCTTTGCTATAAATGAGTATTGTTATGTTTCCAATCAAATATTATTCCAATGAATAAAGTCCCAATTGATTATTTTTCTAACGTCAGAAGTTTCAATCTTCGTTTTCTAACATATTATTTTGCCAACTATTGGTTTTACGAAAACCTTCAGATATTGATTTAAAAACGTATCTTACTCTCTTTCATCGATATCATTTTTGTTTTTGCTTGTCTTACATTTTCGATTAAAAAAACGCATATAACTTCAATCTTGTGGATTTTCGTTTTCTTCTTTCTTCTGAGACTTTCGAATTTTTGAGCATTTCTTTCTTAAAACTTTAAAAATTTGAAAATTCTGAACTCGGGATCTTTCAAGTTTGGAACTGTCGGTTTAAAATGACTTTTTTGGAATTTTCATTATACAGTCGTAAAAAATATCATGAAAAATTCATACGTACAACCTTGCGCCAAAAAAAAAGTTGTTTTCTGTATACCAGTGTAATGTACATATATTTTCATTTGCACCTGGGAAAATTGAAGTCTTCTCGGGTCAATTGTGCAAAATCTTGACGTCACCTTTTTTTATCCCGGGGCTGAATTATCGTTTCAGCAAGGGGAGCTTTCGCGAGCTTGCAGGAGTCTCGGGGTTTTTACTGGGTGCTTTAGAATATCGTGCAACGGGATGAGGCTTGATTAAAACAGGAACGTGAAGTACATTTTCGTGAAGTGAAATTCGAAGCTTAATGAGAGGAGGAGTGTGAGTTTCCAAAATTTCAATCAAATCCTGTTATCTAAAAAAATTAATTCCAAATACCAGCAATATCTCTCATCAATTTCAAACACCTATTTCAGATAATTGCCCATAGCTGGAAATTTCAGAATTTTTTATTGAAATTTTTATAAGGTTCTTATGAGAATCTATTCGCATTGCACATAAAAAACATGACGTCGTTACAATTAAATGATGAAATCAATGCAGGGTTTGGGAAGTTAACTAATAAAATGTTACGCGTTACGTCACATTTACTTAGGTGAAAAAAGAGATTCGTTACGTTATAGTTATTTGAAAAGTTACGTTACGTTATGGTTAACCTGAAAAAATTAATTCGTTATCATTACCACTTAAAAAAAGTAACGTTTGGATATTTTCACGTTACTTTTTGGAATAAATTGAATGTAAACAATAAGACATCGAAAAACTTTGGATGAAAGAAAAATATCAACATACTTGTTGTTCTGTTGTTCTAGAAAATATATTTCAGTAACAAAACACCATATTTTCTAGATCTGTTGTTTCTTACGACGGGCCCTCTATATGAATAATTTTTTTAGTAAGGAAAATCATTTAGCATTTGTAAATCTGTACTTTTTGACCGTTAGAAGAAATTAAGTTAGCTTGTTCGAATTTTTATATTATTTTAAATTTGAAAATATTTCTAAATATGAAGTTTTATTCAATGTTAGTCAGGGAAAATATTTGCGAATATAACAGATTTTGGAGAGAATCTTATCTATCTTGATTTTTAGTATTTTGGACAATATTTGTATTTTCAGAATGTATAACACGTTGCAGGATTTTCTTGTATTTTTATGAATTTTTAATATTTTTCTCTACATTGCTATACGAAATTCAGGATCAATGTTCATAGAGTTTTTTTGTATTTGAGAGAATTTTTCTGAAAATAGAATAATTTACCTAGATTATTATATCTTCTAGTTTTTCAGTAGTTTCTTAGTTTTTCAACGATTTTTCAGCATTTTTGGAACTACTTGTATCATTCAGGGTGTAGAAAATGTTGCAGAATTTTCTAGTATTTTTATATATTTCTAGAATTTTCATATAAATTGCTACATGGATTTCGAGAATTTCAAGCTCTAGATTTCGTAGTCATTAAATTTTTCGTGTTACAAAGGATTTTATAGAAAACTGTGCCTTGATATATTTTTATTTCTTTCAGTATTTTTCGTATTTCTTCAGTTTTTCTACATTTTGATAAATTGTGCAGTATTTTAATATATTTTCATATAAATATCTAGAATTCGATGCTTTACTTATTAAAGTGGCACAGATTTTCAATGTTTTATATAGTAACTTGTAATTTTTTATATGTTTTTTTTTTATTTCCCAGTATTTATAGTATATTGTAGAATTTTTGGTTTTTCTAAAGATATCTCATTTTCAGAATGAGATTCTCTGGAATTGGAGGTTAAAATATTTGAAGGATTCCGATAAATTTAGCAGAAAACAGTATCTTCATAGATTCAAAGTGCCTCAATAATTTTTCAATTTTTACAGACTTTTACGGTTTGTAGAATTTTCTAGTATTTTTATGGACTGCTATACATATATACATATATGTTTAGAATTCAATGCTGGAGTAAATTGAATTTTTCTTCATTCCTGGAATTACATAAATTTTGAAAGAAAATAATATCATTGAAAAGAAACTTTTTGAGATCTAGTATTTTTAGTGTATTTTGTGTTTTTTCTTGTATTAAATAAATTACGTAAGGTTTTTTAATAGGATCTATAGATTTTAAAGGTCCTGCTATGGATTTTAAAATTTATGTATTTTCATGCAGATTTCTAAGGTTTCGTGCTCCGAATAGTAAAAGTTTCCTAATAAAAAGTAAAAAAGCATATTTTTTGTCAATATTTGTACACAAATTACTAATACTTACCTTTGTTTCATTAAGAATTATAAATGTATAATTTTTATTTGAAAATAAGGAAGTTAAACATTACTTACATCTCGGTTTCAGAACGTTTTTCAAAAAGTTACAGATTGTGCTAAAAACTTGTCGAGACTGATAAAAGTAACGTGAAATAAATAACGAGATTTTCGAGACTTGGTAATTAGTATAATGCTTTACGTTATCGTTACAGTAACAAATGTAACGTTCTACAGTAACGCGTTACAAGTAATATGTTACTATATAAATGTCAATGTGGCTTGGAATAAGATAAGGGCCCTATGGTTACAAACAAGAATTTTGAGAAAATGAAGAGAAACCTTTCTCTTTCTCTATCCGTAACAGCTTGCTCGTATGTTTTAAAAATTTATTCTACTGCCATCAATGATTGCAGAGATTCATGACGTAGCTCATTAGATAGGGAATTTTTCAAACTATTTTTCGAAGTCGAAAACTCAAAAACGATTTTTGTAACCATAGGTCCCTTCTTTTATTCCAAGTCACAAATGCTATCATGTTACAAACTTTGGAAATCATTAATAGAATCGTAAAGAGTTCAGGGATGATTTTTTCGCAAGGTTTCAACTTCAACAAAATCACAAGCTCGGTCCGAAAATCCATACAGGATTATTATGATAAGGTACTGGTAATTTAACTTCCAGTGAAGATAAGACGAGGCTAACGGGGATGAATTGAGACGTAGTCGTGGAGGAGTGGCTTTGTGCTACCGTATTAAGCTCCTGGTGGCCAATCGAATGCCGTGAATCCTCTCCCTTGAAATTTTCCATACACCCCCGCTGGCGCCACCCTTATATTTTTGGCCTTGCTTCGCTCTCATCCCTCCATCCGCCCAATCCTCCTTCAACCTTCGTTTCATTAATTGCCCGGGAGCTTTAATATCGTGCGGAAAAAATGAAAACACGAATCGTCCAGCGAGGAAAGCGACGCCAAATGAAATTTGCCCGGAAAACAAGTGCGCAAATGAGGAGCCGTAATGTAATTGTTGCGTTACCGAGTTTAATTGTATTGCCTCTTGTCAATGGTAAACGAGTGCTTTCCCAACCTGAGCCCTTGATTTGACGCTATGAAATGTTCCTTTGGTGAATGGGAACGTTGGTAACTTTTTTTTTTTGGAGGTAAATGTGATGAATAATGCTTGAGAAAAAATATATTGAAAATTTTTCTCGCATTTTGATTGTCTTGAAAAAATGGCCTCTGGCTATTATTTTGTTTTAGGGTGTATGAAAATATTTCATTACAAATTGTATACAGTTTTGTATTTTTTATGAGTTTTCAGAGGGGGTTGCAACGAAATTTTACATGATGGGCAAACTCAAATATCAAAAAAGTCCATATTTATTTATATTTATTCTGGCATCATACTTTTGAAAATATATGACTTTTTATATAAAATCACAAAATCTCATTTCTAACATTTATTAGTGCTTATTTTTTCAGTATGTATACCATTTAAAGGATTTTCTTGTATTTGTAGGAATTTTCTACATTGATTTCTAGAGTTCGATACTCTAGGATTTAAGGTTTCATATATTTTTAGTATTTCCATTGAAATAACATAAGCATACATTTAAGATGTTTTATACTCTGGCATTAATAATATCAAGTATTTTATAAAGTGCTAGTATTGTAAAATTTTTCGTACACAATAATATTTATTTAGTTTTGAAAGATATTCTGATTTTTTAAATATTTTTAGTACTTTTGTAGATTGTCATATAGGTTTGAGAATGTGTTGATCTAGAGATCGGAAAAAATTAGATATTCTAGTATTTTTAGGAACCTTCCAGAATGAGGTCCTCCCAAAAATTATTTGTAATTCATTAATTTCCAGATTGTTTACTACCTATCGGACTTTTTCAGTGTTTTTCAGGTTTAAAAGATTTTTTATTTTTTAATGGATTTTTATATAGATATGCAGAATTCGTTGCTTTAGGTTTCAAGGTTTTGTAGATATTAAAGAATTCGATGTTTGCTTAAGAAAGTGATAATCTACATGGATTTCATTGATTTCTAGTATTTTCAGTATTTGTAATATTTTTTATTATTATTAAAATTCAGGAGGATTTTCTAGGTTTCATATAGTTATCTTGTATTTTTAAAAATTCCAATATAGAATCCCAGAATTCGATACTCCGGGATAAAAAATCAGAGTATTGTTTCAGTCTCCAAGAGTATCTTGAGTATCGGAATCAGTAACATCGAATCTCCAAGAGCATCTAAGAGTATCGAAGGAGACTCCGAAAGAATACAAAGTTGTAAAAAAGGTGACTGTGAGTCTTCAAGAGTAAGCAAATTTTTTTCAAAGCCTCCAAAAGTCTCCTACAGTCGCCTTTATTCTCCAATTCGAATACTCTAATTCTTGGAAACAGCAACAAAAGTATCTTGGGTATTCCATTTTGCCAAACGGAATACCATTTGGAGACTTTTGGAGACTCAAGTATTTCGAGTCTCCAAATGAGTATTCCTTTTGGAGAAACCTAACTTAATGATCAATTTGGAGACTTGAAATACTCTCGAGACTGAAGGATGTCGGGATCCCGCCCACCTCTGGTTTTTAGTAGTATAATCCTACATTTGGTCAGCCATGAAACTTTTGTTTCTGAAATGGAGCAATATATTTTGGTTCTCATGTACTTAAAAGTAAAAAACATTGTTTTTTTATTGTTTTTTCAGTAGTATATTCCTACATTTAGTCAGGCATAAAACCTTTTTTTTTATGAAGAAATATATTTTGGTTCTCTTATACCGAATACTGAAAAGGGTTCATTGGAATTATTTTCAGTAGTACAATCCTAAATTTTATCAGTCATGAAACATTTTTTTATGAAGTAATTTATTTTAATTGTCTCGTTATGAAAACTGAGAATCGTAAATTTTCATGGTATAATCCTACGTTTGGTCAGCCATGAAACTTTGGCTTTTTGAAATGAAGCAATACATTTTGGTTGTGTTGTACTGAAAACAAAAAAAGTCGATTTTTCATCGTTTTTCAGTAGTATATTCCTACGACTAGTCAGCCATGAAACTTTTTTTCTAATGATGCTATATATATATAGGTTTAGTCGTCTTATACTGAATACTGATAACAGTGATTCGAATTATTTTCAGTCGTATAATCCTACATTTGATCAATCACTAAACATTTTGTTTATGAAGAAATTTATTCCGATTGTCAATTTTTTATGGTTTTGAGTAGTATGATCCTACGTTTGGTGAGCCATGAAACTTTTGTTCCCGAAATGAAGCGATATGTTTCGGTTGTATTGTACTGGAAACTGACAAACGTTGATTTTCTATCGTTTTTCAGTAGTATATTTCTACGTTTAGTCAGCCGAACCTTTTTTCCACTAAAGCTATATATTTTGGTTGTCATATACTGAATACTAAAAACAATTAATTTGAATTATTTTCAGTAGTACAATCCTACATTTGATCAGTCATGAAACATGTTTTTTCATAAAGCAATATTTTTCGGATCGGAAATTTCCTGATGTCTCTGATGATCTCTAAGCTGAAGATATAAAGTTTGATATATTTCTATTATTTTCATACAGTCATTGAAAAATATTTTCCATGAAAAATTTCAGTATTCTAGAGATTCCTGTATTGTTAGTCTTATTCTTCATATTTTTTAGCATCGGTGAAATTTCGTAATATTTTTAACATTTTCCTACATTTCTAATATGTTTATGAATTTCTATGTATATTTTAAGAATTTCATGCTCTTAATAAATCTTTAGTATTTCAGGTGATTTTTCGGAGTAATGCTTTTTATTGATGATGTCGAATCTTTGAAAGAATTCTTGTTTTTTCAGTATATTTCATATTTTTCAAGTATTTATACAATATAACTAATTTTCTGAAATTTTTATAGATTTTACATTAACTTTTAGAACAAGATGCTCTTGGATCCAAGGTTCTATATTTCAGGTAAATAAATGATTATCGAGAAAATTTCATCTTGATACATTTTGAGAATATATAGATTTCTATTATTTTTATATTTTTCAGCACTTATAACATTTTGTACAATTTTTCAGTTTTCTTGTGTAATTCTATATGGATTTGTAGAATTTAAAGCTCACAAACAAGAAGCCAAAATGAATATACCCCCACCCCCCACCCCTTCGAATTTCTTAGGTTTCAAATGGTCTTCAAATTAATCATCTTACGTTGTCCTTTAAAGTTTCATTTTTCATTGATGAGTCCAAAACGATGTATACAATACATTTCTTTGGTTGCTTGGAGATTCTAATTTCCGAAATATGAGTCCTTTTTTAATGCATATTGAAGATTTAATATAAAGTATATTTATAAAATGGCCATTAAATACGTTGGAACTAAAGTTGAAAGCACTGATTGTACAACGAAAGTTGGTCCCTCGAGTTACAAAGTTAAAGGAACATATTTCTCGCCGCGCGGTCCTTAATGTTATTATCTTCTCGCTTCAATGATGTATGCAGGGAAGCGTAATTTTCCAAGTTTCCAGTGAATACGTAAATTACGACCCTCGTTTTATGAACTTCTCAAAGTGTTTCAGAACGAACAAGATTTTACTTATTTTCCTCAGTCACCATTTTCTTTTAATTAGAACCAAAGATAGTTTTATTATATGTAATTTCATTTCTATGGTCTCAGTGGAGATCAAGTTTTAATTCCAAATAGAATCTCCCTCAAACTTTTTGTAAAATCAACTGGTGCAAAAATCGAAAATCCAACACTTTTCAACATTATATATTATTTATTAACTGATTTCATGAAATATATGGTACACTATGTGACGATGTATAATGCAGTTGAAAAAAATATAACTGTAAAATTATGACAATGGTCGTCGATTTTTTTGCAATCGAGAATCCGGTAAAATAAACATGGTCAATGACCCATTCATGGAAAACTCTTCAAAAAAACTCGTCTTCTTGCAAATCAATGAATAAATTTTGCATCATCCTCGACGAATCGTGCCATTTACGGGCCTTTTACCATAAAAACCCTTTCCAGCTTCTTATAGAATGCTAAAAAAGCAGCTTTTCAGTAGCAACTTGGAAAAAGATGTTTTGCTATGTAGTGGAATAACTTTTAACTTGTATTAAAACATGAGAAACAAATCATACTTTTCTAAGTCTCTTTTAGGCTTCCACTGGAAAGGTGTCTTCTAGCATGCTTTAAGAGGATTTTAAGACAAAATGTAGAGCTTATTTGTTTTTCTTTAAAATTGTATATTTATTCTTCGTCATCGCCTTTGCCGCTGATCATGTTTATTAAGCTCTCAGTGTCGATCATGCCTTTGTCATCGATGTAGAAGTGATCGAAGGCTTCGTTGGTGTCCTTGACGCTGAACTTGTCACCGAAAGTCATCAAGGAGTGCCTAAATCTGCGTTTTACATTTAACATTAATAAATTTTTAAACAAATCTTTCTGATTTAACCAAATGAATTTGTAGATAAAAAGAACTTTACCTTTCACCATCGATTTTTCCATCGTTATCGAAAGTCATGAAGGCCTTTTGCACTACATCATCATCATCCGAACCTAAGAAAAAATAAATTTTGCATCACACAAAAAAAAAGAAAGCTTCGATAAACAATTCCTTTTCGTGGCCCATTTCAAGAAAATGTTTTATGTTCAAGTAGCGAACAAAGTAATAATCAAAAAGTGTTGTAAATAAATTTAATTTAGGTGGAAATAGAATAACTTTTGACTTACCTCCTGACATGCGTCCAGCGAACATTGTTAATAATTGGGTAAAATTCAAAGGCGAAGGTGCATCTTCCAGCTGTGTGAAAAAAAATACAGATGTATTATGTTTTTTCAACTGAAAATTAATTCGTGTGGAAAAAGTGCAAAACATCACGGGAAAATGTGTATAAGAGTAATGAAAAGCGTGTTCTTGAATATTGACGAATTTTGTGAAATTTTGAATAGTGGCTCAAAAATTTTCTTGATGTTTGAGAAATTCTAATTGAACTCTGAAAATTCATCGATATCTCCTCAACTGCGTATTGAATTGTTGTAAATTCAGAAAACTGGTTAAAACTCTAAACTAAATTAACAGGAAATAATGATGACTTATGAATACATTCGAAAATTATTTTTTTATTTATTTCTGACTTACCATATCATCCAACTCTTTTTCAGTCGCAATACGGCCTACTTGATCGAAGATGTATCTGAGATCCTCTTTTCCAATGATACCATCTTTGTCATGGTCCATAAGCCCAAATCCCTGTTAACAATTTTCATTAGGTGAAAATCTTTTCCAACTGTGAAAACAATTTTTTTAAAGAATATTTGATTTTACTTTTAATAACATTATTACCTATTCTTAGACAAATTATTAAGGAACTTTATTTTAAAACTGAAACTTATTATAAACATTAAAGTGAGCTTGCATAACAAAGAATTTTATAATTAATATATTGTTTATGAAAATTCCACGTTCTTATCCGTGTGATGCAATTAAAATTTAAATGCTTATTTTTAAAGAACTACCTCTTTGAATTCAGCAACTTGTTTCTGCGTGAAACAAGAGAAAACACTCGATCCAGACCTCTTGACTTTTCGGCTTCCTCTACTTGCCCTGTTGGTACGTATTGTTTGTTAATTAATTATTGTTGTAAATATTCTTAAATCAATTCAAATTTTATATCAGTCGATTCTTCGTGAAAATCTGGAGTGAAATTTCCTTAGAACTTTTACTAAAAGTTTGAAAAAATCGAAGTTATCAAGGTTAGAAGTTAAATTTCTAGCGCTTGGTGCGGTCGGGTCTGAGCCACAATGCCTATTTTCCTAAATGGCAAATATTGAGTTCATGTTCCGATAAAAATCGATGGGAACGTTTCTTCAGAGATTTTTACAAAGAATCTACTAATCTCATGTTTTAAGTTTAATATTCGATTTAAAAAATGTGTATAAACTTTTATTTTCTTTCGTTTTTTGTGGTATTCGTACGTGTACAAAAACGTACCTGTTGGATCCACTTGGTGATTTGGGTGTTGCTGATGCAGGTGGGGTTGCTTCCTTTTTGAATAGAGGGAAAAAAGAAACAATTAAAAGTTTGACAAAATTTGAAAATTTTTTAAATCCTAATATAAGTGTTGAAACAATCACAAATTTTCGTATAGATAATTCGTAAAATTTGTAGTTCTGTTCTGATGACCAAAATTTTTATATTATTTATGTTCTCCTCGTGTGTATCATATTTCAGCTACGAGTCATTTCAACAAAAGTTTTTCGTGCAATTTCATTTAAATACATATTGCAGAATATATACACGCACAGTTGAAAAAAGCACATTGTAATCTTGATGAAAAAATTTCAGAAACAAGTATTGTCTGCAAAAAATTACTGCAAAAATCATTATTGCACAAAAAATATCCGCACAACTATACTTTGTTCTTGAGTACTTATAATGATTCTTAAAATACTCAATCCAAAAAACTCTTTTGCTCTATTGATACTCAGCCAATACTTCGAAAAAATTCTGCGATGTTTTGTTTTTCAAAAAAAAAAACTTGTGAGAATTATTCATAACTTTATTTTTGAAAAGCTAGGTTTGTTTGTGATTGGAAATCATGTTTTCGAAACGAAATTTTACTTTTGCAGCTTCAGGTTTTGGTGCTTCAGGCGCTGGCTCAGGTGCCGCCGCAGGTGCTGCCTCCTCCTTCTTTTTGGTCTTCTTCTTCTTCTCTTTATCCGCCTAAAATTATTTATTTATGTTTTCAATAATGACATTTCAGCTTATATCATGATTTTATTTTATAAATTATATGTTTTCAGAGGTGTCACTACGAAATTTTACAGGGAGGGGCAAATGCAAATTCCAAACGGTTCAGTTATTGTAATGTACAATAAATATTCATCCTAGCATCATAAAATTTTGAAGATCGATTAAAAGCTCTAATTTTTGTTTCCTAAAAAATATATATAACTTTCTATATAAAATCACATCTCTTTCCTATCGTTTCTCATACTCATTTTTTCAGAATGTTCACCATTTAAAAAGAATTTTCTACATTGATTTAAAGAATCCCTAGCGTTCAAGATTTCATTAATTTTGAGTATTTTTATAGATTTTTGAGAAAAATATATCTGCTTACATTGAAAGTATTTCATACTCTGGCTTCCCTTTTTAAGGTACTTTGTGGAGTGCTAATATTTTTAGGATTCCTCGTACTTGATACTATTTATATGGTTTCTGAACAGATTTCAGTTTTTTATATGTATATTTATAGTATTTTTGTAGATTTCAATAATAGCGGTTTCAAGAATTGCATGCATGCTCTAGAATTCAAAAATCATAAGATTTGCAGTATCTTACAGCATTTTTTAAGGAAAATTATTCCTGCCCGAAAATAACAGATGTTTCATGTTTCATAGATATCCTGTACATTTAGTATTCATCGTATTTTTTCATTATTTTGACAGCTTGAACGATATTTTCTCTGGAATTTCTATAAATTTTTATATTAGAAGTAAAGAATTCGATGCTTTGGGATTCAAGGCTTTATGGATATTGATTCATAATTTTATAGTTATTTAAGGAAACGACGATCTACATGGATTTTCAGTATTTTAGTATTTTGAGCGTATTTCATATTTTTATCAATACATATTTTTACCTACAATAAATTTTTCAAAAAGCAGTATTTTCATAGATTTCTAAAACTTTAGGTTTTTTGTGGATTTTGAAACATTCATAAATTTTATTGAATTTTTTCGTATATATATATATTTCGATGGGTTCCCATGTAGTTTTTTAGAATCAGGTAGTTTGAGATTTAAAGTTTCATAGGTTTCTATTATTTACATTAATTTTTGAGAAAATGGTATCGTTGTAGAATTTTAGTATATTAGAGCGTATATTCCTATTTTTTTTAAGTCTTCCTCATATTTTTCAAAATTTATGAATTTTCGTAGTATTTTCTTATATGCTTCGAGATTTTTAATATTCTTCAATAGATTGCTATGAGAATTTCAAAAATTTGGTCCTCTAAATTTCAAAGTTTGATATATTCGTATTATTTTAAGCGATTATTCAATACACAGTTTTTTTTTAGATATCTAGTGTTCCAAAAGCAACTCATATTTTTCTAGAATTTGTCATATTTTTTGAACATTTATGAAACTTGAATCATTTTTTTGATATTTTCATGGATTTCTAGATCAATTTTGAGAACCAAATGCTCAAGGATTCAAAGCTCTATAGATTTAAGTAAAGAAACGGAGTATCAAGATAATTTTATTTTCATACACTAAATGTTTATTGTATTTTCTGTATTTTTCAGCAATTATAAAATTTTGTACAGTTTTATAGATCTTTTGTGATATACTGCATGAATTTGTAGAATTCAAAATGCTCATAAGAAGAGACCAAAATTAATTTACTTCCCCCCTTCCCTTGGAATTTTTAGGGGCTCAAAAATGACCTGGCGGATATTAATAATTTTGCTTGAAACTACCATGTAAATTCAGAAAGAACTTAAGTTATTCTGAAAAATTCTATTTTCTAAGTTTTATGTAACTTTTGACTCTTCTAGGAATTCACAAAAAATTTAAGATTGTAATTTTCAAACTTAAACGAATTTCCCTACTTTTTTGATCACTGTTATGGAAATCTCTGTATGTTGAAATATTCGAATTGTATAAGAATAACTGCATAGTAAGAATCACGAATCAAAGGAGTTCAAGCTTCTCAGTTAAAGTTTTTACTTTATTTTTCAAAGTGCAAACGGAACACTGTGGAATTCCGTTTCAGTAATATACATATTTTTTTGTCTTTCGTATCGATATTATTGAATATACATAACGAAAACTTTGTTTATAACTATTTAAACACCCAGTCAAACGTCAGAGTTTTCGAACCTAATTTTTCAAGTGGAAAATTTAAATTTCTCCTTCTCGTATTCAGATTTCCGAAAATACATATACGTTTTTATCACACAATACTCGTGAAAATAATCTGATTAAATTTTTTTTCTTCATTATGAAGTTGCTTTTTAAAATAAGAGCGAAAATTTTGACACTGCCAATTGACAAACAGCGTATTCATGAAAATTGGGTCACCAAAAGAACTTGATTAAGAAAATTCGATGGGCGTAGTTCGGAAGCAGCTGAAAATAGACTTGCTTCTCTTCGGGAACTGGCCAAGACATTTATAGACCGACTTCGCTTAGTCGCTCGAATTACCATTTTATTGCGTAATTTCCAAAGTTTTGTTGTTTGTTTAAACGTTTTTACAATCGCCTTTATAATCAATACTGTAGTAAAATATTTTGTAGGAAACTAGATTCTAAAAATAATAATACCATGAATAGTTCTACTTCTGAGATTTATTCTTAAACTATTTATTGACATCAATTGTTATAAATCTTGCTTTGAAATAAATTACATCGTGGTATACCAAAGAAAAGAAACATATTTTCGAAGTAAGTAACTCATCTGTATAGACTTTTTTTTCTTGAATTTTAATAGTTGATTTTAGAAGCATCAGTGCAACAGTTTCTTGCATATATAGAAATTTTTATTTAAAGAAAATAACTTTCACAATGAAATAAATATGTGCATAATTAATTCGGTATTGCCAAATGCGTAGTTTTTTTGATTTTCTGATTATTTTCTCGACTCGAAGTTTGTTAGGACTGACAAATATTCAGATATTGTAATTTTTCGTATTTTAGGATTCTTAATTTAGAAAAACTCAGACTTATTCAAGATTATTGCTTATCAGAAATTTTTAAGTCTTGAATCTCCAACACCGAATTTCGTATTAAAAGTTTGTCTTTCAAAAATTTTTTAGCCTTTTACAAGATTTAAATTTTATAAGTCTTTTTCAAGTTTCTTCAGTTCCTGAATTTTCCAGTTACACTACAATAATCCAGCTTTCATTATTCTTTCATTTATTTGTTACATATTCTAGAAATGAGTTTATGCATTTTTTCATGTTGTTTATGATTGAAAAATAATGAAAAAATTGAAACCTAGTACATCCAATTATTTTTAAAATAAATGTAGATTTTTTGGTACTCTGAATTTCTCGTAATAAAAAATTAGTGCATATATATTCTCCATTCCTGGCTTTTGATTTTCAGATTTGCTGATTTTGAAATTCCGGGATCAGATTTTTCCGTATTCTTAAGAATTTGGATTTTCGAATTCCTACATATTTAAAAATCTTACATTGAAATTTACAATTCTTAACTAGTGTTCTAACGAAATCGAGAATCTTTGGATATTTGGATTTCCTCATATTAAGATTTGTAGCTAATATTTAATAAATTGGTAAAATTTGTTGAATCATCAGAAATATTGAGATTTCGAGATTCAAATGTGCTAAACTTCATAATTTTCGTAATTTTCAAATGTAATTCCTGAAGCTAATTTCATACATTTTTATTCAAAAATATTGTTAGATGTGAAGTTCCAAACCTTTGGATTATAAAATAGCAGTCTTCGAATTCAAAAATCCTGAAATTCATTTCATTTAAGTGATACAAATTAATATCATGATTGTTAATTTGTTTAATTTGTTTTAATTTCATTGTGATTAATTTGTAAGTTTACAAAACCCTGTTGCATGAAAAATTTTTCGATGTTTTGAATTTATTTTAGGAAGTTGAAACTTTTCTAACATTCCCCTAGTAATTCTGATTCTTATATGATTCTCAGAAATCTTATAAGATTACTGAAATCCCTTATATGTTTACCCATTTCTTATATGAAAACATATAAGGGATTTCAGTAATCTTATAAGATTTCTGAGAATCATATAAGAATCAGAATTACTAGTGTCAAATAACAATTCTAAAGTTTTAAATATTCGATTTCGGATTTGTAGATTTCACAAACTTTTTTACATAATTTGAACTAAGAATTCAACATTCATAAATTTTCAAAAATTAAGTCCAATACTTCCATTTTTCAAACAATCTAATGAATGATATTAGAACTGGAAGATTCTGAAATTTGAAGGTAGTGTTTCCGAATTTCGAAACTTGAAGATTTTCCTACATTCAAATTCATCAGTAAGTTACGTGTGTTGAAAATCAAAAAGTTTGGAAATTTCGGAAAATCATTTTCTTATTGTTCTTGAGAATTCAAAAATGTCAGTTTTACTTTTATAAAAGTTATCAGATCATCTTTAATATTGAGTGAAATTTTTTTTTTGAAAACGCGTTAGTTCCGAAGTGCAGGACTAAAAAAACCGAAATTCAGTAGTACTTACAAATTTCCAACTAAAAAATTTTTTGAACGCCAATCTAAAACTTATCTTTTGAGATCAATATATAAACAAATCACTTACTTTTTCAAATCTATATATGCCTTGATTCCCAAATACTTCTGTAAAAATTTTAGAATGTTCCATTCAAAATTCTCGATTTATAAGGAATATTCGAGTCCAGGAATTTCTACCGAACCATTGAACAAATTCTACATTTTTTGGTTGTGTGCCAATAATTTCATTCTCAAACTGGCAAATTCATAAATTTCCAAAAGAGAAGGATTGTTCATCTAGATTGCCAAATTTTCATCTTCAGATTCCTAAAACCTAAAGTTCGTGTTTTGAAATTAATTTTAAGTTTCTTCTTCACTCGGAAATTCGTCACAATCGAATATTCGAATGCCCTCAATTACGTAGATAAAAAAAGCATAAAAATTTTGAGACCCCCAAATTTACGGGTCGGAGCTTTAAAATTTAATTTTCAGACTCAGAGATTTTCATTCCAAAATGCAAGTTTTCACTCTTTGATTCCTTAATCACGTTCTTTCTTAATTTTTTCATCCTAGGTCGCTTTTCTTTTTCCATGATCAAAAAAGTTCACCGTATAACTTCAAATTCTTTTTTGTCAGATTGCAAAGATAATATTTTTAAAATCTAATTACTCTTCAAAATATTCTTCCTTCCATCGTTTCGAATTTTTCAACTGTCAAGTTTTTTTCATTTTCATCCCCGAAAGATGATTGCCCCACTTGTCCTCAATATTTGCACCAAAAACACACCATTACTTCAACACTACCATTTTTTTAAATTTTCCACTAAATTTCCTGACCTAGGGAAATTCGAAAATGCACTTCCACTCGTCGTAACGTAATCCGTCCAAAACTGCACTCCACGACAAAAAAAAGTACATACACACTCGAATCTCAATATTTGTCATACCCCAAATTTTAGGTATTTAATCACAAGAAAAAAAAATGACCGTAACTATTTTGAAGTGACGGGTTCCCGAAAGACCTTATTTTGAGTTTCCAGGGTATGGGGAAAATTCACAAATTTTCGATTTCTTCGCTGTAGCTTACCATAGTTAAGATGGGTGTTCTGAAGAGATGGTATTCGAGATGGTCACGACAAACCAACTGCTGTAATCGTAGTGTTGAACTTAGCTAAGTAACTTTTTGAGATGGCCCCCACTGCGATCGGGTTCCTGAGCAGGGGCTACGCCCATCGGACCATATTTAGTGCGAGTCATCTCGAAATAGAGCATTCTACGTTTCAACTAAAAGAGATTTTTCCGGTGTTTTCATTTGGGTAAGCGGGACCGTTCGATTTACAAGTTCTGCCGCGAGTCAAGGGTACCTTTACGAGAAGAACACCTAGTAATTTGGAGTTCATATCCAAAATTAAAATTCATGATGACGAACATGAATGCCTGATGATTCGGGATTTATCCCTCATTTTTGGCATAAATGATCGATGTCTTGCAGACCTAAGAATTCTGATATACAATTTGAATACTGACAAAAAAGCAATTGTTATTCATGGTTGAAAAATTAAAAATTTGTAGGTTTTTTTCAAAATTTATAACATTGAATAGGCAATGTCTTTTTTAGAAAAAAATTTTCATTTTCAAATAACGATTACGAGTAGTAATAGGTCACATGAGGGGAGTAAAAATTTTGAGAACAAATGAAATTAACAAGTTGTGGTTGAAATTTTTGGGAATTACAATTATCTTGGAGAATTTTAAAAGCGAAACATTTATTTGGATATTCCATCTTAGATGATTGAAAAAATTTGTATCTTCAAAATTCTTTGTAAGTATATTTTAAACGTGAATAATACAAAGTTTATGTAATTTATTCTGTTTTTACTTTCGTCCTTTTTTTTGTATTATTAAGAAGGTAAAAAGACATAAAACTACATCTATAAGCTCTGTGAGCAAGGGTATAAGCAAAAAAAATTTTTTGGGGGATGTTTTTTAGAAAAATATATTTTCTTCGAAATCCGATAGTTTTACTTTTTAACGATCTGGTTTCAAACTGCGATTTTACAATTTTTTTGAATTTCCGGATTTCTTGAGTTATGTAACCAATGGGGTTCAGAGTTGCACTTTTTTTATTTTTGTAATTTTTTTAATTGAAGTGTTTGAATGATGAAAAAATCAGATTTACATGATTTTTTGGGGGTAATATATATTTCATTTTAATTACTTTTGGTATTTTTCATATTTTAGTATTCAGCTTATAAAACTTTGAGGACTTTCTTATTTTACTATGGATTTTTAGAATCCAATGGTTAAGTGTTCAAGGTTATAAAATAAGACTTTGTATTTTTTGATATTGTACAATTTATTAGTACTTTCTGTTTTTTTTTTTTTTTTTTTCCTTTTTAACAGATTTTAAGTATTTCCGTCGATTGATTGATTTATTTGTAAAAACTGATGCTCTAGAAATCAAAGTTCTATCTAAGGAGTTTTCGGATTTTTATAGATTGGATTAAATCTACGAGAGAAAAATGATTTATCTTTACAGATTTCAAATATTTCATAGATTTCTAGAATTTTCATACTTGCTATTATTAATGAAATTTTTTAGTATTTTCTTGAATTTTTATAGAATTCTTATATTTCTATGAATCGCTCTACAAATTTTTTGAATTTGATGCTACAAAATTAAAAGTTTGGGAGATTTTTAAGTATTTGAATAGGTTTCAATAGGTTTTTTCAAAAAACAGTATCTCTATTAGACATTTTTGGTATTTTTTAGTATTCATACAATTTGAATTATTTTCTGGTACTCTACTGATTTCTGTATAAATTTTTAGAAGTCATTGCTCTGGACTCCAAAGTTTTGTAAATTTTGAAAAAATAATGTCAACAAAGATTTTGAAATTATTAGTCTATTAATGCTATTCTTTGATTTTTATGAAATTTTGAAGGGTTTTCTAGTACTTTTACGTACTCTTATCATAGTATTTTTCTTAATTCACTGCATATATTTCTGGACCCCTGGCGGACGAGTTACCACGCTATAGTGTGGTAAAAGTGTGGTAAAAGTGTGGTAGATTGTATTTTGGTAATTAATCGTTTTTTCATCAATATTTAACAGTTGTATGCTTGTATGTCAAAGAAAATTTCATAGTTTCTATCTCGCGGGGTTTTTTTCAACAATTGTTGCCTTTAAAATCGTTTTATAAAACATATCGAGGTCATGGAATAACTCTCCAACATGTTTTCGAAAACAACATATTGTTCACAAATTTTTGTCAACATGCTCTAAAAATATAACTTTAACCAAAAGTACTGTTTTTAAGTGCAAATTTTAAGTGAAAATATTTCTAGTCAAGTTAAATAATAAACCTGATGTAAAAGTTCGAGTAGCTTTTGCGCATGCGCCATGAGTAAATTCCATTCGTGGCACAGCTACTGAAGGAGCTACGGAGGAGCCCAAGGGCGCTCTTCCATATCTGAATTTTGAATGTGAAATCCAATTAAAATTGAATATTAATTTAATAGTATTAAAATATTTTTATTATAATAATTTTTATGTTTATTTCCAAGGTTATGTACCAAATAATGCTTATACTAGTTTTTTTCTACCATTCTTATACGACCTACCATAAAACTCATTTTTTGGGAATTTGCTTGAAGATCATAACTTCGCTGTGTTTACAATGTACTAAAGGGACCATTATGGCAACCTATAAAAATTTTTTATAACATATGTAAAATTTTTAACACTTATAAAATACCGAACAATGATTTCATTCATTATAATTAATTTACTTTTCATTATTATACATACATGCGTAATTATTATGTTTTTTATAATTAATCATTGTCATTAATTTTACATCATAATCAAAATACGCAATATTAGATATATTATATTTTTTATTTCGTAAGGGTCAGAATTTTTTGAACGGATCACCTGACCCTAGTGATTTGGATTTTTATAAAGTTTTTATCAAACTCCTTATAAAATTTGGGTATTTTTCATGAAATTCCGATTCTTTTATAAATCGATTTTATAAAAAGAGCAATGTTTTATCAAGTCACTTCATAAAAACTTCGTAAAATCTTTATAAGACAAAATCTTTATAAAGTAGATTTTAAAATCCACTAGATAACAATGTCGTCATTTTATGAAGATTTTGTAAAGTTTTTAAAAAGTGGCTTTATTGAAACTAATAAAAACTTCGTAGAATATTGCTCTTTTTATGGAGTAACTTTATAAAAAAAGCGGACTTTTATTAAAAATACCCAAATTTTTTAAGGATTTTTAAAACAACATTATAAAAACTTATATTACTAGGGGAATTTAGTTGCGGATCCACGGCGGGGATAATTGTATAAATAATAAAAAGTACATTTATAAACATGAGTGGAATTATAGTTGAGTATTTTATAAAAAATTTGTATAGGCTGTCATAACAGTCATAACGTACATTCCAAAGACAGCAAAGTTATAGTCTTCAAGTAAATTACATACTCAGAAAATGAATTTCAAGGTATAGGTGTAAGAATGGCAGAAAAAAACTGCTATAAGCATTATTTGGTACATCAAATTTATCGTAAAACAGTGTACTTAGACATTTATAAGATTTTAACTAGAAAATACTTTGAAAAATTATTACCATAAAAAATTTATTTTATTTCTAAATTACTATTCAATCTTAATTAGATTTCACATTCAAAATTCAAATATGCAGGAGCGCCTTTTGGCCCCTTGGTAACTATTTCAGTGGGCGTGCCACGAAAGGAATGTACTCATGGCGCATGCGCAAAAGCTACTCGCCACCAAGTTTTCATTAAACTTTTACAGGCTTATTTACCATGACCGGAAACATTTATTGCTTTCAAATACATTTCCACGTAAACAGAGTATCTTTTTTTACCTTAAAAGCATTATTTCATGTTGCAATTGCTGATTTAAATAAAAAAAAAATCTACCACACTTTTACCACAGTTAAGTGTGATAACTCGTTCGCCAGGGAATTTGAGACTCTAAAGTTAAAATTTATATCCATTTTTAGTATTTTTATACATTACTGATAAATTATCTACATAAACTCGTAGTATCTATAAATTCTGCTGTTTTTTAGTATTTCTATGATTTACCATAAAATTTTTCTAAATTTTCATGCTCCAGAATTCAAGTTTTCATAAATCTTCCATATATAATTAGTATTTTTATATATTTTGAAGCAAGTTCCTAGAACTCGATGTTCCAGGATTTGAAATTTCATTGTTAATAAATAATAGATTTTAATTTTTCATTATTATTCACCAAGTCAAAACTATTTTTCTACGCAATTATTTTCTTCGTAATCCTAGTTGAACATTCGTAATTAGAATTCTGTTAAGGTAAAAATTCTGGTTATTTTCAAATGACTTATCATGAGAAATCTGAATCATGTTGAACTTGGAGAACTATCATGAAACTATTTTTATATCGTCTAGATTCCAGTAAATAAATTTTGTCTTGATTTTTATTATTCATCATTATTATTTGCATAGTTTATTCTATTTTTGGTATTTTTATGCATTTTTTCATATTTAGTATTTTTATTTTCAGATTTTTCCTTGAAATAATTAATTCCACCCGAAATTCGGGAGGGTTTCAAACCCCTAAAACTCACCGAAATACTTCAACTATAAATTTTTCACGAGTAAATTATCTCCCTCAAAAAAGGTGTCAAAGAAAAAGATCCTCAACTGTAAATATTCAAAATTAGTTTATTACAAATAGATTGACATTTGTGAAATAATCGTAACGATAATAACGTAAGCAACGATAAACCATGATTATCCGACCCAACGGATCGCCACATCATTTTGCAGTAATAATAGAAACAAAATAGGGAAACAGAGAAAAACAGATTGTATCTGAAATTTTCACCAGAGAAATGGCCAGGTCTCGTCAAGTACAAATATAATCCATATCAAGATAAGCCAAAACGTAAATACAAAAATTAGTCGATTCGCGTTCTCGCTTTGTAGAAATAGACTTTGCATCGTTCGTAATGGTAATTAGACTTTTCTTCGTCAACGCTCTTCCATAGGAAATTCAAAAGTGTACGTACGACACAGGTGCATGTATATTACAAATTACGAGTTGTTTGATCAAAAGTCGACGAGCTGCGTATTTCCGCGCAGCTTATTTTCGCGTTGAAATTACCTCCATGAGCCGCGGTTTAGGAAAGTGCAGATGAGAATCAGCTTTTGACCAGACGCAAATTTAAATCTTTAAGGACTCTACGTCACTAAAAAGCTAGCAGTTGGTTCGGATTTGCACAGTCACCGATCGTCATTCTGTGCATCGCCATTTCTGTGATTCCGTGGTAGTGCACGAAAGCAGCGATTATCACGAATACGTGAAAGATTTGGTGGCTCTGGAACTGATAAAAAAAAATTGGAATATACTACTTTTATCTCATTAAAAAACTGGGGCTTGGATTTACAATGGATTCCTATAGAAAAAAAAATGAAGGAACGAGAGATCGATTATTTTTCATCCAAAATCAAAATTTAGTATTATAATCATAATTTAATTATTACAATCATCCGTCATCAGAGTACTTGTTCATTAGTCAAGTTTTGTTTGTAAACAATTTTATTTCAAAAGTTCTGATTTTCGATAGAAAAATACACTTTATTAAAAAAATCCTACTCATGAATTTAACAGTATATCACACTGTATAGTGTATCAAGGATTTAAAAAAAATTAAAATTCACTGCAATTTTGAAAAACTATAATAATTGTAATGAAGAGAATTTCCAATTTCACAATTTCTGGATCATAAACTTGATCACAAAGTGTGTGAATATTTAGAAACTTTCAAATTTTTGACTAATCAATTGAATAATTGAACAATAAAATGAAAAATGTTCAAAATCATACATCCTACCTTAGAATTTTTAATACAAAATTTACCTTATTCGAGTTAACTTATTACAAATCAAATATTCGAAACTTACGATCTCATAAATTTTGCATGACGATTTTTCCATCAAATATATTTCCGAATAATAATATAAAAAAGATTAGATACAAATCAATTCAGAACATTAATGATTTTGTATTCAATTAATGTAAAAAAGAAATTTGAAGATCAGAGAAATTTGTGATTTTGATATTTTTGATAAAAAATTTTAAAAACTGTAAATATCTTGCATCAATAAACAAAATTGACTGCATTTCTTATAAATTTGTGAAATAAATGAAAACATTTCTTTTCATCATTATTTTTTAGTGTTTTAAATTATTAAATTTTCGATTAAGATTTTTTTTATTGATTTTTCTGCTAAGTTACGAAGTTGACAAATTGAGAAATTAATCAATATAATGAAAAATCCATCAGGTATTTTTACTTTAACTTTTCAATGAAAAAATTCTCGCTGACAAATAGGCTCATTGAAAATTACTTACTTAAAATTTTAGATTTCATTTATTCTTTATAACGATTTTTCAAAGCTTATCAACTTCAAAATAAAAGTAATCAATGGCAAAAAATAAAAAACTTCAGAAAAGTAATGCTTGTGGATTTATTTATTGAAAACTAGACGACAAATTTGTAATTTTGTTATTTTGAATGAGACATTCTAAAAACGGAACATCTTGCATCAAAAAACAAAATTGACTGCATAATTATTAAGTTATAATGGATGAAAAAATTCTTTCTCATCATTATTGTTCAGGGTTTTAAATTATTTAATTTTCGATTAAAATTTTTTTAATGATTCAACTGCAAAGTTGAAGAGTCGGAAAATTTGAGAAATTGAACAATATAATGAAAAATCTTCTAAATCAGAAATTTGTATTGCAACTTTTCAATAAAACAATTATCTTCTCTTACATAGACTTTTTGAAAATTAATTATTTCCGATCTCATACATGTTATACGACGATTTTTCAAAACTAATTAACTTGAAAATAAAAGTAATGAAAAGACTCAAAATGAAAACTACGAAAAACTTATGCTTAGGTATAGTTGTAATTAATCAAAAATAGAAATTTTACTGACGAAATATTCGAAATTTTGATTTTTTTAATAAGAAATTTTGAAAACTGAATATTTTGCGTCATAAAATAAAACTGACTGCATTTTCATAAATTTGTTACAATAAATAAAAAAATTCCTTCTCGTTATTATTTTTTAGTGTTTTAAATGATATATTTTCAACTCAGGTGCTTTTTTTATCGAATTTACTGCAAGGTAAAAGAGTTGAAAAAATTAAGAGATCAAACGGATTAAAAATAGTAACAGTTATAAATACAACTAATAAAAAATGAAAAAATTTGATTCAAAAAGATTTGCATTCTTCAAATTTTTGATAAAAAATTTTCAAAATATCAAAGGTACTACATCCATTGGCAGTGATAATTATAAATAATAAAATTTGTTTGTCATATAAAACTCGTTGATTGCAATTTTACTTTAAAATGTTCAGATTATTCGAAAATAGCAGATCTTTGCTTGAATAATTTTACAATCAAACAAAAAGTATTCTTCAATGAAAAATTTGTGATTTAGACATACTATTTCAAAAAAGTATTCAAGTGATGAATAAAGAAGATAAATTTTTGATTCATCATCATCATTCATAATATCGATTTTAATAAAATTTACTCAAATTATCGAAATCATATTATTTTTACTATTTTTAAATTTCTATTATCAATCGGTTTAATACGTTACTCTCATAATTTTATATTCTTTCATTTTAATCAGTTTTAAAAATTACCAAGGGCTAAAATACGCATTATAAATTTCCAATTAATACGTAGAAACTTTTCAAAACATCAATACATATTTTTATGATTTTTTTTTTAACGATATAATATTAGTTTCAATAACTTATCATCAAACAAAGACGGAACTACTATCTCTAATTTTTTTCAAATTAAACAAAACAGCAAATTCCATGTTTTATCTAGATCAACCTACAACCACTAAAAAACACTTAATAACTAAACAAGCACTTACCCAAATATCACATTTTCCCGGGTAGAACCTTTCTGGAATGCGCGAGGCATAAAATACAGCTCCCATTATATACAAGCACCCCATTAAAATAAGCCAACCTAAGGACGCTTCGCTTAAAGCTTTGAACCATCCACCAGCAATCAAGTAATGAACCACAGGAATAATCTAGAAAACAATCACAAAAAATCTCATTACCTTTTTTCGTGTCAAAAACAAACAATAACTCTTATAGAATTTTGTTTCAATGTTCACCCTGAACCAAACACTAGAATCTTTTCTTGAACAAGCTTTTTTAAAAAAAAAGCAATCATCAAAGTTTCACAGAGGGCGCCACCTAACTCGAAGGTGTCGCCCTCATTCACTCAATCTTTGTTATTTTTGAGGAAAATCGAGTTGAACCTACCCCACTGAGCCCAAAACCCATGAAAACACCAGCCCTCAGTGGTCTGTAGTTCGGCTCGCTGAATTTTTCCCATAAGGAGACAATGATGCTCGTGATGCCAAGCACTACGACTACTGATAAGTATATGACTTTAGGCTGAAAGTCGCAGTAGAAACTGTAGTAAAGCCAAGGTACGAAACTGCCTGTGATAAGCATGGCGATGCCGCAGTAATCGAGCTTAGAGAAGAGCCTCCCGACACTTTGGCTGTGACAATGCACGGTGTGAAAAGTGAAGGACATGCCAAGGCAGACGATGGCACCCGCGAAAAATGCCCCGAAGACTAATTTTTCCTCCCATCGTACTTCGATCGGCGACAGGGTCGCGAAGTAAATTGCTATTCCTATAAACGCGACGCAACCTGTAATGAAATTCATACATTCAATGAAAAGTTGAGATTGTTGTGACAAAGATATTCTTTGACAATTTTCTAGGGATGGGAATCGAAACGAATAATATCAATATCGACTCTCCGTATATTCAATTTCGATATATCGAAACGAAAGTATCGATATATCGATTTCGATGCATGTTTCAAAAAAGAATTCATAGATTTACATGTATTGCTTTTAGAATTTTTCGTGTTTTTCAGTCAATATACAATTCGAAGGATAATCTGGTATTTTATGGATCTATACATAGATATCTAGAATTTGGTCCCATAGGATTTCATTTTTTGAAGATTTTTAATGATTTTATTGATTTTTGGTACAATACTATACAGCTGGATTTTGAAAAATTTTCGTATTTTTTAGTACTTGTAACATGTTTTAGAGTTTGCTAGTATTTTTATGGATTTTTGGTATTTTATGAATTGCAATGATTGGGAATTTAGATATTTGTACTTCTGAATTGAAAGATAAATAAATTTTGTGTATTTGAATGGATTTTTAAGGAAACAGTATCTTTATATATTTTTAATTACTTTGATATTTTTCGTATTTCTTCAATATTTTTACGATTTGAAAGATTTTCCGGTTTTATGAATTCTAAGCATTTTACATATTTTTACATGTTTTTATGTATTATTAAGTATTTGTAAAGAATAGAATTTCTTTACTTTTTTTAAGATAACTCTTCAGATTTCTGAGATGCGATTTCCTTGAATTTACAGTTTTAAATATTTCAAAGACTAAGATTAATTTATTAGAAAACTCATAACAGTTTTAAGCACTTTATGTATTTTTCATATTTTTTTTAAAGATTTATACAATTCAAAGGATTTTCTGGAGTTTTTATGGATTTATATGTGTTTCTGGAATTTGATGCTTTCGGAATCGAAGTTTCATTGATTTCCAAGTACTGTAGAGATTTTTGAAAAAATTCAATAAATATTCCCAAGTATCTACAGGAATAATAGTATTTTCAGTATCTGTATTTTTTTGTGTTTATTGAATTTCATACAAATTTTCTAACACATTTGAAGATATTTAGTATTTTCACAGATTTCTATATATATTTCTCCAATTGAATGTTTTAGGAATCGAAGCTTCGTTCGTTTCCAGAATTTTTATAGTTTTCAAAATAATTAAACTAGCATTTATAAACATCTTTCTATTTTCTAGCATATTTAGTATTTTTATGTATATATCGAATTTCGTAAGGTTTTTTATAAGATTCAGAAATTCGAAATATTTTTATAGATTTCTGTATGTGGCGTGGACTGAAGAAATGGTACTAACAGCACATCGACGCTTTTCAAGAAAAACGAGATTGAAAGTGAAGGTTTCTAAACGTAGCATGGACCGTCCAATTTTGTATCTCAATTTTTAATGAAATAAAAAAATCATAAAGTTTTAAGAGTAGACTCGTTTGATACAGCAAGATTTCTGTATTCAGAATCATTGACTATCTCCAATTCGATTTTTGGTGCTGTTAATCCTTTCTTCAGTCCACGCCACGTATAAATTTCTAAAATTTAATACTCTAAGAATCAAAGTTTTATTATTTTCCAGAATTTTTTATAAATTTTAAAAATAATTCAATCAGCATATATCAGTATCTTTTTAATCTACAGAAATATTAGTATTTATGGTATTTGTATTTTTTTGTGTTTATTGAATTTTATATGATTTTTTAACACATTCGAAGATATTAAGAGTATTTTCGTAGATTTCTATATAGATTTCTCAAATTGAATGTTCTAGGGATTAAAGTTTCGTTCATTTCCAGAATTTTTATAGATTTTCAAAATATTTAAATTAACATTCATAAACATCTTTCTATTTTCTAGCATATTTAGTATTTTTATGTATATATTAAATTTCGTGAGATTTTTTATAAGATTCAGAAATTTGAAATATTTTTATAAATTTCTATATAGCTTTCTAAAATTCAATGCTCTAAGAATCAAAGTTTATTCATTTCCAAAATTTTTATAGATTTTCAAAATAAGCAAATCGGCATTTATAACTATCTTTCCAATTTCTACTATTTTTTGTATTCTTGTGTATTTACTGCACTGTTAGAAATTTTTGTCTTAAATTTTCTATAACGCGTATAACGCTAATTTCACATAACCTATATTAATATGCATTAAAAATATACAAAATATATACACGCTTACATTCCTATAATATACGGGTGTCTTAAATTTTATACATCATGTGTGTTTGGATTTATACATGACATTAATATATACTCCTATTATATTCTAAATGAATTTAAGTCAGATTTGTAGTAATGCACTGGTGTATTAAAATCATACAAAAATGTATGAAATAAATTTAATACATGTTATGTGTAATTTGCGTTATATCCCAGCAAACCATGTCAACACCAAATATTTTTCTGTTAAAATTCTAATACAAACAATTTTGGTTTTGAGAAAACATTCTCACGTTAAATTTCCTTTTTATTTATTTCAGTTATTAGTATTTTTAAATTTCAGTTGAATTAAACACTTTCAATGATAAAATATTTCTTCGCATTGTTTGCATGTAATATTCCATCCATCAGGCCCTTCACCCACCTTTGCCTTAATATTAATATGGTTTCCACTCAAATTTGAAGAACTTCCACAATAAATCGCATTTGAGAAAAAATTTGGTGTAGCCACCTAGCGAGCACGAGCGTAGTAACCAACTTGTGTAAAATATGTATTTTACTGAAGTAAGTGTCTCGAATTTATACACATTTAAAGTATATGTATCTTACTTATATGTTTCAAGTATCAAGTTTATGAAATTTCAGGTACATTTTAATACAGAATCTATGGAAAGTGCATTAAACTCAAGTAGGTGTCCCTAAATCATACACTTTTAAAACATGTGCATCTAATATACATTTTATATAGATGATTTACGAAATTTAATAGTACATTTTAATACATTTTGAATAAAAAGTGTATGAAATTTAAGCAAATTTTTAACAGTGTGGATTTTGCAAGGTTTTCTAGAAGACTTAGAGATTTTAAATATTTTTTTAGATTCCCAAAATTATATGTTCTAGACATCATAGTTTCATTAATTTCCAGGATTATCATGGATTTTCATAATGGTCAAATCAGCATTCATAAGTACCTTTATATTTTCTAGTATTTTAACTATTTTTGTGTATTTGTTGAATTTAGTAAGATTTTTTTACAGGACTTAGATATTTCAAATATTTCTATAGATTTCTATACAAATACTCTAAATTTAATGCTCTAAGAAATAAAGTTTCATTAATTTCTAGAATTTTCATAGATTTTTAAAATAATTAAATTAGCATTTAGAGGCATCTTTTTCATTTCTAGTATGTGTAGTATTTATTTGTATTTATTGAATTTGGTAAGATTTTCTAGCAGATTTAAAGATTTTTTTTTTTTTTTGAGTTTCATACATTATTAGTATATTTAGTTGACTATAGAAAAGTTACTTCATAATTTCCTAGTATTCCATAGATTATCAATAAATTATTGCGAAGATGTTTGTAGCTTAAATTTATAATATTAGACTTAAAACATATTGATTTTACAAAAAAATAAATAAATAATAATAATATTAATAATAATATTCGTTATAAAAGATTCGTAACATCCACTGAGTATTCCTGCAATTACATTTTTGAAACTGAAAACCATACTGTCTTCCATATGATTTATGTCACTGATATTTTAAAAGTTACGAAATTAAAAAAAGATGATATCGATGTTGAGAGAAATCACTGATTTGAATACTGAATGAGTAAATTGAAAAAAAAAAAAAAACATTAAAAAAATATTAATTTAAATTTTTTTTCACGAAATAAAATGCGATATCGTTTTATATCGCCACGAAAATATCAATGTAACGATTATCAGTTGATAAATATATCGATATAAAAAGTCTGATACATCGGAAAGAAAAATCGATATTCTGATTACCAGCCCATCCCTAAACAATACATTGCGTTACTACAATAAGTGTATATTTTTGTACCTGGAATTTCCGGATGCGAAATGTTTTCATTATTGTAACTATCATCTTATATCTTTGAATGATACAAGATTGTCCATGTTAGGTTATGGATATTTCTATACAGTACATATTTTCTCTACTTCTAATCACAAAATTTTTTCATATTTTTCATTCATTACCTAATAAGTGAGTCCAGATATTCCCCGTTTCTGTATGAATTCGGAAAATACTTCTGAAACAAGCATTAAATGATCGAAGTGGAGGACGATGACCTGTGTGGAGGAAATCATTGTCTTGTAACCAGCGAGGCAGGTGATGGAAATGACATTGCTTCCACGACGCTTTCCAAACCTAGAAAAATGTTTATTCTACACTTCACGAACGTTTCTTTACAATTCATACAATGTTATTTATCCATTTTACTATCATAAGTGTTAATAAGGTTACTAAAAATAAAACATATGAATACATGAACAAATATTTGAATCTTAATATAAACAATCACCTTAAGCACAAATTCCTCGGCGTGTTCTGCAGCATTGTGTGCTAGAGCGCCCAAATCTATTTCATCACTAAGTACACCGGCTTTTAGCACTTCTGCCATCTGTAATAAACAAATTGTTTCCTATAAGATTCAATCAGGATATTTCAATATAAATATTATGTCCATAACGTTCTCTTCGTGCCAGTAATTTCTATCATAAAATTTGACTGTAAATAAAAAATATAAAATGCAACAAAGTTCGTACAAGGGAAAATGAGCATATCGTGCCATAAAATATAATTTAAAAACAAATATGCTCCAAGAAATAACTACCTCACAATCCAAGAGTCGATCGTCCTCGGGGGTTGAGGGAAGGGGGCAACCAACGCCATCCTCTTCCTCCCCCAAACCACTAACATCATCATCATCGAGGAACTCTTGGACCTCGTGGAATCCAAAAATGTCGCCAACGCATTCTTTCCATGGTACACGATGACGCAGACCTGTATCTTCAAAAGCTGCCATTTCCGTGGATGTCGAGGAAGCTCTGGGCATCGTTCCCTCAGCTTCCTCGACCTTGCTGATTTCAATTTCTTCTATGTTCGACATGTTTTTGGTCCGTTACTTGAGTTTAAATTCGTCCTACTGCACGTTTCCCTCTGCACCATCTGCGTTTCAAAAGAAAAGAATAAAATAAGGCAATGCATTTTTATTTTGACACTTTTCATTATGCACTTCAAGTTTTTTTTTTTTTTCAAGAATGTTTTGAAATTACACACAATTCTCTCTCAAAAGGAATATGAAGTTTTTAAAAAAAGTTTTATGTTCAAGAAACTATTGAACACGGTGAGCATTACATTTTGATACATTTCTGAACAAGTGGAAAAAAATTCTCTTTAATCTACAATTTGTAACAACAGTTTTTAATTATTTGAATAAAAAAAAAAAAAAAACACAATTTAGAATAATTCCAAATAAAAAAAAATAGGGGCGTGGTAACGAATTTTTACATAGAGGAGTAAACTTGATATATTATATTCGTTTCAATACATCAATATATATTTATTTTGGAATAACATCTCACGAATCAATTTGCAAACTCAATCTTTTACTTTTTTAAATAAATCACTTTCCATATAAAATCACAATATCTCATTTTTTCAGTATGTATACCATTTAAAGGATGATCTCGTTTTCTAAGAATTTTTTACACCAATTTCTAGAATTTGATGTTCTGAGATTCAAGGTTTTATATATTTTTAATATTTTTAAGGGCTTTTGAATAAATTGTATGTGCATACATCTAAAGTATTACATGGACAGCTAGAATTTTTATATTTAATATTCTTCATGAAATTTTTGAGGATATGCTAGTTTTTTAAATACATTTTTAGAATTGCTGTAGATTGTTATATATATTTTGAGAATTCAATGATCTAGAATCCCAAAACTATTCTATATTCAGTATTTTAAAGAAGAATCGTCCAGAGATGTCGAACGAATTTCTGGCATTTAAAGTATTTTTATAAAAACATCTAGAATTTCATGTTTAAGGATTATATGTATCTGAAGTTCCAAACGTTTAAAATTAAACGAAAAAAATTTATAAGTTAATAATATAAGAGGAAAAAATTATCTGGCTACTCAAACATTTTTTGATCGTAACAACTAACATGATGCTCCCCAAAAAAATATGCGTCACACTTCTTATCGTGATAAAAAATCAAAAAAACCACATATTTTTTGTTTTCGTTCAACTTTGAACGTTTCGAACTTCAGGTACATAAGGATTATAGGCATTTAGTAATTTTATAGTTATTTAAGAAAATTATATCTACATGGATTTTTAGTATTTTTATTATATTTTATAATTTTTGGTGACACATTAATATTACCTAAGTAGTGTTATTCTAGATTCTTCGTAGATATCTAATATTTTAAAAAATTCTATAATATATTTCTAAAATTTGATACTCTAGAATCCAAAATTGCAGAGATTTTGAGGAATATCAAAATTTATTAGAAAACAGTGTCTTAATACATTTTAAGTATGTCATAGATTTCTAAAACTTTTGTTTCATTCTGCATTTTTTCAGTATTCATGAACTTTATTGCATTTTTCTCTATTTTCATGGATTTCTATCTAGATGTAAATTCAAATGCATTAAGATTAAAGGTTTCAAGGATTTTTAGTATTTTTATAAAATTTTAAGAAAATATTATCTGTACAGAATATTTGTCTTTTAGTGATTCTTTTTATTTTTAGCCTTTTTTATCTTTTTCAGCATGCATGACATTTTGTGGTATTTTCCATTATTATTCTAGATTTCTAATATTTCCTTATATTTCTATGTAAATTTCAAGAATCCTATGCTCTAATCTAAATTTTAAAGTTCATAATACTTCAAAAAATTTTTCAGAACTCAGTTTTTCGAAGATGACTAATATTCTAAAGAAATTCTACACGGGGAAAAGCTTACACTAATATTTACTCTAGCCCACACGACTCAGTCGTGTAACCAAAAAAATCGAAGTTAATATACGACTCAGTCGTGTAGCCACACGAACCATTCGTTTTTCGACAGTAACCAGTAATGTGTAGTGCCAACCGCACTACTCTTTACTCTTTCTATACGACTGAGTCGTGTGGTCTGCACGAATGAGTTTTGCGGGCTGCTCGAATCAGCACGAATGTTTCTGGCGTTCGCCACGGAAAAATCTGAACGCACGAAAACAAAATGCAATATTTGTCTATGCTATATTAGTTATTTTTACTCTGATCTGTAACGCCTGTGTCAAGTCGATGTAATTTGAAAATAATTTCAATACAACGTAGTCATGTTTTCGTACAAAATATAATTGTAAATGGATATTTCATTATTTATATACGTTTTGAAATGAATGGTATTGAGCCCAATAAAACGTAAGCGAAATTGTGTATTCTGATTAACTTTTAATTTTTTACGTCAATCGGTTTAAAAATTTTGAAGCCTGAGAATAGTAAAATTACTGCTTGAGCACATGCAAGAAGCGTTTTTTTTGTTTCAATTTCGATATTTTTCTGCTGATCTTCACATGAAGTTCAATTATTTACCAATTAATTATTATATATTTATCTATTAATTCGATTTAATATTTCACACTTCGATTCATGTGAATTTGAAAATTATTGTGATGATAAACATAATTTTTTTTTCTCAATTTCATCATCAATTACAATCATGCGAATGAATAAGGATAGGTAAATAAATATTTAGAAAGAAAAGCAAATGATTTTCGTGCGGCTCGCAAGACTCATTCGTGCAGTCCACACGACTCAGTCGTGTAAAAAGAGTAAAGAGTAGTGCGGTTGGCACTACACATTACTCTATTGGCGTTCGTGTAGCTGGCACGACTGGTTACTGTCGAAAAACGAATGGTTCGTGTCGCTACACGACTCAGTCGTGTATTAACTTCGATTTTTTTGGTTACACGACTGAGTCGTGTGGGCTAGAGTAAATATTAGTGTAAGCTTTTCTCCGTGTACTAATTCGTTGTTTTTCATATTTTTTGAATATATATAAAATTCGAATAATTATCTGATATCTTCATAGAATTCTAAATACATTTTGAAAACGAGATACTCCAAGATTTTAAGTTCTATAGATTTTAGATGATATAAAATTCGAATGATTATCTGATATCTTCATAGAATTCTAAATACATTTTGAAAACGAGATTCTTCAGGATTTTGAGTTCTATAGATTCTAGATGAATAAATGTATTATCAAGAATATTTAATCTTCATGCGTTTCGCGTATTTATAAATTTATTGTACTTTTCAGCAATTATGAAATTCATAAGATTTTTTAGTTCTTTTATGACATCCTATATAGAATTCTAGGATTCGAGGTGAAACCGTATTTTCAACCTTTGAAACGATAATTATGGAAAGAAGTTATGTTTTTCTCCTTAGAATAATTTTTGTGTTGAGGAAAACTTTTTATAGAAAATTATGATTACAGGAAACGCAATATCAAGTAACTAGTGGGTCATTTCATCTCAAATCATACATGCAATTCAGGTTTGGTATTTTTCAAAAACTTAAGAAGTTACAAATTTCAAAAACTAAATACCTTACTGCGAATTTCAAAACATAACATGCTTATTAAAAAACGTTTAGATTCCAAAGGAAGAATTGAATTTCCCAAATTACTGTTGTTAATTTAAATTACATGCATTCAAAATTTATCCTAAAGGATTGTAAATTGGAATAGAAAATTGTAAGAATTTCTTATAATTAGGAGATTTTAATTCAAGAATGTCAAAAATACCGAAATACAAAAATTAAGTAATTAAATCGTAGAAGATGTTGAATTCGATAATTTCAGGTTCACTTTCCAAATTCCTAAATTCGAAGAACACAAACATTTGCAGAAAACAATGTATAAATTCAGAAATGCATTTTTAAATTTCCCAGTCTGGCATAAGTAAGTGGTACACTGGGTCACTGGAAATTGTTTCATTATGTGCTGCGTGCATCGTATTTAAATTACAGATTAATTTTTTCATATCATGTTTTTTTAGATGCAAGATAAAATGATCTTCATGAATTATCTTATCATGCCAGTACGAAATTGAATATTTATATGCATATTCCAAAATGAAAATGTTTTCTGACAGCAATTTCAGGGACGTTTTCTAAAATTTATTTTCGATAAGCAGAAGTATACATAACATTTTTGCCAAGGGCGGCTCGTAAGCGACGATTAATGTTTTTTGGCACGTGTCGTTACTCTAATTAATTATGTAACGATTGCTCGCTTTTGTGTCTAATTACATCCACTTTCGAGTTGGTTGTATCTTTACATGAAGAAATGTATAGAAATATGTAACTATTATTAGCACTATAAAATGTATTATTAAATTTTTCTATAGAATAGTCTATTATTTTTTATCATGAATTTCAAATAGTAATATCGTATTTTTCATTGTGTTTAATAGAGTTTCACAATATTGCCCAAGTTTCTATAATCTTACTGAAATTTTTCAAATTTTAAGATCTCTACATTTGTTCGAATAATTTTTGTTAATTTTTCCGATAATTTTTTGATTTCAAAAAATTTTACAAGATTTTGTAAATTCCAATGTTTAAAGTTATTAAAAAATGATTCTTTTCAGTGTAATATAAAAATAAGAGTGAGAATTCCGATTGCTGTGAAAATTAATAAATAATTTTCAACTTAACATTGTATTAAAATACTTGCAATTAAAATTTTTAAATTCTCATTTCAAACTCGAAAAGTCTGAATTTCAGATGTAAACTACAATGGTTAAATTTTCATAGTTTTTTGTCTTTCTTTAATTTAATTGTAAAAATACCAAATTAAAGTTCTTTTGATTATTTTAGATAATGATTTTTTTCATTTTAATTCATGTTAGACAAATTGTTCATACAATGAGGAAAGTATATGTAAGAGGATTTTCGAAAGTCTAAAATTTTTTAAATATTTTGCATAAAACAAAAATAAAAAAATGTCTTACGAATTTTTATATTGAAAAATTTTTTTATATAAAAATCTTGTTTTTATAATTTGATGACTTCCAAGTCGTAATAGAATATTTCGCAAACTAAAAAAGGTAATGATTCCTCAGGTTAATAACTGAGCAGGAAAAAATTTCTGAACTCACTAACAACTCAAAAACATTTCCCAGAACGTATCTAATTTCTTGCATGTTCTTCTGGACAAAGACGTCACGCGAGATAATAATTTAAAAAAGTGGAAGTCACGAACGCACCCATTCATTGGCTAGTTATTATCTCATCTATAGGAAATGAGGAAATGCGCACAGGGCACTTAACTCCATTTGGCTTGAAAACATTGCAGCATGTACGATTCTAAGAATGAAAATTTAAATTGTTTTACAATTAAAACGTATAATTTTTTGAATTAATGAGGTGCATTATGTGCAAATCAATCATCGACATATGATTGATAAATTATTTATTAATTTATGTTTTATTAATTCATCAGTTACTTACATCATTTCCGTAATTCTACGTAATAAATCAATAAAATAAATTTTATAATTATTTGAATAATTTATTACTTACAATTATCAAATACAATAATAATATTAAAATAATATCAAATTATGATTAGTTTTTTTTAAATTATTACTTTATCTAAAAAAATATTCTTTATCAAATAAAGTAGGTATGATCGGTCACAAAAAATTATAATTTTCGTAATAACTTTTGGAGAATTTAAAAATTTTCTTTGAATCAGAACTCGTCCTTGGATGTGTAAACATTGAAACCAGATTTTGTTACTAATTATGGTTCACTTTTTGGTTAAATTTTGAATGAATAGAGGTTATTCAGTGAATCCTACTTTATGAAATCTCTTTGTGAAAAAAAGGTACATGATTTTGATTTCACTCGGACTAGGAGATAATTTTACTTAGGATATTACAGACTTGGACACTAAAAATTTTGATTCTACTCTAATGTGGAAATAATGACTTGGACACTACAGATTTTACCTTGGACACTACAATTTTTGGTTTTAGTCTACCGTAGAAATTTCAACTTCTATTTTATGCTACCCGCGAGTAAAGATATTTACACATCAATAGTAAAATATCTTTCTCTGTAATTTGATCATGTATGTTGTCTCCACTTCTTGATATAAATTTTATACAATTTCTATCATTAGAAAAAAATATGAATAATTTTTTTACTCATCACTGAAAATTGTTATTAAAAGGTATTGAAGGTACATTAACAAAAAGTATTTTCGAGGTCAAAAACATGAGTCTTTAAAAATCTTAATTTTGTCAAATTCATATGAATAGTTAAGGAAATCGCAATTCAGACATGTTAGTAATATATAATCCAAAAAATGAAGTTTTATTCTAAAAAATTGTTATTTTGCAAAATGACTAACAAAACTTTATAATGTTACAAAAAACTTAGGTAGATAAAAAAATTATGATTATTGTACTTTGTATTTTTTTATATATTTGTATGACACAATTTTTTATGAATTGGTATTATATAATCATGTTACATAAATATTGTCTTATAATTACATTACATAATTTGTATATTATTGTACTTTGAAATAATTATTGATTATGCTCATATAACACAACTTTGACTGAAAAAGTCATCAATACTAAAAATCAGTTTTAAAGTTTGAATTTCAGAATCTGAATTTTTTTATATATTAATGAATATGAATTAATTTTTACCATAATCTATGTATTTATGAAATTTGAACGGTTCAAATATAATTTTTTTTTTCAATACAATTTTTATGCAGTTTGTACTTGATAAACAATTTGATTCTCCAATTTTGCAAATTACATTCACTGCAGTGTTTTGAATATTATTGTCTAAAAAGAGGATTTCTCATTCAAATGTAGTTTTGACATAAAAATTTCCAATTTTTCATAATTTAAGACTAAAAATATCAACAATCCAAAACAGTACATTTAAACTCAGTAATTACATATTGAAAGTTGTTACAACTATTTTTTATGCACAAACTGTTATCAATATTTAAAAAAATCTTTGCTGAAAGAAAGAACAAAAGATTCTAATGGTTTTCTAACGGTATAATTATCTGACACGTCACAAAACAATGCCAGGAAATCTCATCGAAACCTTCAAAAACCAACTCGAACGTTCCGAAAACCTGAATCAATTTCGCGATCGTCCGCAATTATCGCATGGAATCCATAAATAAAAAACAGACACGTACACATAGTGATTGTAAATACACTTGAGACAAAGAAATAATGTCAAGCTCGTGCAGATAAGAATAACAACCAGCTAAAGGAAGAAAAACTTTAAAAACTCGACATGCGATCGCTTCTACAAAAATGAACAGCGGAACCACAGTGAAAATCGTAAAAAATACGGAATATTTAAATGTTCGTCGACGTATTTGCATGTAAAAAACAGACCCAATACGCAAGTTTTCCAGTTCCAACTGAAATTCATTTATCCGCGAATCTCAGTGCAATCACGAATCCGATTGAATCCGATATTATCGCTCGTACTTGTTCACAGTTCACACTACATTTCATATTTATTTTATTTGCCTTTTAATTCGCGAAAAAACAAGACATTAATACATACCCGCACAATAATGCCAACGCTAAGATATCAATATTATCAAACTTGATCAAACTCGTCTGCACTCGGATTTCCCCCCACTGTTGCCGTATGTGTACATCATATGTTGTTGTGTCACAGTTCACACCAGTTCACACACTGTTGCCAAACTTTTTTCCCGATATCGGAACACGGACGATCTGGCAATACTGCAGAACTGTGCAAAATTGTGCAAAACTGTGCAGATCTTTAGACAGTTCTGAACGGTTCAAGATGTTCAAAACTCATCGCCCTCGATGTGCACCTCCGAAATGTGCACCAGATTTCGTTCGCTTTCTGCACCAAAACCCGCTCGGAAAGTTGGCGAGAAATTCGAAATGTGATTGGCTCTCACAACTAGAGAGGATATGTTTATATTGAAGGCAAATACGATTGACATTTTCATATTGTGCACACGCTGCCGACTTTGAGAGCGAAGCCCCCACTACAATCAGGTGCAGAAAAAGCGAACTTTTCAGTATTTTTTTTTGATGCACATCGAGGGCGATGAGTGTATCCAAGTGTATCAGCAGAACTTTTCAGAGTCAGTTCAGAACACAGCAGAACTGAGCAGAACACAGAATGTAAGCAATAGCTATCCTTTTCTTTTCCACGTTACATATGAGTGATTTCAATTGTGATGTATATGCAATAATGTAAAAATGTAAATAATAAAATACACACACACTGAAGAGACTTGACGTGCAAAAAATTAAACGTTCGAAGTGTTTGAACAAACGTTGAACTATTGTTCATTTATTATGTGACAGCATACAGGAACGTCATTTCAGTCTGTTTCAGTCATTTTAATAATTCCTTACAATGAGTTGTCCACGTATTAAAAAACATTAATAGAATTTTCGTAAGTATATAAACAAATTCAAAATAATTTCGGTGCAATCCACAAGTTTAAATATTTTTAGAAGCATATGGTTTTTTTTTTAATATTTTTTTTTACACAAAATTTCAAATTATTGTGTTCTGTCTATTAAGCGTTAAAAAATTAAATTTTTTTCTATGAAAATTGTAATAACAGTGAATTTTCGTTGTAAAAAGAAGATATATTTTTTTTGATAGGAAAAAGATAACGAAGTTTACAATATTTTCATATTCATTTAATGAAAAGTATTTTTGTTGGTGAATGTTTATTTTTGATTTTGCGAAAAGTGGTCTCAATAAAATTATGATGGATTAAAAAATGATTGACTTCGAATGCAGATTTTGAATCCATTTTTGCTTCTTAGAGATGAGGATAACAATTTGTTTTGTAATAAACAAAAATACACTGTAAACAAAAAATATAAATAAAATAAAAATTTAGAGGTATAAAAAAATAATTTTTTAGTCTAAATTTTTTATTTTATTCATGTTTTATATATTTTTTATATATTTTATATTTATATATACATATATAATAGTAAATAATATAATATACATTAAATAGTATCAAGAAAAATTCTATCAAGTTTGTCAGGTGCAATAAATAATAAATATTTAATAATGATGAATAATATCATTGCATAATAATTAGTAAAACATAGAATTTCTTAGTTAGAAAAATATTAACAAAAAGTAAAATGGCCTCAAAAAATAAGGCAATAATTGAATAATATTCAACGATAATAAATAATAAATATATGTGAAATAATTCATACATACGATATTATATTCTACCGAATTCATCAGATATAACAATGCATAATGTAAAAAATCATTGAAAATACTTTAATAAATAAAAAACAAAAATACACTGTTACACAACTTCTTCTTCGAAAATAAACCAAAAATGGATTTTCATAGAGTTAAAACATACAAAATTATCTTAGTTTACAACAAAATTTATGTTTGTTACTTTGTAAAGATGCAAACAAATTTGTAATTTATGTTGAAAATAGCTCATTTTTGAATATTTTGCAAACTGTTGAGAACTATTTTTAGTGAAATTTGTAAAACTAAAGTTTTAATTTTTTATTCATCAAATTTTACAAAAAAAGAAACTAAAATTAGAACTGATGCATGATTTGATTTTTGGATTCTAATTTTTAGAGATTGGAGTTAACAGTGTAAAAATTCATATGTTAGATTCATAGAAGTAAAATATTTTTATACTAAATTTTACTCTATTTTTCATCAGAAATCCTCTTTTTTTCTTCAGTGCTTTATTCAAATTCAAAATAAAGATTTCTGATTTTTGAACTCGAATATTAATTAAAAATTCTGATTGTTTTCATTTTTCTTTTTTTTTTTTTAATTCAAAACATTAAAAAAAAAAAGGTTTTTCCTACCCTAATAATTATTAGTAAAATTTTTTACAAAAGTTTGATTTTTTGTTTTTAATTCCAGTTTATTAGTATTTAAATTATTTTTTTAAAAATAAACAAAGTGACATGTATACTTTAAAAAATGTTTTTGTGCATTTCAATGAAAAAATCTTCAACAGTGCACTGAAATTTATCTTAAATTTTATAAGTAAAATGTTTTGTTAGAGTTTTCCGCTTCAAATTTTTATATTACAAATGTAAATTCTGATGTAGTTGAATTAAAAACTCTGTGGAAATAATTTTTGAGTCAATATCTCAAAATTCTTGTATTCACATTTTAAAATTCAAAATTGTTAGTTTCTTAACATAATCAGAATTTATTCTCAAGCATATTTTAAATTTAATCTCTTTATATATTTATCTCTTTGTACTTCCACTTTTTATATTTGTTACATAACATAATAATTATTTTTCTAAAATAAACTTGTTTTTTAAAAAAATGTGAAAGAAATGATGTATCTGTTTGTTTAACTCTATTCAAAGTATGGAAATAATTTTCAAATTTATATTATGTAACATTATGTTGAATTTTGTTTTTCATATTTAACCAAAAATAGTATAAGAATAAATAAAAGTTGTCTTCTTAAAACAAACTGTTGTATTTTTTAAAGTAAAAAAAGAGTTAATATTAATTTCAACCCAATCAAAAACTTCTATTTCAGCTTACTCAACTGTGATTATACAACATAGAGACTGAGAAATATTTTGAATAATCAACAATCTACTTAGCCATGGAAAAAGAACGCTCTTTGATTTTTAAGTATGGATACATCGCTCTCGTTGTATCTGCTTACTGGTGAGTCAATAAAAAAACTCACTAATTGAAGTTTTGGAAATCATTTTAATTTTTTTTCCTGACTTTTTTTATTATTCATGTTATTAATTTTGTAATGTTTTTTCTAGGATCATTTCCATATCTATGGTTTTTGTCAACAAAACACTATTTTCCAGTGAAGACATTCACTTGGAAGCACCATTGTTTATAACGTGTTTTCAGTGCGTAACGAGCGTTGTAATATGTGTTATAATTTCACATTTGTCAGTGTTCTTTCCAAATCACATAAATTTTACAAGAGACAAGCTTGCCATGAACAAGGAAATAATGAGACAAGTAAAGCAAAATTTTACATCTCATAAAATATATCAAAGTGTCTGATAATCCAATGAAACTATATGTAAAACTAAGTGTCATTCAAAATAATTGAGCAATATTTGCATTTAAGTGAAAAAATAAATATGGGCAAATATGTTAGAAAATATAGATTCTCAAATAAATTCTTCCTCTTGTATTTAGAAAATTAAAAGGCTGTATGAAAATGGAAAAATATTTGTTGAGATTTTCAAGACACTTTGATAATGTTCATTTTTATTACAAACTCTTGAAACTAATAAAAAAATAATCATTTCAGATCTTTCCAGTGTCTATATTATTCACTGGAATGATAGTTACAAACAATTTGTGCCTGAAACATGTCGACGTATCTTTTTATTACATAGGCAGATCTCTAACCACAGTCTTCAACGTCTTTTTCACCTACATTATTTTAGGTAATTGATATTCAAAAAAATCATCTCTTTATTGTAAGTAGAAGAAGACAATTTTGAACCCTTATAAGGAACCTCGAAGTTGGGAATCTTACGAGTGAATTTGAATTCCCTATAAAAAAATGAAAATTCCTTATAAGAAACTGTTCTATCTGTATATAAAAATTGAAAACCTTATAAGCAGTCAGAATTCTTATGTTTTTATTGAGTCACCTTTTGAATAATTGAAAATCTTATGAGAAAATTCGGACCCTTATAAGGTTTTCATAAGGTCAGAGTTACTAGGAATGATCTCATTTGAACCTCTGCATTGCGACATATTCTACAAACATATACTGTAAAAACCTAATCCATTTTCAGGAGAAAAAACATCCTGCAAAATAATCGCTTGCTGCGGAGTGATTTTCTCCGGTTTTTGGATCGGCGTCGACCAGGAAAACCTGCTCGGCTCATTATCTGTGACTGGCACAATTTACGGGGTTCTGGGCTCCTTGATTTTGTCACTGTACTCCATACAAACGAAGAAGGTCCTTCCCGTCGTCAACCAAGATGTTTGGCGACTGACCTACTGCCTGAACGTTTACAGTTTTTTCCTCTTCATCCCATTGATGGTGCTCAATGGAGATTTCGTCGCTGTTTATCATTACGACAGAATTTTTGATAGGTATTTCTGGCTGATCATGTGCGTTGGAGGGATTTGCGGTTTTGCCATTGGTTCAGTGACTGCTCTGCAAATCAAGGTCACATCTCCATTGACGCACAATATCAGTGGCACTGCCAAGTCTTGTGTCCAGACTGTCTTGGCGTCTTACTGGTACAGCGAAAGCAAGGGATCGATATGGTGGATAAGCAATTTTTTTGTTTTGGGTGGGAGTATGGCATACGCGCGGATCAAGCAATTGAGCATGAAAAGTTCAGCGGAGATAAAGTATTCACCAGTGAGAACGAAGGCATGATGATTAAGTTGACCATTCGGTTGTAGAAAAGAATTCCAAAGTGTGAATTTTTTGATACATAGTTTTTGATGATATAGCTTTCTTAATTTGATTCCCAAAGATTAGAAATCTGGATTCCTACAGTTTTTAAGCTTGTGATTTCTGAGGATTTTCAATTAAGAAATTATAAATTGTTCCAATTCTGATATTGCCATGTTTTTGAAAAAGTTGTTGAATGTTGGCATTTATTTATAAGAATACGACAGTTTTAATTTCATAATTTAGTGTAACTTGTCGAACTATGGATTGTTATTTTCATTGTGTGGCACTAAGAATGGAAGAACTTTAAATAGTGCAGTTTTTTTAAAGATTTTTTACCTCGTTTGTTGTTACATTATGTTTTGTTGGATAAAAAATACAGTATTGATAGAATATTGCGATGGTATTTTGAATGACTTGAAATCCGTATTTTTCAAACTTCTTTATTTCAAGACAAGCATAAAACAATTAAAAGAGTCAAACATGTAACATCATCAAGAATTTTTCTCTTGGATATTTTATTGTTAATTGACTTCACAAAATTTGGATATTTTCTTTAATGAAGCGTAAGCAATGAAATGATTTTTTGTGTATCTGGCTTCATCTTCACATACGAGTTGCCCAACGTTGCCTGTGAGAACGTACATTATTCCGTAATCGCGAGAAATCGCCAAATCTTTTTCTTTTAGATTAACTGGTTTTTTTTTGTAACCTGGTACCAGACCTGAAAATAAAGGAATCGTTTAATATTGCGTTTTCAAAAACTGTGAATAGAAAAAAAAAATAGAACATGTTTCAACTATTCAATAGATATGAAAACACGAATAGTAGAAATATTTTACCGATTGAAGTGTCAATATTTCAAAAGTTGAAAAATTCACTACGAGTTTTATTTTCATGTTACTGAAAAATGGAATTAGAAATACGACCAAAAAAGCTTTTTTTTTTATCTTTTCTAAGTTCTTTTTTTATTAATTTCAACATCAATTTCGAATTTAGAAACATTATTTTAATATTATGCACCATTTTGCAAGATATGAAGTAGGTTTGGAAAAATGTTCGAGCATCTTTTTAAACTTATGTTCGAGTTCGAAAATATAAAAATGTAAAAAGTTTTGCAACAAAGTTTTGATATGTTTCAAAAAATAAAATTTTTGAGAAGTCCAATTTTGTCGATAAATTTCTCAATTTAATTAGAGTATACTTTTGTTTATTTTTTGAGGCATTTTCAGAGTAGACAAAATTTTCTAAAATTTTGATGAAGTTTCCAGTTTCAAAAGCAAATTAACGTGTCTCAAAATTATCATTAGTTTTTTCATCAATTTTTGAAAATATTAGACACATCACAAAAATAATCTGAAAATTTAAATTCATAATTAAATAAAAATTTTCGAATTTGTAAGATATCCGAGTTTTTAACATTTGAATCACTTCTAAATCTTTCGAATTTAGTAGGAATCAAAAGATATCCTAGTGAATTGTAGTATTTTGAAAATTATTTTAAACAATTTCTATGTCAATATTATTGACGATCCACAATAATTTCATTTCTTGGTTTACAACACTTAAGATATTTGAAAAGCACTCTTAAATTTCAAAGGATTATTATCACGAAATTTCGGTAATCTTATATATAATTATTATTTGATTATTCAAAAAACTATTTTTTATGATGATAGTTATTTAATAACTTCAAAAATGCTGAAAATTCTCACCAACTTCAATCAACTTTCTGATTCTTTGATAAGTTCCAAATCTTTCAAAAATTTTCAACATCCTCATAAAATTCTTAAAAATTCAATCTGCGTATTTTAGTTTACAAAAGTGTACTTTTATGATTTTATATTATTCTTTCAGTTTCTTTTGAAATCTCTGCTACTTCCAACCCTCTAAAATTTATATCAAGTGGTTAATATCGAGACAAACTGTGTGTTAAAAAAAGATACTATTTTGAAATTCAAGAAAGATTAAATATTTCCATTTATAACATACAATTTGCACTATACTCACGAAATGTTTTGTCTGAAAGTGGATTTTTCGTATCCCAACATGCGATTCCATTTTGTTCATACTGCGTGAAGTAAGCTATGCCAGTTTCTACATCCAAAGCAGAAGTTGGTCCTTGCGAAGAATTTCCTTTGGAACCAACTTCAGAAAATTCTTCATCCGCTTTCATAGTAAGTTTTTCATTTTGCAAAACTTTGTTTGCAACTTTGTATTCTCTGATGCTCGATAAGGCATGGAAATGCAAAGTTTTAGAATCGTCTTCAAGATTTTGCAGCAAGAAACCATCATTTATACCGGCTCCCAAGGGAGTTGAAATATTGCACAAATGAAAAACATCTAAAAAAATATAGTTCTTAAGGTTACTTTCTTTAAATTCCTATACAATGAACCAGCAATTTTAACTAGATTTTTTTATAATCATTTATTTTTGAATCTTTTCAAATTTGACGTTTAACGAAAACTTCAATAGCAACTTAAGAGCAGATCTGATTGAAATAACAGAAAATACTTGAGTTTTTATCATCAGTGTTTCAATATATATTTAGTTATAAATAGAGCATGAACTTTAGTGTTGCATTTCCATATATTTTTAATATTTATCGTTACTTTGAAATCTGAGAAATTTTAAGATATGCATATACACAACCCTCTTCTGAATTAGCTTGCAAATACTGGTGTTCGACTCTCCAAGATTCTCGGTTCTTGTGATCGTAGACAACTACTCCACCTTCCATAGGATCAAAAATGTAAACATGCACATTTTCCAAATCTCCTTTTTTGTCATCAATCACCAAATTTGAAAATAAAGAGTTATTTTTTACAACAGTAGCACCCAGTTCATAGTTTACAGTTATCTGTTAAAAAATAATAGTTAGATAATTATCAAAAATTTACACATAACATGGAAATTCGCTTACTAGGCATATGTTTTGATGTGTCTAAAATTCAGGAAAATTTTATAATTTAAATAGCCATTTTACACTGAAAAATCAGTATGTTTGATTAAATGAATTTATAAACAAAATATGTAACTCATACTAAATTCTTTGTATTTGTGTCTCTTGAATTTCTACTGAAATCAGTTTATAACTTGAAAAGACTAATTTTTTGTGACGAATATCGCTTTATAAAGGGTAAATTTTAATTCCTTGCTTTGTTTGATTCCAAATCAATCGCGAAAATTCGCGGTGGTCGAAGTCGTATGTCATCAAAAACGCTCAACATTCCGTTATCCAAACCCCAAAGACGATTGTTAGAATCGACTTTTATGTGTATCATGTCGATAATCGTGTCATTTGTAATTTTTTCCAAATCATTATGTTTCCAGCTGGGATAAGGAATTAATTTTGGTGATTTGTTGCGATCGACACCTGAGGAATAAAATGTTGATTCAGACTTTAGTGTCATATTGTTCATTACTTATAACAAATAGTATAATTATTTAATGTTTTATATTATTTAAGTAAACTTTTATTGAGTGCCAGAAATTTTTATTCATATTTCACGTGCTACATTTAGCTTAAAACATGTAGTACACAAATCATTTTTTTTTTTTAATTTTACAATAATGGTCGAGGTGGAAGAATCATCGATTCAACATAATATAATTTTACTTTAATTTCAGCTTTGGTACAGAATTTGTATTTGATTTTTGTAATGTGAACTTTCAATCTAAAAGTACTGAATTTAACAGTGTTATACAGGCTCAATATATTTCATTAATTTATGATAATATAATTATGTTCGAAATTCCGCAATTTTGATAAAATGCCAAAAAACTTCATACGCACTGTTTTCGTTAGAGATTTTGACGTAATTCAAATTAGATGGAACTCCTTTTTTCCATCTTCCCACTGTAATGAACATTTTGTCTTCCCAAACAGCGATCCCATCAATAACATTATTCAGGGGGACAAATTTGTCTTCATCTCCAACAAATTTTTGGCATTCGACATCATCGTGACATTCAAAATCCAGGTACTTCCAGGAAAATAGTTTTTTGAATTTTAATTCTTGTTGACCATTAGCGATCGCCAAAATGAAAAGAAATGGGATGCACCACATTTTTATGCTAAAAAGACAGCTATGGATTACGTGGTGTAATTTCAGAAATGTTCTTCAACTGTAATGGGTAAAGTTTTTCATTAATTCATAATTTAATTAAATTTTCCAAAATGTATTATAGGCAACTTACCACTTGAAGCGACGTGTACAAACGAAAAACGATTTTTGAAAAATTTCCCAATGTCTCGCTTTATAAAGGAGTCAAAGCGACGATAAAAACGATGATTTATTTATTTACGCTATGAGAAAAACATTTGTCAAATTTTATCAGTCATTTGGCATGATTTAGAAAAATTTATATCTATTGTTATGGAAATTGTTTTCGAATTCAAGTCAAATGGACATTGGTACGTTGAGATTTATCGTTTTTTGGCTTTGGCATTGAATTTTTTTTCTGAATTCTAAGAGCTTTAATCGAAAAAGGGTCGTTAAGTGTCGTTGGAAAATGAAAATTTTACGAGCCTTTTTACATGATTTATGAAAATTTGTTTCCTTTGCCATGGAAAATATTTGAAATTTTGTTTGCTGGGGAAATTGTGAATTTTCTATTAACAAAGCAGTAAAGATTATCTTAATGTAACAAATATTAGATGGAAAAACGCGCGTTAAATTTTATCAGCAAATTGCATAACGAGAAATTCTCGTTATTTTTAAATTTTATTATGTGAAGTATAATTATATATTTAAAAAATATAAATATTATTATTAAATCGTATTAATGAATTAAATTCAAATATATTCCTTTCTATCAAAAATACTTGTTCGGTAAAATTCATAGGTTTTTCGTTTTAACTTTTTTAATGATTGCGCTAAATATGAAATAAATTTTTTATTCTATTAATACTTCTAGCAACTTTACACTTACGTAGATTATTACGCCAGTAAAAAATTTGTACACATATTTTAAATATAATGTATTAACGTAAATGAAACATTTCTCCATGTGTCAAATATCTTACGATTTTTGAGATAATGACAATTTTTCTCTGTAAGAAAAAATTAGAATGAATTTTGGCAGGAATAGTAAAATAATAGCAATAGATGAAAAAACCAAAAACATTTATTATCAAACCTGATTTAATAATCAACATCCTAAGGATTAAATATTGTTTTGAAAGACAAAATAAACTAATTCTAAGTGTCTTACTTAATCATTCACACACTGAATTTCATAACTATCCCAAGTCTTCAATTCTAAAACCTCTAAAATTCTCGAGGCGTCGAATAAAAAAAAACGTCCGCAATTTTTGCGTTTTTCACAGAAACAAAAGAAAAAAAAACGGGATACCAAAACTTCGAAAAAAGTTATAACCATTGATTTTTTTGTCTACTCATGAAAATAATGACCAAATCTCCTATGCAATTTTTCATGAAAGAATAAATGTTATCAAATTTCAGAAAAATCTTTCGACCTTTCATAGAACAAAAATCATATCCTTTCATGCATAAAACACTTTCGTCGAAAAACAAAAAAAAAAAAACATCATTTGTCGCCATTATTCAGCTGACAATAAATAAAAGAAAAATAATCCATACTTCGAGACTTGAGAATCGCCCCAATTTCTATCACATAAGCTTCAGAAATTTATTCTCGAGTTCTACACATTGATAAAAATGGCGACTTATAATATCTACCTGGAACAAGAATTCATTAAAAAGATAATTAAAAAAATGTACAATCATACATACACGTATATCAAAATGGCAGTCATCACTCTCGATATAGCAATAAATCTACCTGAATTTCACATTTCGTTTTTCGATAGTTTAAAATGATTACGGATCGGGCGATACTTGATTTTGCTCGACATTTTCTTGTTTTTTAGCTATTTTAATAGCGGAAAAATGCTGACCTAAAATTTTCATGACTTCACCATGCTTCATGCTTCGTCGATTTTGCTTCACGGAATTGTAATTTTCCTTCACGTACAAAGCAAATCCTGAAGGTTCCTTGGATCTGCTCGGAGTTTTCGTCTGGACTGTGCCAGATTTTGTTGTTTTGTTTATCAGGACCTCAAATTGTCCGTAACAGTAGCCGCAGCGTTTCCGTTCTGTGTCCAATGATTTGGAATGCCTGCCAATACTGAAAAACAAAACAACAAAAAAACAGTATTACACATTGTAAATTGTAATACAATATACATATGAAAATAAAAGTATACAAGTACCTGTAACCACAACCAGTGCATCTGTAAGTGAATTTCGTGTTTATTTTGTAGTCGTGGCAAGTCTTGATTGGCGGCAATTCCGGAAACGCTTTCATTGCTTTGTTGGCCCTTTAATTACCATATGAAATAGAAAAATGATGAGAAACTTAACGAAAAATTAATAAACAATGAATTTCAAATTACCCACCAACTTTTCCAAAATGGTCCATGTCCATTAGAAACGTCATTAATCAACCATGTAGCAGCATGACACATTTCATGGATTAGAGTATCTCTTAATCTGCCAGGAGTGTCAATAACCTGAAAATCAATTAATTGCATACACTTTCATGTTTTATTTTTTTAGGAACATATGAATGAAAGGAGAAGGGATTCTTAAACAAAATTTTAATATCTAAGAAATTTTTAATGTGCGTATTTAATAGAGTGGCAATTTTCAAATTACGAATTTTTCAATTTTGATATTTGGTTTTTTTTTTAATTCTAATTGTTTACTATTTGTAATATCAAGAATATTGAAATCTGAATATATTTTTTAATGGTAGAGGAGAGTGGGGCATTGTTGCCAGTGGGGAAAAATCGTCACCCGCTATTTTCTAAGATACTATAAGTGCAATACACCAAATTTTTTTAGTGTACCAAGTGTACTTTACTGTCTCGACATTACCGACGGAGTTTGGTGGAATTGTAGGTTATGTCGCGTTGTTTACGAGGGGGGACCCAAAAGAAACGGGAATTGTGTTACAACTTTTTTTTTGACAAATTTTTTCACACACAATTTTTATCACCTTCAAAGTAACCCCCATTGACTGTAATACACTTGTTCAATCTTTTTTTCCAGTGTTCAAAACAGTTCTGAAATTCATTTTTTTCAATGTTTTTTAAACCTTCCAGCGATTTTTGTTCCACCTCTTCTACAGTCCCAAAACGTTTTCCTTTCATGTCCCTTTTGAGTCTAGGGAACAAAAAAAAGTCACAGGGGGCAAGGTCCGGTGAATAGGGGGGGTGAACAATCGGTGTCATGCCGTTTTTGGTCAAAAATTTCTTCACGGACAGCGCTGTGTGGGCAGGTGCATTGTCGTGGTGGAAGAACCAATCTCCTGTGCGCCAAAGATCCGCTCTTTTCTTCCGGATGTTCTCCCTCAACCTTTTCAAAACCTCCAAGTAGAAGTGTTGGTTGACTGTTTGGCCTGGAGGAACAAATTCTGCGTGCACAATACCTCTGCAATCGAAGAAACAAATGAGCAATATCTTGATGTTGGACTTCACTTGGCGTGCCTTTTTTGGACGAGGCGAGAGAGGTGTCTTCCATTGGTTTGATTGCTGCTTTGTTTCGGGGTCGTAGCCATAGCACCATGATTCATCGCCAGTTATAACCTTGAGAAAAAAATCTGGGTCTTCATCCAACTGATTTTGCAGCTCAAGACAGGCCTGAAGTCGACGCTCCTTTTGATCGTCGGAGAGAAGGCGAGGAACAAATTTGGCTGCAATCCTCCTCATGCTCAAATCTTCAGTTAAAATCATCTGAATTGAACTCCATGACAATCCAGACCTCTCACAAAGTTGTTCGATGGTTCGGCGACGGTCTTCATGAACAAGAGTGTTGATTTTTTCAATGTTTTCGTCCGTTCTTGAAGTCGAGGGGCGCCCAGAACGAGGTTGGTCTTCTATTGACATCTCTCCATTCTTGAAACGCGAAAACCAGTCGTACACACGCGTTTTACTCAAAGCATTATCCCCATAAGCTGTTTTCAGCATCACAAGGGTTTCCGCGGGTGTTTTTCCTAACAAAAAACAAAGTTTTACAGCCGCGCGTTGCTCTCCGCACTCAGCCATTTCACGTTTTTGCCGAAACGGAAAAAGTCGTTTCACTAGAAAAATTCTTACGGACGAACGAATGCACTCACAGCAAATGAACTTTGCACACTGACTTGGGAGAGTAGCAGCTTGGAAGAGAACCAGTGGAGAACCCGATCCCCCCTCCGCGGTCCCCCCACCACCTAATTCCCGTTACTTTTGGGTCCCCCCTCGTATGCGTCAAAAAGTGTTTTGGCACTCCAAAAGTAATTTTTCCCGGGCACAGAACTTTCGTTCTTTTGTCAACATTTCAGTTTACAAAATAATAAATGTGAGTTTTTTTTGTTGAAAATTGTCTGGTAAACACGATGATGGTAAATTTTGTAACAATTGATTTGAATATCAATTTGTTATTCATGTTTTTATGAAAAAACGTGGCGTGGGGCAAAGTCGTCACTTTGTTATCTGAGACTCAAATAGAAAATCATGTCTATTCATTATTTTTATGTATAATGGTAATTATTAATAAATAATTACTAATGTTTGATCTTATTAATTATTATTAGTTTTCCTTGAAGGAATCGTGATTTTCATTTACTTCTATGCAGTGACGTCTGAATGTGTTAATTTATTTGAAAAAATCTTATTTTTCACTTTTTTGATATCTATAACCTATTGATAAAAATTTGACAAGTTAGAAAAGTCTTGCATATTTGCATTCATTATTTTATGTGACGAGATTGCCCCACGATTTTTCAGTTTTGCAATTTTGCCTCCGTTCAGTAAACAGTTTAGTATAAATAAACAAATAGGTAGATGTTGGAAATACTTATTGAATTTTGTAGCCACACCTTTCTCGAATCCAACCATGTATAATACATTATGGAAAAATTTTATTTACTATAAAATGAATATCATTAATCATGACCCAAAATTTTAGTAGTAGTAAAAAATATTTGCTAAAAATTGAACCCCGTACATGCAGTCTATTTAGAATTATAATTGATAAAAGAAACATAACTAACCTTCGTCGCCAGTTGTATTCTGGAGGATCTGGTGATACCACCAGAGCTTTTAATCGAGCGCTTGTTGTAACAAAATCCAGCGGTTTCGCGCATCCGAACGTTCCACTCGATTGGCATCTCGGCCGGTAATTTTCCCTCGAACACGCTTTCATTGTACAACTTATATAATTTCTTGCTCAATTCATCTTTTTTGTCCTTGAAATTCGTCTTGTAAATCCTCGCTTCCGGATGCGCCTCGGAAATCGGGACCATCGGCGAGAGCGACGATATAAAACTTTTTGTCCCCCGAACATCGGAAATAGAAGTTTTTGACTTCGTGTTGGATTTCGGATTGTAGTGCGGCGCTTTTGTCAGATCTGTGCAAAGGTTGAAAACGATTTTTGAGAAATTTATTTTTGCAACAGTGCAAAAAAAACAATGACTTTTGGTATTTCTGACTTACCTTTTTTTGGCATGGATTTGGGAAGAACTTGATCCTCAGGATCGAATTCACTGGAATTTGTATCCCCAGACTCATCGCTGAAAAACAACCTTTGCCTGTTAAGATTCGCGTTATTTATTTTCCTTGTGCCTTCATCGTCGGTGTCAGGATCGCAAATAGCCCAAGCACTGAAAAATCCACAAACCGAAAATAAAACAAAACATTCCCTTACCTACCAAATTAAAAAAAAAATCAAAAACTTACGCTCGAACGTTTTTCGGAATTTGCTTGGACTTGCTTTCTTTTTCGTTCGAAGGCTGATTTGACAACGCTGTGAAATAAATACTGTCTTCGCTGATTTCCAGCGATGAACGATCGTCGATAAAGCTATCAGACTTTCGTCGTGGTTTCGACGATTTTTTCTTCGCGATATGTTGAGCCCTCACATTTCTCAAAACTGCGAATACCAAAAAATGACCTTTAAAAACTCCAAACGCAAAAAAATTAAGACCATGCAATAACAAACGTCTTACAGGCGTCAAAATTTTCGTCTTCAGAATCACTATCCGACGCGACCTTCGTCTGATATTTCGACTTAGGGAGTTTTTTTCTGAAAAAAAAAAGTGTTTTTTATCATTACTTTTATGTGAATTTCAACGATATTACATTCACAATTATTTTCAATTTTCTGTTAACAAAGAATTTACTTTTCTGTTTGCACAGCTCTGTTAATACTGGGAGGATGCTGTTTTCTCGGTTCAGAATGCAAAACCAAGTCTGCGTTTTTTCTCCAAGTACTTCCATACAAATTGTCAAGAACATCCATGCAATCCATTATTTGAAGTTTTTCGGGTTCTTTTTGCTCTTTTGAAGTGACTGGCGTTGGTTTCGTCAATTTTGTCGGTTCTGGTGTACGAAGATCGACCACCTCAGTGTTTGAGTTTTGCAGAATGCTGCGTAAATACGAAAATATTTCAATGAGTTTTACAAACTGCGTTTTATAAACAGAAAATCACAATATTCATGATTCAGAAAGAAATTCGTCAGTAACTGTATATGTGTTTTTACCTTTCCAAAACTCGAGCACAAGATCCAGTCCCCTTATTGAGATACTGTTTCGGAACTTTCCCCCTGTTGTTTGGTGTCTCATGATCCATCTCGAACCTTTCCAAACTGCTGTTACCCGAACTTCGATCGCGATTGGACTCGGAAATATTGCTGGAGTCACTGCTCTTTGCATCTGGCGAGTTCACCATTATCCAGTTTGTAATTTCTTCTCGTTTGCTATCTGACAATTCTGTATGGATCCTGTTAGGTTCCTCCAGCTCCGGGGACTTGTCATTTTTGTCCACCAACGCTGCCCTAGGGCTCACCTGGGTCCCTGGAATGTGGCTCACGTCCGTATCCGAAAGCGTTTCATTAATGATGATCGGGGTTTTCGGGGCTTTCGGCTTTCCGCGATCTAAAATGGATGATTGCAAGACAGACATTACCTAAACAGTTTCATATTATAAATAGTGACTTTAAATCATGAAAGAATTTTCAATAAAATAAAAATCATTATTTGTCATGTTTAAAGAAAAATAAGTTTTGAAAAAAAAAAATTGAATCCTATAAAAAATCGAGTTATTCTTCAAGGCTTGAATACAAAGGTTAGAAAAATATCAATTACTGAAATATTTAGGCAGGGGCGTAGGTTAAATATTTTCGGGAGGCGTTTTTTAGAAAAAAATATATTTTTCTTAGGATTTTATCTATTCCATATTTTTATTCTTATTTTTCAAATATTTTTTATATTTTTTCAGTGTCTACACAACTTGGAGGATTTTCTGATATTGTTAGAATTTGATGCTCTAGGAATCCAAATACTAAAAATTTTAAATATTTTTTAAAGATTATTGAAAAAATAATACATACAGATTTCAAGAATCACATGGATTTCTACAATTTTTGTATTCTATGTTATTTATAAAATTTTGTATTATTTTTGGGTATTTTTATAGATTTCTATGACTGGATTCTGTAGAATTTAAAACTTAAAAGACTGTAATTCTTTAAATTGATTTTTCAAAAAAAAAAAAATCTTTTATACAAATTCCCATCACTTTTGTATTGTTTGTTTGTTTGTTGTTTTCATAATACTTGTACAATTCAAGGTATTTTTTGTTATTCCTGTATAGATTTCTAGAATTACATGCTCTTGAGTTCAAAGTTTTATGATAGATTTTGGAAAAAATAAAATGTACTCAGATTTCGAGCATTTGTGTATTCTATGTTATTTATTAAACTTTGCAGTAATGTCTCGTATTTTTACAGCTTTCAAGAATACAATTCTATAGTATTTACAATTTCAATAACATTGATTATTTAAATTAATTTTCTGGACAACAGTACCTTTTATACGGATTCCTAGTACTTTTCGTTTTGTTTTATTCATTTATAATTTTTTATTATCTGTACAATATAACAAATTTTATGGTACTGTGATGGATTTCAACATAAATTTTAAAAATCATGTAACGTAGAATTCAGAGTTTTATTCATTTTTGAGAAAATTTCATGGTTGAGTATTGATAAATTTTCAGTATTTCTCGTATTTTTCTAGAATTTTTGAAACTTCGAAGCATTTCTTAGAATTTTTATAGAGAACAGGTCATTAATTCAAACGTCAGTTGAAAAAAGAAAAAAACTTTATTTTGATTTTGGAAATAAATTTTTCACATAAATACCTCATTTTATTCGTTTTACATGTTTTGAATATATTTCTATTTTATATTCACTTCTAGAAATTTATTTGTTCATTCATCAATTAACCTTTTCTGCTCCAAAACTAAAACATTTTGATTTTTTTGAGTGTCCTTGAATTTATAACTTGTACTGTAGATTCCCATAATATTAGTAAATTGATATATAAATTTCTGAAATTTGATGATTTACAGTTCAAATTTCAATAGATCTTTGGTATTTTACGGATTTCTTAACTTTTCGCATTTTTTTTAGTATTTGTAATATTTTGTTGCGTTTTTTAGTATTTCTATGAATTTCTAGTATATTTACAGATTATAATATATACGTTTTTTTCAGTTCGATGCTCTAGAATTCTAAGTTTAATAGATCTGAAGTATTTAATTAGATTTTCCGAAAAACATTGCCCTCAAAGATTTCTATCGCTATTTTTTAATTGTAATATGATTTGAAAGATGTTTCGGAATTTTTATCGATTTTTATGAAGAATTCCAGCATTTTCTTAAATTCCTTTTTTCTCTTTATTATTCAATAAGTTGAAGTACTTTTTCAAATTTTTATTTTCTACGTTCTCTTAGCCAAATATTCATAATTAAAATTCTGTTTGAAAAAAATTCTTCTATAGCTAGGATTGTTATTTTCAAACTAATGGATTCAAACATAAATTTTGTTAAACTTTAAGAAGTCACACGAATCCAATCATGTTCTCTAGATTTCAGTAAGTACTTTTTTGATGATTTTTATTATTATTATAATAAATATATTATCATTATTATTTTCATGCATTATTTGTATTTGCATAATTTATTATTACATAGTATTATTCTTAATTTCACAATTCACGAAAACCCCTTCTACCTATGCCTCTGAATTTGATTGTTTCGAATCCTTACCACGATCATCTGAAGATCCAGAACCTCGTGTATCGGCTCTACTGTCAGTCGACTCCGTTGCTTTTTTCATGTCCGTGAAGTACACGGGTCTTTTCGGCCGAGTAACTTTCATCGTGTTTCCCTTGTACGTTCGCGTACAATTACTGGGGATCATGACGTTGCTCTGGGTATCTGAGAAATATTTCGGCTTTGGGTCGCGGTACGTCATAAACGGATCAGCTCTCTGTGCGCGTTCAGGGGACCTCGGAGTCTCGCTGATGTGAGAGCTCCCGGACGAGTTTTTCGCGCTGTCACTGGATTTCGTGCTGCGAATCGTTTCATCTGATGTGTAAATCACGCCCCCTCGTCGTATGTTTCTGAATGCTTCGCTTTTCTTCGAGGCTGGCTCTGTTTGTTTGTTGTTTCCCCTGGAACATAAGAAAAAAAAATTTATATTTTTTTGAATTAATGATATTGAATAATATAAAAAAAAAAAGGTTGAAAATCACAAAATCAAACTAAACATTACAGAAAATTATCACAATTTAACTGAATTTTGATACAGAGCAAAAGATATTAATTTCACTTGCAGTTATTCGTGAAATACAGATCTATTATCAATGTTACGAAAATATACATTATCATTATTCTGAGTTCATTAATATAAATGAATTTTAAACAATATTATTAAAAATCTTTCCAAATTATAACGAAACTACAAATTTCACAGAATCTCCCACATTTTGTAACTATATGGTAAAAAATTGGCCTGAAACTGGGAAAAATAAGGGAAAAACTAAGGCACTTAAAGTATGAGGCATTATTATCTGCTGTTTTGTGTCTCGTCAAAAAAAAATAGAATTTGTAAGCATTGCACGAAATACAATTTTTGAGCCAAAAAAAAATAATTTTGAGTTCCACAACTAAAAAAAAAACGTTCCAAAAAATTAAGAAATATCGTATTTATTTATGTACAGACATCAGAAACTGAAAAAAATCAATTTACTTACAATGGCGCTATTAGTATTATACAATCGTTTTTATGATTTCTCAGATTTATAACATTTCATATCAGATCATTTTGTACTCGACATGTCATTAATAATAAATATTAAAAAAGCCAGCAATAATTAATCTATCTTTAATTACCATTTACAACATACAATCCAATTCATATATATGGAAACATAGAATACATGGTTTCTGTAATTTTTAAGAAATATACTTTATATATTATTATATATAATAAAATAGTCATAATATATAAAATATATATATAATATAATAAATAGTTTTATTGTTATTTTCAATATAATATTACTTGGTATTTTATTATATAAAATGGCCGTCAAGGTTATCTTTTTCTGTGTCAAAAGAGAAGAGATGTGTGACTAAAAATATGTTTTGAAATAAGTCTTAAACAATCGCTGATTAGCATTATTATTTTGACAGGACACAAAATGGAGGATGATAATACCTATATATTATAGTGCTCTAGCAAAACTATATAAATTGCTAAAATTACCAGGAATGATAAAATTCAAAATCAAATTTACCAATTTTGATTTGATTCAGCATCACTGCTGGATTCGTCGCTCGATGATGATTCCTCAACCAAAATGGAGTCCATAGCTCGTTTGCCCTTATCACCAACGCTCCATTTTCTGTGCTCCAGCTTTTCTGGGGAACTCGATTCGCTGGAATCACTGATGACAATGACTCTCCGCATCGCAGGTTTTGTTGTCATACTTCTGCAGTACCTGGGCTGAGTATTTTCATCCTGGATACTTTCGTCGGATGAAATTCGCAGAGTGAAATTCTGCGACATCTCGCCTGAACTAGGCTTGCTGTGTTTCTTGAAATTCACGTCTCTTTTCGATGGAGCATCTTTTGAAAATTGAAAGAATATCTATACTTTTTGTCCTGTCACGATCCGGTAAGATTCAGTTTATATGTATTTTAAGAGTGCAGCAACCTTTTTAATCTACATGGACTACCTATGACTACCTGAGAACACAAAAGCGGTGATAATCGTCTTTGACCGTAGGGCAAAGACGATTATCTCATGGAATGCAAGTATGGAATTCTTGAGGAATGCCTTTGATAATGATAGGAAATTATGAATAAATACAGACGATTTAACAAAAATCGTGAATACGATTCCTAAAGATCGTTCAATTCATGTTAATTATCTTAAATGAATATTATGAACGTTCCAAAAAATTATATTCAATGAAAATAATTATTATACTCAATTCATGTTAATATTGTATTCAATGAATATAATAAACATGAATTGAGCGATCATTCCACGTGAACATACTAACAAATAAATAAGCGAATGATTCTGTAATGGTTTTGTCAGTAAATAAATGAATAATTTAATTAACATGTTTTTTTTCTTCAAATTCTGGGGGGTTCTGTAAATTGTACTTGTATGTAAATTCTGTTGTTTAGATTATTCCATATTTTTAAATGTTGCTAAATTTTGTAACACGTATCTGGTTTCTTTAACATGAAAGTGCTGCGCCTGACATGAATAAAATAGACATAAATATTGCGATTATCTACCCCAATAGAAAAAAAGAGGTGAAAGAATGAGAGATTGGCCATTTTTAAATAAAAAATCCAACGATTTATTGATTATAATAATAATTTGCCGAATTTACTAGAGTTTACTGTACACTATTATTTTCTGAAACTATTTATTGCGATGAATAGAATTTCACATTTTACAATTTTTGGATTCAAAACTTGATCACAATATGTTTCAATAGTCAATATGTAGTAAAAATTTCTAATTATTGATTGAACTGCTGAAAAATTAGACAGTTCAAAAAATTGTATTTGGATAAAGAAATCATGAAATAAATTTTGAAAAATATACAAACATTCCACTGATATCTACTTATTGAGAATCGTTTTGATGTTTTGATTTCTTTAATTATTGATATTTTTTCAAATGAACTAACTGCAAAATAAAAAATAAATAAGAAAGGCAAGAAATGACAAAATTCAAAATAGTTATGGTTATCGAAACAATAAATAACAAAGAAATTTTATGATCAGGAAAATTAGTGATTTGTGGAAAACCGTTTGGAGTTCTGAGCAGGGCCGGCGGTTGACGTGGGTAGTATGGGTAGTGGTACCCACTCAGAAAATTTCCGAGTGGGTATATACCCACTCGGAATTATCGGAAAAACCCTAAATTCTAATAATTTATATGTTTGAAATTCAAAATTGCCGCGCACATGCGCGAGCGGTGGCAAGCGAGCGGCGGCAGTTTCCAACATCAGATCTATCTCTCTTTCTTTCTCCCTTCTTCTGTTTCACACACACGCCGCGAGTGATGCATGGAATGAAAGCGGGTTCATACACGTATAAGTTTAACGCGCACGTGGTTCTGTTTATACTCAGTTTATACTGGCTAACACCTTTATGTAGTCTTTGATCCTCGTCGCGGTGCACTCGAATGAAAAGAAAAAATGGACCGGTTTCTCATTCGACAAAAAAGACCAAACGATGAAAGTAGTGGTAGAGAGCAGGCTAGTGCAGAAGAATGCTGTGGCTGTACTAGTCAATGTAGTGGATCCTCTTCTGTTTCGAATAGTGAAAGTGCAAAAAAACAGAAAGTAGACGAAAATAAACAACCATCAACCACTGTTCCTGTTGTTGGTGAGTAAAATAACAACAATATTCGTCCATCTCTGTTTACGATTTGTCTCACCCCGAGCGTCTGACTGCGAGAGTGAGTGGGTTGGAAGTATAAATTAAATGAGGAAAATTTTATAATTACATTTAAAAACTATTTGCAATTAAAAATCATTTTGATTAAGACCCTATAAATAAAGGTAACCCTTTGAAGGAAATTATAGCGATTATAAATATAAGTGTTATTAACTTTTTCTAAAATTACTTATTTCATTTTATAAATTTAATTTGAAAAAAAATTTTTGTTAATTGGAACAAAACAATTTTATAGGTAAAGCAGTATTTCATCATAAGACTTTCAGATACATAAATTGAAATAATTATTCCTCTTATAATGTGATTAATGGATGAAAATCTTTAAATCGGTTTGAATATAGAAATTTTTTATCCAAATAAAACCCTCATTGAAAAAGAAAAAAATCTGATTTTAATAGTTAGGATTTCAAAAATTAAAAATTTGAATAAAATAAAAAAAAATATATCTCTGTAAAATAAATTAGAAAAAAAACAATTTTTCTATTTCAAGTTTTATATTATAATAATGTCTAAATTGAAATAGTGTTATTTCTAATTTGATTATTATCATAATAAAATAACTATTTTAATGAACTAATTAATACCATTTTCATAATTTACTATTATAACAAAATTTAAAAACTTATTCTTGGAATTATAGAATATTTTGTTATAATAAAGGAATGATATTTTTAATGAAGTTTTTTCATTCATAATCGGAATGAGACATTTTATGTTTAATTCTAAAGATACTTATATTATAGTTAAATTCTTTCTGACATCCTAATTATAATTGAAATATTTTGATTATAAAAAGTTTTTTTTTATTGTTTATGGATGTCCAATGCAACCTACTGAAAATGAAATTTAATCTGACGTCAGATCCGACGTATGACTGACGTAAGATCTGACGTTAGATATTGGCCAAAAATCTGACATCAGAACTCACCTCAGATATGACGTAAGATCTAACTTCAGAAAAAAATCTGACGACAGAGCAAACGTCAGATCTGACGTGAGTTCTGACGCTAGAGATTGGCCAAATTTTTATTTTTAGTAGGGCATACAATTTTGGTATTTGAAGTAATAATTTTTATTATATATTATAATTCATTCCTACTCATAATTTTACTTAAAAAAATGTTTTGTATTAAAATGAATTTAATATTATATATTTATTAAATTGATATAGATTGATTAATTAGTTTATATGATAAAATTGATGTATTCAATCCCACTCCAATCATATTTTTAAATTGTTTTTTAATGACACAAATTCGATATAATAGGTTTAATTTATTAAAATATGTTAAAAATATTATATCATTGAATTTTTTAAAAGCAAAATTTTTGTTCTAACTTTTTTATTTATACATATATTTATTATTTTAGATTGACCTTTTTTCTCTTTGAATAGCTTTTTTGTGTTATTTATTTTCATTTTCATTACTATAATCATTATTTAAATTTTAATTTATAATACTTCTATAATGATAATGATATGACAAGTGTTATTGTTAAAAAAATTAAGCTATTAAAAAAGTATACTCAATTTTTTTATCTTCCCAGTAGAATGATTAATAACAATTAATAAAACATCCTAATAAAATAAGATATTTTTATTATATATAAATATGTAGAATAAATATTGTTCCCATAATAAATAATATAACTCAATACAATTTCTCAAATTATACTTTATACATTATGTAAAATTTAGAAAATTTCGTTTTATTTATTTTGAAAAGATTGGTAAAAATTTAATTTTTATAAAATGAAAAAAATTATTTATAAAATTATAGTTTTATTGAAACATAAATTTTATTTCATTACTCTTCTAAATTTTCATAATTTCTTTATAATTTTTCTTTTTAATATCGACAAAAAATAGAATAATTTCATTTCAATTTCGAATTTTATGGAAATTTGCCAAAACAGCCAAAGAGTGTGAAAAATTCAATGTAAAACATTATTCACAATTGAAAACTTATATTTGAGCTTACAACTTACAATGAATGGTTCATATTTTCAGAACCAGATACTACGTTGACAAAAGTACCGAAATCTTTTAAACGTTGGAAAGAAGAAAATCCATGGCTCGATTTGAATAAAAATGACAAAGCAGTTTGCGTCATTTGCACCGAAGGATTTAAGAATAATTTGGTTCTACAACTTGACACGAGTGATTTGAAATCTAAAGAAACGTGGATTGACAATGGCTTTTGTAATTGGAAACACGCAGCGGACAGGTTGAGAAATCATTCAAGAAGTTCATTACATTTGAAATACGCAGAGGCTTTAAAGAATCGTGATTCCAAGAGCATTATTCAGCGCATGTCAACTGTCCAAGAAAAACAAATGATGGATAATCGAACCGCATTGAGAAAAATCTTCAGCACTCTAAGAATCTTAGGAAGGCAAGGCTTGGCGATTCGAGGGGCTAATAACGACGAAAATTCCAATTTTATAACGATTTTGAGGGCACGAGCCGAAGATGTTTCCGAGCTGGAGACATGGTTAAATAGGACCAGTTATACGTGGTTACATCACGAAATTCAAAATGAAATATTGGAACTAATGGCCACTACAATTATGTCTGGGAACCTCGAGGAAATTCGGAAGGCAGAATTTTATGCTATTCTAATAGATGAAACACCAGACGTGTCAAGAAAAGAACAAATTTCGATATATCTCAGAGTTACTTCGCCTAATCTCATATCCACCGAGTATTTCATGGGATTTTATACGACAGTTAGCACCAAAGCCGAAACTTTATTTGAAATTGTGAAGGACGTCTTAATTCGTTTCCAATTACCTTTGAATAAACTCAGAGGCCAGTGCTATGACGGAGCAGCAAATGTTTCGGGCAAAATTTCAGGCTTACAGCAACGAATACAGGAAGAAGAGCCTCGGGCGCTTTATATTCATTGTAATGCCCATAATCTCAATCTTGCGGTCCAAGATGCAGTGGAAGATGTGCTAGAAGCAAAAAACTTTATCGGGGTGGTGAAAGAGTTGATCAACTTTATCCGGAATTCACCAAAACGCCTAGCCAAGTTTCAAGAACTTCAAGCTGATGCAGAAGACTCCGAAAAAAATGCACCTGCTCTCGCAGCCTACTGTCCAACCAGGTAAATATTGCAGTTATACTAAACTTTAGGCTCATGCATTATAAATTAATTAACTTTTTTCAGATGGGTTATTCGTATAAAATCTCTCAAAACAGTGGATGGCAATTATGAAACGATAATGGTATTTTTCGAAGAGCTTGTTGAGGATAAAGAAGTTGATAAAACCGTGGTTGCCAAGGCTTCAGGGTTCCTTCAACATATGGAGTCGTTCAAGTTTATTTTCCTTTTGACTGCCATGATCGAAATCTTTGATCGGATTGAAATCCTCAACAAAGAGCTGCAATCATCGGAACTGTGCGTGGTTGAATCTTATCGAAAGGTAGAACTCGTGTCAACTGTAATGAATGAGTCTCGAGATGCAAAATTTGAATCGATTTGGAAATACAGTTGCGAATTGGCATCTAAACTTGAGATTGAAGAACCAAAATTGCCAAGAAAACGTCGAATTTCAAAACGACTGGAAGATGGCGGAACAGAAAACCATATTTTTGATTCCCCAAGAGATTATTACAAAAAAATATTTTGTGAAATTTTCGACCAGGTAAATTTTTCTCTCAAAGAAAGATTTGATTCCAACAATGCCCGATTTTTCAAATCTCTAGAAACTTTTGCGATTGGCGAATCAAAAAATACTGACGCAATCATAACATTTTACAGAGGAGATTTCAATGAATTCCGTTTGACCAGAGATAGGGACTTTTTATTGGAGATAATGGCGCGTGAGGGAAAAAAAGCTTCAGATTTGAGCACAATTGTTAAGTTCTTAGAGAAACGGAAACTTATCTGAAAATCGTTCCCGAATTCGTTCGTTTTCTTGCATTAGTTCTGACGGTACCAGGTTCTTCATGTTCCAATGAAAGAAGCTTTTCTATGTTACGCCGAGTTAAAAATTATTTAAGATCTACAATGGCTCAGGATCGACTCAATCACGTGGCCATTTTACATACATATCCGAATTTGGTTGATACGCTTGATATCGAATCTTTAATGGACGCATTTATTGTTCGCCATCGAAAACGAACTTCATGTTTTGCTCTACGAAACTAAGTTATATTTAAATAGATTGAATTAAACGAATGTATTTGTTTTTATTATTTCCCTGTTCTAATCCTCTATCTGTATCAAAATAAATTGTAAAACATCTTCCATGACAGCCCCCCTCCCTCTTCTTTCTTACTACCCACACGAAAAAAAAGTGTGACGCCGGCCCTGGTTCTGAGAATCCAAACGTTTAATAATACATAAACAAAAACCATAAGAACTATTTCCATTACCTTTCATAGATATAGTAATAAATCATTATTTACGTTTAATAAATATTATTCAACTCAACTAACTTTTTTCCGCCTTAGTCTCAGGTGGAAATGAAAAAATGATTTTTTTTTTCATTCTCTTTTATTTCATAAACGATTGGAATTTCACTCTCCAGATACGTGGATTTTCATATTTTGGATGGAACATTTTAGAAATTACAAATGTTTTGAATCAAATAATCTTAACTGCATTCTAATAAATTTGGTTTCATAAATGAAGAAATTATTTCTTGTCATTAATTTTTAGTGTTTTAAATTAATAAATCGTCGATCAAGATTTTTCGATCAAATTTACTGCAAAGATAAAGAGTTAAAAAAAATGTAAAGAAGAAAGAATGAAAAATAGATGTATGTATACATAGATTTATGTAATAAAAAAAAAAAAAAATTGGGTTTTAGAAAGATTTTTGTGATTTCAATATTTAAGATAAGGAATTTTCGAGTTTGTGCAGTTTTTTTTGTAACAATAGTGAAATGGTACAATAGCATCAATTAATATAATACACAGTATTTTGGGCAGTTATATTTGGAAAGATATAAAATTTTATATTACATTTTCAAGTCCTGCATGAAAATTTACTACAAAATGTACAGGTGATTTGCAAATATTAATTTTTTATCTAAATAATTGAAAAATCAAATAAAAGTATTCTTCAACAAAGAATGTGTGGTTAAGACATAATTTTCACAAAATTATACAATCGATAAAATTAAGAAAAATTAATAATAAAGAAGATGAATTCGTAATGACATATTAAAAATGTTAAAAATATAATCAATGATTACAATGTACCTGAAGTTCCAAACGTTTAAAATTAAACGAAAATAAAAAATATATGAATTTTCATGATTTTTCATCATGACAGAGTGTGTAAAGAATATTTTTTTGGGGAGCATCAAGTTTGTTGTTACGATCAAAGAGTGTTCAAAAGCAGCTAGAAAATTTTTTTCTCGTACATTAACTCATAAATTTTTTTCGTTTAATTTTAAACGTTTGGAACTTCAGGCACATTGATTACAATTTTTTCATAGTTCACCAATGTATGAAAACGAAAACTTTTCTAATTTTCAAACTTCTATTTTTTATTAATTGAATCTATTACTTTAATTATTTTTTATTCTTTTATTTCCAACCTTTCGGTTTTGTGCATATTTTGTGATAAATTCTATAAAAAAACATTGTTTTTAATTTAGAAGAAATAACATTGTAAATAATTGATTTTTAATGAGCTATTAAAAACTTTTTAGTCGTCAATTCAAAGTTACATACTTTATACTTTTTTTAAAAATAGGATATTAGTTTAAATCAATTATCATGAAACGCAGTTATGTACCATCTCTAGTAAATAAAAAAAACTACAATACATATTTGTTCAATGAATACATCTATGATTTACATGACATACATCCTCTCCCTGCTATTTTCCTTCTTTTAAATGCTGTAAAAATGGATTTTGTATAAAACAAAATTTTTTTTTGCTACCTTTTTACAATGTCCACCAAAACGTATATACTTACCTCAATTTCTTTTAGTCAAATTTCAATAGTAAAACTTCAGAATTATGGCTTTTGGTAAAAATTACTTATATATTTTTTTATATATATATATAAATTTTTTTTGGCACGCAAAAATTTAAATTATCGATATTAATTTATTACCAAAATTAAGCGAATATTGTCAGCACCTTTTATCATTTTTTGATTGAAAATGATAAGTTTTACAATGTTAAAAAATTGTATCAATGTTTTTATCTATGAATGCAGATGCTTCTCTTTGCTGAAAACTGTGGACAAGAATGAACTTTTAAATAAATTGTTTATTTCTAAAACTACAAAATTTAGGATTGGCTTTGACATCTGAATTGTCAAATACATCAAACAATTGTACAAAACTGTGATGTAATTGTAATCAATTATGATTAACGAAGCAAGTTTTAACATATTCAATATGAAATTCACTTTTTAGCTTAAAATTCATTGTTAAAAATTGAATTACTTCATGATCTTCAGTTAAAAATATATGTTGAATATTTTAGAGGCAGCACACAATTTTTCCGGGTGGGTAGTAAATGACTTAATTGTTTAGGGAGGGAGGACAAATCCTGAAAAATTTCTGAAAAAACAATATCTATAATTAATTTCCAAAATTTTGTGTATTCCCAAATCACCACCCTTTCCCCTTACCTACCCTAAAAATCCATTCGGTTCGGCACTTAATATTTCTAGGGATGGCAAACGACAAAAATTTTCTCGAGAACAAAGAAAAAGTTTGACCCGAAAGTAAACACAAGCTGTCATATTTTTGTTTAGGTTTTTCTTGCTCGAGAGATTTTCTCGTCAACCAAGAAGAAAGAAAAACGCATATAGCACTTACTTTTTCCGTATTTGAACTGCGCGTTCCGTTCCATTTCACGCGTTGCAAACACCAGGTAATCAGTCTTGCTTCGCGAAAATGCACTATTTTTTTTTCTCGCCAAAACGAAATGCAGACATTTGCTTTATGCGCGAGACACCCGAGATGAAGCACTTTTTCCGAGCAAAATACTAACGGAACGTGAAAACGAGTCGTTGTTGTTGTCAAAAGACGTGTTGTTTAACACGAAATAAGGTCATTTTGAAGGGTCGTTGATGATTGCAATGACTGATATTGACAACAAACAATAAACGATTCGAGTTTGATTGTATGATAATAATAATAACAATTGAAGCTAATGACCGAAAAGCGAAAGTGCAGAGAAAGAAAACTGCATTAAAAAGAGAGAGGATGAAAGAATGGAATATTATGAAAAAATGATCTGAAACTGTTATTTTTGCCATATTTTATATCAGTTCCTCAAATATTTATCGAAACTCGGGGAATCTAATGCAAATTTTTGATGTAGAACTTTCTTTTTGGATGCAAAATTCAAATTTAACTGTTTTACCGCTCTCAGAGAAGACGCCACCTTTGATTTTATAAACAACGTATATAGGTGGCGGGTTACATATTAAAACATGCTATCTTACGTTTGTTATTGTTAATTGATTGTTATTGATCATTTCAGTTTTGGTTCTGCGTTTTGATCAGTTTTGAGTTTTAAAGTACTGCAAAATACTCTGCATTTTGCGTTTACCATCTAAACTAATTCAAATTGTATTCTTAAATTTACGAATTTTCGAAAGTAGATAATTCCAGCAGGTGTGTATCTGTAAAATTCAAATTCGCACGTGTGTACGCGATAGTTCTGGAATGTGTACAATTTATTGTAAGCAAATCGTCTAACATAAAAACACCCATTTTTTTTAATTTGGGAAAAGGGGTTGCAGAGGTTGTTTCTTTTTTATGAATTATGAATGATTATTCAATGTATAATTGTTTATGGTTGTTGATGACAGTTGACTTATAATAGAAGATATGTTATTATTTTCATCTTTTATCATTGAACATTTTTTGAATCCTGTGCTGGCAGTGTACGAATTGAATAATTAAAATGAAGTTACTGAATATTTACACAAAACACAAATGTCGAATTACGAAGAATTTCGTGATGACTTTTGCAACATGTAGGAACTTGCGAAAAGAAAATTTACAGCAAAATTCATCGTCAACGAAAAGTATGGAGAAAGAAAAAGCGACTGGGAAAGAATTTGGTAAGTTTTAATATTCATTCAGTATACCTCAGATAAATTGCTTTGAATAATTCTAAAAATAACAATATAAACAATAATTATCAATAACCTAATTTTTTAATATCATTATCATATAATTAATTATTCACAAATAAATTATAACAATTATGATTGTATCGTTATTATGATTACTGTATTATAATCATCATATGTGATGCGATCTGAGAAAAGGGACCTACTATCCAAAAAATCATTTTTCGGATTATGAATGATTCTATAAGTTTTGCATCCGATCTTTAATTATGTGCAATCAGAATTTACTTACTTTAATTTTTTTGCAAACTATGAATTTTCAAAAATCTTTCATCCCATCAACGGTTGTGTATTTTGATTCATTCAATCGCCCGTCTTGTACAATTTGCTTTTTGGATAGTAGGTCCCTTTTCTTGGATGGCGTCACATATAGTTTACTACTATATAATAAATTATATATTTCGTTTTATAGTAAAATAATGAATTATAAAATAATAAAATAAAAAAACATTTGCCTTCCTCTTTAAATCCTGTTTTTTAAATCGATATTTAAAGGTTCGAAATTCCCTGATTGTAGAGTCAAATTCTAAAAGTAGAAAAAGTACCTCTGTTCCATTCATAATTTTGGAATATCTTACATAAAATTTTCATAGAAATCAACATTTCTATTACTGACTTCTCAAAAAACTAATTTTCTAATTTTTGCCAGATATCAAACAACAGAAATAACGTTCAAACTGGAATCATCCTCTTTAAAATTTGAGTTCCAGGCATCACGTTATTTAAGAAATATTTAGAAAACAAAAAATAAACAAAATCAATTTATTTTTCCATTAGCGTTGTTATTAATTTTTCTATTTTTGTTTCATCTTTTCTTTATTATTCTTATTTCGATAGTTAAATTTTACAAAAAATTATTTATAAGGTATTATTATTATTATTATTATTATTATCATTATTATTATTAGCATTATTATTATTTACAAATTGATAATATTTTATAATATAATTCAAAAAAATATACCTAAATAATAAACCACTAGTAAACAAACAATATGAATTTAACTTGTCGTAACAATTCAAGTGTTCTTATGAATATGTTACTTATTACGAATGAAGTACTTACTCCAATTAACAAAAAATGCTTTTTTTTCAATTAAATTAAAAACTTTCACTACTCATTAGGATATTTGGTTGTAAAAACAAATTAGGATTTGGAAGCAAAATTTTTATTAAAACGAGTTCTATTGAGATTTCAGAATAAATCATAACTCACATTTAAGAAATATTTGTAATTCTTTATTTTTATTACATTTAAAGATAATTCAAAATTTTGGACCTTCCACAAATGTTATACCTTTTCTATGTATCGAATAAGCAAGGTTTGAAAGTCTCTGATTGCAGAATGAAAAAACAGAAAAAATACTTAGGTTTTTTTTGCAATTTTAGAATATTAAACATTAAATTTTTACAGGTATTTACATACTTCCCAAAAAAATTTTTAAACTTTTATTTGACATCAAGCAACAATGAAATATTTCAACTGGAACTATCTACTTTGAAATTTGGGTTCCAGGTGCCACAAGTTACCAAGAATATTCAGAAAATATCAACGATCCTTTAATTTATGAAGATTTTTTGGAAAGCTTCTCAGATAAACAAGAACTAAAACCTCCGGAAAGTAAAAAAATCCAACACTCTGAACATGAACAAATTGAAAAACCTGAAAAACCAAAACTTACAAAAAAGGACTATGCGAGATACAATGAGCTCAACCTTCAAATGCTTCCCCTCAAATTGTACCAACATCTCTACTCTTCTGAACCACCTAAACTCGATGCCGAGGTACTCAAATCCCTAAAAGGAGACTTCGAAAAATTCAAAATTAACATCGATTCACCAATTTCTTGGCCCGACGTGAAGTTCGATTTACCTCCATTGGAAGGGAAGAATCTCGAAGAGCATTTCCACAAAATTGCAACTGATCAAACCAAACATTACCGAAAAATAATAACTAAGCTTCAAGGGGACCTTCCAAAAATGCCGGAAACTTGGGTATTTCAGGAAGGTTGGACGAGGTGACTAGAGATATGAAAATAATCTAAATTTCACTGACAACATTAATTAAATTGTTACTGGTTCAACTGAAACTTCCACTTCTCGATATTTTAACCATAATAAATATTTTAATTGTAATGTTTTAACATATTTTATTTTTATTTTATTTTATTTCATATTTTAATTCTATCTTTCTATATAAATATCTAAACTACTCTTGAAATTTGCAGGAACTCCCTCCCTAAAATGAAAAATCATCTCATGTTCTTTTTTTCTTAAACATTGAGAAAATCCGTACACTTTCAACAACTTTTTTATATGACAAATTAAAAAGAAGAAATATTTTTGTTAAACTTATAAAATCTGGAAATTTCCTGTTAGACTTATATATTATTGTGGCGAATTAGAAAAAAAAAAAAAAATTCATGAGCTGAATAAGACAATTTTAAAAATATCAAAATCATGAATTACAATGATTTCGAAATGTCTATTTTTAATCAATCAAATCCATATTATTAACTTTTTTTAATTTATTAATTTCTAGCCTTCTCATTAACTCTTATTTTGTATTCATTTCGATTAAAAAAATCGGCATTAAAGATTCACGAGAGATTAAACCAAAACAATTGACTAATAATTATACACAAGAAATTTTTTTGTTTTTCAACACAAATTTACCTATTCCATTATTTATTTTTCAGCAATACGTCTTTAGTCCGAATACAGTATTATTGAATTCAGTATTAAAAAATGCCACCATTTGATATTAATCAGCAGTATCGATAGCTATAAAAAAAACCTTGACACAAGCCACGCCCATTTCTCATCAGCATCTTCAATCTTTAAGGTACACCGCAGAAGGTTCGGAAAGTGTGGAGTATCCACTGGAAGATGGCCTCATATTCGACGTGGAGGTCTGCGTGAAAGAGGGTCCACTCCCAACCCTGGCAACCGCTGCAAGCACGGAAGCCTGGTACAGCTGGGTGTCGAAATCGCTCGTGGAAGACGCCATAAATCTCGGCGACTCATACACCCAAGATATGCTGATCCCTCTGGAAAGTGGCCCCAATGACTTTGGAAAAAAGCTCGACAAATTTCACAAAAAGCCAAAAATCGTCGTGGGACACAACGTGTCGTACGACAGAGCTCGAGTCAAGGAGCAATATTGGTTGAACTCCACCGGAAGTCGATTCCTGGACACGATGTCGCTTCATGTTTGCGTCAGCGGCGTAAACAGTTACCAAAGGGCAAAATTGAAAACACCTCAAGAGAAAAGTAGTAAGATCCAAGATGAGAATTGGCGGGGGGTAACGTCGTTGAACAGTTTGGCGGATGTTCACAAGTTGTATTGTGGGAAAAAATTGGATAAAGCTGCTAGAGAGGAATTCGTGGAAGGTGATTTGACGACGATTCGAGGGAAATTTCAGGAATTGACGAGGTACTGCGCGAGTGACGTGGAGGCAACGCACAGGGTGCTGCAGATGGTGTATAAGCTGTTCGAAGAGAGATTTCCGCACCCGGTGACACTGGCTGGAATGCTGGAGTTGGGCACGGCGTATCTGCCGGTCAATTCTAATTGGACGAGGTAAATAGGAAAAATTTTCTTTGGAGGATTACGAGAAGTTTGAATGTGAGTAAATGTATTTATAATTGGAATGGATTTAATCCACTCTTAAAAATAGTTTTTCAAAATAATAATAGCAATCAATGTTGTAATCAATGTCTTAAAAAATGAAAGTTTTAGATTTCTGATTTGATTACTTGAGTATAAAAATATTTTAAAAATAACTAATTTATTCTTTCCCACAAAATAATTTTTTTAATTGAAAAACTACTGTAAAAAAACAACGAGAAATTGTGATTCAACATTTTTTTTTGGATTTAAAGAAGTTTTTTCGAATAACAGAATACATAATTTTTAATAACGAAGCACATTCTTAGATAAAAAACAAAAAACAATGATTTTAAAATTATACGTCTTATCAATACAAACTTTTATTCAATAATTAAATTATGAATTTAATTTAACTGAATACATAAAATTTGATTGGCAATATACATGAAAAAATAAAATACATAACACCTAGCATTGATATTTCAAATCGTTTTTTTAAATACAAGAAGTTTTTTCAAAAAACTAATCTTTTTCAAACAATGAATGAATTATTTTCGAATGACAAAAATCGTTTTTTTTTAAAGAAACAACAAAAATGAAGGTCTTGTAAATGATTTCCTGATTACCAGCATTTTTTTTTCGATCCATCTTTTTTTTCTAACAATCTCAATACTTTTTCAATTTCAGAATACCGTTTTAAAAAATCCTGAACCAAATTTTATTGATAATTTTGAATTTCACTTTCCTTTTTAAATTTGAAGTAATTAACTTAAAATTCAGTGTTTTAGAAATTTTGTATTTTGCAGAGTTTTCAGTAAAAATTATTCACATTTCTATTTTCCAGATTTTCCATCTTCATTTTAAATTTTCACTTTTCTCTAAACCTGCCGAAATAAAAATTTCTGGTTTTAAATTTCCCATCGAATCATTAAACATTTCGAAATTTGAATTTCTAGGTATTTGCGAGAAGCCGAATCAACTTTCGAAGACGTCAACTACGAAGCTAAATTTACTCTTTCCAAGCGAGCTGACGAGGTCTGCCAATTAATGCACCAGGAAAAATACAAAAAAGACCTGTGGATGTGGGACGAGGATTGGGGTACCAAAGAGATCAAGATGAAGTCCAAAATAACCAAAGCCGTAAAACAACTTATAATCGAAGATAGAGAAAAGGAAAAAGAACTCATGCTCGAAGAACGAGAAAAAGAAAAAAAAATCTTATTCGGCGACGAAAAATTGGAAGATAAAGTCGAACAAGTAACAGAAACCGATCGTTTAAAAGAAAAATTCAGGTATCTTCACGAGCAGAAATTTTGTTTGCCTAAAAAAATGCCGTTTATGCCAGGTTACCCTAACTGGTATCGAAGACTTTGCCCGAAGGAAAGCGAACGAGAAGAAGATTTTTGGATCGGTCCCGAAAATATTAGCACGGGGCTTCACGTGACTCCGAAATTGTTGAATTTGAAGTGGGAGAATTATCCCCTTCATTATCATAAAAAGTTCGGATGGGGAGTTTTGGTTCCTTTCGAGGACAGTGTGAACGCGGAGACAGATGTTCCCATTGAACAGCTTTTGGAGCTTTTCCCGATTCCAAAGTCAGCGAGAAAAAAAGTCAGTTTGGCTCCCAAGTTGACGAATGCGCATGTTATGAAGAAAGAATATCAAAGAATTTACAAAGGCAGTGGAATTTTTTGCAATGAAATGTATGGATGTTGCTGGTTTTTCAAGCTTCCTCATAAGGATGGGCCGAAAAATAATGTTGGGAATCCGCTAGCTAAAGATTTTTTGAACAAGTTTTCAGAGAAGGGACTCGCTGGATTGGATGACAGTGCAAAGGAAGGTTGGTGTTTTTGAGTTTTTTCTTCCAGTTCAGTAATATTTGTATCAATAATGATGATGTATTAATGTATAATGTATTACAAAAGTTTTGAGGTTGGCCAGAACATCATCCTACTGGCGCAACAACCGCAGCCGAATTCAGTCTCAGATGGTAGTGTGGAACCAAAAAGAGGGGAAAAGAAGCAAAAAAGACATGGATTACGGAGCGATCATACCCCAGGTCGTGGTCGCGGGAACTCTGACCCGCAGAGCCGTCGAATCAACCTGGATGACTGCCTCGAACGCCCATCCCGAACGGATCGGTTCCGAGCTGCGAGCCATGATACAAGCACCTCCCGGTTACAATATCGTCGGGGCCGACGTCGACAGCCAAGAACTTTGGATTGGTACGTGGCATTTTCAAATTCCAGTGATTCCTTTTTTACATTCTCCAAAGACTAATTTTTTCTTGGCTTGTTCCTAGTGTACCAAATGAATGATGAAGATAAATTGACCTTTTATCTTTAATTTGTAAAAGCTTCCAAACTGAATGCATATTTTTAGCAGCTAAACTTTTGAATCGTATTTCCCTAAACAGCCTCAATGATCGGCGACTCCTTTCGAGCCCGGACCCACGGGGCTACGCCCTTTGGCTGGATGACCCTTGTTGGCAACAAATCCGACGGCACAGATATGCACAGCATGACCGCCAAGGCCGCTGGAATATCCCGCGATCATGCCAAAGTCATCAACTACGCCCGTATATACGGCGCAGGTCAAAAATTTGCCGAGCGTCTACTCAAGCAATTCAACCCCGCTATGAACTACGCCCATGCCATCAGCAAGTCCCGCGAAATGTTTAAAATGACTAAGGGCGAAAAAACGTACAGACTTAAACCTGAGTTTGTATGCGAAGGTGGTCTGGAGGACAAACCGTACTCCAAGTACGAGGCGTTTCAGATCGCTGAGATTTCTGGTAAAAAGCCCTTGGAAATGTTCGACGGTGGGAAATGGAACGGTGGAACCGAAAGCGCCATGTTTAATTGCCTCGAAGAAATCGCCAACGAGCCGAAACCAGTGACACCGTTTTTGGGGTCAAGGCTGAGTCGCGCCCTGGAAAGCGGCGACGAAAATCTTCCAACTAAGATCAATTGGGTCGTGCAGAGCGGCGCCGTGGACTTTTTGCACTTGATGCTGGTTTGCATGCGGTGGCTCATGCGCGACAACGCTCGTTTCTGCTTGTCTTTTCACGACGAGATCCGTTATATCGTGCCGTTCCGGCACCGGTACAACGCGGCGCTGGCGATGCACGCCACGAACCTGATGACGAGATCGTTTTGTGTCTCGAGGCTGGGAATGAAGGATCTGCCGATGTCGGTGGCGTTTTTCACATCGGTGGAGGTGGATACGGTTCTGAGGAAAGAGGCGAGACACGAGTGCCAGACACCGTCGAATCCTTATGGGCTGAAAGCGGGTTACGGGGTCCCGCCCGGGGAGAGTTTGGATGTCTGGCAGGCTTTGGAAAAGGCGAATGGGCCTTTAGGGCCGTTGCATCGTAAGAAGGCGAGGAGGAAGGTAAGCGGTATAACCGTCTTGTATGGTCTCTTTTGGATACTTATATCGGATAGTAGATTTTATCATCCCTTTTCTTATGTTATTTTACTTAATGTTCGTTTGAGGAAGGATAATTATATCAAGTAAAAATGGTAATTCATTTTCATGGAAGTATATCTTTTGGTGTACGATTACACCACGCGACAAAATTTCAGATAAAAATTTATCAAAGGGAAAATAATAACGAAAATGGAATCTACACTTAATTTGAAGATATAGGTGTCTCAGGGTTTCGCTTGATTAGGTTAAGAAAAATTTTCATTTAAAGATTGAGATGCAAGAAGGACGCACTAATTCATTTCATGTGCTAAGAAGAGAGAAAAGATGAGTTAGATGATGTATCACGCTTGTAAATGATGCATTATGCTTGTATTACAATGTATTGCAATGATGTTTTACATTGTATGACAATTATATATTGCAATGTATTACAACGCTGTGTTACATTGTATTACAATGATGTATCGCAATGTATTACAATGCTGTATTAAAATGTACTACCATGATATTTTACCATGTGTTACAATGAATTACAATGATGTATTACATTGTATTAGAAGGATTTATCACAATGTATTACATCGTGGTGCAATGTATTACAATGACATATTACACCAAAAGATTACACAAACTACTATAATATGCCGATTTTACGACCTAACTTAGCGAAATTCGAAGACACGTGTATCTTTAAATTTAGCGTAGAAAAAACAAAAGCAAAGAAAGCTTAGTAAAAAAAAGTCATGTTATACAATGCGTTTTTTTAAATAACTTTATCAGCAAGGAAAACGGCTCAAATCACATTTTATATAGATAAGAAAATCTCGGTATTCTATCATATTTGAAAATATTTGTGATTTGCCAAGTTTTCCCACAATCTTATGTTCCCCAAATTATTATAAAAAAATGTACAGAGAATTGAAGCGGTATTTTACTATGGACATTTTTTATCATCTTTAAAGGTACTTACGAAATTCTACTAGCGATTCAGAGGATTCGAAAAAATGGCAATACAAGATTTATTTTGCTCAGCCATGTTGACACTGCGAGTGAATGTGTAGGGTAACCCTACTGGGTTTAATGTTGTTGTTGATTGTGTTATTATTGTGATTTTTCTCACAGTCACAATTTCGTACACTGCCAGCACCAGGGAAGGGGGATAGAAGGGAGGGGGATGAACAAAATTATGAAGACGATTTGGTTAGGAAATAAATTTTACACTATTTCAGATTTGTTATATCTATAAGATAGAGCATTCGGATTTCATGATCTTGAAATTCGAATTCTCAATATTTTATGCGTAAAGATATATGGATTTGAATTATGATATGTGTTTTGAAATTCTTTGTTGAGGTTGTTCAAGTGTAAGTTCACATATTAAAAAAATTTTGAATTGAAGTTATTATCTTTCTGTTCTTACATGTAAAAGTATTTTGATTTTCATAATTTAAGACTTTTGAACTTCTCATTTTACTTTTAAATGAACAAAGTGTATATATTTTTTATAGGTGATTATTGACAGGTTTTTATTGTTTTCCACTTGGGAAATCAAAAAAAATAATAATATTGAAATATTTGTTGAACGGACTGATTATGATAGTAATGAAAATTTTAATTATCTGAAATTTTAATATTTATACGTATTTTAAACTTGTAAAAAACTTTTTATTTCTAAATACTTCAGATCCACGTATTTTTATAGACTTAAAAGTATTTTTATAAATGTTAAAATGTCAAATGTAAATGGGATGTTTCCAGGACAATGTCAAAAGCAACGAAACACAAGCACGTAGTGAAAGAAGTAGAGGGAGATTTGAGCCTTCCCGAGGAAGGGCAAAAAATAGTTCGACTCGGAGAATCAAGAGGAAACAATCTTCACGAGGCTCTAGATGCCTCAGGCCAAGTGTTTCTCATCTCTATGCCGACTAAGTTTCGTAGAAGCATTTGGGTGAAAAAGGGCGATTTCGTTTTGGTCGAACCTATTGAGGAAGGAGACAAAGTCAAGGCCGAAATCGTGAAGATTTTGACTCGAGTAATTAAATCCATACTTATATAGAACGTTTAAAGGAATCAGTTTTTTGAATTGTTGGTTCTCGAATCCACATGGATATTTTTTTATCAATTTTTTTTTTTTTTTCAAATCACAAGGTTAATGAAATTCGTGGCTTTTCATTGTTTTTTTAGGAGCTGATCAAACATTACAAATCCCAAAATTGCTGGCCAAAAGCTTTTGAAAAAGAACCTGATCTTCCAAAAGAAGTTGGAAGCGATAACTCGAATTCAGATGACGATTTATTTGTAAATTCTAACCGATTACCTCAATATGAAGACAGCGAAAGTGATGACAGCAGCGAAGATGCTGATTAATAACAAAAATATATAAACATTGTGAAGATGTATATATTTTTTGTACAATGATAGTTCGATAATAAAAAACACCGTGTTGAAAATATTTGCATTTTATTTAAAAAACCAGCAAAATTACGAAGTACTTATAATCTTTGAAGCTTGAACTATCGTTTTATAATTACATAAATATTATTTTTAGAAAAACTCTTTCAGAATTTGAACAATGGAAATTCCAATCTTCAAGAATAACGATAAAAATTTACCCACGCTCATATTAAAAATTGATTGTTCTTCAACAACAAATTGAATGAAAAAACTCATAACTACCGATTTCTATTTCGAATTTTTCCGATTGTTCCAACAAACGTTCATACATCAAAAGTATAAAAGTCGATCCTCGGACAAATTTCCGAATCGAACTTCATAACGAAAAAAGAGAAGATAAACGAATGTCAAAGTAAACACAAAAGTTGTACATCTTTTATTGACGAGATTCAAAACGATCGCAAAACACTGAAAACAAAACGTTTCCACTCTGACGAGAGAGATGACAAACACGTGAAATGTCTCTGTACACAAATTGTAATCAGTGTCGCGCTTCGAGTCCTCGAGAATAGATTGCCCACGAAAAAAAGTTTCTAAACAATGAAATATCGTTCTGAAACGTATTTTAAATAAATTCCAAACACCCCAAAATGTTTTCGAATGCAAAAAATTATGAAAAAGTCCACGTGAAACGATGAATTCGCCCCCTGAATAATTGGTTTCTGAATTTCGTGAAAATGGATAGTGAAATGAAAGAATTTTTAGACTCGATAAAAAATCTCACGGAACCCGAGTTTTTGGAGGAGTTGCTCGGCCCCAAATATTTGCCATTTTCTTTAGTGATTCCGGTCACTTTGGCTTACGTTTTGATATTTATTTCGGGAATTTTCGGCAACGTCGCGACTTGCATCGTGATAGCGAAAAATTCCTATATGCACAACGCGACGAATTGTTATTTGTTCAGTTTGGCTATTTCGGATCTGACTTTGCTGATTCTAGGTGAGTTTGGGATATTTTTTTGGTGCGTACACTAGAACCTCGAAAATTGACCGCGTGGAACTAGAGAAAAGTGATTGTTTCGTGTGAGGTATTGAGGTTCGAGTGCAATAAGAGTCATATGTTTTACATTAAAATATTTTATATTCTTTTTTAAAGAAGTTACTTAAATTGTAAGTACTATATTTTTAAAAATAACTGTATTTTGGTATTAGAGCTGTAACTGGATTAATTCATTTTTGTATAAGTTAGTAATTTTCGAGATGGTAATTCGAAACTAACAAAAATTGTATTTGGAAATATCAAACCATTTTTGAAACATTCAAAAAATATGAAAAATTCTAAAATAAGTACAATTGTTTTACTCACCAGGAATTTTCGTAAAAAGTGTGTGTTTTTTAATTGTTTGAGATACTAAGAATCTATTAAACATTGAAATTGAGAATACCAGATTCTTCAGACTGTCGTAGCAATTCATGAAAATATTAGAAATGTAGAAAAATACTAGAAAATAATATGAAGTTTCATTTTTACTGATCAATAAAACAATCGCGAAAAAGTGATAATATAAATACATAATAGGAATCTTTAAGACACTGAAATTTTGTATAGGTATAATTTTCTTGACATTTGTTGAATAAATTGAAATCTATAAAACTTTTATTTCCAGAGCATTCAAATCGGAAAATCTGAATAGGAATCGATCAATCGAATTGCAAGAAAGTTCAATAAAATTTATAAATATTGAAGAAATGAAAAGTATACCAAAAGTTTTAGAAATCCGTTAAATACATGAAATCTATGAAGATACTGTTTTTTTTTTACAATTTTATTGAAATACTAAACTCTTGAAAAATTATAGTTTCTAGGAGGATAAAATTTCATCGATCTATGTTGAAATTTTTAAGAATACTACATGGAAAAAAAGGTTTTTTTGGTAGCTAAATTTTGGTAGATTCCGCGAGGATGAAATTTTTTTGCTGTCCCAACAAAAAATTCGTTGGCATAACGAAACTTTTTATTGGAACGGCGGAAAAAGTTCGTTCTCGTGGAATCAACGACAATTTTCTCTATCGCAATCAATTTTTTTTCTGTGCGTGTAGATATCTATAGACAAATCTTAATATTGCTATGACAACTAAATAATACTAAGTAAGATGAAAAACTTTAAAAAATAAGTGAAATTAATAAAAAAACTTGAAATACATGAGGATATTTATGTAAATAATTACCTATAAAATTAGATTCTAAAAATTTACCCAGAAATCCATGAAAATATCTGAAATGCAGAAGAATGCATATTAGAAAATACTACGGAACTTCGTAAATCTTGAAAAATATGAAAAAGATTAAAAATGATAGGAATTTTTAAAATCCACAAATTCTATATAGATCATTATTTTATCTAAAATTTTTTACAAAAATAAAATCTGTAAAACTTTTCTTCCTAGATTATTCAAATCTAAAAATCTTTATAAAGATTGATGGATTCTCATATATGAGAATCCATCAAATTAATAGAGAATTCGGTAAAATTCATGAATTGGTGACGAATAATACAAATGTTCTCAAAGTTTTGGAAATCTGTAAAACACATGAAATGTATTAAGATACTGTTTAAAAATACTTTATTAAAATACTAAAACTTTCAAAAATTATAGTTTTTAGAGCATCACATTTTATCGGTCCAATATTAAAAATTTCCAAAAATATTTAATATCTACAAAAAGAAAACCTGGAATATACTACTCAATTTTAATAATACTAAGAAATATGAAAAACAGTAATAACGAATACTTGAAATCAATAAAATACACTTAAAACCCATGAAAATATAATTTCCATAAATAACTTAATACTACTTAATATTACTAAATATTTGTTAAATCTTGAATCCAAAAGCATCAAATTCTAGATACCTGCGTAAAAAGTCATGAAAATGCCAGAAAATTGTACAAACTATAAATACTGAAAAAATACGATTGATACTAAAATTAATGGAAAGCTATGAAATACCAGATACCTTTGGAAATACTATTTTCTAGAAAATTTTTTAAAATACTAAACATCTAATGAACTCCGAACTCTAGATTATCAAATTTTCAAAACATTTTATGGAAATTTACAAAAATGCTAGACGTATTAAAAAAACGTTATAAATAGTATTAGATTCGGAAAAACGAACATGCAAGCAGTCCATGAAATACTTTAAAATTAATGTATGCGGGTATAATTTTCTCGAAAATCTATGAAACATAGTAAATCTTTAAAATTTTGTATCCTAGAGCCTGAAATTCTAGAAATCTACATAAAAATCGACGAAAATTCTAAAAAATCCTTAGAATCATGCAAATTTTGAAAAGAAAAATATCATACTGAAACGTTATTATAAAGTAGACATTGTAATTTTATACATAAAAAGTGATATTTATTAGAAAGTAAAAGTTTGAGCTTGCAAGTCTAATTCTAAGATATTTATTATGCGAGAATAAATATTTATTGATACATTGGAATAAATATAATATGAATTTAGTCCTTCATGTAAAATTTTGTTGCAAAAGTCATTGTAGATCGTAAATGTAACTTCTAAACAGTAGCTAAATGCAGGATCGTTTCTTTCACTACGTAACGACTATTTTTCAAAATATTAAATATAACTGTAAAAAAGTCAGATTTAGAGGTAGTATCTGTATAGTAAACGAGTAAGTGCTTGTGATGCAATATAAATTATGTATTATTTTTGTTTTTGTATATGATATTTTTTTCTAGATGTAAACTTTGGTTTTCATAACTCACTTTCCAAGATGATATAGCTTTAAAAATATAAAAGTTGCTCGTTAGAAAAGTAATTCAACTTTAGAGAAACTTGTCAGAATACTTATCGTATTTTCGAGATTATCCAAATATTGCACGTTTTTTCTTTCATATGCATGTTTCAAGCAGGTGACAAATATTTTAAAAATCAATGCAGGGAAATTTCAGATGTCTTGAATAATGATCAGAATGCTGAGAAATCTTAAATAATTCATAATAATTCCAAAGAAGCTCATTGTTAACAAATTCTTGAAAATAAGATTAGTCTACACAAATTATTACGACCATGTAAAAAAAATTTGACGAGATTAATAAATAGAATCTGTGATGATTTCTGTAAAAATCAGTTCAATTCTTAATACGTAGAAATTTGGAAAACCTTAAAACTGTTAAAAAACAGATTGTTTTGTAGCTCAAATAATTCAACGAGTCTTTCAAAAACATCAAAAATTTGTCAAGATATTTAGTAAACCCCTATCCCCTAAAAAAAAAGAATCTCTATTCAGCTACTATATAGTTACTGATAAAGTAATGATAACTTAATGATTTCTCTAAAAGCCTCGTAAAGTTTTCAGAACTTCGCTTAATTTTGCCATTGTTTGAATAATCATCTAGTTTTGTCAAATATACACAAGCTTTCATGAAATTTGTAAGAAAGCTTTAATTTTTGTATATTTTGTGTCATCCAGTTGCCAAAGAATAGGATTTTTTCATGAAATTTGTACAATACACGCGGTACTTAAGTCGCATGAGAGATAAGGGCATTAAATTAATCTTGTATGCTCGTCTGATACATGTATATTGTTTACAACCTGAATTCACGTAATGCGAAGGTTAAGACCTCGAATGATAATATTTCGAATGTTTCTGTATTGGTATTTGTTAAAATTTTTGCAAAATTTTTTTTAATTTGTAAACTGAATGAAAAATAAAGCTGGTTGAATGTTGTTTCCGAATTTTATTCGAAAAATCGGGAAAAATTTTCACGATCAAGTATCAAAGATTTCTTTCACTTCTTGTGTAAAAAGTGAAAAATCGGAAAATTGGGAAATGCATGTTTAGAATCTCGTGAAAATTTTTGATAAGGAAATTTCAATCTATTTTAAAAGTTTTTGAATAACACATCGAAAATTTCAAAATTTCTCGAATCTTGAATCGAAATTTTTCAAGTCTTGATTTTCGTAAGTTAAAAAGCTCTGCGAAATTTTCGAATGTTCGTTCAGAACACGAAAATCATATTTGGACCTTCAAATCAGAATATAAGAATTCATAACAGTTTTCAATGAAGAAACTAATAAAAATGTAAAAGTTATTGTATATTCAGAATTGATTTATTTTTTCTAAAAAACTTTTTCTATCGTTCTCTCGGGTTTACCATCATTTCTTCGATTGAAAGATCAATAAAATTCTTGATCTGGCGATTGAAGAATGTAAGTAGTTTGATTTATCGAGCAATTGAATGAAAATTCTCGTAAACACTTTTTCACTCGCGGCGATGCAATAAATTGTTTGTGTGTTTTGTAGATATTTACAGAAAGTTTTTCATCGTCTGTAAACTGAAATTTATTTAAAGAAAACTATATTTAACAATGAAATCTAATAATTTTCAGTGTATAGTTGTTACTGGTTTTATTATATTTATGTCATTTGTTATCGTCTATTTTTATTTTTATTCACAAAAAATTTTCTGAAAGAATAAAATCATGCGCTGATAAGGTGTTCATGCGAACAATTTTTTTAGGTTTGCCTTACGAACTGAGTAATGTTTGGCAGCAGTATCCTTGGACTTTAGGGCTGGTGCCATGCAAAGTGAGAGCTTATGCATCTGAAATGTAAGCTTTGTTCAATTCTACACAATTTTTAAAACAAAAAAAAAAAAAAAAAAAAAAAATGCAGAAAGTAGTTTTTAGATCAAGTAACATGGTAATTTTAGAAATCCAAAGTTTATTAAGAGTTGAAAAATAAAAACAAGACAAAATAAAAATTAAAAATATGAAAACTTTAAGGACAGAATTTTGAAAAGAAATTTTCGAACCCCCAGAAATAAAAATCAGAAAACATTACTTGAAAATCGAATTATTAACATTTTGAATTTTCATGTTTTTCAGATGAATTCAGAAAGTTTTAAAATACGTAAAAAATACTATATATAATAATTCTGCAAATTTGAGTTGTAGACTTTTAAGGTTCCGATTTTAAATAAATAATTAAGAAAACGATAAAAAATAAAAAGTTTCACGATTCAGAACTATTGACAAATGAGGTTTTAACTTCAGTATCTTCTTAAAATTTGAAATATTATAAATTTTTATTTCAGAATAAAATTAGACAAAAAAGCTTACAAATAGGTTTTTCATAAAAGTAAAGTGAAATGATTCGAAATTCAAAGATATATGATTTGATTACCTCTGCATTATTTCAAAATGAAAGAATCTTCAGGTTATCTTTTTAAGGGGTTATATACCTTTTTGTGCGGACGAATTGAGGATGGTTTGGAGTATCTTTTAAAGTACGTAGCAATAATGCTATGTCACAAAAGTTATAGTTTTTTAATAGTGGATTCTTCACTTAAAAAAACAAGTATTTGTTAATAAAAAAATATCAACAATTGACGGAATTATGGCCTTTTCTCTAAAACAACTTTTTTTTTGAAGAGGCTTGCGGTGACCACGATGCAAGTCGAACAAGTCAAGTTAAATCGGAAATTCCAAAAAATTTGATTAGTCTAGGAATATATCTAGTTCTTGAACAATCGCTTTTTTATAGAAAAGTTTTTATTTTGCAGATAAGAATTTTCTAATAAAATTTTCAGAGCTCAAAAAATCGAAATGTCAGTGAAAACTTTCTTGCATACAGAAAAAACGTATTTTTCATTTTTATAATCGTTCAAGAACTGGATACAATTCTAGACTGATGAAAATGTTTGGATTTTCTAATTTAACTTGACCTGTTCGACTTGCATCGTGGTCACCGCAAGTCTCCTCAAAAAAAAGTTGTTTCGGGGAAAAGGTCATAACTCCACCAATTGTTGATTTTTTTTTATGAAAAAATACTTGTTTTTTCAAGTGAATAATACACTAGTAAAAAACAATAACTTTGGTGTCATAACATTATTGCTTCATACTTTAAAAGATACTGCAAATCATCCTCAATTCGTCCGCCGAAAAAGGTATATAACCCCTTAATATTCTCAAAAATTCAGATACCCCTATATTTTCAAATTCAATACTAAGATCTTTTCACCTAAAAACTGCTTCAGTAATAGAAATAAAAATATTCAATACAGAAACTTAAAATCAGTTAAAATGTGCACACCTCACATTTTAAAATAACTTAATTAATTTCGAGATTTGAATATCTTTGCAATCATATAAAGTTGTATCAAAGAAATCTAGTTAATAAATCCTAGTTTATTTACTACCTACACTTATTTAGGTCTTCTTACGTCTCGGTCTTGACAATCGTCGCTTTTTCTACAGAAAGATACTTAGCAATTTGCCATCCATTGAAATTAAACGCGATAAGTGGCTCTAAAAGACCGATTCGAATAATTCTAGCTTTATGGATCGTTGCAATGATTTCGGCTTTGCCGTTCGCAATTTACATGAATATCACCTTCATAGAGTATCCTCCAGGTAAACCATTCACTGTCATGATTTTCAATACATTTTAAACTCGTTTATTATAAGGCCTGAACATTCTCCCAGTCATGGACAAGGAAAAGAGGAAGGGGCGCTGCTGCAACTTACAATGTTGATACTGTAGAAATTCTGAACCTTATAAAACCTTTAAAGGTGATATTAGAAGGATTCGTTACAAAATCCTGAGGATTATTTATATGTACCCTCATAAAATGAGGATTACACAAATTTTTAGAATTAAGGTTCAGGGTTACTTTCAGTGAAATTTGAAAAGGAAATTTTTAAAACTTGTTCTTGTTTGAATTAAAAAAGATGAATAATTTCTTAAGGAGTGTCAGAAAACTTGTGTTTTAATCGTTTTTGAGTTTCAGATTCGGGCAATTACTCCGCTGAATCCGCTATATGCTCAATGGTATTATCGCTTTTACCGGATTTTCCCCTGTACGAATTGAGCTGTTTAGTTTTTTTCTTGTTGCCGTTGATCGTGCTACTGTTTTTGTACGTACAAATGAGCTTGAAAATTCGAAAGAGTATAAGAGAGTCCTTGGGGGCTGATTTTTGCAATCCTTCGGTGCAGACGGAATCGGCCAAAATTCGATCACGAAGAACTGTCATTAGAATGCTGAGTTGGTTTTTGATTAACACAATACAGTTGCCCGAAAACGTTAAAAAAATTATTTATGTACTAAGAATGTTTGTAACGACTACATGATTTGAACGTTGATGATGAATATTGTTTTCTACCACTAGTAGGGTAAAGAGTTGATAATTCAGAACTTTACAATTTTATTTCTGCTCAAAGCAAAATTAGGATATGAAATGAGGTTCTCAACGTAATTTTTGGTCATTGTTCGAAAAATAATTCATATTTTCAAAACGTTTTCTGAGTAACTGTTGGTAAATTTCGAAAACATCAAAAACAATCAACAAAAAACTTTTTTATGTCTTTTCAGGCGCGGTTGTGATAATGTTTTTTGTGTGCTGGGCACCGTTTCACGCTCAAAGATTATTCTACGTTTACGCCCAGGATGATTACCCGGACGTAAACGAATGTCTGTTCATTCTAAGTGGTTGTCTTTATTACGTCAGCACTACAGTGAATCCCATATTATATAATTTATTTAGCAGTCGATACAGGGAAGCTTTCAAAAGAATTCTATGTTTCGGGAAAAAGAAACTACAGTCAGAGGATAAATGTTTAGAGAGAAATGCTACGAAAGTTTCTTACTATCAGAATTCTTTGCGGTAAGTGAAAATAATTTTTTGATGAAATGTTGCAACCAAAAAGTGTAGTAGTGGAATTTCGTTTATTTTTTGAAGAATAAAATTAAAAAGAATTAAGAGAAGATTCTAAATCTCTGAAAATACGATTGAATCATTCAGCATTGTCTATGTGCAGCATTATTTCAGGTACACTTTCGAGAAACAAAAAGCATTAAACTTGGATCAAAAACCAGAACTATCTGATGGCAATAGAAACAGGGAAAACAGCTCTTTTGGGGTGGAAAACTGGGCGTCTGAAGAAAAAGATAATGTCGAAGACGGCGAAACCTTGAAAATGTCAGCAGTAAATTGAATCTCGCATTAAATAATTTCTACATTTATCTTTTGTTGTACCATATTTATATTGTTGATTTTCGAAATTTTACTACAGAAGCTACCTCATTGACTGCTGACATGATTTTTAATAAAAAAACTGTCGATTGAAAAAAAAAAACGTCTCTGTATGTTTTTGAAAATCTGAAAACACAGTTTCAAACATCAAAATATGGACCCATTTTTCAAGGGATGAATTTTCAGGAAAGAACAAGTTTGTCACCTTTTTTATGAGACACCTAAAAAAGATTATCGAGAGTTGGAAACCAGAAAGCATAAGTTTCATATTCCTCAATAAAAAAAACATCATTGCTATATTTTTAAGCTTCTTCAAGTAAAACAAAGCGATAATGGCTTTTTCATGGTTTCAATGTGTTTTTTCGTCCTTCTCTTTGTGGAAGATATTCATCAACAAAATCTATGATTGAGTTCTAAATTTTCATTCAAATGCAAAATATTTGCATCAAAATCTCCGATACATTTCACTGGTAATAAGAAACATGAACTGACTACATCTAAGCTAGAAATATTTAATCAAAGAATCGTAAATAAAATTCTAGAACTCTAAATCTGTGTTAATTCGAAGTAAAATATATCTTTTCAATTCAATAGAAGCTATTTAAGATATCAATTATTATTTAAAATTTTTTCACTATCAAGAATCTTTTATTATCTTATTTTTCTTCATAACTCATTATGGTCAGGGTTGACTGATGGATCAAGATAAACTTCAAAAAAATTTCTGTAATATTCTGTTATTTTTTTAATCAGCATATTTAGATGTATAATCAATTTATTTCATTTTGCAATATTTTGATAAACCAATGACGTTTTTACAATTTTGTATTCATTTTTATAACTACTTTTTTTATAAAGAACTTTCGAAGTTTTTTTAATCAATTTTTTGTCCAATTTTTCCAGTTTTTTTTTGAAGTGAAAAAAAGCACATTCTACAAAAATGATAAAAATTTTCCAAAATTCTGCGAATTTTTCAAATTTCATAACGTTATTGACGGTCTTTGATATTTCCGAAAATTTTCAATTTGCATGATACTCTGAATTTCTAGGATGCTACAAAATATTTACGACTTTTTCAATTTACGGAAAATTTGTCCAGCTATAACAACTTTTCGTAATTTTTGTGAATTTTCACATTTTTGTCGAAAAATGAAAATAAATTATCGTATTTATATTCCGAAGAAAAATTATAATGTACCCAATCCACAAAATTTATGAACATTTTCTAAAATCTTATAAATTTTTCGAATTTGATAGATTATTGACGATCTTTTAAATTTTTCGAATTTTCTGATTTATTAAGTTAAAAGAACTTTAAACATAATAGAAACTATTTCAAAACTTTTTATATGTTATACCAATTTGTCGTAGCACCAAAAAATCAATGACATCAATTGAAAATTTGGTTGATTCTGTATCAACCAAGTAACTTAATTACTGCAACAAAATACATACACGGATATGAAATCCCGTATACTATTATAGTAAGAATAACAATCCACATGATGCAATTTTCATTCAGTATTAGATTTGAGATTTCCAAAATTATTTAGTATAAACTTGCATAAATTTTGTCATTTATACAAAATAACAATTACACTATAAAAGATTGTAAGAAGTAAAATGAAAATGACGAAATTCGCAATAATATTGTACAACTCGCAATACATCAAACTTCCATACTTTTTACCATATATATGTCAGAAAGAACTAGATTTTTTCGCAGAGCATACTGTTCTCATCATAATTTTCCTTCCATACGAGCATCTTTTCTTTTTCCTTTTTTTTAAATTTTATAGTAATATCAATTACAGGTTTAGGATAACAATTTTTAGGTGATTTATTTTTAACGATCTTTATATTTTTTACATGAAACATTACATAAGATATTTTTATACCTCTGGCAACAAGACTAAAAATTTTACTCATTTTTCGAAAAATAATTGATATATCATCCAGAGTAAGCTGATTTTAACGTCTGATTTTTAACGTCTAAGAAAATTATAAGTACATATTATACTTCTAGTAATGTTTTTTTCTTTTCAAATTTTAAATCCTAATAAAACATACTACAAATTTTCGTCTCTTCTAGATTTTTTTCTTATGACCACTTAAACATGTGTCCTCTAATGTTTGATAACAAGTTGCACAAAAATTGAGAAAATGTATTATGCCATTGACAGTCACAAGGAAATTGTAGAAAAATTGCTTCATATTCAGTCTTCAGTCTTAACAGCTTGAAGCTATTAATCTGAAGACGTAAGTGAAAATCGTGATAAATAATAATTAAGATATAAGTATCCAGAATGTGACTGCCAATTTTTGAAATAATTTTTAATAAGGACCCGAAAAGAATCAAAACGTCAACGTATTGAATTGTAGATCAAAATTTAATTCAGGAATCGAAGGACCATTTCGATCACACAATTATTACAACACTGTATCCTAAAAATTAAAATATTTCAATTCAATTCCTCAAAACTACATTTGTTTGCAGATAGTACCGAATTTTTTCTCCTCAGCAAGTGTAAATAATGCCATACAACACGTCTGAATAGTGTTTTCCGACACCGGGTAATTTTGGAAAAGTAATGGTTGCAGCCTGAGAGAACAACGGGGGATTCTATAGCGAGTAGGGTGTCGAGATGCATCTGTGAAATCCAACCAAACTGCTTCCCTGGTCATAGTAGGCGATAGGCCAGCGTTGAAATGCAAATTAGAATCCGGGACCCGGACAGCTTGAATTATGTGCGGGATCGTGGTTTCGCGTAATGCGCACTTTGCCCGATTTTTCTTATAAAAATTTTGCTTTGCCTAAAAAAAACCGCACTCGAAACCATGTCCACACGTAGGTTTATCCTTCTCCCAATATTAATTAAAAAAAGTCGCATGGGATACAAAGCCTCCCTCGCGAAGTTAAATTCCATTTGTTCCGGTAAAACGAATGCACTCTCGGGCTTGGGAAAAAAATGCACATAATTATGTTTTCGAGCACGACGGAGTAATGAATTCCATGGAAGGAGGCAAAAAATTATACCGTAAAACGAAATTAATTCTCTACGTTCCGAAGGAGTTTTATTGTGCGTATTATAACATGGAAATTTGCTGTCGAAGCGGATTCCTTTTTATATCTACGCGCGTTCCGTTCAGCTCGGCGTTGCCATAAAGCTCGGAACAAACGCGATTTCGTCGGACCCGACCCAACCCGCATACGTAATTTCGATCTGAGAAATCTCCTCAACCTACCCTTCCAGATTCATAGAACTCGCGAAACGGAGTTAAAGGGGCTGATCGACAATGGAGGCAAACAGTGATTTCGATTTGAAACTCCTTGATTTTGCTTACCATTCACTATAAATTGGACTTTGTTGCTTTATTCAAACGTGCTTTGAATCATTTATTCTTCTACACACTTCAAGATTGACTCTGATTCTTTATCTGCACTGTGAAGAGTAATCGTAATTTTTTTATGTTTAAGCTTGCAAGTTTTTGTAGCTCAAAATATTTTTCATATACGTATGAAAATATCTCCATCGATGGTACACTTTTTTCTCCATGCATTCGAATGATTTTCTATGCTCTTATAGAAACATTCGATAACATATTACTCTGAGAGAAAAATTTATTACATTCTGACACATATACACTCAAAAAACTTTTGTGTATAATTGAAAGGGATAGCGTTTTTAATCATCGACTGTTTTTAAAGATGGCTTTGAAATTCTTTCCGTTTCATGCCTGAACGTTAATTTTTTTAAGTGTATGGTAACAAGTACTAGCATATTGTAAATTTTACGACAATATTGTAGGTTTTACAGTATTATAACAAACTTCATAATTTTTTATTTTACTTATTACAGTAGGTACTGTACAGTAAAAATTGTTCTACTGTACAAATCACAATATGAGTGATAGTTTATTCTAGATAATTTGGAAAAATTTTAAATCTACAAAATCCTGATTGTACCGGAGGAATTGTAATTTTTACTGTACTAGAACAAAGAATTCAAAATCCGTTTATAATGAAACATGGAAAAAAATATTTTAGCTTTTATATTATTTGTTTTAGTCTGTAGAATATGATTTTTTATGTACCAAGAGAGAATATTGTACATGTAAATATGTGCAACGCAAAAATTCATATAATATTGCAAAAGCTACTATATTTTCGATTTTTTCCCAATATTGTATCAACTGCAAAATGATATACTATAAAGTGCACAAAAATATAGAAAAAAGGACTATACAGATCTGAATTATGGCAAAACTGTATGGCATTTTCCGAAATCTACTTAACTAAGAAAAATTCTGAAATTCGTACATTTTTAGAAAATGCTGATAAATTTTGTAAATTGTCGAAAATTTTGTAAAATTGCAGGGATCGGGTAAAATTCCTAAATTTTTTAAGAATAATAAAAAACGTTTAATAATTAGTTATTCTTAAAATTTTTGTAAAATAAAGAAATTTGTAATATTTCAAGAGATTGAAATACATATGGTAGATTAGAAAGTTCCCATATTTCTATTAAATTTCAAAATTTGCACAATTTAGTGATAGTTTGAAAAATTAAAATAAAACTAATAAAACTTCGAATACTTCGAAAAATTGAAAAAACCATTGAAAAATCGAAAAATTGTCAATCAAATCTAAAAACATAAAAAACTTGTAGCAATTCACATAGTGTTGATAAATACTGCAAATAGTCACAAATTTAGTAAAAATGCAGAAACCCTGTTAAATCCCTTAATTTTCCAAGAATCGAAAAACGTTTTGTCATTAGGAGATCATCAAATATTTTGAAAATTTGATAAAAATCGAGAATTTAAAACATCCTGAAAAAATGGAAAATATGGACACTTCAAAAGATTTTCAAAAATTTTTGAAAACTTGAAAATTCATAGAATTCTAGAAACTTTTACCAAATTATTCTATAGATTGTCACAAATTTCTAAAATTTCTATAATTTTCAAACATCAAAAAACTTTTAATCATAGAGAAATCGTCGATAATTTTGAAAATCTTGAAGAAAATATAAACAAATCATGGGATATTTTTATTATTTGCAATAATCAAAAAATGTTCGAACGGAAAAAGATAGTTGATTATTTGGAGAATGTCAATAAAAATTACAAACTGTTGATATTCATAAAAAATTGAAAAGCATTACAAATTCGAAAAATAGTTAATAATTCCTTAGAAATTCAAAAATTTTACAAATCAAGAAACTGTTTAAAAATTCTGTAAATAGTCACAAATTTTGTAAAAATACAGAAATTGTGTGATTTTTAACTGTTTCGAATCCAAAACTACTTTATAATTAAGATATCGTCGATCATTCAGAAAATTGCAATCAAAAGCTAGAAATTTAGAATGGAACGGCATTAGAAATTTGAAACTGAGTTAATGAGTCGAAAAAGCTTTTTAAACTTATGAAAATTCAGGAAATGTTGATAAATTTTGTAGATTGTGGGAAATTTCTCAAAACAACAAATATTGTGAGTGATATTCTTTAAATTTTAAAGAATATTACAAAAATGTTTTGTCGTACTGAGATCGTCAATTATTTTAAAAATTTTGATTAAAAGACACAAATTTCGAACATTTTGCATGATTGAAAAATATAGAAATTTCAAAAGATTTCCTGTAACCCCAAATAATTTCAAAATTTATGGAATTTCAGAAAATGTTGATGAATTTTGTCAATGTTGAAAATTTCGCTACCTTATGGAAATTGTGTGGAATTCCGAAGATATAAAATATTTCGTCTATTGGTGGTTTTTCTTATATTTTTTAATAAATGCCATTTCAGCAAATAGTCTTTTCTACACTTTTATTCATCTCTTTATTTACTAAACGTTTTACGAATAATCAAACCAATGATTTTCTTCAATTCTATGTTCACTTAATACATAAATTCCCACATCGGGTTGGTTTACATTATTATGATGTTCCTTCTTCCTTTTCTCAATAATAAATTTTATCACACTCTTGTAGTACCTAATTTCATTGCTATAAATATTTAATCAAAATGTTGATAACAATGAAATAATTTTCGTTGATTGGGGAATTGCCTCTTTAAGATATGAATTTGTTTGCATGTGCCAATAATATTTTGTTATAAAATAACTACCATTATTTTTGTAAATTTTTATCTAATGTCTATTACAAACACCTCTAAAAGTTAATAAACCTCAGCATTACGAATGAGATGTTTGACTGCTGAATAATGCCCGGAGATTTGACCCGGAAATTGTTGAAAATCGTTCATTCTGCGAATAAAAATGCCGATAACCGCCCATAACCAGCAGTCCGAAATCCCAGTTCCCCGCAAAATTCTCGGTGCCCGGCGCAGATTCAACATGGCGTAATTATATATCTTGCACTATATCTCCGGGAGAAAATATCGCGGTTGAACCCGGTACGTAACAGCCCGACGCTCTCGTACATTTCGGGAGACTTGTCAACGACGCCGGGCGTCCAAAACTCAAGAGCGCTTAATAAAACACTGCATTGTGCAAAACAAAAGAGACCCGAGCTGAACTTATTTTTCCCCGGGGGCAAAGTTTCGTGGGTGAACTCGTTGGAAATTTTTATTTCGATTAAAGCTGCGAGAGAAGAGTTTGACAAATAATTTTCACTTGTTGTCGCAAAGTAAAGCGACGCCGCGCAAAGTCCAAAAATCCGGCGGCTTGACCGTTTCCAGCCAAAGCGGGGTCACGAGCAGATTGTACGTCCTCTTTGGTTTTTTGTACACGGGGCACTTGCAAAGGGGATGAAAAAAAAGGTCGCGTTAATTATCCCAGCGATTTCACATGGGAAGGGAAACGGCGCGTTGGAACGGGACGTGAATTCGTTTAAAACGTAACGCTCTACCTGATACAATTTCGCGTTTTTATCCGGGGCGTTGTAGAGAGCGAAAATGTGTACGATGGGCATAAGCACGAACAGCACTTTGTTCGTTGATTCGCGCAATCTGGAGTTCCTTTTGTCCCAGCCCGCACCTTCCAAGAACAGGCCGTGCACGTACACACCTTCCTGAATAAACAAAAATGCGCCTCATTAAATCGCCGAGGATAAACAAAAGTGGCGAACGCGATGAATATAAAAAGCGAGATGAGGGATGCGACTGTGACTTGTACGTTTGGAGCATTTTTGACTTCCTCGGCAGTGTACTTCGTCACCTCGTTGTGAGATGTCACGTTGTCCAGAGACCATCCCTTGTGGGCTCGCGTTATTTCTTGCATCATCGCCGTCAGGAATCCTGGGCATTTTTTTAACATTAATGATTGAGAGTGTTGATTTTGATACAAGGCAGTGAATTTACGGTTTTCAATGATAACTGATTGGAAGTTTTGGAAATCAATTCTTTTATGGTTTAGGTCAGGGATTAGGGATGGGAATCGAAACGAGAAACATCGATGTTTTCATGGATTTTTCAGAAAGCCATTTGTTTAGAGATACTTTTAGTATTTTTCGTATAGAAATTGAAGGATTTTCTGGTATTTTTATTGATTTCTGCGCACATATCTATAATTTGATCAGATAAGATTGAGAGTTTTAGTGTTGTCTGATAATACATAGATTTCAAGGGGTTATATACCTTTTTGTGCAGACGGATTGAGGATGGTTTGGAGTATCTCTTAAAGTATGTAGCAATAATTTTATGACTCCAAAGTTATTGTTTTTTTAGTGTATTGTCCACTTAAAAAAACAAGTATTTTTTCATAAAAAAATATCAACAATTGGCGGAGTTATTGTTAAATGAATATTACGTTTCTTCTGTATGCAAGAACGTTTTCACTGACATTTTGATTTTCTGAGCTCTGAAAGTTTTATCAAAAAATTCTTTTTTTTTTATTTTCATACATTTTCATGAAGACTTCGGAACTTCAATGCTCTGACATTGAAAATTTTACTATTTTTTAGAATATTATTAGTTTTTTGAAAAATCTAACCAGCATTGAGAAGTACTTTTTAAATTCTAAATTTTTTCAGTTTTCATGCATGCAAAGAATTTTGTGAGAGTTTTAGTAAATTCAAAGATTATTAGAATCCTACAGATTTCTTTATAAATATCCAAAGTTTCATATATTTTGAGTGTATTTATTAATCGTTCATCAAACAGATATTTCATGGATTATTCAAAATGGATATTTCAAAAAATTCTATGAAATAAATCTATAACATTGATTCTTAATTATGATACCTTTAAGATGAGAATCATAAGAATATCGCTATGAAAGAATTTGAACGTCTTTTTAAAACATTTCTGCAATTATGTTTTTTTAACACACAACCACAGACTCTCCTCCATATAGACAATAATTCTATTATATTTTGGAAGTTTAAAAATGTTAAAAAGAAGAATAAAATGATGCTTGAAGAAACCACTAACCAAAACGCATTTCCGTCTCAATTTTTTTTCTACACAAAAAGCTTGTAGTATAATTTAATATCGTAACAAAAATATGGATATTGCGATTATAAATTGATTAATATATCGATAAAAAACTCTGATATAATGAAAAGAAATATTGGAATCCCGATATTATATTGATACGTATCGCCCATCCCTATCAGCGATGAGCCAAAAAATTAAAAGGGAACAAACCCTGTGGATTGAAAAAGCCAGTCATCCAAAATTTCGGTGGTCTTCGTACAAAAAGCCAGGAGGAGAATTGTTGGTTTCTTTCAAGAAGCTCCGTGAACCAAAAGCCGAGAGTCGACGACTCCCACGACTTGACTTTCCACGCTTTCGGTACCCGCGCGTCGTAGATATTGTCGAACGCGTCTCGTAATTGCTGTTGGATAATGAGAATCTCGAGTAATGAAAAATTACGGTCTTTTAGAATCTCGAGTTTTCCCGAGGACAGGATTGGTTTCATTTTTAACTATTCTTTACGGGAAGTGCTTACGTCGTTCATGATAATGATGCCATCTATAGCGAGAAGCAGATCACTCAACGTCTCTTTTACGAGCTCGATAACTACTTGGATACGATCAATTTCTTGCTTGAGGAATATATTCATTGATAATGTGACCCCCATTACTCGCAGCCTGGAATTCGATACGAATTTAATTACGCCTCGTACGTTCAGAACGGCTCTCAATATTTCTATTGAGTTATGGGATGAAGATCAGTAGTAGGTGTCTAGATTCTAGAAGAGATATTTTTTCAGCGGAACATCAGAAATCAAGGGATTCCTACCAGCATTCAAATATTAATGATGATTCAACTTTATTTATTTTGTAAGGCAGGTTACTAGATACGATGTGTCTTCATGAAATTCACATTTCAGGAAAGTGAAAGACGAAATTGCTCAATGTCACTGCAAAAATATCGCTAAAACCTGAAGCACCAAGAACTGACATCGCGATAAATCGGACCAAATCGACGTTTAACAACCCAATTCCAATAGGGAATCGAACAGGTACAATTTATTAGTCACTATTGTCGGATCCACGAATAGCGGGGATGCGTATTTTACAGATGCACAATACCTTTCTTTCACCTCGTTCGGATCGTACAATTTAGGCATTTTCGCAAGCATTTCCCGAGTTTGCCTGGAAACGGCGTTTTCCCTCGATTCGCCGACCCCGCTAGCCCCGACTTCTTTCGGCTGCACGGACACTATTGTGTCCAGCACGTCCTGCGTCACGTTGCTCTGATACCTAACCATTCCAGTGCGCTCATCAATTACCTTATCGATCTTTTTACATTCTTGACATTATACGATCGTAAAGGTACGTAAAAGGAACGACACGCGAGGTAGTAAAAAAAGTCAATGCGCGTTTCATGAAGAATAAAAGAGAATGTATGTAGAGAGCTGCTTCTCTTTTCAGTCATCGTAAACTGTATATTGAAATATAATTGGAGAATTAGATAAAACGGGATACAACTAGTTATGAACTAGATAGAACTGTATCAACTAGGCATAATTGGATAAAATAATTCAAGCTTGAAATTGGTAACTTATAGAAACAAACTCTTCGATTAGTCTCATGAACATATTGAAAATGTTGAACATTATTTTTTTTATAAGTTATGATTACACTGAATGGTCACTGAGAACCATGACTTTCTCATCCTAAAATTTGATGTATGATGATCAATATCCTGACCTTATTTATTTACTCATCAAGATCTTTACAAAACAAATTTTAAAAATCTTTTCATATCATGTAAAAACACTCAAAAATATATCATTGAATACATTTAAAACCACTTTTAACTCTTCATCAAAAAGTGATTGATAGCATCAGTTCACAAATTTCTCGATAACTGCGAGTACCTCGGGGAAAAAGATTTTTTCAGACTTTTTTGTGGTCGCTTGAGTACGATACTAACTGTCATTAATTCTTCTAAGAGTTGAACACCACTAAAGCTAAAAACATGTTTTCTGGATCTGAAATAAAATATATATATTTTCGAAAGGTATATTTGTTAGCTTTACGAAGATATTCTGTTTTTGCTGATCAAAATAGTAGTTTATAAGTTACTGACGTCGAAGGTCAGAAAAAAAGGAATATCTAAAGATAAGTAATTTTTAAAAAATTTCACAAAATTCACTTTCATCAACTTTCAACGCCTGTAACATGTAAACTACTATTTCTGTTTACGGAAACAGTAATCTTTGTGAAGTCAACAAGTACACCTTTTGTACGAGATATGTTTTATGCAAATAAAAACCGTCGTTATTCATATTCGTGGTTTCGTGGCAATAACTGAAAAAAGAGCTGAAAAGCACGTTTTTGGCTAATATTTTGTTAACGCTTTCTTAAAACAAAGGTAAATTTTTTATGCAAACTAGCGTAAATGAATTGAAGAAAAAAAGACTATCATTTATATGAAACAATCGCTTGTTTATTTTTACTCAAAAATAGTCGCCATCAGACAAATAAATTTTTATATTTGTAAAAAGACACACGAAAACAAGGAAATAAGAGAATGAATTCTCGAAGGAAAAAAATCTATCATCAGAACACATTAAAGGTACACATCAAATTTCCTCTCTAAAACATACTCAAATATTTATCATTGACTATAGAATTCAAAATCTTCATATCCTCTTGTTTATTAAGTTACTTATATGTCTTACTAATAAAAATCATTTTAGAAAAATTCCTTTTGAATCGATTATCCTCTTTATCGAATATTTTCAAACCGTCCTAATGAAAATCGTGTGCTCAAAAAAAACATTATGATCAGACAAAACAGCAAATGTTGTTTCTATGTTGTTCAATTATTTTTTTAAAGTTTCTATCTGCGTAACATAAAATCCACAGTTTTTAGAATTAATTTTTTTGATCACATATTATTGTTTATAAAAGTTAAATCCATCTTTTTCTTGTTTTGTAATTGTAGTATTTCAATGATAGTCATCAATATCATTAATAATTTGATTATCATGTTAGCCAAGATTCTTTCTTCATTCCATATTCCAATTCTCAAGAAAAGTCATATTAATTTCATCTATAATTAGAATTATTTTCATTTTACCTGTTAAAAAAAGTACGTTTTTTTCTTCATATGCTTTTGAATCAAACTCTAAGTTTATCTTCAAAATATTCTCAAGTATTTCAAAATTATTGTTATGAAATTTTTAATCATACAATTTTATAGTCTCATCTACTAAACTTTCAACAGTGCCTATCTTTTAATTTAACGAATGTTTCGAAAGAAATAATTGATGAATCTTTTTGAATATGCTGGTTTTAAATACCAATCATAAGCCCCAGCATTAATTTTATTTTTAAATTATAAAAAATCCATAGTTACATTTTCTTCTAATTCATAGATGAATTTTACTCTAGAACTATTATAATTTAAAATTGAAACAAATTCTGAAATCTTATCACTCGGTATAAAAAATATTTTACATATGCCACACATGATCAAAAAATTTTTTCTAGTAAATTCAGGAAAAGTACTGATAAAAATATTTGTATTTATTCCATACTATAATAGGTGCGATTTTTCCCATACAAGATTTACCATACTGGTGTGTTAGTTTTTGCACAGAAGTGTTGACCATTTACCAATTGTTATTATAAGTTTTTCCAACACTGAAGTATTGAAAATTACAATAACCGAATAGGTTAATTACTTCCAATACAACATAGTAAAATTACTACCAAGTTTCCTACTAAGAGTAGGTGCAAGACTGAACTTACGTAATATCTGCGTTGGGGTGCAAGCCATAAGCTTGTGGAGTGTCTGAAGTTGCCATGGCTTCGATGGCCTGTATATAATCACTCACTAGCTTCAAGTTCAAAACGGGATATCCCGCATAGAAAACGAATCCTTCAGAAAATAAAGCTTCCGAAAGCCAAACTTTGGCGAAAGTCTTCAACAGGCGCTTATCATAGTCGTCTGTAACACGACCGCCATATTGAACTTCCCCGATCATGTACCTTGAAACAATTAGATTACTTCATTCCATATTTTTCTCATTTGGGTCTGCTATTTTACATAAACATCTTTCATTGATGTAAATTGAGTTTCTTTTTTCCAGAAACTAAATGACCTCACGGTTTGCCAGCTAATGCCTCTTTTTGGGTCGTAATCATTGAGGTGATTGCTCATGAATATGGAAGATGCAAGCCAATCAGAAGAGTTGAATTCATAAGGTATATTCCAACCGAGAGGGCCGAATTTTCGTCGCTCCTGCACAACGATATGCAAAAATGAAACTGCATATATCAAAGGAATATACTGTGTAGCGTCGCACTGGTCCAACATTTCTTGATTCATTCCGCTGTACGTGGCAAGCAAACTGGCTCTAATGCCTGCGAAAACCTTCCGTTAGTCGCAAAACGCTCACCTAGAATTTTCGAAAATTCATTGCAAACCTTGGGGAGGCTCGTATGTATACTTGATGGACATTTGCAGAAGAGAAATCGGGAAGTCTTCGTGTGGCTCGGTCGTGACCCATATTCGGAATTTCGGGTGTGGGTTCTCCAGATCGAGGATGAACTGTATAAGCTCGTTCATGTACTGAAGGCCAAGGTGACAATTTTGGCAAAGCACCCAAACACCCTAAGATACCATTTATTTTTACAGTTTGAAAAAGTCATCTTGATTTATGGGAGCTGAAATGTTATATAAAATTTGGGAGTCCAGGCATTATTCTGATGTTACAACCTCGACTTTTGCGTAATTCAGCAATCTTCGGGCATGAACTTCTTGACCCTGCCCCATGGAAATGCTTTTGCAAGGAATTTCCATTTTGCGGGCGAGCTGCTCGATATTGAAAGTCGGGTCCGAGCCCATGCTTAGAAGGCAAATCATGGGGGTCTCGGGTCGAGACTCTTCGTACATAGCATCGAGGAGGGTGATGACCGGCTCCACATATTTTGAGCCCAGGGATTGAGTGATGTATTTTTTCGACTGAGACAAGGTCCGGTCTATGCACCAAGCTCTGAAACAATTTTACATGAATTGTCGTGATCCTCCAAAAATGAAACGTTCAAGCAGGCCCGTGCACAGAAACCTGTATTTGGGGAGGGGGGGGGGGGGGGGTTCAACTTTTATGTTGTACTTGTAGAATAACATGCAATTGAAATTGATTTGGTTGGACAGTACATGGTCCATTCATAGTGATGTAGATAATAAATGTAGATTAAATAAGTAAATAATGAAATAAATTAATCAATAAATAATCAAATATATAAGGCAATATCAAAACATCATTTGTTTTCAACAACTTCTACTTTATATATTGAATCTTTGTTATGTTTTCAACAAATTTAACACAATCAACTCAATAATTACAAATAGACAATTGTGAAAAACACGTTTATTATTTCTTTTTCACATTTACATGTATAACGAATGCATAATAAAAAAAAAACTTTTTATTCCTACAATATAAACATATTTTATGATTTAGAGGGTTATACACCTTTTTTGAGGACGGTTTGGATTAGTTTTTAATGTATATAGCAAATAATTTTATTACATAGAAGTTATATTATTGTGATGGAATATTGTCAACTTTAATATACAAACATTAAACGATGAAAAAAATATCAACAAATTGTGGAGTTATGGCCCTTTCCCAACTTTTTTTTTAAGAAGCTTGCAGTGACTGCAATGCAAATACAATAAGTCAACTGAAATTATAATATCCAAAAACGTTACATTTTTCAAGTGTAACGATAACGTAACGCGTTACATTAATTAACAAGTAACGATAACAGGAATGAGTTCCTTTTTTTTGGCAACGAGTAACGAAAATCGTGTTATTCATTTCACATCGGTCGCATCAAGTTTTTAGAACGATTTGTAACTTTTAAAGTAATTTCTCGAAACTTAGAAATAAGTAATTTTTAACTTCCCTATCTTAAGATAAAAATTGTGTAATTTTATAATTTTAGATGAAGCAGAGTGATATATTAGTTATTTATGTCCAGATATCGACAAAGAGTATGATGCTTTTACACTTTTCATTAGAAATTTTCACAATTCCAGCAATAAATTTTAGAAATCTGCATATAAATACATGAAAATACTAGAAACCTTACTTCTCAAAATCTATAGCAGGATCCCTAAAATCTATAGATTATGCTAGAAAACCTTACGTAATTTCATGAGTACAGAAAAAAAAATGAAACACGAAAAATACCCGATATTTTTTACTTTTTTTTGAAAGCTATTAGATTTTTCGAAAATTTCTGTAATTCCAGAAATCAAGAAACTCCGATTTCTCGAGTATTGAATTCTAATAATATATATGTATAGAAAACTAGAAAATACTAGAAAAATGTTCAAATTTCAAAAAACTATTAAAAATTCGAAAAATATTGAGGACACTCTAAATCTATAAAGAAACTGTTTCCTGCGAAACCGATCAAAATACTGCAAATATTTCAAACTTTTAATTCAAGTAAATCTAATTCTTGAAAGTCAAAGAGATATCTTTAAAAAAAACTTAAAATTTCCCAACATTCTATAAATATCTACCAGGAAATACAAAAAGAAAAAACATGTATAGAAAAATACAAGTATACCTATGGAATATTAAAAATCTGTACAACTTTCAAAACTAGAGCATCAAATTCCAGAAATTTATACAGAAATATACAAGAGAACTGAACAATCCTTCAAATCGTTGAAAAACTGATGAAATACGAAGGATACTAACAGAAATATGAATTTATTGAGACACCTGTTTTTTGAAAATATCTTTTAGAATATGAAAAATTTATTGAACTTCACATTTTAGAGCTCGAAATTCTCGAAATCCATGTATAAAAATTAATATCTAAATGCTTAAAGTATATAAAAATATTAGAAAATCCTGCAACATTTTATGCATCCTAAAAAATACGAATAGTTTCAGAAATACTAAACAATCCTTTAAATTGTAGAAAAACTGAAGAAATACGAAAAATACTAGAAGAAATAAATATCTATTGAGACACTGTTTTCTGAAAAATCCTTTGAACACGTAAATTTAATAAACTCAAAATTTTACAGTTCGAAACTCTCGGACTCTATTACAATTTAAATGAAAATGCTAGAAATATATAAAACACTAGAAAATCCTGTAATATTTTATAGATCTTGAAAAATACGAATAGTTTCAGAAATACTGAACAATCCTTCAAATCGTAGAAGATATACACGAAAAATACCAAAAAGAAAAAAAGAAAAATCTATTCAGACCCTGTTTTCTGAAAAATATCGTGCAATGCAAGATATCAAAATTTATATCCAAACGTAAAAACCAATAATAGTATTTCATCGAAATCGTTTGAAAGATCTCGTTTGGGGGAGGGGGTCTAACCCCCAAACCCCCCCCCCCCCTCATCCGCACGGGCCTGCGTTCAAGAATGATCATACAATGAAAGTTGTAGCCTAGATCTTCTGGAAAAGATACCTTATGAGCAAAAGTTTTCGAAAAGTATCCAAATTGTTGTAAACACCCGGGATGGCCTCTTCTTCCGGGGCATCTTTGTCGAACCAGGATTTCCAGGTTTTCTCCGAAGCCGCGACATCGCGCAAGATACCAGTGAATCGATCAACCGACGACAAAGCGACCAAATTGAGCCAAACAACGTCTGTGATCCACTTGCAAGGTTTTTGCTCGACGGCATTGAGGTCCAATGCTGCTCCGCCTTTAACGAAGTACTGGAACTCCTTGTGCGATATGTGCTCGCGTTGCAAATCGATCTTCAGCGTCATCAGCAATATGAACATGTATTTGTGGTTCTCGTACAGGCCACGACCCGTGTACTTGTAGATCTCAAATGTCAAGTACTCAATAATGTGATTGATCCGCCTTTGATTAACGGGGCTCTTTTCCGACCTTCGCGCAATTGGAGTGAATCGATATAAATATCATAGAAATTTTCTTCAATTTTAGTTGTACCTTTCTAGAGAAAGCTCAAAACGCTCAAGGAACTGCGAGAGTGAAGTCTGGTACATGCAATTCACGAGGGCCATATCGCAAATTAAAAAGAACAAAACACTGCCTCGAGTCGCTACCGGGCGAAATTCCTCTCGAGTTGCATTAATCTTAATTTCTGTTTCTTCAGCTACGCTTAGCTTCTCATTAACTTCAAAAGACGTCTGCTTTGTACTATTTAACACCGCCATTAATTCCACGTCTTCGATAAGGGGCCCCTGTTATTTATAGCACAATTGTTTTTAATTACATGGCATGAGAGACAAACGTGCGTTCATTCCTTCTGATATAGAAATGTGCAAAGATAAGGAAGATGCTTATGTTAGGAAACCTGAACGGTTGTTAATTTTTGCAGAAGATTCGTCTCGAGTTCTTTGATTTTCCGCTTGTTCGCGGTTACGTCCGTGATTAATTGTGTGCGTTGGGTTTCGAGTTCGTTTTTCTCGATTAAAATTACTCTTCCCAGTAATTGGTCTTCCAAACCTGTGCATAATTTGGTAAAAGAAGTAAGAACCATGACAGAAAGATAGAGTTGGATGAAATTTTTCGAGCGTAGTCGCAGCAGCGAATACAGCACCTTTCATTGTGACCGTAAAATCGATTATGGAGGTGCGGGCAAATACTTCTGGCGGATAAGAGGGATTTGGGAGCTTCGTGGTTATGTAGAGTTTGAAGTCTTTGTTAACGTCGACTTCTTTATCACCCAATTTCACCTGATAAAAGAATCGCGATAAAATTCAGAAAAGCGTTACTGTGGCATTCGATATGGTAATCACGTGTGCTCACCTTCAGCGTGTTACCAATTTTTATGAAGTTCTTTTCCAACAGATTGTCGAGGACGGGATCTAGTTCTTCGCCTACATCCTCGATAAGCAAAGGTCTCCCTAAGGACACACAATCTTCCAGATGGTTTCGGAAATACTTGTCTGTCAGGAGCGTTACCTTGGAAATATATTTTTTTATTGTGAACATTTCTTTGGAAATATGCGTGTCTTCTAGTACATGTATACGTATCGTTTTATAATTTTTGAAAGTGATTGCCTAACCCAAAACATTTGTTGCGTGATTTTTGGTAAATTGATGGTGAAAAAAGTAAAGCCCTACCAAGTTTTTTTATGCAAAATAATAAAATGATTGTAATTTCTAAGATAATGATTTTTAGATCAACGGTTGAAGTACTGTGTGGATGCAAATTTTATCGATCAATGATTTTACATACTATAATCATCTCATACTTTTTTTGAGGCAGTGTTTTAAAATTTCATTTATTCTATTTACCTGACATCTATCCTGGTTCGGCAACTTTTTTCATTAAAAACCATGTTGCTTCATCACATACACAAAATGAGATTTTTCAAGTTCTTATTAGTTATTATATAATATTGAATATAATTCGAAATAAGTGCCAGTCTGACTTGAGAGTCTGATTGAACGACTTGAAATACAGAATAAGTACAGTCCATGAATTTTTTTCGGTATATTTGAATGAGTTTTCAGTCGAGTTTACTTCAAAAGTTAAAATTATTTATACACCCAGTAAATTTCACTAAACTTAACTTCGGTTGGAGGCGTAGAAAGAAAAAATTTTCGGTAGAGGTTTTTTGAAAAAATATATTACCTTTCGGGATTTTATAAATAATTTTTAATATTCAACGATCTCATTGCGAGAGAACGGTTTCCTAATTTTTCGAATTTCGGGACTTTTAAAATACATAATTTTTGGAGTTCAGAGTCATATGGTTTTCACACGAATTTAATGTAATGGAATTTCATTTTCATGAATTTCAAGTAACCAAGGTTCAGATATTTATTAAAAATGCTGTTGGCATTCTTAATATTTCTCCAGTATTTTCAGACTTGAAAAATTTTCTGATATTGTTATGGATATCTTTTTATCTTTCCATAGAATTAGATGCTATAGGAATAAAAAATCTGAAAACTCTGGATACTTTTATAGATTTTACAGAATATTATAGCTATACATATTTTAAGCATGTCAGATTTCTAGGATATGTATATAGTATGTTATTCATGAAATTTTTTAGTATTTTCTTTTATAGATTTGTACACTGGAATGCAATTAAATTTAAAATTTTCAACATTCAAATTGACTTTTCAGAAAAGATTTACTTTTATACAGATTAATCTGAACTGGAAATTTTCAGTACCTTTAGTTTTTTTTCCATCATCTTACAAGATTTTGAATTCAAAGAATTTTTTGGTATTTATGTATATTTCTATGTAAGTTTTTCGAATCGTATGCTCTAGGATTTAAAGTTTGACTGATTTCTGAGAAAACTATATCAATGCAGTTTTTGAATACATAAATAGTTTTGAATATTTATAAAGATTTGAAGGATTTTCTAGTATTTTTCTTACTTAATGCATTTCTAAAGGTAACTAAATAGATATCTAAAATTTGAGCCTCTAAAATTTAAATTTTGAAAAATATTCAGTATTTTTTTAGATTTATAGGAAAATTATACCTGCATAATTTTTTGGTGTTCATAGATCTTCTGTACATTCGTATTTCATTATGATTCGTAACGTTTTATAGTGTTTTATAGTATTTTTAAAAATTTATAGAATTTCTATAGATTACTTCATACGTTTTTAAAAATTTTAAGTTCTAGTATTAGAAGTTTTTAAATCTTTAGTATTTTTACAGAGTTTTTAGATAGCTGTATCACCTTCACAGATTTCTATGACTTATTGTTAGAGTATTTTTTCAGTATTTGTATGATTTACAAGATATTATTGTATTTTCATGGGTTTTTATGTATATTTTCAAAATTTTACTCTCCACGATTTAGTTCTTAAGATTTTAGTATACTCTCATAGCTCTAATTTTCCTATACTATTGAAATAATTTTATATGAATTTCATTTCCTACCTACGTTATTTTAGCCAAACATTGATCATTAGAGTTTTTTTAAAATAATTTATTTGAAATTTTATTTGAAATTGTATTACATTATATTTATTTTATATTAAAAATTTTATTTAATTCCGAAGCCGGGATTGTTGTTATTTTTGAGTTATGACTGTCGAGAATTCTAAATTTTGTTCAACTTTGAGAACTTACATGAAACCATTTGTTATGTCCTCTATAATTCAGTAGGCACATTGTTTTTTAATACTTTCAACTTATTTTAATTATGTATTATTTTTTTCTACTGATTATTTTTATTTCATTTTCATTTTTAATGTTACCTTTTTTATTTTATATGAAATAATAGTTACTTTTACTATTTTTTTAAGTTTCAATTTTTCTAAGTTTTAAGGGTTTGAACACTTATAACCCTCCTCTGCCTACGCTCCTGGCTTCAATCCATCCAGAAATAAAAGTTGTGTACCATTACTCGGAATGGCCATTAAAAATTCGCAACTATTAAGTACAAATACCTTCTCTGAGTGTGCCTCTTTAAAAGTTCTTTCCCCTTTGATTGTGTAAGGATTTCAGGTTTAACGATTGAAGGAAAAAAAATAAAATAAAAACAATGCATTAATAAACACAAATCACTGCAAAGATGATCTTTTGAAGTAATGTTACAAAATTTTCGTTATTTCCACTCACCCAATTTTTTTATATTTATACTTGAAAACTGGATAACTTCATAAAAACGTCATGTATGAAATTTTTAAGATTTTTTTCTGGATTTAGCTACTCTAAGTACAAAGAAATTAACGTGTCACGTTAAAATTCTTGATTGTTTTTTTTCTATTAGCTGTTTTATTTCAATCAAAATTCGATTCTGAAGTAGTTCAATAAAAAAAATTAAACAGTCCTATCTCACAAAACGATTAGTTCGCTTAAAAGTATGAAAACGAGAGAGAAAAACTACTTGTAAACCGAAATCCTTTTCTTTGCTCTTTATCCAGGACTTTCCTTGCAGCTGGGGATCGATCAAAAGGGGGAATCGCGAGGCTTTAGTAACTATAATGCCGTTTTGCACAGAGAGCTCGTCGTTGGGTAATCCTTGGAGGCTCCACTCGCCGGTCTGGAAAAAAACGCGAATCAAGATCCGCTTTCGCGGGAGATGTTAAATGAGTTTGCCCTCACAGTGGCCGTGTCCGTGAGACGGTTTACGATATTGACGTCCCTTGAAATGGGAATTTCTTTGCTCCGTAGCATGACGTGCCACTTTTTTTGCATTAGAGTCCGAAATTCTTGATTAAAGGGGGCGCAGTAATTGAGGAATCCGGTCAAAATAAGAACGTCGCCGACGAGACGCTCAATTTCGGATTTGAACGTGGCAATCTGGCTCGTCCAACGCGTCTTTTCCCCCGAAAGTCCGTCGATCATGGCCGCAGCCGTGTCCATTTTTTGCTGGCACAAGTCTGCTTGGTCGACAATTTTCTAAAAGGATGATTCAATCGCGTTATATTTGTCGACGCGAAAAACCTGCATCCGTAGCTCTTCAGCGGAAGAAAAAGTAATCTGATTATCACCTGACGTTCAGCCATCACGCCGTCGAATTCGATTTGCACTTTTCTCAAGTCCGCGTCTTTCTCGCGCAAGTGTTGCTCCGCAGCTTGCAAACTTTTATTGGCTTTGTCGTGCTTTCCTTGTTGTATGGCTAAGTTGACCTAAGGTGTACCCAAATTTCACGTTTGTGTTGACACTTCAACAACGGATGTGATTACCTATCATCGTCTTCGAAAGAAAGACAGTTACCTTCAAAGGCAGCACGTCTTTGTTTATACCGTAGAAGGTGACCATAGACATCGTCCACTGTATAAGACCAGCGACGTTTCCACACGCTTGTTTCGCCGCTTCGTAAGTGTAAAGTGGATAATTCAAGTAAGGCATCATCAGATCAACGGTCTCACCGTTGATGTTGTCTTTGGGAAATTGTTGCAGATTGTGGAGGAACCTCGTATCGGCCAAAACCTATTACGTAATTTGTGCTTGAGCACATAGACATCAAGGAAAGACTAAAATACCTTTAAAGCCTCGCCCCAAGAGGCCATCAGGAATTGTCTCTCCTCATCCGGTTTCACGTGATCCAATTTTCTCCCAAATAAAATCAACACACAGTCCATTATCAACGTTATCAGATACGGGGGCTTTGCGAGCTTTCTCACGGTTGCTATATCTACGGCTTTTATGGTCTGGCCAGGAAGGAAGAAAGTATTTCATTAGTCATGATCCGGGCTATGCACTGAAATTCGAGTGAGTTCTTTTCACCTGAAGAGCGGCTTCAGCTTCTAATAAAGCTGGTTCCGCGGCTTTCAACTTTTTCTGGGCCACTGCCCGATCTTTTGAAATAATTTTTAACAGAGCCTCGGCTTCGTCTTTTGATGATTGCACTCGTGACTTTACGCTCTCAGCTTCTTTTTTCTTCTCGTTGACGACGTCCACGATCTGGTTGAGCGAAGGGTAATAATGTAAAGTGATAGCAACGACGTTCGTTACGGTTAAAATTCGCTAATTGACAAATCTCAAAACTCTGACGCTTGAATTCACAGCACACCTCTTGAACTTCGATGTTCTTCACTGCGATTTCGTCCTGATTTTTTGCCAAAACCACTCGCAAATCTACAATTTGCGAAGCGGCGTCAACTAATTTCGACAACCCGTTTTGCATGCGAACAGCCATTGTGGTAATTTCATTGATGCGCTGCTCGTACAGCACTTTGTAGTCTTTGAGGAACGTCAAAAACGACTTTGGTGTCACATAAATTTGCCTTCGGAATCTAAAAGCACGTTTTTAGTTAATTGAATATCTCTTCCCTCGATTGTTCCATCACAAGTTGGGTGTTTCTTGCCTGTCGAAATAATCCTGGCAAATTTTGTTGACGTCGTCGTGCACGTCCGCCATAACGCGAATCAGTTCTTCCTTCACTGCCAAAGTGCACTCGACTTTGTACTTACCAAGGAAATGCTCGCTTACGGCGCACAAAGCGTCCTTTGGCCAACGGGAAAACCAGTTCATTGTACAGCCTGATATTAGACCAGGAAATTTCAGAGCCCGCGATCGGAATTTCTCGCCCACCTACGATTGACATGAAAATAAGGGTTCAAAAAATTAAAAACTTCGTAGGTTTTACTCTATTGATTCAAAATTAGAAGGTTTTCAGAATTTAAATGAATTTTGCTAAATTTAAGCTCACTGGTGAGAAAGACAAAATGATGTGCAAGTGGTTTCTGGCTCTGGAAATGAAGTACTCATAAAGATTGTCTTGGGTTGGTGGACGTTTTGGGTCCTCTTTTTTCATGATTGGAGCAATGCTCGTGATGATTTCGTCGAGTTCGTCTTTTGGGAAGAGATTGGCTATTTCGCCTACACTTAAGACGTTGTTCAAGTATTCTAAGAAAGCTTCTTCTTTGATTTCGTTGTCGGTAAATATAAAGGTTATTCCTTTGTCTCCAAGACCAGCTTGGCGGTACAATTTTCGCAGATCTTCCATAAAACTTGCAACGTTGTATACTCTGTTATAAAGGTATAGCGAGGATTACATGATAAACATCTGAGAAAAAACAATGATTCTCGAATTTCACGTGTCATATTTCACGTCGAGGTCGCAGAGGAAAAATTCGTATGCATGAAATGGAGAATTCAAAAGCATAATATTACGGTCATTTTTTAAAAAGAGACAGTTTGCGGGTTTTCGAATTTGAGTGAATCGTGATACATTTTGATGTTTGAACTAGTTAGAGTGTATTTATGACTTTAACTTATTACGGACGAATAACTATACTTTGTATAATTTTGATTGTCAATGGCTTTGTTATTTCAACGTTCTTACGAAAAGGAATATCAAGCATTTTCACCATAAATTTGAATGAGAACTTTTTCTCTCTCGTTTTCAATTAATCGAGTGTCGCTGATTGAAAATCAAATTTGACGTATTAGCTTATCAGTAAAGACGCTAATGTACAGAAGTTAGAAAAAGTTTCTTGATCAAACAATTATTAGGTACTATAACTAAAAGTGTGAGAAAACTGTCCATTTGGTTTATCAAAAAACTTAACGAGTAAAACAAGTTAAAAGTGATCAATACAATTACGCAAAAAAGTCCTCTTCTTAAAATAGTTAAACATGATTCAGGGTCAAGTTTTAAAAAATAAAAAGTGGAAAGAAATCGGGGGGTGACAAAAAACGTGCGGATGGTGAGCAGTGCTTTATCGATTGGAAAATTCTTGATGGGTAAAAATCTAAAAATATCCATTCCAAAATTCATTATGTACTTATACGAATTCGTTGAAAATTTTGTCGATTTGTAAGATATATTAATATTTTCGAAAAATCTAAAGTTCTATTGAAATTCTTACAACTATCGCCCATCTCGGTGCTGTACAATATTTTACAAAATTTTCAAAATTCTCTTTATTCTTCAAAATCCCTGAAATTTTTCTAAAATGTTAAAAAATATTCATATTTTGTAGAATTCTTAACGATTTCGATGATTTCAAATGTTTTTTCAAATTTTAGAAATTTTCAATGCATATTTTGGACATCATAAAAAACTGCATATTTAAAATTTTCCGAGTTTATTAAAATTTGTGAAACTTATTAGCATTTTCCGTAAATTTTTCAAACTTTTCGAGTATTCCATATTTTCTGAAGAAATGAAAAACATATTGTGAATATTTCGAAAAATGTAATAATGAAAACAATCGGCAAAACTTATAAACATTTTTTGAAATTGCACAAATTTTGTCGGATATTATGCAATTTCAGAAGTTTCAATGTTTTCAGATTCTTTGAATTTTGCAAAATTATAGGCATAATGCAAAGTTTTTTAAACTTATCATTCCTTACTGTAGTTTATCAAACTCATCAAGTTTTTTTCATAATTTCTCAATAGTTTTAACATTTTTTAGATTTGTATTACAAAATAAAACAAAATCATCATGTAAGTTTTGAAGAAATGAGATAATGAACATTATCTACAAACTATATAAACATTTTCTGAAAATCCACAAATTTTTCGAATTTTATAGAATCGTTGAAAATCTTACAAATGTCCAAATTGTGTCATTGTTTAAAAACGTTCAAAAATGCAAACATAATAAATATTATACAAAGCTTCCCTAATTGTACAAAAAATTTTCAACTACACTGAGAGCAACTGCTGATCATATCTACTCATAAAATTTAGGCTGCAAAAGTTACATTCATTGTTTCTTATTATCTAGAATAAGAAAGTGGGTGATAGTTCGAGCAATAATTTTTGTATGATGGAATAGATAAATATTTTAGTGAACATGACAAAATCCAAATAGTAGACTTAATTTATTACTTCGATTTTATCATACTATACATTACAGAGGAGATTTTATAGACTACTTTAATAATAATTTTAATCTTTTATAATTTGTTAACATAAAATTCAATTGTACACTGCAAAAAAAAATTAGATGAAAAATGATATTTACAGGTTTTTTTATTTGAGGCAGCTAAATAAATTTTCGGCGCCTGGAGAGGGTGCAAACTACAAATTTATGAAATGTAGGTTTCTCGAGGATTTTCAACAAAGTCGACAAGTAAATGATCTTCGACAAAAAAATAACCTTTATGCTTCCCATACTTACACATTTCAATAAGTTATACTAAAAAATTGTGTGAAGTAGCCAGCAGCATACATCAAGATATATTTCTAAGCTTCACGAATTTTTTCTATCGTTTACCAATAGTACATTGTTGTATCGCATTATTTGTAAAAGGGATTATTTATATTCCCCTCAGTTCAGGAACCTCTTTGTTTCTTTGGCCCTTTCGGCTTTAAACACCAAGAACTAAATGAGGATATTTTCGCTGAGAAATCGGAATGTGGACAAGACTTTCATCAAACCTACCTAGAAAGAACGATCTGATGAAAACTGAATCCAGCTATGAACGAAGCGAGCCGCGTTAAGCTTTGCCTGCCGGAACCTCCGACGCCGACCAACATCGCATTACCTCGGGGCACGCCGAGAATACGCGATATTTTAATCAAATGCACCAAAGCGTCATGGAAGAACACCAGATCGAGATGCATCCCTCGAATGTACTCGTTAAACTGCTCGATGCTCTGGCGCACTTTAATCATTACGACGTCGTAACTGGGGGGGAAGAATTTGCATGCAAATTTAATAAACCGGCGTTTACGAAATAAAGCTCCGCCCGGTGTCTCACCTCGGAATCTCCTCGTATATTTTAGGCGCTTCGAAAACGAAATCCTCCGGCTCTTCGCCGGTTGGCTCTGGTGGTTCTCGCAAAAAGTTAACGAAATACGTTTCGCCGGGGTCGTAATGCTCGAAATCCAAGCCCAATAGATTTTCCGCGCTCGCGCGCAAAGTCTCTTTGAACCACTCTTGATCGGCCGACGTGACGAATCTGGAAATACGGGACGGAAATTTGGAGCATGAGGGTAGGAAGAAAATTCTCTGGAAAAACTGGCGAGGCGGGATAAAGTGCTTTAGGGGATTCGGAAATTCTTCGGAAGTGAATTTGCGGTGGAGTAATTTAGGGGATGTTTCGGTATTCGTGGGATGGGGGGCTTTATGTTCATTCGGCGCCGTTTGTATGATTTATGGAATTCTTTGTTGTTTTAGTCAATTTTACGGGATGAAACTCATGTTTACGGAATTGGGTATAAACTTTTATGAACAAGAACACAATTGAAGGAAGCAATTGGTGACACGTGCAGATAAAATCCAAAAAGTTATTTTACCATAGTATTTTTAAGAAGAAGAGCACATAATGTACTTGAGTCTAACCACGTCAAGCGTGTTACGAAAATTTCACTACATCACGGAATTTGGAAAACAATAGTGTATCATATAGTCTTCATGTGGCTTATTTTACAATGTAAATATTCCGTCAAAATTATGTAATTTGTTGATATTATAAACAATCAAACTTTTTTGTAAGTCTTGATTGAAAAATTCAGATATATACTTCCTTTGAAAGAGTTTTTCGTGTTTCACTACCGTATACCAGCTCCTCAATATACACCTGAATAAAAGATGATATGGTAATGGTGATGATCAGAGCCAACAGAGTAATGTTTTTAAATGAAAAATATTTATTTCCATATTTTTGCCTTTTTTGTCTATAAACCCATATTTTTCACAATCACTCAAATAAACGCATATTTCAAACACTCAAGTGTCTGAGAATCGATAAGAAACATATGTTTAGCTTCAATACCTTTGAATTTCTATCATTTGCTTGATACTTGATAATAATGTAAACAAAACATCATTAGGTCGTTATTAATAATGTAATCAAAACATCATTGAATTAAAAAAAAGCCAGGTCTGCAAATTCTCTAGAAAATATCATGGATGTTAACAGGCAATCTTATCGATAATTTTACAGTAGACAACTATCTTATTCTCAATTTGTGACGTCGAGCGTTCATTTTCATCGTGCAAACATATATTGAGTGACAAACGGCGCAGTTTTGTGTTTGATAATCTGATACAACATATTATATTATTCTGCAACGATATTTAGGGGAAACTCATCGTAATAAAAAATGAATTTTATCCATATTATTGTCCATATTTACCAATTTTTCCGTCCATAAATCTATACATCTTTTTACAGATTTACAAACATAACACTGTTAAAAATTTTCTTAAATTTCATACATTTTTTATTCAATTTGTATTAAAATGTACTTTAAATTTCGTAAACCAGCTGTATGAAATGACTATTAGATACACATGTTTTAAAAGTGTATAATTTAGGGACACCTACTTGAGTTTAATGCACTTTCCATAGATTATGTATTAAAATGTACCTGAAATTTCATGAACTTGATATTTGAAACATAAGTATGATACACATACTTTACATGTGTATAAATTCGAGACACTTACTTGAGTAAAATACATTTTTCATACAAGTTAGTTACTACGCTTGTGCTCGCTAGGTGGCTACACTATATTTTTTCTCAAACGCGAATTATTGTGGAAGTCCTTCAAATATGAGTGGAAACCATATAAATATTAAGGTGAAGGTGGGTGAAGGACCTGATGGATGGAATATTACATGCAAAACATGCGAAGAAATTATTTATCTTTGAAAGTGTTTTATTCAGCTGAAATTCAAAAATAATAATAACTGAAATAAATAAAAAGGAAATTTAACATGAGAAGGTTTTCTGTAAATCTTTTCTCAAAACCAAAATTTGTTGTATTAAAATTTTAACAGAAAAAATTTGGTGTTGACATGGTTTGTTGGAATGTAACACAAATTACACATTACTTGTATTAAATTCAATTCAAACATTTTTGTATCATTTTAGTATATCAGTGCATTGATACAAATCTGACTTAAATTCACCTGGAATATAATAGAAGTATATACTAATGTCTTGCATAAATTTCAACACACATGATGTATAAAATTTAAGACACCCGTATATTAAAGTAATGTGATCGTGTATATATTTTGTATATTTTTTTAATGCATTATTAATACAGGTTATGTGAAATTTGCGTTATACGCGTTATATTAAATTTAAGACAAAAATCTCTAACAGTGTAGCTCTGGTGATGATAATAAGAACGCTGGGTAACATTGTAAGGGATTTTGAAGTTTCTGGTGTTCTGGTTGGAACCGTGAGAGAGTATTAACGATGTTGGCTCCAGGAAATAAGAAATTCATTAATAGAGTTGACACTTAATCTAAACTATTTTATTTCACAAAAGTTCCTTCATCAGAATAGAATAGAATTCACACATTTCACAAAAGTTCCTCCATCACAATAGAATAGAGTTCACATATCTCACGAAAGTTCCTACACCAGAACAGAATAGAGTTCACCCAGTATAAAATAATCTTAGAACAGAATTCGGACAGCCGCTAAATTCAAACGCGTCCTTTTTTAAAAATACTAAACCATTTTCAGGGGGAGAGCAGAATTGAATCCATTTTTATGAGGCAGTGGTTTCTAAAGTCAATTACTGTTGGATTACCTAATTAAATGTTAGAGATATGACTCGAACGAAAAACAATCTCATCGTTCTGATGACGTCGATACAACTGTTCCTAATACTTTCGCTCATCTCACGTACACTTTCGATATTATTTTGATAACGACTTTGGAAGTCCTGTTGTGATTTCCGATTTGAATTAGGAAATCGAACATACATTTATATTTCGCTATAACTCATATTTTGCAAGAAAATAAGAATAGTACATTCCATGATAACAGACTTTGGAAATACCGTTGAGATTGCCGATCCATTTGGAAAGTCAAACAAAATTACAATGTACATTTATATTTCATCATCAATTCTAATTTTGCAAGCTGAAATCCTGAAAACAAGATAATAGAAATAGTATATTAAAATATTTTCTATCAACTTCACCCGATGTAAAACGAAAAAAAAAAATCGAACATAAAATCCCATCCCAAGCATTCGCAATTACGACTCTCGCGATTTTGACGTCAAATACAGGGAAAGAAGTAAAAAGACTCTTGAAGTAAACAGCTGCTCGAAATAAACCAACAGTCAAAGCTCTCAAGTGGCAGAACAGAGAATTTTTATGATACCTGTCCGAAATCACCCGCAGGCACTCGTGATTCCAGAGCTTCAGCAACGTTCTCTGCGAGTCGCATTCCGCCCATTCAATTCTCAGCATGCCTTCCCAAATGCGCGACAGGTCCCGTAAATTGAAGACGTAATGGAACTTGGCCGGGGTTGGCAACATTTTCATTTTGGTACGCTGCCACACTACGCGCGTGAGCGGCACTAATTTGGATACAAGCTGAACGATCCTTTCATTAAAGCCCCGTTCCGGGCAAAAGTAGCCCTCGCCAATAGAACCTGCGAAAGGCGTTGGGCTCGGAATCATTTCGGCAACTTTAATTACGGGGCGTTTCGTACTTCAATAGCACGAGTTTGCATTGACATCGAGAATTTGACGTTTATGGTTTTTGTTCTTGGGTTTTTATGGAAAATTATCCTCCATTTCAAGGATTGAAAGCAGATGTTACTATTTAATGAAAAAATTTTGGAGGATTAAGTGTGGATTATATTTTCGTTACTATTTTACTGATGATTAATTCTAATCTGAAAATTTTCCACAAAGAATCGCAGAAAAATCGATCAGTCGTGCTTTCTGCAACGGTTGCACAGTCTGTCGCTTTTTCAAAGAAATTAAGTTTCTCCCCAAAGAGACCTGCAACAAAAAAATAACTGGAAGTGAGAAAAAGCTCACTAAATATAGTGTCCATGGATTTATTGGATGGCAGCGTGCAGTTGAAAATGTTGAATTGCCGCTTCAGACGGGGTGGAATATCGTTGCGCCCGCCGCCGGGATGAATCATGGCAGCCAGCAACTGGATGTCTTGTACGATTGAAAAATCCCCGGGTTTATCCAACGAGTAAAACCCTCCATATTCCATTAATTGGCGGACAAGCTCGTTTGTAATCTGATCTCCCCATTCGTTTATTATCGGCATATTTATGTCGTCGATGAAAATGGTCATTTTCCTGTTACCCGGTGGACCATAGTTGTTGCCTACGCGTTTTTCCACGTAGCTCTCGAATACTCGCTGAAATATTTCTCATATATTTCATGACATTTGACATCTAATGCTGACGTAGATTTCATTAGAGAGACAGTGTATGTATGAGATGAAGATGGCATTCCATGTGCACTTTTTGGATTCGTTCATTTTCTACAAAAACTGTCCATTTTTCACGTTTTAAAAGGAGGGTAAAGGTATTTTCTGAAAATTCAGTACCTGGACCATGTTGGGAGTGGATGCAGAAGAAAAATTGAACGATTTGCTCAGGTGTGCCTCGACGTCGTATTTGGACATGTAGCTTTTGATCATAACTGTCTTCGCTGTTCCTTGTTCACCTTGACAAATTATTACAGGAAAATATTAAGAAAGATCATGAACACCTAAGTATTTTCTGAACTTTATTCTCAAATTAAACGATCCGAATATGGAAGTTGGAATGTAAAATGTGACATGTTACACGATATTTCGATGGTGAAAATATTAAATGTTTCCAAAATCAAGATGATTTCGTTCCAAATTCATACACTACCAATCAGTAAAACTGATTTGTCTTGTTTGGCTATCAAGTCCATCAAGTACAGCGTTCTTGTATTATCAACATTCGGTACCAAGATCGAATGATACTCTAAAACGTAATCAGTTGGGTACTGGAAATCGGAGACCATGCTGGACCAATGGATCCATTGGCCTTCTTCAGAAACGAGAAATTCGAAGATTGTTTCATCACCCTGAAGGTTACCACAGAAATTACATATACACTCTAACCTCAGTCACTTAAAGACCTATCTAATTCTAAACTCAGTTACTCGGAACGGGGAAAAGAGTACTCAGTCTGAAATCCATAGAAATTTTTAAGGACTCTTCAATTACGATCAATAAGTTTACGTACTCGACATTCTGGCCAGTCAATAGTCGAGTCACTGTTCAGAAGAAACCCTTGCAAAAGACTTCGACCTTCTATTTCCAAAACAGCACCAAGACTCCACATCAAAGAAAATATGAAAATTTTTTCAATATGATAGCTGGGTAAAGATTCTAGATAAAAATAATTTTTCTTAGAATTGTAATGAATCTCTCAGAATTTAATTTGTTAGACCAAAAAGTTCTTACCACCTGGCTTCGTGAACGAATCGAGTAATCCCTCTAGTAAATCGATACACTGTCTAATATAATGAGCTTCCAGTAATGGCATTTTGACTTGCAACTTGGTTTGCACGAAAGTGTGTGCAGCATTGTAAATTTTTCCGAACAAACGTTGTAGAAATGTTGATTCCTCGGCAGCTCGCTTTTTAAGCCATGCCTAAGAATGGTATAGGAAGAATATTTTTGTCCTGTTTTTTAACAATGATACTGTAATAGCTAGAGGTAATGTTTGAAATCACTTTTTACCCGAAAAAAGAACTAAAATCTCCAAAATTAAGATATGTAATTGCCAAATAACTAATCATTTCGTGACCTAAAAACAGTTCAGATGATGTACGAAATGGTTTTTCGGCCCCACAGTTTTATCAATATCGGTACGTTTCCCAATTCCAAAACTCGTACCTTGAGGATCGAATCCCATTTCAACACGGAAGCGCTGATGAAAACCATCCCCATACGCGACACAGTTGCTGGCGATGCATTATCTATATTGTCAGGCTCGAATACGAGCTTACAATTTGCCGACATAATTATACGGTCCCCGTTGGCCAATGTCAAGGTTTTATTGTCGTCGAGTACGGAGTTCAAATTCTCGATCCAAACCGCGTCGACCGGGCCGTCCAGAACGAGCCACAAATACTCCGACTTTTTCAATTGGGTTGATTTTCGCCACAGCGTTGAAAATATCCCGTCCGTCCAATCGTTCGTGGCGACGTCGAGTTTTCCAAACATTTGCGACGCCGTTATTGCCTGCACCAACCAAGCATTTTTTCATAAAAACGAATCGACGTCGTGGAATTTGCCTATTACCTTCGGGTTCATCCTGATTTCACGATGCGGTTGTCCCATTTCGGTAAAAGCTCGCAACAGAGCCCACATGCAGTGCGTTTTCCCGGACCCCGTGGGACCGAGGACCATGAGGCCATGTCGGACGAGTGATGTTTCGTAGAGCTGTAATAGAGATTTTTTGGTTTTAAGGGTGGGAGCTTGCAAGATTCAGGGTAAAACATTTTTAAATCCAGGGATGATTCACTCTAAAAAGTAAATCTTATTTTCGGTTCCCACAAATTTTCCATTTTTCGGAAAATATATTTTCTGGAATTACTATAATCCGGAAAATATTTTACTGGAATTAAATTTGCAGAATACTATTAACAGAAACTACTTTCTTCCAGAAGAAAATTCCCTTGTTATTTTGATCCTTATAAAAACCTTCTAGGAAACTTAAATTTTTCATAAAGAAATGATCGAAAAAATTTTATGAAGTTTTTTTCTTAGAGAATTTCATCGAATACTTTATTTTAAGAAATTTCAGTCTTTTGTAAGGTTTTCATAAGGTCACCTTATAAGAAATTGAATTCTTATAAGGTTTTTATAAGGTGCACCTCATTAGAAATTAAACTCATATAAGAAATTTCATTTTCTTATAAAGTTTTTATAAGGATAAAAATTACTAGGGTTACTGAATCTAAAAAAATAATGAAGTAATTAGACAGAAGAAACTCTTGTAAAAGATTTCGACTTTCTTTTTCTAAAACAGCAACAAGACAATACATAAGAGAAAATACAAAAATTTTTATGTATAGTATCTGGGTCATGATTCTGAAAAAAATTTGAAAATAATACCAGTTTCTAAGTAATACTATACTAATTATCGGAAAAAGAAGGTTTCGGATGTCACCAAAAATTTTACTGCAAATTTTTTGCAATCTGTACTCATTACACGGGCAGAAGAAAGCGTGATAAATAATGGTTGCTCACGTATTACAAAATTTTATTGGTATTATGATTACATTTTGTTTTCCAAATCCGATCCCGCATTGTGATTATCATTATTATAATTATTATTATTTTTATTATCATTATTATTATTAAAATAACAATAATAATAATAAAAGTAATAATAATAATAATAATAATAATAATAATAATAATAATAATAATAATAATAATAATAATAATAATAATAATAATAATAATAATAATAATAATAATGAATCCAAACGGAAATAAGGCAAAGATTTTTTTTGATTCTGTTTTCTTTAAAATTCTTTCTTTTATTTCATAATTTTGCCTTATCTTCTTGTTTTATTTAATTTTGATTGTACAAAACTGAGGCAATCTTCATTATATAATTCCGATTGTCTTCTCATTTTTTTTTCTCTAAACTGTATAGTCTCTTTGAATAATTTTTTTTCAATCTTAGAGAAACAATTTTTATTTGTAAGGTACAGTAGTCTCATCATAATATTTGTTTGTAATCTTTTATTGTATTTGAACCTTTACCTTATTTTATCGTGATAAAACGAAAATGATCTGATCTTTATTTAGTTATTCAATTATATTTATTTGTTTGATATATTACTCAGAAATTGCTAGAAATATAGCAAATATTTACTTCATCTCTAATACTGTCTTCGGATTATTGTATTTTATTTACCAATTTTTAATGATCCCTTTGTTTTATTTTATTTTTTTTGTACGGAATTAAAGAAAATCTCCATTGCTCAATTACAATCCTCTCATAATATTATTTTATGTTTTTCTCCCATTCATATAGTATCTTCGTATGATTTTTTTTTAATGAAAGAAAATCAAGAATTTTTCATTCTTTTATCCAAATATTTTTTATCCTTTTATGAAAAAATGTCTATTTTGGAGGAACTTTTTGGATAATAGCTTTTCGAAAGTTCGATTCTGGCAAAAAACTTTCTGGATTTTGGTGGTTCTAGAAAATAGCCCTGAATCCTCATTTTCAGCTTGGATAGGCTGCCAAAATTACACATATTGCAACAAGAATCAGCAGAAGCTTTTTACTTTAAGTGTTTATTTACGTACTGAAAAAAGTCAAGAATTTAGTTATTCGACGTTGCACCTGATTGCAGTGTAGATATTTTGAATTTGAATTCCGAAATGCAGTTCCTGAAACCAGATATGCGGTTATTTAAACAAAAATTTGTATTCTGAAATGCGAATTTGTATTTACTGCATCAAATACTAGAAAATCAAGATTAATCCTTTTTTTTTCACTAAATCGCAACTGAAAACACTGACGAAAGTAAGATTTATTTTTCAGGGTGTCGTAACACTATAAAATTTTTTTCGAAATATTACAAAATTAACGTTTAAGCTTCTTCTGAAATCCTTGTAAGTACTTTTAAAGCCTTTGATTCAGAAGTGAAATCCCACTGCTTTTTAGAATCGACCTTAAACATAAGCCCATTTCATCAAGTACAGTTTACCACAATTAATCTACTAAAACTTTTTACACATCTGTAATGAAAACCACACCTAACAAACCCATTTTACCTAAAAAAAAAAAATTACCTCATAAACACCCCACGTTATCCATCTCAATAAACTTTTTCCTTGTTCCCCAAACCACAATTACTACACCGGAACGAAATTCATTAACAACCACTTTCCGATTTCACGTTCATATTTCCATTCGTTTGCGATGGTAAACTCCGTGAATAGAATACAAATTGTCTACTTATTTCGCAATTTCCATGCATTCCTTTCCGTCACGGTGTTAATTAGTGCAATGATAAATCAGTCGTCGGAACACGAAAAAAAACTTCCCGTTTGTATAAAATTTCAGGTCCTTTGTGTACCGGGATAATTCCAAATCGAAAAAGTTATGAGGGTCGGGGAAAAATAAGAGCGAACGTGAAAAACGCACCTGCACGGTTTTCAGGTTCCATTCAGGATTGTTCGTTATTCCAAGCTCGGCCGTGGCATTGGCTATTGCTTTTTGAAGTTCTTTGTGTGTTTGGGCGACGAGCTTGATGCCGGGGAACATGTCGTCAATGAGGGAAAGGAATAAGGGCTCGTCTTCGTCAACCAGTTTGGATAAGTTCATGTCCCTGAAAATAATTGTTTGTCTTGATTTTTCAGTGCTGCCAGTGAAAATTGGAATAACAAAGAGGCCAGAATTTATAACGTATGGTAATAAAAAGAAGTTAAATGATCTAAGGAGCAATGAACACAATTCATTCTACAGTGAAGGAAGCAATTCATAACATTAAGTTTCTAGATACTTTGTTTTTTGATTTGTTCAGATGCCTTCCCAAATGTTAAGGACGTATACTTCTCAATTTCATTGTCTTATGGCAAGCTCGATAAAAGAGTCTCGAAAATGAATCAACGTGTGTTTACCGCAAGACTCTCATGAGCGTCGTTTCCTCCGATTCCCCTGGATGCGCGCGTTTCTGAGCCCCGAGGGTTCGCAAACAAGACAATATATTCCTTAATCCGAAGTCGTAATGCACTTGTTTGCTGAGTTGCTCTTCGCAAAGCTTATAAAGCGTGAAAAACTTGCCCGACAGAATGACGTTCTCCTTGAAGCCGCAAGCGGCGAGCTTCACGCGTATGATTATCTGCAAAATTGGGGGTAAGTGGACTTTCAAAAACAACTCGGGACAAGTTTTGCCGGGAGGGAAATATCATTTCCGGAAATAAATGCTTGGCGGAGCGTGGCATAAGTGCTCGCTACCGACTTGTGCGAAAACTCGGTGTTTTCTACGCTTAAACAAATGCCCCGGAAAAACTTTCTCCGAGCCTTTGACGCGAGACGACGATTTATCGCGAGGGAAAAGTTGGCCCACTTTTCGTGAATGCGACATCGGGATACATTTATGCGTACCTGTCGGTCCGGGACCATCATCGCCACGCTTCGGAACTGGATTTTCAAGTTTTCCGGCAGTTCCTGTCGACCGGCGTAGCCAGGATTCATGGTTATGAACAAGCCGAATTCATAGTCAAGGTTGTACGTCTCGCCATCGCTGAATCACGAAAATCGATCATGAGAATTGGGACATTGTAGCAATGGAAAATCTTAGGTTTCTCATGAATACGTCCAAATGTAAAACCTGAGTTTCTTTTAGGTATATTCCATGAATTTCAGAATTGAAGAGAAGGGAGAATTAGGATTATTTAACAATTTATGAAATTGTACTTCCAAGTTCCCTTCGTCAATTTGACATATTTTTGCGAATTCTTTGACACGCTTCATCTGAACATCAAAAGCTGCTGAGGGACATTTTGCATAGGGCTTATTCTCCCATGTTTTTACATAGGAAATGAGCCTTATGGGAAATATTGCTTAGAAGCTTTTGATGTTCTGCTCTTCAAATATATAAACAGATAAATGGCGCTGTCGTGATTTTTTGGGGATGGAAATCGAAACGAAAAATATCAATATCTGCTCATCAGATACATTGGAATCATCCGGTATTAAATATCGATTAATCAGGAAGAAAATATCGGTATGCCGATGAATTGCATACGTTCTAATGGATTTTTCAGATAACGGTTAGTTCAAAGATTTATAGCACTTTTAGTGTCGTTCATATTTTTCAATACATATATATAATGACTGAAGGAAAAAACTTCTCCAAAAGAACTGAAATTGATCTAAAACAGTTTCAACAAATATTCCAAAAAATCTTTTCAATTGTATACATATACAATTTAACATATTTTGATGAGTTTCGTAGATGTTTGGGACAATTGCGTATACTTAGCTTTTCAAAAAAATTTTTCCATCGTTCGCATTTTTTTAATGTACATAAAGCGAACAGATTCCCCATTTTTTTTAAAAGTGTTACTTTTTTTAAGAATTCCTGTGATACAGATTAATAGAAATTTCGGCTTTAGAATTCGAAATCTTTTACACTTTTTGTATCTAAATGTTTTTTTCAGGAATCAGTATCTTTCTGAATTTAAGGTTCTTCGAATATTTTTCGTATTTCTTCAGTATTTACAAGATATGAAGGATTTTTCCATATTTTTATGAGTTGCTGTAGAGATTTTCCAAACATTGATGCTATAGAATTAGCGAAGAATCATAAAATTTAAGCATTTCATATATTTATAGTATTTCCAAATTATTTTCTTGTATTTAATAGTATTTATTAAATGTTGCAAGATTCCGTAGTTTCTTTTCTAAGATAAAGTCTTCAGATTTCTATCATGCGATTTCCTTGAATTCAAAGTTTGGAATATTTTGTTTTTTCGGTTAATTTAGCAGAAAACATCATATCATAACTACTTTTAGGTTTTTGAATATTTTATCTAGGGTTTATACGTTTTGGAGGAATTTTTTGAATTTTTTAAGGATTTATGTATAAATTCCTAAGATTTATAAACTTCTAACGATAAAATGTTAATCAACTTTTAAATTCTTGATGGATTTAAAGAAAAATCAATTAGGATTTACAAGTATCCAACGTAATTTTAGCAGTTTTAGTATTTTGAATATTTTATCTAGGGTTTATACGTTTTGGAGGAATTTTTTGAATTTTTTAAGGATTTATGTATAAATTCCTAAGATTTATAAACTTCTAACGATAAAATGTTAATCAACTTTTAAATTCTTGATGGATTTAAAGAAAAATCAATTAGGATTTACAAGTATCCAACGTAATTTTAGCAGTTTTAGTATTTTGAATATTTTTGTATATTTGTTTTCTTTCGTGTAATTCTCCAGAAGATTTAGAGATTTGTATTATTTCAATGAATTTCTGTATAGATTTCTTAAATTTAATGCACTCTAGAAATCAAAGTTCTACTGATATCTAGAAATTTCATAAATTTTTAAAATAATTAAGGAGGGGGGGGGGGAGAAGGAATAACTTAAAAAAAACACACTTTTTTTGCTGACTTTTCACTGATATAGAGTTAGAGCAAATTAATCTAAACTTCGTTAAAATTATAATAGATCATCTAAAGAACATTCAGTTAAAATTTTTTGATTAAATATTGGAAAATAAGCCAGTGACAGAGAATTTCCCAAAACGTCTTTTGAAAAAAACGTTTTGTGCGGTGAACACTGTAGCTCAGTGTAGAATTATCTGAAATTAAAATTATTGTAAAATTTACTTGAAATATGAGTTAATTTTCCCCCCTCCGTCGTTTTTTCTTTCTATTTTCGAATACAGGTGGTTTTTCACCTACAAAATGGTGAAAAATTTAGCGGAAAATTGCTTTTTTTGCTTTAAACGGACACAAACAGTTAGAAATGTAAGTAATATCTTAGAAATGACGGAGGGGGGAGAATAAACTCATATTCTAAGTAAGTTTTTGAAAAATTTGAACTTCAGATGATTTTACGCTGAATTATCGTGTTCACCGCACAACGTCTTTTTTAAAAGACGTTTTGGTAAATGCTCTGTCATCGGCTTATTTTCTAATATTTTAGCACGAAATTTAACCTAAATGTTTTTCAGATGATGCTTTAAAATTAAAAAAGAGTTTACATTAATTATTCTAAGCTATATCTCCATGAAAAATCAGCAAAAGAAGTGTTTTTTTTTTAAGTTATCCCTTACCCCCTCCCCCCCCACCTTCAAAAGTATCTTTCTAATTTTCAATTCATAATATTTTTGGCGAATTTGAAGGTTTTTATTGATTCTTATATGAAATTCTAGAATTTCATGCTCAAGAATCTACTAAAGTTTAATAGATTGTTGGTATATTTATTTATCAACCATTGAACCATAATTTTTCAGTATTTTAAAACTTTTCGATACATTATTGCAAAAATTTTTGTGGCTTAAATTTATGATACTAGATTGAAAGTGTATTAAATAGGTAAGAAAAAATTGTCAGACTATCGTTATAAAAGAATCGCAACATCCATTGAACATACCTGCAATTAAATTGTTGAAACTGAAAACCACGAACTATTTTTAATTTGCACCATGTAGCTATGATATTTTAATGGTTGAAAAATTAAAACAAAAAAAATGAAATTCACGTTGGAAGGAATCACTGATCTCAATGTTGAATAATTAAATGAAATTAAAATATCACAACTGAAATTCCCATCTCAATTTTTTTCACACAGAAAGGTTGAGATATCGTTCAATATAACAACGAAAACATCGATATCACGATTATTGTTAAATTATTGAAAATCTGATATGTCGGAAAAAATATTGATATTTCGATGCATCGATAACTTAAAAAATTGTCGGAGAAAACTCAAAATTACAATTTTCTAATTTTCTAATGTAAAGTAACACTTCCCTTTATCTAAACGTGGCCTTATAAACATTTCTAAATATATTTCATGATTGTGTTTTCGCAGTTATGTCACTAGAAGTAAGAAACATTGGTAAAACACTTCACGTCACAGCATTTACAAAGAAGAAACACAAAGAATCTGAACCAAACCTGAAAATAAAAGACGTTTTTCTCTCTTTCCTTGCATTCAGAAGAATTGCAATTTGTTGGGCAGCGACGGACAGCACCGGTAAATCGATACGATTGAATTCATCGAAACAACCCCACGTACCAGACTGAGCTAAGCCCTTCCAAAGCGAAACAAAGTCATTTATTTATTGAGCGGTCTTTTTGTATCACAACTGAAAAACGTACTTTGAAAATCCTCCCTAATCCACGGAAGTCCATTTGATCGGAGCAATTGAACACCTGTTTGATTAGCATACATTTCGGTATTATTTTCAATTCGCGCCAAGTATGATTTGTTTGAGGGAGAGAGGTTTTACCACGACGTATTTTCCGAGAGCTTTGCCCATATCTTTAGTCGTTTCCGTTTTCCCAGTTCCCGCGGGACCCGCCGGAGCTCCGCCGAAATTCATGCCTGCGTTGCGTTGGGGATTTGTCGAAATTATAATATTTAGTTTTGAGAGCTCGCCTTGATTCAAAAGGTATTATGGTGGCTGTGAATACTGTGATTATTCTAGTATTTCGACAGTTACAGGATGGATGTAATGGAAGATTGGCACATTTTTTGGGATGAAAGTATTGTTTTTGTACAATGACTTTATTCCAGGAAAAGGCTTTATTTTTCAAAATTATTCTTCCATCTTCAATTATTTCTATCTAAATTTGGAGCCTTTGAAACTTTAAAAGTTTCATGTTTTACAATCGTTCTTCAAGCTTTCAGAAATATGAATTTTTAAAATTTACAATCTTTAAGCTAAGTTTTCAAACTTCATGAATAACTTTTCAACGTTCTTAAAGTGAAACTTCTAATGGCTCGTTGGGAGTAAAATCCGTTCGAGAGTGTAACAAAGGCTGGCGTAACAAAGGCTTGGGAACAAAGCCCTATTATTGCGGATGTTCTAATTTGGGCATCATTTGAGAACAATGCAAAATGCGGATGGTAGAGAAAACGTTTTTAAATAATCAACTTGATATTGAGAGAACAAAATAAATTTAAAACGCTAATTTTTACATGAATTTCAGGAAAATAGTGAATATCAAACCTACATTTTTAGTTGTCTATATCTTTTTGATTCATTTTATAATAATTGCAATTAAAAACATTATTTGTTATTCAATTTATAACAGTAAAATAATATTTTTAAAACAGTATTTTCAGACCAATGAAATTAAAATTCAATACCATATACTTTTTTTAAAAACTTACTTGATATTGTGACATGAAAATAAATATAAAATGCTCATTCTAAGATGAATTTCAGAAAAATGCTCAACATAAAACCTAAATAATAAGTTCTATCTTTTTAGTCTATTCTATAATGGTTACTATTACAGAAATTAATTGCTTCATATAAATCAGACATCAGAAAATATTCTTTTAAAAAAAATTATTGTCCGAAAATCAAAGTGAATATCTAATTTTTTCGGTAATAATTAACTTGATAAGAATATCAAGTTAGTTTTTCTGAGATTAGAAAAAATATAAAATTCTCTGTCTTAAATGCATATGTTGAAAATTAAAAACGTAAAATCTACATTTTTAGTTGAAATTTTTTATCTAATTTCATCATGATAATATTCAAAAGAAAACTGGTGTAAGTTTAAAAACTCGCGAGAGAAGTGAAACTTCTCACGGCGAACTAACTGCAAGTTAAATTAAACGAAAAAGAAAGTTCTTTAAATTTTATGAGAAAAACAACCAAAGCATGAGCTGCGTTTCAAACGGTAGCTTGAAACTGATTAAATTCAAATCAGAATGTTGAACGAGTGAAATTCAAATAAAAATTTGAAATTCGACGACAAAGATTTACTTTTCATCCACACATCAAATCATATCGTGCACATTCAATGTGAGACAAAAGTGAAACTTTGTCTTTAAATTTGAAATTTAGATTTGAATTTATTCGTTTGAAATTCCAATTTTAATTTAATTAAAGCTACAGTTTTGGACGCACTTCATGCTTTGGTTCGCATGTTTTCTTTAGTTGTTTTTCTTATAAAATTGAACGAACTTTTTGTTCGCCGTGAGAAGTTTCACTTCTCTCGCGAGTTTTTAAATTCACGCCAGTTTTTTATGAAATAACGTTTCGATTTTCTTCAAAAATGTAACTCAAAATCACCAAGTTATTGACATTTAAAGTTGACCACTCAAAGCGTGGCAGGCATTGTATTAGTAAACGACGCTACCGCCACGCGCGCTGCTGCCGAAACTTTGAAATCTAATAACTTTGTTACTTTTCAGATTACACGATAATGATAAAGAAACTTCAATCTTTATTTTTCTCAAAATATCGAATTTTTTCAATATTTTCACTAATTAGTGACAAAGTGAAAATTCTGAACATTTCTCGACAGTAATAGTATGCAGAATTGCATTCAATTCGTTTTTTTTCCAGAAATCCAACTAGTTTTTCATTGATTCTTACATCACTCCAAAAAAATAAAGTTCTTCCGTACCTATTGCTTGAGCCAGAGTAATATAACACCTATCCGTTAACGGTGTAATAGCAAGTCGATCAGTACACCCCAGAAACTCATTTTGATACACGAAAGTCACGTCAGTGATGCGCACTTCCACATCTTCCGTATTTTCATTGTAATAAAATCTAGCCTGTTTCAGCCATTCAAAATCTTGCACGTTTCGGACTCTTAAGCGACAAAGTTCATCGAAAATATCTCTGTAAAATATATCAATACCAAAGATCTTGATTTAAAATGGCTAAGTTCAAATCAAGAACGAAATTTCACACTTTAACTTCTCTCCAAAGTGCTGAGTACTTACCGTTGATGCACGTGGATCGTAATCAGTGCCTCGTACTTTGCTCTCGCGTATTTCGACAGATCATTGACGGTAACCTCAATGAGCCTGTTCAGCAAGTCCAGAAACCACTGGTTAGTTTTCTTCATTATCGTCCTGTCACTCGTGAAAGCCAACATGGCTTCTTCGGAATCCCTGGTCCAGGAAACTTGCAGCGCTAACAAACCGACCTGAAAGCCATGATTTTTCATTCAACCGAGGCGAAAAGCGATGATTTCTAAACTTGAAAGTCCATCAAAAGGACGCCCTCGTATATCCCAAGTCCCGCGTTATTGCTCATCATGAAGTACAAATTGAAACCAGCACTCGACGTACATTGTTTGCAAACTTTTTCCCTTAATTTCAGCGTTTTCGCATGGAAGAATAAAAAAACGCGGAGGTATTTCGGTGATTGCAATTGGTGTAATTTTAGCGTTTTACCTGGAGAACGGAGTTGTCTATGAGGGATATTAAATCCATCTCGGGGCTGGCCAGGGACAGCAAGCCCTCGGAAATAACGGCGCCAACGGAGAGCTGATGCGTTTTTAATAGCGTATTCAACCAATTTTCCACTCCGCCCGCGCACATCACTTCCTTCTCGAGCACTACTTTTTCACCCTCGCGAGAATACATGGCCACAATTTTTTCGTACTCTTTCTCGTCGAAACCCAGCTAAGACAATAGGACAGGTGTAAGGAATGGAGACACACGTGGCAAATGTTTCCAAGATGGCTTTGGGAACGTGGAATAAAAGATGAGGGCTGACGCCACGTCTCGATCATGTCGAGCTTTTTTGGGAGTTTCGTACTGTTACTTATGCTCTTCGAAAGTATTATTTTCGGTTTTTAAATTTTTTTTATTAAAAAAAAAAAACTTTTTATTATTCCGTGATTTGTTGAGCATAACTACATTTTTTTTTATGGAATTTTACAATTTTTTCAATGATAAAGAATGCACGTGATTTAAAATTTCCTTAAGTTATAGCACTTAAAACTTCAACAGTAAATAAAGGTAATAATTGGGTAGATATCATTTACATTACAAAAATGTTTTGCTATGAAAATCATGAAGTAAGGTCTATGATTCAAATTCTGTAAGGAAATTTGGAAATTCCTGCATTACAGCACCTCCTAGATAATACTTTTTTTATGCAGTATTAAAAAAAAGAAAAAAAGTTTGGCAGCTTTCCAGGTCAAAAAATTGTTTTATCCATGTATCTCACGTATTTAAAAAACAATTTGTTACAAAGTACATTATTTAAAAAATTAATTTTCGATTATAGGTTTCATTTGGTAGTATGCCTTACATATTTTATGAACGTTTTGAGAATCGATATCAAAAATATTTTCCTTTTGAAGTTAATTAGCATAAATGATCGGAGTCTAAAACTAGGATAAAAAACCGAAGTATCGTTTCAGTGTCGAAGAGTATCCAAGAGTATACGAATTTTTTTTCTGAGTCTCCAAAAATCTCCTTCAGTCGCCTTTGATCTCTGATTTGAATATTTTATTTCTTGGAAGGAACAACAAGAGTATCGTTTGAGTCTCAAGAATATCTTGAGTATTCCATTTTGCTGAAAGTAATACTCATTTTGAGACTCTTGGACACTCGAGATACTCGAGTCTCCAAATTCAATTCCGCTTACCAGATGGAATACTCTTAATTTTAAATTTGGAGACTACTTAAATCACTCGTGAAACTTAACGATACTTTGGTTTTTTATCCCGAAATATAAAGTTGATTTTTTCTAGAGTTAACAATCAGAATAATCAGACTTTAAATTCTTAATTACTGAGCTACAAATGATTTTCTAATTTTTTGACATTTCATAAATTTCTTTTTTTTTTTGGTATCATATTTCTAAAAGTTTCGTCTCTACTATATAGAAGAACTATGAAATGTAAAAGTAGATGATGGTTATTTGTGAATTTTTCGTTACAATAGTAAACTTGATAAAATTGAGAATAATCGAAATAAAAAATCCTTTCGTTTAAGAGTTAGAGCACTACTGAAAATCCAGAATTTCGTTACGTGTATGTTAACTTTTTGACATATTGGCAACAATAAAAAATAAAACTACTATGGAATTAGGTTCAGCAATGCTAAACATTTCGAATCTAATAGATTTTTGTTGTCTCTTCCAAGTTTGGAATAAACATTTCTTATTTGTGGGGTTTACAAAAATACCGCGAATGTTGCAAGAATGTTGATTATTTTTCTATTTTTTTTTTTCAATATCAAAAATTAAGTTCTCTACTCGGAATTTCAGTGAAAAATCTACAATTATAGCGAATCAAAAAGTATGTTATTTTTTCTTCTTTTTTTTCTTTTTCAAAATTAAAATCAAAACGGAAAGTCACATGTACAAAATTAGGAAAATTTTTTAAGAATTCGATTTGCAATTTTAATTGCTGGCTCTCTTTTCGAAATTTAGAGTTCAGAAACTTGAAATTTAGGTTTCAAAGTATAGAATAACTAAAATTTCGAATTTTGTAGACTGCGAGTTTTTCATTACATTTTTGAGACTTTTAAAACAGAAATGATACACAAAAACTATCATTTCAAGGTTTGACACTATGTAATAAAAATTTGACCTTTTTTTTTTATAAATTTCAACATTTCGTTACATTATTTATAAATTCATTAGTCGGTTCGAGATTACGAAAAATTTCAGTCTATCAAGATTTTTTATTTTTTAGCTTGTATTTTAAAGATTTCATATGTTTTTAATAAATGTATAATCCTACTACTATGAAGGTAGGTTTGAAAATACCAAAAGTTTTCAATCTATCAGGGTTTTTTTTTTTTACATCTAATGTGACTATTTTTCGAAAAACATTATTCATAACAATAAATTCCCTATTATGGCCTATTCAGGTAATATTACACTGAAAGTTGGGATTTTTTCACTGTAGCATAAATATTTGGTCGACGAATTTAGGTTGGCTGTATCATATAATTTGTTTCTCCCTAAGAAATATTCGGTAAACTGCAAGACAAGACGTACATAGAATGCTAGGCTGTACCAAATTTTTTGTTTTGCTGTCAACAATTAATATTCATAGTTATAACTATGAAGTCGCCAGTGTTCTTTCTCTTTCGTTATACTAAACAAATTTCATTTACAAATGTTTGTCTCCCTTTAAATTTCGTAAACTAGATTCATCTGTCTAATATTAATAATAAAAAAAAATGTACTTCGTCACTTACCTGAGCCACGTTGTCGAAGAACCCATCCAAGTAATTGTTAATGGTACGGCAATCGGAAGCTTGACCCAAAATCTCGAGCAAAGTTGGATCGGAAATGAAGCAGAACCTGGGAAATATAACGCGTTTCGTTTCCAAGTACCTGCAATCAGTTAACGTTGACGTTGACGTAGTTAAGCAATCACGCGGTTTTCCAGTCATCCGCGATTTAATGAGAAAGCCACATGGTGATTGCAGCCCTTACCCGCTCAGCGATTTTTGACAAGACTCCAATTGTTCTAATAGATGAGGCAAAAACTGGCCCATTGTTTCATCGCCCGTGCACACTTCAACGACGTTCAATTTTTCACGTGCCCGATACATCAGTTTAACCCACGATTTGTCAATGTTCTGTGCATCAAGAAGATTGAAGGGACTTTTAGCGAGCTTTGAAACTCGAATCATGTCAGCGAAATTTACAACCGATTACTGGTGATTTGTGATTATATGTATCGTAGGATGTGAAAATAACTGTCAATCATTATTTCTTGCATTACGTTAAAGCGTTTCGCTTCTGCTGGCAATTGCGTTGAAATATCCCCTCCGATAAAAACAGCTTCCAAGTAAATCCAAAGGTTTTGGACAGTCAGCCATTTGGACAAAATTTCCAGAGTACTGTTCAGCTTACGTTGCCAAAGTTGGATGTCTTTTTTGAAATGGGTATTGTATCTTGAAGCATTAAACGTAAATTATTTAATGATCCTAAGGTAAATGAAGAATACAAAGGACATATTTTTTCAACGTAGACCTTCAATTTGAAAAGTGAACTTCCAAATCGTTAGACCTCTTATAATTGGTATTCATTTTGTTTTTAATCAGATTCAAGTTCTTGAAATATAACCAATGACGCAAACTCGAACCGACATTCTGCCCATAAAGACCAATTGAAATTTTCTCATCAACTAGGGAACGTAATTATTCCAGTACCCACCGATTCGCGAGTAACGAGCTTATGATCATTAGACTGTCTTCCAATTGCGATATTACTTCTTTCGTTTCCGTTCCTTTGATCATTAATTCTCCACGTTGCTTGAAGCTAGCGAAATGAAGGTCCACTATCGACCAATCAGCTATGACTTGTTTCAGTTTGCTTTCAATATCTTTTTCCTTGACTGCACTCACGCAAATGTCCTGGAAGAAGACGTTGCTCGTTTTCCACATAAACCTCTTAACCGAGAACGAGCGAATTCATCCGAGGATGAATTTTCGCCAAGTTCTTTATACCTCGACGTCGTCTTTGTATTTTAACAGAGGCGCTTCCATCACATTAGCCAATGTGAATGATTCGGATTCCACGTCGAAAGAATAGCGGCAAAGCCCTGTTAATCTTTCCCAATGACGACTCTTCATCGCTTCATTGGCCATCATTTCCAGAAGCGGGCACATCTCGTTGAAATCGTCAATTTTCGATTTCAAATCCTTGTAAGCTGGCCACTCTTGCATAGCTTTCGGTAATCTTCTACATCTGCGGAATCACATTGGGGATATGCTTATGAAATCTGCTAAAGCTTGTTACATTGTGCAGTGTATTTGAAATGTACTCAGAATTTCTGAAAGTCTCCTTCAACAAAATTTAAGCATGGAGCAGGGTAAATAATCTTTCCAATGGGAATTGGCAGATAGTTCCCTTCCCTTAAGTTTTAAAAAATTTTTTCTTAATATGGAGTATTCGTAATTTAGATGGAAACGTCTTGTTTTGAAAAGTTTTGACACTTTTAACAGAGTTTTGCGAACCAATTTTTATCGTTTAAAACAGTTTTAAATGTCGTTATTAGACGTAAAAGTGTTCAAGGGGTAATAATTAATAGTTTTGACGATGTAACATCGTGGAAGTTATGGAAATTGGATGATTGATGACAATCACGTTTCCAAGATCATGACACGAAACCATTTACAAAAGTTATTAGATTTCAACAGATACAGCTGTCATATTAAAGAAACTACTGTTTAACAATTTAACAGTTTTCAATAATTTTGATAAAGACATTGTGAAGAAGTTTTTGGAACTGTGACAATGTAATATTTTGCAACAATTATAACAGTTTTTAACAGCTTTGACAATTCACAGCAGTTTTGCATATGCTGAAAGTTCTTCTAATATTTTCTGATGAATCAACTTCAATTATTACAGTGATAAAAGCTTCGATGATATTTGCATAATAGATTTTCTTTCTATTTCCACAGTTTTTAAATGAATTTGAAAGTTGCGTCACTTTCAGAAGTTTCAAACTATTTCGAGAGAGTAACAATAAATAAAGTTTTACAGCAGTTTTAGAAACAAAATATTTCATAACATTTAAGACATCAATGACCATTTCCTCCGTTGTATTTGATAGTTCATAATCATTTTTGCAGTTTTGAAAACTTACGGTCTTTTTTATTGAAAATTTCGAAGCCAATAAAATAATGCGAACTTTTCAACGACTTAAAAAAATTCTCGAAATCCAAATACGTTTTCTAAGAATGCGATACAATAAAGAAAAAAAAATTTCCGTGGTTTTTCAGGTTTTTCCTATAAAGTCATTAATTTTATCACAAGTTAAGGAAAATTTCCAAAATCAACGAACTTTTTTTAAAAATTGTTTAAACTGTAAATGAAATTTTTTTCTAGTTTTGAATATGTAGTAATTTCCGAAATTTCATAATATTTTGCACGTTCGATGTACACATTATTGCGATTGATATTTTAGAACACTCAAAAAATTGAAAAATTCTGTAATTTTTTCCTCAAAAACTTACAACAATAAACATAATTGCAAGTACTAAAAAATTTCTGACATAACTTGTTTTGTTCTTTAAATAAGTCTCTTTAGGGAAATTTGATCCTGAATCCTCCTTTGAATCAAGATATTTCAAAAACGTAAAACCCCAAGTTCCCAAATTTATCAAAAATGTATAATATCCTTTTAAAAAATCCAAAAAGTGCAATTTTGCGTTCATGTGAAATATGCTGCATTCAAGTTTACAAGGAATAACTAAGACGGTTTCATAACATGCTAATGAGTTTTTTTCCGAGCTCCTACGAGTTTAATGAAAACTTCTAATGTCACTTTATAATGTCACGAAAAATATGTACGTAAACTCGATTCTCTGAGGGATCTAAAACTTCATTTGAAAGTTGCAAGAGTTCGTTCAAGATACTGTTTGTTTCTTTAAGATGTAGACATTGTAGAGTCTATGGAAATCAACAAAGCCAATCATCCCTCAATCACATCCAGCTCTACGTGATTGAGTGAAAATCGATTCAAGTACAACGTGTACCTTGACAACTATTCGTCCTCATAAAAAACATCGCTGTTGGGATACAGGATTTATTTACTGTAACTGCTACAAAAATCAATACTAAAAAATAACAGAACTTTTGATTCGATTTATTATGTAGGCTATAATCATTGTATCATTATTTTCTTCGCTACTTTAAATCTTATTATTAACACAAGCCCTTTGTGTGAACAAAACTCGAGACAGAAATTTTCGTTTTGACTTTTTCTGTAAATTACCTCAAGCATTCAGCATTCAGGATTTATTACAGCATCAATTTAAATTTTCTTTTGAAAATTTTTGAATTTTCAAAATGTAATAGTTACATGAACTATATGGAGGACAGTGTGTGGTTGTTAGTGAAAAAAATATGAATGCAGGATTATTTATAAGATATTAAAATTCTTTCATAAAGATACACTCATGATTTTCTTCTTACGAAATATATATAATTTAGGATGAGTGTAACGAATTTCTGATATAAATGTTTTTAGAAAAATATAGTAAATAATCTATTATATTCTTGGAAACTATTATGTAACTGTTTTATTAAAGATTAGTAGATTTCATACTTGAGGTTTATGAAGATTTAGATTCCAGAGCGTAAAGTTTTAGAAATATGTAAAGAAATCTAAAAAAAACATAATCTTTGATCTGCTGAGAAATATAACAAAACCTAATAAATACAAAAATACTCAAAATATCTGAAATTCAAAACGAACTTGTGAATACTGATTGGATTTATTTACAAAACTATGAAAATTCTGGAAATTCATAAAATTTCCAATTCTAGAGCTTTGAATTTCATAGATATATACGAAAATGTATAAGTATATCAAGATTTTCCAAGTTTTTGAAGAAAGTTTACGAAACTAATGCAAAAAACAATGAAAAATACCTGAAATACAAGAATCTTATTATAAACTTTACATGTTAATTATATTTAATAATAAATCCATATGAAAGTTGGAAACCAATAAAACTTTCAGTTCCCAAAACATCGAATTCTATAAATCTATATAGAAATACTTTATTTAAAATATCAGACCATCCTTAAAATCATTTGAATCCCTTCATAATACGCAAATTACTACAAGTGTGTTGACTATGTTTATTTTCATATTTTCTAGAGCTTATCCTATTCAGCAAATAAACAATCCAATATTCTACAGAAAATTTTATGCTACACCAATACTTCTAAACCATTTTTTATTAACTCTCAATTGAATTTGTAAAAAAAAGGTCTTCCGTTTCTTTTATTATTTGGAAATTTTAAATTTTATGAAGCCATGAATTCTTGAAATATGTAAAGAAATCTATAAAATACTGGAAATCTTTGAATATGCTGAAAAATCTTGAATAATTCAATAAATACAAAAAAATACTCGAAGCAATATAAATTTCCAATAATATTCGTGAAGGCTGAATTATTTACTTAAAAAACATTGCAAATTTTAGCAACTAATAAAACTTGAATCTAAGAGCGTTTGGATTTGAAAATATATATGAACATGTATAAAATATCAAGAATGTCCAAATCTTTAAAAAAAATCTCAGGAAATTATTACAAAAAACAACTAAAAATACTTAAAATACTAAAATTTCATTACATTAATCATGGATTCTAAAAAAATTTTATAACAAATCCATACAAAATTTGGATGTCAATCAAAATTAAATTTTTAGACCGTGGAATTCTAGAAGTGAAATAATTAAAAATATCAGACAATTCTGAAAACCATGCAAATCTTCGAAAAAGATGCAAAATACTTGTAATGCTTCGATTCAATCATATTTTCTGAAAATTCTATTAAAATGATTGAAAGGTTAATTTTGAATTCTAGGAAATTGCATTCTAGAAATCTAAAGGAACTTAAAAAAATACAGGAAATGCTACAACATTCTATGAATACCAAAAAATATATAAATACTGCGAATGTATAAAATGCTATCAATTTAAAAAACTTCAATAACTAATGCATAGAATTTAAGAAATTTATATAACAATTCAGAAGACTACCAAATACTTCTTTAAATCGCGAAAATACTGTGGAAAAACGAAAAATCCTGAAGGAACTATAAATCTATATAGATACTTTTTCCTGATAAATCTGGTCAAAGACGAAAAAAAATGAACTTCTTATTCTAAAGCATGACATTTTAGAAATTTATTTATCAATTTCTAAAAATACTAGTTATGTGTAAAGAAACTGTATTTCATTACAAAATCATGTAAAAGCTGAAAAACCCAAAACATTTTTTACCTGAAAAAAATCCATGCAAATGTATGATTCCCTCGTAAATCGATAAGTTATAAAAAAAAATTTTCAGCTTGAAACCCGTTATGATCAAATTATAGATTTCTGTGTAAAAATCCACTAAAAATATCCGAAAATCTTTCAAATCATATGAGTATTGATGAAATACGAAAAATACGAGAAGTATCTATGAACAAACTATTTTCTGAAAAATCCATGATAATTTTAAATATATATTGACATATTAATTTTTTGCTTTTAGTATATTTATATTGAATATCGAATGAGCTGATATCTTTATTATTTTAAAATTCCTTTAAAATTTGGAACTGCATGATAGTGAATAATTCTGATTGTATCCACCATTCCCAACGTGTCGAATGATATCTTAGTCTGGTTTTTTGAAATAAAGAAAAATGAAAGGAAAAATGTATTGGGTTACATGGCAAACTTAGAAACTCAGACAGATGAAAAATTTCAAAACTTTTGATTCACCTACATAGAACTAAGGGACACGGAATCTCAATAATGGGGTTCTTTATCACTGTGATTGGTAAGTTAACGCCCAGCTCATTGTATCAAGAAGGAAGTCTTGTTTTTAATTAAATTTTTTGTGAAAATGTTGATTTTTGTTGTTTTTTTGGATAATTAGTGTATAACGATTCTCCTGAAGAGGACCGAAACAAATATGGTCGAAAGCTAGAGTGGAAACAATAAAGAAATATAATATATTCAAGGAAGTCAGTGATTTTTTATTGTGGTTCATGACTTCATGATTGGCTCTTAATAAGGATCATTGCATCTTGAGGAATTTGAAATTCCTGTTTCAATATTTCGGGATATTATCAAACATCAATTATATGATATTTACAATCGCCCCTCCTGTATACCTGTATCCACAGCCAAAACTTAGTGTACTTGCCTGTTTTGAAATTCCAAAAGCTCGCTCATGATGGATTCTATGTCTATCTCTGTCCAGGGTATGTCGTAGTAACTGTCGATAGTGCGCATCACTTGCAAATACAAGGAATACAACTTTTGCAGAAGATTAAGTTCTCGCTTTCTTAGCTGGAGCACTGGATATTCCGTTGATTCCATTCCAAACAAACTTTCGCCGCTGCTATAAGTCTCGTACCTTCCCCACAGTTCATCGAATCGTGCTTGAAATAACAGTATCCTAAGGGAATTGGAAATGTCGCGTACAACTTGGCAGAAACATGGCCGTTTTTAAAAATGCGCCCGCGTCGTATGGAAATTGCTACTCTCGACGCTCATTGAATAATTAACACGGGCAAAATGTATCGCGAGTTTTAATGCGATGCTTTTAATTCCGTCCAAATACTGAAAATTCATTTTCTGTCGTATTCGATGTATGTTTTTACTGTGTCGATGATTTTTGTGTTTTATAGAGCGTATACTATTTGGAAAATGAACGATCTAATATTTTACAGGAAATTGTATGCTATTCAATTGTAAACCATTTTTCATTAACCTAAATTGTATTAGATGAAAAAGGCTTTTTCATTCCTTTTTTTTTATTTGTAAATGGTGAAGTTGCTGCTATTTTTAGCATCAGCTTTATTGCTGTTTTTAATCAAAATCATTGGGCTGGAAGAATATGTCAATAGTTACGCCGTATTTTCAATATTTCGTGTTGTTTTGGTATTACTAATTGTTTTATTGACTGGGTAAAGCTTTCATGTAGATTTTCACGTAAGCCGTTTTTGCATGGCAGCAAATTTAATGGAATATTGAAATAATTGGCATGGCTTCAGAAATTTTTCCATTTAGCTTAAAAATGGAATGGTGTTTGATAATACGGTTCTTTTATGATATTTTATTATTCATATTCAAGCAAACAAAAAATGTGAATTCAATACTTATTGTGTTGATGTATTCGTGCATAAATCAATCATGAAAAAAAAATTCGCGGTTATCCGCATCCTATCTGGGATTTTCCAATTCGAGCGGCGAACGCAAACGCTGAAAAAAGTCATTTTACACGTTATTTTTACATTTATACTTCATCCATACTTCAATATTTATAAAAACTTTAATGCATATAAAAATTGTTGAGATTTTCATTTATATTACTATGTGTAAATAATTAAAATGATATATTAAATGTTATTTAAATAAATAAGAATATATTACTTCTATCTGAATAATAATTGAAACCATTTTGATGGAAAAAAAATCTAGATAGAAGTTTTCATTTTTCATCTTCACCAAAAAATCACGTTCCTTCCACTAGGTATGTAAAAAATTATTTTTTCATTTAAATGTTAATGTTAATCGAGATTCTTACTTGATGCTTTCATGAAGATTAGAGTGCATAATTTTTGTTCATTTCGTGAAAACTAGATACTATTTAAATTTTTATCTTGAGACTTTCATAAGTCTGGGAAATGTATAACTAATCATTAATAATGAAAATCATAATACTTCAAAATTCGAGACACCTCGTTTATGAAATAATGTTGTTAAAAAAATAAAAAAAAACATATTCTTACTAGATTTATATCATATAATAGGTCTACTAGTGAAAAATATTGACTCGGATAATTATGTTGATTGTATTTCACTAAAGTTCCACGAAAATAGCTTTCAATTTAAAATCTGAGTATTTATATCTAAAAACTAAGACTTGAGTGATTTTCAGGGACGTCGCAACGAAATTTTGAATGGAGTGAAAAACTCTTATTTCCAAAAGGTCAATATATGTTTACTTCAATGTATCAATGAATATTTATGCTTTTATTATATAACATATAAAAAATGGAATCGCATCTTGAGCTCTTACTTTTTATAATAATATATAAATTTTCATGTAAAATGACAACATATCATTTCTATCGTCTTTCAGTACTTATTTTTGTATTATGTGAACCATTTAAAGGATTATAATGCTTTTAATAATAATATATATTTTTATTTTAATAATAAATATATTTCGTATCTGTAGTAATTTTCTACAATAATTTCTAGGTTTACATAAAATTTCTAGGTACAATAAAATCTAGGCTCTATGATTCAAGGTTTTATAGATTTCTAGTATTTTCATAGATTTTTGAGAAAATTATGTATGCTTACATTCACTGTGTATCATTCTCTGGCCTGCCTTTTTGAGTTATTTCATAGAGTCCTATGTAGTATTTTATCGTTTTGCGTATTCAATACTATGTATACATTTTTTAAAGATATTCTAGTTTTTTTATTAATTTTTTTTTTTATTTTGCCGATTTTTTTCATGTTTAGCTTTTGCGAATTTTATCATCAAGAAATTGAAAGTTATAAGGTGTTAAGCATTTAGAAGAATTTCCCAGGAAACAGTTTATCCAAAGATAATTAATAATTCATAGATTTCAAGAACTTTTAGTATTTATAGTATTTTTTCAGTATTTGTAAAGATTGGACGATTTTCGAGCACTTTCATGGATTTTTATACAGTTACATGTCAGGAATTTGTTGCTTTAAGATTTTATATTTTGCAAATATTTAGTAATTTTATAGTTGTTAGAAAAGAACGATATCTTAATGGGGTTTTAAGTATCTGTGGTGTTTTTCATATTTGTAGTATTATTGAAATTAGAAGGATATTTCTAGGTTTTTTGAAGATTTCTAGTATATTAATAAATTACAATAGAGATTTTCAGAGGTCGATAGTTTAGAATCTAAAATTGATGCGATTTTCAGAATTTAAAAAACTTTTCAAACAGCGATATCTTCATAGATTTCTAGTATTTCACAGATTCCTAAAACTCTCAGTTCAATTTGTACTTTTTTAGTATTCATGAACTTTATTGAATCATCCTGGATTTTGACCGATTCCTAAGGAGAATATGAAAATTAGATGTTTCAAAATAAAACGTCTTATAAATTTGTAATATTTTCATAAGTTTTTAGAAAAATAATAATTATATAGAAATTTGGTATTTTAGAGATTCATATTTTTTTTAACCTTTCTCATATTTTTCAGTGTTTATGAAAGTTTGTAGTATTTTCTAGTATTTTTCGAGATTTCTAATATTTTTAAATAGATTGCTATGTGAATTTAGAGAATTCGTTGCTCTAAATTTGAAAGTTTGATGGAATCGTAATATTTTAAATGATTTTCAAAAACATTGTTTTTCTTTATAAAACGGTATAAATACAGGAATAACATTTTTAATTTACCAAAATTTTCTAAGCATTTATATAATTTCGTAATATTGTCTAGTATTATTCTGGATTTTTCAAAATTTTCATAGATTGCTATACGAATTTCAAAAACTTGATTCTCTCAATTACAAAGTTTTATAGATTTTTAATATTTCAAAATAAATTTCAGAACAAAGTTATACGTAGATTTCGAGTGTTTCAAAAAACTCTTGTTTTTTTCTGAGTATTTTCCATATTTTTTTTCATACCTATTGATTTGAATGATTATTTTAATACTTTCATTAATTTTTTCATCCATTTTTAGAAAGAAATCTTCTACGATTTAAAGTTATAAACATTTGAAGTAAATAAATTATTGTTTATCGTCATACAATTCGTTTATTTATAGATTTGTTGTATTTTTTGTATGTCTTATCATTTACAAAATATCGTACAATTATTTTTAGTTCTTTTGTTTAATGTTTACTAGATTTCTAAAGTTTGATGCTCACAAGTAGGGGGGCAAAATGAATATACTGCTCCCCCTTGGAAATCCCTAGGCTGCGACGTCTCTGTGATTTTTAAAAGATGTTTTCGAAATTTCGAGGTTGTCGTAAATATTACACAGTGAGTTAAGAGGTAGGAATTAAAAATTATCTACAATACAACTGATACTTATATCAAAGTTTTTGAAATGAACCCAGACGTTTATAGGGATTTTCTCATTTTTCCAAAAAAAAAAAAAAAAAAAAAAAAATTTATTACAGTTGATTCAGAAGATCTATGTGAAATTTTTAATATTGTAAAATCCTGAGAATCGTTTGCTGCAATCACCACTCAATTATTAAGTACTTGTATATAAATTAAACTATGTGTTTGCTCTCAGATAGCATATCTCATGCATATAGTCTATGCGAAGTATAACTAATACGTCGTTTTCCAATATATCAGCATAATTTGCCATCGTTTTAAAAATGTCGCAACCTGAACCAAATTCTCATCATCTACGTGTAGTTTTACTTTTTGCTTTTAGTGGAAAGTTTTGGTCAGCCGAATCTTATCGAACTATTCTGGAAGTTTATGGCAAACATTTTGTAAGTAAATTAACCAATGAATACTAGTGTAACCTACTCAAAACTGTTGATTTTGACCTTGAGAACCAAGACAATGGAAGACCTTCAAAAAATTTTGAAAACCCTGAATTACAAGAAAGAAGTTGATGAATTATCCAGAATTGTATGTTCCATGGATGTAATTAAGAAACAAACAACTGTCATCTGAAGCAACATAACTGAATGCCCTCAAAAAATTGTTCCAACACTTACATTTGTCATGCTGACATTACCAGAGATGCACTTTGTGTCCTACATTTCAATCCCTTTCAAGTACAAGTACTTCCTGAAGGTTAAATACCTCACCTTTCACTAGCTTCTTTCGCTGGAACACCCTCCACCATCGGACCGTTTTGCTCGAAATCCTCATCGAAATCCGCCACGTCTCGTGTCAGCTGCGTCACGCCCTCAATTAATTCCGACTTCAAAGGCTGCTGAAGCTCGCATATCAGAGCTTGTACACTTTCTGCCTGTCAAGCGTCATCATCACTCTCGCGTTATCCCGCAGCCGAATACGCATAATCGGTACCCTCCCTTTAGCCCCGGACATTTACCATTTTCAGCATGTTCGAGAAATTGTAGCGCAAACTGTCCACCGTGTCTTGTTCCTCCTTCGGCACGTCGACGGAGAATTCGCCCAGCAAATAATACGTTTCCTCAATGAGAGCCAGCTCGAGATCCTGGCTAATGAAATCTTCTCTGATTTCGCCGAGGCACTTCATAGCCACCCTCACTTCCTCGAGGTCCTTGACCTCCCGTGCAAGGATTTTGTTTCTATCGTCAATGTAGTCCATTACTTTTTTGAGTTTACCTTTGTACCTGACGCTCAGGGCAACGCCAAGTGCGTTTTTCCAAAATTTCGCTTCGACTGACAAAGCGGATTTGAGATTGTCTGGAAATAAGTTTTTGGGTGTTGGATTTGTTAGTTTTGGAAGAGAATTACAGTGGTTTTTTGCTATTAATTGTTGTATGTGGACATGTATGATAAGGGAAGTGGAAAAATAGGGTGTTTTACCCTGGGCCAAGTTTTTTTCAGCGACCAAAAAAGGCAGTAAGGGGAAAATTGATGAGGATCTTGTTATCAATCTCAGTGAATAATTATAGGTATGAAGTTTCTAGTCACTCTGGGAAATGTGCTTGGATAACACTGTACAACGAAATTCAAGTTTTTGAAAATCACCTAAATAAAAGTATCAAATAATGGTTACCTAAGACTTCTTGAATCAAACTACTGAAGGCTTTTGCAAAGTTAGCTTATTTTGTTGATTTCTTTGCAAGATAACAAACTTATTGCCAATGTGGACAATTCTTGATCATTTTTCAATATTCGAGAACAAAAATATGTGTTCTTAAAGGTAAAGATCTCCTTTAGAAAACAAGAAGCTAAAAAAAAAATAGTAAAACGAATTTGAGTAAAAACTTCCATTTATTTTTGGATGAGAACAGACTTCATTGTCCCTACATTAGGCAGGACAGTAAAAAATTTCGCTCAGAGATTCCGCTCAAGTGAGAGAAATCCATCACGGTCGAGACGCTACACAATTACCGTTCTTGATGCGGGGACAATGAAGACTGTTTATTTTTAATAAATAATTTATTATTAATTTAATAATTAATAATATTTATTTAATAATATAAATAATTTTTCTTCGAAAAATTGATTATAATCGTCATTCAAATTAGTTAAATCTTTTTCCCTTCAAAAATGAGATCCTTACATTCAAAAACATATATATTTGTTTTTGAATGTAAAAAAAAGATTGAAAATCGCCTAACTTGTCAAGAAATTTGTGAAATTGCAAATAAGTTAACGAAATGAGCTAACTTTGCAATACCCTTTGGTAGTTTGATTCAAGAGGTCTCAAGTAACTATTATTAGCTACTTTCTTTTCGGGTTTGTTGTTGTGTTGTACTGTGTAATTTTATTTTGCAACGTTTTTTTGAACCCATTTAAACCATGAGAATATTTGACCGAATCCGCTATGCAAAGGAAACAAATAATAATTTGGATGTTGGTTCAAACTGAAATGGAGATTTTTATGAACAATGTGGCTCGAGAATTGTAAACTTGGTTGAAAAAAGAGATAGACATTGTTCAATTATACTTGGTATATCTCATTTGGTTTTACATAATTAATTTATTTATGTGTCTGGGTTTATATACACAGACAACTTGAAATTTCGACGAATAAGGATAAATTTCATGACTTCTTATAATTAATAAATAATGAAATATAATATTCATAGAAATAATATGGTTTCTTCAAAATATAAGACATTGTACACTCTAAGATGATGTTCAATTAACAATAAAATAATATTAAATGTTAAAGCTTGATGAGGATCTAGAAATTCGAAGATGAAACGGTGCGAAATAATAGTATTTAGGCACATGAAAATTTCGATTATAGAAAAAACTGATGTTTATTTCAGTAAAGATAAGTAATCTAAGTGAATTCATGTTTGCTGAACTCAAATAAAATTATATTCGAAAATCTGACTGGATTTTCAGAGTACAAAAACATTTTGCTTTTACAAACAAAAAATTTTTCTGTTGTTCCAGTTCGATCTCCAGCTAATAAAACTGTAAGGTTTAAAATTTGAAATCTAGTTGGATTTCCAATATGACAATTCTAAATGATGATTCTAATAGTATTGCATTTTTGGTTTCTACATAGTTATCCATTCGGGTTTGCAACTATGAATTCATTTTTTATTTAAGTCTAAAGTAAAAATCCTTTTTCATCTCAAACTGAAAATCTAGTTGAATAACTAATTCAAAATGTAGTTAGATTTTCGAACACGATATCTTCCGATTTTCTATGTTTGACTTCAGTTACATTTCTAAATCTAATTGAAATTTGCTAAAAATCTAGATCAATTTTGCAAAAAATGTCATTACTAATTCCTTAGTAGAAATCAAGTTAACTCTGGAGTATTATAAACAAGTTCAATTTTTGATCGGAATTTTATTCTGATTTTCTAAATATGAACGTATTGGGATTTTAACTATGATAAATAAATGAATAAAAAGAGTTAATATTTATGTAGTCGAGTGTGTTTTTTAATCATCCTGAGATATTTATTCATCATCAAAATGGATGGAATTTGAAGTCAAGCCTGATGAGGAATTACTTTTGTGTCACTGAATTCAGACATTTCTAGTAGTATAACAACATATTCGGTCAGACACAATTTTCAATTACTTTCCCTGATCAAGGCTATCTGAAACTGAGTATTGAATGTCGATACTACGAATCATTTTCACCTAAAACAGCATTTTTTTCCTATTTTACGATACTGGTAATATTGTCAAAAAACCTTGACTGCAAAATATATCCCTATAAAAAAATTGTTTCAATTTTGCATGGGTTGCAATCTTTCGAGTGTATATTAAGAATATGGGAATACTTTCAGATATCTAAATTACTTGCCCATTTCTATCTGAATTGGCCCAATCACGTGACTGTCGGGTAAACCTGATACTTCTTGAATTACATTTTCGTACTCTCGAAATTTTTCTTTTATTTCCTGAGCTGTTGGCTCTGAATCGACGAATTCTTGAACGAGCTTGTTTCTGTTCTCCGCCCACACACCCGAGAATCTCAAGTATGTCTGTTTCACAAAGAGTGTAAAAGTTTTTATGATTTTCTCGTTATTGATTTACGTAAAACTGTAAATATTTGGAACGTTGAATACTATTTTGAGACATAATATAATGTTGAATTTGTAGTTTTTCATAAGTCATTTGTGTATTTTCAGTATTGAAGATAATTTTTGAAATTTTACGAAGTTCATAGAAATTTTGGGTACTTGTGATGAGTTTTTTGAATTTTTTCGAGCGTTAAAAATGATACTTATAGTTCAGATAACACTTTAAAATTTCTCGAAAGTTAGCTTCAAAATGAATAGAATATTGACTTATTTCAAAAAAAATCGTTGTATCATTCGAATTCGGGTGATTAAAAAAAAAATTATCGGAATTCGTGGACTTTTGAAAGAATGAAAATTTCATCATTGAATGTTTTGTAATCAGTAAATTTTCAAAACTGAAAAAACGCACCAGCAAACCCAGAAAATCAAAATTCATTTTTTTTTCTTTTACTAATATGTTTTTGATGTTTTGAAAAATTAAATAAAATGTATTTTAACATTGCGTTACTTTAATCCAAAGATGACAATTTAAGTGATTTTTTCAGAAATTTCATAAATTCTCTATTTTGGGAACACTCCAACACAAATTTTCGAAACATCCGTAAAAGTTTATACAGAATATTACTTCAATTTTAGTGAAAATTTAAAAAATTTCATTTCACATAACCAAAACATTCTCATCAACATGATAATAACTTAAGATCGAAAATTGTTTGTTTGGATGAAAAAAGTTCAACTTCCGAGATAAGAAATCAAAATTTGAATCTTCGAAAATTCAAGTAAAAAACTGAAGAATGAATTAATCATAAAAGAAAGACTTTCTAGTTATATTTTGTTAAATTACAAGACACTAAAAATTTTTTTTTTTCAAAACTTTTGAATTATTTCTTCAACCTACATTCCCCAAAGACGAGACCTCGTCTTTTAAAATAATGATGGCTCCCTGCAAGGCCATGCTGGTCTGGAAAATGTCTTTGTGATCCATGATACTGTTGTAGTAATTTTTCAAGTCCGCTCGATCTGTATTTGCGGAAAAAGTCGTTTAATTAATCGAGAAAAACTGCGAGTCTGAAGGTAACATTTTTTTTTGCCTCTTGATCTGTTGTACAAACTCAAAGTGCAAAAATTTTCTCTTCAAAACGTTATTTTCATAAAATTCTATCGAAATAGTTGACAAATAAAGACAGCTATTATAAGAATTTTTTTCGAGAAGTTGCGAATTATTATTATTATATCTGTATTATGTACCTTCAAATAATGTATAATATTCACTTGACTTACTCATTCCTTGACTACCTCAAGAAAAAAATTTTAAGGATCATTTCTTCAAAAAGTATTATAAAAAGCGTTTTCTAAAGAAGTATTATAAAAGGTCCTTAAAAATCATAGCCTTGAACTTACCAAGATTTAAGGAATATTTAAGAATTTAAATTAATGTCATTATTATATCTTGGGATGAGGTTACTAGGTAAGTGTATTAACTTTATTTTTCAACTGTCACGGAGCTTGTGCTCACCATAGCTGTAACGCTGGCCCCACATGGTAATGCTTTTATGAATCTCGACCACGTTCGACACCACTTTTCCGAACTGAACCTGCAGCTCTTCCAGCGACGGTGACATCACGATGTGGGGAATTTGCAAGACAAAGTGGGACAACATCAAAGGCTTTTCCTCGTCATTTGTGAGTTGTTTGCTAAAGGGTTGACGGTTAGGAAAATATAAAGAAAATAAACGGGTTATTCAAATGAGAATTCATATACGTGAAACGTAGAACGCTGATAACTTTGATGAGGAATATGAAAATGAACAAATTTGTAATGATTATTTTATATTCGTCTAATTATGAACAGGAAATTAAGTAGGGCGCTGTACATAAATTACCTAACGCAATTTTCAAGATTTTTTGACGACTTCCCCCCCCCCCCCCCAAGGTGTATCGTTACGCAGTCATCATAAAAAAAAGTTTAAATACACACAGCAATTTTTTGTACTCAACAACAGCATGTAAGACGCAGAACAAACGAAGTTTTTGAATTCTAAAAACAATTTTTTCGAAAAGCTTTTGCTATTTGAGAAATAATGCCGATGCAAGCGAAAAATGCTCAGATGGGCGCTTGAAAAAGAATTTCCGAAATTCTTAAAAACCTGGATTTCCGAAAGTAACTATTTCCAACTTTCAAAAATAATAGCTCGTTATTCTATTTATTCTCAAATTTCCCAGTTTGTCAATATATTCGCAATTTTTTTATACAAATTGAATTTTTAAAATACATGGTTACTAGGACATCAATTATTGTTTACTTAAATAAGTATTGCATTTATAATTTTTTATATTTTTGAATTTCAGATTTGAAAAGGTATACTCAAGTTTTCATTCCAAAGTTGAAAAAGCATGCAAATTTTGTCATTGTTCGTCTTATTTTTTGAATATTGAATAGAACTGCTTAAATTTCTAGAAAAAAATCAAAATTATGTCAAATTTTCTTATTTTGCTACTAATCTCAAGATTTCCGTTTTCATTTTGAAAATCAGAATCAAATATCACCAAAAGTTTAGTACTACTGATACAAAATTTTAATGTTCTCACTTGTTATTGAATTTTTTTATTCATACTATATGGAGGGTAGGCATTCAAGTTACTAAAAGTTTTCGCTCAACATTACGAAATTATTACAAGTTTTGATTTTTCTTGATCATTTTTAACTTGTTGCTTCTGTTTCTGGATTTAAAATTGAACTATGGACATGGAAAAAGTTGAAGTTAAAAGGTGTAAATTTCGAAATGATTCTACGTACATTTTTAAAATTATTTTCAAATTTCATCTTTTACTTCTCGAATTTAGAATAAAATGAAAAGTTTCTGATGAAAGGTTCAAAATTGCTACAGATTCCGGATTTCATTAATAATTTTACCTTTCTTATTCCGTTTTTGCCATCCAGAATGTAATTCGTTGAAATTTGGGTTCAGAAGTGAATAGTTATAATATTTTTTACATTTTTGTAATTGTTTGAAATGTTTTTCCTAACTACATAATTTAGAATTCGATTACTTCATATTTAGGACAAGCAAAAAATTAAGTATAGCTATAAATTTTCACTTTTGTTAATAATTTTTAAATTTTTCATTTCGTTTATTTAATAATCATTCGAATCCCTAAAATAATAGTTGAAAACTGTCTCTTATTTCGAATCTTGCTGATAGTTTCCTATTTTTTTCGAAATTCTGAGAGTAATTGCTGAAAGTCGGGGTTGAAAAATTCAAAATAATTATCAAGTTCTAAGTAAGTGTATAATGTTTTACGTTGCTCTTATGTACTATAGGTTTACGTTTGAAAGTACTAAATTACTAAAAATAGATCTCAGTTTTCGTGATGTATCACACAAAATTATTGACAATGGTTTTAGAATTTTGAACCTTTAAAACTTCGAACCATTTACTATAAGCTGAAAAAGCTGAAAATGCTGATCAAGGGTACAAGAAAATATTCGGATTTTCTACTTAATGTTCTACTCGACCCTCCTCCCAGGAGTGTCACGTAATTCATGGATAGCTCCTAACCCTTGTAGAAATGTTTACGTAAACTTAATGTAAATAGCATGTAAACAGTTTACGTACACTGTTTACACAATGTTTACGTAAAGATTACAGGATGTTTATGTTATGTTTGCATAAAGTTTACGTAAAATCATGTTTACATAAACTTTACATCAACATGCAGACGCAGTGGCATGTAAACTTTACGTAAACAGTGTTTACAAAAACCATTTCTGTAAGGGAACATGAAATTTCAATTTTTGTTATAAGATCGAAAAGTTCAAGAAAATCACATTTTATTCTGAATTCATGAAACATTTGAACTTCCAAATTTTTGCGTATTTTTAGCTAGTTCATCGTTGAATTTCAGATTTTCCAGAAATTTCCTCTCATTTATTGACTAGAAAATAAAAAATGCAAGAAGTTAAGAAATTGTGTGATTATAAATGATAAATAACAAAATAAAATAGTGATTCAGAACTTCTTATAAATTCTTCGTTTTTTACGTCATGAAAAAACCATGGAGCAAACAAGCATTTTTCCCATAAACTTTAAGCAAAATTTTTCAAACCCTAAGCTCAATTCAAACCACCCCAAAAAAAGTTCCCCGACAAGAATCAATGTAAAAGAAACCTACCTTCTCCCCCTCAAAACTTCGAGCGAACTCTTTGTGCTTTTCGCGAGGGCCTCGACGAGTTTCGCGTTGAAGTACGCGAATAATTCCATGCAGTTGCCGTAGAGCTCGGTCGCGTTGGTCCTTTCCGTTCTCCCGATTTCATCGAAGCCTGGAAAAATCGTAGTCGACGGTCTTGCATTGAAAGAAAAAAAAGCAACAGCAAAAAATATCCCGTACCCGGCTCGAATGCAGTCGTCAATTCGCTGCGAGAGGCCACTTGTTTCGCGACTTTTTCCGGCTGGAGCCAAGCGTGCTCGGACGCTTCCACGCCCAGGTCACTTACGGTGCCCAAAAACTTCTCGATTATCGCGATCGCCGTTTTTTCCGCCGCCGAGGACTTTATTTCGAGCTTGGCCCCGGTGGACCTCGCGTGCGCCAAATTGTCGGCGTAAAATTTCCCCGAGCTTTCCGGCTTATCCGGCAATTGAACGAGTCGCGTCGCGGCAATGTCCGCGAAAACTTTGTCAAGTTGCGCCTCCTTCATGTCCCTAACTTCTTTCGCGAAAAATCGCACCTCGCCGATGGCCTCTTCCACGTTGGCGCAGACTTTGGGGATTTCCAGGGAGGTCCAGGTCACGACGGACAAACAGGGCTGAAAAGCTTTTTCCAGCCCCGCGAGCGACGGCTTCATGAGATTCAAAAATAGGGTCGGAATCGATCGCCTGAAAGGAAAAACCCGTGGGAAAAGCGTGAAGGCGCGCAATTTCGAGCTCGTCTTCCGAAAAGTTGACGATGGGTTTTTTCCCTTACCTCAGCGAATTGTTCAGCTCGACGAGCTGGGCGACCCTCTTGCGGGATTCGAGGATTTGGTCTTTGGAGAAATAAATCGTTCCAACCGAGTTCGGTAATTCGAGGTTCAGCTTGAACATGTGCTCGCATTCTCGGAAAACTTGGTCGATGAACAGGCTGTAGTTCAAGCGGTACTTGTTGGTTTTGGGATCGCGCACGAGAAGTGGCAATGACAGGGCCAGTCGTACCTTTTGAGAAAATGTTATAGTCTTTTAGTACATGTTAAGAACATTTGCAAGGTTGTTTCAAGGTCAAAGCACAATCCTGCTTAGACCCCTTATGTTCAGGGTTTTTATTAAAGAAATAATCTGGGCTTTTATTTTAACAACCATGTAAAATTGAATTTGTTAAATTTAAATGAAAATTTACGTTAATATCTTACCAGATGACATGTTCAAATCTAATTGAATTTTAACTGAGTAAATCAACATTTAATTTCAAAATCCAACTGAGTAGACAGTTGGAAATTTATTGGATTTCTAAAATCATTTATTATTATTTCAAATAATATATAATATTTATTAATATCATTCGAGTCACAAATTGTATTTTGTTCGAAATCAACTCATATTTTAATTTTTACAATTTAACTGTATTTCAAGTTAAGAAATCAAAATGTTATTAATTTTAAGAGAATGAATTTGTTCTTACATGTGAAAATCAAATGAGGTGTAGAGTTAATGACTTAACTCAATTTATGTTTGGTAAAATTAAATGAAATTCGGCTTGAAAATCTAACAGTTTTTACCAAAACATGAAATCCTTTAGTTCCGAGCAAAAATGTAGTTTAATGTTCAGCAATTATATAAGAAAGTAGTAGTTTTACAAGCTAGAAAAACGGTAAGGTTTTTGATTTGAAATTTATTTGAGTTTTCAAAGTAACAATCTAAAAGATCAGGCTTTTTGAATAACAATGTCATTTTGGTTCAATCTAAAATTTTCTAACTTACTATTCAGTTGAACAACCAACTGAAAATGCAGTCAAATAATAAAATATTCCTGAATATTCAGGAATTATTTTTGAATTTAGAGGAAATTAATAAAGAAAATAGAGGAAATCATTGAGAAAAAAATACAAAATAAAGAAATTTAGCAAGTAAATCATCTAGAAATTCATAAAGGAATTAACTGAATAAAAATCAAATATTTTTGAATATTCTTGAATTATCCTGAATATTACTAATTATTGCTGACCGATTCATGAATATTTCTTAATATTTATAAATAATTTTTCATTCCTGAATATTTTTTAGTTCATGGATTCATATTTTTACTCCTGGATGTACTAAGTTAGTTCCAATTTTCTTTTTCAAAATCCAGTTGGCTTTTGAACTTTTAATCCAGTTGCATATTAGAATAGAATTTTAAATGAATCTCTCAACATGAAATATAATTAAATATAAAACTGAGAATCAAGACTAACTTCTAGATTGACTTCCATTTTTTATTTGTTCAATAGAGATCCACTAGGTTTTTTAAATCATAATAAAATCGCATTTAAAAATTTTATTTTTTCCATGGCAACGACAAGTCTTGTCTTTATGGACGAGACTTTAATTCAGATTCCCAAAAATAACTTTATTTTTATCTTTTTCGTAAAGATTCAGTTGGTTTTCAAAAAGGAAGCTGGTTAAATTTCCATTCTAATCTAACGAGTAGAAATCTTATTACGTTTCCAACTTCAACATCAATTAAATTTTGCAACAAAATTTTGTTCTCATTTTTCCAATAGAGGTCAAGCAGGTTTTGTAATTGTAAACAAGTTACAATTCTAGAGGTAGTTCATTCAGATTTTCATATCATAGATTTTTTTGGATTTTACAATAAAAATCCAACTGAATTCATTTAAAGAGTGTAATTTATTTTATCGAAACGCTATTGGCTATAACAACTGATAATCCAGTTTGACAAAAGAACATTATTCGACAGATTATACAAATAAGAATATGACAAAATTAATAACTATAAATGTAAGCTTGAATTTCTTTTTTTTTTTTTATTAGTAGAGATCCACTAGGTTTTATGAATAGAAATGAAATGAGACCTAGAGAATCTTATTCAAATAATATTAATGAAAATCTTTCAAGATAATTTAATAAACAAGAAATTGTTTTTCCGAAAATAATTTCAATCCAGTTATTTAAGTTAGTTTCTCAACTAGAAATTATGCTCGATACTCAATTTTATTTTGGACTGAAAATGAAGTTGGATTTTCGAATATTATTTTATTTCAGTTTCCTCGGTAGAGGCTCAATTATTTTTCCAACTAGAACTATACCTTACTTATTTTTGCATAGGAATAGTACATATTTGAACTGAAACAAAACATAATTTTATTAAAATAACGCCACTTACAGAGTTGTTTAGAAGTTTGTGAATATTTCAGTATTAAACCTTTGTAATCCAATTTTGTTCAGATTTTCATTGATATCAACTATAAATTGACGATACTTTGAAAATTCAGAACACCAAAGTTATCATTGTAAGTGGAATTTTCCAGATCATAATAAAAGTTAAGTAGATAATTATGTTAAATAGTGATATACATGTCGACGAAGAGAATTTTATTTAGATTTTACACAAAAAAAATGTATTACCAGATTGCTGAATAAACATCGAAATGAGATTTTCAAAAATAATTTCCATCCCTTCGTGCAATTAAAATTCAGTTCTAGTGTCCCAATTTGAAATCAAGTTATATTTTTATATAGAATTTGATTCGAATCCTTGTATGTATAAGCAGAAATTCAATTTCATTTTTAACTGGAAATTGAGCTACCTTCTCGAATAGTAGATAATTTCTGTTTTTTTAATAAAAACCCAGTTGGATTTCCAAATCGAATCATGTCTCACTTATTTTTGTACAGGAATTAGTTTATATTTGAACCTAAACAACTCATAATTTTCCTGAAACAATACTATTCGCAGAATCGTTTAGAAGTTTATATATATTTTTCTATTCAATCTTAGTCAAACCATTTTGTACAGATTTCCATAATTATTTACTAGAAACTGGTGATCATTATTTACTATTTATAGTGATCATTATTTTTCAGATCATACTGAAAATATAGCAGATAGTCATTTCTTCCCCATGATTTCTTTCTCAGTCTAGGTTTTTTCCCACGTGGCCCCGATTATTGCCCTTAGTGAGGCACTAATGGGGACGATAATGCCAACATGAGTCCCATGGAAAATATGGCCTTCCAACTTTTGACCGAACGCCCTTCACTTGTTATACTGTGACTTACGGCTTTTGCGGCCTCGTACCAAGCCTTGCGGTGCATAATTTCGTAATGCACGAGTACGGTGACGAGAGCGTTGTAAATTTTGATGCATTTCTGCATCCTTTCGTGGGCGATAACGCGGCCGCGGGCTTGGAATATTTTCATGGGCAATTCGATGCGACTGTAAAGCTGTCGAACCCACATAATTCGACCAGTTATGGGCGGAACATGCCGCGGCGTCAGTGGTTCCGATCTGTCCTCGTTGTAGCGATCGCGTACTTTCTCCACCTCTTTCTGATATTCCCTGACGAGCTCGAGGTACTTTTCATCAATTCCCAACTGCTTGATATTCAGTTTCTCGAACCTAAATGAAAGTTCACCGAAATAACCCCTTTGCTTTTTTTTTTGAAATAATAATACTCATTTTGAACATCTGTGCGAATTACAAAATTTTTCTTCCAATCTTGGGTGTTGAAAGAGACTTACTTCTTCACTTGAGGGGAAAGAAACAAATTTTTCTCTGTATCTTGCAGAATATACTGCAAAAATATTGTTTTTCACTTGTGACTTAATAATGTACTTCTTCCACTCGTAAAAAACCGATTACTTTTTACAAGCAGAAAAGTGGAAAAAAGTGCATTTTATGAGAGTCGTAAAAATGTGATCGTATGCTACGCGTTGGAAAAGCGCGATTATGAACTCGGATGATGGTTACCCTCGCTTCGCTCGGGGTAGCTAGAGCCATAATTATTCTAGAACTTCGTAAATGATGGTGTTGTTTTTTTTACCGGATTATAAAGTCAATTTAGTAGTTAATAATAATTCCTTTCAGTTGACGTCAAACTTTCGACTTATTTATGAGTCCTTATCAAGATAGAAACGAGTATGGGAAAAAATATATTTGTTTCCTTGAAATGTCTCTACTTTTTAAATCATTAATAAAAAAATTTTAAGGTTTTCAATGCTCATTGTCAATGTATACAAAATGTTTAACAGTAAGGTGATTATAAAGTTGTTGAGAAGACAATGATTTTGTTAGGAGATTATTCTGAATTCATAATTGCTTTTACTTGTAGCATAATGTATTCCTATATTTACTTTGATACAAGTTGAAAAAACAAGCAGTACTAAATTATTTGAGGTTTCGACTGTAATTACTGTATCTGCAGTTTAGGTTATAAGGTCGAATGGTGGAACTATGTAGTTTTTTGGGAATATTGACAAAGTTTTCGAAATATGAAAAGATTCGACAACTCTGCACTGTAAGTATCAAAATTTAAAGTTTTTCAAATGTTTCTACTTTTTTTTGTTGGTAGTTTAACATTTAATGCAAGTTTTGTTATTTTTGAATATTTTACAGGCAGTTCAAAAATTTTTTTTACGACTTTCAGCATCTTGAAGAGTTTCTCGAAATTTTGATATAATTTAGTCTTTGAGAGTTCTGACTTTATTCTGTTTATGTCAATTTTTGCAATTCAATACTTATTACACATTTTGCAGCTATGACAGTTCTTAAAGTTTATATCATGCTTCTATGTTTTGAGAATTCGAAAGTTCATGACTGTTTCAACAGTATAACATTTTATAATAGTAGAAAAATAGTATAAAGGTTATTTCACACTTTTGACTGTTTTTAAGGATCTGAAGGCAAATCAAAATATCGCAATAATGGAAGTATACATTTCCCAACATTTCATCAGGCTGACGATTTATAAAATTCGTTATTTTTTTGCCCTGGGCATATTTTTTTTACAGTTAATTCGACAGGAAATTTACAATTTTAGATCTACTTTAACGTTTGTAACACTAAAGGCAGTTTTTAAACAATTAGAATTTTTTCAGTCATTTCAATAATTTCCAAAAAATGACAGTTTTCAATAAGCTTGACAGTTTTACGGTTCGTAACAGTCTTGACAATTGCTTGAAAAATTTTTCAGTGTCAACAACATGAAAAAGTTTTAATCTAAGTTACAACTCAGCAGTTCTCAACAGTTTTTACAGTTTTTAGTAATATTGATCATTTATAACAATTTAGGAGGTCAGAGGGTCAATAAAACGAGTTAAAAATTTTTTTAATTATTCCGAGTAGTTTGGAAAACAAAGTTTTGTGACTAATTTTTAGAACTAATTTTTTTCCACAGTGCGTTATCAAAATATGGGCAAAAAACATGTTTTTTTAGCTTTTTTGAAGTTATTGCCAGAAATATTGAAAACGTAAGATTCTAGTTACATAAAATATACATTAGTGAAATGGCATACTTGGTACCTTTACGACATACAGTTTTCGTTATTAAAAAAAAGTGGTTTATAAGTTTGAGGCATTAAAAGTTGAAAAAATGCACATCTAAACATGAGTTATTTTTAAAAAAGTTTGTAAAATTCACTTTTTTTTAATGTTCAACGCCTATAACTTATGAACCACTATTTCGTTCGACATGAGCAGTATATCAAATAGTATTCATTTTATTGTAATAAAATCGATCGTTTGAGATATTTTTTGCAATAACTAAGAAATGAACTTAAAAACACGTTTTTCTAATAATATTTCGATAAAGCTTCTTCAGAAAAATAAATAAGTGCCATTTTTGTACTCAGTTACCTCAAATACAAAAAAAAAAACTCTTTTTTTATGAGGCACGTTTTTCATATAAACTAGAGTAATAGTTTTACGATTTAAACGGTTTTTTCTCACATTCTAGATCTTTGACGAGTTTCAATAGCTTATACATTTTTTACCATTGTATAGTCTTTTGAATTATTCATAACAGTTTTAAAATTATTGTTTTACTATCAATTCCAAAAAGTTTGTACAAATAAAACAATGTTACAACTTATCACAGTTTATACAGTTTTTCGAAATTTTCTTCTGAACAATTTCGACATTTTGACACGTATTACCTCTTCAAAGTTTTGAAAGCTCATAAAATGTTAGGCCTTCACTGCAGTTTTTAATAAACACCAGAAAATTCCGTTAGTTCTTGCTACATACAAGAAACAGAAACAATAATTACATAGATTTTTGGAATGGATGCAACTAATTCAGTAAAATCTTAAATTTGTCTTCAAAATTTCACATTTTACAAGATCTTCACTAATTGTAAATTCATCAAATTCTACTATGACAAATTCTTTTACTTTTCTCCGAAATTCATTGATAAAGTTTTAAACAATACCAAAACTTTTTCATTTTTAAATTTCCGATTGCAAAATAGTTGGCGAATAAGTCCTATTGCTTCTTATGATTTATTTTTTTCCCTGAAATTCAATTTCGTCCCCTCCCTCCACCTATATCTTATGATACAAATAAAAAAATTCTGAAATCTATAAATCCTCAAATCCCAAAATTTCCATCAGAAAGATACACTCAGACTTGGACGAACGGTATTTTTTCAAATCCAAGTTGTTGATGGAATCCCCATAAATCGAGGTTTCGAATGATCGTCAAATTAAGTGTTTTGTGGCTCCCACAAAGGCTTGAGAAAAGAAGCTTCCCGGAAAACTTCCTTTTCCGGTACGTTTATTTCCCTCCAATAAAAGATGCCCGTATTTCCCGCAGCACCTTTTCACCAGCTGGAGGGCTTGAACAATATCCGGCTCCATGGAAATCCTTCTCGAGAAAAATGCCCGCAGCTCTTCCTCGTTCTTGGCGTTGTTTTGTTTGAACTCGTCGTAATCCGCGTCGAACTGCGACTTGCGGTGATCCAAGGGGTCGTAACTCTGCCCACAGATTTTCTCGTACGTGGACGAGCTTTTTTTCACAAACGCGTCGATGCCCTCGATCGACGAACTATGCAAAATAGAGTAAGCGAGGGCTGTTCGCAACACGTCGATTAGCTGAAAACGAACGAGGCGTTTTTATCAGGACTCGATAACGAGCCCCCGAACCGAGGTTAATGTCCGCTTACTTTTATCACTCTGTTTTTAAAGGTGTTCAACTTCCTGAACACGTACATTTCGGATACTTCGAAAGGCTTTTCGTCAGGACGTTTCTCCACCTTCTTCATCATTTCTTTGAAGCACTGATAGTACCGGTCGCAAAGTTTAATGCAGTCCTGGAATCGTGAGGATTCGGATTTATCTGACTGCAGGTTTTACAGTAGCCTGAGATGATTTTTTGGTCGTTGTTATTATTTTATTTGTTATTTTATTCACAAAACTCTGAGGTTTTAGATCAGGAAAAATTGCCTAAACCAATATGCAAACATATATCTCTCGATTACTTATCTAATGCTTTAGTAACAGAGCTACACTCAAAACTCGGATTTTCTAGCTCACGCTAATGAAAATAAATTGGGGTTTACAATTTTCTCTTAGTAAAGTATTGGGGATCAAAATCAGGAGAATAGGAAGAATAAACGAGTCAAATGCAGCAAGAGATTCCGGGTGAAAAAATGAAACCTAGTGTAAGAGAATTCAAGTTTGTAGTGTACTTGGGAGAATTTGAAAAATTACACACATACAAGATTTTATTAATTTTCTCGTGAAGTATCTTGTTATATAAACATCAATTATCAAAATTTTAATCTTAGATATTTTATTCATATTGTTTAATATGGAAATAAGTCACGAAGCTCATTTTCGCAATTCACATTTCTACGTATTTTAATGCTTTTACATGTTAACTTTTTGACTTTACAAACTTACATTTTCACATTTTTGTTTTTACATTTTATGATTTTTTTATGTAAATAAGATGTTTTGTGGATAATTTTTACCAGTTTTCATTCTTGGATTTTTCTACCAAGCAGAACGCTTTTTTATTTTACAAACCAATTTTTTTCTGTTCTTGTTACTTTGTCACCGTCGTACAGTTTTCAAAGAATTGATTTTTGTTACAAAAACTTCATTACCTTATTTTTTAAACTTTTTGAATAGCATGACATTTTTTTAAAAATTATTAGTACCCATTGTTTACACTTTTTTGGAGCCTGACAAAAAGTTCCAATAAATTATAAAAGGATGTAAAAAAAAGTAATGACGTTTTTGTGACGAAAATCAATTATTTATATACTATGAATCACTGGAAAAGTGATAAGGATAAAAGAATTTGGTTCTTGAAATAAAAAGTGTTTCACGAAGCAGAATCCAAGGATAAAAGCTGTTAATAATAATCCGAAAAACATTATATATACATTCATAAAAAATTGTAAAAATGTAATAATAAAAATGTTATCAAGTGAGTTTGTTGAGTCGAAAAGTTGGCATGTTGAAAATAAAAAAATTTTTGAATGTTAATTACGAAAACGAGGCTTGTGGCTTATTTCTATAATTAACAGTCTGATCAAAATTTCGATGACAAAAATTTCTATAATTTGTATCACAACATACTTCACGAGAAACTAGAAAAATTTTGTGGATGAATTTCACCCTTAATGACTTTCTAGGGTTACCAAAAAATCAGGAGTATTCAGTCATAAATAGTCAAAATATTTTACGTTAGAGAAATCGTTAGCGTGAACTTGTGTGTTTTCCTTCTAATTATTTATTACTATGTTTTGTTTGGAGGCCATGTTGAAAATGATTTTTGAAGATTCAAAAAAATTCTTAGCATTGTTTTATATTTTAAGGACAACGTTATTCTGTGCCTGTAGAGATGACTATTTCATTATATTAATAATATAGAATTTCGCATTTGAGACAGTCTATATTTTTTTTTAGACAGAGAAAACACTTGAAAAGTTCATTATACACGGTTTATACTTACGAAAAAATACGGAAAAGTTATAAACGTCCCAAATCAATATTTGCTCGTGCACATGAAGTCAGAAAACAAAAAAACATGATGATATTACATTTATCTTTTGGAACGCAAAATTTTTACATTAATCTAATGAAAAATTTTCTTAAATACCTCGTTGTTGAAGTATTTCCTACATGCGTGAAAAATAATATTTGTTTTTACGATCAAAATAAATTATATTCTTCTTGTTAAAAAAAATAAAATTTTAGTGCTTTTAAAGTTGGATAAACGAATGAAATTTTGAATGGCTACTTTTTGCAGCAATTTTTAATTTTTTCATCATGCTATACATTTTAACAGAATATCTATATGAGTCAATGACGATAATATGATAATAGATGTACTAATTGCAACAACAACAATAATGAATTGTAATTTTTATGCAAGTAGTGTTATCATGTTAATTTTTCTCATTCTGAACTAATTTTCATGAAGACGAATTGAATAGTACATATATTTGACACGCTTGAAGCAAATTATAATTATCATCATTTTTATTCAAGACAGAATTCCATAAAATTTAAATTGCAAAATATACGTTTCTACAGACACAAGTTGTCGTTCACAAAATCTAAAAAAATTCATGGATTATACTTAAATTATTTGGGAACAATTGAAGTGGTCTCTCTCCATAATAATTATACTTAACTTTTTCAACAGTTTTTGTAGTGGGCACGGATAGTTTTGAGTAGTAGACAAAACAGTTTTTAAAAATTGTAAAACCACGAAAAACACGAGATAACTAGAATGAAAATCAAGAGGCCACTGCGCCAAAAATCCTTCTGGGATGACACATTCCAAAACGCATTTACCTTCATACGAGTTATGATTGCGGACTTGGAATCGCCCCAAATTTTCAGCCTCCCATTTTCAGTCAAGTAAGCCTTGCAAGCCAAAATCAATTGATTCGTTATCTGCAATGAAATGCATAATCGATAACCTGATTGATTAATTACTACTTTTTATACTTCAATTATTATATATAGATCAAGACTACCCTAAAATTCGGAATTTCTAATAGTGAAAATCATAAATTTTCGGAGAGACCTTTTTTGTAGTTGGAAAAAGTGAAATGAAGCCTCCAATTTTATGGCCAATTTTTTTCTACCTTCACGAACAATGCTGTAATCATTCGTTTTGTGTTGAAAAAGCGCGATGTCGAGTGCATCATTTTAATAGCTCGCATGAGAGCTGGAAGGTAGTGCCCAATTTTCGTCGGATCGAGCCTGTACAAGGGCTGGGTGAATTTCTCCAAGGCATACAAATACTTGACATTGTCTTGCGCCAAAGTTCGTATCGTGGTAGCTTGTTCCTCGAGTTTCTTCCACCTCTGCGTCATGTAGGTATATTCAGAATTCATGAAAACGACGAAATTAATCAACATTCCAGCAAAGAACGTTTTTATAAAGTTACTCATAATCTTCAAACCAACTGACGGTCTCAAAATTTGAAAGAAATTGTGAGATATTAGCGTATAGATAATTGCAAAGTCTGGATTTGAACGTACTTCAATCAGCTTGGATTTCGACAGTGTCAGGAACTGAACAAACATTCGAGTTTGGCTCAATTTCATGTGTTCAATAATTGAAGAAAAACGTGTCAATAGTCTTCTCCAGTAGACTAGTTCTTCATTGGGTCCAACCATTTCTGTTTCTCTGCGTAATTGTTGACTTTCTACAACTGCCTGAATAAGAGCAAAATTTTGTTTTCTAGCAACTATTTGGAAAAAAAGGACAAAAGTTAAGAAAATATTACAAAAGATTCAGTAAACAAATTCAAACAGATAGAGCAATACCATCCAATTTTCATGTGTCAATTTTAAAGAGCCAAATTTTTTTTCATGAGAACCTTAATTTTTTTATGCAAAGAATCATGAATGATCACATTAACATACTTGTATTTGAAATATTTTAATATAATTTTTTTTAATTAAAATATATTTATATTTAATATCTTTTTATATTTTCATTTTCTTTCGATTTCTGAAATGACTCTAGATATTGACACAATCAGGCACAATTTTCAAGAGGGAAAAAAAAACTGAGTTTCACACTTACTCTTTTTATTATTCGCATCCACTCTTTCATACTCTCTTCCACTTTTAACTTCACATTTTGATCTTTCATATAATCGTTAACTAATTTTTGCGAAGATAAATGTTTGTTGTACAAATCCCAGTTGAAAGGAAATCGAAGAGTATTTTCCAAGTCCATTTTCGTCGCTAAAGAATGTTCATTATTATCAACTTTTCATAACAAACAGCTACATTTTATCGTAAATACACACTCTGAAGCAGATAAAATAATTTATATGTTTGGTTCACGAAAAAATGTTCAAATTTTTTATAAGCTAAAGAAAATTTTGGTATAAAACAGTTTTTGCTTATAATACATAAAGAAAACAAAAAACACTATATTTTTCTTCAAAACTTAAAAATTATTCAAACCCAAAACTTGCGAATTTCTTGGCATTCAAAGTTGAAAACTTTCCTGATTTAGAGTTTTTACAATAAAAAGTTACAAACTTTTTGTTTCATATTTCAGCAAGAACCCCTATATTTAATTTGCACAACATTTCAGGTTTCCACAGCATTATTAGCTCATGAAAGTTAATTACTGCTGAGAAAGTTGGAAAATCGTTGAAAGTCGTTGATGAAATTGCTTATTATTTTTCGTCCAGCTTCAGTTTGCGATAATTTGCCCCAGTGTACGTTAGTCGTGATTGTTGTTTCGTTCAAACGAGAAATGAGGTCCGACAGTCCAGCTAAAGTGTTTTCCGATGTAGGATCAACTTCGGCGTAAGCGAAATACGTTTCCTGTAGAGCAATGTTTTTTTACACGAACGCCTAAAAAGGTGGTTTTTGTAGCCTGTAGAGTTTGGGGACTCTGCCCCTCGTATTACAAAATTCAGGCCCATCAGAATTACAGATAATTTTGCACAGCATATTACTATTCTTTTTGAAATATTCATATTTGAATAAATATTCATTGAGTATTTTGAACGGAACTTCATTCATCAGAAAAAAAATAATGGATTGTGACGTGAAAAAACGAGTTACTCACTTCGAGCAATTGTTTCATTTCGAGAGCTTTATCTGACTGCAAACGATACGCTATCACGAATTTTCCGTTCAATCTGTTTGTCCATCCATCCGTTACGCAGGAACTAGTTATTAGTGTCTCTTTTGCCAATTGTTCTGACCATCTTCCAGATTCTTAAACGTCGAATATAGAAGTTATCAAGACATAAACCCATGTGAATCAAAAATATACAGACACTTTCAAAGATCTTTTTGTTTTATTGGACACAATGGAAAATCTCCAAGGTGAAAATGAAGAAAATTCCGTGTAGTGAAAATTACTTTTAAACCTACAAGATTCTGTGTAAAGCTTGAGCTTAGAAAAAATAAATTTTACAGTCATAAGCTTGCGTTTCATTAAAAGGTTTTAGAATCCTGCTAAAAGGTTCACCCTATGTTTTTTTAAGTTTCAGAATCACATTTGGAACTTGACTGTTTGTAAGTACAGTAAATTAGACAGAATTTTATCACTTAAAAACATTACCCTGTGACGGTGGTTCCATAAGTTGATAACAAACGATAACGACCTGTCTTCCTCCAGACTCGAAGAAATCAATGAAAGTCTTGACGTATCCTTCTTCGTCAAGAATTCCTTCTTCGAGTGTCGCGGGCTCGATATTCAACATATAAGCAACGAGCTCGAGAACATGGCGATGAGTGGTTTTTAACCATCCTACTCGGGTTTTCCTATTTTCTCGAAACTTGGCCTTAAATTGGAAAAGTTGAAAATTGAATCCCCGAGTTTTCGCATTCCGAGCATGAACTGATCGATTCATGCAAAACGTACTAAACGGTCCGTGATTGATTCCGTCTGCGCTCCTTCCAAATCGGCTTTTCTCCTTTTTAATAATTCCTCGATTCTCCGTTCGATCGAGGGTAAAGTGTAATCCCGGATCATTAGACTTTCCGAAACCCTCGACATAATGATGCAATAAATTTTCACCTCATCAAGTTGTTTGTTTACAGCTGCTGAGGAATATTGACACTTTGGTTATTGAATTTCAGTGAGCTTCTTTTGTTATTAAGAGCTCAAGGGCAATATAGAACTTGATAAATGAAAATCAATGAAAATGAAAGGGAGTGAAAGAGGCAAGAAGAGGGACTTGAGTTTCATTTTTTAAGAGTAATACTTCCAGTTTGATGCTACAAAGATAAATTTAAAAAAACTTTTTTTGTGACTAATGAGGAAGCGTGTGTTCAAAAATTCATATGAAATTTCGATCTAAATCTATACCTTAAATTTCTGTAAATTATCATTAAGAAATTAAATGATTTTCTAAGGTTGTTTTTCTTTTATAATGAAAGACTTCGGAATTAAAATTTATTTGGGTGAAGAATTTTCCAGCTTCAAAAGTTTTTTAGTTGATATGGAATTTGGAGTTTATTGCTTTAAACAAGCTTTCAACTTCGAAGGTCTCCATGGCGCGTTTTTTTCATTTTTATGTATGTTCTAGAGATGGGAGAACACGATTTTTTCATTTATTTGTTCAAAATTTACATGATAATTTTGTTTGATGTATTCAATTGAAATCAGAACAATTTGAAAAGTATACAAAAATTACGAGAACTCTTTATTTAGAGGACTAGAGGACATTTTTATATGAAATTTGAAGCTTTTATAGTTTTTAAAATGCTTGAAACTTTGAAAACTCAGAAAATCAAATGTGAGATTAAAATCAAAGAAATACAAGATAAATATGTAACGAAAAATTTGTAGAACTCCAGAAAATTTTCACTGATTTTGAAAGTAAAGCTGATTATTGTACCTCTTCAAAATTTACATGGTGATAGTTCTTTTATTTTTTCAAAAAAATCTGAATTACTTCAAAAGCATTAACTAATATGATAAATCTTAAAAAGTTTTATGAGTTTTGATAAAATTTTAAGTTTTAAACAGTTTGTTAATATAGTTTAGAATTACAGAAATTTAGCATATTCAAAAATCATTAGAAATTTTGCTAATCGTGAATAACAAAAATTTTTTCAATTTTCGTAACGTTTTATAAAATATTCACGCATTTTTTTGATTTTCTGTTCGTCATTATATAAACTAGCAATACACATGATAATATTATTTCATTTTTTAATTAAAAACCTGAAAAAGTGAAAGACTTTTAGAAAATCACGAAAAATCTTAGAGATTTGCACGATTTTTTCACAATTTTGATCAACTGTATTATTTCGTACGCTAAATTGTTTAAAATATTTTTTTTTTTAAATTGTCAACTTCAAAGAAGGACAGTAATTTTCAAAAATTCGTAAAATATTAGCGAATGATCACTAATTTTGGTAATTGCGTTAAAAAATGAACGTTTTTCACCGTCCCTTAAGATTTTTACACGGTTCAAAAAAATGTTTATTAATAAACAATTTCGATAATCTGCAAACTTTTGATTTCTATAGCTAGTTGGAAAGAACATAAAAAAGCTACCTAAGAAAAAAAAACTGTATTATACTTTATCAGGAATTTTAATCAAAATTGGCACTCTTCATAGCCAGAATATTGATTTCTATAGCTTGTTTGAAAGAAGACAAGGAATTCAGTCTATTACAAAAAAATAAAGATAAAATTGATTATAACTTTCTTAAGGTATTTTAATTATAATTAGCTCTCTAAATAGGAAGATCGTGATTTTAAGGATATTTGAATCAAAAATTTGTGCTCAAGATATCCATACCATTTATTACTGTAGCTCATGGGAACGAAGACGAAAAAAAATATCAAATCCTAATAATTTTAGAAAATCGATCATTACTCTACTTAGGTACTTTAATAACAATTTGGCACTCCAAAATTCATTACTGTTAGATTGAAATGGTTTCAAATAATCAATACGTATCACATTCGACATCTTGAAAAACTTATAACGTTTAAAGATTGACAGTACACACTCTTAGAAATTTCTCAATTAAATTTAAGAGACTGCCTTTGAAGCAGATTTCTCATACTGTCAATTACATTTTCTAATAAAGTGATAGACGCAACTATGAAAAAAATAAACATTGTCTATGAAAATTATAAACCTTCTATAAAATCGAAGTGTTTATTTAATATAAAGCAGAAAAAAATCATTCTACCTATAAATGATTTTCCATTGAAAATGTGTGTTTAATCTTTTTTGAATTTAAGTAGATTTTGACAAAATTAATTTTTTTAGAGCAGATTTTCCTTACTTTTTTAACAGCTATTTGATTGAAACAAAAAATTTATATTGTATTGAATATAAATTGTGTAACAAAAATTATATTGTATATTCCATAATATGCAAGAGATACTTTAAAATATTGAAACATGTAGTGTCTTCAAATAAAATTAATAATAATAAAAAATATTGAAATTAGTATATCTAATATGAAAATAATAAATTTGAGATAAATTTTTTTGGAATCATTTTCATATACGTGTCCATGAAATTTCATACACGATTCTATGAGAAAGTCTATAAAAGATGTTTAAAATTTCAAATTTTTTTGACAGTCCACTAAAAAATCTCCCGCGTACAGTCAACAGTCAAACCGCCCTTTCACTTTTGATTATCAAGCGTTTTAAAATGAACAGGTTAGCGTTTCATTTTGAAAGGAAATGGCTCTGAAATTCTTTCCGTTTCTAGCCTAAACGGAAATCCTTCTGAGTGTAATTCTACGTATTTGGAAAAATTTATATAAATTTAAAGAATATGTTTATGAACTTTGTAGATTCTGTGGATTATTATGTCCCCTCGAAATGTGCATGATGTACCATTTTTCACTGTATATCTAAAAAACTTATGTATCATCCAACAAATCTTGGTAAGTTTGACAAACTTTAACAAAACTTCTGAAGCTTTGAATTATCTCTATCATGTTTGAAATTTAAAAGATTGAAGCAGAAAAAATTGAAAAACAAAAGATTGCCAATAATTATGGCGAATTCGAAAAAATAGTAGAATTTCAGCAATCATTACACAACTCTGCAAATCGTTGAAAATTTCAAACTTTTCTTGTAACTTAGAAACCGGGGATATTTTTTGAGATTATTTGAATCAAAAAATGTTTCATCGAACAGAGATGGTTGCATTTATGAATTTCGCAACAAAACTCTGGAATTTCAGAATATGCTGATAAATAATAAATAGATGCATTTTCACGTGAGTATTTTCATGTATTTTACCTATCCAGAGTTTTCCAGGTAAGTAATGATGCCTTCCCAAATGTGCTACCACCCCTGCAAAAATACCATCAACTACTCAAAAAAAATTTCAAAGGCTCCACTCCCAGCTACTCAAGGGTTGCTTCGATATGGAATAACCATCAGTAACTTTTTCGATTCATGAAAAACTTCAAAAGCACACTAAAAATCAATCACTCGAATCCAATTCGGCTTTAAATCAGTTTCCAATTCACTTCTCTCAATGTGTCATTTCCGAATCCATCTCGATCGAATATCGAATCGGAGTGCTGGCCAAGTTTGTTGTGATTGTCGACCGCGAACCAACAAAGTCGTTAGCTGCATCGTTTCGTCGATTCAGCCATAATATTCGATGTGAAAACTTTCGGCACCCAGAAAAAACCAATCGAGTATTGACTATACCATCCATAGTCCATTTGCTGCAATTTTTTTATACATCAGAAACTAGGTTCCCTGAACTATTTTTCATCGAAGCTTTGTTTTCGTGTTCTGGTTCAACCTTGCACACGTCGATACGATGTTCTTCACGTGGCAGTGGCACGTAAAACTGAATATTCCATTTCTAAACTACCTTGAAAATCATTTTTCGATTGCTCCAAGTTCGGTATGAAAAATTTCAATCTTCGATTCTTCATCTTCAAGGAAACTCGGAAAAACTGGCTTTAGAATTTTTTTGGTAATCTCGGTGCACGTAGAGAAAATCGCTACAAGTCTATCAGGGAACTTTTCGCTCGAGCACGGTGTCAGCCACGAAGTGAAGCGTTTTGCTTAGAAACCCCCTGTCGCTTGAAATTAGAAAAGCGAGCGAGAAAAAAAGTCGTGGAATGGAAGTCTCGTTTCGCGCATCTGTTACCTGCAGCGTTGCTAAATATACTTTTTCTCAATTTTCATTACTTTCATTACTCGAAAACTTGTGTTATTCCGTGACGATGTTAAGCACGAAGCAAACTATGACGTACGGGTTTTGGCTATCTCATTCTTAAAGAATAATCGAGGACTTTGACGCATACTTAGGCAGGGATGGTGCAACGGGGGGGCGTTAAATATTTATTTTGGAGAAGCTTGTGAGCATCGAATTCCAGAAAGCCAAATAGGATTCAATAAAAGAACTGGAAAATTGTATGAAATTTCATAAAAGCTGAAAAAAAACAAAAAAAAAAAGAAATCTATGAATACACGAAATGTATGAAGATGAAATTATCATGATAATCCATTTATTTGCTTAAAATTTATTGAACTTTGAATCCTACAACATCTCGTTCTAAAAGGTGAAAAGGAATCCGTGAAAATATCAAAAAATGAGTCAAATTTTAAGAATATCCGAAAAATACTGAAAATATCAAGAAAACAAGTTTTTTTTCAAATGCTAGAAATCTACAAAACACTTTATTCTACAAATTTTGAAATATTGAAAATCTTTCCAACTTTGGAATTCAGAGAATTATATTCTTGACATTTAGATAATAATCTAGAAAAATGTTACAAATATAGAATAAAAAGTGTTGGAAAAAAGGACACAATTTTATGAAAGCTGTACAAAATGTAGAAGACTAAAAATAGTGGGAACAGGAGTGTAGGCAGAAAACATTTTCGGGAGGGGTTTTTCTGAAAAATATTTTTCGTTCGGGATTTCATAATTTTTCATCTTTGACAATATTGTTATAAGAGAGTGGTTTTGGAATATTTTACATTTCGGAATTTAGAAGTTGAACCACTTTTGGAATCCTGAATTGCACATTTTTCATGGACGTAAATAATGGAGTTCGATTGTTGTAACTTTCAATTAGTTACTGAGGTTTCAGTTTTTTTTACTAATACTTTTTGTATTTATACCACTTCAAGGATTATCTGATATTAAATAATATGGGTTTATATAGAGCTTTTTTAAATTTGATGCTCTAGGAATCAAACTTCTAAAAAATTTATATATTTGAAATGATATTCGGGCAAATTTTAACCAGACAGATAAAAGGTACATCATATATAAATCTATATTATTTTCGTATGGTATATTATTCATCAAATTTTGTAGTATCGTCTGGTATTTTTATATATTTCTAATGTTTCTATGGACCGCTCAATAGATTTTTAGAAATTGATGATATAGTATTGAAACTTCCAACGAATTTGAGAATGTAAATTGATTTTTCAGACGACAGGTTCTTTTATGAAGATTTTCAATACTTTTATTCTATATTTTTTTAGTATTTCTACAATTGAAAAAATGTCGAATTGTGTAAATTATATCAACTGAATTGGAAGTATTTTTATTGTTTTGTATATGAATTTCTAGAATAATCTCTTAAATTATATATAATTATAGTATTATATTAATAATTATGCTCTAATAGGACAGAAAATTTGATTATTTTTTAAAAAATTATTTCTACAAGATTTTTCTGTATTGAAAGAAATCTAATAAACTGGAAAGCAATAAAAATAATAAACTAGCAAATCAGTGAGCTAGTCAACTACTAAACTAGTAAACTAGTAAGCTAGTGAACTAGTAAACTCGTTAACAAGTAAATTAGTAAGCTGGAAAACTGGTAAGCAAGTAAATGAGTAAAATTTTTTTCATAATTTTCAAGTATAATATACAAAAATTATTTACATTATATATATTATATTATACTATACAAAAAATAATTAGTAAAATTTTTTTCGAAATTTTCAAGTATAATTTCTAAGTATTTTTATAAATTACATACTTATATTTTTGTAGAATACTGCAGCGATTTCAAAAACCTGACGCTTTATAATGCGATTTTCGCTCTATTCTCAGTAATTTCAAGAAATAAAGATAAAATCACATTCATATAGATTTTTTATGTTCTATATCGTTAATCTTTTTTCATATTTTTGAAATATTTAAAAGGTTTTGTTGAGTTTTATGGAATTTCATTGATTTGCAGTATGTTTAGAATTCGATGCTTTAGAATCCCAAAATGTATAGAACGTAGAGGCATTGGTCGAGGTTTTTCAAAAAAGTAGTTTTTTCATAGAATTCAATTGATTTCATTATTCCTCTAGAATTTGTATGAATCGAAATATTTTTGATACTTTTATATGGATTTTATATAGATTTCTAGAATTAGACGATTTATTCAAAGTTTTGTAAATTTTTATCATTTTCGTACATTTTTATTTTCCAACAATTTTTTTGATTTGTATACTATACGTAATCCTACGTTTTGATAATTTTTACTTTTTAAATAAATATTTACTGCTAACGTTTTCGTGCATTTTTTTGTAACTTATATTTTTATTTTTCATTGATGTAACTATTTCCATTGTTACATGAAACATTGATTGATTTTATCAGAATTTCGGGAGGGGTTTGAACCCCCAAAACCTCCCTCTGCCTACGCACCTGAGCGAGAATCATTAAAATACTAAAATTCTACAAGAGAAATTATTTATTTATCAAAAATTAACAAAGATGATAAAAGTAAATAAAAATTTTTATCCGAAAGTATCTAATTTCACAAATCTTTATAGAAATCGATAAAAATACAAGAAACAATTAAATGAAATTTATATATACCGTAAAAATACGAAATTGACTATACCAGGTGTACTCATAATTAATTTCCGGTTTTTTTGCAAATAAAACACATAATTCCAAAAAAACCGTAACCTTTATTTTATTCAAAGTATTTTCCATCGCTTTCTACACATTTTTCCCACCTTTCTGGTAAATTGTGGATACCACGCCAGTAAAAATCATTGCCTTTGGAGGTGAACCACTCGGTGAGCCATTTTCGTACATTTTCGTACGAGTCGAAGCGCTGCTCAGAAAGGGCATGGCCCAACGAGGCAAAGAGGTGGTAGTCGGATGGCGCCAGGTCTGGTGAGTAAGCCGCATGATCAAGCACTTCCCACTTGAGCCTTTCCAGCGTGTCACGAACGACTTTCGACTTATGCGACGGCGCATTGTCGTGGAGCAAAATCACCTTCTTCTGTCGTTGTTGATATTCTGGTCGGTTTTCCACAATGGCTCGGCTCAAATCTTTCATTTGCTGTTTGTAGCGAACGGCGTTCACAGTTTCACCAGGTTTCAGCAGTTCAAAGTATATAACACCGGACTGGTCCCACCACACACACAGCATGACCTTCCGACCGTAACGATTTGGCCGTGCCGTCGATGTCGATGCTTCACCTGGACTCACCCACGATTTGTTGCGCTTAAGGTTCTCCAGGAAAATCCACTTTTCATCACCAGTAACAATACGATGCATGAAAGACTTTCTTTTGTATCGTTGAAGCAGCATTTCACAGGTCACTTTTCGATTCTCCATTTGTCTCTCGGTCAGTTCATGGGGCACCCACTTTCCACACTTCTGAATTTTTCCCATGGCTCGCAGACGTTTGGAAATTGCTTGCTGTTGAACTCCCAACGCATCTGCAAGCTGTCGTTGCGTTTGCGTGTTGTCTTCATCTAATAATGCTTGCAATTCGGCGTCATCGAACGATTTTCGCTTGCCGGAGCGTGCGGCGTCGTTCAGGTCGAAATCTCCATTTTTGAACTGTCGAAACCACGTTTCACATGTTCGAAGTGTTAATGCACGATCACCATAAACTTCCACAAGCGCACAGTGGCTCTCGGACACTTTTTTCCCCTGATTAAACATGAAAAGCAATGCATGGCGCATATGCTCAAAATTCGGTACAAAATTCGACATTTTTGAAGCGCAATAAAAACTTACTGGAAGATTTTTTCGAGGAAATGTCAACGCAGTTCAAGCACTCGATATGACTGAACAAAATGACGTATGGTATGTGTTACCAACAGCGGTACAAAACAGAACGCCATCCATTGAAAAAACCGGAAATTACTTAGGAGTACACCTGGTAAGTAGTAGAAAGCTGTGATACACTTTAAATCTTAAAAGATACTGCTGTCTGAAAAATGCAATATAAAATTCAAAAAATAGATTTGGGAATTTTGAAACATTGTTAAAAATACTGAGAACCGATAAAATACTGAAAATGAATGAAGATTCGATTTCCTTCAATTGATTTAAAATTACTCGATATTTATCAAACCTTGACTCTTGAAGCATCTAATTCTGGAATTCTATATAAACTTATAGAAATGCAAAAAAATCTTCGAAACTGTAAAAATATTGAAAAAAACGACGAATACAAAAAATTCTGAAAATATATGAAATGCCAGCTATCTTTGGAAAAACTGTTTCCTTGGAAATATTTTTAAAGAATTTTATTATCTTAAAACTTTCGATTTCTGGAAGATTATACTTTGCAAACCTATATGGCAATCTATAAAAATGGTGAGCAAATATAAAAACCAAGAATATTTTTGAAAATTTCATAGATTGTAATAAATTCTAAAAAATACCAGCACAACATGAAATACCTTAAGAAAGGAAGCCAGAATATTAAACAACTTGAATGTATGAAGGAATTATTTTTCAAAAATCTATAGAAATACTGAAAATATATGAAACCCAAATCTTAGAACATCAATTTCAAGAAATCAATGTAGAAACACTTACAAACTTGAGATGATCCTTTACATGCTCAATACACTGAAAAAAAAGTACTTAGAGACAATATAAATGAGATATTATTATTTCACGACGAAAGTTATATATTTTAAAAAGTATACGCTTGAGCTTTAAAATTGATTTATAGGATGTCATGATGCTGAAATAAATATTTATTGATGCACTTAAATAAATATTTATTGACACTATTCATATATGAGTTTGCCCCTCCATGTAAAATTTCGTTACGACACCCCTGTACAGGATTAAAATATTTTTTTATACAATTCATACGGGACCACCTAGATTATTAAAGTAGGTATATTGAGAAAAATATTTTAGTTAAATTTGAGCTTAATTGTATGTGATTTCAAATTTACTCGAAGCCATCGTCCTCTTTCTGTATATCACAAAAAATGAATTCATAACGATGAAAAAATACCTGCATATCAAGAAAATTTGCATGTGAACGGTTCAAATTTCAAAAAAATTGAATTTTGATCTCTAAACTAAATATTGGAATCTGCATGTTTCGAATTATTAAATCAGTAAAACAGTGTTCCCAGTTTCCCTCCCTTTTTCCTTGTGTCACTTATTCGGTATTCATTGCTTTCCATCATAAAAAATAAAATCTGATTAAAAAAATTAAATGAAAAGATTTCTTTCACTTTTAAAACTTATCATAAATCATAAATTTTTCAACTCCTGAAACTCTCTTCTGGCTACACCCATGTTGGTAATAGACGTATTATTCCTGCTAAACAATTTCTGTTGTTCGCAATATTTACACCGTAAATGCCGACTTAGTTCAATTTTCTTTGGAGCCCGAGTGTAATCGTCGAGCACATACCTCGAGCAGCAAAACAATTTTGTCCGGAGGCTACTTGTACAGTAGGGGCGAAAATTCTGCAACTCCCAAGCTGACACAATTTAGTCTTCCAGGAAATGCTTCTACCTCACAGCTGTTGAAGACACTTTTCAAGAAAATAATATCCTCACTTTATTAACAAATTTAATTCAATTCACACATTTCGGAATTCATTAATTCAAAGATTTTCAACACCGTGCAAGAAAACAGAAAACCTGATTCACGGAAACCTCTTATGCATTAAGTTAAGAATTTTGGTATTATTTGCAAGCTATTACTCATACAGCATCTGCTGCTAAGCGCTACGAACACGTATACCTCGCTTAATAGTGGGTAGAAATTAAACTTTCTAATGGGTTACTCCATCGTTTTGATAATAATGGAATGTAAGTGCAGTAATGGAGCTGCCAACCCTGGTCACTAATGGACTGCTTAATTGTTTCAAACTATTGTGTATATTTTATCATCGTTCACAGTATTCGAAAAGAGAAAAGTACGATGAGGTTGGAAATATTTATGATAATATTATAAATTTTTGTGTTTTACACTCGAAGCACTTGCTGCAACCATAATCAATGCACCTTAAAAATTACTTTTTTCCGGAAAGCTGGTTGTAGGTTTGCAACTTTATTTCGTTTCACACTTCCTCTGTAGTTTGTGTGCGTGGAAAACAGAACGGCTGCTCATTAGCAAAAGAGCAAGAGAGGGAACTCGTTACTCCTGAATACACAAACTCTGTATGTACTTACTCTCTTCCATGTTCCGTCAATTCGCTTTCTGTTCTCGTTACTTAGGCTGCGCGTTTAGTATGTCTGCTCAATTAATTAAGGAATGAGTAAGCTGTCCAATCATCCATATATCGATCACACTTCGCAGCGTTTGCCGTTCGCTTCAGCGAAAATTCGGCTCCGAACTTCGTTACGATCGACATAGCGGGAATATTGGGAATGGATAATGTGTTCTTTGTGTAAGTTACAAAATTGAATTCCATCCGACAGCGGCCGATCGTTCGATCGAGTCGTTAGCCGCATTTCGTGGCATATAATCATTGTAGTTAACTTAGTATGCAGATCTCATAGAGATAGCTCATCACACGAGTTGAAAAAGAGACAGATTTTGGATTCAATTCACTTATAAGTGAGATGTTATTGATGTATTGGTTTTTTTTTTTATGTGTAGCATCGAACTATATACTCTGCGGTGCGAAATGGTGGCACAGGATTGCAGTTTTTGAGATATTTAAAAGATTAAAATAGCAATTCGTCATGATTAACATTATTCAAGATTCATATGCCTGAAAATCTAGGTTCATCAAGTTTTTCAATATATCTTATTTATAATTTTATAGAACGTGCGCGATCAAATTGACAAACTGGTTACAAGAAAACGATTTTTCAATTTTTTGAATTTCTTGATGTTTAAGTTATACAACTTTTAAAATCAAGAGTCACACATTTTTTGAAAACGTGTTTGATGTATGGAAATTCAATTTTCGTGATTTTTAAGTCACTGAGGTGAATATTATTGTTCTCTTCAATATTTTTGGTTTTTCGTATTTTTTCCGTATTTTTACTCTTTGAAGGATTTTCTATCCGTTTCTTGCATATTTTAGACTTTTGAGAAAATCAATTGAAAATTCTTTTTCCTTTTTCACTGGTTAATTCAGATTGAATTAAGAACCAACTCTTTGTCGATATTCCAGCTAGTATTTTATTAAATGACTGGAATATCGACAAAGAGTTGCTTCTCAATTCAATTTTGAGAAAATGATATCCACACAGGCTATAATTATTTCATGTACTTCGAATATTCTCGTACAGTATGTTTTTTATGAAATTTTGTAGTATTTTCTGGTATTTTTATGGATTATTCATATTTTATAAATAGTCGATAATAAATAACATCTTTATGAATAATAATTAATGATAAATTGAATGAAATAAGTTTTTTTTCATGAGTTCATATTACTTATATTGTATTTCTGTAAATCGTTCTTAATTTTTTCTACAATTCGATGCTAAATTATAAAAATTTCAATGATTTTCAGTATTCTCATTGATTTTCCAGAAAACATAACCTTTTATACAGATTTCCAGAAAAAAATTTTTTTCACTATGTATTTTTACAATTTGATGGATTTTCTGGTATTTTCATGGATTTTTGTTTCTAGATTTGCATGCTCCAAAATGCAGGGTTCAATAAAATTTTGAAAAAATTAAATCTACATTATTTTGAAGCAGTAACAAGAACTTCATTTCTCGTATTATTTCGTATTTCTAACGTTTTGTTTCATTTTTTAGTATTTTTACAAGTTTCGAGTATTCTTGTAGATCGCTACATAGATTTCTAGAATTTGATACTTAAGGATTCAAATTTTTATGTATGTTCAGTAATTTTATAGATATTTGGGAAAATTACATCTTGCATATGCATAAGTTCTCGCTATTCTATAATTTTCCTATATTTTTGTCATTTTTTAAAGTTTTTATGAGATCTTAAAACGTTTTCTCGTATTTTTATAGATTTATAGCATTTCAATATACCTATCTCTACATAATTTTTTTAGAATTCTGTACTCTGAAATTTGAAGTGTTATAGCTCGTAAGTATTTGTTAAGATTTACCAGAAAACAGCACTTTTTAAATTTCTATTATCCATAACATTTCCTTAGATCTTGTATGATTCGTAAAATTTCATGGTATTTTTCTGAATCTCCACGAAAATTTCTAGAATTTAACTATCTAGAAGTTAAAATTTTTCAGACTTTCATCATTCTCGTAGATTTCAATTTCAATCGATCATTCACAAGGTTGAAATAATTTCTCAAATTTTGATGTTTTATCTCACTTTAGTCAAATATATAGGATTAGAATTCTCTTCAAGGACAAACTCTTCTGAAACTAAGATTGTAATTATTTTTGAGTTTGTCGAATCAAGAATGATGAAGCTAATTCAACTTTAAGAGCTTACATAGAACTATTTGTTATGTTCTCTAGATTAAACAAAGTACGTTTTTCATAAGTTTTATTCATTTTTTTTTACTAGTAATTCCTTGTTCATAATCGTTTTTAATGCATAATTTTCACGCTGTTTATAATTATGTTATTCATGATTTATTATTGTAACTTCTTATTTTTACATGAAACAATAACTAATTTTACCCGAATTTCGGAAGACATTGAACTTCCAAAACTTCTCAACCGATGCTACTGCATAGAATCGATATTTATTATAGTTTTTCATAGAATACGATTATTTCACAAAAAATCCATGTTGGAACTTCTCAAATGTTTATTTATATATCACTTTTGATAAATAAAGAAAAAATAGACACACCTCATTGAAAAAACCAAAAAGACAGGAATTTTCCTAGGAAAAATTTGAATGTACCAAGAGAAACACAATATAGATTTAGTCTATTCGAACCGTATTCAGATTCAAATAGGTTCCCACCTGTTTGAAACAAAGGTCTATATGTAGACGTGGGTGGGAAAGAGAAAGGTAAAATTTTGTTTCATGAAGAGGAATTTTTTTATTGTGATCAGTGTCATGAAAAGCCACTTCTGTCCGTTTCGAGCAAACAACGTGACTGTGTAAAAAGGCATGTCAATGGAACTTGAAAATCCCGAGTGTGTTTCTCGTCAATCACGGAGCGCTTATTCAGCCAAAATTAGCTCGGTTGCAATTCAAATTGAATGATCTGTTCGAACGTTGTTTGTTACAGAGAATTCGAGCAAACGTTTTGAAGTGGAAAATTTGATAGAGAGAGTAAATAATGCATACGTTTTCATGTGCACGGTAATGAAAAACACGAAGTTATGGAAAATTGCACGAAATTCGCATTAAAGTTTAATTGCTGCTGAAAGCATCGCGGAACATGTGTAATTACTTTCGTCTCAACGGAGAAATTCGAGAAATAGTGCATTTTGCATGCTTCAGAAGCCAGATAATGTAGAGAACTTGTTTTCAATAATTGCGTTGCATGCATTTCATTTTCCCTGCCAATATCAAGAGTATGTCAAGGAACAAATTTGTAGAATGCACGTTGAGAGTGTTTAGAAAAAGCGTCTGGAAAAGAATTTTTAAGATCCTTCTTGCGTTCTTTGAAATTACTTCGTATAAACCTGCAAAATGAACAAGTGACGATAATGAATGAAAATAACCCGATGAATTTGTTTTTATTTTTGCATTTTTCAAGTCCTCCCAGATTAAATGAGGTCTTAATTGCTAGAATCAACGTTTGAGAAATTTTCCGAGACCTTTAATGGGGGGAGGGGGAGGGCGTCGAAAACCCTTTAGAAAATCAAAGAATTTGGCAGTACTATATTATAAACATTTCTGGAATATTATTTAATTTTAGGCTTGGAAACGTATCCATAACATTTAATTATAGCCATTCCAAGTACCTCGACATAAATTTCCAGCACCCACTTCCGGTGAAATAATATATCCGGTCGAATTTTCAACTGCGAACGAACTTTTCCCGTAATGTTCTTTACGTCCTATCTTTCCTCGCGGAAAATTCGAACGCGACGTACAAAAAGGCTTTATAGAGTAAAGTGTTTCTGCCGCACACAGTATTGATATTTTTCCCCGTGGAGCCGTCGCAGCCACCGTTATCGTGGATTTTTCTTTATCAGCTAATCCGGGACGTGTATGTTCCGTACGTGCATTACACGTTCTAGAAACTCTTCCCGATCATTTCAACTTTGCACTCGCGTTTGAAAGCACTTTAAACGACTCTTTTCGTATTTGGCTGTAACAATGAATTTCTACTGGGTGTTTTTCATTGAGAAACATTGTTTGCTCCGGAAGCTAAACAAAAACGAAGTGCATCGATTGGAGACAATTGCAGTGATTCATTATTTTGTCAATGACACTAGTTTCGTAATTGTTTGTTCATAATGAAAGGTTCGATTTAATGCAAATGATCATTGCATCAAACATACGTTCACAATTAATTTTTCTTCATATAAGCCATGCATAAAGACATACTGCAGCCTTGAGATCCTTTTTTTCTACAGATAATATTAGGGTCATTATTTTTAGAACCAGTTTGGTTATTACTGGGAAAATCACCGATTTCTTTCAAATTTTTTTTAAAGTCACGTACACTAGTTTTAAAACATTCGTATTTTTTATTTTTGGCTGAAAATTAATTTTTGTCGAGAAATTCAGATTTTAGATAAGGTTGTCAAATTCAGAGTAACCTTACTTTTGTCGAGAACTTTTTTTTAAATCTTTATTTCTCATCAGAAAATCTATGAATTTCAATAATTTTTGTATGAAAACGTTCGGAATTGTACAAAATTTATGAATAATATATTGAAATATTTCTCGTTGTGTTGCTGAATTGTTATGAGCGTAAGTAAAAAAAGTGTGAAAAATTTTTGAGTAGATAGTTTTCATATTGCATTATTTTTTTTTCTTCCCCTTTTTTTTCATTGATTGGTAAAGGTATGAACTACATTCTGTAAAAACCCTTACATGCCAAAACGTTTCGTTCGTAAGTGAGAATTTTTTTTGAATTTCCAGCCTGTCATTACCAAGTGGTTATGAAATTTCAATATATTTTCACTTTTCTTGATCTTAAGACACTGTAATATGTTTCATTTAATGATGATATGTATTCTAAACGAAAATAATAAACAAAAATTTCTAGCTAGATGTTTAACAGTTCGGAATACAACTTGAAATCAAGCTTTCGCGCGGATCTTTAGATAGCTAAAATACTTATAATCACAGGTAGTTTCATAGGAATACTTTCGTTTCCATTTCTTTGAAATATTTTGTTACATTTTCATGTTTATGTAGAATTCTTAAGGTAGGTCTATTATCTATCGAAAAAATGTTCAACTGTGGAATTATGCCTAAATGTCATCAATTTTTTCATCCAATACTTCAAATTTTCTAAAAAATTTCCTTTTATTTTGAAGCAAAATAAATACTTACATATAAAAACGATATTTTATGTTTGAGAAACGATCATTTTATTTCAGACTAAATAAATTATTCAACATGTTCAACGTGCTCACGTTTTAATGTTTTTTAGGAAAACAAACATGCTTTTCGTCATTATAGTATTTCGTTTAAATGTGAATACATCGAATTACAAGTAATGAAAAATAACCTAAGAAATTTTCATTAACAAAATACATTATTTTCGAATGGGACATACCACGGTGTCTTAAGATCAGGAAAAGTGAAAATATATTGAAATTTCATAATCACCTGGTAATGACAGGCTGGAAAATCGAAAAAAAATTCTCACTTACGAACGAAACGTTTTGGCATGTAAGGGTTTTTACAGAATGTAGTTCATACCTTTACCAATCAATGAAAAAAAAGGGGAAGAAAAAAAAATAATGCAATATGAAAACTATCTACTCAAAAATTTTTTACACTTTTGTTATTTACGCTAATAACAATTCAACGACGCTACAAGAAATATTTTCGATATATTTTTCATAAATTTCGTACAATTTCGAACGTTTTCATACAAAAATTATTAACATTCATAGATTTTCTGATGAGAAATAAGGATTTAAAAAAAAGTTCTCGACAAAAGTGAGGTTGCTCTGAATTTGACAGCCTAATCTAAAATCTGAATTTCTCGACAAAAACCAATTTTCAGCCCAAAATAAAAAATACTTATGTTTTAAAACTAGTTTACGTGACTATTTAAAAAATTTGCGAGAAATCGGTGATTTGGTCAGTGATGAACAAACTGATTTTAAAAATAATTACCCATAAGCAGTTTTCGTAATTCATGCTATCAGACTTATTCCCCACAGATATATAGAGCAGTTTGGAAACTGCTTCGTTAACGGCATTGTCATAAAATGTACTTACGGCGTGCGAATTTCATTACACTTTGGAAGTCGCAACCTTACTAGTTTGAGTGAATCACAATTTCACTGTATGCTAAGTGTGTAAACTCCCCCGTTTGAGAGGGCTATTCGGTTCTAAAAGCTCTATTCCCGCCCGCTGTATTATCCAATTATCACTTTAGTGCGCGTAATAGAGCGGAGATTTTCTTTAACAGCGTGAGCTATGAAATATGGAATGATTAGCACTGGATTAATGAAATCTTTCGGATATAGAGCATATTTTTGCAACGACTCAGGATCACTTAGAATTTTTATACATGATATATAGATAAAAAAACTGCCGGACAATTTCTGATCTGCTTACTTGATGACGAAAAAAATGAACATGTTTAATTAGAGGAAATCAATGTTTTTTCTGAGATATCAAAAACAACCTATGACGAAAGAACTGTAATTCAAGCCAGAAGAAAAAATTTCTGGTCTATTCGACAGATTCCATTATACACATTATTAATAAGTTGAAGTATGAATGAAATATCCAATGATTTTTGCATTATTTTTAAAAACATTCATGGAAAAATGTAATTTCTTTACATTTCCTGGTTTTTATAATTTTATTTTTCAAGAATCGGGAAATTACGATGATGCTTATTTTTATTCGAGTCTGGAATCTTTTATCACGCATTTCAAATTCATTTCGAAAATGAGTTTTATCTTTCTAGGTCTAAAATATCAATATTTGATAAGAAATTGAAAATTTCAAGGATATACATAGAAATTTTTCAGAATATTTTTTTTTTCTTTCTTCTATTCTTTGTTCGGTAACGAGTAACATGAATCACGTTATTTATTTCACGTTACTTTTATCAGTCCCTTCACGTTTTTAGAAGAATTTGTAACTTATTGAGAAATGTTATGAAATTGATAAAATATAAAAAATTTTCAACATCTTTTTTTTTGAATGTACAATTCTATACATTAGTTTCATTAATGGAACAGAGTGAAATATTGGTCGTGTTTGTACAAATATCGACAAGGAATATGCTTTTTCACTTTTTCTTAGAAACTTTCAATATTAGAATCTTCAAATTCTAGAAATCTACGTGGAAATACATGAAAATACTTAAAGTCTATAATTTTTAGGGATGTTTTACCCACGGTTCCGTGCTTTTTCATATTTGTAAATACAAAACATCGTTCAAAAAGACGGTCGTAGGGTTTCCGATCTACACGTGAACATCGAAAACGCACGTTTTAATTTACTTCGAGATACGAAAAATACTAAAAACAACTAATATACATTAGTTTCATATAAAAATGCTTCAAAAATTTATGTAGTTCCAGGAATTAGGAAATTTCAATTTCTCAAACATTGGATCCTAAAAATATATGTATATAGAAGTCCATGAAAATACTATAAAATTTGTCAAACCTCCAAATTCGGTAAAAAATTCAAACAATACTGAAGACACTCTCAATCAGCAAATAAACTGTTTTCTGTAAAATCGATCGAAATACTTAAGATATTACAAACTTTTAACTCAAGGATGTTTCATTCTGGAAATCCAAAGATGTATCTTTGAAAAGACTAAAAAGTTCTACATCGATCTATGAAAATACTAAGAAATACAAAAAGAAAAAAAATACATACATAGCAAAATACACGTAAATCAATGAAACATTGAAAATTCATACAACTTCAATAACTAGAGTATCTAATTCCAGAAATTTATGTAGGAACATATAAAAATACTGAATGATAGATATATTATGGCCATTTTTTTAATTTTCATCTAATATCTCACCACGTAAAAGTCCAAATCAAAGGCAACGAATTGAAAAATATGAAATAATTATAGCTGTGGAATTAATTACTAAAAAAAAGTAATTCCAAAATATCAAAACAGGTAATTTTTATATTCTGGATGAGACATTCGAAAAATTTTAAATATTTTTCATCAAAAAATCAAACTGACGGCATTTTCATGAATTTGTTTGATACTGAAATGTCTTTTTATTATTATTATGAAGTGTTAACTATTTATAAAATTTTGAATAATATTTTTTCTTTGAATCAACTGCAGAATTAAAAAGTTTGAAAGGGACAAAAAGAAATAAGCAATAAAATGAAAAAAATGGTAATACGTCTCGAATCGCGATTCAGCTAATAACAATTAATATTTAAAATACGAAAAAATTGTAAACTCAATATTTTTTTTTGAATGAGAAATTTTCAAGATCAGTTCTTTGTTTCGTTATTATAATAAATTCATTTAGGGTGAATATTAAATTTGTACTAATTAATAAAATTCACTGTATTCTTGGGTATCTATAATTAGAAAAAAGTAAATTTGTTCATTCATATGAAAGTGCGAAATTACTATTTACAGCTAAATGAGCGAATCTTTCGAAAAAGTATAATTTACTAGAACGACAAAAAAAACTACAAACATTTATTTATTGTATTGAATTTCCCTTAAACTGTAGGAAAACATTAAATATGAACGCCTATTTCCCTGAGGTTTTATTTATCTTGCAATCGTTTGAAAAATATTGTGAATTTTCGTAGCTTATAAAAAAACTGGTAAAGACAACAATACTATAAAATTGTTAATTACCATCGAATGAGTTGACTTATCCTATTGACTTATCTGGAAGTTATATGTGATAGACCCAATAAAACATGATCGAATGTGCATGGGTGGTTGAAAAGTCTCGAAAACATCGCAGTATAGACCACAGGAAGCGACAAGTACGAATAAACGTTTCTTGATATCGCATACGTAAAAAGTGGGCTAACTTCGTCCGGGCGATAAATCGTCGCTTCCCGTCAAAGCCGCGGGAAAACTTTTCCCGGGCATTCGTTCCCCCAGGAAAATTGCGCGCCACCGTCGAGGGTGAGAGCGGGTCCTCCAGCTACGCTCGGCTGAACATTTATTCCCGGAAATAATATTTTTCACCGAGAGAAAACCTTTTCCTAAAGCGGTTTCCGAAAGTCTACTTTTCCCAATTTCCTAGACGATCATACGCGTAAATCACGCCGTTTATGGCTTTGAGAATAAAGTTCTATTTTTACAAACTTTCATAATTTTTCAATAGGATGATAATGTTCATTTTTCAGCAAGTCTAGGTAAAAATGTTTCCGAAAACCTCGCGTGTGTTTGAGAAATTTTCATTAGTTCTTATAGATTGTTGAAATTTTTCGATTGAAATGACAAAAGGAAAATTCTTTCCTGACTGACTGATTTTTATGTTCAAGAATGTTAACCAAAACTTCTCAATAATCCTCAAAAAAAGAAAAATTTTATCAATCATAAAGAAACTAAAAAAGAAGTTTTTTGGCATCGTGTCATGAAATTCTGTAAATTGAATAAAACTGCGAACGCAATGAAATCGAAACTCTCATTACTGAGTTATGAATATGTTTAATTTTTTTTACATATTTAATTTTGTGGAATATAAACATACTATAACAAAAACCAAATGAATTTATACGAATGTGAAATTCGAAAAAATTTGTTCATTCGATTCGAAAATACTCATATACAACGTCTGAAAACTTTGAAAATAAAATTTTCAAAAAAGTTTCAATTTAAAAAAACCTTCAATCTAGAGAGATTTAGCAATTTTAAGATCATCCAACTTTTCATTAAAGTAGATTCTACAATTGAAAATTCTCAAAAATTTTTAAGTTCAAAACCTCTGAGTTAAAATGTATATTCCAAAATTACGTTTGAATAAATAGAATTTAGACAACTGAAATTTATTTCAAGTACAATAATCCCTGAGACAGAAATAATAACAACAATAAAACTCAATGCTCTACCCAATTACTTTAAATAATAATGAATTATTCGTCCACGTTTCAATCTTCATACGAGGAATGTTTTTCCAGACTAAAAGACAATGCTAACATCAATAATAAACAATACATCAATTTCGAATTCAATGATACAATTCGACGCAATGTTTGATTACGTGTATAGCTGAGTTTCTATCATATGAAAGTTTGAACTAAAAAGACGTAATCAAAGTTAACTTTCGAATATTTCATCTAACAATGGAAGATTTATAATTATGGTTCCTGTAGGTAACACTGAATCTCAAACTAAAGTATTGTTTATAAACATTTTCAACGATGTATTTTATTCTTGAAAAGGACTCAAAATATGAAGATTCAAAGGTTCGCCGATAATTGAACATTTAATGAACCAAATCGACTGGGATTTCGAGTTAGTTTGTCTTTATTACTGGCATTTATAAATGGAAAAATAAATATTTTATTATATCCCAAGAATAGAATGAAAAAAAATGAAAAGATCCTAATATTTCGAATTTCTAAGTTTCCAAAGACTCAAATTGGAAATTTTTCTTTTTTACTTTCAATATCAATGTATGAAAGAAATATCTGAGTTAATTCTAATATCAATAAACAGACGCCAAAGAATTTTAAGGTTTGAATATTTATTTATTTCATCACTTGGTAATAAACTTTCGAAAAAAACAAAATTAAAATACGACAAAATCCAGCTTAAACATTTGTTAGTTCAATGAATCTACGCTAAAGTGTATATAGTTTTAATAAGAAAGTACTGCGAATCTAGAAAAATCAAAAATTCTTCGATTTCTAAGGTCATAACGCACAAAAAATTTGCGACCCTTCAAAAAACAAATTTATCAACAACTTTTCTATGTGTTGTGGACCATTTCACTAATGACGGATTAATGTGTAGTTCTGGGGTTGGGGGTTGTTGTAGATGACTCAGTCCACGCAGTTTGGGTTGAGAACTCTAACTCGGACCTTGACGACATTATAGCCATAAAGCGCTTTAACGGTGACCGTATAATTATGTCAGCAAACTCCAAACTCGTGTTCCAGCCCAGCAATATAGATAATGCATTGCCGCTCTGTCACGAATGCAATGCTTTCCAACTGTGTTTCCGTACAGAAATATTCTTCTTCATCATTTAAGCTTTGATTTCTTAAAAAACATTTTTTACCGAATGAAACTTTTCACAGATTTCGGTGAAATTTTGCAAGAAACATCTCTCAATCTTCATGCAAAATCTTATCAAAATTGTAGATATGTGCGGGATCCCGACATTTTGGGACGGGACGGGAAAAGATTCGTGACGGGAAATGCCGTTTCCCGAAAAACTTCGGGAAATCCCGAGTTAGGGATATCCCGTCCCAAAACATCGAAGAATTTCCCCTCCCATCCCGACTGAACAAATTTGTCTTTCCGCACACCTCTACTTATAACCATAAAAAATGAAACATTCTTAGTTTTCACTACAAGACAATCGAAAAATATTGCTTCATAGACAAAAAAAATGTTTTATGACTGATCAAATGTAGGATCGTTCTACTAAAAATAATTCAAAATAACAGTTTTCAGTATTCAGTACAAGACAACCAAAATATATAACTTCATTAGAAAAAAAAGTTCCATGGCTGACTAAACGTAGAAATATACTACTTAAAAACGATAAAAATTAACGTTTTTCAGTTTCGAGTACAATACAACCGGAACATATTGCTTCAATTCAGATACAAAAGTTTCATGGCTGACCAAACGGAGGATTATACCATAAAAATTTACGATTCTTAGTTTCCATTACCAGACAATCAAAATATATTGCTTCGCAAAAAATATTTTATGACTGATTAAATGTAGGATTGTACTACTGAAAATAATTCAAATGAACTCTTTCCAGTATTCGGCACAAGCGAACCAAAATACATTTTTTCATTAAAAAAAAAAGTTTTATGGCTGACTAAATGTAGGAATATACTACTGAAAAACCATGGCAAATTTTTTTTAGTTTTCAGTACATGAGGACCAAAATATGTTGCTTCATTTCAGAAACAAAAGTTTCATGGCTGACAAAACGTAGGAATATACTACTTAAAACCAGAGGTGTGCGGGATCCCGACATTTCGGGACGGGACGGGAAAAGATTCGTGACGGGAAATGCCGTTTCCCGAAAAATTTGGGAAATCCCGAATAAAGGATATCCCGTCCCGAAACATCGAAAAATTTCCCCTCCCATCTCGACTGAACAAATTTGCCTTCCCGCACACCTCTACAAAATTGACTATGAAGTTTTTGAGAAGAAGATCCACGAAAATGAATCGCTTCTTATGGGCACTTGTACTTTTTCTTCTGTAGAATTAAAAAGTGTTGATGAATTTTGTCGGAATCGACGGGTAAGAAACAATAAGAGCTTTAAAAAATCGATTTTGTTAGAACACACAATAAACAATAACGAGATGAGTTTCGACATGAAAAATCGTGTCAGATCTATACACAACCTCAATATTTCCATGTATGTTAATTGTCATAATGCAACATTTCCAATTAACGAAATGAAGTCAGCCATTAGCAACAACTTAAGTTAATTTCTAACAAATAACTTCATTCCTTTCTGTGATAAGAACTGACTTAATCTGTCCGACAAATACAAAATCTCGCAAAACAAATTTCGCAAGTTCTATAAATCTGGAACGTCGGGTAGCGGAGGTTTCTCAGATCGAAATTACGTATGCGGGTCGAGTCGGGTCCGACGAAATCGCGTTTGTTCCGAGCTTTATGGCAACGCCAAGTCGAACACGCGTATAAAAAGGAACTCGCTTCGACAGCAAATTCCCATGTTATTATATGCATAATGAAAATTTCAGCCAATCTCGGATTACAATTTCAGGAAATCGTATGTCATCGAATTTCCCAAAAGTTACAGTGCCTCGAGCGATCACCTAATACAGGATTTTCCGACGATGTTTGTTTACGTTTAGCATATTTCATGATGTTGCTCGCAAGAGACCTATTTTTAATCCCAGGTTTATCTTCATTGCCCTTCGCGAAAATTTCTCATCCCGGAAAAATGGGTAACGTGCTTGTTAAGCAAAACTAGAATCTCGCCCATGTATCAAGTTGTCCACGACCCGCTTCCTAATTTACATTTCAACGCTCGGTTCTCGTCCATTATGACTGGAGGAGCAGTTTAGTTAAATTTTGTAGACGCTTCTCGCCCTCGTGTTCTGTGTTGTTCCCTCAGACTTGAGTCATTTCTCTGCGCAGAGCGAAGAATAAGCTGAGAATAGATGGAAGGATGGAAGGGAATGACAAAAGAAGAAAAGTGGAATATTTTTTGTAACTTTTCTAATTGTAAGTGACAAATGACTGGTTGGTGAAAGGGTCATTTCATTGTAAGTTATCCTGGTAATTTACATTAGGTCTTTTTTTTGCGTGGGAATTTCCTTGCAAAAAAAAGACCCAACCTCAATTATTTTATTTGATGTTAATACAACAACATTTGAAGATAACCTGAACGAATGTAGCTAATAATGTCAAACTACCAGAGATTTTTTCAATGTTAGCTCATTTTTCATTCAAGAATAATAAATATTGTGTTTTAAAAAGTAAAGATCTCATTTATGGAGCAAAAAAAACATTTAATGAATTTATTGAAGAAAACAGTCTTCATCGTTAATTTGTTAAATTTCAAATAAATCAACAAAATGAGCTTACTTTGAAAAAACCTCCATTACTTTGTTTCAATAGGTCTTAAGTGACCGTTCTCGGCTGTTTCCGTTTAGGTACTTTTTTCTTTTGTACATTGCTATTTATCAAGACTTTTCATTGTAAAATCATTTCCGTACATTTTCCATAGAATTTATGGGAAAATTCAATGACACGTTTTCCTTCGACTACAGAACAACGGTCCTGTATCGATCGTGAAGTTCCGTGCACTCTCGTTGTTCCACGGATTATTAACTTGTCAGACTTCGAAACGCAATTTCACCGGTCGTTTCGACAATTCGACGCCACGACTCTGTCACTGTAATCCTAAAAAAGTTGTAACAGTCATTGCGACCACATGCGCCCAGTTTTATGGTCCCTAGGGAGTAACGCAAATGGGAAAACAGCGAGTTGCTCTCTAGGACGAAAACTTTTAACTTCCAAACGAATAAAACGATGGATTCTTCAAGCAACTTTGATAAATCAGTCAGGAAGAAGATTTTCAAAATTATACTGAAAAAATACAGTCGTTTGTGCAAATGGGTTACGTGAATTTTGAATATTAGCGCGTCTATAGATTTCACTTCTGAGCACTTGTGAACTAAAAACTTGCGATTCTTTACAAACTGTCATATTGAGTTAATGTTTTATTTTTTAAATCAATGTAAAAAGTAAAATAAACACAATGCATCAGATACAATACAAATTGTGAGTTTCGATCTGCTTCGGTGCCATCTTAATCTGTTTCCTTGTTCGAAGTTTATCATTACCCTAGTCAATTTCGCTACATGAACTTTGAAAGTTTGAAACGAAATCAGTGTAAGTGAGAAGGATATAATTTATATGGGAAACAAAAAAGTCTAGCTGAAGTAAATGACTACTTGGTTATAAGAAAACTTTTTAATAAATTCACACGTGGTAAGGCCACTCGTTTCTACACCGAAACTTTTAATGGCCATCCCGATGAAAACCTTGAAAGTTTTTATCCGGTAAAAGTTTGCTTCTCCGTGACAGGTGCTTGAAAAGTTTACATGGAAGGATAATTCGTGTTCTGAAACATGTCTCAGATTTTAGTTTGGCACACTAGTAAGATGAATCTTTTTAAGTCGAATTAAGGAACAGACGTAGTCTACTCGTCAGCTTGCTTTTTGTCAAGTTTTTCAGATAGTACAATAATTGGACTTACCTTGGTATGCAAGTTTTTCGGCACGTTTTCTACTGACTTCTGAGTATCTTCAAGAGTTGTTAATACAGCTAGGTTCAAGACAATAATAGATAAATGAATTTGTCTTCTAAGAAAACAATGCAACAAAATAGTATGTAACAAAACGTAAAACTTACTTTTTGTTCAGTATTAGAAATTTTCTGCAACTCCTTCGAATACACGATTTCATTTATGTATAAGGTATTCAAAACTTTGATACTCGACTTAAGTTCCCAAGGAAAACAATACATATTTATGCGTATAAAACGTCAATGCTGTACAGCAAACATGATGGTACTCTCGTTAATCGTTTATTGCACACGTTTTCCCAATATATAATATGTACATTGTACATGCGTTTCGAACATACAACGTTTCAATGTTGCGCATTCAGTGGCTGACTTAAAATCACGTGTCGAACAAAATTTTTAGTTCCAAATCATCATCAAAACTGTTCCCTTACACTATGAAAAAATATATAAATTACATAAACAGCACACTCAACAAAACAGGAAACTCATGACTCCATGTTCGTACAGTCTTTTTCGTACAAAAATTCTATCGAAGTTCGTCTTACGCTATTACAAAAGGATCCTCATCCCAAAAAATTACAACTTGTATTCATGTTCTTTTTCAGGACGAACTTATAAAATCCCTGTTTTTCAGCATGAGGTCCCTTTTATCTTATATCGTCCCATTTACATTAAACTGCTACAAATTCAAAAACCATAAATTTTTTTAATGACAATGAATGTTTTCTTCGTCATCGTATAGACCATCGCATGGAATTAAATGACAGGGCTACCTCCGCATTAGTACGGCAAAGAAATAATGTAAAAATGTTATTGCCAGGCTTGTTATCGTTGGTGACATTGGATGGTGAAATCCAAGTGTGTTTCCTTCATTTGTAACTGTGGAAAGGTTACAAGCATATGGTATTCAGGAAAACCTCACAAATTAATGTTCGTGAACACAATTTGACGATGAACTTGAAAAAATGAACTTACCATCGTTTTGAGCTGAGGCATCGCCAGTTATTGAGGCCAGAAGTGGCGCGTCCTCAATGATGTCAAGGGTGGCCGAAGCATGGTAAACATAACCTATCGATGCGAAACAGCGAATTCGTAGCTTGCCGTTTTGGAAAAGATCGCTCGTGATTTTGAGTTCGAAATCTGAACGTGTTTTATTCCTGTCACCGCTAGCAGCCATATTCCTATATTGTACTTTGTACTCCACATTTCCGTTATCGAGCTGTAGCAGAGGAAAATTGTATGAGTCAGGCTGAACGCAGTTGGAATGGTACAAGTATGAGGGCAAAATACACTCTGCCCAAATGAAAATATTTGCTTACACATTGATAACCCACATAAGACTCGATTAAGTCAAATTTTTGTGGAACTGGTGCATGGGCATGGCATATTTGAATTATTGGACAATGGCTTCATCATCAAAGACATGAATGTAAGTTCTTCGGTTTCTTTCTGGATGATAACCACCATTGTATAATTCGATGACATGAGGTCATCGAAACGTTGTAGTAAGAATAAATATCATGAACATGTCCTAAAATCTTGTGATTGAGAATCCAGTTTCCCATATCAACATCTGATTCAATTGGACGTAACTGTTCCCTTACAAAAAAAAACATAAAGAGATTGGCGCCAAGTTAAGCAGCCTTGTGGAACTCATGGAATGAGCTGAGAACTAGGCAAGTTTCGCAACCAGATGAAGTCACGTACGAAGGGATGGAAACGAGGAGCACAAGTGTAAGCGATACTTACATGAAGTCCGTTTAGCGTCCATGTAATGTTGGGGGCGGGTCGGGAAGCTCCGGACGTGCAGTTTGCTCGAAGTGTCTCCCCTGCCGTCAAACGCCTCTTTTCAACCTCGATAGAGGGCTCGCTTTCGGGGACATCTGGTTATTACATGAAAACATATAACCACAAAAATTCAGCGAACAAGGGAGAGAGTTGGAGTTCATTTTGGCTCGATGCCCGCAGCACGATTGGCACTTGAGATGAAGTGAATGGCATGACTGGTAAAGGCGATTCTACCAAAGCAAGTCTGAATACAGCTCGACTTTAACCTTGTTGAAAAATCTATATTGAATCTTTTGGTAAAAAACAATGCGAAATTCAGAAATGGTTATCTTATGGAGTAAAGGATATGATTTTGGTGAGAGTGACGCCCTCGAATCGGTTTGAAAAATCAATTTTGTTACGTAATGTTCATTCAAAAGATGTAAACAATGTGATTATAAAAGAATTTTTCTAAACTCTTCATGGTCATTGAGTTTATTTTCAGGTAGAAAAAGTAGTGTACAACGTGAACATTTCTAGAAAGCAGAAGATGAAGTCTACTAACCTGGTATAGACGATTAATCGCAAAATCCTTCTAAGTCATTTTTTACCTTATGTAAATCTTTAAAGGTGATTAGACAAAAGTCATGTTTTAACTAACGTATCAGTTCTAGACATCAGCTTATGTCAAAATATTGTGTTCTATTATTTTTACAACCCATATACATTTTAAAAAAAGAGAAGGAAACACTTTTTTCTCAAAAAACGTCCACTATGTCGAGAAATTTTTGAAATTTTCAAAAATCTCGCGTCCACGCATAGTTAATGCAATAATAATTATATGGATGTGTTTATCTTTTTGTTGTATGTTACATTTTTGGCCAAAACTCTTGCAAGTATATTGATATCATTATTCTAATGAGGGCACGTTTAAGGCCATTCTGCAGTCAAATATGTGGAAATATCATTTCAATGTAATCGTTTCTTTGAAGATTACGAATGTACAAGCAAAAAAAAACTTCATATGAACGAGAGTAACCGGAGGGAACGGATTAGGATCGATCCTCAGACAGATGGCCTTTTTTTGCCCTTTCCATATGTCAAAGAGGTTGTTTGAACTTTTAAAAATTATCTCAGCAAATATAATATCAGGATTATTGAAAAATTCCTAATAAAATGGATAGGATTATAAAGACAGGAAAGGATAGATTAGTGAAATTGAAGACTACCAATGTTGTTTATAAAATGAAATGTAATGAACCTAATTGTAAAAGAGCTAATATTGGACAGACAAAAAAAATCTTGGAATAAGGACTAATGAACACCAAAAGGATATTATGAAGACCTCAGAGCAACATTCTGTTAATATTCTGCATCGATTGGAATCTGGTCATTACATGGATTGGGAGAACGTTGAGATCTTGGACAGGGAGGCTGAATATAGAAAGAGACTCAGAGATGTTTTTTATAAAGGAAGAGGAAGGTGGTACTTTGAACAAACAAAAGGACACTGAGAATTTCAGTACTACATATGATAAGATTTTTTAAAAATTAGGACTTTAAATAATTTGGGAATTGAGGTTATAAAATTCCACATAAAATAATTTTATTAGAATCAATGTATACGTTTGTAAATAAAGAGTATTTCATGGAAATCATCGGATAGAGATAAGATAGTCACGTTTGGGCGTCCACACGAGATCTGAGGACATCCTTATACTTAAGTTTTTGGTTTTTTTTTTTTTGGTTTTTTTGATGTTTTTAATTTTTTGACGAGAATGGAAGAAACATTACTTACGTGACAGGTGATGATTTATTATTTTTTTTTTATTACTTTATGTTATGTTTCGAACATACTAATAGCAGATGTAATAAATTTGTATTAGATACTTGAGAAGAAACACAAAATAGGTGTCCGACACGTGTTTTTTTAACACAAAAAAAAAGTTCTTTGACTGGGAAGGTCGTGTCTCATGACACTGATATCACCACCAGTGAAATAAAAATAAGAAATGGAAATAAAAAAAAGTGTGTGACTCAGGAGTTGAAAGCTATTTTACTGAATTGAAGGTTATCTTTAACGTGAAGGTTCTGTCAATAAATAAAAGATATCGCTGCTACTTTTAGAGCCCATCCTATGAGGTAAAGTCAAACTAATCTATGAAATTGGAATTTTACCTTAAAGTGTTCAGTACTATAATATATTCCATAGCTAGTCTCAAAAAAAAAGGTTATTTTGAAGGCTTGTCTCATTACCTGAGTGAATACTAACCTCCTTCGCATGAAAAAGTTTCGAATCCATTTCTTAAGATCTTGAAAAAAATTTAGATAACTCTCAATGACTTTTTGAATTTTATGAAAGTTTACACGAAATCTGACATAGTTAAACGAGTGAAGGTTCCACATAAATTTGTATAACAAGAAAAACTAAATTTTTGATCATATAACACGTAGTCAGACAATATTTTAAGCCCTGCCATCTTCCTTGATTAATACAAGTCAAAGAGGCAAGTATCTCAAAATATTTACATACCTACTACCATCATCACAGCACCTAGAATCTTGGTCTCGTATCTGTCGGGACCTTCGGAAACTTCGCATTGGTACGTTCCGGATAAACCTCTTGTCACATTGAGCAAAGTTACATCTTGTGTATTAGATCTCGTATCCTGGGAAAATCAATGAAGTGACGATTGTGATTAGCATGCGAATCCTTGTTGCCAAGGAAGTTACTTTCTCGAAAAAAACAATACTTCAGAAGTAATTCGAGTTACTAGTTATCAGTGACAAAAGTTACTACACGAACAGAATAGTTTGCACTATGTTTATGCATAAATTTCCCAAAGACCTTATGTTTTTTTGGTTATGAGTTGGTACAAATTTCGTATTAATTTTTTTGTCATATTTCGGTGATTTTTTTTATTCAAGTATGCAATACGTTAATTATCTTTGTAACGACACAGTTATCCGGAAAATTAGCAAGTTTCAGATTGAATATATAAATAATTGGGGTAAATTAAAAATGAAAATTGAATTTCTCTACGTCACTGGCCCCAGTTAAGAGTTTTTTTTTAGAAGAAGATCGTCTTTTATTTGTGGGAACCACACAGCTTGAGAAATTTGAAATAAAATACTCACGTCTACTTTTATGTTAGACACATTATAAGAAACCCAAGGTGGATTGTCGGATGGTGAATAACGATAAAATTCTCCTTCCCCGAAGTACCACTTAATAGTCTCGAGCGGTACGTTATTCTCCAGTTCATAACTGCAGGTTAACAGCGCCGAATCCCCCGATCGTACCATGGGTGGCACTTTGATTTTCACGTCCTTCAGACCTATTGCACCTAAGAAAAAAGAAGACTATTTCTTTAAAAGGTCGTACGGAGCATAGTAGAACATTATTCCTAAATTCTCAAAGAACGTTTTTCAGTCACACCTTATTACTCTCCGGAATAAAAGGAAAATTTCATTAAACTTTTGTAAAACTATTCTGGACATTATTTACCTATGAAATCGATCCTAACATAACATAAAATGATTATATAGCTCTTTGACGATGAAATTGATCTTATCCCAGCCCAACCTAACTTGGAAGGTCTAGAGAACATTGGCTAATCTGTTGCCGGAACTCTCTTCAAGACATTTCCAATTCTCGCTTCTTCCGTTCAAGTTCCTCCCCTTTTACTCGAGAATCACCCTCGATATTGCCAATTTCGTTTGATAGCGCCAAATGACATTTTTCGCCACAACTTCCGTGCCTCAAATTTTATTAGCTCATTAATAATGCGAGGGTTTTTTTTTTCACCTAATGCCGTTTCGAGAATATTCTCAGCTAGACAGAATATATTTCAAAGCATTTAAATCAGTATTGTTCTTCGAAGGATAAAGTACCTAAAACTACCCACATGAAAATGCATTGATAGTTAATTTTAGTTTTATCAAATCTTCAAAACTTTTTACAAATTACAGAATTCGTCGAAATTTCCTGAAATTCTAGAATAACATTGCAATCTTTAAAATTATCGTCCATATTTTCCAAGGACAAAATACTTTTGATTTTGAAAATTAAAATAATACTACATGGTTTTTGTAGTTTTAGAGAATCCTCTGAGTTCTTCACAATGAACGTATAATACGGATCGTTCAAAACTTTCTAATTTTTTAGAAAATATTTTAAATTTATTATCATTTTTCAACGTTTTTCAACGTATTACAAATTCTTAAGATTTTTATTGAAAAATTAAGAAAACATTATTATTGTGAATATTTTAAAAAATATTCAAATGAACACAGTTTAGAAAAGTAATATACATTGTTTCGATTTTTACACATTTTTCGAATTTTTCGGAACTATTTACGATGCATTGAACGAAAAAATTTTTTCCCAAAAAGTTCAAAATCGCAACAGAGAATACGAACTAATGAAAACTCTCTAGGTTTTATAAAAAATAGTGCAATTTATGAAGACCCCACGAAATTTTATGATGCTTCTCCAGTTTTGAAAAATATAATCAAAAATGAAATAGTATCTATTATCATGCATGTTTCGAAAAATTTGATGATGAACACATAGTGCAGAATGCATGAACATTTTATAGAACCCTTCAAATTTCTCGAATTAAATAGAACCATTGACACCTAATCTCTAACAATTTCTGATTCTCTTTAATTTCTCGAAATTTCCGAAACTTTGAACATACACAAACTATTTAAAACGTCTAGTTTTCATAAAAATTTTCCAAATCGTTAAAATTTCCTGCATAATTTTTAACACGTTCTTAATAACTGTGATTTTTACTAATAAGACTTTTTAAAAAATGATGTCATGTTTATTTCAAAGAAATATGGAATTCGACAGAATCTGGCAGAATCTACAAAATTTGTGTAAGTTTTTTAAATCTTACTAACCAAATTTTTAGAAGTATTAGGGACCTTGAAAATTTTCAACGTTTCCAACTATTCATCATTCACAAAATTTTGTAACGTAATGCTAGCTATTCAGAATTTTTCAAATTTCTAAAAAATTCGTCATGTTTTTAAAATATGTCGTTATTTTTGAACACCTCAAGTTGTTAGAAATTTTATTAACAATGAAAAATACAGTATCATGCACATTTCAGAGAAATATGATAATGTACATAACCTACAAAATTCATGACCATTTTCTTAAACTCTACAAATTTTTCAAATTTGATCTTGCTTTACTCAAATTTTTCAAATTTTAGATGTTCTGAATTTTTTATATTGTCTTTAATTTTGAACACAGTACAATACAAATTGTTTCGAATTTTCCAAATTACTGAAAATTTTTATAATTTTTTAATAGGTACTCTATGAATTTCTTTTCACTTAACGAAAAAACATGCAAAAATTTTGATCTAAAAAAGTTTACGAACATATCAGCTGTAAATTTTGTACTGTTTGCTATCATTAATGCTAAAATCCTATGTATAAACTTTACGAAATGCTTAGAATCATTGGGAATTTTCAAAACGTTCTATCTTATTCAATTTTTCAAAGTTTTTGTAATTTTATACGTAACATAAACGGCTTAAAACTTTATGAATATTATTTAAAATTACGCATTAACTAACAATAAGATTACACAAAATTTTTATCACTTTTCCAGTTATTCAGATTTTTGTTGAAAAACAGAAAAAGAACATTATTTTGCATATTTTCCAGATACGTAACAGTGAAACCAAAAGTCGCCAACTCTATGAATATTACCTGACATTAAATAAATACTTTAATTTGTTTCAAAAATATAAGCAACTTTTGAATTTTTCGAAAATCACTTTTAGTTTTTTTATTTTTTTTAATTTTTTTAATTTTTCGATATTCTCGGTGTTTCAAACACAATACAAACTAGTCTCAAACTTCCTAAATTTTTCAAAAATATGCCCAACTAATCAAGATTTTTCGTAACTTTTTAATATTTTCAAGTATTGCAGAATTATATTGAAAAATGAAAAAGAAATTACAATGCATATTTTCGTTTTTCAAGTCTTAATTAACTACCAACTGAAAAAATTCGCTTTCCATCAACATTGAACATATTTTCTATTGATCATTATGCCTGACCTGTCAAGTTTTATACTACTGTTTTTTGGGTTTCCCATGTTTGACTGACTCGGAGCTAACTAGATTTTATTTGAAATATCCTAGGTATGAGTAAAACATTTTCCATGAAAAATATTCATATTTATATAAAAAAAATATATTTATTTCAGAATTTCCAAAAAAAGTTATTTTGGTTTTACACTAAATAAAGAAATGAAAAATCTGGAAATCCACGAGAAAATTATACAGAAATAAAAAAAACTGTTTTTAAGGACAGTCTTCATTCATTTTTTTTTTTTTCTTTTTTGAAATGATGGAAATCAGCTTGAGTTAGAAATTCAATATCCAAAATTTTGAATGTGCGGTTCAATCACTGTTTTTGATTCTAAGTTATTTAGAAAATTTTAAAAAAATTGCAGGCTTTTTTGTATCGATATTAGAAAATTTGGTGATTTCTTAGTTGGAAAGTATGTAAGCTTTAATTTTAATTTTCTGTTTAATTGAAAGTTTTGATGCTCTGACATTCACGGTTCTTATGAATTTATGATCTGAAAATTTTTCAATAAATAATGAGGCCTAATTAACATTTTCATGAAATTCAATAAATAATTCATCAGAATATTACAATTAAATTTGTTTTCGAATCAGAAACTCTATATTTTCCATTCCAAAATATTGAAAATCTTAAATGATTGGAAAGAAGGATATAATAAAAAATTGTGCCACGACATATGACGCTCGGCCATTGAACACTGCAACAAATCACTACGTGTAGAAGGTTTCTGTAACTCTACAATTCTGTCAGTGTAATTGAAAATTTTCTATCGAGGTAGGCAGTTGAATAATCTTTTTAGAGATTTCACCTACCATATCAATTCGATGACTTAGGAATATCAAAATCATTTTTGTACAATATTCTTGTTGTGTGAGTTCTCTTTCACTTCTGTAATGCGAGCAAAGTTTTTTTTGCACTGACTCTCATTTTATCATGACTAAGGCTTCAGGGCTTCTTTAATATTCATAGTGTGTACAATATCTCGGAAAACTCGTTGAACACAGATTCTGTTTCCTCTTTCAGCGCATGAATATAACAAACGTGCTCGGCATTCCGAAATGTAATGTCGTTTTTCGAGCGAATTTCACATAAAAATGATTTTTCAAGAGAGAGAAAAAGTGAGTTCGACCTTATTCCGTATAATACCATTCTGTCAAAATGTAACTTGCATAGCAGGGATTTTGAAAAGATTTTGTTGAAATTTACGACAGGTATATTCGGGGTTTGGACGTTTATAAATTCAGTAGTCTTGAATTTTAAAATCAGTTGTACGAGAAATATAGTTCACTCGTAAAGAATGTAGTTTGAATTTTTTAATCTGAAATAAAACTGAAAGTTTGAGGATTTCTTTGAAAATATAAGAAACTCAAAAAAGATTGCAGAGTTTTCAATAATTTTTCTTAGGCTATAAATAATGTGTAGTTACTTTCATTTTTGACAAGAACTGTAAGAATGTCGAATAAAAAGGATCTGCTTCAAACAATTTTATGAATGTTAATTTCTTTTGTGAATTTCAAGTCATCATCGAACAATTTCAGAAATTCCTTAAAATCGAACAGTCGAAGGTTTCAAGGATGATGAGAATTTATTGGGTTGGAAAATAAGTTTACTCGGTTTTTCTCATTGATTGCCTATAGCAAAATAAAACGGACTTTTTTTCCAGTCCAATGGTTTTTTTAATGTCTTTCATTTTTTTAAAGTTAACGAGTTTACTGTGAATCTTGTAATAAAATTTTGAAATATTTGGAAATTTACACTATAGTTTCTCTTACAATGCTGACTACCCATGGAAAAAATGAAAAGGATGATACATTTTTAAAAGCCGGTTTATTTGAAGACTTCTTTTAAAGGTTCCGAAAAATTTTTGAAATACACTGAGAAGTTAAATCTGAACTTGATCCAAATTCAAGGTAATAACAAATCAAAAAAAAAAAAACTGAGAAAACTACGGACAAAATTTCAAGCTTCGTGTGTATCGAAAATAATCAAAAAACTTCTGCAGTTTTTTATTTACAATGTTTTTGGAACTTGAAAAGAAAAATTAAAGTTTTGTAAAGTTTATGAAAATTTTTGAAGCTCTGAAAACTTACAAAATGTTATGGAAATTTAGATATAGTAAAAGGAAATTTTGAGTATTGTCTGAAATCTACGAAAATTCCGATTTTATCAAAACTGTGCAATAATGAAACTTATTTTTGGACTATTTAAATAAATATACATTCTTGTTGATAAATTTCAAATTTTCCGTAATTTGTAAATTTATTTTTATGGTTTAAGTTGTTTTCATTCTTGCTGCATTTCTTGAACATGACAAAAATGATTGAAATTTATTTATCCAAACCGATCCAAGGTTTCATCTAAATGACATTTAGATGAAACCTTTTAGTAAATATTGAATTTATAATGCTTGTGTTAAGGATTCGTAGCTGGCCATGTTTTCTGATTTTTCAAGAAAATTTTTCGATTTTTCCTAAATTTTAAAAATGGCAAATTTTCAAAATAGTACTGTATTTAAGTACTATGCACTGCAAAAATTGAACGATTAAATATCTCAACATTAAATATAGTCTGGTTAAAGTTGAACTTTTTATTGGACAAACAAAACAAAATTTAGCAAAAAAATTATTTTCATTTTATTCTAATTGCGTTTAGATGAAAACAAGTTTCAACATAAGAATCGTAATATTTTTCAAATATCAAGACCTTTTAATGCCACAGAGATGAGAAACAAATAAAAAAAATTATATGCTCAGTTGTTAAATTGAGGTCCAAATCACAATTTTCAGAAACTCAGAGAATTCCGAAGAAGTGTCGAAAAATATATAAAATTATCATCTTGAACGTTCTGAATTGCAAAAAGCATTCAATATCTACAGAATCATAAAAATTGTCCTAAACCGCAGTAAATTTTCAAGAATAATTTTTCTAAAAGATAAAAGGTATGATCATAGGAGACAAATGAGTTAACTCAGAAGGAACAACTTAAAAATGTCTATATTTCGGCCTCATCCAGGCCCTCATCAGGATCTTCCATAAAAAGAAAAAATGAAAAAAAAATTACAACACATCCCCTTATCCATTTCAAAAAGAATGCAAAGCAAAAACAAATAATCAAATGGTTACAAAAGTACTCAAACTTAAAAACTACTTACAATCATAAAAAAACACCTTTGTCGCCATGTCTGAATCCGCAGAAAAAAAAAAATCTTTTTGAAATTATTCTGGAACTTTCCGAAACCCTATGTAAAATAATTCTCATACATTCTTTGATTATGAATATTCCGAATACTTTGTAAAACTATTTAAAAACAATACGACATTTTATACAGCGTTTTAAAATATTGAAAAAATTGTCATAATCTTGAAATTTCAAGAAAACTTCACGAATTCGATAAAAAATTTTAATTTTTTATCGAATTTTTTTATTTTTGTTATTGTTCAACAAATTTTTTTTATTTTTGTGTTTTAAGTCAGATCAGAAAAAATAAAAACAGCTACAAGAGAGATATAAAAAAATGCGTCGCATTTTCTATAAATAGTCCGTAAGGTCATCCAGAATTGAAGTTACTTAAATTCTTATACTGAAAATTGAGATTGTTTCAACCAAGTATGGTAAAAATCCTAAAATTCATAAATTTTTATTCTAAGGTTTGAAATCATCGAGTTCAAGAATTGACTATAAAAAACAGAGCTTTTAAAGATTTTATCCTAGTAAACAGCTAAATGGAGAAAGTATTCGAAAAAATATTTCGAAAAAGTCAAAAAATAAAACATAGATAATGCAGGGCTTCATTATTTAAAATCTAAAGGAATCTGGAGTAACTTTTTCTATTAAACTAGCAATAATTCAGAATTCCAGAACTTGAAACGTCTCAAAACATCAATTTCGAAAATTCATAGTTCAAACCATTAAACACAGAAATTTTTGTAATTTACACACTTTGAACTATGGTAAAAAAAATGTTCTCGAAATCTCAATTTGTCATACTTTCTACAATAAGTAAATAATTTTACAGCATATAAATAATTTTTTACGATCTAAATAATCAAGATCGTCAAGCGAAATATTTTTTAATCACTAGACCGTTCCATCAATAAAAAAATGCACTCAATTAGACCTCTTTAACTCTCAATATTTAATGCACCGAATTATGATTCGTATCTGCTCACTCCGAAATGCAGCACTAACCTCTCTTCCTTATTGACGAACATCGGTGGAATGATATCGAGCATCACTAATTTCGCTCATAAAACTCGTATTCGCAGAAATCATTCGACAATTTAATCCTCGCGACGTGTTAAGTCACCTGGCATAATATATATCAAAAAAGAGAAAACCGCCTATATGCCCTAATGAATTCCAGAGCAACGAACGAAAAGCATTAGGACAATTATTTACGCGCTACGGCATTTTTTCATAATGTATATTGATTTTACTTCCACTAGATGAATTTACGGTAGAGAAAATAGCAATAATAAGAGCTACAGAGCGGAAAATTTATTTAACATCGTAGCTTGAAGGTTTTTTTTTCTGGACATACCAAAAACAATATTTATGTTACTTATGAGTTGTTCGATCAAAAACGATTGGCCAAGAACTTTAAGGGTAGCTACATTTCAGAGTTGTTCTTAGCGAGATTTATACGATTTTTTTATTGTTAGCATTGAAGTATAAAAAGGCATGAAAATATGAGGCAGGAGCGAAATATATCACTTTGCGCTAATCTGTTAAAAAAATCTGATGCAATTTCATCATCTTGCATAGTTAGTTATTTAACCATCTTATAATGTCAGGTTTTTACTTTAAAAAAAAAAAAAAAACAGAATACTAATTACAATAAAATATTGAACTGTGGTGTTAATATGAAATATTGGTCTTTTAACTAGTTATTTATTCCATTTTTTGTTACGTTATACTGTTGACATTGTCAAACGATATTGCAATCTACGAGATATTTTTCATAAATAACAATTTATTTTTCAATCAAAGGTGCAATTAAAACAACTATTTTGATAATAGCGATTGCGGGTCTAACTTTTATCAAATCTTTACGTAGAGAATTCCTCGGGGAATTACCAAAGTTTTCCAATAAAAACGGATATTTTTGTAAATAATTCTGCAATTCCATAAAGGATTGGGTAAAATATTTTTTTTCAGGATCAAAGTAAAACGGGTAAATTCGTTGCAAAATTTTAAAGTATTAATAAAAATCTTTCCGACAAATCGAAAAATACTGCATAACCCACAGACGGTTCTTATCGTTCTTAAATTTTCGACACTTTTCAAAAACCTTCAGAAAATTTCGTCTTTAGTAATATTATAGAAGATTGAGAAACAACCAATAGTTAAAATTATGAAAATAATTTATCTCAACTTTATGTCGTAATAGGTCAAGTATATAGAAAAAAACTTAATCTTATTATCTCCTATATTTATTATTCCCTACAGAAGTGAAAATTTTCCAACTCCCCTCCCCCCTTTTGAAAAATCCTGGTCGTCCTACTATTTTTTAAACACTGTATCCGCCACTAAGGTAAGTGACAAAAATTTTGTCGCATAGCATCGCGTAGCGCTGCGTAGCATCGTGTAGCGTCACTTCAATTTTATTTACCTGAGAAAGACTCAATTCAAGAGTCGCAAGTTTTTTAAATAAAAGAGGGAAATAATATATAAAGTCCAGAAAAATTGACTTCTCCTCTTATTCATTAGCTCTGAAATTTCAAGAAAACTACCCTATGCCATTTCAATTTACCCAAATAGAAACGCACTTTTAGAATCAGCCCACGAGTATCAAATAATTCTTGCCTAACTTTCTGAAGATCAAATTGTATCTGCTGTAGAAAGAGAAGAAATTATAATTGAAAAATTCTATTATTCCTTTTAAAAAACGCCAACTTTTGACAAAACTAACGTTTTTTTTACCTCACCTTAATTTCAGAGCTCAGTAATCATGAATTAATTTACGTATGATAAACTGTTCCAACTCACCAACAACAAGCATCAGCAGATGCACCAAAACTCGTTGAAATTTGCCCTCAACTTTCATGGCCCCGCGAATCCGCCCCCGAAAGAAGTCCGAGGCTCTCTTCATCGATATTCACTTACTTCATTTCGGACTTCTAAACCAACTTCACTCCACGAAAAATTGACGAAAAATCGACACGAGCACCAACACTCTCTAAACAGCTTCACTCAGGGATTTTTCATTACCGTTTGTTAAGAATGTCAAAACAGAAATTTTCCGAATGTCCACGTGTGACAGGAGGTTTTGTCGGGAAATGGGAACCGGATTCGATACAACGATTTCGACGATCCCTGACTGAAGACTGACGGGGATGCTGCGGAATCGTTTACACTGGCTTTGCGCTCGCGCACGAATTCATCCCCGTTGCAGTTGGGAGGACACCCTCTTCCTCTTGTGTGTTACCAAAAATTCAAGGGCCTTCTCTTAAAGTTTCACTGAGCTAAAAAGAGAATATTCGTAATAATGGATCTTGTATTGAGCACAAGAATCATCATTTTTTCAGGATGAAATATTTGCTTTAGAAGAACTTTTGAATGTCGTATTCTGAAGAAGATTGGGGGTTGAAGCTTACATTAATATTTTGAATTTTGTACTAAGCTGTATTTGTTACAGAATAGTAAGATTCTTGATGAGGAATTAATTCGAGTTAACTTAGCTCAACAATCGGTTTTAGAAATAATAAAATCGTGGCAAATTTTTCTTTTGCAGAGCTAAATAACGACAAATTACACAGTCCAACAAAAAAAATATGGACGGGATGTTTCAATGGAAATATGTAGCTAACGTCATCATTATACCAATTCCAAAACAGTTTTTCATGATCAAATCGTGTTTTCAACATATTGATTGTTTTAATATATTTTATATTATTTTTTATATTATAAAATCCACAATTGTTTTTCGATGTTTTCGGAAAAAAAAACAAATTGTAGGTTTTCAATGTCAAGGAATCTGATTTTAGAGACAAAAATGCAAATATTTCGATATTTTCATATTTCAATTGAAGATAAATGTAGATACGTTTTGTATTGAATTTCGATACAAAACGTATTTTTTTGAAATTAAAATTGAAATATGAAAATATCGATTTTTTGGCATTTTTGACTCTACACTCAAATTCCTTGACATTGAAAACCTAGAATGTTGTTTTTTTTCCTGAAAACATCGAAAGACAATTGTGGATTTTATTATATATATAAAATTATTTAAACAATCAATAAGTTGAAAACGCGATTTGATCATGAAAAACTGTTTTAGGGTTGGTATAGTGATGACGTCAGCTAGATATTTCCACTGAAACATCCCGTCCATATTTCCGAAAGTAAAATTTTGTCGGACTGTGTTATTGTTAAAGTCTCGAATTATCAAAGTGGTTATTAAATAAGATACGATAATGGTTGTGCTACCTTAACATTAACTTAGCACAACCAGCGATTTTGAAAAAAGCAAAACAGCATCAAATTTTTCTTTTGCATGGTTAATTTGTGGCAAATTATGGTACAAGCCTTGAGTTATCAAAATATTATCATAAAAGAAAATACGATAATGATTGTACTAACTAAACGTTTCATTAGCTCAGTCATCGATTTTTAAAAAGCAATAAAAGCAAATTTTTCTTTGCACGACTTATTTGCGGAAAATTATGGTTAAGATCTTGAGATATTTTAGTTTTTTGCCTAAAATATTCAAAAATGTTGATAAAATAGACAAATAAAAAAATTTTTCATGGGGGTAAAGCTTTGGGTTATACCCATAGGTTGTGCTAACTTTACGTTAACTAAGCTTAACGATCGATTTAAAAAAAGCAAAGCAGCGGCAAATTTGTTTTTTGCACGGCTAATTCGCTGCAAATTTGCGGCAAATTATTATTAATTAAAGTCCCTAGTTATCAAAGTGGTAATTATAGAAAACACAATAATGGTTGTGTTAACTTTACGTTAATTCAGTACAACCATCAATTTAGAAAAAAGTATAACAGCGGCAAATTTTTCTATTGCCCGAATAATTTTCGACAAATCATGGTTAAAGTTACGAGTTATCTAAGTGATTATTGAAGAAGATACGATAATAGTTGTGCTTACTTTTTTCCAAGTCAAAAATTTTCAATTTTCTGTGGATGTACAGCTTATTACATTTTTTCATAGCGGCTTAGAAAAATCCTAGTAACCCTAAATAATAAGAATTTTTTCTAAAAAGATAACTAAGATCATTAGATCAAGATATAATTTCAATTCTTGGCTTTGGAAGTTGCATTGGACAGAAAATCAAATTTGGCGACACGTGCATCGATTATTCGCCGAAAAATTGATACGATATTGATTTTTTCGCTTCTTCAAATGTTAATTATTTGAAAAGATACGTGTATTTTAAATTTCGAATGTATGGATATTCTGAGCGTGTAAATGGCGTCATTTTCACAAACTGAATTTACCACCACATACTTTTCAAAGCATTGTATTTTCGTCAATTTTCGAGATATGACAATAAGAAAATGTTTGATTTTTTTTCGATCAACTAACAATACCAGAGTTTAGAAAAAATTTATTCAACTTTCCGATTCGACAATGCTCGCTTTTCCATTCATCACACCCTGGCATTTTCTTTGTGTACGAAGGTATGGTCAAGGTTTGAAAGTAGTTCCACACGTACGTAATGACACATGGGATTTAGAGAGTAAGCTACGTTCGTCGAGTTTCTCAGGGCAGTGGTTTAAAGCTTGTTGAGAAACTAGGAATGTTAGTTAGAAAGTTTTTTTTCCAGTACAGACGTGTTTGAGGACAAGTTTAAATTACCTAGTTTGCAAGCTGCGGAATGCCGATTGGTGGCCGTTAATTGGTTACTTCTCGCTGACTATTGCGGCCATTTCTAAGGGTTTTTGTTACAAGTTTCAGTACAGTAACAAAACGGCAACTTTTTAATTAACAGGGAAAAGCAAGTGAACCTCTGTTCATTTATATTAGAAATAAACATGCTGAACAATGTAAAACACTGGGAAATATTCATGTAAAAAAACCTGATGGGATTTAACCAAAATCACGTGGACCAACAAATTGTTATTGCTTATCTGATTATCACGCGACTCTCGATAATTGAAAATTTATGGAAGATGTAGAATCGCAAGAGTTCTAAGCTGATAATATTATTGTAATCTCGTGCTTAGCATGCAGCAAGCGATAGAACTTTGTGATTGAACGTGAGTTTGAATTGTGTTATCACCTCCTAATGGAATAAGCGAACTGGTGGCTTGATGAAAAGACAAATTGTCGAAGTTGTGTGCCAATCATCGTTTAGAAGTTCAGTACTTCAATTCAATTATTACGATTTTCCGTAAAAGGTAAAAGTCAAATATCAATTTTAGGTCGTGCATGCCTGGCAAAGGCCGAAGGACCTGATTTTTTTAACCTAAAAATTTCAGGTGGGTAATTGAGATTTGAGAAGCAAAGGAATAGGGATACATAGAAATTATATTTTTTGATCATAAATAATTATTGAAGTATATAAGGCAATCTTTTTTATCACGTTGCGTTGTATTTTTATCTGACAGTTTTCTAAAATACAATAAACTTTTATATTTTAATGACAAAATTTGCGTTTCTCAACGTATTGTGTGACGTATTAGTACACGTGTAAATATGACATTTATTTTTTTTTATTAACAGTAAGAACGGCAATACTTTTTTTATGATAGGTTCTACATTAGAATGTTCATACTAAAAATATAATTAGAAGAATCGCAATACCTTACATTTTTACGGTTTTATTAGAAAGATCGGCATTTTCGATTCGCCATTTCGAATTCTGAAATTTCGAGTACTATTTTCTTGATTAGAAACCTCAAAATCTTTGATACAAACACATATGAAACGTCAAAAAAATATAACGCATTTTTGAAAAATGTCAGCCATCTTGAATCTGCTTTTTGGAATCTTGATTTGCATGAACCATTTTCGTAATCAATGATCCCTAGACACTAATCCTACTCATTATTTTCATAAAATGGAAGACTTTTACTCCATGTTTTTGCTTCATTTTGTTTTGTTCTATTTTTTTTTTTTTTTTTTTTTCATGTTTTTATGACCAAGTAAAAACTAAGGGGTTGAAAGGTAGAAAAACGCAGCGTTATTTGAAGAGGGTGAATAAATTCATTTGAAAAAGTTATGAATGCATATTGCATATTAATATTGAAGATGACGATAGCTTTAGAATAAGAAATTTGGACAATAGAAAATCGAAAGTTTGGTAATGGAAAGTCAAACTGTAAAAAATCGTATTTTTATCCTCGATTTACACGGTAATATGTAGAGTAAGATGGAGTAAGATAACCATTTTGATGTTCGATGAGCTCTAGAACATGCGTTTGAAGTAACATCCTTAAACTTCAACACTTTCCTAAAAGTTTGTACCCCTGTCTACAAAATGTGATGATATATTGGCATGTAACTTGCACTCATTGTGAGGAAAATTGTCCAAAAAAAATTGGTCAATGTCCTATTTATTATTACTGAATGAGTATAAAAAATTTTAAAAATTTTCGTCGTAGTGGTTTTTTATTACTAACAAACGACAAATCATTAGAAAAAACGAAAATTACGCATTTTTTGCATTGGGTCTAGTCGTAAACATTCAAATTTTAACGCTGATAGAATGTATTGTAAAAATGATGATAAAAAAAATAGGAAATTTTCAAAATATCTTACAGCTGATGATAAACAAGCAATATTCGTCGAAAAAGTTGATAACAGTATTAGAAAATCTATTCAACATTTTTTTATAATCAGTAAGAATTTTTTTATATTCCTTTTTTAACACGTTTTCTATTGAAAATTTTCTCTCATTTCTTTTTCGTGAATTAAATTTTTTGAACGAATGATTTTCGCATTTAAATTTTACATTATCGGTTAGGATTTCAATAGGCAATTCATTTTATCACATTGCGTCGTAATTTTAAAATCTGACAGTTTTCTAGAATGCAATAACTTTTTCATTTCTATAAGAATATTTGCGTTTCTCAAGGTTCTGTGTGACTAATTTGTTACACGTGTTAATTCGAAATTTTTTTTTTTATCAGTAAGAATTGCATTACATTTCACATGATAGGTTCTACATTACACTGTAAATGCTGAAAATATAGTGTAAAGAATTGCAATACAATATATTTTTACAGGTTCAAAAAAAACATCGGCATTTTGGATTTGTCATTTGGAATTCTCACTTTACGATTATTATTTTTGTAATCAGAAATCTCAAAATCCTCTCTACATATATCAAACGTCACAAAAATATAACATATTTTCGATAAACCGTTAGCCATCATCAATGTGCTTTTTTCAATCTCCAATAACATATTGGAGATTGAATATTATATTCAATATTTATTTATATTGAATAAGCTATTTCTCTGAAAAACTGAGCCTCACCTTTCAGGTTTACATAAGTAAAATTCTCCGTATGGACTTGACAACTGATCAATGATTGTGGCGTGTTCTTGCCTGCACCAAAGGTTACCGTTAGCTCCAGTGGACCTATAGAAAAATCATTTACAAACCATGAAAAGACATTTCAATATTGATATGTGATTTATTATGAATGAAACATTTGTTAAATACCGTTGGTAGTACTGAAGTTAAAATCAATATCAGAACGTGCTTTTCTGGAAAGTTGCGCATGTCCAAAAAAGAGGGTTAACGGAGCTGTCATTTTTAGAGTGCATCTTCCACCCTGTTCGAATGTCTCTGCACCTAATGTATCCACAGTCACATCTCCTACATAAACGTTGTACTCAAAATCCTTGATAATGACATAGTTTCTGAATCCAACAATATTATGACCAACATAGATATCTTCGAATGGACCTGGGAATCTGACCATTCGTAGACGATTCATTATTTCCTTCGAATGGTTTTTGCACGTTTCAGTAAGTGTCATGTTCCCTGTAAACGGTGTCAACAAATCTGGGGAAAATAAAGAGAAGAAAAGTGTTCTGCACATTAAATATGTTCCATATTCTACATCACATTGGTCATCTGAACAGTATATGGATCATTTTATCTCAAATCGTCAGGCAGTGAGAGTCAGGTCTATTTTTTTGCTTACAATTTTTTTATAGTTTCTACATTGACATCGATGAGACACGTATTTTTTTATGCTTGATTTTGAGTTTGTTCGTCATTGGAAGTTTTCAAAATTTCGTATAAAAACTCGATTTCGCGCTATTTATGCGAATGCGATAATTTGGCATAAATATGGCCGTTCTTCATAACTTTCTTTGTGTTTATAGATTAATGATGCATCTAAAAAAAAATAAATGTGAAACATTGTATGTTTTCAAAAAATGTTTTTATATCGTGATTTGAAAAAAATGTCAAAAAATTTCATATTGCATCCGTTTTTTCTCCTTCCCGTACTTTTTTAAAAAAATTTATACATATAGAAAAAGAATTATGTAGTAGCCTCTACTAGCGAAAATTCGTTGTTTGGGAGTTATGATTTGTTAAACTCAAAGTGCCAATAATTCTGTAATTTTAGACTTAAGCGATAAAAAATGCAAACGTTTCGTGAATAGTGGCTCAATCATTAAAATCTTTTTTCTTTTAACTGTTAAATGTTTATCTTAGAAGAGAAATCATCAATTTAGGTAACTATTCGTGAATTTTTTCTATAATCGTTATTAAATTATAATAAATATCGCATAATTTACATCTCAGAAATTTTGGTATTGCTTCGATTTTTCTATTATCCATTTCTATTTTCGATTAGTATTATATACTGTGTAGACAATTTTCAGGAGCATATCAAATAATCCTTATTTGGTTTTCTATGGATTTTGATGTTAAGAATTACATGCATGTGCATTATTTTGAGTATTTTGATGTTTTATCAATGTTTTCTCTGAAATGAAAAGTCATTCGAAAGTATGATCGCATCTAAAGATTCATACATTTTAAATATTCTAAACCTCATAGGTTAACGCAAAAAAGAGAACAGTTTGAATTATTCAGGTAAAATAATGGTTTTTCAAAATATATTTGTCACGCTCGCAGCACAGAAATCCTTTATTCTTGTGTTTACTACTGTCCCGTTAAAAACGAATTCTCTGCCACCGCCTTTCGCTGCTATTTCTATGCCGCTCCAAGGTCGAGCGGCATAGAACTCGTTTTTTCACCACACAACAGTAAACAAAAGACTAAATGATTCATGTGCTGCGAGCATGAAAAAGCTCTCTCGTGTCAAGGAGCATCAAAACTCGCGTTTTACTCGTGCGATTTGCTAACTCGCTACGCTCGCTCGCAAAACTTCGCACTCGTTTCTGCTCCTTGATACGAAATATACTATATTACGTACATTTTGTTTATGAAATATTTGTTTTATTCAGAAAGTAGAATTTTACGACATAAATGCTACTTGCCCAAAACGCGCGTAAATGCAATATAGTACCACGTTTTAGTACCTGCAGCAAAACAATGCTTCAATCAACTTTTTGTCCAGTAAATTAAACGACGTGCGTAATTTTCACAAGCTTGGGCAACAGGAAAACCTCAAACTTATACTTTAGCAGGTAACTAACAAAAAATGTCTTTTATAATTCAAAAAATCATTAATTACAAGGAACGAAATTAGGTTCATTTGATATGATGCTGAAAATTGTTTAAAGAGTATATGATACTGATCAAATATAAAAATTAAGACTGATTAAATTGAAGCTATGCCGAAATTTTATAATTTTTCCTTCTAGAATCGGCCTATAATTGGAAACAGAAAAAAAATCATAACGATTCAGCCACTTTCGGCGCAATGATGGCATTTCTGATTTATAAAGCCTAAAATAACTGAAAATTGGCAATTCAAGTTTGAAAAATCATAACTTTTTAACAACGAAGTTTTGCCAGAAGAGGCTGCATCATAATTTTATTTTATATGTCACTTTTTTCAAAACATTTATTAGAAAAAAAAGTTGCAATTTGAAATTTTTCAAGTCAAAAATTATTATTATTATTTTTTTTTTTAATCAAGTAATGAGATTTTTTTTTAATGTACGTTTTATAGTTATTTCTTTTGAGGACACCATTTACCTACAAACACTTTTTAGGTTATGAAGATCATTCGTCATTCCACTAAGTTTTTGGCAAAACAAAATAAACACGCGCCAATAGAGCTAAATCAAATTTTCAGACGAATTTTCAAAAATTCTCAACGACGAAAAAACTCAAAAGCAAGGAAAAGAAAAAAATAATCACATCAATTTCAATGTAGAAACTAAAAAAAAATTTATGAACAAAAAGACCTGACTCTAACTGCTTAGACGATTTCAGATAAAATGGTCCAAACTGAAAACATGTAAAGAAATTCAAAGCTTTTTGACAACTCGGATAGTTATAGTTAAAATAAAAATATATGTTTTCGATTTTCAAGAGTGAAAAATTTACTGGATTATGCTTTCCACGCTTATACATTGGGAAAAACTAAGATAACTGGAGTTTGCCGATACATGTTTCTAAACACATATATTTTATGTGGACAGAAAAAGTAGACGAAGTTCGTCATTGAAGTACATATTCTAATCTATATCTAGGTTTATAGTCATGTCCTCATATTCCACAAAATAAACATATGTATAAGATATAAGAATGTTCGAGCCTCTTGATGCTTCAAAATTTTTGAGTAGCATTCGTACCATTTTCCGCGCCCAAAACAAATGGAGACAGAAAAGCATATGATCCAAAGGCGAAGAACAGGACATTAAGGTTGGACATCCCCATAGTTATGTCTGCTTCTGGCCAAAAAAATGAAACATAATCTATGAATCTATATGTATAGTATGTATGTATATGCAAAAATATGTTGTCTGGTCTATGCTATCTACATCCAAAAAACAGTCTTGTTTCTGTTGTATGATAAAAGGCACTGGTATAAAATTCAAAAGCCTCTTTTACGTATCATTGTCCTCTACCGAAACAAAGGGAGGCAAAGCAGGATAAAATCCAAAATCGAATAGCAGGCTAAGCAAGTTCTGCATTTTCATAGTTATGTCTACTTCTGGCAGGAATAAAAAAATAAAAAACATTTCTATGATCCACGCTTGACTGAACGATTAATGTAGAAACTATTGGTTGATTAATTTTCATTTACTGTAGGCAGGGTTTATTGATCACAAATAAATAGGCACTGAATAATGATGTACGTATTTGTAATTTGTTACGTAACAAATGTATATTTAAATAAAAACAGTTTTGTTAACGGATTTCGAATTAAAAATCATCAAAGTGCAAACAGTTTCAACAGTTATGACAACTTTAACAGTTGAACGATGGAATAGAATATTATTCGCTGAATGAAAAAAAAATGAAAATGGTACTTGCAGTGAAGAATAGGAAAGTGTCGTACTGCTGATTATTTCTGTGAAGTAGTTTCCTTCAATGTTCTACTGCAGAATAAAAGTTTAAGTCGATGCTGCTTTACATAGTTGCCCTGAGTCTCGTCGTAAATGCAAAGATTTTCATCGGAAATTTTTCAATCATCATGAAAACTTTACTGCTTAATAAATGTGTTGTCAAAACGACGAACTTAAATGTAAATTTTTAAAAAATCATTCGGCTGCTGATAAAAATCAATATTCGTAGAAAAAGTCATTATCAGTATTACATAATGTACTCATCGTATTTTTTTATGTTTCCTTTGAACACCATTCGAATTTCGTATGCAAATTTCACCTCATCAGTTAGAGTTTTATTAGACAATTTTTTTTATCACGTTGCGTTGTAATTTTTGAATTTAACGATTTTCTAAAATACAATAAACTTTTTTATTGTTATGAGAAAATTTGTTATTCTAAACGTACTGTGTGACGAATTAGTACACGTGTAAGTATGATAATTTTTTTTTATTAACAGTAAGAATGACAATACTTTTTTTTATGATAGGTTTTATATTAGAATGTAGATACTAAAAATATAATTTGGAGAATCGCAATACCCTACATTTTTACAGTTTTAATAGAAAAATCGGCATTTTGGATTTGCCATTCCGAATTCTCAAATTTCGAGTATTATTTTCGTGATTAGAAACCTCAAAACCCTTCCTACATACACATATCAAGCGTCATAAAAATATTACGTATTTTTGAAAAATGTCAGTTATCTTAATTCTGCTATTTTAATCTCGAACTGCATGTACCATTTTCGTAATGAATGATCTCTAGACACTTATTGTTCTCATTTTTTTTTTATAAAATGATAGACTTTAAATCCATGTTTTTCTTTTATTTTGTTTTGTTTTGTTTTGTTTTGTTTAGTTTTGTATTCTTTTTTTTTTCATGTTTTTATGACCTTGTAAAAACTCAAGTGTTATAAGGTATATGAACGCATCGTTTTTTTAAGATATATGAGGAATAAATTCATTTGCGAAAGTTATGAATGCATATTGCATATGAATATTGAAGATGACGATAGCTTTAGAATAAGAAATTTCGAGAATAGAAAATCAAAAGTGTGGTAATAGAAAGTCAAATTATGAGAAATCGCATTTATATCTTCGATTTTCACGGTAATATGTAGGGTAAAATGGAGTAAAATAACCATTTTTGTGTTGGATGAGCTCTAAAACATGCATTGGAAGTAATGTCCTCAAACTTCAACACATTCCTGAAAGTTCGTACCCCTGTCTACAAAACGTGATGATATATTGGCATGTAACTTGCACTCATTGTGAGGTAAAACTGTTCAAAAAAAATTTGTCAATTTGCTATTTATTATTACTGAATGAGTATAAAAATTTTTAAAAATTTTCGTCGTAGTTATTTTTTATTACTAACAAACTCATTAGAAAAAAAGAAAATTACGCAACCTTTGCATTGGGTCTAGTCGTAAACATTCAAATTTTAACGCTGATAGAATGTATTGTAAAAATGATAATAAAAAAAAATAGCAAATTTTCAACAGATCTTACGGCTGATGATAAACAAGCAATATTTGTGGAAAAAGTTGATAACAGTATTAGAAAATCTATTCAACAAATTTTTTTATATTCCTTTTTAAACACGTTTTCTATTAAAAATTTTCTCTCATTTCTTTTTCGTGAATAAGATTTTTTGAACGAATGATTTTCGCATTAAAATTTTACATAATCGGTTAGGATTTCAATAGGCAATTCATTTTATCATATTGCGTCATAATATCAAAATCTAACAGTTTTCTAGAATGTAATGACTTTTTCATTTTTATGAGAAAATTTGCATTTCTTAAGGTTCTGCGAGGTAAATTTTTTACACGTGTGAATTCGACAATAGTTTTTTTATAATCAGTAGGAATTACAATACTTTTTTCACGACAGGTCCTACATTAGACTGTAGACACTGAAAATTATAATGTAATGAATCGCAATACCTTACATTTTTTCAGTTTCAATAAAAACATCGGCATTTAGGATTTGCCATTCAGAATTCTCAAATATCAAGTGTTATTTTTGTAACCAGAAACCTCAAAATCCTTTCTACATATATCAAGCGTCACAAAAATATAACGTATTTTCGATAAACTGTCAGTTATCCTCAATGTACTATTTCGAATCTCCAATTGCATGTACCTTTTTCGTAATCGAGGACCTTTAGAACACATTGTACCGAGCTTTAGCGAATAAAACTTGGTTCTGTCGTAAAAATGTCGTCCAAATTTGATGCGCCATTTTTAATTTTAAGTTTTAGTCTCATTTTCGTAATCAGGGACCTTGAAAACTCCTGCATACTTGTTGTCATAGAAAAATATTTTCAATAATTTGCTGGCATATTTGATCTACCATTTCAATTTGTACATTTTGGTATTTTACCCATTTAGAATTTTCCAGGTGGGTAGTACTGCCTTATTTTTCTACATATTCTACAGTCTCAATTTCCTCGGACCTCAATAAGAGCTACCATACCATGACTAAATAAGCATAAATAAATTATGTAATTTTAAATGAAACCACTGTCATCAGACAAATAATTATGGCAATTCACAAAGAATATTCGTAAAAAATTGTTACTCTTGAAGTGTATTATTAAAGAAGACTAACAACCTCGTTAAAGGCGATTCTTTTTTTATTCTATCGATGGTCGTTCAGTAACGAACTTTCTCACACAAAAGAATCAATTGCAGCAACTCAACTTGACCCTCAAGGGAGCAACAAAAGTTCACGTTCCCCTGTTTCTCGAACTTTGGGATGTTCCAGCCTTGTCGTCACGCCTGTAATTGTCCGAGATACCCACCGTTCCCATGCACTTAAATCTTCTCAAACGTTTTACCAGCGACGTTGAAAGGGTCTGCCCATGTAAAACGCTCGCCCTAACATTAAGAAAGTAAAGTTATCTATACTCGAGATACAAATAGATCGTGGTCCCTGCTTTTGAGGTTGTGTCGTTTGTGTTGCAACTTTCTTGATAGTTATTTCAAATTGGACTTCTTGCTTTTGGTACAAGCACCTTTGGTGAAACTGGTGTAAGACAAGTTTCAGGCAAGTGTTGAGGTGAGTATTAATGCAAAAAACTTTTTTGGAACTTTCCAAGTCAGGCACCAAGGCAAAGGGAGTTTTTGGGGTTCAAACCCCTTCCGAAATTCATAATAAATAAATGATTATTTCATTCAACGATGAAAATAGTTATAAGAGTGAATTATAAAACAACAAATCAAACATTAATTCTTGAAATAATAATATATGTATAATAGAATAAGTAACATTTACCGAGAATCTACTAACTTTAATCTCGAGGACAAGTTCTTAAAGTTAAACGGTGTTCATAATTCTTAATTTGACTTACTCAGAAATAACAATAATCCTGACTTCAGAAAAATTTTTTCTCCACCGGAATTTTGATGATAAATGTTCGGCGAGGACAACATAGAAGATGAAAATACTAAATATTGTTCCCAAGCAGTGAATGATACAGAAAAATAAGAACCTACGAAAAAGTTGAAAATCTAAACAACTTTGAACCTTTGAACATAGAAATTTACAAAACAACTGTTTTCTGAACAATCTGAACAAATTCCTACAATCTATGAAATTTCGAAATCTAGAGCATGAAATTGTAAAAAGTATGTACAGTTATCTATTTTAGTACTAGAAATCTATAAAAAAATTTATATACTTGAAAATGTGGCAAAATCTCAGAAGTACTTAAAATAATTCGAAAAAACTAGAAATCTACAGAACATGAAAAATCTATATAGATGCGATTTGTCCAGAAATCTAGAATGTTATCCAAAATCGATCAAAATTCGAATTCTAGAGCATCTTATTCTTGAAATATATATAGCGATTACACTAGAAATATATAAAGAACTAAAAAATCCTTGCAATTTTTATACACATCTGTGAATACTAAAAAAAAGCAAGAAATACTGAACATCTACTGATACTTCGAATATACGCATGTAGATATGATTTTCTTCAAAGTTTAACTCTTTAAATTCTAGAGAGAGCAAGTAATTCTAGAAATTTACATAGAAAACTATAAAAAAGCTTTTAGTTCGAAATACATAATTTAACTTATTGAAAATTATTTCGCTTACATGAATACTAAAAAAAAATCGAAAAAGTACTCAAAATCTATATAAAATAAACTATTTTGAGAAAATTTTTCGAATCGTATAGACTCTGTAGAAATACTAAAAGTAGATAACATAGCATAGTAGAATTCTATCGAAGGAATATTATCTGTACAATTTGAACTAATACTACCGACCTATAATATTTCGAATTTCAGGTCATCGAATTGTGAAAAGTATATAAATATATCTATAGTAAATAAGAATAATTTCTGCTCCTTCTAGTATTTCAACATTTGGTACTTTTTTCTTATGACTAATTTTGGAAAGGACTCAAGTTTGAATCGAAAGTTTGTAGAATAATAATGGAAGAAATTAATACATGAGATTTTCGAAGATTTGAGGTCCCCTTATTATGTGTTGGCTCCTAGTGGTCAGTAGAAAGTACCAAATATTTTTAGTATGATTCAAAATCTCTAAAAATACTAGAAAACAAGACTGAATCTTGTAAATACTTTAAAAAATATTAAAAAAAAGAAAAAAATCTGCAAACATATAAAATTCATAATGTAGATGCGATTTTCACTGAAATCTAGAGTATTACTCAAAATCGATTGGAAAATTTATTCCAGAGCATCGAATCCTTAAAACGTATATAACAATCTACAAAAATGTTATTAAAATACTAAAAATCCTACGAATATTTCACGAATGTATACCAAAAAAATGCGAAAATACTGAACATCTACTAATATTTTCAGTTATATGTAGTTTAATATTTATATATATATAATATATAAAATATAACAAATAGTATATTATATACTTTTATTCATATAAAACTCTATAAATCACATTCTATGTAAAATAAGCGACAATTCCGCGTAAGAAGTTTAGCTTCAAAAACTAACAACTTCCAAGTTTTGAATAATAAAAAAATATTTGTGATTCCAAAGATTATCAATGATCATATGAAATTAGCAAAATTCGTAAGATTTAAAAAAATTCAACGAACATTACCAACTGGAAAAAAGTTCAAAATTTCGTTAAACTACAGAAACGATTATTATTTTGAAAACCAACAAATTTTTGATCGTACACATATCATATATAATCATTTTGAAAATATTAATTTCAACCTGAATTTTAGAAAATGCTTCAAAATTGAAACATGTCAGAAATTATAAGTATTGTAGATTATATTGACAGATATTGTAGATTTTCAAAAATTGTTTATATTCCGTAAAACTACAAAAACTGGGTAGAATTCTCCAAATTTTCAAAAGGAGAGCCGAGTGTCAAATCAAAATTTTCCTAGATTGGCAGTTAGTATGAGTTGCTTACCGTATTAAAAGTAATAATTACAATTTCTGATAATGCGATAAAAAGTATGAGTTTCAGATTATTTGGAAGCAAAAATGTTTTCTTTGACAACTTTTTCGCCATATTTTGAAGATAGCAGAATTCCCTCGAAGAGTTTCCCTATCGCGGAAATATTTCTATACTTCTACTATTAAAACTGCGGTTTCGACGGATTTAAAATGGATCCAATTGAAAACCCCGACAGAAATTCCAGACTATCGTTTCGAAGGGGAGAATTTTATTCACTCCGGGAACGTGGGTCTTCGAAAGAGAATAATCTATTCCCAGTTTCATTCACATAGGGGATGATGATACAGAAATCAGTCGCGCTTACGTCTCGCGGGATGAACGTTCCCTCCTTCACGAAAATTGAGGTTTGTAATTTTGTCTGCGTCGGTACATTCGATTATAGTCATGCTTCAACTTAGGATGACTTGCGCCCTAAACTCTGCTCGCGGTGTTTCACTCGTGAACAAAGTGATGGCAAAAAAGTTGACGAACCACCCTCGCGAACTCCGATGTTGCACCCTCCCATGATACTTTCAAGTTTCCCCAAAAATTCTTACGCAGCATTAGAATTTCAGCATTACTATTTCATGGCATCGGAATTCTTAGACTCGAGATTGAAGACTAACGGGTTTTGAAACTGAAGAGTTTTTTTCTTCCAATCATCAAAATTTGCGATTTTTGTAAAAAAATTTACATTAGGAGATTTTATTTTGATTGAAATGCAAATTCGGAAATGGGAAAATTTATTGCAGTTTCAAATGTGTTATTACAGAAATGATGCTAGAAAATACGAATTTGAAGACTTGAAAATTTCCGAAATAAGAATACACTACTTTTAATGTTTGAAAATCACAAGTTAAATTGTTATTTTGAATCTGATCTCTCGTTTCTTCATTCCTTTTTTAAATGCATTCATTATAACGTACAAAAATGATTGTACCAAAATTGAATTAAAAACTCGAATAAAAAAATGCCTAACATCGTCAAGGCTTATTACATGACAAGTGTTGGATCAAAAACCGTGAGATAATATTCATCATTATTAATAAATGGATCCATCTTCCCAAAAAAATCTTTAGTTTCTTCCATTCTAACAAATTAAACAAAGCAACTGATAATACACAGCTGCGAACTACTGAAAATGTACTATGCACCTGTGACTCGAGTAATCAGAAATTTTCATTTATAACATGTTCTACAATAACTTACCAAAAATATCTAAAAAGATGCAAGGACCTGAGCAAACCCTTACTTTGAGGATTCCGAAAATATACATCTTAGGAGTGTCAATTGTAAATATGTACGCAAATATAGTATCTTTATAGTTTTTTAGTACATATTCCATCTTAATTAATATGTTTGATGATTTTCAGCTCTCAAGTAGCGAATAATGATTACACAAATGTTTGTTCTATAGGACATTGTCAGTACTGTATGGAAACAAAAAAAATGTGTATCGTATAATTAAGTTATTTTCATAAGCCAAACAGAAAGCATGATCTTCATCTTTTGAGTACCCAATAAGAAGAAATGTTCAGGTCTTAAATAAAACAGAAGATTCTATTTCTTTTCATTTTCATTTATTTATTTTTATAGAAAGAGTCCGAAGCCATATTTTTTACAGTATATTTTCAACAATGTGGTTTGCAGATAACTATATCGCACCATTTCGTTTCTGCATGATGCACCAACGATTGTCACAAATCGATTGTTCAAGAATCCGACTAATGTTCTTTTAACGACCATCCTTTCTTCTTCCAGAGTCTCATCAAAACCTATTATTATACGAATAATATACAAAACAACATTTCAAAGCTCCATCATGTTAGACAAGCAGAAAAAAGTATCTAATACAAAATAGTAGCTATTTCTCTGAAAAACTGAGCCTCACCTTTCAGGTTTACATAAGTAAAATTCTCCATATGGACTTGACAACTGATCAATGATTGTGGCGTGTTCTTGCCTGCACCAAAGGTTACCGTTAGCTCCAGTGGACCTATAGAAAAATCATTTACAAACCATGGAAAGACATTTCAATATTGATATGTGATTTATTATGAATGAAACATTTGTTAAATACCGTTGGTAGTACTGAAGTTAAAATCAATATCAGAACGTGCTTTTCTGGAAAGTTGCGCATGTCCAAAAAAGAGGGTTAACGGAGCTGTCATTTTTAGAGTGCATCTTCCACCCTGTTCGAATGTCTCTGCACCTAATGTATCCACAGTCACATCTCCTACATAAACGTTGTACTCAAAATCCTTGATAATGACATAGTTTCTGAATCCAACAATATTATGACCAACATAGATATCTTCGAATGGACCTGGGAATCTGACCATTCGTAGACGATTCATTATTTCCTTCGAATGGTTTTTGCACGTTTCAGTAAGTGTCATGTTCCCTGTAAACGGTGTCAACAAATCTGGGGAAAATAAAGAGAAGAAAAGTGTTCTGCACATTAAATATGTTCCATATTCTACATCACATTGGTCATCTGAACAGTATATGGATCATTTTATCTCAAATCGTCAGGCAGTGAGAGTCAGGTCTATTTTTTTGCTTACAATTTTTTTATAGTTTCTACATTGACATCGATGAGACACGTATTTTTTTATGCTTGATTTTGAGTTTGTTCGTCATTGGAAGTTTTCAAAATTTCGTATAAAAACTCGATTTCGCGCTATTTATGCGAATGCGATAATTTGGCATAAATATGGCCGTTCTTCATAACTTTCTTTGTGTTTATAGATTAATGATGCATCTAAAAAAAAATAAATGTGAAACATTGTATGTTTTCAAAAAATGTTTTTATATCGTGATTTGAAAAAAATGTCAAAAAATTTCATATTGCATCCGTTTTTTCTCCTTCCCGTACTTTTTTAAAAAAATTTATACATATAGAAAAAGAATTATGTAGTAGCCTCTACTAGCGAAAATTCGTTGTTTGGGAGTTATGATTTGTTAAACTCAAAGTGCCAATAATTCTGTAATTTTAGACTTAAGCGATAAAAAATGCAAACGTTTCGTGAATAGTGGCTCAATCATTAAAATCTTTTTTCTTTTAACTGTTAAATGTTTATCTTAGAAGAGAAATCATCAATTTAGGTAACTATTCGTGAATTTTTTCTATAATCGTTATTAAATTATAATAAATATCGCATAATTTACATCTCAGAAATTTTGGTATTGCTTCGATTTTTCTATTATCCATTTCTATTTTCGATTAGTATTATATACTGTGTAGACAATTTTCAGGAGCATATCAAATAATCCTTATTTGGTTTTCTATGGATTTTGATGTTAAGAATTACATGCATGTGCATTATTTTGAGTATTTTGATGTTTTATCAATGTTTTCTCTGAAATGAAAAGTCATTCGAAAGTATGATCGCATCTAAAGATTCATACATTTTAAATATTCTAAACCTCATAGGTTAACGCAAAAAAGAGAACAGTTTGAATTATTCAGGTAAAATAATGGTTTTTCAAAATATATTTGTCACGCTCGCAGCACAGAAATCCTTTATTCTTGTGTTTACTACTGTCCCGTTAAAAACGAATTCTCTGCCACCGCCTTTCGCTGCTATTTCTATGCCGCTCCAAGGTCGAGCGGCATAGAACTCGTTTTTTCACCACACAACAGTAAACAAAAGACTAAATGATTCATGTGCTGCGAGCATGAAAAAGCTCTCTCGTGTCAAGGAGCATCAAAACTCGCGTTTTACTCGTGCGATTTGCTAACTCGCTACGCTCGCTCGCAAAACTTCGCACTCGTTTCTGCTCCTTGATACGAAATATACTATATTACGTACATTTTGTTTATGAAATATTTGTTTTATTCAGAAAGTAGAATTTTACGACATAAATGCTACTTGCCCAAAACGCGCGTAAATGCAATATAGTACCACGTTTTAGTACCTGCAGCAAAACAATGCTTCAATCAACTTTTTGTCCAGTAAATTAAACGACGTGCGTAATTTTCACAAGCTTGGGCAACAGGAAAACCTCAAACTTATACTTTAGCAGGTAACTAACAAAAAATGTCTTTTATAATTCAAAAAATCATTAATTACAAGGAACGAAATTAGGTTCATTTGATATGATGCTGAAAATCGTTTAAAGAGTATATGATACTGATCAAATATAAAAATTAAGACTGATTAAATTGAAGCTATGCCGAAATTTTATAATTTTTCCTTCTAGAATCGGCCTATAATTGGAAACAGAAAAAAAATCATAACGATTCAGCCACTTTTGGCGCAATGATGGCATTTCTGATTTATAAAGCCTAAAATAACTGAAAATTGGCAATTCAAGTTTGAAAAATCATAACTTTTTAACAACGAAGTTTTGCCAGAAGAGGCTGCATCATAATTTTATTTTATATGTCACTTTTTTCAAAACATTTATTAGAAAAAAAAGTTGCAATTTGAAATTTTTCAAGTCAACAATTATTATTATTATTTTTTTTTTTAATCAAGTAATGAGATTTTTTTTTAATGTACGTTTTATAGTTATTTCTTTTGAGGACACCATTTACCTACAAACACTTTTTAGGTTATGAAGATCATTCGTCATTCCACTAAGTTTTTGGCAAAACAAAATAAACACGCGCCAATAGAGCTAAATCAAATTTTCAGACGAATTTTCAAAAATTCTCAACGACGAAAAAACTCAAAAGCAAGGAAAAGAAAAAAATAATCACATCAATTTCAATGTAGAAACTAAAAAAAAATTTATGAACAAAAAGACCTGACTCTAACTGCTTAGACGATTTCAGATAAAATGGTCCAAACTGAAAACATGTAAAGAAATTCAAAGCTTTTTGACAACTCGGATAGTTATAGTTAAAATAAAAATATATGTTTTCGATTTTCAAGAGTGAAAAATTTACTGGATTATGCTTTCCACGCTTATACATTGGGAAAAACTAAGATAACTGGAGTTTGCCGATACATGTTTCTAAACACATATATTTTATGTGGACAGAAAAAGTAGACGAAGTTCGTCATTGAAGTACATATTCTAATCTATATCTAGGTTTATAGTCATGTCCTCATATTCCACAAAATAAACATATGTATAAGATATAAGAATGTTCGAGCCTCTTGATGCTTCAAAATTTTTGAGTAGCATTCGTACCATTTTCCGCGCCCAAAACAAATGGAGACAGAAAAGCATATGATCCAAAGGCGAAGAACAGGACATTAAGGTTGGACATCCCCATAGTTATGTCTGCTTCTGGCCAAAAAAATGAAACATAATCTATGAATCTATATGTATAGTATGTATGTATATGCAAAAATATGTTGTCTGGTCTATGCTATCTACATCCAAAAAACAGTCTTGTTTCTGTTGTATGATAAAAGGCACTGGTATAAAATTCAAAAGCCTCTTTTACGTATCATTGTCCTCTACCGAGACAAAGGGAGGCAAAGCAGGATAAAATCCAAAATCGAATAGCAGGCTAAGCAAGTTCTGCATTTTCATAGTTATGTCTACTTCTGGCAGGAATAAAAAAATAAAAAACATTTCTATGATCCACGCTTGACTGAACGATTAATGTAGAAACTATTGGTTGATTAATTTTCATTTACTGTAGGCAGGGTTTATTGATCACAAATAAATAGGCACTGAATAATGATGTACGTATTTGTAATTTGTTACGTAACAAATGTATATTTAAATAAAAACAGTTTTGTTAACGGATTTCGAATTAAAAATCATCAAAGTGCAAACAGTTTCAACAGTTATGACAACTTTAACAGTTGAACGATGGAATAGAATATTATTCGCTGAATGAAAAAAAAATGAAAATGGTACTTGCAGTGAAGAATAGGAAAGTGTCGTACTGCTGATTATTTCTGTGAAGTAGTTTCCTTCAATGTTCTACTGCAGAATAAAAGTTTAAGTCGATGCTGCTTTACATAGTTGCCCTGAGTCTAGTCGTAAATGCAAAGATTTTCATCGGAAATTTTTCAATCATCATGAAAACTTTACTGCTTAATAAATGTGTTGTCAAAACGACGAACTTAAATGTAAATTTTTAAAAAATCATTCGGCTGCTGATAAAAATCAATATTCGTAGAAAAAGTCATTATCAGTATTACATAATGTACTCATCGTATTTTTTTATGTTTCCTTTGAACACCATTCGAATTTCGTATGCAAATTTCACCTCATCAGTTAGAGTTTTATTAGACAATTTTTTTTATCACGTTGCGTTGTAATTTTTGAATTTAACGATTTTCTAAAATACAATAAACTTTTTTATTGTTATGAGAAAATTTGTTATTCTAAACGTACTGTGTGACGAATTAGTACACGTGTAAGTATGATAATTTTTTTTTATTAACAGTAAGAATGACAATACTTTTTTTTATGATAGGTTTTATATTAGAATGTAGATACTAAAAATATAATTTGGAGAATCGCAATACCCTACATTTTTACAGTTTTAATAGAAAAATCGGCATTTTGGATTTGCCATTCCGAATTCTCAAATTTCGAGTATTATTTTCGTGATTAGAAACAAAAATGGATTAGGCAAAAATGGAAAAAAATATAAAAAACACTTCACTACTGATTCATGCTTGACTGGACGATTTATGTAGAAAATATTCTAGAATTTATTTTTATTTATAGTAGGCAAGGTCACAAATAAATAGGCACGTAATAATGGTGTAACGAATATATATTTCAATAAAAAAAAATTTCCGAACGGTTATCGAATTCAAAATTATCAAGGTTCAAACAGTTATAACAATGATGACAACTTTGAGATTTGAACGATGGACTAGAATATTAATCTATACATGAATAAAATCGAAAATGGTACTTGCAGTAAAGAATGGGAAAGTGTCGCTCTGCTGAGTGTCTCTGTGAAATAGTTTCATTCAATGTTCTACTGCAGAATAAAAGTTTCATGTCGATGCTGCCTTATACAGTTGCCTTGAGTCTAGTCGTAAATGCAAAGATTTTTAATTGGATATTTAATTCAAAAAAATTTTCAATCATCACTTAAATTTTAACACTTATAAAATGTATTGTAAAAATGACAGAAAAAAATGGAAAATTCTTAACAAATCTTCCGGCTGTTGAAAAAAAGCAATATTCGTGGAAAAAGTTATTATCAGTATTAGATAGTATATTTATCTTTGTTTTTATGTTGCAATAAATGTAAGAAAATTAGATAATTTAAAAAAAACCATTGAAAATTTTGAGGATTGTAAGAAAAAATGCTAGAAAATTCGTAGAGATTGATTCAATATTTACAAATATTATGGATAGTAGAAAATTTTGGATATTCAATCAAAATACAACAACATTATAACATTTTTCACACTTGTATAAATATAAAAATGTTTGGCCGTAGAAAAACTTTTATTCCTTTTAAAAGTTTAAATAAAAAAATTGAATTAAAAAATAAAAACCAGAAATATATTTTTCGATAACTTTTTCGCCATACTTCGAAGATAGCGGAATTTCCTCGAATGTTTCCCCAGAAATTCTTACGCAGTATTAGAGTTTTAGCATTACAATTTTATGGCATCGGAAAGACAAATGGGTTTTGAACAGAAGAGTTTTTTCCTTCAAATCATCAAAATTTACGATTATAGTACAAAAATTCACATGAGGAGATTTTTATTTTGAATATAGAAGTTTAAAATTGGTAATGGAGAATTTTTTGCAGTTGCAAATGGAATATTACAGATATTATGGATCCATCTTCCGAAAAAAATCTTTAACTTGTTTTTTTTCTCTTTCGTTTCATTCGCCATTTTCCGTTGTTCGGTGTTCGTTCCGTCGGCGTCTTTCATACGAAACACTAACGATATTATTTCGCTGAAGATATTCAATAAAAAAGTTCATTGGATCGGAAAATACGATGCGGAAACACTTGGCTCGGCGATCAATTTCAAACGCACGTTCTGGAAATTTCAACGCTCTAACTTCGAATCATATCTCCGAAGAAATGAGATGCTTCTGAAACCAAGCTATCAGATGCAATTCACCGACGAAATCAGAGTGATTCTATTTGCAGGAAGATTATAATATTTCTTGGCTCAGTGGTTTCGTTTCTCGTTGTTTGAGCGAGTTCCTCGCTGTGTTTTACCAGCGTGCCTAGATTCTTACTTTATTGCGATATCAGTAGATAAATACGGATCGTGTCAGCCCCGAGAGCATCACTCATGGAAAAAAAAAAAAAAAAACCTAAATTTTTCTAGCATCAACACCCTGGAAATTTTCGATTTTTCAGAGTTAACCCTCGATTTTTACACTGAATTTTCAGGGTTAACCATCAAAGTTGAGAGCTAACTTTCAAAGTTAATGGTTTATAGTTTATACCCTCAAATATCAAAATAACACCTCGGAAAGAAAATGCGCTCCTCAGAATGAAATACAAAAATTGAAATAATATATTTCATAGTTTAATAAAGATCGCTCTTGTACAGCTTTATTTTTTGTGTATAAAAATCGCCATGATCATTGCATCATAAGTTTTAAAATATTGAATTTAGCTTTGAATTATCTCAAATTTGCTGTGAAAGTTTTGGCATTATTTTCGCTCTTTTCGGTGAGAAATGCGTTGATCATCTTTCTCACGAAGAAATATTTATAATTATTATTCATTAATTTTTCCATCAATTTCATGTATTTTTTGACTAAAACCTCAATTTAACCACTTATATAGTAAAACACATATTATTATTGAATTTAGAATAAATATTAGGTGTTCATAAATCTAAAAAAAGTTCAGGTTTAAGCCTGAAATTGGTTAAGGATTAACCCTGAAAAGTTGAGAGGAATTTTTGTAAGGGAATAACAATTATTTATCATATTTCTCCTAAATGTGTGTAATAATGTTACTATACTTATCAATAAAACTCTAACATTGTGAAAAAACTTTATGAGTATGACAATTTTAATGAAATTCAGCAAGTTTTGGACATTTTTTATTATATTCAGAATTTCAAGATATTACATAAAATTTAAAATTTTGAAAATTGCCAATAATTCTAGGAATTTTTCGCGAATTTCAGACAATTTTAATAAAATTTTGTAGATAATGTTTATTATCATAATTCTTTAAAATATTCATGATTTTATTTTTTCATTTTTCTATTAAGATCTGAATAACTTTAAAACTATCAAAAATTACGAAAAATCCTCATGAGTTGAAAACATTTCTAACAAATAGGGAAGTTTTTGAATAGTTCATATAATTTTTGAAATTTTGAAAATTTCAGGAAATTTGGTAGATTTTAACATTTTGAAGAGTGACGGTTTTTCTAAAAAATTCTAAAAAATTCCAGAATTTCAGAAAATCATGATGAAAATCTTAGATTCCGTTCACTATCATATTTTCTTCGAAATATGCATGATGAACTTAATAAATCAATCTATGGAAATCTAAAAAACTAGAGAAGTACAAAAAATTTTTATATAAATTGGAACCTATCTCTCTTCAGATTTAAAAAAATTTGAAAAATCAATAAAATGCTAAACATTCTAAAGATTGTTGGAAGTTTCGAAAAATTCGACGAAAATGTAAAGTTTCAGAAAATATTCATCAATTTCTGAGATTTCGTCTGAAGTGAACATGATGATTTTTTTAAATTTTTATTCGGAATTTGAATAACTTGAAATCAATGAAAAATTACGGAATATCTTTTAATAATCTGTACAAATTTTAATCAGTTTGAATTAGATTTCAAACTTGAAAATAACAAAAAAATTGAGAACATTCAAAATTTCAAGATTATCAGTACTTTTAGAAAATCCCAAATTTTTCTATACTTTCAAAAAACGATTATAAGTTTTGTTTCCTGTGTTTATAATTGTATTTCTCCGAATAATAACGTTTTTTTTTTTTTTTTTTAATAAAAATCTGAATGACTTCAAATGTATAGAAAATCACGGCATATCCTTATAAGTTAAATAAAATTTCATAAAATTTGAAGAGTTTTGAACGGTTTTTGTTTTTTTCAAAATTTTTGAAATTCGGAATAATAAAAGAAAACATTCAAAATTAAGGAGGTTGTCGATAATTCTTGAAAATTCCAAAAATTGTAGAATTTGAAAAAATGTGCATGAATTTTTTAGATTGTTTATCATAAATATGCATAGTCATGTTATTCCACTTTTCAATGAAAAACGGAAAGACTGAAAAATTATGAAATATCCTAATTTTTTGACGAATTCTACAACTTTTATCTTATTGCTAAGACAAAATAACTTTACAATATTATTTTACTACAATCTGTCTCATTGCCAAAATAGTAGTAAATATAGTAATTTTTTTTATTTACATAATGGTATAATCGATAGTCTTGAACCATCGAAATAATGGTAGACAAATAAAACCCCATTTATCTACCCCAAAGCAAACCATATCATTTTCAATGAATTTTTCAAAAAGGGTGTAAAATTACTGTAAAAATATTATTTTACTCAGGATCTTCAACTTGTCATGTTCTCCTCAATCCAAGGGATACCCACGAACAAAATAAACTAAAATAAATCAGCTTAATTTGTAATCACGATTCACAAAATTACTGATATCAATTACATGAAAATAATACGTTCCACAAACTATTCTCCAAAAGGCATGAAATCGTAAATATACCAGAGCTTTTGTTGCAACGTCGGTGAAATTTTGCGCAAACAACGGGATTGCGGTCGCAGATACCATGTCGCTCGGTAAAGTCATCAAATTGAATCGCACCTATGACGTGGGGAGCACACCGCGATTGTCGTTTTCGCGATAGCGTCACGTCGAAAAAGAAAAGTGATATGTGACTCGAGTCTCATTATCTACTGTCATACACACTTTCCGTTACAAGCGATTACATTTTCATGAACGAAATGTCAGCTTGTCGTTTGCGTGGCTGTCGAAACAGAAGTGGGCTGTTTCATGACTTTTTTAATACGAACGCCGAACTCACCCCGGAAAAGACTTCTGTATGACATGTGTGAGACCTATAATCGACCCATATTTGCAATTGGCAACTCCTATAAACGAGATATAAAATTGACAAGAATAACGTTCACATTTTTCGTTATAAAGAGTGAAGTTACATCGATTGATATTAACTCGATTTTAAAAATTATGGAATTTTGATATTACGTAGAATCGCTGCATATTTTCCAGTTTCGAATTCCGAACAGAATTTCATTTACTTTTCCTCGTTCATTCTCTAAACTTTTTCTCATTTACATGCACTGGGGGCTTGAATAATTCAACCGTCCGCATAACTTCGCTAACATCCGAATCCAAGACCAGATTCATTCGACAAGTACTTTTTTAGCACTGATACTTTAACAATGTTCCATGTTGTCGTTAGATGAAAATTTCATTTTTAAAATAATGTAAAATATTAACAAGAACCTTTATAATGAACTGTAATAAGATACGTGAATAGGTATTTATTTAATGATATTTAGTCACTAATTCATGATTTATCATTATTCAAACTTTTCGTCGGTTCTAGGCGTGGATTTGCTTCGCAGGGAAAACTTTTATCTCAGTTTCAGAAGCTTGCGTTGCTCGTAGAACTTGAATTAACTATCATTATAGTGCAAAGAAACTTTGCCCTTCGTAAGTGCTTTTTTGCTTCATAATTGGATTAAATTTTCTCGTGGCTCGAATGATTGCGGTTCTCAAGTCTTTAATCCAATGAGCAATTTCGTCACAGGCCATGTATAGCTAGAGGGACTGAAATGTTCGGAAACTCGTTATAAGAAGTTTGCGAGAGCCATCACTTGATTAGCTTGGCTCGTAACGTATCTGCAGATGCGTTTTAGTGGGAACAAAAAGACCGAGATTATGTACACCTTCGCTGAAAAGAATTGGCTGGATTCCGGGGCTTACAACTGTTGATGTGCAAACTTTTTTAATTGCAAAAGTTCTTCGACATTTTACTTTTTATTCAGTCTTACCTTGGAGATTGAAACATATTGACAAGTTAGACTTAAGCGAAATTTTGGTATTGACAAGTGAAATTATGAAATTTTTTGAATCTAGGAAAATTTTAGCTTCCGTTTTGTACGAGAGAGGAAATCCCAGAAATGTCGAAAAATTAAAACATCATGGTAAATTTTTAAGAATGTCAATAATTCTAAAGCATTATAAAAATTTGTGAAATTTCAGAAAATGTTGATATATTTGGTAAAATGCAAAAAGTTTTGATAATTTTGGAACATCAAAAATTATTTGTTGTACGGAAATTACCGATGAATATTTTAAAGATTTAAATAGAAACAAGGAACGTTAAAATGTGAAAAAACTAAAAAAAACTATTGAAAAGCTTGAAGATTCTGAATAATTCCGTAAAATTCCAAAATTTGCAGAATTTTATAAAATATCGACAAATTTTGTAGATGGTGAAAAATTTGGAAAATTCCATTAAATAAGAAACAGCATAGATTATTTACATTTTTATAAATCGAAAAATGTTTCGTCTTACGAAAATTTTTGATCGTTTTAAAATTTCAATACAAATTCAGAAACTCAATGTTTTGGAAGATTAAAATGATCTATGATCACATATAATTCTGAAAATTTGCAAAATTTAAAAAAAACGTCAAATTTTATATATTTATTTGTAAAAATTGTAAAATTTCGAAAAATTACGGATAAACTGTGTACTGTATAAGATTTTAAGAGTTGGTTAAGACTACAAAATTTTTATAATGTTGAGAAATCTTTATAATATTGTAAATTTTATTATCCATCTAGAATTTTAAAAATGTTAAACAAATAAAACATTGGCAATAAAGACTGTTATTTAATTTGCATGATTTGAAAAATTGGTAAAATTTCAGAAAATTTTCATACGTTTTGTACGTTGTGGAAAATTTGAAAACTACAAAAAAGTGTTATATTTTGAAAATTGCTGAAAATCAAAAAATTTGTTGTCACACGAACATTGTCAGTAATCTAATGAAATAACGAAAAAAAAAATTCAGTTTATCAGGTAATTTTGACAGATTTTGTTATGCATATTCGGTAAAACTACAGAAACTAAGAGATATTTTCAACATTTTCGAAACAATTAAAAAATTAGTTGTCGCACGGTATCGTCCATAATCATTTCGGAAACTGATATTAAAACCTAAAAATCGGAAAATGTACACAAATTTAAAAACGTTAGAAATTTCTAAGATTGTCCATAATCTTGGTAAATTTGAAAAACAATTTTTTATATTGCAGATAATATTGACAGAGTTCACAGATTTTTGAAAATCGTTCATATTTTGTAAATATGCGGAATAAACTGTGTAAAATTCTCCAAACTTTAAAAACGAAAAATGTTTTTTACTACAAAATCGTCGATTATTTTGAAAATTTCATTGAAAATCTTTACACTTAAAAAATTTTGAAAAATTCATGAACACCAAAAATTTCAACGAATGTCAATAAGTTTGGGCAATTTAAAATATCTGTACAATTTTGGTTAACGTTAGTAAATCTTCTTCTAAAAATTTATAATACTCTATTTCTAATAGTCTACAAATTTTTATTGTATTTTTATGGGAGAAGTTTTGACAATGGTAACGTAATTTTTTACACTTTTCGTTGCAATAACAACTATTTTGAGGCAAAGAAAGGAAATTCAAACACGTTTATAAAAAAATTGAAACTTGATAAAGTTTTTCGCTGTTGAAAATGAATTAAAAAGTCAATAAATTTACAACAGTCTTGATAATTGACAATTTGTTTACAGTTAACAATACAGCCTGAGTCTTGACAGTTTTATTATTTATAACAATTTTGACAGGATTAGATTTTTCACAAGTTCTTCGATAGTTGTGACAGTTTAAAATTCTCCGATAGTTTTCATAGATTGAACAGCTCATGTATAAATGTTACTGTAGAAATTAATACATACATATTCACATTTTAATTATTTGTATACATTATTATTATGTATGTGAAAAAATAGGTATTTTTACATACACATAATAATATTCATAAACAATTTTTGATTCCATTTTATTGTATATTATGAACATAACATAACAAAATTACAATGTAGTACTCACTGCGTTAGGTTGGGACTTCTTTCCATTGGATCAGTACCGATATAGGAGTGGTAACTGTCTCAAGAAAGAAGACAAATTTTTCAGCATTTTCACGCTCTTGAAGTAGACTCTACACTACTTTATAAGTACGAAAAGCGCTCTGCCGCTAAACCCTCTAGCTCTCGAGACTAGCGGCTGAGAAAAGTGGTGTGTACGCATTCCTCAAAAGCAATGGAAAACAAATGTACAGAAATATTACAAGCAGAAAAATTCTTCCTAAAAACTGATTTATTATTGTTTTTTTGATCGAATCCGTATAAAATAAACTGGAGGTATTAAATAGATGCTATATGTATAATTTTGCGACAGTTTTTCAGAGCCGAAAAGATAATGTTTTGTAAAATCGCCTGCTGTCAAAAAAAAAAAAAAAAAAAAACGTCATGTACTCCACTGTATTAAAAATGGTACATTTAGTCATTTTTGTCTGTTTCTACTGCACTAGCAGGTGTAAATAATTTTTTGCTATAAGGGAGACGATAGTGAATAAACTTACATTTTATTCGCAATCATTTCAAATTTTTAATACTTACCGATCGAAATTTTCGACACACAATAATTTCGAAAAATTGAAATGATTTAGATTGCATTTATTCTAATATTATTTTATAAGTAAGAAATTAATCAACTAAAGTGAGTTGTACAATTTCTCAAGGCATTTTTTACTTTAAATGGAGAAGAAATCTCAAAAGTTTGATTTAAATAGAATCGACTCCATAATAGTTTATACTCGTTTGAGTGTGTGATTGTTGTCTAGAAAAAAATAATGCAAGTTCTTTCAATTTTTGAGGGTGATGTTCGAAAAAAAATTCATTTTATACAGAGGAAAGCGAACATTACATCGAAAATTCATGCACGTATTGTAAAAAAAAAAAAAAAAAAAAAACATTACTGTTGACTATTGTTTTATCAATAAATATATCAGTTATTTAGGTTATCACAGAGCTGAGTTATTTGAAGATATATAAATTCTTAGATACAGTACTCAGTAAATTTTTTTAACTCTTTCATTACTCCCTTTTTCAATTTTTCGTTTATTTTTACTATCAACGATCTAACCAGATTTCAGTTCTAATGAAGATCTTATTACATCAGCAATAAATTCGAATGATGATTCGAAGTTTAGTTTCTGCAAAAAAATCATTGAATTTGAGATTTAATTTGTACTGTTCATTAATAGTAAATTTTTGGATGCAAGGCACTTAAATTTTGAGATTTCTAGAGTATTTGAAACACTTTTTGTCATAGCAAGACACTGTTCGTAACTGACGTGAAAATGAGGAATTCGTATTTTCATACAAAATTCTAGGTCACTGAAATCAAAAAAGAAAAAACATAAAATGGTCTACTTCATCAAGAAATATTGTATCAAACAATTAGAACATTATTAAATCTTTTAGTAATGTCTTGTCTCACTTTCGCAGAATTTTATGGTCATTCCTTAAAACGTTTTTTCCCCTCGATTTTGGTTAAAATGTTAAGATGATTGCTCTTTCAGATTGAAATAGTAGAGAACAACTAATAATTTGTGAAGAATTACGAATTAGTGAAAATCTGTTATATCTGTTCTGTTCGTCAATAATTTTAAAAATTCTAAAAAGAGGCTCGAAATTCGAATAATTCTCATGAATTATTAAACATTCAATATTTTAAAGATGTCGATAATTCTGAACAATTAAAAAAATATGCGGAATTTCAAAAACTGTTGATACATTTTGTAGTTTGTAGAAATTTTCACTATAATTTCATTAAATTATAGAAAATGTGAAAAATTCTTAAGGTTTTTAAAAATCAATAAACGTTCTGACGTACGGAGAATGTCAATAACTCTTGACAATTGTAATGAAGTTTTAGTTTGAAAAATAAAAAACGCCGAGAATTTTGAAGGTCGTTATTAATTCTAGAAAATTCAGAAAGTTTTTTGATAAGTTTTGTACAGTAAGAAAAGTTTTGAAGTTCCATGAAACTACAAAAACTGCCTAGTAATCAGAAAATGTTCTAAAATCAAACAATATTTTTCCGTACAAAGATCGTCGATAACTTTTAAAATTTCAATAAAAAACAAATCTTGAAAATTTTGAAAAATAATAAAACGTCAGGCATTTGAAGAAATATTCAATAATTCAGATAATTTAAAAAATTTCTAGATTTTTAGAAAACGTAAAATAATTCCGTATATTGTAAAAGGTATTGGAAATTCTGTAAAATTACAGAAACTGCGTAACACGTATTTTAAAACTTTGCAAAAATGAAACATTTTCTATCGAACGCAGATCGTCGGTTATCTTAAAATTCAAATAAAAGTCTGGAAATTTTGAAAAATTATATTAATAATGAAACATGTCACATTTCAAAGATCTTTAATAATTTCAAGAAATTCGAAAAGTTTGTAGAATTTTGAAAGTTGTCCATTAATTTTGTAGATTCTAGAAAATTTATCAAAATCGATCAAACTTTATAAACTGCGTTCTAACTAATCTTCAAATTTTCAAAAATAAAAAAAAAATTCTTGTACAGAATTCGTTGATGATTTTAATACTTTCAATAAAATCAAGAATTTTAGCAAACATTCGTAAATTTTGTGAATTGTAAGGCATTTTATCAATTTGATAAAATCACGATTTGTGCAAAACTTTTTATTCGTCAACATTTTTCCATATGAGAAGTGGCAGCTACCATCCCTAAATTTTCTACCTCCCTCACACGAAAGCTCTTTACAATTTGTGAAATTTCAGGCATGTGCTTGAACCCCCAAAGCCCCTCTGTGGCTACATTCCTGTCGTTATAAAAGGAACATCACAAAAAGTAAGACGCCAAAAAGTATTATCAAAGATGACGACGTACATTTTCAATTGAATTTCACCAGCAAAAAGTTTCGCAGAAGAAAGTGAATTACTCCTCGAGGTGCTAGCTTCAGGCTGCACGGTTCCCTCGGGAAAAAGTAGGAGTAAATTAAGGAGTTTCTTGTCTTCGGTAATCCGCAGGAGACTTTTTACACCGAAAAGTATAGGTGCAATCTTGCTTCAATGCACCCAAGAAACACAGGCACGTGTCAAATCGATCTTAAATACATTCCAAAGAAATTAAAGAGATCAATTCAAATTCCGAAAATTAGGAAATTAGGTGCAATTAGAAAGTCAAATGAAATTACGCTTGAAGAAACTTAAAACTCTGGTTCATTGAATATTTCTCTAATATTGCGAAATATTAGCCAGTCATTACGAGGCACGTTATTCAATCTCCCGAAACTTTGTCATCCTATATGCACATAAATTTCCAACGCGTATTTAAGAGCAAATATTCCATTTCGCTACTTTGCATCAATATGCATTAGCCAAATTGCAGGAAATCACAAAATGAAATGGATGACAGCAAATGATGTGGGGTAAAATTCTTTGATGTTTACGATTTAGGTGGATATGTGAAGAATAAACGCAAACAGTTGAAACGGTTGATTTTTTGTTCAAATTCGGAACTATAAATCCTAGACCATTTTTGTCAAAACTGAAATCACCTAAACAATTTGAGATAAAATTACCTTCTTCCATTTTTCCAGAATTGGTTCATTTCTTTCAACACGCTTTATTTTGTTAAACTCGCAGAAACAAGTTTTTTTTTGCTCGTTTTCGACTTCTTGAATAACAGTCGAAACTTTAACAGCGAGGAACTGTCCATTCGGTTTTGTATCACTGCCAAAAGTTTGTTAACCGTAAGAAACCTCGATAGAGCTTTTTTCGCGTTTTGCACATCCCAGCTCATAAATTATTTCACTGTCTAACATGGAGAGTTATCAGCGTCTTGCGGAAGTATGAAACGCAGTGGGTCATGAAATCAGGAGTATTCTCCGAAACTTTGACTACGGGAAATGCCATTAATTCAATGTATAGGAGATAAACTGACTCTGATTCCATTATTATCCCAAACTTAGTCACAATTTGCCATATACTTCTGGGGGGAAACAGAGATGTGCGAAAGTACGACTCATGAGTACCTGAGTACAGAGTACATGTACTCAAGTACGATCCGAGTACCCAAGTACATGGACTCAAGTACTCAGAGAGGTCCGAGTACTCGAGTACATGTACTCGAGTACGATCCGAGTACCCAAGTACATGTACTCGAATACTCAGATCTCTCCGAGTACTCAAGTACGAGTACTCGAGTACATGCACTTGGGAAGAGCCAAATATTCAGCCAAAACTTGATCACATGTACTCGCGCGTACTGTACTTATGTATTCGTGTAGTCGTGTATAAGGAGAGAGCTGAGTCCTCGAGCACAAATCAAGCAAGTCAATGAGTATATTTAGTATTAACTATCCTTTAGGAACAATCTTGATAAATTCTACAAAAGATATGTGCTTTCTAAAGTTCTTTAGTTCGTTGAACAAAATAAATTGAAAATTGTTTTTTAAAATTAATTTGTTAAAACAATTTGTTTTCTTTCACACGGTATATGTTCTTCACATAGTTTTGTGTCACTAAATAATATTACAATTTGACATTATTGATGCGATATTCATTAGTTTAAATGAATTATCGTGAAATTATGTTTCTAAGAGATGAATGTGCTTTTCATAGTTTTTCAGTGGTCTAGGCACGAATTTGAACAAATTTTCGCAAAATTCAATTGTTCAAATGATTTGTTTAAAAACATAATTGAAAAATTCCGCTTTTACAATATAAGTGTGCTTTTCATAGTTTTTTATGTCGCTTAACAAGAATTCCATATTGCTTTTGCAAAATTTATTTGTATTAACAATTCGTTTGAATAAATTATTGTAAAATAGTGTTCGTACGAGAAGCATGTGCTTTTCATACTTTTCTGCGTTACTTACCAAGAGTTCCACATCGCTGACGCAACATAATAATAAAAATTTGGCACTCAAAATTTTTTTAGGTAAAAAATAAATATTACTTTCTTACATCATACACACACAAAATTTTAATATTATTGTTTTTGATCAGATACATAATTTATTTAAGAATTAATGCAAATCAGGATAATACGAACCATGTTTAAACTTTTAAAGTTTTGTAAATTTTGTTGAAGTTACACATTTCATAACATATAGGAAATTTAAGTTACTAAAAATTTCTAAAGATTAGAAATTTCACTATTACCCAAAAACTGTTCAAGAGTAAAAAAGTATCAGACATGGCACGATTATAAAAAATTTTGCAACTTTAATAGTATTTCAGCATTTTGGGGTTTAGAAAATTCTGAACAAAATTATAAATACAAAATATTGCGCAATACCGCACAATAATGAGTGTGTTGATGCAACATTGCCTCTGACTCGCGGAAGTATCGTGAATTTCTTTTGTTTTCGACTTGAATTTTATTTGAAAATAAAAGACGAACGATGCTTTTACGCGTCAAAGGCGGTTATTGCACCGACACCTCTGAATCAGGGTAATCAGAGTAAAGCCGTGGTATTAACTGATTAACAACATGAATACATATTTTTATTGTTCTTTCGAAACTACTGTATATTAAATGAATAGACTAAATAAATGATTTAATAAAATTAATAGAATAATAAAATTCAAATAACTTATATTTTCAAAATGTAATACTTTGATCATTTTTATTTGACAAAATATTATTATGGTTCAACTAAATGTAATTTATATATTTTTACTTGAATTTCCGCAGGATTTATTAAAAACTACGGAGTATAATTTACCTGACTTTTTTCCGGGTTTTCTAAGACTAAAAGTCCTTTGCCACATTTTACAAAACTTTTAAAATTTAACTAATAAACGCGCTCCTCCAACGAGTGGGGATAAAAACCGCAGACCGAATTTTACCAAAATCTTCGACATATTTTTTTGAGTCTAAAAGTCCTTTGCCACTTTCGAAAAAACTTAAAATCAAAAAATATATTCGAGTTGTGAATTCAATAAATCTGATTGGTAAAAATTTGCAACTTGATTATCTTTTCTGATTTAGAGTTGTATGGAAAGTGGCAAAGAACTTGTTGACTCAGAAAAATATGCAGAAAATTTCGGTAAACTTTGGTGCGCGGCTTTCATCCCCGCTCATCGGAGGAGCGCGTTTATTGATTCAGTTTCTAAATCGAATATCTTTTTAAATTTGGAGCTTTGTAAAATGTGGCAAAGGACTTTTAGTCTTAGAAAAATCTGAAAGAATATCAGGCAAATTATCCTCCGTAGTTTGTGATACACCCTATATATCTAAATTTATTTTCGAATCCCGAGTACTTCCGTCGTGGACTATGTAGACCAGGCATCCACAATTACTCAGCCTCTATGGACTCATCAACGGCTAGCGTGGGCTCACATAAGCTCGCACGGGCTTATACCGGCTAGTGCGAACCCTCGAGGCTAGACTTAAGTACAAAATTTGAAAAATTTTCTCATACAATTAGTTCAGTGTTCAACGACACAAAAAATGTTAGAATCACATATATCTCGTATGAACACTATTTCGCGATAATTTTTTAAATCGAATTGTTCAAACAAACAAATGTTGCGACAGCGGTGTGGAATTCTTGGTAAGTGACGCAGAAAACTATGAAAAGCACATACGTTTCAAAGAAGGAAAAATTTCCAGCTAATTTATATAACCTAATTGTTCAAACGATTTATTTTGCACAAATTTTGTCAAATTCGTGCCTAGCCTACTGAAAAACTATGAAAAGTACATGCTTCTCGTACGAACACTATTTTACAATAATTAATTCAAACGAATTAAGAAAACAAATAAATTTTGCAAAAGCAAAATGGAATTCTTGTTAAGCGACATAAAAAACTATGAAAAGCACACATATCTTGTAAAAGTGGAATTTTTCAATTATGTTTTTAAGCAAATCATTTGAACAATTGAATTTTGCGAAAATTTGTTCAAATTCGTGCCTAGACCACTGAAAAACTATGAAAAGCACATTCATCTCTTAGAAACATAATTTCACGATAATTCATTTAAACTAATGAATATCGCATCAATAATGTCAAATTGTAATATTATTTAGTGAGACAAAACTATGTAAAGAACATATACCGTGTGAAAGAAAACAAATTGTTTTAACAAATTAATTTTAAAAAACAATTTTCAATTTATTTTGTTCAACGAACCAAAGAACTTTAGAAAGCACATATCTTTTGTAGAATTTATCAAGATTGTTCCTAAAGGATAGTTAATACTAAATATACTAACTGACTTGCTTGATTTGTGCTCGAGGACTCAGCTCTCTCCTTATACACGACTACACGAGTACATAAGTACGCGCGAGTACATGTGATCAAGTTTTGGCTGAATATTTGGCTCTTCCCAAGTGCATGTACTCAAGTACTCGTACTCGAGTACTCGGATCGTACTCGAGTCGTGTACTCGAGTACTTGGCCCTCTCTGAGTACTTGAGTCCATGTACTTGAGTACTCGGAGAGATCTGAGTACTCGAGTACATGTACTTGGGTACTCGGATCGTACTCGAGTACATGTACTCTGAACTTTTTTATGTACTAGGTACACAATGTACTCAAGTACACACATTTCTGGGGGGAAAACATCCAAATTTTTTTGGTTTGCGTTCTAATTTCGGTGTGAAAATTTTTTGAGTTTTTCAATGGACCTGACATTAGTATAATCACTTTGTCTTACTGATTGAGAGCATCAAATTCTAAAAATCTACATGAGACTTCTCAAAAGGACTTAAAATCATGCAATGTTTTATAAGTGCTGAACAGAAAAATAAAAACAACAAATCTATAGGTAGGTACAAATAATGTGTAAAGATAAAATTTCCTATAAAATGCATTTATTTACTAATAATATGTAGAACTATCAATCCCAGAGCATCTTGCTCGAAAAAATTCGTGTAGAAACCTTCATGTTAAAAGTTCAATCGAATTTTAGAAATATTCAAAAAATATAAAAAATACTGAAAAAAAAAGGATTATTTGAAGCACTAGAAATCTACGAGAAACTTTGTTCTGAAAAATTTTTTCAAATATCAAGAATCCATAGAATATTTAAATTTAAAGCATCGAATTCTTGAAGTTTTCATAGCAATCTGTAAAAATACTAAAAATCCAGAAAAATACTACGAAATTGCATTAATGCTGAAAAATATGAAGAAGACGAAATAATGGGAATCTCTAAAATATTGAAATTCCACATAGATGCTTTATCAAAAATTTATTGAAATTATAAACATTCATAAAACTTTTAATCTTGAAGTATCGAATTTTAAAAATCTACATAGAAATTCATCATCATGCAAAACCCTACTCAACTTTGATAAATCTCAAAAATATGAAGAAGACAAAATCATAGGGATCTAAAATATTGAAATTCTACATAGGTATTTTTTCCAAAATTTATGAAAACTATAAACATTCATAACACTTTTAATCTTAAAGCATCCAATCCTGAAAATCTACATGGAATCCATCAAAATACAAGAAAATTAGATAAAATCTATAAATACCTAACAAAAAAATGAACCAAAATTTAAAAAATCTGTTAAATACTTGAAATCTATCAAAGTTACTGCTTTTTGAAAAATTCATTGAAATACTAAAAGTCTATAAAATTTTAGATTCTAGAGTATCAAGTTCTAGAAATATATATTGCAATTTTAAAAATATACTAGATATTTATAAAGAACCTACGAAATCTTACTCAATTTTAATGATTCTCAAAAATATGAAGAAGACGAAATCATGGGAATCTAAAATATAGCAAGTCTAAATAGATATTTTACCAAAAATTTATGAAAACTATAAACATTCATAACACTTTTAATCTTAAAGCATCCAATCCTGAAAATCTACATGGAATCCATAAAAATACAAGAAAACTTCATAAAATCTATGAATACTGACCGAAAAAAATGAACTAAAAGATTAAAAAATCTGTAAAATACTTAAAATCTATGAAGTTACTGCTTTTTGGAAAATTTATTGTAATAATAAAAGTCTATTAAATTCTAGAATATCGATTTCTAGAAATCTATATTTGAACTTTTAAAATATATCCTAGATATTTATAAAGAACCTATAATATCCTGCTATATTTGAATAATACTAAAAAATATGAAAAAAAATTGAAAAACAAGAAATGAATAAAATACTGAAAATCTATGTAAATATAATTTCCTTCAAAAACTATAAAATTACTAAATATCTATGAAACCTTTAATAATAAAGCATCAAACTCTGGACACTAGTAAAATACGAAAAAAAATTTCTAACTATATAAATACTGAAAAAATACGATAAATACTAAAAATACCGGAAATCTATGAAATACCTACTTGTTATCTTCAGAAATATTTTTTCCGAGAAAATTCTTTCACATCCAATAATTTTCGAATTCTATATTATTAAATTCTCAAAACCTATATGACAATCTGCAAAAATGCTAGAAATGTATTCAAAAAACTGAAATACCTTTAAAAATTTTATAAATAGTATCAAGTATAAAAAATCTTAAAAATACTAGCACTCCATAATACCCCTTAAAAAGGGAAGCCATAGTATAAGATATCTTTAATGTATGCAGATATAATTCTCTCAAAAATCTAATAAAATCTAATTAAAAAAAAAAGAAAATTCTAATTTTTTACATAAACTTTAGGAAATTGAGTAATTAGGATTTCAAAGTACAAGGAACTAAATGAATTTGAAACATCAAATATTTTCAATAATAAGTTTCGGGAATCTAGAGCTTGAGTTTTTCTGTAATTTCAACCTCTATAGTCCCAGTGAAAAATGTATGTATATAATTAACATTATGGAATTGAAAATGTAAAGTACAGAACTAAAAAATGCAGAATCCCACGAATACAAAATCAACAAATTTTGATTCAGAAAATCACTAACATAATTTTCCACAAATATAAACCTAGTTGAACGCACATATTTCTGTGACTGTAAAGGTTACAAGAAAAAATTCTATAAACCAACATATCAGATGTAATTCGTATATTAATTCTCATCAAACGCTTTGCAACTCATAAAAATTCAACAAAACAACAATTTTCATCCGATACCTTCATCCATCATGTCACATAACATTTTTTCACCGTACGAACCAAGTTCGAAATGCAAAAAATGCAGTACATTATATCATAACACACACATCCTGTGTTTAAAAGATGACTCTCAAAATCGTAAATTGCATATACATGACCTAGAACAAGGAGAAAGTCTTCAGTTCAAAATCTGTAGAAAACTGATAATTCATCCAAAGGGCATTCGTATATCGAACCGAAGACTTCATTCATCGTCCCAGGTCACATAAATCTCAGCCTGGAATGAATAACGTTCATGCAAAAGTTCGGTCACATACTTTTTATGATACTTTCATGTCCTGCGTTGTTTTCCAAGTTAGTCCATTCCCAATTGGTTTGTGTGCCGAAGGAAAGATGATGTGCATCCAATTTATCCTGTGAAATAAAAATTTCACTTTTTAAACTCAGACTTTTCAAGAGGTAAAAACTAATTTATTTTTATTGTGTATTATTTTATTAAAAATTTCAAAATAAATGCCAAATCAAGTATTAAATTTTGTATATAAAACTTTCGAATCTTAACTTTTTACAATGGAAAATACCTATTAGTCAGGCCGAAAAATATTCTCCAATTCTCTCGACGACCAAAATCGTAAGGATTGTGGTAAACCTTTCCTCGGGCCTTGTATTTTTCTGATTCTGTGCCGTTGATGCGAGCTTCGACGCTTGTTTCCCCTTTTGAAATGAGTTTAGCATGCCAGAAAGTCAAAGCGCCCAAGGCTAGAAATGTGGCGAAACAAATGAGGGCGGCGAAAATCATGAGTTTTCTCTTGAACTCCTTCGTCGCTTTTTCAGCTATTTGTTCCATTATTTCTTGTCGTTCTTGTTCACTTAAATGATCCAAAGATTCAGTCTGAAAATTAAAAACGATCATGATATTTTCACAATTTCCACTTATTTACCATTTTTGCCTTACCAATGGTATTATCACAGAATTATTTATCCGAACTGGATGACCATCAAGTTCTGGTTCTTGACTTGGGAAAAATTCTTCGTATGCTATTTCGAATCCAAACAGCATAATGAAAAGTGTTCCAAAGACGGTAAAAACCATATACTGGAAGAAGTATCTATGGTTGTAATGGCCAACGCAATTACTCAACCAAGCTGCATAACTATTGTTCAGGATAACTCAATTTCATTAGCAAAATAAATAGAATCAAAGAACATTTTTTCCAATACCTCTTTTAGAATAATCGATAATTATTGATATTAGACAAAGATTATCTAATGTTACTTTTCTTAACTTCAATCTTGAGTGTGAACGTAAAATACGTTTTTTTTTTCTTTCTCTCATTTGCGTTTCTATCTTTAATTTTTTAATTTTTGGGCAATGTAGGGAATTACATTAATTGCATAGTATAAACATGTTCAGTTCAGGGAAAAAGGATACGACAATGATGGTCCATTTTGAGAATGCATTTGTTGCAAACCGAGCAATGGTGTGTTCTGGGAGGTTTAGGCTTGATGCATTTTTTGCAGATGCTCACTGCTTCGGGAATCAAAGAACCCTGGGGTGGAAAACCAGCTGGTACTTTGAAACCCATGTAATAATGGAAACATACGTTGACGAGCAACCAATTTCCAACAATAAAAAGTATCACAGTCGCGATTGGACTTTTGTTCCACCAGTATGGTAGACCAACGTAATAAGCTACGAATACTAGAGCTGATGTCAGTATGCCAACCATCACGACGAAAATCTGTAAAAGTTTAATAAATACGTGGTTGTTTAATTACAGATCGTCTAAATGATTTGGTTTGATTCGTTTAATTGTATGCATGGAAGATCTTTGAAAGAATCTCTATTGCAATCGATGAGAAACATATTTTTTCTTTTTGCTTGAATTCTAATTGATTTGAATTTAATGCTCTTGGAATTTTCTCAGGCTTTCCACTATTTTAAACTGAATTTGCAGAGAAAATTGAACAATGTTTTTCCAGTGTTAGAGATTTTTCTTTTTATATTTTTTGGAGTTTTGAAATGAAAAAGTTTTGGAAGCTTGAAAAGTCAGAAACGAATTTCTAGTTACGAAAATATCTAGAAAATTCTGAGTGTTGGAATTTCTTACTCTCAAGATGAATCATTCTGAATTCCAGACACAGAAAACAAAATATACATATTTGTAAATAAATAAATAATAATAAACACAATATATCATATATTTTGATTTAACATCTTTACATTGTGAAAGTGTTTTAAAATTATGAAGATGTTAATTTATGAAGAAATAATTATTTTAGTAGGTTTGGAAAAGGACTTGAAATGTCGACAAAAAATAAATAATTACATTAATTGACTGGAAAATCGACTTTTAATATTAAACACAATCCAGTGAATAATACATACATTACTATCACAGAATATACAACTTTTTAAACAGTGAAATAAAAAAAAGACTATATAATTTATACCTTGGAACTCATGGGCCTTGCAACGAAATTTTACATAGAGGGCAAATCCAATAGTAAAAAGAGTCAATATTTATTTCAATGTATCGAAGAATAGAATCATCATACCTTAAAAATCGATTTGCAAAATCAAGCTTTTATTTTTTTAAATAAATAACTTTCCATATAAAATCACGAAATCTCATTTTCAAAGTTTCTCAGTTATTTATTTTTTCAGTACGTATACCATTTGATAAATTATCTTGTGTTTGTAAGAATTTTCCGCATTAATTTATAGAATTCGATGATCCAGGGTCCAAAGTTTTATGGATTAAAAATATCTTTTATACATTTTTGAGAAAATTGTATCTGGATTCGTTTAAGATATTCAATGGAACGCTAGCGTTTAAAAGATTTACCGTTGTATTCCTATTTATAAAATTTTAAGGTGATTTATAGTTTTTTTTATATATTTCTAGCATTTTTGTAGATTGTCATATATTTTTTGAGAATTCAACTGTCTATATTTTAAAATTTGTGAGATTTCTAGTATTTCGAAGAATTTTTCACAAAATAGAACATCTTAAGATAACTGGTATTTCATATACTCCCGGTAATTTCAGTACAAACCTTTTTTTTACTATATTTACAGTCTAGACAATTTTCTCACATTTTAATAGGTTTTATTGTACAATTGTAGAAGTCCATGCCTCAGGATTCAAGGTTTAATAAATATTGAATGATTATATTTTTATTAGAGAAAATGATATCTAGACAGATTTCAAATATCCTATGGATTTCTAGTATTTTAAGCCTTCTTATATTTTCGAGTATCCTAAAAATGCAGCAGCTTTTTCTACGGGTTCTTTAAAGATATTTTTAGTACTCTTAAAAATTTTAATATAGATTTCTGAAAGTTTATGCTCTAGAATCTTGAATTTGAGCGATTTTTGGGATTTCAATACATTTCCCAAAGAAAAGTATCGCTATAGATTTCAAGTATTTCACTTATACCTAAAATTAATTTTAGGGTTTGTATTTTTCTAATATTCATGAATTTGATCAAATTTTCTAGTGTTTTGATGAAATCTTAAAAAGAGTTCCATATTTGGATGATCTAGGATTGAAAAATCTATGAATTTTTATTATTTACATGAATTTTTTAGAAAATGATATGTATAGAATTTCCAAATTTTATAAATACTTATGATTTCTAAGTCTTTTCATATTTTAGAGTATTTATGATATTTTGAAATGTTTTCTTGTATTCTTCTGGATTTTTATTGGAATATTTCAATGGATTTCTATGTAAATTGAAAAAATTCTATACTGTTAACTTCCAATTTCTTTAGATTCTCAGTATTTCAAACAAATTTTCAGGACAAAGTTTTTTCGCAAATTTTCAGTATTCCAAAGAATTTCAGTTATTTCTGTATTTTCCATATTTTTGAATATATATAAAACACTAATGATTTTCAGATATCTTTAGGAATTCTTATAGAAATTTTGAGAATGAGATGCCCCGAGATTATAAATTCTATATATTTTAGGTGGATTAATGAATTTATGAGAAAATTTTATCTTAATAAGTTTAACGTACATAAAAATTTGTTTTATTTACCAGCATTTATATAATTTTATACAATACAAATTAATATATAATGTAATGAAATAATCCATCAACAAAATGATATAAAATTGAATTAAATCGATGTTTTAATAGTAATATTCAGAAATAATTAATTTAAAATAAATAATTTCATTTCAGATTTATTGGCTCATACAAAAAGTTATTATAAATTTATTTGAAGTAGAAATTTCTTTTTTCCAGACATTACAATGAAAATCTAAGTCTTAGTTTAAACATGAAGTAAAAATGAAAAAAAATATATCTTACCGGTCCAAGACAGCCAGCAAAATTATCAACAAACCACAAAATAGGTTCAAAGAAAATATCACAAATGTAACTCCATGATAAAAAATCATTGTAAAACAGCGATTTAACGCATATCACAAAACGCTGGATCCTAACGTCCAAAGTCAACCTGAAAAAATTCATAATTTTATGAAGAATATACTTTGAGTTTTATATGTTTAAAGTTATATAAAAAGAATTTTTAAGAATTTATAATTTCTGGTTATTGAAAGCGCAAAGTTGGTAATTTCAGCCAAAAAGTGCTGGAAATTATTTTTCCTTTTTTTGTTCTAACGTTTGGAATTTCAGGTATAATGTCAACACAACTATTTTTAATTAGGAAATAACTGTACAAAGTAGTATTATTAAAAATAATAAGTTATAAGTGCATTACCAAAAATATTTTAATTTTCAATTGATAATATTTTTAAATTAATCATTCACTTATTTCCAATTTTCAAAACTATTTTGATACTTAAAAAATTTACCGTCGTAAAAAAGGCACTCTGGACAAAAAAAATTTTATTTTCGTCATTGCTGTCAGTTTATGACATCGACGAGACCAATTGTTTACAATTGTTTATACAGCCAAAAAAAGGATTTCCGTGAATCGCGCGTAGAAAGAATTAGTGTTTTTCACATTAAAGATTATCGTGAAACAGTCAGCATAAACATGAAAGCGTGTTTCACTCATTATTGTTATTTAATTCTACAATCAAAACATTTGTTGCAAATGTCACTTTTTGTTATTGTGTGTTGCTAAAATAAAAACATCGTTTATCGTTAATCGATTCAGAACAAAAGTATCGATTATTTTCGAGATTTTTTGTTGGTACTCACTGCTCACTGGCAATATATTGTCAAATTGTCTGAAATTGTCAAGCAAAAAAATACACGTCGTCTCCTCGTCTTATATTTTTTTTACCTCAAAAATAAAAAGTTTTCCGGAGTTTTCGACTAATGAAATTTACAAAAATTCTGATAGAATTGTAGATTATCGTGGGCGCGGAAGGCGCTAAACCACAAAATTCACCCGCAGTTGGTACTATATAACCTCAATTCTCGTTTTCGGCTTTTTGCTTGTATGCATACCACTCGTGTTCCGTCATTTTTTTAATGTATTGTTTTGTTGTTACTTCTAATGCAGATGTTGAAAACAATTACTTAATTGCATGTTGGCCAATTATTTTTTCAAAAACCCGTTAAAAAGAGATTTTCTGAGCGATGGAAAAGTGTCCGAATTGTCAAAATATCACGCATAATTTAAACGCGCTTTTTTTCATCTCAATCGCCATTTTTATTGAAAAACTTGTTTTGTCTTCCTGATTGTTCAATGTGTCTCTGACGTGTAAAAATTTTTTTGACATTGGAAAAATTATTTTTGCAACGATACCGAATTATTTTTCTTGTCAGAAAGTTGCAGCATCTGTAGTTTTTACCGTTTTTTACACCTGAATATGTGCACTTTTTATATAAACTAGTAAAATATTGTATTTGTTGAATATATGAAAGTTTGGTGTATATTGATTTTAATAATATTTTGTTATATTATAAATTGATAATTATTCATTTATAGTCGAACACTTGTATTTTTGAAATTAAAAGTCTCGTTCTGAATTTTTGAAAAATAAACGGATTAAAATAAATGGTTTTTTTGATCCAGAACTCGTTCCAGATTCTTTTTTTTTTCTTTGTTAATCAATAGTTAAATCATTTCGATAATTTTATTGTAGTTTATTTTTGTATTCATTAAATACAGAAATATATTGTTTATAATTCATTTAGGACCTTGTTCCAAATGTTTTTTTTTGTTTTTATTGATAGCTTGATCATTTAAATAATTCAGTAACATTGATCTCAGTTTCATATAAACTTTATTTTCCACTAACTTGCATTAATCTCAAAACATTTCATGTGTAATTTGTTGAATTAAGTATAGAATAAGTAAAAAGTGGTTAAAATGTAAAAAAATAGTAAATTTCGCATCTAGGAAAAAATAAATTTCTCACAAGAGATATATCTACCCGAGAGAGAAATTTATTTTTTCCCTAGATGCGAACGATTTTTTTTATCGTAGCGGGAGAAAAAGTAATTTTTGACCACGAAGTGGTAAAAAATGTAGGCTTTTTTGACCGCTATGATAAAAATAATGTTTTTGTACATCTAATAATGAAAATTCTATTTTTGAACAAAAATTTATCCATTTGAGTAATATTAAAGTTTCTAATAAAATCGAAATAATGACTACGATTTCTCGATTTTTAAAAATCCAAAAGATAAATACCTAGTTAATTTTTTTCTCTTCAATGGTTAAAATTTCGATTGTTCGTCTATTAAAAGTGTAGTTTTTCTATTTTTTGAAAGAAAATATTCACTTCTGTGCAGTTTTTAACGACCACAGCCAAAGAGATGCTTGAACTATTAATTTATTTTTTTAAGAACTTGAACCTGTTGTGGCATTGGTTACAATAATTTGTTCTAAAATGATTTAACTTTAATACCTATAAAAAAAAATACTTCAATTTTTTCCCCCAGCAAAATTAATCTTGAAATCGATTTGGAAGTGATGATTGTAAATTTCATGCTTATAACATTGATTTTATTATTTCATTGTAGAAATTACTATCATCAAAGTATATTTTAATTCTCCAGTATTTTCGCATCGAAATGTTTTTTTTATTTTTTTTTTTTACATCCAAAGTATTCTATCAGAATCTGTAAATTTTGAATCGCATAAAATATTAATTCGATCCATATGCCCTAGATTTAAAACAACAATTTTTAATACGAATGAATCTAATTTTTTAATGATAAAGTGTAAATTTTTATAATATGAATTATTCAGTTACAAAAAACTATCACAATTTTGCATATGATTTCAATTTTTTTATCGATATTCAAAGTAAAACATTCATTCAAAATTTGTTTGTGAGAAAAAATTCTTAGGTAGAAATGAAAAAAAATAATAATAATAAATGTAAAATGCTTGAAAAATTTCATTTAGTAAAAAAAAATGTTGTAGTTTGAACATTAAATTTTGTAAAATTAAGAAATCTTAATAAGTACCTCTCTTGAAGTTGCAGCTGCAATTTTTTAACCAAAAATATTTTTTTTTTAATTTACTCAGAAACTTGTTCCAGATCTTTTTTTTCGTTTTGATTCATAGTTTGATAAACTCAATGATTTAATTGCAATGTTTTCAGTTTTATATCAATTGCTTGCTTGCATTAATCCCAAAACAATTCATGTGAAATTCTTTAAAATTCGTATTAAATAAGTCAATAGTAATTTCAATTTTCTAAAAATAATTCATTATTGAAATATCTAATTATATTTATCTTTTCCTTTTGAACTTAAATAATTTTGAAGTTTTAAAAATTAAAATTATGACTATAGTTTCTCAATTTTTGGAAATTCAAAAGATAAATACCTATTTAGTGGTTAAAATTTGAATTGTTTTTCTATTTTCCATAAGTAAATTTTCACTCTTGTGCATATTTCAGCAACCACACCTAAAGAAATGCTTGAACTAGTATTTTAATTTCGAAAAAAACTTGATCCTAAATGAATGAAGTTTTAATCCTAATTTTAGTGAAAAAAAAATACTTGAAACATCAGAAAAGGTAAATCTTGAAATTAATTAGGAAGTAATTAATGTATCCATACTCGTCAAATAATTTGAATATTTTATTGTGAAAGTTAGAATCAAATTATATTCAAACTTTCTAGTATTTTCGCATTATATTTAAATTTGATTTATATGTCACAGAGAAAAAGCAGTATGAATACTGGTAATATCAATTATGCAGTTGAATCAGCCATCATAATTTTGTGTATGATTTCAATTTTTTATCCACTAAACTCAGTAAAACATTCATTATTCATATCAATAAATATGATCCTCGGAGCCAAAAGTATGAATGAAGGGATTCTGAATACTTTTTCAATCCTTTATTATTCTTCTTTTCAAGCTTTCGACCTTGTATATCAGGTCCTCATCAGGAATCTTAATGTACAAAAACTTTCTTGTTATTTACAGTGTTTCTAAATTTGTTAAAACCAGATTTTCAATCATCTATCTGCTTACGTATCTGAAGTATGCGTCAATTTAACCCTATTTAATTGGTGTGTCAATCTCATCATTTAACTTTCCACTAATGAAGCAATTAATCAACGTTTTTATTTTCTTTTTCTTCTAACTTCATTGTAATGTGGTTTATGTACTTTTTTATTTTATTATTTATTTTTTTACTCCAATTATTTCATTTTAATAATTTAATTCAGTCACATGTACCAGTGGCAATGGACAAGACTTGACTAATCTGAAAATTTCGAAGCTTCTAGAACTATTTATCATGACGAGTGAGATAAAGAAAAAGGAAAAAGGCGCCAAAAATGCTAATCTAACTGTGATAATTCTTCCTAATTTTGCATCGTGTTTATTAATTTATCATAGTTAACGTTCAGATTTACTGTATCGATTTGTTTGTTAATAATGTTTTTCTTTGATTTAATAAATACCATTTCAGCTATCTGTCGTTTATAATAATTTTTCTCCAAATTCAAAATTTTAACATTATTCCAATCAAAATCATGGTTCTTTTGTATGCGATAATTAGTAACTACATTGTGTGTTGTTGTCATATGTCTTATATTTCTTTCATGTTCCTTAATTCTTGTTTTTAATTTTCTTTTTGTTTCTCCTATGTAAACAACATTACAGTCTTTACATTTTAATTCATAAATCAAACCTTGATTATCTTCTTTCTTAAGTTTATCTTTTCCCTTTTTTATAATTCCTGAATTGATTTTATTTTGAGTCCTGAATACTGTTCTTATTCCGTGTTTTTTATTAATTCTCGAGAAAATGTCTGATAAGTTTCCTATGTATGGTAATGATATCAATTTATTTTCTTTTTCTATCTTAAGTTTCTTAGTTTTTTCTTCATTATACTTTAAACTATTTATTCTCTTTTCAATTTGTCTATCAACAATTTTCTCAGGGTAGTCACTTTTTTTCAAAATTGCTTTAACAATATTCAAGTTTTTCTGATGAAAGGTAGTATCCGACAATTTGATTGCTTTATCTACTAAATTTAATATTACTTGTATCTTCTGAGATAATGGGTGATTTGATGAAAAATTGAAATATCTATCTGATGCCGTTTCTTTTCTGTACCAGTCAAACTGTAGAGTAGTATTATTAGTAATATATTAATTCTAAGAAGTTTATAGTGCCATTATTCTCTATTTCATAAGTATATTTAATTCGATCATGATAAGAGTTAAAAATTCTCAAGCATTCTTCAATCTTATTCTAAGGAATAGCTGCCAATATATCATCTACAAATCTAACGTAAACAAGTAGTTTAAAATCTAAATCATTTAGGCATTCTTCTTCAGCATCTTGCATTACCAGGTCAGCGACAATTGGAGAAATAAGACTACCCATATGGGTACCATGAATTTGTTCATAGAATTCATTATTATAGACAAAGTTCATCGACTGTAATAAAAATAATAAACATCTCAATAATTCAGATTTTGGGATCGTTTTAGCGGAGTCCGGTAGTGATTCATATCTTTTCTTTTAATGAAATGCTTTATGTATAATGCTTTAAATAAATGCTTTTAAAATTAGTTCTTTTGGAACATTAGTATATAACGTAGTGACATCCAGGGATACTAATTTATAATCCTGAGGTTTTCAGAATCCCTTCATTCATACTTTTGGCTCCGAGGATCATATTTATTGATATTTACAATATTACGAGCAAATTACCCTCACATTTCATTTTAAAAGAAAATCTTTTCATTATTCAATTTGTTTCTGAGAAAAATTTGTTGAGTTAAAGCACCAAATGAAAAAAATTATTGTTCATTAAAACTCGCAAATTTAATCTAGTAATGGGAAAATTGCCATACAAATAACGTAGATATAAAAAAGCGACCATTGACAGAAAAAGAAAATATCTATTATAACCTGTGATTTCTCATATTCCTCGTATTCTCAACACTTTTGCAAAATTTTATTTATATTATAAAAACAGTTTAAAAACATGGATTCAGCAATGATAAAATTTTCTGAAATTTACGCATTCCAAAATTCAATAGAATAATCATAAAATAATCATTTCACAACTACACTTGTGAGTCTACAGTTGTAAGAGAAATAATTTTCTAAAGTATCATGGTTATCCATATAAACTTTCAAAATGTGTATGGTGGAAAAGAAAAATTGAAGATTAGTTGTTGTCTTTCATAAAAATTAATAATCCTGTCCCTTAACGATCATATTTTGAATAAAACAAAAATTAATATTAAATGTATAATGGATACAATTGATTTTATTTAGAGTTTTGGTCTTGAAATTAGAGTTATAAATGAGTTTTAAATTAAATTTTTTTTACATTCAAGTGTGCATATTTTTTTCTATTATATTTTCCACTTATGATATGATATTCATTTTGATTTTTATTTGTAAGTTTAGTCCTGAAATGTCTTCTTTCAATATAAAGAAAATGATTTTAGTTGATGAAAATATTTTCAATTCTGTAAATGTATTCCTATTTCATAATTTTTTAGTATTATTCTTTTGCTACATTTGAATTTTATACTAAATATTACAGATAAATAAGTATGCATAGATTACTTGATGATTGCAATCTAATTACCTTTATTATTTTGTGATCTTAATTATATAATTTAATGGAGCCTCAAGGTTTTGATATCAAATTTGTTATGATTTTTCAGGGAGTCAGTTAAATAAAAAATGGCGCTTCCACCATACATGCTTGGGCATCCCTGGGCCACAATGATGGCCCAGCAACAAGCTCAAGCTCATTTGGCAGCTGCACAAGCGCATGCCCAAATTGCTGCTCATGCGCAGGCTGCGCACCAAGTGCACATGCAGAGCAATGTGCCGCAGCCACCACTTCCACAACCCATGCGACCTCCCGAAGTCATTTCAGAAGAAAAACTCCAAGAAAAAGGTTAAAAATAATTTAATTTGATTTTTGTGGTCGTTTTTTTATTCACAGCACCAATCTCAAGCTTATAAAGGATTTTTTTATTGATTAGAAAATATAATTCATCACTGAGTGCAAATTTATGTAAAAATAAGTCCTAGGAAAATTTTAATATAGTCAAAATATTTAATTGAAAAACTTATTGCAAGCTGAGATGTTATGTGCCTGAAGTTCCAAACGTTTAAAATTAAACGAAAAAAATGTATAAGTTGATACAGGGAAAAAAAAAATTTCTAGCTGTTTTTGAACACTTTTTGATCGTAACAACAAACATATGATACTCCTCAAAAAAATGTTATAAATATTATAGTATATTTTTTATTTTTGTTTAATTTTAAACGTTTGGAACTTAAGGTACATAAGATGTTTAGAATAAAATTTCATCTACTGTACAGAATGCTTCAAATATTTACTGCTGAAATAGTAAAAACTTTGCGTTTTAGCCCAAAAATGGCAACAGTTGCAGTCCAAGCGTTTCGCAGAAAAACGAAAGTTTGGATTCGTCGATGCGCAAAAAGAGGACATGCCCCCCGAACACATAAGAAAAATCATTCGAGATCACGGTGACATGAGCAGTAGGAAATACAGACACGACAAAAGAGTTTACTTAGGGTACAAATTTTCTTCATTTTTTGTTCTCATATTTTCCACAAAAATGTACATTTTTTCAACCAAACAATAATTTCCAGGTCTCTGAAATACATGCCACACGCAGTCATGAAACTTCTAGAGAATATGCCGATGCCATGGGAACAAATTCGAGACGTAAAAGTATTGTACCATATTACAGGGGCAATTACATTTGTGAATGAAATCCCATGGGTCATCGAACCAGTCTACATTGCTCAATGGGGGTAATTAGCTTATAATTTATTTAATTAATAAGTTTTTCGAAAATTCATTGCAGAAAATATTTACTTGTTCGTTTTTTGATTTGCAGAACAATGTGGATTATGATGAGACGAGAAAAAAGGGACAGAAGACATTTCAAGAGAATGAGATTTCCCCCATTCGATGACGAAGAACCTCCTCTCGATTACGCAGACAATGTTCTTGATGTCGAACCTTTGGAAGCTATCCAGATTGAGCTGGATTCAGACGAAGATATGTCTGTTGCCTCTTGGTTTTATGAGCACAAGCCACTCGTTGGAACCAAGTGAGTTGACTTTTTATTATAAGAAATTTATGGAGAATTTTGTATTTCCATTCATTCAAATTTGAACTTGGCAACCTTTTTTTACAAGAGTATTTTATAAAATTTTTGATGACTATTTCAATCTACATTTTCTCAGTTAAAAGTTTACTTAACCAATTTAAAAAATTTATTCACATTCTTGATAAGTAAGCTTAGAATTTAAAATTTTGAAAATCCATAATGATGAATTGCGTAGGGGTCCTGAAATCAACTGTCCATGTGAGTTGACAAATACAGCGTTGCCGTTCTTTTGTCCGAGATGAAATTTCGGGGCGTTGTGTTTGGATCAAACGCTATCTGAACCAATAAATATTCAAATATATCAAATAAATTGGCCACTATCCGTCTTTAAAGTTTGTTTTTTCCCGCAATATTTTTATAGATTCGTGAATGGATCGACATACAGAAAATGGAACCTTGCCCTACCTCAAATGGCAACACTGTATCGATTAGCAAACCAACTTCTCACGGATCTGGTAGACAAAAATTATTTCTACTTGTTTGATCCCAAATCATTTTTCACGGCCAAAGCTTTGAACATGGCGATCCCAGGTGGACCGAAATTCGAGCCTTTGGTGAAAGATTCAAATGCAGCTGATGAAGACTGGAATGAATTCAATGACATCAACAAAATCATCATCAGGCAGCCCATCAGAACAGAATACAGAATTGCGTTTCCGTATTTGTACAACAACATGCCGCATTTCGTGCACTTGTCTTGGTGAGAATTGTATTTATTATTTTTTTAGGCATTTTCCAAGTTTAGAAGTTTTAAAATAGTGTAAGTTTATAAATTTGTTTGAAATATTAGTAGAGATTTAAAAATCTCTGAAAACTTCACTGAAAGTATTCATGAACTCACGCCACATTTGTTTTGAGATTTTGCAAGAGTCAGTGTGTAGATCTTACTAGATGTGTGGTATATTAAAGTGTTAGCTATATCGGTGACCTCTATAAGATTTGGGAGGGAATTGCTAAGTCTAACTACAATCTTTTTTTCCATACTCATTACTTTTATTGTAAATATTATTTTACAATTTTTAAATGTCCGGTAAGAAATTGCCTTTTGATTTAAAAAAATTAATTTTATATCAATTCTAGCAACTTTTTGAGTTTAGCTACTCTGCTGTGAAACGAGGGAAAAATAAAATATTATTTGTATTTTTTCATTATTTAAGTCAAAAATTTGTGACTGAAGGTATTAAAAATCTGAGGATTTATTGTGAGATAATTTGAATTTATAATTTAAAACGAAGTGTAGACTCATGAAAATAAAGGAATACATTCAATTCACAGGTATCATGCTCCCAACGTGGTTTACATCAAAACAGAAGATCCTGATTTGCCAGCTTTCTACTTCGATCCTTTGATCAATCCAATCTCTCACAGAAATACATTGAAGGTAAATGAAACGCTGTTTTTTATATACAATTGGGTTTTTTCTAAAAATGATTTTGTATATTTTAATGTGTACAGTAATATTTTCTCCTAGTAGTCATTGAATTTTTGTGCAGGTTCCAGAAAACTAATTTTATTATTTTACATAGAATAAATGGTGATTTTAAGATGAAGACTTACACATTATACGAACTGAAAGTTTTTTTGTATCTTATTTTCAAAAATTAGAAGGTTGATACAGCCATAAAAAAAAAGATGACGTATATTTTTTCAACATATATTTTTAACAAAATAATGATGAATGCGTAGGGGTCCTGAAATCAACTGTCCATGTGAGTTGACAAATGCAGCGTCGCCGTTTTTTTGTCCGAGACGAAATTTCGGGTCGTTGTATTTGGATCAAACGCCATCTGAAACTAGAAAACTGATATTTCAGCTAACTTTATTATTGTTATTATTTTTGAAATACATCATTTTTTTCACTTTCCAGACCGTTGAAGCACATATCGACGACGACGAAGATTTCGTGCTGTCGGAAGATGTGCAGCCTTTTCTCCAAGAAACGCCGTTGTACACGGACAACACGGCCAATGGAATCGCTCTGTTGTGGGCCCCAAGGCCATTCAACACTCGCTCTGGAAGAACTCGACGAGCGATTGATATTCCATTGGTGAAATGCTGGTATCGCGAACATTGCCCTCCCGGACAACCCGTCAAAGTACGCGTCAGCTACCAAAAACTGCTGAAATATTACGTCCTGAACGCATTGAAACATCGTCATCCGAAACCCCAGAAAAAGCGCTACTTGTTCCGCTCGTTCAAATCGACGAAATTCTTCCAAACAACAACCATTGATTGGGTCGAGGCGGGATTGCAAGTTTGTCGTCAAGGATACAACATGCTGAATCTTCTGATACATCGAAAAAATTTGAACTACCTCCATTTGGATTACAACTTCAACTTGAAACCGGTGAAAACTTTGACGACAAAGGAACGAAAGAAATCTCGGTTCGGAAATGGTGAGGGAAAAGTTGTTTTTTGAATATTTTTTAGTGTATGATAAGGGCGAAAAATAAAAGTATGGAGCTCTTTATTCAATCTTGTAAAACATATAATATAAAAGTATAACATTTTTGTTATAAAGAACTGGTTGCTATTTTCAGCTTTTCATCTTTGCCGAGAAATCTTGCGTTTGACAAAATTGATCATCGATTCACACGTTCAGTATCGTCTTAACAACGTTGATGCCTTCCAATTGGCAGATGGACTTCAGTACATTTTTGCCCATGTTGGTCAACTCACGGGGATGTACCGTTACAAATACAAACTCATGAGGCAAATCAGAATGTGCAAGGATTTGAAGCATTTGGTGTACTACCGATTCAACACAGTATGTAGTAAAATTACTTGATTGTTGTTCTTTTTTATCAAGATCTTTCATTTTTTCGCCTCTTTTTTATGTAGGAAAATATATTCAAGATCAACAATCATTAACGATTCAACTATAATTTAGGAGTAAATGAAATCAAGTTACTCAATATTATTATCCAAATTAAGAAAAAACTAATGATCATCATGTTTTAATAGGGGCCAGTTGGAAAAGGACCAGGTTGCGGATTTTGGGCACCAGGATGGCGAGTCTGGCTGTTTTTCATGCGCGGCATCACGCCTCTTTTGGAAAGATGGCTTGGCAATCTTCTGTCCAGGCAATTCGAGGGTCGTCACTCTAAAGGTGTTGCGAAAACTGTCACGAAGCAAAGAGTCGAATCTCACTTCGATCTCGAACTTCGAGCGTCCGTGATGCACGACATTGTGGACATGATGCCAGAAGGGATCAAGCACAACAAGGCAAGAACAATCCTGCAGCATCTCAGCGAAGCCTGGCGATGTTGGAAAGCCAACATTCCATGGAAAGTTCCCGGCTTGCCCATTCCAATTGGTTGGTAAAATCTCTATTTCTTCTCAAAATTATGGCTAGAGTTTATAATGAATTTTTTGTTATCTCTTTTTAAACTGCCAGAAATTTTCTATCATCATCTGTTTAAACAATTTCCATGATCTTTTGATTTCAGAAAACATGATTCTGCGCTATGTGAAAATGAAAGCTGATTGGTGGACCAACACAGCTCACTACAATCGTGAGAGAATCCGTCGAGGCGCAACTGTGGACAAAACTGTGTGCAAGAAGAACCTTGGACGCTTGACGAGATTGTACCTAAAGGCCGAACAAGAGCGCCAGCACAACTACCTGAAAGACGGGCCTTATATTTCTCCCGAAGAAGCCGTTGCCATTTACACGACGACGGTCCATTGGCTGGAATCGCGTCGTTTCGCGCCCATTCCATTCCCGCCATTGTCATACAAACACGACACAAAGCTTTTGATTCTGGCACTGGAGCGTCTCAAGGAAGCCTACAGCGTGAAATCTCGACTGAATCAAAGCCAACGTGAAGAGCTCGGCCTCATCGAACAGGCATACGACAATCCCCACGAAGCTTTGTCACGCATCAAACGTCACTTGTTGACTCAGCGTCAATTCAAGGAAGTGCAAATCGAATTCATGGACTTGTACAGTCACTTGATACCCGTGTACGAGGTTGAGCCACTGGAAAAAATCACCGACGCGTACTTGGATCAATATCTGTGGTACGAGGCCGACAAACGTCATCTCTTCCCACCATGGGTCAAACCATCCGACACGGAACCACCGCCATTGCTGGTGTACAAATGGTGCCAGGGAACCAACAATCTCCAGGATGTGTGGGACGTGAGCGAAGGCGAATGCAACGTTTTGCTGGAATCCAAGTTTGAAAAGCTGTACGAGAAAATCGATCTGACCCTGCTCAATCGACTCTTACGTCTCATCGTGGACCACAACATCGCTGATTACATGACTGCCAAAAACAACGTCGTCATCAATTACAAGGACATGAACCATACCAACAGTTATGGTATTATCAGAGGATTGCAGTTCGCGTCATTCATCGCCCAATATTATGGTCTAGTTCTGGATCTCCTCGTCCTTGGACTTCAAAGAGCGAGTGAAATGGCCGGACCTCCCGCGATGCCCAACGACTTTTTGACTTTCCAAGATGTGGCATCTGAGACCGCGCATCCGATTCGATTGTACTGTCGGTACGTCGACAGGATCCATTTGTTCCTGAGATTCACCGCAGAAGAGGCTCGAGATTTGATTCAGAGATATCTGACGGAGCATCCGGATCCCAACAACGAGAACATTGTTGGGTACAACAACAAAAAGTGTTGGCCTCGCGATGCAAGGATGCGTTTAATGAAGCACGACGTGAACCTCGGGCGCGCTGTTTTCTGGGATATCAAGAATCGTCTGCCAAGATCAACCACAACCGTGCAATGGGAAAACAGCTTCGTCAGTGTTTACAGCAAAGACAATCCAAACTTGCTTTTCAACATGAGCGGGTTCGAGTGCAGGATTTTGCCCAAATGCCGAACCATGCACGACGAGTTCACGCACAAAGACGGAGTGTGGAATTTGCAAAACGAAGTGACGAAAGAGAGGACGGCTCAGTGCTTCTTGCGAGTTGATGATGAGAGTCTTCAAAGGTGAGATTTTTTGTTTCAAACTGTTTTATTTAATCGATTTCAATTTTTATTAAACTGAAATCTCTCTCACATCCTTTTTAGTGAATTTAAAAAACAATTCTTATTTATGAAATAACTTATTTCTTATCTAAATGAATATATTTTTTTTTACTGTGGAAAAATCTTTTTTTTTTTTTGTGCTGTTTTTTTTCATTTATACATATTATTAACCAGGATGCTTTTGTACAGGAAATGTGGAAAAAGCTGGAATCGTTCATGCATTTTTTGCAATGTAATGTGCCTGAATTTTCAAACGTTTAAAATGAAGGGGAAAATATATGAGTTAATTTGGGACAAAAAATTTGTCTAGTAGTTTTTAAACACTTTTTGCTCAAAACAAACTTGATAATGCCCAAAAATATATTCATGGCACTTCCTATGATGATAAAAAATCGAAAAATTCATATATTTTTAATTTTCGTTTAATTTTAAACGTTTGAAACTTCAGATACATTGCAATGTACAATACGTTATGGTTAACATTAAATTTCATTAAAATTAAAATTCATTACAAAATGAACTGTTTAGTATTTTGAAAACTTGACGTACAATTTAATTGGCTGTTGATTTCTGATGATTCGAATTTTGGACGAATTTTCAGATTCCACAACCGAGTACGTCAAATCCTTATGGCCTCTGGCTCCACCACATTCACTAAGATCGTCAACAAATGGAACACTGCCCTCATAGGTCTCATGACTTACTTCCGTGAAGCTGTCGTCAACACCCAGGAACTCTTGGAACTCCTTGTCAAGTGCGAAAACAAAATCCAAACACGTATCAAAATCGGCCTCAACTCGAAAATGCCTTCTCGATTCCCTCCCGTCGTTTTCTACACACCCAAAGAACTCGGTGGTCTGGGTATGTTGTCCATGGGTCACGTCTTGATACCGCAATCCGATTTGCGTTGGTCCAAACAAACCGATGTCGGAATCACCCATTTCCGTTCCGGCATGAGCCATGATGAAGACCAACTGATTCCCAATCTCTATCGCTACATCCAACCTTGGGAATCCGAGTTCATTGACTCCCAACGTGTTTGGGCTGAGTATGCTCTGAAACGACAAGAAGCCAGTGCTCAGAATCGTCGTCTCACCTTGGAGGACCTGGATGACAGTTGGGATCGTGGTATCCCGCGAATCAACACCCTCTTCCAGAAAGATCGTCACACTCTGGCTTATGACAAGGGCTGGAGAATCAGGACTGAGTTCAAGCAGTACCAAGTTCTCAAGCAAAATCCTTTCTGGTGGACGCATCAACGACACGACGGCAAGTTGTGGAATCTGAACAATTACAGAACCGACATGATTCAAGCCCTCGGAGGTGTGGAAGGTATTCTGGAACACACGCTCTTCAAGGGCACATACTTCCCAACCTGGGAAGGTCTGTTCTGGGAAAAAGCGTCGGGTTTCGAAGAGTCGATGAAGTACAAGAAGCTGACCAACGCGCAGAGATCCGGTTTGAATCAGATCCCCAATCGACGATTCACGCTTTGGTGGTCCCCGACTATCAATCGAGCCAATGTGTACGTCGGGTTCCAGGTGCAACTAGATCTTACGGGAATTTTCATGCACGGAAAAATACCAACCTTGAAGATATCCTTGATCCAGATATTCCGCGCTCACTTGTGGCAGAAGGTGCACGAATCAATTGTCATGGATTTGTGCCAAGTATTCGATCAAGAGTTGGACGCGCTTGAAATCGAGACAGTGCAAAAAGAAACAATTCACCCGAGGAAGTCTTACAAAATGAACTCGTCTTGCGCAGATATCCTGCTGTTTTCCGCTTACAAATGGGGCGTCTCACGGCCATCACTGCTTGCAGATTCCAAGGACTTGATGGACAATACAACGACGCAAAAGTACTGGATCGACGTACAGCTTCGTTGGGGCGATTACGATTCTCACGACATCGAGCGTTACGCAAGGGCCAAGTTCCTGGATTACACGACTGACAACATGTCAATTTATCCATCGCCCACAGGATTGCTCATTGCCATCGACTTGGCGTACAATCTTCATAGTGCGTATGGAAATTGGTTCCCGGGCTGCAAACCCCTCATCCAACAAGCCATGGCCAAAATCATGAAGGCGAATCCTGCTCTGTACGTACTGCGTGAGCGTATACGAAAGGCGTTGCAGCTGTACTCTTCCGAGCCAACAGAACCGTACTTGTCATCCCAGAACTACGGCGAGCTGTTCTCAAACCAGATCATCTGGTTCGTGGACGACACCAACGTGTATCGCGTCACCATCCACAAGACTTTCGAAGGTAACTTGACGACAAAACCCATCAATGGAGCTATTTTCATCTTCAATCCTCGTACCGGGCAACTCTTCTTGAAAATCATCCATACTTCAGTGTGGGCTGGCCAGAAACGTCTCGGGCAATTGGCCAAGTGGAAAACTGCTGAGGAAGTTGCCGCGTTGATTCGGTCCCTGCCCGTTGAAGAGCAGCCGAAACAGATCATCGTCACACGAAAGGGAATGTTGGATCCACTCGAGGTGCACTTGCTCGACTTCCCCAACATCGTAATCAAGGGCTCCGAACTTCAGTTGCCTTTCCAAGCTTGTCTCAAAGTCGAAAAGTTTGGTGATCTCATATTGAAGGCAACCGAACCGCAAATGGTGTTGTTCAATCTCTACGACGATTGGCTCAAGACCATTTCATCTTACACGGCGTTCTCCAGGCTGATCCTCATTCTCAGGGCTCTCCATGTGAACACGGAGAGAACCAAGGTCGTTCTGAAACCTGATAAGACGACGATTACGGAGCCCCATCACATCTGGCCGTCTTTAAGTGATGATGAATGGATCAAGGTCGAAGTTCAACTCAAGGATCTCATCCTCGCGGATTACGGAAAGAAGAACAACGTGAATGTCGCATCCTTGACGCAGTCCGAGATTCGTGACATCATTCTGGGAATGGAAATCAGCGCGCCATCGGCTCAACGACAACAGATCGCTGAAATCGAGAAGCAGACGAAGGAGCAGTCTCAGCTGACAGCAACTACGACCAGGACTGTGAACAAACATGGCGACGAGATCATCACGGCAACCACTTCGAATTACGAGACACAGACTTTCAGTTCCAAAACGGAATGGCGAGTCAGGGCCATCTCTGCGACCAATCTTCATCTCAGGACGAATAATATTTACGTGTCTGCGGACGAAGTCAAGGATGTCGGTTTCACCTACATTCTGCCGAAGAATATTCTGAAGAAGTTTGTGATGATATCGGATTTAAGGGCACAGATTGCTGGGTACTTGTATGGTACTAGTCCACCGGACAATCCTCAAGTCAAAGAGATCAGATGTATTGTGATCGTGCCACAATGGGGAACTCATCAAACGGTGCATCTGCCTATTTCTCTTCCCAGTCACGAGTACTTGAAGGAAATGGAGCCATTGGGTTGGATTCATACGCAGCCTAATGAATTGCCGCAGCTGTCGCCACAGGTATGGATGTTTTGCGATTGATTTTTATAAACGTGAAACTTTGATAAACGAAAATAGAATGATCACGGATGTTATGTGTGTACTCTTCATTTTTTTTTTTTTTCTGACATTTTGATTTATGATTCTGTTGCATTAAAATTCACTGATATTGGAAATTCAAGTATCTAAGCTTTGCTTGTTCAAGGTTTTAAATCGAATGTTAATGTTTTTGTGTTATGTTTTAATGTATATTTTTTATAAAAATGATCTGATAAAGATTACTGTTCCTATTTTGAAAGTTTGAAAGTCCTAAAAACAAATGGTAAAAAAAGTAAATTGATATTGATGAACTGGAAAATTTCTACTAATTAATCAAAAATCAATAATTTCATTTTTGATCTATCGTTCATTTTAACGCCGATTTGTTTCATCGAATTTACTAAAAGCAAGAGCTAAAAAAGGCTACAGATAATTATAACGGAATATAAAATATAGTTTAAATAAAAAAAAAATTCCTTGACCAGAAAAAATAATGATTTTGATATCCAGGGTGAATTTTGCTAGAAATGACATGATAATTGATGATCAATTAAAATTTCAAGTGTTAACATGAATTTACCTTTTTATTTATTATTTTTCTTAATGATATCAAAATTATGGTTTTTTGAAATTATATGTCTGAATTACATTTTCTTTATTGAAGAATGTTTAATGTTTGACTTTTGATTTATCAAGTCAAATATTTGACATTTTCGAATTATGATTATATTTTTTCTAATTTGAACTTCTTGAAAAAGCAGTAAATTCTATTTATGGGTGTGAATTTATCATTTATTTTACTATGATGAATAATCTTTCAATTGTTTTAAATTCTTCATTTAAAATATGAAGAGCACAAATCTTTTTGAATCTTTTAATTGTTTCTCATTAGTTCAATCTATACCCATAAATGATTTTCGTTTGTTTATTTCTCAATTTTTTGCTACTCTTACTTTCGATCAAATTCAATCACATAATGTTGGAAAATTTATAGATAAAAAAATAATACTAAATAATAATAATATCAATTTCACCATTTATCAATACAACCTTATTAAAATGCGGTACATTTAGTTTTTTAAAGAAAAATATTTGCATTTTTCAAAACTCGTCATGCAAAATATCAGTCACAAATTTTTCTGAAATCGAAATTTCTATTTTTCACGAATTTAATCTGTAGCTACAAATATTTTTATTTATATAACTTTGTCTTTCTTTTTGACTTTTATTATGTAGTAAATTCGATACAAAAAATTTGTCATAAGAAATTTATGAGATTTAAAATTCAAAATAATTTTTTTCTAAAAAGTATATCAGTGGGGTGTATTTTTATATTTTAAAGTCTTAGTTACGATTTTTTTAAGCAAACAATAGTTTTTTTATTTGTTTCATAGAATATTCGAAAATTATTCTAGCACTAACCTAATTCGCGTTTGAGTTTTTTATCCAGAAATCGTCACATTTTTAATTCTTTTTATTGCAATTATAACATTTTCAAAAATACTTACAGTAAATTTTTTACGCAAACTTACCAACTATTTGAATTGTAGGAAATTGGATTTTTAAAAACCCTCATCAAAAAATGATTTAATCTTAATACTGTAGTATTTTTTTTATTGAAATGTCCAAGTCTAAATTTTTTATTTAAAAACTTATCTTTCAATTTCTTTGTATTTTTGTTCTACTTACAATTAACATGTGAATCATTTTTATTATGCTCATAACTTTAATTTTTTTCAAATGAATTATCACTCTTTTAAAAGTTATCAAGTATTATGTTTTTTATTTAAGTGTCTAGGTCACGAATTTTTCGTTTGAGCATTACTTTATCAATACGGAACTTTTACATTATCTTCAACTGTTAAAATCAAGCCTAAATAAAAAATTCCCTATAAAAAAATTTAATATGTACATATTTTTAAAAAATTGATAATGTAAAATTACAAAATCACACATTTCAATTTTCAAAAGTATGATAATTTAATTGTTTTCAAAATTTATATCATTTATTACTTTGAAATGAAATGTTTGATAAAAAAAAGTTACATTATTATTAAAAAGAAATTAAATAATTTTAAATAACGAAATAGAACATTTTTTATTTCTGACAGTTTCTATAAAAATTTTGGTTTTCAATCAAAAAATGATCGATTTCTCGCTCTTTCAGCTCTTTTTTTCACAAGGATTATACAACTCACAATTTGATCTAAAGTTTATTATAAATATTATTTTCATTCCAGGATATTACCACCCATGCGAAAATCATGGCTGATAACCCAGCTTGGGATGGCGAAAAAACCATCGTCATCACATGCAGTTTCACCCCTGGATCTTGCTCTCTGACAGCATACAAACTCACTCCCAGGTTCGTTATAAAGTTTTTTAGGCCTTTGTAGTGATGAAATTTTAACTTTTTTTTTTTAAAAGTAATAGGATAAAGTAAGTCAATATCATTTTAACTTTTCTGTCGGATTTTCCAGTGGTTTCGAATGGGGCAAACAAAACACAGACAAAGGAAATAATCCAAAAGGTTACCTTCCAAGTCATTACGAAAAAGTACAAATGCTTTTGTCGGATCGTTTCTATGGTTTCTTTATGGTTCCAAGTCAAGGATCTTGGAATTACAACTTCATGGGTGAGTTCATAAAAAAAAACTTAATTTTTTTTGTCATTTCTTTGTTATATTGAAACAAAAAAGACTCTATAGTTCCTCAATCATTAAAAAAACTTGATAATTGTTAGGCATCAGCTAATATAAAAAATTTGAAGAACAAATGATTTTTAACAGTAGATTTTCTTCTTTACTGTTTTACGTTGTAGAAGGTTCAATTTTTCAATTGTCGTAATTAAAACCTGATCTGAAATGATACATTTTATAATTTCAGGTGTCAAACATGATCCCACAATGAAGTATGAGCTACAATTGGCAAGTCCTAAAGAATTTTACCACGAAGTGCATCGACCAACTCATTATCTAAACTTCGCCAGCATGGAAGACGTCGATGGAATGGGTGTTGATCGAGAAGATATGTTCGTGGTGTCACGTTAGACGTCGTGTTTCAAGTCAGTCCCTTGATTTCTAAAAAGATTTGAGACACAAAATACTGATTTACAATTACATTTTCGACACTGAAACATGTGATGAAAAATGATTTTCGATAACCTATCTCTGACCTTTGAAAGAAGTACGTAACCTACAATCACAAAAGTTTTTTTTTTTGTTTTGTTTTGTTTTGTTTATAAAGAATGAAAACTCTAACAACTTTGATATTTATTATTTTTTATCAGCTGAAAGGAAATACATTTCTTGTGGGTTTGGAGTGAAAAATTCAGAGAAATACTAAGGTCTTAATTAAAATTTGTGAGAAAAGACAAAGTGAGCTTGGAAAACTTTTCATTGTTCTGCAAATTTGGAGGAATTTCGTGGAGTCAGTTGAAAAAAAATTGAAAAACTATTGAAGAGTATGGAAATTCTGATAAGAATGAAGTGGATTTTTGTGAGGATTAGAGTTCATAGGATCTCTGAAATATCGGCAACGTCTGTCATTTGTGAATGTATATACAAGTATTTGTAAGGGATTTATCTCAATATCGTCTTTTTGTTCAAACCGTTGATAACTTTCTGTAGAAATAAAGTGTGACAAGTTTCCGTACATGTTTATAGTTTTGATAATATTATAAATAAAAACATTCAAATACAAATTGGTTTTGTTACTGGAATTTTGTACCAATCACTACTACAATTTTTTGGTTATATAAATTGTTTTGATTTAGTGTTCATTTTTTCAGAGTTTTAAACTTGAGATGTATGCATTTTTTTATTAATTTATTAGAGTTTATGTTTAATGGAAGTTGGAAAATTTTCTGTTCTTTCGAAATAATAAAATCATGTCGCTTTATAAATGATTTTGAAACTTTAAAAGTATTTGGAATTTTCGAATTTTTATGTTGGCGTTTCGTTAAATTTATGATAAAATTTCTATTGCGAAATGGAATATTTTTACACTGTAGACTTTCGGCAAATCAAAAAAAAAAAATTTTTCAGTTCTGAATGTTTTCAAACCTAAATAATTTCGAGATGAAATTGATGTGCATATTAGAAATTTTGAAAGTTATAATTTCTATGGTTTATAATTTACGAGGGTTATGAAGTAAAAAATTGGTGAAAACCTAATTTTCAAATATACGATTTTCAATGGCGAATTCTCAGAGTTTCAGAAATATAATAATAGCAAAGTATCTAAATTCAGATGAAAAAGTTCAAAATATTGAATCTGTAGAATTCCGAAAATCATGAATTTTGAACAAATTCGAAAACTGATCAGATTATAAAATGTGCACTTCTGGAATTCTAGATTTTTGTAAATTGAAAAAACTTGGAAATCAGCCGTTAAAAAACAATTCTGTGAATATCATACTTTAATTTCAGAAAAACGTTCTACTTTTTTAAGAACTAGATCATTTTTTTTGTAACATACTCTAATGTCAGAAGATTGTAATTTTTAATTCTAATAAAAAATTATTACAGGCCCACGTTTTCGATACGAATTTTATGTATAGTACATGTAGTTAATTCATGAGAATCTTGTTTTCCTACATGATGAAAAATAAATTGAATTTTGGAAAAAAAATATATTATCATGAATGATGAAACTCTGAAAACCGCGAATTTTTCACAAATTTGTAAATTTATTGTTAAATTGGTCAATTACAAAATGTGAACTTTCGAGATTTTGGATATTCGTGAATCGAAGAAACTTTGAAATTAGCTGCTTGAAAAGGTGGAATCTCGAGTTGAGAAATTCTTCGAATATTATACCTCAATATCAGCAAAATGTGCTAGTTTTCAATTGTATCATAAGAAGTAATTTGAGACGTTTTCGATACAATTATAATATATACTTAATTAGTCTTATTCTTGATTTGGATAAAACATTATTTGAATTTTGTGAGAAGAATACGATATCTCAAATTATCGAATTCTGAAAACAGCGTATTTTGCAAAGGTTTGTAAATTGATAAGCGTACGACTTTTATTAAATATTATTTTGAATTTATGTGATACGAAATCAGTCATGAAAGAATATCTCGTTTATATATTATAAACAATCAACTTTTCTTTTTGATATTATTTATTGAGTGTGAGATATAATATATTTCATTCTTTCAGGGTGTTTCGATTTCTCGATTTTTATTGACATTTTCAGAATATTTAATGATCTCTCAATGAAACAATGTGTTCCGGTTCATGAAAACTTTAGGAATTTAACTGGATTTCTGTACTTTTAAACACTATTTGTGACTATTTGTACAATTGGTCAACACTATCTGAAATGCTACAAGTTTTTTAAGGTTTTAGAAATGATTGACAATCTGTCTTTTCAATGTTATTTTAATTTTTTGAGGTATTCGAAATTTTCATACTTTTATTAAACTTTCAAAAACTAACCCTAAATTCTACAAATTTTGAAATATAATGGAAATATAGAGATTTTTCTAAAACTTATGTCTTTTAATTTCTTGAAATACTTCGGATTTCTATATTTACCAAAAATTTTCCAAATAAACGATGATGAAACGTTTTTATATTTTAAAAAATTTTAGGGTTCTTACACGATTCCTGTAGCTTTACAAAATTAACCAATATTTTCTAGAAATGTGAGAATTTCAGAAATTTTTCTCAGTTATTAAAAATCCTTCAAATTTGCAATATTTTTCGATTTTTCGAAATATTCGAATTTTGTAGACTTCCCATGAGTTATTTTTCAAAATAATCGACAATCTCGTAAAGATAATATATTTTTCGATTCTTCAAAATTTTAGTAACAATAGATAAGTACATAATTCGTTGGGTTACATGGAATTCCAGAAATTACCAACTATTTACAACATTATTAGAGATTATTAAAATTATACCCATTTTTCAAATTACTCAGCTATTCCCGGGTCATTTTAGATAAATTTCATAATTTTCAATAAATATCAATAATAAATAAAAAGAAAATGAAGAAGATGAAGAAGACTACGTTTTTTTTTTAAATCAACAGTTGAAATTGAAATTTCTTGAATACCAGTTCATAAATTTTTTGAACTTTGTAGAGAGAGAACAAAAAACGCTGTTGAATGCATGTAAATCCAAACATTCAATTATGCAAATACATTTTGTAGTATTTGAACTTATATTCTGTTGTATTTTAGAATCAGAATCCAGTATAGAAAATTTTTAATAAATCCCGAAAATATTTGATAATTCAAAAAACTTCTTATAGATCGCCAAAAAATCAAAAGCAGTTAAAATAATTATGAAAAAGTCATATCCACAATGGGAAGTTTTACTGAATCACCCAAAACTCATGAAGATTCTGGAATTTTTATTGAACTAATTTAATATTTTCCACTGTCGTTCAGTAGACTTTTGGGAATTTTTTCATTAGTTTTTATAAACGGTGTGATAGTTTTTAACAAGTTGGTCATAAGGTTTTTAAGAGTGAATTTATCTACATATATTACCGACCAGGATCATTGTTAAAATAACTTTTTCGTAATAAGATTATTTCATATTTTAAAAACGCAATAAAGAATCAAGAAAATTGAAGATCGCGAATTACAAGGTAGATAACGATCTCACAGCTTCCAAAACCACTAATTTTAGGTCGGTAGGAGACAAATATGATTGTTCAGCATTTCCAGTAAAGAGCTTGAATAAGGTCATTAAGAATAACAAACTACTAAAAGGTTCTACGAAAATATTTCATAGTAATGAGGCTTCGCCTTTATAAATTGTACAAAACATAACATGATGAATATAAAATGAAGTACTTACTGTGGTGGGTTTGGACTCCTTTCCATTGGATCAGTACCAGTATACAATGGTAACTGTCTCAGGAAAGGAGACAAATTTTTCAGCGTTTTCACGCTCTTGAAGTAGACTCTACACTACTTTAAGAGTGCGAGAAGCGCCGTGCCGAAAAGCCTCCAAGCGGCACGACGCCGAACCTTATTTTTTAATTTCGGTTTCCGAAATTAGATGCACTTTCGAGATTTCAGATATTTGTAAATCGAAAAACTTCGAAATTATCTTTTTGAAAAATTATATCCTCAAATTTTAGAAATTTTTTTTTCTAACTCATTCATAACTGAATATTTTTTATACAATTTTTATTTATCCATAGACCCCGTTCTCTAATCAAAAGTATAAAATTAAAATATAAGTTTGAAAAATCAGAGATGTACATCGACCCAAAGTTATATTTCCATTGTTTGTTGCAACTTATGGATGTTCATAAAAAATTCAATTAAGCGGAATGCAGATTAGTGCAGGTTGCAAGTTAATTTTCTGTCCTGCTTTTCTCTTTCTTCAATAAAGTAACTTAATAAATCGTAGTACCCAGTTGACCGTCATATTTCGTTTCGTTGCGTACTACGTAGCGCGACATCAGTCATAGGCCAACCATTTAATTTTTCACAATGTCCATCCATTCGTAACAGTGTATCAATGAAAGACAGCGTTCCAAAACACCGATATTTAATAAAAGTAAGTATCTCATTACATATAATATTTTGCCGCAATTAAAAAATATACTTCTCCCACTCTGGATGAGTAACATACTATTATCTAATGCCGTCAAGAGGCCCTAGAATGAATTTCCCTGGACTGCTCTTTCCTGAAATACGGAAAAATCTGCCAAGATTCGAAAATTCTTGCATTTAAAGAGCGTTTGCACGCGCAAGTGCGATTTCCGCGACGAACCTCGCTCTCGGCCCCCAAAAATATACCGCTCGTTATTTATGTCTAGATTGTCGCGAGTGTTAGTGACCGTGTGATGCAAGCATAACGCCTTTAGCAGCCCGTGAAAGACACCCGAACTGTGTCGACGACACCTCAAAGTCATCGTACGGAAAATCGTGAAAAACCCGCCGGAAAAACCGAGCTTTCTCCACGTTCGCCGAGGCCCTCTTCGTCACATTATGGCCACCGAAAAATGGGGCTACGTCAACGAGAAATGGGATCACATCGAGCCGTCGGTGAGTGAGAAACTATTTGATCGTCTTTTTTTTTCAATACTTTTAGGTGCGCCAAATTTTTGACTATGCATAGGTACAGAATCTATAGGCGTGCATGTATACCGTTGATCGCCCACGTGTCTTCGCAATGTTGTTATTGAGGCACTTGTGGATTTGTGCATTAGTTACGAAGTGAAACACTGGTTTTTTAAATTTTTTAACGAGGGAAAATTATTGTTAGAGACTCTGTATAATATATATTAACTAAAATCATGATAATATATAATAATAAAATAACACCTGGATCCAGGGTTTGAAAAGTTACTTGAAAAAATGTAACGCGTTACGTTACCGTTACAAAGGTGAAAAAAGTAATTCGTTACGTTACCGTTACTTGAAAATAAATAGTAACTCGTTACCGTTGCCACTTAAGAAAAGTAACGTTCCGTTATTTTCACGTTACTTTTTGGAAGAAATTGAATGTAAATAACAAAAATCGAAAAACCAAGGCTGAAAAATACAATTTCAACGTACTTGTGATTTTGTTCTACAGAAATTGTTTATTTCAGATATAATAAAAAATGCTTATTTGAACTTTTTCACCCTGAGAAAAAAATCAATCAGCTTGTTCAAATTTTTATTTCTTTTTTCAAGTTTACGAAATTTCTGAATATGACATTTGATTCAATGTTAGCCACAAGAAAACAGTTTCAAATTTAATAGATTCTTGAAAGAATCTAAATATCTACCCAGATTTCCAGAATATTTCAAACTTTTTGTACTATTCAGTATGTATAAAATGTAGCAGAATTCTTTAGAATTTTTACAAATTTCTACTATTTTTCTGTACACTGATGTATAGAATTCAAGAATCTCATGCTCTAGAATTCAAAGTCTAATAAATTATTGGTATTTGAGAGGATTTTTCAGCAAAAAATTTCTCAGAAGATTTTCATTTCATTTGATTTTTTTAAAACTTTTTTAATTTTTCTAATTAAATTTAAAGAATTGTTCAGTGTTTTTGTAACCATTTGTATTTTTCAGTATAATTATAGTAGAATTTCCTAGTATTTTTACATAATTTAAGTATTTTTATATTAATAATTGTTCTATACATTTCAAGAATTTCGAACTCTAGAATTTAAATATAATGAAACATTACGTGTTTTACAGGATTTTCCAAAAAACAGTGTCTCGATAGATTTTTACTTATTCAAGTACTTTTTGTATTTCTTTAGTTTTTCTATGGTTTCAAGGATCTTTCATTATTTTTAAATATTGCTGTATGAATTGTGGAATTTTAAGATCTGGAATTCGAAAGATCTCCGATGTTTCATATATTTTCACGTATTTTTCCGAATGTATTTTCTTTCTGCATTTTTAAATATTTAAAGAATGTTGTGGAATTTTTAGTTTTTTTAAAGATTTCTCTTCAAATTACCAGAATGGAATAAAATTAGAGGTTTGAAATTTCTGGAGTGTATTTCGATCGATTTTTTAGAAAACAGTTTCTTTATATATTTAAAGGGCCCTCAATATTTTTTGTATTTTTCACAAAGTTATTACAATATAAAAATTCCATATTTTATCTTATAGACTTCAATTAACATCAATTTTTTAGAATTTAAAGCTCAAGAAATTGAAGTTTTTTGATTCCTTGAATTACATATATTTTTTAAAAATCAAGTAACTTAAAACTTAATAAAATCTAGTATTTTTCGTATTCTTTTTTTTTTTTAATTTTTTTTTGTATTCATTATTATTCCATAAAATTTTCTAGCAGGATTTCTAAATCATACCAATCCTGCTACAGATTATTCGATCTATAGATTTTAAGTATTTTTATATCTTTTCATGCGAATTTTTAAAATTCAACGCTTTGAGTCGTGAAGGTTTTTGATAAAAAATAAAACAGTCTATTCTTCGTCAAGATTTTTACACAAATTACGATTATCCCACATAGTTTAGTTAAAAATTATTAATTAAGAATTTTATATCTCAAAATGAGGAAGTTAAAAATAACTAAGATCTCAGTTTCACAACATTTTTTAAAAACTTGTAAATTGTGCTAAAAACTTAATGGAACAGATAAAAGTAACGTAAAATAACGGGATTTTCGTTACTCGTTACCGGAAAAAAGTGACTCGTTCCCGTTAGCGTTACTTGTTAATTAATATAACGCGTTACGTTATCGTTATTGTAAAAATGTAACGTTTTAGAGTAACGCGTTACTTCCAAACCCTGCCTGGATCCCATGTCTTTTATAATATAATTTCTTACATGTAGTACTCATATTCAGGGCAACCAAAAATATTTAAATAAATATTTTGGCTGTAAGCGTCGATAAATGAATATCATATTTATTATGCATATTTCGTCAATATTCCAGTTTTTGGAAAATATTTCTGACTCTTTAATATGAATGAATCTTGCGATTCGACAGACGAAAAGTAAAAAATGAATGTAATTTGTGCTGCTTGAGTTTTTTTTTTTTTAATTTTGACATAAATTGCACAGAAAAAAATGTTTTTTGCGTCCAATGAGAATTTCATCGTCCATATGTCAAGCAAATTTTTTTTCATTGCGATAAGTAAGGTTTTTGTTAGCGTAATAACTTCTTGTTTTGGTACAATGTACCTGAAGTTCCAAACGTTTAAAATTAAACGAAAATGAAAAATACATGAATTTTTCATTTTTTTATAATGATAGGAAGTGTGACGAAAATTTTTTTTGGAAGTATCAAGTTTATCGTCACGTAAAAAAAAAGCCCAAAAACAGCTAGAAAATTTTTTTCTCTTATATTAACTTATAAACTTTTTGCGTTTAATTTGAAACGTTTGAAACTTCAGGCATATTTGGTACAAGAATTATGTATTTTTAGCTACTGAAAATATTCTTTGTATCAATAAAAAAAATTTTGTTTGATATATGGGCAATGCAATTTTTATTGGATGCATGAAACATTTTTTTCCGTGTTTTTCAAAATTAGAATTCCGATCGACACGGAATGCTAAAAATTCAAGAAAGTTCTTGATAGGAACTTTTTTTACAATTTTATTAAACGAGTTGTGGCTACTTCTACAATCTCTGATGATGGACGAAGATCATTTTTTATTTTCGGAAATCTTTTTCAGTATGTAATATTATATTGTAATCAATAGAAAGATCAAAGTGTACAATAGTTCATTTAATTAAAGCATCCATGGAATTTTAGAAATTATAAATAAACATAAATATTCAACATCTTTCACAAATACTTATGCCTTTTTTTGTAAATAATAAATAAATATTTTGCTTTTTTTCGTAAGTGATTTCGGTTGCCCTGCTCATAATACATTTAAAATATTATAATATACTTATATCATTTCAAATAACAATATGTAACATTAAAATAATGTGGATACTCAATGTCCACACGGAAAGTAATGTTTCCCTAGTAATTTTCATCCTCATAAAAACCTTTCAAAAGAATAAAATTTCTTACAAAAAATTGTTCGAAAAAATTTTATAAGGTTTTTTTCTGAGAATATCATGTGAAAATTTTTTATTATATGCTTTTTAAAAACGTAGGGTCAGTAGCATATTGAATAAATTTTTGAATTTTATATTTAAAATTTTTTTTGTTACAAGTTATTGAAAATAAATAATTTTTCTAGAAGACTTCATTAATAATGGTATATATTCCTTGCTAATTTGGATAATATATTATCATATACTTGAATTAAAAAGTTCTCACAAATGTTTTCGAACAAAAAAAAAGTGAAGTGTGAAATAATTCGGAATAAATCTTCAATTTAATAAAAGATATATAATAATAGTGCTATAAGTAATAAAATATTTTTAATGAATTATTGCGATACACAAAAAATCAGTAATCAAAGTTATATTGTATTATAATGATATAAAAAATGTAATGTAACTTCAAATTGGGAAAAAATAATGCTTGAATCCTATGTCCTACAGTATATTTTTAAATATATATTATAATTAATACGCAAAATAAATAACATATAAATTGTTTATAGTATTTATAATGCTTTCGATATATTATAATATTATAACATAAGATGATACTGTATGTACTATGTTTATGAATTTAAACATGTACAATAATAATAATAACAACACAGTAACAATATATCATGATTATTTTGAATATTATAATTTTTTTATATTTATATTATTTTTGTTTACATTTATATATTGCATTTAATGTAATATACAACACGATAATATTGAAATTTATGATTATTGTTGTATATATTATATCTGGTTGATATACATTACATATATTTTTGTTATCATATAATATATATATTTTTAAAATTAATAATATATATATATTAGAACAAAATCCTGAAAACGTTCAAAAAAACTCAGGAAAAGTCCAATTGAAAATCAAAATTACCCCTTAAGATTTTCGGAAGTTAGTGAAAATATTTTTGTTTTCGAAAACGTAAGACGGAATTTTTTTTCATCTCTAAATCAACTGATGTTTTTAACAACATGTACTACTCAACCGATTTCGCGAATGTGCACATTTTTCCAATAATTTGTACCTTTGGCTCTATACTTCGATAATGCAAGCGTTAATTAAACTTTGAAGGTTCGAGTCTGATGCAACCATTTTAAACGTATCGTTGAACAAGAACGTTCGTCAAAAATCAATCGTAATATTCGTAACTCAGAATTTATTTCAAGTAAATTCGAAGAGCTCGATTGAAAAGTGTTTTTTTAACGGTAACTACTTTTTTAAAAGTATTTTTATAACTTTAAAAATATACCTTATCGCGTTTTAACAATAGATATAAAAAATCTCAAATTTTATTTCTACTTTAAAAAATCAGAGGTTGATGGACGAAAAATATGCTTCACAAGCGATGTAATATAAAATTTTAAAAATTGCAATGCAGATTTTATAACTATTTATAGTTTTTTGCAATCGCATGCGGAATATTCCAAGAAAAAATTATTCTCAAGGCGACGTTTATAAGTCGTGAGATTTTTTTCGTGAACATAAACTATTATTTTATCTTAAACTCCAGCGAGAAAAATTACAAAAATTAACGAGTGAAAACAGAACAATTCGGAAAAGTTTATATTTTGGTTTTCAGGTAGCATAATTTTTGAATACTTTGAAATTTTTAATACGTACATAGAAATTTTTTTAACTATCCGAAATATTCAGGAGAACGAAATTGACGAAATTTCTCTTAAAATTTCAAATAAAAAAATTAGAATGAAAAAGAAAATCAAATTATTTTTTTGTAAAATTGGCCATAAAGTTTTCACTAGATGAAATGCATGAAAACAGGTACAACCTTCTAGCTCTTGTCATGTCAATGATTCACAGTTATATTCTCCGTAACAAATACCGTGAACTATTCAGATGATAAATTTTTATTTCGTCAGACAAGATATTTAAATAAATCGTATAACTTATCATTCTTGCATTCTTTAAATGTATTTCACATTTATTTCGTACCGAATACTGTATTTTGATACTTGGTTTTCGCAAAATGTTTTCCATAATAATAATTGTTTTACCAAATCGACAGAATAAATAAATAAATAAATAAATAAATGTTGATTTTGGACAGTTACCCGTACTATTTCGTCGCGAATGACGAAACATTTTATTGATTCGAGTAATACTTATTGTTAGAATTTTCGAGAAATTTCGATTCTGAAATTATTTCATTTAAAAAATGTATCGTTGAGTTAAACAAGTTTCTTGCTTTTTGAAAAATATAACATAATTTTTCTACTTGAAAATGACGAAACGTTTGGTTGCTCCAGATAATTTAATGATCATAAAAGTTCAGGGTTTAAAATTTGTAAAAATATGTACGCTGAATCTCTAAAAATTAAGACACTAAAAAAATTTAAAAAATAACAAATTATTTTCATACACAAAAATGATGTAACAATTGGCTGCTCTGCATAATTTCAAGATTATAAAAATTTTAAAAAGTTTTAGCCTAAAGCTGGAAAAATTGAGACTTATAAAACATAATCGAAATTCCAACAATTTCAACTATATTCTACGTATTGTACTATTCTAAAATTCGTCATTGCTGATAACATTTCCTGAGAAAAAGACAACTAGAAAACTTGTGTGTTTTGAAAACATTCAACATATTACCACGAACGAAAACTTTGTTTTTCTCGAGGCAAATTATCTCTAAGATGTAAATTTAGACTGTAGAAAGTAACATAAATCACGAATTTTTCTAACTATAAGCGTTATAAGTTATTTTGAATTATCATCATATTTTATGATAAGATAAAATTAGATATAGTGGATGATTGTGTACTTTACTAAATAAAAGGAAAAAAAAAATCAAAGATAACTGATTTTGAATGAATGGTGAATGAGTTCTCTAAAAAGGATTCATCAGTGTTCGTTTGATACAGTGATAATGAAAGTTGCAATATGTTGTTGTTCATCGGAATTTCGATAATTTTTTGGCATCAAATCTCGAGAATTAGGTTGATCCAATTATTTTAAGACTTGTTTATAAGTGAAACGTCTATCTTTGCACACCTGGATAAATAGACAAACAAAAATTTTACCACGCTGATTGACTGCGATAAAACTTGCATTGGAGCTATTCAAAAAAGAAAAATCATTAATGAAATCTGTCTGAAGAATGTTTACTAACAATTTAGATAAAGTTATAAATATCACTAGATTTTAATGTGGGGAAAATGCAAAATTTTGTGTTTTAATGTCTTGGAATTCTCTGAATATTATATTGACTCGACTGTGAATCGAGTAGTATCGTTTTTATATCATGAATTTTTTATTTTAGTGCTGTTATCGCGTGAATTTTCAAGGATTTGACAGATTTTTCAGAACCGAGGAATGTTTTGGTAGGTAACTCAATTTTGACGGTTTTTCGATTACTGATTTTCACAAGTAACAAAGAATTGGATCGTGTGAAATTTTTTTTATTTTTTAATAATAAATATTTAAATGGCAGTCTTCTAAAAAAACTGATGATTTTTGATATTTTTTGAAAAAGTATATTATGAAAATTTGTTCGAAATTTTATTGACCTTACACTTTTGAATAATGTATGGTATATAAAAAAGTTTTCACAGGTAAATTACTTTCATAAACAGATTTTGCAAATTTATGAATAATTGTATTCAGAAAAAATAACATCCTAATGTTTTTTGCTTTTTTTCCAAACTGTCCTTATAGATTCCAGAATCTCTGCTTAAAAAATTCATAATCCGAAAAGTATAAGCTCTTCCATTCTGAAATTTCAATAGTTTATTTTGAAATGTATGGGAAGAGTTAAAAAACAAACAAAAAAATGTAAAAATTTACGATGTTTTTCGCGGAATGCAATTATTTATAAATTCGGCAAATTTATTTGGGAAAATATCATGCGAGAACTTTGAATGATACGTGATTCAAAAATGTAGGGCAAATGAAATATTGAATACATTTTTGGATTATTAATGTTACATACTTTTCTAGTTTCATATTATTGAAAAAATCCAATTTTTTGAGAGACCTATTATTCAAATATTTATTCCTGCTTAATTTTGTATAAAATATTAAAATAAAAAATTTGGTAGTAAATCTTCCATGAAATTAACCAAATACATTATAACAAAAAGAAACTTCTTTTTTCTGACGTTTTATTTTTATCAAAATGAATCTAAGCTAGAATAAAATCGGTTAATGATGAGAAAAAATTTGTGAATCAATTGCGAAGTTGGTTAAATTTATAAGCAAAATCGTCATTCATAAATAGCATGTCATGTGCGGCGCGTCATTTTGTATTTAGGCACAAGTTTCAGTATTTACGCGCATCGTATGATGTAACAATGACGTGATAATTGTGGCAGCGCTTTTTTTATTACTCGACTGTCAACATTTTACAAACAAGTGTTTTTAAACAAAGCCAAATTTTCACGCAAGAATTTTTCGTCGCATGTTTTTGACTGGTTTCATAAATTTCGATAAATTCAAAATGCTTTATATATTATTGTGTTCAAAAAAATTTTTTCAAGCATTGGTTTGTTTATTATACAAACATTCAGAATATGAGTAAACATTTTTGACTTGCGAGTTTCAAATTAGAGAAAAAGTTTGATCCTTGAAAATTATTAAAAAAATTATGAATGTATAATAAGGAATTCCTATATTCTCATAGAATATTCAACTCGAACATAAAATGTCTAAATAATTATAAAATTTGTTTATAAGTGTTCTGAAATTCTGAATATAATTAATCTGAATTCAAAAAAATCAGTTTAAATTATTCGAAAATTATACCCTTAAAAGTTTTAAAATCAATAATTAAAATTTTTTAATTAGCTTATTCCATTTAGATTGAGATTCCGATGAATTTTTGTACTACAAAAAGTTAAGACGCGTACGTGAAAATTTTTTTACGAAAATCAGTAAAGTAATTTATTATACAAACATTTTAAATATTTGTGAAAATTATTTAAATGAAAATTCAAAATATCATGAATTTATAATGATAAAAACTGATACTCTCGAAGTAAAACATTCAACACAAACAAAATATTTAAATAATTCAAAAATTTGTTTATAAGTGTCATACAATTTTAAATACAACTAAAATTTAAAAAAAACCATCATACGCAGAATTCAAAGACTGAGAATTTTGAAAATTAACGATTCAAAATTTTATATCTTGATTTTCATTTCCTCTGAATTCAGGATCCGATAAATTTTTTTGACATATATAAGTACTACAAAAAGCTGAGTAAAATACATACATGTGAAAATTATTCTTTGAAAATTAGTTTATTTATTAAACATATATTTAAAGTACATGAAAAAATTTTTTCGAGGAACTTAACATTAAAGAAAAGTTTTGATTTCTAATTTCTAGAAGTTCAAATGATACTTTTGAAGTAAGTAGAGTACTTAACCAAAACTTCAAATATGTATTTGAAAAATTCAAAAATTCGTTAATCAGCGTTCTGAAATTCAAAAAAGTATAGATTTTGATATTTAGAAACTATTATACGCAAAGTGAAATTCAAGTAAGTTTGAAAATTAACAATGTATTTTATATTTTGATTTTCATTTCATCTAGCTTCAGAATTCGATAAATTGTATTTTCGTTTACATACTAAAAAAAGCTGGATATTTGTACGTAAAAATTTTTCTTTTAAAATCAGTTTATTTATTTGATTATATAAAAATCTGAAATATGTGACAAAATATAATATATCTCGATGATCTTAAAAATAGGAAAAAATGAAATCCATAGTTTCTTGAAGTTTAAGAGATGATGAATTCATAATAATGAAATTTTCGATACTTTTGAAGTATAACACTCAACTTTAACTTGAAACTTGAAAAATTAACAAGAATACCATACTTATTAATCGGCGTTCTAGAATTCTAAAAATAACAAGAAAAAAAAACATCGATTTTGATACGTAGAAATTATTATATGCAAAATTAAGATTCTAAGAAGTTTGAAAATCAACAACAAGTAATAACAAATTTTTATTTGCATGTAATCCAGATTCAGAATCCAATAAATACTTTTCAGTTTTTTTTTTTTTTTATTCGAATGAAATCTCGTACCTGAAAACCTGAAATGACAGCTGTAAATTCATTTCAAAAATCGAAAAGCTAGATTGGTCTATAAAGCAATTATTCGTAGAAACGACTTCATTTTATCGTACCAACTAATCATCTTAATGCATTTTACAACGTTGCTGCGAGGACCAATAAATAACGATAAGATGATTTGTTGAAAATCGTAATCATAGGAATATTGAAGTGATTATTAGTTGATAAAAATCCACATAAGTCGAGACGTCAATCATTTTTATAGCTCAAGCGAAAAAAACCTAATGCTCTTTATCGACTTTTCCTGAGGTAAATTTCAGAATTTTCATTCTGTATTCATTCAATCTTTTCCATTATTTTTTCCAAATTATTATTGTTTTTTATCAACAAATTATAAACGTTTTCTTATAAAACAAATCTCTGATTGTTTTTTCATTCAATGATTTTGTGTCTATTATTTGTTGTTTATATAATGAATAATAATATATATTTGGTCATGTTAAGTATTCACCATTTTTTCAAGTATTTCAAAAAATTATCTTTACATTTTATTTTGTATGAAAATTTTTAAACCGTCTATTTGGTCAAGTCACTTGTGTAAAATTTCGTTTCGACGCCCCTGATAAAGAATTCTCTTCCGATTTATAAATGGGGAAGCGTGACCGAAATAACTCGAGATATGAAGCGAGAAAAGCACGTGAAGTTCATGACGAATGTAAGTAAAGCTTCGAGAGCACGAGAAATACAACAATAAATTACTCGAATGACGTAATGCGCGTGGAATCGACCGCTCGAGCCCCTGCGAATAACCAATCAGAACGCGCCGTTTATCCATTCCTTGCATCAGCTTTTTTAATAACAAATTTACAATTTTATCAATCATGGACAATTAGAAGAGAATGAATATAGTTTATTGTTAAAAAAATAGGTAATTGTCTAGAATTTGAAACTTTGGTACTAAAGATTGATGAAATAAAAGTTATGTAAACGTCATACATTTATTAAATTTATATTCAAAGATTTTCAAGTAAAAATATGGTTATCGAGTGTATAAAATTTATAAGTATTGATTTCTGATTATTATTTTACGTACATACGTGAAATTATGCATTTCATACAAAATGCATCTTATCAGGTATTTTAGTATAAGGAAATCCCCCCTTCCCCACACACGCACAAGCCTTTGAAGTTTTGTCATTTATAAATAGTTCAAGGGAAATTGAGTTCTATGATCTTAAGAATTTTTGCCAAGCTTGAGTTTTTTCGAAATTTATACGTTTTTTGGATTTGAGGAATGTTTTGGCAATGATCGGAAAATTGTGAAGAATTTTGTAGATAAGGTCAATTTTTTTCACTATTTTCATGTAATGTTTAAGGGGTTTTTGAAAATTTGAATTATTTTTTAGTTTTTTGAAAAGATAAATTAAAAAAAATATTCTGCTGACATTTTTTGGTTTCAAGGAATAGCAAATTTTTCATTATATTTGTAAATTTTTTTTTTTCTTGCTTCCTTCCTACTATTAGATAATGATTGAATAATTATCGAAAGACGCGTTTTAAAACTGTCTAGTTTCTCAAAAATTTCAGCCATTTTTGAAAACTCGAAAGTCTACGATGTTCAAAAGTTTTTGTAATTTTCATATTTTTTCAAAATTTTCAGAAATTTTTTAGTACTGTCGGAAATGAATTAATAGTGTAATAATATATTTTACCCAGTTCAATTTTTTATTGTTTTTTCATATTTTTTTTCTGTATTTTACCGTTTTTTCAAAATTTTTGGAAAATTGTTAAAAATGCTTTCAAAATTGACAGCTTGATTTTTCAAGATTTTTCGAGAATATCATGAGACTGAGTCGTCCAATTTTTTTTGTCGCGTCGAAAGGTTTTCGAAAAATCTCAGGCGATTTTGGATTTTATGATGAATTATTTTAAATAACTTGCAGGAAATTTTAAACGATTCTGAACTTTTTTTTTAAAACTCAAAATTTGTCATTTCGGAGAATACTCTTATTACTCTGCAGTTAAAAAAATTGAATATAATAGAAGTTCAAAATTTTTCCATAGGATTTCTAGTTCTAAATTTCTAGTTAGATAATAATAATAATAACTTTATTCAGGTGTTGTTAACAACATACAAGGTGTAATACATTTCCACCTCCCGCAAGATCATGAAAATAGATCTGTCGCGGACCCGACCCAAAACTAAACAATCTTAAAAACTTACAAACTAGTGAGGGAACAATACTGACTCGATACAATACTAAGTAGAATTAATCCATCCAGAGACTTGAAGTTACTGCATATAAAGCAGAGCATTCTATTTAACCCTCCATTTCGCACAAGTATAAAAATAACGAAAAGAAAACGAAGAAAAGTGGAAAAACAGCAAATGTACTTCTGTATATACACATCTGATACATATAGTTTGTTATCTAATGTACGTATATGCATCCACGTAAATCGTCCCCTAGTGATTTATGACTAGATTTCTAGTGATAAATATTTTCAATTTGTTCGTTTTAAAGAATTGTCGGAAAATTATCATCATATTTATGATCCAATGGATCAAGTCCAAATTTTAATTTTTTGATATTTTTTTCCGTTATTTTTCCATTTTTCTAGAATTCTTAAAGAATTGTAAAAAATGCATGCTTGCGAATTCGACAACAGCCTAATAACTTTTCAAGATTTTTTAAGAGTATTAGAAGACAGTCTCCCAGTTTTTTTCGAGGAAAGATCTTCGACAAATTTTTGGCAATTTTGGGTTTTATGATTAATCATTAATTTTTTGAATAATTTCTATGAAATTTGTAAGATTCCCGACAATTTTTTATAAGAACTTTTACAAGACTTTATTATTTCGAAGATTATTATTTAGTCTGCAGTTTAAAAAATAAGTAATTAAAGAAGTTAAAAGTTTTTTTGTACAATTTCTAGTTAATTTAAAGATATTCCAAACATTTGGAAAACTGACTAATGTTACAAATTTTTAATTCCAGAGAATGTCCACAGAATATTTCGAATTTCGTTTTTTTTAAAAAATTTTCAAAAATAAAATAGCATTTTAATGATCTAATGGATCAAGCCTTATTTTTCGCATTTTTTTCTTTTTTTTTTCGCTGTTTCTTTTTAATTATTCCACAATTTTCAAGTGATATGAAAAATGCTTAAAAATTTGGCAAAACTTTAATATTTAAGGACTATCATAGGACTGAGTCTCCTAATTTTTTTTCGCGTCAAAAGATTTTTGAAAAGTCTTTGGCTATTTTCAAGATTAAGTTCTGTGATAAATCATTAACTTTTTAAACGATTCCTAGCAAATTTTTAAGATTTTTTAACATATTTTAAATACTTTTCATCAAATTTAATCATTCCTAAGAAGATTAATTAGTCTGCAGTTTGAAAAATAAATTATATAGAAGTTGAAAATTTTTCCATATGATTTCTAGCCGATTTGGAAAAATGTCAAACATTTTAACACTTGACCAATGTTAAAGTTTTCAATGACAGAAATTTCCCAGAGAATATTTTAGATTTCGTTAGTTTTGTAGCATTTATGGAAAAGAATTAGCATTTTAATAATAATCTAATGGACCAAGCCAAAATTTTCATTCTTTTTCGTATCGTAAAACCTATTTTTCAAAAGAGAGTTCAACAGCATGAAGTTCTAATAATGTGAAAGTATTGGTCAAAACACAACTTTTGTGCAACTTCAAAATTATGTTTATAATAAATTACCCATAGAAAGTCTAATCCTGGATATTGAGAAGTGAAAGTCTGCCAATATATAGTTTTATTACGTAATGTCACTCGTTTTTCATACTGAGCAATGTTGAAATTTTTGTGGCTATTATACTTTCTAAGTAAATAATGCATAATGGAGAAACAAATGTTTTAAAACAACTCAATTTTCATCATCAAGATTTTTGAGATCGCAATCTAATAATGACTTGCGAAAATCCGATGATGCAATTCGCAGAGAATTTCTTCAAGCTAAACAAAAAGATCAAAATTGTTCGGAGCCCTATTTTGTTTAAATTTGAAAATTTTATGGGCAAATTTCATTGCATTTTGAAATAGTGCTCAAACTAAGAAGAAATTAGTCTTGAAAATTTTGAAAAATCGTTCAGTCATTTTCTGGAAATGATAATTTATAATTTTTTTGTAATTTTTAACAATTTTCAGAATGGATTTACTATTTATGAAATTAACTGAAATTCGGTGGAAGTCAACGATTTTCGAATTCTCTAATATTTCGTAATATTCGAAAAATAACCAAAATTCTTGAGTAAAATTGAATTTTTAGAATATTTTTTGATTGATTCAAAAAAATTCATACAAATTCGTCAAATAAGCATAATTTAAAATTATGCCCATAATTCGATAATTTATTGAAATCATTCAAGTTGTTTACATTGTTGTTATAAACTTTTGATCCTTTGAACGCAATTCTTCAAAATTATGCATATATTATGTTTCTGATAAAGTTGTTGTAAAAAATTTTTTAAAATGATCAATAGTAAGTTCTGACTTTCATTATTCCCCAGAAAAAATTATTAATATAGAAAAATTTCGAAAATTTCAACGATCTCTGAGGATAATGTAAACTTTAAGGCATTTTTTCTTTAATTTCCCATCACATGTTTACAATATATCGTGTTGCGACATTCCTAGGGCCAACCATGAATCATTCATGAATTAGATAAGTCTTTAATGCGACACTAAGTGATAAGTGATAACCGATAACCGAATTTTGCGATGATAACCTTCGCATGACGCAAAGTGACCGATGATTCGCAATGATTTCGCGAGATATCTCACGTGACCTTTGTACTCTTGGGACCTGCCTCTACAATCGCAGTATTTATCGATAAGTCTTAGAAAAAGGAGTTCGAAAGACGGAAGATCCAAAAAGTAGGGGAAGTGATTTTGATATTCCTCTACCAAAATCTCGATGTAGACTTTATATATTGTGATCTAGAACAATTCGAATTTTGACCCAAGTAATTGAAATAAAGAAACTCTATTTTTAAAAAATATTGAAATTATAAAATAAATTCAATAAATGATTGTTTTGCTGCTCGCGCGGATTAAGCGTAAGATTCCCCTTTTCGAACGGTGTCCATTGGTTTGCATTGAAAATCTGATGTTTTCTACTTACGAACATGAAAAAGCGTGTGCTAAACAACAGTGTTAGGGTGCGAGGTCAACAATTAGGGGCTGTCCATTAATTACGTAAGGGAATTTTTCAGCTATTTTGACCCCTACCCACCCCTTCCTAAGGTTTCGTAAGATTTTCGAGGACCCCCCCCCCCCCTTCCCTTACGTAAGATTTCAAGATGTAGTTTTTCATATGATGTTGTTCTTTTATGACATTAATTTCACTGCGTTAAGGGATCATTCTACTTTGAGCACTCGAAATAAATAGCTTTTTTTAAAATATATATATTTTTTAAATTCTATTACGATTATCAATACATAACTTGAGAGGATCGATATAATATACACAATATAAGATATTATAACTCGAAAACATTATTAAAAAATTTTTTTTATTCATGAAATCCACTTTTTTGTGAGGAACTGTCCAATGAACCTCGGCAAGTGAGCATGTCCACGCTATTCATTAAATCTTGAAAACCACTTATCTGATCTTTATGAAATATTAATTACATATACTGTGCATATATTAAATATTGGATTTTGTAGAAAATGCAGTTTTTCATGGTTTTTATAATAAAAATGAAATATTTGACTTCAAATACATATATTGCGCTTTTACCCGATAAAAATCGAGTCATTATTGTAAGAGTTACGGTGTTATATTTTCGAAATTTTAAATAAATAATCTCTCGTAAACAAACGCTAATTTTGTAAGAAGTTCTTGTATACTTGTTTAGAGGGTCATTAGCAATCGACTTTTTGTGAAAATAGCTTTAAAAAGCCGTTTTTTACACCTGTTCAGCAAACCTGAAGATGCCCATTATTGAGCGGTGTAATCCGTGGATTCGAAATACAAAAGAACTGATCTGTAAGGAATTCGTAGGGTCAAGTGCGCCTAAATGTATACATTATACACCTCTAGACCAGGATGTAATGGATTTCAGTCGAAAATAACGAACAAAACGTATGGGTCATTCCACATCAGATTTACCACCTAAAATTCGATTGTCACGAAAATTTTTTCTCGCATTCCTTAGAGGAAAACAAACGATACGTAATTTTTCGTTTGAATATGATATTATTCATTTTCATGCTATGGATTTTTAAACTTTTGAAGTGTCAAATATTCGAAATTTTGAATTACTCACCACTCAAAAACTCTTCATATTGAGAAATGATTTTAATGTCAATAAATATTGTATTGCGTTTAAACTTATAGAAAAAATATATCTTATGCAATTTTTCTTATAATATCACTTATTTTTATGCGAATTTATAAACAAATTAATTTTTTTCAAAGTCGGACCGTTTTTAAACAGTTTTTTTTGGTCTCCAATTTTTTATAATTGTAATGAGAAACTTGTGTCGAAAATTTTAGAGTGGGCCGTGTAATAGTTTACGAGAAATTTTATCATTATTATCAGCTCGTGACGGCGTGACGGTGAGATTCCTCGTTCGGCGGCGCCAGAATGTGTGTGTTTTAACGTACCTTCATGAATAGTTCGCTAGAGATTACTTTCTTTATCACGGACTATCTACTCTAGTTTTTTCTTGAATCGATAAAAAATACGTTCTTCAAATCTTTTATTCATATTTACATAAACTCGGACACGAACTTAAGAAGAGAACATGGTTTTTGGTGTCTTCACAATAATTTCTCGTGAAAGTATTATATCGATCTAGACATTATGACTAGGGTAACTTTTTCTTGAGTTCACGTTTTTTCTCGGATTTCAAAAAACTCACACTCTCAAATTTCGCACTCGAAGAATACGCCTTTACATTGAGTTTGTAATTTTCCCCCCGTTTAACATAATGTAACTTTTGAGTTCCCGTAATCGTTTTACAATCTTCGAATCGTTTATTTAAAAACGTAGCTGTCGTTTCGTCATCTTTTTCGCTTTTGTAAATGACTGTAATATTAGAAAAAGAAGCGTCACGCTTAGCCCATTCGTATAGTTCTAACGAGGTGGTGATTTGATCAGTTGAATTCATTTGAAGGCTGGCCCTTCGTGCGAATCTTTTCAATGATCCGCCCGCTCCGTCACAAGGAGCTTTTCCGTGTGCTGTAGCTTGAAAATTCCACACAGCGGAGCGTTTGAAATCTTGTTTGTAATAGTAAATTGTTGAAAAGTGTTTAACATTTTTGAACTGTTGAGGCGCTCCATCGGAAAAATAAATACAGTGGCGAATTTGTGGGAAATGGATTGAAATATAATTATTGAATGCCTGTAAAAACAAGTAGACTGCTACGGAGTCATGCTTTTTGCAGTCAGAAATAATGACAATTGTTTTGTGTGTGATTGATTGCTGATTGTTGTAATAAAAAACAATTGGAAAAATCGTCACTTGGTTATTGTTCCAATGAAAGCCTGTTACAGCATTTTGAATAACAAAAGCGTAGTTTTTCGCGAAATCGGAAATAACCAGACACTGATCTTCCTCCAGACTTTTCTTCACTGATTTGTAAAACGTTGCCTGTTGGTTTGCGATGAATGAATGGGTGAGAAACGTTCTACCGAATTCGTAAAATTTACTAAAAAATTCGTCGACTGGCATTGAGGTAGTTTCCAACACCGTCTTCGATTGGGAAACCTATTGTTTGTGGGAAACAGTGTGAATTCCATTTTTTTGTAAAACAGATTTCATTCTGCCTTCCAGGATCGCTGTTCTCGGGCAAGCCTGGCATTTCCCCAAGTAACAATTTTCGGTTGGATTAGGGCACAATAACAGTAATTAAATATCCTTTTAATGACTGACAGGGTAGTTTCTTTTCCCAGTAACTTGACTATGTGACTGCCTGCACCATAAAGTATCTCGTATAAAGAAGATTGCTTCCAATATGAATTTATTATTTTTTTATAATAACCTGACGCCATGAAATTCATGTTTGCATGTAAAGGACAAACACAAACATTGTGTGTCCCACCTGAACCAGCCAACACACAATGAGCTGGTCGCAAAGTGCAAATTTTGATAAGCTGATTTGGATATCAGGGTTTTCATGTTTGAATTTCATGTTAATGTATTTCAAATTGCCTAGTATTAAACGTTTTTGGAAAATCACAGAGTTTCCGTCAATTTTGACACATTTTGTGTCTTTTTGTCCGGGCATGACAGAGCTAATATCGTCAAATTCATAAAATTCTTTAACTTTGCCTTCAGTTTCTGTCGATAGAACTTTACCTGTGAGGAGAGAAACGTTTAAAATAAATAAAATGCATTCTCGCGTTCTGCAATTAAATCAGATATTCAAAAAATTTGACGCTAAAATTCATACCAATTTTTTTGGGAGGCACAGAAAAAATTCCGTCTTTTTCCTTCAACTCCCGAGCTTTTTTGATAAAATACCGCGATGTGTTCATAATCTTCGCTGCAGAGCGCAAGCTTAAATTAGATGGCAAAACAGTGAGAATCTGTATTTTTTCCTGATCACTTGTTCTGTGATCATGAAACTTGTTTTTTAACTCAGAAATGAAATTTGGATCGTTCAAGACAGAATTGTTCTCAAGTTCATCCTGTAAATTTTTTGAATTTCATAATTTAATTATTATAAAGTTTCATAATATAAAAAAATTAAAATTATTCAAATAATCATATAGTCTGATTGATTAATAGCGAATAAAAATTAAGTAAACTCACTTCAGAGTCTGAGCCATACAACGAAAAATCATTCTCTTCGTCTGAAAAATCGTGAATATCGTTCGACACTGCATGATAGTCATTATCCGATATGTCACTTGATTCAAGGCCAAGTTCTTTTTTCAAAAGCTCTATAGACAACGAAAAAAACTTGTAAAGAAAGAAAACAATCGAACAAAAATTAAATACGGAATCATAACATCAACTTACGAACATCGCCAGTAGTCATTTTTCCTATCTTTTTTCTGCAAGGAGTGCACAACACATCATCCGGTTTCAGAAAATCAAGTTTTTCGATAATCAGGCGATAAACTCTACGCAAAACTGTTTGCTTAGTTCGTGGGGCATGAGATTCATCATTACACGGGTTGCAACAACGATCTTTGAATTTAACTGACGATGACATTTTTTCGACGTTGACACCATGAAAATTCGAACAGAACTGACAAACGGAAAAAAAGCTCTGTCTTTATTGATCACAAAAAATCGTAAAATCGAAGTGGAAATGGAAGATCGAAATAAGTTGAAAAAAATTAGGTATTAAGGTACCGATAAACAAAGCATGTTCTCCTCTTAGGTTCGTGTCCGAGTTTATGTAAATATGAATAAAAGATTTGAAGAACGTATTTTTTATCGATTCAAGCAAAAACTAGAGTGAATAGTCCGTGATAAAGAAAGTAATCCCTAGCGAACTGTTCATGAAGGTACGTTAAAACACACACATTCTGGCGCCGCCGAACGAGGAATCTCACCGTCACGCCGTCACGAGCTGATAATAATGATAAAATTTCTCGTAAACTATTACACGGCCCACTCTAAAATTTTCGACACAAGTTTCTCATTACAATTATAAAAAATTGGAGACCAAAAAAAACTGTTTAAAAACGGTCCGACTTTGAAAAAAATTAATTTGTTTATAAATTCGCATAAAAATAAGTGATATTATAAGAAAAATTGCATAAGATATATTTTTTCTATAAGTTTAAACGCAATACAATATTTATTGACATTAAAATCATTTCTCAATATGAAGAGTTTTTGAGTGGTGAGTAATTCAAAATTTCGAATATTTGACACTTCAAAAGTTTAAAAATCCATAGCATGAAAATGAATAATATCATATTCAAACGAAAAATTACATATCGTTTGTTTTCCTCCAAAGAATGCGAGAAAAAATTTTCGTGACAATCGAATTTTAGGTGGTAAATCTGATGTGGAATGACCCGTATATTGTTTATTGCTTTGTATTTCTTCCAAAATACAGCCGGACGTCGCCAGATAATACTTTTGAAACTGTAAGATAAGGGTACAATAGGTCTCGTGAAAGCCAGTCAAGCGCAGCCAATTGGAAATAATAGACAGCTAGGTGGATAATTTCACCGACTCAATAATGGGCCCCTTCATGTTTGCTTCACAGGCGTGAAAACGGCTTTTCAAGCTATTTTCACAAAAAATAGTATATGCAGCTCGAGGCAGAAACCTTTTCACGTCTTGGAATGCACCCATCGGCCCTCGCCGTAAAAAGGTTACTTCTGCCCCTTGCCATAATGTACTATTATGTATTTAAATGTATAGCATAAAAAAAAGTTTTTTTTTTTATCGCAGTGTTGTCCATCTTCAAGATTTCATAAACAGCGTAGATATGCTGACTTTCCGAGGCGTCATGTTTATCTTACAGATCTTATAAAAAAGTGCATTTAACTAGTGAAAAAAAACTTCTTATGTGTTACTTTATACACTCAATAATCTTGAGTTTATATGTATATTGATCTTCACAAGTTTTGTGTTTATAAATCGTAATAGAAGCTTCAGAAAAAGTTTGCACAAAAATTTTCTATTTCAAGTGCTCAAAGTAAAATTATCCCTCAATTATATAGACTATTCTCTTGAATATTACATACAGACATAGAATATTAGGAATAAAAATACTCATATTAATACGTTTTATACATGCAAAGTACATTAAATATTATTTTTTTTAAATATATGTATAAAGTTCAACCCTTACGTAAGAATTTCAGTTACCTCCCGTACTCCCCGTAAAGAAAGCGTAAGATTTTTTCAACCCCCCCCCCCCCGTCTCAGCCTTACGTAATTAATGGACAGCCTCTTATATTTCAGGTTGAAAATTCAGAGACGTGCAGGGATAAGTATTGCTGAAAAAGGCCGATGTTTTTAGGTATGTGACTAAAAAAGTAGCGCCCAACCGGCATCGATGACGTAGCAGCTGGGGGGGAAGGGAATGGCACGAACGAACGGCACGAACGTGTCCAAACGTGTCGTGTGGCGTGTGCGCATACTGCGCATGTGCATTCGCCAATTCCAGCAGACGCAATTGTCGATTGTGTTTGATTGTGTTGTTTGTTTTTATTTTGTTGAGGCATGAAAGTGCGTGAAAAATTTCGATATCGAAAATGTCAAAAATGAAAGAAGAAATAATATCGGATGATGATGATGATGGTTGCACCTCACCAAACATTGAAGTAGAAGAATCGAAAATTTCGTTTGACGTGCTGCCTAAGAAATCTAAAAAACTCTATACCAAGGCATACAATAAGTTTGTGTCCTGGAAAAATGATACGCAGAGCGTCACGTCAGAGGAGTGTTTGATTGTTTACTTTGAAATGTTGTCCATGTCCTACGCACCGACGTCTTTATGGTGCACCTACTCAATGTTGAGAACAACAATTCAAAATCACGAAAAAATCGACATTCGCAATTACGAAAAATTGCAAGGGATAGTAAGCAAATATCGAATTGGGTACAAGCCAAAGAAAGCAGAAACATTCACGGGAACCCAAATCAAAAGATTTTTGTCGGATGCACCAGATACCGTATATCTTGCACACAAGGTGCATTTTCAAACTATAATTATAGCAACCATTTTCTCCTTTTTTATTGTTTTATTTAAATCAGAACATTTTTTTCAACATAATCGTGAATAGTTTATGCAAGGAAAATTGCAAAACTTCATATCCGTAATATTAAATTGAAAAATAAAATTTGTATCTATCAAAAAACGAATAAAACTTCCATTTCCACTCAAAACTTAAAAATTCTACATTTCTCAAAAGAGGATTATTCATTTGCGTACTTATTTTTAACTCTTATAATTTTGTATAAATTCACCTAGTTCTCATTTGGGACTTTCCGAACGAAAACGAATATTTTTTTATAATTATTTATACAGGTTCTAACAATAATGGGTATTTTCGGATGCTGTCGCTCAGATGAAATGTACAAAATGAAAGTTCAGGATGTAGAAGAGCAGGGAGAATTGTTACGTGTCCGGGTGCCAAATACGAATGTAAAAACTTCGAGGGCTTTCATTATCAGCAAGGAATTCGTCCCCATCGTAAAAAAATACGCAGCATTGCGCCCAAAACACATGACTACCTCAAACTTTTTTGCAAGTTATCGAAATGGCAAATGCACTATTCAAGTAATGGGAAAAAATAATATTGCAAGTGTCCCTTTCAAAATTGCCTCTTTTCTCAAACTGGAAAATGCAAAAAAATATACCGGTCATTCCCTTCGCCGAAGCGCTGCAACATTGTTTGCCGATTCTGGAGCAAATATCTTCGCATTGCAGCGCTTTGGTGGATGGAATTCTGACACTGTTGCTCGCGGTTATGTTGACCATTCAGATTTACATAGTAAACAAAATGTGGAAAAAATCTCAAACATTTTTCAATTTAATCCAGAAGAAAATCCTCGTGAAATCAAAGCCGAAAAAAAAGAACTTGCAGCAGAAACAAATGTTCATACCTCTATCAATTTTTCATGTAAAACTCACTTGACTATCCAAAATTATGGAACTCTCAACATACGTTATCAATAGAATGTGTTGCTAATACGATAATCTTAAGTGTGTGTTTGTACGACAATAATTATATTCATACGATTCCATACATAAAAAATATGAATAAAACATTTTTTCAGTACATTCTTTTATTCCTTGTCTTAATTTCCTATAGCCGTGTGGAATTCCTTTACAAACTTCTACATAAATTTTATTAATATTTCTGTTTGATTTTTTTTCGCAATGAGTAATTGTTTTTAATTTTCAAATTGTAATTTATCTCGAAATAATTGTGAACATTTTTAAAAAAATTTTATGAACAATTACTGTGATTCATTTTTATTTTGAAGTTAAATATATTGCATATAAAATTATTTGTCACCGTTTGAGTCGAAATCTCTTTGGTAAGTATAATTGTACATAATTATTATTCAATCAATGATTGTCTTTGGTATTATTCAATTTTTATTTTGTCATTTGATTTAACTTTTTGAACTCAATGATTAACCATGTTTCAACATTCAACTAGTTTATTTCAAGTGTGGTAAAATACTAAGGCATAACGTTTACATTGAAAATTCACATTTTCAAGTTATCTAATTTGACTTTACATTTTTAAATTATCACAGTTAAATTCATGCTTTTTTAATTATAGGGGAGCTCTGCCCTAGGACCCCTTTTTATTTTGAGAATTTTAGAAAATTCTAAGAATTTTTATGGTATTCGAAAATGTAGATTAATTATGTATAATTTTGTAAAACTACAGCAGCTGTATACCTAATACTTTTCAAATTTGTCCTAATCGAAAAAATTTTTATTGTGTAAAGATCGTTTATACTTATTAATATTTCCATACAAATTTAGACGTATGAAAAATTTTAGGAAATAAAACATTGTTGATGTTGATGATTGTCAATAATTCTTTTAAATTTAAAAAATTCGTGTTTTCAAAAAATAGTATAGTCGAACATTTTTTTATTATAGAAAATTTTCGGAATTCCGTGTAAATCAACAAATACTGTGCAATATTCTTTACAATTCTAATAATCGGAAAATGGTATGTTATAAGGAGACTATCGATCATTTTCAACTAAAATCTAAAAATTTCAAAAATTAGAAATTATCGAATATATTCAAAGATTATCAACTTTTTGAATGTGCCTGAAGTTCCAAACGATTAAAGTTGAACGAAAAAATGTACAAGTTAATATGGGAGAGAAAAATTTTTCTAGCTGTTTTTGGACACTTTTTGATTGTAACAACAAACTTGATACTACCTAAAAAAATATTAGTCACACTTCCTATCATGAAAAAAATCGAAAAATTCATATATTTTTAATTTTTGTTAAATTTCAAACTTTGGAACCCTAGGTATATCTTTTTGATTAAATTTGAAAAGTTTGTAGAATTTTATTCCAGAAAGTTTCGATAATTTGTACTGTGTAATAATATTCAAATTTTTGAAGATCGAAAAATATCTTGTATGAAGATCTCCGAAAGTTTTTAAAATGATTTCTATCAAGAAATTATGAAGATTTTGACAAAATTATTTAACTTCAAAAATTCTGAAGATATAGTCAATAATTTGTAGAAATAAGAAAAATTTGTAGACTTTCAGGAAATGTGAACTTAACTCTGGTGGTTTGGAAGAAATTCTGAAAATCCGGATTAAAAACTAGAAATTATACAAATTTGAAAAAATATGTGACATTCAAAATCTTGAAGATTGTTAATTTTCTAATTTGAAAAATATGCGGAATTTTAGAAAACGCTCTGAAGTTTTCTATACTGTGAACAATTTTTGAAATCACGTCAAATATCAGAATCTGCGTAACATAATTGAAATTTTTTAAAATTAAATAAATAACGCTGTGTCAAACGGAGATAATCGATAATTTTGAAAATTTTAAATAAAGTCCACGAATTTCTGTTATGTATCTTCAAAATTAAGAAAAATTGACAATATCAAAGAATCTTGATGATTTTAAAAAATTTAAGAAATTCGTAAAATTCCAAACAACTTTGACGAATTCGCAGATTATGAAAAATTTTCAAGATTCTGTAAAACTGTGGAAATTGTATAATATTTCTAACATTTTTAAAAGTCAAGAAATGTTGTATTGTACAGAGGACATAATTAATTTCGGAAAACTATAAAACATTCAATTTTTTTCCGTTTTTTTTTTTTTTTTTTTTTTTAATTTTTTTCTGAAACGTATTTAACTGTACATGGGCGTGCAAATAATATTTTAATTGTATGTAATTACTAATTATTTCAATGAGAGATTTCCTGTTTTCGACTTGCTTGGTATAGCATTGTTCGTGAAAATGTGCATGTTCTTCTATTTTTATTTCCTTTATCGAAACGAAAAATATTTTAAGGAATAAACGTATTGGGAACATTTTCCTAATTTTTTTTTCAAAGTTGGAATCTTTAGAATATACATCGAGGCTACAAATTAACAAAGTCTTAATTTCACTGTGAAAAATGTTATGAATTTTAGTAAACTTTATTGTAAGTTTTTACATAAAAGTGTCCTTCATATTCATAAACTATATACCAACTGAAAAAAGAACATGATTCGAATTTATTAACTCGTACTTAAATTAAGCAGAAAATAGATTGAAACGCTCAAATAGAATATCGAATCTACAAGTAAATTGAAATAAATAAATTTTTTCATGAAAGTTTATAAAATTTAACTAACACTTATAAACAATTTTAAACAACACTTTCCTGTAAAAAATTATTACGAAAATTTCTTACTACGTTCGTGGAAAATCCCAAGTTCATCTTTGGCGAGTTTTTACATTTTTTTTGGACAAAAAGTTAGTAAATCAATAAAAGAGCAATAAGTAATCACATACGATAGTGAACAATGAATCTAAACTTTTTATAAGAAATGACGACTTTATTACTTGATAAAGTGAGTCATACATAGATTTTTAATTTGATTCTGAGTATTTCAGTTGGAAATTTCAAATAATAATGGCGAATAAGTACTTTTAAAATTACAGTAAAAAGACAATATCATTCTTATTTTTATTATGATTGATACGCATTGTGTAAAGAGTGATTTACTTTTAGAATTTGAAACTAGTCATTTAAGTGTTCATTTTAAACAATTATTTTCACATAAGTAAAAATTGAAACACACGAGATCCAGCAACGAATAATTTTCTTCATAACCGATAAATCAAGAAAAGAAATGTTAAATTTCTTTAGAACGAGCGTTCTTGAAGGAAAATATGTTTGATAAGTTATAATTGAGATACATTTTTTAGAAGTTTATTTCTTATTTTCTTAAAGCTTTAATACTTATCGATGTATTTATGGTTGATCAAATTGAGAAAAAAGTGCAAAATACGACTGTAAATATGAATTAAAAACTTTAAGTAGAAAACAAAGTCTGAAATTTGTAATGCCTGTTGCATCATGCAAAATTTATAATAAAATAGTTTTAGATTGCACTGTTTCCGTTGGGATTTCCGAATAAAACGTATATATCGTTTTTGATAATTCCCGAGCTCAAAGTTATTTGATCAATACAGTTCAATTGCCACTGACGAAATTTTCGATTTGTTTCGGCATTCTGAACTTTTATTTTAAAATTCAAAATAATTGAGTTCGATTTCTAAATTAATAAAGTTCAAATTCTTGAATGCTATGTTTCTCATTTGACATAATATTATGTCAAATATGGATTTCTAGATATAATATATATAGTATATTATAAACCTAGAATAGAAATTTTAATAGCTTTTTGGAAAATTACATTCATGTAGTTATTAATAACTTTCTAGTACTTCTGAGATTCTAGTACTTATGAAATTTTAATGATTTTCTAGTACTTTCATTAATTTTTTTATTTTTTATTATAACCATAAAGATTTCTAAAATTTCATGTTCTAGGCTTTAAATTACGATAGATTTTTAGTACTTTTCAAGATTTCTGGAAAAATTGAATCTACCAAGATTTTGAGTATTCTATAAATTTCTTGTGCTCTTGCATTTTTTTAGTACTAAAAAGATTTTGTTGCGTTTTTCAGTATTTTGATAGATTTTGAGGACCAATTTTTTCAGATTGCTATGTACGTTTTTTAGAATTTGATGCTCTTGGATTCGTAGTTGTATAGAAAAATATATTTTCTAAAAAACGTTGTTCTCAAAGATTTTTATTACTTTGAGCACCTGTAATTGCAGTGAAATATGATTTGAAAGATTTTCTCGTTTTTTCATAATTTCAATGTATATTTCTAGAGTTCGATGCTCCAAGATTCGAAATTTTTAAAATGTTACCTATCATTTTCCTAGATTCAAATGTGTGTGATTTATTATTGTTTCTTTAATTTTTGTAGCATTCAGTTAGTTATGAAAGGTTTTGTAGTATTTTTCTAAATTTTTAGTCCATATTTTTGAAGATTGTTATGAAGGAGCATTTTAAAAATTTTATCCATTAGACTTTGGATTACGATAGATTTTTAGTACCTTTTGAGACTTCTGGGAAAATAAAATCTACAAAGATTTTAAATTTTGTATAGATGTTTTGTATTTTTTAATTTTTTTTAGCATTTATAAGATTTTATAGCGTTTTTCTAGCATTTTCATAGATTTTCAGTATACATTGCTCGATCGTTGTATACATTTTTAAAAAATTTTGATGCCCCAGAATTCTGGGTTTTAAGGATCTTGAGTTTTCTTTTAAATTTTTCGGAAAACGGAGAAAATATTTCAGACATCTTTTCAAACTTTTTTCAGAAAAAATACCTATTTTCATAGATTTTAAATACTTATATATTATAAATACCTAAGTTTCCTTGAGTAATTGTCTGATTTGAAAGACTTTCTGGTGTTTTTATTAATTTTCATGTAGATTTCTAGAATTCGATGCTACTATCGAAGTTAGATATTTTAAAGATCTCTGCATTTTCCTGGATACGGATTTGTATTATCTACTAACATTTCTCATACTTTCGTAGTACTTATGAAATTTTGAAATATTTTCTTCTATTTTTATGTATATTTAGTATTTTTGAAGATTGCTATCAAGATTTTTGGAACTCTATGCTCTAGACTGTAAATAACGATATATATTTTTGGTACATCTTTAGATCTTTGGGAACATTGAATCTACAAAGATTTTTTAGATTCTCCAGATTTTTCGTATTTTTGAATTTTTTAGTATTCATAAGGTTTTATAGCTTTTTCTAGTTTTTTTTTACAGACTTTGAGTACATATCTCCAGACTCATTTACCTACACGTTTTCTAGAATTTGATGCTCTAGAGTTCGAAGTTTTGGAGATCTTGAATTTTTTTTAGATTTTTCAGAAAACATTTTTTTTTTTATAGATGTCTATTACTTTGAGTTTTCTTGAGTAATTGTATGATTTGAAAGACTTTTTGGTATTTCTATGGATTTTTTTGTATATTTCTAGAATACGGTACCCCAAGATTCAAAATTTTCGAGATTGAAATTTGTATTATTTACTCACTATGCTTCTCACATTTTTCTAGTATTTATGCAATTTCGAAATATTTTCTAGTATTTTCGAAGATTGCTATCAAGATTTTTTGAACTCTTATGCTCCAGACTGTCAATAACGATATATTTTTAGTAAATTTTTAGATTCCTGGAAACGTTAAATCTCCAAAAAATTTTAGTATTCTTTAGGTTTCTTGTATTTTTTGCATTTTTTCAGTATATAGAACATTTTGTAACGTTTTCTAGTATTTGTACAGATTTTCAGTACACATTTCTAGATTACTATGTACGTTTTTTAAAATTTAATATTCTAGAACTCGAAATTTTATAGGTCTTACGTATTTAGTTAGATTTTCCAAAAAACATGATCCTCAAAGATTTTCTGGTTCATTCATGGATTCGCATGTTGACTTTTAGAATTCGACGTTCCAAGATTCGGAATTTAAAAAATTTTAGCATTTTTCTAGATTCGAATTCGTATTTTTCACTAGTGTTTCTTTTATTTTTGCAGTATGTATTCATGGCGATAAACTGTGGAAGGTTGTTTAGTATTTTTCTAGATTTTGAATATTTCAATATTTTATCCCCTCGACTATCAATAAAGATAGGTTTTAAGGGTTTTAAGCTGTTTTTGAGACTTCTGGTAAAATTAAATCTTGGTAAGATTTTTGAGTATGTTTTCTATAGATCTCTTGCATTTTGTAGTATTTATCGATTTATAAAGATATTATAACGTTTTCTAGCATTGCTGTACATGTTTTTTTAAAATCCTACTCTCCGGAATTCGGAAGTTTTTTAGATCTCATTTTCAGAAAACATTTTTCTTATGCATTTATTTTAATTAGAGTTTTCTTTAGTAACTGTACATAATATACGCAATTATGTTTACGTAGATCACCGTGAATTTACAATAAACCACGAAGAATTATCCTCCAACTCATTCCCTGCATAATTTGACACTACATTTTCAACATTTAAATATATCCACTCATACCCTTTTTTCCTACAATACCCATTTTTTTTATTTACCTTATCAAACTCTTCCCCCTCTCCCAACTACTAAAAAATTAAAAGTAACTAAAAAAAAAACTAAATCCTCCCAAATTTTTTTAAAATGAAAACACATTTAATTTAAGTTACTAAACCCCGTCAATTTTCAACGATCGCAGCTATTCTTCTACTTTTCGTTCCATGCCATAATTTAATTGGATACTCTCCTGCACAAATGGAAATCTAATTTCAAGTTTCCAAGATTGCTATTTACACAATTCAATAACAGACCTGGAATTCCATGTCAGGACCTCATTATGTATTCTAGGGCACTAATAGAAACGTGATTGCGCGTTTTTAAAAGTGCTAATGACATTAATGACCGATAATGACGCCTTGATCCCACGAAATAGTGCACATTGGTACACATGCCCCCCATCCTTCACCCACTGGAGAACTAGCTTCGCCCCCCACTTCTCCCAGAACGAACACGTTTACATGACGAGACAGAGCAAAAGAGGAGGAACGAATAGAGGTCTCACTGCTCAATGCTGTTAAACTTCAACTTCAATGTCTTCAATACTTCAGTCTGCTTCAGTCTTCGACATTTCGCGTTCGTAGTCAGTTCGTTCTGCACGTTGCACTGCGAAATTTCCGAAATATTCGCGAAACACGTTTCGAAATACTGAAATGAAAATGTCGCCAGCTTTGTGTCCCAGTGACTCTATCAAGCCTGAGGTAACTATTGATAAGAAGATAAAATTAATTCAGAAACCGATAAGTTGTGTGAAATGTGGTCGTTCTCTGCAGTTGATTCTTTTCCGATGAGTTATCTTTTCCTTTTTCAATTCGAAATTGAAGGAATTTCCGGTTAGAAATTGGGGAAGTTTGATTTAATTTCAACCTGGTGTTGCGTAATGTGGCCTATGGATATTTTGGAAAATTTATTGCGACGCGGTTGTGAGGATTTTTTTGGATTTTGGGAGGAGTTGGAGGGTTTTTTTTCTTTTTTAGAAATGTGTGTATGTTTTTGAGTGAATGGTTTATGAGGATTGGGGAGGGGCAAGAGATGTTGGGAAATTTGTTAGTTTTAGTGAAAATGGGGAAAAATGAGGAGTTTGTCAGTAGTTCAGGGTAGTACTGGGGCGAAGGGTGAAGGGGCGAACGCCAGATGCTAGAATCGATTTTCTACAATGGCGAGTCACTAGGCTATATGAAGTGTGGACATCCAAAAAGTGAGAAGTGCCAAATTTTTAATGTGGTTGACTTATTTGCAAGATTAATGAATTTTATCTGAATGGCATTTAGAACATTTTGGGTTTCTTCATTTTCAAGACTTTAGTAAAAAATGTATTTAAGTTATTCTTATTTTACAGATAGTAGATGGTAATGAAAGTTTAGAAATTGGAGAAATAATTTTGTAGGGGGTTCGTGAAAAATATTTTTATACTTGCAATTAAAAGGTCTCAATTTCATTTAGTCAGCTTAAAAATTTCAGGGAACACGGAAATTCAATATGATAATTTTGAAACGTATTCTGAAAGTGATTAACTAGCAAAAATTCCTGTTTTTGTACTTGACTGACTCTTTACCTGAATCTGAAAAAAAAATTCCAGAAATATCAAATATTTTTCTTTTTTTTTGTACTTGAAATTAATGTGTCTTCTGCTTCTCAACAAAATGTAATTTCATTACATTGGAACTCAACGTGTATTAAAGATAAATTAATTTACAATTTTCGTTCTTATAGTTGGAAAAAAATCTCCTGAGATATGAAGTCACAATTTTTGTAATGAATTTCACAATTTCGATTGTTCGGAATTTTTCGTATGTGAAATTGATGTAACATCATCTTCTGGCTGTTAACAAAGTGTAATTCATTTGAGGAGCTTGAAAATTAAAGTCTGAAGTAGGTAGTTCAATAGAATGAAATCATTAAATTTTATAGCTTGAAAGATAAAGTATTTGGCTGATAAAGTTTTCTTTTTTTGTTCTTATATCTAAACGTGGAAAAACTCCGGAAATGGGAAATTATGTTTTGTGTGATAAATTTTACGATTTTTATTGCTAGAAACTTTTTTTTAGGTGTTACAAAGTTGAACGATTACGTGAATAATTAATCATCAGAATGTTTATTTGTCAAAATTTTGTCGGATTTTCGTAAGTTTTTCGAGAAATTTTTTCAGGATTTTTCGGAATCAAACGATTTTTGAGAATATGTATTTGAAAATCTATGGTGTTCAGTTGCTAATATTTAGAATATTTACTTCTACAATTGAGTTCGAAGATGTGAATTTGCAAAATATAATAACCTTAAATTTTGAAATTTTGAAATTTCTGAACTGTTTGAGTCGAAACTTTTGGATTCGAAATCATTAAATCTAAAACAAACATTCGAATTTTAAGAAAATGGTTAATGAAGATCAAAATATCAAAAAATGAATTATTTATTTCATAAAAACAAAGAATTTCGAAATTCATACCTTCAAAAAATTTCTAAAAGTTCGAAATAAATATTAAATATTTAGTTTTGCCATCTTGAAATACATTATACATTTTTCATTAAAGGTTGCAAACACTTTAAAATGTTGAAAAACTTTTTACATTTTCATAAATTCACGATGTAATTAAAAAATTGTGGAAATACCGTAAATTTTGAAAAGCAAAAATTAAATATGAATGTGAAAAAAATCTGAAGTAATAAGAAATAAAAAATTCGTTTGATGAATTATTCAATTTTCATTTTTGGACCTCGATATTCAGGGATTTCAAAATTATTCGATATCCTTAATTATTTATCATGAAAATTTTAGTCTGTGAGCGATTGGAAATTATTTTTTAATTCTGTGAGTTCATACAAAATTCTATAGAACTTCTTCATATTACTTTTTCCCATAATATTAGAAAATTTTTCAGAAATAGTTTTAATTTCGAAATAAAATAAACTTACTCAATCATTTTTTGATATTATATAAAAATGTTGTGTTGTTGAATTTTCAATTCAGAATATTTTATACTTCAGTTTATAAAGCTAGCAATTTAAAAATGATTGCATGAAAAAGTTACCATTAAATTTATTCGTTTCGACATTAGTAAATAAAAAAAAAAATTATATCAGTCTTGAAGGAAAATCGTGAATAAATAACAGATATTTGAATAATTTCAGTGTTACTGACATTTTCCAAAATTGGTTAATTTTCTTAAGGAAACTTAAAAAAAAGGTTTTTCTTGAAACCTGAATGTGAAAAAACTCTGAAGGGATAAGAAATCAAATTTCGTTCAATAAATTATTCAATTTTCAATTGTGGACCTCAATTTTCAGGGAAAATAAACTTACTCAATCATTTTTCGATATTACTTGGAAATTTTATGCTTTTGAGTTTTCAATTCAGAATATTTTATACTACAATTTATCAAGCTAGCAAGTAAAAAATGATTGCATTAAAATTATTCGTTTCGACATTAAAAAACTGAAAAGAAACAATTATATCAGTCTTGAACGCAAATCGTGGATAAATAACAGTTATTTGGATAATTTCAGTGTTACTGACATTTTCCAAAATCGGTTGATTTTTTTTACGCTTATAAAATTCACAGTATCTAAAAATGGTGAAAACTTCATATATTTTTTTTTTAACTGAAAGTTAATTAAAATTTCGTTGAATTAGAATATTATAAAAAATTCACGAGTTTCAATGTCATTCCTGAAAATTCTTTAAATTCTTTGAAAAACATTAATTAAAAAAATAAAAATTTTGATTCGAAAAACTTTTGAAAATTGAACAATTTGTTGTAATGCTCACCGTTGCACATTTTCAAGATTAATAATTTTTCAGAAACATACATTTTCCAACGAACCTGATAAAATTTTTTTAAAACATAAACAAACTATTTAAAAGACTTTTCACTTTTTTCTACATGTCGATCTTTGAAAAAAAGTACGTAAACCCGATTGCCAAATTCAACCTTGACAATGATCATGAATGACTCAACATTCAATGATAATAGGTTTCCTTTTTTCATCTTGACAAAAAGTGTTTCAAGGTTTCACGCATTTCCTTATGATGTTCAAGATACATATTTATGATGACGAAAAATGATTAGAATTCGATAAGATAGTGCTAACAAGTTAGGGACGAATGGTTTTTCGTTTAATTTAGTTTATTTACATACAACTCTTCATAATTTATTAAAATTCCTGGATAATTTTATATTTTTCAACTAATATTCCACATTTTATGACATTTTTCAATTTTTTCTTAGCCGATATTAAATTTCGAGTTCTGAAAATCGAGTAAAATTCTTGTGTGCAAAATATTTCCAAAAAAAAACCAAAATGAGTTTTTTCGAAAAATTTATCAAACGTTACATGTAAGGTGCTTTTCTTGGTATTAAAATGTTTACCACTCGGGACAGCTGTGAAACATCGATTTGCAGTGACGTCGTAAATACAACTGCAAAGATCCAATCACACCAAAGAAATGTTACGAAACAGTACTGAAATCCACTATCTATCGAAATTTTCAGGTTCGATAAAACGAACACGAAAGTTGCTTCTCTAAGAATAAAACGTAATATCAATGACCTTTCGAACTGTATTTTTACAAACGAACACACGTGTATCGTAAAAACTCGATCTAAAAATATAAATATTGTTACATCTGCAAAAAATAATGACATGGGTAATTATGCAAATCGTTCGTAAAAGAACGCGTTTTTCATTGTCATGATTGATGTGGACAAATGCATTGTGAATTTTGGAGAATTCTTTTCAAAATAAGATTTCTTAGACATAGAAATTGAAACGATGTTATTAATCGTTTGTGAAAATTTATGAAAACTTATATAATAACATATTTTTGAAATGCTTCAAATGCTTATTTAAATACTCGATGTTTTCAAAAATCTAGGAATCTATGAAAAGAAATTTTTCAAATCTGCTAAATATTGGAAAAGTTTTTGATTATGAAAAATTTAGTTTTAAGAGAAATTCGCAAAGAATGTTGGAAATATTAAGATCAACTGAATTGTGTACGTTACACACGTTTTTAATTATTCCTAAAGACGAAATGATAAACAATTGATAACTCATTTTTTGGGAAAGTTTGTTAAAAATGAAAGTGTTTTTAGGGAAATCAAATAATTTAAAAGAACTGTATCTTGTAGAGGAATGTACATTCTTATATAAAAAGAAATTTTTTTCACTAAACGTAACAAATTTTTTTGATTACTGTTATTTTTTTCAAGAACTTGAATAATTTTTGCAAATTTGAAAATGTATTGCAAATTTTTGAGACTTCTCTCAGACATAAGATTTCCCAAAGAAACAAAATTGTTGAAAAATTTAAGAATTTATGAATTTTTATAACGTATGTAATTACGTTAATAAAAATTTATTATCTAATGATTACAATGTTTTTAATGATTCGTGAAAATTCGTGACAACTGCTATGATAATGACTTTCCAAAAATTATTCTTAGTCGTATTAATACTTCATTCAAATTGTACTAAATATTTCCGAAAACTTAGAAATCGAAGAAATTTAAAAACCCGTTGCATATTGTACAAATTTCTCATAAATAAAATTTAGGCTTGAATGAAATCCTCAAAGAATCCCAAAAATATTAGGTTTAACCAAATTTTGAAACCCAAGCACATTTTCTAAATTTTTTCCCATAATGAAACGATATAAATTTTTAGAATTCACTTTTCTTGGGAAATTCGTTAAAAATTAGAGTTATATCAGGAAAATCAAGAAATTTTTCATAACTGGTATGTTGTAAAGAAATTCACAAATGTTTTTAAATAAAATACGATTTTTTAATTGATCTGACCAATTTTATGAAATTCCATTGTACTTGGTTTTTTTCGAAAACTTAAAAAATCTTAGCAAGGTTAAATTCCTGTTGAATATTGTCAACTTTTGAGGATTCTTCAAAAAATAAGATTTAATAGAAAAACAAAATTGTTGAAAAATTTAAGAATTCATAAATTATACAATGTATTTCTTCAATCACATTGATTGAAATTTATTATCTTATAGAAATAATGTTTTTACTAATATGTAAAAATTCTTAACAACTGCTATAATGATGACTTTTAAAAGCTCATTCTTATTATTCTTATGAAATACTCAATGATTCTGAGAATCTAGAAATCAATTAAAATAAATTTTGAAAAACTTGAATATTGTACAAGTTTTCCCTTCAAAAAAATTTGGACTTAAAATAAATCGTCAAAGGATATTTAGCTTGACCAAATTTTAAAACCAAAGCACATTTTATAATTTTTTTTATATGAATTAATAAAAATTTTGAGAATTCACTTTTTTGGGGAAATTCGTTAACATTATAGTGAAAACAAGAAAATCAAAAAACTTGTAAAAACTGTATGTTGTAAAAAAAATGCACATTTTTTTATAAAATATAATGTTTTCACAGAATCTGACAAATTTTTCAGAATTTTTATTGTACTTAGTTCTTTTCGAAAATGTAAAAAATATTTGCCAGATTGAAAATGAATTGTATATTTTTTAAATCCTCATAAAAGTAAGATATCTATGAAAAACGAAATTGTAGAATTTTTTCATAATTCTAATGCATTTATATATCCACATTGTCCAACATTTTTCATCTAATGAAAATAATGTTTTTAAGATTTCGTAGAAATTATTTTAAACTGCTATAATGACGAATTTTCAAAAATTATTATCATTAGTATTACAATTTCATTTAAATATTCAATATTTTCTAGAATGTAGAAATCTATTTAAAAAAAATTAAACAACTGTATAATATTGCAAAAGTTTATAAATAAAAAATTTGGTCTCTAGAGAAATCCTTTAAAAATTCTTAAAATATTGGTCTTTAATTAATTTTCAGAGGTACACACATAAGGACAACACATAATAAATTCAAAAATACATTTTAAGGAAGTTTTCCGAAAATTGGAGTGCTGTTAGGAGAATTAAAAAATTTTAAAGAACATTATGTTGTAAAGAAATGCAAATTTTTACATAGAATATAATTTTTTCACTGAATTTACCCAATTTTTTAGAATTACTATCATACTTATTTCTTCTCAAAAATTGAAACAATCATTACAATGTTGAAAATGTATTATGAATTTCCACAAATATTATCAGGATGAAAAATTCCAAGAAAGACAAACTGTTAGAAGTTTCACAATTCGTAAATCCTTCACATGAATCCATACATTCACGTTATAAATTTTTTATCTAATACAAAAAATGTCTGTAATAATCCGTGGTAATCTGTAAACTGCTATAATGACGAATTTCTGAAACACTTCACATGCTCATCAAAATACACAATGTTTCCGAGAATCTATGAATCTATAAAATGTAATTTTAAAAAAACTGGAATACATACTGCAAAAGTTTTCCATTCAGAAAAAAATTTGGTCTCGAGAGAGATCTTCAAAGAATTTCTAAAATACTGCAATCATCCAAATTTTGAAAACTATGTACATTTGTGAATATTCTTCAAAACGAATTAATCGAAAATTAAAAAAAATTACTTTTTTGGGAAAATTTGTTTGAAAAGTAGAAGAATTTTCAGAAACATCAAGATTTTGAAGAACAGTATGTAAATAAACTTGAATAAAAACAAAAAAATCAATTACTTTATCAAGAACATTCCTGCAGACTGCAAATAATTGAAATTATCTTCTGATTACGTGAATGTATGTCAAATGCAAAAAAGCTGTGACTTAGTTTCGATTTGCCAAAATTTAAGTGAACGGTCGGAGGTCGGAGAAAAGAACCTAACGGGCCAATCAAAGCTTATGAATGCGTATATATTTTCAGGCAAAACAGGTTTCGACATCGAAAAGACCATTCCCCTGGAATGCCATACATTATGATTTTCTTTTTTACTTATCGTATACTTCCCTATGATCCAGACTTTCCTAAAAATACAATAAAAAAGGAAAAATGAATTCAAAAACAAAAATAGAACGAATGATAAAAACGAAATGACTCGAAAAGTAATTTACATAATGTATAGGAATCATTGACATTGAAAATATTGAGCATTTTGAAATTTGATACTCTATACTTTTTCTTCGTATATCAAAGAATTACAGTTTACCTCAAAAATCGGAATCACTTTAGTATTAACGAGCTATAAATATTAACAAGCAAAATTTGCAACCGTCGTTCGATGCAAATATTAGCATTGTAAAAAGAAATTTTCCGAGATTTTTCGCATGTACTCCAGAAACTGGAACCTTAGATTGCTGAATAAAATATTCTTCAGTGGAGTTGCAAAATTGATTGAAAAATTTTGAGAAAGGTCAGAACAAAAATATTTCAATTTTTTCGAAGTTTAGGATTATGCAAGTTGTGATAATTGTTGCAATTTAGAAGTAATAAAATAATGATGAACAAATTTTACATAATTTCCTCAAAAAACCAACTTTTTTAATCTATATAAATATATACACATTTCTCCTTGAAATTTATTTTCTAAAATACGTATGAACAGAGCTGTGAATTTGAATTTTTATTTGAAAACACAAAGATGGTTTTTCTAACGTTGCATTGCGTTTCAAGCAAAAAATTAAAGCGTCACATCATTTGTAATTTACATTCTCAGGAAACCAGTTTTCCTCGCGGAAACACTCGTTGTTCATGAAATATGAAATTGAGTGCGTCGTACTCGCGCTTTGCGTCATTCAACGAAGTGAAGATAATTTTATTACGTTTTAATTGGCGTCATGCAGAGTTTCCCAAAATTCACAAAAATTCAAAAAACAGCAGATTACTTGCGACAGTTTCATACCAAACTTCTTTATCTAATATTGTCGAAAAAATAGCCTTCAATGGAAAAAAATGAACTTCTTGAAGTAATTTTCCATTTATCCAAGTATTACATTATTCATGCGAAAAAAAGTCAGAAAAATATTGGAAAATTAAAATTTCTCTAAGCTTCATAACCTTACACAAAAATTTTTCAATTATAATGAAATTCAAAAAATTAAAACATACTTCTGTAAGAATTTATAAATTTTTCTGTTGAATTTTCTCACGTCCTGAAAACAATTATATCTCTTCTTGTTTTCTTGAAAAATCTAAGGTGTTTATTTAAAAAGATGAAATGGTTAAATTCGTATCAACCAACTAAAACACTTTACCTAATGGTTCGAGAAATCCTTTTTTAATTTTTTTAAAAACTCATTTTTTGTCGACAGGTAAAATCTGTATTTTACCTTTATTATTTTTCTGAGTCCGAATTGGTGAGAAAATTAATATTTTTAATATAGATCTGACGTACGATAAATTTACAACAAATTTTTTATACAAAATAAACCTCCATTTTTTCAAAGTTTTCACAAAAAATTCAAAAGTTGACAAAATATTTCTATTATTTTTAAATTTTAAGGAATTTTGAGAACTTCCCGGAATATTTTGTGTATCCAGATCTTCAGGGACGTTTTATAAACTTGTTTTTATCTCAAACATCGATCCGAGTCTAACTAGCTCATTATCATTCGACTCCATAAAAAATGAGTCGAGAAATCGTAGCATTTCTCAAATGACAAAAGTATCAATTCGATTGTTCGAATTTTTTTTTCTACTTTCGATCCGTTACGTATTGTGAAATTTACATATTTGCTACATTTTGTGTTTCACGATCTAAGGGGATAAGGTGAACATATTTTTTTGAGTTTAAAATAATAATTAGCTCGATTTATATGCATTCTAAACAATTATAAAAAAAATCAGAAGTTAGGGTTTCATCTTCTAGTATTTTTCAATGTTGGAAAATTATCTTCATCTATTTTATTGTACTCTAGAATTCAAAACCTTTTAAAGGAATTCTATCATATTTTATTAGAAAGAAATTTGAAATGTTTCAGGAGACTTTTTATTAAAAAATATATTTCGAAATTCAAAAGAGTATAGAAAAAATGGAAGTTCAACGTATAAAAAAAGGGTTTTTTCAAAATATTCATAAATAATTTTTGCTTTTCAGATTAAAGAAATATGCAAGGATTTGATGCTGTCGAATGAGCAGCTGAAATTGCTGATGGAAAGACTCACCGCTGAAATCAATAAAGGACTTTCGAAAGAAACCCACGAGCAAGCCATAGTGCGATGTTACACAACTTATGTCCAAGATCTCCCTAATGGAACTGGTGGGTAGTTGAAAAATCTCATTATAATAATAATATTAAAAAAAGAAATAGCATTATGATCACTTTCTACACTTTTATAACTGAACCAGAAACTTCGTTGATATATGTATTCATGAAGCCTTTTCCAATTGTTTAAAAAATTTACACATTTTGAAAAATTTTCAGAAAGTTTCATCAACCTGAAGAATTACCATTTATTTTCAATTTTTCAATGGAAAATTATCAAGAATCTAAAAATAAATCCATCCAAAGAAAAATATACCTTTTTTACCTTTTACTAAATTTTATATCATTTTAAAAACCTTCAGTACGGAAAAAAATTCTTAAATTCTTCATAATTATCAATTGTTTAAGATTGTTTTGGATAAAATCGAATGTGCCTGAAGTTCCAAACGTTTAATATTAAACCAAAAATATTTATAAGTTAATATAAGAGAAAAAAATTTCTAGCTGCATTTGAACACTTTTTGATCGTAACAGCAAACTTGATGCTCCCCAAAAAAATATTTGTCACAGTTACTATTACGAAAAAAAAAAAATTCGTATATTTTTCATTTTCGTTTAATTTTCAACGTTTGGAACTTCAAGTACATTAAAATCGACAATATCGAAAAAAATTCAATATGAAATAAATACTGGTGTCAGAAAAAAAGTTCAAATAACGACTGGCATTTACTTGTTATGAACGAAAATCGTTCTGATAATGATAGTAATTTGTTTAGGACAAATTTCAGTTGAAAATAGTTGATAATTGAATCAATTTTTCATGAGTCCATTGATATTGGGCAAAATAATGTTCAACGTACCTACATTTGTATTGAGTTAACCAAAATTGATTTACTACTTGTTTTTCGTAAGTGACTATCATCCAACATTACATTTTCATGAAGTTCATTTTTTACTTGATAATTTTTCGTTTATAATAAATTTTATTCGACATTCGCTAAAAACTTTTTAGATTGTTCCAAAGCGCATTTTGTATAGTTTACTAAGCTCCCATCCCAAAAGCTGAGCTGTAATGCGAAAAATACTAAATAGTTAATTTATACGCGAAAAAATTGAAATTTGAATTTTTTATTATTTTTCATAAAAAACAGGTGTAGAAAGAAAATATCCCTGCTTATTTTGAAATTAAACATTTTTTTATGCCTGTTCTAAAAATAATACCATGTATAAAACTTTTTTTTATAGATCGAAAATTTGTAAAAAAATTGAAAAAAGTTTTTAAAAAAACTTCAAATCACAAAGAATTTCTTGTCCATGCAAAAAACTAACGGAGTTATTGAAAATCAAAGTTGACTAATCAGAATTAAGAGGTGTTGCTAGCTTAGTACAGGACGCCACCGCGTGGTGCGCTGTTGTCATAACTTCGAGTGTCAATAACTTTGTTGTTTTTTGGTTTTGGGAGAAATGCCGTAAGAAATTTCTTCTTATATTTTCACCAAGAATCCGGAAGTCATCGAATTTTCAATCATTTGTCGTATTTTTTAATCGAGGAATATATTTTGACAACTCAACCAATGTAAAAACGAGAATTCACCTGTTCTTACAATTAGGTACAACTGATACCAATTTTTAGTTTCTCCTAATCAACCTCAAGAAAGTTTCAACTTGAAGAGAAAAATTCATGAAAGTCTTAATAATCCTTTAATGTTTCTCAAAAAACTTTCTAAAACAAGCCCAAGTGAGAAAAAAAGCATATTATTTGCAAAAAAATAATACCAACGTTCCCTAGTAATTTTTACGCACAAAAAAATAACGTAGTGATCGACATTCAAATCTGTCTAATTGGAACGAAGAGGCGTTACCAACCTAGTACAGGACGCCACCGCGCGGCGCGCTGTTGTCATAACTTTGAACGTCTATAACTCTTTAGTTTTTCGGTTTTAACAAAAATGGTATAAGAACTTTCGCCTTGTATTTTCATCACGAATCTAGTAATGATCGAATTTTCATCTACCCAACGTATGTTTAGATTGAAAAATTCATTTTTAAAATTCAATCGATGCAGAAAAGGGCAACTTCCTGGCTCTGGATTTAGGCGGTACTAATTTTCGAGTCCTTCTGATCACCCTCGATAATCGACGCTTCGAGATGAAGAGCAAAATTTACGCGATACCGCAGACCCTCATGCTCGGAACCGGCGTGCAATTGTTCGACCACATCGCCCAGTGCTTGGCCCTCTTCGTCAAAGATTTAAATTTGGAGAACGAGGTCCTTCCCTTGGGTTTTACTTTTAGTTTCCCCTTGTCACAACAAGGATTGACCCAAGGCACACTCGTCAGGTGGACCAAGGGCTTCGACTGCAGCGGCGTCGTCGGAGTCGACGTTGTCGCTCTTTTGGAAGAGGCCATCGCTAGAAGAAATGTAAGTGAATAAAAAAAATGAGGAAAAATGTCCTAATTAAACATTAGTTAATTAGGAAAGAATTAATAAAATAAGGTTCTGCAGTTTTGATGAAAGGACTCGAATTTGGTGTATTAACTAATTCATTTGGGTTGGATTAGTTTTTTTTTTTCTTCAAAATTTTGAAACTTTTGGCGATGAGGATTCAGTGTTAAGTTTGCCTATATTTGTTTTGGGAAACGATATTTTTCTGGCTTAATTCCTTTTGAAATTCGACTTTATTATTTTGTGGATATCTTAAATGGCCACCTTTGATCTTGCAGGACGTGAAAATTGACGTATGCGCTATTTTAAACGATACTACGGGCACTTTGATGTCTTGCGCTTGGAAAAATAGAAATTGCCGCATTGGCCTCATCGTCGGTAAGATATTTATTTCTAATTCGAATTTGAAAATGATTGATCAATGAAAAGTTTGCTGGACATTAGATTAAAAAATAGAACTTGAATTTTCATTCCAAAAGTTGTATACGAAATATTTTTAATCGTGCCCTGTGTGAAATTACAATTGATATTGAGGGATACAGAAAAAAAGCATAAAAGGGATGATATTCAAGTTTAAGAAGTAATTCATCAATGAATTTAAATTTACTGAACCAAAGATCAAAAATCATCAGTTAATATTTTACAGTTGAAAAGTATCAAACTCATGAACGCGTATATTTCCATTTTTAAGAAATCATTATAAGACTGAAGTTCTTGAGCCTGACATTGAAAAATTGTACATCTTGGAATTGGTCATTACCACAGACGAGAAAAAATTTTTAATTCGTGATTCGAAGTTTGTAAATCCAGGGATCATCGTGAAAACGTTCGTGAACTTTTCAAATTTCGCGTTTCCGTCAAATAGGAATTGCGCGAACGATAATGACAATAGTTCGTTGCATAACTGCAAAACATTACCTAAGATTTTACATTTAGAGCTCGGAAAAAATTCACGAGTTTCTTTCCTGATAAGGAAAGGTCGTTGAAGTCGTATGATATCAAATTAATGTTTTTACGCTAAATAGAATAGCTGAAAAGTATGTTATACATCTAAAATATTTTTCATTAAATTATAAAGTAGAAATTTTGTGGTAAATTTCAGACTTTTTCAGTAGATATTAGATATTTCTGAATCTAAAATTTTTTCTCTGAACTCGAAGACCAATAGTTTTTTGGAGTCGAAGATATCACAAAAAAGTATTATTAATTTTTGACTATCTTCTTTTGAACTCGAGTTACAACGTTTTTTTAATATAGTGATTTGTCAGAAGATTTTCAACTTGGTCTATGGAAAATTAGGTTTTCAACTTGAGTTACAAAGTTCTAAATTTCTAGTTTCATTACGAAGCTGAAGCTTGATATTTTTTTTATTTCTTGGAAAGCGAGAAAAAATGAACTAACTTTGTGATTAGAATGACAAAATGATTCATAATTAACAACCTGAAAAATTCTAGTGTGTCGTGCAAAAAATAATTTCAATCGAAATCGTCCGAATGCAAAACGCGTTTTTGTTCAAATATGGTATATTTCATCAATATTTTTTAAGAGAATAATTACCATGTAAACACAAAAATTAAAATAACTGAAATAATGATTCGTTGTCACGACACAATTATTGTTATTAGAAAAATTAACTATCATTAGAATTATTTTATCATTTTCAGAAATCATGTTTCGTAATTTTTATCTCATGGCCATTTTTGAATTTAATTTATGTAATAAAAACAAAAAAAATTCGTTAGTTGAGGATCGTCAATTTTAAATAGAATATTCTACCAATTTTGCAAAGTCGAATAATTTTTTTTTGTGAGTTTAGAAATTCGATATGACACATTTTAAGAATCTAAATTGTTAGTTTATGGAGATTTTCAAAACTTTTTTGAGTCACTTCGATTCAATTTTTTGATTGATTTTTTTTAAATTTTGAATTGAAAGTCTTTTTGTCATATAAGTTGGATCGCACATTTTTAATTTTGATTTTTGTTTGTTTTTAATGTATTGTGATTCGATGAAAGTTTTTATTATTTTTAAAGTGGCAAAAATAAAACTTTTTTTTCTAGTAATAGAATTCAAGTTAAATTATAAGAATCACAAGTGGTTCGATATGCCATTCTCTTATCTTATTTACTTACAGTGAATTTTAACTCTACATCAAGTCACTATACTTCCACTCAAACTAGGAGTGAAAATTCATTCCAAAAGAGTTTAATTCAGTAATTTGAAGTGTTTTTATAATTATTCTTACAATGAGTATTTCGATTTGAAATTCTACAATCTTAATTCCTTAGAGTGAATTTCTACTGAACATCGAGTCCAAATACTACCTCTAAAACTGGGAGTGAAAATTCATTACCAAAGAGTGAAATTTTACTTACTTGGAATTAATATATCTACTTTTTCTGAATTCTGAGAGACTATATTTTCAATTTTATCCTCTTAATTCCTTCGAGTGAATTTTCACTTAACATCGTTTCAAAATGCTCCCACTCAAGTATAGAATGAAAATTCACTCCAAAAGAGTGAAATTTTACTTTTAATAAGTTTATAGCCGTTTAATGCAAATAGTTCGATTTGCAGTAATATTCTGTTGATTTTTAAGAGTGAATTTTTACTGTATCTCGATTCAAAATGCTTCACTCAAACTGGGGGTGAAAATTCACTCCGCAAAAGTGGAATTTTAATAATTTAAAAGTGTGTATCTACTAATTTTATTCTTTGTACTTTGATGTTAAATTCGACTCTTATCACTCCTTAAAGTAAATTTTTGCTTTATTTTTATTATTATTATTATTATTTTTTATTTCCCTAATTCCTTGGAGTGAATTTTTGTTTCACATCCAGTCAAAATACTTCTACTTAAACTGGGAGTGAAAATTCACTCCAAAAAATTGCGGTTTCACAAATTTTTAGGTGTTAATCCACTTACTCTAAGTATTCGATCGGCAATTCTACTCTATTGTTTCTTTAGACTAATTTTTTACTTTACATTGAGTCAAAGCATTCACACCTAAACTAGGAATGAAAATTCACTCCAAAAGAGTGAAACTTTACTAATTGTAAAGTGTCTATTCACTTATCCTAAGTACAATACTTATTCTAAGTATCTCGATTATAAATTTCACTCTTATAATTTCTAAGAGTGAATTTTCACTTTAAATCAAGTCAAAACACTCCCACTCAAACTAAGAATGAATATTAACTCCAAGAGAGTGAAATTCTACTATCCTAAAGTTAATTTCCACATTTTCTGAATATTTCGATGTGCAGTTCTAATCTCTTGTTTCTTTAGACTGAATTTTTACTTTATATTGCTTCAAAATACTCCTATCTAAAATAGGAGTGGGAATTCACTCCAAAAAAGTGAACTTGACTTATTTTAAAGTGTATATTACTTCTGCGTAATCCTATTTAAAATTCTACTCTCGTTTTTCTTTAGAGTGAATTTTTACTTTAAATTAAGTCAAAATACTTTTACCTAAAGTGGGCGTAAAAATCAACTCCAAAAGAGTGAATCATCACTTGGAGAATTTTTGACTTCCTTAGTGAAATTTCACTGATTTTTAAATGCATTTACATTTATTCTTAGTGATTCGATTTGAAATTTTACTTGCTGATACCTTTAGAGCGAATTTTTTCTCTAGTTAAAATACTTTCACTCGAACAAGGGGTGAAAATTCAGTCCAAAAGAGTGAAATTTTACCAATTTAAAATTGAATATCCGCTTATTCTAAGGGTTTTAATTTGCTAGTCTTTTCTTTCCACTGTTTGAAGTGAATTTGTACCGTGCATCGATTGAAAATATTTCCACCCAAACTGAGAGAAAAAATTCACACCAAAAGAGTAAATTGCCACTCTTAGAGAAGTTTAGTTCCAGTCTTAAATTCTAGTCAAATTCTTTTCAATAAAATTAACTGAAAAAAATTTCACTCTCAAAAGTGAAAAATCACTCCGAAAGAGTGAAACTTGGCTAAATTTTAATTTTATATTTACTTTCACGTAGTCCAATTTCAAATTCTACTGTCGTTATTCCTAAGAATGAATTTTTACTTTACACCGAGTCAAAATACTTCCACCTAAAGTAAGAGTGAAAATCTACTCCAAAAGAATATATCGTCATTTAGATAATTTTTGATATCTTAGTGAAATTTCACAAATTTCAAAATTTATATCCATTTATTCTTAGTGGTTCGATTTGAAATTTTACTTGCTGATATCTTTAGAGTGAATTTTTTCTTTAGTCAAAATACTTCCACTCGAACTAGAAGCAAAAATTCACTCCAAAAGAGTGAATCACCACTCTTAGAGAAGTTTAGTTCAGCCAAATTCTTTTCAAAAAAATGAGTTAAATCTAACTCTCAAAAGTGAAAAATCACTCTGAATTCAAGTTTCTGACTCGATGCAGAGCAAACATTCACTCTTCAAAATTGAGAAAGTACACCAGTGAATATTCATTACTTCAGACTTACAGAGTAGCATATTTTATACTTCGAAAACCTCGAAACTTGGACTATAAAAAGTGGTTATTTAATTATTCATTAGGAACTGGAAGCAATGCATGCTACGTCGAAAAAACTTGCAACGTCGAAGCCGCGATACCTGGCAACTTCGACCCGGAAAAACCCCATATGCTAATCAACACGGAATGGGGCGCTTTTGGTGAAAACGACACCTTGGATTTTGTGGTCACGGAATTCGATCGTGCCATCGACGACAACTCCATCAACCCGAAGAAGCAAATCTTCGAGAAGATGATCTCCGGGATGTACATGGGCGAATTGACTCGTTTGGTCCTCGAAAAACTAGTCGACGCTGGCCTTATGTTCGGAGGCGAGTGCCCCACCGATTTGCGAAAACGGGGGAAATTCTTCACAAAATACGTGTCTGAAATCGAGAGGTAAGTTTCATTTATTTTGCCATGTATTCATATCTAAAGTTGACTATTTGAGAGACCTTTTATCGAGAGTTTACTGTATTTCTGGATTTGAGAAAAATTTTAAGACGACTCGGAACCTCACTGTAGTGTGTGGATGGGAAAAGTCTTTCGAGTCGTCTTAAATGTAGAAAACGGAGGTTTAGGGCTGATTTTACTTGAGAATTAGATACAAAATTCAAGGTTTTAAAATTGGTAGATTGATGATCAAAAAATTACTTCTTCCAGCGACCCCAAAGGAGAATACACCAATTGTCGGGAAGTTTTGCGGGAAATAGGGTTCTCTAGAAATGTGAGTGATCAGGATTGCGAAGCTGTTAGATTCGTGTGTTCTGTAGTCTCCCGAAGAGCAGCCGACCTCTCGAGTGCAGGAATTGCTGCGCTTCTGGAAAAAATGGGCGAGAACAACGTCACCGTCGGCATCGACGGTTCCGTCTACAGGTTCCATCCCCACTTCCATGACCTCATGACGGAAAAAATTGGACAACTTCAGAGTTTTAAGGTAAGAAGAGGAATTTTAACTTTCACTAGTCACTAAAGTTTGCGTACTTGAATATATGTATATATAGGGTGGTCTGGAAAGTGTGGACAAAAATTGGCCGAATTTTTTTCAATCGAAAAGTCCTCTGTCACTTTTTACAAAACTCAAAAACAAAAAAGACATCTAAGCTACAAGTTTCAACTAATCAACGGGCTCTTCCCACAAGTGTGGTTTTTTTTTTCGTGTGGGTTGATTGATATATTTCTTTGAAATATGATTAATAACGTTTTGTAAATTTTGATGAAAATCTGAAGAACTGAGGCAGTATTGAAAAATTACGAAAAGTCTTGTTGAATTGGATAAACTTTTATATTTTGAAAATATAAATAGTTTGTATTGTGTTTAAATTTTTTACGTTTCAGGAAAAAGGAAAAAACTGGGAAATTTAAAGATTGTGAATAGTTCTAGGAAATGGAAAAAAATTTGTAGTGTATAAACTTTGTAGATACTGTTAGTTATCATATTTTTTTCAATATGTAACACGATATTTTTTCATTTTTTGAATAGAAGTATGAAAAACTTAAAAGGTATCAAAAATTACAAAAAATTTCAATAAGTTTGAAGGATATATGAAATTTGGAATGTCTTGAATAGTTTGTTAAATTTTTGGGTTGAACAAATTTTTTTGTTGATTATCGAAATTTTCATAACTTATTGTGAAAATTTGAACAATTGAAAGAAAATTAAATAGATATAAAAAATTTGTAGATTTCCCGAAAATGTTTATAAAATTTGTAGATGCTGTTTATTGTCATATTATTTTAATTTTCGGAAAATGTGGGAATCTGAAGAACTTGAAAAGTTTAAAAAAATTCCGACAAATTTTAATAAACTGCAAGAATGTTTATGGAATTCTGAAACTTTTAAATAGTTTGTTTAATGAGAGGAATTTGAAAAATTTGTTGAATTTTTTTAGTAAGCTATTTTAGAAAACCTTGAGAATTCTTAAAATTGTTAATAATAATGCCATAAAATTCAGAACATTTGTAGTATTTCGGAAAACGTTCATTAACTTTGTAGATTTTATTTAAAATCCTTTTTTTGCAATACGTACAATAATATTTATCCATTTTTTGAATAAAAATCTGAAAAACTTGAAAAGTATTGAAAATTATAAAAATCTCAATAACTCGGAAAAATATTTACCTATAAAAGTCGGAAAAGTTTGCAGAGTTAATGCAATTTTCGGAATAAGTATAAGTTTTGAAAAATAAATATTAAAATGTTTTTTAAGATTTATGGTAAAAAACTTTGAAAATTTTCAAGATTGCAAGTAATTCCAAAATGATTAATTATTTGTAGTATTCCGGAAAAAGTTACTAAACTTTGTGGATTAACTTTTTATAAGATGATATTTTTTGAATATGTACAATAGTGTTTTTCGCATTTTTTTATTATGTAGACTAAGAACATGAAAAGTATTAAAAAAATACGCAAAATCTCATTAAGTTTATACAATATCTATGAATCTGGACTAAAGTAGTCAATAGCTTACTGTTCCAGAATGAAAATAATAGGTTACAGTCACTAATCTAGAATAAAGTTTCTTAATTAACGTTATAGAAAATTCATGATCAATTACTATTCTAGAATATTATTAATCAGTTACGTTTTCTAGAATATAGTTACGCAGTTACTGTTTCATAGAATAGTCACTCAGTTACTGTTACATAAAATAGTGACCTCATCTACTGTTCTATAAATTGTAAAACGGGTACTGTTCTAAAAAAAAGGAACTCAGTTACTGTTTTAGAATAAAGCTACTCGGTTACTGTTCTAAATAAAGTTTCTTAATTAACGTTCTAGAATACTCCATCATCAGTTACTATTCTAGAATATTATTAAACAATTACTTTTCTAGGATATAGCTACTCAGTTACTGTTTTATAAAATAGTTACTCATCTACTGTTCTATCTAATAGTACAACAGTTGCTGTTCTAGTAAAGGAACTCAGTTACTGTTTTAGAATAAAGCTGCTCAGTTACTTTTTTAGAATAAAGTTACTCAGTTACTGTTCTAGAATATAGTTAATTAGTTACTGTTCTGGAATATCTATAGTTGTAACTGTATACTGCGTCACTGCTTCATAAAATAATTACTCAATTACTATTCTAGAATAAAGTTACTTAGTTACTGCTCTGCAGTAAATAAAGCTGCTACTTTATCTGTTCAAGAGCAAAGTGGGAAAGTTTCGTTATTGATATAGAATAAAGTTATTCAGTAATATCTGGAATGAGGTGACTAAGTGAAAGTCACTGATAAAGAATAAAAGTAACATTCTGTTTTTTGAGATCTAGTGACTCTGTTGATTTTCTTGAATGAAAAGTTACTCTTCTGAAATTTCGTCATTCTCTCAGAGTCATTTTTCGTGCAAAAAATATTTAGTTACTTTCGCCTAAGTGACGCACACCAGCCTAAAAGCCGGGAGCGCCCTTCTTATGAGGGGATCCGTATTATAACAATTTAATCTAATCTAATCTACTTTTGCTTGTACAAATTCAAATAAGTAAATTCAGCATCTTCAATTTGATAGAGTATCTTATCGAAAATTCCAAATGATATTACTATTCTTGAAAAAATACCAATAAAGGTTACTTTTCTTTTCAGTTTGACCTCATGCTCTCCGAAGATGGCAGTGGTCGTGGTGCAGCATTAGTTGCTGCGGTCGCAGCCCAAAAACGGTGAAGACACGGGCCATCTAGCGTCCAATTTTATTAAATTATACATAAGTACACGTGCACATATATACAGAATGCGGTGCCCTGTAATCGCGAAAATGCGTATTCGTTTTTTAGCGTTCATAAGTAAATCAATTATCACACTCCTGTAAATACAGCACAAATTCTAGTTTATTTCGTAGAGCGAAAAGTATCGACTTCGTGGAAAACAACGTATGATTTTCTTTTTTTTAGAGGCTTTTTTCGAAAAAATTTTTGTGAACCCTAGCTGATTGACTTCGTAAATTATGTGCAAAATCGGAGAGTAACGTTTTTTTTAAATTATGTTTGCCAGATTCTCGGTGTTTAATTTTTACGGCGAATGCTCTTGGATAAAAAAAATTGTCGGTTATATGAGGGTCGAATACGTGTCGGTAGAGAAAAGAGGAAAATTATTTATGTTACTACTGAAGTCGAGTAATGACGATTTTCATTTTAGAGAAGAGTTTTAATCTAGTGACTTGTAGATCATGGCGGAGTACACTAATTTGACGCATTGTTACTTAATTTTCGTTTTGTTTTTTTCAATCTCGTTGCCTGAATCACATTGACAAACGATAGGTTACGTTGATTTGAATTTTAAGTGTGTTTGAATGATTACCGTTTTTTAGAGCAGTCTCTTGTCGCAAAGTTGCCAGATGATGAAATTCAGAAATATTCCTTATTAGGTCTTTGGCATGTCTGAAAACTTCTTGATCAAACTCTTCCGAATGGAAACATAATGAATTCCTTGAAAATCACTCAAATTTGTTGATCATGCAAAATATATTCAAAAATTTAGTCAAATTCTTATGAATTCCCATATTGTTGAGAAAATCATACATTTTTAATCATATTGAAAATATTTATTCGATAGTTTCCTGAATTTGAATAATACTCTTAAATTTAGAAACCAAATCGTAAGAACTCGTGACGATTTGAAAAACTATTGATTGAAATGATCTGGCTTCTCTGTCAAGGGTCGAACTATATGTAGTTATATAGTATAGTATTTTATTATGTTTAAGATCCGAAAGATTTGGATGTTCGTGCAAAATAGTGATTATACAGTGTTTTTATTGTAGGTCTTTAGACAAATTTCTATTGTTACAACGATATACCAAATATAGTGTACTGGAAATATTTTTAGAAACGGTCAAAGTCATAGTGATCAAATGTACATTTTACATTGATTTTGTAATAACAATCGACGTCATCGCGAATACGAAAAATTGATGTTAAGGAATTCGAATAATAAGGGTACTTTTTTTTCTTGTTGTTGTCAATGTTTAGAGGGTTCAAAATTTCAAGGCCAAACTATTGAAGTTAAATCCTTTACACATTCAATTTCCAAAAAGCCCTCCAACAACAAAACAGAAGAACGTTCTCAAAACAAAAAAATCCCAAAACTATTCTTGAGTTCCTTATACCCAAATAATTTATAACCTCGCGAATTGAATTCATCCAGTTCGCCAAACCTAACATAACCTACACGATCAGTGTTCGTCAGATATGTGATCCCGCATTGACGGAGCCATATATATTTAAATATATATATGAAGAGAAGTACTTATTTTTATAAATTTATTCGTTACGAAACAGAATATATGTAACCGACGATTACGCACCCGTTGTAAATTGTTCTCATTGCGATGATGAAACAGAAAAAATGTTAGACTATTTTATTCGTTGCATTATATATTGAAGTATAGATATCCGACGGTGGAGCTCAATTTAAGCGTGCTGTGCAATGCTGACAAATGAAAATTATTGAGTAATAGTCCTATTTTCACAAGTACTTTGTAACATCCTCGAAAAAAAAGAGATTATTCTCGGCCACGTAGGATACAACGAAGATGTCGAAAAAGTGAAGAATACAGGTTTAAACGCGAAACGTGTCACGTGAAGTTTTGTATAAAATGGAAAATAAAAAAAAAGTTCAAAATGGTAAGGTGTTCTTTTTGGAAACCATTTGGTTTAGATTGAATCGAAATCGTGAGGAATATAACTTTTTTTTAAGTATACTGAGGAGCAGAAAAAAATTAACGAAACAAATATTTTTTAAATTGATAGACTACACTCAGAAAATTCCTATGATTTCGTTTCATGTATAAATAAATTTTTTTTCATATTGAACGATCGTCATCATGAAATATTCTACTAAATTTATACATATTGTACATCGAATCTGAAGGCAGTTAAAAACTCAGGAAGAATATATCGTGTTCTGAGTGCCTTCATTAAAGATATAAAAAACGCGGTAGTCAGCAAGTAATTGTACTCCTATTTATTAGGGATTTAATTTCAATCCCCACCCAAATGAACATACATACACGTACACCTGTCACCTCGATACGGGCGTTACATATAATCTCGTTTCCAGCTTTTCCTTATCAGTTGCTGTCAGTTGCCTTAGCATCTTTGAAGACAGAGATTACGTTTCATCGGAGTTGAACGAACTTGGTGTAGTTTTTTTGATTGTATTCCTAACTTTTGAAGATGTTTAAAAAATTGAAATCAAGAATCCAGAAATCGGTAAGTACTATATATATTTTCGATTGTTACACGTGGCTTGAATTGTTTCATGCGCAGTTTTTTTTTTTTTTTTTTTACTTTTATTTGGGTTAAAATGATCGTTTTTGATATGGCGTGATGATGAAAGTACCGAGATGTGTAGAATAGATAAAGTTGGACCTAATTTTCAAAGCGACATGTTTTTCGGGGCTTAAGAATATTTGTAAAATTAATTTTATATTATTGTAATATAAAAAACGCACGTAAGAAACGTTAAAAAAATCAGAGTAATCAGAGTCATTACTAATTTTTAATTTGAAGAGAAAATTTTTGATACCAAAAAAACTAAAAAATTTTTCTTAAAATTGTTGTTAATTAGTTTTCTAGATTTTTCTAAATAATTATTAAAATTATTTAAAAATGTGGAATTATCTTGGATCCTGCTATAACAATTATGTCACAGATGTCTTAATACGAAAAAATCATGACAATATAAATTTCATGTACAAGTATTAGAAGTTTCACCCTGCAAAAGATCTGAATCAATGCTTTTCAGCCAATCATAACGGCCGCGTTTTTCCCCCTTATCCCTGTCCAAGTAAAATGAAACAATAAGAAAATTCAAACTGCGTAGTTACATACTCATTAGTGTTCACTATGACTGATTTATCAAAATCATTAAAAATATATGTATGAAATTGATATGCCAGTCAAATTTAACGAAGTTTAGCGTCAGACAGTTTGAATTTCGCGCCGTTTTGGAACAGCTGATTTGCACCAAATCTGCCTTACCGACATTCCAGATAAAATAATCAAATAATAAATGCAAACTCCGTTATTATACAATTGTTTTTGTTTACAACGATTGTGATTTTTTCGAACCATTTTAAAAATATATCAGACTTTAACGAAGTTAGAGTCAAACAGTTTTTAAACAGCTGACTGCCACGAAATCTACCTTACCGACAATGATAAGCACTGAAAAACACCTGTCCAACGTCAAGAGATATTTTTTGTGTGTTATAAAAAATTATTATAAACACACGTATAATTCGCGACATTGAAACGTGAAATGCGTGATAAGAAACTGATAAAACGAAAAACATGTCAGGTGTCGAAAACCGCGACTTCAAAAACGCAAAACAAGAATTTATATGGACTGTAACAATCAAAAGAACTGGAAATTCCCGACAATCGTTATGGATTGAGAAGCTTTGATCGCCGATAATTGCGTTATTCAACATGATAAGCGGTCTGCAAAATGCTCTGAAAAACGCTATCGACGTAGTAAGTGCATTTTTGAAAGTTGTTTGCAGAAAACTAACCCAAGACGATGATGACCAAGTTGCGAAAACAGTGGGGGGTTTTGAGGGTGAAAGCCCCTGCAAAAATAAAAAAAAAATAAGAATCATTTATTTTTATGTATTATTCGTGTTATTTGAATCATTAATGGAAAAAATAAAAAATATTGCATGAACATCAACACAATTTTGGCTCGGATTTACCATTTCTGTACCCTAACGAATAAAATAAATATTTTTAGTAAATATAGCAGCAAAAATGTAAATAAACAAAAAATGAAACTTATATTGTGAAATAATCTCAAATTGAGCATAGTAATAAATACAAAATTATAACTGTCGATTTAAAATATATTAAAAAGTTTCCAAATACAAATTTTTACAGATAAATGAAATATTGTAAAAGAATCAAATTTTGAGATCATACGTTTCAATAGCTAAAATTCTTAGTAATAAGTCAATATTGATTCAGAATTATAATTTTCAAACATGAGAAAAATCAATACTATGTTGTTATTAAAAATACTATATTTTTCGTACTTCGAGATTTTACTATATTTTAAACATTAATTAATTCATGTGTTATTATATTGTACATTATTTAACTATCATGATTATATATTCTTATACATTCAGGTGAATTATTAGATGCTGATAAAATATATTACAATTTATTTATTTATTAGAAATAGTATTTATATATTAATAAAAATAAATCAACATACCTTTGAGATACTATTACGAGTGATGAGTTATATTGAAATATATTTTATAACATAATAAATTTGAGTATAACATAGATATTATATTGTTAAATTCAAACATTTTTCTATTGACACTTATTTTGTAATATTATGTATACAATTGAGCATGGTAAAAAAAAACAAAATAATAACTGTCAAATAAAAACATACAATAGTTTTCTAGTACACATCATAACATACAAACAGATGAATAAAAAATATAAAAATAATTAATATTTGTTTTAGAAGCCTAAATTCTCAGTAAAAACGAGATATTAGCTCATAATTTTCAATATTTAACAGGTAAAAAATTTGTACATAGCATATTAATACATAAAATACTAAATTTTCCAGAAATTTAGATTTTACTATATTTATATTATAATTATAATTATATTATAAAAATTATAATATTTAATCATTATTTATATTAAAATTCATTCATGTTTAATTATATTTTATATTATTTGACTATTACGAATATATAGTCTTATACATTTAGATGAATTAATGGATGTTGATAAAATATATTATAATTTTATTTATATATTGGAGTTAATATTTACATAATAATAACAGTAAATTAATCATACCTTTGAAACATTTTTGTGAGCAATAAATTATATTGAATTATATTTTATAACATAATGCATGCTAACAGAACATAGGTATTATTAGTATTATATCAATGGCCCCCAGCTGCTTTATCTTAACTCGTAGGTTTTAACTTTATCTTAACCGATTCATTCTATCTTTAAGATAGGATATACGATTTAACATAGGAGATGCAATAGAATGAATCGGCTTCTCCTAGTTGAGATAAAGCAGCTCGGGGCCGTCGATATATTGTTAGTTTTAAAGATTTTCATCTTTACACTTCTTTTGTTAAATAATATAAAATTGAGCATGGTAAAAAACGCAAAATAATAACTGCCAAATAAAAACGTACACAAAGTTTCAAAGTACAAATATAACATATTACCAGATAAATAAAAAAATAATTAGTATTTGAGAATGCTTGTTTCAATAGCCTAATTATTAGTGAAAAAGTAGATATCGGTTCATAATTTGCAGTTTTTAACAGAAAAAAATATTAATACAGAAAATACTAAATTTTCCATGATTTTAGATGTTTCCATATTTTATACATACTTCAATTCATTCATGTGTAATGATATTTTGTGTTATTTAACTGAATATACATATATTTTTATATATTTATATAAATTATTGAAGGTAGATAAAATACATAATTGATATACTGGCATCATATTAATATTTTAATGACAATAAATAAATTATACTTTAAATCACGATTATTAGTAATAAATTATATTGAAATATATTTTATAACATAATGTATTTGAACATAACATATAGGTATTATATTATGAAACTCGAAAATTTTTGTATTGACCTTCCTATTTTAAAATACTTTAAATTTAAGGATAGTAAAAAACGCATAATAATGACTGCCGAATTATAACATGATGAATAGTTTCAGGGTACCAATTTTACCGAATGGATAAAAAATTAAAAAATAGTACATTTTTGAGATTATTTATTCCGATAGCCAATTTTTATAGTATAAAAGTAGATATTGATTTAGAATTTTCATTTTTGAACACGTGAAAGTAAACTAATAGTATGTTATTATAAATAATTTTTTTACATTTTACTTTACTTTATATACATTCTTCAATTAATTCATGTGTAATTATATTTTATACTATGAGACAATATAATTATATATTCTCATATATTCATATAAATAAATAAATGTGAATAAAAATATATAAAAATTCATAAATAGGATTATAATCATATATTATTGACAACAAGTCAATTATTTTTTAATTATTACCATGAGCAATAAACTATATTTAAATATATTTCATAGCATAATTTATATCAACAAAACATAGTTACAACATGTATTATAAATTTTAATTTTGGTGGTGACACTGCTATTGTAAAATAATGTCAAATTGAGCATAGTAAATAAGGCTTAATAGTAACTCTCGAATAAAAATATATTGAATGGATTTAAGGCATGCATGTTAACATGTGAATAGAAGATTGAAAAATAAATAAACTTTGAGATTATACGTTTCGATAGCTGAAATTCTTAATGAAAAGTACACATTGATTTAGAATTTGTATTTTTAAACACGAGAAAAATGAATAAATAGCAAGTTAATAAGGGACATACTTTAATTCATTCATGTGTAACTACATTTTATATTGTTTGACAATATGATTATGGAATATATAAGAAAATTGGAGAAATATTGGTAAATGTATGATTTTTGAATTTTTAATGGAAATTTTTGTTAAATATCTTTTTGAAAATTTGCTTTCTCTAGATTTGAAAGTTATGATGATTTATTCGCAAAATTTTGATTTATTTTAAAAAAACTTCAAAAATAAAAATATGTATACGAGTCTACTCAAACTATAGATTTTGCTGCTCAATTTAGAGAGAACAAAGAATTAGACTAAAGTTTATGTGTTGAAATATAAAATTTTATTTTATGGCAAAAAATCTTCAAACATTTCTCCAAATTCTGAAATTGTGATCACAACATATGAGAATTCCAAAGAATTGAACTTTTTCAATCTGGCATTAAAAATATGATTTATATAATGGAATTAATTCATTTAAACTTATTGTTAAAATCTAAAGTATCACATAAATCACTTAAAGTAAAACTAAAAAAAGGTACATTTTTGAACAACCATAATTTTTGATAACAGAAAATGAAAAACAATTTAGATTCTGACATTTTTCAGCATAAAAATTTTAAACTTAGTAAGCTCAACAGATAAAAAGTTGAAAGTTGTAATCAAAATAAAAATCAAATTATTATTAAAATGACAAAATTTCAATCCAATTTCAAATTTTAAACAAAACGTTCAAAACACAATCTGACAATTGAAAAAAAAAGTTCACTCTGTATAAAGATTATTCTAAAACATTTAGGTCTTCAATTTTTCAAGTAGCAGTGTCAAGAAGGTTCTAAAAGGAATTTAAATAAAGCGATTTTCTGCATTAGTTGAAACAGTTTTTTAAATGAAGCTGTTATCAAAGTAATGAAAGAAATAGTGAAACAATCCGTTATATTAACGTTTGAATGTCAACTGCTACAAACCCCACAATGAAAATTTTTGCCAAGTGGTAGTGCCACGAGCAATGGTTTCCTACTGTTTTTCTGATGCAGAATAATACATTACACTACCAGAAAACTGAGTTATTCTTTAGATATTTACATCGCAAAAACTATCACACTCTATTCTACAAATCTTTCAAAAAAAAACGGCATCTCACAAATCAATGCGCCTTTCTTGACCCCCAGATAGCGCCACCTGCAACTCCCTTTCAAGACTTCAAATACCACTGGAAGCAACTGATGAACTTTTACACAAAGCACGCCGATTGCAAAGCTTCCATAGAATCCACGAGAATCCCAGTTCATCTGGAAAAACTCCTGGAAATCCTTCTTCAAGAAGAAAAAGACTCAGAGGAAGTCGGGCCCTGTTTGGAATACGTTCTTCAGCACAAACTCTTGGACCTGCTCGTGACCTTGGCCAAGGCTGAATCCCCTCCAGGAATTCGTCTCGTATGCATTTCCTTCGTCCGTCGATTTCTCACATCATCGAAACATACGCTCCTGCACCACGTCTCTGTGTACCTCCCCGTTCGCCGCCTCATTCTTCTCTGCAATGGTTCTGTACCATCAGCCATCGAGAACGAGGAAATCAAATTCCTCCTCACATTATGCTTCTGGGTTTCGAAGTATCCCCACATCACGAATATTGTTAACGATGCTGTCACACCAACGGACACTAACTCGTCGATCAAACATCCTGAGTCCAAACTAGACCTCCAGAGCGTGACCTTGGCGCCGGTCAAAAGAGAGAACAATTTGCTGTTCGAGGCTTTGGAGACTAGAACGTAAGGCTTAATGTTGAAGAAGATTATGAAAAAATTTTTTTAATATTCGAACTATTTGGGACTGTTTAATTCTAGAACAAGGGCATTGGGGGGGGGGGGGATTTGTTCCTTTCAGAGTTTTAAAATTTTTATTCTTCCAAGATCTGGTTACGAAAGGACGTTTTTTTAATTTTTAGGATTTCAGGATTTTAAAGTTTTACTACTTTCGTAATATTTTTCATGTGTGTATTGAATGTAATGGAATTTTATTTTCTCGATTTTCGAGTCACTAGGGTTTAGATTTTCGTTTAATTTTAGAATTTTTTATATTTATTTAGTATTTATACAACTTGAAAGACTGTCTGATATTAATATGCATTTTTTACAGTTTTCTAAAATTCAATGCTTTTGAAATGATAGTTCATAGTTCTTAAAAGTTTCAGTACTTACTTTCATAGATTTTTGATGAAATAATATCTACATAAGATTCAAGTATTTCATAGATTTTTGGAATTTTTGCATTTCGTGTTCTTTACAAAATTTTCTAATATTTTCTGGTATTTTTTAAAGATTTCTAGTATATTCATGGATCATTCTGTAGACTTTCATAATATGATATAATAGTTTTGAAAATTTCAACGTTTAAATTAATTTTTCAGAAAACTGTGTCATTAAACAGTTTCCATTGCTATTTTTTTGTATTTTGACGATTTGAAAAAATTTGTTGGTATTTATATAGATCAAATAAAGTTTTAAAAATTTGTGAAAAAATTATATCTGCATAGTTTTTGAGTGTCTACAGACCTCTAGTATTTCTCCTACTTTTTTCAAAAGTATTCATAAAGTTTTGAAGGATTTTCTAGTATTTTTTGGATTTATACTATTTTTACAGATTGCTATACAGCTTTTCAGAATTTAATGCTCTAGAATTAAACTTTCAATAAATTTTAAGTATTTTTATAGGTTACTTGGATAAAGACATGTACGTAAATTTTCATTACATATTGATATTTTATAGATTCCTTGTATTTAAGTTTTTTTGAGAATTTATATGGTTTTGTTGTATTTTCTTGTTTATTTATAGATTTCTTGTATATCCTTGTTGCTTGTTACGTTTTTAAGAAGTCGATGTTCTAGAATTCGAAGTTTTATAGATATTGCATATTCAACTAGATTTTTCCAAAAAACATTACTCGCAATGGTTCCTATCACTTTCAGCATTTTTTCAGTGTAATATGATTTCTAGAGTTTGAAGCTCTAGGAATTGAAATTCTGAAAATTTTTGTATTTTTATAGAATTCGAGAAAATAATACTCAGACATTCGAATTTTTACATAGAATTCTAGAATTTTTATATTATATGTTATTTTGAAAATTTGTTCATGTGTTCATAGATAACTTGATATATTTCTAGAATTAGTTACTGTCATTTTGAAAATTTCAATGTTTACATCGATTTTTCATAAAAAAGTATCAATCTACATCTTTTCAGTTCTAAAATTTTATTTTTTGAATTTTTTTAGCATTTATACGATTAAAAGAATTTTCTGGTATTTATATAGATTTATATATAGATTTTTAGAATTGTATGTTCTATGATTCAAAGTTTTAGAAAATTTTTAAAAAACTTATATCTACACATTTTTTGAGTATGAAGAAACTTCTAATTATTTTAACGTTTCTAAAGAATTTATAAAATTTGAAAAATTTTTCATTCTTTTGATAGATTTTTAATATTTTTGCAGATTGATACATAAATTTGCAGAATTCGATGTTCTCGAAATCAAATTTTAACAATTTTCAAGTTTTTTCATCGATTCCTGGAAATATTACAACTACATAAATTTTAATAGATTACTCGTCTTTTTGAATTTTTTTAGAATTTTCGACATTTTGTACAGTTTTCCAGTATTTTCTACATTTCTGGTATTTTCAAAGATTGCTATTTGTGTTTTTCAGGATTAGACGCTCTAGAATTCGAAGTTTCATAGATCATAAGTACTAACCAGATTTGCAAAAATATGTTACTCTCAAATACTTCTATCACTTATCACTTTAAGTATTTTTTCAGTGCAGTATGATTTGAAAGATTTTCTGGTATTTTCATGAATTTGTATGTAAATTTCTAAAATTCAATGCAATGGTATTCGAATTTTTTTTTTTTTTTTTTCAAATATCCAGCATTTCCTAGATTTCAACTTGTCTTTTTAATGCATTGTGTTGAAATAATTTAGAAAATTTTTATTCTCTTCGTTATCCTAGCCAAACATTTATAATTAAAATTCTATTTGAGGAAAATTTTTCCTGGAGCCAGGATTGTTATTTCTGAGTTAGTGAACAAGTATTTTAAAGTTTGTTCAACTTCGAGAACTTACATCAAACCATTTTTTAAGTCAATCACAATCCAAAAAAAGTACATTTTCGACAATTTTCACTGATTTTATCATTCATTTATATTCTTTTAATTAATTATTTTTCTGTTTCTTGTTTTTTCAATGTTTGTCATTTTTATTATTATAATTTCAGGAAGGGTTTGAACCCCCCCCCCCCCCCCATTTGCTTACGCCCTCTGATCATTCTTGAAAAAGATGGACTATAAAAAAACAGCTATTTTATTGCACAGTGTTTTTAAATAAGCTGACGATTGAATCTCAGGTCCGTGGCACTTGTCGACCCGAACCTGTACACGAGTGAAAACAGTAGACGTAAATCCGAGCCATGTTTTAATACCCATTCTCGGAGAATCGACACTTATGGAGCTTTGACGAGGAATACTTCCAGGTCAGACGACTCGTCAAAGAGAGTTTCGCAGTCGTCCACTCCACTGTCACAGAAGGCTGTTCTGAATGAAGCTTCACCAGAGAAGCTTCAGAATGTTTCAGCCTTTCAAAGGTCAGAGGTGGAAGATTTGTACGGTCTCAGGACGGAAAGTTCTGGAAGTGGTAAGAAGCATGACCAGGGACTTTTACCAGAGCTTTCGGAAGGGACGTCGAGGTCCAAGTGTATTCTGTTGGATGCGTTGATGAGCTACTGTAATAGTGCGGTGAGTCCACTTTTTTTTTTTGAACTACTAGGTATGGTGTGTCTGCATCTAATGATACTTTATTCGAATAAATAAATTATCGTTGAAGAAAATAATGAAGTAGGTAAATTTGTGTAGACATACCAAAAAATTTATACTGATGAATGAAAAATCTGTTATTCAGAATTTCATCTGTCATAAAATAAGTATAAAATAAGTTTAAAAAAAGGTCAGAAGGAACAAAACTTTAATGTTATTATAACGATAAATTCAGTTAATGAAAAATGTTCATCTTCCCATTTTCTATCTCCAAATCGTCCATATTTCAGGACCATCACGTAAGAGTTCACGCTTGCGAAGGTCTCCTTGTACTGGCATCCTTAGACGACCCGTCCTTCGCGAATATTGTGACCAACAGTGATTTGGGCCTTGTGGTATCAAGTCGCCTGGAACGCCTCTTCAACTCCATCCCCGCTCACGTCGACATCGCAGGCCTGGAAGACCTCGAAGTCACCTGGGCATTGGACACACCGCTTCTTTCGGATGACAAGAAATTCCTCGGTTGCAGGCAGATAGCCTCGCTTTTCATGTGGCTGGACTTCTGCGATCAACTGATCAAGGAAGCCAATCCCCAAGTCGGCGCCGCCGTGGCCAAACACGTTAGGAAATTCTTTGACCAAACCCTAATGCCGCTTTTGTCTAGTCATCACGCAGTGCTCGTTACCTCGCTCGCTAATAAATGCCTCAAAGAAGTTACCTCCATGCCTTTAAATATAGGTAAGTGCATACACTGTCCCTATGGAAAATCTTGTAATTCATGAATTACAGACTATTACAACCGGCAGGGTAGATTCCGATTGTACTAGCTGATCATCCAGATCATTTCATTTGAATAATAACCAAAATCACAGTGTTAAAGTTGAAGTTTTATATGGATCGTTCATAATTATAATCACTGAAAGTACATTAAATTAGTTAGATGCCAGAAAAATATAAATTATATTTTTCGCACCAAGAAATGATCAGGTTGATCAGCTGGTAGAATAGGGATCTACCCTGCCGGTTGTAATAGTTTTGTAATTCATGAATTACAGACTATTACAAGATTTCCCATAGGGGTACTCTATTGTACTCTTATGAATAATTTTTAATGGTCTTTTCACAGAACTTAGCTATTGGCTCGTCGGGCGACACCGAGATCCGGACGAAATTACCGAACGCTGGCCCTGGAGCGTGATGCAGAAATTAATTGCGAATTGCGAAAGCGACAATGATTGCCTCGTTCTGGAAACGCTGAAACTGTTCGAGACAATAGTAGAAAAAAGGGACGAGCATATGTTGCACTGTTTGATAATAGGTTATTTGAACACGCGGGGCTACTTCGACAATGGTGCTGCTGATAGTGCTATCGCGTCCTGGAGCGATGAAGAAGATGAAAGGGAACGAGGGAAGAATAGTACCTTGGATTTGTCTCAACATCACAGCAGGACCTTGGCGCCGAGCAATATTCATAGGATTATAAACTGGTAGGGAATAGCGATTAATAGTAATTAATAATTGCACTGTCTACATCTTGATCAGTCACTAGCTGGGTACCGCAGGGGTCAGTTCTGGGCTCATTACTCTTCATACTCTATTCAGCAGATCTGAGATCAAACATCAAATCTCCGCTTTCATTTTATGCTGATGAGGCGATATAAGTTTTGTAACTGCTGCTTGTAATACTGAATAATAATAATAATAATAATAATAATAATAATAATAATAATAATAATAAATGCTATTATTTCACAGCCTTCAAAAATGCATTGTTGATTTTTTCCAGCTTCTTATCTCTGGTGCCAAGGCAATTGCAAACCGACTCGGACGTGAATAATTACGAAACCTACGCTGCAGACTGGGACAAACAGTATTCTTCGGTTCTGAAAGATTGCGCGTTGTTCGCGTGGCCCTTGGAAGCGGTGAACGGCGACGATTGCGCGAGCTCGGATTCGAGGCCCGAGGCTGATCACGGCTCCGCAAGATTTCACATGGGACCGTTCCTGTCGACGCTGCTGGACAAGGTCGCCAACATTCCGAGACAAAAGTACGATGTCAACTTGCAATTGACGATCATCGTCTCGAAGCTGTGTCTTTTACCTCATCCGTATTTACACGAGTTTCTTTTGAACCCCCTGATCCCGTTGGCGCCGGGAAAAAAGAGTTTGTTTTTGTGTTTACAAAAGGTTGTGAAGCAGCTAGTCAGTCAAGTACAAAAGATACCTAATTATAAGCAGATGCTCAAGGACACGAGGCGGAGGCTTTTGGAGGATTCTTCGGAAGATTCGTAAGTTTTGGTTTTCGACGGATAGAAATAGAATAGAAATTTTTACTATAATACACACATGAGTTGGATGATTGAAATTTCCTTCTATCGTTTTAGTTTAAACACAATAATGAAAATTCAGATTACTTTAAGAAAGTTTAACTTTTCTTTGGTTCGTTTCAGAGTGGAAGATGATATTTTGTGCGAAAGCGTCATCATCACCGAGGAATTTTGCAAGGAACTCGCGGCCATTGCCTACGTCAAATACCACCATTCCATGTGAAATTTATTTTTCGACACGCATTTTTCATGGAAATCATGAAAATGTACGACTGTGGAATAGTTGAGTTGAGACAATTTTCTAATCGAATGCCTAGTTTTTATTGCAAAAGTGAAGTACATGGGTCATTTATAGGTCAAATTTGAAATCGAATGATAAAATCGCCTTCGACTAATTTTTTTCTTGCATTACATACAAGGCTCATGAACCAGTATTTGTTTCGTTTCAATGTATACGTAAAATTAAAAAGTAAAGAATCTGGTAAATGTAGAACTGGGATAGAATGTATTATTAAGTTGACAATAGCTTGTAAATTTTATTATTTATGTAAATTTGAAAATCATATATTTTATACACTTACGTAAATAAGGTTTGTGTACAAGAATACCATGTATTATACATAAAAAAAACTTGCGTATTTCATCGCCATATATTTGTGCCTATATTTTTCAAATTAGAAGAATTCAACAAAACTAAAGTTGATTTAAAATAAAGGCAAATTCGCCTTTATTCGAAATGTCATGCTGTGCTTTTTAAAAAAAATAAGAATTCACTTTATCATATAATAGGAGAAAAATTTTTTACGTTTTTATTTTTCGATTTCTCAATTGACCCACAAGCATTCGCACATTGTACTTAATGTATATTTATAGACATTTTTAAAAGAATTATAAAGTCAAATGTAACATAAAATTGTAGAAATACTTATTAGGTGTTTTAATTTATAAGAAATTTTACGTTTAATGAAATGACAAGTGTTTTTTTTTTCTAAGTTTATTCTCAGTTTTAATCTTGTGGAAAACCAAAAAAAAAAAAAAATTATGTTCCGATATTATTACTGATATTTTATTGTTCAAAACTTTATTTCGAAAAATGTTAATACTTGAGAATTTTAGGTATCTCGTATAAGAAAATTTCGTTTGCTTTTTATGTAAGCCTGTGATAGTTTGGAACGATTTTCACTTGTATAAAAAATAAAGTAAACTATTCATCTCGAAATTTTGCGAATTCTGTTCTTTTCCCGGGTTTTATACACTGCGATCATGTATGCTAACAAATTTAAAAATCAAAGTTTATATTTTCTACACTGAGAGCGGCGGACACCGAAATTCGATGCGCGGCGCACCGAAGCGACGTGTGCAGAACAAAATTTTTTTTCGCGCCCGGACTTTCGATGCGCGGACACATCGATCAAAGGCGCGGACGCGTAGAGCTCGCGTCCAGCGCATCGAATTTCGATGCTCTGGGCACGGAAGGAGGGCGCATCGAAAATCCTCCACCACGCATCGAGATTCCGTGCGCGGCCGATGAAAACAAATGCGCGGCGGATGGAAACGAATGCGCGACCTCAGCTCGCACCATCGTTTTCGATGCTGGCGCGTCCAATCTCACTGCGCTTGCACATGGAAATCCCGTGCGCTCGCCAATAATCGTCTGAATTGCTTCAGATGTAAAGTTAATGCAGTTAAATATTTTCTAGACTCATTAATAGTGCATGAAATTAATATTTAACAGGTAACTATTCATTGCTTATCAAAAAAGGCTTTTTCTGGATAAAACGTGATATAGGGTTCTTTGAGATGAGTACCACGTTGAGACAAAGTTAAGCTAATTTAAATCACTTCTAACTGTTTTTCTTAACAATTATAATCTGAACTCGATGCTAATTCTATCAGATCTCTTTGTCACATTGAAGCTGAAAATGAGTCTAGCTTCGAAAAGTTAGCCAATAAGATATTTTCTTTATTGTTCCTGTCTAAATGTCTTGTATGCTTGTCTTACCTTGTACATTGTTGTTCGTTTCGAATTTCTTTCAAGTTATACAGGGTGTAATTCAAACCACGAATGATAATTTGCCCAATTTTTTTCGGATTTTTTTAAGACTAAAAGTCCGTTGCCACTTTATACAAAACTCAAAATTAAAAAAGATAATTGAGTTTGAAATTCAACAAATAAATAAGCTTTTCCGACGAGTGGGGATAAAAGCCACAGTCCAAAATTTACCAAAATTTTCTTCATATTTTTCTGAGTCAAAAAGTCCTTTTCCACTTTCCTTAAAACTCACATTCAAAAAAGATAATCAAGGTAGAAGTTTTAACCAATCAGATTTCTTGAATGAAAAAACCTGAATATCTTTTTTGATTTTCGATTTTTTGAAAAGTGGCAAAGGATTTTTTGACTCAAAAAAATAAGGAGAAAATTTCGGTAAATTTTGGTTTGTGATTTGTATCCTCACTCCTCGGAGGAGCGCTTTTTTTAGTTAAATTTCAAACTCGAATATCTTTTTAGATTTTCAGTTATGGAAAAAGTGTCACAGGACTTTTAGTATTAGAAAAATCCGAAAAAAATTGGGAAATTATCATTCGTGGTTTAAATTACACCCTGTATAAAGAAATTTATAGTCTTCCAAGGGACATTCAAAATAGATTGCAAGGGAGTGGTTTTAAACAAAAGAAAAGGACAGAAAAAGAGTGATAAATTCAACAATTTTAATTATATTATGGATATGTGGTAAAAGGGAGTTTGTCGTAGGTTAAGAGAAAACAACACCTTTTTATTTTCACAAGCAGTATAACTCTTTAGTCACAAAAATCGGCGAAATTTAATTGGCGGTTTCCGCATCGGTTTACATGAGAAAAGTTATATCCATCGCTTCAAAATATACTTTTTGCCCGTACTTGTCGCAGCGATGTGTGAAATCGTATATGATTCGAGTTCTTCTATTTCCAAGCACCGCCAAAAATAACGATTCATCGCTTGATTATCAAAAAATCGATATGCTTGGTAATGTTCCTCGTAATATGTATTTTGGGTCACGTCAGTTACTATACAAAAAATTTTTTTGTCCATGTTTTGAACAATTACTTGTACTACTACAAGTTCAAACTCCGATTCAACAGGAGTCATGAGTAGAACGTTCATCTCCAATGTTCGATTCTTATAATAAATGGACTCAATGAAAGTAACCATATCTGTTCCTGAAAATGGAACTACCGATTCATAAGAATGAAAATTAGGTAGCTCTGTGGCAACCACGATTGTGCTTTTGCCAATTGAATATGGTTCGTCGGAAACTGGAAAAGAACGATGAAAACGACGGCTCAAACGTAATTGAGATTTTATAGCGAGAGTTTTACAAAAATTTAGACGACTGAGAGAAATGTGTGACGTTATCTTCATATCTCTATTCTTGCTTTCGCATCTCATCGTAGACAGCAAATTCAGTGGCCCCATGAGCTTCATCATTCTTGAATAATGAACCAAAAAATGATGCTTCACTTTAGTGCAGTTGGGAAACAATTTTGTTAAAAGATCTAAATACTCAAAAATGACAGACTTTAAGTAGATAGCAATTGACTCGTGAACAGCAGGAGCGGAAACGATATCATGAATTTCCTTTAACAATATTACTAGTCTCCAATGAACATTTTCAAGTGGGATGTATTCTCCTATCAAAACACCAACATTCCTTAGAAAACAACGGGACTCACTTGCAGCCATTTTTATAAATTTAGCTTTTACTTGTTTTTCGCGTATTTCCCGAGGCTTATCGCGAACCTCATCCTTACCGTAATCATAATTTTTTCTTCGATTTGCCAGATCTTCGCAAGAGAAAAATTTATCTTTTTCAATGAAATGGTTCAGAGTAAGACCGAAATCATACTCGCAAATACCCTCAAATATATCATGCATGATGTCGACCGTCAGAAGCTCGATGATAGGTGCAGATTTCAAATCATTCAAAACTGATAGACCTGCAATTCCACTAGAACTTTGATCACTAGAAACCAAATCCTCCAAGTAATTTTTTTGTGTTCTTATGTGACTTTCAGATTCAACAAAATGTGTATTGTAGTGTTTACAGTGAAGTTTACAAAATCGGCAAGGAAAATTAGCAGAAAAACTTTTTATGAAACCCAAAATTATATTCATTGCAAGGTTATCGCCAATTACGCCATCCAAAGCGAAATGTAGCTGTACCGGTCCAGATGACGTCAAAATTTGAATTCCAACTTCCTCCAAATAACGCAATTCTTCCACTGGTTTAGAAAATATTTTTCGCAAGGACACTATTTGTTGATCAGAACTTTTGTAAAGAGTGATTGTGAAAATATTTTCAGTTTTAGACAACATGGAAGGTGGCAAGCAGGGGATCGTGATATATACAGCACAAACTTTACCAACGCCTCTGTGGCTTCCGAGGGGGTTATTTGTTTCAAAATCGTCTTGATAAAGAAATATAGGGAAAACTGTTTTTGTGCCAAAATTTTTTTTTTCTCTTGCCACAGACTGCCATGCACAACATTTGTCATGACAGTTTTATTTTTCTCTAATTGATTCAAATGATTTGCAGTTTTTTCAAATACACCTGGGAGTTGAAAAAATTTCGTTAATACTTGCCTAGGTGGAATAAATTGTACAATAACCTCTTTTTTTTTCAGAATCATAACTATCATGTTCTTTATCTAAATCATCTGTTGGGTCAATTTTGATATCTTCTGGAGGAATATAACAATTTATTTCTCGTAAATAACGGAAGCATTGATCTTCTGTTCGAAATTGATCAAAAACATTTTGAAATATTCCCAGCATTGATGCGTAAGCATCAACATTTTGCTTGTTCTCCCCGGAATTCTTCAATGTTCTTAGAATTTGATTGAAAAGTGCAGTTACCATCGGATTTTTCAAGATGACATTGCTAATAATTTGAAGGAATTTCAAAACATGTCCCCGAGGAAGATCTGCAAACTCAAACAACTCTCCAAATACGTTCCCTGCTGCATTTTTCATATAATTATCAAAGATCGTGGGCTCCATGTTGGTTTCGTTAAGGTTAATTGGTATTTATATAGAGAATGAAAAAAAGTGTAAAACATAAATGTATGACTGAACTTTAATTTTTTTTGGTGTAGAAAACAAATGCAAATGACATAGGACTGTTAGAAAAAACGAAGGACATATTAATTTGTTTGATATCCTGCTTAAAGTTAGGTGGTTGGTTAGGTAGTATTAACCCTGTTTTCGCAAAAATGACAATTCTGTATTTACAGCTGTGTTGACTTTGTCAACTGGAGTGCTTACTTTCAAAATAGCCTTCTGTAGAAAAATCCACGCATGATGTGTGGCCGTTGGGTAAGGTATTAAGAAAGCAAGGTAAATTTGTATAGCAAGTTCCAGGGCTTTCACGACTGAACTTTTTTGGTAACGGAATTTCCCTACGACAGTAAAACACTTTTCAGGGTTTTCAGCAGGACCAACCAATAAAACGTAAGGGCTCTTGCCTTGTTTTCGCTGAATAGCTGCATCTATCTCTGTTCCATCCTACGGGTAAAGAAAGTATATGTGAGGCGATTCGAGAAAAGGGACCTACTGTCCAAATACAAAACTCTACAGGACGGGCGGTTAGAAGAATTAAAGCAAACTCTCGAGACCGAAGAGACGAAGTGAAAGGGAAATCTCGCAGGTCGAAAACGACTCCCACCAACTCCCACTACCCAAAATTATCCCGTGTGTTCCCGTCATGCTTTTTCTCCAGAAGAGGCACGGGCACGGGCACGGGCATTGCGTTTTTACCAATTTTCACGCATTGATTTGTACACAGAATAAATTTCAACCCTCATTCAACGTCATTCGCTAACAATAAGACACTTTAGAAAGAATGTTACATTATCGTACGATTTCTTTCGGAAGGTTTTCCAAATCGTGTCAGAAAGAAACATTCAGTTTGTTTGCAAAATTTCTCGATAATTATATTACAAGAGAATAAGTTTTTATTTTCCGATAGATGAACCTATTTTTTCCTTAATTGCAAATGAAAAAATATTCTGAAAGAAGCTTCGATAAAAATATATCTTAATTCTTATAAATTAATGCTGATTGTCATACTACAAATTGATATAATGACTTTGTGAATGGAAGATTCTTTTATTAGAAATGGAAAAATAGCAGTTTACAGAATGATTTGGTGTTATTTTCGCTTTATAGTAATATTGTTATAATAATTCTCATTTTCATGAACTAAGGATTTCCATAGTGAGCTATTAACAATAAATTAACAATAATAATGAACTGAAAAGTTTCTGAAAAAAGAAAATAATATTTCTTCTATACAAATAGTTTAAGAGATGTAATCTACTTTTATGAAAAAATTGTACACGCATATGAATCAATATGAACACTCTAGTATGTATTATAAATTTGAAAAATATCGTATACATATTTTGCTTCACTTACCTTAATTCATAAATAAAGTAATGAGAGAGTAATTGTATCATTTATAAACAAAGCTGTTATAAACAGTCTTGTTGTGTCATTATAAATAAAATATGAATAATAACTATATCGTACAATATCTTTCAAATAGCTTTCTACTTCTTGTAAAAAAAGAGAAGCATTCGGTTTGTTGGCAATATTTTTCGATAGATGTACCTATTGTTTTTCAGTTTTAAATGAAAAAAAAATTTCAAAGTTTGCCTTCAAGAAAAGTATGTCTTTTTAAATTCTGTATTATATATTTATGATGAAAACACAGTCCAACAAAAAAAAATATGGACGGGATGTTTCAATGGAAATATGTAGCTAACGTCATCACTATACCAACTCCAAAACAGTTTTTCATGATCAAATCGTGTTTTCAACATATTGATTGTTTAAATATATTTTGTGTTGTGTTTTGTACTATAAAATCCACAATTGTTTTTCTATGTTTTCGGGAAAAAAACCAAATTGTAAGTTTTCAATGTCAAGGAATCTGATTTTAGAGTCAAAAATGCAATCTTGACAAATTCATCTTGACAAATAGTTTTGGAAACGTGATTTACTTTCATGAGTAATTCTACACATAAACACTAGTACCAGGTGTACTCCTAATTAATTTCCAGTTTTTTTGCAAATAAAACACATAATTTCAAAAAAACCATAACCTTTATTTTATTCAAAGTATTTTCCATCGCTTTCTACACATTTTTCTCACCTTTCTGGTAAATTGTGGATACCACGCCAGTAAAAATCATTGCCTTTGGAGGTGAACCACTCGGTGAGCCATTTTCGTACATTTTCGTACGAGTCGAAGCGCTGCTCAGAAAGGGCATGGCCTAACGAGGCAAAGAGGTGGTAGTCCGATGGCGCCAGGTCTGGTGAGTAAGCCGCATGATCAAGCACTTCCCACTTGAGCCTTTCCAGCGTGTCACGAACGACTTTCGACTTATGCGACGGCGCATTGTCGTGGAGCAAAATCACCTTCTTCTGTCGTTGTTGATATTCTGGTCGGTTTTCCACAATGGCTCGGCTCAAATCTTTCATTTGCTGTTTGTAGCGAACGGCGTTCACAGTTTCACCAGGTTTCAGCAGTTCAAAGTATATAACACCGGACTGGTCCCACCACACACACAGCATGACCTTCCGACCGTAACGATTTGGCCGTGCCGTCGATGTCGATGCTTCACCTGGACTCACCCACGATTTGTTGCGCTTAGGGTTCTCCAGGAAAATCCACTTTTCATCACCAGTAACAATACGATGCAGGAAAGACTTTCTTTTGTATCGTTGAAGCAGCATTTCACAGGTCACTTTTCGATTCTCCATTTGTCTCTCGGTCAGTTCACGGGGCACCCACTTTCCACACTTCTGAATTTTTCCCATGGCTCGCAGACGTTTGGAAATTGCTTGCTGTTGAACTCCTAACGCATCTGCAAGCTGTCGTTGCGTTTGCGTGTTGTCTTCATCTAATAATGCTTGCAATTCGGCGTCATCGAACGATTTTCGCTTGCCGGAGCGTGCGGCGTCGTTCAGGTCGAAATCTCCATTTTTGAACTGTCGAAACCACGTTTCACATGTTGGAAGTGTTAATGCACGATCACCATAAACTTCCACAAGCGCACAGTGGCTCTCGGACACTTTTTTCCCCTGATTGAACATGAAAAGCAATGCATGGCGCATATGCTCAAAATTCGGTACAAAATTCGACATTTTTGAAGCGCAATAAAAACTTACTGGAAGATTTTTTCGAGAAAATGTCAACGCAGTTCAAGCACTCGATATGACTGAACAAAATGACATATGGTATGTGTTACCAACAGCGGTACAAAACAGAACGCCATCCATTGAAAAAACCGGAAATTACTTAGGAGTACACCTGGTATGTATTGCATTTTTAAAAATATCGTATACATATTTTTTTCAACTATCTTAATTTATCAATAAAATTGAAGAGAGTAATTGTATAGTTCCTGATGATAGTTAAAAATAATCAAATATGTAGGTAATTGCATAATAAAAATAAAAATATAATTTGTAAAAACAATTGTGAAAATGAAATATAAATCATTATTTCCAAAATTATTTTTAAACAAAATTAAGTTATAACTTTTTTCAATTTTTTGAAATCAATTGATTAATAATTAATTGATTGATCAATTTTCTTGCAATGGTGTTTTTTTAATCGAAAAATTTTTATCGAAAAATTTCGAAATTGCTTTTTTCCTTTCAGGTATTTTAACAAGTAAGTTGAAAAAAAAACAACGTTCAGTACGAATATCTATCAGCCAAAATTCGTTGCTTGGGAACTTGGATTTTTCAAAGTCAAAGTTCCACTTACGCAGTTACTTTCATGCTTTATTTTTCTCGAAATTCTGTAATTACACCAAAAATGATTTGATCATAATGGTGTCCGTTTAAATTATTCAGTGAAGATCTACCTTTGAAGAAAAAAAATTGTAGAGCCCACATTCAAAATTTCTTGGATTATCATGAAAAAAATAAAAAACTTTTCAGCTTGCATGTTTTCATATTCAGTTTTTTAACAAAAAATCATATTTTGTTTATTATTCATATGTAGCAGCAAGTTCCGGAAACCATGAATCTAATTTCACCTTGTTACTTTAATTTGCTTGTTGAAAAATATTTCTTCGACAATTTTACGCTGCTTTTAATCAGGTACGTATGCTGCTTATAGTATTTAAGACGCGGAAACAACCCATTTGCACAATTAAAAACATATTCACACATTCGAAGAAAATTTTTCAATAATATACATCTACATACAATGAACCATTTTTCATAACAAAAAGAATGAAATAACTTACGCGGTATAAAAACTTTAGAATCGAGGAAAATTTTAGTTTTTTTTTTTAAAGTAATCTTAGAATTTTTGAATTTATTGAATGAAAATCGTTGAAATTAAAACAACTTTATAAATAATTTTGTAAATTATTGGATTTTAAGAAAATAAAGCATCAATGTAATTACGAAAATGACACTTGAACTTTCAAAAATTGTAGATTCAAAAAGAAAAATTTCAGCTGATAGGGATTAATACTGAATGTCATTTATTTAACTAATTTTTTTTTTTTATGAAAAAAAAAGATGCGATGTCAAAATTTTGAAGGTGTAAGTTTTTCATGTTTCTGAAAAAGCACGATAACTAGAAAATTTATACAAAATAATGAAGTAGACAAAGTTTTTCTGTAAGAATAAAGCCTTTCAGGAAAAAATGAAAAAGAAAATTGTAAAATTCGCATGATTTTCGGCCGAATTATTGAACTGTAAACAGAAATAACTTGTGGCAAGTAAAATTAACTTTTTAGCTGATATTTCGGAAATCCTTCAAGACGAAATGAGTAATTACTGAAATTAAAGCAAAAAGGAAATATAAGTGTCTCAAAAATATTGATACAGATACTTCAAAAAATTTCACGTAAAAAAATCAACCTAAATCACCTGAACGATGTGTCGGAATGAAACAAAAGCATTTGTATTAACTTTATATTTAACCTTTCAACATGAAAAGGAACTGGAAAGTAGAATTCGGCTACCAATTCATAAAACGAAAGGAGACAAACGTGCTAAATAAGAAAATAAATTTTATTATTAAAATAATCCTTCCCACCACGTCAAATTTCGTCACAAATCGTTGACCCGTACCTCCCTCTCAATCGCGTGACGTATTAAGTGCACGACCTCATAAAAGATTAGTTTTATTCTTCAACTCGCTAATTGTCTATAAGACTTAAAACATAATTCTAAAAAGTTTGGTTCACCGAATCATTAATAGATTAGTGAATAAAATTTAATTTTGAATTTACCTCATTAGCTTCATTGTCTGAAACCTAATCGTACGCGGATGTCCCAACGATTGTATTGTACTATTCGTACTCATCAGGCCCCATTTTTTTTGGAAAAAACACAAAAAGGCGCACAACTATAACACTCCGAATTTTGTCTGACTCGAACGAAATTCAGTTGGAAACTGAAGAAAACTTAAAAAAAGTAAGTAAAATAGGTAAAAAAAAAAGATGAAATCGGAATGCAGCCGTCTTGGCGCAAAGCAATGAATAGGTAAAATGATTCATAGAATATCGTTATCAGCGTCGGCTATACTATCCTGTTTGTCAGTCGCGATCACTTCTTACGAAAATTCCGAGTCCCTTCGTTTTCCGGTATCAGCAAGGCACCCTTGGGTGCCCTTGGGGGCTTTGGGACTTGGGACCCCGCTGGCCGCTTGCTGCCGCTTTCCGAGCCAAGCAACGCGTGCCGCAAGGGAAACGGCGTGTAGTGGGAGAAGCGATAGAAGACGGAGGAGAGCGGAGGCACCGAGTTGCGACTTTGAACGTAATTACGTTGAGTAAAGAGATTATTGAATAATGAAAGTTCACAAGGAAGTCAACAAATCTATTATTCATTCTATAAAGGTCTAAAATATCATTTTGCAAGATCACATTTCGATGCGACAATTTAACTGTACAGAAATATATATATTGATTGCGAGCATGAAAAAAATTGGCACTTGCAACTAGTGTATAAAGGATAAAAAAATTATATACATATATACAGCAAACTGTAAGTGGCAAAACATTAAGTTAACATAAAATAGTTTGTAAAAGATAAAAAAATTTTTTTTTATATTTATTAATTTTAATTTTTCATTAGATAAAACATTGAAAACAAATTTTTTCAAGACATTTGCAAAAATTTGATTGCAACCGTTCGCCAGGGGACATTCAGAAATCAATTGAAAAACATTGTAAAACATTAAAAAACATTGGCGTCGACAAAAATCAATTTGAAAACTTCATGACTCTTGCGGCACCGGTTCATAAACTTTGATGAAGCTCAAATTTCGGCTTCTGCACTTTTTCTACATTGTGACACTTTTAAGGGGGTGATTCTAATCAAATTTTAACATGTAAAAATAAGCATCACCCTTCTGTCAATAATTCGGAATGATAAAAAGATGTGTGTTCACTATGTTAAGCATACTTTTTTTTTCATTTTGCTCAATTATTTGTTACAAGACAATGTCGGAAAAAAATTCCGCAGTTTTTGGAAAATGGGGCGTGAAGTCGAAAATTTTTCGAAACCTTAGGGAGGGGATGTGTAGCAGCCAAATCCATCAAACAGCGCCATAGGTATAACATTATATTAGTTCAAGGACATGGAAAAATGTGTTGCCGAATATATATGACGATTATAAAACGAGTCAGATTTGATAGTTTCAATCAGGTAAATTAAAAAAAATATTTACACTTCCCAAGTGAGTGTAAATGCGAGTTACATATAGGGTTGGACCTCATTGTTAATTTAACGTAGTTCATCATACTTTGAGTATTTTGTCGGAAAATAACGATAGTTATGCAACAAAAAAATGGAGGTTACTTATAGCTTACCTCAGACAGTAGAAAACTAGCACTGATGGGTAAATATTAGTATGGATTCGTACAAGCACTGAGACGAGCACTTTGCCGAACAACGTATGGAAACTGAACTGAATAGAATTCAACAAGGCTTATGACGCGTAGCATTAAAAACAAATGACTGTCGACTTTCAACTGTTCACACGTGGCCCGTTGCCATGGAAGCGCAATAGAGAGCTATTGCCATTAGTTTATATTAATATTATTATATTTTATTTATATTATATTATATATTATATATAATATATTTATAATATATATTATATATAATATATAATATATTTATAATATATATTATATATAATATATGTATAATCTATATTTTATTATTATTATATTATATTATATATTATAATATATATAATATATAATATATTTATATTATATATTTTATTATTATATTAATATTATAATAATATACAAATCTATTATTAATTTATCCCGTGGTTCGTGATTTCTATCCTCACTCGATTCGAAAAAGCCCGTATATATTTGCTAGATTTCAAATTTTCATATCTTTTTTCATTTTGAGTTTCCTGAAAAGTGGCAAAGGACTTTTTGTCTAAAAAAATTTGAAAAAAATCAGGTGAATTATCCTTATGAAATAATCTTCCGTAGTTTGTAGTATACCCTGTAAACAGGAAAAAGCAGTCATCGGCTAGTGCACGGGATTTCCATGTGCAAGCGCAGTGAGATTGGACGCGCCAGCATCGAAAACGATGGTTCGAGCTGAGGTCACGCATTCGTTTCCATCCGCCGCGCATTTGTTTTCATCGGCCGCGCACGGAATCTCGATGCGCGGCGGAGGATTTTCGATGCGCTCTCCTTCCGTACCCAGAGCATCGAAATTCGATGCGCTGGACGCGAGCTCTACGCGTCCGCGCCTTTGATCGACGTGTCCGCGCATCTAAAGTCCGGGCGCGAAAAAAAATTTTGTTCTGCACACGTCGCTTCGGTGCGCCGCGCATCGAATTTCGGTGTCCGCCGCTCTCAGTGTAGTAAGGTTGCACACTTGAGCAACACGTTCCGAATTTCCCACCAAAAAATCGGGCATTAATAACGATAAAAAAAAACATTTTTTATTGCAAAAAATATATTCCAAAAACATACAAACACAAAACGATGTTTAATACATTTTATCATCTGATCGCATATTTATTATTATTTTTTCTGATATGCCACATTCTGTAACAGCCCTCTCCGACTCCCTATTCCGCTGTAGAAACAGTTTTACGTTTACGAAATGAACTAAACCGGTAGATGGGGCGCCGAGCTTGGAAGCTTTTTTCGGTAGGAGTAATGGGGGTAATAGGGGAAACCGCGGTAGGCAGCAGAGGGAAGCGCAGGCGGCGGAAAGCACATGCGATTGTCGATTGTTTCGCTTGTTGTGTATTCGTATACTCGTACGTTTCGTACGTTAACTGCGTTGACCGGGTTGACCGTGTTAACTCACGTACGTTGTATTTTTGAATGTTCTGATTATTGGATAATTAAAAATTGAAATAATAAAAAATCTATTGCAAAATTTCTTTGTGATAAAATGAAATTTGTTTCAACTAGTTCTAGTTCAAAACTTTTCACTTAAGGCAGCAAGTATCATTTTTTGACAAATTCGATAACTCGATCGTTCTTCAAACATCCTCAAAATTTGTATAATTCTTTTTTTTGATGATTACTTAACTCAAGATTGCCTTAAAATTTTTTATATAGTTACTAAAATTGTGCTATTGGAAAACCATTCGACCATATAATAAATATTTCGATTAAGCAATAATTTATATAAGCATTAACGAGACAAAAATATTTTTTCAAAAACTTCTAATATTAGAAACTAAATGGAATTCGAGTTTGTTTAGACATGCCCTAGTAACGGGGGTCCGAGAGTCCACTCTCGGAACTCTCTCGGAAGTCTGTCGGAACTCTCTCGGACAATTATCCGAGATAGTTCCGAGCAGGGATGGGCAAAATTGATAATCGATGATTGACGATTACAAAATACATTTAATCGAATGGTCAATTTTTTTTCGATTATATGTATTTGAGTATTTTAAAAGAGTGAAATACTTAAGTACATTTATTTCAGATCCCCCGAAGTATCGAAATAATTTTAGTCCGTTATTTCCAAAGTCATTCATTACTTTCATTCGAGCTATCATGAGGCATGACAACTCAAATAAATGTATTTGAGTAATCCTGAACTGTGATTTCTGCAAAGATTTTATTTGAAAAATCGTGTAAAATGATTGATTTTTTCATGTTCCTTCTTGATGTGTAACTCTATGTCGAAGATTTTTTTGTATTATTCTTTGTTTGTTTCCCCGTAGGCTATTTTCAGCAATAGATCGGATACTTGAATTATGCCGTGTATGTTATACTGTTTGTTTAAATAATCGCTCATTGTTTAAACAATGTAGGGCGAGCGAAAAAATTTACATGGATTGTTTAATTAGGATGATACGTCAGAAGGACTATTTTATAATAAGAGAGTTTTTGAATTTTTTTAACAAACAATTGTTTAAACAATTTAATAAATTATAAACAAATTCAGAATCAGAGAAAAAAATTCGGATATTTCGTATCGATTGACAGAAAGCATTTATACATGCGTAATACTTTTTTTGACAACTTCTAAAATTATTTTTTCATAAACGAAACTTACGAAACCATTAATGATATTCCACCGAATTGCTATGCAATTTCCTGCAATTGATCACCACTTGCCGTTTTCTTTGCAAATTGCAAATGTTTTACGTAATGCTTAACGTGAATATCGTTTTTCATATTAATTTAAACAATCACCGAATGTTTAAATAATTTTTAGTGAAAAAAAAATTAAAGTAAACTTTTAGTTAATAAGTTAAAATACCATCGAAAATTGAACACTTTCATGAATGTTTCCATTTACTGCATTTCACTTCAAGTTCCATGTCCATGAATCTACAACATTATTATGGGATCGTCTGTAAATTTCATAAGTCCAGTATAATTTTACGTTTTATCGAAATTTTTTCACATAGTTAAATGTTAAAATCGAGTTCTTCAGTCGATGAATATTTTTTTCTATACAAAAAATTACTAATCTAATCATATATATTATCTTACTTTAGAGGAAATGACTTAGAAAAATCCAAAACCCGAACCTCGATAACGGGTCTCCTGAAATACCTGAGTCCTGAGACTGTCTATACGATCTAGACAGTCACCGTGACTAATTGAAATGTATTTTTATTGTACCTCTTTGTGAATAGAAATCAGGTTAGATTTACACTATGTGCTCTCAGAGCTAAGGCACAGGGCGGAAAATTTTCGAAGGTGAAAGGAATCTCTAAAAAAAAAAAAAAAAATTGACGACTTTTTTTAAAAAAAAAAAAAACAATCGTTTTTCGATGTCCTCCAAAAAAGTGGTGACCTTTTTTTTTTGTAGCGATTCATTTTCGAAAATGGGCGGCATTTTTCCTACTGCCCCGGGGCGGCACTTCGGGCAAATCCGGCCCTGCGCGTGAAAATGGGAAATGGGGACCTCGAAATTTCCGAAAAAATTATTCATGATGCAGATGTCTTGAATTTTTTTTCGATCCAAACAAATTATTGATTGTAATGATTCTTTGATTTCAAAACGAAAAACTCGTACATCGACATAGTGAATTTTTTAAATGTTTAAAAATTCAAATGTGTAATTCGAACGATTATAGTATATTACGTAGCAGGTACAGATGTGCGAATTTGGCAAAACAGGGTAATTACGGACCGAGCCGAAGGCGAGGTTTGTACCCGTTTTGCCTACGAGCAGATCCGTACTTGTTTACGTGAGGTATTTTTCATCACGATGGCCGAAAAGTCGCTTCAAAATTTTAATGTTAGAGTGATGAAAAATATTTTTTTCATCACTCTTCAAAAAATTGTCCATTTTCATGGACGTATTATCCATTCTATTCTCTGCTTGTAGATAAGCAGATTATTTTGTACATGTAGACTTTGGAAATGAAAAGCTTCTTGTTTTCAAGACGTTGAGTGAAACCGTTGCAATATGCAGAACAATCGGTGATGAATTACAGGGTCATTGTAATTTGTCGTAAAAAGCGACTCAAGTTTCATCAATTAAAAAAATGTTTTAAGTGATTTGAAAAAAAAAAAAAAAAAATAAAATATATATTGCTATTGTGAAAATGCTTCCTGTCTATGAATACAAAAGTCCTAGTATGAATTTATTAATGGTTTTAAAATTAAAAATTTTTTTGTCAAATTAAAAAATATTTCAAAACACCTTCATTATAATATGAAGTGCTCATTACGTTTGATAAAAATAAAAAAAATGTAGAAATTTTTTTTTCACTAAAAATTGTTTAAGCATTCGGTGATTGTTTAAATTAATATGAAAAACGATATTCACGTTAAGCATTACGTAAAACATTTGCAATTTGCAAAGAAAACGGCAAGTGGTGATCAATTGCAGGAAATTGCATAGCAATTCGGTGAAATATCATTAATGGTTTCGTAAGTTTCGTTTATGAAAAAATAATTTTAGAAGTTGTCAAAAAAAGTATTACGCATGTATAAATGCTTTCTGTCGATCGATACGAAATATCCGAATTTTTTTCTCCGATTCTGAATTTGTTTATAATTTATTAAATTGTTTAAACAATTGTTTGTTAAAAAAATTCAAAAACACTCTTATGATCATAGTCCCTCTGACGTATGATCCTAATTAAACAATACATGTAAATTTTTTCAATTATTTTAACAAACAGTATAACATACACTGCATAATTCAAGTATCCAATCTATTGCTGAAAATAGCCTACGGGGAAACAAACAAAGAATAATACAAAAAAATCCTCGACATAGAGTTACACATCAAGAAGGAACATGAAAAAATCAATCATTTTACACGATTTTTCAAATAAAATCTTTGCAGAAATCACAGTTCAGGATTACTCAAATACATTTATTTGAGTTGTCATGCCTCATGATAACTCGAATAAAAGTAATGAATGACTTTGGAAATAACGGACTAAAATTATTTCGATAGTTCGGGGGATCTGAAATAAATTTATTTGAGTATTTCACTCTTTTGAAATACTCAAATATATTCAATCGAAAAAAAATTGACCATTCGATTAAATGTATTTTGTATTGTAAATGTATTTGATTAAAAAAACTACCGATTACTGCCCAACTCTGGTTCCGAGAGACTTGCATATGCATTTCATGATTTTTTAGGTCGCTGATCATGAATCTGAGGTCAAATTCGGTAAATTATTTTGTTTAAACAATTTGTATTAACAAATTATGAAAAAAACAATATTTACTATGATGCAAATGCTTTTCATGGTTTTTTATGTCGCTGATCATGAATCTGAGGTCTAAATTGCGAAATTATTTTGTTAATACAAAATGTTTGAACAAAATTATTTTGCGATTTCGACCTCAGATTCATGATCAGTGACCTAAAAAATCATGAAAAGCATATGCGTCTTCGTAAGTCTTTTTTTATAATTTGTTAATACAAATTGTTTGAACGAAATAATTTTCCAAATTTGACCTCACATTCATGATTAGCAATCTGAAAAACCATGAAAAGCATATCACAGCAAACGAGAAAATATTGGATGATCAAATCCTCAATTTAAACTCCATAACTTTGAATACTTTTCATGTCGGCACTTTGATCTTTTATGGAAAGTATTCAAAGTCATCGAGTTTGAATTGAGGATTTGATCATCCAATATTTTCTCGTTTGCTGTGATGCATCTTAGTAAGTATTTTTTTATAATTGTTAAAACAAATTGTTTAAACAGAATAATTTTCCAAATTTGACCTCAGATTCATGATCAGCGACCTAAAAAACTATGCATATGCAAGTCTCTCGGAACTCTCTCGGAGCCCCGTCACCAGGGGCAATACATGGCGTGAAAAAAAAAAAAGAAAATACAATGAAATTCAGACTACGTTCCATAATATAGTTTGTTACATTGTTCAAAAAATTTTGTAAGGAGTTCAATATTGCTTAAAATCTTCTTAAACGTAAAAAATATCACAAAAATTTCAGGATTTGTTGAAAATTCGGTTACATTCGAAAAATTTTGATCGCAGAAAAATATCGGCAAACACATTATACAATTTATGTACTTATTATTTCCAATAAAGAAATAATGCGAAGGGGGAAATCAATTTAGTCACTTTTAAGCGCTTTTCTCGTAAGCCTTAACGTTTAGAATAGAACATACTTCCGTCCGTTGCGTCGATTTGCCGTTGTTACCTTCGCTGCTTGCGCTCCTTTTGAGCCCCGCATTTCCCGCGCCCCCCGTTCCGACCCATGCTCGCTAACGCGCAGACTATGGAGCGGGGAAAGGGATGCGAACGGGGCAAGAGGGGTACACGTGAGAAGGCCTCCGAAGCCTCCATGCTTCAAGCGCCGCCCTATCGGTGAAATCTGTCCTTATCTGCAAATTTACTGAGTCGGAGAGGGCTGTTCTGTAACATCGATAAATTCATTACCTATGAATTTCTAAATATTTCATAAATATATAACATTTAAATAATATTTAAACGTTATCTAAGGATGGGGAAAAACTGGAATACAGCATTTTTTCTGTTTTTCAACCAGAGATTATTAAAAATTTTTATACCATAACCTTCGCAGAGTTCAATCTTAACCCTTGTAGCAGTTGTGTTGTAACATTGCAATAACATGACTTTTTTCGCAGTGAAAATCATTTCTTGACTAAATATAACAATGATTTGTGTAAACGAATTACATTCGCAAGGCAACTTTGAGCCAAAAATTTTAATTTTTAAAGTGAAACTAATGATCTTGATTTTCTGCAGCATATGTCATTGTCAATGAAGTTATTTCCAAACGTAGCAATATTACACTGTGTAACAATTTTAGTTAAAAAAATATTTTTGCCAAACATTGATACTAGTATAACCCCTGAACACACTCGTGAAAAAGTTTTGCAATCTTTTATCTTATTTTCCAGACATTAAAAATCTGAGCTAGCGTAGTTTTTTTATCATGAAAGGATATTCCTGTAATAAAACTATTTGGTAGGGTTAAAAAAAAGAACCTAACCCATATGACCTTGTTTTCGGCAAAAACTTGGTTTTACTCGTTTCTAAATCTTCAATCGATGATATAAAACTTTGGAACTTACCTTACCGAGAGTGGCACATGCTACAGAAAATTCAGTATCATTTTCACTCCAAATTTGTCTTTATAAGTTGCTTCGCGAGTATAATTTAATCACATTTATCAGTAGAATGATTTCCATTGTGAAAAATGTAATAATATGTGGTCCGATGACAATATTACAACATATAATAACATCGTCATCGCATCACCTTTTATAAAATAGAATCTGGGGTTCCCTTTTTTCTTCCATCCCCGACTTATGCACATACTTCGAGAACTCCAAACGCGTCTAAAGTTAAAAATTCGCTAACAAGACCTGACAATTATCAGATCAAGAATAAAAAATCAAAATTGAAAGTTCATATTCCTTTGATAAAGCTTCAAAGCACCGGAATAATATCATAAACATGCCTTAGTCCATATGAAAATGCAAACGGAATCATCAAATGCTGTTTCACCAGGGTGAAAATTATTACCCCTGCCATTGAGCGATCTCCAATTTCAGTGTGCTCACCCACATTACGACGTAATCGCCAAAACAAACAATTCATCGCCAAGACAACTATTTCTAAGCCGTGCAGCATCCAAAAACGTATGTTTTATTAGAGAAGAAAAAACTGTGCCGGCGTTTTTAGCCTTTCCAGCACTGGTTTTAGGTACAAAGAACACCCTCGTCTTTGTTCCTTCTCGAACCGCGAGCGCCGTCTCCTTTTCCTACCCGTATCACAGATGCACGTGGAAGACAATGGACAATAATTGGCTATCTCATGATATCGTCATCGCAGCGCGCGCACCGAGGAACGCTCGACGCGCGGAGGAACCTATAAAATTATGCTCATTATGTTACGTTTTTTAATACTGCGTCCGTTTTCCAATAATTCCTAATTCCGAGTAATTTTTTCCAGTTCCGAGCCGATCGGCGCTGATCGTCAAATTACCGGGGCCGCTCCTACCCGGGACAGGTACTTATTTCGCACGTGGACTTGCGATTGCGGGTGCAAAAAGTCGTCGCTCGACGATTGGGGCGCATCGTCGCCTGGCAGCAGAGGCTCCTTCTCGGAATTCGAGGGCATCACCGATATGTTGTCCAGTTTGAAGCGCTCAGCCGGGGTCATGTTCAGGTAACCTCCCGAGTAGCCATTGTCGATGATCCAGACAATTATTGCGGCCACTAAAGCAACTGTTGAGACAAGTTACGAGATTATAACATCTAATTTCTGAATTTGGGACTTATTACTTTGGATCAATAAGAGTTTATAGAAATGGAATAATATTTATGATAAATCAGTATATCTAGAATTCGGAGAGTACTCACTCCATAGCCAGCCGATGAAAAACATTTCTAGCCAGAAGTATCCGTAAGTCTCAACGATTCGGCCAGTGTACATTGACACCACGGCTGTACCCAAATTTTGGAAAGCTTGAGCACTGGAAACAACAAACCATAGAAATGAAACGTTTCGATGGATCAAATGAAATAAAAAAAATTTGTGCTTACATCCCATAAGCAGTCCCCAGCTGGTGCTTGGGGATGACCAAACAGATCAAGGGCCACAAACTGCTGGCCAGCATGGAATAGGACAAACCCATCAACGACATGTCAATAATTGGGTTGATAGTGGAAAAATTGAGGAGCCAATGGGAAGCCAGCGTCACTGCAATACTTAACGTTACCCACGACACGTTTTTTCCGGTTTTGTCGATCACGTAACCTAAAAATGGGGACGTTATCGCGGAGAACCAATAGATCAACGAATTCAAAGTGTTAGCTTCTTTCCCGGGAAGGTCGAATTTCTCCTCGAAAAATACTCTGGAAACGAAGACGTAAAGGCATCATTGAATCATCCTTCATGCATGGAAAGTTGTGTTATAAATTGGTTGGAAAATCCCACTCACTTTCCCAAAGCGATGAATGGAAAAATCGCGAGGTAATAAGTGACGCAGATGGAAACGACGAGCCAAAAAATGTAATGAAAGTTTTTCATGTCCGTCAGTCGGACAGGCGTGGCCTCGATATTTTGGTTGCGTCGAGTCACGACTTCTGTGTGCTTGTCCATCAATCCTAGGATGACAGCGCATATCAAGGAACCAACGCAAGTCAGGGTTGCTATGAACAGAGCGGTGCCCAAGCATTCGGGGCCATGGTAATATTTCGCGACGTATTTGTAAACGTCTTCCATGACGATGAAATTCACCGCCGAGCCCACCCGGGAGATGCTCAACTGGAGACCGAAAACCATGTTCAGCTCCTTCTCTTTGAACCATAGCACCGCGTAACTGTTCTGGGCGACCACCAAGGATTCACAACCGATTCTGCGGATAACGAAATATATCGAATTTGCGAAGCGATCAAAGATTTGGGCAACTCAAAAAAAAGGGGGCGTCGAATCATCGATTTGAAATCAAGGAATTTGGAATTCTGCACTTGAAGTATCAAAAAAGTGTTATTGAAAAGTTTATAATTTCGCCGATGTAATCGATACATTTTTTTTTTACTTGTTCAATGATGTTTGAAACGTATATAACTTCGAAATTTAAAAGAATTATCAATCAAGTAATAAAATTTTGCAGAATCTAGTTATTAAGTAGATGAATTCAATATCTGGAAGTACAAGTATTGTGTACCCAAAGAAAAATCGTCCCATGAGCATGATCCAAAAAACGTTGTAGAAAACTCCGCAAGAGAAAATTATTTGGCCAATCAGAGCCACTCCCATGAAAATCACGGATCCCAATCTTATGCCAAATAGGGTATCCAGTAAAAATCCTCCGAAGAAGCAACAAATTATATTAGGCCATGAATAAACCGAGTACAACATGGCAAACTCTGGAGTTGACATGCTCAAATCTTTTTCGAATTGGTCTTGAAGAGCTGCTGGGTTATCGTAACAGAAGTACGATCCTGAAAAAAAATTTATTTTTTTAACAATATAACACTACGTATTTTATTTATAATATAAGATTTGTCGAAAGTGATCGTTTGGAGTAAATTTAATCGGGATGATGATGAATTCTATCAATATAACTTTCTCCATTTTGGTTTATTACGAAGCTTTAATCAGGAACTACATAAAATTATATTAAATTAAATTATAATGAACATTACTTCAAGCAAAGTAGAACAATGTACTTGTATAATTATTTTCAAACTTATCTTTTTTATTTCAAACTAACGCGATTCATAGTAATAGTGATGATGATGCAAGGGCGATGCAACGAAATTTTATATGAATGGGGCAGCAAACTCGATTGTCAAAAGGGTCAATATGTTATTTATTTTAATCTATCAATGAATATGTCTTCTAATTGATAATAATGTTTCATGAATTGATTTTCAAGCTCTGGATTATACCTCTCAAAATACATTACTTTCCATGTAAAATCACAATAATTATATATCATTTCTATCATCTATCGATACTTTTTATTTCAGTTTAAATGTTATTTAAAAGATTATTCTTGTTTGCAAGAATTTTCTTCATTGATTTCCAGAATGCAATGCTTTAGGATCTAAAGTTTTAGATATTTTGAGTATTTTCATAAATTTTTGAGAAAACTATATCTGCATAAATTTAAGGTATTTCATGGACTGTTAGCGTTTGCAGGATGTTTGACATTTAATATTATACTTCAAATTTTCAAGGATACTCTAGTTTTTTTTTTAAATATTTCCACAGATTGTGCATTTTTTTATTCAAGTTTTGAAAATTTGATTATTGAAAATTCAAAGTTTATAAGGTTTTCAGTATTTTAAAGAACTTTCCGGAAAACAGTATTTTCAAAGTTAAAAAATAAATTTTCATACTTTTGAAAACTTTCTGATATTTTCATGATTTTTAATATAGAATCTTAGAATTGGAGACTTCACCAGTCAAGGTTTTAAAGATTTTCAGTCATTTTATAGTTATTCAAGGAAATGATATCGACATGGATTTCAAGTATTTAATTTATTTCTAGTATTTTTAGTATTATTTGAATGTCATAGGATTTTCTACTTTCTTTATACATGTATCTCATATTTTTAAAAATAATTTCAGTATATAGAGGTAAGAAACTCAATGTTCTCGAATCTTTAATTTTGAAGATTTTTGGTATTTCAATACATTTTTTAGAAAGAAAAATCTTCATAGATTTTGAGCAAATGACATATTTCTGAGATTCTTTGTTCATTTTGAATTTTTTTACATTCATAAATTTCATTTAATTTTCTAGTATTTTAATGAATTCCCCAAATGCTTCGGAATGAAGAGTTTTGTGGATTTTTATTGATTTTATAATTTTTTAAAAAAAATTTTTTGTATGGTTCCAGTATATTTCAGAAAAACCAATTAGTAATCTTTTTTATATTTTTTAGCACTTATGAAATTTCAGTTTTTTCTATTACTCTTCTAGATTTCTAATATTTTCATGGATCACAATTAAAGTTTAAAGAATTGGTTGCTCCAAACTTCAAAGTTTAACAGATTCTAAGTATTTAAAACTATTTTTCAGAACACAGTTTTACGTGGATTTCTGGTGTTTCAAAGAATTCTAGTTATTTCAATATTTTGCAATACTCCAATAGATTCTCATGTAGATTTCAAAATCGTATGCTTCAGGATCAAAAGTTAACGATTTGTGTTATTTTGAAGAACTGAAAAATATCAATATAGAATTAAGTATTTCAAAGATATCTATTATTTTAGGTATTTTTTATATTTCTTAGCATTTATGAAATTTCGTAGTATTTTATACTCTTCTCTTAGATTTATAATATTTTTTTAGATCGTTACATGTAAGTTTTAAGAATTCGATACTCTAAACTTCGAATTTTTATATATTCTTAGTATTTCAAATGACTTTTTAGAAGACATTTTTTCCTAGATTTTTTTGTTTTGAAATTATTGCATACTGTATGTATATTGTATGTGTTATTCAGATGCGTTATTTCATACATGAGTATTATAGAGGGGATAAATGACATTTGTGAATTAAATAAGAAAGAAATCAAAATAGTTATGTTGTAAGTAGATTAATTTATATTTTGATGTATTTAATATCTTTAAAAGATTTAATATATTTTAACTTTTTTCTTATGAGAGTTTTACTTAGGGCCAAAACTAGAAAATCATATCGCTGCAATCATTTATTCTCAGTTATGACGATAGCTCGAAAAAATTCTTTCTGATAAATCTTTTTTTATTATTCCACCTTTTTTTAACTGTCGTTTGAACAAAAAATAAAAATATACACCTACTCACATTATTTATAATAAGATATAATATTATATTCATGATTTAAATAAAGAATATTATATTTATGATATAAATATTATTTTCAAAATTCAAAATCGGAAGTATATGAAACATGAAAGTAAATACATAAAAGAAAGTAAAAGTTGATATTATTTAAATAATTGTTCATCTAAAATAACAGGATCTTAATTTTATCTCGATATCCGAATAAATGATGAGTATGATAATTTTATTTGTTTCGTAATAAGATAAAAGAATATGTATTTCTCGAATACAAAAACCAAAATATGTACGACTTCCATGAAAAATTTTATTGTTCTACTCAAAAACCTAGATTTCTGGGATATTTGAATAAACAATAAAGAAAAGCAGGTTTTAAAATTTATTTAAAGCAGTGCAAATAATGATAACCAAATTACAACTGTTAATTATGTATTTTAAAGTCATAATTATTAATTCAGGACTTATGGTAATTTGCAATTATGAAGAATAAGCTAATTTATTTATGAACTTGTGGACTGAATGGACTTTGTATTCAAATTTTCACAGAAACGTAAATGCGAGAATTTTCTTAGTTTTTTTTTTCCAATTTTAAAAGCAATAGTTCAATGTTTTTTCAAGCAAGAGTATAACTTTCAAAACGAAAAACGAATATCTTACAAACAATAAAGATAAAGAAGAAATAGTTAAATATTTTCCTTGATATTCAAATTTTAAAGAATACAATTTTAGTTAGAAAAATAAGAAAAAGTTTATGCAATTAAAAAATTCTACAATTTCACATTTCAAAAATATACATATTGTCTTTAAAAATTCTAAAATTGTGTAAAACACGGTTGAAAAGATGCATTTACGAAGAATAAAAGAAAATTATCTACAATAGAAAAAGTTGGAAAACAATAGATAATGTAATTGAAGAAAAAAAAATGAGTTTAATTTAATTATTTATCAATGCCAATAACAGCTATCGTGACGCAAATTCCTTGAATCATCGAAAAGTAGAGCGACCCACATGCGATATTATCAATTCATTTCATAATTATCAATGCTGAACTAATGGCAAAATAATGAAATCGAAATCTCATCTATGCATTTTTTCTAACAACAATCACAACCGTAAAATTTACAAAGGAATTAACTCCGATTAAAACAAAGGCCATTTTGAACATTTCGTTTATCGAAAAATCCTACGAACATTAATTAACATCGGCTAGTCTACGAATACATTGAAAATGATATGGCTTTTCCCCTTTAGCACAATAGGTCAACTCTGATTACAACACGAACAAAATTTCGAAAAATTTTTGATAGAATCAAACATTGAAACATTCTGATTTTCAAATTTTCGAGAAATTTTCGTCATTCTGAATTATCATATTGTTAATATAAAATTTCAATACTTAAGGTTTTTGTTCTGCCAGTTTTATAATTTTCATTTACGAAAATTTTTTTATTTTAAATTTGCAGAATCTATTTTTGTTCAGTTCGAAACCAAAATCCCTTGATTCAAAATTATTAATCTATTCAATTCAAGGAACTCATTTTTGAACATTTTAATTTGTATTTTTTTTTTCGAGATTTTCTATAACAAATTTTCAGTTCGGTTACAAACCAATATGTCTCAGTTTCTGAAACTACATATTTTTTTTCCTAAATTTGGATATAGCAATTTAGAGTATAGGAAAAAGTGATTTTTATTGTTTGAATTAATGAATTCACTTGATTTCTTTTTAATGAGAGCCGTTGAAAAGGATAATACAAATTTTTCACGAATTTTAAAACGAATTCATGTTACATTTATAATAATTTATGCATCACAATTATTAGAAAATTCTATGAAAATTGTATATTAACTTTTCAATTTGGATACGGTACACATATTATAATTCAAAATTGTTATGATAATAATAAAATAATATAAAAATGTGATTAAATTATTTACTAATATGAATATATTTTAAAAATCATAATAATATACAATTCAATGATTATTTATGTAGAAATACAAAAATTTGATTATTAATTATTAAGTACTCCAAATTTTGGATATAATTTTGTATTTGAAATACTTTGAATAATAATGAATTTCAAAATTCCATATCTTTTATTGAATTTTGTTTTTCATTTGAATTCATCAATTTTCATTTTCCAATTCAAGCAATCTATTTTTGAAAATTTGAATTTCTTTTTTTTTTTTATTTACAACTAGGAAAAGTTTCTTGTTCAAAGTTTTAAGCATTTCCATTTTTTTTATGTTGAGACCGAAATATCTCAAACCCTAAAACTTAAGTTTGAATATTTGTCTATTTCAAATTTGAATATTGTCATTTCACATAGAAAAAATAATTTTGAGAGTTTCAATTATCGAATTCACATAATTCTTTTTTTCCTTGAAGCTCTTTAACTGGATATCACTTTTGTCTGATAAGAAATGAGTTTAAAGCGTTTTATCATAATATTCAAACATGCTAATTATCATACGTAGTAATGATCAGAAAGTTGTATAACAGTTATATATTATTTATGCATTCATTTATATAATATGTAGAAGTTAATAAAAATGAAACTACATATAAAACCTTGATGGATTGATTACTAATATGCAAATAATCTACAATTTATAGTATTTAATATTTAAATGTAGAAGTATTACACATATTTGTCAGAATTTCATGTTAATAGTACATTATTATACAATACATGAATAATAATAATAATTAAATATACAATATCCATATGTTAATAAATTGCTTTTACTGATATCAAAATATCGTAATTCAAAAAATTTAACAAAATCTTCTGTTTCCCGATTGAAAAATTTCATTTTAAACATTGTATTCAAAAATCTTTTACTCTCTATTTTTCAATCAAATATACCTTTTTTCAATTTCTTTCCAATTAATATATTCTTAAACTTTTTGATTTCAAAAATTCCGAAATGAATCTAAATTTTAATTTATCAAGTTTCTTTTTTTTAACTTGTAAACTTTTAAACTTAGATTTCACGGGCATAAGAATTTTTTTGAGTCTATTTTTTTTTAAAGAAAAGTTTGAGACCCAACAAAAATTGAATTTTTATTTTCATCTTACGTCTTCATAGTTACAGAATTTTCTAAATTTATTAAGTAGTGAGCATAATTTCAAGAAAACCCGATTTTTCTTACAATTAATTTGTGAAAGCCTGAATACCTCAATGATATAATTTCAATTACAAATTGTTAAAAATATGTATTAATCTCACACAAAGGTCTTATTACTTTGTACCAAAAAAAAAGTCATCATACAAAGACCATTCCGCTATGAATCATTCTATTATTCACTCACCAAAGCTCAGGAAACACATCAACCAAAGCCCAATAAATCTGTAATAAGTTCTTTCAGGGTGACAGCATCCCCGAATGGGAATTTCTTCCTCCGAAGTGTCTCGGTTAATGATCCTTTCCTCCTCCATATCGAAAATTCACGTTGACTTTTCCTTTCACGAAGCACAGATTTTTCTAAATTTTCATGAATTTCCTACGCACTAAACTGAGACTCATACGTTTCCTAATCAATGCTTAGGAACGAATCAAAAAATCACACGATTACTAGCCTGAGGCGAAACTCAACTGTTAGGCATTTTTAAAACATCGCGAATCTAAAATGTTTCGTTGTCCTTTTGAGTGCACGAGTACGCGAGTAATAATGTAATGTCAATAAATAACAGTAATAACAACAATAAAAAAAAGCCAGTTTGTTGCCTGCCACGCCATTAACGGCAAAAATTTGAATCACAGTGTCCAACAGTGTCGTTTGTTTTGGTCGCCATTTTTTTCAGGAATAAATCAGATTGTCGTGACGCGACGTGACGTCACTTCCACCGCCATTTTTTTCAAAAACCAATCAGATCGAGCGATTTTTGAATCAGTGCGAAAGTCTTTTAAATTGCATAAAAAAATTATTTTAAACAATTCAAGGTGATTAAAATAATAAAAAAGATTATTATAATAGAAATTTAAGAAGTTTATAATAAATTTACGTATAATCTATATAAACTGTATTAAAAAGTCCAGTAAATTTGAATTTCCCGCTCAACTGTACGTATTCATCACACAGGTTTTTTGTATTGTCTTTCTTGTGCGCGCACGTGTGAAACTGCGAAAAATGGATTGACTAATTTCTTCGTGTTTTTTCTTCTAAAAGTTAATTTTTTTCAAAAATGGGTGTCCACGATAATGCTGATTCGAAATACAGTGTGATGGGAAGTTCAAGTTTTTCAAAAATCGCCCCAAAACGACCGAACAACGTCGTTTTTAACGAGGGTGCAAGTAAAATTCAAAAAGTCGATGACCGAAAAAGTGCTGGCCATGAAAATTGTGAAAAAACAAATGGGATCAGCTTACAACAACAAAGGAAATCGCTGCCAGTTTATAGAATGCGAAATAGGTAAGTTCAGAACAGATTAGAACAAATTCAGGCTGGTTCAGGCTGGTTCAGGCTTTTGACAACTGAGCAGCTGAGTTTTGTTTTTTGTTTATTGGCTACTGTTTTACCGACAGTACTGGCATTTAATTTCGGTGTTTTTTGTATATAATAGATAGCAGCATCAGTATTTTGCGTTTATATTTTTTAAAGCTCGAATTTTTTACGAGTTTTTTAACAGTCATTTTTAATATTAATAATAATTAGAGTTAGATAAAAAAAATTAACTACACACACGTATTCTAAAAAAACAATTTGTAGAATAATATATTACTCGTTTATACATGCATTAAATATGTATATATAATTATTTAAAAATAAAATTAAGACAAAATTTGCTATTAATTATCTATATTATAATATATATGTATTAATACCTACAGAAATATATGAAAAATAGTACATACAATAATTTAATATAAACAGTTATAGACACAATTTTTTTTACAGTGTCTTATATATGAATACATGTAAAAAATTATACGCGAAACAAATGAATAAATGTACACAATATAGTATAAAGAAATTTTTTTGTATATTTATCCAATATAGGGTTTTATGAATTAAAAAAAATATGTTTATAAAGTAAATGTATTATTATTATATATTTGAATATTATATGATAAAATAAATAATATTATACTGATTGTTTGAACAAATTATGTATAAACAACTAATTATTATATTAATTTATCATATAATTACATGATAACATTAAAATATTTTCATAACATGAAGTACATAAATTATAATGTAAATGTAAATGATGATAAAAATTGAAAATATTTCAATAATAATAACTTATAAATAAAAAAATACTAAGACAAAATATATTTTAATGTATAATATACATCCACAATAATAAAATACAATTGTAAATGTATATTATTCATTAAAATATATTGTGTGTTAGTATTTCTTTATTCATAAGTTATTATTACTGAAAATATTTTCCATTTTTATCATCATTTACATTTACATTAGATTTTATGTACTTCATGTTATGAAAATATTTTAATGTAATCATGTAATTATATAATAAATTAATATAGTAATTTAGTTGTTTATACATAATTTGTTCAAATAATCAATATATTATTATTTATGTAATAACATTTTTTAAATATAAAGAAAGCAGTCATGAAACAAATGGGGTGATTTTCAATGATGAGTATTTTACTTTTTTATGTATTATTATTTTATAATATTGCATTTTATTTAGGTCAAGTTTTTTTCTTCATTTTATTATTATTATTATTTACATATTTTTATTTACTTATAATAATTTATCTATATCATAAAATACTGTTTATAGAAATTGCTACATTGACTCGATTTATCCTGAAAGTCAAATTTCGTAAACTTTATTTTACAGATTACTTGAAGAAATCAAGAAAAACGACACTCTCATAATAATCGGAGAAACGGGTAGTGGAAAAACTACCCAAATTCCACAATTGCTGCTCGATTCCGATATGGCTGGTATCACTGGTCGCATCGCAATAACGCAACCTCGCAGGGTCGCAGCCGTGAGCGTATCGCGACGCGTTGCCAGTGAAAGAGGCGTCACCTTAGGAAAAATGGTAGGTTATTGCGTCCGTTTCGAGGATGTGACCTCACCGCTAACAAGGATAAAATTTTTGACCGACGGAATGTTGGTCAGGGAAGCCATGAAGGATGTGTCTTTGCCGGACTATTCGGTCGTGATTTTAGACGAAGCGCATGAAAGGTGAGTATCTCTAGAAAACGTACACTTAAACCTGTCAAAATAGTCGTTTCTGGAAGCATTCACGTTAGTAGTCATACAAGAATCTGATAATCTATAGTAGTTGCTAACTCTTTGACTATAAATGACCTATGACCTCTCATTTGTGTTAACTAGGTCCGTTCAAACTGATGTTCTTTTGGGTGTCGCGAAGAAAGCCCAAGAAATCCGGAAACATAAAGGCCGACCTCTTTTGAAAATTATTGTGATGTCCGCAACCATGGACGTCGATAAATTCACTAAATATTTTAGAGCCCCTGTTGTGTACATCGAGGGTCGACAACACCCAGTGAAAATATTTCAAGCGCTGCAGAACCAGGACGATTACTGCTTTTCTGCCCTTGTCACTGCTTTCCAATTACACCGAGAAACACCGCCAAAGTGAGTATTTTTGACGAGATGTTTTTACGTTATGAAACACGAATAATAAGTATATAGGTGTGGGATTTATATTTATATATATTTATGTTGATGTTTGTTGCAATAGTGTAAAACCATGCTTTTTTAACGTTGCAAACCTAATGGATGCAGGAATAATGGTACACAGGCTTTTATGGATGTGAGAGCCATAGCCTGTATGTAATAAAGTATTAATATAGTGTTGGGTATTTTAGTGAGAATTGGTATTTCAGTGATGAGACATGGTGTCCATATGAAATGTATACAGTGTCTATTAAAAGAATACTCTTGTTAATGTTATAAAAAGTATAAGTAGATCTGGCGTCAATTAATATGTGAATTGTTTTTGACGCATGATATAGACACAAAAGGTTTTTATGGTGTGTCTATGATGTGTGTCAAATGGTCTAGAGACTATTTGACGATTCGGTATATTTAAAGGGACATGGTATCCATAGCATGCGCATGATAATAAGTTATTTTGATAGGGGAGCATGGGGCATAACAGGGTAATTTCTAGTTAAAAATTTTATTAGTATATAAAAAATGTAAATTCTAGGCCTTCTCTGTTTTTTTATTCTTGTATTACATAGCCTATGATTAGTTAATCATTATTATAAATTCAACTTGTTAATAGGGAACTTAAATCGAAAAAATTTTGTAAATTCATTTTGAATGTAAACTAGGGAATAAAAAAAGGAGCATGTATTTTTCTTTTATTGATAGATCAGAAGTCGCTAGAGAAACAATAATCTTTAAAGAAGTTGTGTGAAGTCACCGTTAATATAAAGACAATGGAAATTTATATGGATCTTGATGTCACACTCCCCACTTTAAATTTTTAACGCTGTGTATCTCCTGCAAATCTCAATTGATAAATAAACGAAAAAATACGTACCCATCAATTTTTTTCTCCTTCGGCCACAAACGACTATGTTTAGGAAAAATTTAATTTTATGCTTGAAAAAATAATTGTACTATCATTCGGACCTTATTAATGCTAGGTCAAAGTTTTGATTCATTAAGAGTTTGTTAATTTTCTATAATGAAAAGTAATATTAAATTCACTATGTACAAGTTAACATTTATTAAGTATAAATATACCTTTCTTTCATTGCAAGATTATTAATTTTGCCGTCTAAAAAAAGCAAGAAAAGCTCACCACTTATAATTATAAATAAGTTTAATGTTCCACTAATGACTATCAAAAATTACCAGTGATTGAAATGTTTATAATATATATTGTTTCGTTAAGAAAATTTTCAAATATATGAGTTATAAAGACAGTAAATCAATGAAAATATTTTCGAGAAATTTGAAGTACTTCATATTTTTTTACTATGGAAAAAACTTTTCTGTAATTAGTGGGCTTGCAATTTTCCAGTCCCAGGCTCTCCAGGCTCTACTTTCTTTTAATTAAGTGTCGATTTCGTAAAGCTCAAAGATTTTTCATTGATAAGAATTTAAAATAGAAACAGGGTTTTTTTCCTTCTAATTAAAGTGAAGAATAGCAAACAATCATCGAAAATTCACCAGAATTATAATTGATAATGGAATTCTAAATGATTCATAGATTAAATTATTGTACCTATGTAATTCTTCGTTACATAAATGCTTCAACTTTTAATATGTAGTTTGATAAAGTATCTATACAAAAGAGTTGAAACGACACAGTAAAATAAAAAAATTATATGACTGGGAAAATGAACATTATCTGTTACTTCAGTTTACATGAAAAAATGCCTCTGATGAAAAATAGTGTTTTTTAGACCAATTTTGTGTCGCTGAGTATGAGAATGGCTGTCATTTATTTTTCAAAAAAAAGCATTTTCAAAATATGTATTGGCGAAAAAAATGTTTTTCTGCTCTTTTTTCAGTTATTGCCAGAATTATAAAGAACGATCAATTTTATCACAATGAAATATAAATTGTTTGAAAGGTGAACTTAGCTTTACGACGATATACTGATTTTGCCAATTTTATTGAAATAGTAGTTTTTAAGTTACAGATGAAAAGTGCATTTTTTGAGCTTTTTTGGAAACTAATTAATTACTCATAAACTAACTGATTTTTATGTGCATGAAGTTCCAAACGTTTAAAATTAAACGAAAAGAGAAACTGAATGAATTTTTGATTTCTTGTCATGGGGAGGATTGTGTACAATATTTTTTTGGCGAGCATAAAATTTATTGTTTATACAAAAAAGTCTTCAAAAGCATCAGGAAAGTTTTCAACTCGAATACCAGTCTTTTTTCATTTTTCATTTAATTTTCAACACCTAAAACTCATAAACTACAATTCCAATTGACAGAAACAGTAGATCGTCGTGAATGTAAAAAGTATATCTTCTGAACGTTGTATTTTTCATGATTAAATGAAATCGATAATTGTTGGCGTTTCTGGAAATTACTTAAAAAAAGCTACAAACATGTTTTTTGACAATTTGCTAATAATCGGGCATTTATTAGCAAACTGTCAATAAAAAATCGTATTGTCAGTTTTGGGGATCGCTTTTTTTGACGAAACAATTTCAACTCTCGGCTTTGCCTCGGGCTGCAATTTTTGGTTTCGTCTAACCAGGAATTTTTAAAAATGCCAATAATATAATGTTTGTGCTATTATTTCAAAAACGCTTATTTTAAAAAACTAATGACAATTATTTTCGTACTCAGCGACCCCAAATTAATATTGAAAAATTTGTAAACTAGTGTTATCGATACAACGGATACAATTTTTCGAAAATATTACAAAATTTTCATAAACTGTTCATTATGTAATTAAAATATAATACACATTCTCTACTAAACAAAGTATAAAAAATTTACACTCTGAGACTAACTACAAAGGTCTCAGATCGTGACTAATTACAAAAAATAATTTTAACTCTCAAATCGTCGTTTGTCATCTCATTCTGTTATCCTGAAATAACAATCATTCGAGATGTAAAAATAGGGTTGGAGAGCCCGCTAAAATGCCAATAAAAGTAAAATAGATGTCCCGCGAAGATTGCTCGATTTGGCACGGACCGCCCATTATATCAACACGCCGGTCCCTCGATTATTCACTCGTTTGACCCCTTGGGGCATGAAAAAAAATTCTTTTTTCAGCGAGGACATCCTCCTGTTTTTGACGGGCCAAGAAGAGATCGAAGCCGCTGCAACCGCGGCGCGACGAACTGCGCAAATGCTCGATGGAAAAGGTTTTCCACCCCTTAAAGTTTTTCCCCTTTACGCGGCCTTGCCCACTCACCAACAGCTGGAAGCTTTCAAAGCGTCTGCGCCTGGAATGCGGAAACTTGTCATCTCCACGAATGTAGCCGAGACCTCCGTCACCATAGGAGGTGAGGAAATCTGTTTTTCGTTTCTTTCAAACACTCGAGTGGAACCAAGTGGGACCGTGGGAAAAGCTTGGTCAGCTCAGGTGCATACACCTGCATGAAATTTCGTCACTTTTTCTGATGAGTTTCACGAAAAGGTCCCAGGTATAAGAAAACCCTGGGAGAATCGTGAGACTTGGTGAACCAATAAAGAATTTCCATGAATCTGCAGGAAAGATCAATTGTGATTGAGTCCTGAAGACTACGAAGTCAAGTTCTCGAGAGCTTTCTTCTTCTTTTTTTTTTTTTTAATGGTTTGGTATCTATTGATAGGTAAAATTGATCGTCACCGGAGTGACAGTAGTTTAGTCTGGAACTAATTTCGTGAAATTGAGAGAAAAATTGTGTTGTTGACTGGTCGGGGTACTATTTTCTGGCAATTTTGATTCACGAGTGGGGTTTGAATCATTTGTTGTTCTGTGGGATTTTATTGAAATGCTTTTTAAAATTTTGGCGATGGAGTGTTGAGAGAAAAATTCAGGTCTGTAAAAATTTGTGATTATGTAGAGGATGTATTTGGTTCTGAATATAATTAAATGGATCAGTTGTGATATTTTGGATATTTAAAAGAATTCTTGTGTAAGATGGGGTGTTTCTCGAGCTTATGACTGATTTTTTCAAAATTTTTGAGAAATTAGGTTGGATATTTATAATTAAACGAGGCCATATCTAGTCCTGAAACTTGGAAGTTCGTTAGTTCTAAAAAAACCTTATCCAGGATTTTGCAAAACTATTTTTTAGTAATTTTGATTTGCAGCTGGTATCTAAACATTTTTTTATTTCTCTGTCATTCACTGAGCTTCCAGGAATTTTTATATAAATTTTGTTAGTGAAAAAAAAAAACTTTCTACTTTTTTCTCAGAGAATTTGGACATTGAATTACACCTTATTGAAAATTTTGGACAAAGTTTGTGAACTTTTTAAATAAAACAGTCAACTTCAATATTTTTTGGTATACTCAAAATTTCCCAGGTCATCTGCGAATTTTCAAAAATTTCTAGTTTATATTCTGCTTTTCCTTTGGAGTTTGATAAGAAATTCCGAAATATGACCGAAAATAACAATTTTATTTCAAGAATTTCGTAACATTATGCCTAAGATAAAATCTTTTCGAAAAATTGTCTACGATTTCTAAAAACTTCTAAACAAATTAAAAATTTGACGTTGTTTTTGCTCTGGAAGAGAGTTCTTTCAATTCACTAAAGAATTCGAAAAATTAATCATAGTTTTTAGAAAAATCAGAGTATTAATTTAGAAACTTGTGTTACGTTTTTCATCTATGAGAATTCTTGAAACCTACATGACCATTTGTTAGAAAATTTTCTGGACTTCTATGAATTTTCAATGTTTTAAGAGTTTTCTGAAAAAGTTATATTTATTTCTGAAATTTGTTGGAACCTTTAAAGAGCACCTGAAAATGGAGTTTCATGCTTTTTTTTTTCGAAAAGTAGAAAAACTCTCATAGAAATTCTTCCTAGGTAACGAAACTCATCAAAACTTCATAAAAATATTTAGCGAACTCTTGACCAGTTTCCATTCTACGCGTCTTTCTCGCAATACTGTAAATTCCGAATCGTCTTGAGCCAGAAAAATTATCACAAATATTAAATATGTATATATGAGTTTTATTCATTAATAATCTCTTACTTAATTGGACACGATCACAAAGAAGAATGTTCGAACAAATGAATACCTGTATTTTCATGTGATTTGGAAAAATTTTACAAATAATTTGCTAATCTATGTAGGTAAGTAGTTTTTGACTACTTTTTAGTATTAAAATCAAAATCTGTTCGCCAAATCTGCACCCTAAATGATAAATAATTTTTAATAAAAGTTAATCTTGCGGAAAAAGAGTACGAAAAATATTTTCATTTTTTTTGTCGAATTTCAGTCAGCAATATTATAATCATGTGTAATTAGCAGGTATTAAGGAAGATATTGAGTAATGACCATTTGTTTAAAAAAAAATTAAAAATATTATCTTAATAGTTATCCTAACTATACTTCTTTACTTTATTATTCACGATCACAAAGAATATTTAAAAAAATAAATACCTATAAAGAAAAGTGTAATTACCTGTATAATTTTGTGATTTTGCAATAAATAATTTACGAATCTATCTAAGGTGTTTGCGACTACTACATATTACAGTATCATAGCTCAAATCTATCTTCCAAATCTGAATCCTTAAAAATAGTTCTCGGTAGAAGTCAATTATACCAAAAGAAATACGAGAAATTTCTTTTTATAATTCTCTCTCTCTCTCTCTCTCTCTCTCTCTCTCTCTCTCTCTCTCTCTCTCTCTCGCACTTCCGCAGGTTTCATGTCTATTTAAGACGACACAGAAATTGCTGAAGGAGTCGAAATAAGAAATTCGCACTACACGTGAAAGGTGGATATTCAAAGTCGTATAACCTCCATTTCCAATTTTTGACAGGACAGCGGAAAAACGTTCGAATTTTTTTATTTAAAATTTTTTTTTAAAAACTCACGATTGTTTGTTTATTATAAGGTAATACGTTACTTATTGAAGTTTGAAACGATTTCGATTAAAATTGAGGAAAACACGACCACTTAAAATTTCGCCTTATTTCGCAAAATTAGCCTTACTAAATGAAACTAAGAGAAACAAGCTTCACGAACATTTTATTACGTTATTGGCAATTATATAACCGAAATACTTCAATAAATTTTCACTTTTTGTTTATTGTCATTATTTGTGATTGTAAGTAGAAATTTAATAATTCAATTCGTTTTATATTTTTATTCTTAGTTTTTATTATTAACAACATTGTTAATAACATTGCTTCTTGTATCCAAGTTGTTGCAAATGTATGTAACAATATTATCAAAGGCACGGTTTGACGGTTTTCAACAATAAATTACTTTTTCTTATTAAATTACATAAGTTCCCATTTGTTGTTATTAGTGGTGTGCGGGATTGAGAATTTCGGGGGTCGGGATATGTCAGAAAATTTTGCATCGGGTCGGGACGGGATTCCGAGTTTTTCGGGAACCCTGAAAAATTCGGGAATTTAGAAAATTGCAGAAATTTCGAAAAATATGACTATTTTCAAAAGTCCTAAAATATCAAAACTTCAGGATTATGAGGAGTATACATATTTCTGCTCTGAAATACGAGTACATAGTGAGTAGCGAAACGCTATTGAATCACAGAGTTTCGAACCACAGAGAAATGTTGTAACTACTAAGATTTTCCGCAATTTAACGGTATCGGTCATTGTTGTTATTAATCGAAAAAAAAAAAAAAAATAAAAAATGAACTGTGTCCAGACATTTAGATTGTAGAATTGCTTTGTAAGTATTTTTTTTTAAATTTGATTCTCTTCAAAACGAATTCATTCGCAAATTGGTATTCGAAATGCTATCATTGCAATAAAGAGAATTTCAAATTTTACGATTTTTGAATTAAAATCTGGATAGAAAAATTTGTGAATAGATGGAAAATTTCAAATTTTTATTGAATAACTAAACAACCAAACAATGAAGAATGCATGTTAAGGTAATAAATTCGTGACTCAGAATTATTTTAAATGAAAAAAAAGTACACCTCACTGATTTCGACTAGATCGAGATTAAATTTCTATTCATTCTCATAAAATAAAAAATTCTCATGTTCATGAGAATTTTTTATTGGCTTCACAACTAAATAAGAGCTAAAAACAAAGGCAGAAAATAACAAAATTATAGAAGTGTTCTAATCTTGAAATTTTCGATTAATCAGGGATGAAAGTTTTAAGAGTAAAACAATTAGCATTTTTTATGTTTTAGATAAAAATTGTTAAAAAATATTAATTGTTTGTGTCCGACAACCGAATTTACTGCAATCTTAGGAATTTATATTGATGAACGAAGAAATTTCTTATTTTCAAAAATGCTAATTTCCTTATAGTAATTCACTTTTTGACTGAAGTATTTGATGGAATATATCTAGTGGAAAATAGAGAACAAGATCATGCTTCAGTTTCATTGGATCCATACCTTTCAGGGTCGGGGAAACAGACTGTGTGTCTGAAAAGATGAAAAATAATGCGAAATACATTTTCTAATGAATCTCACCATCAGGGAAATTTTTTGGAATGTCGTATCCTGAAATATTCGAGAATCCTGAAAAGTTCGGAATTTCCTGAAAAATCGGGATCCCGCACACCCCTAATTGTTATGAGACTTTGAATTACCGACAGGTCGCCAGTTATCAAAACGCAATGTTTGAAAAATTGTCACAACACAAATATTGCGAATTTTTATTTGCTTTTACGCAGAAATGACGGCGTAAGCTTAGACTTTCGAAAGAAGGAATAGAACAAATTTTGAAAAATTGGCGGTTATACGACTTCGAACATCCACCATTCACGTGTCCTTGTTGCCGCGCGTTGTTTCAGGTATTCGTAGTGTAATCGACACAGGGGCCGTCAAAGTCCGGACCCATCATCCGACTACAGGCCTAGACGTCCTGAAGGTCGAGAAAATTACTAAGGCCCAAGCGTGGCAGAGGACGGGCCGTGCTGGCCGTGAGGCCGCCGGAACCTGTCATAGGATTTATACAAAGGAAGAATTCGAGAACATGCAAGACATGCCGATCCCGGAAATTCAAAGGTGCTCGCTCGCGGGCGTCGCTCTGCAACTCCTCGCGACCGGCGTGGACGTTACCACCTTCGATTTTATGGACAAGCCACCGAAGGAAGCATTGGACGCTGCCATTGGGTGTTTGACGAAGCTCGGTGCCGTAGAAGGTAATTTCTGCAAATTTCTTGAAACTTTTTCGGACTTATGAAATATACGATAGTTCGAAACCGAACAATTCATATTCTTATGACACCGAACTTCTAGAGTAGGCAACTCTCAAACCGTCTGATATAAAATTAAAAAAAAATCGACACAAGATAATTCACATGAGTGAATATGCTTTACGCACTTTGTTCAGGTAATCCACCGCAAATGACCACGTTAGGTCGAACAATGTCCACGTTTCCCCTAGACCCGCGGTACACGAAAGTTCTTCTTGCTTCCGTGGAGCATCAATGTCTCGAAGAAGCTTTGACAGTCGTCGCTATACTTTCCGGGGAGACTATATTTGTAGATCGTCCAGCCAAAAGACAACAAGCGTACGCTGCTCGCGAGAGGTTAGTATTTTCTATAATTAGATAGATATTAATTGAAATAGAAGAAATTCCATCATTAAAAATCGTCGAGTTCGAAATTCCAAGCATGAAAACTGCAAAATCGTGAATTCTGGAATGGGGAACTTGAGAACTCAAAATTCCCGAGTATAGAATTTCGTCCTGTCAAATTGTACAAGTAATCAATTCCAAAATCAATTTCATAACGTTCGTGTTAGCCTTCTCTCAAATTGACAGGGTTTGGAAAGTTACTTGAAAAAATGTAACGCGTTACGTTACCGTTACAAAGGTGAAAAAAGTAATTCGTTACGTTATCGTTACTTGAAAAGAAATAGTAACTCGTTACCGTTGCCACTTAAGAAAAGTAACTTTCCGTTACTTTCACGTTACTTTTTGGAAGAAATTGAATGTAAATAACAAAAATCGAAAAACCAAGGCTGAAAATACGATTTCAGCGTACTTGTGATTTTTTTCTTTAGAAATTGTTTATTTCAAATATAATAAAAAATGTTAATATGAACTTTTTCACCCTGAGAAAAAAATCAAAAAGCTTGTTCAAATTTTATATTTTGTTCAAGTTTACGAAATTTCTGAACCTGACTTTTGATTCAATGTTAGCCACAAGGAAACATTCGCAAATTTCATAGATTTTTGAAAGAATCTCAATACCTACCCAGATTTTCAGAATTTTTAAAAATTTTTACTATTTTTCTGTACATTGATATATAGATTTCCAGAATTATTATTTCGTGTTCTAGGATGAAAAGTTTATTGAATTATTGGTATTTGAGAGGATTTTTCAGCAAAAAATTTCTGATTAGTTTCTAATTTCATTTGATTTTTTAAAAATTTTTTTGATTTTTCTACGATTTGAAGAATTGTTCAGTATTTTTAAAACTATTCGTATTTTTCAGTATGATAGAGTATTGCAGAGTTTCACAGTATTTTAACATAATTTTAGTAATTTTATCAATAATAATTGTTCTATACATTTCAAGAATTTCGAACTCTAGAATTTGAATATAATGAATCATTACGTGTTTTACAGGATTTTGCACAAAACAGTGTCTCGATACATTTTTACTTATTCAAGTACTTTTTGTATTTCTCAAGTTTTTCTATGATTTCAAGGATCGTTCATTATTTTTATATATTCCTGTATGAATTTCTAGAATTCGAAAGATTTCCAATGTTCTATATATTTACACGTATTTTCCGAACGCATTTTCTTTCTGCATTTTTAAGTATATAAAGAATGTTGTAGAATTTTTAGTTTTTTTAAAGACATCTCTTTAAATTTCCAGAATGAAATAAAATTGGAGTTTCGAAATTTCTGGAGTATATTTCGATCAATTTTGCAGAAAATAGTTTCTTTATATATTCAAAGGGCCCTCAGAGTTTTTTGTATTTTTCACAGAGTTATTACAATATAAAAATTCCATATTTTATCTTATAGACTTCAATCAACATCAATTTTTTAGAATTTAAAGCTCAAGAAATTGAAGTTTTTTGATTCCTTGAATTACATATATTTAAAAAAAATCAAGTAACTTAAAACTTAATAAAGTCTAGTATTTTTCGTATTCTTTTTTTTTTTAATTTTTTTTTTGTATTCATTATTATTTCATATAATTTTCTAGCAGGATCTTTAAATCTTACAAATCCTGCTATAGATTTTGTGATCTATAGATTCAAAGTATTTTTATATCTTTTCATGCGAACTTCTAAAATTCAACGCTTTGAATCGTGAAAGTTTCAATAAAAAATAAAAAATCTTCCTCAAGATCTTTGCACAACTTACGATTATTCTACATAGTTTCATTAAAAATTAATAATATAGAATTGTATATCTCAAAATGAAAAAGTTAAAAATTACTAAGATCTCAGTTTCAGAAGATTTTTAAAAAGTTCTAAATTGTGCTAAAAACTTGATGGGACAAATAAAAGTAACGTAATATAACGAGATTTTCGTTACTCGTTACCGAAAAAAGTGACTCGTTCCCGTTATCGTTACTTGTTAATTAATGTAACGCGTTACTTCCAAACCCTGCAAATTGATACTTGTATCTGCTACTGGTCACAGCAGCTATCCTTAAAATCTCCCAGCATTACGTTTTGTAGCCACCAATTGTTATCTAGATTAGTAGCAGCCAGCTCTATTTTTTATCTGCGCTTTCATCTTATCCAGCATAGATCTTTAAAGTCTATACTAGACGGTGACTTCATCATCTTTTTTCATGAATGATCCATCAAAGGAAATAGAAATATAATCTCTTACAATCATTCACGAATGACTACATAGTTCGATAATGATTAAATGTTCTGAATGTTCCAATTCACGTTTGCGGTATTTGAATCATTACACTATTATATTTATTAGATGATGCACCAAAATTATGATTGCGTTCTTCAGGTTCCGATCTACAGAAGGAGATCATGTCACGATGCTGAACGTTTTCCGCGAGTTCGATAGAACTTTACAGAAGAAAGTGTGGTGCAATGACAATTTTATGAACTATAGAAATTTGGAGTACGCGAGTGATGTTAGGAAACAATTGGCTACCCTCGCGGAACGCGCGAATTTGGAAAAGTCGAGTTGCGGGGATAATACGGAAAAATTGAGAAGGGCGCTCCTCGACGGACTGTATGACAATGTGGCCGAACTTCAGAGGGACCACACATACATAACTGTAAGATTCGTGAATTTGATCGTGTTTGGGATTAATTTTTTTAAGTTAGGCTACTCATATAACCTTTCAACTTTCCAGTTAAGTTCGAAACAAGCCGTCGTGATTCACCCTTTTTCGTCGTTGCACAATAGCAAAATACCTTTGGTTTTGTTCACGGAGATCATAGCAACCGGGAAAAGTTACCTTCGTGGTCTTTCATCGATCGATGCCTCCTGGATCACTGAAAGAAAAAACACGTCGGAATAAATGTATATATTATTTATTACTATTACATTGGAATTCAGTTCTAAATATGTGAATAGTTCTAAATAAAATATTCCAAATGAATCTCGTTGTTGTGAAGTTTTTATGATTTTCTGAAATTACAGTTACGTATAGTACCGGGAATACCATGATTTTTACATAATAATTTATAAAGACATTTCGCAAAATTTTTGAAAACATTTTGGAATGGAAGTTGAGGCTTTGAAAAACATACCACTTTTTTCCCCGATTTTCTAGAAGTCTGTATGATGAAGTAATAAAAACGAATATAAATGAACAAAAAACATAATAGTCCATTATGAAACTCGAACATGCAAAATAATATGGATAATAGTGTGAGTAAATAAAAAAGAATTACATGAATTATATGTAATGTATTATTATATTTAGACTTGTACAGTGGTTGTCGACACTTGATTTTGTTCTCTTTACCACTTATGGTTACGTCGTGCATCTCGTGACGTTTGACGAACAATTTTTTGCTGTTATCCTGGACCCATGCCAGTTGGTAATTCGATCACGATGTATTAGTGGATTTTTGGATTTTCTCGTGTTTGGTTGTTCTATATGGATTCAGCATTTTATATTTGAATTCGTACCCTGAGAAAGGCTTGGATTTATAGTCGAAAGCTTTGTTGTCAAGGGAATAACAAAATAAAAAAATGACCACATATTATTATTATATATATAGACCACGTATTATATGTATGTATAAGTATAAATGAAAAAAAATCATGTCAAATAGGCAAATGAAAATATAATTAACGTTATAATTATAATTTAATATGAATAATAACAATAAAATATAACTTTAAGTATGTATAATATTTATAATTTTTTCTTACTAAATAATAATATATGGCTACAAGAAAAAGTACCTCGGGAAAAACGTTTCTTTGGGAATAAGATTTTTTTAACAATAACAGTACTTATGGGTTTTTTTTTCGCACTCGATCGTTTATTGTTAATCGTTTCATCGCGTTTTAATGGGGTTCAACTGATTTACAGTTACTAGTTTGTTATCGAATAGATAAGGTTGCCGGAGCACTTATCAGTATCTGGTAGACACATTTTTTTCATATAATGACCGATCGATCAATGTATCGTTCAAAGGCTCGGCAATTACATGGGCGCAATCGTATTATTTTTCATGTCCCCATGTCATTTATCCCGTGTATCGAGTATCCGTAGTCGTTTCGAATTTTTGTGCTTTTTACGGCCGAAATTCAAGCTCGCGTTTCCTTTTTTTCGTCCTACTCGATTTTCATTTCGCGCTTTTTTCCTGTACGATCGGGCGTGAAATCGTTCATGTTTCGTGAATCGCGTGGATTTGGTTTGAGAGGAATTTCGGATTAGAGCTTTTTTGACTGATTTGGGGTGCATCATGATTTCGGGGTATGACGACTGTTACGACAGTTCTTGGCACCTGATTCCGCCGGATTATGTGAGCGCCGTGACGAATGAAGATGATTACAGGTGAGTATTGATAATAATTGGATTTTTTGTTTTCTGGGAAAATTTGGTGGGTGGGTTTGATGTAGGGTTTTTGAAGTTTTCTTGGGATTTCGCAAGTTGGGGGAATTTTGGAGTGTTGGACAAAAGGTGGCTTATTTTTATTTTCGAAAAAATTTTGAAAGGATTTGAACAATGTGAGTCTATGTCAGATGATTTTTTTTAATGTTCTTACTTCTTCATGGATACAGAAAATCATTAAGAGTCTGTTAAATATGTGTGAATTTCTGTAAGCTTTTATCATTTTTGAGAAATTCAAAGAATATTTTTGTGAAAAGAGAATAGTCAGCCAGAATTTCAGACGTTTTTTCTGAAACTTTAATTATAATATTTCTAGCTGGATCGATATTACTGATTGTTTATTATTATTTTAATTTTCAGAAAAATTGAATCATTCGAGAATTTTTGAAGAACTTGAACAACGTGAGCTAAAATTAAATGATTTTTTTTCACTCGTTGAAATAAAATTTGCTTAAAAATCGTAAATTATTCATCATAAAGAATTATTTTTAAAATATTTGAAACGTTCTAGATTATCTGGACTTACATTTACAAAACTATGAATAAGAAATAACGAGATTTTTTTATCATTTTTGAAAATTCTCTCAGTTTTTTATAAAATGTGTTTCGAAAAAACGTCTTTTTGTGCACAGAAAATTACGAAAAGTTTGTGAAGTCGAAAATATTTATTACGTTTGGAATATTCAAATAATATTTCCAGAGATTTTCTCTGATGGTTTTTGAAGTTTTTGTATTAAAAATTTTCACAAAAAAAAAAAAAAAAAAAAAAAAGAAAGCTCTCAGAAGACGAGTGAAGAATTATGGAACGTTCTCAAATTTATTTTGGTTTATATGATCAAATTCATGAGTGTTTGAGTGGATATATTTTGATTTTTTGATCGATCAAACTAAATCAATTTATTATAGTTTTGTGTAATGGAAATTGCTCAAAATGCCAACAATTCCCTAAAATATGACAACAATTAAAAAGTCTCTGAATGATTTGAAATCTACAAAAATTATCGTCAATTTGTGAAAATTCGTTTAAATTTATTTGAAAATCGTTTCTACGTTATAAAGATTTTGAGTTGATTTGAATATTTAAACTTGTTATAAAAAATACTTCAAAAGTTGCGTTAAAAAAGGTTCAAACATATTAAAATTTTGAAAATTTTCTTCGATTAGCAAAAAATTTAACAAATTCCAGAAAGTAAATTATGGAATAATTAAAAATAAGTAAAAATTCCAAATAATTACGAAATTTTCTAGAGGATTTCAAAGATTTAATCCTTTTACAGATGATAAACCGTAATCATGGAATAAAATTCCTCTCCCCCTGAAAAAGTTAATATTCGATTATTCTAAGAAAAATTCCAAAAATAGGAAAAAGCTCCTGGCATTTCAAAGTACATATTTCATGAAATAAAAAAAATAAATCGATTTTTTGGAGAATATTTTATCATTGTTTCAAATTTCTTACAATTTCAACAAAGTTTATTCTGAAAATAACAGTGAATATTATAACAAGTTTCTGAAATCTAATTTAATTTCAAAAATTTCTGCGAGTCACAGAATTCTCGGAAAATTTGGAGACATTTTTTTCTACTCGAGAATAACTTTAAAAAATCCCGAATGGTTTTTTAAGGGGTTATATACCATTTTGTGCGGACGAATTGAGGATGGTTTGGAGTATCTTTTAAAGTATGGAGCAATAATTTTATGACACCATAGTTATTGTTTTTTAATAGTGTATTGTCCACTTGAAAAAAAAGGATTTGTTTATGAAAAATTATCAACAATTGGCAGAGTTATGGCTCTTTCCCCGAAATAAATTTTTTGTTAAGAGGCTTACGCTGACCACGATCCAAGTCGAACAGGCCAAGTTAAATTAGAAAATCCAATAATTTCATTAGTCTAGGAATGTATCTAGTTCTTGAACCATTAGAAAAATGAATATTCATCTTTTCTGTATGCAAGAACGTTTTGCCCGAGATCCTTTTTTTTTGAGCTCGGAATATTTTATTAAAAAATTCTTATCTGCAAAATAAAAAATTTTCTATAAAAAAGCGATCGTTCAAAAACTAGATATATTCCTAAACTAATATAATTTTTCGGATTTTCTGATTTAACTTGACTTGTTCAACTTGCATCGTGGTCACCGTAAGCCTCTTAAAAAAAAATTTGTTTCAGGGGAAGGGCCATAACTCCGCCAATTGTTGTTATTATTTTATGAACAAATACTTGTTTTTTCAAGTGAAAAATACACTATTAAAAAACTTTAACTTTTCTGACATAGCGTTATTGCTACACATACCCCAAAAGTTACTCCAAACTGCTCCAAACCATCCTCAATTTTTCCGCACAAAAAGGTATATAACCCCTTAAAGAAATGTCTTCAATAATTGTTCGAATTCTCGAGGAATGATTATATGTAGAAATCAATGAAAAAATTGAATTAAAGAAGACCGTAAAAAGAATCAGTAAATATTTCGTAACTAATTGAAAATCATTACTTGAACTCTCTATGAAATTCGCATATTTTTTAGAATGTTTTTTACTTTTGATAAAATTACACTTGTTTTAATGATTGAAAATCAACATTGTCTACATATATATAATATTGAATTCACATCGCTTAAAATAGCAGTAAGTTCTTAAAGTTTGCGATTAATGCCAAGATTAGCAAGTTATTCAAAAACCCTGGAAAAAGTCATATAATTGAAAAAAAGCTCAAACTATTCGGAAATCCTGTAACTTGAGGGATTTTCATGTATTTTTATCCAAACTCAAAAATTAATGAAGTTGTTGAAAATCGTCTCCAAGAAAGTTAACTTATAGCAATACATATTTGAATAATTGATTTTTTCACTTTTTTTGGCCTGCTAGGAAATAAAAATAAAAATTTTACAAAAAAACTCACCAAAATTATACAGAAAAGTATAATATCTTAGCATTTTTTTAAATAACGAACTATTAAGTGACGATCCCACAAAGAAAAAAATTAAAAACCCTTGAAAAATACACGAAAATTGTTGGACATCATTTGAACACGTTTCTTACGCTCTCCAAAAATGTTGCACAGACCAAAAAATGCCTGAAGAATTCATTTTTAACGTATTCTTTGGAAAATAAAAAAATGAAAAAATTCTCTGATTTCAATCTATCGTTAATGATTTCTATTCCTAGGAATATAAATTAATTTTAATGTCCATCTTATTCGGACATCGATGATATTTATTAGACTTCGATCCGTTGGAGTCATAAGAAAAATTTTGTTGTAAGAAACCATGTCACTAAATAATAGGTACAGCTTTTTCACATTTAACATTTATTTTTTCATCACAGAGTGTAGTATATTCATAAATAAGAAATTTGGCAAAATGAGCCATTTTTTTCCGTTAAACGCCTACACCTGTGCGATCGGCGAATAGATCAAGTGCACTATCGCGCGCTTCGTTTTATCGACGCGAAAGATGCGACCGGAACCGGAAATGAGCGTTCAAGGATCGTCACGCATATCAGGGCATAGAGTGGTACGCCGTGATACAGCCGATTCGTAAACATCTGTTAGTTTCCACGATAAAATTCCTCAAAATAATAACACATCTCACGACCCCTGTAGCCCCCAACGACACTTGCCTCGTTTTCCCTGGCTTCAAATGAAAGGGTGGAACTTTAATCGGCCATAACTACTTTCGAAGTACACTATTAAAAATTTCCTGAAAATGCAGTAACCTTTAAGTGACTTTTGCTCTAGTTTTTCAGATACGTGACTGAATACTCCGATTTTGGACGATTTTAACATTTTTAAACCAATTTTTCAAACTCGAAAACGTCAATAGCAAATCCTAAAAGAATAACTTTATAATTGTTAAAAATCTTTTATTAGTAAAATTTGCTTATTACATTTTCAAAATGTATTCGTGTCAGACACATCACTTAATGTACTGTTGTAGACTCACACTGAGAAAAAGATTTATTCCTATCTAATAAGGTTCGATGATTGTTAATGAATCTCATATCTGAATACGAGCGAATAACAATTGTGTACAGTCAAACTGACAATTCGTTTGAACTACGGTGTTGTTTCAAATGGAATACGAATTATTTGTCAACTGTTAACAAATGCTTTTGTTCGCAAATATGGTTAGTTAACTATCAAGAAATCCGTACTAAAGCGATTAATTGAATTTGCTAATTGAGAAAGACGTAACTGGCAGAAAAGATTAGGAATTATTTTAGTACATCTAACGATGGAAAAATTTGGGTAATGACAATAGAAGATAAAAAAACTGCATGGTATAAGGAAAACTGGGGAGGTTTGAACATGCTCGCATATAAACAATTCTAATTGTTGTTAAACATTAAAAAACGACGGAATTGCGGCAAAAACAGAATTATTATACATATTTGAGTTTTACTAAAATTGTAAAATTAGGTTCAAACCTCCCATCATAAGGAGGTTTAAACTTAGTGACGGTAGGTTTGAACCTAATATAGGAATGCTGATTCAATGTTTTATTATATTCAATGAAATTATAGCAAAGATTAAAGATGACATAAAATGCTAGTAAAATGAAGTTATAGTTGTTTTTTTTTGTTGTTCGATAGTTATTCAGTTTCTTTTACACCATTTTTTTGTAGATGACAAATTTTTCGGTTTCCGAGGCGTTAATCTCTCTTTTTTTTAACAATTATGATTTCTTGGAATAATTTAAAAAAAGTTTCATTCTGGTTATTATTGCTACAATTTTTATGACAATTTTATTTTTATTAATATTATTGTTGTTGTCATTACTGTCATTGTTTTATTACATGTTATTGTTATACGTTATTTTTACGAGTGTGTATTATAATCATCATCATTAAAATTATTGTTTTAGTTATTATTATTAATAATATGATTCTTGTTGTTGTTTGTTGTTGCTGAATACAAACCTCCCGTAAAATTTAGGTTCGAACTGGTTCAAACCACCTGAGTTGACATTCTGTTGATAAATATAATAAAAAACAATGAAAAATTTCGTTCTTTCCCTCATTGTTTCTCGTGATCATTTCAAATAATACTTTATATGTATAATTTACTGGAATTCGTTTATTTTAAAATTAACTACAAGTTTAGAAAACTACCGGAAAAATTACGATTCCAAACTCATACTTCGTTTTTTAATAGCAATTGAGTGAAAAAGGTTATCGTAAATTATGAAATTACTTACCTCTTTGCATAGCAACAAATATAAACATATTTTTGAAAAATTTTTAAGTAAATAAGTATCGTAAAAATTGACTAGTTCCGAATCTCCCGTAGGTTGAATGACTTATTTATGGGAACTGAAATTTCGTGCTTGTTTTTATCATAATCAATAAAATTCTCAATACATGAAATGATTTTATACAGCGATTTTCTACTGCACGAGCTGTTAAATGAAAATTCCAGAATACGTCTTCATTAAAACAGATAATTTTGATAATTTTATAAAGAATGTCATTTAGATTTATTAAAAATTGGAATAACAAGGACCTTCAAAGACGGTCCCACGATCGCCATTGCGTGGGCCCGAGTTTTCGCACAACATCAAGGCCCAAAAGTCGTTCCCACTAAAGTACTCGAGTTCACGTGAAAAAAGGAAAAAAAAACGTGTCGACCTGAATGAAAACTAAACCTTTTAGAAATCCTCGAGATTCCGGAATTACCATGAGAATATTGGGAAGATACCTGTCCCATTTAATCGGCCAAGGTGCGTTAGCGGGCCCGATAGAGCTATTTTGAAGAGCACCTGAGAACACTGCATTTTTCTATGAAAGTCCTTGGCTACCGCCATCGGCTTATTTATCGTCGGAACGTGTCTTGGCATCGTTTTCCTTCATTTTCGAAAACGGCTTTTCAAGAGGAACTTGAGAGGCCATTTTTCGGGAACGTTTTCTGCGTCGAAAAAAAATTTGGGCCCCGTTTTCCGCATTTTTCCGCCTTTTGCGGCGAGAGCCGAATCATTATCGAATCCCATTCTAAGATTCCTCGGGATTCTCGAAAAAAATTTACCATTGTTCCTTGAGATCTTTCTCACGGCCCAAAAAGCGAGTTAATATTGCCTTTCCCAGAAGAACTTGAACTCGGGCAGAAAAGCACCATGAAAGGTGTTTGGAGTTTTCATGGTGTTTACGTAGTATCGGGTCTAGGGGAAAAGTTTGACATGCCGTGTCCACTGGTGGTGATCCGGGAATTTCTTTTTTTTTTTTTTTTCTATTTTTACGAGCTTGATTGTGAGCTAACATTGGAAGAAGTAAACAACTCGCGATCGGCAGCTTTGAGAGTTATGAGGTTCTTGGACTTAGAGAATCGAGGAAATATTTGGCTTTTTTTTAACTTGACGATGAACAATGAGTTTGAATTTCGCGTTTTATGATGCAAAAGAAAATATCCTCTTTGATAATATGGTTGAATGAAAATTGAACGGCTGCAATATTGTACTTACAATCATTTAGACGTGTTAATATTGTGCAAACATTGAACATTTTCTTCTAATACTTCCAATATCGTAATTAACAAAAAATTGGCCTATAGTTAGTCACCATTTGTGAAATTTGCTGGTCAACGTTTTGAGGTTTCATTGTCGATTTCCAAAGCAGGTGGTGTATTCAGAGTGTCACGTTTTCGCTTTTTTTTTTTTTTAAGGAAATGACGTCTTTTGTAGAGAAGAATAACACTCAATAAGAATAAAATTGTCGGTATAATTGATGCCTCGAGTATCTCGATTCATTTTGAAAATAGTGAGTTTTCCAGTTGATTTTAATAAGAAGTCCTCTATTCAGAGTGTCACGTATTCGTTTTTTTAGGGGTATTTGTACTTGGAGAAGAATGGGAACGTATTTTTTTACTAAGGTTGACTTTAGGAGGAAATTGCGTTTCAATCTTGAATAGCTTGGAGTGTTGTAACATTGAGGAAGAGGAACATCATGGCGTTATTTGGATTTCAGTGAAAAATTGGGATTTGGTGTTATTTTTCTGAAATTTTAGGCGATTATTGACAGTTTTATGAAATAGAAGCCACTTCATTGTTGTATAAGAACTATTGAAAACTTTAAGAAATTTTTTTCTTATCACTTTCGAGATTCGAATTTCTCTTGAGTTCTTGAAACCTTTCAAAGATGTTAAAAAAAAGTTTCTTAACGCTTCTAGATTGAAAATCAAGTTCGTTAGGTTGGGATTTTTTTTTCAAATTTTATGAATCCGAAAGTTTTGTGAGTGACTCGACTCGATTTAATGGCGTGTTTCTGGATGAAGTTCCTCGGTCATTTTGCGTGGACTTGCAGTTGTTTTATTGTGAGTATTTACTTTTTGTTATCTGTCAATTTACTATTGCAACTCCTCTCATGGCCAGGTATGTTAATGATTTGTAGTTTTGTGAGCATTGAATTGAGTTTTTATGTTTTTTTTTTTTCAAAACTTTCTTACTTTTAGCGTTTTTTTAACAATAAAATTATAAAAATTATCAGCTACTGTACCAAAGAGCTCGAATAAAGAGTGAATCTTGAGGAATTTGCTAAATATTTTTATGTTGAAAAAATTCTTGGAAAATATTATGGTGTGATAAAATTTCGAACATTTTCAAGAGTCTATTGTCAAAATGGCAATAACTATTTTATGATAAAATCAAAAATGCGATTTTTATTTGCGTCACAAGAGTTACCCCTTAATTCAAGATAGTGGACAACCTGTGAAGGGTTGATGGTCAAAAACTTGGATTTAAGCTTCCTAGATGGTACCCTAACGATGGCAAAAAAAATTTTCTCACACCAAGAATTGCAACAGTAAAATAAAAAAAAATTTTTTCCATTCACCCTTTTCTTCCATTTTTTTTTCCAATCAAAGATCAGTTCCAAAACATATATTCCAAAATAAGGTATTTCCAAAACAGTTTTTCCCGAAATAAGGCATTTCCAGCATACATTTTTCAAAAACAAATTTTACGCCAAAAGAAAGTTTTTCCTTCGACATTTTCTTTTTGAACAATAAAAATTAATTATTTTCGAAAATGTCAATATAATTAATTTTGAAGTGTCAAAACTGTCTTTTTTTTCATAACAAAAAATCAATACGGAGTGTGGAAATGTTCAGGTTGTTTATTTGCTTTAGTTGTCAAAATTTTCATGTTTCTAAATTTTATCCCGAATTTCAAGCAAAAAACAGCGTGAACAAAAAATTTCAAACGTTGTTGCTCAATACCATGACTATGTCGATAATGATGGTATAATTCAATGTTTGAAAAATTGAAGTTATAATATACGATTATTAAATACACGCACTAAATGACACTTCGATAAATAAAACCATCGATTTTGATATGGCTGCAATATGCATTTCTTTTATTAAACAATGATATTCTTGGTAATATCCTTTTTTTTTTGGGTATAATACTTCGATGTATTGCGAAATTTGGGCTTAGTACTATTGGGCATTGGGTTTAGTATTATTGCATACTGGAAGATTTGGATTGGAAAATTCTGAATTGGAAAAAATGGCCTTTGGAACTCGTGGAATAGAAAATTTGTACCCCAATCATTCTATTATTAGGAAAGGCAAAGACAAAATTTTGAAAGGTGATTGTCAAGGAATAGCATATGAAATTCAATGTTAGGATTGTGACGTAGTTTACATTGGTGATACGAAGAGGAAATTAAAAACAATAATCAGAGAACACGAAAATAATATTAGACATGCAAGAAACACATATATGGTAGTGACCAATCATGGGATAAGTAACAATCATGACTTTGACTGGAATGGTGTTAAAATTGATACGATTGCAGGAATGATGTATCCTAAGAATAATGGGAATACAATTAATAAACAGACTGACACGAAAAAATTACATTCAAATTATGATAAACTGTGGAGGACACTTTTTTGAAGCTTATACCCTTGAGATTTGATTTCAGAGTTAAGAGAGTGTTTATCACTGGAAATGGGATTCTATCTTATCATAAATTTGTTAAAATTCTTTCCTCTTCAATTTGGAACTCCATGATAGTGAATCATTCTGATTGTATCCACCGTTCCAAACGTGTCGAATAATATCTTAATCTGGTTTTTTGAAATAAAGAATAATGAAGGAAAAAATAATATTAGGCTACATGACAAACGAAGAAAGTCAGACATATGAGTAATTTCAAGACTTTCGATTTATCTACATAGAACTAAGGGACACGTCAGCACATTGTACCAGGAAGAAAGATTTGTTTTTAGTTTAATTTTTTGTACGAATGTTGATTTTAGTTGTTCTTTTGTATAGAACGATTCTCCTGAAGAGGACTGAAACAAATATGGTCGAAACCTAGAGTAAAAACAATAAAGAAATATAATATATTCAAAGAAGTCAGTGGTTCATGACTTCATGATTGTAGGGGTGATGGGCTCTTAATAAGGATCATTGCATCGTGAGGAATTCACTAGACTATAATTGAAAAAAACGCAGTTGAAGCTATTGAATTGATCTTTCTGTTTCCCATACATCCGCTGCTGATTACATTACTCTTCGTGTGCTCTGAATTGACATCCGGAATTTTGGTGTGGTCCTCTTTTTAATAGGCATTAATGTTTTTACATCCCACCGGCACGTCGAGGACTTCCAAGGGCACATGCTCGAGGTACCAAGGGACAGGTAAGACCGCGTTCCCGGGGCCCCGAAGATAGAGCCAGTTTCCGGTTCATTCAGGTACGCCCCATTGTGAGGCCCGATTCAGGTGCTGCCCCCGGACCACTCGCTGTTTGGAAAAGTCAAAAAAGTATCGAAAGGAGGGCGATACTTTCTCGAATGGCACTGATCTTCGGCCGCTTGATTTATCGTAGGAAGATTCCTTTTTCTTCCCCCGCATCATCCGGAAATCTCGATTTCGGCGGAAAAGGACTCGAAATATCGGCCACATTAAAGTCGCATATTTTTTCACGGAGAAAAGGAACTTCTTCGCAGGTGCGAGGTACGGGAAGAAAAAAGCGCCCTCAAAAGAAGCCGTAGGATTTATTTTGCGAGCCAAAAAAAAGTGGAGGAAAAAAGCGCGGCCCTCTCAAGTCGCCGGTGTTTTCGTTCTAATTCGGTTAGAATCAAGTATTGCCCTTCCTCGTCGCGCTGGAAAAATACGAGAACAAACACTCGGCGATCGTTTAACATTTGCCGGGATCCCACGACTGTTTGGTGATAGCTGTGCCAACTCGTTTCGATCACGCGATCCAATTTGTCTACGTCTCGTAGTTTTGCCACCAAACGACCCTCGCGATTCTCACTACGCCCTGATAACACTAGCTAACATGAAAATAAACCTTGTAAAAAAGTGTTTTTTAGATAAATTTTGAATCACTGAGTACGGGAATATCTGTCATTTATTTTTCCGAAGAAGCATTTGCAAAATATTAGCAAAAAACTTATTTTGAGGCCCTTTTCTCAGTTATTGCCAGAAGATAAGGAACAATTGATTTTATTCACCTGAAATTATTGCTAGAAAGGTATACTTGTCACCTTTACCACGATATACGGTCTTTGTCAATTGAAATAGTAGTTTTTAAGTTACAGGCGTTCAAAGTTGAAGAAAAGTGCATAATACACTTTTTTTTACTTCCAACACTTATAACTCATAAACTACTATTGGCATTAACAAAAAAAGTGTATCACCGTAAAGCTAATAGTTAAATCTTTCGAATTATATAAATTTCATATAAACAGAATCGATAGTTTTGATATTGCAAGAAATAACTGAGAAAAGGGCGGAAAAACACGTTTTTTGCTTATACTATTTTGAAAACGCTTCTTTAGAAAAAAATTGAAGTTTTTTTCGTACTCAGCGACACCAAATAAGTTCTAGACATTCTATGTCCAAGGTAGTCGCAATTTTTAAAATTTGTAAACTAATGTAATACGGTTGCACAAATAAAGATAATCAGGATTTTTTTTTCGAAGAAGAAATTATTATTTTTTGTTACTTGGGAAATAATATACGTTATCGTTCAGGAAATTTGTGACACGAATTTTTTAAATTCAAAGTTTATGATATAATAAGTGAAGTAAGGCCTGATTTTAACACCCAGAGTTGAATGTTTACAGAACAAATCGTAGCGCCGAAGTAAGATTCATATTCTGCAAACATTGCACTCTGCGAGTTAAAAGTTGAGAGAATAATTTAATATTACGAATAACGTTGATTCTCCATTTACAACTATTTTAAAAACTATAAACCTCTGTTTATTTCATATTTTCACCTCATTTCAAAGGTTTCGTATATATTTCTAAATTTCTAAATTCAGTTTATGTACCAGAGAGTGCGGAACGTGCTTTTTTTGAGCTGGTAGTCATTAAGGCTAAGGAATGATGAGTTTTTGTGTATAAAAATTTTTCCTATTATGTACACGACAATGTTTTTTTGTTATTTTTTGATTGACATCTTTGAAGCTTGGAAAGGATCAGAATATTACGACAAATCTTACGGATTTTGTAAAATTTTCATGAAATTTAGAAAGTTCTGAATAGTTTGTTCTTCATTTACACTTTCTAAGATTTCGAAAATTAATAAAAAAAAATTTTTAATTTCAATGTCGAAAATTCTGAAAGATTTGAACAAAATTGTAAAATTTCAGAAACTGTTGATTACTTTTGTGGAATTTCTTTGTTATCAAATTTTTTCTTCGAAGTAGGCATGTTAATGTTTACCAATTTTCTATATGAATCTGGAAAACTTGAAAGTACCAAAAATTTATAACAATCTGCGTCTGACTTATTGTTAGACAAATTTTTAAAGAATTTGAAGAGTTTCGTGTTGGTTAAATACTTATTGTGAATTTGATATTGTCTATAATTCTGAAAAATTTGTAATGTTTTAGAGAAATCCCATTAAGTATTTTAACAATTATGTTCATTATCATATCTGTTGGAACTATACACGTTAATGTATTTCCATTTTTTGATGTCAATAATAATTGAAAAGTATTTTTAATATTCAAACAATCTTTATGAGCTAGACCAATTTATGTGAAATTGGGAAAATTTTGAAGATTACATAAAAAAACTGTAGCGGTTTTAGATATTGACGCTAATTTTAAAAATTTCGTATGATTTCTAGAATATGTTTCAAAAAATGTTCATGACCACTGTATATTATATATTTCATATATAATACATATACATATACATATTATATATGTATTCATTATATTTCTTCGAAATATATGCATAATAGTGTTTTGAATTTTTAACACTAAATTCCTATAACACGTGAAAAGTACACCTTTAAAAAATACGAAACATTATGAAGTGATAATGATTAAATTTGGAAAATTTACGTTTTGTCGTTTGATGTATGCAAAATTTCGAAAAGTTAAAGAAGTATTGATAATTTTGAATACTTGTTCACAATTCTTAAAAATTGAAAAAATCGTAGTCTCTAAAAAAATGTTGAAAAATTTGGTAAATCGTGTTTATATCACGTTTCTTCGAAATAAGTTTTAACAATGTTTTTCATTATGATTCAATAAAAGTCTTAAAATTTGAGACCTATACTCAAGAAATACAAAAAAAATCAATCTATGAGGCAAATTTTTAAAAAATTTGGGAAATTCGAAATGTGTCCTATGTTTTAAATTAACAAAAAATTTCAAAAAGTAAATACATTGAAAATTCTGTACTTTTTAATGTATCCAAGAAATTCAAAAAATTTTAGGATGTCAGAAAATTTTCATTCATTTTATGGATAATGTTCATTATTCTATTCTTCGAAATATGCATGTAAATATTTTTTTAATAAATATTTGAAAATTTCGGAAATTATTTGAAAATTCACCTTCCCCCCCCCCAAACAAAAAACCAAGTGTTACAGATTTTGATAAAATGTGTGAAGTTTGAAATAGTTTGAATATTTGAAATCTTGAAAAATTGATTACACATTCGAAATTCAAAAGATGATTGAAAGTCCTACAGTCCTACATCATTTATGAACTTTGTAGAATTGTAAAAAAGTTAAAAGTTTGGAGGTTGAGTTCATTATTCAATTTTTTCAAATCATGCAGGATAATGTTTTCTGACTTTCAATAAAAATATGAAAAACGTAAAAAGTAATAAAAAATCACACAAATTTTGAAGTGTTGGGGAAATTTCTATAAAATTCGGAAAGTTTAAATAGTTTGCATCATGTTATTATATAGAATATTAAAAAATATTAAATACTGTGAATATTAATTTGTTACAATTAGAAAAATTTGAGGAAATTCAAAAATTATCATCAATTTTTTAAGGTTGTGCTCATTATCATATTTTTACCTAATATGCGTGATAATGTTTTGTTCATTTATTCACACACATCTAGGAAACTTGGAAAATATCAATAATGATGGAGAATCCTCAAGTATGTATAAGATCGATAACTATTTTTTAAATTCGGTCGAATTTGAATAGTTTGTCAGATGATCGTATAGTTTAAAAATGTTCAAAAGTAAGAAAAGATTCAATACATTGAATATTATCGATATTCCTGTAAAATTAAAAAACTTAATCGAATTTCGAAAAAACTTCATGCACTTCGTAGATTGTAATGAATTTCGAAAAACCTTTTAAATTTCAGAAACTCTGTAATTTTTTCAAAATTCGTATTATTAAATATTTTATTGTACAAAGATAGTCAATAATTTAAAAACTTTCAATAAAAATCTGATATTTCAGAAAAAGCTGATAAATTTCGACGTTTCAGCATAACTATGGTAAATTCATCAAATGTCAGGAATCCCAACTAATAATGAAAATTCAGAAAAAGGAAGACTAAAGCATATCGTTTATTTATTTTTGTAGAGTAAATGAGAGAAAGAAGAAATGTAATCAGAGAAAGAATAAAAAAACGATGGCAGAATCGATGAACATAAGTATTTATAAAGAATTGGAAACAAAAAGAGTAAATTGGTAATGGAAATGAGAGAACAATTCTAAAATTTTCCATTCCATGATGCCTGATGAGGATTCGGAAGCGAAAGGTTGACTAATTTATCAATTGGATATATTTATGAAGCAGATAAGCAAAGTGACATAGCATAAAAGTGGCGCTAATGCGTGAAAGCATTAGCCCCTCGTTCCCTCTCCTCTGCTTCCTCGGGGGTTGAAAGAGGATTCCGGGGGTGCCTGGTGTCCCGAATCGATGGAGCCCCTTGATTCGCCGCCGCCTCGACCCAGGAGGTCGAAGTCCCGACCCAGACTGGCTGTCTTTGAAAGGCCTTTTCCACCCCCGTGTTACAAAACTCCACCCCCGAGGAACGGGGGCGAGAAATTTACCGGCACTTTCGAAATTTCCGACGATAACGAGCTAGAATTTCGGAATCACGAACGAGTATCCCATTGCACTTGGGAATAAATTTGTGTTACGATCTTTCGTAGGATGTTATTGGAAGGTGTAAATTAAGGATTCAGAAAGTTTTTAGTTTTGCGAAGTTGAAAAATTTATGATCTTCCATTGAAATTGAAAAATTACTTATTTATTTTGTCCAGAAAATGATAAAATCAGAGTAAAAGAGTCTCGAAAAAGTCAATGAGAAAATTTTGTAATCGTTGATTCGACTTAAAAAATTTTCACTGATTCGAATAATCTGATTTCATTGGTTCAATCGAATGAATTTTCACTGATTTTTGGTGAACGGATTTTCAATTTTGTCATCATTGGGATTCCACTGAAAATCAATAGGGTGTTTTTAATTCAGATTAAAAGAGTGGGATTTAATAACGTTTTTGAAAATGTTTGTGGATTTTTATTTACTTTCAGTAATTTTACATTCGATTTCTATGCGCTTGAAGAAATTTGCACACCTTTTCGTTGAAATGATTGTTTCGTAAGATGCATGCCAATTTAAAAAATTCGATATCGGAATCGTGGAAATGGAATAAAATTAATCAATGAATAGGCGAGGAATTTCTATACTTACGAAAAATTTACAAAACTTTATAGTTATTCCAGAAAAATTACTACTTTTTTTTATCCTTCTACAAGTAAAAAAATCGATTACTGTGTCCTCTCTTTCCATAGCGTACAAAAAAAAGTTTACTTTCCAAAAATCATGAAAATGTTTTTTTTTTCTGAGAAATAACTGCGTAATTTTTTGTTGTCTAGAACTTCATAATTAATTGTTTCCAAGTGTATACGTAATTAAGTTTTTTTTTGTATTATGTATGGAAATGGATAGGAAATGAAGACAGACGAATTCGTTTACTTACACGAAAAAGAAGTTTTTTGCAGATTATTCCAGTTAAATTTTGGTTAAACCAACCTTGATTCGATTTGATTAGCATCATTATTATTTATCAAGAATTTGGTTATCTTCTTAAGGATTGAGGTTAGCTTGATTTAGTCACCTTGATGTTTGGCACAGATTAACTAGTTCTGTAAGTGAGAACTGTTTGAACAATAATCATGAGGTACATTTCTTCTTTTTCTAACATTGACGATAATTTTGTAACAAATTTACTGATACTTAAAGGCTTGAAAAAAGATGCATGAAAAGAAAAAAAAAATGAATATGGCCAGCACATAAGTTGTTATTGTTAGGCATAATCATTTTACAGATGTTATTTTCAAGTTCATATTTTTTGGATTTACACAGAATTTGGATAAAAAGTGAAGGATTTTGTAGTAATTTCAATATTGATCAAAGTTTCAAATTGTTATTTGTAAAGTAATAAGAATCATAAATACTATCGTCATAAATTTTGAATATTCTTTAAAAGTTCAAGTTTTCAACGGATTTTCTTGAAATGAAAAAAACTGTTATCTTAAAAGTTATAACTTATAAGTTGATTTTTCGCCGTTTCAGAAAAATATGAGAACTTTTTCAAATTTTTACAATATTTTAAAATTCTCGGAAAAAAGTTGTCATGCAATTTGAACTCTTAGATGTTCTGAAATTAGTCAAAATTTTTTTTAACTTCTTAAAAACTTGTTCAATTTTTTGAATCGTCTGAAATTTTATTTTTAAAACTTAACCACTCGACCTTCGAAAATTGCAAATATAAAGTGTATGGTGGTTCGTAAAAATATCCTTAAAATATGAATACATAGAAAAAAAAATTAAATGAAAAATACTAAAATAAGAAGAATTATTTGAAACACTAGAAACATACGAAAAAATTGTATTCTACAAACTCATTTGAAATACTAAAAATCTACATGATTTTGAAGGTCAGAGCATCAAATTTTTTTAACTTACTTAACGTTTCATAAAAATATTAGAAATCTAGAAGAATACTCGAAAGTACAACATAATTTCATAAATATTAAAAAATATGAAAAAGATGAAAAATCATAAGCATCTCTAAAATACTAAAATTCTACATGGATATTTTTTTCTGAAAAATGTATGGAATTGAAATAAATCTATACAATTTTTTATCGTCAAGCATACAATTCTGAATCCATTAAAACACTAGAGAATTCAGTGGAATTCATAAATATACTGTTTTGTTTTATTGTTTTCTATATGAATTTCTAGAATGATTTTTAAAATTATATAAAATGATAGTATTATATTAATAAATATGCTCTAGAACAGAAAATTTTATAAATTTCCGAGAAAATTACATCTACGTAATTTTCATACATCAAAAGATTTCTAGTAAACTATTAAGCTAGTAAACCAGTAAACTATTGAACTTGTAAGCAAGTAAACTGGTAAGCTAGAAAAAGAGTAAACTAGCAAACTAGTAAGCTAATAAACTAGTTAACAAGTAACCTACTAAACTATTAAACTACTGAAATTGTGGAATAGTTAAATAGTAAACTAGTGAATAAGAAAAATTGTAAACTTTCAAACTTGTTAACGAGTAAATTAGTTAATTAGTAAACTAGTAAACTTATCGAATTTTTAATTGTAATTTGGTAGACTAGTAAGCTAGTTAAATTAAAAAGCTAGTAAACTAATAATCTAGTAAGCTAGTAAAGTAGTAAACTAGTGAGCTAATAAACCAGTAAACCAGTAAAATAGTTAGCTAGTAAAATATTAAACTCATTTTTCATATTTTTCTAGCATAATAACTATACGAGACTCTGGAGGAATTATAAGTATTTTTATAGATTCCTTATATTTTTGTAGATTTCTACAGAGATCTAAAAAAACTCGATGCTTTAAAATGCGAATTTTGATCTATTCTTAGTAATTTCAAGAAAGAATGGTATAGTCATATTCATATAGATTTTTAATGTTTTGTATCGTTTATCTTTTTTCGTGTTTTTCGAATATTCAAAAGATTTTGTTACGTTTGACAGAATTTTCATAAATTAATAGTATATTTTTAATTTGATGCTCTAGAATCCCAACATTTATACGAGGCATTTGTCGAGATTTTTCAGAAAACAGTTTTTTCATAGAATTTCATTAATTTCATTATTCTTTTCGAGTTTGTATGAATTGAAAGATTTTTAACATTTTTATATGGATTTTATAGAGATTTCTACACTGCAAAAAAAATACGGAAATTCCCTATACCATGGTACTGCAAATTTACTATTTTTTCATGTTTCACATACTTGAATAGGAAAATTTCATTAAAATATGGAATATTAGTATAAATAAACTGGAAAATTCCAACTAATTATAGTAAAATTACTACAAATTTTTTTAGAGTGTAGAGTTTGATGATCTAAGATTCAAAGTTTTGTAAATTTTCAGCATTTTAGTGGATTTTTATTTTTCTTGATTATTCACTGGGTTGCAACAATTTTTCTGATTGATATTTTCTACGTTCTCCTACATTTTTAGAATTTTTACATTTTTATTAAATATATGCTGCTAACTTTTTCAAGCATTTTTGATGTAAAACTTCTTAGGTGGCATTATCACTTTTCAGGAATGAAATTTATTCAGGAATGTAATTTATTTTAGAATGTAATTTACGTAAGGAATAATTTCGCAATTTTACAATGTAAAATGTAAGACTGTAATGTTTTTGTTTGGAGGGAGTAATTTTGGGATTTAACAATGTAAGATGTAAGACTGTAATATTTTCGTTTTAAGGGAGTAATTTTGAGATTTCGCAAGTCTGTAACATTGTAAGAGTGTAAGAATGTCATTGATAGATTCTACTAACAATTGTGAAGAGAATTAATTTTTTAACAGATTTACAGTTGAAAAACGAGAAAAATACAACACAGAAGAATTGAGGGATCTGTTAGAACTAAAAAAGGCAAGAGGAATAAAAATCTATACATTGAACATTAAAAAAAGCAGCATGAGAAGTTTTACTTCTAACCCGTGTTGATTTCTCGTATTTTTTGAATATTCAAAAGATTTTGTTACGTTTTACAGAATTTTCATAGATTTATAGTATATTTATAATTTGATGCTCTAGAATCCCAAAATTTATACGAAACATTTGTCGAGATTTTTCAGAAAACAGTTTTTTCATAGAATATATTTAATTTCATTATTCTTTGATGGTTTGTATGAATCGAAAGATTTTTTAAACTTTTATATAGATTTCAGATAGATTTCTAGAATTTAATGATCTAAAGTTTTGTAAGTTTTTAGCATTTTCGTGGATTTTTATTTTTCTTGATTTTTCACTGGGTTGCAACAATTTTTCTGATTCATATTTTCTACGTTATCCTACAATCTTATAATTTTTACTTTTTTATTGAATATATGCTGCTAACGTTTTCATGCATTTTTTTGTTACTTATGTTTTTATTGTTTATCGATGTAACCTTTTTACACGCAATATTGATTGATTGTATCAGAATTTCGGGAGGGGTTTGAATCCCTTAAACCCCCCTCTGCCTACGCACCTGATTATTATTATAATTATTACTTCTCGGAATAAAAAACAGTTGGTTTTAACAACATCATTTAATCAAAGGAATTATCAATAAAGAGGAGTGTAAAAATATTGATAAAAAATCTCAATATCGCCCCAACCGATTAATCTCGTTTTTCTCCACGAAAGGGGTGAAAAACTTGAAACGCTCCGTGACTTTTTTTTATCGAACAGTGTTCTCTCCCCGAATGGTCCGAGTGCGATGCATTATGCTCGAAAGTTACCGTAACCGGGGGTTGAGTGTAGAGTGGCGCACAACTTTTAGATCCCGCCCCACGAGAACCGCCCTCGAGTGCCCTCCAGGGGTTTCGAAATGTCGAAGGTAGGGAACACTAGTCCTCAAGTGTTCGTCGAGGACACTCCAAAACCCAAGTTCTCGGTTCTTCTCGAATACTTATAGTGCATTTTTCCCGAACATTTTCGTTACAAACGCGTTTAGAATTTTCTTTTCCGATAATGAAAATTTCGGAAAATATGGTGATTGTGCGGAAAAAGTGATAGTGCACAACAAGGGGATAAACAAGAAAAAAAACTCGAACAAAATGGCGGATAAAAACAAAATTCTTCCATGGCCCTTGCTGCCATATCCCGCGAGTTTGTTCAATCATGTTTGGTACAGTCAACTAGCACTTAATTCGAGGTACGGAAAATTTTGGGAAAATTTGGCAATTTTTCTTTGACGTACATTGTATGAGTTGCTTGTATGGTGTCAGGTACTTTGTAACAGTGACAGCTATTTTTTTGAAAAAGTTACTCCTAGTAATGGTTACTTTTTCAGTAAATAGTTTTGTGGTTTTTTTATGGATACAATGATGATTTTCGTAATTGTAATAATTTAATTCAAGATTTCTGATTTCTATTGACGTGAGAAGTAAATGTGATTGAAAAAACAAAATTTTGTTTATTGAATTTTTGTCATGGGGAGGGTTGAACTTGATATTTTATGCACCTCTGGCATAGAAAACGCGTTTCTATGCCAGCTCGAGGTCTCTAAACGCGTTTTCTATGCCCTCGGTACATAAAATATCGTTCGTAACAGGCACGGGTGTGCTCATAGGCAAAACGGGTTATAGTTCTCGGCTTCGCCTCGGACCGTAATTTCCCCGTTTCTCCAAATTCGCATATCCGTGCCTGTTACGAAATATACTATTGTTGAGTGGCAATTAACGTTTGAAACTTCAGTTACATACTCAGAATTTCCATTTTTTAAAGAAATTGTTATAATTTACTGTATCATATGTACCTTACCCTAGTAATTTTGATCCTTATAAAAACCTTATAAGAATTCAATTTCTTATAAGGCGACCTTATTGATAAAAATCTTATGAGAAACTGAAATTTCTTACAAAGAATTGATCGAAAAAATTTTAGAAGGTTTTTTTCTGATTAGATTTTATCAAATACAGTCTTATAAGAAATTTTAGTTTCTTTTTAGGTTTCTATAAGGTTCAAAATTGCATACTAGGGTTGGTTTTTTCAAAAAAAGATTTTTTGAAAATTTGTATACTTCGACTGTTGACAGTTACTCTGTCGATCCATTTTACGTTATTTTTGTAGAAAAATTATATTCTCCTCACTTTTGACTCGAATTAAAATCAAAATTCAACCGGAAAAACCCCCAAAATTATTTTTTAGAATTTCCCAATCGATTTATCTAACGATGAAATGATTATCTTCAATGATGAGGGCGTGAATGATTAGAACGAATGATGTAATTTAGAAATTCCGTCATCATACTCAAGACAGAAAAATTCGTGAATACTTATTATCATTTTATATCTCGTTGACTTGTTGTTCCTTATCGTAAGATATTTTTTGTTTCAACTTTATTTCTCAAGATAATACTTTGGCGCAGACTATTTGAATAAATAAAATCGAGAAATGATTTTTTTGGTACTTGACTTTCATTTTATTTTGAAGGCATAGAATCTTTTAAATATTTTATGATGCATAGATTCAGGTACTGCGAAGCCAAAGAAAATGAAGAAAATATTTTTTGGTGAGGTTGATTTTCATCATAGAGCTACGTGAAAATTAATACCTGTCGTTACCAGGCGTCGGAATCACTGCTAGGCATGGCGAAGAGAACAATATTATTCTTTTTTTTGAAAAAAATTGACAGTCATTCTCAAAAAGCAACTCAATTAGTGTTATTTCGGTAAGAAAATTAATTTTCCTGACACTTGAAAAGTTATTTTGACAATAATTTTAAAATAGAGTCATTTCTATACTTCAAATTTGCAAGTTCTAATATGTGGTAAAAATATTGATGTCACGGCGATGACAAAATATTTGAAAACGTCCCTGGAATCTCGAGAGGATTGGAAAAAGAAATGAATAATGATTTCCGACTTTTTGTATCAAAAAATGTCATTACGAATACCCCGAGGATTTGAGGGCAGCGAGTTTCCTCTCGATTTATCTAGGGCTGTTGTATTTTCGACTTGAATTGGCCAAATCTCAAAGCTTCTTTCTGTCACCAACTCTCGAGTGGTCCCGGATGATCATATTCCGGGAAGGTGAAGAATCAAGAGTTTTTGGTTTGCCGCTGACTCATTGAGAACTTTTTGAAGCGTAAAAAGCATGTAGTACTATTTTACTATGAATGAATACTAAGGGCAAACGTGAAGGGGGGTTGCGGGGGTGAAGCCCCTGGGAATTTGTAAAAATGTGGCAGAAATGAGACTTTTGACATCAAAATCTGGTTTTGTTTCGTGTTTAATGAAACATTTGAATGAATAAGAAATTCATCATTCTTGACATTGTTTTTGGGAAATGTAAAATTTTTACTACAGAATTAGCAAGATTTTAAAATTTAACAGATCGTTTAAAAATTGCAGTAGAATCAAACTTTGGAATCATTTGTTACGATAATGGCTGAAATTTTCAGTAGGAAAGTAAACATTATTTTGAATTTTTATTGATAACCACGATAAAAGTGGAAAAATAATACCTCAATATCAGAAGTAGTGAATATTCTTCGAATAACAGTAATATAATTTTACACATTTAAGGAAAAGTGATGAAGTTTTGAAGGTGCAAAAAATTTCAAGCCATTTGAATTTCATTTTGGATGACAACTTTTCTTGATTTTCGTTTCATAAAACAATTATCGATATTTATGATTGAAACATCAAAAATTTACGAATTGTAAAAATTTCAAACTCAACAAATTCAGCGAATCAAAATGATTTTCCAGGTTGGAAAATTCCAATTTTTTCTTAAAAAAACGTTTACTGGATAGTTAAAATAAATTTTGAGACTATGTAGGAAAATTGGTTAGACTGCGTGAATGCATAGAATATTATGAAAGTAAATAAAAGCCCGAAATTGAACAATATTTACTTCAGGGTAAAAGGGTGAAGGTTCCTGTAAATTCAGAAAATTTTTATGAAATTAACAACAAATACCGTTATTCCCATATTTTTTAGCAAAGTCTTTATGTATTCCTGATTTAAAATATTATAAATGCTTAGTGACCGAAAAATATACTTCTGAATCCAGAAATTGCTGATAGTTAGTTCGTTGAATTTTCGTGTACATAGCCTTTGTTTTTTTAATCGGTAAAAAATTGGATTAGAAACCCTCAACTCCGATGTTGCGAAAAAATTCTTGAGTCGTTTTTAATATTATTCATATCTTTAGAAAAAAAATAAATAAATATAAAAAATAAATTAAAATATGCGTACATTGTGAAAATAAGCATAAGTATCCAAATCATAAAGTTTAATTGCAAAAAAGAAAATTCAATGACTTTCTCCAAAAAGTCTGTGAATTTCATAGATTTTAACTGAATAATTTGTTTTCATTTACGAAGAACATTTAAAAAGAGTTAAGAAAGATATCATTTATTTTTATTTTACAAATAATTTCTTGAGTCTTACTATTTTCGAAAACGACTAAAACTTATAAAAAAGAATATGAAGGAAGCGAAATTCTAGTATAATAATATCCATTGAACAATTTGCCATATTTATGACACAAATTACGAATCATTCGTTGGCTATATTATCACTTTGGATATTAAGCTTGCTTCAAAACTTTCAAAGGACAAAAAAAAACAATACTAGTCATATGCAGCAAATTCATTATTTTGAAATGAGTGACATTACTACAGATTCTGATGATCATTGAAGATAAAAGGGGTTTTCGAAACTTGTTTCAAGAAACAAAAAAATGATTTGAAAAAATAAAAAAAATCCACTTAGATGAACCTAGTTTACGAATTGTAAACATAAATATGTAAATGTAAGGTTCTCCAATAAAGGTTTCCAGAAAATAAATTTCTTAAGCTTTTGAAAAAAAGTATAAAAATATAAAAATAGTATATTTCGTAACAGGGACGGATGTGCTCATAGGCAAAACAGGTTATAGTCCTCGGCTTCGCCTCAGACCGTAATTTCCCCGTTTCGCCAAATTCGCACATCCGTGCCTGTTACGAACGATATTTTATGTACCGAGGGCATAGAAAACGCGTTTAGAGATCTCGAGCAGGTATAGAAACGCGTTTTCTATGTCAGAGGTACATAAAATATTTAACTACTGACCGAGCATTTTTCTTTTGTGCAATTCTTGTTTGAAAAATTTAAACGAAACTTTTACAAGCTTACGAAATATTTTTTTTCTGATGTTAAAAGCTAGACATTCTTAGACCATATTATTTCTAAAAGTGTAAATAGTCATCGCAAAACATCATGTGTGTTGCTTTCTTGAAATGTTCAAGCTTATATAATTTACTGAGAAAAAATCAATACATGAGAATCTTTTGTATTATTTTGGATATTGTCGATACCATTTCTAGTTTTTAGATAAATATACTATACGAACCATAACTTGAGACACATAATATGCACATATTTTAACATTTTGATCTACAATCTAATATAATCTTATTATTGTTAATTAACTTGATATAATAATCATTAAAAATGTTGTGTAAAATTTATGATTCCTAAGTCATGGTTTATACTATATAAATTCCTCCAAAAACCATGAAGGTCATCAAAATATTCAATTTCAGAGACTTCCCAAAAGCATTTAATTCAAAAATATACATTTCTAATATTAAATGATTCTATTCTTATATAGCTTAACGAATAAAAATCTAGTGTGTCAAAATAATTTGTTAATATTTTATTATGCAATCAATATACATACTTTGAATTATTTCGTATTCCATGTAGAAAATATGAAAATGAACTTGATACTCAAAAAATGTCTCTAAATAATTTTTCAATATTTTCGATTTGCATTTTAGTAAATAATATTTGACACTTTTTAAAAGCTTCAAAAAATTCTTTTTTAATGAAGCTACATGATAGAAATTTCGACGTTATAAAAGTTACACTCTTGAAAAATATAGTGGCTTTTTAGAAATAATAGCATTTTTTATCAATTGACTGTAAACGAAAACTTTTATAGAATCTTGAATTTTCAATTACGTTTTTGGTTTGTGGGAAAACTAAGGTTGCCAAAATCATAACTGAAGAACCATAACATCAATACATTTCAAAAAACCATAAAGTTAGATTGAATTTTAAACAAATATACTATTCGTCAGGAAAAAACTATATTACCTATTATCGAGAAACGTTTGATTCAAGTAAGAGCGATCAAGAAAGTGCGAAAAAATGCGATGCATAATAATCCATTGCATAAAATTAGAATAATCTCGAGCAAAAATTTGTCGACCAATAATTTTCTGCAAATGAAAAAACTTCTACAAAAATCATTATTGAATCAAAAAACTTGCAAAACTGATGTTTCTTCAATTTCCCAAGTAGAAATTGACATGAGTTTTACTCTAGAAACTTGTGAGTTTTTCTCGTTACATTCTAAGGCCCTTTTAAAGAAAACTCGTGAGTAAGTAAAAAGTAGTGTAACACTACGCCATGTACGGCAATGGCAAGTCTAAAATTTCTAATTTTTGTTGAGGCAATGTCAAGTTACTGGTTAAAAATTCCATTTACTTCTCAAGATATTGCAAGTTACTTACAAGTTCCTTTTGAGTTTCCAACTGATACACTAGAAAAACAGTTTATATCAAAAAAATTTTTACTTGAATACAGCGAAATAAATATTTGATAGCGGGAAAGCTATTGTATCAACTGTTCATATGTAAATAAATACTTAATCAAAATTCTAATCTACAAGAGTTAATAAATTTTTTTGGTTTAAATAAATATTCGTTTCGACGTTTTTAAGTGCACATTTATTTGATAAAAATCGACTCTTCTCTTAAAATGATATTTTAAAGGGAATTCAATCTCATTCAATGTCAAATGCAATAGATATTTCATTTAGAAAATTTTGTTTTCACAAAGTTTTCAGATTACATTTCCTAAAACTGATTCTTGTCAGAACCAGAGTTTGCAAGTTTTGAAGCTAAATTGTCAGATGCATTGGATTTACTTTCTGAAAAAAAAAAAAAAAAATAGACACATAATACATAATCTAATTATGCGTTGCGTACCGAAATACTCTCCAATACACAATTTTCAAATTTTTCAACGCCCAAAAGTTTTTTCTCCGTTTCCCTCACTAGTTGAGGAATAAATCATTCGCTCATCAATTCACACACTATTTCCATGTCTTCCGACAATCCGCAGACTGCGACAAAAGACGCGGGGCACGAAATTCCAGGGGCATTCAAGGGGGCCCAGAAAAGGCCCAGATTTCGTTCGGGGAAAGGGCGACTCCTGGAGGCCCTACAATGCGCGAGGAAGCGCGATCCAATTTTTGCCGGAAACTCGTCAAAAAGCCAGCGCGGCCCATTCAAGGCGCGATTAAACGTAGATCTTTTTTCCTCCTTCTTCTTCTTCTTTTTCTCGAGGCCCATCGGGACCTCATGCAGGGCACCTGTCCGCGGTCCCCGTTCGAGTCGGGGCCCAAACAACCTGTCTCTCGACCGGGCCGCAAACACACGTATGTGTATACAAATCGAAAAAATTCGACAGGAAAACGGTAAGCTAAACGGCCCATTATCGCGGCACGTTCGGGGGCCCGCACAATATTTCCCTTTCATGGGGTTTATACGCCCGCTTCTGCTTCGGTAGTCGCGCACGACACAAAAGTGAAGGGATCATTATGTATCTGGAAAGTCACGGGAAAAATAGACAAGAGCCGGTAAAATTTTTTGAGGGTGGCATGAAGGAGGGTGGGGGGCGAGGATTATGTTTTTGATCAAAACACTCGAACCTTTGAGAGGGAATAAATAACAGATTTTCCTGAGGGGTTCGGCCTCTTCATGGAATGTACACAAATTTAGAATTTATCATCATGTTCTTAAATTTTAGACGATAATATATTCCTTAACTAGCGGAGAAATATATTGAAAGAGTTTTTTTGAATCAGTGGAAAAATTATTTTGTAGAACTGAGACGCTCGGAGCAAAAGTAAGATGTATGAATGTTTCTAACAAAAGGAAATTGTTTTATTTTTTTACCCAAAAGAACACTAGACAAACTTGATGGACAAGAGTGACACACTTGATTTTTGTGGGCGAAAGTGAAAAAAGTTTTGCCTTATAAAAATAGAGCGTATGATGAATCTAGAGTGCAAAAAGGGTAGACTGGAATTTTCAGTGCCAAAGTGAATATTTTTGCTAGAAAAATTATTTTTTCACAATTAGTAAGCTATTTCAACTTCATTGAACGAATATTTGCAGGGTTCAAGTTTTTGCTTTCCAAAGTTTTCTAAGGCACTGATTATGAACCTGGTGTCAGATTTGAAGAAAGATGTGTTTCCCAAGATTCACATACTTTTTATTGTTGTTAGATACGCTTATTACGAATCTGGAATTAGATTTGGAAAATTAATTATTCGAACTAGTTTTCGAACAAATACTTGAAAAAATGGAGTTTTTGCAAGAGTCATGTGATCTCCATGGTTTTTTAAACTGCTGATCCTGAATTTACTGTCATATTTTTGAAAATCCAATTGTTATTACTATTTCTTTGCACAAAATACGCACGAAATTGGATTTTTGCAAGACAGATGTTCCTGAACGATTTTAGAATTGTTGATTATGGATCTGACATCCGATTTGAAAAACAAAAATATTCTAAGCTATTTTTAAACAAATACTTGCAAAATTTAAGTTTTGGCATTATTACAATGTTCTTTATGGTTTTCTGGGGTGCCCATAATTATGAATTTGGTGTCTGATTTTCAGAAGTTATTTATTACAAATATTTGTCTGAACAAATTAATGCAAAGTCAAAACGTATAGGCCAAGGTGATTCTCTGCCAGAAAAATAAAAATGGAATGTGATTATTGAACGTTTTTATAAATAATTGTCAAACCAGTTGCAAAACCGATTTGGATCCGAAAAATAAGGTCTACTTACAAGTTAGGAAGTCAGTATAATATAACACAGTGTAGCAAGTTGGAGTTGAGGGGGAGGTAGAGGGTTAATCTATAATTTTCAAATTATTTTTTTTAACGTTTTTGGATATCGAAAATAATTGAAGAATAGGAAAGAATTTCATAATTTTTCTAAATATTGTGAATTTTTTAGAATGTAATCGAAAGCTTTGTTTTCTAACTTTCAAAATTTTTGTTTTATTTCTACTGGATTTCTTAAAATTCTTTTACTTAATCACTCACAGAAAATTTTTAAAGGTTAAAATTAACTTATGAACAATGTTGATAATTTTTTAAGAAATTGCATTGCTTTTAGAATTTTTCAAACGTAAGATATAATATATTAAAGATAATTTGATATACCTTTTTAAAATTCGCGGATTCAATTGTACATACTTTCATTGCGTTTGGTGATTATACATATACAAAAATATACGAAAATCATAGAAAAAATTATGAAAATTATTACATGTTTTCTGTCACTCATCAACGTTTTGAAGAATTTAATGAGGATTCGGTAAATATATTCAGACTTCAGAATATTTTGGTGTTTACAAAAATTCTCTCAAACTTGAACGATTCTCTAAAAACTTCTAAAAATGAACAGAAAAGAATTTTGGTTTTTTTCACGAGTTCTTCCTGAGTCTTGGAAAATTCCAAATTCTAAATATCGCAAACTTGAATATAAATCATAAATTGCTTCAAGTTTGAATATTTACAACAAAATTTTGATAATTTCTTTGTGGAATAAAAAAATTATCATGTGCTTTTTTCCAACGTAGATATTATTATTATATTTTCTAGGTTTTTTACAGTTTTGAGAGGTTTGTCATTATTTATATTTAAAAATAGTTAGTTTGGAATTTTCGAGGATTCTCTGCCTTTTTGGCAGATCCGTGCCGATTTCTAAGAATCATTCCAATTTAAAGTATGTAAATCTGTCACTATTTTTTCAGAATTTCAAAAAAAAAAAAAAAAAACTGATGAATTAAGATTTTAAAAAAGTGGGAACTCGGAACGAAGTATCTTTATAGTTTCTATTATTTTTCAAAAACATTGATGACAATACAAATTTCAAAACGATTTTTCATTACAATCATTAACATATTTGATTATAAATATCCGAATCATAAATAATAATGAAATACTTCAAGGTTTTTCGATTCATGATTCTCGAGGAGTATGGAAAATTTGTTTTTTTTTCTAACAAATGTATATCCAGGGAAAATAAAAAAACTCGCGATGAAATTTTCATAGTGATTTCGATCATCTATGATTTTTCATTTTTCTTCTACTTTTTTGTTTCAGATTGTTAGAGAGCATGAAAATGCCGTCGCGAATGTCAAGTTTTCATATCAACGACATTTTGGAGCTCAACGACACGAAACCTGCAGCCGAAGATGTCGACGGACCAGGTATTTTTTTTTTTTATAAACACAATTGTTGTTTATCGACAATAAAACATTATCTGAAGTGAAAACTTTCACTTCAAAAGTTGTGAATCAGTTTTCAAATGACTTAAACATAAAAAAATTACTCAAAACAGTAAACTTGAATGCAAAACTCAAAGAAACCAATTTTTTTTTGTTCACTATCAAAGTGGTTTATTCGTATAATCTTTAACAGTTTTAAATCATTGCAGAATGCCGACCTCAAATTAACCGAGTACACATTTTGTAAAATGGTTGTATTTGAGTCAAAAAGATGTAAAAATTTCTCAACCCGACAATATAAATTCTAATATACTTAACTCAAAATCTGAATAATACTATTTTGAATCAATTATGCTGTGATTCTGAAATTGAATAATATTCATTTAAGTACAGTCTTAAAGCTGTTTTCCTTTACCCCCCCCCCCCCCCCCATATGTATTTCTTTCCAGACAAATTATCCTCTGTATGAGAAATCATGCAATATCGGGTTTATAAATAAATCAAATGACGTACATAATGACAGACTTGTGTTAAATTTAATTATCTGAGCCCGATCATTCAGCTGCAGATTAAACTGATTTAAAGCATATCAACTTTGAACATCTCCAGACTTCTTCATGTTTCCTGAACGTATCATTAACTTGCATTTTTTGATCGCAATTGATAGCCATGATGAAATTTTCGTATAGGTTTAAATCATTTAATGGCCATTATTTATATGTGATCGATAATTTAAAAATTATCCTTTCTCTATGAAAGTGAGCCCAAAAATGGCATGCATCGGAATGCAAATGCTGTCGAGTGCACACTTTATTTAGTAAAATGACCATTTTTCTTTGTCTTGTTGAATACTTGGAAAGCTTAAATTCTTAAGTTTGATGAAAAAATTTTGTTTCTATTTTTTAAGTAGCAACGACGCTTTTGCCGTCGGCTAACGAAATGTCGTCGACATATCAGCAACTTTTTGAGCACACCATGCTGCATCCGAACGCTCCAGTTCATGGAACAAATTTCAATATCAACAGAGTTTCGCTGCCAACGACTCCAATTCACCCATCAGCGAATTTGCTTGGTTGTTGGCAACAAGCTAGGACAGCCAATTTGGCAGCCTCGCTGACTCAACCTTTGGAAGACGTCAATGGTGAGAATTTTCACCTTTTAACATTGACTATTTAACATTAAACAGACAAAAAAAGCGTTTGGTGATTCGATGTGGATACCAAAATTGATGAATTCCAATTTCAACGTATGACGAAAAAAAGAATTCCGTTGAGCCAAAATACTTCTCTCAGTCTAACTTGAACATGCGTAACCTCAAAATTTCAATTTGTAGGGCCTCTAATTTGAAATTCGAAAGAATTATTTCGAATATTGTAGATTTATACTTCAAATTTTCGAGTAAACCTGAAATACTTAAAAGTTTCCAAGGGTAGCCATGAAAAAAAAGCTTTTGTACCGAGTGGTTCTGTATTCGTGTCTTACGTGGTGCGATATCTAATGCACTCGCGGCCTTTTTCCACGTCCTTCTGTTCGACGGGGATATATTTCAAGCAACCCTTATTTATTCAGCACCCCTCCAATTGGTTCGTGTCGGTTAAGCAGGATCTAATAGGCCTATAAAGATACTTGTATCCCGGTGCTGATTGGTCGTCGAAAAGAACAGATGTGCTCTTTTATACAAAAGTGGGGTAGGATGCGTATTTGTGTCGTTACCGCGCTATAACGCGGTTCACGCTGAATCGGATCTTTGTCACGCCCAAAGATGCATTGTGACCTCTCGTGTCATGCATCAAACTTTACCGACGTTCCGTGTCCTCTTCGTCCTTGTCACTTTTACCGTTTAAGCTCGTTCCACTTTTCGCATGCAGTTCAGAATTGGAAAATCAATTTTCCCAGGCATCTTCTCTGATTTCACAATTAAATGCACGCATCGCGAGGGAATGACGATCATAAAGTATAGAGTTTTCAAGGAATGATTTAAACTAAAGAAAAATATTATCAGAAGTAATATTTATTATTGGGAGTAATATGAGTTCGATAGAATTACAATAAAAATGTATTGTTGAGTGACTAGGCTAAGGGGGGGGGGGGGGGTTTCGGGGGTTCAAACCCCTCCCAAAATTTGTTTAAATTGGGATAAAATTACCATTTCATGTAAAAGTAGTGAAAATTATGACAGTCAATGAAGAAAATACACATTTAGAAGAATAATGGCTTGGTCTCAATTAAGCAAAATTTGTTTGTTCAATGTATTTATTGTGCATTGGACGATTGTGCAAATTGACACAAATTTTATCGCTATGACCCTAAATTCAACGAATTTGGGAAGAAAAACTTCTAAATTATAAAATTTGTACTGAAAATAAATTCGCTATATATCATCCCGTGTACAAGTTTCGTGGCATTTTGTACAATCGTCCGGTGCACAATAGTACGCTGGACAAAAAAATTTTGCTCAATTGAGACCAAGCCAGAATAATGGAAAAAAATGGAATAATTACAAATCATCAAAAATATACCTACTGAAATCTTGTGCAAATAACAAATGGTTTCATGTAAGTGATCAAAGTGAACAATATTCAGGATTCTCAATTATATTAACATAAGAATTGTAATTATTTTGTCCCCAGCAGAATTTTTCCATTAACAAAATTCTAAACTTTAACAATGTTTGTAAGGATAACGTAGTAAACAAAAATTTGAAAAATTGTTTTAATTAAATGAAATAATAGTATAGGAAAATTAGAATTTACAAAAATCTTAGAAATATAAGAAAATTCGAACTCTAAAGCATCGAATTTTAGAGATCAACAATAGAAACCCAGAAAAATACCAGAAAATCTGTTAAATCCTGCAAACTCTGGAGAAATACTAAAAATTAAAGTAGGTATTCTGTAAAAGAATTTGTTGTAACATATAAAAACAAATTAACTTTGAATTCTAGAGCATCAATTAGAAAAAAAAACTTATGTATCAATCTTCAATCTATATTAATACATAAAATCTATAAAAATACTAAAAAAAATACAAAATCGTATAAATATTAATAGAACGAAAACAAAAGAAATCTATGAATCACAAAAATCTATGTAGGTTTGATTTTTCTCAAAATGTTCGAAATTATTGAAAATCGATTTAAATCTAAATACCAGAAAATCGAATTCTAGGAATGTTGGTACTTCTGAAAAATCTAAAAAAATACACACTATTTATGAAAATACACAAAAGGCACAAAATCTTACAATTACTATGAAAATACGAAAATGCATATGCAAATTAAATCAATTAACACAAAAAATCGATGTACGTGTTGTTTACCCAAAAATCTATCAAATTACTAGAAATCGGCCCAAGTTTTAATCCTACAATATCGAATTCTAGAAATTAACATTCGTTTAGGAAATTTGAAAAAACACGTACGATCTCTAAAAATACGAGAATAAACTGCAAAATCCTATGCATACTAAAAAAATACGGCAATACCAGAAATCTATAAAAGACATAAAATCTGTATAATTGTAATTTTTACAGAAATTTATGAAATTGTTTAGAATCGATTTAAATTTGGATTCTAGAACATCGAATTCTAGAAATATATTTTTACAAAAACGCTGAAAATCGTGAAACATATTACTGAAAAATTCTACAGATTTTGTAAGTAATAAACGAAACACTAGAAATTATTTAATACTCAAAAAGTATGTAAATATAATTTTTAAAAAAATTTTTAAAACTCTGAGTTCTAGTTCATACGATTCAAAAAACCTGTTAAGAAATTCATATAGTAGAAAGTTCTTTAAATGGTTTTAATAATCTAAAAGTATGAGAAAAATATCGAAAAAGTATTGGAAAAATGTGCAAAAGAAGACGTATTCTTCAAAATTATACAAGGTACTCAAGGTTATTGAAATTTGCAATACCATAGCATCAAATACTAAAAATCTTTTCAAACGCCAGAAAATACTACAAAATATTGTACAAATATATACAGTACGAAAATTCTGGAAGTCTATAAAATACTTAAAATCTTTCACGTACAATTATTTCGAAAATCTATAATAAAAATTTCCACAACTTCCTTTTCTTGAGTATCGAACTCAAGAAAGCTATAGAAAAATTCATTATATTTCAAAAAATCCTTCGAGTACAATTTATAATACATAAAACAAAAAATAGAAGAAAAAATCTGAATCTCAGTGACTTGCATGGAAATCACAAAAATCGAATCCTTCGATATTAAACACGAACATGAAAAATGCATTACTCTGGACTACGCCCCTATTTGTTGTGGTAGCGAAATCACTTAGAATTCGGACACTCACAGAACAGATTTCAATAATATAGTTTATTGGATTCGACAATTTTGCAAATGGGTGTTAATGAAGTGACGAAAAGAACAAAGTTCAGACACTCGTGGAATAATTTTTGTTTAGAATATATAAAATGAATTTAATAAACTATAGTTATATTATGATATGTATTTCGCTGAAGACACTCGTTAATACAATCTATTCCATTTCTGAAAATCGTTCGGTTTTCGTACGATTTATGTGAGACATTGTTTAAGTAAGAAAAAAGGTAAATAAATTTGGATATTCCAAATAGCTCCTTCCTTCTTATCTCAACGGTCAAAATCAGACTTGACATCATAAAAATTTCTCTAACATGAAAAAAAACTCTGTTATTCTGACTATAAAGAACCATAATGAACACGTTATGAAAAACATTAAAAGAGAACATATGCCACGACAGAAATCTCAATTTTCCTGTGGTTTCTATTACAGCTTCATCAATTCCAATCTATGATAATTACCTGTGTTCATTATGCATACAGCAGCGGTTTCGAATTAACAAACCCAGAAAAGGGCGTCGTTGATATATTATTTTGCGACTGCGAGTGCAACCGCGTGAGATATTTTCCGAACATCGAAGAGGGCACGTGCCGCCTGAAACCGCTATACTTTCCACCCATTGTTCCATACCACCAAAGTACGATCGTTCCTGATTCAATTGCAATGAAACGAGCTTAATCGTAAAATATTTACTTGCTCTAATCCTAATCAAAACAGACGCAAAATCGAAAGAATACATGTTGAAATCCTGCCCGATCTCAACCGAATTTTTTAAAATTGAATTTTTACATCTGTTGATAAATTTCAAACACTTTCAAATCCTTTTAGCTTATTCATGACGTGAAAATTTACACTAGACGTTCTTTATTATTTGACTTAGCTAAAATAATTGTGTTATGAAGTTTTTATAAAATCGTAAGATTATTTATAAAAAGCTAATAAAAAGGGGAAAGGATTTCATGTACAAGTTCCAAGCAATTGACCCGGACAAGCGCGAGAGCTAAGGATAAAGGCGAGTGATTTAATTGAAATCTCAGAGAAGCTGCTAATGCCGGTAGTGTGTAATATCCCATGAAAACAAAACGGTTGATCCTGCGGGGTCCCACGGGACGCGGTGATATCAAATGCTCTTTATATTGCTTCACACCCTTACGAAGCTTACGAAGGGGTAGAAGCTCCTTCGCCCGAAAGCATATTGTACGCTCGAGCGCGAAAGCCACGATACACGGGCGAAACATTAAATCCTAGGGTCCCCCGAAACGTCATGTCACGCGTTGACTTGTTTAACGCGGAATATCGTGTCAAGATACGCGTAATGAAAATTTTTTTCATCTCATTCTGAAAATTTTAAGGGCCAGTGAAAGGTTTTCATTGAGTTTTTTGTTCAGAGGAAAAAAAATTAGGAAAGTAAAAATAAGCTTGTTTAGTATTACATAGATAGCTTGGTGTGGAGTAGAGATGGAATCCGAAGTGAAAAATATGAATATAAGCTCATCTGATATACAATGTCAATATATCACAAAGAAAATATCGGTATGCCGAGGTGCCATGTAGATTTTGATGGATTTTTCAGAAATTTTTCATAGTAATTTTAACATTTTTTGAATTTTTCAGTACTCATAGAATTTGAAGGATTTACTGGTATTTTCATAGATATCTAGAATTTGATCTAGTAGGATACACAATTTTTAAGATTTTTGTTATTCTATACATTTTTAAGACAATCTACACGGTTTCAAAGTATTTTGTTACATCTTCGTTATTTTTTGTAGTTTTTATTAAATATTTTTGGATTTTCCAGGATTTTTCTGGATTTTCGGTATTTAGATGGATCACTTTGATTGAGAATAATAGAAATTTATGTTTCGGAATTTCATGATTATTAAATTTTTTTATTTCAATAGATGTTGCGGGAAACAGTATTTGTCTGAAATTATTGTTCTTTTTATATTTTGTAGTGTTTATACGAGTTATAGGACTTTGCGATATTCTTACGAATTGCTATAGTGATTTTCAAGATTTTGATACTTCTGTGAAATTTTATACATTTTTTATCCTTGATTTATTTTTGTTATTTGAAAATCTTTTTTTAATTTTTTAGTGTTGATAAAACGTAGGATTTCATATATTTTTTCGAAATCCCTTTAAGATTTTTAGGATGCGATTACCTATACTTCGAAATTTGGAATTTTTGAATTTTTTTGGTGAAGTTATGAGAAAATCATCTGGTTTCGATTAATAGAAATTTGTGCTTCAGATTCGAATATTAAAGAAATTTTTAAATTAAATGGATTTGAAGGAAACAGTATCTACTAATTTTTATTTGTTTTCTATATTTTCTATACAATACATATCTTTTTTTTTAAGTTTATTGATACGATTTGATGGATTTTTCGGTACTTTTACGAATCGCTATAGAGATTTTCTAGACTTCGATGCTCTATTAAGAAAAATTTATTGACTTTTTTGTACTTCATACTTTTTTAATATTGAAAATGTTTGTTTGAATTTTCCTGCATAGACAAAATTAAAGATTTTCCAGATTTTTTTAAAATACCTTTTTATATTTTTAGGACGCTATTTCCTTGAAGTCAAAGTTTGGAATTTTTCAATTATTCTGATGAATTTATGAGAAAACGTTTTAGTTTCGATTTATAGATATAAGTGCTACCGAACTAGATGATTATGAAATTTTTTTATTTAAATGGAATTTGAAAGGAACAGTACCTTTCTTAAATAAATGTTTTTTTCCATATTTTTCGTCTTTTGTAGTATTTTTACGATTTGGAGGGTTTTTCGGTATTCTTACGAATTGAAGTGGAAATTGTCAAGATATTGATGCTCTAATTAGTAAAATTTTCTAAATTTTCAGTACCTTATGAATTTTTAGTATTTCAACATTTGTTTTCGAATTTTACAGCTTCGAAGTAATTAAAGATTTCCTATATTTTTTTCAAATACCTTTCAAGATTTTTAAAATGCGATGTCCTCGAATTTGAACTTCGAAATTTTTCAATCGTCTCGTTGGATATAAGGTATACGAGATAACGTTTTAGATTTCAAGTACTTTATTATTTTGCGTATTTTTAAGAATTCATATCATCCAAAGGATTTTCTGGGATTTTCATGAATCACTATTTAGATTTCTAGGATATCGTTCTCTAGGAATCAAAGTTTTAATAACTTTTTAGTTTCTTAAAGATTTTCGAAAAAATTCAATCAGGAGTTACAAGTATCAAATAAGATTCAAGTATTCATAATATAAATCGTATTCGTTTTTCTGTTTATTAAATTTGGTGAGATTTTTTAGCAGATTGAGAAATTTAAGTATTTTATAGATTTCATTATAGATTTATGAAATTCAATGCTCTAAGAATCAAAACATTAGGTATCATTTTTAGAATTTTCATACATTTTTGAAATGATTACATCAGTGTTTAGAAGTATGTCTTAATTTTTACGTTTTTTCGTGTATTTATTTAATTTCGTAAAATGTTCTGGCAGATTTTATGATTTATAGTGTTTGTGCATAGTATTATGGATTCTTCATAGAACAGTTACTTTATAAATCACAAGTGTTTCATCAAGTTTTCGAAAAATTATCACAAAAATTACTGTAAAATACATTTATAATAAAGGTTCCTAATTATATCCATTAAATAAAATTTAATAAAAACCATAAGAATATCGTTATGAAAAACCTCAAAATCCATAGCATATTCATTCACCGAATATTTTAAATCCACAACATTAATTGAATATGTGGCGTGCACTGAAGAAAGCGTCCTTGAAGCACCTCGCTGCTTTTCGAAAAAAACGAGATTGACGAGAGAAAGTCCCTAAGAGTAGCATAGACTGGCCAATTTTGTACCTTAATTTTTTGTGAAAGAATAAAATCATTTGTATTTCAGAATATTTCTATATTAAGAATCACTGACTATCTCGAATTCGATTTTTGGTGCTGTTAGTACCTTTTCTTCAGTCCATGCCACATATACTAAAAATCAAATCATATCGAATTCTACTACTTCCATGTCATATAAGCAATAAATCATCAAACTCAGATTTGAATTCCACTTCCGTTCTCAACCACAAAGTTCATCCCCATCTACAATCCCTCTCTCTCACAAAACACATTTTTCTGACCCACAGCTCTCCAACAACCAGACTCGACCAGCCCCACGACCTCTGACCTCTCTTTCCCCTCTCAAAGAGACAACAGCAACCACGGTTCCAAAGAAGAGGACGAACTCCCAGAGGATGAAATAGAAGAAGAAGAGGACGACGACGAGGACGAAGAGGACAAGGGCAAGAAGAAGGAAGGCCCTGAATCCGATGGCGCAAACCGTCCCCGGCGTCGGAACCCCGACAATCTCGAGGAGGAGGCCGAGCACAAGAAAAGGAAACGACGCGTCCTCTTCTCCAAGGCCCAGACCTACGAACTCGAAAGACGCTTCCGTCAACAACGCTACCTCAGCGCCCCCGAGAGGGAGCACTTGGCCTCCATCATTCGTCTGACCCCGACCCAGGTCAAGATCTGGTTCCAGAACCACCGGTACAAGACGAAGAGGGCGGCCACGGAGAGGGTCGAGGCCGCCGGAAACAGGCTCGACTGTTCACCCAGAAGGGTCGCAGTCCCTGTCCTAGTTCGCGATGGCAAACCCTGTCAGGCCAAACTCATAGAACAATGCTCGGTGTCAGCAGTTGGGCCTTACACCCCCTCCAGCGGTCAAATGTCCATGCACTCTTACATGCAGAAACCCTATTGGTGGTAATCATGTTTTTACTCGAAAATGATGTCAACAGGACTTCACATCATCTTAAGGCATTGAGTAAGTCACCAGTAACTAAGACAGTTGCAATGACCAGAAGTGGAAGAGTGAATGAATCAGAAATTACTTAAAATGTTTTTCATCATCATGCAGTTTGTCATTTTCAATTTCAAGAATTCAAAAACTCAAATGGAAACGTTGCTTTCAAGTGAACGAAGATAACGAAAGCATAAAACGTGCGCGTTACATGATCATCAAATCGTTATCTTCGTCTATCGTCGTATCAATTTTCCATCGATGAAAAATTGCACGAGATATCGGAAAGAAGCGCTAGATTGTGGGTTTTTTTAACCGTCCCTTTCCAGCAGATTTGTTTTGAAAAGTTGTGCTTGTGCATTTGAAGAAAATATCTCTTCTAACATATTCTCATTAAATTCCGTTCATTTTGGGCCTTAAAAACAGAGTAGAAGTAAGAACGATAGCGATGAGTGAAGTGCCGCATATATAATGTAAAAAGAGTTTCGTACAATGGCGAACAATTTGTTTCTGTGATATCATTATTAGTCTTCTGACGAATGTGTAAGCAAAGTCAGTCATTCGTGATTCGGGCAATTTCGGTAGTGGGTATGCGAGCACTTTGGCGGAGGCAACTTTATTTCCCAATCGAATCGATCTCTAAACACTTCGAAATAACGATCACGAGGGGCGATAATTTATCAGCCCAATTGCTTTCAGCGAAGTGAATTTTGCGTATTGAACTTTGCCTCGCGAACGGCGATAGGCCTGATTTTATTTACTGTAAAGTCTTCGTGGCAATCATAATTCGTAATTGTAATTATTACGTAATCACACTTATTGCTATTTGTATGTATTGAGATCTAGTGTTGCTAGATTAAATTGGACAAAACTATTTGTCCAACTTGTCCAACAACAATGTATAAAAATTCTTCACGTGGAAAAATTAATAGCTTTTTTATTATTATGTCATACTAAATTAGCCATTATCATCTGGCAACACTGATCGGCGTATTTATTGTAAATATTTCGCGAACTCGAGTATTAACTTGTAGAATGTATCCGTCTAAATAGTGCAATTTCGTTGCGCTAGTTGGAAAATTTTTGAAAAACGTTCTATCCTGTTTCCCTGAAAAGCAACATCTGTAAATATTTGAAAAATGAGTCTTGCTCCACCAAAGATAATTATGGAGTAGCTGAAATCAAAAATGCATCCGACGTGAAAATAAACGTAACTCGGTTCGACTTTCCCGATTTTCTATAGCTTACGTGAATGTGTTATTGTAAATTGTATATATGTACATTGTGTATCATGTCAATAGCGAGCTAATATATCAATTGCATGTTTAATAAATCGACTTGAACATTGATATGGTTGTTTATTTGCGCCGCCTGCAAATTATGACTAGCCAATCATTTCTACAATGTTACTTTGACCTTGTGTTTTGTTTTTAAAGAAGTTAATAAAAAAATGTATTACGAATGAAAATTATATGGCATTAAAAAAATTGTTTCACTTTGAAGCTGAAAAAATTTTAGAATTGTTAAGAATCATCGATAATTTGTGGTATGAATAACTTATTTTTTTGAATTTATAGTTATGAAATATTTTTTTGTGTGGATTTTTGTACATAATGGCACATGGGATCGAGTTCATATCTACTTTTTTGGTTACACTGTTGACGGAGCGTTCTGGGAGTGTTCCTTTCTTTTATTTGGCGACGGTTTGGCCCCTATTTTTGCATCCCCTGCGTTTGTGTACAGACAACCCTCAGCAGCACTTCGCCTCTCTTTCTACAATGGATCAGTTTTTGTTCAACAGCTATTTTGGGGGGCAGCTTGTTTTTATAACACTTCGAGGCATTTTTCATGGACTAGTTACATAAAGTGAATAGTTTTTGTTGGTCATTTTAATTAATCAATAATTTCTTAACCATACATTTGCATTAACTATGCATTATTAATATAGTATTCAATTCTTTCAACATGTAGTTTAAGTCAATATATAAAAAAGTTAGTTTTTTTTTGTGAAAGTTTCCATTTGTTCATTGTTTTCTGTTGTTGATTTTTCTCTAAATTTGATTGAATGAAAAATTTAGTTTAGATAGTGAATAGTTTAATGTTGTTATAAATTATTTTTTAACATTGCATGTGAGCATTTTCAGCTGTTTTATGAAATTTGTGAATTCGTGAATATTCAGAGTTTAATAGAACTTTGTTGATAATTGTAGTACCAATTTTTTACTTTGATTAATCCTGAATTTTGAGTTACACGTAGGTAATTTTTTTAAAACTTAATTTAATCAGAAGTTCATTATCTTCTAGAAAATAATTCATCATTTCGTTTTTTTAGAAACTTTATATCATATAACCTTTGATTGTAAAATTTTCTAATAATAACACTTTTCAATACTTCTTACTGTTTCTATATTTTTTCAATGGTTTTTACGATGCCATTATTTGAAGTTCATTAAAAAAATTTTTCTACGTTTCATTAAACCTAAATTATTTCAATCGAGTAACAATATTTAACGTACCCAAGATTTCATCTTAATTAAAAAATAAACGATCTTGAACTATAGAAAAACAAATAATTTACCTTAGTCTAGTAATTTTGATCCTTATGAAAGCCTTATAAGAAAAAAAAAAATTTCTTATAAGAATATAATTTTTATAAGGTCCACTTGATAAAAACCTTATAAGAATTCGATTCCTTATAAGGTCTCTTATAAAAACCTTATAAGAAACTGAAATTTCTTATAAGAATGTATTTAATAAAATTTTATATGAAAAAACTTTGTAAAGGTTTTTAGATCAATTTTCCATTCATGTATGAATATTATATAAAAAAAAGAAATTTCATTTTCTTATAAAGTTTTTATAAGGATAAAAATTACTAGGGATAACAAATTTACAAGTTTCTTAGAAACAGAAAAATTTGATGCAATTGCTTATCAAGATTTTCAAGGCGTTTCTCAGTAGTTTTTTTATTTTGAAGATTCCTTAGAGATTATTTTTTTGTTCAATCGATAAACAGTAAAACTTTTGGATGGTACAAATCACTACAAAAAGTTGAAGCTTTGTGACAACCTCGTTTTCGATATTTCCAAAAAATTTCAACCATTAGTAAACATTTTCCTCAATTGCTGTTGAATTTTTAGAAATATAGCAAACGTTGAGAAAAGTGCCTGTATTTTTGATTAAATTCTAAGCTGATTTTTTTACAGTCTACTTGAACAAAAAGAATGTAAATAAAATGTACTCATATTGTACGATATACGAGAATGATGAAAAAACATTTTATTATTTAAAAAATGAGTTTTTTGACAAATTTTCCAGAAATTTTAGAGAAATTTTACATGTAATGTTATTTTAATTTTTATGACAGTTGTAAGCTTATTTTTGCTTGATTGATTAATCTGAAATTTTTTTGTTGATAACGACATAGTTTTTAAAAATTTGTAACAATCTCAATTCTGTAGAAATTTCGAAGTTTTTGCTAATGAAAAAGCTTTTATAACAATTCATCGTTTCTTACAATTATTTTCTTCTTTTTCTTTCAATTTCAAAGAATTTTTTCAGTACTTCAGATGGTGTGAAAATGATGGTTCTAAAGTATAACTCGAAGTAAAAAACAAAAATTTTCATTTTTCAAGTTATTTTCAAAAACCTAATGTCATGGTTGCAAAAATTCCAGTTGTAACAAACATTTTCTTTACCTTGTTAATTATTTTATGAAATTTCTCTTATATTTTTTGAGAACCTCAATCTCTATGAAGTCCAAATACTAAATTTTCAATTTTTCTCCATTTTTTGAGTACGTCATCAAACATTTTGCTTAACCACACTTTTAGACCAAAAGTTGTAAGCTTCAAACGTGCGTTAAACAAATCCGATAAAAAAATGAAGCATTTCATCACGCTTGTTATCAAGAGTTCATTTTATATGATTTACTAGGGATTTGGAGATGAAGCGGAGCTTAGTCTAGCGGAAAAAGACAAGTCCGACGCGAGAGCTTGCACACGTGAACTTTTGGCTTTGTTCGTTCGCTCCGCTTCGGTTCCTGAACGCACTTCGCTGCTTCCTTTTTCGCAACACGCCGGAAGAGCTCGTAGTTTGAGCGACGCGCTTCCGACTTCCGTTTCCGAGCAGCCATCTTGTTACCGGTTTAGATTTCCTCCATGAGAAAAGACTCGAATCAAAAACGCACGAGTCCAAAACCTCATTGTAAATCACATAAATTTGATTGCACTTAGAGGTTTAATAACCCTTGGTCGTTAATTAGAGATACTCAAAGCACGTATATTCATTTATCAAGCCAGGCCCGTGCACATAAACCTGTTTTTTTTGGGGGGGGGGGGGGGTGGAGGGGTTTCAACTTTTATGTTGTACTTGTAGAATAACATGCAATTAAAATTGATTTGGTTTGATTACATGGTCCATTCATAGTGATGTAGATAATAAATGTAGACTAAATAAGTAAATAAATAGTTCAATAAATAATCAAAAATATAACGCAATATCAAAACATTATTTGGTCTCAACAACTTGTACTTATATATTGAATCTTTGTTATGTTTTCAACAAATTTAACACAAGCAACTCAATAATTACAGATACACAATCGCGAAAAACACGTTTATTATTTCTTTTTTAGATTTAGATGTACATATTACGAACGCATAATAAATAAAAAAAGAAACACTTTTTATTACCACACTATACACAAATTTTATGATTAAATGGGTTATACATTTTTTTTGAGGACGGTTTGGATTATTCTTTAATGTATATAGCACATAATTTTATTACATGGAAGTTATATCATTGTGATAGAATATTGTCAACTTTAATATAAAAATATTATTTGTTGAAAAAAATATCAACAAATGGTGGAGTTATGGACTTTTCCCAACTTTTTTTTTAAGAGGCTTGCAGTGACCGCAATGCAAATGCAATAAGTCAACTGAAATTATAATATCCAAAAACGTTACATTTTTTAGTGTAACGATAACGAAACGCGTTACATTAATTAACAAGTAACGATAACAGGAACGATTTCTTTTTTTTTTGGTAACGAGTAAAGAAAATCGTGTTATTCATTTCACATCTGTCGCATCAAGTTTTTAAAACGATTTGGAACATGGTAACTTTTAAAGAAATTTTTTGAAACTTATATATAAGTAATTTTGAACTTCCCTATCTGAAGATAAAAATTGTATAATTTTATAATTTGAGATGAAACAGAGTCATATATTAGAAATTTATTTACAAATATTGACAAAGATTATGATGCTTTATCAGTTTTTATTAGAAATCTTCACAATTCCAGCAATAAATTTTATCATTCTGCATATAAATACATGAAAATACAGGAACCCTTAGTTCTTAAAATCTATAGCAGGATCTCTAAAATCTATGGATTATACTAAAAAACCTTACGTAATTTTATGAATATAGAAAAAAAATGAAATACGAAAAATGCTAGATATTTTGTACTTTTGTTTAAAAAGCTATTAGATTCTTCGAAAATTTCTGTAATTTCATAAATCAAGGAACTCTGATTTCTCGAGCATTGAATTCTAATAATATATGTACATAGGAAACCATAAAAATACTAGAGAAAAATGTTCAAATATTTAAAATCTGTTAAAAATTCGTATAATATTGAAGGCACTCTAAATCTATAAAGAAACTGTTTTCTTCAAAATCGATCAAAATACTGCAAACATTTCTAACTTTAAATTCCAGGAAATCTAATTCTTGAAATTCAAAGAAGTACCTATCTTTGAAAAAAACTTAAAATTTTCCAAAATTATATAAATACTAGGAAATACAAAAAGAAAATAGATGTACAGGCAATACAAGTATATTTATGGAATATTAAAAATCTATACAACTTTCAAAACTAGAGCATCGAATACCAGAAATCTATTCAGAAATATACAAGAAAACTGAACAATCCTTCAAATCGTAGAAAAACTGATGAAATACGAAGGATACTGAAAGAAATATGAATATATTGAGACACCTATTTTCTAAAAAAATTCTTTTAAAAAATGCAAAATTTATTGAACGTCACATTTTAAAGCTCGAAATTCTCGTAATCCATGTATAAAAATTTATGTCAAAATGCTTAAAATATACATATAAAAATACTAGAAAATCCTGCAACATTTTATGCATCCTAAAAAATACGAATATTTTCAGAAATACTGAACAATCCTTCAAATCATAGAAAAACTGAAGAAATACGAAAAATACTGAAAGAAATAAATATCTATTGAGACACTGTTTTCTGAAAAATCCTTTGAAGACGTAAAATTTAATAAACTCGAAATTTTACAGTTTGAAATTTTTGGAATCTATAACAATTTGAATAAAAATGCTAGAAATATATAAAAATACTAGAAAATCTTGTAACATTTTATACATCTTGAAAAATACAAATAGTTTTAGAAATACTGCACAATCCTTTATACCGTAGAAGACATACGAAAAATACCAAAAAGAAATAAAAATCTATTAAGACGCTGTTGTCTCAAAAATAGCATGCAATGCAAGATATAAAAATTTATATCAAAACGTAAAAACCAATAATACATAGAAGCATTAAATCGAAATCGTTTATAAGATCTTGTTGGGGCGGGGGGGGGGGGGGTTGTTACCCCAAAACCCCTCCTCCTCCCCCCGTCACCATGGGCCTTTATCAAGTCGTCTTTATTACTGCATGGAATATTAACCATTTAACAATGAAAAATAATGAAAAAATCGTAATGATTATGAAAAAAATGTATTTATAGAAAAAAAAGATAAATGAATGAAACTCCAATGTACCGTCCACGAAGAATCTTGATAAAGTGTGGTCATATAAATCATAGGGACTTGGTACGAGTGAATGTTATCTGTTGCTTCCGGTTGGCCGAACAAATATTTCGCGCATCTCCCGCGAGACGCACTTGCAAGGGTAGATCTCGCAAGTTCGCCCGAGTTACATGGCGGCAGGCATATGCCGGCCGATGTCCACCCCATTTACTTTACTATGTCATCGTCCGATCCGGCACGAAATCGAACATGCATATTACCCAAATGGCGGACGCGCATAATAATCGTGATTTTGAAAACCTCGCACGCGCCATTTAACTGAATGGCTTCGCAAACACAGATTCGCGGATACGGGAGGAAGGGTCGAGCATGAACGACAATGGCATGTGTACAAATCGAGTTTGTTGAGAAAATTTGTGAAGGAATCTCAGTCAAATGGGGTTACCTTAAGGTTAGGTATGACTATGAGGTCTTCAGGTCTTCAGGGTAGGTCAGAAGAACGGATGATTGCAACCTAATTTCAGTATGCATTGCTTCTTTGGGAACCTACTTGATGAACCTGAAGGAATTGACATTTGCGGAAATTAATATTATAAAATAAGTTTACAATCTTCAATTAATGTACGTATACTTTATAATAACTTGTGAATTATTCTGATTAGGATTCTATACCTGAGAGTCAAAACGAAACAAAGGGGAAAATTATTGTTTAATTAGGTGAACAAACAATATAATATATTATATTAATAACTAGGAGTCTATTGAAAGATGTATTTTTTATTCCATTTGAACTTGAATTATGTTGATTAAGGGGCTTTGTAGCGAAATTTTACATGTAAGGACGAACTTAAATGTCAAAAAGGTGAATATATATTTATTTGAATGCGTCAATAAATATTTAATCTAGCATCATAACATCTAAGAAACCTTTTGTAAGATCAAGCTTTTACTTTTTGAAATACATCACATTTCATGTAAAATCAGAGTATGTAATTTTTATCGTCTCACACCTACTCATTTTTTCAGTATGGTCATCTCGTATTTTTAGGAATTTTCTGCAATAATTTTCGGAATGCCTAAGACTTTAAATTTTATAATTTTTTAATATTCAATTTTTCCATTATATACTTGGTATTTTCGTACATTTTCATACAGTTTTTAGAATTTTTAATATAGAATTAAATTACTATCAGATTTTTCGTATAGTGAAGAATTTTTCAGAAAACAGTATTTTCAAAGACAGATGTTATTTTACAGAAAATTTATTATTACTTAAAGCATTTATCGAATTTCGTTTGTATTTGTACAGTTTCAACGATTTTCCGGAATTTTTATGGGTTTTTCAAATAGATATGTAGAATTTAATACCTACTTAAGGATTCAAGGTTCAAATTATTAAGTGATTTAATAATGGCTCAAGGTAATAAGACTTACATTGGTTATTATTATTTAACCAATTTTCAGTATATTTAGTACTAGCTGTCACCCGCAGGCTCTGCCCGCGAGTTCCAAGTTCGCCCTCAGTCCGTTTCGCCTTCGGTTGGCTTTTGGATTGAGAATAGTTGTACACAAATCAATAAAGTAAACATAGTTATTATATGCAAATTTTTTGGTATGATTTTATTTTATTATTATTATACTTGCACAAACTTTTAATTTGTTCTAACGGATAAGGTTAAAAAGAAGATATAACACAGAAATAACATAAAAATATATGGAGAATATAAAATTGTTATGGATTTAATGCTGCGGGATAAACGATGTTTTTGGTCATGTTGTTGGGAGCGTAAATTAAAAGGTTTTAAGGACTGCCAACCCTCGAGCAGGCAACGTAAAATTGTCCATGAGAGAAACAGGCATTTTCCAAGTTGATTCCTGCTATTTTTAAAGATTGTCCTTGGGCTTTGTTGATTATCATGGAGAAAGCTAATTTGACAGGAAATTGAAGACGTTTAAAATCGAATGGCATGTCTGAAGGTATTATTGGGATGCGTGGTATAAATATGTCCTGTTTCTTGAAAGGACCAGTCAGTATTGTTGCTTCTATTACATGTGGAAGTAACTGCTTAACTGCGAGTCTCGTTCCATTGCAAAGTAGAGGGGGATCCAAATTTCGTAGCAGAATAATTGGCGACCCAACTTTGAGCAGTAATCTATGTGGAGGAATGCCAGGTGGTTCCAAAGAGTTGAGAAATTCAACAGGATAGTGTACCGCTTGTTCCACGTCTATGACTGCGTCAATTGATGTGTATATTGTGGCGCTGCCTGGCATGCTCTCTTGAATTTGAGCATAATCATACCAAAAAATTGGCATATAATAACTATGTTTACTTTATTGATTTGTGTACAACTATTCTCAATCCAAAAGCCAACCGAAGGCGAAACGGACTGAGGGCGAACTTAGAACTCGCGGGCAGAGCCCGCGGGTGACAGCTAGTTTAATTTATAAAATTTGTCATTTATTCATATTCATTCGCAACAAATATGTTAAAAATTGGTCGTAAGAAATAATACATGAACATTTTTTAAATTAACTCATCGTGAGAAATGTAATTTTTTAATAATTAGAATTTATTCAAGATTTGAGGAAAATTGGTGGAACGGTTCGATAGATACGCTTAATTGGTAGGTGGGTGCGTTGGTGGAAAGCCAACAGGACAATATATAGCTTAAAACGATACTTGCAATTGGACCAATAGTTTTGCAAGGTTTAATAGAATTTAGTCAAGATTTGGGGAAGATTGGTCGAACGGTTCGATAGATACACTTGATGCGTAGGTGGGTGCGTGGGTGGAGTGCGAACAGGACAATATATAGCTATAAACCATCCTTGAACCTAGACGAATACGTAATGCAAAGTTTCATTAAATTTGGTTCAGCGGTTCAAGAGTTATGGAATCATAGATAGATGGAATAGATAAATAGAAACATGATAAATAAGTTGTTATTTATTGCGAGCGAACGACAATAAATAAACATCCCAAACAACTTGCAGTTTCTTCGCGCAACAAAAAGAAAGCACTATGCAAAGTTTTGTGTTGATCAGTTGCGGAATGTAGACGGTAACTCCAAATACCGAACGGACATTCTGCTTTATATATATAGATTTCTTACTTTTATAAAATACAAGCATTCTTATGATTTCGTAAAATGTTTCAGGTTCTATGAAGGTATGTAATCTGAAATCTAAAATGTCATAAATTTTAAATATTCCCTTAAGTTTTTTAGAAAGCAGCATTTTTATAATATTCGAAAATTCCAAAAATTTCCAGAACTCATAGTAAATTATAGTTTTGTTTTTCGATATCCAATAATTTTATTGAAAACAACATTCTATTCATAGATCCCAATATAGATTTCTAGAATTGGATGCTTTTAAATGAAAAATTTTGAAGATTTTGATTGTTCCAAAAATTTTGTAATAAAAGATTACTTTTAAAGAATTTCAGTATTTTAGAGATTCCTATTATTTTGAACCTTTTTCATATTTTCCTGCATTCATAAAATTTCGTTATATTTTTCAGTATTCATCTTACTTTTAAATATTTTTGAGGATTGCTGTGTGGATTTCAAAAATCTGAAGCTTTAAAGTTCAAAGTTTCATCAATTCTTTAGCATTTCACAGATTTCAGAAATTTTTAGTTTATTTCGTGTTTTTATAATATTCATACATTTTATCGAATTCTCCAGTATTTCAAAATATTATCATGTAGATTATTGGTATTTGTAGCTTTATAGTGAAAAATTTCATTGTTCTTTATTATTTCCATTAAATAATTATAAAATAATATCCATACATAGAATTTAAGTTTTTTAGAGATTCCTACTGTTTTGAGTCGTCTTTATACTTTCCAGCATTCGTGGAATTTTGTTGTATTTTTTGAATACTTTTCTTGATTTTTAATATTTTTATGGATTGCATTGTAAATTTCGAGAATAAGATGCTTTACATTTCAAAATTTTATAGTTTCTTAGTCTTTCACAAATTTCTAAAACTTCAAGTTTATTTTGTGTTTTTTCAATAATCATTGATTGCCTTTTCATTATTTTTCACATTTTTTAAATATCAATAAAATTTGAATAATTTTATGATACTTTCATGGATTACCACTTAAATTTGCTTTGAAATTCATATTTCTATAGATATCCGGTAAATAAATAAATTATTAAGAAAATTAAAAATTCTATCTTTGTACATTTCATGTATTTATATTAAATTCGTTATATTTTTTACCACATACAAAATTTTGTAGGCTTCGGAATCACGAAATTTCCACTTTCTACAGATCTGGTAGCCCTGTGAATGACAACCCTTGATTCCTTAAATTGACGTACACATCCTAAAACTGCAGGAGCAAGTTTTCTTATTCTCTGTAATTCGTCGAGGAAAAAAAAGCTGGTGTCCATAAAGTATCCGGATGCAGTGACGGGCGTTCGGGAAAAGTTTGGACTGATAGAATGTCAAGTCCTGGGCAATCGGGTCGAGTAAAAGGGTCACCGTACATATCGATGAGGCCCGATGAATGAGAAAGAATATATTGATAGTTTTCGAACAACGGGACGTCCCCTAATATTTCCGAACGTAATTGAGGGGGTGTGCTCCTTCTTTTGGAGGAAAGTGCAAGAGAGAGTTGAAAAGCGAAAAAAAGAAAAAAATACGTGAACAATGTAGTTAGGGTCCAGAGATGCGGAGACAGCGAAAGGACGCCGAGTGTTTTATTGGCTGGTTTCCGTGGGGTTGAAAGTCGGCATTACGTACTGATCAAGATTTTTTTATTGTAGCTCGTGTCCGCGAATTTTCGGAAATTTTTATAGATTCTTTTAGAGCGTAGATACATAGTACTGAAGAGGATCATTTTTAATGAGGCTTACGATGGATTTTTGAAAATAATTTGAAATTTGGAGATAAATTGGCCTTCATTTTCAACTTTCGATGTGTTTTGGTAATAGAGGAATTGTTATCACTCCGTTTTCATTTTCAGTCAGCCATAGTACGCAGTGAGGTGCATATCACCTTTCTGACGGTTTTTGTTTTTAAACATGTTTCTTTGGCTGTTTTTGATTCATATTGTTTATACGAGTTAATTTTGACAGTGATTAAAATGTGTATTTGTTTTGGACAAGGGTCATCTTGAGACCAAAGAAGTTTTTTGACAATTATTAGGATACACGATCACTTAAATGTTGAGTTATGATGTACAAATTGTGAGTAAGACTTTATTGTCTTTATTGATTCCTTTATCGATTCCCGTTAGGATACATTTTTTTGCATCAGGTGCAACTTGTAATGTCCCTATACAAATTATTGTCGAATGAAAAAAACTCAATCGAGCAATAAGTAAAATGACTTTGATAAAAATTGTTTTCAGTGGAAAAACCCAATCGAGCAATAAGTAAAATGACTTTGATAAAAATTGTTATTCAGTGGAAAAACCCAATCGAGCCATAAGTAAAAATGACTTTGATAAAAACTATTTTGAAATAGAAAATTGCAAAAGAACAATCAGTAAAATGATTGCGATAAAAACTATTTTAAAATAAAAAATTCAGTAGCATTTAGCATAATGATATGTCTTAATATTCTTTGTACGTCTCCGGGCAGAAAACGCTCGTTTTCGCTCCACTCAAACTCGTGTTTTTACCCGTTGACGTACAAAATCTTATGTTAACCTTGGTGCATTTGCCATCCTCGGACAAGGATGATATTTTTCTGTCCTCGGCTAGCGCCTCGGACGAAAAATTATCGTCCTTGTCCTCGGAACAGCGAAAATGCGCCATGGTAAACAATGTACTATTTTTGATTATAACGAGTGAAATATCTCGACAAGTATATTATTGTTACCCTGATACCTTATCGTATCCTGTCAAATTTTCCATTCCTAATTGCGCCGAATTTTTACTCGAAAAAGCGTAGATATAAAAGCTCGAGTCAGCAGTAGCGTGGGGGCTTTTTGCAATAGAACATATTCGTGAATATTCCTTTAGCATTTCGTGAAACATTTTGAGAACATTTCGTGAACACTTCGAGAACATTTTGTGAACATTTCGAGAACATTTTGTGAACATTTCGAGATAACATTTTGTGAAGATTTCGTGAGAATTCGTTAGCTCAGACAGTTAGCCGAAACATCAATTCGTGAATTCGAAAAAGTACGTGAATTCGTGACTTCGGAAAAAAAATCGATAGACATTGTCGTGAGTTGAGAAAAATTGGCGAGTGGGCTGATTGGGCCAAATGTGTGAAATTTAATCTTAGAACCAGTTGTGAAATAAACATAAAATGACTTTAAATCCATTACAAACTTCTAGGAATTTTTTTTTGAAAAATTGTTTTTCTTGCAAGTCTTGGGAGATGAAAGAATTACATGGTCGATGAATTTTTGTTTTCAAGGGTGTCCCACGAGAGCTTGTGCTGTACGATACTCTCATCGAATATTAATGGGTACAATGATGCCCCATGGCTCAGCCAGCAGCAGAATACAGCCAGAAGGCCCAACGAGGTTCAAGTCCTAACTCAGATGTTTTTTTCAGGAAAAATAAAACATTAATTACATTCTATGTGAAATTCAGCTGTTTACAATATTCGGTGTGAAGTTTTAACTTATATGTTCTAATTTGACAACATTGTTAAAAATTCACAACATGAAACTCTAGGATTCATAAAAAAAATTTTCCATCTGCTCTATAAACTTTTCTCATAGTTTTAATTAGCCTCGTGTAAAGTTTTAAGGGGTTATTCAGAACGGAGGAATTTCGATTGCGAAATCGATAAATTTTGATTTACTTACGTACCCAGCGATAAAACTGATATATGGGAAACGGCAGAATCGGTCTAATGAACTGTGTAATTCCATCGAACCATTGGCATAAGGAATACCTATCTGAAAAAAATTTTTTTTTCTATAGACACCCAACTACTAATAATAGAGGCATTGGACGGTTTAGAAATACCGTCAGTACTATCAATTAAACTACTCTAAACTCAAAATCGCAACTCTGAACTAGTGAAATTTTTTTGACAGCAAGAAAAAAATGTTGTATGAAAAAAATTGTGTTCACTAAAGAACATGAACAATAAATTAAGAAACGAATGAATTGAAAAGATGAGGCAATATTAAGTCTCAAAACAGCGAGAGGAATGCGTTAGCGGGGACAAAAGCTATGTGTGAGATTTTTGGGCATTACCATATACCGCAGCCCATTGATACCCGAGGATATTAACAGAAATAATTGAAGTGAGTGCCAAGGATCACTAATATGGACCAGCCCAGTAAATGCGAAGAGGTGCACTCAATTTTAATACTAATTATTTGGTTAAGTTGCCTCTGCTTAATTTATATGCAGTGGCAGTGTTGGAGCTTTCGGGAGCCGATGAAAGCTCCCGGAAGAATCCGTCGATTCTGTAGAAAACGGTCTTGATATAAGTTTTGTGTTTCAGTCAGTGCACCAATCACAGGCCTTTCACGGATCGCAAGTATTTTCAAAAATAGGGGTAATTTTTCACCTCGCGGTGTTTTGAGTCCTAGGGAAGCGCTATTTCTAGACAACGTGAAAAATTGAATTGCTCGCGTTTTTGCTTTCCGTTGATTTAGCCCAGCCGAATAGAAAAACATTTAAAATTGACGCTGGTTAAAATTACCGAAGTACACAGATACCTCGATTTTATTAGAGGTTCGGGGCTCTCCAACTAAATCGAGAGAACGTTTAATCCGATTAACTCGAGGGTCTTCGAGCTCGTGACTAATCCGCGTCACGGTGAATCATCTCGAATAAAATCGAGACCAATAAAATCGAGGTACTTGTGTATAACAAACTTCTAATTATACCGGTTCAATTAGAATTCTGCAGCAATGATAAAATATATTACAAATTTATAGTTTTTTTGTTTTTTTGTAATAATTATAGAATTCAAAGGATACCTAGCGTTTTTAATTGAGCTTCGTATAATTTTTTGAATTGAAGCTCCAGAATATCAAGTTTTCTAGGTAATTGATATTCTATGCGATTTATCAATACACAGTAAATTAAGATTTCTTGTATATCGTTATTTTTGAGTATTGTAAATATTTTTCTAATATATGAAGTTTTTAACAACCTAACTCAATCGATTTCATAGTGATTTCATGTGTTACTGTGTGGTTTTCTAAAATTTCGATGTTATTTGTAATTGAAAGCTATAAAGATTGTTATCAATTTTATAGAATTTTGAGAGTGTCATATCTATATAGTTTTATGATATATGACATTTTTTCATGTTTTTCCGTCATTATTAAATTGAAAGAATTGTCCAGTGTTTTTGTAGAGTTTCATGTAAATTTTTCGAACGCAAGATTTCGAGTATATATGTACTTTTATACCATATTTTATAGCTTTCTGGTATTCGGTGCTCAAAAATCGAAAAGATGATACACTATTATCAATTTTTCATAATTTTGAGAAAATTATATTCTCCATGTTCAAATTGATTTTTATTACTTATATTATATCTTTTTTTCAGTACTTTTAGCGTAATAATAAGATTCTGTAGGAATACTCAGGATTTTCAAAAAAATTCTGGATTTTAATAAGCATGATGAATATAGATGATTTACATACGATGCTCTATAATTCTTAGTTTCAAAGATTTGCAGTATTTTTTTGAAAATTAAAAAAAACACTACAGTACCTCTTTGTATATTTAAAGTGTGTATCGTCAATATTCTGGGTACTTTTTTGAAAATTCTTGTAAATTTTGTAAATTCAATTCCATCTGCATGCTCCGTTTATATAAATGTTTGTTGTAATTCAAATAAATGAAAAATTGTTAATGATCACTCAAAGCCAGATTTTATCTCACATCTTAAATATATATTCCCCTTCAACATCTCATAATAGCATAATCGGAAAAATCGTTTTTCCATAAGGGAAAATTCTTTCGATTTCCGGCTTTTAAAAAAAGGTGTTACAAATACAGAACATGATGTTTCTAAAATAAACGACTCGAATTTAAAAATAGAAATCTCATAAAAAAGAAATAGAAGTTAGTGAACAAGTTACAAATCATGAATATTGTATTAAAAATGTCAACGTTATATTATTCTTAGGACATATTTATTATAATAAATTATTAAATCGTTTTCAAGTAAATGATTGTGAAGATTCCAATTCAAAAATTTCTTAATATTTTGAATGTAAAATAAAAAACAATTACAGTTATCTACCGTAATGAAAATTCAAGTCACATAATTAAAAACTCCACAATAATTTGAATTTTCAAAAAGTTTATGTATTTGAGTACATAATTTTTAAAACTGGGAATCAAAAATTTATTAAAGGACAATAAAAATTACGTTTCTAATATCGAAGGTAACGATGTACATTATCTAATCTAAGAAAACGTTATTTTTCCAGTGAAAAAATGTTGCTGTTGTTATTTCCTTCCACTTTTAAGATTAGGGCATTACAAATTTGGAATCCGAAATTTTGAAAATCAGCAAAGTTGAGAGTAAACATTGAAATCTGATGAAAACGTAATGTGAGTCATGGAAGAAATAACAAGCTGCGAATATTGTATTAGAAATTTTGTTGAATAATATTTAAAAAGAAAAGCAAAGAAGTTGATCACAAAAATTGTAAAAATTTTCTTTACAATATAGAAGATAAATATCTAATTCACTGAAAATTTAACTTACACATCGAATATTACATAATTGAAATTGATTTAAATTTTCAATTAGTTAATTATTTCAATTTGATTATTTCGAAAATTGAAAAAAATTTGAATAGTGTTATTGAAATTTTGCTAATAAAAGAAACTTATAAATCAAATTTAAGAAATCTTTCAGTCAGAAATTTGATATTGTTCAATTATATCTTTACTATACATATATACGAGACGAAAAATTGGCACCTCTTACGTCAGATCTTACTTCAAATCTGTCGTAATCATGAATTTTATATCCAGTATGATCAGTGTTGCCAGATGGTCCAAACTTTTTCTAACCATATTTTCGTCAATTCTGTTGAAATCCCACTAAAAACAGTTTTTCCCATTATATTTTTCTTTATTGAAAATTACAATTGATCATTATTATTGAAATATAAAATCTATTGATCTCAAAATCTGTAACAGGATCTTTTAGATTAATAGATCCTGAATATTTAGTCTGGTCCTGAAAATGTAATTTTAGTAAGATTTTTATAAATGTCATTAGGTTCCTCAAAATATTATGTAATTTAGAAATCGAGAAACTCCAATTTCTCGAAAACTTAAATTATTAAAATATATGAGTATAGAAGTTTGTAAAAATACCAGAAAAAAAATGTATCAGAATTTTCCAAAGAATATCTACAAAGTGTACTGATCAATGCCGTTATTATCCCAAAATTTTTCGAGGATACTATGGATTTTTATTCAATTTTTATATTGAAATATGGATATATTGCACAAAAGGTATATATTTTTCGAATTGAAATTATAATGAATATATAAGTGATGTTTATATTGTTCATTTTAATATAATTAACTTCATCATCATGAGATCTTTGATTTTGCTATTAAAAACGAAAAATTCAGTATAATTGCGATCATCATTCTTTCTACATTCGAATTTTGTTTTTCTCAACAAAATTTTCTAAAAACTGCATTTAAAATTTTTCTGAATGTGTGATTTCTTTCTTTATAAAATTTTGAAACACAAAATGTATTAAGTTTCATAGTTTAAAGCTACGTAGGTTTGAAATTTTCATGTTATTGAAGTCCCTGAAATCCTGAAATCCCTGAAAAATTTTAAAGATCAAATATTTAACCTTCTGAATTTCTGGTCTCAAGAAATTGAGTTCAAAATAAGCAACCATAATATGGAGTGAAAAAAAGTCGCTGAAATTTTTGAATTTTTAGAACTTGATTGGTAACAGTTCAGAATATCGAATTTGTGGATTTTTGAACTTTGTTGATATTAACATATTTATATTTGATGAAATTGCAATAATTTGTACTACTGGGAATCACTGAATGTCTATTATCAAATTCTTTGAATTTACAAGACTTAAAGCATTTTCAAAAACATGAATCTTAAATTTTCATATAAGAAATAATAATGGACTATAATTAAGCTAGTTGTTAAAACTACCGTTAAAATTTCAGGAGTTTTAATCCTGATTATACAGTTTTATAATTGTAAGATGCAAAATCTTTTACATTTGAGTTCAGAAAAATTAATTTTAGATATTTTCAAAGTCACAAAAATCAATAATTCCTGAACATTTTAACTACTATTTTAATTTGAAATCACTGATTCAAGAATAAGAAGATATATAACGTTTCCAAGAATTGAGTCTGTCTCCCTTTGCATTTTTTTTGAAATTTTGTACGAAATTCAAGTTCTAAACTTTCAATTAATTACTTAAATATTTCAAATAAAAATTTTTTAGATTAACTTACTTTTTTGAGTGCCAGTGAAAAACTGTAAATTGAAAGCATTTGCATACATTCACCATTTTTTTTTTACCTAGAAATTTTCACGTCTGATATAAAACTCATTTTTTAAGATCTGTTACTTTTATTGAAGATTTTTTGTCTCATACACTACAATTACTCAGCCTTAAGATTCATACTTCAAATTTGGATATTTTATATTTTCTGAGAAAGTAGCGAAATTTTTCAATGAATTATACATGCATCAAAACTACAACTTCTTACGAAAGTGGATTTCCTAGTTTTGATAGTTTTAAATAAAGAGTTACGGCATTTTTAAGAGTTTTTGGACGATCAAATATTTTTTTACTTTTTGGCATTATTTAAACAGTTAAAAATAGTTTTTATAGATTTTACTAGAAATGACTGTTTAAAATGATGAATTCGTTTAAACCGTTCAAAAACTAAAAAATTATAAAAAATATCAAATATACCTACCAAAACTTATATCAGCTATAAAACGACGAAAATTCTTGAAACTGACAGAATGTAAAAACTGTTTTAAGCTTTTGAAAAAATATCAAAACTGTTTAAGCTATTGAAAAGAGCTTTAAAAATTTTCGAAACTGTCAAATTGTTAGTGACTATTCAAGGGCCAATACCGTCAAAACTATTGTTAAATTTTGCAAAACTTCGTTTAAATAATGATTCAATAGCTTTAAATACATTTTTTATGTCATAAGATGAATAAGTTGACGTTACAGAAATTCTCGTTTGCTCTAACAGAAAAATTTTGTTTGTGTCATAGCTGTCATTGAAAAGTTTAATCATCCTTACTGAAAAAAATTTCAAATTGTGCAACTGAGATATTCAGTTATGACACTTTCACAACTAAACAATTCAGTAGTGTGAACTGAAAATATCCTTCAATGATATGTAAAATCTGGAATGGCTGCAACAGGATGATTATTCATTCAACAGCACTAATTTTTTTTTCACTAAAAATTCAATCATCATGACTGACATGTTTAATAATGCGTATTTCCATTTAATATTCAATTTGATCTAACAAAACTGAAGAATTTTTTTTAATGTGGAGTAAACTTGACAAATACTGGAGTGTGATGATCCCAACTTCCAACACCAATTTTTGAATTCTGCATTTTGACGATTGGTTATTTTACCTAACTACTGCTTGGTTTTTTTCCTCCTAAGTCACTTTTTTCAGTAAAAGTCTCATAATTTTTTAAACAACAAGAATATCGACAAACCTATTACATACTCATGTTCGTTGCGAATCCTCCTTAGAAAAAACACTCACTTCACTTTTCCAACGTAAATTTTCACTATTTTTCACGACCCAAAAGTTCCGTCGAATATCGCTTACGCTTCACTCAAAAATTTTTAATTGCTGTATAAAAGGTATGGATTTATTATTATATGAGCTAAAATTTGAAAATGGGAAAAAATAAATTCTGATTGAAGACACCTCATTTATTTTAAACCTTACATTAACACTAAAATTTGGGATTTCCAATGAATAAAATTTTGGAATGTTCCCAAATGTTAAAAAAATAGGTTTGGACATTTAACGCTGTTTAGAAGCTGTCGAACTAGTAAAAACCCCTTTTACCTTTAATTTATAGAATAAAATTGACAAATTGAACATGAGAAGTTCCCTCTTTTCCAAGATTTTAAACAGAGATAAAAAAGCGCGGCCTTTAAGGTCGTGCGAACGGGGTGATGAAAAAAAGGCCGTCGATGCGAGCATTCACCGGAAGTCAGAAATTCAAAGTGAGAGCAGCACGTGCCGGCTTTTTGCGCCGTCAACACGTGACCGGATAGGGCTTCCTAATTGATATCGATTCTTCCATTTCAGTTTCGCAACGAAATTAGCTTGAAAAATGATCGCGCGAAAGAAAAAAAAACAAACTTACATCGTCAAGGGATGATTGATTTGCGAATGCTCACTCGGGGTACTTTCTGGCGGAAATCCGAGATATGGCAGGGGGAAGAGCTTCTTTTCGGTGAATTGTGGACACTCGAAAAAAGTAAGATTTATTCTTTGTTTCTCAATAATTTGACTGAATTCGAAAAATTCTCCACATATATTCATTATATTTTTACTATATTCTATGACCTATACATTATTTATCCACAAAGTTATTTAAAAACACCAATTGGTTGTTTTTTACACTTTTTGTCAACCATTTTCATAGTGCAGCTTTTAATGGCTCCAAAATGGCGACTAAGGCAGGATAATACCTTTCTTAAAGTCGTAGCTTTTCTTTTTGAATCGAGGAAGTCGGCGGAAAGCAAGGGAACAAGTTCGACAAAAGTTTTTCAATCTGAAAGTTCTGGTCGACAGTTTATGTGCCTCTAGTATCGTGAGTAGAGCTTCAGCGGATGCGCATTTGGAAGAATGGTGTGACGCCGAAAGAACAATACGTGCCTTCGGACGTGTGGGTTCGGTGAATTCGATTCTGCGTCTCATTGTCGCTATATCACGAGTTATCGCGCCCACGGTAAAAATGAACACGTGCCGCTTGCGAAGAAAGATTATTTTTAGATTTAGAGTTTGATTTAAAAAGGTGCTGTCTTTGCATTCGTGTGCCTTATCAAATGAATTTTTTGCTTGGGTTCATAAATTTTATAAAATGAGAATGCGTTTGATTGATAATCGAACTTTGGATGGAATTTAGTAATGTTGAAGTGTGCAAAATCATTCGTTATGCAACTGGGAGTGTCAAAATATGTAATAAAGTCATTGAATTTTATTAAAAATCAAGAATAGCTGAGAATAATTTTTTATGGTAGTTCCAGTATCAAGTAATGTAGAGTTTTTATAATTATTTTTTTGAGAAAATGCGTGAGAGTATTACACTATTTTCAATAAAAATATGAAAGATTTGAAAAGTATGAAAGAATCACTTGAAATCTTTTGATGACTTGGAAAAATTTTTACAAAATATAAAAACTTTGGAATAGTTAGTGTGATGTTTTGATAGAACAGTTTTGAAAGTTAGAGCCAACACCGATGATTTTGATAATTGTTGATGATTCTACGAAATTTGACGAATTTGTAGCATTTTAGAGAATGTATAAATTATTGTGTTTATATATATGCATATATTTCTTTTAACTATGCGAGATGAAATTTTTTTCGTTTATTGCAATATAATTTTTGAAGATTTCAATAGAAATCTAAAAAACTTGAACAGTACAAAAAAAATTATGGAAAAACTCAAAATTGAGTTGGACAAATGCTTATCTTTTATAAAATATTTGGAAACTTGGAAAGGAATAAAAATTCTGAAGAAATTTTGTTAGTTTCAAAAATTTATATAAATGAAGGAGTGGATGAAAATTGTCTCTATGATTAAAATTCGGAAAGTAAGGAACAATGAAAAATATTGAATATTGTCAATAATTCTTTTGAATTGAAGAAATTTGTTGATCGTAAAAAAAAATCATTAATTTTGTTTATGTTTTCATTATCAAATTTCTACAAAATATGCATGACCATGTTTTTCCTTTTTCACCAGAATCGAAAAAAAAATGGTATCAAAAAGTTACGAAAAATCAGATTTACTTCGACGAATTTTCGTAAAATTTTGATTTTTTCAATGGTTTGTGCTATGTTCAAAAATTTGGAGAACAAAAAAATATTGAAAAGTCGGAAAATTGTCAACAATTCTAAAATTTTAATAAATTTGCTCGATTTGAAACAAATTTTATCAATTTTGTATGGATAAACATTAGTTTTATCAAAAACTTAGAAAATTCAGAAACCATTCGACAATTGTAAAAAACCATATGTTTTTAAATTTGACGAAATTTGGTAAAACAAAGGTGAGTTAAAAAAGTTTCTATAATGTTCAAAAATTTAAAAATCATTAATAATATGGATAGATAAAAAATGCTTAAAATCGTAAATAATTCTTTTAAATTCGAAGAATTAGTTAAATCGTAGAAATAGTTAATTAATTTTGTACGTATAAGAATACATACTCAAATTTTTCCTTTTATATAAGAACCTAAAAAACGTAAATGGTATCAAAAAGTTACAAACATTTTAATGAGATCAACAAATTTCATAAAATAGGATACAATTCGAATAGTTACTATCATGTTCGAAAATTTAAAATTTTAAGAAAATCAGAAAAGTGAAAAATGTTAAGAATTGTCGAGAATTCTTTTGAATTCAAACAATTTGTCAGATTTTAAAAACAGTTCACAAATTTTGTACATCTGTTAAATATCTTACTTTCACAAAAAATGCATAATAATTATGTTTTTACTCTTGCATAAGAATCTGAAAAACATGAATAGTATCAAAAATTTGCCAAAAGGCTCATTGATTTGAACCAATATTAATAAAAATTTAGAGTGTTCTGAATAGTTTATTGTATGTTTCAAAAGAATAAAAATTTATGGACTTCAAAAACAATGAAAACAATTAAAATTTCCAATAACTCAATATTAAATTCAAATAATTTGTAGAAATTTAGATTATTGAATTTAATTTCATGATTAAAGATAATGTACTTGTAAAATGTTTAGTTGGCAATTTTCATGTATTCAATTTTTCAATTTCTAGGCCGATGTAGTTTCGAAATTCGTTTTCAAAGTCTGTCTTTAAAAAATGCCAAAATGTTAGGATCTAAAAGTTACATCCAATCCAAACAGGAAAGTAGTATATTTTAGATATATCTAATTTTATACTCATAATATTTTCATCTAAAAGGAAATCGGGGATCGTTTCTGATTATTTGACATTCTTTCAATCAATAAATAATAATAACTCATATGATTTATTATCTACAAATTATTGTAAATATTCTATCAATAGTGTACACAATAGTGTAAATCAATAATTTAATAGATCGCAAGTACCGACAAACTCATTGTCAAAACCAGTAGTACCAATCGCAATAATCGTACGTGAGCGTGTTGGAATCTCGCCAATTTCGGACTGCGTACACGTCAAACCGTAAGTTTGTGGGTGTAGAAAAAGGTTGAGAAATTAATCAAAGCGAATTTCAGCGGCCGCCAACAAAGCATATTCCCCGTAAGAATTGATCGTTTCCGGTTCCGTTCTCTTTATGGTACATTGCGGCTCACCGATGTATTAAGATTACTTAATCGATAAAGTACCGAACGGAATAATCTCTTTTTCATATTTATGGTCTTTTTGCCATGGGAATGGATAAAAACTTTTAGAACCCTTTCGCCAAGTTGTTTCAGCGGGTGTAGAAAGAAAGTTCACAAAAACTCGCAGTCGTTAAATCTGACTATCGTTGTTGACATTAAAGTTTCAATGTATTTACAATGGGTACAAAACGAAAAATATCAATATCGGCTCATCTGATATTAATTAACCATATATTGTATTATATACTACTCATACAATTTAAAGGTATTTCTGGTATTTTTATAGATTTCTGCGTAGATGTCTAGGATTTGATCCCATAGACTTGCAAATTTTGCAGATTTTTATTTATCTCTTAGATTTGCAAGGCTGTTTAAATTTTTTAAAATTTTCGTATTTTCAGGTATTCATAAAATGTTTAAGGATTTTCGAAATTGTATATTTCTAGATTTCGAGTATTTTGTGGATCACTGTAATTTAGGTTTCTAAAACTTTGTGCTTTATAATTCGAAGTTACATAATGACAATGTTTTTATTAGAATGGATTTTGCAGAAAACAGCTTTTTTCTAAATTTATGTTTATCTAACATTGTTCGAATTTCTTCAGTATTTTTACGATTCGAAGTATTTTTTAATATTCCTATGAATTGCTCTAGAGATATTCTAGATTTCGACACTCTGGTTAGTTAGATGTTCTAAATATTGAATTTTATATTATATATTTGTGAAATTTATTGTTATATATACACGAATCTCCTAATTCATGATATTTTGTAGAATATCTTGGTTTCTTTCACGATAAATCTCTAGATTTTTGGGATCCAATTAGGTCCGTTAGGTCAGAAATACCCCCACCCCAGACCTGGATTTATTATATATCAGAATTTTGGGTCTTTTTTGGGTAAATTTTGGGTAATAATTAAAAATTTTGGGTTGCTGCCATTTTCCTGTAAATTAGTTTTTCCGAGGGTATTTCTGACTTGACGTCAAGTCAGAAGTACCCTACCGAAAGGGTTGTCGTTTCGTTATGCAATGTATACCATATTTTTGGGTCTTTTTTGGGTTTTCACTTAGTGTTGAAAAAAAATTTCTTGCTCAAGCCGTTATTGTTTAAATGAATTGTATTTTTAGAAATCTTTGTTCTGTGTACGTTTATGGCACCGCTACTGAAGTAGTTACCTAGGGCTTTAGGGCCGCTCCTGCATATTTGAATTTTGAATGTGAAATGCAATGAAAATCAAATAAAATTTCTCAATCAATCTGATTTTCAAATATAAAAATCATCATACTAAACTTAAAGTGTAAATCTTCAAAAATGTAAGTTTGTATACTATATTTACGAAACATTAATCGTAATAAATGATGATGATAGCAGTTATTTTTGTTATACTCACAGATACTCTAAAACTTAATTACTGAGTATATAATTTTCTTAATTATCTCAACTTTGCTGTATTTGGAATGCACTTTATGATCGGTATGACAACTGATACTAATTTTTAATAAAATATGTTAAATTTTTAACTATTATGAAATACTTAACTATGGTTCATTTCTTGTTTTCGAATTTATCTTTAATCATTAGTCTTACAATCATTATTTTCATTCATACATTGATACTATTTATTCGTCTATTTCGTTATATTATAATCAAAATATATAATTAAAGATATATTACATTTCATATTTCGTAAGGGTCAGAGTTTTTAGAACGGAATAACTGAATGAAAAATAAATTTCATTCTACGTGAAAACGATTTTTGCAGATATTCACATTACCACGCATAAGTTTCTCGCTATGTAGATGTCAATTATTAAAAAATAACTCTGTCGAATTATCGTAATATGCCGTACTAAAACGGTAAATTACGCGTTACATTAACAAAAAATGAATTACTCGTAATTTTACATCTCGTGTTCTACTGCGTTCCCTTGGATCCGTCGAGGGTTCATGTAGAAATTATTTTTGACAAAAGTCCGATCTGGATTATTTACTATAAATCAGTGAAAATTAAAGCATTATTCTATAATAACACGCTTGTTATCCAATCTGTAAGAACTTGCCCTTTAGGACCAGAACATATTTCTTAAGTAAACACTTTTTTAATTTGCTCCTCTATTCAAGGCGAACAAAAGAACGACCTTCGTGCATTTCTTAAGATGGACCTACTGCGTTGGCTACTGCAAATGTTACCACGATTCAATTCGAATTATCCTTTCTTTGGCAATTTATCTGCTGTCTTCTTTTGGAACAAATCTTGTTATAGGAAGTTTATTATTTTAAAGATTGATCTTTGACGAGTGATCCTTACGAGATGTCATTCAAAGCCAACCCCGCAGGACCAGTGCGTGCATTCAAGAAACGAAAATATTCTAGTATAAACAGAGAGAGTCGATTGTAAATGTTTAATCACTCCTACTCGTTGCAGGCGCGTAGGCAAACGGGGCGGGAGGCGACTGAGGAATTTACTCAATTTTTGGAATCTACATATAATTTTGCAAAAAGACCAGTAAATTTTTTGATTTATACATACTCTGAAGAAATAACTTGAAGTAGTATGTCTGGAGTTTAACTAATTTTTGAAAAATCTAAAGAAATATGTACGATCTTTGAAACGATTGATATATAATGTTCATATATAATATGATTGCAAAAATTTGGAATTCTGGAGGATGAAATGCCTAATAGCGTACATATAAGAAGTGTCATATTATAGTTATACTAGAATTTAATAAAACTTCCATTGAACGCGACATCTTAGAGAAACTTACAACCCGATCGAAATGTTATTTATCTCGCATGGAGTTTTATAAATCTATACCTATAGCACTCTAAAAAAAACTAAAGAACCCTTAAAATTGTCATCATTAATTGTACCGAGAAATTCGAGAAATACTGAAAATCTATTGATACTTAAAATCGGTGTAGATGAAATTTGTAATAAAATTCATAAACAGTTGAATCCTAGAGCATATAATATTCTGAATTTTTACACAGAAATTTAAAAAAATAAAATTCATAAAAATACGGAAAAATCCTTCAATTCGCATGAATATAAATATGACATAATGACAATTTATTCTGCAGATGACTGTACATAAAAGTATAAGTTGAAATTCTCGAAACTCATAACAAGATGTACAGTGTTTAATTCTAGGAAACCCATTTAAGTACTCGGAATCTATGTACATGGCACGAATATTACGAAATTGTACAGATAGCATGTAAAATGTAAATTCTAAAAATTTATACTTAAAATCTGTGTTGTCATAATTTTCTCAAAAATCTCAAAGTGATCTGAGGTGCAAGCGATTTACAGGACGCCCCTTGCGGAGGGTCGGCTATAAGATGGCTATGTTGGTTCCATAGCCCAGCATAGCCTAGCATAGTCGCTCAATGGTCATTATTGAAAATCATATTAATAACGTTATTTTCGTTGAAATGAACGTGATTACAATCAAAGTAAGTTTCAGTAGGTTGAAGTCATAATAAATTGCCAAAAAAAAACAAAGAGCGCATAAACAAAGCTGAAATCTTAATTATTCCATATATATAGAATAATTGAGATTTCGGCTTTGTTTATGCGCTCTTTGTATCTTTTTTTTTTGGCACTTTTATACGCCCTCAACCTAATGAAACTTACTTCGATCGTAATTTCGTTAATTTCAAAGAAAATAACGCTACTATAATGATTTTTAATAATGTCTACGTTAGGCTATGCTGGGCTGTGGAAACAACATAGCCATCTTATAGCCAACCCTCTGTGAGGGGCGACAAAACTGAGGTTTCAGTGTACACTAGTCTGTGTATATTATCAGCTGTTTAAACGATTAAAACTGAGCCAGAAACATACAGGATATTTCCGTTTGCCGACAAATAAATCGAAAAAATTCATCATCAGATAAGTTTATCGAAATATTTTTTTGATTTTTGTCTACTTTTGCGGACATTATACGTTGTGGTTATATTTTTTTTTTTTCATTTCAGGTGTTGATACTCAAACAGATGTATAAATTTTGACCGGAAAACAATAAGTAAGTAATAAATTTGATTGCAGTTTGGAAACTTTAAAGTTTTCATCGAATTCTCAACTTATCTCGACATGATATCGCAACACATAAAGGAACTGTATAACGAACTATGTAACGTACTGCACAAATTCTTATCTTTCATGACAATGACAATAATATCAAACCTTTGCAAGGTCTACATGGCCTAGATAGTTCAGTATTTCCCCCATCTGATTTCAAATTTTAGATCATTTTTAAACTAATATTTTTTTTAAACTCCTTCGACTTACAGAATCCAAGCAACACGCGTATTTCAGATTTTTCTATACTTGGTCTTAATAAAACACTCCACATTAGATTATGTATTTTCAATGAACGCTCTCCTGCGAGTAGTGGAAATAGAAATCACGGACTAAAATGTACCTATATTTTTTCCAAATTTTTGAGCATTGACAATTCCTTTTCAACTTGTGACAAAACTCAATATCAAATTAAACTCAAACAGTACACAGAAGTGTATCGTTATGTAGAACTACGTTTTCATGTAACATGCTAAAGTCAAATATTTAATAATCTCATTTGATCTAATAAATATAAAATTGAAACGATGTTAAGTAATCATTTACCTATTTTAATACGTAAGAAAATATGTCCGTTGTTTTAGTGATGTTGAAATTTTTTCATTTCCGGCCTTAAAATCGATTATTAAAATAGAAGTTGGATAGTCTAAAGACACGTGCTATCGAGTCGCTGAAGTTTTAAATGGAAGATACTTATATTTTGGCTCATGCTTCACTCTAAAATTAAGAACTTTTCTCAGAATTAACAGAATGTTCTAAAACGGGGCTGGGTTTAGGCACATGGTATTTCATGTTTTGCAATCACTGTGGAGCAAAATTTGGGTTTTGTCAAATCCAAATAATCATTTTTAATGCATCAAGTAGGTATATGTCTTTGAAACACGTATGCGAAAGGATTTTTGAATTCATAGTTAAATTTGCGAGTTGTAAATATGTAAAGGTATGGTTAAAGAAAAAACCTCTTTTTCATCCGAATTCGCAAATTATAAATGTTTACAGACTCCAAAATGTAAAAAATTCAGATCCATCATTTTCCATCCTATTCTAAAAATTGAAAAACAATTTTTTCAGTTTTTTTTTAAACAGAATCCAAAAATCTGAACGAAATCGCGATCGCATAAATACTTTAATGCCCGAATTCCCTCATGAAATTTATTTTTTTTTCTCGCCAGTCTTCCCTTTCAATACGTATCGAATTATGTTTCGGACTCATTTTCAAGTGTCGATCGACACTTGAAAAATGGACGAGACACAGCTCAAGCTCCTAAATGATCATTTGGGATGGACATTTTTCAAACGAAAGAAAAATCTATCCACAAATATTGTCGCTCCTGTTTCACGACCATTTTTCACGTGTCATTGGGTCGAAAACATGATTAGATACGGATTAAAAGTAAGAATGACGAGGAAGAGAATAAATTAAATAAGGAAATTCGCGCATTATAGTATTAATGCGATCGCGATTTCGTGAACATTTTTCAATTCTGTGTAAAAAGATGAAATAAGTCGTTTTTTTAATTTTTTCAAAATCCTTTTGCACACGTGTTTCGGTGACTAATATAAACATGTTGCATGTGAATTTTACATGAGGATTTTGTTTGCTCCACAGTGTAATCATGATCATTATTTAATTATTTACTTATATTCAAGTGTAGAGCAATGTTTACATAATATACAACATTCCCCACAAAAATGGCATAGGTATTTGATGGTGGGAGTGGTAGAACTGGCGTACATTTACAAAAATAAACAAATGAAATTTTACAAATAATGCCTCCCTCCAATAAAATCTAATCTAAGTATTGTTCATAAAGTACAAATGAAAGTCAATGATAAAAAATACACACAAAAAAATTCCACACTGCGGAGTGAAAAAAAGAAAAATCGAATGTTCCCAACGCATAATTATGTAATATTTATTTTAAACACACAACCACTGGCTTTTATTATCACGTTTAAATGTGATGCTACTTATTGTAGAATATCAGAAAAAATTTATTGCTGGGCCCTCTACCATTTACTCTGAACTCTGCTAATTGTAGGTCTCATTACATTTTATCAAATTAGAGAGAAATTTAAGTTTTTGAGTGAAAAATGCGGACCCTACTAGATCGGTGGCACGTGGTAATACTATCTGATTTTGGTTCAAACTGACTAAAAATTCCTATTATTATTTTCATTGATTTTTAGAGCTGAAATGGAAAAATTTCAACATACCAAAATAACTGTTAACCCCATCATGAATATGATACTCTAACTTGAAGCATGAATACGTTTCACTGAATTTTTGTAGTATCACTATTTCGAGTGATTCAGTACTTAGTTCATAAATGATCATAATTTATTGATGTCAAATGCGTCTGTAGGGAAGCTGAAAATTTTGTAAAATTGGTAGAATCTGAATATTGTCGAGCTTAAAAATAAAGAAATTGTACGTTATGCGAATAATAGAAAACTCGATTAACAGCGGGTGTTAAAACGAAATGATATGTATCGTTATTATGAATATATTTTTTTCTATTTTATCACTCAATATACTTCAAGTGTCATAATTTTTGAGTGTCGAAAATTTTTGGTATGTACCGTTTTAATCTTTTCAGGAAAAAATTTCATAGATTTTATCTCCAACTAGATTAAATTAGCACCCGTAGGGCCTACGATACGTGAATCATCATTTGGACAGAAGTTAAAAAAAGTTATGTGCTTTAAAAATGACTGACTGTCGAATAGCGCTTTCGAGCAAACCATAGTTTGCAATCTGGTTCGGTTATTGAGTAGATATTGACGATTAGAAGATTGGATTTTATATTAATTGCATGGAGCGCGCTTGAGCTTTGCTAGAGAGGCGTCAATTTGCTTGTAAACGACATGAAAATGAACAATTGAACCATACAATCTAATAATTGCATGTAAAATATGGAACAATTGCAACACAAAGTTTAAAATTAATTTCGAAAATAAGTAACGGCGAAATCAATATTTTATGATAAATTATTAATTTATATTTTCCGCAAAATTTTAATTTAATTAGATCTCGAGTCAAAGCTGTTTTGTCGGCAATTGATTTTGCACGTAGTTTATCATGATAAAATGATTATTTTACTCGACACGAGCATAGAAAACTGCTGCTTTCGTAGCCTCTAGGCTATCGCGAAAATGTTCACATGCAGCCCACTTAAACAAATAACAGTCGCTTAAGTTTACATAACCGTCTAAAGTTCATTTACGTACCTCTGGCATAGAAAACTCGTTCCTCGTCCAGTTCAAAATCTTTTAACTCGTTTTCCAGTCCTCGGTACGTAATATACTCATTTTGCACCTACTTTCGCGTACCAAGAGACGAAAATTTTTTCATAGCTACGCGAAGGTAGATACGAAAATGAATTTTGACCGATACGTAAATTTAAGCGATTGTCACTTGTTAGTGAGCGTATGGACACTTGCGATAACTTATCGGCAACAAAGCCACCAAAATTCCATGCTCTTATCAAGGAAAACACAGTACGTACCAGGGGACGGAACTCGTGATGTAAATTCAGGCTAATTTAAGCCGCTCTCGTCTGAAATCACTCGGTACGTAATGTACTATTACCTTACCTAAAATAAAAATGAGATGAATGAAAAAGAAACTTCTTTGTGATCTTTTCGACTTTTAATAAACATCTTATTCCGATTCTGCCTATGTAATTACATACGCCAAGAATATGTCCATTTTCGAGGTTTTTCATATCATACTAGAAAACATTGATAACGCCAAATGCGAAAATCTTATTTACAGGACATTCTACTGAAATGTATATGATTAATGAAGACGAAATGCAATGATGAATTTTAACTCTACAACTCAAAAAAGCAACAGGTGACAGGCTTCCAATTTTCCACATCCACCACTTTTTGAAAATTCGCTCTCGCTCGCTGTTCTTGTCGTTGGCGTTGTCTGTGTCACGCCATATTATCGAATAGAATAAAAAAGTTTTTTTTTTTTGAAAAACGGACTATGCTTAATGAAACCCATGACCTCCAATATCATACGTAAGAGTTTTTAAATTAAAGAGGATCTAATGAAAATTTTACAAAATAACTTGTTCATATATTTCTAATAAGTCGATTTGTAATCGTTAAAACACCTTTCGAAATTCATGTAAATAAATTATTTCATTAAAAAACATAAACTATAGATAAAAATACAACATATAAAAAATTATATGTTGTATGTAATTATATGTTGTAATTACTTATATATCATTCATGGAATTAATGATAATATAAGTAAAAATGATGAAAAATGAATAGTTGACCGAGTCTAAACACATGGTTTCACTCGATTTCATTGCACTGCGTATTCAGAACTATAAACATCGAAAAACGCTTTCATTTTAGACAATTTTTTTTCTGGAATTCCTAAGTATTACCAAGGCTTCTGAATAGTTTACATTGCTTTCGTCATTGAGAATAAAAAACATTAAAACGAAAACGGCTTCAGCGAGAAAATTATTTTTAACACCAACTGAAAACCCAAAAAAGACCCAAAAATATGGTATACATTGCATAACGATACGACAACCCTTTCGGTAGGGTACGTCTGACTTGACGTCAAGTCAGAAATACCCTCGGAAAAACTCATTAACGGGAAAACGGCAGCAACCCAAAATTTTTAATTATTACCCAAAATTTACCCAAAAAAGACCCAAAATTCTGATATATAATAAATCCAGGTCTGGAGTAGAAGTATTTCTGACTTGAAGAACCTAAAAAAGTCATAGTTTTAAAAAAATGTATTTTAAAAGTAAGATAGTTCTATAGAATTTCTGTATACCTCAATTTTGCTAAAATGTTTCATAATTTTTTTTTTTTTTTTTTTTTTTTGGAGATGCAAAAAATCCTAGACATTATTTTTTTTATATTTTGTGTACTAATCGATAGTTTTTGTATTTTTTTGAAGGTACTGTATATCGTTTTTCGAAATTTCTTGGAGATGTTTCGATCTTGTTAAAGTTTTTCAGTTCACACTTAATTTTTTTTAACACTATTTTTTTTTACTTTGCGTATTTGGGTTTTCCAATTTTGAATAATTAGATCCATTCAAGTATTATTATTTCTGTTCTGTAAATTTTTATATTGAAAATTAATATTGTAGGTGCAACTTTTGTTAAAATTTTCATGGAGCTCGAACAATCAAAACTACGTATTTATGAAAAACTATGTAATATATAAGTCAATAGGAGAAAACTAAGAGAGCGAAATTATAATAATCAAGAGTAAGGTTGAGAAAAACTATAAAATTGTAAGAGAATTGTGAGCTTACTATCAAAACTTTGAGGAAAATATATGAAAACTATAAAAAGGAATGAGAAAAATTCAAAAAAATAGAAAATTATGAAAAAATATGAGAAAACTATGGAAAGTGTGCGAAAACTACTATAAATATTTGTAAACAACAATAAAATTATAAAAACTACTAGAAAATTGAGTAGTTTCAATTTTTTTTTCTCAAGGGTGGTTTTGTCGAAAAATTGTTATTCCGGAAAAAATCATAACCCTAATATATACAGATCAAAGTCAATATGGATTCATAGAAAACAAGAAAAGTATTCTTATTTGCATTCAGGATATAAAAAACTGTTTTTCGTTTTTTTTTTCACTTTTCACATCACTACTATGTAGAAAATATGGTAGGCCTTGATTTGCAGACATGAAAGTTTAAAAAATTGTGCAATAGTGAGGATTGTCATTGCTATTTTAAAACATAAAAGAATTTAAAAAAAAGTTATGATTTCGTCCTACCATCAATATTTGCAAGTTTTCATCACATTTCCGCTGTTGTATTCTTAAGTATATGACAAATTGAGTGTCCAAACATTTTTGCACAGTAATGTACGAACGAATATAATCTTCGATTTAAATATTTTGATGATTATTTTCGGTGTAATGTGAAAGTATTCCATGCAGCTTGTTTTAAATTAAAATACAAATAAAAACGTGAAACCAGGATCTTTACAGTAACACTAGTACATATCCTTTTTCGCTAAGAAAAAGCATAGGGATTGAAAAACAAGACGAAAAACGTTTAACGCCATTCAATCACGACTTCGATTTCCTAGCCTAGATCCGGAAATCGCGAAAATTCCGATTCCTCGTAAAACAAAGGCGCATAAAACTCCGCGGCGTTTTCCAAGACTCGCCGAGAAGCAGGAGTAAGCACGGACTTAACGAAATCTCGTGATTTTCCGCGAGTGGCATGAGGAGAAAAAGGGAAAAAAAGAAACGAACGTAAAGTCGGGAAATCGCGCTGTAAAAATGGTTCTGATGCCACTGCCGGGTCATTAAATACAATAACGAAACGTCCAGAGCAACGTGCTCACGGCTTGCCAGAGACGTATCGGAAATGGAAAAACAGGCATCGACAGAAACTCTATAATGATTTTTTATGAAGGTTAAGAAACTTGTCTGGCTCTCGTTGTATCTCGAAATTTCGCTAACAAGGGCTTTCGTGGCCCGAGGCTATCTTTATTCATATTTGCGACCATTTTTACGCTCGCGTCTTGAAAGCATGTAGGATTTTTTTTAATGGAGTTGGAGATGGGGGTGGGGAATGAAAAAAGTAGCTGGGAAAGAACGGAATTAGTTTTTGCTCGGGATTCTTTATTTGCGTAATTTTTCGAATAAGTTTCACAGAAAATGTGGAATTTGAAGTTAGCGTTATTTGGAGGAAGGTGAAACTTTTGAGAGTACTATATTTGTATGATAATTTGCTTGCCGATCGAAACTTACAGTAAATATTTTTCTTATTTGAAGTGTGAAACTTCTAATGGCTCGTTGGGAGTAAAATCCGTTCGAGATTGTAACAAAAGTTGGCGTAACAAAGGCTTAGGAATAAAGCCCTATTGTTGTGTGCGAGAATGTTATAATTTGGGCATCATTTAAGAAAAATGCGGAATGCGGATGGTAAAATATATTTTTATGTATAATATACATAAAAATATTATGAAAACAGTATTTTCAGACAAATGGAATTGGAATTCAATATCATATACTTTTTTCAAAAACTTACTTGATATTGTGACAGAAAAATAAATATAAAATCCTCATTCTAAGATAAATTTCAGAAAACTGGTCAACATAAAACCTGAATATAAAGTTCTGCCTTTTTTTCTATTTTATAATAGTTACTATTACACAAATTAATTGCTTCATATAAATAAGACATCAGAAAATGTTATTTTATGAAAAAAATTTTTGTCAGAAAAATCAAAGCGAATATCATACTTTTTCGGTAATAATTAACATAATAAGCATATCAAGTTAAGTATTCTGAAATGAAAAGAATATCAAGTTGATTATTCTGAAATGAAAACAAATTCTCTGTCTTGAATGGATGTGTTAAGAATTTAAAGCATATAATCTACATTTTTAGTTTTTACACTTATTTCATCATGATGACATTTAAAAGAAAACTGGCGTGGGTTAAAAAACTCACGAGAGAAGTGAAACTTCTCACGGTGAACTAACTGCAAATTTAATTAAACGAAAAAGAAAGATCGTTAAATTTTATGAGAAAAACCACTAAGAAACCATTGTAACCAAAGCATGAACTGCGTTAAAAACTGTAGCTTAAAACTGATTAAATTAAAATCGGAATTTTGAACGAGTAAAATGCAAATTAAAATTTGAAATTCGATGACAAAGATTTACTATTCCTCCACAACTCAAATCGTATGGTATACATGCAATGTGGGAGAAAAGTGAAACTTTGGCTTTAAATTTGAAATTAAGATTAGAATTTACTCGTTCTAAATTACATTTTTAATTTGATTTAAGTTACAGTTTTTAACACAGTTCGCGTTTTGGTTTGCATGGTTTCTTTAGTTATTTTCTCACAAAATTGAATGAACTTTCTTTTTTGCAGTAGTTCGTCGTGAAAAGTTTCACTTCTCTCGCGAGTTTTTTTGGTGGTCAAAGAATAAAACTTGGAAATGAAGAAATCAAAAATCAAAATGATTAATTTAAATTATCATAGAGCCAGTATGAAAAATGACTGTTTAAAACTATTGACTTTTTTTTGAACAAGCTTAAAAAGTTTGTGGTATTTTTTTTCTTCAAGTTTTCTGTAGGCTTTTTATGTTGTATGTATTTTCATAACTACTGGCAGTTTTATGAATTTTCACAGTTTTTTGTGGTTTCATTTTTATGTAGTTTTTTGTAGTTTTGTAGTTTTTCTAATTTTTCAATTAATTTGAGGTTGCATTTTTACGTTGTTTTGCAAAGGTTTTTTTAAATTTGTTTTTCTGTAGTTTTTCCAAGCTTCATGTTTTTTCACGGCTTCTTGCATTTGTCTTAATTTTCGCGGTTCCGTTTTCATGTTTTTTGAAATTTCGCAAAGATTTCGGTAGTTTTCTTTACCAGAAGAATTCAGTCCAACGTATTAATGCAGCTCCTTGCAGTTTTTTTTGTTCATAATCGCCATTTTTGTATTTTTCTAATCTTTCGTATCTTTTGTAATTTTATCTACTGTTTTTCTTTACAATTTCTGTGATCAGTGATTAGTTTGTAATTTTTGAGATTTCCTGAATGCTATCGCAGTTTGATACATTTGTCTCGTGTTTAGTGATTTATTTTCAACTGCTTTTTGCAGCTCTTCTTACTGTCTCGCAGTTTTAATTGTAAAAATTTTTCCCTTGTAAATTTTAGTACAGTTGAAAGAGCTTTTTTCCTTCCATCCTTTATCGTGTTTTTGTGTAGTTCTGTGTTTGTCACTACAATGCTCGTATGAATAAAAAAACCATACCATATCTGGTCTAAGTTGAAATTTAAAACGAAAAGATAAATAGATTTTTTTCCGCAATTTCCAGCTTGCAATGTAACTCTGGTGCAACTTTGACGCACACGGCCTTCCTGCCGGCTTGGAAGACCGTTCCAATTTCGCTGGAATTTCAAGAATCTCGAATTTTACGCTGCGCTTTCGCGACTTGAAAATCCGACTACATATTTTCTTTAATACGCCTGAATACGCCGGATAGCAGACGAAACTTCGGGGCAAGCGCGATTAGAAAAAGTTCGCTTTGATAGCGTGGCTCGGATTCATGAATCATGGTCGTACATTTCCGAGATGCCTTCAGCCTGGATTTTTTTCCGTGCATTTTTCAACGAGACTCGTATAATGAATTTAATAAAATATTAAAGTTTCGAGATCTTTGTTTGCTTGGTCATTTTTCATAGGGATCAAAAGCTTTGCTTTTCAAAATCAGGGTAAGGAGTAAGATTGATTTAAATGTCTTTATTCAGAGTTATTTAGAATGTAGGATTATATTTTATCTAATTTCTTTTTTTCATTGAATCTGATACATTAGGTTTTCTAAGATTTACAAAGTCATCCAAAATTTGTAAAACTGAAGTAACAAATTTAGTTATCATTTTTTAGTTTCTGAAGAGCAGTGTCTAGCTATTAAAACTTCGAGAAAATAAATGCTTACATACTCGAAACATATATTTAGAAACATCATTATTTTTCGTTTTGGATAAAATAACTGCCACCTTAATTAAAGGTCATACATACAAAAAAAGTTTTCACATACATTGAATAGACGAATAATTCTTACTCTAGCGACTTAATATGACAACAGTAGAAATGAGAAATTCATATTCAAATAAACTTACTTATCGTATATGATTAGTTATGTGTTCTTTCGTTATTCACGTTTTTTTTCAAAGCTCACGAAATTGCAGATTTTGAAACTTTGTAATGAATGCTATGATAATTAATTTTTCCATGAATTTAAATATTTCCAGCAATAATAATACTATTTTTTCTAGTCGATCAGATTTTATTCTAGAGACTTCTATGAAAGGGTCAATATTATATACAATATATTAATATAAGTTCAAATTCGTTTGTTAGAATGAATCATATTTGTCACGTGTGTAAAAAATTTATTCTACAATTTCATATTTTCATTCTAATATCTCTATTATTAATGCAATTCTATATTATTGACATTTATGATTCCTTTTATGAGCAAATGCTCACAACGTAAATAAGTGTATGAGTGCCAAGTAAAAAAATGTTTTCTAAACGCATTTATGATAAAACTTATGATATAATTTATCTAATTTGATGAATATATAAATAAAAATTCTAAGCGATTGTAGTTTTGAGATAAATTCATTTTACAAACCAAGCAGTATCAGTTGGTTAAGTTCTATGCCAACACAATTAACTTGGCAAAAATCGAAATTGTAAAAAGAAAGTTTTTGTCAAGTTTTTGCTTTTCCTTGAAATCGATTTCTTACGTGTAAAATCATCATTTGAAATCTCTTTCTTGGTACATAATAATTAAATTTCGTTCTGTACATTGGCTTCATAAGATGTTCATCGAAATTTCAAAAAGATTTGAATTTTAGTCAATGTTCGTATCGAATTTGTGACAGCATTTGAGTGAGATAAAGAAAGGAAAAATTCCCCCAGAATCGGTAAAATTTCGGAAAACAATTGTGACAGTCATTGTTATATTTTTGTTAAATGATTAAAATTCAACACATTTACGTATGGTCGATGATAATTTCAAAGTATAAAAATACGGAATTTTTAATTGCGACAAAACACTTTTCGAGAATCAGTAGTTAATGATTTTATCTCACGTTTGGAAAATGATCCGGGAATTTGTAAATTTATAAGAAAAATTGAAGTTTTCTGCGTTGCTAGATGAATTATGTTTACGTTTAACAATTGAAACTATATTTCTGCTTGTAATAAACTATTTGGGAATTAATATAAAGCAAGCAATTGGAGTAAATTATTATTGTTTCACTAACTTTCATCCTTTTTGGAAACGTCAGGTTTCTTCTTTGCAATTTTACTCTATAGTTTCGAAAAGTAACATATATTTTAAAAAACGAGAAAGATGTAAAAATGTGAAAGGCTTGATGAATTTTTTTTTTTCAATACAAAGAATTTCACGTTCATTGTTTGTATTTTATGAATTTCAGATCAGCAATTGAAATTTTCTGGTTAAGCAGGGTATTTCGCAATCAGAACATTTATGAATTATTTTCAAAAATGTCCTTGTAAAGCTACAGTTGAGCAGAATTACAGCCAAAGCGCCATATGATATTCAATAACTAAATGCATTGTTATATAAAAACATATACTTATTATTGTAAAATAATACGCTGGGATGTTAGAAACATGCAAAGCAAATATTGGTTATTCTTAAATCATTATAATAGATGTAAAAATTTATAAATCAAACCTAATCAATGACAATCTTCTAGACATCAGATAGAGCATAATTTATGTTCAATAAATGTTCAAAACGTTCAAAAATGAATTGAAACAAATTTATTGCAAATAAAAAATTCTACTGAACTACATATTTTATTTTAAAACTTTCTAAATCGTTAGTTTTTCAAGTATACAAGAAAATAAATATAAAAGTATGTAGCGTTCAAATTGAATTCCAATAAAGAAGTACAGGACATGAATGGAAATTTCTGGATCTCATTTTTGCTTAAAATTGATCAAAGTTTAATGAAATTCAGAATTCCCAATTTCACTCACCCTAATATAACGTTAAATCAGACTTCATAAGAATCTTTTTAATTTCTTGTGACTGGAAAGTTTTTTTCATATACGTATCGCATTTCAAGCTTCATATCAAAAAGTTGTGATTTCTGAAAATCACAAATCCGTTTTAGATATTGGGATTTCCGTTCGGGAAAACCCAAGTGTTCTTGATGATACATTTAATAATCGCTCACTACGTAAATAAGAATGTAAGCATTAAGTAATGAAACGTTTCGCAAACAGATAGCAAATAAATCCTGTGATGGAAGTGATGTTCTGTTATTAATAAATATACATATATTCAGAAACCGAAAATTTTCTAGGTTTATCAAAATATAAATAGTTGCGGACAATACCATGTGAAGATTATAATTGTTCACGTTATGCGAATTTTTGAAAGAAAAAATATACGAAACAATTGAAAATTACAACTGTTTATATTTGGAAAAAATTCTTCCTCAGTTAGTGAATGACCTTCAATTAAATCATGTTTGGAAAATATATTTTGTCGGAATAAAATGCTGATATCTAAAAAAAAAGGACATTGCTTTCACGATTTACCATAAAATTCTTATGCATTTATAAACATTGAAAATCGGAGGAACGAAGAAACCTCACATTATATTTCGCATAGTATAGGGTTAGTCCTTTTGTTCTCTGTGTATTCAGTTAAAATATCTCACAGCTATTTTCAAATATCCGACTTATCAAATTGCAATAATATTTCTTCACAAAGTATAAAAATTGGACGTACCTCCAATAATGAATGAACCCTGAACATTTTGATGAATTTTGATAATCTTATTTTCATGTTTAAGAAAAATGCCGTGAATTCCCAAACTTTTCAAGTTCTCGAGCATTACTGAAACTCGTGAACTCGCGATAAAACCTATAAGATTTCATATTTTCATTCTAATATCTCTATTATTCATGCAATTCTATATTATTGACATTTATGATTCCTTTTATGAGCAAATGCTCACAACGTAAATAAGTGTATGAGTGCCGAGTAAAAAAATGTTTTCTAAACGCATTTATGATAAAACTTATGATATAATTTATCTAATTTGATGAATATATAAATAAAAATTCTAAGCGATTGTAGTTTTGAGATAAATTCATTTTACAAACCAAGCAGTATCAGTTGGTTAAGTTCTATGCCAACACAATTAACTTGGCAAAAATCGAAATTGTAAAAAGAAAGTTTTTGTCAAGTTTTTGCTTTTCCTTGAAATCGATTTCTTACGTGTAAAATCATCATTTGAAATCTCTTTCTTGGTACATAATAATTAAATTTCGTTCTGTACATTGGCTTCATAAGATGTTCATCGAAATTTCAAAAAGATTTGAATTTTAGTCAATGTTCGTATCGAATTTGTGACAGCATTTGAGTGAGATAAAGAAAGGAAAAATTCCCCCAGAATCGGTAAAATTTCGGAAAACAATTGTGACAGTCATTGTTATATTTTTGTTAAATGATTAAAATTCAACACATTTACGTATGGTCGATGATAATTTCAAAGTATAAAAATACGGAATTTTTAATTGCGACAAAACACTTTTCGAGAATCAGTAGTTAATGATTTTATCTCACGTTTGGAAAATGATCCGGGAATTTGTAAATTTATAAGAAAAATTGAAGTTTTCTGCGTTGCTAGATGAATTATGTTTACGTTTAACAATTGAAACTATATTTCTGCTTGTAATAAACTATTTGGGAATTAATATAAAGCAAGCAATTGGAGTAAATTATTATTGTTTCACTAACTTTCATCCTTTTTGGAAACGTCAGGTTTCTTCTTTGCAATTTTACTCTATAGTTTCGAAAAGTAACATATATTTTAAAAAACGAGAAAGATGTAAAAATGTGAAAGGCTTGATGAATTTTTTTTTTTCAATACAAAGAATTTCACGTTCATTGTTTGTATTTTATGAATTTCAGATCAGCAATTGAAATTTTCTGGTTAAGCAGGGTATTTCGCAATCAGAACATTTATGAATTATTTTCAAAAATGTCCTTGTAAAGCTACAGTTGAGCAGAATTACAGCCAAAGCGCCATATGATATTCAATAACTAAATGCATTGTTATATAAAAACATATACTTATTATTGTAAAATAATACGCTGGGATGTTAGAAACATGCAAAGCAAATATTGGTTATTCTTAAATCATTATAATAGATGTAAAAATTTATAAATCAAACCTAATCAATGACAATCTTCTAGACATCAGATAGAGCATAATTTATGTTCAATAAATGTTCAAAACGTTCAAAAATGAATTGAAACAAATTTATTGCAAATAAAAAATTCTACTGAACTACATATTTTATTTTAAAACTTTCTAAATCGTTAGTTTTTCAAGTATACAAGAAAATAAATATAAAAGTATGTAGCGTTCAAATTGAATTCCAATAAAGAAGTACAGGACATGAATGGAAATTTCTGGATCTCATTTTTGCTTAAAATTGATCAAAGTTTAATGAAATTCAGAATTCCCAATTTCACTCACCCTAATATAACGTTAAATCAGACTTCATAAGAATCTTTTTAATTTCTTGTGACTGGAAAGTTTTTTTCATATACGTATCGCATTTCAAGCTTCATATCAAAAAGTTGTGATTTCTGAAAATCACAAATCCGTTTTAGATATTGGGATTTCCGTTCGGGAAAACCCAAGTGTTCTTGATGATACATTTAATCGCTCACTACGTAAATAAGAATGTAAGCATTAAGTAATGAAACGTTTCGCAAACAGATAGCAAATAAATCCTGTGATGGAAGTGATGTTCTGTTATTAATAAATATACATATATTCAGAAACCGAAAATTTTCTAGGTTTATCAAAATATAAATAGTTGCGGACAATACCATGTGAAGATTATAATTGTTCACGTTATGCGAATTTTTGAAAGAAAAAATATACGAAACAATTGAAAATTACAACTGTTTATATTTGGAAAAAATTCTTCCTCAGTTAGTGAATGACCTTCAATTAAATCATGTTTGGAAAATATATTTTGTCGGAATAAAATGCTGATATCTAAAAAAAAAGGACATTGCTTTCACGATTTACCATAAAATTCTTATGCATTTATAAACATTGAAAATCGGAGGAACGAAGAAACCTCACATTATATTTCGCATAGTATAGGGTTAGTCCTTTTGTTCTCTGTGTATTCAGTTAAAATATCTCACAGCTATTTTCAAATATCCGACTTATCAAATTGCAATAATATTTCTTCACAAAGTATAAAAATTGGACGTACCTCCAATAATGAATGAACCCTGAACATTTTGATGAATTTTGATAATCTTATTTTCATGTTTAAGAAAAATGCCGTGAATTCCCAAACTTTTCAAGTTCTCGAGCATTACTGAAACTCGTGAACTCGCGATAAAACCTATAAGATTTCATATTTTCATTCTAATATCTCTATTATTCATGCAATTCTATATTATTGACATTTATGATTCCTTTTATGAGCAAATGCTCACAACGTAAATAAGTGTATGAGTGCCAAGTAAAAAAATGTTTTCTAAACGCATTTATGATAAAACTTATGATATAATTTATCTAATTTGATGAATATATAAATAAAAATTCTAAGCGATTGTAGTTTTGAGATAAATTCATTTTACAAACCAAGCAGTATCAGTTGGTTGAGTTCTATGCCAACACAATTAACCTGGCAAAAATCGAAATTGTATAAAGAAAGTTTTTGTCAAGTTTTTGCTTTTCCTTGAAATCGATTTCTTACGTGTAAAATCATCAATTTGAAATCTCTTTCTTGGTACATAATAATTATATTTCGTTCTGTACATTCGCTTCATAAGATGTTCATCGAAATTTCTAAAAGATGTGAATTTTAGTCAATGTTCGTATCAAATTTGTGACAGCATTTGAGTGAGATAAAGAAAGGAAGAATTCCCCCAGAATCGGTAAAATTTCGGAAAACAATTGTGACAGTCATTGTTATATTTTTGTTAAATGATTAAAATTCAACACATTTACGTATGGTCGATGATAATTTCAAAGTAGAAAAATATGAAATTTTCAATTGTGACTTGCCTAGAAACTCAATCTTGAAAAATGTTTTCAAGTTGAAGCAACAGAATTAGAAACAGAATTCTTAATCGCAAGTCGCACGATAAGTCTAAATGATTTTTAGATCTGTGCTTATTATTTCAAGGATGTAGAACATGATAAAAAAGTTTCAATTATTCAAAAAAAAAATTATAGCAATTTTATAAATTGTTATCCTTTTATAAGCAACATATGATTGTCGTTCAGAATATGATCGTGATATTTATCGAGTTTTTGCAAAAAAACAAGAATCATCAGACGATAAGAATATTTGAGTTGTATAAAATTGCGAAGAATCGTGTATTGAATTAGTCGCTCAGTGACAGTTCAACAACGCTGATATTGAAAACAGTGTATTTTGGATCGCCACGATGATAGCCAAGTACATTGTGTTCTTCTCGTTTTTAGGCGCAATTGTGGCAGAAACAACAGTGAATTCGACAATGGAAATCCTAAATTTGTGGAACAAACTAGATAGTAATTTCACGGTTGATGCAACAAAGAATGTTATTCTGCTTATTGGACCTTCCCGCTCTGGAAAAAGTGCTCTGACATTGCTACTCACTGGCGCCAGTTTAATATCCAAGGAAACTAAGCCAGGTAGTGAACAGTTTACGTTGCACGATTTAAATAGCAAACTTGGTCAATCTACGTCAGAATCTCACACAGTCATTCCAGAACCGGTGTTTGATTATGAAATTAATGCTGGTTATTACGACTGTCCTGGTTTCGAAGATTCAAGACCAGGTTATGAATTACCGGTCACATATCTCATTCATAAGTTACTGACGAATGCGAAATCCTTCAAAATAGTGTTGATTGTTAATAAATCAAGTGTTTTAAAAGGGGGAGTACGAGGAGATTTTCCTAACCTGGTCAAGTACCTAATAATGTTGCTCAAGGATATTGATAGATACAAAGATTCAATCGCAATGGTTGCATCGAAGGCTGACAATACTCTCGCTGAAGATGGGGAAACTCTAGATAGTGATGCAACATTGATTGATGACGTCAGAAATTATTTATTGGAAGAGAGAGATCGAGCGACAGCTATATTAGAAACTCCGAACCTTTCATCCAATGATACAAAATTCAATCAGGAAAAAATCAAATTACTAAATGTTTTATCGAAGGAAAACGAGAATGCACCCAATGGCTATGAAAGAATTGGCATTTTTCGCCGACCAATGGAAGATGGTCCAGTGGAAAATTTAACAGAACTTCAAAAAAATAAAGAAGATATAAAAACAATGATCAACCATAATCTCAAGTATCTCGACAAAGATGAGGGAGTTGACTTCGGATATGTTGTATCGAGTAAGGCAATTGATGAAATGAATAAGTTGATTGCTGAAATACTCAACAAGCATCTCGACAAGGATATTTTGGAAGTGTTCGATCAGATGAAAAGTAATTATAAAAAAAGTTTTGAGAAGCTCGCAGAGTACGAAAAGATCAAAGAATTACACAAAGAAATACAAAGAGATTTGGATTCTATCTCAACTTCAGGACCACTGTCATTTGCAACAGATGTTATAAATCTCGCGAAAAACAGTAGCTCTGATGTTAGAGTCGACAAAGTCGATAAGCACGTGAAATTCATCAATTTCCTTTTAAAAGCGAAATACAAGAAGTTGACAATGTCATCAAAATTCAAAAATTATGTAGATCAAGTGAAGGATTACGTTTCTTCACAGTACGACATTCGTGTCGAATCTTGGATTACTCGACTTTTAGTCATCCAATTACCAGAGGCCATCACACCAGTTTTAAAGGCTATTGAACAGTTCTATTCCGAACCTGAGGGAAAAATTAACGATCTTCAGAAGCTACTAAACAAGATTTCTTACCAGTATAGAACATTAAATCAAGTTAGTGCAAGCGATCCGCAAACACTAATAGTAGCTATCAGGAGGTTAGGTATAAGTTTGCCAGACGACATCTTCACGAAGATAAAAGGCGTTGTTGAAAATTTCGGATTATACAAAAGTATGGGAAAGAATTATCCGAAACTTATTGTAAAATCTGAAGCAATTTTGGAAAAAGTAAAAGATGGACTCAAATATGTCGAGTTATGGTATGACTTTTTGATCGAGATATACAGTGATTTATGTTCGTTTGATTGTGAAACACCTGAAGCAAAGCGTTTACTCATTACTGAATTTTCTAAAAAAGCACAGTCAGCAATGGTAGTTAGTGAAATTGGTTTTGAAAACTTGAAAAATTGCACTAAAAAGGAATATAACATTTTGGGTTACTTAGGGGGTCTGAAACTAGATTCCCACAAACGAAATACTCTCAAAAGAGTTTTGTCGTATGCCCTCGAGGATCCAACGATTACATGTTTGGACGATAAATCGACTATGACGGTCACTGGCAAAATAGTGAGAATAAGTGCTGCTGTTGCTGACCAAAGTTGCTGGCGAACTGCGAAGTTTATAAAAATTTTTGCTAGAGATTCTGTGATCATAGACAGTGACGTCGACATATTAGGGAGTGAAAGGGAATTGGTGATAATGGCGCCAATATGGTCGGTCGTTGGACAAAAAACACTCTTTCTCAGGGGTAATAATGGTACCTTGAAAGAAACAGCTAAAGATGGCGAAGTCAAGGATAAGAGTCCCGGACATGGTGAACATGGAGAAGTTGGTTATCCAGGTGGACCATCTGGAAGCTTTTTGGGTATTGGTGATGTTTTTGTTAATGGAGCTGGTTTGACAATCGATTCAAAGGGTGGTAATGGCGGCACTGGCCAAAATGGTGGAAAAGGTAAATGTCAGACACACATACAGAAGTTAGATTCTGAATATTACAGTAATTGATAAAATTCACAGACGTATCAAAAACAATTTGACTGGTTGTAAACTTTGTTTTTTTTTTTTTTTTTTTTTTTTTTCTTCTTAATTTATGATGCACAATGAACTATATTATCTACAGTCATAATGATTGATTTTATTTCAAGCAGGGATTTAAATTTCATAATCATGTAAGGTATAACGTTAAGTATACGTTCCAGAAGACCACTGAATCATTTTTTATATTTTTTCATGCTCTTGCTTATTTTAGACTAATACAAATTCAAAATTACTTTCAGTAGCATCGAAAATTCAACTGGTTTTTTGTTCTTTATCTTCACCATAGATCGTGCATTTATATGTACATTGCGTATTACAGGTGCGGATGGAGTTGAAGGGGTAAAACCATCTATTCAAACTAGTAGTGACGAAAACTTGGATAGTTGTCTGAATTGGGCTTATGCATTGTTACCAATAGATGTAGTAACTTTATTGGCTAGTAAAGGTAAATAATTACTTAAAAAAATCTGATTCTCTTTGTTGGTTACTTTTTTTTTAAATGAAAATGTTTTTAAGTAGTTTGGTAGTATCCTGCTCAATGAAAAAAGTAAGATTTTACTTTATTCTGATCTAAAAATAGAGGAAATTCAATTTTAACTGTCCCCTACAACATTCAGAACTTTCTCAGTTTTGTTTTCCATTTAATCCCATATTCTGAAATCTTTTGGTCTAAAATCAAAATCCTATCATATAATGCCTTAATGACAGTAGGCACTCGATGATTCAAATTCTTTATTGTACACAGCCAAAGATAAAATAATTTAGAAGGCTCATTCCTACAAAATTTATCAGATAAAACGCATTTCAGAAACAAGAAGAGTATTTGAGTGGTAATGTATGCAAATTTACGTAGAAGCAGAAAATTTCTCTTCGATTGATTGGAGTTTTTGGACGCGTCAGGATAAAAAAGTTACGAAAACGGGAGAGCCTGGAATAGCTGGTGGTAACGGAGGTAACGGTGGCGAGGGTGGGGATGGAGGCAAATGCGGGCCCATAGATATATACGAATTAGGTTATCCTTCTTATATCAAGGAAGATAAAAGTGACGGTAAGATAATGTTGAATGTTTTTTGTCCACGGCACGTTCACAGGGTTGGATTATTTATAGGAGACAAAGGAGCCATGGGATTGAAAGGAGTAGGCGGACTCGCAGCCATAAGGTCATATATTATGGAATTAAATATTGTTGATTCTTGGTGGGTTGGTATACCTGGGATCAAACTGGAACGGAGTACTCAAGTTTATCCAGACACCTATGAAGAAATGACGAGGAGTGGGAATAATGGGACGGATGGTATTAGCAACAATAATCGCATTGTTTCTGTTCCTGCTGCTCATTTGTGTAATCCAACTATTACGATCAATGAATTCAAAAACTTTATGAAAGAAAGTTCCAAGAACACTTCTCGAGAATCAGCAGTAAATGATTTTCTTTCACGGTTGGAAAATGATCCGGGAATTCGTCAAATTTATGGGAAAAATTGAAGTTTTCTGCGTTGCTGAATGAATTATGTTAACGTTTCACAATGAAAACTACATTTCTGCTTGTAATAAACTATTTGGGAATTAATATACAGCAAGCAATTGGAGTAAATTATTATTGTTTCACTAACTTTCATCCTTTTTGTAAACGTCAGGTTTCTTTTTTGCAATTTTACTCCATAGTCTCGAGAAGTAACATATATTATAAAAAACGAGAAAGATGTAAAAATGTGAAAGGCTTGATGAATTTTTTTTTTTCAATACAAAGAATTTCACGTTCATTGTTTGTATTTTATGAATTTCAGATCAGCAATTGAAATTTTCTGGTTAAGCAGGGTATTTCGCAATCAGAACATTTATGAATTATTTTCAAAAATGTCCTTGTAAAGCTACAGTTGAGCAGAATTACAGCCAAAGCGCCATATGATATTCAATAACTAAATGCATTGTTATATAAAAACATATACTTATTATTGTAAAATAATACGCTGGGATGTTAGAAACATGCAAAGCAAATATTGGTTATTCTTAAATCATTATAATAGATGTAAAAATTTATAAATCAAACCTAATCAATGACAATCTTCTAGACATCAGATAGAGCATAATTTATGTTCAATAAATGTTCAAAACGTTCAAAAATGAATTGAAACAAATTTATTGCAAATAAAAAATTCTACTGAACTACATATTTTATTTTAAAACTTTCTAAATCGTTAGTTTTTCAAGTATACAAGAAAATAAATATAAAAGTATGTAGCGTTCAAATTAAATTCCAATAAAGAAGTACAGGACATGAATGGAAATTTCTGGATCTCATTTTTGCTTAAAATTTATCAAAGTTTAACGAAATTCAGAATTCACAATTTCACTAACCCTAATATAACGTTAAATCAGACTACATAAGAATCTTTTTAATTTCTTGTGACTGGAAAGTTTTTTTCGTATACGTATCGCATTTCAAACTTCATATCAAAAAGTTGTCATTTCTGAAAATCACAAATCCGTTTTAGATATTGGGATTTCCGTTCGGGAAAACCCAAATGTTCTTACAGGCGTGCAAAACACGCCTGTAAAATCGTCAATTTAGCGCTTTTCAGTCCATTAAACCTCGTGCATTGAATATCGTTGACACGCATGTTTAACGATGCTTTTTAGTACTGAACAGTGATAGAAATACATTTATGAGGTATCAAAATGAATGGGAAAGTATTTTTATTTCCATTTTACATCATCATTCACGTGAAATTCATTATTTGAGGGGTCTACGGAGGCGTTAAATTATTTCATTTTTTGTGGCCCAACCTATATTTTTTTCAAATTGAGAACTGCTGTCATCTGGTCAGCCAATCAGCGGATGGAGCCTTAGAGTCGTCTGCTTCGCCGATGCCACGCGTATGAACTTGGCGGGGATAATTCAAAAGTCAAATATGTACTTCCCTTGGAGGATTTAATGAAATTGTTTTGTATTTCTGTACGGGAATATGTATCTAACCACACAATATTTTTATTTTTTCACACTCATAGACTGGTGATAAAAAAAAGAGTGAAAAAATCAAAATTTTTCTTACTGTAATCATAGAATTTGAAAAAACTCCAGGTTATAATAAATGAAAGCAAGATACAAAGGAAAATAGGGTGCTCTCGATTCAAATATACTAAAGCAGTCTCGCGATTGGCTGTTCATCGCGATTATCAGCGATCATCAAACATCGATGTCAACTTCGATCGCTACATATCATCAACTGTCATTAATAATCTGCATCAATCAGCATCAATCATCATGGCGGACTTGGCAATGGTGTGAGGTGTCAATGAAAACAAACAAAAAAAAAAAACAACTGAAAACAATCGTGTCATGATCACGTTGTCAACTCGAATTTCAAGTTTTTTATAAAAATAATTTTTTTTTTAAACAAACATACGAAAAAAAAACCTTTAGTAGAGAGAGTAAAATATTTTTTTAACGAAATAAAATATTTGATATAATTATGATTTATTGACATGCAACAATTTTTTTTCATAATGACATCGAAAAAATTCATCTCATGTTTTCAGAATTGTAGATTCCGTGCCGATCTTGATACACAAACTTTATTTTGTTATTGATCTGCATTTTACGTTTTATAATTTACACTCCGCGGAATCCACGAAACGAGAACTGTCAGCACAGTTAAAAATATTGTGTAGTTAGGTACACATTCCCGTACAGAAATACTGAACAATTTCACTAAATCCTTCAAGGGAAGTACATATTTGAATTTTGAATTATCCCCGCCAAGTTCATACGCGTGGCATCGGTGAAGCAGACGACTCTAAGGCTCCATCCGCTGATTGGCTGACCAGATGACAGCAGTTCTCAATTTGAAAAAAATATAGGTTGGACCACAAAAAATGAAATACTTTAACGCCTCCGTAGACCCCTCAAATAATGAATTTCACGTGAATGATGATGTGAAATGGAAATAAAAATACTTTCCCATTCATTTTGATACCTCATAATGTATTTCTATCACTGTTCAGTACTAAAAAGCATCGTTAAACATGCATGTCAACGATATTCAATGCACGAGGTTTATTGGACTGAAAAGCGCTAAATTGACGATTTTACAAGCGTGTTTTGCAAAATAACAGGTGTCAAAAAGTACCACGTACTGATTCAGCAAGGTTTCCTTCAATTTTATACTTGAATAACTTTTTCTCATCGTGTTAAACAGTGCGACGCAAGTGAGACGGTACTGCGACGCTGTAGCGTCACACTCAAGTTGCCAGGGATGTTATGCGAATTTTTGAAAGAAAAAATATACGAAACAATTAAAAATTACAACTGTTTATACTTTGAAAAAAAAAAAAAAAATTCTTACTCAGTTAGTGAATGACCTTCAATTAAATAATATTTGGAAAATATATTTCGTCAGATAAAATGCTGATATATGAAAATAAAGGACATTGCTTTTATGATTTACCATAAAATTCTTAGGCATTTAAAAACATTGAAAATCGAAGGAACGAAGAAACCTAACATTACCTTTCGCATAGTATAGGGTTAGCCCCTTTGTTCTCTATGTATTCAGTTAAAATATCTCCCTGCTATTTTCAAATATCCAACTTATAAAATTGCAATAATATTTCTTCACAAAGTTTAAAAATTGAACGTGCCTCCATTAATAAATGAACCCTGAATATTTTGATAATCTTATTTTCATGTTCAAGAAAAATGCCGTGAAATTCCCAAACTTTCCAAGTTCTCGAGCATGACTGAAACTCCTGAACTCGCGATAAAACGAACTTTCCAACCCCTGAAAAAACTCGGCTGCCAGTCAAAAGACGCGTGAAATTAGCAGCTTTATGAAATTACGCATCTTATCGCACCGAAGTTGCCAACTTTTCCAATCTTAGTTTTAAAAGAGCGTATTAATTGTAATTACTTGCTCGCGCTTTGGCGACGTTATTGACTCGCAAAGAAACTCTTATTAATTATATAAGGAACGACAATCATTCATAAAATTCCAATTCACTGTTTATAATGATGTAAAAAAAATCAGTCTGACAGCGGTATACATTCAATTAATAAACAAAAGAATCAACAGGAATGACAAATCGCAAAAATGTCTGTGAAAAAATGAAAAATTTCGCAACTTAGTAGAAAACGGAAAGTGTGTTTTCTCGCCGATCCGATCCGGTAATTTTTCAACCTTCTTGCCCCCTCCCACATTTTTCTATAAAGGAAAAAAAGGTGGCTCCGTGAAAAATCGTTGCAAGCTCGCTCGAATAAAATCAAAAGAATCGCGAATGGAAGGAAAAAACTAATTAACCATAGGGAAATGGTGGATCGGAGAGGCGCTGAACATCATCGAATTTAACGTCGGGTTTTAATGCCGTGGAATCCCGCGGGTAAAATGAGAATTCCAGACAGCCGCGGAATCGTCAAAAGCTCGGTTACGCCGCGAATCAAGAATTTTTCCATTTATCGCCCTCTCTTGCATGAGCGCATGCGAGAATTAGATACGAGAATATGGATGGCTCGCTGAATCAACTATTTTCCCCCGGTTTACGTTTATAGATTGCCTATGAATGCCAGCTACGAGATAGAAAGGGGCGTCACTTTTTCTCCGAATTTCCTCCTCGATTCGTACCGAGACTCCTCGTTTTTCAAAATTCTAACGTCGATGCTTTTCTCGGCCTTTTTCCGCTTCTGACAACAATCCTTCGAGGCGATAGGCACGTTTAATCTCGGGTATACATATTTTCTCCGCGCTTATCAATCTTTTGTGTGCTTGGGGTGATCGGGAGTAGATTTGAAATGAATACTGATCGGGAAAGTGCGACATGTGAATGAAGTTTTAAGACGCATTCTGCGGTGTTGGTTGTGGAAATCAAGACCAAGGGAGTTTTTGAAATAGGGGATGAAAAGCTGATTTTACTGAATTGCCACGTGGTTATTTTTCTTTATAAGGTAATGACTCAGTTGAAAATTGTCTGATTGGTAGAATTTTTTTTTTTGTTCTATATCAACTGCAAAATTCTGAAATTCATTTTTTGAAATTTTCTTGCAGTTGTAAGTTTTATCCAAAGTTACAAAACTTAGAACTTTTGAATTTTTAAAATTATATTTTATTTATCTTTCAATTTAATTTAGCAAATAATATAATAATTATCATCTAGGATTTGTCGTTTGACAACTAGGATTGACAAAAAATGTGCCGTTTTTCTTGTTTTATTCAGCTTTATTTGATTATAATCCTATAATTTCACCAAATACGTATCGATCATGCAAATTTTTGATAAATTTAATTGGTGAGGATGTTTTTTTGAAAAAAAAATTTAAGGGCTCAATAAGTTTTTGAAATTTCTTTTATTATGGGCAAACAAATCAATGATTTCTTGACTTAAAATTTTGTATATACTGCGAGAATTGTTCAGTTTTTTTCTACAGAAACTTTTTTGTTCATTGCTAACGTATTATTTTGAAATTTTTTTATATGTGTAATTATATTTGCACTTTACAATTAACGTTTACACATTTTGAATACTATCAGCAGCATAAATCTACCACAATGTAAGATAGTTGAAGCAATATGACATTAAGTTCAGCACAACATTATTGCTCAAATGGAAAATAAGATTAATGTATTAAAAAAAAACTCAGGCCTTATGAAAACTGTCGAGTCACAAAATTTCTTGATTTTTATCATGATATTCGAAGAAATTTCGAAAATTCATTCAGCTCTCAAATTTGTTTTTTTATCTAAGATAAAAGCTTACTATTTCATATAAATAAAAACTTTTATAATCGTCACTATAGTAGTAAAATCCTAGAATTTAAAGGAAACAAAGCATAAAAATTAAAGCTAGAATGGTATTTTGAGTATAAAAATTCACAATTCTCAAACAACGAGTTTTTGATTGAGATTGATGTTGAAACTCGTTCATTTTTTTAACCTCTTATTATTACAAAATTGGAAAAGAAACTGATGGAATGTCAAAAAATTCAAGTTGAACAATTTTAGATTTTTTTTAAAGATAGCAACGAAATTTCAAGAATTTTTTTAACACAAGAAATTTTTTTTTTGATTGAAAATTCCTACTGGTGAACAGCAAAAATCATCACGATCGACCTATTTTTTGTAAACTTAAAGAATTTTAAGAAAAGAAAACAAAAATAATTACCAGTAAAATTTCTTTTAATTCAAAGTTTGAAATATGAGAATTCTGTCGAATAATTTATTAAAAACATCATAGATTTCAAGCATTTGTAATATTTTGCGTACACTGTTAGAAATTTTTGTCTTAAATTTAATATAACGCGTACAACGCAAATTTCGCATAACCTGTATTAATAATGCATTAAAAATATACAAAATATATACACGCTTACATTACTTTAATATACGGTGTCTTAAATTTTATACATCATGTGTGTTTGAATTTATACATGACATTAATATATACTTCTATTATATTCCAGATAAATTTAAGTCAGATTTGTATTAATGCACTGATGTATTGGAATCATAAAAAAATGTTTGAATTAAGTTTAATACAAGTACTGTGTAATTTGCGTTATACCCCAACAAACCATGTCGACACCAAATTTTTTTCTGTTAAAATTCTAATACAAAAAATTTTTGTTTTGAGAAAAGATTTAGAGAAAACATTCTTATATCAAATTTCCTTTTTATTTATTTCAGGTATTAGTATTTTTAAATTTCAGTTGAATAAATCACTTTCGAAGATAAATCATTTCTTCGCATTGTTTGCATGTAATAATATTCTATCCATCAGGTCCTTCACCATAACAATTTTAATATTATACCATATTAATATTGTTAATGTGGTTTCCACTCATATTTGAAGGATTTCAACAGTAATTCGCATTTGAGAAAAAATTTGGTGTAGCCACCTAGCGAGCACGAGCGTAGTAACCAACTTGTGTAAAAAATGTATTTTACTCAAGTAAGTGTCTCGAATCTATACACATTTAAAGTATGTGTATCTTACTTATATGTTTCTAATATCAAGTTTATGAAATTTCAGGTACATTTTAACACAGAATCTATGGAAAGTGTATTAAACTCAAGTAGGTGTCCCTAAATCATACACTTTTAAAACATGTGCATCTAATACACGTTTCAACTAGATGGTTTTCGAAATTTAACAGTACATTTTAATACATTTCGAATAAAAAGTGTATAAAATCTAAGAAAATTTCCAACAGTGTATTATTAAAGAAATTTTATGGTTTAAAGTATTTTCAGGTATTTTTATCGATCGTACATAAATTTTAAGAATTCGATACTTTGGGGATCGAACCTTTATGTATTTGCAAATTCTCTATGGATTTTTGAAAAAATTTAATTCGTACTTACGAGTATATTGTGATGAAATTTTATTCTTAATGGTATCTCTCATAGTTTTTCGTATTTATTGTATTTTGCAAGATTTTCCAGAAGATTAAGATATTTTTAGAATCTTAACAGAATTCTAATGTGGATTTATAATTTTTCGTCCCGATGTTTTTCAACAAAAATGGTTGCAATATTATTTGATATCCCGACAAAAATATTGAGATAACGATTATCAAGTGATGAATACATCGATAAAAATGGTCTGATATATCGGAAAGAAATATCAATGTTGCACTCTAATTGTTAGATTCTAATCTCTAATTGGTGTTCGTTAGAAACTTGAAACACACTGTAGAAAGTAACTTCAATTTTTCTGTTGGAGTAGAAGGAAATTTTTAAGTTTCGTATGGATTCATCGGTATCGAGAAGGAAAATTTTCGTTTTTTGATTAATTATTTCTTCCGAGACTGAAAAGTTTTCGTGTCCATTAACGGAAAATTTTCATAATTGAACTGGTTAATAATCTTCAGTCAAAACTGGAAGTTTTTTTTCTCAGTGCAACTCGTGTCCCAAGTCATTGCAAGCTAATTCAAAAATTAGCTTCCGTTCTCGATGATTTTTGTTTCGCACCTGCTCGTGACAAAAAATCGCATCCCAGAAAATCCTACAATATCGAGGGCCCTAAATTATGTCTCCATCGTGTATACAAACAGACGCGAAGAATGTTTTCCCGTATTAGCCCAGTCACGCTAAAACGACAGGGGATTATCCCCGAGAACGTCGTAGCCGTCCGGATTCACCAATCTTCTTCTCAATTTCTATAACTTCTATCGGGACTTTTAGACGCTGGGCGAGGCCTAAGGGCGTTTAACGTCGTTCCGTCCGTTGAACGAGAGCGTCAGTGCGTGTATTGATTTCTCGCTCAATTTCGCCCAAAGTATTTTCCAAGGTAAATCCGGCCGATCCACCGGACGTCGGGCGACGTTAAGCTCGTCTTAGGACGCGTCCTACCAAAGGTCTGCTGTGATTGCCAACGTTTATGGACTGAATTGACGCACAATGTCGCGCGAGTAAGCCCATTAAACGCATAGGATCTGGGAGAGTACGCGGTTTTCGCGATCCCCGTTGGGGTGGCACCGATTACACAATGCAACAAGTAGTGATCGAGGGTTTTTTTCTCGCCCTGAGATTTTTTTCATCAAGATAATGGTTGTCTTTGTCGAAACGGTTATTGGTCTGGAGATTCACACGCAAGAAGCAGAAGGTAAAAATTTTTGGGAAAAGCGTCGTCGAAGTTTTAGATCCAGATTACAGTTTTTAACAATTTAAACAACTATGTTTACTCTAGTATGGCGATTTACAAAAATGAATGATAGACAAAAACGCGATGCCACGCACTTTGAGACAACCATTTGAAATGTATTGACGATAAGTTACTAATCGTTACTAAACTGATGGAAATTGTGCTCGCTAAATGTGCTTACCTCATCAACTAGGACGAAAAAACTAATACATTGTAAATTCATAAAACAAAACATCAACAATCTCGTTAAATAAAAGTCTCCATAAAACATGTTGCAGATCTCCTTGTCGACAAAGAGCTGGACTTAATAATAATCTATGCAAATATTGTAACATTTTAAATCAATCCTTCATAAGTTATCGTTTCCGAAAGACAATTTCAGTCATTTTATAACATTGATAGAAGTTTCGAAAAATTGATCGAAACATTTGATAATTAAAAAAAATTCTCATTATCCAAGATCAAACAATTTCATACAAAATCGATCTTGATTACAACCCTCGCTTTTGACTCTTGTCACGATGCTCAAATTCATTATACAGAATTTTTCCACCCAAGTCGAAAAATATATTAAAAATACAAGAAAAGGGGTTAAAAGAGTTTATTTATTATGCAGAGAAACAAACGACTTAAAAACTATCTAGTCTTCAATTAATCTTATGTTCAATTTCGTTAAACCAAATGATTCTCCTCGATTTGCATACAAAACAAACACAGCAGATTATTTTCCTCGTGAATTCATCATCGCACTAACGATCCATTGAGGATTAAGTGCTGCTTCTCGTAACCGGAAATACCGAAATAGACTGCCTTAAATTTATTGCGTGCGCGGTATTATTGAGTTATATGCAGTGTCAATTATGGCTTTTATTTCAATCTGTCACGTTTTTCGATATATTTGAAGGAAAAAATCACGAAGTCAAGGTCACAATCAGCATTTTGCGAACTTTCCAACTGTCTTTTTGATACGTGACGCGAAAAAAATACTGAGATCTTTCTGATCAGATTAATCGGCGTGAACTACAATTGCAATCTCCGCGATCTATGGATTAAATGCTTTTTTGCGTTCTTCTGATTTCGTGCAGAAATTCGTTTATGATTATGAGACTCTGATTTTGTTAATTTAATTGAAAATACTTGATGGGTGGAAAAAGTAATTATATTGCAAGTGTGGGAAATTGTTTTTTGAAATTTTCTAGTTTAATACATTTGTTTCAGTTTTTTAACAATTAGTACAGTTAAGTTGGATGATTAATTATTACTCACTCAAGTGGAAATAATTGCAAAAAGAAATAAACATGAAACATGAATAACTAAGGAAATATTCCGAAAATTCCGAAAATTACGTGTAAAAGTAAAACTTTTCCAAAATTAAGGGTTTTTTCAAATTTTTTACAGAATTTTTCTAGACAGCGGAATTTCTCAAGTTTTGTCATTACTCTAAGCAAAAATATACTCAAATACTGTGAGAAATCTTCGCATGAAGTGGAACGAATAAAATCAGGTCGTGATATCGGCTCTGGCCATGGGCCAATTTTCTTCGATAAAAAAAGAGAGTCATCGCTTTTTGTGTAAGTCTCAACAAAATCAAATGCTTTCAGATCGATCAAACTTGATCAAGAGGTTTGATTAGACTGTCTATGTGTGAAGACTTTTAAGATAAACAATTTAAAATAACTTCAGAGCGAAGTCCGTTCCAGCCTTTTTTAAAATTTTAAAATTTGAAAAATTATAACTGAATGAGATAAGTGTAAGGAATTTTTTTTCTTTAGAAGTTGTGTCATAGGATTTTTATTGCAAACTATTTTGAATTTTTATAAAGTTTCCGGAATTTCTAAAAAAAAAAACTTGAAAAGCGGCGAAAACAGTGATAAAATCTACCATGTAATTTAAAAAACATTAAAATGAGTTATGAATTTAAATAAAGTTTTCAAATGTTCAATCATTAGATATGTTTTGAAATCGAAAAAATTTGAAAAAATGTGGATGCAAGAAAAAGAATCAACTAAAATGTGAAAAACTTAAGATAACATTTTTTTCAATCCCTTAAAAATTATTTTTCCGGTTTGATAAGAATTAGATTTGCAGGGGTTGAGCTTTTACTTTCCTGAATTTATAAACAAGTTGATTGAAATCAAGAAAAAATTACGATAAATTGATAATTTTAGCTTTTTTTTAACTAACGTTTTACACTTTTTAAAGCACCCTGAGAGTTGAAGCAAAGTAGGAAATGCCGGAGAAACTTTTCAGGCAGCTCCAATATCGACCTTTTTAAGCTAGGCCACGCCTTTTCCCAGGTAAAAAGCCACTTTTACAGGGTTGCCTCTTTGCTGGTGTTCACATGAGTACACTTAGGGGACGCGAAAATGGCGCCAGAGCTTTTTTTGTTTTTTCATCCTATGAAAGCCACCTTTATCAGAATGATAGCATAAGATTTCAATTCTGAATTTCCGAAGCCTATGGCTTTGTCAGAGACAAAATGTATGTGTAGTTTTCTCTCGTTTGACAAAAAACTGAGATTTTTAATATTTTGATCTTGCCTCTACAATAATTTGAAAAGTTGATAAGTCATCTTTGAAACTGCGTTTTTCTAATTTAAAAATATGATATACACAAGTAAAATTTGCAAACCAATAATACTGTGACTTTTTTAACTTTGATAGATTGAATTTTAGAAATCCAATATTTCTAGAATGTAAAAATTTCTACGTTTGAATTTAAAAATTCTTGGAATACCTATTGAGATGAAATTTTTGTTGATGTAGAAGTTCGTGACTTTCAGCTTTTTTAATTAGTTTGAATACCCATTCAAATTACTATGTATCACGATTTTTATTTTTTCATAATAATGCACTAATATTATAAAATATCGTCATTTATCAGATATTCCACTATTTTCTTGGATCTCGAAGGGTTCAGAAATGTAATGAAATTTACTGAAATGAAAGAATATACATAAAAATATCATATCGTCCACAAAAACAGAACTGACTCAAATTTCTAGATTGTTAGAGCTTCTCTTCATATTTCTTCCTTTTCGAATAATATTTTTAAGAACAGATGAATTTTTTTCATTTTGTCCCATTTCTCCACTGATTTCCTCATCACAGCCTTTTTTATACATGACGAACAGCTATGAATCTATTTGAAAGAAAAATTTTGGTTTTAAATAAATGAACGTAAGTATTTAAATGAAGATTCACTGTTTTTACTCGAAAATTACGAAGCTGTGAGGGTTTACTATTTTTACAATTCAAACTTTTTTATTGATTTATCATTGGATTTCCAGAAGTGAACGACTTTGACGATAAAGCCTTATAAATATTTCGTTAAGTTATTATATAGAAACTTTATTAAAACTTGAAAAAACTTTGATGATGAATTTTCAGGCTTATGAAACCTCGCTGAAAAACGTCGATCAAATTAAAAAAATCATTACAAAAACCTGCAGTTCAAAGTTGTATGAGATAGGACTTTATAAAAATGTATCCTAATGAATGGAACTTTGGATACTAGGACAATGCATCTTTCACAGTATAAAAATATTATGGTTTTGCTCCTTTTCTGCTTTAATAATTATTAATTATAATAATATAATAATAATTAATAATTATTTGATTACCCAGAAATGAATATTTTATTGTAATTTCAACAGCTTCCAAGTGAATTAATGAAAGGAAACTTACGGAATCTACATTAACTCTAGTAATACTGAACCCTTTAAAACCTTATATTCAAATCTCATAAAATTTTTTTATTACGATTGTAAATTTTCTTGAACGGAAATCGTAATTTTCTTATGAGTCCGAAAAGTTTATTTTTATATAAAGTGTCAACAATAATACCTAAATTTTTATAATACTCCGCTGTTTTTTATAGTAACTTTATGAAATCTTCATTAAACTACTATATAAAACGCTCATTTTAGAAAAAACTATTCTTTCGAAACGGCTTGATCTTTACATACACAGAGTCACTGCGAATATTCTAAAAACCTCATAAATTAAATAAAGAATCTAAGCTTCTTTTTAAGATTGTCGACACTTCAGAAGAAAACCATACAAAAACCTTATGAAGATTTGAAATCCTTATTAGGTGAGCTTAGTTATAAAATTTGTAGAAGGAATATAGGAATCTCAGTTTCCTTATGAGGATCGCGAATTTCTCATATTTTAATTCACTAGCCTAAAACTGAATATGATGATAGCTGAGTGGATCAAATTTGCGAAATACATCGCACATTTTCTAGGGTCCTCTGAGTTCGAATATTCTCTTCAACAATTTTTCGATGTTTTATTTATAATAGTAATATTACGTCATAATCGAACCTTACTTATAAATTTAAATGTATTTTGAAAGAACACCTCAATTTATTAATTCGAAAAATTGTTAATGAAATATTTATATTTCACAAGAGCGATATTTTCTTTAGAAGCTTGAAAGGATTTGTTTTTCCTTGTAAGGTTTTCAAATCCTTTCAAGTAGTCAATCAATCTTTCCCTACAAAGATTGGTTTTGCATAATCCTTGTCAGGATTTTATAAGTTTTTTCTAAAATTCATTAAATAGATTTTGATTCTTTATCAGGATTTTATAAGATAACCTAATAAGGTACTCTTAAAAGGTTTTTATAAGGTTCAAAATTGCTAGAGAATTGAGGATAATAGACGGTTCAATGTCAAATTATCTGCAAGTGTTGAAAAATGTGTATTTTTCGAACTTGAATATTACTAATTTGAACTGAATTAGTAAATTTAGTACTAACGAAGTCAACTAAAAATACTATTCGTGCTTTTCCAAAATTTCTAGCTGTCTAGAACACAAGGTCCCCAAAAATTAATATGTATTCACTTGAAAATACGTTGCTGATGAAAATTCACGAAAACCAGCCTAATAATGAAAAAGCTTTACAAAAATTATTCAATCTTCATATGTATAACGTCTTCTTAAATCACGTATTATTTACATAAATCTTTGAAATCCCCATTTATATGTTTCCATACAGAATAAAGTCACTTTTTTTAAGGCAATTTCTAAAACTTTGTCGTACTTTCCAAAGATTATCTTAGGTATCATAAAGAATTACGAAGCACAGACTATATAATAAGAGTATCATAAAAAAATCCCTATAAAACCGAACAATTTTACGAAAAATTTGCCAATTACTCGAGGGATTTCATTAAAAATGTTGTAAAAGTTAAAATTGCAAGGGTCGATGTCCTTTAGTTAGACCAACCGCATCTCAGTCCAGACTGTATTTTTTTTCAGTGCATGAGCACTGAACTGATCCAATCACACAATTGGAATGAGCAGCGATCATTTCACTGATTTTATTTGGGAAAGTGGATTACTGAAGCAACCCTCGTTCCATTAAAGGAGGTGGTGAAAAATAAACGCGGGATTCGTACACGGGAGAATAATTACGTGCGCAAGTTGCGGGTCCTCAGGAGGCGTGACAATTGGCCGGATGTTTCCTTTTGTGCCGTCGTCGGTGCCTGTCGTTTTGCCATTGAGGAGGAATTAGGGTGGCTGTAACTCCCTGTAAAGTAACGATTCCACAGGGGCGGAACCCGAAACTAACCGGAAAATTTGCCGCGTCCCGGTCGCCGCTTCTGCTTGTTTAAACGGCGAATATCGGGAATAAAAGTTGGATTCCGATCCATCTTCGCCATAGAATATCGCCGATCAGTCTTGGGTGTGTTACAAAGTTCACGGTTTTTTTTCGGGCCGCTTATTCAATGCTCACAAACGTAAATGGAATTACCTTACTTCCGAATTATTCGGAGGGTGGAGAAAAAGACGGGAAATTTTGTGTGAACTTGCTAAATAGAATAGGATCAAGGACAATTAATGGTGGACGATTTTCGAGGTTGTTTTTGAAAGGTTTTTGTAGAGGGGGATCTGTGATTTTTCGGGTATTTTTACCGTTTTCTTACTCATTGTTCTAATGTAGATGGAGAATAATATGTATTACGTAAAAAATTGATTGATTTGAGAAGGTAAGTTTATCCAAATACCAAGAATGAAATCGACATATCAAAGACTTTTTTAAAACTTAAAGAAACTATCATCTCGATCCTTAGAGTCGAATTTTCTTTCCAACAAAAAACGCTCAATTTACAGCTTACGTAAATATGTATGTATGTATGTATATTTATAAAATGTGAAAAAAGCTTACAAAGATTATTTAAATAAATGCTAACTTTTTTTTCATTCAATTTTAAATTTGTGCAAAATTAGAATTAAGTGTAGTAAGTCTTGTAGATGGTATGAAAAATTTCACAATTCGAAATGAATACTCAATACGAGGAAACACTTTAAATACTTGATTATAAATATATTGACCTAATTTTAAAATGACCCTATTTCACAAAACCCAAATTTTTACAATCTGATAATAAATGTTAAATATTCAAGATAGTTGCAAAAATTGTCCATTTGGCAAGCATTTTTAAATAAAATAAATAATCGCAATGCATTTTTTTGACAACCTGAAAAACCATCATGATCATGAAAAGCTTCATGTCGCATTTATGCGCACGAAAAAAGAATGGCCTTGTGTTCCAAAAATATCACAAAATTCACGATTCCTGACGATATTTTCCAGTTACATAAGCGCATGGTAAAAGCTCTGAATCGATACACGAATTTTGCAAATCCTCGAATGGGAAAACTCTGTCTTCAAAATATTCTCTAAGTCCTCTTTTTGCCCTAAAAAAGTCCCAAAATACCAAGTTCTATTGTATTCGTATCGTAAGTGTGTTTTCAAAGTGTTCAAAAAATACTCGAAACCCAGAAATAATTTTAAAGAATAAAAACTTAGCTGTAGTTAGTCTTCCAAATATTTTTAAAGTTCTCTTTATATAAATAAAGTTAAAAATAACAGGACTGAGGCTATTACGAAAACCACTCCGTAAATTTACTCTTGCAATATCCTCTCAAAATCGTTAAAATCGTCTCCGAAATTTTTCTGAGTTGCAAGATATAATTTGATAGAGTCGTCATTTTTCAACTTTTTATAATTTGGATAGGTGAAGTTCTAAAATTGAAAAGATACAATCTAGGCGAAGCTGACAGTAGCGTAGCTAGACATTTTGCCGCCAGAGGAAAAGATGGGAACATGCCGCCCTTAGTTACAAAAATTTATCACGTCTTTATCACATTTTACACATGTTGAAATAATTTTATATTTTATTTGAAATTCTCAAAGTTTCTGAATGACCAAGTGTGATAAGACATTTTCTGACTTTCAAAAGTATGAAAGATATTACAAAATTCATGTAATGTTACAGAATTCTTAAAATTTTAACTAAGCTACAAAATAAGGAAAATTTATTGAAATCCTGGGAATTTCTCTACTTTTTCAGATCATTAAAGTATTGAAAATGCAAAATTAAAGTTGCTGATTCCAAATTCAGCAACGAAAATTTCTCGAGCTTTAATGTTACAAATTCAAAGTAACGTGTTTTTAATTTCAAAAGGTTTGATATTTCAACTTTTCAAGAATGTGCAATTTAATAATTCATAGTTTTCTAAATCCTAGACTCTATGAATAAGGGAAATAACTAAAGTTTTATTAAATACTGGGATGATAAAATTAAGGAAAATGGAAGTGAAATTTTCAAAGCACTGAAAGTAGATATAAAATATCAGGAAACGAATACTATAGAAACGAACAAATCTTTAATCTACCCTCAATTTAAAAAAAAGGAATCTTTGGAATTTTTCGACTCAAAATCCTACACATCGAACTCAATAGGATATAGCATGCGTGTCAAATTTAATTTCACTAGTATGATGCCACTTAAGTGGCAAAGTAAACAGTTGGAAATTTAATAAACTGATATTTCCAACATTTCGAGAGTAAACTTTAAAAAAAAAAAAAAAATCAATAACATTTTCGACATTAAATCCTTGAAGTTCAGTTTTTCCTGTTGAATAATAGATTTTATGAATAAACTAACTGAAATTGTCGCTCTTGTATTCTATAATTATATGAATATATATCGTATTCTATAAAGATATGGATATAAAAATATTCAAAAATTCTTTAAATTTTACATAATTTAATTTTAATTCTATACATTTTATTTTATTTTGGGTTTCTTAAAACTTATGTGTATTTGAATAATCAGAGTTACAAATTTGAGAACACATTTTTTTTATCCAACTTGATCCTATTTTAGAAAAATTAACAAGTCATCGTTGTATTGAACTATAAATACATAATTTTTTTCCTGCAATTTTTACATACTTTCAGTATTTATTCAGACTTGTTGAAATCGAGCGACAGAAAATCCATCCGTCGCGTCATAGAATTATTATTTACTCAACTTTTACCTATGAATAAAAAATTATTCATTCTAAGTTTTATATACACGTATGAATAGGTAGAATTTTTTTACGAATTTGCACTTTTTTATCATCACTTGAAATATTTAAGTAAAATAGAAGGTAGGATTTTATAAGAAGCTTCATAATAATCACAGCATATTGTGACGATAATATTAGCATTCCGCCGTTTCAACATTACTTCAGACTGAAAAGCTAGTTTTGTCAAGATTGAAATTATTTATTTAGAAACGTATGAGTGGGAATTCAAAAAAAAGTTTTGCTGAGAGTGACTAATAGAAATAAATATAAACTTTTCGTTCCACTGAATTCTTCCACTCTTTAAATAAGTATTTTTTTGCTCAGTGTTGAATTGAATTTTTAAAGCACGCTTTTTTGCCCTAATAAATACTGTACCCTCAGTCTAACTATATCATAATAGTATTATCATCATTGTTATTAGCTGAATGCAAAAGAAGCAAAAGTTTCTTCCGCCAAACGAAAATGATGAAATTGAAAAGGAAAATGATGACTCAAGCTTCTTTTAAAAATGCCACAACATTTTTCGAAATTATAGATCATTATAACAATATTTTGTGTACTGAATGTATCGTTTCCAAAGCGACAATTTCGATCACAGTAAAAGATACACGACACATTCGTAAACTTAGAGCATCCAACTCAAAAAAAAACGGCTGCCCCTTTCGCCACCCCCCCCCCCCAGCTATGCTACTGGAAGCTGAAGATTGTAATTTTTCTTGTAAGTTCACATTACAAAATATTGCAAGTTGAAACTACAGATTCTAGAACTCATATTCTACCCCAAAAATGCTCTGAAATTGACATCAGATCAATTACCAAATTTCCAAATACTAAAATCCGCTCCAAAAAATAATGTCGAATTTCTGTCTTTCATTCAAAATGCACTCCTATTTCCATCAAAACAGCACAAATTCTTTAACATTCATCCCAAACAATTACTAATCGAAAATAATTACCTTTCGAAAATTTTTCAAACCGGGCCCTTTCCAAACCCGTATTATTGTTTGTCCTTTGCCTGTCTAACTCGTTATGACTTCAATTAAATTCATTCATCTTAATCAGACACTGACAGTCGTGATTTCATGACGTTATTTGAGAACCCTATTATTCCTTCAACCATGAATACATTTATGGGCGAGGGTGAATCAACCTATACATCGCTGCAGGCATTATTCCCGAAAAACTGCTGAGGCATCATTTGCTGTCGAACCCTAAAACGCTCGTCGGATTTGTCTATTAAGATGCCTGAAATAAAGTTTTTGTTCTACGCACCTTGACTTTTTACAGCATGAAAGTGATGCTCTTCAATTATATTAAAGTATGGGCGAGGCGAGTACTTACAGATATTGCAGTTAGAATTTTCATTGACCATCTTCATACGACAAAAGAGTAAACTTTTTGGAACAATCTCTGAATATTATTATTCTTTGAAAAATTATTGAAAGTATAAAACAATATTATTCAAATAATTGAATACTATTTTATATGAATTCTTGAGGTGTAAAGAGAATTATAGTTTTTGATTAGTTTTATACAGTTACGTCATTCCTACATTATTTAATATAATTTTTATTAATAAACTTGTAATTTTCTTGAATGATCGGAATTTCAAAGAATTTAATTAAATGTAAAAAAAGCTGCTTCCCAAATTTATTTTTCTAATACCAACACTACACAATTGATCAAATTTTTAATGCCCAAAATTAAAATTTTTTCTGGCTTTGCTGCTTGCAACCACTCAATTTCTTATAAAAATATTAAGTTTTTGGCAATAGATTATGCCATTCTTTTTTTTTCTTGAAACAATCTAGGCCTACTAGAATAACATTACATTCGTGATAAGATTACGAATGATTCGGCGATTCATAGGGGGCTAAATTGAATTTCGTGTCTTATTCATTGCGGACGCCATTTTTAGGCTCTGCCGACGTGTGCGCCCGAGACGTCAGTGCTAATTGATATAAACGCACGTTGTAATATACTTGTCATACAGCTCACCCTCCGGGAGTCTACGAGCCTTAAGCCTGACTTGTGATAGTCGATATTAAATGCGGCACGCAGTGGTCTAATATCGGACAAGCCCATTAGCATATGAAAGGCTCTACTTTGGCTTTTACGCACTTGGGAACACTAACGCACTCGGGGGTATTTAACACATTAGACGCGGCGGGGAAAAAAATCAAGGAATTGACGCGATCCCTTTTTTTTGCAAGGATTACATTGTCGATCATCGAAGACAGATGATTTTGGGAATCATCCAATTTTTTTCGATGTTTTAACATGTAGATTCATATTTTTTATGTATTTTAGTAGGTATTAACCCTAATAAGTCATAGTAGGGAAAATTCACCAACAAGTTTTTTTTTAAGTTTCTTGTAGAGTATCTTATCATAGAAATTTTTATCAAATTATTGATCAGAAGCATAAGTCATGAATCTCTTTTATGTGATAAAGACTCTCACATTTTTATATGATTTTATGTATGCACTTTTTGACTTCACATTCACTAGCAGCAGGAAGTTCCGGTTGTACAGATTCTTAAAGACTGTGAGAATGTTTCTTGAAAGATTGATTCTGAATTATTGCCTAAAGTTTATTCTAAGATAGGGAATGTACTTAATCATTTTCTTGGAAAAAAAGTTCACATCACATATACATGTAAAATGCTTAACAAATTACGACATGAAACGGATAGATTTTGAAAGAACAATAAAGATATTTTTGTAAAGGCTGATAAAGAGTGTTGAGATGAATGTTACTGAATATAACAATAAGATGTCTGATATACTTAGTGATGGGTCGACTTACGTGAAATTGAAGAAAGGTCCAATTATTAGGATGAAAAGGAGTGCTAATGAATTGGTTAAATGTTAGAAAGACAGTGGTTTCATTGATGATAAGACTTATAGGATTCTGAGATCTCCCAATGACAATCACTGCCTTCCAAAACGTTATGGGTTACCGAAAATTCATAAACCTGATGTACCTCTTAGGATGATTGTTTCTTATGTAGACAGTCCTTTGTACAATATATTGAGTTACATCTCCGACTTAGTTTCAAAATCGATTCTAAAACCTACATGATATGTTAAAGATAGTTGGTCCTTTGTTCGAGAGATTCAGAACATGGTCATTCCTAATGATCATCTTTTGGTGTCTTTGGATGTTGTTTCACGATTCACAAACACTCCTTGAGAATTAGTGTACAGAGCAATTGAGAAGAGATACACATTCATTTCGAATATCTGTACATGGACTACAGTGTGCCATACGAGTTCTTTTTGAGCACATGACTTTTAATTTTAATAGCGAAACGTTCTCACAGACTTATGGTAGCCCTATAGCCTAACCGGCATCTCCAATATTTGCAAATATGGTATTAGAGGACCTGGAGACGAATTGTTTGAAGAGGTTGAGCTTCAGACCATTGAAATTCTGCCGGTATGTGGATGACATATTTGCAATAATGCCTGCTGATAAGATCTAAGAATTTGTGGACCCATTTAATTCTCGATAGAGAGATCACAGTTTATATTAGAGATTGAAGATAATAAAATGATTAGCTTTTTGGATGTTACATTGATGAATGAAAACGGTATTGCCAAGACTATTTGGTAGGCGAAGCCGATTTCGTCTGGCAGATTTTTGAACTTCCTTTCTAATTATTCTACGCAGTGCAAGATGGGCATGGTTATAGGATTAGTTGATCGTGCGATAACGCTTTCTCATGAGGACTTCCATGCTGACTACACCCATAAAGTTAAAGAGTTTCTGTTTCTAATAATTATCTACATGGAATCATCGAAAGAACCATTCAAGACAAGATGATGGCATTGAGGAATAGGATCTTAAGGGGGGAACCTGGTTAAGAACGCCGAAAATTGCATGATATTTAGCACAGTTTCTAAGGCTGCTTATCATATGAAATGTTTCAAGTACTGATGAACTAGGTCATAGATACACAAATCTTGCAAAAAAAATTCATTTTCATGTTATTCGATAATGTTAAACAATAATTATTCATATTTGTTTCGGGCACTACTCGCTTGAAGATTCTCCACTGCGTACACGATAGCGATCGTCCTATTTATCATAAACATGAAAACTAAAATTTTTTTTGTACTTTAGAAGTTTATCTTCAATTTAAACCTAAGAAATTTTTTAAAATGTTAAAAATTGCAAATTTTATGGGTGTTTAAAAAAAAATTCGCGTTTCACTGACAAAATTTTAAGATAATTAACCACAAAAAAAATTGATTAAAAAAATTTTTTACATAGTTTTTTAGGTTCACATACAAGCTTACACTTTTAGCTTTAAAAAGAGCTATCACTTATAAAAATGCGGCAATTACAACATTTTTAATCGTGTACGCAGTGGAGAATCTTTAAGCGAGTAGTGCAAGAAACAAATACGAATTATTATTGCTTAACATTATCGAATAACATGAAGATGAATTTTTTTTTTTACAAGATTTGTGTATCTATGAAATAGTTCTACAGTACTTGAAACACATTTCATAAGATAAGCAGCCTTAAAAACTGTGCCAAATATCATGCAACCTTTCGTCGTTCTAAACCAGGTTCCCCCCTTAAGGGATAAGGATATGGATAAGGAAGGGAGTTCTTCTGTTGATGATGATGTGAATTGAAATCATTTAAAATCAGACCCGTCAGTATAATGCCAGATAAAAATAACAAGAGATTTATCCGCCCTGGTAAAGATAGGAAAGAACACATGAAGGCATCTTATATAGTTTACAAGATCATTTGCAATGTTTGTAAAAAATGCTGCATTGGACAGACGAAACGACATATAGAAAAAAGAGTAAAAGAACATAGAAACAACAATAACAGTTAAAATACAGAAGCATTGGTAATTACGAATCATAGGATTGCGAATGTGACCATGAATTTTATTGGGAATAATATAGAGATTCTTTATATTGAACGTCAATATAGGAAGAGATTATTGTCAGAGATGGCTTACATTAAATTTCATAGAGATAATGCATTGAGTAGACAGAAGAACTTACAGAATTGGAATAATGCCTTTGATAATTTTGTTAAATTTTTATGATGTGTCGTGATTCGTGGTTCGTATTCTTGTTTTCGTTTCTCGGGTTATATGTATAAGAAAAGCATAGAAATATTCATTACATTAAGATAGTTTTACGTTTAGTCACGAATGGTTTCTCAAATGTGACGGATGTTCTCTAAACATTGATATAAATGACGATTTTGATCGCCCAAGTTATTAGAAAAATGTGCAATTTCGACTCTGAAATCTAAAAATAAAACAAATATAATTGAATGTTAAGTAAAATGCTGGTGAACCAAAATTGCTGTTGCATATACTAAAAAATTGATTTTTTCGAATTTTGGGAGAAGTTGCAACCCACCTCTGTGTTTGCCATAGGTATTTTACGTGAGCTAATAAGGGTTTGATGAGATTTCATTCTATTTTATATTTTCCGAAATCTGATAGGCAAAAAATGCACCGTTCAAGACTTCTAACGCGAATAATAATGAGTCTATCATTTTCCCCACATTCCGGTAAAATATTCATTGATGAAAACACCAAGCTTCCAATAAAATTCGACAAATTTCATGTACGGAAGAAAACATCCCAAAAACGGCCATCTGGCCCCATTCATTGCATCCTTTCGTGGACGAGCGCGTGTATGTAACCTATAGCTTTTAAATAACCTCCAATATATATTATTAATACTGGCTGACCACGCACGTGGAGCGCTAAACGGTAGTTCTCAAAGCGAAGACCTTAATGGCCTGACTCGCGCCTTCCTTTTTTGTGGCGGGGCACTTTACAATATTAGCATCTGCCAGCCAACAATGGATAATGGGCGTGAAATTTCGGAAAAATCTCAGACGCAAGTCGAAAAAGCGGGAGCGCTGACAAATTCCGTTTTATGGGGCATCTCCTGGATAAGGCCAGGTGTGTGTGCCCCGGGACACCTACTTTTTCATCGCCAGATTTGTCATCGTAAATCACCGCCCTCGTTCGCGACTCGGTACAATTATTACCAAATTTCGGAGGGTTTAAAAAATCGGTAACGGAGAGTGAAAGGACGCGGTGCATCTCACCAGCTGCTTTTTGGTCAATGTGGCTTTTTTTCTAACGTGGAATCATTGTGTCAGTGACTTTAATGACGATGATGGAGGAAGCACAGCGAGCATTGAGCGATACGAAATTGTTTATCAGAAAAAAAAAAGAAAAGAGAGATATATGAATGAAAAGAAAAAATACGTTAAAAAATGGAAAATTACAGGAATACATATACAACTAGAAGATACAAGGATATTACCTGGAGATGAAACTTATTTAGTATGAAAAACAATGAAGAATACACAGATGTAGAGGATAGAGCAAAAAGTCATTAAAGAATACATGGTGCTACGAAAAAAATGAAGAAAGATTGCAAAAAGCTATGATTTTGATGTTAAATATGAAAAATTATAATTCCATATTGAATTTGACAAAAGGACAAGAAAATTATTAAAATTCCATAAGTGCTAAAAATACATCAAGTACAACTGTTACGAATCCATGAATATCTATAGAACTTTGAATCATAGAGTATAATCTTGTTCTCGAAATATATGTACAAGTTCATTAAAATATCAGAAAATCATTAAAATTTTATAAATTTCCACCATACAAGCAAAATACGGAGGACACAAGATTCTTTGAATTACTAGGTATTTACGAAAAACTGTGTATAGAAAAATCGTTTCGTACTAAGAATCTAAAAACTTTTCAATGTAGAGCATCAATTTCTGAACGATCTAGAAGAATTCAAAATTGTCCTTTCACGATCATTCAAGAGCCAACACCAAATGAATGAATTCCAACAAATACCTTTCTTCAAGCTTTCGGCATTTATTTTGTCCTCTTCAGGAAAACTGAATGTACAAAATCACAAACAATCAATAAATTTCATTTTAAACAATAATTTACATCACAAGATCACTTAATCCACTTACTCAGAATATGAATTTCAGTTTGAAATCATCTTATGTGTAAATACATTACGTCAACTTTTTAAATAAGTATTACCATTAGTGTAAAAAACATTTCGTCAACTTTTTATAAGTGGATAGGAAAGAAACAATACGCTATTACAAGCACTTATTAGTGGTCTGTACACGACTACAAAAATACCTCAGTTTTCACTTCCTTATATAGAAAACGAACCGATGAGAACTCATACCATGTCATCAATGCATGTATCGTAAATTGAACTTAAAAATCTCGTGTCTTCTTGTTTTTTTAAAGTATTTTTTCTCCTCTTAATAAAAAACATCTCCGAAAACATTCTTTTTTTATCATCTCTCTGTTTATCTAAAATCTTTACTTTATCCCAATTAAATTCATGATTCATATTTATTCTATGTTCTAGTATAACTGAGTTATAATGTGTAAGTTTGCGAATATTTCCCTCGTGTTCCTTAATTCTAGTTTCTAAACATCTTTTTGTCTGTCCTACATATTTTAATTGGCAATCCCTGCAATCTATTCTGTAAACTACATTCTGCTGTCTTTTAATTCCCAATTTATCTTTTCCCCTTTTTATAATATCCATATTCAATTTATTATCACTTTTATATATCACTTTCATATTTTCTTTCTTAAATATTCTTTCAATTCTTCCTTGCCCTTTTTCCATATATGGTAAAACCAAAATTCCCCCTCTCCCATCATTATTATTCAACAATTTATCATTTTTATCATTTTTATCAATATCAGATTAAACATACTTCAAAAAATCAATTCTACTCTTAATATTTTTCTCTATTAATTCAATGGGATAGTTATTCTTGTAAAGTAAATTTTTTATCATATCCTAATTTTTTCTATGAAATCTATCATCAGATTATTTAATAACTTTAACAACCAATCCATATACTATCCCTTTCTTCTGTACTAACGGATTTTTTGATTGAAAATTAATAAATCTTTCCGATGAAGTCGGTTTTATGAACCAATCAAATATTAGCTGTTTTACTTATCTGATAATTTCCAGTTCCAAAAAATTTAATTCCCCATCTCTTTCTATTCCACTTGTAAACTGTATCCTATCATTGTATTAATTGAATTCTGCAAAAGCCGCATCCAATTCATCTTTCTTTGTTATCATAAAAATATCATCAACATATCTACAATAAAATATTGGTTCATAACTCAATTTACTCAAAACATGTAATTCCATATCTTCCATTACAATATTAGCTAAAATGGGAGAAATCGGACAACCCATTGGTGTTCCAAAAGTTTGTTCGTATATTTCTCCATTAAAAGTAAAATATGTTAATTCTATCAATTTGATAACACTATCTATAAATTCTTCACAAGGTATGTCCATATAAGGCTCCAAAAATCGGTATCTTCTAATAAGTGAATTTTTCACGTCATCCTTCGAGATATTTGTAAACAATGATGTCATACCAAAAGATACAATTTTAAACAATAAAACATTCAAAACATCAGTCCATATTTCATTCTTCTTTTTATCATCAATAAAAAATATCTTTTTTCCTAATTCTTTAACATATTCCAGTAATGGAGTCTTTATATTAGTTCTATATGGGAAATTAAACTTTTCTCCTAAAGACAACGTCATTAAAACTTCTTTAGGTAATCTAATATCAGTCAAATTGCAAACTGCTTTTTCATTTGAGTTTAAATGAGAAATTTCAATTTTTAACAACAATCCATAAAATTTTTTTCTACATCTATTAAAATTCATATCATAAACCCTCTTGTATTTCTCAAAATTATACTCAAAAAATCTTTGAAGAATATATTTCGAAACCATTCTTATCAGTTCTTTTTTTATATCCAAAAAAAATTTGGATATGATAAAAAATTTACTTTACAAGAATAACTATCCCATTGAATTAATAGAGAAAAATATTAAGAGTAGAATTGATTTTTTGAAGTATGTTTAATCTGATATTGATAAAAATGATAAAAATGATAAATTGTTGAATAATAATGATGGGAGAGGGGGAATTTTGGTTTTACCATATATGGAAAAAGGGCAAGGAAGAATTGAAAGAATATTTAAGAAAGAAAATATGAAAGTGATATATAAAAGTGATAATAAATTGAATATGGATATTATAAAAAGGGGAAAAGATAAATTGGGAATTAAAAGACAGCAGAATGTAGTTTACAGAATAGATTGCAGGGATTGCCAATTAAAATATGTAGGACAGACAAAAAGATGTTTAGAAACTAGAATTAAGGAACACGAGGGAAATATTCGCAAACTTACACATTATAACTCAGTTATACTAGAACATAGAATAAATATGAATCATGAATTTAATTGGGATAAAGTAAAGATTTTAGATAAACAGAGAGATGATAAAAAAAGAATGTTTTCGGAGATGTTTTTTATTAAGAGGAGAAAAAATACTTTAAAAAAACAAGAAGACACGAGATTTTTAAGTTCAATTTACGATACATGCATTGATGACATGGTATGAGTTCTCATCGGTTCGTTTTCTATATAAGGAAGTGAAAACTGAGGTATTTTTGTAGTCGTGTACAGACCACTAATAAGTGCTTGTAATAGCGTATTGTTTCTTTCCTATCCACTTATAAAAAGTTGACGAAATGTTTTTTACACTAATGGTAATACTTATTTAAAAAGTTGACGTAATGTATTTACACATAAGATGATTTCAAACTGAAATTCATATTCTGAGTAAGTGGATTAAGTGATCTTGTGATGTAAATTATTGTTTAAAATGAAATTTATTGATTGTTTGTGATTTTGTACATTCAGTTTTCCTGAAGAGGACAAAATAAATGCCGAAAGCTTGAAGAAAGATATTTGTTGGAATTCATTCATTTGGTGTTGGCTCTTGAATGATCGTGAAAGGACAATTTTGAATTGTAATAGCGGAGAGTAAAAACATTTTGATCTAGAAGAATATTTGAAACTACTTCAATATTTCATAAATGCTGGAAATGTGAATGAATATTTTTTTTTTCATTAACTAGACTAAAAATACAGTCGTCTCTAAATATATTGCTACAATGTGTCTTTTTTTATCTAGTGGCTGTCAAATAGATCTAGAAAAGGAGGTCCGCGGCAATATATTTAAAGGCGACTGTATGAGGGATCTCTAAAATACTGAAATACTATGTAGATATTGGTTGCAGAAAAATTTAGGAAAATAATTATAATCTATGTATTTTTTTATCCTAAAGCATTGAATTCTGAAAATCTTACATATAAGAATCCATTAAATACAAAAGAGTAAAATAAAATTTATAAATTTTCATAAAATATCAAAACATCTTTATGTTTTAGGAGTTGGTGAAACACTTGAAATAAGTAATGTACTGCTTTTTACGAAAATTATTGAAATGCTACACATCTCCTAAATTTCAGATTCTAGAGCTAGAGCATGAAATCCTGAAAATCTATAATAGCATTTTTTAAAATAATAAAATCTTTAAAGAACATAGAAAATCCTACTATGTTTTATTAGTAGGTACTGAAAAATATTAAAAATACTGTAAACAGTAAGATTTAAAAGAATGAAAATCCATGTATTCATTATTTCTAAAAAAACAATAAAGTTACAAAATTTACATAAAAGTTTCAGTCCAAAAGCATGAAATTCTAGATATCTTTGTGAAAATCCATAAAATTCTAGAAAATCGCTTGAACAGTAAAAATATTACAAACATACAGTAATTATACTAAAAGAAGTCGAAGTATTTGAAATTTTTTATCCTAAAGCATCTTAAATCGAAAACATCCTTAGGAACCATTCAAAATAATTAGAGCAAAGAGAATAAAACTCATCAGTATAGAAAAAAATCCGGAATGAACTGAAAAACTTAGAAATTTGTGATATACATACTTGAAATCCATGAAGATACTGCTCTCTAGAAAATTTATTAAAATACAAAAAATCTATGTATTGTAATATTCTAGAGTATTACCAGATACTAGAAATAAACATGAGAATTTTTAATTGATTAGATTTCTACGGAGAACATACAAAATCATGCTGAATAATAATAAAAATACTAAACAATATTAAAAAAATAAAAAATAAAGTTACTATAAATCAAAAAAATACTAAAAATGTACGTAGTAGTCATTTAGTAAATAACTACAAAATTACTTAATATCTGTAAAACGTTCAATCAAAGAGCATCGAGTTCTAGATAAATATACATATACAAAACCATAGAAATGCTAGAAAATTGTCTAAACTGTAAAAATTATAAAAAAATACAATAAATACTAAGATTACTAGAAATAGGTGAAATACCAATTTTTCGGAAATACTGTCTCTTCCACACTTCTTGAAAATACTGAAAATCTAATAATTTTTTTGAAATAGAGATCATCGAATCCTCAAAACCTATCATAATATTAGAAAATTCAAAATACAAATAAAATTTTTAGCAAAACTGCACGAAACTACACAGGAAAAGATAAAAAAGTTTACGATAAACTTCTATAAGGTACCGAATAATATGAAAACTACAAAAGCATAGAAAAAGGCGAATAAAACGATAAATTAGCTAACAGCGCCTTAATAGTATGAGAAGACTCAGAAAACTACAAAAAAATTACAAGGAGTTACAATTTCTTTGATTAACGTTAAAAAATCCTTTAAGAAACGTGGATAAGCGAGTATGCTACAAAAAACTACAGGAAACCAATAATAACTGAAAAAAATTTTACATTAACATCGAACAATTTTTTCACAAAGTGTTGTACTATTTCATATAAGTATGATAAAATTGGTGTTTAAAAGAATATAAATGAGTCTGAAATGTATACAAACGAATCGCAACAAAACTACAAAAAAATGATACATATTCCAAAAGATCATTTTTCATCACTGCCCTTAAACGGTTTTGTAAATGCAGCTTGCGATTGTCAGAGTCAATCCCTTTTGAAATGGCTCCATACGATTTCTTTGAAAATGATTTCAATGAGAAAACCATTGATGTGGCAGAGAAAAATAGGCCACTCTTCGAAATTCAACAATCGTTGGTATACTCCTTTAAGAGTGATTGAAAAATAACTCTTCAGGCTTAATAGTTTCCATGAAACGGTGAAAATTCGACCAAGTTAATGATGCTTGCTAAGCTACACATTTTCTTCCTCTTTCGATTTACATCTGAATTTGATGTGAATTTCAATATTTCAAAGTATGTGAACCTCGAAACTTGAATGCCTATTCTAGAATGTAAAGTCAATTGAGAAATTTTCACTGTTTATGGATGTATTTATGGTCGGTGCAACTATACACCACTATGTAAATGTTTTGTTTCACCAACCATTAACTTATTGTTACTGATCTAATTATTTATATGGATTTTTCTTCACTTTGTAATTTTGTCCTTTCGTACATCAAAATCCGAAAAATCTGAGTATGTAAGTCTTCTGACTCACAGAGTACTCATTCATAACTAAAAATAATTTCGGAGAACCAAAAAACCTTTTTGCTCCAACAAAAATGGCTTTTTTCGGCGCATTTCAACCCAGCTGCTCACTTGAAAGAATCAAGAAGAGTTGATCGGAAGTTGTTGATCGGCCGTAAACGCATGAAATCGCATCGAGCGAACACTAAATATTTGTATATTCGAGACATTGTGCAGAGCTCCCGTTCCGAAGGCGAGAGACCTCATTGTTGCGGAAACCTGGGGTACAAGAGTGACCTGCGGTCAGGTAGTACTGTCGATTTATGAATGAAGCCGCTAGTGAATAAACGCGAAAGCGGACCAAATGAAGCAAGGACTGACCTGAACTAGGCCCAAGGAACAAATTGAATGAAATCTCGCCCACCCAAATCGCTTAAAGATACTTCAATGGCGAACAATTTGCAACGCTACCGAATTTCACTAGCCACGAGTACTTTGTATGACGTGACCCAAAGGAGAATGACTTTTGCGTTGGATGTATATGTTTCATTTCTTCAACGTTAAATGCACTTCCTGTATTTTCATGGTAGCGGTCTTTCTTCATGGAAGGCACAGCTCAGTTCTGATGAAAAGAAATGTTTATTTGGTTGAATGAATGTACCTTCAAAAATTAAAGAATAGTTGTACTTCCAATTTTTGTTTGCTGAATTGCAATGTTTTTGCAAATCCTTTCTCACACTTACTAAAAGTAAGCAGTTAAATGGTGTTATGAAGATTTTTGAATCTATATGATTCAAAATTGAAAAAATTTCTAGTTATCTTATGATTCGATTAAAAAACCTATTAATATTAGAAATTTTTTGTTTGATTTTTCCAGTTTTTTGGTATCCGCTAAATTTTTAAGGATTTTCTAGTATTTTCATAGATGTTTGATATTTTTATAAATCGCAATGATTTAGATTGCCAGAAATTAATGCATATGATTTCAAGTTGATAACAATTTTGGTAGGTATTTGAATGGATTTTCCAGGAAATAGTATTTTCGTAGAGTTCTTTTGATATTTTACGTATTTTTCAAGTACTGATATGATTGAAAATAATTTTTCAGTAATTTCATGTATTCATATGGAGATGTTCTATATATCAATGCCCTAGTTAGTGAAGTTTAATGGCCGCCTAAAGGACATGCGATCAAGGGAAGAGAATCCTAGCCTCGGCGACGGTTCGAACCTGGAAGTCGCGTGTTACATGTGCGATCTCTTGACCTCCACGTGGTGGCGGCTGGGTCACGCTAAGAAAGAGCTCTCGCTTGACACCGATACTGTTAAAGGGACGCGTCCCCAGAGCCATGCCTAATCAGTGCATGGACTCATACCCAGATCGGTGTCAGAGTAATGAAACTAGCTGGTTTCGTCTAACTCATCGGGGTGCATCCCGGGTGTTGGTATACACATTTGCCTTCGCCCATGAGGATAGACCCAGTCAACGCGACTACCGGTAGGTGGGCGCGATGGCGATCGTACCGGAGCGCCTTTCTGCCGGTACGACACTCTCATAATACTGGGACCGCTACGTAGGGTGATATACCCAATGGGCCAGGCGCGCCCTGCGTAGCTCACTTGAATGTGACGGTTGTTGCTCTCGGGCAACTCAGAACTTCCTTAGTGAAGTTTCATAAATTTTTAGTACATGGTATGTTTCTACTATTCTTATATTTTCATTATTTTATTTTTAAGTATTTATTAAATGTAAAATTTCTTTGTTTTTTTTTTTTTTTTTTTTTTTTTTAATATCATTATCTCTTCAGATTTTTAGGATGCTATTTCCTCGAATGCAAAGTTTGAAGTATTTCAATTCTGTAGAATAATTTATAGATTCTTAGTACTTTTAGCATTTTTCGTATTTTTCAAGGATGAATATGATTCTTGGGATATTCTGGTATTTTCATTCATATACGTATATACATAATTCTAGAGTTTGATGCTCAAGAAATCCAAGTTTTATCTACTTCTGAATTCTGTATGGATTTTTTCGGAAAAAACTCATTTAGCATTTAAAAAAATTTATTGAAGTTCAAGTATTATTAGTATTTATCGTATGTTTGAGTATTATTGAAATTCGTAATATTTTCAAAGAGATTGAGAAATTCCAAGTTTTTATTGTTTCGGACATACATTTCTGAAATTTATTGCTCTAAAAATCAAAGTCTTTCTAATTTACAGAATCTTTATGGATTTTTAAAGTAATTAATCAGTATTTTAAAATTTTTTTATACTTTTTAGTTTTTGTTTTTTTTCACAATTTCCGTGTATTTATTGAATCACGTTAGATTTAATTGCAAATATTGAAATGTCGAGTATTTCTATTGAAATTTCTAGAATTTCATGCTCTGAATCTAAAGTTTCATAGGTTTTTAGTACATTATTCGATCATAGAACAGCTACTTCATTGATTCTTAGTATTTATTATTTTCGATAAATTTTTACAAAAATTAATGTGAATAAAATTAATAATATTAATTTCAAAGTACATGTATGGATTTTATAAATATATCTCTATGAAAGAATGTTAGCTTCCATTGAATCTTACTGGCATTATATTTCCGAGATCTAATCAAGTTCAAAATCGTGAATATTTTTAGTAATTCCATAGATTTTAGAGAATATTACATAGACATGGAAATGTTATTTTAAATTTATTGTATTTTTAATTAGTGTCCATAAAATGTTTTAGGAATGTTGAGTATTTTTATAAATTTTCGGTATTTCTTTCAATCGCAATGATTTAGGTTTCTAGAATTTACAATTAGTGGTTTGGATTTCAAAGTTTAATAAATTTTTTTGTCTGAATGTATTTTTTAGGAAACAGCATTTTCCTAAATTCATAGTTCTTTTAACAGTTTACGTATTTTTTCAGTATTTATATGATTTGAAAGACTTTTCTGTACACTAATGAATTCCTATAGAAATTTCTTGTATTACGTCGATGCTCTGGTTATTGAAATATTACAAATTTTTAGCATATTTCTTGTATTTTAAAATTTTTTCTTGTTTTTTTTTTTTTGTTTTTATAAAATGTTGTAGAATTATTATTTTTTATTGAATTCCTCTTCAGATTTCCAGGATCGGATTACCTTATTTGATGTTTGAAATATATAAATTTTGTAAAGTGATTTAGAAGAAAATATCGCATATTCTAAGTACTTTTAGTATTTTGCGTATTTGTCAATGATTCACATGATTCAATGGATTTTTTTGTATTTTTATCGATCTAATGTATATCTTGATTCCTGGAATTCGATGCTCTAGGGATAAAAGGTATTTATTAATTTTGTATAAATTTGAGAAAAAATTCAATCAGCATTCATAAGTATCTCATGGAAGTTTCGTATTTTCATTATTCATTCTATTTTATTGTATTCATTGAATCGAGTAAGTTTTTTTAAAGTATATAGAAATTTAAGTATTTTTACAGATTCCTGTGCATATTTCTAAAACTCAATGCCTTATAAATATTACTATACTCAGAAGTGTTATCAATTCTCAGAATTGTTATTGATTTTCAAAGTAATTGAATCCGTACCTATTTATAAATTTATTTTTATTTTCAACAATTCTCAGTATTTTCGTGAATCTATTTAATTTCGTAAGATTTCTAGCATATTATGAGATTTTCCGTATTTGTGTACAATTTTCAAGAATTTCATGCCCTTGAATCAAAAGTTTCATTATGCTTTAGTATATTATTTGTTCGGAAAACAGTTACTCCACAGATACTTAGTATGTCTTTAATTTTTGATGAATTATTTCGAAAATTGTTGTGGATTAGATTCATGATGTTGATTTTACAGTATAATAATTTTTAGGGAAGAAACTCATTATATTATTGTTATGAAAGAATCTTAACTCCTTAACTCCAACCACAGCCATAGATTGTCCTTTACGTAGACCATACAACTATAACAATTTGAAAAGTCAAAACTTTTGAAAAGAAGAATGGAATCTATGTTAAAAGAAATCACTGACCTGAATGCTAAATTTGTAAATTAAAAAAAAAAACCATCAAAACTAATATTTTGTTTGAATTATTGTTCACCCACAAAGGTTGCAATATCGTCTAATATCGCAACGACTATCGGTTAAAAAATATATTGATATAAATAACTTTCACATATCAAAAAAAATATCGATACGTACTCTAGTATTCATACTCCAACATTCTTGATCATCAGAATCATAAACAGTTTTTCACTTTTCCATATTACTGAATCTGTTGAGTACAACTCAACCATTCCCCCAGCCTCGTATTTCACGTGCTAAATGAAGAAATAACGTTTTGAGCGATGGTCGAGAGTGGGAAATGCGTTACAACGCGGCCATATTTCAGGGATTGTATAAATATAAGGCTGTTGAATCGTGTTATCGTCTCGGTCGGCTGCTGGGACTTGGTAAGAAAACTCATAAGTTCCAATTTGGGGAGGATCAGTGCCCTGGGAGCTAACTGAACGGCGTGAAAGCGTTTATTGATTTTGTTCCGGTCACTTAGTTTCATCAAACAGGGTCCCGAAGAATGATCGTGACTCCTGATAAAGAGTGTTTACAGAGGTTATCAATTAAACGACAATCGGTGGATGATATTGTCTATTTCGCACAGATCTTGATTATTTTGATAAGGAAAAAGTACCTCAATAATTTCAGGAAAATATCTATTAATGAGAATTATTGCACTAAAAAGAAAGTTTTCTTTTCGAATGTTCAAGTCAAAGTACCTATACAATTCATCGATTTTCTAACTTTTGGATCGATCTTCTCGAAATTATGGGGGAATTTCAAAATTTCAGATCAATCGAAGCGATTTCATCACGAGCAGGTAAAATGGATCCGGAGCAGAGAGTGGGTGTGACGCATAAAACTGAAATCTAATTTTAATCGAAAACAGCATGCGACTCGAAAATAGGTCAGCCGAACGAAACGGCGATGCGAAAAAATTTTCTCTTTTCGCCCGCTCCGACGATTTATCTCTTGTTTATGATCGCGATAATACATCCAATGACGAAAATCTGGGACGATGACGAATTTCGCGACGCGAAAAAAAATGCGAAGAATAATACACACGCGGGTAAATTTAATCGATGAGATTGAATTCTTTTTCCGAGTGCCTGCGGAGAGTGGAAGAAATCCCAAGAGCGAATTCCACAACTCGCGATCTTGACTGCAGTGGCTCCGGTCTATTTTTCGCTGAGTGTATACTTCCGAATTATTTTCCTGTTGTTTAAGTAGCGCATTGCGCAAATTAAATGTGTCCGATGATTCCGAAGGTAGAGGTTGTTATTGGGTTATGAAATGTATGGATGATGATTTGGGAATGATTCGTCATCGTGGCAGGATGTTGATAGGGTTGAAAGAATTGCCAAGAGAAGAGTAAAATGCGAGAGACTGAAGATTCTTGTGTATAGAAAAATGTTGAGAAAGATAAAATGATACGAAAAGTTTCATTTTGTTGCCAACTGGCACGAGAATTGGTGATTTGTTACCAGTTATTGATGGAAGTTTAAATACATAAGACAATTTGGTATGAAAAATAATTGATAACTACAAATTACACGAAAGAAAAAAAAGGAGATAGGCAACAGGGTATTTTGGTTTTTGGTACATGTTTTGTTTATTAGAAATTGAAGATCACCCTAATATTCGAGCTAATATTACTTTGATACTTACTAAACTGACCGAAACTATTACGAAAATTGTGTTTGTAAAAAAAGCAAAAAATCGTGAAATGTTTGTTGAAAAAATGAAAAAGAGCAGTAAGTAGTGATTGTAAATAAAAGTTTAGGAAAAAAGGGGATTAAAAATCTAATCAATAAGTACGATGTTTGAAATGTAGAAATGTGGAGACTAAGGATCCTCTAGATGTTCATCTATTCCGAAAAAAATGGTTATTAAGTATGTAGTGAGTTTTTAAAACGTGAATATGAGGTATTATTATCATTAAAATAATAATAATATATTATCATCACTATTATTATTATTGTTATTAGTATTGTTACTATCATTATTATTAAATAGTATGAAAAATGTGGAGAAATGTACATATTTGAAATTAAATTAGAACATTGAAATCTATTGACACATATTTTTCTAATCGAAAGCTATAGAAATTCTGATAGTTCTATTTCAGTTACAATAATTGGTCAACTTTTATTAGTCAATGTCACGTCCCGGTGACATGGTAATTTAAATATAGAAAACTTGTAAGAATATTCTGGAATAGTTCATAAAAGTGAACATTTTGTCATTAAAACGATCAATTTTTGCCTTAACTGCAAGAAGACATTTAGATAGCGCGTAATTACGATTCCCAATTGCGAAATAATGTACTATTAAGACTCCCGAAATGTGCTTTTTCCGGTGAGCAATTGCCAGCTCATCGCCTTATCGTTCTCTGACTTTTGCCTATGCCCAAATATGGTCATGTTGTATGGAAAATCGTACCTATTTACCGGCTCATCAGGCATTGCCGCGCTTTTTTGAATTCAGGAGTCCTTCTAGTAAACTTGCAAAGATGTAGAAACCTATTGTCGCGTCTGAGAATTCTTATCGCGGAGAATTGTATTCGCTCACGGAAATAACCTGTGTCTGAGAATAATAAACTAAACGTGTGTTTAAGGAAATTTGAGTAATTTATCGTTTTTGACCGGTCCCTGAAGGTAGCGGTTCGAACAACAAAACCCGAAACGTTACAGTCAACTAATAAAAAAAAAAGTTGCGTACGGTTTGATACTTAAATACGAAAATCTTATAGGATATTCGAATTTTTAGAAATCTAGGAATTAAATAAACAAGAAAAAATAATCAATCGACAAAATTTGATGATTTTTGATGGATAACTTTGTCTGCAAAAAATTGAATCTGGAATTCAGATATTTTTAAGTTAAAAATTGAACAAAGTTTGTCAAAATAATTTGTCAATTTCTCAATATTCTTGGTAAAGTTGGGTTTGATTATTTATTTTTGAGATAAAATCTTTTATGAATCAAACGACAACGAAAAGTAAAACATTTTTTAAACATTAAACAGAAACACAAATTTGCAAAAATACACAGGATATGTAGAAATATGAAATAAAAAACAAACAAAAAATTACGACGTATCGCAAAAACACCTAATCTTTAGATGTCTAAAACATAACAAAAATTAGTTAAAATTTGTTTCTCGCGGTTTTTCGAGAAACTTTTATACGTTTTCTAGGGTTATTTTTTTCAGCTTGCAAATTAGTGTGTGATTTTTTACTTTTCTTTCTTGTTTTGTGTGATTATATTATTTATAGCTCTCTGCAAACATCTTAGTTTTTATCAATGCTTTTTTGTACTTTTTTGTATTTTTCAGTGTAACTCTTTTCAATTTCATATTTTCGCATATTTTTTGTGTGTGTGTGTGTTTTTAAAATTTTATATAGTTCTTTGCAGTTTTGTTTATTTTCCACTATTTGTTTTTACGATCAGTGATTCGTTATTTCTTTTAGTAATTTTTTCATAACTTTCGAATCCCTGAAAGCATTTATTATTCAGTATATTTTCTGTCACTATGTGCAAGAAAAACATAACTTAATTATTTTTCGAATTATACAGTTAATCATTCGAATAATCAAGCAACGTTGCAACTGTTTTTGAGCCATTCATGATATTCCTCATTATAAGTTGAATGTATCTTTCCAAACACATTCCCTAGTACGTAATTTTGATCTTTTCGTAAATCTTAAATAAAGAAACGAAATTTTTCATGGGAATTAAATTTTTTTAAGGGGACCTCATAAAATCCTCATTAGTTTCTTATTTCTTGTAAGGTGACATAAAAACCTTATGATTACCTGAAATTTTTCATAAAGAATTTATAGATAAAATTTTATATGGTTTCGTTCTTATAAGATTTCAGCAACGAATTCTTTAATAGAATTTTAGTTTTTTATAAGGTTTTTATAAGGTCAGCATATCAGAAATTTAATTTTATAGAATACCTACCTAAGTTTCGTTTGCTTATTAGGTTTTTATAAGGATGAAAATTACTTCATTTTTTTGTTAATTTTACTAAATTTTCATCAATGCTAATTCTTCCTTTTATAGACAAGTAATTTTTAGTGCTTTATTTTAATTTTTATAGAATCTTGTAATAATTTTGACAACAAAAAAATATCAAAGTTTGTAGTTTTAGGTACCTGTCAAAACTTTCCACTAGCTTCTTGCAAATTTTAGAAATTATAGGTACTTGCGGCAAAAAATTTGATTTCCATATATTCTAGAATATATATGTTATCTAAATATTAGGAAAAATATGCTCAATTTTTTTAAACTTCAAAAATCAAGTTCTTGGTTACTAGAAAAGCTCTCACCTTTCAACCGAGAAATTTTTTCTACCAATTAGGTAATAATTTTCCCGTAAAAAAAGAAAATTTTCTACTTTTCTTGAAAACCTGTATTTTGGTCGATAGTCCCCAACCTCCTATTTATAATTTCAGAAAGATCAAGAATTTCAAACATTCCGTTCAGCCGAATTAGAGGCACCATGAATCATAAGACGCAAAATAAAAATTTCATTAGTTCTGCAACTTGGCAAAAACGAGCGTTAACGATTTCCTGTTTTTTCCACGTCTGTCAACAAAATCCACTGCACCCAGAAAAAAATCAAAGGACACCTCGCGATAGAGATTCGAAAGCACGTGGAAGCATATTGCCTCATATTGCAACCCTATATAACTTTGAGGAATCAACATCGAGTGAAATTTCAATGTTGCTCAAAAATAGCGCGACGCCCTTGAACGTGCCAATTAATTTTTCGCGAGATTATCGCCGGAGGTCGTAATGAATAGTTTTCGAGTCGAAAAATTTACCGATTAAATGAAAAGTTCACTTTTTCTAATCTGACGTCATTCGATCATTTCGTGGTTGTTGAGAAATACATCGGTCGCTCTAAATAAAGGGTTATTTATGTTCTTGTGTTCCGGCCTGGCTGCGAGACGGGAATATTTATTTTAAAATCGGCCACGGCCAAGCAATAATGATGTGAGAGAAATATTTTTCCGCTTTTCTTTGTACCCGGAAAATTTGCGAAATTTTCACACCCTCTGAACTGATGTTTTGAAGTCTTTTGGTGATATATCGCGTCATTCCTTTTTTGAAGCTGGAATAGTAGATTCCTCAAGTAGTGTAAAAAACTTTTTTTTAAATCTGAGTTCACGTTTAATGGGATGAGTTTAAAATTGTTCATACTTAGAAAACTTTTTTTACAGTTGAAAGTTAAAAGAGATCAAAACATTCCGTTTCAAAATAAAAGGGATTCTTTTTCAATGTTAAAACTACTATTTAACTTAACATCGACCGTTTGAAAATGAAATGGTTTGCGTTTCATTTTGAAAGGAGATGGCTTTGAAATTCATTTCGTTTCACGCCCAAACAGAAATTTTTTTGAGTGTAGGCTTGAACAGTATTTTATTCAAAAATTGTTATTAAAAATTTTTCTTTACTAAAGAGGATGATTTCCTGATTTTCAGTAATATTTTTTTTTGCCAATAGGATGTATATTCTGCTGGCTCATTTGCGAAAATCTGCTTCATATTTACGTCTGGTGACGTCCAAGATGCTGTTATTCCACGAGTTGTTTGTCCAGACAAATATTAGGATGAGCAATGATGTGTTTATTTACCTAAAAGTGTATCATGATTATAGATGAAAACGTTTTTGGCAGGTAACACTGCCACAGTGAGAAAATATGAATATTTTCTCATTTGAACCTTCCTTGATCTGAGGTCATTTTCCATTACAGGTCAAATTTTTGACATGTTAGATTTTTTTGAACAAAATTGTCTAGGTCTTAACCATTCTAAAAGTTCTTCAAAATTACAAAACGTCCTTATGAATTGTTACAAGTTTTATTTTATGAGGAAGAGATAGATTATGAAAGATTGTATTGTGTTAGAAATTTTGGAAATTTTCAAAAAATACATAGTATTCAAATTCCTGAAGAATTTTGATAATCCTAAATAAGCCAAAAAAATTTGCAGCTTCAGAAAAAGTTTGTAAATTTTATAGTTTTTGTTAATTGTGATTTTGTGACACTATGAAAGTTTTAGGTAGTTTGTTGTACGTTTAAAATAATTTACTTTTTGAAAAATTGAATAAGATTGAAAAATTCCTATATTCTTAATAATTCATGAAAATTTGAAAAATTTAAAAAAAGTTTGTTAATGTTGTACTTGTCATAAAAATCATATTTCTTCCAAATATGTACTACAAGGTTTTTACCATTTTTTGTTGAAAATATTTCAAAATTCTTCAGTTTCAGAAAATGACAAAAAATCTTTAACAGTTTGACAGATTTTTATCATACTTAGAAAGTTTCAAATAGTTTATAGTATCTATCAAATTAACAAAATTTTTGAAAATTAAATGAGGTAAAAAATCTTTGACATTATCAATAGTTCTTGAAAATTCGAAAAATTTGTGAAATATCAGAAAATTTTCATAAATATTGTAATTTTCATCAAAACCATATTTCTTCGAAAAATAATTTTTTTCAAGTAGTTATTTGCGAAAAATAATTAAAAAATTGATAAGTATCAGGAAATAAAAAATATCTTCATTAGTTGGACAAATTTGTGTTTCAGAAAGTTTTGAGTAAGTACTTGTTCTTTCGAAGTTTTTGGATTTTGAAAAAAGGAATTCTATTAAAAATTTCCAAGACTCTAAGTGATTCTTGAAAATCTGAAAAATTCGTAAAGTTTGAAATAAGGTTTATAAATTTCGTAATTTTGATCAATATTGTTTTTCAATTTTTCGTTAAAAATCTTATAAATTTCTTAATTACTAAAAATACCGAAATATTTTCATGAGGATACAAATTTTCATAATATTTGGGAATTTCTGGATAGTTCGTATGATGTTGCATTTTGAAAATCTTGAAAAATGAAAAAAACGTCGAGAAATTCAAACGGCACGTTTGCCTTTTTTCGGTGCTCGTAAAACATAGATAACAGCGATAGTAAAATCCAACAAAATTTAGTCTTAAACATAACATTATACACTCAAACTATGCCAAGTTTCAGACATTCATCAAAAGTTTTGCCTAAGTTATAATTTTTGAACAAAACGTATGGAAAACTACTCGTAAATCCTATTAAAAACTTCAGTCGTTTTTTGGCACGGGATAATTATGTCCAATTTGCTTCAAACTTTAAAAAAATTTTTTTTTAATGTCTTGATTGATTTAAAGCTCCGGAATGGAAAATTCCGACATCGCAAAATAAGTGACACCCTAATAAATATCGCTACATATATATAAATATAGATATATAAATATCAATACTCATATTCCACGGGACACGTGTGAATTTCACTCGTTGCAAAATCTTTAATCGTGGATCCACCCACGTGAAAATTCATTTAAAGGCATGCGTGGATTAGAAAATCCATGTCAAAGTTGTAAATGTTTGAAGGTTGTTCCAAAATATCTACTTTCGTTCCAGAATATGACACCGAGTAAATTTCGGAAGTTACACATATGTTGTTGATTGTGATCTCTTGACGCAGAAATATTCAAAAAACCGAAATAATCATTCTTACCACGTGGATAAAATTTATTAGTATTTTTTGAAACCAAGATAAAAGAAAAAAGTCTTCCTCATTTTGCAATAGAGGATGATTTAGAAATTTGATATCTGGTACTTAAATATGACTGACCATTAATTAAAGATATCTCTTTATATAAATACAATAGACGATAAGTTCAATATAAATGAAATTCATAAAAAATTGTCAAATAAATGAAAAAAATGACATATAAATATAAAAAAATGCAGTGTACTAAACCGTAAGCTCATATAAAAATATTATTTTATTAGACGTTAGATTGTTCCCTTAGTAAACATTAAAGCAGAACATAGTCTTGCATGAAAAAAATAAGATAATAAAAAAGTCCTGAACCGCTCATCGTGACCGTAACGTGACCGCCACACTTCCCCAAACGGAAGAAAACGTGACCTTTGCCGGCATCTTCCTCTTAGTCACTTTCACAGCATTTCTCGATTCATACGTCCGGGAAATGGCGGGACGAAGGAAGGCGGAGGAAGGGAGTTACCAAAAATGTCTCGCGTCTAATTTAGATATTCTTGAAAGCGCGGCGCCACCGTATGCCGCGTCCTATACTAGTTGACATTTCGGTAGCAGCTGATCCAGTTCAAGCTTCGATCTTCAAAGCGAACGGGTTATTCGAAACTAGGTAAAGGCATTTTCAGAAAGTGAAACTTGTATTTTCTCTGGGTTCTATCGCGAGTGACTGAATTCTTTAGATCTTTCAAACAAGTGAATCCAAAAAGTGAGATCCTGAAGAAGTTGGATACTGAAAAAGGAAGAAATCGTGAGAGCCAGAAGCTTTGAGTTGCTGAATCCTAAGATCCTGGGAGTTTAAATAAAATTTTATGTATTTGTTTGAACTCCAAGGTTCTTGTTTGCCCCCTTCGTGCTCATTCTAGTGAACCCTTGATGCTGAGACATATACTTTTAGAGAATTGTACAAACCAAGTGGAGATCCCTGCATCGACATCTTACCTACACTCTGGAACAGAAAGAAGCTACTGTTCTAAATTCTTTGGTATTTAAATTTTTGGACCCTCAGAAGAATTGGTTCTCACTTTGTAGTGTATATGACATGTCTTCAGTAAGAACCAATCTGGTCTTAAGTTCTGAAATCTTACATTCCAATCGTTTTTCATCCAAAAAACGAACACAGAGACTGTTGTTCCTTTCACTTTAACAAATTAAAAAATGCTTCTCATGTCAATGATGTGTTTCATTTGGAAGTGTAAGTAACATGTCGGTAACGGAATCTTCAGTTAGGGAAGTTTGTTTCTCCGTCATTTTCTCACTTTTTGGGCAATATCGAGACTCCAAGAGTTGACAAATTGTTCTTCCATTTTGAGAAATGCATAAGGCATACCATGAATCGTCTTGCGACTGATTTCAATTTTGCATCCATCAATGTAGCCACCTGAGGAGATGGCGTAAAAAATGGGGACGGTATAAAAACAGTGTCAGACTTGACGTCTGGGAAATACATCAATGTTCTATGAATAACCATTTAAAAATAGTATGAAAACAGTCGTCGACATACTTTTTCCCTTACGTCATTTCCCTTTCCGGATGCTCGTGTACGATTTCTGCCACGATCTATAGTTCGTATCAAACGGCTTTTCTTCTCACGGACGTCATCGTTGAACGGAAATTTTGTTTATAATTATTGGCGACCGCTTATTGGATTACGTAAGTTGTTCGCGAAAATAGTACCGCGCAGTAACGCAAGCTGCTATACGTTTATTCACTTGAAACTCGGCAAATAGAACTCGCATTACCTCATCGCGTAATGCATTTGCCAAGGGTTCATTAACACTTCTCTGGCTCGTTTTTCGCTCCCAAGTGCCAAAACGGTTCCTCGAAAAAGATTTAGCCATCGGGCTTTTCGTAAAATCGCGAAGCGTCATGGAGGTTGAAATTCGATAGTTGGCAACAAGCAAAATGGCGCAGATGATTGGTTTATTTATAAACGGGTTGTTAAAGCAAAGTTGGGGGTGATAAAAATTTGTGGAGGCCATTTGCACGGCGGTTTATGGTTCGTCTCGTGAATAAGCCGAAGGTATTTTTAGAAGTCATCTAGATTACACGTGCCCAAGTGCTTCCAAGTGCCGCGTTTTCGCTGGCGCTACCACGACCCTAACTATGTGAAATAAGTGACACTGTGAAGTTAAGTCCATGGCAGTGACCTGGTTTTAATGGGGTCGCTGTTAAGGTACTTTAGAGTAACCGTGAACGTGAAGAATTTTTTTCGCGGGGAAATCGGAAAATCTTAGAGTCTCTTTTAATTTTTTGGACATAGGTAACCTTACTTTTTTCGAATAACCGTACATTGAGAAAAAGTCATGGTTTTCAGTGCAATAAATAGGACGAGTTGCCCGTAATTTATTTATGGTTGGTAGAATTATGCTCAAGATTTCTGGCAGCTATTGACTCTGATGTGATAACTGCGATCTTTTGTGTCTTCATTTATTGAGAGGTTGCAGGAACTTGAGGTTTGGTTGTACCAACTATGAATGTACTTGGTAGAATTTTAATAATGATATGGTTGAGACAAACATGGTGATTTCTTTGTGTGAAATGATGGACGATCTGCCTGTTCCTTGAAATTTCGTGAGGTTTTACTTTGAATAGTTGTAAATTGATTCTGAATTCTAGGTGGGTAAAAGTTTCTCTTCAAATTGAGAGTTTGTTATGGATAGCTGCAGGTGTACCTTGAAAAATGTAGGATTTTTGGTGAGGTTAGGGTTGTACAATGGATAGATGAGGGTTTAAACTTAAAATTTAAGGATCAAATGTTTTGAAATAAGGATATACTCTGTACAGTCATGAGTATATTGGAAAGAGCTAGTGATTACTAAAGTTGTTGAGAGTTATAACTTCAAATTTAGCTTCTGTCAAAAAAATTCAGGACTTGTTGTACATAGTTAAGGGTGAACTTTCAACATTCGAAAGTTTTAATTTTCAATTTAAAGGTTTACCCTGAACATTTTACAATGAACCATGAAAAACCAATAGTTCACTTTGATCAGTTAGAGATTAGAAGGTAAGGTTCTCTATGAAGTTTTGTAATTATGGTAGATATTACACAATTTTTTCCAGAAAAATTAAACACCTAATTGAAGTACAATTAGGTATCTTACATTGGCTCAAAAAAAACCTAAATAGACGATACATATGACCCGTATTTAAAGATTCGAATAAATTTATTGAATTTTATTCAATAGGCCAGATTTTGGAAATTAATTATGAGATAATAGAAAAAATTCCTACTTTTTATAGATGAATCTTTAATTCCTTGAAATTTTTTTCGTAAGAAAATGAAACATCTATATATTCGAAATTCTTTATTCTTGGATCTAAAATGACTAAATGATAAATTTAAATAATCTGAACCTGATTTTAGTTTTGAAAATTTTAGTTTTGACAATTCAGATATTCCATAGCTTAGAAATGTAAAAATTTTATAGTTGAACTTTCGAAGAAAAAGTATGAGACATTAAAAAATTCAACATTTACAGGAAAAAAAAAAAAAATGTTCAAATACTGAAGTTACTTTCAAAAAATGGGAAATATGAATATCAAAGAATGATAAATATTTACTTTTGAAACTTGTCAGTAAGAAGTTATTTATGGATTTAGTTAACAGAAAATTTAGTTGCTTTCGTTCTTAGATTTAATGATTTTAAAATAAAAGTTTCTGTGAGTAATATGAGATAGCAAAAATCTCAAAGTTTCTGCAGATTTAGTAATTTTGGATTTTAATCTATAAACGAAATAATGAAACAGTAAACTGGTCTCAAATTTGACATTCAAAAATCTACAATGTTGTTACCCCTATCTCAATTTGTAGATGATAAGATCACAATTATACAGTCAAGTGTAAAAAAGTTTTAACGTACACCTGTATTTCTACGTATTTGATAATTTTAAAATTCTAATTTTTTCGCATTCATGATTCAAATTTTATTATTCTGATAATTTCAAAAAAATTTCACCAACTTAAAACATAACGTACTTTAGAATATATGTTTTGTTTATAAAATCAGAAAGCAGAAAATCTTTCGTGTTGGAATTTCAAGATTAGCATTCAAAAAATTTTACATGAGAACGTTGAAAAACTGCAAAATACGTAAAACGTAATAAAATTGTCAATATAAATTCATACATAAAATAAAATGGGAATCATTCATAATTTCGAAAATATTAAAGTATTGATATCTAATTCATCTGGTTTAGAAATTTTGGTTAAAAAGTAGTCTTTTCGGCTATCTCAATTTACATTTTAATCTTTCAAATTCAAAAATTTCCAAAAAACAATAAGAAAATCTAGATTTTCAGACTAAAATTATTTCATTCAGCATTGCAGAATTCAAAGTGAAACTTTTTGAAACCCCATTAAACTTATTTAGAACTCTTTCACTCCATAGACAGAATGGAAATTCCGGCTGACTTAATTTCGAGTTATACTCCTGAAACATCCTTGCCACATGAACTGAAAAAATTCAGACAGTCCATTCAGTGTTTGAAAAAGCATACGAATTTCCACAAACAAATGTTATTATTTCTTCTACTATACAATTGAATGTTTAAATTGTATTAAACGTGACTTATGTGTTTTAAAATCTTTATTCACTTTTTTAAACATTTTCATGTAATAAATTCATATTTATTGACTTGAAAGTAATCAATGTCGATAATAAAATTTCATTTTCGAACAACACATACATAGAAAAAAATATGGATCAGGTCCCAATTTTTCTAAGTCTATTAATTACAAAAAAAAAAAAAAAAAAATCATAATCATAATGACAATATTTTACGGAAGAGTGCCTTGTGCATAAAATATGTACAATGTAACTATGCATAAAAATGTGGAATCATTTTTTAATCTCGAGTTTAAAATAATGACGAATATTCAGTGATTCTATCTCGAATTCCAGAAAATCGGTCAAAGTCAACTAGATCTTCTCTTTTCTCTCTTTTGTATTTATGTCAGACATCTCCAACCATTCCAATGATGTCAGCCTTACTTCACCTGTTTCTATACTATAAACAGCGCGACCCGGGAGATTTAAAAATAGCGTCCACACTTATCCCCAACTCTCTTCTTACATCGAAGTTATATCCTCACAGAAAATTCGTAAATTGCAAAATTGGGTTCCGAGATGATCCAAAATTTATAAATGATCAATGAATGATGTTTTACGTTAGAAGTATGTTAAAGATGTTTTTGTATTGTAGAACGGTTAGATGTAGAAGTCTTTAGGGTTATAGTAATGTAACCAAGTGAAGTAGAAGAAATATTTCATTAATTTTCTAATAAAATTAAATATACATTTTTTGATATTTTTACAGTAACTGAATAAAAGGGCCTAGAAATCTACTAAATTTTCAAAAATTATTTAGACCCTTTGAACACCAGAAAAACTGAAATCTACTAATTCGCCAAGCACATTTTTGTGTACTCTCAAAAAAATGTTCTATTCAAATTCGTGGAAACTGTGGAATGCAGAAACAATATCAAAACGTTCGTCATGCTGTCACGATCGTAAGAAAAATTTATGTTGAAATATTTTCGAAACACCACAACATTTCTTGGCAGAATGTGCGTGAAGCGTTGTGAAATTTCGTCTGAGTCTGCGAAAAATTAGGGCGCTCAAACTTATTTCCACGGGTTTCCCGAAATACCGCGCTCTTTACTCTTGACGCGATTCACTTAGTGCTCCCGAAATCGCGAAAACTCGGAAATCGGAGCCAGAAAATTTAGGTTAGAGTAGCAAGCATTGAACTTGCTCAATTGAAAACCATCCGAGAGCATGAATATATCTGGAGGGTCAAGCGCATGACACTTATTTTGGGAATTTCGCTAAAAATTTCACATCGCATAAAGAAATGAATTCCTTCAAATAATATCATCAAATTCATTCCTTATTCTCTATTTAGTAAATAAAGTTGTTTTTTGTGTTTTATCAAAAAAACTCTTCAAATCTCAAGGCTTTGACAATAAACTTCAGTAATAGATTTATCTGATAGTTATTTATATTTTTATTCTTCATTTACAAGTTTATTATACGAAAATAGTGTAACAAGAATGCGTTCCATATTAATTAAAGAAAAACGAAATTTTTTTTCCAGCGAACGAACGTGGTGAAAACCTCAGAAAAGCGACAAGATGGATGCACGTTTTAGAAGTAATCTCGAGATGATAGGGCGTAACGAACCCATCACAAAGAAAGCCAAATTCTGGCAAAGCTATGTTCGTGCTCTAAAAGGTAAGTTTTTATCTTCTAAAGCACAATTTTTCATTTTTTTTCCCCTTCTTTAAAATTCAAGCTAACATGATTTGAAATACAGAAAGCAAAAATTCGTCACTAAATTCTTGTCCATTGCTGACAAAATCGATGATTCATCATGATTTCATTGAGAAAACTGACATTTTTTTTGCAAGACAGAAGATTCAGCATATACAAGACCAAAGATTTCCAATCGTTTTTTCTAAAACTAAAAAGATACAGAGTTATCAACAACTAAAATTAAGACGTCAGAAGAAAGGGCGTGCCTAATCCACCGCACCAAGCGCTAACTGTTTAACTTAGTACGTTGATAACTCTGCTTTTTTTGAGTTCTCACTAAAATAATTCAAGACTTTTGTCTAGGATTGAGAAATGGAATCATAATTTTTTGATTAATAGGCACCGACGACATGAGAGCACCGGAACACACGCACAGACCACGTGGCATCTTTCGCTCTGACTTTCCTGAGCTGCACCCCACGTCGTGGCCCTTTGGAAAATCTATCTACGATAATCCTCTCCATGCTGCTGATCGCATCAACGTTCCCGGATACAGGTAAATTGTTCAATCTTGAATTTACAAAGAAAATATTACCTCAAAAAGACCTGAGAAATAAAATTACTTTTTACGTTGCTGCTACTGCTTTACTGAAAAAATTTCATCATTCATTCCGACTGCATATATATTTTTTAATTTTGAGTTCTGTGAAAAGTAGCACAGGACTTTTTGACTTAGAAAAGTATGAAGAAAATTTAGGTCAAGTTTCGTCCGTTAAGTCGACCACCATTTGTTCAGAGAGAGCCGTTATTGTTTAAATTTCAGGCTTTGATAACTTTTTTGATTTTGAGTTTCATAAAAAATGGAAAAGGACTTTTCAATTTAAAATTGAACAAGGGGATGTCCATAAATTACGTAACGCAATTTTCAGAATTTTTTGTTTCCCCCCACCCCTTCCTCAAGGATCAACGTAACGAAGTCTTTGAAAGAAAAATATAAATACTGACAGCAATTTTTCGTATTTTACAATAGCATGAAGAATAAAAAACGTATGAATAATATAATACGTCGACGCATACAGAAGTGGTCAGGAGAGCGTCAAAAAAAAAAAAAAAACGTTTTGAAACACCTGAAACCCCCAAAAAGAACTATTTCTGAGTTTCAAAAATTATAGTATACAATATACTATTATATAATTATAGTATTAAAGTTAGATCCAAAAGTTAAAAAAGTATACGAATTTTGAATTTTCTGAGATTTTTGTGATTTTTCCACTTATTTTTCGAATCTAGAATGAAACCTCTCAAATCAATAGAAGTAAATTCAATTTTCTCATTTTGCTACTGGAAACTTTGGTTTTCTTTTTGAAACTAAGAATCTAATATTGTTAAAAGTTTTGTAGTACAAGTACGGAGTCGTACCTATTTTTTATTGTCTAAGCTGTTTTCAATTTTTTCACTCAAATCTAGAATGAACGCAATCAAATACCTATAATTTTTAGCTCAATATTTCAAAGTTACTTCAAAGTTTAAATTTGCTCGATCGTTTTCGATGTTAAGCTACTGTTTCTGGATTTGAAATCGAACAGTATACTAAAGGTTCAAATGAAAAGATGGAAGTTCCAGATAGATTCTACATCTTGTTGATTTTGTTGGTTGTTATCGAATGTTGTGTTCTATTTCAAGAATTTAGCATTGAATGAAAAGATTGTATTGAAAGGTATGAAATTACTACTGGTTCTGAATTAAGAGAGTAATTTTTTATTTTGTTTTTGTTTTTATAGTTCATAATTGAATTTCTTGAAATGTTTGGTTCAGAAGTAAAAAGTCATAAGGTTTTTTTAGTTTTCGTAACTTTCTGAAATGTTGTCTCTATCTATATAATTCAGAATTTAATTACATCACATTTAAGATGAGCGGAAAATTCTATATACAGAGCTGTGAATTTTCACTGTTGTTACTGTTAAATTTAAAACTATTACGAATTTCAAATGTTGCTGATACATAGTTTTCTATTTCTTTTTTTTTTCGAAATTTGTAGTGTAATTACTGAAATTCACGATCGCAAAGTTCAAAATGATAATAGAGTTCTTAATCATTGTATGTTAATGTTCAAGTTCACTCTCGAAAGTATGAAATCACTTAAAATAGTTCTCAATTTTTGTGATGAATACACAAAATCATTGACAATGGTTTCAGAATGTTTTTTCTAATCCTCAAAAGTCAGGATCATATAGTCCAAAGTTTAGGTGAAAACGTTCGAATTGTAAAGAATGTTGAAATTATAATTAAAAGTTCCAAGCCTAACATTATTATATAATTGAAATATCGCGAATTTTAAATTCCATCGACTTTTTCAAAATTAGTTTTATTTGTTGAATTGAAAATGAAATCTTCAGGGTTCGTGATCAAAATTAGTTGTTTTTAAAATGATTTTTTTAAAAAGACTATTTTTAACATTTCAATTACATAGCATTCTTAAAATGAAAAATATATCAATGTCTCATGTCAATTAAAGGTACCTACATGAAAACATTAACATTTTTTTACGTAACGTTCTGCTCGACTCCCCTGCCCCGTTGTCACAAAATGTCACATCGAGCCGGACCCCTCTTGGAGTTTTTCGTAATTTATAGATAGCTCCAAGGAACCATGTATTTTTTTTACGGTGAATTTGATACGCCCTGTATTAATAATAAACATAGTTTATATGTATTTCTGTTATTTCTTGTGTTGCTATGTTTTATATTGTATTATGAATAAAATAAAAATAAAAAAAAACAATGTGGGGAAAGTTACTAAGAAAGTTACATTTTCAATTCTTCTTCCAAAGAATTTTTCTCGAATTTATCGAGAAAATTATTATTTTTTCACAGATACCTCCCGATGCACCGGGACATTTACGGTTACTCGCCAAGACAAATATACCCTCATCAGTACAAACCCGTAGAACGTTTTGTCCCCGGTATGTATGGACATTAAATCCAAAAAACAAAAAAACAAAAATGAAAGAAAGAGCGCGAGCGTGTGTGAGAGAGAAAGAGTGATGAAGAAAAGAACGAAAAAAAAGTAGTTATTGAAATTTGTATCGACGCCCGGTTTTTATCGAATATCAAAAAAAAAGAAAAAAAAAAGAAAAAAAAAACTATAGGTCATCCGTTAAGTGACAATCATGACCATCATTTAGAGAACTGCGCGAAAAAAAATTTCATCGTCATATGCAAACTTGAAAAAATTGGATAATTTGGGAGAAAACGAAATGGCCGAAAATAATTTTTCTTTTACTTTATTTTGTGTTGAAAACTAAAGTTAGCCGTTTTTCAAGATAATTGTTTTTTTTTTTTTTTTTTTTTTTTTGATTTCTTGTAATAAAGTTCATTTTTAAAATGGCTTTACGTGACTTTTAGCATGTTCCGAACGTTACTGACGCCTTTTGTTATATACATATTTTTTGAAACGCTCTCATTCATAGGTGAAAAAAATGTGATCTTGAAAAATTAGAAGGTGAGCTTTTCGAAAAAATGCGTTTAAATTTTCGATGAATCGAATAACGACCCTACGAAATATTTATTATAGAATCGATACATTGTACGCCCCATCGATATAATTGTTCGAGTAGCTTAGAAGTAAATGAAAAAAATTTTTTCATTCTGCAGGAACATTTATAATTGTTTATGTTACACTGTTGTTTATTGTAGTTATCAGTTTCGAAATTCCCTACTATAACAAGTTATAGTTGGGGTATGTTTTTTTTTGTTTAATGAATGATCCACAGTGAAAAAAAATTCGTTTGCTTCTAAGGCCTCTGAATTGTTGTAAGAAATTTCGAATGTTCATGACTAAAAAAATTTGTATCGTAATGAGTTCATTCATCATCATAGATAACGATTTCCGTGATTTTTTAACGAGAATGTATTTATTCATAAATGGTTGCTGAAATCACAGAAAAATTTTTAGAAGTGCAACGACGCGTAACGACATATTTATAAAATTATAAAAGTTAGTAGTATTTTTTGTAGAGAATCTAAGGTTTTAAAAGTTTTTTAAAAACTGGGGGATTATCGTGAAAGTTTATATTTTTCCTTTCTTTGATTTCAAAAATTTTAAGCAAGCGTTTTAAACGTGAAGAAGTTGTGTTGGTTATGTAAATTCGTCAAAATGCGGAAAAAAAAAGAAAAATGAAAATTCATTAAAATTTTTCGAGTAGTCTACAGTAGATTTTAGATACTTCAAAAATATTTCCGGAAGTTTTTCAGAATTCTGAGATACGTGTAGAATGCAAGAGGAATTTCGAGAATTTTTTTTTCAAGTTCATTATATTTTAATCTTACTTTCATCCTTTGAACAAATTCAGCAACTTCAAACACGATTTTAAAGTTCTCATTATTATCTAAAAACTTATTAATTTGATCTCAAAATTACCGAAGAAATCGAATTGTTCTCCAAAAAATGTCTCAGACTTCTTGCAACTTCTCGCCAAAATTATAATACTTTTAATGTTCCCAAAATCTCGAAATAAAAAAAAGTACGGAATTTCAATCCTCCAGACATCAAATAACTCAAAACTGTAATTATGTTTTCAAAAAACCTCAGACATTAATAAAAAACGACCATATTTTTTTACGTGTTGGTGTAAATGAGAAGACTCGTATACCAAAATTGCCTCCCCTACCCCTCCCTTGCGTGAAAAAATGTTCATTTATCATTCAGGTGTAGCAATATGAAAGCCCGAAGTAAATAAAAAATATCGTTTCCGACTCCGTGTGCTTAAAAATGTACCTGCCAAAAGAACCCCGACAAAATATTTTCGAAAATACCATTGTACAAGTGTTTGAGCCCATGCTGCAAAACCACGAATAACTCGCAAAATTCACGTCCATCGAGCACCTAACAATTGCATTTACAATATGATTCAGTACGATAATTCATATAAGAAAGCCAATGCTGAAAAACGGAGTTTCGAATCATGGATCATGGGATTTCGGATCATGGATCATCGATCTTCATCATTGCCTATGGTATTGTTCCCATTTTAATTTTAAATGTTCATGCATTTGGAGCCTTAACCTAGCGTTCGAGTAGTTTTTATGGATACTCAGTGTGTCAGTGGGTGACGTGGACATTTAAATTTTGTCATAATTTGTTTCATTTTTATATTTTAATATGACAACTCGAAGTGTGTAACGAAATTATGGTAAATTTTATCTACGTTGGACACATTTTTGGAAATTTCTCAAGCTTAGGATAATTCATATTGTATTTAATAATTTGAAAATTTGCAAGAACTTTATAGCATTTAAAATTACAAAATTATCAATTATTCTATAAGATATTAAAAAATTCCTATAGAATGTCATGCGATATTCATAAATTTTATATTTACTGTGTTCATTATCATATTTCTCATGAATATATCTTACAATTTGTTTCATTTCTCAATGTAGATATAGAACTAGAAAAATATCAAAAAAGTACGAACAATTCTGATTAGTAAAAACATTAGTTATTCAATACAGAGATTTGTAGGTTGTTCTATAATCAAAATTTGTAAAATTTAGAAAAACTTCAAAAACACCTATAACATGAAGATTGTTGGCAATTCGAAAAATTTGTATAATTTCAAAATAATTTCATGAATTTTGTAGCGTATGTTTGGAGTCGTATTTCTTCAAAATTTGAATGATATTTGTATTCCTTCAAAATATTGAAAATATTTTGAAGGAATACAATTATTAAATCATTTTGAAAAACTGAAATCATATCAAAATAGAAGATAATCAATTATTCTACAATATTCAAAAAATGTATAGAATTTCATGAGTTGTTAATTTTGTAGCTATGGGTTAAAAAGATATTCCTTTGATAAATATCTGACTATGCTTATTTTCATACATATTTTGATAAAAATTTGAAAAGCTTGAAAAGTATAAGAAAATTACGACAAATCTTAATAAGTTGAACACATGTTATGAAGGTTGTTTTTATTGTAGATTGAATTAGAAAAATGTGAAAGAATTTCGAAACATTGTGAATTACAAGACATATCAATGATTTTATAAAAATTCCGCAAATTTGTAGAATTTCAAGAATATTCATAAATTTGGTATATCATGTTCTTCATCATATTTCTCAAGAATTAAAGTGACAATTTTCAGAAATTTTTTTTATATAGATCTAAATTTTTTTATATAGATCTAAATTTCTAAAAAATCAAAAAGAATGAAAATACGATTGTCGTAAACTTTATTCAATTCAAAAAATTTGTAGTATTCAGATAATTTTAGTAAATTTTGTAGCTTGTGTTTATAAGTATGTAAGTTTGGCAATGTTTTATTTTTTTTTTTTTTTGTATATTGATGAACATTTTTGAGCTTGAAAAATATTAATACATAATAACGAAAAGTTTTAAGAAGTTGAACAAACTGTACCAAATTCGAGGAGTCGTTAAAATTTTGAAATATAAAATTTATAAAAAAATATAAGAAAAGCATTGAAGATTTTCAACATTTTTAAACTATTGAAAAAATTTGTAAAAATAAGAAAATTTTAATAGACTATGTGCATTATGGGAAATGAAAAAAAATGTTGAACTGCAGCAATTGTTTGTTATCCTATAAAATTTAAGAATGAAAAAATATGTTCTCGTACAAAAACAGTCAATCATTCTGAAAAAAAACTATAATTTGAGAGAATATAGATAAATTCTTTAAGATTCTTCAGAAGATTGAATGCTGAAAAAATTTTACATCAAGTGCAAACTGAGGTGATAAATATTTCAAAAATGCATATTAAGGAGTACACATTCCAGTGTAAGATCTCATTATATGTAACGCATTAATTGTTACATAAATTACAAATGGTACGATAAAAACAGCACGTAACTTGTGATACACTTTTCTAATTTTAGTAATTTTAAACTTAGGATTCACTCGTAATCAAACTTGGAAAGTAATTGTCAAACTTTTATACACGCAAATTTGTTTAGTTTCCAAAAGTTTGAAAAAATTTCAAGTTATATTTATTTAAGAAATTAAAACGACACCTACTGTTTCGCTGGATATTTGAAGGTTGGAAATGCATAAGGCGCCAAGTGTCATTCCTACAAGGTTCATCAAGAAGGAAATGAACCTTATCAAAAATGACACTTGGCTTTTTTTGAATTTGCGCCCTTCTTTTTTTTCCAGCTTCTAATCCCGCATGGCCAATAATGTACCGTCTCGCAGAATTGAGTGACCTTAAAAGACAGCAAATCAAGCGCAAATGGGAACGAAAGGAGCGAATGTTGAACAACGAAATACGAAAATGTCGGATCGTCAAGAAACATCATTGTGTCGAAACGATTCGTTTATACTAAAAAAATGCAAATATTTGCATTTCGTACAAGGAAGATAAAAAAAGGGTGAAATTAAACTGTGAATTCAAGTGTTGGAAAACAATATAATCAATTATTTACGAATATGTGAGAAATTGCAGAGTTTCTAAGACTTGTATAATATTTTGAACAGTCGCTTTAAAATCAATGTAAACAAGAAAATTTATTTAAATATGCACGAATAAACGTTATTTTCAGAAAATTCAAAAATGAAATAAAAATCTAGTTCTAATATATGATATCACTACTTAGAAAGAATATTATACTCTGAGTTTCTCAAAATTGTCCAGGTAACTTAGCAATCCAACAAACTCAAATTTTCAGTGTAAATAAAAAAACTCTTGTCACAATGGGATTTTCATGATTTGTAAATTCTCTGAAAAACTCAACCATAAATCATGTCAATGATTATAACTGTGTTGATGAAATATTGATAACTTAGAATTCATGTTCAATTTTTCATTCCTTAATTCCGTTTGCGCCCTTTTCCCTGATTTCCCTAGTATTTTTTCACTGTAAAATATTTTCCACAATTCTTTGCATGAAATCAGATCTATTTTACTTAGACAAATTTTTGATTTTTTATTTCTAAATCATGATTCAAAATTCACTGCAACTTCAAAAAGTAAAAAAAACGTGAAAATCCAATGCTGTTCCTTGCCTTTTGTTTGTGATTAAATCCGGAACAAGAGAAAAATTTTGCAGGTTAGTATCATTCGTACGCTGAGTGTCATATGTGTAATTGTTATAAAATTTGGCGAAAACGCAAAATCTGCGTTATGTACGAGTGACTGATATCGCGAACATGGATTCACGAGAACGGAAAATATTTGCATGGCTTCACCCTATTGTGAACAAAAAATGTTTGTTTTTCAAACCTACGATGTAATTAATGACATTCGGGAAATTAAGATTACAGTATAGTGCCGACCACAAGGCCGACAATTGTTGCGAAAAAATCATAAATTCCAGGCGACAAACGAATAGCGTGACAATTTAATGTGCAAGAAACATTACGAGAAAAAATGTCGGTACACTTGAATTTCTATAAAAGAATTTGGCTGTAAAAATTGTTACGAACGTATTTTTATTTGATTTAATTCTTACACTAAAACCTCTGTAGAAACTCAATTTTTAGATAATTCTGAAAACTTTTCTGATGTTCCGGAAATTGCGATATTTTTAGACATTTTTTATCATTTACCTCTATTTCTCTAAGTTCTTCATAAATGCCTTTTGCAGTTAGAAAAAAGTGAAAAAAAAAAAAAAAAAAATATTCCGAATTCCAATTCACTTTAAAAAAATAAATTACCACATCTCTTACAATCTGTCAACACTGGACACAGCCCTCTTATCGAGATTTGAGTGTACGATTTTCCCCGTATTCCAAAAAAATACTTTATTTTTTTCTTAACTTTTTCTTGCAGTGTTTCTGCGCATGTTTCAAAACTCAAAAAAGTTTTTTCTAGCGAAACATCGAATGTAAAACGCGCAATTTATATAGAAATAAAACGTCAAAGCGAATACGGAACAAATGATTTTCAATATTAAAAAGTTATCAAAAAATTTGTTGATACTATTTCATGGCAAAAAGCGTCGTAACTGTTGGTTCATAAGTGAAACGAGTTTCCTACATATATTTTAATTACGGAAATACTAGAAAAGCACTTGCAATTTTTGCGAAAGGATTTTTTCAGTGATAAAATTCGCGTATGGTCAGACAAACGAAAATTCGTGACTTCTGTACAAAGAAAAGGACTGTAAAATATTTTTCTCTTCATAACAAAAAATTTGTCGGAAAACGTGGTCGGGGCTATTGGCATAATAACAATAAATAATTATTGTTTAGTACTTTCGAAATCACCCAAAGAATCTTTTCAATGGCAGATTCATTTCCGAAGGTTTAGTTAATTTGACGTAGTTGGAAAAATTTTTATGTGAAATGGCATAAAAATTACATGTTTTACGATTTATGTTGAAAAAAAAAATGCATTCGACAAATGATCGAATTTTAAGTGTACGTTTGATTGTAAATTTCATGGTATGAGCAGTTTGAATTCAGCTTTGAACAGTGAATGTTATAGTTTTAATAGAAGAGAATTGTTTATAGATATTTTTTTTGCACTGTGTTTCATGCAAATTTTTTTTTAATTAGCTCAACCCTTTGATGCAGACAAAGCTTGGAAGGATCATTTGAATCGTTTATCGGTGAGTTTTCGAAGTTGGAATTTTTCAGAAAATATTTCGTCTTTTGTTTTTACGAAAAGTTATCTAATTTTTTGTTTTCAACTCATTTTACAATAAGATATTTTACTTTCTACTTTCTTGTAGCTAAAAGGATGAAACAATAATTATTTTATCAACTAATGATTACTGTAAAAATTTTATGTGCAGGATATAGACAGATTGTACCCAAGCAAGACACCACTTTTATCTCGCCATCGGCCACTTTCTGTGAAACCCTTGTTCGACATCCATGGTAAAAATAAATTTTTTTAGTTTTAAGAAATATTATAAACTTGATTTGTATAAAAAAATTTGTTTCATGGAAATTACCAATTAACAGACTTGCATTCTAGTAGGAGATGAATATTTTTAGAAGTTTAAACTTCCATGTCGAAAATTGAAGAATATACATAGTGGCTTGGAATAAGAAAAGGTATAGTTACAAACGAGAATCTTGAGAAAATAAAGAGAAACCTTTCTCTTTCTTTATTTAATAGTTTTTTAGTATGTTTTAAAAATTTATTCTCCGACCATCAATGATCGCAGAGACTCGTGACGTAGCTCATAATATAGGGAATTCTTCAACTATTTTTTTAAGTTGAAAACTCAAAAACGATTTTTGTAACCGTAGATCCCTTCTCTTATTCCAAGTTACATATATTCTCCGATATTTTATTTTCTTATGTCATGTTTGTAGTTATAAAAACGTGGAATTTTTTTTCAGGAAACTTGTTGGATGATATCATGTCATCAGTCCCGTCGCTGTTGCGCAAGAAACCTCTTTTCAGCCTTTTGGAACCATCCCCACACACCCCCATAAGCGCTTTCAGCAGAGACCCATGGTGTAAGTGAAAAATATTAAATAATACAATATTTTGAAATTCTTGTGATAGTACTTTTAAAATACTCAGAAAAAATACACTTTACAAAATTTTTTTGTGTAGAATAACACAGATCTTTCTACTGATTCGACCAGAAAAATTAAATTAAAACAAATTTTTATTTTAAATTTTAAATTGAATAAATAATGTGAATTTATTTGCTTGTATGTGAACATCGTCTTCTTCCACTAGTAAAAAGAACTCATTTCTTTTTAAATGCGAAAATGAGGAAAAACTACAGTTTTTATGGGAAATTTCATTGAGTTACAAAACTTTGAATAGTTTTAAAGCGACAAGTTTCTGTAAAATCGAGAAATTTGTAATATGTCGTAGTATGTTAAAAGTTTTGGAAATGTAAAATTGAATAAATGTTAAAAGTACTTAATATTGTGAATAATTCTGAAAAATTCGAAAAATTTGTAGAGTCTAACTGAACGTTTATAAATTTTGTTGATGGTGTTCATTATAATGTTCATCTAAATATGCATTAGAATAGTTCTTTTTTATTTTCATTCAAAATTTGAAAAACTGGGAAGTATCACAAAATTACAAAAAACCTTCATATTGATAAATTCTCGTATCATTGAGAAAACTTTGAATAAGTAGTTTGATGTGTGTAAAAATTTGAAAAAATCATTAAAATAGAAAAAAAATTTTTTTTAACAAAAAAAAATTGTTATATATAGTTCAAAGTATGCTCAAAATTTTGAAAATATTGATTCAATGAACGTTGAAAGTTTTGAATATTATTAATAACTCTCAAAAATTCAAAAAATTCGTTGAGTTGTAGAAAATGTTCATAAATTTTGCAGATTACGTTCATTACATTTTTTTGTCTCAAGTATGCATGAGAGTAGTTATTTTTTATTTGTTTTAAAAATCCGAAAAACATGGCAAGAAGTCAAACATGTGAAAAAATTCTTATATTGGTAGATTTCCATGAAATTTATAAAGTTTTGAATAGTTTGTACTATGTTTAAAATTTTGATAATTCTTAAAAATATGAAAAACATTGGAAATTATAAAAACAATCAATAATTCGAAAAATATTCGAAAAAATTGTAGAATTTTGAATATTCTTTATTACATAGTATCGTAGATTTGTTCATTTGTTCAATTTCTTCGAAATCGCATGCTTTGTTCGTTTTCAATAAAATATGAAATACTGATAAGATATTCTCGAATTGCGGAAAATTTTAATAAGTTTGACAATTTTTTAAAAGGTGTAGAAAACTTTGCATGCATATGATTATTTATGAAGTTAAAAAAATTGAAAAACTTTTACAAATTTGGAAATCATCGATAATAAAAAAAAAAAATTTTTCTAAAATTTGTGAAATCACAAAAAATGTTTATTGTGGTACATTTCGAGACAAATGCTAAACTATCGAACCTAGGCAATGTTTTCTCAAACTTATTTAAAAACATATATTTCATCATATTGAGGGATTATCAATAATTCAACAAAAATCTATAGTCTTATAAAATGTTAAATAATTCTATAAATTAAGGAAAAATCTGTCGATTTGGTAAAATAATAGTTTGCAATATGATGCATTTTTACATGAGTATATTTCTTAGTATTATACCGATCCAGAATTTTTCTGGCAGTTAATGCTACCCATTATCCTTTCAATTTCTGGCGCCGTTGACTGGGAAAAACAACTTACAACATTCGTTAAAAATTTGTTTCTTTCATCGCAAGAAAAAAAAGAATAATAATATTGCAAAAATTTATGATATCGATAATATTATAGGGTACCCAAGCTACGCACCTTACATCCCCCACTACGCTCAGTCGAGTCTCCCCTTCTTCTTGCGTGATAGTTACCTTTCTCCAATTAAGAGACGCAAGTATTTTAAATTTCTAAAATTCAGCATTCGTCGAGGCTTTCTTCAGGCTCTAACTACTGATGCATAAATTGGCTTGCAATCTTCATCTAGCAATGAAATCGAAATCGAGCCCCAATATTTTCAAGCAACAAAGCTTCTGTAAATAATTAAACTTCACAAAAGAAATATTCCTTTCGATTTCATTCCATACTTTGGCGCATTGTTGAAAGGTGGCTCTAATTCATTCCAATGACTTGAACATACTCTGATATTCTAGCATTTTTTTTACGAAATTTCAGGTTACTTATGGAGCAGGCACCCGATGAGGCCATTCGGTACGTTTTTTACCATCAAAATACATTATAAATTCTAGCACAATTAATAAATAAAAAAATTATAGTTTACTATATAAACTTCAACACCTGAAAGAACACTAACATCCGTTTCACGAATATTTTATCAACTGTATAAAAAAAAATAGAAGTATAAGGACGTGGTTCAACAAACACAAATACTGGAATAAAATGCTTTGTAAAAGTTGTAGACTTAATAAAGTTGAGACCCAACAATTTTCCAGTAGTTGTGTAAAAATCATAAGATGTTTCACCGTCATTCTAAAATATCTTTGTTACATATTCAACTCAAAAAAACGTTGCCACAAGTTAAAATACAGTAGAAACTCCTTTATCGCGTGTGGTAAACGAGTTTTTACTCTAAATGACTCGAAAATTCAATCAGTTCCAGATTTACATGGCAATCAGTCAATCGGTAGACAATTTAAGTACTATAGTCTTCCAGTGCCCCATGTGCACTTCACCAGCCCGTGGTATAATCGTTATTGAGAGATGAAGTGAGCAAACAAAACAAAAAACAAACAAAAAGTCCAGACGATTTCTAATCCTTGTTCACCAAACTCTACCTTGTGAACATTGTTATTTTCGTCTCCCTCATTTCGAGTTTGTTTATTTAACATTTTGTTTCTTGTTGCGACTCGAGATTTTATTGTTCGGTGTGATTTTGTTCACGGCGTAACTGAGACGACATCCAAAAAACTGCGAAGGGATGCTGTGCAATAATTAACAACAAACTTTCTTCCATGTGAAGAAGTGAAAAAAAACCATATCCAATGAACCTTATTAAAAATAAAACATCATAATCGTCATTGAAATGGGAAATTGATAGTTTTGCAATGGATTTTACCATGCGACATTAACCAACTAATGGCGGTTTTGAAAAGTTTAAGGAAGATACAGGGAATTTAGATTTTATCTGCTTCCTCTGAGGCTAGAATCTGGTTTAGGATTGTTTTAGGAGTTTTTTTATTGCAGGTCATTTTATGAAAAGTTGTACAAAGTCATGTAATTTTAAGTTTATTAAGATTGTTTTATAAGCTTTGTAATTTTATCTTGATGATTTTGAGCAATGCATATTGAAGGGTTCAAGAGTATTTGGAATAAGTTACAGGAATGATTTTCGAAAATATTTTCTCTCTCTTTCAAGTTTCGTATTCTATATTACATTTGTTTTATTTTGGTGAATTGTAAGGGTGTCCAAAAAATTGTAGAGAATTTTTTCTAGAAATATAAAATTCAAAACACAGGCGTTGGAACGCGATTTTTGTGGGTTTATTAAACCCCAAGTAATGGAGAAAAGTGCTTCTTATTCTTTTTTTTTTCAAACATACATGATAGAGTTTTTTTTCTCTTTTTTTCAAGGAAAAGCTGAAAAACGCTAAAACATTTTGAAAAGTACAAAATATTTTAATGTATTGGACAAATTTACAAAATTTTAAAAAATATTCGATCTTTTGGATAAAAATAATATGTAAAGAATTTTAAAAAATTTGAAGCATTTAAACTTTTGAATATTATAAATAATTTAACAAGTACTGAAATATTTATAGGATATTAAAAACTTTACACTAATTTTGTAGATTGTGTTCATTATTCTTTTAAATGGCAATGGTAAAGTTATCAAGATATCTCAATAAATATCTGAAAAAAACAAGTGTCGAAAAATTGATAAAAATCTTGAAGAATTGGACAAATTAAAATTATAATCGAAAAGTTTCGAATAATTTGCGTTACGTTCAAAAATTCCAAAAATTCTACAATAATTTAAAAATGATTGGAAATTTCAACGATGGTCAATAATTATATGGAAAAGAAAATATTTTTCGTTTCAAAAAACGTCAATAAATTTTTGAGATTTTTTTCATAGTAATTTTTTTTTTAAAGCACAGTATAAGATTTTTGAAGATAATTTTAAGACTACTAAAAAATTTAGAAAGTACCGAAAACAGTTCAAAACTCTCGATTTAATTATAGAATCTTGAAAAAGTATAAAAATTTGAAGTTGGTAATATGTTTAGAATTTCGAGAATTTCGAAAAATTACAAAATTTGAAATTCGAAAGATTGTTAATACCATAAAAATCGTGAAATTTCAGAAAATATTTATTGATTTCGTGTATGGTGCGGATTATCATATTTCTTGCAAATGTAAATAATTACTAATTTTCATTTAAAAAAATTTTATGAACTAATGGAAAAGGAAATAACTAAAAATTTTAATTGGTGGACAAGTTTGTTCGAATTTGAGAAGTTTCGAATAGATTGCATTATATGTTTATAATTTTGAAAAATTTTGAAAATTATAATGTATATAGTGACCATTTTGACAACTGTCAATGATTTCGCAAAATTCAAATCGGTTGTAGAATTTTATAAAATGTTTCAATTTTTCTAATTATGTTCTAAATCGTATGTTTTCGGAGTTCGAACGATAATGGTTTTTAATTTTTTCAGGAAAAAAAACAAGAAATATGTAAAAAGTATGGAAATTTTTGACATAATGTCATACAAACTTTCCTCAAATTTGAAAGTTTCGAAAAGTTCTTCTATAATTGAATTTTGAAAAATTCGAAATATCATATAAATTCATTAAAAATATGGCAGGTAGTCAAGGATTTTACAATAAAATTTCAAATATTTATACTATTCCTGAAAATGTTTATGCATTTTATGAATTGTTTTTACTATCATATTTATTGAACATGTAAATGATAGTAGAGATTCTTGATAATTCGAAAAATATTTAAAATGTGTAGAGTTTTTGTACATTTTGTAAAATACGTTCATAGACATATTTTTCCGAAACATCCATGATAATGGTTTTTTTTTTTGAGTAAGAAACATGCAATAAACTAAAAAAAGTATAGAAAAACTGTGAAGAACCTTAACGAGTTGCAATTATTTTAAATAGTCTGTATCATTTTCAGAATTTCGTAAACCTTGAGGAATGGACAGACTTTAAAGTTCCCAAGTTATTAGACTACTCTGCTAAAGTTGAAAAATTGTAGAATTTGAGAAAATTTTTTAAAGTTTTTTAAATTAGAGAGGATTTTCAAAATTTTATGAAATTGTAAAAAACGTTGAATATACTTCAAATTAAAAAAAAGGTGTAACTGTAAGAAGTGGTCAACAATTTTGAAAAATTCGAGAAAAATCTTGAAATCCAGAAAACGTTCATAAATTTTGTAAATTACGAGAAGTTTCAAAACTGCGATTTGTTTTTACCTACCCAGAATTTTTCAGGATATTTAGATATATACTTTAAACTTTCTGAGATTTCAAGTTTAAAATTTTGGAATCAGGATTGCGTATTGCAGTACACAATAGATCTCATCAAATTAAAAACTTGGACCTGTAATGGTAAATAGGTGCTAGGGATTGAGAGTAATAAATTGGAATGTTCGTCAGCTCCAAGCTAACAAACATAAAAATTATAATTTTCCTATATTTAAGCTTCTCTTATTCAATTTTCTTCAGATTGAGATAAGTTTATAAACCATATTTATGGTTTTGGTATACGAATGAAAGCATGAAAATCGTAATACCGTTTTCATAATGGATTTCTGTACCCCACCCTCGCCCCTTTGTTAATTTACATGCTGTTTGAGTACGAGATCCCAAAAACTCATCTCTTATCCATAAAATTGTCTACTCAGAAAAATACGTAAAACATCAAAATCCCTGAATCAGTAACCTTCAAAATGAACTCACAAAATGTGAAATTCTAATACAAATAATAGATCGAGTTCACCTTGAAATTTACCCACCCTCAAAAAAGTCAACGTTGCATTACTACATGAATTTACCTAAATTAATGTAAACAAAAATATAACTCGACTGTAGTTATATTTCTCTGTGTACATATGTATATTATTCAGCAGCGTTAACTTTAAAATTTTGTTGCACATTAACTATAACCATGAGTTTATAAATTTTTTTCATTTTGATTGCAGCCCACGTCTTCTAAGGATTCTGACGGTTTAAACGTGCATCGCGCAAAATGACAGGGAGAAAAATTATCGAGAAAAAACAGGGTTTACAAATGTTAAAAAAATATAAGAACTCGCGGGAAAGTTTTACAGCACCATTTCTACAAATTTTACAGGTTTTTCGGACATGTCTACATCGAAATTTTGAATAATTATACCAATGTGCGGGTCGTTATTTTTTGTCTCTTTTCAAATAAAGAACACTCCCAGAATTATGAGTTATTTATTTCTAGCGAGTTAGTTTTTACGGGGGTAAAGAATATGTCACTTGCTACATTTTCCTCAAGATAATGTAAGTGATTTTGGATGTTTTTTCAAGATTCTTGGCGGCTCATTGATAAATTTTAATAACATGTATTTTCTGGAAGCTTTACTTTGTTATATACTAAGTTGATTCAGAACTTAAAGTTAATTTTAATTTCTTCCAATTCGTCGTCGATGATTTCAATTTGAAACTCTAAATTTAAAAAATTCCAATTTTTAGGTCCGTAGTTATGCGTAATTAATAGATTAGCGTATTTGAGTGCGTTTTGAAATTCAATTTCAATACATACGCACTCGAAAATATATTCCACGATATTTAATGCTTTTTTATATATTTTTCGAATTCAATATTCTAGATTCTAGATTCTACAATACAAATTCAAATCAATTCTCAATAAGTTTATCAATTTTTGCAAAAATTATATTTATACTAATTTTTTTGTGTTTTATAGATTTCTGGTAGTTTCGAATTTTTTAAGTATGCATAGGAAAGGATTTTGTAGCTTTTTCTTTTATTTTTAGAGATCGTGGATGTTTTTTCAGATTTTCTAGAAGGACGTTCATTTTTAGAATACGATACAGTAGAATTAAAATTTTTGCCGATTTTCATTAATTCTATAGATTTCTAAGTAAACTGCATGTATATCGATTTTAGGTGATTATAGATTTATTTAATACTAATATAAGATTTTGTACCTTTTTTTTGTACTTTCATAGATCGCATTTTTGTCTAGATTTTTCAGGGGTACCTACGTTCCTAGAATGTGATGTTCTAGAAGTGAAATTTAAATCGATTTTTAATAATTTCATTGATTTCCGGAAAAATCGCACCTACATGGATTTTTTGTGATTTATAGAGATTGCCAGGGTTTAGAAGTAACGCGTTACTCTTATTAAGCGTTACATTTTTTGCTGCAACGATAAGGTTATGCGTTACATTAATTAACAAGTAACGATATGGGAACGAGTCACTTTTTTTTCAGTTACAAGTAACGATTATCCCGTTACTTTTTACGTTACTTTTATCAATGTCATCAAGTTTTTGGAATAATCTCTGTAATTATTATTAAAATAGTTAAACTGATATAGAAGTATGTTGTTTTTAATTTATTTATTTTCGAATAAAAAATTCGATATATATATAATTTATATATGCAGAACAGAGTAAAATATTAGTAATTTGTGTAAAAACATCGACAAAAGATATGCTTTTTCACTTTTTATGTGAAACTTTCACAATTCAATGAATTTAATTTTAGGAATCCACATGAAAATATCATGAAATTTATAGCAGAATCTTAAAAATTTATAGTTTATCATAGAAATCCTTACGAAATTTAAATAATACAAAAAATAAGATACGTAAAATACTAAAAATACAAAAACTTAACTATTTTATTTTAAATGCTATTAGGTTTTTTCAAAATTTATGTAATTCCAGGTTTCTCGTTTTCTTTCTTTAAATTTTCTTTAAATGTGTAGAAGATATCAGATTGTTTGTGAATATTTAAACTATCTATTTTTATTGATTTATATGCTCTCATCCTTTATAATTACGTCGTTAAAACCCCTCGGCTGGGACTATGCCCCTGGAACCTGGAATTTTTGAAATTGAACAATTTAGGGTAATCTTTCACCTTATGGCGTTTCAAGTTCTATTTTTAGTTACTTCGTGAGGAAAGTTACCTTTCCTCACGAAGCCTCACAAATGATGTTAAAAAAAATGATATCATATTATTTTGAAATCCCTGCTCGAACAAAAACAAATTTTTTTTAAAGTCAAGTATTTTTGTAATGTTCCTAGTTTTGAATATGCAACGTAGCACAAAATCATGATATTTTTTGTACATCTGAGGGAAATAAACTGCACTTACTTTCCCTGCTATCGCAGGAATATTTTGTTAATTTCCCCTCGGTGTATAAAATACGGTACACTCCTCTAGCATAATACTTTTATTTCCTCGTATGATTGTATATGCCTCGGCTTTGCCTCGGCATACAAACTTCCTACATGGAAATAAACATATTGTTCCCGCGAAATGTAAAGTAAAATTATAATATTTGTTTATGACAACTGAAAACACCCGCGATGGGGACGTACAACATTTTAGGAACAAAATTTTGTAACATTTTCAACAAAAAAAAGAGTATAATCTTTTTGCGTTTGTTTTATTTTGAGCAAATATAAATCAATTTGATTTTTTATTGCACTGAGTATTCAAAACTATAAACATCGAAAAATGCTTTCATTTTAGACAATTTTTTTTCTGGAACTCCTAAGTATTATCAAGGCTTCTAAATAGTTTACATTGCTTTTGTCATTGACAAAAAAAAACATTTAAACGAAAACGGCTTGAGCGAGATAATTTTTTTTAACATCAACTGAAAACCCAAAAAATACCCAAAAAAATGGTATACGTCACATAACGATACGACAACCCTTTCGGTAGGGTACTTCTGACTTGACGTCAAGTCAGAAATACCCCCGGAAAAACTCATTTACGGGAAAATGGCAGCAACCCGAAATTTTCAATTACTACCCAAAATTTACCCAAAAAAGACCCAAAATTCTGATATATAATTAATCCAGGTCTGGGGTGGGGGTATTTCTGACTTGACGGACCTTGGTAGAAACTGTTCATACTATAATTAATTGAATATATGATGTTATGTTCGCATAAACTAATTTCGAATTTCTAATTCGAAACTGAAAAATATGATTTAGATAAGCAGTTTCAAATTAGAAATTGTACCAACAGAAATTTGTTTTCCCCTTTGTTTGAGCTAGGATAAACGAAGGAAAAAGCCAAAACACGTGATTTTGGGTTTTTCGTATTCTATTTTCCTCACATCGCATTTTCAAAACGCACCTTCCCCCTAGTTTTACGGGGTGGAACAACTGATATACGCGCCCGTTTTTGGTTGGCACGACGACAGCGATTTTTATAAATTGATAACATTACATTGTTTGAATTATCAATTCCAAAAAACTTTCCGCAATAAAACTAAATATTACACTGTACAACACAAAAAAAATTACCTAAACAAAATTAGCCTCAAATGGTTCCTAAAGACCCCTTGAATCAAAGTACCGAAGGTTTTTTGCGATCTGAGCTCGTTTTGTTAATTATTTTGCAATTTAAAAAATTTATTGACAACTTGGGCAATCATCAATCGTTTTTGAATGTTTAAAAACGATTATATATGTTTTCGGACATAAGGATCTCATTTCTGAAGCAAAAAATTGAAAAAAAAAAGAATCAAACGAATTAGAAGTACGATTCCTATTTATTTTTGGAGCAAAACATCCATTATTGCCCTCGCACCACGGGCGGTCATTGAGTAGAGTCTCGACAGCATCGGCTTCTCTCGTTCAGAAATTCCGAAAGTGATTATCAGTCCTTTACCAGAGAATTTTAGTTTAGAAGGTCTCGAATTTCAAAACATGCCGATAACATAAAAAGAGGATGATTCTCCCAAATGGATTATTGCGTGAGGTTAGGGCTAGTAGAAAAAATGTTTCATGGCCATTTTTGGTTCTTCTGCGGAACTTGGCGGAAGTCGTGCAAAATGTGACCCTGTCAAGTGCATCCAATATTGCAAGGATACTCATCCTTATAATACAAGGGGACATTGTATCCATGCATGGATAATCGGGTCCAAATGCTTCTGCTATCATAAATTTGGTTTACTCATCGACTACAAAAACTGGAATTGCATCATCTTTGACTGAAAGCGAATATACTCAAGAATTATTGCAGCTTCAAGTTCACCCCAAATGGCACTACTTATATTTTCAATCTGTATTTTTAATTTATGCTAGTTGTGAAATGAGCCACATTCAAAGCACAAAGTTGTTGATCAACAGAAAAGTACCTCTCCACTCGCTCGTTTTGATTAATAAAATGTGTTACTTTTTTTCATTTTGACTACGATTTTTGCTTGCATTCTCGGAAACTCAAGTTTTTATCTTTCTAAAAATTTCTAACGTTGAATGATTTCATGATAATTCAATTTAGTAAAGTGCGGTTAAGATATAAAATGTTTAAGAAAAGGAATAGCCAAAAAAAAACACAGAATCGTATAGAAATTAACAACTTCATTTAATAAACATATAAAAAAAAAACTTTAGTGAAAAAAAAAAAAATTCGAAAATCGAATGAAAAAATGGTTCGTATGATAGACTCGATTTCCTGTATATACCTACTAAAATGTGTACAATTTTTTGAATCAAAAAAAGTTTAGTAAATAATAATCGATCTTACTATGCATGAAAATAACCTATTTCCAAATCTCGTAGATCGAGAGAAATCTTTTAGACAAATTTGAAAAACTTTTGTTTGTCATCAAGAATCCTTGTTTTGAAGAGAATGGATCTGCGCTGTACTGAGTATTCAACAATGGCATGTACCTAAAAATCTGAAAATTTCAATCCTCGTTAGTTCTATAATAACTTTCAGAGCAATATCTGATTGTTCAAAACTAGAAAGACGTCAGTGTTTTTTTGTTATAATAATCCTGGAAAAAATTATTTAGCTGACAAAAAATCATAGAAAAGAAACAAATTTAGTAGAAAAAGTTAATACAATAATTGTGTCTCACTTGAAAATGAGTATGATGTTCTAAAAACGAAACAGGGCATCCTAGAAATCTGAAGTTCTATCTTGACGTCACCCACAATTGAAAAAATCTGCTCGCAGGTAATTATTAATTTTGAGAAAATATTTATTAATAATTCATAGCACTTCAGAATCACCACAATAAAAAATTCTGTTAGAAATGTAAAAAATTGCAATATTTGGTTTCTAATCCTTGCATTAAAATATTTCTCTTGGCCATTGAAAATACCCTACATAACGTAGAAATTTATTAGAGTATTGATTGAAAAATTAAATATTCCGCCTTCACTGGGGTTTTTTTTTGTGAGAAGTAAAACAAAAAATTTAAACAAACCCAACGTCTTGCGGTTTTGGCGTTTTTCAATAAAGAAGTCTCTTAGAATTTGAGCCTTTTCATTGATATCTTCAATTTCGTTCGCGATAACTTTTAAAATCTTTTTACAGTTCATAAAATTCATGTTTTTCTCGTTAGATATTGATATTTTGGGGGTGGACGTAAAAATATGATTACAATGAACTATGGCTGTACTATTGTATTGGTCATCCAAAATTTGCTTGGACTTCTCGAGATAAGATACATTTAAATGGGTCATTAATGTCAGTTTTGAAGTAGATATATGAACTCTACCCTCGTGATTATAGAAAATACCACTGGATGATTTGATAGGTTGGTCGGTAAATGGGAGTGCAAGTAGAGCATGGTGAATGAGTAACAGAAAAAGAAATGGTTTAATTGAGGTCATCATCTGAAAAATATAATTTCAAAAGATTTGAATGGTATATCTTTCTTTTTTTTCCTATCTGAATTTCTACCGTTTTATTGTCAAAAACATTCGTTATTTCATATGGGCCAATAAATGCAGGACTCAATTTTTTTGATCTTCCTGGTAATGAGCTTTGCTTGGCCAATAAAACAGAATCTCCAATTTTGAATTCCTTCGGGTTCTTTTTCTTGTCATAATACTCTTTTCTCTTTGTTTTTGCAGTAATGATATTATCTCTAGCAATTTGGAAAGATTGGTTCAATTTATGTTGTAATGACCTAACGTGATCATCATACGTATAGTAAAATCTGGGTTCTTGAGTGATAGAAGATAGGAGATATGGTTTTCTGCCGAAAAGTAGTTCGTAAGGACTATACCCGGTTGATTTGTGAATAGATGAATTATAGCTAATCATCGCGAAATGGATATAATCATCCCAGTCGGATTGATCCGATTTGATAAAATGTTTTATGTAATCTTTCAAGGTCAGGTGGGAGCGTTCGAGCGCTCCATTCGTTTGGGGATGATAGGGCGTCGTGGAGATATGTTTGGTCTTATATAACTTGCCTAGATTTTTAATTAATCCAGACATAAAATCCGCCCCTTGATCTGTGAGAAACGTCTTCGCGATCCCGAAAGTGGTAAATATGTGTGTAAGTGATTTTGCGATAGTTAAAGATTCGTGATTCGGGATCGGGTAGGAAAAAGAATATTTTGACAGGTCGTCTTGTGCGGTCATGATAAAACGATTACCGTTTTCAGTCAATGGTAGAGGAACAACTACGTCTAAAGCTATTCGTTCGAACGGCTCTTTTGCAGTCGTAGTGATTTCCATCATTTGTCTGGTCGGCTTGAAATTCGTTTTATTTATCTGACACGAGTGACAACTTTTTACATATTTCCGGATATCTGCCTTCATGCTATCCCAATAATATTTGTCCTTGATTTTCGCATAAGTCCTATTGAAACCGTGATGCCCAGCCAATTTGCTACTATGGCACTCTTCAAGAATAATTTGAATTTCATTGCGGTTCTTCGGAACAATTCCAGCAATCTTAAGTGTCTGAATTTCGGTTCTGGGGAAAATGTATTTCATCATCTCATTCAAATATTGTAGTTTGATATTTGAATCTCCTTTAGGATAAACAAATGTAAAATTCTCTTTCTTTATCAACTGTTTCGAGGTCAAAAGGGTCGAGAAAACATCCTTGTATTCTAATTTATCGTGCCAAAGGTTCTTTGCGAATAAAATGTAAACAGTTTGCAATTGATTTTGAACTCGAGAAACGCTATTGATATCTGGATGTAATAAATCTAAGTCAAAGTTCTCTCTGATTTATTCGAAATACTCATTGTTCTCGTCCAAATCTTGCGACCAGAACAATATTAAATTCCCTTTTAGGTTCTGAATTTGGCAGTTATTTTCTTCGAATCTGATCATCTCTTGATTTTTGTAATGAAACTTTATGAAATCTTGGTATTTTGGGTCAAAATTTGATTGAATGTGGTTAATGGTTGAAAATCCTTTAGCATTTTGATTGGAGTCATGACCTTGAAAATTTGGTTTTTGGTTCTGTTCGATTTTTGATTCATTATATAATAATTTATTGTCATCTTCATTCTGATTTTGGCTTCGATTTTGATTTAGGTTTTGATTTTGGTTCTGGTTTTGATTTAGGTTTGGATTTTGATTTCGATTTTGAAAGAGTCGAGACAAACCATCAGCGTTGGAATTTATTCTTCCTGGTTTGTATCTGATTATATACTGGTACTCGCTCAATCTGAGGCGCCACCGTACAAGTTTCGAAGAAGGGTTATTGCAACTGAATAACCACTGGAGTGGTCGATGTTCTGTGAATATGTCGAATTCTTTTCCATACAGGTATTGTCGGAAATGTTCAATGGAATTGATAACGGCTAACAATTCTTTTTCTGTAGTTGAATAGTTCTGCTCTGCAAAATTCAGAGTTCTAGAATAGTATGCTACAGGCGCATCTTTTCCATCCTTAATTTGGGACAAAATCCCACTAATCCCGACATTCGACGCGTCTGTCGTAAGCGTGAATCGGTGAGAAAAATCCGGGTATTGCAATAAAGGTTTGCTCATTAAGGACCTTTTCAACGTTTGGAAAGCAATTTCTTGTTCGTTAGACCACAAGAATCGGATGTTCTGTTTCAAAAGATTCGTTAAGGGTTTTGTTATCGTCAAATAATTATTGATGAATTTCCTGTAGTACCCCGACATACCAAGGAAGATTTTTATTTCTTTCGCGTTTCTTGGTTGTGGCATATTTTTGATCGCTTCGATTTTCACAGGGTTTGGTCGAACGCCTTCTTTCGAAATAATATGACCTAAATACTGGCAAGAGTTCCTGAGAAACTCGCACTTGTCAGGTTGGAGTTTGAATCCATGTTCTCGTAATCTTTGAAAAACGTTTTTCAACTTTTCGTTATGATCATTCAAGGACGAACCGTATATGACGATGTCATCGAGGTAAATGAAACATTGATGATGGTTCAACCCTGTTAAAACCGTGTTAATTATGCGTTGAAAAATGGCGGGGGCGTTTTTTAACCCGAACGGCATTCTCGTGAATTCGTAATATGCATCAGGAGTTGAAAAAGCCGTTTTTTGAGCATCATTTGGATCTACCAGGTGTACTCCTAATTAATTTCCGGTTTTTTTGCAAATAAAACACATAATTCCAAAAAAACCGTAACCTTTATTTTATTCAAAATATTTTCCATCGCTTTCTACACATTTTTCCCACCTTTCTGGTAAATTGTGGATACCACGCCAGTAAAAATCATTGCCTTTGGAGGTGAACCACTCGGTGAGCCATTTTCGTACATTTTCGTGCGAGGCGAAGCGCTGCTCAGAAAGGGCATGGCCCAACGAGGCAAAGAGGTGGTAGTCGGATGGCGCCAGGTCTGGTGAGTAAGCCGCATGATCAAGCACTTCCCACTTGAGCCTTTCCAGCGTGTCACGAACGACTTTCGACTTATGCGACGGCGCATTGTCGTGGAGCAAAATCACCTTCTTCTGTCGTTGTTGATATTCTGGTCGGTTTTCCACAATGGCTCGGCTCAAATCTTTCATTTGCTGTTTGTAGCGAACGGCATTCACAGTTTCACCAGGTTTCAGCAGTTCAAAGTATATAACACCGGACTGGTCCCACCACACACACAGCATGACCTTCCGACCGTAACGATTTGGCCGTGCCGTCGATGTCGATGCTTCACCTGGACTCACCCACGATTTGTTGCGCTTAGGGTTCTCCAGGAAAATCCACTTTTCATCGCCAGTAACAATACGATGCAGGAAAGACTTTCTTTTGTATCGTTGAAGCAGCATTTCACAGGTCACTTTTCGATTCTCCATTTGTCTCTCGGTCAGTTCATGGGGCACCCACTTTCCACACTTCTGAATTTTTCCCATGGCTCGCAGACTTTTGGAAATTGCTTGCTGTTGAACTCCCAACGCATCTGCAAGCTGTCGTTGCGTTTGCGTGTTGTCTTCATCTAATAATGCTTGCAATTCGGCGTCATCGAACGATTTTCGCTTGCCGGAGCGTGCGGCGTCGTTCAGGTCGAAATCTCCATTTTTGAACTGTCGAAACCACGTTTCACATGTTCGAAGTGTTAATGCACGATCACCATAAACTTCCACAAGCGCACAGTGGCTCTCGGACACTTTTTTCCCCTGATTGAACATGAAAAGCAATGCATGGCGCATATGCTCAAAATTCGGTACAAAATTCGACATTTTTGAAGCGCAATAAACACTTACTGGAAGATTTTTTCGAGAAAATGTCAACGTAGTTCAAGCACTCGATATGACTGAACAAAATGACATATGGTATGTGTTACCAACAGCGGTACAAAACAGAACGCCATCCATTGAAAAAACCGGAAATTACTTAGGAGTACACCTGGTATGGGAATCTGGTGGAAACCGTTGGCGAGATCCAAGGTTGTGAAATACTCGGCATGCCCTAATTGATCCAGAATGTCGTCTATATTCGGAAGCGGGTACGCATCCCCGATCGTTTTTTCATTTAGCTTTCTATAATCAATTACTATTCGCCATTTTTGTTTGCCAGATGCATCCGGTTTCTTTGGTACAACCCAAAGGGGGATTGACCATGGACTCGTTGAGGGAGTAATTATCTTTTGTTGAAGCATTTTTTCGATTTGATTTCTGACTTCGTCTTTATGAATTTCGGGATATCTGTATGATTTAGATTGTATAGGAATGTCATCGGTCGTTTTTATTTTCGCTGTGCCAGCCGTAGTCGTTGTAAGTTTGTCGTTAGTGAGATGGAAAATATCATTATATTTCTCGCAGAGTTTGAGAATAGAAAATTTGTCTTCCTCTGAATTTATGTGGTCAAGGCGTAAACTTTCTCTCAATTTCGGAATTCGATTACGATTTCCATCTTTTAAAACTGAAAAAGCTTTTATCGAATTCTGTTCGGATAATGACTCGATATTTAACTCAGGAACTTGAATCGATTTACGGCTTTCCGAACGGTTAATGATTGTAACGAGGGCTCTATTATCTCGACTTATTTTTACGATTGCGTTCGGAATAAGTAGCGAATTATCATTGTTGATTGCTTGAGCGGTAATGATGCCAGTTTCTAAATTTCGAGGATTTTTTATTTTTACATTTATGACTGTTTCTGATCTTCCGTTAACAAATATGTATGATTCATTGTACTGTGTTGTGTTTCTTTGAAGAGTCAATGGGAACGGTAATGAGTTCATCGTTATCGTTGCTGTTTCGTAATCAATTTTAGATATTTGTATTCTGAAAAAATCGTGACCCAAAAGTCCGTCAAAAGGGACATTTGTCGATGAATTTAAGATTTGAAATTTATTTTGGAATGAATAATTGTGAATTTCGAGTTCCAAAATCACCTCGCCCAATGTCGAAATTGGCGCATTGAGCGTGATTTCGTTCAGCAAGAAAGTCTTCGGATTTGAAATTTCGTAAGATGATAAACTCGAATCTTTTACGAGTGATATTGAAGCATCAGTATCTACGAGAAATTTTAGGATTTTATCTGGAGAACTCGAAGATTCTGAACGAAAAAGAACGAATGTCAAATCATTTGTTTCAAAAAAAATACTGGTCTGAAGAAAATTCTGATGAAGGGACGTAATTGAGTTCTCAGTTGGATCATTAGAACTGGGAGAATTTATCGAGTCGGAGGTTTGAGGCTTGTTCCGCGAAAATCCTCTTGCGTTGAGTTTTCGAAATTATAAGAGTTCCCTGATTGAAAATTCACATTTGACCTTCGTGCCTCATTGTGAATTCAGGTTTGATTCGGAGTCGTATTTTGTCGCGTTTGAACGTAACTCTCGCGATTCTGATTAGCCCATTGTCTTTTTCTACACTGCTCAATCGTATGATTGAATTTTTTGCAATATCTGCATTGCACGATTGCGTCATCTTGACGGGAATTTGAGTTCCGGAAATTCGTGTTGGAACTCTGCGCGTTCTGCTGGGTTTGTCCAAAAAAGACAGGTTCATGATTATTAGTGCGCGAATTATTCGAGTGATTATTAGAGCGACTTGGGTTTTGGTAACATTGATTGGTAGCATGATTATTTCGATTACAGATGGCGCATCTCTGATTCCGTACGAATGGAATCCGAAGGGCCTTTTCCTCAATTTGAGCGGCTGTAAATGCTTCATTGATTTTCTCAAAATTCCGGTATCTGAGCATTTGGGAAATTTGTGGTATCGAATGGTATATAAAGCGATTAAGTGTCATTTGGGTGACCATTGCAATACGACCCGGAAGTTCAGTTTTTTCGATTTTTGAATTATAAACTGCCCCTAAAATTCTAGATGAAAGATCCTCTAATCTTTGATAATACGATGAAATGTTCTCGTTAGAATTCTGTTTTATGGCATGCAACTCTTCGAGCAATTGGTCGAAAGATTTTTTGTCCTGATAAAGATTTAATAAAAGTTCAGAAAGTTCGGGCCATTTTGTCAAATTGCAATGGACGCCGATTTGATCGCGAGCTTTACCAATTATCAGACTTTTAATATAGAGTAATAGAGCTGGTTTCTGATCTTCGGTCGCGAGTTCGAACACGGCATCTACTTGCTTTACGAAACTGCGTATTTTGAATGGGTCGCCATCAAATCTTTCTGTTACCAATTTCATCGAAAATTCGATATTAAACGTAGTCTTTTTATCGCTGCCGGAGGTACTGGATGTATCGACAGACATTTTTGAGTATTTTATAGTCAAATAACAAGAGAATACATGCAAGAGCTCAAATGAAAACTAGTATCCGGAAAATCGGAACTCACCGTTACCATATGGTTCGTAGCGTGGTCGCAGAAGTTTTGGAGCTTTCAGGTCGTAGATTCGACGTGGTGTTACGACTTTGGGTGTGGCGTGCTGCGACGACGGCAGATGTGGCGTTATGACGTTGGACGTGGCACGTTGCGACGACGTTGGATGTGGCGCGTGGCGGCGTCGTTGGATGTGGCGTGCTGCACAGCCTTTTTGCGTCTCAGGGCTAGGAATCTGATTTGTGCAAGATCGTCGAGGTGTGCGTTGACGTGGCTTGCTCACGGCTTCCTTATTGCGAGGATTCAATGAGTCCGGTAATCCAGGTGCTCCAATTTTGCGATTAAAATCGGCACTCTAAAGAAATCGCAGGATGGAGGTGCTCATTTCCAATTTGGTGCGCTGTGATTTCGTTTGTAGAGTTGGAGCTATCCCATCCTCGTCGCCAGTTTTATGTTAGATTCCGGGAAAGGGTTGACTGATGACGCAGTAGCACGTTTTCAACAGTAGTTTATTCAACCAAAAAGAATCCGCAGATAAGGAGAGCGCGCAGCGCAGTGCGCGCGGTTTTATAACAATGTCCCCACCAACGAACGTAATAATAATCAAAATTTAGCAGGGGACGCAGTAACAGAATGAACAAAACAAAACGACATCTAGTAGAATATTACGGTATACAACAAAGGTAAAAGTTAAAAAAAATTAGTGCTAATTTAAAATCTATCTGATTACAAAAAAGATTAGAAATTGTTGTCTCTTATATTCAAGAATGAGAATTCAGAAATCTTTATATCTTGAAAATTCTAAACTTTGTTAAATCACATAACAACAACTTAAATGATAATGAAAATTTCGAAAAAATTTGATCACCAGAAAAATAGAAACTGTTTTGATTGAAGTGAGGATGTAAAACATCCAACAGAGTGAACCTTCGAAAATGAAAATCAACAATTCTAGGCTTTGATTCCTACATTTTCGAAGTGCCATTTCGTCGGAGCGCAGCCATTTTGGTACCGGGAACGCCATGGAAAACGCGTTAAAATACGCCATTCAGTTTGTCTATCAGTTATAGATTTGGGAAAAACGACTGCAGAAATGAAAGATAGCTACTTTTTCGTAATACAAAGCGTTTTTACACGTAAGAAAAGCCATACATTCTGTATTTTGGTCTTTGAAAAAACTACACGTGAATTTCAAAAATGTACAATGTACAAGAATTCTCCGATCTTGGGCAATTGTTTAAACATGTGGACAGATAACATAAATATAAGTGTAAAAACGAAACCATAGATGCAACGCGGTTGAAGATTAACTATAAAAGTGATTGTACGGTATAAATATGAAATGGAGTGCAAAAATATATAAAATTGTGATAGACGGTAAAATAGATGAGTGGATTCATGTTGGAGCGGAAATCTCACGAGAAAATTAATTCTCTATGTAATATTGGAAATTTATCAAATGAGCATGTCGATTTTAATTGAAGAAATCGAAAAATCTATACGAAATCTTTAAATTTTAACATTACGAAGAATTTTTTTCATTATCACCTACTTCTTCTGTGTAACTCCAATCTGTATTTTCCATTCTTATTCTTTTGATTTGACAAAAAGCAAGATGCATATAACTTGTAACGTACATTCCATTCTAAATAAAAAAAAGCAATAATGCATGAGCCTGAGAGTTATATTTAAAGCTGTTGTAACAGTTTCTGAAAGAAACGTCGAAATATGGAAAATGGCCAAAATTTTGTGGACCTGCTCCACTGATTTTTCACGTTCCAAAAATGTGAAGTAATTTCATAAATATCTGGTTATTTTAGCAGAAAAGTAAGAAAAGTGCATAATATTGTCTTGATTGTTTTTTTCGGAGATTCCAAAAACTGAGATGATTTTTCACTTTCCCTGTACACAAAACGGCGCAAGGTAAAAATTTGCGGAATTGAAAATCGAAAAATAAAATAGCATCCATTTTGAACCAAAATTTTGTAGGCCATAATTTCGTCAATCTGACTGTTAACATGTGAAATTTTATTAAATACTTTTTTTTCAGAAAAAATGTGTCACCCTCCAGTCAGAAAAATAAAGAATGGCACCTCCTTTTTGAACAAGTTTGTTCAAAAACAGTAAATTGTAAGAAAATATTAGAGAATATGTCCTTGAGAATAATCACAAAAAATGTGAATTAGGTTAATTTGTTCATAAAAGATTTTGACCTTTTCAAATTATCTTTGTATACAATTATTTTCCTCGCGGTTCAAATCTAGAAGAATGATGTTTTTGAATTCTTTGAATTGAATAAGTATTTGAAACTGACACAAAAAACAATAAATGAGAATATTTTCTCTCTCTATTTCAACATAGTGGTCATATGAACAAAGTCAGTTATCAAAAATTTAATGTCATAAGTGCGAATTCTAACCTTTCATAAGGAATCAACGTCCATTTGCTGTTATTCATTATTTATTTCTTGAATTATTCTAGATCTAAAAAATTACTAATTAATAAAAAGTAGCTCCTAACGAGTTTTAAAAAAATCTACTGAATACAAGATATAAAACACAAAATTTCAAGTTTTGTAAAAAAAACATAGGAACATTCACATTCGAATGAAAGATTTCTCAACATGAAATAAATAATTCTAAAAAAGAGTTCGTATTTAATACGAACGATAATCTGATGAATAAAATGCATGTTTACTTTTACTGTAAATATAGTAAATGTTGTACGTTTTTTCATTCGGCAAAAATGAGTCATGCGCAGTCAGCGCGTGGGAGAAAAGTGGGGAAGCTGAGAATCTCTGCTACTTGGAGGCGCCAAGAGTCACATCGAATTTAGCGCAATATAAGTCTAAATCCACTATAATGAACTAAATTTATTTATTTAACTTCAATCATCAATTGTGAATGGACATCAGATTTTGGAAGCATTAAAAACATAAAGAAACTTCATATTCCCAAGCAACAATCACGAATCACGTCCGATAACGTACATCTAAAGGTATGTATGAGGATATTCAAATAATTGTACATTTTTTTACATTTTGCTGGACGTTTTCAGAAAAGGAATACTGTTAGAAAAGCTTTTTTTATCTACAGAACATTAATTTAAATACACGTTTACAATATATATTCTAATGTGAATCAACTCATTTCCTTTTTCTTATCGACTATCAATTAGTGTTTCATTCATATCTTACTAAAAACATTTTTTAACTCGTATCTAGCTAAATTGTATGTAACTTTGAAAAATCTATTCTTTCACTGTAAAAACATACCCTAAAAGCTTGTAAGCTTGTAAGCTTTGGGGCTTGTAAAAAAGCCCCAAAGATGAGATCCACTGCTGGTTTTGAATATCTTGACGCGAAGGTCTGAAAATTTTCACAGATCCTGAGTTGGTCCTACGTCAGATAGAATGAATGAAGCGTAAAAAGGATCACTAATGCCCACCGGAATTCCCAATTCCTTTAAATCTCGTTTGTCATTTTCTTTCTTTCTTTCTTTCTTTTTTTTTTTTTTTTTTTTACTATCGACCCTTAAAATATTAATTGTTGACTTTGAGACACCCTGTATAACATTACGTAAAGCGTATTTTATCAAATTTTTTGATTTGTAGTTACCGAAGTTGTTCGTTTTCCCCACATTCACAAAATTTCAAGTTGTTTTAAGTAGTTCACGATGTGTTCAACGCATTAAGCAAGTTTTTATCTATAATGTTTACGATTGCTTCTGGAAAAATTTTTGACGATAATGATGAAGGAACAATGACACTAATAACTTAAAGAACTATTGTTGATTGATAACTCGCAATTGTGTCTTAATCGCTGAGTGTTTTTTGAAAAGATTATACATAAATGTAATGGTGTCTTTGAAAGTTTTCTTAATCGAAATAAAAATCTCGAAAAATCGTCTACATAGCCGTAAAAATGCGGACAATATTGATTGATTTTTAGCTACCTGTAACGGAATTAAGATTTTGTTAAATTTTTATGACGTCGAAGGCAAGGTCTTCCTTTGAAATACATTTATTTTTAGTTTTTTCATAAACCGACATCGAGGAGTGACAGACAAATCGAAAAATGATTGGAATTACTAATCCTGAGTTTTGAAATAACTTCCTTGACTTTATGATTATAGTCTCAGCGTTGATTTTTGACTATCGACTAACGCTTTATTTTGTCAAAATTCACAATTAGTAATCAACTTTTCTATTAGTCGAAATATCGTTTCTACCGGGGTAATATACTGAAAAAGAGAATTTGTTAGAATTTGCCAGTTTTTAAATCATTTTCTTTCAGATATAAGAGTCTAAAAAGGATTATTACACGACGAAACTGAAATTTCTTGAATTCAAATTATCTATGCTAAAAATCCTTCAATTGAATTGATGTTAACTCTTAAAGGCATCATTTTTCATAAAGCTTAATATTTTATTGGTTTTAAGAATTTACCTTGACTCTTTGCTTTGTTTGCATTAAGAGAATGTAATTTCAAATTCCTTCGAAAAAATATTAATATAGTTAATTGAAGTCACTGATGAAAAAAAGGTTGATGGTCTGGCTTTGTGAAATTCTTTCGAAAGAAGTCGATTTTCTGGACCTTCGAAGGAGAAAATTTCTATTCTCAATTTGAATTCCAATGAAAACAATCATTTTTCATTGAAAACTCAAATAATAGGCATATTTTTCTGATATTTAGGAATATAAGTTTATTCCTAAATAACGAATCTGCCTGAAAAATGTCTGTGAAATGATGGTTTATAAAATGTTTGTTCTCTTTTTTCAGTATAAAATGCAGATCTTTATTGTGGACATTCACGGAGGATGGGTAGGATTCCAAATCACTTCTCTTTTATTTGTACAAGAGTTATGTGACGCTCTTGAGGACTACTTATTCTTAGATATGAAGAAACACAAATTGGTTTTCCGTGGATTAACATTGGCTAATGATCGTCAAATGTATACATACAGTATGACTGAAAATGCAGTCATATTGCTTTTGTAATGATTCTACGAAAATATGTACGTATAGAATGAAATAATGTGGAAATCTTCGTGTTAGTATTTATTTATTAATATATTTGTACTATAACGAATGAACGGAAGAAAGCGAAGGTAAAAAAAAATAAAAAGTGGTATTACCCATTGTAATGTATATTGACCTCGAAATATCATGATATCTAAAATGTAGGTTAAATTCACTCTTCGATTAAATGAATGAACCAGAAATTCTGCTTTTTTATGGAATCTTCATCTAACTTGCATAAGTATTCAAGAATCCTGCTGAATAGGCTACTAAAAATTTACGAAAACTTTATTGATTTTCCTGACACAGTTTTGAAAATTCATGCAGTAGTTAGTATATTCTTGTGTGACGGGCGAGCTTGACCTGTCAGAACAATGTCAAGATCCCGAACTACAGATAGGACCTATGGAAGGAATTACCCTTCCTAGACCCTCTAACCAGGTTCAAAGGGAAATAAAACAAGGACCGTTATTTATGCTGTAATGTACGTTGTGTTATATTCGAGTATAAGGAAAGTTACAATATAGGAAAGTGACTCTAGTAGAATGAAAAATAAGTCATAACCCATTCGGAACTCGCAACTCACGTACAACTAGCGTACAAGTGAACAAGTGAACTCGCAAATAATAGCGACTTAAATTTGGTATTTATTTAAACCACGGTTATCTCTCGAAGTATGGTTGTGGTTAACAACAAGTGGCTCGGGTGAACTCGCAAATAATAGCGACTTAAAATCGGTATTTACTTAACTCACGGTTATCCCTCGAAGTATGGTTGTGGTTAACAACAAGTGGTTCGACCTTGGACGTGATGTCCTTTTAGGCCCTCGTTGAAGCCAAGGTACACCGAGTGTACGAAGGGCGTGTCTCGACGATGCCAAGGTACACACTGGGTGTACGAAGGGCACGTTCTGGAGCGGAGAATCTTTGAGAGTGTCGACACTTGCAGGGTGTCGCCCGGCCGTCGGGAACCCGGGGGACGTAAGGTTAAACACGGCTCCGATAACGCCGGAGCCGCCCGCGAGACTCCGACGAGCATTGATTTGCGGCAATATTTAATGCCTAAAAATGCTGTCTCAGTTTCCGCCGTGGAAAAGTACAAACTTCCACGTGAACATTTCCTCACGCTTCGATTTTGCAACATTCACGAAACTTAACAAAAGAGCAATCGAATAAAAGTAATTCGATCGTCCGTCGCGCTGACTTGCGCGGCGTTTGTAGGCAAAGTCCGCAGGGTTCGGGCGGAGGTGCGATCGCCGAAGTCGAATTTCACGTAGCGCAATTTATAAAAAGAATGCGCTTATTAGAATTTGTTCGGATCGCTTATTGCGAATTTTCCGAAGAACCAAATAAGCTGGCTCTTCACATCTTGTAATTATTATTTCATGTAGAAAATCGATAAATGTCGAGAAAAATATAAGTATTTACAAAATATTTCATAATCTTAGACATTTTAAAAGCTTTCAACAGATTCTTAAGATGACTCGCAACCTACTGTAGTGCGAGAAAGACGCCTAGAACGGGATTCAATTGAAAGAAAGAAGGACGAAAAGAGAAGGTCTTGCGAGTCGTCTTAAGGGGCTATGTACCTTTTTGTGCGGATGAATTGAGGATGGTTTAGAGAATCTTTTGAAGTATACGTAGCAATAATATTATAACACCAAAATTATTGCTTTTTAATAGTGTATTGTGCACTTGAAAAAACAAGTATTTGTTTATAAAAAAATATCAACAATTGGCGGATTTATGGCCCTTTCGCCGAAAGAACTTTTTTTTTAAGAGGCTTGCGGTGACTATGATGCAAGTCGAACAGGTCAAGTTGAATTAAAAAATCCAAAAAATTTCATTAGCCTAGGAATGCATCTAGTTCTTGAACGATTGAAAAAATGAATATTACGTTTTTTCTGCATATAAGAACGTTTTCCCCGAGATTTTGATTTTTCGAGCTCTGAAAATTTTATTAAAAAATTTTCATCTGCAAAATAAAAACTTTTCTATAAAAAAGCGATCACCTAAGAACAAGATATATTCCTAGACTAATGAAATTTTTTGGATTTTCTGAAATAACTTGACTTTTTCGACTTGCATCGTAGTCACCGCAAGCCTCTTCAGAAAAAAAGTTGTTTCGGGGAAAGGGCCATAACTTCGCCAATTGTTGAGATGTTTTTAAGATCAAATACTTGTTTTTTCAAGTGAACAGTACACTATTAAAAAACAATAACTTTTGCGACATAGCATTATTGCTACATACCTTAAAAGTTACTCCAAACCATCCTCAATTTTTCCGCACAAGAAGGTATGTAACCCCTTAAAAAAATTGTGAACTCCCACTTTTAAAGGAGCCATCGTTAAAACAACCATACTTTCGGTTTTTCAGAACCTCAACAAGAAAAAGTAGTTGTTAATTTTCAACTATTTAAAAAATTTGAATTCAGTTATTCATGTATGCACTCCTGAAAATTTTCGTTCATATTTACCGTGATTTCCTCGATGAAAATTACGAAGCAGCTGAAGATACTTTCAAAAAAAAGGCAATACATTATTATATGTAAGAATGAGTCATCAGGTATATTCAACGACTAGCACGGTTCAATATGTAGTAATTTCAGTAAATGTCATATATTTTCAGTGACTGTAAATCCACTATAATCTAGCATTCAATTCCTCACATAAAATAGAAACGAAAATTTCTGTGTAAATGACATCATAGGGAAACTTTTTGATTTAGGAATGTTTTGTTAGGTTGGCGAAAAAATCCTCTGTAGAATGAAATAATTTCCGTAAGCGCGATTATGTAGATGAGGGTTGTTCATTAGGAAAAAAATTGCAATATTAAATAATTGAAAGTTTTTAGTTTTCGACTTATTCTATAAAAAAACTCAAAATTCAAAGTATGAATTTTCAAAACTCACAGTTTCTCTAATTTTATGATCGCAATATTTTAACCGTTGAATAACGAACTTTTCCGGTTCAAACAACTACGTCTGAAAAATAGTGATTTTCATCATTTTATAAATTATTTACAGCTGAATTTAAGGTATGCCTGATCCAAAATTGTACATCTGATCCTACGTCTGTATACTTTCCGATTAAAAACAGTATTTTTATTGTATTTGTGCACATCATGAATTGCCGTAACATTGTAAATCTGTATATTTTTATTTGAATCAGAATAATCATTTAATTAAAATTTGTATTCTACATCATACTTGTGATTTGTGACGAGCAAGATCGGGAACAATACTATAATTATTATTTATTATATTATATTTTTTCCTTGTTAGGCTATGCGCCTAGGAATAATTATTCCTTATTCTCGTCGACACAGAAAAGGACCCTCCATAGACAACGGCCTATGGTGACCCTTGTTCGACTTTTCAAGGGAGTCGAGGGAATTGTTTTAAGGGTTAAATAACAACAACTTTAATACAATTAAATGTCATTGTGTGACCTTATTATTATATCTTTAATACATACATGTAAAATTATATTTAAGTACAATAACCTAATCTTGGTCGCGTATCTCTTTCCCTATAGTGCGTAATTCTTCAATCGCTGACTCTGGCAAGTCAGTATCATCATTAGGATTGTAAAAATAGCTATTTCCTAGAAAATCGTAGAATTGTTGGTTTGCTGTTCCCGCCCCTTTTGGGCCCGAAAGAGTCTTATTTTATTTCCCTATTTGCGGGAGTATCGTTGAGAGAATAACGTTGTGACGTTTTACAATTCTTGCATGAAAATTTTAGTTGTTTTGTAGGAACCACCAAAATTATTCCATATTCTTTAGAAGCCCTTTTCGCTATTGAATCATCAACTTCCTCTAAACTGATATTTTTCCCTGGAGAGCAAGTTTTCAAAACTTGTAGACGATGAAACAAATTGATTATCCCTTTTCTTCTAAAAACAGACCTTTTAGCACTTGGTTTGACCCTATGATGTCTGATTGTACTTTTGATATTCCAAATCAAATTCTCGGCGGTGGGCACTAAGGAGAGAAATTATCGCAAGGTTTAAAAGAGAGGAAGAGAGAGAGAGATACATATACATTTTAAACACCCTAACCATAAGAATCCTAATTGGCAAACTCGACCATTATAAAATGTAATATAAAGTTATTTGATTTATCTGGGATGGTGGTTATAATTTGAGGTCCTTTTGTCCTTCTGCCATAATTAGTCAAGCTGCGTTCGGAACTTACGCTGCCGGGACAAGGTCTCGACACTTGAATAAATAATGGATGAAAGTACAAAATGGATTTTATCAAATATAACAAGGATGATATGCAGTTTCTTACTTTCAAAAAGTTCACAAAGATTATCCTTCTATCGATGGTTGGGCACCTCAAGCACAGCTTGGGTTTTAATTGGTCCGATCGATATTAGGCAAGGTATATGGCTGTTTAGGCTGTCGTGAGGTCGAGCCTTTGGGCCGGGGAAGTATTCTTTCGCTTTATGGTGAACTACTTTTCGGGGCTTCTCCTAGGAAAAGAAAGCAGTTCGAAAGCTCGAGAACGACTTCGATTCTGCTAAAAAATACGCGGGTTTATATACGATTCGGAAAGGAAATAAACGGACCCTTTTTGGTCCGTTTACATCCGGTTATCGCTAGATAGAAAAAGTGCAAAATCATTATCTATTCGAAAATAGTTTTTATCGTAGAGTCATTATTCTCATGCGCCAATATTATCAAAGTTGAATGATCGAAAGAATCGTCATTCGTAAAATAGCTTTATCAAAAGTTAAATAATTGAAGGAAATGTTATTCAAAAAAAAAAGGAGGTGATTTCATTTCTCGTGCTGAAAGTTAAGAGATAATACAAAATTGCGCTCATCAAAATTGATTCTCTATTACATTTCATGAACATTAGTTTTCAGCGTCGGCGAAATCATTACGATGCAGATAGCGCCGCGCATTATCATTAATGCTTAAAAAAAAAATGACTCTCTTTTAGAATTTCATGAAACGGATATATTTTTTTTTCAAAGTAAAATTTCAGACAAGGGGAAAAACCCCGCTCGTCACAGATTCGATAATTTTTCCAACCTTAAATTTTCAATTTCGTGTGATAAGAATAAACAGTCATTTTACGAAAAACATTGATTTTGGAATTCAAAACCAGATTACGTGATCGTATAAAAAAGATCAAGTGCCATTCATGAAAAGTCAACTCTTGAAAACCGAAATTCCATATTTAAATCAGTAAAATTTTACTGATCATTACAAATACCACCTTTACTGTATAATCAGAAAAAAAACTGTCAATAATTACTGATTAATCAGTGAACGACCTTTTATGATTCACATTGAGAGAGTCAGATCCAAAAATTGATTTTTTTTCGAGATTACGAGAAAAAATTAATTGTTTTACATAAACTAATTTATAAATACCTATTTTTATTGAAAAAGCATTTCAAAAGAAGTCATTTTTAAATTAACAACAAGATTCGATCTTCGATAATCTAACACAATTATATGATAGAATCCAGAAATAAAAGAAAGTCAGATTGAAAAAATATCGATTGAAATAACAAAGTCAAAATCAAGACAAAAAAAATTTTTCTTTTAACAATAACAACTCCAAACAAATTTTACTAATATAGGATTATAAGGAAAATGCCGTTTTTGCATTCAAAACGAAATTGTACGATCGTATCAAATCGAATTAAACATATGATTTTACTGCACCTCTACATTAATATGTCTTCAATTTAAATAGAAAATGAACCATTTAAAAAACAAACGCTACATCTGAATCAGTGAAGTTTCACTGATTCTTATTACTACCTCTGTTCACTGTATAATCAGAAAGTAGTGGTGTGCGGGATTGAGAATTTCGAAAAATCTGGCTATTTTCAAAAATCCTAAAATATCGAAACTTCAGGATTATGAGAAGTATACAAATTTCTGCTCTGAAATACGAGTACATAGTGAGTAGCGAAACGCTATTGAATAATAGTTTCGAACCACAGAGAAATATTGTTACTACTAAGATTTTCTGCAATCTACGGGGATTGGTCATTGTTGTAATTAATCGAAAAAAAAGGACTATGCTCAGACATTTAGATTGTAGAACTGCTTTGTAAGTATTTTTTTTATTTTATTTAATTCTCTTTAAAACGAATTTATTTGCAAATTTGTATTCGAAATGCTATCATTGCAATAAAGAGAATTTCAAATTTTACGATTTTTGAATTAAAGTCTGGATAGAAAAATTTGTGAAGAGATGGAAAATTTCTAATTTAGATTAAATAACTAAACAATTAAACAATGAAAAATGCATGCTAAGGTAATAAATTCGTGACTCAAAATTATTTTAAATGAAAGAAAAATATACCTCACTGATTTCGACTGGATCGAGATTAAATCTCTGGGTTTTTAAAATTCAACAATTGTTCATGAGAATTTTTTCATTGGGTTCACAACTAAATAAGAGCTTAAAACAAAGGCAGAAAATCATAAAATCATAGAAGTGTTCTAGTCTTGAAATTTTCGATTAATCAGGAATGAAAGTTTTAAGAGTAGAACAATTAGCATTTTTTGTTTTGGATAAACATTGTTCAAAAATATAAATTGTTTGCGCCCGACAACCGAATTAACTGCAATCTTATGAATTTATATTGATGAACGAAGAAATTTGAAAATTTCTTATTTGCAAAAATGCTTATTTCCTTAGAATAATTCATTTACTGACTTAAGTATTTGATGGAATACAGTGTGTCCCATATTTATAGGGCCACCCTATTTTTTAAGGATAATTTTTTTTCTATTGGAACAAAATGCACCAAATTTTTTGAGTGAATAAATGAGTCGAATTAACGATTTTTTCTAAAATATGGAGCTCGCAATTCCATTCGTTCGTTTATTTGGACATTTTTTCGAAAAAATCGGTGTCCCAAATTAATAGGGCCACTAAAAAAAAATTCAATTTTTCCGAAAGAATTCAATTTATTCAACAAAGTACATACATACAAAAAGATTTTATTCACATAATTAGTAATTAATAGTATTTCCGTCATTTTTGAATACCATTTTCATTCGCTTAACCAACGATTTATTAAGATTTTCGAGACTTTTCGCGGTGACGTTGTTCCATGCCGATTTGATCGCTTCCTTCAGCTCTGCGACCGTTGTGTACTGCTTTCCGTCATACACATCGCGTACCATCATGCCCCAAACATTTTCCATTGGGTTAAGGTCTGGAGAAACCGCTGGCCACGCGAGTACGGGGATCTTTGACTTTGCCAACCAATCCTTCGTAGACTTGCTCGCATGTATGGCTGCGTTGTCCTGTTGGAAAGTCAATTTTGCAGAGCGGAAACGTCGAAGGTAGGGCTTGAGATGTTCTTCTAGCACTGCCTGGTAATCTTCGCTTTTCATTTTATGAGAAATAAAAGCTAAGGCCACTTTTCCGAAACCGCTGTATGCCCCCCATACCATGACGGAACCGCCTCCAAAGTTTCGGGTTGAAAAATAACGAGGTTCATGTCTCAGATCACGCCAATAATAACGCATTCCGTCTGGACCATCTAAATTAAATTTCTTCTCGTCAGACCAGATAATCTGAAAAGCAAGTAAAAGACCCAAGCTTTAATTACATAGGCTTGAAGGAACTAATTATTTATTATGAGAAAAAATGCACTGTCTATGTACCTTCGACCATTCGTGCGTCCAATGCAGCTTCTCTTCTGCAAAATTGTAGCGTGCCTGCATATGATGAGGTTTCAGTTTAGGCGCTTTTTGCATTTTTTCACATACTAAATTTGGGGAATCCTTCAATACTCGATGCACTGTACTTTTGGACACTTGAGGAGCCACTTCATTTTTTATTCTTCTGCACCCCTTAGTTGTTTGCGAGGCGGCGGCAACTATTTTTCGTTTGTCACGATCTGAGAGCTTTGGCCGTGGTCCACGTTTCTTCTTAACTATTTCATTACTTCTATTCTTTACATACAGGTAAATAGCATTTCTCGATCGGTTTATAAGCTTCGCTATTTCACGTTGTGATTTCCCACATTTTTCATACGCATCAATTGACGCCTTTTCTTCTGCAGACAATGCTTTCCCTCTTCCAATATTTGTTTTAGTTCCTCGAATGTTATGAACGCACAAGCACAATTGAACTGGCCAAAAATGCGTTCGGAAGCCTGTTTATACATGCCAGGTAAAGCGGGAAAAACCCGGGAACTCCCGCTACTTACGGGAATCCCCGCAATAAAAATAGGAGAAATATTTCTTTCGAACATATTGTGGGAATGTGCACTTTTAAAATAAGGAAAATACGTCGATAATCTCTATAAAGAATGTGGGAAAGTACGTATGTAAAAATTCCTTGGGAAAAATTTAAATTAAAAGAAAAACACAACTGTAAATTACTTTGGGAATTCACGCACAATATTTATTTTGTACATATAGTTAGTACATATATTTTATGACATGTAACAAGTTAAATTTTAATATTATATATTTTAAATTACATTACTTTACGAATTATTTATTATTCTTCAAAAAAATTGAATTTTTTTTTAGTGGCCCTATTAATTTGGGACACCGATTTTTTCGAAAAAATGTCCAAATAAACGAACGAATGGAATTGCGAGCTCCATATTTTAGGAAAAATCGTTAATTCGACTCATTTATTCACTCAAAAAATTTGGTGCATTTTGTTCCAATAGAAAAAAAATTATCCTTAAAAAATAGGGTGGCCCTATAAATATGGGACACACTGTATATCTAGTAAAAAAAAGAGAACAAGATTATGCTTCATTTGATCCATACTTTTCAGGGTCGGGGAAACAGACTGTGTGTCTAGAAAGATTAAAAATAATGCGAAATACATTTTCCTCCGAATTAGGAAAATGTATTTCGCACGCCCCTATCAGAAAGTTAAAAAACTGCTTATAATCAATAAACGAATTTTCGCTGTTTTACATAAAGATAGTTCCAGAAAATGATGACTTATAAAGAAGTCAAAATCAATGAAACTAAATTTATCTTTTTACAATATCAAATCATACAGTTTTTACCAACATCGAAATTAAAAAGTCCTGAATCCAAAATCAACCCTTGAAATAAAACCCAATATTAATCAGAAATTCGATTTTAGTTAATTTCTCAAGACTAACTTCATTTTTTTTTTGAGATAAGATCTACCTTGAAATACTTTTAATAACTATTTATAACAACGACGGGTTTCGATAGAAAAAAAAAAAACATTTCTTACCGACTTTCTTTTACATTTTCAATCTTTATTTACAATATATATGTCTGATACACGAATCGTCAGTGGAACATATACAAGAAGTATATTCCTCACTCAAATGCTCGAAGTACTTGCCATTTTCCAACGTTAAACGTCCGAAACTCTGATAATGAAAAATATAAAAAATTGTATTTTCACAAGCGTATATCATCCAGTTTTTAATACTAATCTAGTCAAACTAGGAGGAGCATAAAAAAATAAAATAAAATTATCCTCGTGAATGCACAGGAACATCATTGTTTGATTTATAACAAGCTTATATTTGAAAACTCGCCAAGAATTCTTACTATTTTGTTGATTTTTTACATGTAAGAATTTTCAATTCCTCTACTTAATCATTGAAATATACATTAAATGTATACATAAAATTTTGGAAATTTCAAGCCATGTTCTACAAAATCTTTTGCACTGTTTATAATAGATCTACTATTCGAAATTGATTGTTTTTGAAATCGCCTCGCAATAATTATTCTACTGTTCTTTTATCAGTACTTTTGATTCGAGCTTGGATTTCTATTTTGCCTTCTGAAATTTCACGACGAACAAAGCTCCGACATTAATTCGATAGTTTATTGTTGCATGCGTTATTTTGTATGTATGTAGCTGTTTTTCCAGTTTTTTTATTTATTTATGTTACAGAAATTTATGGTTTTGAACTTGACATTGACATTATTGATGATGAAGCTGTTAATGTTGAGGAATTTATTGGCGCCTAAATAACATCGTTACGTTAAAAATAGCATAAATAGTTCACTCAGGGCCGTACACATGAGTAAAAAGAAAAAATTTGTTCTACTGCATTATTCAAAGATTTTGATACCATCACTTCGAGAAAGAATATTTTAATTTTAATTACGTAACTTTCAATGATTTCTAAACTTTTTCTAATATTATTAGAAACTTATTTGCCAATTACATGAAAAGTATTTTCCTAAAATATTAAACAATGAAATTTTCATAATAAAAAAGCATTAATTCATATATTTTTGAAGTCATGCAAAAATATTTTTCTATTCATTTTTGGCAATATATAGAAACTCATTGAGTAATTTAGTTTTCAGATAGAGGATATGCATTCACAAATTTTGTATGACCCTTGAGTTTTTTCAAACATGACATACTATAAATCTATTGTTTAAAGGGTATGTATAATAATTATCATTCAAAAAATAATTTGCTCTTATTATATCGATTCATTGAATGATCACAGAAAAATTGCAACAGAAATTGACGATCATGTGTTGTTTGACTTTTCATAAAAATTTGAAATTCGTGACTTTGTAAAGACTTGGAATCATGTGTAGAGTTTGTCTGATAATGAAAATAAAGTGAATAAAATTGTAATTTATGAAATTGTAGACATGATAGCAAATCCCTTTGAACACAAAAATTGCATTGCATTTTAAGCTTAAAGAAAGAAGTTAATTAATATAAATAAAGACAGTATGATAAATTTATCGAAAAAAATTATTCAAAATATTTTGATTGAGGATTTCTGTGAGAAAGTTTGTTTTTAACATATAGTGTAGCAACGTGTAAAACATAAAAATTTCTAACCTTGAACGTTTCAACAAAAAATTTTGAAACAAGAAATTTATATGTGTAACACGTTGCAATGGCAATGACTGTCAATGGCAATCATAGATTAAGAAAACTCACTCAATACTTGCAAATACGAATGGAAAGAACGAGTCTACAAAAGAACAAATATTTACCCCAAATTAAAATTCATAGCATCAAAAGAAACCTATGCAAGAGTTAAAAATTAGATACATCATTTTTTTTCGATGATAAATTTATCATATTTTATTGAAGTTTTTCAGTTATATTCAGTTATTTTCAAAGAATTCCAATTCATTCCCAGATTGCTAAAATTTGTTAAAATCTCGTTACTTTTCAAACTGAATCAGCTTATACATGGCTACAAGCAAAAAGTAATTCCGTTAAAAAATCTCGCAAAATGATAAAAAAAAATTATATAACGACTAAATATGTATTTTCCAAGTTATATCAAATACAGCACTCAGACGAATTTACGAAAAAATAACAACAAAATGATGAATGAAACGATTAAAATTTCTATACAGGAATTCGCAAAATGGGTTATGATTCAACCAATTCAACTGTCAAGTTAACAAGTTAACACTTAAGCCGTTAAAATTGCGCTTTTTTGTAGATAAATATTTAGTCAGGAAGATGAAATAATCCATACGACGCAAGTTAGTATATTAGAAAATCTAATCTCAAATGCAATACCTTATATTCGAAAAATATAGACATATGAGAAAGCTACTATTTACACGCTTGCATTCTTCGTTTTTGGTTCACCAATCATTTTTTTTTTTTTTTTTCCTTAGTACGTATTTAAAAATAATTGCATGCTTTCGTGAAACCATACACTCAAAAATTTGATCGACTAAAATCATAACCCAAGAAAAATCAAAGGAAAATGAGAAAGTGCATTTTTTGTCTACACCGAAATTTCGTACATAATTTTTGATCTTAAAATCAAACATTAAATTTTTCTTTCGCCGAAATTCGAAATTTTTTGAACATTTGAAATGTACTTTATAATAAAAAAAATCACCACTGCAATAATAAAAATTACAGTTCTGCATTAAGGAAAAGATAATAATTTTGTTCTTTAAAACAAGAAATCCATTCGAAAAAATACCTCACACTATTTTCCATCCAAAATCGAAAATTGCAAAATCCCATGCCTCGGAAAATCATGAACGCCTACTCTTACATTATTAAAACAATTCCATTATCCCCAAAATCACAATTTTAAAAATATCCAGCGACCGAGCAACAAACAAATTCTCTCGCCTTTGGCGCCAGAAATGGAAGAAGTATAAGTAACCCACTCGACTTCAAACAGTAAAGTTCGCGGGCCAATAAATAAATCACACAGACATAATCTTCCTCCTTACATAATTAACATGTATCCAGGCTTTATCCGAGTTTATTACGCACGTTAGGAGATTATTCGAAAAAAGACAACCGATGCATTCTTTTGACTTGATCCAATGAAACGTCGAAAAAATGAAAACTTTCAAAACACGGTCAACTAATGTTCAACAAGTAATTTTTTAATAGACATTTCTTCAAACGATTGTTTATTAGACGATCGTCTTTTTTCATTATACCTTCTCACGTGCTAGTTTCATTGATTTTTAGACGAAATTTGAGAGGAAGGTCGCGAGGGTGCGGCAGAAACGAAAATCCATCGTCTGAAGGTCGACTGAAGGCGGTCATTTTTTTTTCATCGGCGTCCTTTGCGGCGTCGACGGCCTCCCACCCTGGGCTACGTTCATCCCTGCGTACTGATATTTAGCCTTTTTTTCTGATGGCTTCAGTATCTGTGAGCATGATCAATAGTTGTTAAAAATAGATGCTCATGATTCAGACGATAACTAATTATTTTCTTAAAAGATTTGGGCGACGGTGAAGAATTTTAACCGAATTCCCAGGATATTGAAGATATTTTTTAATCATAGCCAGGCAGACCATAAAAAAACATATCTCTATCTTTGGTTATTGAAGTTACCAAAAAAGGTTTTTTACAGTTTTTGAAATATCATGCAAGTTGCCCATTGTAATTCTCAATTCACAGTAAAAATCCTGCGATTCGTATATCTTTTCCAGATTAAAATTCATTTTAAAAAACTTATAGAGTGATTAATAAAAAAACAATAACGCACTTATTCAACCTTACCTGAAAACTGCACATTAACGTATCATCAACGCTCATCATGCCGCCGGCATTGTCGAATTCCCCGCAATAATTCGGGGCAGAGAAAAGTGTGACGAGTTGTCTTTTAGCGAAAAATTCATATCCATCTTCGACGACTTGATGAGCCCGACAAATGAGGTCCATGTCGTGGCGATTTAAAAATTTGGATACCACGTCAGGGCCAAAGGTGAAGGATACGCCTCTATCATTTTCGCCCCAGCCCTAATAACATTCGTTTGAAATTGATAAATTTAGTCTAGAGTTTCATTTTTTAGTTCTTTACATCTTGTTTGCTTACATTTTGAATTTTTGAAAAAGCATGCATTATTTTCAATATTTACCACGTAAAATACAATCCAGCATACGTAATCATATATAGGTTAAAAAACTATTGCTCGTTGCGCTACCAAGCGGAGAAAATTTTTACTATCGAATATTTGTAGGAGTCGATATTTGGTTTCACTTAATTTTGGGAAGTTGTTTCGTTTCCTATGAAAAACAAATACTAAGAAGTAATTTAAATACATTACTCCCAAGTATTGTGTTTGATTATTATTTTAATAATTATTTATGTGTTTATTCATTAATTAAATAATTAAACTCAGCCTTGAATGATAAAAAAACTTTAATACAGACTAAAAATTTTCATTATTCCTGCATTCATATTCAAACTCATGTCATTTCTGACTCATGCAAAAGATTTTTTTTTAATTCTATTCGAAGGAGAGTTTCGATCCTTGAAACTTTCATTATTGTCTCTGAGCTATGGAAATATTCAATCGATTTTTACTCATTTAGTGTACATTTCAAAATATGTGTCATCGTTATTTCAGCGTGAAACAAACCCAATTTCAAAAGCGACAAAATATTTGGACTAGTATTTTGAAAAATCATTTACGATTGAAATAAAAAATAATGAAAGGGAATTGTTAAAATCTGCTATTATAAAAATTTGGATAAATTGAATATATAAATACCTGAACGTCTTTGTCAGGATCTGACCATAACAGGTCGCACAGCAATCCTGTGTCTGGCACGTCTGTTGGGCGCATGATTCGCCTAATTTGTTCCATACCCTGAAAAAATATTTTTTTATAACAAAGCACTCAAATGTTTGATTGAACTCTGTTGTCAGATTTTTTGCGCAGCACTAAACATTTTTTCTGTTCTACAAAATTACAATATTTTCGTGTTTTTTTAAATTGTAATTTATTTGTTACCATCAAACATTATTTAAGAAATTTTTGTTGTGAAAAATACTGAGAGGGAACGATGGTTTTTTTTCATGCATTATTCATAGTTTTTAAAGATCTAAAAGCGTTTCGAGCATTATTTATAACTTTTCAACTAGTCACTGAAATTCAGGCGAGTTGGCAGAAAAAATTTTAAGGTATAAATTTTCCACAGGATTTTAAAGTTTTGAATCTTAAACAATCTGTTTTTATTAATAAAACTTGTCAGTTATTTAGAATCTTTGAGTTTTGAAACCACATAATATCTTTTAGAGTTTACGGTTGTTCATTTTCTATTCTAGTAATTTTTTATTTACATACGTGTAATTTTAATCATAGAATATAATAATCATGGTTTAGATGCCACTGATTTAGAAATTATTTTTCCTTGTCTCAACTTAAATAAAAAATTTCAAATTCTATTGAACTTTCAGATTTTATATTGAAGTTTTGAATTATAACGTTTGAAATAACTAGATTTCCGAATTTGAAAGTCTGAAAAGTTTCAATTACATCATCCATAAATTTTTCGTGGTTTTGTTATTTTTTTTGTTTTCAAAAATTTATATGGATGATGTTGATTGTGCATAAATTTGTTGAGCGCCATATTGTGCATGTTTTGACAATTTTCATTACTATCATTCTAAATTCAACAAATTCATAAAAAAAAACTACATTCTCAAATTCATACTCTGAATTAATTTGTATATCACACAGAAAAAAAACATTTGGTTGCAGTAATCAAGTTACATGCTTAATATAGGCCCAACCAAATTTATGGTTATCTTAACCAAGTTTGATCTGCAGCAACCAAATTTTAGTTTAACGCTTTCAACTTCATTGTTCTAAGAACCGAACTCAACAAAGTATTTTTTTCAGAGCACCCTGTGTAAATGTTTGTAAAAATACAGTGCTCAATAAATTTATGCACAATCAACACCATCCCCAACCAACTCCCAAGACCCCCCCCCCCCCCCAAATCACCTGGAGATCGGGGCTGAGCCCACCGTGGCAACAAAAGATTTTCTCGTCGATGATGGCGGCTATGGGAAGACAGTTGAAGCAATCCGTGAATGTCTTCCACAGCTTGATATTGTACCTGCGTTTGCACTCATCATAGAAACCGTATATCCTGTTGATGCTCGCGCACTCATGATTACCCCGCAAAAGGAAAAAGTTCTCCGGGTACTTGATTTTGTACGCCAGCAAAAGGCATATCGTCTCCAGGGACTGTTTGCCCCGGTCGACGTAGTCCCCGAGGAAGAGGTAGTTCGCCTCGGGCGGGAAACCTCCGTACTCGAAGAGTCGCAGCAAATCCGTGTACTGTCCATGGATGTCGCCGCAGATTTTAAGAGGAGCTTCGAGTTCCAGCAAAATCGGCTGTTGCAGGAATATTTCTCGAGATTTGGCACACAAGCCACGCACCTCGACTTCCGACATTATCACAGATTTTCCTGGTCGACATCCTCGCACTGTATTCCATTGTGTGGAAAGGTAGAAGAGAAAAAATTAAGTTAAAAAACAATGCAACATTTTACTGGTAGATAAGCTGTGGGCGTTCAAGACCCTATCACCCTTATTCTTGTCACATGATTTCCATTCTTCACTAGCCTAGTAGATAATCAGAGAAATGTCGAAGAACAGGAAATGACCGTTGATCTAAACTGCAAGGTATTCTTGAGGTATTTCAAGTTTAGAAATGTTGAGTTAAAGCTTTGTCGTTGGTCTGCTTTACCAAAGTTTGAAATTTCCCGCCATTTCTCTGATTGGCCAATAGGAAGGTAAGAAGAGACACTCGATGGGAATATGAGTGGGAGGGTACCAAAGGCTCACGGCTTGTCTACTATTTCTGATCAATGAGGTAACAGGCTACTGAAATAACACCAAGCAACAAACACTTCTATGATAGTGATGACCAATTTAGCAAATGAGTGTCACTGATAATCATCGATATTATTTATTGTTAAACAAAAATTTTTATTATTATCAGTAGGTCGAATACTACTGGAATCCTTTTTTCAATCAAGTCCTTAGTTATTTCCGAGTTTTGTTTAAGACAAAATGAACTTAAGCAACGGAAGAGACCTCTGTCAAAGACTCAAGACGAATTTTTTTTTTGAAAAAACTTGAAATTGAATAAAAAACTGATCAAAAAAAGAATGAAGTACTGATTTAAACTAAATACATAGAAAAGATTGTACTGAAAAATGGTGTGAATAAAATAACAATAATATTTTTAAAGTGATATGATACTATAAATATTTACAATTCATATTTGAGCACAGAACATGACTCGATTTCGTAAAAAAATATCAAATAAGGATATTTTATAAATTGATTTTCCAATTTTTTTTTAACATAGTGACAATTACTATGCAAATTTGAGTTTCTGAAAATTTCTGAAATACTGTAAGAATTTAGAAACACATGGAATTTTAAAGTGCAAATTTTAGTTATTAATTTTTTTCCTAAAATGTTACAGTGAGCCACGATTATTCTATTGGATAAAAATTGTTTTGTGAATATTTTTGGTTCGATTTTTTTAAAGTTCACTTTATGAATAAATCACTCACAGAAATATTAAGGATTTTTAAAGAAATCATACAGTTTCCAAGAATTTTCTGATAGATACTTTCAAAATTAATAAAAAATTTTGTAATTCCTCAATGTTAAAGGCGTTTCAGAGTTTTTAAACAAATTACAAGACATGTTCCATATTCATCAAGTGCTCTTGCTAATTGATATATTATTCTTATAAATAACTTTCAACAATATTCAGAGGATATGTTTTGAAAGATTCGTACACAAAAAATCAGGAAATATTCTAAAAAATTTAGATTTTCTAAACATTTGTGTACCCTTACATAAGTAATGGAAATCATTTGAGTTCTCAAAAATCTTTCATCATAGAAAAGATCTTTCGTCAATAAAAATTTTTAACATTTTTTTAAACACCTTTTAGAAATTTTTACAAGAACTCATACATTTAATTTCATTTAGTACAATTTACCAGATCTTACCAAAATTTAACTTGACCCAATTCCAAAATTCGGTATCATTGATCAAACTTTTATTTAAGCCTACGAATATTGTCATGTTATTTTTTATCATAATCATATTAATATAAGTATAATCGAAAGTTCATAACTGTTAAAATATCGATAATTATCAAAACTTTTGCCATCACTATTCTACGGTACACGATAGACTTTGGTATTATGCTTTGCCTCGTCGTTACGGAGGAAAGAAATCTACTCGCGCTTTTTTCGTGAGTCGTTGCAGATCGATTAAGGAACCACATATTTTTGTTTAGTGAGAGACATAGCAAATGAAAGGTTAACAATCCAAGACTTTCCAAATGCAAAAAGGATAATTTTGATTTTTTTACACAGTAAAGTAAGGCAAGGAATTAAGTCGAAATGAATGTTAGCACATTTCAAACTTTGGTGCTACTGTAAGTTAATGACTAAAGTTATTTCATGTAGCAGTGTAGCTGGAAAAATTTAGAAATCATAATGCTGAAATTTTTATACTGCTCGTTTAAAAAAATTCTTTTTCAGTGTTCAGATGCTCAGTTTCTGTGGATAAAATTTACAAAATTTCTAAATTCAAGAATATTGGTATTTTGTATTATTTTACTAAAAAACTAAATAAAAGATATCCATTTTTCAATTTTTAATTTGATAAGTCTTAAAACACACCTTTTATTGCATTCAATTCATATGATTAAAAAAAATGCTTCGTATATTTTTTAGATTCAAGATATTTCGAGTTCATGTCAGGTATTTCGATCAAGGTATTTCGCGAATTTCAAAACTTTCCCCGCAAAATAAGTTCATGTTTCCAAAAGTGCAACTAGATCTCGCTGCATTTTCTGCAACCCAGTGTCGCAAGGTATTTATAGACAACCATGAAGGTCTCTCGAATGTGGCTGCATCAGCGTCACGACGGTTATTGGAAAACCGAATCGAACATTTCTTCCAAGGCAGAAAAAGAGCATCGTTATTTTCATGACACGCTTTTCTTATACAATTTATTATTTATAAATAAGTCCCACAACAGGAGAAAATGCATTTAAAAAACATTTTTTTTGGTACAATTTTTTTTAAACATTTAGCAGTTCAACAAAAAAAAGATATTACATATTAAAAATGATTTTCTTTCCAAAATTGCTTGGAAATTTTATTTTGCGTCATAAAATAAATAACAACGATTTTTCTCTGCAGTTTAATGCTCCTTATCATTCTTGAAAATCTGCTCGTGATAGTTTTTTTTTCTGAAGTTGAATGCATATCAGTTTCTTTCAACTTTGAAAAAGGTGTAAATTCTCGACAAATTTTTGGTTTTCTGTATGATAAATAGTTATTAAGGACCCAGGAACTTTTTAGCATGAAAAAATTGTGAAATTTAAGAAGAAATAGTAAGAAAAGAGTTTAATAATAATAATTAAACTTGCAGCATCTCCATCGTCAGATAATTTTTATCCTGAGATTATGTTTAATACAATATTTTTTTCTAAAGTTCATTTATTTTTAAGCGTATGTAACACGTGTATACAAAGCTATTCTAAAGTCCTTCAAGTTCATTATCAGCGTTGTGCAACTTGAATCGATAATTAGCGCAGGAGCTTTGATTACGCATTTTAATGCTATTCCCGATTTCAGAAAACCGCGTCCAATTTCTTCGACATTCGCGTATTCGATAATGTTAGGTTCGATTTTTGGGTTATAACTCGTGCTTTCATTTAAAAATTGTGAATAGAGTTTAATTTATACTTCTGAATTTCGAAATCATCAATTAATTTTTTCGATTCTATTGCCATTTTCTAATCATGTAGAGTAAAATAAGGAATTTTAAACCTCTGGAATTTCGAGAGTTTTTAGCACTTTTGTTCCAATTTCTAGTTAACAAACATTTTCAAAATATTAATTTAAATAGCTGATACAACAAATTTTACTCATCTACAAATTCAGAAATGGAAAAAAAATATATATATAAATCTCTGTTTCCATGTATTTGAATATTTCGAGTTTTTTTTTTTCAAACATCATTGGTTTTTTGCATTCGATTTTATTTATAAAATATGAAATATTTCATTCCACAGAATCGTAGGATTTTCAATTTTTCAATTTAAAACTGATTAACTTCACAAATTGTCTTTTAAATACTCGATATATAAAATTTAGAAAAAACTTTTAGAAAATCGACTGATTTGGGATATAAAAAATTTATGCAATGTTTAATCTGCATTTAATATTCAATGTAAAATATTTAATTACATATAGAAATATGAAAATAAAAGGAGATAAAATTTCTCCGGTTTCAGTTATTTCTTTTGAAAATTTATAAACTGTAGAATAACAGAATTGCCGTTTCTCTATATTTATATCATTCCAATGAACATCTTAACATTAATTTTGAAACTTCAAACCATTAGCTTTTTTCAAATTCAAATTAAACAAATCTTGACAAGTCTAAAAAAAATAGTGAAAATTTTTGTTACTTAAAGCTACTGGAATATTTATAAAACAATTTCAGAAATTTTTTCCACTAAATAACTGTTCACTTCTGAACAAAAATCCATAAATTCAAACAAATAATTACTCTAATTCCACGTTCAAGAAGCGTTCGCACTTCGCACCTCAGTGCCAAATTAATTTTCGGCAAAGGCAATAAATTCGCCGGTTTTAATTTTAGGTTTAAACCTGGGAAATAATGTCGCTTTTAGAGCCACGCGCGTTTCAATAGATATATAGTATTCGTTTGAAATCTAAATTCATGTGACTTTATTTATGCTCCCGTTAAACGAGTTTTTATTTTTAGTTTTTGAAATAAGAGCGTATAAAACCCTTTATGCGTTCCTGCCTAAATATTTTTTCTGTTACTGGAAGACAAGATTAAATACTGTAAATTAAAATATGAGTAACCAGTTCGAAAAATGAATTTTACTCGCAGAAAATTTTTTGACATAACACATTTTTACTCTAAATTACTGAGTTTCAAATTTTTTCATCAGAGTGGACTGGAAAGACTACAAAAAAATCATTTGTACAATGAACAAAATAGAAAACTTTCTGTAGGTTACAATTTTAATTTTTTTATACCATTTTTCTATAATATATTAATATAACAAAGTATAAGTAGTTCAGAATGTTTGCATATTAGAATACTGCTCATAGCAACTTTATGTTATAATTTTCGAATTGTCAAATTGCATTTTTGGAACACATTTTCGAGAAACTTCGATTTTAAGTTTCTGATCCGGAAAAGGGATGGCTGGATTCCCAAATCTACAGCAATTGGAGTTTCAGCATTTTTTTTTATTTTTTCATATTCAATATTCAGTTTATCAAAATATTAATCAGCTAGAACCCATACTCTAATTTACCCAAGCCTAAAACATTTCACTTTCCTATGAACTCAATACAAAATTTTTTGATGAAAAAAGTTTCAACCTTCTTAAAAAAAAATCTTTGCTTTTCATTGAGTAGCAAAAAAAACAATACTAAGAAATGTTTATACAGCTTCAAATTTTTGTAACGCTTAGAAAAACATTTCCTGGATAAACAAATCTGGGAAATATGAATGTCTGAAATGATGCAACTGAATTCCAAAATAAGAGGAAAAAAGGGAGCATCAAATTGTTATTACATGCGTGATTGCAAATAGTACTGTTCTAAAACGCAACAAAAAAAGAGCGTAGCCAGAATATTGTTTTTGGGGGGAGGACAATGTACTCAATTTTCCGATGTTCGAAATTTGATTTCGATTGTCTATTTAATGAAGAAAATGGTTGCTTTTTGTTCTTAACTATAATTAAGTAATATTTTCAAGATTGAATGTGTTACATAAAACTTTATAAATGATAACTCCCTTGAAAAAAACTTCTATTATGAATATTACCTACTAGACCACGACATTTTAATCCATAATATGGAATGTTTGAATAAACGTTATCTAATGATTGAAGAACCGTAACTGTAAAATGGTTAAACAGTGAAAATATGAATCAAAATATATAAATTTTTTATATCAATTTCAAAGTTAAAAAATATGCAAAAACTAAGACTATTTGAAATGAACTAACTAGTTTTCGGTTCTTAAAATGTGAACTTCCAATTAATGTAAATGAATAAATTTTGTGTTTTGCAAAGTTGTATATAAATATTGAAAAGCGATTTAGCTTTTCACATTTTTCCAGGGAAATTTATAATCAAGAAATACTTTAACTTCGTTAGCTAAAGTAAAATTTTTGTAACTGCTTTTTGTATGTTTAAATTTAGGTATAAAGTTTGCGTATTTTTGAGATGGACCCTACCATAATATTCAGTTTCATAAATATTTTGGATTAGAAAAATTAATCATGTCCAACATTTTTCAATTTTAACAAATCGAAAATTTTTGAGTTGTATTATTTATATAAAAAAAGAATGTAAAGCAGATCCTTAAGTGTTCAAATTATACCTAAAATATTCGAATCAAAGTTGTGACACTAAAAAAGTTTTTTGACATTGAAGTAAGTAGTGTTTAAAAATTATTTATTCATGATGCTGATTTCAAAATGCAAATGATTCATTTTTTGGCTTCTCAAACTAAAAGTTTGCGAATTTTGTAATCAGATGTTCTTTGAGTTTTAAAATTAACATAATCAATTTTTCATTTCTGATTTACTAAACTAGATATTATAATTATTGTGAACTTTCAATATTATGTTTACCAATGTCTTTATGTTAATAAAACCGCCAATTATATTATGACTGTGAGCTTTTGTATATTTAAATCATAATTGTTCAATTTTACAAAATGAAAATTTCCAAGTGTTTTAAATTTACAATTCAATATAATATATTGTTAATATTTTTATTTGTACATTATTTCAGTATTCCAACAAAGATTACTCAACTTACAAATACTCATATGTATTATCTAAACTCAAATTTCGAGCGTGAAATTTTTTAATCGTCGCATTCACTGTCTCATCATTTCGAATGTTTTATTATTTGCAAATCTCTGAAATCAAGGATTTACCAGGTGTACTCCTAATTAATTTCCGGTTTTTTGGCAAATAAAACACATAATTCCAAAAAAACCGTAACCTTTATTTTATTCAAAGTATTTTCCATCGCTTTCTACACATTTTTCTCACCTTTCTGGTAAATTGTGGATACCACGCCAGTAAAAATCATTGCCTTTGGAGGTGAACCACTCGGTGAGCCATTTTCGTACATTTTCGTACGAGTCGAAGCGCTGCTCAGAAAGGGCATGGCCCAACGAGGCAAAGCGGTGGTAGTCGGATGGCGCCAGGTCTGGTGAGTAAGCCGCATGATCAAGCACTTCCCACTTGAGCCTTTCCAGCGTGTCACGAACGACTTTCGACTTATGCGACGGCGCATTGTCGTGGAGCAAAATCACCTTCTTCTGTCGTTGTTGATATTCTGGTCGGTTTTCCACAATGGCTCGGCTCAAATCTTTCATTTGCTGTTTGTAGCGAACAGCATTCACAGTTTCACCAGGTTTCAGCAGTTCAAAGTATATAACACCGGACTGGTCCCACCACACACACAGCATGACCTTCCGACCGTAACGATTTGGCCGTGCCGTCGATGTCGATGCTTCACCTGGACTCGACCACGATTTGTTGCGCTTAGGGTTCTCCAGGAAAATCCACTTTTCATCACCAGTAACAATACGATGCAGGAAAGACTTTCTTTTATATCGTTGAAGCAGCATTTCACAGGTCACTTTTCGATTCTCCATTTGTCTCTCGGTCAGTTCATGGGGCACCCACTTTCCACACTTCTGAATTTTTCCCATGGCTCGCAGACGTTTGGAAATTGCTTGCTGTTGAACTCCTAACGCATCTGCAAGCTGTCGTTGCGTTTGCGTGTTGCCTTCATCTAATAATGCTTGCAATTCGGCGTCATCGAACGATTTTCGCTTGCCGGAGCGTGCGGCATCGTTCAGGTCGAAATCTCCATTTTTGAACTGTCGAAACCACGTTTTACATATTCGAAGTGTTAATGCACGATCACCATAAACTTCCACAAGCGCACAGTGGCTCTCGGACACTCTTTTCCCCTGATTGAACATGAAAAGCAATGCATGGCGCATATGCTCAAAATTCGGTACAAAATTCGATATTTTTGAAGCGCAATAAAAACTTACTGGAAGATTTTTTCGAGAAAATGTCAACGCAGTTCAAGCACTCGATATGGCTGAACAAAATGACATATGGTATGTGTTACCAACAGCGGTACAAAACAGAACGCCATCTATTGAAAAAACCGGAAATTACTTAGGAGTACACCTGGTAATATTGTTTTTCCATTTCTATTTTGGTGAGATTTGAAGTTTAAGGAATAAACTTGTATAAATAATAGATATAAAATCTTAAAATACAATCATCTGAGTCCTTGTGATGTATTCATCATCAAACTGAAATAAAGAGAATTAATTTTCAAAATTTCAATTTCTAAATACTGCAATATCAAAACGATACTATTATTACGTTATCAATAGTATTTTCGATCTTTTGGAGCCAAATATTTGTTGATTTATTTTATAATAAAAATTGTCTTCTATTTCTTTAATAATTTTTATTATAAAATAAATCAACAAAGATTTGGCTCCAAAAGATCGAAAATACTATTGATTACATAATTAAGGAGCGATATACACTTGGCTAATTACATCAAGGATATATTATTACGTTATTGTATCAGACTTGAATTTTTCAGTTATTGAAAATGTAAAATTATTTAATATGTACAAAAATAAAAAGTGGAATTGAAGTTTTATAGATGAAATTTTGACTTTCAGATTTATATTCTGATATCTCAAATATTTTATATGTCATCATTTGATGCATGTTACTTTTCAAATTATTGAAGCAACATTTCAAGATTAAGAAATTTCAAAATTAAACCTCCGATTGCTTTCAACTTAGCAAATTTTTTTTCAACTAAGATAATTGAGCTTACGGATTGTTTTTGATACTAAAATGTTAAGACATGAAGTTGGCAAACATTGCAATTTCTAAATTTACTGATATTTTGTGATTTTACTCAAAATGAACAGATGAAAAATTCTTTCGTACGGTTTATATATGGCTTTAAATGAAATTGATCAATTTCAATGTAACAATATTTGAATAAGAATAATTAAAAATAGTTTTAAGAAAATATTTTTAAGAATTTGTTTTCTTGAATTAGATATTTTTATCTAAAATGCAATTTAGCTATGAAATACTTAATTCAAAAATGCATATCACATCAAAATTTTAGGCTTTTCAGCTCTAAAATTCAAAAATGTCGGATTTAGGAGCTCTTCAATTTTTGAAATTAATATTTTTAGTGTTCAATTTTTGAGTATGTTAGAGTTGAACCTGACATTCTTGAAATTTTGCTTAAATAATATTTACCTGAATTTTTTGTTTACATATCTCTGCATTTATATTGTAAGACAAAAATCTTTTAATTTCAAATAAAAATAAAGCTATTATTTTTTAAGTTTTTTCAATATTCAAATGATATAATATGAATTGTAGAATTCAGAATTTTAAAAATATGAGCTTGAATTTTAAGTTTAATATTTTTTTATAATAAAACTCTGAATCTGAAGATTTCAATATTTTATCATTTTTTAATATTACAAATGAAAAACGTAATTTTTTATTCAGAGTAATTTTTTTGGAAACTCTCATAAATGTAGTAGAAAAAAATTTATGACATTTTTGAATCAACTTTCCTTCTTTTTTTTACAATTGAAATTTTACATACACAAAAAGAAAAGCTGGATTCATAGTTTTTTTGATGAAGCTAGTTTTTCAAAAAAAAAAAATTTCTTGACAATCAGTTTGTTTCAATTGAACTTTTTTATCCAAATTTCGATCTGGTACAGATTAAAATAGTTTATTGTGGAATGCAAATCATTCCTTGGATTTTAGGCTTTCTCAACAAAATTTGATGATTTTGATATCAGAAGCGATTCAATTATTTTAATCATTGTTCTAAATTTTGAAAAGAGTTCAACTTGTAGTTCTCGAAATTGCGTTCAAATTATATAAACCTTGATTTTCCTTGTTTTGACAAATTTGAATCTATATTCAAAAACTGCCAATTTTATTTTGTTGAATTATTAACATTCTATCATAATAAATTCACATTCTCAAATATTTATGATTTCAAGCAAAAACTGTAGACCTTATTTTTTCAGTTTCTTCAAAATTCAATGTATGGAGTTTCTGTATTTTGATTCTTAAACTAAAAATCAAAATGATGCTTTGTTGAAATTATTGTATAAAACTTTCATTTCTTTGTTCAGTAATTAAAATTTAACTTGCCAAAAAAGAAAATCAAGACCTTAATGTCTTTTGACAAAATTTAAATACTCTTTTTATATTTTGGGAAAATTTTCAATATTTTATACTGTATTCTATGATTATTTCCAGATAGTTAAATTAATATTTTGTGATACAAAAATGTCAAAATTAAACCATTAGAATTGCGTATTTTCTTGCATTAAGATGGTTGAATTCACGAATTATTGAGTAGTAAAATATTCAGATATAGTTCAAAAACAATGTAATTTACAAGACTAATATTTATAAATTTCTGTCGAAATAGAGATTCATTCAAATTTTTTGAAAAACTTTAGAATAATTGGTTTTTAAAAAAATGTGTTGATTATAATTGCTAGATCGCAATCTGATTTAAAAATATTTATATGAAAACGTCTCTTTTGAAAATAAAATCTAATAAATATGTTGATACATAAAATATAAATATAATATTAAAATATTAATACACATTGAACAATAAATATTCAAACTTTCCATTTTCATATCATAAAACCAGATATTCCAAATTACAAAATCCCCCCCCCCCTTCCCTACCCTCTGAACAACCCCCTCCACAAAATTGTGCACTCATTTTCTGGCTACGACCCTGAAAAACAAAATGCACAATAAATAAAAAATAAACTACAAAAGTAGTGGTTCCTCATAGCGTACCAGCAAAATCGGACGAGAAAATATCTTTAAGCTTGGCTTTCTCTTTCTTCGGGACCTGCTCTTGCTGATTCTGGTATACTTTACCGCGAAGGTTTCCCAAACGTAGCATGAGAAAAAAACAAACAGAAATATTGTTTCTTTTTTTAGGCAAAGAAAAAGTCGAGGATATGAAACGAAAGAAAAGAAATAACAATCGAGGGTGAGAAAAATATTGAAAATAAGCGAATCGAAAAAAACACGACTGTTCCAAGGAGGAACTCGGTTTTTGGAAAAAAAGTTTCCGGGATAATTCCGTGTACCAGGCGATTTTCTGGGCCATGCGGCCTTGGCTACGTTACGAGCTGTGTCTAAAAAATGGCGACTCAAGAATTTTCATTAATTTCACGTACCTTCGAGCAGTCTTTGAATCAAATTGTCGACGTTCAAGTCGACATCCGCCATTTTCGACACTGTTTGCACTGTTTTCGATCGGTTTTCCTTCCACTGTTTTGACCGTTTTGACACTCACACTTTCCCACTGTTATTTGACTGTATATTTCGCGCTGTTTTGCACTTTTTGCAATATGCATCGATCAGCATGCAATAGCACAGCAGTACATAAACATATGTAAATTACTTGTGACGTCACCCACGATAGTTCTAATGGTTATAAGATTCCTAGAAATTATTCTTAAGTTGGCTGCCTTGGAGGCGTAGGTGATGTCGGTAAAGTAGAGCACGCGAGGCATAAAACATGATATTATTGACAGAGGATATTATTTTATTGATTAGTCAGTGGCGTATAATCAACATTTTATTCTTCCATATTTTTAGAAAGTAAAGATATATAATTAAAATTTTTTATTTTATACCTCTTAAATAATATTTTATTTATATTAATAAATATCCTTAGCAAAGGCCCGCACATCGAACAAGAAAATATTGTGACTTTAATAACTTTGATCCTTATAAGGTTCTTATAAGGAGACTTTATAAGTACCTTATAAGATTTTAGATTTCTTATAAGGTCCTTGCAAGGCAGTTTTATAGAATCTGATCCTTTATAAGACTTTTATAAGGATTCTGATTCCTTATAAGATTTTTGTAAGATCTCTTTATAAGGAACTTATAAGATCCTTATCACCCGAGCGTTCCAGTCTTAACCGAATTAGGTTATTATTGGTCAAGATTGAGTTATGATGGTTTAAAAAATCTAAAATAAAGGATTTTTAATTGTTACCACCACTTTGATACTTATTAAATTACATAAAAATAATTTGGGGGAGGTTTCGAGGTTTCAAAACAATTTATTTTGTCCAGCAATAAAGTTGAACAAACCTGACCTAATTTGGTTAAGATTGAATCAGTCGGGAAGAAATCCGAATCTTATAATGAAAATGCTAGATTCTCATAAGGTCCTTATAAGGTTCTTATAAGGTTCAAAATTAAAAGAGTGGCTTGTATTTATTGATTAGATATCCCAATACAATCTAATACAATTTCTGACTGATTTGTATTGATCCATATTCGGCGTCAGACGCTATCAATACTTTTTATAATCGAGCGTCATTGAGAGACCTCGTCACTGTATACTATTTTCTTATTTTCATCATACGCACGCATCTGAATGTTTCTCAGAAGTATTGGTACTCACATGCAATGAATGTCAGCCAGATTTACACTTCAAACGGAAAGTTATTGAAATCACCTACCCGGCACATGATTCAATACTTCTCAATCATACTTCTTGCAATTTAGGATTGAACTTTATTGAATGTGACATTGCCCTATGTCTTCTCATTGTCAGCTAATGTTTGTCAGATATATTGAACGTGGCTTCCACATAAAAGGGAGAGCGCTGCATTACAATAATACCTGTTTTAATGTCTACATCATGTATTAAAAGTAACATAGCATAAATATTTTTTGATTCAATGTTCGACGGGACGTTTAATTAAAGTACATTCGTTTTCTAATGTTTTGTAGTAGCTGTGAAATATTTATCAAGTCTCAGATGTTTTACGTCTTGATTTTCTCGAAAAAAAAAACTTTTGCAGTCAAAACAAAATACGTGTCTTATTATTTCGATAAAAAAGCAACGTATACATATTTCATTTGAACCAGAAGGTAAAATAGAAAGATGGAAAGTATTTGAGGTTAATACTTTGACAGCTTGTACCAAGAAAACGAACTTTTGCCTCCGACTGCGTATAAGTCTCGTAAGTACATACATACATCGTAAATGAGTCCTTCTTTAACGCAGTTATTATCAGAAGTATACAAATTCAACAGTAATCATAAAAGCAAGGAAATATTTGGCAGTGATGAAATTCAAATCTCAATACTTCCAAAAGACATTAAAACTGTATGGTAAACCAATAACGTTTAATGTCTCCACGAGGTGACACAAATAATGATTGAAAGACCTGATATTTGAAAACTGCTCAATATTTTCCTGTTTGCAGTGCCGTTTGTAAACGCGAGTTCTTTTCAATTTTTTCATGATCCAGTCGAATGACCTTTACACTTAATGTAGCGTTATTTGTTTTCTTCATCCGCGCAGTCTTCAGGCCATTCCGAATTGTCTTGTTTAATTTTCAATAACATGTTGATGTCTATGGCGAATAATCTCCCATCCTGCTTCGCAGGGTTGTATTTCATTACCTGGAAGGTCGAAATTTCGTGAACTTTCCGTATAATTTATCATTGTTTGATTGCCTCGTATAATTCATCAGCCACCCAAATTCCTTCGATTCAGCGATCTTTTGGGTCGACGTGGGAGCAAGCTCGTTAGTTCATTAATTTCAACACGATCGACTTACTGAAATAATCAGGTGCTTCTGCATCTTGACCGAAAGTACAGGGTTTTACAGATTCCGCAGTGGTAAAAACTTGCAGGAACCTGGGCCTTCGATGGTAGGTCTAATGATGAGTTTAAAGCTCGTTAGTTTCAGATACTCCTCCCCAACGTAAATATTTGGATGGCCGACTGAAAATTTACGGTTTTTCGACACCCAAGGGTACAACGAGCATATCAAAATCCAATCGAATCTACGTCAAATTTTTACAGTCAAGAACTTCTTCATGAAGAAACTCCGTCTTTTTATATCATGCCTTCTAGGCTGGTGCGCTTATCAGAGTAACAGCTTATCGCTTTATTTTGTAGCATTTACAATATTTGCGATCAATAAATAATTACAGCTATCTCATCGATTTCTTCTAAATCGATTGGAATATCATTTCAGCATTTGCTAATTTACGACGCCCTCAACGCGCGATCCCAACATAAATTACACATACAATTTTTATTTCACTTTCTGACAAAATCCCTAATGTAAAAACCATTACTGCGCGTCATTGTTGGTATAAACATGATACTGTTTTACATTTTTGTGTAAGAATATACTGAAATGCGTTGAAAGTGTATAAAAAATTGCCTCGATAGTGTTCCGACTTACTTTAGTTGGAATCATTCTCACTGGGGAGATTGCTGATGTTTGCGGTTTACATATAGTACGAATTTTTAGAGCAACGGCAATATTCGATGTGGACGTTTTGGTGATATCGCGAGACAGGAAGCACAAAACGGCGAGGCGTATTTATGAAAAATAAGTTTTATTGAACTAAATCACCTGAGTTAATTGATTTTTTGCTGTAAGATACTTTCCTTGTTCATTTTGTACATTCATTACATCAACGCTTTTCAAAATAATGAATATGAGGTAAATTCACTACCTTTGACGGATGAAATTCAAATATACCATTGACGACTTCAACACCTAGAAAAAATGAATACACTCAGATCCCTTGCTAACGCCCGCAAGGGTTATCGAGCTAGCATCATGTGCAGCTAAAAAAAGGAGTCAATCACTTCTCGTTGCTCCCCACTCTCGGCTTGTCTTGAGAGCCAGTTCAAGATGGATGATACACAACGCATGCAGAAGATGAGCAATAAAACATATCTTTTGCAATGTTAATGTACTTCATTTGGCGCGAGATATGATAAGTAAGTGGTTTTATGTTTACTTTGGTAAATTGGTTTAGTTTACTCTGGACAATACGTTTCCCCTCTTTTCGATAAACGTTTCGAACTGAAGAGTTGAACAGACTTGGGAAGAGTGTGAGCCAAATTCGAAAAAACCTCTTTCATGGAGAATGAACCATAACGCTGGATACTCACTTGAGCGAAGACCTTTGAATTAAGTTTGAACATTTTTCCAGCTTTTATTGTCATAGGGCGTTGTGACGACTTGATTATCATCAGCATATGCGTCAGACCCTTTTTTTTAGAAAAACAATACCATCTTCCTGATGCAGTAGCCATCCCAATTTCTGTAAACTATGATATTCCAGTTTACTTGATGCACATTTGAACGATGCTATCGAAAGAAACTGGTTTGTTTATTTTTTGTGAAAGAAAATTCATTTTGTGAGATATTTTTTCATGAGATTGGAAATTCTTGATGATTGTCGAAAATGAACCATGAATGATTTGTAATTATTATAGTTATATTGAGTCTGTTAGTAACTGTTTTGACCCATATCATGTCATTGTAAGGTTTGTCCTTTATTTAAAAAATATCATGACTTAGTGTCTAATTATAATTACTTGATCTGTCATTTTTTCTCCGAAAAGACAAAAAATATAAATATTCAAGGTAAACGATGTGAGTAAGAATAGATATTGGGTTATGGAAATAATATTGCCTGTTTCCCATTCCTGTTCAAACAATAGTGCCGTTAAAAAAAAATATATGTGGATTATAAGAAATTAGTTTTTTCAAATCAACGAGGAAAGTTCAAATGAAGGGATTTTCCTGTTTCAAGTCTTGTTACTTGTGCTTCGTAAGATAACTTGATTATTGTAGATAACCAGGGTTAATTCTATTTTTAAATGGTAGAACTTTAGGATCCACGTTGAAGTAATGTTCGACTCTTCTATTTCACTTTTTCATACTCTTTCAATCTCCAACATAATCGACAGGGAATCGTTATTTTCTATACCAACCATGGTTGCGCAAAAACCTGCTAAGCAAATGTTGAGTGTACAACCCACTAACTCCGCAAAATTTGGTACATCAAGAATGTGTTGCATGCGAGTGGCAAATCTATAGAACACAAAAATGACCTGCCAAATTAAAGCCAGCTTTATTTTTTTACGAATATTACTATATTAATTCTCAACGTCACTTACCTCATGACTTCAACATGTTCCTTGACGCATATTGAGAGTTTCTCAACAGCCTTATTTCCAACGAAATATTTTTCATCCAGAGTTCTTTGAATCTGCATAATAATCATTTCCATCTCTGAGCAGACATAGGCAACAAAATTTGCAATTAAAGTGCAAGTTCCAACAGTTACATTAAAAGCTGTCACTCCACCAATGAGTTGTAGAACATATATTGTTTCGTACGTAGGACTCTTCTGTAGTTTCGCACTATCACCATAGATTGGGAATGGAAAAAACCTTTCTTTCTCTTGCAAACTCCGACTTTTGACATTCAAATAGATAGGCATAATCATGTACATAATTCCACCAGTATACATATTTATAGCGCAAATTTTTGAAAAATACACGGCATATTTTATATTTTTCCGCATTAAAATGTCGTGTTCCCTTGTTTCAATGTTTTTACAATCTTTTATTATTTGCTGTAAGCACCAGCGTATTTCAGCCCTTCGGCGAATGAAATCACAAGATTTGAGAATCGCCGTCGAAGCAAAAATAGTAGGACCGATAAATTTCAACTTTATGTAAGCGTCCTCTGCTGATATAATCAAAAGAGCGTTATTGAGTATTATTAACCCCAGTGCAACATTGTTTATTGCATTGTTGATGACGATTCTTGCATGTTTCGGGAATGATATTGTCTCAGACGTGTGCCAACAATAAAAAAAATCCAAAAATTTATTGATACGAAGAATCAAGGGCACTGGAAAGAATAATATATAAATTCCTCTGTCAGAACATATTTTTCCATTTGACATTATAAAAACAAGTATGTAGAAAACGCTAACCACTGGATATGATCTTTGTCATCTCAATGTTTTTAAAGAGATAATGTGGGCTAGTTATTTATTTTTGATACAAAATGGCAAAAGATCTTCGTTAATCTACAAATTTGAATTGTTCTGTTATTGACGAATTTGCTGAAAGAATAATCGAGAAATTGCTCGGAAGAATTCATGACGGAATTTTCCCGTTAAATCTTGAAACGTTTCAGATATCTTCCCCTAGAAAAAGTAGGAGGATAACAAAGTTATTTTACATGTCGCACTTTCATTAAAAGATTGTGATAACTTTGCAAATACATCGTGATAACTTTGACATTTTACGACACACTACGACATTCTTTTAAGTTCGAACTTTCTTTGATTAAATATAATTGGTTGCGTAATAAGGTTGCTCATGCAACTTCAAGCAGAAAATAGAAGATTTTTTAAGAAACTAAAGATAGTCGTTACCTTACAAGTAGAATAGTCCCAGGATCATCCTTGGACAAACTCATATCCTGAAGCGGTCCCAGGATGATTCTGTTGGGACCAACGTTCGCAGATTTAGTAGAATCCTCCTACGGTAGCAGAAAAATTTAGCCATAGTTAAATGGCTGCAGTAGAAACTAGGCTAGAAGAATCTGCAAATGCTGGTTGGGACGAAATTCTGTGTTGTTAGAGAAATGATGAATATACGTTTAAATGTACAATTACTAGCAAAAAGTAAAGAAATCATATTTTCAAATGAAATGCTCTACATCTTTTACATTACGCTGTCAACAAAAAAGGCAATGTAAGAATATGTGAAGGATATCGTCTTTTTTTTTTACATGAACATCATTCGATATTCAAAACATTATTTGTAGCTTTTATTCATCTACATGCATATTGAAAATTTTCTTGCCTTCAAAGTCGTCATCGGAAACTTTAAATAATAGAAAATTCAAGACTTCTGCATGAAAATTTTTTAATGAAGAGTATAATGCCTCTTATTTCATGTATGAGGCAGTATGATTGTTGCAACAGTATTGTTACAATATTTATTTCATACCCACTGAAAAGGGCAATCGTAATTAAGTCAAGTCGTCGAATGACTTCACATAAACACCTGTTGGTCCGAATCGTTCAGTTCTAACACCAAAGTGTTTCAGTGTTCACTTTAATAGCTGGTATTTTTTGATTTTCAAAGAAATTCAACGGACGTTTCCGGCGTTCGATATAGCTTTCCTTTGAACAACTTTATCCACTCTAATGACCAACCGTTCGTAAAGTTCTTTTTTTATATGGTTCTATCGCTCCAATAAAGCTTTTGCTTGTTTAGAGGTATTGTGCGAGCTAGAATTTTTTGAAATATAATTTGTTAAAAATTTGTATAACGTATTCGAGAAACTTTATCCATGTGTACATGGTGTCAGTGCGAACAGTAAATTGTCAGTATTGATTTTTCGATGTTTAACGCGTGATGTAACGCGTGTGTATTTCTGTTAGTTTTGCATTATATTAATAACATGTTTGTGATGATCTACTGTCATTCAATGCATTTATGACTTTGGTGTCAAGCATTGTCAGGCGCATGGTCAGTCATGAAAAACAAATAAGTGTGAAATATTTGTTGTTGATTTTCATTAAAGCCATCTTTTTCAGAGTAATGAGGTTTTTGCATGTACATCGAACGCCCTGATTTCTTATTTGCTCTATTTTGCCGAACAATTCCACTTCTGTTACTGAAGATGGAACCGAAATACATGCAAACAGGCGCATGAAAATGTGAAGCAAAAAATAAAATGTTTTATCTGCAATAACTATATCCTACTACTCAACGTATGATGGACTTTTTTTCTTAAAAATCACTTATCTTTTATTGCCTTTAAAATCAGATTTTGTAGATGGTGGTAAACATGATGAAAGTTTATTATTGATTCTGATTCACAACAAGATAAGCTTGAAACTGTAGATAAATTTGTGCACTTGCTCACGCAAACTTTTAAAAAAATCGACATTACACCCTCACTCTGACGTACAGAATAGGGTACACATTCATTTTGCTTCGATAATCAATTGAACCTCCAGAAGCACACGTTACTTGAATAATTTTATACATACGATTACAAATCGTAACTTCATGTAAATTTGAACACACGTAGACATAATTTTTTGTGCAGCAGGCTTGATGAACCAAACACATTATATGGAAAAAAGTATACAATGAGGCAAATAAGGAGAGAGTGTCACCCAAAATGATTCGAACTCTATATTATGTTTCCTTTGGTTGAAGTAAAGTCTTTCATCACACGCCGACTTGCAATGACAGAGTTCTCAAGCTTTTTTGTTGTAGAAAAAGTATTGAACATGAGTTCGTACTTTCAAACTTTGCACGTTGCTTCCATTAGGCATTCAAATTGCTTTAATAGCTTTTGTCATGCGACTTAAAGTTTCTACTCACAAAAATAGTAGGTGCAGACTGAACATCGCTCGCCGGCGAAATTCCAAGGTTAATAAGTAATGACCATTTACAGCGACGGGGGTTGCAAGTGCAGAGACCTCAGTAGATTGATCAGTCTCCGATCAGTCTCCGATCACACATTTGAATATTAAGCCCAACAATAAATAATTCCAAGCTTTGTAGTTATTTTATCATCAGTGGAGTATTCATTAGACAATTAGTGTTCACAGGGAACAAAAGGGTTTAATCAGAGAGGGAAAGCTTCCATAATTATTTTCCCAAGTTTTAAGTATCCATTTCTAATAAAGACAATAGAAATGTTATGTTTCAGAAGCAATACTGATGAGAATAAAGAACTTCATATCATTTCTTCATCACTTGGTATACATCAAAGGCTCTAGAACACTTCACATTGAGGCTTCCATAAATATTCGTTACTATGGCACAACATACTATTATTTGGGTGGTATAATATTATGTCCCTAAAAAATCACAATACTACGTGCTGTGAAAACGTATTTGTTTGTTCTTTGCTGGCATTAAAAGAGATTTATGTCCAACAGCTCAGAATCTAGATAAACTGGTTACATTGATATGGAGTAAATTTATATTGATTTACATGGATTGACCGAATCCACACACAAAAGATTTGCACTTATGAAGATCACTTTAAATGAAAAAGAATTGTTAATATTCAGTTCAAATCCGTAGTTTTCAGATTTATTATTACTTTTCTGGGGTGCATATGACAATTTAATGTATGTTCATAAAACCTTGGTGCATTTTTGTTCTTACAGTGTCATATTTCGGAGTTCTGAACTTCCTTTCAGATTCGACCCACTCAATAAAACGCATAAGAATTGAAATTCATTTAGGTGAGTTGAAAGATGGACGTCCATTCATTTCTTCAATCCTTTTTTCGAAAAAATTTGATACAAGTATCGAATTACAGGATCATTTCAATTGAGTTAATCTTGTACCATTTAAAATGATTTACACCGGACAATGTGATGAAAATAATTTTTTCTTGTATGGATAACATTTTTAATCCTATCGTATCATTGATGTAGTGTTCTTGTTCTCACATTTCAGTGACTTTCTGGACTTTCATATTCCTGTCTAAAAAACCGAGTTGACTACTTTGCCATGGTGAAATGAGTCCATCGTCTGGGCCGCCAGTGAGAACAAGTCGATTGAATTTCGTAAGACTAGAGACCTTCCAACGTATAGTCTGGACCATTATTATATTGAAAATAGAATATTTATAAATTTTTTAAATTTATTCTACCTTTATCCACACTTATGTTTTATTTTTCCGCAAACACTTTTTCAGGTTTGTCTTCATTGTTTTTTTACTGTTTTATGATTTCTATTACAATGCTTAAAATACTTTATTTATTAAGTAGGTGGCAATAAAAAATACATATTATAGTCTGGTATACTTTTTTTCAATAACTCATCTTCTATTCGATCATTTTAAAAGGAAAGGAAAATAAGGTAATTTTGTAGACGTGTATTAACCACGGATGAAGTTTCTTGTGACGACATATTGTTTTTTTCCTATTAATTAAATATTATAAAAATGGCAAAATGTTTGACACATGAGATATTGTTGACTTGAATTATATTCTGATGTAAGTAGATTGAATGACGTTGTGATGATTTTGTTATTGATTAATTTGGAATTGTATTGATTATTGTTTTAATTATTGTAAATTCAGTTTCCTGAAGAGGGCAAGAATAAAATGTCGAAAGTTGGAATGAAAGAGATGTTTATCTGATTATTTCTTGAATATGGCTCAAATATGATCGAATAGAAGATGAGTCAGGTATATTATTTTGAAATAATCCATTTTCTTGCATCATCTTCATTCTTTTCATACTTGGTATCATGCTTGTGTTTCATTAAAAAACAAAATAACGAACAAGCATTTATTTATCAATGTTCTATCAACAAAGAAGAATGAGTATCGCAAATATGCATTCATTTACTTTGTGACGAGCGAACCCAAAACAGATAGACAAACCAACGTTGAAATCCAATTATAGAAAACTCCCGAATTGGGTCCACTTTCACAGACTAGGACCGTTGTAGGAGGCTCTGCCCTACACGACCCTAGGTTCCCCATATATTTATGGACCAGAGGAAAAGAAATGTATTGAGGGTTTATCAATGAAACTCAGGAAAATGTTTAAAATGCCAACATGCCTTAGCGTATATTGAATCGAAGTTTCCAATTATTTATCATTACACATTACAATATCTCAATAGATCAATCCACAATCCTTTCTTTGATTTCCAATAATTATTTACATAATAACATAACTGATGGCTCTGACAATGCTTGTTGAAACAATTATTTCGAACTTTATCTAATACCGAATCTTAAACACTCCCAAACCTTTATGTGATGCACCAACTCTCCAGGGTTATACTATTTTAATTTAACTGTTCTTAGTATTTTTATTCACAATTAAAAATAATTTATTAGAACTTTATCTATCATACTTTTATAAAACAATCGATCAGAAAAATGTTGAAATGTAACTTAACTTAGAACTTGGAAGAATACTACTGTGAGTGCCGAATTTTGAATAAAGAGCTGGGTTTATACACCCTGAAAATGACTATCGTGTACTGATAACATGAAGGGAAATACGTGCAGGAAGTCACGTATTTCGTCATCTACAATTTTTCGATTATTGCTGCAAATATCTAAATCACTTTCCTGTTGTTCGAAAAGTAAAATGAGTAATCGATTTAGTTATGAAGACTGATAACAAGAAATACATGGGAGTAGTGACGCATTTCGCAATTCGTGATTGAAACATCATTTTAGAAAAGATATCATTAGTTAATAGCGAAATGATAAAATATATAGCTCTCATTATTTGGTTCGTGCACCGGACGTGTCATTATGATATAGAATAATTGCTACATTAGGTTTCATGATTCAGACGTCGATTATGAAACTTTTGATATTCGAATGAAAATTTAGTTTTTACATGAAATTTTGAAATATTGATACGTGCTTTTATTTTATACAGGAAAAAGAAGAGTGGGTAGTTGCCCGCTCTTGACAACTTTATTGGTCTAAATTGAATAAGTGTCTCCTTTTTCATTATTTTTGATATTTTAAATAAAACATTATTTTCCTTATATTTAATGAATTTAAATTCAATACACAATTATATAACATTTGTATGAAACAATGCACTTTTCCAGGTTCTCCTTATTTGTTTGAATGATATTAAATATTACATTATTAATGCTTTCTTAGTTAGCTCTTTGAATACAGCAAATTTTTAAATCAATTTTCCTGAAATCAAGTAATTTTGATCAGCTTGATTCACCTCTTTTGTCTATTAGCATTCAATATTATGAAACATGTGTTTTGTTTTTTAAAAAAATGAAGAACAAGTGTATTTTCATTTTAAGAGCCATTTATTACAAGATTTAAAGTACATATAAAAACGAAGGGTTCAAGTTCTGTATAAATGAAAGATTAATTGAACTGATTGTTCAATGAAGATGATAATAATATTTATAAATTCTTGCTTCTTAAAATAAACAGTAGATGACTCATGACTTCATAAGTAAATTAATATAAGCGTATGAGATTGTAGAAGAAAATGTAATTTCATCAAAATGAATACAAAGGTTAATATTTTTGAATTATTAACATTCAAAAAAAAATAATAACGAAAAATATAAACCATAGAATTCCTACGTATATTGAGATTTAATAGCGCATGTCAAAAAATTAGAAAAATTCATCAATTTCAACCATAAATATGAATTCCATAGTGCTTACGTAAAAAATGTAGGTGTTTGCATAATACTTCAAAAGTTTTTATCTTGTTTCTCAAATTTAATCACCTTCTCCTGTTTAAATTTTTTCACACTCACTCCTCCCTGTATTGATTACTGACTCATCGTCATGAGTCATTACAATAGCCAGACTTCTATATAAGCTGAAGCAGTCACGAAATATAGCAAAGATCGTTAGACCGAAAAAAACTCAGATATTTGTACGAAAAAAAAGAGAAACCGAAAGAAACAATAATGGCTGTTCGCCATGTATTTCTTTTTTTTGCTATATTCATTCTTGTGAATGCTAAAGTTATTAAAAAACGTGAACCAACACCTCGTCCAGTATTCATTATTCATGGTTTTCTCGCGAACCATGACAGCATGGATGGGATATCCAAACGAATACAGGAGGTGAGAGGAAAATCATTTTCATTCTTAACATTTCATCTATTTTAACAGTCAAGAATTTTTTTTGAAAAATCCGAAAAATCCGAAATAATTACAGTATGTGATGTTTATTCTAGTTTCATTTCATCAGCATTAACAACCAGATGTGTAGATAATTTTTATACTTCTCTCCAAGTTTTTGAAGTGCGTTAAAATAACGATTCTGGTGGGACTGTTGTAATTAAGTGACTGCGTAGATCCTTCCATCTTTTCATTTTTTCCACATTTAAAGTGTAAAACGTTTCAATTAGAATTCAGGGAAAAGGATGAGCTTAACTAATTGTAAGCCTCAAAACATGACGTAAATGTTTTGAATTAAATGACGAAAAAAACGCTCATGATTTCCAAATAGAAATGTGATAAAAGTGACGAAATATATTTTTAGATGCACCCAGGGACCATAGTATACAGCACCGAGAAGTACGTTGAATGGTGTAGTTTGACAAATATGTGGAAACAAGTCGAAGACATTGGCCAAGATGTTTTGGACTTCGGTGCCAAGTACCCTGATGGAATCAATCTTTTGGGTTTCAGTCAAGGTGGATTGATAGCAAGAGCTATTTTGCAAAGATTTCCAGAACACAATGTCAAAACTTTTATTTCGTTGAGCTCCCCACAAGCTGGCCAGTACGGAGGTACAGAACAATATACAGTAGACTCTCACTAAATACTCACGTTATTCAATGAATGCGTATGCAAAGGTTCATAAACACATATTTCGATTTATATTTCTACATCAACCTACTACATTTTTTTTCAACATATGTGGTTCTTATTTTGAAATGAAAGTATATATATAAAAGCATGATAATTATTGCATTTTTTTCGTTTACAGATAAGCAATTTTTTTTTTCTAGGCAATTTTTGCCCAAATTCGTTTCGGAAACAAATCTACAAATTGTTTTATACAGAATTTGGTCAAAAATATATTAGTGCTGCAAATTATTGGAACGATCCATATCATCAAGTACGTATGAATCATTCAAGTCATTAACCTGTGTTCAAGATTATTGAATTCATGACTTTTGTAAGTTATAGAGTATGATTCAGTATAGCTTTGAATTCAAACAGACTATTTACGAATTTCAGGGATAATTTGAGTTTAATTAGAATCAAAAGTATGCACTGACTTACGAGAGTAAAAGTGACATTTTACTCGAATAATGAAACAAATCAGTTCACGTTTTTAATGATAATAAGACCGTCGAATGAATATTTACAAAGTGTTATTGAGATGGAAAAATTAATTTATGTCGAAAAGTTGTTTTAATGTTTTTCCTCTGAGTAAACAAAAAATCCAAAAGATAATAGAAATTTTGTTTGAAACAATTATTCAATATCATACAATGCAATGACGGATCGACAAGATGACTAATGCAAAATGACTCATTGTCAACAAATTAATAATCGAGTAATTACCTACAATGTTTAAGTCCAAACTATTCTCGTGTCTTGAAAAAGTGTTATTTACGGTTTGTGAATAACGAATGCTATTAAATACATCGATTTCCAAGTACCATTTACTGGAAATTTTTTTCGTATAACTATTAATTGAAATCAGTTTTGGCTAATAGATACGTAAAGGTCTGCAAAAGTGCATTTTAAATACAATTTACACGTTTTATTGATGTGTCGTTTTGTTGTATATTTAATATGTACCTTCAATCATAAATTTTGTTTTTATTCCATCTGCTTACGTTTTGATTATCTTTTATTATTATTTTGATGCGTACGTCGAGGCATCGTCTACATAGACTAAGTTTCGTTATTTTAATTACTTTTCAACTAACTTTTTGATGTTTTATTTATGTATTTTATTTTAGGATTTGTACTACAAGTATAACGAATTTCTTCCATACATCAATAACGAAAAACCACATGACAGAAACTATAAAACTGGTCTTACGAAATTGAATCGACTTGTTCTTATTGGTGGTCCAGATGACGGAGTGATCGGACCTTGGCAAAGCAGTCATTTCGGTTTTTTCGACAGTAATATGAGCGTCATTGAAATGAAAGAAAGAAACATATACGTTAATGATTTGATAGGATTAAAAACATTGGACGAAGAAGGAAAAATCACGATTGTAACAGCTGCTAAAGTTTATCATTCCATGTGGCACAAGAGTGATTCGGTAATTGATGAATACATACTTCCGCATTTGGATTAGATACATTTGTTTGGAATCATCATCACAAAAATTAAAAACTTTTTCGTGAACAACGGCAGGTTTGGGTTTTTATTACTTTTATACGTAACAGGATAAAGAATTCATCTTCTCGCAAGCCTCTTGGACTTTTTAATGGAAAAAGTATTCCGAAATCGGTTATTTTTAGATAGTTAATGTTATTTTATGAAATTTTATGGTTTTTTGTAAGGGGGGAGGGGGAGAAAATTTTCTTTTGAAATTCTTATTCTATCTCTTCTCTGTCACTCAGTATTAAAAACGACGACAAGAATATTCGATATAAAAAATGACGGGTTGACAAACCAAATTTTCTTGATTTTTTACGTTATCAATGAAAAATATGAAATGAAATTCTTATTTATTCTTTATTGTGATTTTATATACCATCCACAATTATTGAAAATCGGCCATGATTATTTTATCTTGTATATAAATTTTGTACGTGCGAATGTAAAAAACGAAGATATGGAATAAAAAGAAAGAGAAATAAATTATAAATTATTTTCATTTTATGTTTCTGCAAAATTATCTTTCACAGAAAAATGAACTTGGAAAAGGCGATATGATTGTATTATGAAAAGTTTTTATAAGTAATAATATTCAAGAAAAATAAGTGTTTTTGATTTTGATGTTGCAATATGCAAATTTAAGAACAATGAGCGAGTGTGAAGAATGTGCGAAAACAATTAATTTATCTTGTATGGGAGTTTTCACCCCAGACAAGAAGAAAGTCGAAAATCCTTGGCGCTGAAATCTAAAGTTTTCTCTCGCCACTAATATACTAATTATTATATTACTAAAATAGTTATTAAATAACATTATTTCTTGCATGAAGAACAATGATTATTGCAATCTCCAATTTTTAACATGATTGCTATAACATAAGAAAGTGTCTTTTTATTCTCATTTTTTCAGTGAAAGTGAAATGAAAATCAATATTTTTTCAATCAATTCAAACCTAAATTGCAATTTTGTTAAAAATTTGTTGAAATCAGTGTTTTAGATTTCTCTTTATTATTCAAATTATAAATTTGAGTAAGTAACGATGAGAAATATGCATGTGAATATATATATATTTTTATGTACCTTTGGCATAGAAAACGCGTTTCTATGCCAGCTCGAGATCTCTAAACGCGTTTTCTATGCCCTCGGTACATAAAATATCGTTCGTAACAGGCACGGATGTGCTCATAGGCAAAACGGGTTACAGTCCTCGGCTTCACCTCGGACCGTAATTTCCCCGTTTCGCCAAATTCGTGCCTGTTACGAAATATACATACTATTTCATTATTTCTTGATAAACTATTTTCTTGCATCAGCTTGATCCACTTTTTTTTTTTCATTTTTGCTATGATAAGTAATGATTTTGTTGTTGGAAAAAAAAGGACATACTTATTTATGAAAGTGTAGCAGGTGATAGCGTTAAATGTGAAGTAGTTGAATGATAATTATGGCACTTCGACCATTATGAATAAATGATCACATACGTCGAATTGCCAGTCAATAGAGTATTAATTTGTTGGAATTTCGACATCGATAATGTAAATTTTTACTCTTCGAAGTAAACAAATGCATTATCCAGGATTTTATAATAATAGGAAAATGAGCATATTTCTTCATTAAAAATTTTTCAGTTGGTGAAATGCAGCGCAAAATTGTTTGGCGAAAGTTTTGTTTCCTATCGTACAACGTTTCGTTTCATGAGAAGAATGATCGCAAATTCGCATTTTACGAAATAATTATTTCAACTCGGAAAATATCTTTTACGTACCTCTGGCATAGAAAACTCGTTTCTCGTCCAGTTCAAAATTTCTAAACTCGTTTTCCAGCCCTCGGTACGTAAAATATCGTACGTAACTGAGATATAAATTTTTTATTTAATTCAGATTAAACTTCACCTCGGCTTCACCTCGGTCTACAAACTTCACACTCGTAAATAAAAAATTTATGTCCTAGGTACGTAATATACTATTTTTTACTTTTCAATATTCGAAGTGTAATGAGTATTTTTTCTTTATCAATTCATTGAAATTGTACATGCACTTGAGTAACTATTTTTTTACAATTTATTTTCCAGGTTCACTTTACTTGTGTTCATGATAGTGAATGTAATTTATGTCAATTTTTTTCAAACTAACTCGTTTAAATACTGCGAATAACAACTTCTTTGCAATAAACTATTCACGTTTATCAGCGTGATGAACTTTTTTTTAAAAATTCAATTCACAATACTTTTTTATTTATTTCAATTCCATTCATATAACGATCATTAGGAGTTTATTAATAATGGGAAGTAAGAATACTTTTTTTTCATTTTATATTGTTGTACATTAAAAAAAAAAATAAATAAAAAAGAACTAGTCCTTATTTATGTACCATAAGTATAATTGTGTAGCCATTTGAAACTGGATCTGAAATACCAAAAAATGCAATGGCCGGTTTCCACGTCAATTTAAGATGAATTGAACTGACCACCCGATAAATATAATAAGAATATTGGATGATTAATATTCTTTAAAGTAAGCGTATGCATGGATCATGATTGGAACAATTAGTAGAACTGAGCATAGAAAATTTTGGAAGAAAATATAACTTCAGTAAAATAAAGAAAAAATTTCGGTTTTGTAATATTTCGTTCCAGAAGAATATATTATGACAAATTCTTTAATTATGTAATAAAAATTTCGAGATGAAAAAGTGCATTCCATGTATTAGAAAAATTGATGAATTTATCTACAAATCTTCATAATGACTTCATTAATAAATGTAGTTTGTATGCAGAATATTTGAAAAATTTTGTCTTGTTCCTCAAACTTTTATTTGTATTTTTCTGTACTGGGTTTCCCTCACTTAATCGCTTCAATATTACTTAAAGACTTTTTGCCAGGGAGTCATTATATAGACATAATATTATATAAGCTGAAGCAGGCAGGGGGTATACATTACTGGAATCGTTAGACCGGCGAAAATCAGGTGTTAGTACAAAATCAAAGAGAAACGAGAATGTCTGTTAGCTATATATTTCTGTTTTTTGCTATATTCATTTTAGTGAATGCTGAATTCGTTAACAAATGTGAACCAACACGTCGTCCAGTCTTTATTATTCATGGTGTTTTTGCGGATAGTGGCAGTATGAATAGACTGTGCAAACGAATAAAAGAGGTACAAGGAAAACTATTTTTATTCCTAACATTTGGTTTGTTTTTATAACAATTCAGATTCTTTTCAATCGGTATGGATTCATTTAACTGTAGATTAATGTAATTGAAGAATTTTGAAAAATACAATATCATAACAGTTTCCAATGTTTTTCGCAGTTCTGTTATATCAGCGTTCACAACGGTCAATGCTGCAAATTTAGACAATTTCGATACTTTTTTTTTAGTTTTTTAAAGCGCATTATAATTTACAATACTGGCGGATTATAAATAAATAAGTAATTCCGTAATTTTTTGAATCGTTCGATTTTCAACATAAAAAAAAATATTGGAGAAAGGAAAAGCGTTCTATGAAAAATCACAAAAATGTGTGGACTGACGCGAATTCTGCACACGATGTCCGAAAATAAGTATGATAAATGTTCCGGAATTTTCAATCGATTTTAAGACGCACCCAGGGACTATAGTCTACAGCTCTGAGAAGTACCTAAAATGGAATAGTTTGACAAACATGTGGAAACAAGTTGAAGACATTGGTCAAGATGTTCTGGATTTTGGCGTCAAGTACCCTGACGGAATCAATCTTTTGGGTTACAGTCAAGGTGGATTGATAGCAAGAGCTATTCTGCAAAGATTTCCGGAACATAATGTCAAAACTTTCATTTCATTGAGCTCACCACAAGCTGGCCAGTACGGAGGTAAGTAAAAAACAATATATAGTTAAACATCATTAGAAGTAGACTCCTTCGATTGTAAAACAATAAAGGGGAGTAGAAAATTTCTACTGTAAAAGCTTATTTTTACGTAATCGAATAAAAAAGCATCAAACGAGCACAAAAAACCTTTTTTTCGATGTCGATTTTGACATAAATCTGCTAAATGTTTCTTTGTGGTTCTTTTTTTATTGATGCTCCACAAAATATATCATTATTTTTACGTTTTTTTCGTCTGCAGATGAATTTTCACGCCAATTTTTTCCGGATTCCATTGTGGAAAACATCCACAAAATCTTTTACACAAAACTTGGTCAAGGTATAAGTGCTGCAAATTATTGGAACGATCCAAGCCATCAAGTACGTATGAATCATGCTATATTAATCAAGTTATATTTAATATTACTGAATCCATGATTAGAGTAATGAATACATTAGAACAGAATTAAAAAGCTCTAACAACATGAAATATGATAGAGCAAAATAAAAAGTCATATTTCGAATCACATTTTAAAGAGACACATTAGTAAAAACGTGTATGAAATGAATAATCCATTTGCTATCTTTTGCGGACTTTCCCCGAATATAAAAGTTGGAAACAACGTCATTGAGTATGATTTAGTTCTATTTTGAATTTGAACAGACCTTTTACGATTTTTGTAGATTATTTGCGTATCATTATAATCTAACGTACGCACTAACTTACGATAACTTTGCTACGAATGACTAAGCAGTCTTATGAATAATTTTCTATTGACATTTAGAAAGTTAATTACCGTCCACAGTTACTTAAATGTTTTTTGTCTGATTAGAAATACAAATCCCGAAGACATTTAAAATGTTGTACCGAAAACATTTTCAATGGAAAATAACGCAATAACAAAAAGGCAGCATGGCTTTATGCGAAATTACTCGTCTACAACAAATAAATAAGCATTTAAAAACCTAGAAAGTTTAAATTTCATAGTTTTTCATTACGTTTGAAACTCGTTGTTTCAATTTCGAATGAAACAAAAATTATTTCAAAAATTGAGTTGTACATTCTATTCACCTGTAATTCTATTCGTGTACATAGTTTTAAATTATATTTAGCAAATGGATTATTCATTTCATACACGTTTTTACTAATGTGCCTCTTTAAAATGTGACTCAAAATATGACTTTTTATTTTGCTCTATCATTTCAAGTTGTTAGAGCTTTTTAATTCTGTTCTAATGCATTCATTAAGGCACCGACAACATGGACTTCTAATCAAAATATTTCAATAATTCTTCATACTGACAAAAATTTTGATGTTCTACTCATTTGTTCGCTTTTAGGATTTGTACAACAAGCATAGCGAATTTCTTCCATATATCAATAACGAAAAACCACATGATAGAGACTATAAAACTGGTCTTACGAAATTGAAACGACTTGTTCTTATTGGTGGTCCAGATGACGGAGTTATCGCCCCATGGCAAAGCAGTCAGTTCGGTTTTTTTGACAGCAATATGAACGTCATTGGAATGAGAGAAGGAAACGTATACGTTAATGATTTGATAGGATTAAAAACATTGGACAAAGAACGAAAAATCACGATTGTAACGGCTGCTTATGTCGATCATTTTATGTGGCACGAGAGTGATTTAGTAATTGATAAGTATATACTTCCGCATTTAGTTTCAGATAAGATAAATTTTGAAGATATTCTGTTCATAAAATGAACAATATTATTTGAACACCGGCATCGATTCAGAATTGATTTCAACGCAAGCAGATTGAGATTTTGGATCGATAAAATATTAAAAAAAAGGTTTTTTTTTTCTATATGTTTTACTTTTCAGAGAGATGTATGACGTGTTATTTTTTTTTTAGTAAAAAATTCCTCCGAACTTGTAATCTTCACTTTTTTCATTCTAACTCTGTTTCTCAGTATTAAGTGGGACAATAATAATCGATATGAATGATTGACGAGTTGACCGAATAATTTTAGTTTTGCTTTTTAAAGTTAATTACAAAAGGAGTGAGTTTCAAATATTTATTTATTTACACTAGTCGAAATAATCTTGCAACTGCCATGATTATTATATTTTATACATGACTTTTGTAGGTGCCATTGTAAAATAAATATAGAATTATTAAAAAGAAATAAATGCAAAAGTCCGCTTATTTTGTATTCCCGAATTATTAGTAACATAATTCGTAAAAGAGCAAAAAACACCACGATCAGATAGATTCGCTTGGTTGACACATTTTTTTTTTAGTAGTAGAAAGAACAATAAAAATAATAAAAAAAAAAAAAAAATGTTTTCTCAAACTAATATTCACTGGAAAGAAAAGTAAAAAAACAGATGATATGGTAGGTTTAGAAAAAAATTGTATAGGCAATAACTAGCGGAAAAAGTGTTTAAAATAATAATTGATAAGGTGAGCATGAAATTTATCGAGAAATTTCAAAATTTGAGGAACGCAAGGAATAAATTTAAAAAAAGAACACCAATGTGCAAAATAAAAATTAATGAATGATTATTGATTTCAATGTTTAACATACTTTGATACAAATATTATTAGTTGATATAACTTAACTAATAATAGTTTTTTTTTATCCCTAGGGCCCCTATAGCAGTCTGTTTATTTGTGACCACAAAGCTCTCGTTATGTTAGTGCTGGGGCTGGTGGCAAAATGAGCAGCCAGCTCACAGCTGTTCAATTTCGATACACAACAATCGCGGAGTGGCACGTAAACATTGTTGAATAATAGTAGAATTGTGATATTTTCAAGAAGAAAAAAACATTAAACAAATCGAGAACTAAAACAGAGCGTTAATTCACCTTTTTTGCACATAATGAGTGAGGAATTGGACCCTTCTGAGCTGGGAACGCTGAACTAGTAAGTGACAGTTTTTATTAATTTTAAACATTGTAAACAGGTTCCATTACTAAACAAAGACAAAGTTATGTTTCGATTCGTGCTAGAAGAAGAACGAAAATCGATACTTGTGAACAATTGACATTTTTTTCGTAATGTGTGTGTGTCGCAATGTTTCTATCGTATCGATATATATCGATTTTTAAAGATATATGTATTGAAACTGCCCGGCCCCCGATGGTGACGTCACAAGTTCAAAAGTGGCGTAAAAACACGCTTGGAACCCCGAATGTCAACATTTATGTGAAGAATTACATATTTCTCAAATTATGATGAATTTATTCCAATAATCCTCATGCTTGTGTACGAGTTTGTCATTGCAAATTAACCGATATTATATGTCGATGTTCGTCAACATAAAAACACACAACTTCGATCGGAAACACTCAAATACAGTTGATTCCATCCGTCGACATATTTCTTACCTGCGCAGTAAAAAATCTCTGATAAAAATTACTAGATTGAGCCTCACTAACTTTGAACACTAGGCTCAGCCTAGCTATTTTACGAGAAGCTAGTAAAATTCTCGTAGGTATTAATTGCTTGATGAAATTCACTAGCAGCTGGTAAATCTACTAGATTCTAGTAATATCACTATCATCTCGTTTTTTGTCTACCGTCTAGTGTTTTGGTTTTTTATATTTTTTTATATTTTATACTTGAAAGTATATTACGAAGTTATAATCACCAATTACCGAGCAAAATTTCGAAGTTGTCGATTGCAGACTCCGTGTTATGCATTATTCGAATCGTTTCATTTTAATTGTAGACGATTTATTTATAAATGAATCGTTTATGCCCTATCGTAAAAACGTGTCAAAGAGGGCGAACAAAATTGACACAATGGACGACAATGACGCGATACGCGATAAAGCAAGAGGAAGATGAAAAAAAGGCAGTGTAGTGAGAACACTAGAGCCTATTACTTTTCATCAAAAGTTATATTAAAATCATCGGAAGCTAGAAGTTTTACCAGAAGCTGGTGGAATCCGCGAAGGTTGTAAAATCACTAGTGTCGAATGTTACTGAGGCTGAGCCTAGGGATCTTACTAGGGGCCAGTGAATTTCAGAGAAACGCTTTAAACCTCTAGGTGTAGTGAAATAGCTAGTTTCTCGTAATTTCGCGAATAGCACGATGAAAATTACTAGACTTAGCATAGTAAAAAGCGACTAAAGTTTTTCAACGGCCTTTTTTACTGTGTACCACTTCAGATTGCCATTGATTAAATTCGATTGTAATAGATTCATTTTCAATCGATCCAGTCAATCGGAACCCAGTGAATCTAACAAGAAAAATTTTTTGGATTAAGACCGAATCAAGATGAATTTTTCAGAATTCTCTGTAAAGTCGATCCAATTCAATCATGTTTTTTTAATCTAAATGAATCTTCATAAATTCGGTCGGTCTTATATAAAAACTATACATATTTTGAATGAATGCAGTCAAATCTTTTTTCCTTCTGAATATTTTTGACCAGTGTAAATTATTATTGTTTTAATACTGTCAATCCATGTAAATCAATATCAATGAAATGGCTTATGGGATGATTGTGAGCCATTTTTTGCTGTGTTTTTATTTATTTATATGCTTACACTCAGAAAAAAATTCGGTTTTTTTAACTAAATCTTGTTTACCTGACTAAATTAATTTAGTCACCTACCAATCTACTAAAATTTTCTCTACTGTGACTAAATTTATTCAGTAAAATGTATTTTGTACGATTGTTTAGTATTGAAATTAATCCTAAAGATACATGTTTTTAAAATTTAAAATTTTATTTCAAATCAATTGATAAGGAGATCCTATGACTTATCACTGCCCACATATTTTACAATAGAAAATAAATTCATATTTCATGGATTTGTAACAGTAGATGGTTTTGATTAAATTGTGTAACAATGAATTGGAATCTTTCAACGTATGTTATAACATACATATTATCTTCTAAAATGTTCGATCTAGATATAAAAAATTCGAAATTGTGACCTCTTTTCATCATCCTTTAAATTATTCGGAAAGGGATTCAAACTCTCAACTGATTTCGATGCAAAGTTTTTGATAGAATTGGATCGAATTAAATTGATTCAATTTTAATTCAATTTTATCAAAAAACTCTGGAACAAGAAATTGAAATCTCACGCTTTAAAAAAAATCGATCCATTTTAATCCATGGTCACCTGAAAGGGCTATCAGTCCATGTAGAGGTATTAAATGGTCTTAAGTGCGAAAGAGACATAAGATACAAGATACGTGAAATAGAAAGAGAGGTTCTAAAATTACTATTGTTGAATTAGTACCTCTGCTGCTTTTTATAACTTACCATCGTGAAGTTGACCGGGAAAATCGTCTAAATAAGATAAAATAAAGTGAAAACGTTCGTAATTGTAATGGACAAATTTGTTATGTGGACGGTGGAATTTGTAGCCTAATAGTTTAATAATTTAAATATTATTTCAGGTGTAATGACTGAAGGAAAAAATTTTTTAAAACTGCTAAAAATAAGAATCAAAGCAATAGTTCCGTTAGAAATCGTTAGTAGATCAGGAATAGAAAATTCTTTTATTTTTGGTAAAATCGATATTGAATTTTCAGCTGGGAAAATACGTATTCTGAAGAAATAGACAACTTTGAAAATCATGGGGACGTTGGTAAAATTTGGTTTGGAGGCTTAACTGCATCAAAAATAGTTCGGTGAGTTTTTTTTCTGTTGATCTAGCATGGTTTGGGAAATTTAAATAATATCCAAAAATCCATGCTGGACATAAAGTGAAGCACTTGGACTTTAAAATAGTTTTTATTTTTAATACAACATTGATGTCCCAATATAACACAAAATGAAGAGATACTATGTTCTTTTTTTTTATACAGCTACATCACTGATGAAATCAATGTATCGAAAGAAGAAGACAAAATAATAGACTTAGGCTGCGGGAATGGAATGCTTCTCGTTCAACTCGCGAACGAAGGCTATAAAAAAATCACCGGCATTGACTACTCCGAACAAGCCATACATTTTTCCAAAAAAGTTTTGGAAAGTCGTGGCATCAATTATGTCGAATTATCTGTTTGTGACATAACCGTTTTTGAGGACAAAACGAATCTAACGAACTTCAAAGTCATTAACGACAAAGGCACTTACGACGCTATAAGTTTAAATCCAGAAAATTCAAAAGAAAAGCGTGAAAGTTACATGGAAAATGTGAAAAACTTTCTTTCCAATGATGGATACTTCATTCTCACTTCGTGTAACTGGACGAAAGAAGAATTGACGGAGCATTTCGAAAAGTGTAAGTTTATTTGTTCGCTTTCGTAGGTACAGAAAATCGGAGATTGTCAGTAAAGTGATTTATAAAATTAACGTTTTGTACATTTTTATTGTTTGTTACAGATTTCAAGGTTGTACATGAGATACCAGTGAAGTCATTCACGTTCGGTGGGAAAACTGGAAATAGAGTAACTCAACTTGTTTTCATGAAAAAATGTTAATTGTTTTGTTAATCTTGTAATTTATTATTCATAACAGTGTTGCCGGATAAGTTTAACATTTTTCTTATGAATTTTCAAAAGTTGAATGAAGGAAACTTGGTGAGAATTCAACTTTAGAAATTACTGATTCATAATTTTTCACAACCCAAAAGAATTTCAGAGGATTTCTGGAGGTTTGCATAATCTCGTGAATTTTCTAGAAATGTTAGTAGTCTATGAAAGTCCTCCAAATTTTTAGTATCTGGTGAATATTTCGAATAACTTGACAGCAAAAAACTTATGAACAAATATTTTATTTCAGAAATCAGTAATTTATGGAAAAAAATGATGTCTTTGAAATTTCTTTTGTAATCATCTTCAAGAGTCACTAATCTGGCAACACTGAAATATAGCAACAAAGTGTAACAAGCTAACAAATGCCATCATTATGACTAATAAACTACTTTTTTCAAACTCACAAGGACTTCTCTCATTTTTGCTCTAACTACGAATAACGTGCATTATTCATTTTCAAGAGAATCGACAATTTTCTATTCATAAGTGCTCCATTAGAAAACACTATAATGAGCTTCGCATACAACAACTGATGATCATCAGTTAGTAATAGGTAGGAAACGATTTTGCTCGGAGATAGTAACATTTACCTAAAACATTAACTTTTTTCGATGATTAGAACTATTCGATTGTAGACGGAATTTTCGCACAGAAAAAGAATTTCACCGCTTGGGCTACGTGGAACTATTTTTCATTTTCATTCGAAGGGTAAAAATTTGAAAAAAAAAAATCACTCTGCCTATGTAGTGAAATTTACACGAACCCAAGATTTTTGCATAGTAGGAGTGCTGATAGAAGAATCGACACAGGGAATCCCAGAAAAGTTGCTCCTGTGGGAAAAAAATCATTTATCATTTTGAGAGCATGTTTTTTTGTTGGGTTTCGTTGTGGTAATTCTTCGGTGAATTTGTATTAAACAACAACTTCTTGGATCGGTTTGGTAATACTCCAATTTTGTGGTTTTTGTAACTATTACTTATTTAGTAAATTCGAGTAAGTGTAAAATAAAAGTGATTCAAAACCTTACAATAGTAAGATTAATCACGTTTATGTTTTAACATAAGTTGTCTGAGATACAGTCAAGTCTTGATATAAGACCATCCGATGAAGTTAACTTTATATATGTGATTCATTATAATGCAACTGTCACTTTACAGCTTTCATGTATGTATAGCCGGAAAACATCGCTTCAAGAGGAGGTCTAGAAATGAAGAAATAGGATCATGCCTTTTGCGACACTTTCAGGGGCATTTCAAACCCAATGTAACAAGGGTAAATGGAACACTTCGTTTCGACAAGTGAAATTAACAAGTGTATAACGAACAGAAAAACCGACGGCAACTCAGAAAAGGTGAACTGGCTGGAACCGCGCAGAATATTTTATGATCGCGAACACCCACGGGCAATTTTTTTGTACGATGACGAGGATTGCATGCAATACGTCGATATAAAAAAGAAAAGAGATTTAAAAAAGAAAAAGTACCCAATTTTGCACTCCAGGAAGCAACCACACCATTGTTGTAACTTTTCGGTATTAATCCCATCACGGAGGCAAAGTACAGAAATTTGCAGGGTTTGGAAAGTTACTTATAATAATGTTATGCGTTACGTTACCGTTACAAAGGTGAAAAAAGTAATTCGTTACGTTACCGTTACTTGAAGAGAAATAGTAACTCGTTGCCGTTTTAACACTTAAAAAATTAACGTCCCGTTACTTTCACGTTACTTTTTGGAATAAATTGAATGTAAGTAACAAGACATTGAAAAACTAAGGCTGAAAAAAAAAAACAATATCAACGTACTCCTGGTTTTGTTCTATAGAAATTGTTATTTTAGAATAAAAAAGGTTAATCCGTCATTTTTCACCCTGAAAAAAAATCGATCAGATTGTTCGAATTTGTATATTTTTTTGAAGTTCACAAAATTTCTGAACATGACATTTGATTCAATGTTAGCCACTAGGAAACATTCGCAAATTTGATAGATTTTTGAGAGAATCTTAATACCTTCCCAGATTTTCAGAATTTTTTGTATTTTTCAGTATGTATAAAATGTTGCACGATTTTCTAGTATTTTTAAAAATTGGTACTATTCTTCTGTACATTGATACATAGATTTCAAAAATTTTCCTGCTCTAGAATGCAAAGTTCATTAAATTATTTGTACTTGAGAAGATTTTTTAGCAAAAAGTGTCTATAAAAATTTTCATTTTCTTCGACTTTTCTGATACTTTTTCAATTTTTTTACGATTTGAAGGATTGCTCAGTATTTATGAAACTATTCGTATTTTTCACGATGACCGAATGTTGCAGAATTTCGTAGTATTAAGTATTATTATATAATTTTAGTATTTTTATAATATAAATTGATACACTTAGATTTCAAGAATTTCGAACTCTAGAATTTGAAACATAATGAAATCTTCCGTGTTTAACAACATTTTTCAGAAAACAGTGACTCAATAGATTTTCACTTATACATACCAGTACTTTTAGTATTTCTTCAGTTTTTCTATTATTTCAAGGATTGTTCATTATTCTTATATATTGCTGTATGAATTTCTGGAATTTGAAAGATTTTAAATGTTTTATATATTTTCACTCATTTTTGTTTGCGTATTTTCTTTCTGTATTTATAAGTATTTATAGAATGTTGTGGAATTTTTTAGTTTTTTTAAAAATATCTCTTTGAATTTCCAGAATGAGATAAAATTGAAAGTTCGAAATTTCAGAAGTATTTCGATCGATTTTGCAGAAAACAGTTTCTTTACAGATATAGAATGTCCTCAATATTTTTCGTATTTTTTACAGAGTCATACGATTTGAAAAATTTTCTTATCTTTTTATAGACTTCAATTAACATATATTTTTTTAATTCAAAGCGCAAGAATTGAAGTTATTCGATTTCTGGAAATACATGAATTTTTCAAGAATCATTTAACATAAAACTTATCGAGATTTAGTTTTTCGAGTATTTTTCGTATTGTTTTCGTATTTTTTTGATTTTTTTTTTCGTATTTATTATATCCCATACGATTTTCTAGTAGGATCTCTAGATCTTATAGATCATGCTTTAGATTTAAGTATTTTTATATATTTTCATGCGAATTTCTAAAATTCAAGGCTTCGAATTGTAAAAGTTTCTAATAAAAAGTAAAAAAGCATGTTCTTCGTCAATATTTTTAAACAAATTACTAATATTCCTCATTATTCCATTTAAAATTATTTATATAGAATTTTTCATTTTAAAACGAGGAAGTTGAAAGTTCCTTATATCTCAGTTTTAGAACATTCCTTAAAAAGTTACAAGTTGTGCAAATAACTTAATGAGACAGATCAATGTAACGTAGAATAACGGCATTTTTGTTACTCGTTAACGAAAAAAAGTGACTCGCTTCCGTTATCGTTACTTGTTAATTATTGTAATGCGTTACGTTATCTTTACGGTAAAAAATGTCTTTTTACGACCTCTTGAGATTTGATGGCGATGCACGAGATTTCGGAGTGGCAAGTGGCGTAAGTGATAGCGACTAGTTGAATTATTGTAATGTTGAATAAACGTTTGTACAAGAAGAAAAGTTTTCGCTACTTTAATGTAATGTCTTACATTATATTGAAATAAGAATATGGTGAGCCCTCGGATTTTTGTATTAGTGTGAGGATCTATCAATCCGGAAAAAAGAGTTAAATCAATAAAGCACTTTTCAGATGGCAGCTAAAAGTTCGTCTATCCTCAACGTTTATCTGTCCTCCATTTACCCTAAATAAAAAGCAAATTCGTAGATCATTTTTTTTCCTCAGATATAAAAATTTTAATGTCATACAGCAGAAATAAAATACAGGAAGTTGACTAGAACAGCTCATATATTTTTAGTATAATAATGTTGATGTTCATAAGAACAATATTCTGTAACTTTTATAATATCATATTTATGTTATAATCAATTTTATAATAATAATATAGTTAATTTGTGATATACAAGTATATTTTGCATTTAATACAGTCGGGCGTCGTAGTTCAGGAATGATCGGAGGACTTAAAAAAAATTCTCCAACATCAGCCTCTTTTCGGTGACACAGTGAGAGGAGTTTTAATGATACGTCACAATGCTCTACAATATATAACAAGTGCCAAAATTTTTGTACGACAATGATTTAATGCATGCATCGTGACTTGACATTTCCGGCGAACAGGATTAATTCCCTCGAAATATCGAGAATCCAGTGAAGCATATTTGAATTTTCTTCACGCTTATTAAAATTTCCTGAACGACAACGTCCTACTGTATTCTGAATTGTTTAGCGTTAGAAGTTCACGAACAAACAGTTAATGCTATTTTGTGGAAAATGTATACCTTTTGACAAGATTAACTTGAATACAAACAATTTCAAAAAACTCGTGTGTATATTATACGATAAGTAAAGCAACTCTTACACAGAAAAAATTTCTCAGTCGGCAAAAAATAGTCTTCACATTCGAGAAATAAAAGTTCCGGTTTGATAAATAAATTTCCCCCGAAATTGACCCCGACACAAAAATTCCTTATCAAATGCTGATAGTGCGTTACTTCGAATAAAATTTTGATTCGTCGGAAATTTCCTTTCACAGCAAAAAAACAAACATTTGATACAAACTGTTTTTTTCAAAATATATCCTTTTTTTCAGACAAAGATTATCTCAGTAATGCTCACATTTTCTTTATAAAAGTCACGCACCACGTTTGGAATAGAGAAAACGATAATGACGCGACAAATAGATGTCGAATGACCAGGCGCTGCAGGGCGCTGATAATATTTGACCTATCTTGACCTACGTCGAGAGGTAGGGAGATGTATTGCACTGTCGACCTTCTTCGCTAGCATCACATCTCGTCAACTCGGATTCCTCAGACTAGTTCCGTCTTTCATCATGAAAGTCCCGAGTCACAATAAAGGTAGGTTTTTTATTTATTAACACTATGTTCTTTCAACCACTTAATTATCCCCAAACTCGAATTTCTCCGATTGTCACTGCTTGAAGTTGAAAGTTAGAGCGACAGTGTCGTGAAATTAGTGATTTATCGAGTGAAAGTCTAAATAATGAAAAACATGTGATTATTTGTCGTATTTTTGAAAATCATGGCTATCCAAAGTCAAATTATCGAAATTGTCCAGACAGTCAAGGACGTGCACCAGTCTGTCACTTTCAATTGTTGGATTCTTTTTGAACTTTTCTGATAAACTATGCCGTTTTCAGACTGTCCGACAATGATAAAGGACGTCGAGTGCATCCAGAAAACTCCGGAAAACTTCCGGAACTGTTCCAAGACCATGCAGTTCATTAAGGGCATCATCCTTGTGGAGTTGGTGCTGGTCCTGGGTTTCCTATGTATCTTGCTTTTGACCGCGGTTCCGGGTATCGAATCTCCGCGAGAGCAAATGGAGAAACTTGACAAGATTGAACAGTCGCAATTGGTTGATGATTCAATCAAGCTCATGAAAGAACTTGACCCTAACTACGAGGAAAACTTGGAAGAAAACGTCATCAACATACGTCAAGAAATCTCGATCCCGGTCAAAAGCTTCATCGACCTAATACAGATGATCAAGACGCAACCGACGCAACCTCGAGATGCAAACTCGATAATTACCGAATTAATGCAAAAAATTTCGGATGGAAAGCAGAAAGAAACCGGAGAAGAAACCCAAAAACTCTTGGATATTTCGAAAAACGACGATGAGGTTATGGGTTTTTGGAATAAGGAAGATCAGACTTTACAACAAGTTTTTGTGCCAGAATCTCCTGAAGATGTAAGTGTGTGGGGTTTGGGAAATTCGGGAATGTATCGTGACAGCAGGGTTTTTCAAAATGACGCCGATTTAAGGGATATTAGTGTTTTTCCGGAAGTTGAAAGTGAAAATGTGAAATCGCAGGAATCGGCTTCAACGGTGAATTCGCCGGTTGAGAATGATTCGGAAAATTGGGATGATATGATGTCGGGTGGATATGAAAATTTTGATCATGTTACTAGGGATTGGGACAGAATTTTAGGAGAATTTGATACACTTAACTTGGATAAAGCACGAAAGGGAAATTTGTTTCAAAGTTTTTTTTAGATAATAGGATAATGTTCTATGTTCAAGAATAATCAGAAACTTTGTTTGTTTTGTCAGTGTGGGGTATGTATTTTTGACGATAAAAAATAAACTTTTTGAGCTTTTTCGTAAATAGTAAAAGTTACTGAATATTATTGTCAATGTTATTACATTGATCCTGAACACCCCCTCCATATTTTTGGTTGTGAAGCAACTGTTGTTTAGTGTATATTCATTTCCTGTAATATCATTTTTTCCTTACTTTTATTACTCTGCGTTTTTTTCAAATTTTAGTATTTTTCTGTAGTGAATACGTTTTTTTATCGTACGTACCATTACACATCAAGTTTTCCTCGTAGTAACCTTCCATGCAATAGCAACGTTTACCCGACATTACCGTGTTGTTGCCACGAATGCAGTGTGCACCATCTCCACATTCCTCGTCATCGTTACAAGCCGCTCGAACAGCTAAAAAAACATACAGCGCATTGAGGCAAGGAGGTATGGAAAAAAATTTTTTAAGAGGTTTTTTGTAAAAGTATTTTTTCTTCGGGACTTTGGAACTTCTAATCTTCGACGATCTGGTTTCAAGAGTGCAATTTTTTATAATATAAAAATTTTCTACCTATCTAACTTTTGAGGCTCAGAGATGAGCCTGGAATTTTTTGAATAGAATTTTTAATTCATGTGTTTTAATTATTTACTGGAACAGATTTTCATGATTTTTTATTCACTGAGTACTTGAAAATTTTTATTTTGTTTTGGAAGATTTTATTATATATTATTTAATTTTGTGATTTGATCTAAAGTTTCAATACGAGTTTTTGAAATTTCATGTTTAAGCGTCCAAAGTGAAATGAATTTTGAGTATTTTGATGAATTTTTGAGTAAATGATATATGTACGTAAAATGATAGTATCATTTAGATTATATAAATTTATATGAATTTGTAGTACTTACTGTTATTTTCTTAGATTTTGATTATTTTTTATCAATTTTTTTGAAGATTATATATATCGATGTTTTTAGAATCAAAATTTTGAAGAAAATTAGTTACTTTCTAGATTTTTTTAGGAAATAATATATACTATATATACACACAGATTTCAAGTGTTTCATAGGCTAAAGGATTTTAGTATTTTTTTTATTTTAAACATTTTGTAGGAGTTATTAATATGTTTAGTAGATTTATAGTATTTTTATGGATTGCTTCATAGATTTCTAGAATTCAATGCTATAAAATTTGAAGTTTCATCGATTTAAGGTATCTAAATGGATTTTTCAAAATATATTTCTAAATATAGATCTCTAGTACTTGCATTTTTCGAATTTTTGAAGTATTTATACAGTATTCAAAGTATTTACAGGTTGTCCGAAAATTTCTATATAGTTTTGAAGAATTTGATGCCTTAAGATTAAAAGTTCTCAAAATTTGTGAAGAAATTATATCTATAGCATATAGTTTTAGAAGATTTCAAGATGTTCGTTTCTTTCGTATTTTTTTAGGAATTCATTTTATTTCGCAGATATTGTTAGTATTTTTGTAAATTTTTATTATTTTCGTTGATTTTATATAGATTTTCTAAATCAATCTTTTAAAATCATTTTTTCCCATTTCCAGTATTTTTTTAGAATCCTGAGAAATCAATATCTACATAAATTAACATCAGTATTTCATAAACTTCTTGTATTTTCGAATTTTTCAGTGCTCATTTAATGCTGCAATGTTTTCAAATATTTTTTTTTTATTTCAAGTAATTCTCTGGATTGCAATTTTCGTTTTTCAGAATTCGATTTTTTCAATTTCAATGTTTTGTTGTTCTTATGTATTTAATTGAATTTTTTGAAAACCGTAACTCATAAATTTTTGTAAACATTAGCTTTTTTGCAGTCTAGAAATTATTTTAAAGGTTTTTTGCTATTTTACAGAATATTTCTATGCAGATTTCTAGAATTTCACGCTCCAGTACTCGAAATCGTGTAGATTTTTAACTTTTTTATAGATTGTAATAGTTCTTTTTTTTCTGACTTGAAACAATTTGATTGTTTTTTTCATTATCTTATAAAAACATTGATAACGAGAATTATAGTTCATGAAATATTTTTCTAAAACTAGGATTATTTTTAATTACCTATAGTTCAGGAAACGATCTAAAACTGGGATTATTTTTGTTTGTTTGTCTGTTTTTTTTTTGACTGACAATGAGTGAAATTGAGAATTCCGAATTTGGTTTCAGTTCTTCGAGATCCTACGTTCCACTATTTGTTATTTTCGTCTAATTTCAGTGTGTGCAGTTTTAAAAGTATGTATATGTTAATTTGTAGTACTTACAAAAATATCTATCATTCCCGTTTTATTATCTTTTTTTGGATTTTTTTCTTTTTATGAGTATTTTTGTCATTATTATTTAAGAAATAATATTATTTTAGAAATCATATATTATTTTAGAAATCATAGCTACCTTGTACTTTCAAAGCATGATTCACATACAAATCGCACGAGTCCAATGCTTTTAGAGAAATTATTTTTCAATTTTCTGTCCTTTCTGAACAAATTTGCAATATTGCAAATAGTTTCTGAAAAATTCTGAAGATTTTCAGTTTCTGTGCTTATGTTTGTTGAGCATGATTTTCATGAAAAATGTAAGGTTACTATATGTATATAATATCATGCTTTTGAAACATTGAATTTGCAGCTTCAGAAAATAACGATGTTACTTTTGGAGTATATGTAGCTGAGAATCTTGCCTTGTGAAATTTGTAAAACATGATTAAAACTTTTCGAATATTTCGACTGAAATCATCATAAAAATTTTTTTAAATAAATTATCACGAATATTCTTGAAGAGCATTATCTGTAAAAGAATTTTTTATCTCTGATGTATGGTTATTCTTTGAAAATTCTTTTGATAAAAAAACCTTAATATGCTTTGAATATTTTTATACTCATCGTCAGAATAACCATTCTGCAATATTCTCGGAAAATTTATCCCCTTTAATTTTTCTTTTCAGATTTTTCGATCTTCATGCCTTCAAAATTTAGTGAGTAAATATGATATAAGTATCTTTGGCTAGATTGATCTTGAATCATCATTTACGGTTGTTTATTTACTGATAGCTAAACTACTTGCCCAATAATGATCAATGCTCATGGAGCGGTTAAACGTATATCGCACAAAAAGTAATATGCTTTTATTGCCCCGAGACATGCGATTTTCGATGCCAATCTCTAATCAAACTTTATTGACCCTTTTCGAGAGCGAATTACACAAAACTGCCATTGAAGGCTGTACAATAGTTTTCGTGCATTTTACACGTGAGCGTTGACCCAGTTCCTGAGCTTTTAATTTTTAATTGGTTCCCCTAGAGCGATGCAGTTTGAATTGCGAAATCCTAATAAATTGTGAAAAAGAAGCAGATATAGCAAGATTCGGTTGTAATTTTGGTATTGAAAGATAAGTTTCTTGAACTGTGTATTGCAGGAAAATAAAAAATACTTGAGACGTGTTTTTTTATTTCCCTTAATAAAAATTCTGATTGTTGAAAACTGTATTACTTGGTATCTTGAAGAATATTCAGAAAAGTGAACTTCAAGACAAAAAAAATTTTTTATTGCTCGCTGATTCTAAAATACAAACAATACTTTAAATAAATATCAATAGTTGTTAATAATTGAATTCCTTATTTCATTTACACTTTTCTTATTATGAAGAATTCCTAATGTTAAACTTCAGGAAAAAAATTAAAAGTTTTTGGAAGGTCTTTAATAACGTTGATCACATTTTTTGTTGTATGAGAAACTTACATTCGTGTAAAAAGTTTAAAAAAAAACTATGAATGATGCTGCTTTAAGGCAGTTTTCACTTGCCTTTCCATTTATTCGTGCAAACTCCATTCACTGGAGCCGAATAGTCACCACACAAACATCGGGTTCTGCCATCTCGAGGGTCCGACATACATGTGGTATCTTGAATTCCAGCACAATCTGATTCCGTTTTGCATTCTCGAGCTTTGCCAACTGTAATAATTTAAATCATCGTTATCTTGGATCGATAGTTTGGTTTTTTTTTCATGAGAATTGGGAAAAATTCGATCTCTGCAGCAATAATGGGCGAGAGTTTAAATATCGTCGCACGAGTCTTAGACTGTAAGAATAACTATTAAAATGTAAAAATAGAAAAATCATTAGATAGACATAAAATTATGTCCCTAGTGACTGAAATAACTAGAAATGAAATATAAATTAAAGTAAAAAATCCTTCTAAGTTATCCTTTGAAAATTTTAATAAAGAAAAAAAATTTCATGAGATTCCAATTTTCTCAAAAGGAATACAATGGCTTCTTAAGATTTCACATTTCTTTACCAGAAATTGCATTTTCTTAATAAATTCACCTTTAGGTTAATGACTACATGAAATTTCTTAACTTTTCAAAATTCTTATGAAAATGGATATCTGCGTTGAAACTTTGAATGTGAATAGTCTTAACGTTATTATTTTAAATAAATCATTTGTCATTTTTTAGCATTATTTATTATAATGATTTCTATATTTTTAGTTCTAAAATTTATCCGACATTATGTTTTGGTGTGAAATTTAGGAAAAAACTAATTAGGAAGTAAGGGTCATTAAATTCAAAAAACTTTCATAATTTACATAAAAAACAGTATGCTTATGAAGAAATGCAACTTATCACGAAAACTCAACAACTATCATAATGACCAAAAACATGTATAAAAATGTATACACATTTGAACTTGAGAACGTCGCAAAAAGATGAACCTCAAGTGTAGATGCCAAGGTTTTCAGACCTTGCTACAAATCTTGTATCTTCCCACACGATGCTTATCAACCATGCGAATTATTATCGCTAATTCAATCTTGTACAATTACTTCGCCACGTTACTGTCCATGTTTGTATATAGAAAGATAACATACGAAAGTTTTGCTTATAACGGGACATTTACATAATAAATTAGCATTGCAATAGGTACAACTATAAAAAGAATGCAGAAATCATTCGTCATCTGGGGCATTTTTATCGCGTGATAGATGATAAAAGTGCCAAGTTATGCGGGACTATTAGTGCAAAAGTGAGAGGTCAGAGTACAAAATAAGTAAATGAAAGTTAAGTTCAAATTAAGAGAAAGTTGGAATTCTGTTTCGCAAAAGTCTTTTCCTGTGCTGAACTGTCAAGTTGAAATTTCGACTTTCCGAAGGTAAAATTTTATTGTAAGAAATGATATGAAAGAAATAAAATGTTAATTTCATTCGTCGAATAACATGAAAAACTAATTCTGATAATTAGAATATTTATTTCCGAAATTTTAATACACATGGGTCGAGTTCCGCCCCTTGGGCCCTTAACCGGGACTTCACCCCTAGACCCTATCAAGGAGATTCACCACAAAAAAACATAATTTAATATTCTAGAATATGAGTTTATCGTGTGTTTCGTATGCAAAAGGTCAAATATCGTAATATAGCATGTACCTAATTCTGTCATAAACGATTTTTATTAAATTCATCGAGATTTTCTTATAACCCTGTAAATTTGGAAAACTATGTGAAAATTCATTTCCAAAAATAACTGAAATTTATTGATGGAACTCGCGTGAAAAGGGGAAGGTTCACGAGGCCAATGTACTAATAGAGTTTTGATTTCGTGCAGACCGTCCCTTAGATAATGCTGTTTTCCACTGACCCAAATAAGGAAAACACGACATGGAGAACATGTGTATTGAGGCATAAATTTACAAGTTTTATTGTTGGAAAAAGTTTTGATAAACCTTTAAATTACAAAATATTCTTAAGGGTTCTTCATTTTTTGAATCATCATCATGCTAAAGAACTTTTTCATTTAAAACAATGTAAAGAAATTTTCGAAAACTGACAATAGAAATATAAGCAAATGAAGACTTGAAGAAAGTTTAAGAAAATATACATGTTTAACAAAATTTTCTTGGCACCTTTTTTTTATATTTTTATTTTTTTTCTTATCTTCAAGACATAATGTTAAAATACTTTTTTTTTGCTTTAAGGTGGAAAAGGTTTTTACCTGTGAATTTTTTAAGTCACGACACAAATTGTTCAATCGATACGTCAGCGTGAACGTTAAGTTCAATAAAAGCTTGGACATACTGGCGCGAATCACGAAAGATATTTTCGCAAGTCATAATCGAAACCTGAAAGCTCTATGAACATTCTGATTTTCGATCGTGCAACTTCGTGCAATCGATGTTATTTTTATCAATGTTGTTGGATCAGATATAAAAGTAACTTAATATCAAAAATTTATGGTTCATACATTGTAACGTTGATTTTGAAAACTTAATTGTTGTATTCCAGAGGAACTTACAACAAAAAATTTTTAATATATTTACAAAAAATAAAAAGACTCGTAATGATGTGAAAACTTTGTTAAACATTTCCAGAATTTATGTTTTTGCATATTCATCAACAATGTGAAACGCAAACTTTTGACGAAGTGGACTAAAACCACCTCCATAATCTAAAAAAAATTTTTTTCCAACTCACCGGGAGTTGGTGGTGGAGGGGGATTCTGGTTTTGATTTTGAGGATTTGTTTTTCCAAAAGTCGTGAGAGCCAAAGACCAACACGAAGGAACTGTTGACATAATCATGCACCCCATGATCAACAAGTACATGAAGCTTCTTCCTTCCATCGCGAATTGTCTCATTCTTACAGCACAACGAACCACTTTTTCTTCACAAGAGAATTTGAGTAATACAGCTTAAACATAAATTAATCCACCGCAAAACCAGATCATATTTTTGAATGTCCCAATTTCTGTCTTTACAGAGTTTCTTTTTGTTTTTTATAATCGCAACTTTTTTCCTTGCAGGAAAATAACACTACGTCCGGAGCTTTCGAACTTGCGTTCGTTCTTTATCATGAACTGCGCACGACATAGTCGAAGGAAAGCTTTTTAAGCCTTTGAGGAACTCCCCCCCCACCTCTAACCCAAGCACAGCGTTACATGTTGGCGCTACAAGTACATAGCAATTTCCGTCGAGTTCGAATTTATGACCCTGCGAAAATGCTGTGGAAAAATTTAACGTGTTAACAACGCGTTCTTGTGGACAGGTTTCGCATGTCTTCATTTAATGAATGAATTCTAGACATGATTTGTATCCGGTAGAAAAAATGGGGGGAAAACATAGTGTTACATGCATTATACCAATTTTATAGGGGAGAGGGTGTTTAGATGTTTTTTTTTTTTATTATAAATTCTATGTATACTATGGATATATAAAATTTTTGTGAAATATGTGAATGCTTAGCAATCTCAAGCAATTTTATTAACAAGAGTGACAAATTGTCCATTATAAGTTGTTACAGTTGGACAAAATATAATTATATTTTAGAACTTAATAATCTTCTTATTGCAAAAATATTAAAGTATATACAATTCGACATGATTCTAAAACTCAAAATTTAAAGAAAATTTTAAGCAAATATTGTAAAATGTAAAAATTTTTAAGTTATCCCATATAACTGCCGAGTATTGTTGTTTTTCTTGGAAAATGAGATGACCTTTCTTTCAATTCGAACTTTTTTCAAACATTATAATAACTGGAGATCACTAGTTTTTCAGAATTCAGAAGCATAATAATCATAATAAATTTCCAAAATACTAGCTTTTATTAATTGTATAAAAATTTTATTTAAACCCCTTATTCATTTTATTCAATAATTGTAAAACCATAACATAACATACACGTTTTTCTTTCATCCAGAAAACCCAAGAAAATCGTTAGCACTACGTTGGAATTCAGCAAAAAAACTATCTCGCTATTTTCTAAAAATATGCAGTTATCGAAAATAAAGATTTTTTGTGACTTACAAGCACCCTGACCGTTAAAACGATATTAAAGAATTGTTTACTACGATTTTTCCGCATAAGCATGTACAGTTTGACCTCGTAAAAATAATGTTGCAAAATTATTAGTTGCGGAACTAAATGCACAGCGTATAATTTGAATCTAGTGAAAAAGATTCTTAACTTTGATTTCAGTACAGAAATTCACACGACAGAAATTTTTCAAGTTTTCTGAAGAGTCATGAAACTTTTGTAGAGTGATAAGTGTACTTCAAAACGTCTGATTTTCGTTGAAAAACGTAGTATTTTATTGTTAATACAATGAAGAAAATGAAAATCATCTAAATTTAGTATGAGTGGAAAAAATGTTGGAAAACAAAAACACATATTCAAATAGAATCCTTGAACTTTTGGCTAAAATATTACGATTTATGCTTACCCATAATCCGAGAATTATAACATGTATTATGTGAGTAAGAAACAAATGAATAAGCATTTGAATAATGCATGCACTTTGGAATATGTTTGAATAAATTTCTTAAAGCAATGTTTGATCATAAACGATCTGCAGTGAAAGAAAACTAGAAATTGGTTATTCAAAACTCAATCACTTTGAAATTATTTTTAGTCCTAGATATTTAAACAAAGCATAAGTAAGAACTGGGCTTCTTGCGAAAGATTTCTGGAAAAAAAGTCCAAAATCCTGAAAATATCCATCGTCAATATTATATAATGTTTAAAAAAAAAAAGTAGAGAACTTTAAGTTTTGACAGATAAAGTTTTTCAAATGATTTGTATTATCTGCCTACATGTAATTCAAAGCTGATGTGAGATTTCTAAACATCTGGCAAAGAAATTTTTACTTTAAATTTCAAAATAAAAACTTGAATTCACTAAAGAAGCGGTTATTATTATTATTTTTTTAATTTTACAGTTGCCCATTGATTAGTTCATTCTTAAGTCCCTGTATATGGAAGCCTGGACACATATCCATATACGTGCGTGAGTTGGACTGAAGGGAATGGCAAGGAGAAATTTCAAAAGATGCCATTCTGAGTGATTTTACCTCAGTGCAGAAAACAATTTAAAAAAAATACAGAGATGATTTCTTTCGAATATTTAATATTACCATTATTTTTACTATTAGCAGTATATTATGAACATATAATAACTGTATTAATCAATATATACTCATTTTTTCGTCAGATTCATATTGTTCTTTTCACTTTTCTTATATTTTAAGAAATATATTTTTTATTGTACCTTTATTTTTATTTCCATAAAAATAATAATTAAAAAAAGAGTTTATTGTATAAAATGTAATAGGTGTTTTATATTTCTATATTATTTTATATTACACATATACTTTCATATACATAAATTTTTACACAATCATATTAAAAATAATACGAATCTCTTCCCTTTGTTACAAACTGTTACAATCGAATTTATGCTCCCCACTCCTTCAAATGATTGAATTCCACGTGAATGGTCTAATAGCACCAAGAAGAAAGCACATCTCTTGAAATTAGCTTTTGTAGGACCCCTGGTTACGAAGAGTTGCCGGCCCAAAAATACCGTTCCCACCGACAAGGTCCTAAAAACGAATTTGGTGATTGCGACGAAGAATGGAAAATATTTTGCAGCTGATGTAGGCTATCTACAGAAGAATTGAAAAACTTGCATTCTCAGCAACAAAACTATTATTTTGTCAGATTTTGTTGTCGAGAAACACAATCTGTCATTGTCATCTTTATTGTGGACTGAATTCATTTTCAATAGATTTCTCATAAACAGAATGCATAAACAGTTCATAAACGGAATACCTCACAGAATACAAATTTAAAATTCACTACTTTAGAAAAAAATCTACGAAAATAGCATGGTTCTTACGTTGCATCAATGCTTTTTATAATTGAGCTATGTATACTTATACATTTTGAAGGGAAGAAAATTGAATATTCATAAACTAATTCAAATTACTCCGAGTAATTTATGCAGCTGGAGAAGTATTATTCAATTTTTTGCTTCTAAAAAATTAAAAAATTGGAGCGTGTTGAATCAACACGAGTTAGAAGTACAACTTCTCATGCTGCTTTCTTTGAGGTTCCGATGTATAGATTTTTATTCCTCTTACCTTTTTTAGTTCTAACAGATCCCTAAATTTTTCTGTGAAGTATTTCTCCCGTTTTTTAACTGTAAATCAGTTAAAAAATCAATTCATTCCTAATATTCAGTCGAATCTATCAAAGACATTCTTACACTCTTACAGAATTACAGACTTAAAAAATCTCAAAATCACTCCCTCAAAACGAAAACATTACAGTCCTACAACTTACTGTTTTAAATTACAAGAAAATCTCAAAGTAACTCCCTGCAATCGAAAATATTACACTCTTACATCTCACAGTCTTACATCTTACAATGTAAAATCTCCAAATTACTCCCTGCATGAATTACATGCTAGAAAAGTGACAGTGCCACCTAAGAAGTTTTACTTCAAATACTACACTCTTGCATCTTACATTGTAAAATGTCGAAATAACTTCCTCCAAACGAAAATATTACAGTTTTACATTACAACGAAATCTCAAAATTACTCCCTGCAATCGAAAATATTATACTTTTACATCTCACAGTCTTACATCTTACATTGTAAAATCTTCAAATTACTCTCTACGTAAATTACATTCTTGGAAAGTGATAATGGTGCCTAAGAACTTTTACTTTAAGAACCTCTAACTGAAAACCAAGGAAATTCTGAATTCAGGGGAGTAGATTCATCTTGCCCAACTTCTTGTGAGCATCATATTCTAGAAATCCATATAGGATTTTCCAGAAGTAGTTGTAACTCGTACAAAAGTAAAAAGGCGCTGAAAAAACAAAAAACGAGACAAAATTATCTCAAAAATATACATTGATATACACCGAAAATTCATACAAAATAAAATATAAGAGCGTATCAATATAAAAACATATCTGGAAATAAATAGACGTGTCAGAAAACTATTCGCATTACGAATCTTAAAAGAATATGCAAAACACTGAAAAATCAAGAAATCTCTAAAACATCAGACATCTGAAAAAAACTGTGTTATAGAAAATCGTTTTAAATACTAAGAAACTATATAACTTTGAAATATACAGCATCAAATTTTCAATGTATGCATACTAGGGTGTCACATATTTTGGCGATGTCGGCATTCGTATCCATTCCAGGGCTTTAAATCGATCAAGATATAAAAAAAATTTTTGTAATGTTTGAAGCAGATCGGACATAGTTAATACGTGCCACAAATCGACTTAAGTTTTTAATAGGATTTACGAGTAGTTTTCCATACGTTTTGTTCAAAAATTATAACTTGGGCAAAACTTTTGATAAATGTTTGAAACTTGGCATAGTTTGAGTGTATAATGTTACGCGCAAGACCAAATTTTTTTGGATTTTTCTATGGCTGATAGCTATGTTTTACAAGCACCGAAAAAAGGCAAACATGTACTTTTTCAGTGCTTGTAATACATAAATAAAAGCCATAGAAAAATCCAGAAAAATTTGGTCTTGAACGTAACGTTATACGCTCAGATTATGCCAAGTTTCAAACATTTATAGTAAGTTTTGCACAAGTTATGAATTTTTGAACAAAACGTATGAAAACGTATAAAAATATGTTTCTAAGATGCCACGAATCATGATGCTAGAATATCAATTCATTGATACATTGAAATAAATACAACTCGACCCTTTTGGCATTTGAGTTTGCCCCTCCATGTGAAACTTCGTTATAACACCCCTACTGAAAAGAATCAGTGAACTTTCACTGTTTCGAAATCAAAGCGAATTAGTCGTGCCAATGAACGATGTTCTTTTTATCATTTGTCTCAAAGGTAATGTCTCCAAGATTCGCCCAATCTATAAATCAAATAAACTATATCGCCTTGACCCCGAGAAATAGTGACGTCATTATTATCAGGCTTATTGTGACGACATAAACGTATGTACAACGTAAGGAATATATGGCCACAGGCGCGGTTTTGGCTCGCGTGCTTTACTTCGCGAGCCCTTATCTTGATCCTCGCGAAACCGGCGTGGTACGCAAATCTTCGCCAATATTAAACATTCATATTGCGACGACTACGTAGGAATTTATTACCGAACACTGAAATTCTTAACTTTTATTTTCGAAATTTGTTTCGTGGATTTTACACGGACATTTATGAAGTTATAGCAAATAAAAACATGCAACATGTCGGAACTCATAGCAATTCTCAATTAATATTCGATTATTTTTTTTTTATAGTAGTTTATTACTTATTTTATGAAGAATCAAGATTTCATTCTTACTGTTTTGCATTTTGAAATTAAAACTTCTAATATCGAACCCTGTCATGAAAATTAATTTTTTCGTAATATGTCGTATTTAAGTTCGTTCACTTATAAATTTTTTCACTGCATTAACTCTCCATCTAACATATAAAATCAAACCTAACCTACAAATCCCAACAATAACACGAATGTTATTTTTGTTCCCAAGAACTTTATTTTCAGTCTTATCTACCCTTTGAGAATACCTTGAGTTATTTTAGTTTATGATTAGTGCTTTGTTTATGAATTTCGTTGCACTTGGCAGGTCAGTATCGCCTTAAATGTTACTTTTCAACTAGGTCAAGATGAAAAATCCATCGCAAAACACGAGTGGACAAAAATAAAATGCCATGTACATTTCATGTTTGAGTGTTATTTGTACAGTTAAACGTGTGGTTTAGGAGGAAAATTTTTAGTGCTCTGGTATTGAGCGAGAAAGCTATGTTGTAATTACCGTAAGAACAAACGGTGTCTGATTTATGAGATGAACGTGACGTTAGCAGTTAGCAAAGTTGCTTCGACACGAAAGCTCAAATGTTTGAGCGTTTTCATAAATTCCTGAACATTGTGTGATTCTGGACATATTTATTTACATGCAAGCACATGAATTTTTCGTATTTTCTTGATAATCTACGCAGATTTAGAAAAGTAATATTAATTTTCTTTTTTCTTGATGTAAAAGATTGGTAGCATCGAAAACAAAATTGCCTCATTCAATTCAAATCTACACTACAAGTTGTCAAACCTACTAAAAGTTGAATAAACATCATTAAATTCATTTTTTCGTAATCCTTTAAGCAAAGTAAACCACGATGAAAAAACTGCTTTAGTTGATTGCAGGTCTTGAATGCCAAAACAATTGTAGTTTCAAATTTAGTTTGCAGTGTTGATAAGAAATCTGCAACAATCGAAAATTGACCCAAGTAATTCTTCGTTGCCCTAAGGGAATTCGAAAGGTCACACGCCATACTCTTGAGTCGATAAGGATCGAATCGTAGCTTACATTTATCGAATTGTTTCAGGCCCTATTTTATAATTTTTGCAGAGGCATTTGAACATGTAAATATTGATCATGTTATAACTAAAGACTGAAAAATTCATTTAACGTATATTTTGTACGTTTACATTTTTTTCACTTCTTTATGTGTTTTTATTTTCGAAATTCGACTTATCGAAATCAAATGTTTAAAGAATCAGAAAAATATTCTCCTTTTTTGATTAATTCGCAGCTCGATTCACGAATTGTTCTGAATAATGTAAACGTAATTCAACCCCAACAGGGATAGGTTAAAAATAAAACAACTCGACGGTTTCACATGTTTGAGTCGGAAGAAACCTGATTAACATAAGGCAATTTATATAAAACAACGTTGTTGCGTGTCCAGTATTGCACTTTCGGTTTTGCGTTACGTAGCCCGACAGCTGGAGGCCAAGGTTATTCTTTCCTATCCCCAAGAATTCGCGAAAGATTCTGCTAATCGTGTTCCATCAGTTACCTCTGAATAAGTGATAACGGCTCTAATGCAAAAGTGATAAGCGATCGACAGGGTAATGTAAATGAATTTAATTTAATGATATTGGACACGGAACTGGGAAAGCTGTCATGCGATTTCCTATCATCTGATTAACCAATCGATAGTAGGATTTTCAAACAAATTATTGATAAAAATTTTCGAATTGGAGTTTTCTTCACCTACCTGCTTTAAATTTCCGACCATTTTCTTAATGGTTTTACCTAATTGGAGAAGCCTTTAGATTTTTACTTGAAAATCTAAGTGATTGTCCTGTTAGATGATTTTGTTCAAAAAAACTTATGTCACATATATAGAGTTTTCTATTTAAAAATCTTATTGTGTTTGGGATTTAAGTTTTTTCGTAAAAACTTTCCAATATGACAAAACCAATGGAAATACCGATTGGGAATTTTCAGCAGGGTTTCTACGTGTACTTTCTGAAAAAGTGGACTTTTTTTTGTAATTGCAGTAAAATACTTAAAAATTATTATAAAATTGAAAAAAGTTTTGGGTTGAGAGTTATAATTAAATTTATTAGACCTTGACAAACATTGATTCAATTACTAAAAATGTTCATTACTGTACATTATGAAATTTTTCCATCGACACTAGAAATTTATTGAAAAGAGCCAGATATACAGACGTTTGTATCAGCGGACCAAACTGGTTTTTTAATCCATGGAAATTGAACATTTATTTACAAGATAAGCATTTTTGCTGAATGAGAAATTGATACAATTGCAAATGAATAACGGTGATGGTGTGAAATATAAAAACAAAAGCAAAAAAAATTATAAGAGGTAAAAGTATTGATCCCTGTTTGGACGAGTAAAATTATTCTCTTCCCTGCCGACTTATTAGAATCTGAAACTTCATTTTCCATCTACAGAAAAGCTTCTACGCTTTTTGCCTATAACAAATAAGATTTATATTTACCATCTCTAGTTTAAACAATCGAAATTTCCCACCAATGACCACTGTTCGATAAAATTTGGGTTTTGGAAAATCCCCTAAAAGATAGTAATAAAAATGGTTACAAGATCTCTCGAATCGAACTACCAAACGGTTTTGCAAAGCAAGCTGATTTATTTGTAATTTGACGAATTTATTCTCGACTTGAGGAATTCTCAAATCATTTTTCTTTATTCAAGAACGAAAATATAATGTTATTGAATGTAAAAATCTAATTTCTTGGACATGAAGTTGAAAAAAAAAAATCTTTATTATTACAGAGAAAAAGAGTTTTCATTGTCCATGCAGCAAAACAGTCGAGTCACTAAAGAATGACCGTTCTCGATAAAGGGACAATGAAGACGGTTTTTTTCGATAATGTATTGAAATATTCAATACAATATATTGATAGAATAATCGTCTCAAGAGGTTTTAATCAGTTATATTATTTAAATGAATGATTTATCAAGAATGACGAAAATTTATCAGTTTTATGACTAAGTATTTGGTTAATTAGAATAAGTTTTATACAATTAGTTTGACGCAAACAAAATTTATTAGACCAAAACGAATTTTGATTCATAAATAGAAATTTCGTTACTTCTGTCTGATTTTTATTTACTTAAACTAATATAATATTATGTAAGACTTATTCATCACAGCGAGAAATCTATTGAAATGAGCCAAACTGTTTTTCATTCTTCAACAAACAAATTTATTTAATACAAATAGAATAGCAAATGGGCAAATGAATCAAAGTGAAGATATAAAACAAGAAGCAAAAAAATTTTTAAGTGTAAAGTCATTGATTTGTGTTTAAGTGGTCAAATTCTCTTCCCTGTCGGCTTCTTTGAAGCTGAATAAAACTTCGCATGCCATCTACATAAAGGCTACTAAAATTGTTTAAATTTATATTGTCGGTTGTTAAGTTACTATCTGTAGTTTAAACAAACTAAATTTCTTAATAACCGATGACCAGTTATAAAATCTAAAATTTATCTTAAAATATTTGTCTACCAAGTTGGTTCATGTCGCACGATCGATAAATTTACAGCGTGTCAAATTATCGAGAAACTCATCTTTATTTGAAAAAATTCGGTCATTGGCATCTTTTCTCTTTTATAAAATAACTTAGACAACAGACTTTCAACATATTGGAGTTTTTTTTTCCTTTTTCTACAAGTTCTATTAGACATTCATTTATTTCTTAACGTTTATCACTATTTCTCGCTTTAGACTGATCGAAGCAGTTTGCGATCAAATTTAGCATTTTATATTCAAAAAAATATTCAAAATATTGATATCCTACAGAAGCGTCTATCAACAGAACACAGTAGAAGCTATCTTTACGGCCTGCTTTGATCTTCTGAATTTGACTGTCTAGTCATAATATTTAGAGCGCAAAAATTTTGGAAAGATATATTTTTTTGCTATAAGAAGTAATTTTACTCCTAAACTGAAGATTGGTACTGTTATTTATTATGTACACTGTCTTTTGCCCTTCCTAATCAAGAAAAAAAGCAAACATTTAAGTTTTGAATGATTGGACTACCAGAGATGGGCATAATTGTATTTCATTAGTACTCAAATACAAATACATGTAACGAAATACTTTGTTAATTATTGAAATAAATTGAATTTGGCATTAAACAACTCCAAAATACACTGTTGCATGGGTAACATGTAAGTGATTATTTCAGAGTCAAATGTAATCCTCAATGTATCTTGTCTGATGTAATTGGGTATCTTTTGACACCGAAATGGAAAGTTACTTGTGACGAAGTACTTTAGAGACAGAAAATACTATTTAATGGTAATTGTTAAGGATACTAATTTTTGGGAAAAAGGGGTTTAAAATAACTCGAGCGGGTATTTCTAAAAAACAAGTAATTTTGCTTTGGGGGAAGAAAAAAAAAGAAAAAAAAAAAGAAAGAAAATACTTTTCCCCCAAAGCGAAATTACTTGGATTAGTTTTTTTTCAGAAATACCCGTTTAAGGTTTTCTAAACCCATTTTTCCTAAAATTGAGTGTCCTTAACAATTACCCATTTAATTTATAGTTAACGGAATATCTTGGAGTTTTGAAATAATGAAATACATGTATTTGTGTAACTTAGAAAGTAATTCGTTACGTGTATTTTATTTTGTATTGTATTTTTATTTTGATATATATTGTTCAAATTAATTATGGTTACACTATTTTCGAAAATACAAGTTAGACATTTATTCACTACTTTATCAAATCTTGATCACACAGAGCCAAACTAAGGTCGTTATTATAAAACCTCAATAAAACACAACAATGGTGAGAAAAAACAATCCTCTTCTATATTTCAGTCAATGATTTGGGCCCTCTTCAGGAACTGTTACAAAATTAGAAAACTACGTATAAAAATCTAACAGAAATCGATAAAGGAATCATTAAAGTCTTACTCACAATTTGTACATCATAATTCAACCAATAAGTGATCGTGTATCCCAATAATTGCCCAAAAACTTCTTTGGTTAGAAATTTATTCCATTGGAATTATGTAATCGACTTTAATAGAAATTTCATCTACCTGACTATTTTGCTCTGGGGTAAGTAATGAAAAAATCCATGACATTTCAATAAGCTTGTAAAAATTATGTGTAAGAGTTAAAAACGTTTACTTGTTCTGGAAACGCATGTTATTTTTTGTGGTTTTCACGATCTCTAATTTTATCAATTCCTAGAGATTTTGTTACATATTCAGAATTTCAAACTAATATAGCTTCAAAATGAAATCGATTCGAAAAGAAATGAAGAGTATCAGATCAAGAACAGCTAAAAAAGGTAAGTTAGAAGGATTTTATTCTCAAAAGATTTTATACTATACTGAGCCTTATTGCGAAAAATGCCTATTTAAATTTTGTAGAATTTTATAATCTACTATTTAGAAATTTCATATAAAACATGAAATTCTTAGATATATCCTGCTTTTAGTTTTATGAACTCTCATAAAAAAAACATTAATCTTGATCCCTGATATAAGTAAAGTAAGGAAGCTGTTTTTCAAACTGAAGAGAACAAAGTCCGATTGAATTTTCCGATTACTAGAAACCATTACTGAATTCATATAATATGAGTTCGAATTGAAATGTTACATACAATCATTTACCTTAAATTCATTGCAAGGAAGAAATGTAAAATTATTTTCTTAGAAATTTTAAATCTGACAAGTTCATAATAAGATTTTGATTTTATAATGAAAAAAAGAAATTGAAACTTATTTTCAGCAAAAATAAATAACTTGAATACAATCGAATCAGAGTATAAGAAACGTATCTTGTTGAACATAACAAAATTAAAATACTTTGCAGATTTACGCGTGAAACCATTAATTTTAGATTATTACATACACTGTAAAAAAAATTTATGGTATTTTTCCTATACCGATATTCGAAGCAATTAACCCTTTCGAGGGTCAGTACTGTTCCTATATCAGTTTATAGTAGCTTTACTGTATATAAATAGTATTTACCATACTTTGATATAGTATTTTTACCTCATTCGAGTATGCAATATCTCCAATAGTGGTTATAAAACAGGGCATTTGAATTTTTTTCTTGTACTCAAGAATAGTCAAAATTCTCTATCGTTCTGTAGTAAAATTAATATATTCATTTTTACTATACGAGACATTGAAAAAATGCATAATCAAAATATAGTAAATGAGCAATGGTCGTAGAAAAGTGACGAATGAAGTATAGAAAAATGCAGATTTTCGGAAATTTACTATACCTGGCATAGGAAAATTTACCAACTTCTTTTACTATATAGTTAAAAAAAATTAATGAAAAATTTTTTGTACTTGGGTAAGACATTTTTAGTACAGCGAGAAGGTAAAAATAAAATTGTTCCATATTTTCATTTGTCTTTCATATCCCAGACATAGAAAGAATTCATGAAAAGAGTAGTAAAAGTCCTATGGTCGAGGAAAAAAGTCTATTATGGTATAGTAAATTTCGAGGTATATGAAATTTACTGTACTACGTTATGGGAAACTTACAAACTTTTTTTACAGTGTAGCACTCAATCTGTGAAAATAATAAACTTTCTGTTATAACAAATAAAATTGTCACATCTGAACTTGGGAATCCCTTAGGTAGAAATGAAATTGAAAGAGTCGGGAGCATCCGAAATTTGGTCTGTATTTCCATCAAACATATGTGTGTACAAAAAAAAAAACATGAATTCCATTAGAATCAGGGGAATCGTGTTTCGAAGTAATGCCAATTTGCAATATTTTTTTTTTACTGTATTCTGCATTTCTGGAGTTTCGTAATTCGGGCTGATGACAAGTTCGGTGTTTTGAAAATTCAGAGGAATGAGCGTGTTTCCACAATTTCATAAGTTGAAAACGGACAAATTTTAAAGTCACCTCAGTTCTGACAGATTTTAATTTGAAAAATGTTACCCATATGTCGATTAAATTCAAAATGAGATCTGTAATACAGTGAGGATCATTTATAATAACGAGCAGAGCAACAGGGTGCTTACTCACGAGGGTAAAATTTCGAGAAACGAGAAAAAATGGAGCATGTTAAGTCGGAAAACGCGCGTTCGAGGAGAGCAGAGTCGAGCTAGAGGGTGAAAAAGCTTCTAGTCGCAGGGTGCGTGGAAAGGGGATGTACCGCTTACACTGTGGAGCCGGGGGAAAGTATCGACCCACTCGCTACATGCGTGAGCACAGTCTGTATAGGACGATTCCCCGCTAGCATTCACCAGCTCCCCATAGATTTGCATCTTTTTTTTCTCCCAACTTACTCCGTTCGTTTGTTTTTCTCTCCAAATTAGGTCCACTTCACTGCAGCCATAAGTGCTCTTCGGAGGTAATTTGTGCCGCTTCGATGACTTTTTTTCATCGCGATTTAAGCACTTCGTGAGCTTTTCAATAGATTGTTTGAATTGGGAAATTCAAAGCAAGAGATCGCAAAACGTTATGCGTTTATTCGGTTGTAAAGTTCCCGATTGAGTTTGGGGTAAATGTCGGTCGTTGGAAAATATTTTAAAAATCGGCGTTTGCTTGAATCAGTTTTTTTACACAGAGAATAGCAGTGTATTTAAAATGAAAAAAAAAAGGAAAAAAAATGGAATGATTATATTTTTGAGTATTGGAATTGAAATAACATTAATTTTTCGAAGTTCACGTTTCTTGAAGTTTTAGTAAAATGTAGCATGATAGAATTCTTTACTCTGATATTTCTGGTTCTGAAAGTCTCGGTTCCAGAATTGATGATACTGTTATTCTCTGTAGGAATAAGAATTGTGAATTTTTCAGTTGTTTTTTTTATAATGCATAATAAATCGTCCTGGCTGAGTTAAGTCTTCGTCTATTTGTCAAGGTGGTGCCGAAAAAAAAATGGAGAACATTACAAGCTCACATCCAAACGATTGTTAGAGAGTATGTAACATACAAAGTAGAAGATGACATACTTGAATATTTGCGGGATTCGGCATACAAATTGTACTGATAATTGAAATGAATAGAAGATTATTCTTAATAATAAGATTTTTCTCGGAATCATAGTCTTTCGGGAAAATAGTGCTGTCAGAAAAATGGTCTGTCCGAATATTGCATTCGAGAAAGTGGACCGTAACCGTATTACAGAACTCATTAAAATTCTAGAGTAGTGGTTTCAAGGATAAAGAGCTCTTGGATTCTTAATTCTAAGATTATCAAGACAGAATGTTGATATTCATGTCATTTTTAAAGTCAAGAATTTTATTTTTATCCATTTAAGAATTCATAGAATAATAATATCAAAATTATGATTAAAGAATACTATTTTCACTGTTTCGAATGTCCGTTATCTACAGTTATAAAGAAAAGAAATATACCGCTATTTCCGTACATCTGAAAGGGTTTAATCTTTCAAGTGGGAGAACTGGAATTATTTATTCATCTTAATATATCTATTTTCAAAATTTTGGTACTCAAGTGTTCAAATCTCCATGATTTAATTTCGTCAAATTATTGGTCAAGAATATCAAAATCATAAAACTGCATTGTAGGATTTGGAATTCTAGGATATTTAATTTTAAACTTAAAAAAATCTAATGTTTGAAGTTTTAAGAATTGCAAGTCTAAATTATGGATTCTTTAATTTTCATAAAATAATTTTATAATAAATGATTGCAAACTCTATAGTTTAATAGTCTCAAACTTAAAATATATAGTTCTATAATTCTTTTTTGTACAATTCAGTTTTTATATTTATATATTTATATGGAATTCTAGTAATATACATATTTTACATTCTCTGTCTGGTGATGGTCTATATAATATTACTGTGTATCAAAAGAGCAGTAAAATGGGGACTTCCAAAATTTGAAGCATCAGATCAATAAAATTTCCATAACAATCTATTGTTATATTAGAATTCTCAAAGAATACTAAAAAAAACTACGAATGATAAAAATACTGAAAAATAGCAAGGAGATCAAAAATAATAGAAATCTCTAAAATACTAATATTTAGTTTACGTAGGCTTTATTTCCTTCAAAATTTATAAAAGCTTTGGAAATCTATAAAACTTTTAATACTGAAGCACATCATTTTGATAATCTACGGAGGAATCTATCAAAATATAAGAAACTTCAATAAAGTTAAAGAATATTGGAAAATACAAAATGAAGATAAGTTTTAGAAATCTGGGCAATACTTGAAATCTCTAAAGATACTGCTTCCTAATAAAATTATTTATTGAGATGCTGTTAATCTCTAAAATTGAAAATTTTCAAGCATAAAATTCTAGTAATCTATACTAGGATTCTCAAAAATACAAGATGTAAATGTACATATAAGAAAGGTGGAAAATCCTACTAAATTTTGATAGTTTAATAATCGTAAGTTGTAGGTATTACTCAAACCTTCATCCAAAAGTCTACAATTTTACGTATCTAAATAAAAACCCATGAAAATGCTTGAGAATTATTCAAACTGCAAAAATACTGAAAAAACACAGTACATACTGAATATTCTGAAAATCTTAATATACTAGTTATAGTATTATTTTTGGAAGATTCATCAAAATATTGAAAATCTCATAATTCTTGAATCACGATGATGAAATTTCATTTACGTATCGATTAAAGGACTTGACTATTTTGCATTCCTATCCATCTTGTATTCCGATGTGAAATGACTGTACCTATGTACAATAATTCAAAAAATAATGGTAATATATGGACAAATGAAAATTAATTTTTAGACAGATGGCCTCAAAGATGACCTTCACGTGATCATAGTATCACGACTCGTCTATAGAGCTCTGAAAATTCCATAACTCTATCCTAATCTTATAAGAAATCATCCTTTACGCTGGAGTTTTTTTAGAAAAAAAAACTCGTCAACACGTAAAGTTCGTGCAGTCCAAAAAAGCATTTGGAACTTTGAGCTATGTTCGATACACGAGGTCTTTCTCTTCGCGTGCTTTCATACTCTATGAGCGTGACATCGTTGATTAATAGAAACCAACAAACACAGAAGTCTTGACTGTGACTTACGCCAAGTCAACTTGGAATCTATTGCATCCGTTTTAAACAGGCAATCGATAAAACGTGGATGTTCTGGAATTTCGCTCAATTAGAAACTTTACTTAAAATCTTAGCAAAATAATTTGTTTTAAATTTCGACGTGTTATAAATTATGTAAATTCAACCAAGAAAAACTGTTAACTTTGATAGACAGTGAAGACCAAATTAAATTTTTTTATACGAATCGAACGACATAAATTATTCTTCCTTGACACCTAGCAGTCTATTTTCAACAATTCAGTTCGGTTCTTCAATTACTTATGTTTTTCACGATAATCGATAACAGGCTTTTGGGTAACGAATCAAATGAAAAATTACGGAATTAGAATGATCAATACTTCAATCTGAGTATTGATCTTGGTGAAAACTAAATTTCAGGAGCTTAGTCTATGAAGTACAATTTAGAAAACTGTCATAATTTTTAAATGTCCAGCGTTTGTAGCTTTCGAAAAATTCTCTGCAATGAACAATCATGCAATTTTCATCATTATCATGAATATTTCGTATAGAAATGAGCGACGCTTTTCAATCCCCGGCGTTTTACGAGGGGGAAATGAACAGAAGCGCATTTGCGACGTGTACATGCATTCGGAGGCGCAGCGTGAAATACAATTTGCGTCAATTCACGTGATGTCTTTTATATCTGACTCGTTATGAATGAATAAGAAAGTAGGTTAGCAGTGACACTTGCAACCATGTTTTTTCAGAGGACATGCCAGAACTTTTATGCATTTCTAGATACTTGAAGGTGTACAGAAAAAAGAGCAGGACTCCAAATTTTTTTCGATTACACTGTATTAACTGTACATTTATAAGGCTTTCTAAATCTAAAATGAGCGATTCTGTTGGTTAAAAAACAATTCACAGGTTTTTACGTTGCAATTTTTTAACTTCATTATTCAATGTATTCTAAATATCAAAGGTGATTGAATATTTAAAATTTTGTTAATTTTCTAAGAATACGTTCTTTAAATTCTTCATCGAAAGATCAACTGATAAAATATTATTACAGGTACATGCTGAAATACATAAATTGCAATAAAGAAGAGGTATACAAAAAATTCAACTTATTAATATAAGAACACTAAGCAGAAATTTATTCAATAAATAAAGTTGTACAAATAAATAGTCACGATGGCATAAGTTACTTGTAATTGAAGGTGTACAAAATTACTGTCAGGCTAGAACCAATTTCCAGGAAAAGAGTATTTTTATTTTATTATTAGAATAGAATAGAAATAGAGTATTATTATTTTAAAACTATCGATTGCTTATGATTCTGATTATTCTGCAAACGTCAATGGAACAATTCGATATTTTCTTTTTGATCCTTTTTAACAATTTTCGGTTTTTTTGAGAAAAGGAAAAAGTATCCTAGTAAAGCTCCGAAAAGAATTGCTGCGCATATGTAGATATTGAAGGTCATAAATAGTAACATAATAAGATAGCTTAAAGTAACTTGTATAATTTGTAATAAGGTTTGAAGAATGTGGAATGTTGAAAACATGCTGAGTCTGAAACATAAGTATGAATTGTCTTATTTGTTAAGAGACAAAAAAGAATTATTTAAGAAATAAGTAATTTTTTTAAAAATACTCTTGTTAGAAAAAAAATTTGAGTTGATAATTAAGTTGTAAAATTTTTATGATAATAAAAAGTATAGTAAAATAACGCTGTGATGAATGATTTTTTTCATTTCCATTTTTTTTTACTGAATATACTAATATTACAGTAAAAGCTTGCAAAAAAATCTGAAATCCCTTATCGGTGGAGTACAGATGATTAGGTAATTAATTTTGCTTCTTACAAATGCCATTTTCATTCAATTTAAATTTTATTTCAATAAAATTTCCAACTCTTTGAATTTTAAGATTCAGAAAATCTTCTTATGTATAAATTATAAAATATCAAAGTCTTCGAAACGTTCAGTGAAAAAACATAAGTAATGAAATGTTTCTGATGTCTTACTTTCCAAACTTCTTGAACGCTGATTTTCAATTTTAGTAATATGAGTTTTCAGAAATAACAATAAAAATCTAAAATGAAAAATAAGTAAAGGATGAATTATTCCTCAAATTTTTTATAATTGAATTTCAAAATCAACTAGAGTTAAAACGAAGAATAAAATTGAAAGTTAGCTATCTCGTAAATTTTCGTTTTACCTTATTTTTAGTTTTAATAATAAGGTTTTTAGGATAAAAAAAGTTATATTCTAGAAAGTTTGTATTTTGGACATTTTATACTACGGACATAGGACTTCCTGAATTCAAAATTCTATTTTTATAAATCGCAAAATCTAGTGATAGTAATCAAAAGAAAAATTCACTTTTTATTTTCCAATTTATTTCTGATTAATTAAATTTCATTTGACGAAAAATGCCAAGTAAGAATATTATTTTATAATCAAACAATTTATTCTTGAAATTTCTAAAATATCCGCTCGTGATATCATTGCAATGAACTTGAACAAAAGAAAAAAAAAAATAATTCTAAAAATTTCAAACCTTTTGATATGAAATTTTGAATAAAATTAGTCTAATTGTTCTTTTCGCAAAACTCATAAATTATATTTTACAATGTTAGATATCTGAGTTTGCAGAGACTTAATAGATTTATTTCAAAAAAATTTACGAACTGTACGATCATATTATTTACGAACATGAATCATAGATTTACGTAACTTACGTTTCCGCTTTGCGAATACCTGGCGATGAATGTCGACTCCATTGCAGTTTTAATCTACAAAAATGAAAATCTTTTAATACTTGCATGTTCTCAAATTTACAATTTTATGCGTTTACGTGTGCCAGTGTAAATAAGCTTGTTTTTGGGTTTAATTTAAAGTGTAATCTCTAGAATTCAATAAATTATGATATTTTCTTCAAAAAAATTTGTCCACTGCGCTGAAAAAATTGCCTTTTGGCAACTTTGATTTCAAATATTTTTAATTGACTCGACAAAGATCATAACAGTTTTCAAGTTTGATTTTTCTATTGTTGGAATAAGTAGTTATTTGAACTTACTTTAACGATTTCCTGAATTACATTTTATTTAAAAAGCTTGTTTGATATTGAGTTCATCGATAAATCATGATTATTAAACGAGAAAAATTCACCTGTAATATTTGACGAATTCAAGAGCAACGGCAACAATCATACATATCACCGCTGTTTCCAACAACCCTTGCCAGTTCGAAATGTGCCATCTTTTGAAAAAAATCGTTTCGACGACGCCAGCGTGAAATGATGCCTAACATTGAACAACTGAATACAAGTTATTTTTCCTTCGACAGTTTCAATGAATCAGTAACACTTACAGGATGCATTTCCGAATCCCTGATTGCAGAAAAATTCTTTAATCCCAAGTTCCCGAATCCGGAGTCGATCAACGATTGCTGGACATAATAGAAGAACGTCAGAACTACTAGCAAGTTATCGGTAGCCTTCTCTGTCGTATTTATATCACTGTTTTTATCACAGATAAGGAGATAAGATCATTAGAGAAACATGATCTATAGATGCAGTCAAGTTCTTCGGATTTGGTTGATTCTCGATTCTCCCAGAATCGAAAATAGCTTGTTTCTGATTTAAGTTTTAGGATGTGAGAAAGAAAGAAATTGTTTTTTTTTTTGGTTTCATCAAAGATTATGATGAATAGTAATAGAAAAAAAGGAAATTGATAATATGAATTTTCGAAATAATATAAAATGGTGAAAAGTTCTTGCAACTCGCGGTTATACGCAAATAAAATTCAACATTGAGTTTCTGGAGTACCACAGTGCAAATGATTATTGAATATAAGAAATCACAAATTATTTTAAATATAAACATTTGAAATTTTTCTGAAGTTTCGATGATTTCGAGGAAAATCACTAGAAGATTCTAAAAATGTATGGTATAGTACACGACTTGGTTAAAAAGATTGTTTAAATTTTTACATTTCGCGTTTTTTCAGGAAAGCATTTTTGACTGGAACTTTTTTCACATATTATAAAACTAGCGTGAGAAAATCTTTGATGTATTTTCATATGAGCGCAACAAATAAAGTATGTTTCAGTGAAAATAGTAATCGGGTAATTTTCTGGTTAAAGTGTACTTACTAACGTTATTCAGGAGTCAGCAAATATATGGAATTAATTCAAAGACATGGCAGATGGCAAACAAACGGTGACGAATGGGCTGAATTGAATAAATAAAAACACTTTTATAAACAAATATCTGAAACGTCTTTCACGTAAAAGGCAAAACAAAACTGAATTTCTTGCCTGAAAAATAGATTTTGGCATTAAATGATGATTGACAATTTCGTTTTAATAAGTATTAACAAAATGAATTCACGGAAAAATATCGTATGAATTCAATCACGCAGTAATAGAGGTTAATCAAAAAAATATTTAGATGCAGCGTGAAACGTGGATATTTGAGTATAATGTTGATGATAAATTGCATGAGCAGTAAAATTGAAGTTTTGAAAATAAAAGACGACGAATTAGAATATAAAATGATTCTATTTTTATATTCCACTAAATAAAAAAAAGGCAAGAGTAAATTTAGGTATAGAAAATATTTTTCCTCAAATAAATTTTTCTGGTTAATTATACGTATTATGGAAATGGAAATATTAGACATTGATTTTTTGTGCCATGATCCTAACGAAATTTTCACATAAGGGGAAAGTAGAAAAATTTATGTCAATATTTATTCACACAATATTAATGCTGTATATGATTCAGTAAACGAAATAGCTTTTTCGAATAGTTTCAGATAGAAATGATTTATTTTCGAGGATCAAAAAATGGCAAATTCGAATCAGTCATTTGAAAGACCATCTTGTATTTGTAGAAAGTTTCTGCATTCATTTCTAAAAATATCTAGAATCATAGGTTTCAAAAATTGTCAGTGTTTTTATTGTTTTTTGGGAAAATTATACTTGTATACTTGCATATTTGATACTCTGGATTACTTATTTCATAGAATGCTAGTATTTGTTGGATTTTTTCGTTCTCAATGCTATCTTTAAAATTATCAAGGATATTCTTTGGTTTTTCATATATTTGTAGCATTTATGCTCTTAAATTTAAAAACTACTAGATATTGAGTCTCCTAAAGTATTTTATAGGAAACAGTATTGCAAAAGATAATTTACGGCTACCTGAAGTATTTATCGAATATGTCCAGAATTTTTACAGTGATAACAGTTTTCCAGTATAAATATATATTTCAAAGATGTCTGGAATTCAATTCTTTTAAATTCCCGGTTTTCTAGACATTTATTATTTTATTCAGTGATAATTTGGAAAGGAAATAATATTTACAGACATTTTTCGTATTTTATTGATTTATAGTATTTTTGGTTTTTCTCTTATCTTTCAGTATTATAAAAATTCAGCAGTGTTTTTTAGGTTCTGGTTAAATATCGTAGTACGTTTTTAATTAACGTTGCAATATTTAGAGATTTCTCAAATTTGATGCTTTGCAATCTAAAATTTTCTTCGAAAACTTTCATTTCATTTTTTATTTTTTCAATATTAATTAATTTTTCTAATTTTCTGTAGTATTGGAACTAGATCTTATGTAAATTATTATTAATGTAAGCTCGAGGATTAAAAGTTTTATGGACTTTGAATGCTTAGGTACACAAAATTTCAATATGACAGAGATTTCTGTTATTACAGCTTTTGATATTTCAACATGTTCAGTGTTTATTAAATACTTGTGGAAATCGCTGCAAGACATATTTTTAAAATTATTATATAACAATATTGAAAAAACATGTTGTGTAAAATACGTTAAGCAAAATGACAATTATTGTAGTACAATAAAAAAATACAATTATTAAAATTCATTCATAGCATTATGAATAAGAAACACACAAAAAAACATTGATATTTAAAAATTCAATCAACAATATTTAGACGAAAAAAATATGTCTGCCTAATGGAAGTTTTTCAATAAACAAACAACAATATATTAAAAAATGAATAATTTACTTTTTTTTAATGAAAAAATTATAGCAATTAGGCTGATTGAGAGAATCGAAAACAAGAATAATTGAATAGTTAACATTATTCAGGCATGGGTTACTTCAATAACATTATTGTGCATTGAAAAAAAATATATACAGATCATGGTATATACTGGAAAATCATGAAATGGAACGATAAAAACATGAAGGCATGTATTCGGAGTAGCTGGCAAAAATTACAGCCGCTACATGTAAGTGATTAAGATCAGTTTTTCCGAGTCCGCTACTTCGTTACATCTAAGCTAGCATGTAAGTGCAGTAGTGGGACCGAAAAAGTACGCCCGTTACAAGTAAGTAAGTAACGGGATTGTAATTATTTATATGTAACTGTAACGGAGTAACGAAAATAAGTAATTTTGACCATCTCTGAATTCACATCCCACGAATTGGTCACCCAGTTTGGACGGCAGATTTTCGAACCGTTTTTGATATTTAGTCATTCGTCATTTGTGTCGTGACTCGTGACCTTCGAAGAGTTAAGAACATTCCAGTCTCAAGACTGGTCAAGAATACGAATATCCCTGCTATTCTGCATCTAGGATCGTTTTTATTTAACAGCATAAATAAGTGAGTATAATCAATTTTTTATAATAGCTGTTCTCAAATAGAGTCTCACAATTTATGAAACGTATAGTTATTTCATGTTAGGGCTTTTGTTGTAAAGGTACGAAATTATTTGGAAATTCTGTGATACTTTTTGTAACATTTTGAGATGCACATATTAATAATTGAAAGTGAGAAGCGAAATTAGTTGATATTTATTTGGATTTTATTGTGAATTTTGTCAATTATTTGATTTTACCTAGATGGTAACGGTAGAAGTATATAAGATAGTTGCACTATAGTCGTAATATAATCTTTAGTGCTAACTATTTGCAATTCAGAATGTGAATTATGAAATGTGAACAGTGAAATGACAGTTGAATTGTGAATAATGTATGTCTCTCATTCGCTTCTACTATGAAAATTGGAATTATAGTCGTATCTCTACAACCAAACTTCGTGTCTCTACATTTTACTTTCTAATAGAACGAATTGAAAACTTCAGCAGCGTTGTTTTTAAACTATCAATATTAAGAAATCCTTAAAGTAAGAAAAAAGTAGAAGTCTTCAAAACAAAGTATAATTTACTCTTAAAAACAAATCATAAAAACTAGTGACCGGAAAGTTGTGCAGTTCTCATGGGACTGAATAACTATCATTATTCGAATACTTTATTGATGAATAGATAAACATTTTCTATGCATAGAACTACGGACATAAGATGCTCAGTAGACTTCGAGAAGAACGCGACGAGCGTGGAATTTCAAATCGACGCCAAAAGGAACGATTGTCGTTACGATTAGTACTACCATTATCATGTTTGTAAGTTACTAAATTAATTTTGATTTATCCACTTCAATAGTTATAGATTCGATTTGAGAAACATTCTCATACAGTGTTTTTTTGTGATCTGAATGTTTCCTCTTCCCCGTCAGTAGACGATGAGTCAAATAATGAAACGATTGCTTATTATAAAATTGTAATGCTACACTGAAAATTTACTCGTTATTTATCATTATCTGCAAATGTCTAGGCAACGACAGGAACCACGGGGACGATCATCCAGGCCTGAAGTAGAGACGTAAGTTTCGTTTACTAAGAGAAAAGCTTTTAGATATTCAATAAATATTATTCGAAATACATAGTTTCTTTGCAAAATTTTTCTGTAAAACCTAACACATTTTTAAACGTAGTTACAATCAATAATCATACATTGATGATAATAGATAATAGTAAATAATACTATTGAACAATGTGTGTTATTAAAGAATGAATAAAAATAAATTATCCAACAATATTTAATCACGAAGTCTAGTGCATGATTAAAAAAATTTAGTAAGGAACACTATGAAAAAGAATTTTATAAACGTTACATATGTGTATAGGGAAATATGACAATTCGAAGCAAATTATTTTGATCATGAGTCCTGAAGATATAATTTTCAATTTAACGAATAAGACGAATTTGAGAAAATTCAATGGGATTCGAAATTCAAGATATTTTCAATTACATTTTTTGTGATTTTTGCCACTTATAATTCCATGTTCGTTCACCTATTGAAAATGTAAAATTTGTCTTCTAAAGGTTAAGTTACATAATTATGGCTTTGAGAATGACTCAAAAATTTATAAAATTGAATATGAGTGATAGATTACAAATATTAAAATTTTTTTAGTAATTTTGTATTGAAGAACCAAAAATTTTAGAAGTTACGTTTTAAAGAAAGATACAAGTAACGGAAAATCGAAAGCATGACACCTTTTTATTTCCGAACCTAAATTTCGAGGGATTTTATTCTGAATTGCGAAAACAGAACACAAAATGTAAACTTTTCATTGAAATGAGAATGTGTAGTATACCTTAGGCACAGTTCTGCCAATTCTTAATTGGGGAAATACGAAACTACATCTGGAAAGAATCAACAGAATATAGAAAAGATATAAACGTCTACCTTTTAACTTTACTATTAATATTAAGTCGACTTTGTATCCAGAAACAGGACCAAAGAAAAAAAGCCAAAAAATCCAAAAAAAAAAGTAATTTCGTATTATAAAGCCAAAAATTTTAGTGGTTAGATTGCGTCACTACACATTTTGGTAAAAAAATTCGAAAACTGTTGAGTATCTCAAAATTTTGTAGAATATCGTACTTGAAATACTCTAAGTTTCGAAATCAAACAAAAGATCTCAACATTATTGGGAAAATGAATAAATGAAAATCATTTCAAATCTTACACTAGAAAATAGAGTCATTGGATTCTTGATTCGATTAATGAGACAAACAATAAAAAAACATCACTTCTATTCAAAAGCATGCATACTTATAGATCGACACTTCTTCAAGTTTTAAAATCTAACCGAGAATCTGACTTTCAAATATATAACAAAGTTAACAATGCAATAGTTAAGTCAGTTAATAATATGTGATGTCTCAGTAACCACGTATTTGAAAAATTGAATTCGCATTCAATCGAAAGAACTGCGAAACAAATCAGAGACGAACCATATTAAAGAATTTAAACACACAAAATCGAATGAAACTACTATTTTTATAAGTTAGAAGTCAGTTTCTTTTTTTGGAATTTCGGGTTTTGGAAAATTTAAAATTTCTTTTAACTCATTTCCTGGACAATCGTGGGTGCGTTAAAATATTTTGCTTGATAATAAATGAAAAATTTTTTCCAGTAAAATCATATGATCAAAGTGACAATGTTTTTTTCATATTAAACGTTTCGGGAATATAATAGACTAACGACCAGTAGCATTATCGTATTTGTAAGTTTCCTGATTTATTTTATTAAATGCACTACAATATCCAAACAGCAGTTACTTTCTGTCAAAAACTTTAATCAAATATAACAGAAAAAATATAATGTTTCTGAAATTCAAATCTATATTCATGATAAAGGAGTTGAATAAATTTTTTGTGTTAATTATCATTGTGTTGTATAGATTTGATTCGAAAAAATTTGTCAGTGTTTTTTGATGATGGGAATGTTTCTTATTCTAACATGTACTTACATTTACTAAATAACAATTGAGTAAACATTATGAATGAAGTACATAGTTTTCTTGCGAAATTTTTCTGTGACAACTTATTTATTTTTATGTATAGTTACAATCAATAATTAATACACCTAAATCAATAATATTAAATAATAGTAAATCATGATACCCGACATTTCTTCATTATTTTATGAATCGTACTTCGAAAAAGGATATAAAAAAAAAATACGTAGTAAATTTAGGAGACATACTTAGAAAGATTATAACACTCCTGGGAAGATTATAAGGAACTTTTTAGAGTCCACTTACTTTTCGAGTCTTCAGTATTCTTTGAAAAATTTAGGAAAACAAGGTTTGAATGCAAGGAGGTTATAGAAAAGTTTAATTGAAAGCATTTACAGCTCTACAGGTAGTGTATTTCAACATAGATTCAAAGATAATGTCGAAAATCTGAAATGTGTAATTTACTCATTACAAATCTTACTTTTTGCTTTGTAATATAAGTTACAGCAACTACTTTCATTCCGGAAAATTTTTCAACCTGCCTCTCTGCTAAAGTCAGAGATGATTCAATTAATCAAAAATATCCCTACATGACATAACAAAACGAACACAACAGTACAAAATAAGGCCATAAACCCAATCCATTCTTTATTTGGCTGAAAACAGCTGAGGAAGAGGAGCCTGAATCAGATTCTGAAGATGACTGTGCTCATTTTCATATTTTCAAGTATTTTCGTACCTCTGAAAATGTTTCTTTCAATCAGACTAGATAAAATAACATTGTTCAATTACCTCAAGTTCTAAAGAAGTAAATTTCTAACTGCGATTTTATTTTTCAGATTGAATACATTCATATACCTGAAGAAACTATGAAACGACAGCAACAAATGCCAGTTTCCCAACTCGTGCAAGTTGAAAAAATAAAAACCTCTGTACGAAGTTTGTTTTGATTGTTTTGCATTGTGCATATATTATAAATATATACTACAAGCATCTATACTTTTACCTATGAATTATACAACTACAATATCAGAACTATACCTGCTCCTCGCACATCCTTTCTCGAAACAGATAAGTTCACTTGCTGATGAAAAAGCATTCTTTGTTGTAACCAGTTAATAAAATATTTCCTATTTCAATAAATGCAACTATCGCAATTGTTATACATGATTCGTTCATTATTTTGGAATTATAATTTTCGGGCCTAGTTCATTATAGAATGCTTGTTATTTTATGGAGTATAATGCAAGAAATACAAAATACAAGATCGTTTAGTTTACAGCAGGAATTCATATTCGAAGGAAGTACCTGGCAGAGTGCTGAACTTGGTTGAACATTTACCACGCTGTGATCTGTTGAGACTCAGTCCTTGAAAACCAAAACTGGCGAAAACCTGGAATTTTTTTTATAATTATAGAATGATCAATTCTTATGTTGTCATCGGTTGACACCATGATTTCCAGAAAGTTGAGGTATTATATATCTAAAAAAGGAAACGTTTTAGCAAAGCATTATGTTATTACACAACTAATGACGAGTTCAATACAACGAGTATTGAACTTGATAAATACTGAAATTCAGTATTGAATACTGAAATGGATAACAAGTAATGGATAACAAGTAAAACGAAACTTGAACGGTAGAATTCTAGTTATCCCGTTCGAGATTCTAAGTCATCCTTCGACTATGAACTTTGTGAAGTTTCACTCTTCCCAAGCAACAATCTAAATCATCCTCTTGTCTTGAACGCCTCATTCAAGAAAAGTTTGAATAGTTGCATTACGGTGTTTCTGATGTTCTAAACGTAGATAAACGAATTTCATACATTTTTGATAAAGTAAGAAACAGCTGATTAAACGTCATGTAAATTATCAAGAAATAAAATTTCGTCGGTCAAATGATTCATTGCCGCTGTTTTCACTTAGTCTGTAAGGATACCGTTACTAATAATACATCTAGTTGATGATAACCAAAGGCAATGCATGTGTAAAAAATAATATTCTATTTCTGGTTGCAGAATGCAATGGACTATATGTTTTTACAAATTGTGGTAAATCTTTTGTTTACATATCCGTCTATAAGAGGCGTATATTATCCCACAGTATTGGCAAACCATACCGTTTCGAAACTCACAAAAAAAAAAAAAATTTGTGACTGATTGTTAGTAAACTTGAACGTCATATTTTTTTCAACCATACTTAACGTATATAAAAAGTTTAATGAAGAATGAACTATATGAGAGAATATAAAAAGATGAATTGTTACTTTTTTTTACCTAGTACCTTCTGAAACTCAAAATTATAAGAGGTTTGTTTTGACATTATTTTTGAAGAATTATATTGGGGGAAGGTGTTTTCTTTCTTTAGAAGCATGATTTTATGTATGAACATAATTACGTATGTATACTTAAAATTCGTATGAACTTCACAACTTGGATAATTTTCTTGGGATAGAAAAAAAATTGTTCTTTAAAAGTTCCATAGTGTTGTCGAACAGTTATCCAAAATTTCCCAATTTTTATTCGTCATCCTGACTATCAGCAGATTGTTTATCATCATGTTGTTAAAAAGATGTACCATTTTTACATCCAAAAAATATGTATTCGCTCTTTAGTTTGAGGCTCACTGGAATAAAGTCAGGAGTATTTTTTCCATGAGGATGACAACCCTTTACTTGTGTCATCGGAACTTATTCCACATGGGATGCAACAGCCCACTCTTCGAAGACGACCTAAAAGGGTGTTGTCAAAGAAGCACGAGGGCACGATAAAAGGTGTGAAATTCACCTTTTTCAGTACTGATGTTTTGAGTTACAGACACTTAGACGCATGATTTCCGTGCGGAGCATCGAGACGCAACCTGTGGCTGCGTCCTATCCTGACCGAAACCCTCTGAGCGCCGACTCTCCGTTTCAGTGCCATTTCGCTCGCTCACGAGCAAGCATCGCGAAACTTAAATCAATCTTGTTCGTAATAATTGTATCAAAAGTGCTGAGTCATAACAAATTTTTTTCTCATCTCAAGGTAGAATATCAATTTGTATTTATAAATTATAAGTTGCTTATCATCAAATATTCTAAATAATGCTGTTTAGTGACAAGAGGAACAGAACAGTAACAGGGATCATATATATAAAAAACTGTTTCAAATTAAATAATTTGGACCATACATGAATGATGATTTTTGTTCAATTGGTGGAAGTGTATTTTGAAAAACTGGACGTAAAATTAAAATAGGAGAGAGTTAGGAGTTGTGACAGTGAAATTATTATGGGATGAAAATATTGACTTGATTAAAAATTGCAAGCGTTGATGTGTCAACGCGTTTCAATCGCAGGGAAAAGCGCCGGCACGACGCGATCGATGGCGCAGGATTTTCATGGGAGCGGAAACGTTGGAAACGCTGGATTCTTGGTGGACGGAAAACGCTGGAAAATTTTTCGAGCCACATGAAGCGAGTGATTAGCGTCAATTGCTTTCTTGAATGTTTAGACACTTTTTTGAGACTCGATTGTGTATTTTAGGAATGTAGAATGGATTTGTAACACAAAAAAGTTTTGATTTCTTGAGTAACCTGATGATAAAAAGAGGTTCTTACTGCTATATGATTATTCTATTAGAACGTTGAGAATAATTTTCTTAAATTATACTTGACATAGTTATGGTGATTCTAAAACGTTTTTAAATTGATTTGACTCTTTAATGCTTTGTGTAAAAATATGTTGATACATATATATCTTGACTACAAAAAAATTCGAAAAATGAACGTTAGAGTTGGAAACTATAAAATAAAATGTCCGATAGGAATTCCAAAACATTTTTTAACATTATCGAACATTGTAAGAACTGTTTTATCATTCTCCTGATTATGTTCACAATAATAAAACACGAACTCGTTTGACTATGACAGTGAAAATCTTCGTTTATTTTCGTAACTTAGTGAAAGATTCTAGCCTCGAGTTTATTTTGTTTGTCATTGTTTTGGCACGAATGCAAATATTCGAAACCGATCAGTCACTCCTACCAGAGCATGATTTTTATTATTTTTATTTTTCTAAACAAGAGTTTGATATTTTCATAAATTTGATACTTTTTTTTGTTTCTATACTTTTTAAAGTAGCGTTTTTGCAAGTAGAATTCATTTTCAACATGTTATAACGAACTTTATGTCGACAAATTAATCTCTCTGAAAAATCATTACCCCAGAAAACGTGAAATTCAATAGCGTCAGTCAACATTTCAAAGGTCGAGAAATCGAATCTGATATAAGATTATTGTGCCTTAAATGAGCATTATAAAATAGGCTTCATGGGACTTCTTATAGAGCTTATTTTTATTTAATGCGTTTTTTACCGATATCGTAATCACGCGTTACCTTGAAGGTCTTTCAATTGATTATTACTTAAGCTTTCCATCACGAATGAAAATCTCTAAAATTTCTTCTTGCTCAAGTGCCTGCCACACGCGATCTATTTTTTGCAACGAAAGAGCCCACAGGAAAAAACTGCCAAAGAAAAGTCGATGTATTATAATGAATTACAATACTTGCTAAAATTTCAAGACGTCGTCATAATTCACATAATCGATAAAATTAACTTCTTATTTCTCGTGTATTATTATTTGGAAAATGTTTTAAACTGCATAATCGTGTACCCATCTTAAAATTGTAATCTTTCTATCTTGATGTGAAAACAAGGCTATAACAAATAAATTCTTATTGGCTCTACCTTTTGATTCCCTTTACAGATGCTCGAGCTTTTCAATACCCTGGTGAACAGTTGTCAAAGATCTAAGCTTTGATGGTATCGGATCAATTTATATGGAACTTGATATAAGCTGCTGGTCTCGATCAACGTTTTGCATTTCTGAACGACGAAATGCCAGCTCCAACGTCGACGAGAACTAGCAGCGAGGCGATTCGTATGGAACCTTTAGGTGGACAGAATGGGACCGTCAACACGGAAGTAGCAGGTAAATTTTTTGTCAATTAAAAAATTTTTTAACAAAGTCAGACAGTAAAAATATCTGAAAAGTCGTTTCCTTGCAAACTGTAGGTGCTTTAAATTCTTCTAAAACAGCATTTCTTGTGAATTACAACTGAAATTTTTATTTCTGATATGTTTCAAAATAACAAAGGAACGTCTAAAACAAGAGGTGTCGTTTTATGTGTCCGAATTTTCTTTCGCTGACCCAGGATTCATATCTCGTACATATCTACATTGGAACATCGCGTCTACATAACGTTTACATAAATCCATTGTTCGCTCGTACAATCATGCAATGCATCACGATAATTTCCGTGGGTTTCTTCGTTATTGACGGAAATAATCGTAAAAGTCAGAAATACGTTCCAGCCCGAACGATTATTGCTCTTTTTCGTAGACAAGAATAATGTGATCACTAGGCGCGCGAGAAAAAGCGCTCGAGGGAGAAGAGTGTAGCAGTATATAGCACACTCTCCTCCCATAGACGCCGATCGATTTGTGATTTGCACGTGGCACCGCACGTAGATTTCTTTCTTTCGTGATTCCAGTTTTAGCAACCAAGCTCTATTATTCAATAGGCACTTTATGCAATGAATTCTTACAATTTTAACCATGCTATGGATATTATATTTGTGAGGAAGTAGACTTCTTTCTTTGAAATGCAAGTTAAATGATATTCATAACAGTTTTCGTCAATATTTTGTCGAGATTTATAGAACATGATTTAGAAATAAAATTCTTGGAGTAGAATTAAGACGGAAATACAAAGACATTTGCATCAAACAATTGCAATGGATTCTCATTGTGTCCCTTATTATCTTTTACTGTTAATTTTTATCAAATTACTACAGCCATTGTCATTGTGATTACAAATCCAGAAAGTTCTAACATTGGCCTAATTACAATCTTTGTCAATTGTTGAAAAATCATTTTTTATTTAAAGGCTCTTGTCTACATGGCACTGACTATTAGTTTAATTTTGGTCTTTTAAAGATTAATTTCAAATCAAACATTTAAAATCAAACTTCTTTACATGTATACAATTTTTGTAAATAATCTTGCTAAGTATAGAATCACTATATTGAAGATTTTTAAATTATCTTTGTCAAATTCATATTCCTCTACTAATTCATGTTTACTTAAATTTTACTCAGGTAAATTCTTCACACTTTTTTCGTATTCTTTATTCATTAGTTTTTTTTAAATTATCGTCTCTATTTTCACAAATGATCTCAGTATATAAACAACATTTTTTTCTTTAATTTCATCTATTCCGAATATAAATAATCTTTTCATGTTATTGTAAGTTATTTTATGATTAGATTGAGAATTTATAATTTTTTTACTCCTTACCAATTCCTCTTGTGAAGTTTTTGGATGAAGTGAATGAAAAAAGTTGCTAGTATAAACATTCCTTGGCAGTTGATCTATCATTTAATTAGCCTTTTTTTCTACAGCCTATCTGTTATTTATATTCTGGTCTCTAAATTCCTTCGGATATAACTACACTCTTGTGGAATTTTTAGATGTTCCTTATATTATTATCATGAAATTCTGGATCTGACTAATAAACATTTTGATCAACAAATCCAAGAAAAGCAGGTGTAAAAACAGAAAGGGATTTTAAAAATTCAAATCCCTCCCGAAACTAAGATGAATTAAATTTATTTGATCTACCGAAAAGAAATAAAAGTATATATGTATATGGATAAACTGAAAATAATAAAAAATTAAACGAAGAAAAGTTATTAGTGAAAAAAGAAAAAACTTTCGAAAATTATGGTTTTTACTTAGATCCATATTAGGACATAGAAAAAGGTTTTCTGTATGGTCTCAAAATTTAGCGAAATTTAGAAATCTTAATTTTACCAACTCAAAAACAGCAATAAAATCCTGACTTTAGAAGAATTTTTTATAAATGAGATTCTTATCATAAATGTTTATCTAGGGTAACGTAGAAAATGGTACTTCGAAAAATTTTTTTTAAATGGTAAATAACGAAAAAAATAAGAATGTAAGAAAATGCTAAAAGTTCAAAAAACTTTGACCCTTGGATCATCAAACTCTGAAATTTTACTAAAAGTAATCGAATATGTAATTCTATAGAAGAAATATATCTTGAAAAATCTGGGTAAGTGCGTACCATTTGTAGAATTTCGAATTCCAGAATATCTATTATTATCAGAAGTTTTATGTACTATAAATCTATAGAAATCCAGAAAACATGCTAGAAAATCTGATGAATACAAAAAAAGAAAAAAAAGTCGAAAAAATCTAAAATCTATGAGTCATAAAAACTCTATGTCAATGCAATTTCCTTAGAAATGTACGAAATTATTGAAAACCAATCGAAATTTTAATTTTAGAGTATCGAACTCCAAAAGTTAAAAAAAAATCATAAAAATACTAGGAATTTCTTTCGATTGTATGAATGATAAAATTGTGAGAAAAAAGGAATGGAAATCTTAATGAAAGATACTGTCTTTTTGAAATTTTACAAAATACTAAAAATTGATTTGAAATTCCAATAGTGTCGCATAAAATTCTAGAAATCTACTGGGTGACCTGTAGTAATACTATAAAACTGTAAAAAATCAAATAAAATCACAAAATATTATCAATAATACACGAAACGAAAATTCTACACAACTATGAAAGTTTAAATCATTTTAGTTATAAATTCCTAAGGAAATATGAAAAAATTTTTTTTCCTCTGATTGCAAGAGCACCGTATTCTAGGAAGCTGATTAAAAATTCATATTATAAGTTAGTCCTATGAGATGTATAAGTAAAAAAGAAATTTAAAATATACCAAAGGTATAAGAAAGACAAATTCTTAACCTCCGCGTCTTAAAAAGCGCAAAAATTTGATTCCGTTATACCGACTCTCGACTCCAAAAGTTGTACAATTTTTTTATCCCTTAACTCAATTCAACAAACCAAAAACTTTACTCCTGTAAACGGCTCGTTAAAGATTAGAAATTAAAAAAAAACAGATGAAAATATATATTGTTTTGAGACGCCCCCCCCCCCAAAAAAAAAACATTTTTTTCCAGTTTTCATCCCTGAATTAAGGTATCAATTTAATATAATATTGGATATGATAACAATGAGATTAGTTTTCTCTAGAACAACGCGCCTTCCCGATAAAAATCAGCATATAATTTTCATTCTGTTTATTGGTAACTGTATCATTGACAATATTTGAACAACCATCAACATCATCGATTTCAATCGTGGATCATATTTTCCTCAGCTTGCAAGATAAAGTTTTTACTACAATTTATGATTGCAGCGTCTGCCTTATACTCGGTTCCATAGGTTTCTCAATATATTCCACAGAAGTCGAAGATGATACATTGCTTAGTAGGGTATTACGATTTTTATGAGTTTCGAGTGCGAGGAAAATGGGCACTTTCCTCACAAAGTCAGTCAACTAAATTTTCTTTTTGTTAATGAATGTGATATTTTTTTAACTAAAGTAATTTTTTTCATGATTAGTGACACAATAATTACATGATGAATATAAAAGTAATGCTACGATGTTAATGATATGATGAATCTGAATTTTTTAAAAACTAAACTGCCTGGAATCAAAAAAACAATAAAAAAATTGTTATTCCAAGAAAAGTTGATTATCAAACCAGTAGTTTAAAATATGTTGTAAAAAAATCACTTTATTCATAAGCTGAAGAAATTTCCAACATCTTCCCTTTTTTTATAAGGTTTACACATTTACTTAAGAATTCTCCACGTTTTCAAATAATTTTTACGAAGAAGGTTAAAAATGCGATAAATCTTTCGAAGTTGAATACTACACTCGTAAATGCTATGCGAAACTAAAACTAACTAAAAGATTTCAAAACTCATGGAAATTCTTTAATGAAACGTTTCAAAACAAACTAATTGTGTGTCATGTTACGGAATTATGAAACTGATGTAAACAATGGTTAAAATCTAGTACGTAACCAAATTTATCGTACATTACCAAATTAACTATCCATTATAAAGCACCAATGTTCGATTTCATAGAAATGCATTACACAGCAAGATTAGTCGTCGCGATAACTCATGCAACGAGCTCACGTTGGGTCGACTTTGTATGCGAACAGGCAAAATTTGATACGATGTAAGATAAAAATTAAACTAACTTAATGACTTGCGAAATAATTAACAGCTCTTTTTGAAATTCATGTTTCTCTAGAAAATGACGAGAACAAATAATGATCCAAAAAAGAAAAAATAAAGTTAGTTTTTCAAACAAACTCGAGACATCTACATTGTACAAAATTATATATGAAAATAAAATTTATAAAACATTATGTAATGAATATAAAAATGTATTAAAGATAATTGTAGAAAGATGAATTAAATATACATAAAAAACAAAGTTAAAATTTGTTGTTTTAAAAATTATTGAATAAATTGGATTCAATGTAAATGAATTTCGCTATTTATCAGTCAAATACGCAGCAAGCTAACAAGTATTACCGTTTCCCAACATACAGCGATGGAATCGCAGAAAATCAATAGAAAACCGGGATCCCCCGCAGCTTGCATTGAAGTTGCGGTCTGTCGGTACTCGTAGTGAAATACACTCTTCTACTCAATTTAAGTCTTGTCTTCGTACATTTCCTGACGATGGCGCCAAGTCTGAGAATTGAAATTTTTTTGCTATACTACTTAGTATTGAAAGTGTTTATTTAGATAGTATTTGTGCCCGGAACAATGATGGGATTTGATGATAAAATTTCCGGATAATTATTTTTATCTGAAAGCACGTTCTTCCCAAATAAAATGAATCGATATTGTAAGTAAAGGGAATTGAAAAATGTTATTAGCACAATTTATATTGTAAAATTTTTGTTTATGCTCTTCTGTTGTTATTTAGTAAAAAAAAATTTATGCATTATAATGTGAGATTCAAAATCTTACAAGTTCTCATTCAAAATAAAAAAAAAAAATCAACAGATTGGAACATGTATTCAAACTGAAATCTTCTAGGTTTTTTCGTTTTAGTGAAATTTGAATACTGAATTATGCCAATTTATGGTAGGTAACTCAAAAAATATATTTTTTATAAATATCTGAATTTTTCGTAATGTAAAATCTTGCTGGAAAAAAAAATTAGTAAAAAGACGATGGCTACAAAACTATTGATCAAGCGACGAAACAATCTTGAATCCTAATGGGCCCTGATCTCATCGAGATAAGTCACATCCTCCAAGAAAATCTTTGTTTGATGCAGTTTCCAGATAAACCAAGTCAAAGCATGCTAACCTAATTATTTATGTAACTAAATGATTTTTAATTAAAGTTGTTTATGTACTTAAAGCAGTAAGTGGTGTTAAAATTAAAAAAAGGTTGATATAACAAGGAAAAATAAGCAGGGCATTGAAAGTTTACTTAACTTTTTTGTTTGAGGTTCTATGACAGATAACAATTAACGTATGTTTTCAATGATTAGATGGGTCATTATTTCTAACTTTCAAAATAATGCGATTCATTCTTAACATAACTTTTGTAAATCATTTATTTAGTTGAAATACATATTTCAAATTGAAATAAATTAGATAATGATATTATTAAATTATATACCTATTGATAAACGTTCTATATTATTCAAAAATAAGAAAGGTAGGAAATATATATCTGGAAAATCAAAAATATTTATTATATAAAGTTTCCGAAGTTATTAAAAACACCATCATATAGTTAGAAAAGTAAAAAAAAGACAAAAATAACTTGCTGCAATAATATGTAGACTAAAATTGTAAAAAATAAAACTACAAAAGGAATACAAATTTTGTGTCTAGAATTCTGCAGGACTAATATTTTAGCATTTTTTACTGCAACGATGTTCGGAAATTTTCAATATTTGAATTTAAGTTAAACAAGTCGCATTAAATACTCATGTGGCCAGAAATTTTATTTCGTTAAAAAATAGATATCTTGAATTATATGATCTAAAGAATTCGATATTTTTAACTTTTCGAATTCTTTGTGATGTTAATTTCATCACTTGCAAAAAATCTATAATATCCCATTTAAACGTACATCAAACTCAAGAAGTCTGAAATAACATAATATTTATTTTAACATTTTTGAATTACATAGTACGAAGATCTAGCACGTATAATTCTAGAATTTTGAATTGAAAAGCTTTGAATTCGGAATAAAAAATAATCACAGACGGTTGCACAAATAATACGAGCGATTTAATAACGTAACATAGTTTTTGACAACCTTAATATTTTTTTTGTATTCTTTCAGGTTGAATTAATTGAAAATCACTTTCTCTAAGTGGCAAACTCATTTATATTCTAATTTTTGATTTTTTTACTTACTTAGAGTCATCTTCATTTGAAAATAAGTTATGTTTCACTTGTATTTATTTATTATCCAACTAAAGAAATAATTTAATGAACATTTATCACAATAAGAGAAATATTACTGATTTAGAAGGGGAAATTACAAATTAACTTGTTCAATCGCATTTATTCCTTAGTGTATTATGAACAATAGGAATAAAAAGGTGCCACTAATTCCTTGTTTTTCAATAATAATTACACTAATTTGCAAATTTTCCTATAATTACGACCACTTTCAAACGAAAAAGTTTTTTTGAATTATTTGTGGCCAGTGAGTAGAAAAATGACTGTGATATATTTTTCCAAGAAAAAGTTATCAAAATATTAACAACTAACATTAAAAATTTTTTTTTAAGTTATTTATCAAAATATCTAGAACACTTGATTATATTTACATAAAGTTTGATTCCATCGTAAAGTATACTCATCAGCTTTACGGCAAGATGCTCTTTTTGTAAATTAAAATAGTAGCTATTAAGTTATAAGCGTTGAAAGTCCATAAAAGTGTATTACCATGAGTGATTTTGGAAGAAGTTCAAAAAATGCAATTTCTTTAACTTTGAACACCTGTAACCTAGAAACTACTTTTTCAATTGAGAAAAACAGTATATCATCGTAAAGCAAACAAATATACGTTTGAAACAATATAAATTTTGACAAAAAGTCAATCGTTCTTGATGTTCCAGGCAATAACTAACAAAAGTGCCGAAAAACACGTTTCTTGCGAATATTTGGAAACTGTTGTTCGGACAAATAATTGACAGTTATTTTCGTATATGGTATTTTTCTACTTAAAAAAATCAAAAGAATATCTTCCGCACGTTACGTGTAAAAACCGTCTGCAATACACTGTTGCCACAATTTTCATACTGTTGACTTCTATCCGACGCAACTCTTTCTATTTTCATAAATGATTTTTCAATTTTTTTTTCTTCTGTTTCCTAATTCTTACATCTCAATTTCGCTGTGAATAAATTATGTATAATATTATCTCAGATCGTCTTAAAGGCGATCTGAGATTCTTATGCAGAATAATTAACGGTCATGTGCGGAGCCCTGAGCTCTGTGGATTAGTTTCTTATAAAGTACCAGGATTTGTTCCAAGTTGATCTAATTATGATCGCAATGAAGCTATATCACCTATTTTGGCTTAAGGCAATGGCATTTTGGGTAGTCTGGATTTTTTGCGTTCTTCATTGGCTGCTTTTGTGAGAAAATTGTCAGTGGTGCTCTCAAATAGACGACGATGACAGTAAGGAGATGATTTTGTTGCACAATTTTCAGTTCATATCTTTTTTTTTTACAATTTGTTTAATACGATGGATTTTTGTATCATAACATTTATATTGCCTTCATTCATCTTCGGTGGAATGTGGATACCTGTTTTTGGAATTTGTCTTTGCACTTGTAAAGATACGTGACGTTTTCTAGCCTTTTTTTTTAATCACAAATCATGCCCTCCGTTGCGTATATTCATCTATAAAGTGATCCTCGGGGCCAAAATAAAAAACCATGTTATCCGTTTAGAGGCATTATTTCAATGTTCCAGCTTTCGACCCTCAATGTGGTCCTCATCAAGAAACTAATCAGTAATCATTCACACACGGAGAAAAATCGAGAGTAAATCTCACTAAAAACGCACGAAAAATTACCAAACTGCTGAGAAACGCGGGATAATTCCACATATCAGCAGGAACTATTCCAAAAAAAAAGAATATATACCGATCGTTTGGTAAAAATTTCTTGCTGTAAGGCTGTATTTACATTCAATCTCTACACTTTTCCTTATATGCAACACGTATAAGCGTGCGTTAGTGTATGCGCGCCGAGGAATTCTATTTATAGTCGCCGAAAAGTGCGTTTGTTTTCTTTGCTTCCCTACATGAACTTTCACTTAAATTCGCTAGGTAACTGAATGAAATTTTTTCTTGATTGCGAATTATTGTGTAAATCCTTTAAATATGAGTGAAAACCATACACAAGAAAAAGAATTAAAGATTATGACTGAACATTACCAATGAAGGATCAACACCGAAGTATCTCTTTTCATTCTAGCATCAATTTCTCGCATCAAAATTTCTGATGCGAGATCTTTAGTGATCTTTAGTGATTTTGAATCACTAAAGATTTGCATAATTAAGTTTCATTATTAAAAATACAAAACCACATCATTTAAAATCCTTCGAGGACGAAAATTCTTCTTTTATTTTGAAGTAAAAAGTATTTACATCATATCACTCTGGCAGTGCATTTTTACCGAACGTTTAGCTTTCTGTCTCAAACATGGAATTTATCCCGCGTTTCTCAGCAGTATGGTAATTTTTCGTGCGTTTTTGGTGAGATTTACTCTCGATTTTTTCCCGTGCATACAATACAAGTCAGTCACGTAAATCCTCCTTTTTTGTTTAATGATTGTCATATTGAGAGGGTATAAAAGAAAATGAAATAAATTGTTTGCCTGAAAAATACCGTTTAGCTTCAACCACTTTAAAAACCTTAAATTGAGTAATCTAACTTTCGTCTTCTACTCAATCGAGTCCGACTTTGAACCTCGTGCGTGTCCTCCCAGTATACTGCTCGCCCGAAAATCGAGTCAAGAGTACACGGCGTCACCCAGGGGATGCGGGAGATAATCGCGAAAAAAGATGCGATTCTAGCGTAGCAGATGGCGCTTGGGCCGCTTGCAGCAACCCCCGTGATACGCAAGGCGAAGGGTGGAAAATGCACCCTCCCGACCATGGCTGGGAAACGCCGACGCCATCTCGGACGGTTGCCGCAGTCGCTCTGTAGCTCCACCGGAAGGCATCCCAAATGTTGCCAAAGAGATGCCCTCGCGAACCGAGTTTTCGTAAACCGGAAGTCATTCGTGGCCATTATTCGGGCACCGTTTTTCGGCTTTTCCCATTTTCCGGCGGCGGAACCCGCGTCGCCCGACACGAACTCTGGCTGAACAAAGAGAGCCGCTCATCAAGGTCTCGTATGCCGGGCCACAAGGCAACGTGAAGGACGTCGTCCATCGGAGACCTCTGCCCGATCGCTTCGCGATGAGCGAGCAGGATGTCGACGACGTCGCTTTTCTCACAGGTGAAAATCGATTTTATTGGGAGCAGTGCGTTCGGGGAGGTTCTCGACCTTCAAGGGTGGTTTCATTCACAACTCTGCTGTCGGAGTGTCGCCCCTACTGAGTCTGATTTCTTTTTCAAATCTCATTTTCCAACATGCGACAGTAAATTTAATTGCTAGACCAAGAGTATAAAAAGCACGATTTTTCATGAGACTACTAATGAAATTTATAAATAATAGAGAAATAATTATGTGTATTAGGATGTTACTTGATTTAGATGTCGGAACTTTTTCCATTCCGTGGCTTTGTATCAATTAAGGTATTGAAAAATTTTTTTTGTAAAGTTTGAAGCAAATCGGACATGATTAACATGTCTCACAAAACGACTAAAGCTTTGAATAGGATTGACATGTAGTTTTTCATACATTTGTTACAAAATTTATAACTTGTGCAAAAGTTAAGATAAATGTTTGAAACTTGGCATAGTTTGAATGTATAATGTTCAGAGCGGATAAATGTATGCTCGTGCATGAAGCATGCATATTTTTCGAATTTCGGTGGATCGGGCATATTTTTTTGAATCTCCATATGACAATTTTTTCCAAGTCCCATACAACTAGTCTTAATATTCCTATTCTCATTTGGTGTAAGCAACTACAGATACATAGTTTATTATTTACTGTGAAAAAAAAATTTTTCTTAAAATTTATTGTTACTATGGCGGAAGAAAAAGAAATTAAAAGAGAAATATAAATAAAAGCTTGGAATCCAAAGACTTCATTATGACATGTCCGATTTGATTCAAACTTTACAAAAAAATTTTTTTTAATATCTCGAATGATTTGAAGCCCTCAAAAGAAAAATTCTGACTTCGCCAAAATAAATGACACCCTAATGTGTATGGAAGAAAAAACAAAGAAATAACGAAGAGATTTAGTTTTTGTAAAGAATTACATGAAAATACTTCAATATTGTTAGCTTTTTATTGCAAAGTATTCATTGAATTGAGAAGTAGATTATTACAAATGTAAATAAGGGGAATGAGGTAATATGCTCTCTTTAACACATGACATTCGTTACTAATCGGATAGAATCTAGTACCAAGCTACGCATTTTTTTGTCCGATTCAGCAAGGCTTAGTGGTTAAATCATATTCACTACAATATTTCATTTCATTTCCCAACCTAATCATTCTAGATATTGATGAGTCGTATGTGTGACAGTATTTTTGTCATTATTTCAACGAAATTCGCACCTTTTCGTGTATTGTTCATTTATTCATACAATTTAAAATATTATCTTAAAAATAAATATCTTTAGTTAATACTAAAATCTTTTATTTATCTAATATACTGAAGTTCAAAAATATCCTTCATCTTAAAGATCGAAATCTCTATGTAAATATGAGCTACAGTTGGATTTATGACTCTTGTTTTGTAAGCTGCAAATGATGAAAACCTATATGGAAAATTTTTCTTCTTAATCTTTTCAATCCAAACATTAGTTAAAGGTGACCATATTTTAGAGATATATGTTGACTTAGGAAGAATGAGTGGCTTATCAGGTTGTTTTATAGTGTATATTGATTTAAATTCCAGAGCTGGTCTTTTGAAAAATGTTCGTAAACTTGTTCATATAGCCTCGATTTGTATGAGACTTATTTTTATCATCTTAGAAAAGAGAAAAATGCAAGTTTATGTTCCATGTTTTTGCTCTATGTTAGGAAAAAGTGGCACCTGACAGCGATGCAAAAAAATGTCAGAAATTGAGGCTTTTTTGCTAATAATTTTATATAATTAAATATAGTTGAACATAAAAAATTTATTTTTCTATGCTTATTGAATATTCGTGGTAAGTTCAACATAGTTTTCATTGAGTTCCTTTTTGTTTCCTATGATTTCTCGTAATTTTCATTAGTTTCTAGATTTTTCGTGGTTTTTTTTCTTAACACACTCATTTCTTTTCGTTTTATAGAGTTTTCCTACATCGTCTATGATTCGATTTACTTTACAAGAATTTACAGAAAAACGATAAATTTTTCGTATAATAATCGATCATTGATCATAATTTCGGTTTTTTGCAACATATCTCATAATTTTTCATAATTTCTAATTCAAGACTCATAAAGTTTTAACTATATACTTTCAAAAATACACCGTTCCTTTTTTTAATAATTGCATTATTTCCTGAAACTTTAATGCTTCTCGTAATTACGTATAGTTTCCCAGTCTTTTTATAACTTTTTTTCATAAAATTTACCATCATTTATTACTTTTCACCATAGTTGCTTCATAATTTTATTGAACTAAATTATAATTTATTATCGCATATTGTATTCTTATATAAGTAAACTATGGTGTTCCATAATTTTTTGACTTCAACTATACAATGCTAAAAGCTACTGTCCACAAATTACTTAACGTAGTTTTCAGGATTTTTCATGTAACCCTCAAAATTCAGAATTGTTAACTTTTAGTTTAAGTAAAAAAGTTTCAATTTCCGAGATAGTTGAAATTATAATTCAAAGTAGAAAAACTAACATTTATAATGTACTACAGTAATGCTCACCGTACCGCTGACTATCGTAGTGCAAGGTTTTGGCCGCTTCCCCTCCAGCGGTGCCCTCACTCTCTCGCTTGAGGGGAGCGCGACCAGTGCCGAAACGCCCGAAACCCGATGCTCCCAATAACGGGAATCATCCGAATAATCTTCCGATTCCCAAGGAATAATTTCTACCTACTTGTTTTACGTTACAAAAAATTATGTACAATGATGTACATTTATACATATTTATAATTGAAATCATGTTTAGTACACATGGACATATTCAATGTTGATTTTACCTATATCTTACAGATACGTAGTATTTAGTATTGATATTTACTTTTAAAGAATGTGAATGACTATTGCATTAAAAAAATTGATGCTTGTTTTTCACCCTTACATGCAATCCTTTCGTGATTTATTAATTCATTTTTGAAGTTTTCTTGAAATCTTTTCATTTAACATTTACTCTCGATGGCATACAGTGCTAATCAGTTGTTGAAAATTGTTCAGAATTTTAATATTAACGGTGCATGATATCGATTAGCTATAAACAATAATTATGACTTTGAATTTTGAAAATTCAAACTTATAACAAAACTGAAGTACATATACGGACAGTTTATAAAGGACGAAATGTAATACGCATTTTGAATTGTTGGACTTTCGATACATGACATTTTATGTCATATATATACTAAATAATACTTTTACACATAAGTAAATATAATTTTTTTTGTCAAGATGAAAATATAAAATCGCTTTGAACATAGAGAAAAACACTTTTGTGCGAATGAAGTTAATTAAATAAGGGATTCTATAAAAATTTTATAAAAACCCAATTTACTAGGCGCGTTAATTTTATTATTCGATTCGTCAAGAATCCCACGTTTTTTTCCGATGACTTGATTCTTATTCTATTAAAAAAATTACTGTTATATTTCAACTCAATCCACTTCTCTCTCCTACTTCCGGTTATATTATTAACCATATAGATATTAGAAAATTTTACATAATAGTACTAGTGAATAATAGTTGTAATAATGTTAATACGAAAAGTAAAGAATTTTATTATATAAAAAGTATATTAAGGACAATAATGTGATAAATAACTTATAGTACACTGATATATATTTTCTCTTTTATAAAATAATAGATTGATGAAAGAAATATATTTTTCATTAGAATTAAAACTTACGATAAATGCTTTCAACACAGTTCAAAGAGACCGTTATCAATAAATTCTTTTTCATATTTTCTCTAAAAAGGTTTTTTGTTCTTAAGATATGCATTAAAATAAATAATAATAATGATTTTTATAATTCATTTATGACTTAATGAAAGAAAAGAATAATTCTAACATTTTGAAGAAAAAATATCGTGATTTAATTTTCTTCGATTGTTTATTATATTCCTTGTGAATATTGTGATAGTTAAAAATGACTGCAGTATGCGTAATTATAAAATAAATATAATTATTTACAAAATATTTCACAAGCACAAGAATACAACTAGAAATATTCAAACGTTATAGCTGTATACAGGGAACCACGCATATGCGCATATACATGATTACGCTCCTGCTTTGAGGCGTGACTCGCCCACAAATCGTTGTCCATCGTAGTGCAAGGTGGAGACCGCGTGTCTTGCACTACGCTGAGCATTACTGTATTTGAAGATATCGTGAATTCCGAATTCTATTGACTTTTTTAAAAATTTATTCTATTGGTTGGATTGAGAATTTACTTTTTAGGATTCGGTATCAACATTGTTTCGAGTTTGAGTTCGGTTTATGAACAATATTTACATGAAATAAAATGACATTCTTATCAGTGGTTTTCAAGATAATACTATAGCTTTATAATTATTTTTCATTTCTTGAGTATACGCCGATGCAAGACGTTCGGTATGGATGAAAGAGAGTTATACAATGTCATTCGACGTATTGTTTATTATTATATAGTTTTTACTGTCATTAAAAACAACCAACATCATAAAGTATTGTAACAAATGGGATTGCGTCATTGAAAAATATGTAGTTATAAGATTTATTGTTTAATAGTTTGTGATTGTAATTTTTATTAATGTACTATTGTGAATATAGTTCCTGAAAAATTGATAATGGAAGGCCGAAAGCTCGATGAATGATACGAGAGTTTTTCACTTTTTCTGCTCCAAAAAGATCGTCTGAAGAATTATGAAAAATAATTTCGATTTGTAATGTTGTGTTTCAATAGACTATTTTCAATATTTAATTTACGTAGCATTCTTGAAATGAAAAATAAAAAGGTTTCTCACACTGTTCAAGTGTACATGAAAACAAATGAAAACTTTTCAAATTTTTTACAAAACGTTCTGATAGACCCCTCCACCCCCCGTAGCCGAAAACTATCACATCGAGCTGGACCTCCCTCCTAGGAGCTTCACGTAATATATGGGCAACCCTTGATTTAAGTTACCCAAAAATTCTTAAAAACGCTTACATTATCTCAATACTGACGAAGTTTTTCTGAGATGTTCTGCCATTGAACAATGATTTCATATCGTATACTTTTATGTTCTGTTACTCATTCACTGTGATATACTACGATTTCTCATCATCAAAAATGATTTTCTATGATGTTTCATAATTCTTGACCAAGTTTCATAAGTTCCATGGATGTTCATCATTCAAAATATGTAAAATAAACATATCAATACTAGAAACACATAAAAAATATAAATAAAACGCAAATATTGCATTCTAAAATTTGTAATGAAATCTCTTAACGCTGAAAATCGCATAAAACAAAGTAAAAAAAAAAATATGCACCAATTCAAAGTTCACTTATTATACTCGTATCATTCATTTACATCACGTCAAAACGAAACGACGATGCATCACCATACAGCAGAATATTCCTGTACAAAAAAAGAAAAAGATGAACCAAAAATATGCGGTCACGACACAGAGCGAAAAGAGCGCACGTTCCGTGCCAAGTTAATCATTCCCAACTCCCGAAAACTCCGCGACGAAAAAAACTTCGAGCATGCATTAAGTAATTTCCCCTTTTTCAAAAGTACTAACACATCGCAATTAAGAACATTATCTATATTCATCGTCGAAATCTGCATGACGCTCGATCCGTTTCATCTCCCGGAAAATTGAAAAGTGACGCGCACTACTCGCTACCTCATTTCCACGACTTGCTTATCTTGGAAAAGTGAAAAGCGCTGTACTCCAGCCCGTGAAAGAAAACCCTTTATTGTTCCGACTTCAATGTTCCCGATGCGCGACATCCTCGTTCCGTGGGCGAACTGGGGTGAGGCAAACGTCAACAAAAGCATACCGCGAATCACGACGTCGGAACCCTAGATCTATTGTTTCAAAATCTCATTCACTTTTTCCGCGCCAATCGCATTTTCCATCTCGATTATCATGTTTGGCCAAAGTTTTTAATGTAACTGCGACAAAAATTGAATTATCAGGTGTGTGGGGTTTCAAGGGTTCAAAGTCTTCCTGAAATCTAGGTATAATCAAATAATTATGCTGAGTCTCGTCCGGATGGGACCATTGCATATAGTCGTGCGTTCCGCGCGCGTTTCCAACAGATTTTCAAATCTCCCACCAAAAAGAGAAAGGTGTTGGGCCTCGTGGCGACACTGGGCCGGAATAGCGAAGCCTCATTGTGTTTTCTGTTCGCGTAACTGCAACACGCACACGTTCCTTCCTCCCGGCTTTCGGTAGTTTTTTCGGTAGTTTTTTCAAGATGTCGAAAAGAATTCGGAGTTCTAGAAGCCGATCTAGGTCACCTAGGTGGCACGGGTCGCGTGAAAATTCGACCAGATCACGACGCTCGCGCGGTTCGTCTGATTCACGTGAAAAATCGCGAGAAAGATCAAGAGCCAGCTCATCCCGCTCACGCTACACGCCACCCCGACATAGCTCCCGAGGTTGGTCAGAATCCCGCGAATCACGCCTTCTGGATAAAATCGCGGAAATGATGGATCGACGACTCGAGGCCTTTGAGGAGAAACATGCTCGTTCTCCCCTCCGTCTAGGCTCTACGCCACCCCCCTCAAACGAGGCCCTGCAGCGTAGCCAGGACGACACACAGGTCCCCCCGTCCCGGGGTAGTTCACCAGGTAAGCTCCTGTAAAGGACTTAGCCGCAGTGTCCCTCCTGTACGCTCGCTTACAAGTGGGATTCTTTTGTTTAGATGACCGATTTAAAACAGGGGTCTCCTTCGAGGAGACAGACCCCTCCCCCCATCCCACTCTGATTTCTGAGTTATTTCGAACTCAGCCGGACGGAACCTCGTCCTACCTCTAGGACCCGGAAATGCTAGGATTCGTGCAAAAAATTTCCAAGTCAGGCTTGTCAGGCGACCTTCGCGCCCAACTCCTTGCCAAATTCGAGGAAAAGGGGGACCAGAAAATCGGCCCACCGAAGCTGAACAAACTGTTCAACCCGGCGCGAAAAGAGTTCGCAACAGTCCTCCGACGTGACGAACATCAGGTGTCCCGTCAATCGCAACTGGCCGCCGCCATGAACGCCATCGGATCAGGTCTGTCCGTCCTCCTGGCCCCCGAAACCTCAGAGCAGCTGTCCGAAGAGGCGAGATCGGCCCTACACTCGATATCAGAAGCTCTGCATTTGACGGCTGACCTACAATACCGCCTTTCACTGGCACGGCGGGCATTCATTAACTCTTCCCTCAACCTTATCGGGAAGGCCGCCGCCGACCTCGCCCCAGTGGACGACTGGCTTTTTGGCAGCTCCTTCAACGAGGGGATTAAGGAGCTACAGGCCTCGAAAAAGGTCGTCAAGGGAGTCATAAAGGCTCCTCCTCCAGCCCCCAAGGCCCCACCGCAACAACCGGTGCGAGCCTCAAATTCGGCTAAACACCCAGCCTCGGGAAACGCCAAAGTCCCTGCCCGCCAATCGAACTGGACCACTCGCCGAGCAGGGACCCAAGCCCAGAGGCCGTCTCACCACAGGTCGACGTCACGTTCACGGCCCCACCAACGCCGTTAAATCAGGTTAAGATTGCGGGGCGCCTAGCCTTATTTAGAAATAACTGGCAGAGGTTGACCAGGGACCCAGTTGTTCTATCCGCCATTCAGGGATATAGAATTCCCTTCACCAGCCCACCTGTCATGCGGCCCCACCTGAAACCCCCCACCCTCTCGCCCCCGACTGCACGTCAGTGCGACGCCGAAATCGGACGCCTCCTAAACACAGGGGCAATATCTAAAATCACGCCCTCACTTGATCAATTCCTATCACCATTCTTTCTCCGCCCGAAATCATCCGGGGGCATGAGATTCATACTGAACTTAAAGGATCTCAATAGGTACATTGAACCCCCACATTTTAAGCTGGAAGATTGGCGCACTGCTATTCGCCTAATGCTCCCAGATTCCGAGATGGCCACGCTCGACCTACAGGATGCTTACCTGTTGGTCCCCATAGATCGTGAACACAGGAAATTTCTTCGATTTCAGTGGAAAGGGTCCACTTACGAATTTTCAGCCCTACCCTTTGGTCTCGCCACGGCCCCCTATATCTTTACAAAAATCCTTCGACCAGTCGTAGCATATCTGAGGGCTAGAGGCAACCAGTCGGTGATTTACCTTGACGATTTTTTACTTATCTCTCACACCAAGAGGTCCTGTAAGTTGAACGTGGCAACTCACGTCAACGTACTTTCAGCACTCGGATTTGTCATAAACATAAAGAAATCCGAGTTAGAACCCGCCAAACGACGTCGATACCTGGGCTTCCTTTTTGACTCGGAACGACAAACAATCTCGATCCCCTTATCTCGTAGGAAGAACCTTTTCACGATAGTTCAAAATTTCTCAGGGATGAAAAGCTGTAGAATAAAGGACTTTGCGAGCATGCTGGGCTCATTAATATCGATCTGCCCCACGGTCAAATACGGCCTACTCCACACAAAGGCATTCGAGAGGGAGAAATTCATCGCTCTCTCAAACCGTGACGGTGATTATCTTTCCGGTATGTCTATACCTGATACGCTATGCACCGATTTTGAGTGGTGGCTGGGAGTTCTTAATGACCCGTCCCAAGCGAACACTATTCTCCCGGGGAATTTTTCCATGGAAATCTTTTCAGACGCTTCCCTCACGGGCTGGGGAGCTGCCTGTATGGACCAACGGACCCGAGGATGGTGGTCGGAACAGGAAAGCTCTCTCCATATCAATGCTCTCGAACTCAAGGCGGCATTTTACGCACTTCGGTGTTTTGCCTCCGACCAAAATGACTCAGAGATTCTTCTCAGAATCGATAATACAACAGCAATGAGTTACATAAATCGTTTTGGATCAGTCCAACACCCTCTCCTGTCAAAATTGGCCAAAGATATCTGGCAGTGGTGTGAAATGAAAAATCTCTACGTTTTTGCAGCCCACATTCCCTCGTCCGAAAACTTCATAGCAGACGAGGAATCTCGTAAACTTCTCCCTAACACCGAATGGTCAAGGTTTTTGATGCCATTGAAAAGAAATACGGCCCCTTTCAGGTAGACCTTTTCGCATCAATTTTGAATGCCAAGTGTCAACTCTACATATCCTGGTTCCCGGACCCAGGATCATTTGCTGTGGATGCATTCACCCTGAAATGGACGGACATAGAATTTTCTGCCTTTCCACCTTTTTTACTAATCCCTCGCATCCTGCGTAAGGTTGTTGACGAACGCGCAACGGGCGTACTGGTTTTCCCGTAATGGCCCTCCCAGCCCTGGTTTCCCCTCTGCCAGCGTCTTCTAATCTCATCGCCCATAATTTTCCCCCCAGCCAGTAACCTTCTGTCTGCCCCATTCAGGGATTCCCACCCACAGCACAACACCCTTTCCCTGGCAGCGGGGCGTTTGTCAGGGAAGCCTTTCGAGCGCAAGGTGCGCCGGACGGGGCCCTAGACACGCTGGTGGCCTCATTGGCTAGCTCTACCCTAGCTCAGTACTCGAGGCCCCTACGTAAGTGGTCGGACTTTTGCGACCGACACGGGGTCTCCAAGTTCTCGCCCCAGCCATCCGAAGCCCTCGGATTCCCGGCGCATGAACTCACGTCAATTGGATCTTACTCAACCCTGAACACGATACGCTCAGCTGTGTCCCTGGTCTCATCGAATCGCGTCGGCGATCACCCCCTGATAAGAAGATTTTGTAAGGGTGCCAGGGTTCTCAAACCCCCGCGCCCACGCTACGAGACGACCTGGGATCCGGAACCGGTCTTGATCAAACTGGGAACAATGTTCCCTCGCGGGACCTTGTCCCTCGAATGCATTACAAAGAAACTTTTGACTCTAATGGCCCTGGCATCCGGGCAACGATGCCAGACCCTGGCCTCAACAAAGCTAGATAATATTTCATTTTCGACGCACGGAGTTAACGTCCGGATCCCAGACCGTATTAAGACATCGGCACCTGGCCGAACCCAGCCTTTTCTCTCCTTCCCTCGATTTAAAGAAAAGGAATCTCTCTGTATATTTAGCATTCTTTCGACTTATTTGGAGAAGTCAAAATTGCGGAGACCTGCGGGCTGTAATACTCTATTCATTACAATTAATAAACCTCATGGACCAGCCACGACGCAAACCCTTAGCCGATGGATCCGTCAAACACTGGCTGACTGCGGAATGGATGAATCATTCTCAGCCCACAGCACGCGCCACGCGTCAACCTCATGTGCCGCTCGCAAGGGCGTAACCTTAGACTTAATTTAACGCGCCGCTGGATGGTCGGGCCAATCACGCGTCTTCGCTAATTTCTACAATAGGCCCATTGTGGAACCACATGCCTTTGCCAAGGCTATGCTCGGCTCCTAAACCTACGTGTGTAAGAACTTTTTTCTCTGACGATTAAAATTCCTGTGAAATACGTGTGCATAGTATTCATTACAGCTCCAGAGGGCATCGTATCGCTCTTTGAACATCTACATGCAATGGTCCCATCCGGACGAGACTCAGCATAATTATTCGATTAAACGAACTTACCTAAAGTGAAGTTCGATCGAAGTTATGCTGATGTCTCGTCCGGATGGGACGACCCTCCCTAACACATATCCCCTACCCTTAAAGGGAACTAATTACCCCTACGATCCGAAGCCCCAGTACTTTGAATAATGAGGCCTAGCTATTCCGGCCCAGTGTCGCCACTAGGCCCAACACCTTTCTCTTTTTGGTGGGAGATTTGAAAATCTGTTGGAAACGCGCGCGGAACGCACGACTACATGCAATGGTCCCATCCGGACGAGACATCAGCATAACTTCGATCGAACTTCACTTTAGGTAAGTTCGTTTAATCGAATAATATTAGTTGATGAAAGAAAATTATGAAAATTATAGGTAGATAATATGATAAAACGAAATAAAAAGTAAAAATAATGAAAAATGCACCTTCTGGAATATGAAACACATTAAAAAAGGCTTCATGTAAGTTGTCAAAATTAAATGGGATTTAAAATTCGCAATTTTACAAACTCAAAAAAATTAAAATTCTGGCTCCAGAAGAATTTTATATTGAACCAATTTTAAATTATTAATATTTTTCAAAGACAACGTAGAAATCGAAATTTTGATAAAAATATTTTAACCAGTGAATAATGAAGAAAAATAAGAATCTACAAATATGCTCAACATCTGAAGTGTTTTCAATCCCGAAGCATCAAATTCTAGAAAACTGCATACAAGCCTTTAAAAATACATGAAAATTTTACGAATCTTACAATCTCTGCAGGAACACTAAAAATAATAAATTTTTATGGAAGAAATATTTTCTCAAAAATCAAAGTGAATATCTATGATCAATGAAATTTCGAATTCCTGAACATGATATTCTCAAAAATGTCTATAAAATAACACAAGTTTACGAATGTCGTAAATTTTTGGACCCAGTCAGGCAAACATGTTTTTTCATGTATTTTAACTCGCTGAATTCGAATCTGTTGCCAATTTTTCGTCATCAGGTCAGATTTCGGAAGTTATGAATTTTGGTAATTTTGCGTTGTCGCAGAGGCTCGTAGCTTTTAATTCTGGTATCATGTCAATATTGATTATGTTATTATTTTTATTCTTGTCAGCTATTTAAAAACAACTGATAATAGTGCCAAAAAGTTCATTTAAAGTCAATCAAAGTACTTTCATTATGTTTGTTTCGGGTACATTGTTCTTATCGATGGGCAGGTTAGAACAGATATGCTGAGAAATAAATATTTACACTACTTCGGAGGTTTTGTGAAAAGTCATGAATAGTACAGAAAAACTATAACTGCCAACATCCTTTTTTAACGATTGTTGAAGCTAGCTTTACAGATGATCAATGTTGGACAAAATTTTTAAATTATTTCTATCGCTGATACCCGAGTAGCGTTTTATCTTGTGCAATAGAATTATTCTCGTACCCACATTGATAATAACTTAGTTTTTTTACATTCACCACACAATACTGGCCGGAAATTGGTCTGGTATTGAAATACCGGTTATATAATTTCTAACTGAAGGTGGTATCCATATACGAATGTTCGTGGTAATCCTATATGATGATTGTTCATAGCGTCAACATCACATTCATATTGGCAAGCTCATATTAAAATTCTGATAGAAAACCATGACTGCATTTACATATTTTACGGTATAACACTCACATGAGGTTTTCTGTATTGAAAGCTTATAGGTATTTCAAAGTTTTCCTACATAGGTCATATGATATAGTGTGCTTTGTGAGAAAAACGCAGAATTAAATCGTTGATTCTTTTTTAGTCACTAATACCAATTCAGAACATAAAAAAGTTTGAAAGGTCTCGAAATATCAGTTTTTCACTATCCCTCACTTCATTTCTTTCCTGTATTTTTTTTTCGAAACTAGGGACGAGAAAGAAGGACTGCACATTCAAGATTTACAGACAATCTAGAAAAACTATTATGGTTTCTGAGATGCAAAAATTATCAGTGAATAGTATTGGTCTTTTATACGTTCAACAGAATGTAATCATGACAAATAACACGGTCCCAATGCAATACGTTTCAAATTTCGGACATTTTTTCAAATAAAATTAATTTAACTGGTCAAAATTGAAAAAAAAAAAATGTGAGTCATGTATCTCGAAAATTTAACGTGATTGAATGAAACGGACTGCTGATTCGTGATCAGCACCAAAATCAACTTTGAAATCTTCATTTAGCTGCTTGGGTCTAAAACCTTGTCAACCTGTGTAATTTCTAGAAATACCACACATTTAGAAAAATACTAGAAAAAGCAAAAAAATTTTATAAACACTACAAAAATACGATTATTCAAGAAATATATTAAGATAAATCTATGCAGGTGTTATTCTTCAGAATTCTAGAAAACTATTGAAAATCGAATAAAATTTTAAGTCTGCAGCATGAAATTCCAAGAATCTACATATATAGCCATTGACAAAAATACAAGAAATCTAAAAAAATACTAAATATTTTTTGAAAATCACATAAGAGCTGTAAAAATGAGAGATATACAAAAAATCTTTTCATATGCACTAAAAAACAGCGTAGGGATAATTTTTTCATAAGTATGAAAAATTTTGGATAGAAGGAAGATATAAATTTTATGATCAAGGCTTACAAAAAAGTTTCATAGTTTATAACATAAAAAAAAATATTTTGGCAAAATGTTTACATGGTATAATGAACCTCATAAGGACGATATAATTCCGTGATATAGTGAAAAAATCCAGTGATGTAGTGGAATTTTCGTGACACACTTGACGTGGTTTGACTCCAATACTGTAGCATTATACTCTGTGATATTCTGGAAATCTCTTTAAGTGCAACAAAATAAAATATATTAAAATTTGATGAAATAACTTATAATACGAAAATTCTAAAAATCTCTGTAACAATTGAAATTTATGTAGCTAAAACTTTCTCGAACATCTATAGAAATAACGAAATTTTAGAACCTTGATTATAAGAGCATCGAGTTCTAAACTGCTGTATAGAGGTCCATAATAATATTAAGTGCATAAATATAAAGGTACCAAAAATATAATGAAAAAAATCTAAACTGCAATGTCTTGAAATTCACATTAATCGAATTCCTTCATAATTAGTAACTACGTATCAAAAAAAGGCGACGCTGGATTCTAAAAGTTGTATAACATTAAAATTCCAAGATTCTCAAAATTAAAAAATCGTACCTTCATAACGTTCGTAACCAAACCGTCGAAAATAAGAAATTGTAAAATCCAAAGAAAAATATGTATTTTTTCGAAAAACCTCTCTCAAACATATTTTCTGTCTACGCTTCTGTAGGGGTGGAGGGGGAAAAGTAATTATATTTCATTTAGGAGGTACGATGACAAGAGCTCTAAAATGAAAGTACCATTAATTTTTGAGCAAATGATTCGATTTTTTGTTGTATGTTTCAGTTTTGAGACTCGTTATTTAATATTCAGGTAATAATTGTTGTTTTTTCTTTTCTTAATGAAAAGAGTCGATTGTCTTCTTAAATAAAGCCTAATATTTATTCACATTTCCTCCATTACCTTTAATTTTAGAAAAGATTCGACAAAAGAAAAACCAACGGTAACTTCCATAAACTTTTATGCGTAAACGTAAAAAAGCTCGTCTATTTCAAGCCTTATGAAAGCCTTTGACCAACTGGCATACTTTCAGCATTCCCTACGCTTTGAATCGTTAATGAAGCTAGTGCAGTGCCCTCTCGAGCACGTGTGCACGATCGATGCACGGACAATCGATCAATCTGAAAAATTAAAAACCCAACCACCCTCTCGGTACCACTGCCACTCACCTCGATTAGTTCACAGGTCGGTTTCAGTAACAAAAAGTAACGTGAAACTGTCGAAGCGCGGAAAAAATTTTTCAGCTAGTCTCGCAGGTCTTTGAAAATTCACGAAATTTGCTTGCACATACGACGTCGAGCGAGACCATGATACAGGTCAAGTGGCTCGGCGTTGACGTGAAATTTTCAAAAGACACGGACTCTCTGAAGCTTGCAGTCTTGTCGTCCGGTATAAATGTGCTCTCGTCTCAAGTGCTAGATAGTTCCAAGTCAATTTGAACGAATTTTATGCCATGGTGACTCTTTCCTTCTTGGCATTTCGGTGTAGAATGTCGCTGCGAAATTATGAAGACGTTTTATTTTGTAGCAGGTTCTATTTCAGGGAGTGCACTTCGGGCGTCTATGAAATTTGAGGACACTTCTTATTTCGCGTCCTTGCAAAATAATAAATTTGATAATGATTTAGGTGTACTTTCAGACTTTCTCAGAAAATTCAATGAACGTCAAAAGGATCGATATAGAATTACTACAATGTATCAATTAATATTTATTCTAACATCATGACATCTAAGAGTTCTATTTGCAAGCTTGAGCTTTGACATTTACAAGTGTAGAACTTTTCATATTAAATCACAACATCTCATTTTTTTTCTCTCGTCTACCAGGACTAATTTTCTTGTATTAGGGAGAATTTTTTACAATTATTTCTAGTAATTGATGCTCTAAGATTCAAGATTTCATAGGTTTTTAGTATTTTCATAGATTTTTGAGAAAATTTACATTTAAAGTATTTCATTCATACTCTGGCCTACCTTTTAAAGGTATTACATCATATTACATTGAGTGCATGTATTTTTAGAATTTTTCGTACGTCATACTATTTTTTTAAAGTTTGAGGTATGTATATTCTGGATTTTTAATTTATTTCTAGCGTTTATTTAGAATAAGTACAGTTTTGACAGTTTTCTGGTATTTTCGTGTAACTTAAAATTGATATTACAGTATTGATGGTTCGGAATTTAAAGTGTTGTAGATATTAAGTAATTACGAAATTACATTAATGCAAGATATCTCCACGTAATATCAATATTCAAAACATATCTTGAATTTTTCATATTTTCATAATATTTCAAACTGTTATCAAACTTTTGTAGTGTACTAGTATTTTGTAAATTCCTAATATATGTACCTATATTCATTATTTTCAAAAATTTCAATTTTTTACATAACATATATTTTCCAAAATTTTATACACAACCATTTACAATATTAGAGATTTAGATTATTTCAAAAAAATTTTCAGAAAACATTAGTATCCTAGATGCCATGTATTTCACAAATTTATGCAACTTTTATCACATTTTGTATTTTTTTTATTTTTCATTCACTCTATTGGAGTTTCTATTTTTACCATTATTTCTAATATAGATTTTTAGAATTTTATGCTTGAGGACTAAAACTTCGACATATTTTATTATTCTCAATAATTTTTGAACATTTAATATCTTACTACATACATAGAATTTGAGTATTATAGAGATTTTTATTATTCTTGGTAAGTTCCATATTTTTTAGCATCCATGCAATTCAATAGTATTTATTTATTTTTTACAATGTTTTTGAAATTTTTATGGTTTGCTCCGTAAAATTCGAGAATTTGATGCTCTGAACCACGAAGCTATAGAGATTTTTATTATTTCAAACGTTCTTTTAGAACGAAGTTTTTTCGCAGTTTTTTCAGGATTTCACAATACTCGATTGTTCAAGTATTTCTAAAATTTTAAATATTCATTGATTCCAAATGTTTTTGAATTTTTTTTTTTAAGTCGTAGTATTCAATGTTTTAGAATCGAAAGTCTAATAGATTTTAAGTATCTCAATTATTATTTAAAGAAAAGATATCTTTATTATTTTATTGATTTCAAGTATTTTTAGTATTTTTCATATTTCTTATTATAATTGAAAATTGATCAGACGTTCTGCTCCTAATTTATATCTAGTATTTCGGGAGGCTTCAAATGAGTAGATTAGTAAAATATATATAGTGCTCTAGAATCTAAATTTTAAGAAATTTTTAGTAGTCAAAAAATTTCTTAGAAAACAGTTACTTTTTGAATTTAAATAATTTAGCACAATTTTCAAACTCTTGGTTCATTTTGTATTTTTATTAATATTTATAAATTTTTTTGATAGTTCTTGTATTTCGTTAGATTCTGATGCAGATTTTTAGAATTAGATGCTTATCGTTATAAAATTGAAAAGATAATAATTATTTCCATAAATCCCAGAGAATTGGATATTTATTCAAATTTGAGTAAAAAAATTATTCTTCTTGTTTTCAGTTTTTCCCATACTTTTCAGCATTTATAGAATCATCTTATATTTTCTTGCATTTCTAAAAATTTTTAATATTATTATGTATCACCATGTAAAATTGAAGAATCTTATGCTCTTTGCCTGTAAGTCTTACAGATTCTTATTATTTCATCAAAAGTTTTTTCATAACATAATTTTATTCATAGATTTCTCATTGTTCAAAAAAATCATAGTAATTTTAGTAAATTTCATATTATTTGTTATTGATAATATCCAAAAAATTAATGATATTTTTACAGATTCTCACATAAAACTTTGGAAAAAGATGCCCAAAGATTTTATATTCTATTGATTTCACTATACATAAATAGATAATCATGTACTTTTTGAGTATTTACTGATTTGTTGTGATCTCCCATACTTTCAAACGCTTATAAAATTTGGTACGATTGTCTACCAGGTGTACTCCTAAGTAATTTCCGGTTTTTTCAATGGATGGCGTTCTGTTTTGTACCGCTGTTGGTAACACATACCATATGTCATTTTGTTCAGTCATATCGAGTGCTTGAACTGCGTTGACATTTTCTCGAAAAAATCTTCCAGTAAGTTTTTATTGCGCTTCAAAAATGTCGAATTTTGTACCGAATTTTGAGCATATGCGCCATGCATTGCTTTTCATGTTCAATCAGGGGAAAAAAGTGTCCGAGAGCCACTGTGCGCTTGTGAAAGTTTATGGTGATCGTGCATTAACACTTCGAACATGTGAAACGTGGTTTCGACAGTTCAAAAATGGAGATTTCGACCTGAACGACGCCGCACGCTCCGGCAAGCGAAAATCGTTCGATGACGCCGAATTGCAAGCATTATTAGATGAAGACAACACGCAAACGCAACGACAGCTTGCAGATGCGTTGGGAGTTCAACAGCAAGCAATTTCCAAACGTCTGCGAGCCATGGGAAAAATTCAGAAGTGTGGAAAGTGGGTGCCCATGAACTGACCGAGAGACAAATGGAGAATCGAAAAGTGACCTGTGAAATGCTGCTTCAACGATACAAAAGAAAGTCTTTCCAGTATTGTTACTGGTGATGAAAAGTGGATTTTCCTGGAGAACCCTAAGCGCAACAAATCGTGGGTGAGTCCAGGTGAAGCATCGACATCGACGGCACGGCCAAATCGTTACGGTCGGAAGGTCATGCTGTGTGTGTGGTGGGACCAGTCCGGTGTTATATACTTTGAACTGCTGAAACCTGGTGAAACTGTGAATGCCGTTCGCTACAAACAGCAAATGAAAGATTTGAGCCGAGCCATTGTGGAAAACCGACCAGAATATCAACAACGACAGAAGAAGGTGATTTTGCTCCACGACAATGCGCCGTCGCATAAGTCGAAAGTCGTTCGTGACACGCTGGAAAGGCTCAAGTGATCATGCGGCTTACTCACCAGACCTGGCGCCATCCGACTACCACCTCTTTGCCTCGTTGGGCCATGCCCTTTCTGAGCAGCGCTTCGACTCGTACGAAAATGTACGAAAATGGCTCACCGAGTGGTTCACCTCCAAAGGCAATGATTTTTACTGGCGTGGTATCCACAATTTACCAGAAAGGTGGGAAAAATGTGTAGAAAGCGATGGAAAATACTTTGAATAAAATAAAGGTTACGGTTTTTTTGGAATTATGTGTTTTATTTGCAAAAAACCGGAAATTACTTAGGAGTACACCTGGTAGTCCTTTTAAGGAAATTCATAAATCTTTCAAAACTCGATGCTCACAAGTAGGAGGCAAAATGAATAGACTGCTACCCCTACCCTCGATTGTTATGTTCTTGAAAAAAAAGAGGAATAATAAAAAAATCAAGAAAATGCCGAAACAACAAAAATAATTATAAAAAGAATATAGAAATAAAAATGAAAACAATAAGAATTCGAAATACTAAGAACATAATTGAAAACCAAAAATAAAATAAATTGAATAATACAAAAAAGTAAAATTTTTGTTACAGGAGACAGTAATACAGGGTTGCACAAACGCAGTATATATGAGCACAACGGGGTCACAGTTTGCTCTCAAAAGAGAGCACTTTGCGTCACCACCGTCATTTTTGCTTTTCTTTTCGCCATATCACTCATCATAGCCTTTGCGGGACCACAAAATTGTAAGTTCTTCAGGAAATTCCCTTCCATTCTCTAATCAACTTTATACATCGGGAAATAATCTTCATTACATTCTCAAGCTATTATTTATCCATTTAAACAAATGCATTTTCACGTAATAGTGGCTAGACGAAAACCATTTTTCATACTTGCATTGAAATGTCTTCTCAGATTGCCCATGTGCAGGAGAGAAACCAAATAATTACGTGATCGACGATGACGAAGGAAGTGAGCCTCTTGCAACAAATGGAGAGGTTTGTTTCAAATACACCCAAGTTGTATTTACACACTTATATGACACTGTAAACATTTTTCCAGGTCTTCCCATGGAATAACATTAGGTTACCCTCTTACGCGCACCCTACTAGGTACAATATCACAATTCATCCAAATCTCACAACACTTGACTTCAAAGGTAAGATGAACTAATAAAATATACAACAACAAATTATCTGACCCTTCAAAAATATTCTGCAGGGCAAGTTACCATTGAATTCTACGTAGATCACGACACCAATTTCATCGTCTTCCACAGCAAAAACTTGACAATAAAAGAAAAAGTAAGTTTGTAAAATAAGGTTGAAGGCATGACAACGGCAATTTTAATTGAACGAAATTTAATAGATGGTTCAAGATCGGAAAGGGAACAGACTCAAAGTGGCCAAGTTACTGGAATATCCGAAGCATCAGCAAGTTTATTTAGAACTCGAGGACGTGAAATTTCGGAAGAAGGGCAACTACACAATTTACTTGAGATTTTCTTCGAAATTGTCCAGGGATTTAGAAGGATTTTACCTCAGCAGTTATACCAGCGCTGACGGGGACAAACGGTAATAGAAAAATTTGTTCTACTGTCAACGATTCAGAAATATTCGTTTCATGTTTTTTTGTCTGTAGATATCTAGCTACCACGCATTTCGAGCCAACTTACGCCAGAAAAGCTTTTCCCTGCTTTGACGAGCCCCATTTCAAAGCGAAATTCAAAGTTTCCATATTCAGGGACAGATTCCATATATCGCTCTGTAATATGCCTGTTATGGACACTGAGGATGCTGGGTTTTACATGGGAATAGGACTGGTAAATTATTCATTTGTTTATCAAACGACTTTTTCATGTCAAAAAGTTATTGAAGTATTATTGTTTTCATTATTCTTCTTTTTCTTTTGAAATTGTGAAAGTAATGTAGAGAGATTAAATCCAATACTTCGTGCAATGCAGAGTGTTGAAAAAAATATGAGGCTAGTGACATGGAAAAGTGATCGATAGGTTTGTGTGGACAAATAAACAAACCCCTATTCAGAAGTTTTTTTTCCTATATGAATGACAAATAAGTTTAATTGTTTCACTAGTTGCGAGATGACTTTTACCAATCCGTCGAGATGTCGACGTACTTGGTCGCTTTCGTCGTGTGCGACTTCAAAAGGATCGACTCTATGACATCGAGGAACGTGTCAGTCAGCGTTTATGCTCAAGAATCAATGCTTCCACAAGCGAAATACGCTCTGCAGACCGCCATCCGCACGACGGACTATTTCGAAAACTTTTTTGGGGTTAATTATCCACTCCCGAAGCAAGGTAGACATATCGATCCGCATGCATGAATTAGTTAGGTCAACTATGTGATAGCACGTGGGATATGACGAACGCTTCGTGCACGCGGCCTAGACAAGTTCTCAGTTTCATGTTTTTTGCGGACACGATTGTTATAGTCTATCCAACATTTTTCTTCTCTACAGCAGTGTGAAATTGTTTGGATTTTACTGTTTTTGTTGCCTTTTTTTTGTTTGTTTCCTATGTGAGCGAAAAGTTTCCGAAAACTCAGATTCTAAGATCGGAAATGCATTTGATAGAAGCTAATTTCAAATTTGCAAATTTTATTTCGAACAAAACGTAGAAAATAGGGGACTTTCAAAGCGCCTGCCATCCCAGGAATTCATAGAGCGGGGTGGTGGTGGGGGGGGGGGGGGGGGGGATCAGTATGTTCATTTTGCCCCCTGCTTGTGAATAGTAAATTCTAGAATTCCATTAAAGATCGCAAAATAGAATTTCGTAATTGAACAACATCAACATATAATAAGTGCCAAAAAATAAAAAAAAGCATTAACATCCTAAACGTATGAAGATAAAAGTTTCTCAATCATAAATGCATACACCTTAAATCTATAGAACTATATGTCCACGCGCATTTCGTTTAAAAAATTTTTGTAGTGATCTATTAAAATATCAATAAGTTATCACAATATTATAAGTCATGAAAAAAAACATAAAAAATACCAAAATAACGAGTTTCTTAGGAACACTAACAAAAAACGAAGAACTGTTCTGAAAAGTTGTTTGAAATACCACAATTCTGGAAAACAACTAAATAAAAAGTATCGAATTCTCGAAGTATACATAACAATCCTTTAAAATATGAAAAAGTTGGAGAAATACTTGAAAATTTTACGAAATTTTCTAAATGCTGAAAAATATGAAAATGATTAAAAGTGCCTAATTTTGATATATAACATAATAAAATTCTGTATCGATATTATTTTTGAGGAAATTATAATGAAAAATAATGAAAACTGTTCAATTTTTTTCCTGAAAGCATAAAATTCGAAGAATCCACATAGAAATCGGAAAATTCCCAAAAATTTATGGGTATAAAGAATAAAAAATTGATTGAAAGTTTTAGGAATCTCTGAAATACTAAAAATCTATTAAGATATTACGTTGTAGAACAATTTTTAATATACTCTAAAACTATCGAATTTATTATTATAGAGTATCATGTTTTATAAATCTATATCGTAATTTTGGAAAGTTCTAGATATCTATAAACCTTGTATAAAATCCTACTTAATTTTTATAATGCTAAAAATTATGAAAACTACTACAAATATTCAAAATATAGAGTAATACTTGAAAAGATAACGATTTTGTAAATACTGAAACAGAAGAAACGGAATGAAGAAACTGAAACTCTATATTGATAGTATTTTCTCAAAACTTTATAGAAATCAAAAAAATCTGTGAAAAGTTTATGGCCAAAATACTCATTTCTCAAAATTCATACATTAATCTTCCGATGTAGTTGAAAAGTTCGTGGACTGTGGTCAACTAGAAATCACTGAAAATAGTGCTTTTCGAAAGATTAAGAAAAATAATCAAAATCTATAAAATTCCAGATAGTATAGTGTCAAAATCTAGAAAAAAATAATAGGACTTTTGAATGATACTCGATTTCTATTAAAAACCTAGAAAATCCTTCCAAATGTAAATAATGGTAAAAAATAAAAAAAAATACTTGAAATACTGAAAATCTATAAAAATAACTAAAAACTCTGAGAAATTTCATACATGCTGAAAATTTCAAAAAGAACGGAAATGATGGCAATTTAAAAAATACTGAAAACCTTGATAAATATCATCTTCTTTAAAATTTATTCAAATCATCAAAATTTATGAAAATTTAAATCCTAAAGCATACCATTCGGAAAGTACACATAGGAACCCATAAAAATGTTGCAATATTCCACAGAATTATGAATATAAGTTTTTAAAAGATTCAAAGTTTCATAAATCTACGAAACATTCGATATCTGCGAGGATCTTGCTTCCTAAAAAACTTATAGGATTAGCAACAAATATATAAAAATTTAGATTCTAGAGTACCGAACTCTACCAATTCACAATAGAAACTTTTGCAATACTCGATATCTGTATCAAAAACCTACAAAATCCTACCTAATCAAATTAGTTATAAAAAATATTTGAAAAAGACTAAAACTACTGGAAAATAATAGAATACTGAAAATCGATGAAATACTAAGAATTCATCTAAATATCGTTCCTTTCAATAATCATAGAATCACTCGATTTTTCAATACCTTAAATCCCTCATTGAATCCTAGATATCTATATGAATTAATAATCATTCCAGAAAATCGTTGGGACTGTAAAACTCCTGAAAAATTATGATGGATAATAAAACGATTGGAACTCTATGAAATAATACTTATCATTGGAAATGGTTTAAAACACTTTACATCTTATGTTTTTCAAATTCTAGATCATCGAATACTCGAAACCTTTATAAAAATTTACAAATTGATAGAAACATTAAAAAACGAGCAGGTAACTAGCAATTTAATAAATAGCATAAAGTACAAGAAATTCTAAAAATACGAGCTTTCAATAAAATACTCTGAAAAGGGAAGCCAGAATGTAACATACCTTAAATGTATGCAGATATAATTTTCTCGAAAATCTATAAAAATACACTCATCAAACTCTCACGTAGAGTTGGAAAGGATTTCGTACCAAGACTCTCTGTTTTGAAATGAAAGGGATTCTCTTTCACTGTTCAACGGTCCTTTCACTTTTAAACATCGACTGTTTTTTACAAAAGGTTTAGCGTTTTAATGAAAATGACATAGCCTCGAAATTCTTTCTGTTTGATGGATAAACGAAAATTTTTCTAAGTGACGAAACACTGAATCCTAGGAATTTAAGAAATCAATACGTAAATTTCCTATAAATACAAGATAATCATTTAAGTGGTATACGTACTGCAAAAATAGGTTCTAAAAAACAACAAAAATGATATTTGATTTTATATAGGTATGGAAAGTGATATATTTCTGAAAGTAAAATCTTAAGCCGTTAAATCGATATTCAAGATGTTATGTTGCTAAAATTAATATTTATTTACACATCCAAATTATAATGATCTTCTAACATAAGAAATTGCTCCTCCATGTAAAATTCCTTGCAACGCCCTTAACTCTAAATATAAACAACAATAATTCCTAACTTTTCAGACTTGATCGCCATCCCCGATTTCGCATCTGGAGCTATGGAGAACTGGGGCCTTGTGACGTACCGCGAAACCTCGATTTTGTACGACCCCCAAGAAACTTCAACGACGGGCCACGAGTGGGTCGCAGTTGTGATCGCGCATGAAATAGCCCATCAATGGTTCGGCAATTTAGTGACGATGAAGTGGTGGAACGATTTGTGGTTGAACGAGGGCGCTGCGAGCTACTTCGAGTACAAAGGCGTCAACAACATCTCTCCTGAATGGAACATGATCGATCAGTTCATATTGGACAAGATCCAGCCGGCTATGCACTTGGACGCTTTGACGAGCAGCCACCCTATAAGCGTCCCAGTCAAAGATCCTTCAGACATCGAGAGCATCTTCGACACCATCAGCTATAACAAAGGCGCTTCCATGTTTTACATGCTAGAAGGTTACCTTGGCGAGGACGTTCTCAAAAACGGGCTCAACGATTATCTGAACACTCACGCTTACGGGAATGCGGATACCAATGACCTCTGGACAGCTTTTACCAAGCATGCTAACAGCACATTCGATGTAAAGGTGAGGATCTGAAAGACTATTGATGTGTTGTGAATTTTCAATGGAATTTAAGTAACTTTTTATTTCAGATCATAATGGAAACATGGACCCAACAAAAAGGATTTCCCTTAATCACAATTACCCGAGAGGAAAACACTATAAACGCTGCTCAGAAGCGGTTTCACATAACATCTGGAGCAAATGACACTGACTCTGAAGTCAATACACCGTGGGATTACAAGTGGTACATCCCATTGAACTACTATACAGATAAAGAACCTGACGTTCTAAACAACATCTGGATGAACATGACTAACGGTAATATTCTTAATATTGTGCTGAAGCTTTATGGAACACAGTATTCTAGATCTCTGAAAGATTGATACAGACAGTACTGTTGTCGTAAATATTTGAACAATTTTTTTCCGTTTAGTGACATTCGAAGTAGACGAAGACGTCAAGTACATCAAATGCAACGTGAATCAGACTGGTTTCTATCGTGTATTGTATTCAGACGAAATGTGGAACTCGATAATCGAGACGCTTATGAAGGATCATACAAGATTCAGTCCAGCAGATCGTGCAAATCTCATCGACGACGCTTTTTCACTGTGCGAGGCTGGTGAACTCAACGCCACGATTCCCTTAAGATTGTCCCTTTATCTTGTCAAAGAGAAAGATTACATACCTTGGGCTACGGCACTTAATTACCTCAAAGCTTGGAAAGACAAACTCAGCGAAAGCTCTGGGTACAAAAAATACATGGAGTTTTTGAAAGCGCTCGTTACACCGGTAGCTCAATTCGTTACTTGGAACGACGATGGACCTCATTTGCATAAGTAAATACAAGACGATTCCTCATACTCTAGATCCGAAATAAGCCAAATTTAAATTTCCGAATGTACACCACCAAATCCTTGCTTTTCCAGATTACTGCGAATCTCTGTACAACAAACTGTGATAGAACTGAAAATGGAGAAACTTGCATCACCGGCTTTAACGCTGTTTGAAAATTGGATGAACAAGAGCGAAAGAATCGTGCCAAATATTCGCGACGTTGTTTACGCTGCAGGTAAAAACAGACGATTCGGTTTGCAGAATTTTCGATGATCCTTCAACATTATCGAAGGATTTACCTCTGTATTTTTTTTGCAGGGATCAAATTCGGAGGTGAAAAAGAATGGAAATTCTGCTGGAAAGTGTACAGCAAGTCGCAGATACCAAGCGAGAAGAAAGTAATGCTCCATGCACTTGGTGCAAGTACCGACCTTTGGCTGCTACAGCGCTACCTTCTGAAGACTTTGGACAGAGAACAAGTGCGAACTCAGGATATAGAAGCGGTGATCGGATCGGTTGCTAGTAATCCAGAAGGCAAATTACTCGCTTGGCGTCATCTAAAAGCCCATTGGTCTTATTTGCAAGGTCTACTAGGAAGTGGCTCTTTGGGCATGGGTGGACTCATTTATGGCGTCACTTCTAGCTTCTTCACAGAATACGATTACAAAGAGGTAAACCCGAACAAAACAACAAATGCTCTTTGCAGTTTTTTCAGTTCTCGGACAATCTAACAATTTATCAATGATCCTCAGGTATCAGACTTCTTCCACAAAGTGAACGTTGGAAGTGGTCAGCGAATGTTGGAGCAAAGCCTGGAAATCATCCGATTCAATATCTACTGGGTCAGTAAAAACGCTGAAACTATCAATGATTGGCTCATCGTCCATCAAAAATCCAAATCGCAGTGATCGGTTCAGTTCCTCACTCTCCAAACGACTAGAAAAATCTTTCCACTTGCAGCATTCATTTACCAAAGATAGAACCTCAGAAAAGCAACTCGATTACTGACCACGTATGTTATGAAATGGATCGTTCAAGAGTTGAAAGAGGAATAAGAGAGAAAATGTAATCACCTGTTACGTACTCGCACGGAAGTCGCATATCAGAACTGCGTTTAAGATTTTGAAATCGGTTGGTGACCAATATCTGGGTTACAAAGAGCAGATGGTGTGACTAGGGAACCATGCTATGACGAATTTCTGGGAAGTTATTTTACGTCTTAGATACGTAACTACGCTGTAGTATGTACATGCACTTGATAATAATGGGTTATGGTTCATTATATCGAAGCAATGAATAATCGCATTCACTCCGTGTAAATTAATACTCATATGATTCTTAGAAATTTCTTGAATGAGAAACGTGGATGCTGTCCCATTTTTACCTTGCTGTTCGTAAATGTCAGTAAGGCAGGAAACATTACCCTAGCCTACCAACAACTACAAGTCTCAAGGTCAAAGTAAGGCAGCATGCCTATTTATCAACTACTCATATTATTCTTTTGTAGGGCTAATGACAATACACGATCGTGCTTTTTTTCTTAAAAATAGTTTCACCTTCATACACGGAGTGAATGGATTTCTTTGTTATACGTTGATATTCTTATTTTAATACTCATAAAATGTTTTCAATTTCTCTCAAAGGTAAGCATAATGCCGCTTTCCTTTGACCCATTCTTTGAAAAAATTCCAAGATGAATTTCCAGCTTTTCCCATCACATTTTTATGTCACAAACGCTATACTTATGTACATGAATTATTATTACTGCCTTATGATTACGATACAATATATTTTTTATAATCTGTTAACATGTGATTAGGTTTTATGGTTTTTAATGGGCGAAACGTACAAATACAATAGGAAAGAATCGAGTTTTGTATATTACAGTCTCGATAAAAAAGGTCGATGTTGCATAGTTCGACTGGAATTTGTTTCAATAGAATGTCCTTTAATCGTTCACTGCACTGTTAGTGTATAGCTGTGTGGGAGGAAATTATTCAACTGTAGGGGAAGTTCATAAAGAACGTCGCGCCTTGAGAAATTTTTTTTGTTTCCTCAAAGTGGAATAATTTTAGATTCTTAATCATTTGATTTTGTAAATCAATATTTTATAAAAATTGAAGAAAGTTAAAACAACGAAATTCGAAAATTGTATTTTTCCCTCCAACTTCATTATTCTCTCGAAAGCATTCGTTGCGTCCAAAAAAGCGTGTCGTCCTTCATGAACAGTTTTTACAAAAAGTTCTGTGATTGCGAAAAAGAGGTATATTTTCGAAAAAAATAAAAAAATAATAATAAAAATTTCCTACTTTAATCAAGCACGTAACCTCCCTTTTCATCTACGTTTTATACTGGCAATTTGATAAAAACTTTCGAAATAACTAATCTGTAAAAAAGCGTAACCTAGTCCATTTTAGTTGTGGGTAATTTTTCCTTCAATTCGTTCAAACAAAAACGTGTTATTATCATCAAGTGTACACTTGGCTCCTAATGACGAGTGGAATGGAAAAATAATTGTCGTGTGCCATGCGTTTGTGTTCCGATGGAAAAAAAGAACCATACTCATAACGTGAATTGCGGCAACTCCCATGTAAATTAGAGGTTAACTTAGAGAGTCCAAATATTTTACTACAGGATGTGATGAAAAGAACGTGAATGATATTTTAAAAATTGTGTACGTGCGTGTGACGTTACATGGAAAGACGAGTTACTTCCCTTGCATACGAGAATTCGTTACGCTTCGTTTTACTTTCACAGGCAATCAAGCCATTTCCATATGGTGAAAATTTCGATATCTGACGACTGCGGCGCTTTTTATGGAAAACGTCGCAAGTGTATCGAATCGCTTTGAACGTATGTGTGCGCCTTGATGTGAAAAGGTCGTATATCAAATTCCGTCTGAGGCATGAGTATATGTAGGTGTGTAACAAATATATTTTACATGTCGAAACGCCTAACTAATGCGGAATAATTTCATTCCTGATTTGTCACTGGAGTTTTGTACATGAAGAAAATAAACTGCCATTTTTGAAATGCGTACCTGGTATCAAAATGTCATTGCCAACTTTTGGATTTTGATGCTATGCTTGTTCATTGAGAAATCATTTATAGTCTTCTGAAATAAATAAAATATAAATTATATGTTTTTAAAGGAATTTCAACACGAAAACAATATCAAATGCATGATTCTCTGCATAAAGTTTCACGTAGTTAACAAAATGATAAAAAATTTTGTTGATTATTGTTCATTGAGAATCTTTATATTATTGATAAAATATTTTTTACAGTTTTCACAAAGGATATATTGAGAAAGATTTGAGAAAATCTTGGACAACGCTTTTGTTACATAACATATTGAGCAATTTGTATCCAATTCAGCTTGAATGGATATTTTGAAAACACATGCTCAGGATTTGATAAAAAATTGATGAACGTGGCATTTACAACTAGGAGTTTAGAATTGATCAAGTCTGGAACAAGGCATGAGCCCAGGACATTGCAATAAATTTGAAATTTGGTATTCCATCTCTCCATGCATGGATTCGCTTTCTTGAATGTTTACTTCGTTCAGTCGTCGTGGTGATGGTAAAAAAAATAGTTAAAAGTCGAAAAAAAGATATCCAAAAAGAATTTCGATTAAAATTAGGCCTCTTAGTAGATCAGTCGAAACCTGAACAAGGTAGCACAAATGATGGCAATATTGCTAGGCGGTTTTTTCAGAATTTGCAAGTTGCCGCTACGATAACGGGGATAGACGAAAAATTAATAAATTTATTCCATACAATTTTACAAGTTATTTCATCTGGTTATGTGATTAATATTCCTGAATTTGAGAAATACGCACTAGATACTGCTAGAAAGTTTGTTAAAGTGTACCCGTCGTATCAAATGCTTACATACCATACTTCATAAAATTCTCATTATTGGTTAGAAAATTATCGATAACTTATTGCTGCCCATTGGACAAGTGTCGGACGAAGCACGAGAGTCTTGCGACAAAGAAATTAAGAAATTTCGCCGAAATTTTTCACGTAAAAGTTGCTGGACAAAAACGATGCAAGATGTATTTTTGAGGCTTCCAGTTGATAGTTACTGCTGAAATTCTCGCTGGTTGATTTAAAAAAAATTGTCGAATTTGGACGCGATAATAAAAAGACTTTTTTTCTCTCAAATACAAAATCTATTGTTTCTTTTATTCATAATGTTAGTGACATGTACCAAAGATTTAAACAAATCGATGAGTAGAAATTCTTGGTTTCGTAGATCAGGTTTTTTCAATAAATCACCAGACGGTAGCCTTTATCCCGCTGTTTTTTTCAAAACTTGTAGCTGCGTCGCCGGGGATACAACCGTCGTCGCAATTGCAACCAAATATATTGCACGGCCCTTTTCCGCAATGAGTCCCATCGTGATTTTGACCGTCACCACAAACCTTTACCTTACAAATGTCGCTAGTTACTCCACGAGACCAGTTTTCAGGCCCAAGCTCATGACAAGGAAATTTTAAGGTGGTAGGTCTCCACAACATTCGCAGTTAATATAGCTCAGGCTCACCAGTAAAATTAAAAAAAAATATGATTTTCGTTGTTTGATTACGCGTCAAACCCATTTTTTGTCGGTTAATCTTTAAAATTCAACAGATACTTCAAACCTTGTTTGTTTGTTAATTTGTTTACTTTTAAAGAGAGCGGACAAGAAAGGAACTTGGGCTTTTATAAGAACTCTTCTCACCCCCTTTCGAGAAAGGAAGGGGTAATCTGATACTTCTTAACGTTTCTCGTTGGTGCTGCCGTATCCCAATCTCCTTCTTAAAATTTCTCGGTTTCTTAATTTGAAATTTTCAGGAAAACGTTGCATCATTATCTTTTGAACTAATCAGCTATCGACCTCTAAATAAGCACCTTAGTCTGAAGATAGCCAATTATCAGCATGTCGCATTTAAGTATTCGCTAGATTATACAAATGAAGAGAGATTTTTGATTTTTTTATCTTTTGAAGTAATCATCTAAATGTCTAAATGAGCACCGTTGGCTAAAAATAGCAAATTATCAACAAGTCGCCATTAAATATTCGTTAGATTATACGTATGAAGAAATATTATTTGATACGTTTAATTGTGTGTGGCTTTTTTGAAGTGTCGAAATCCTAAGAAATCAGTTATACAATATGACTTACAATCAGACGAGAAAATGTAATTTAAAATATAGTTTCGAAAGAAACTTCCGATTACATTTCTACCACTTCTGAGAAAAAGAAAAAAAATGTATAATTTATTACATTCGATAATTATCACTCAATGGGCAGAGTAAAAAAAATTAAAAGTTCTTATTTTTACTTTGATCTGCTTGTAAAAGAAGATAATTTTCATTAATTGCAATATTTTATATTTCTCATATATAATATTGATATATATTATTCGAACGAAATATAACGTTTCATATTAAAAATATAATCATCATGTATTTTTTTCGAAATTAATTTTCCATACATTTTAAATATTGTAGAAGATGAGAATCGAAATTGAAAATTTATTGACATCAATCGCTTATTCTGTAGAATAAGCTATATTATAATATGTCGGATGTTCGAAATTTTCCGTGCGAATAAGAAATCCATAGTAATTTTAATTCTTATAAAAACTTGATAAGAAACTAAAATTTCTTATAAGAATATATTTGATGACATCTTAAGATTTAATTACAAAAAAAAACCCTATTAACGTTGTATTGATGATCTATGTAAGATATTTTAATTTCTTATAAGATTTTCATATGTTCACTTTACAAGAAATTCAATTCTTACCAAGGAGATACTTATTGAAAATCATGAAAATATGATGCACTGTAAGTTCTAGCGTATTTTGAGATCTTTATTAGAAAATGGGGAATATTTCACGCAAACGAAAATGTATTCACCAATCAACATAATTTAAATTCAGAACAGACTTGTTCCTGAATTAAATTTGCATAGTATCTTTTTTTATATATTTTTCACACACTTATGAAACAGAGGGAAAGAGAATATTTTTTTCCCATATTTCAAAAAACAAAAGATATTTGACACCCACAGAGCCAAAATGCAATGAGTATAGGTAGAAAATATGCTGATTCATATAGGTCTGTCTCTCTTTTATTGTATTTTGGCTCTAAGCGTTTCATTTCTTCAATTAAGTAAAATTTTTGACACCATGAAAAAGTATGAGTGAATTGAAATCTATGCAATTTGATTGAAAGCGACGCCAATGATTGAAAAAACCTTAACAAAATTTAAACAAAAAAATACTTTATCGAGTTTTAAAAAAATTAGGCGATTTAAACGTAAAAAGAATTAGGCCATAATGAAATGTTGTTGGATCTCTTCGGAATGGCAAACTTCAAAAGTGTGAAATCCGGAGCAGACATTGTGAATCTGTGATTTTTTTTAGAAAACGAAGTACATGCGCAAGGCACAGTGTAGTTATAATAAATATGTAAAGGAGTCATATTTTTTGCAATAACGAGTACTTGCATGTAAAAATGGGTCAAAAATACTCGAAATTGAACGATCTTACTTTTTGCTAAACTTATACTCGGAAAACATAACAAAGTTGAGAATCATAAACATTTTCATAAATTTTTTTTATATCTTTTTTGCTAACCTGATTTTTTCAAAACAGTTTCTTCCTGAACGAAATTTTAGAATGCCTGATGATTCCTGTGTACAATTTAATTGGCCAGCTTCACGTATTATCACGCACATAAACAATCTATGTACAGTCTTTTATTCTTATTATTAAAATTGTCACGTTGTATCAGTAGTGAACAATTGCTCTGAATTATCAGTAAAATATGCGACCAGTATTTTAAAATATTAAAAAAGTTGGTTAATATATTCCTCAATTATACTTCTGACATTGGTTTTTTTAAAACGGTAACTTTATTAGATAATTTTCATTACCAGGGCAACCGAAAATATTTACGAAGAAAAGGAAAATATTTATTTATTATTTACGAAAAAAAGGCATAAATATTTATGAAAGATGTTGAATATTTATATTGATTCATTATTTCTAGAATTCCATAGAAACTTTAATTAAATGAACCACTGTACACTTCGATCTTTTTATTGATTAAAATATAATATTACATGCTGAAAAAAATATCCAGAAATAAAAAATAATCTTCGTTGATCATCAAAGATCATTTATTTAAGATATGTAACCGCAACTTGTTTGATAAAATTTCAAGAACTTTCTTTGACTTTTAACGTTTCGTGTTGATCAGGATTCTTATTTTGTAATAAACGGAAAAAAATGTTCCATGCATCCAATAAAAGTTTCATTGCCCATATATCAATCAAAAATTTTTTATTGATACAAGGAATATTTATATTAGCTCAAAACACATGATTTTTGTACCAAAATAATAACTTATTAGGCTAACAAAAACCTTACTTATCCGAATGAAAAAAATTTGCTTGATACATATATGGACGATCAAATTGTCATCAGATATTTTTTTCGTTAAAGGGCTGTCAAAATTGAGAAAAAAAAGAAAAAAAAAACTAAAAGCAGCACCAAATTCATTTGTTACTTTTCGTTTGTCGAATCGCGAGATTCATTCATATTCGAGGGCAAAAGAGTAAGGAATATTTCCTAAAAACTAGAATATTGACGGAATATGTATAATAAATATCATATTCATTTATTGACGCTTACAGCCGAAATATTTATTTAAATTTTTTTTATTTAAAAAAATATTTTCGATTGCCCTGTTTATTACATGAACTTCGACAATGCAGAGCTAGACTTGGAAGCTCAAAATTCAGCAGAAGTTGAGACAAAAAAGCGTGTTCATTGTAGAAATACGAATCTCAAAGTGGACGCTGGTTGTACACAAAAAAATGGCGATTGAAAATCTGTTCTTATCAATAAGGTATACTATAAGTTTAGAAGGGTCGAATTCGAAAATTTCACACGCAGCAATGATAATTTACAAAGTAACATATTCCCGTTAAACATGTACTTGTAATCCCAATCACATACATATTTTTTTCTATTTTGATCCCTAAACTCATCGCATGCTGATTTTGATAAAATAAAAAATGTTACGTTGGAAACCATTTTTCAACCTACACAGTTTAAATCTTTTCAAGTTAAAATATAAATCCGAATAAAAAAAAAACCACTTTACCTTTTATTTTGCAAACTGTTACACTGTAAAACAAAATGTTATATTATCAAAAAGTCTGGCAACAATAAACGAAATTGATGCCTTGGAGCAACAAGACAGAAGAGAATATTTAAATTTCATTTCCTCACACCACATTATTTCCAAATGAATTCCACATTTACAACTTGTATTTTCAGTTTTTGAGGTCGTTAAACATTTCTACCAATCAATAGTATCTTTGAAATGTTCATAAATAACATTTTTGATTGTTTTTTCCAAAGTATAGGATACACATTGCTCCAGATTTCCGCGCACCCTCACGTTCAAGGCCAAGGGTTAATTGCTCGCCGCCACAAAGCACCGCGAAGGTCTTGCAAAAGTACAATGACTCCCTGCAAATCTCACGTTCACGCGCGCTTGCGTCCGTATATACACGAAGCCACTGTATTTACCTCGTGCACGCTCATTGCAATTCAGTTTTGTTTCGACCGCCGCAGTCTCTTACGCACAAAAGCGCGATCAAACCAGTGAAAACACAAAACCAAAATGTCATTTCAAAACAAAAACCATTTGACAGTAACCTAATTTCATACACCAACTATTCCCTATGCAAAACTACCCAAAAATTCCTCTTCCAGAACTTTTTATCTCTCCAACCTTTTACTTTCTTCAAAAATGACTGTAAATCATCGAAGTCATTCAAATCAGTTTAGTTTAAACTACTTTTTAATGTTTTTCAAGTGTTGGTTTAAATTTTGAAAAAAAATGTGCAACGTACAAAACAGTGATTGGAATCCATGTTCTATTTTGAACGACAAACCTATGGATTTTTATGGGAGTCGTTACAAACTGCACAGCGCCCATTTTTGGGCCCTGGACCAAATCTCGTTCGAGAAGTTTGTTGGGGGTTTGGGAAAAAATGATTGGCTGGGAAAATCAAGGCCTAAAAGGTGGACGTGGACCGGTGTTTTGGAAAATTCGGAAAAGCCGGTGGAAAACGTGGAGCCAAAATGCAGAAACGCGTGGTTCTCCAAATGCAAACGAAGAATTGCCCAGCACTTACGCAACAGGGTTCACCCGGAGCCAATGACAAGGCAAGTTTTCTGGATTTACATCATTTATCATACGCCGATTTTTCCTTGTCTGCTTCACTTGGTTGATAATAGGACAGGGGCGCACAAGGAAAAAATTTTCGAAAGGGGTTTTTCGAAAATACATGTTTAAAAGTTGTAAATTTTTGAAATATTCAGATACATTACCGAATTATATTTTTTACTAAGTAATTCTTTGGAATGCCGAACTTGAGGCTCCTCAATTTGAAATTTTGGGTTACACATGTTTAGGTTACATACTTTGTTTCATATATCATCAGTTTTATTCAGTAACTTTTTAGATAAATGTATCCAATTCTTTGAATTGTAAAATTCAACGGTAATTTTTTCAACGAATGATATTTTTAGACCAAACAATCAATTGATGAAGTCACTATTTTATCTAGCGACTACATTGATCACGGATTTTCATTTAACAAAGTTTGAAAAGAAAGTTTTACGTAACTGTACATCAGTGTCAGGGAATTGATGAAAAGAATATTAATGAAACAGAACTATCAATTATTCCATTGACGGAATTTCAAAAAAACAAGAAGCTTTTATAAAGAATCGGTAATCGCAAGCCTGCTTCGCATACTGAAAGGGTTTAAAGACCCTTCAATTGGCTTTTAACAATAGTCTCTCTTGCTTCGTCTCCGGAAACAGACACGCGCCGAACAGACTTTGATCGTATCTAACAGTAAACTGTAAAGTGGCTTTACGCTTCGCTACGGGAATTGTATTCAAATTCGTATGCATATTACATCACTTCACTTCTGATTTCTCTTTGAAGAAAAAGTAAATCATTCCAATTATTTTCATTTTTAAACACTCATCGAAAGAAGGAAAATTTCTTATCACTGCTTCAATTTTGGACAAAATTTTGAAAAAACTAACCTGAGCATTGCAAAAAATGATGAACAAATGGAATGAAATATGGAAATAATCATAATATAATATGACAGGAATTGTGTTGTTTCGGTTTTAGTGTTAGCAATAAAATATGTAATTTCAACAGAACGTAAAAACATTTCTAGAGTGAGTGCTTTGGTGTGTTTTAAAAGAGTGGAAACTATATCTTCATATGAAAAATACGTGGGAAAACAAAGGATTTAAGGGTGGGGTTAAGTGGTTGTGGAATAAACATAGCCACGTGCACGATCGTTCGCCTGCTTATTTTCACCTGCTCACAAGCCACAGAGCGTGTCACGCATCGAAATATAAACAAAAGGTTTTTTTCCCTGTGCAATTTTCCAGCTAGAAATTCATCCATTTTTTGCTAATAAGGCAAACAAGAATAAATCTGTAATATTCGTGACTATCTTTATGGTTGCTAAAATTTATCACGTGCACTATTACTCATTATTTTAATTAAATTCATCAGAAAAATCTCATTCATAAACTTTATACTTCCATTTTCTTGAAATTTCATTTAACTGGACGCAATTTTCCCGAAACTGAGTGTATATCAATTTTTCAAACTATAATTTCCTGCAAACAGCTCCTGCGAAAACAAAATTCTTCAAGTGCCATTTGATTATAATTTTACTCGATTATAACAAAATTTTCTTTTTAAAACTGAAGTCCATACAACTTTTATACAAATTCTATTTTAGTTTCCTTGACTTATCATCCTGTATAGTAAAAAGCATCCTTTGTTGATAAACTTATCTCCGCGTTTTTTATGGTAATGATTGCGTGAATTGCTACGCTTACCGAAGCTGAACGCTTCGGCCCTACACTTTATGGCTCGAGCGATAGTTCTTTTGTAACCCATTTCCCGTAGTCTCCCTACACAGACAGCATATACGCAATCACGTCTACTGAGGAAACACGCATGACGTGTGTCATTCGCGAAGCAAAAGCCGGGAAAACATTCATATAATTACGCTCAGGAAATATTTTTTCTAAAAATGAACATTTTGAAATTCCCCGTGATAAAAAAATAGACCCTATTCAAAATTCAATGATGATTGGACCTTTTGACGTGAACTATTAGCTAACTATGAACAAAATAAAGTTTTTTTGAGTTTTTTTGTTTGTTTACTTGAAGAAAACGGCAAAACACTAGAAAAATTTTCATTTATGATTGATCAATAAATCAAATATGAAATGACAAGTTTTTTCATAACAAATTTTCTTGGAAGGATCGGGAAATTCGTTTTGTAGAAAGGGAAAATGTTTGTCAAATTTTCGGATAGTTTTCATATCTGTTTTTGAACCTGACGAAAATGGTTCCAACTCATTTAAAATAAAATACTACTGATATCTCAAAATTCTTTATCATAGAAGAGAAAACCTGCTCTATTTATCTTCGAGCTCTGCAAATTGAAAAATAAAGATTATTTCCTGCACTCGTGCAAAACGAGCTGACTCGAGAGCTGGGAATGCTTTTGTGAAACATAATAAGAATTTTTAGAGCAAGAATCTGAAATGAAAAAATGAGCATTATAAAAATATCGAAAGATAGATATTTCAAATATTATATGTAAAGGAAGCTTGTTAGCCCCAAGCTTCTAAATTAGAAATTCATGTTATATTTTAACTGGGAAACACAGATATTCAAACATGCACGTTTTAACATAGTAAATGTCGATATGTTGGCTGTAGAATGTGTGATAATTTGAATTCAAACTTAAAAATTTAAGGTCTTTCAAGATCAAAAAATAACATTTTGTTTTTCATGTCATGTTAACCTACAAACTTTACTTACATTTTGAACAACCTAATATTTCAACAGACAATGTAGCCTTTTTTTGCAGCAAACAAAAGAAAAACATTTTTGAGTGCGATTCTACATTCAAAATTTTTAATATTGAAGGAATGCCTCAGAGTTAAAATATTTACAATCTATTGCATCTACAGAAAATAAATTTGTAATATCCTGATCAGAATCAAGTGGTTGTTGATAAGATTATTTAAAAAGTAAATCATACCAAACGTTTTCAACACAAAATTGTGAAAGTTCATTGATTTCTAACCAAGTTATGTTCGTAGAAAAATTATATTGTATTTCTTTTAGAGAAATACAGTTTTGAAACGAAAAGTCATTTACTTGAAGCAATTCTCTATTAAAAGAGAAAACAATTTATTATCCAAACGATCCATTCCATGAATTCATCATAAATCTCGATCTCTTGGAGCCATAATTACATTATAGAACATAGGAATTTTTTTAAATCATGGGATTCATTCAGATCATAGAACTTATTCAAACCTTGAAAGTAGATGAGATAAGCGGGTATCAGACCCCCCCACTCCTCCTCCCATCACGTGACCCACCCAGGCCCCGCCCCTTCTCTGATTGGTCACCCCCAGACCCCGCCCCACCCCCCACCCATTTTGGCGGCATCCACCCCCCATCACCCACCCCTTTTCGCGGTTTTCCACCCCTTCCGCGGGTTTCCGCAGTTTTCGCGAGTTTCCGGAGTTTTTCGCGAGTTTTCCGCGGTTTAACCCTTTCGCGGGTTTTCCGCGGGATGCAACATCCGCATTTTCGAGGGTCTCCCCGTTTCCAGGACGCTTGAACGATCACGCGTCCTTTCATGTCGAAGCTCTGTTGCCTACTAGATCATTTTTGGGAGTTATCCAAATACGTAGGCGGATGGACTTACGTAAGGTGGTAGTGGGAGCGGAAGGGAAAGTTTTGAAAGATACGCGATTCGACAGGTTTCGACACGCGTAGATGTTCACATTCCATGTAACGTAAACTCAAAAAAAAAAAAAAAAACAAAGGATGATATAATTTTTAGCGCGTAAAAGTTTTTTCTAGCATACAATATTGGACAAAAGTGTTTGGATGTTACGTATTACTTTACGGAATATTCATTATTTCGGGCTGAATTACTCAACCGTAAGAAATCTGTATTTTTTATTTTTCGTCGTTGCTTTCGATAAAAGGTAGCGTTCCGACACTTACAGGAAGATGCTAATAGAAATTGGAAACTCTCGTAGTCATGATCGAGCGTGCAGAGACTTGTTTTTGACTATTACGTATCATTCTACGAAAATGTGTTTATATTTTTTCGAACACTCTCACCATACTTTGAATAATCTTGTTTGCCTAATTTTTTTCTTCTCTTTTTTTCTTTCAAATTTGTTTTGTCCTAATGCATACTATGTCGAAAGATTTGTTGAAGATGGCGGCACTTGTTTTTGACTATTACGTATCATTCTACGAAATATTTTTATTCTGTTCAGAGCACCCAACTCTGAATAATCTTTTATTATTGAAATAATCCAGAAGTTTCTACCGCGATACCATCAATAGGAGAATATATAAAAGCTGGTACTCAGGCGATTCCGGGCAGATACAAACTGAATTTTGAAACGTTCGTAGTTATTCTGGAGAGTGTCGCGAATCATTAAACTAAAAAAAAAAGAAACGGTCGCGGAACGGTGTAACTTTAACAGTGATTTGTAAAACTTTTTTTAAAATAATTAGTTCGTGTCAGGTTTAGGCATAATTCATATTTTAGAAACATTTGGAATACTAACAGAAAAGTTTTTTTTGTAACAAGGATGACATTTATATACGACATGATACTGTGATATCATAGCGTAAAAGTTTTTAAACATTTTGAAATGTTTCGATGATGGCACCAATCAATTTTTCTGAAAAGTTTTATTTGAAAAAAGTTGGCGAGGAAGCGTTTTCGGAAGAAATTTTTAATGTTGGTTTCGCGTTTCGCGTATCAGTGAAAAAAGTGAAAGAAAATAAAGTACAGCCTACCCTTCATTGTTGCCAAACCAGCCTGTATTATCATAATCAATACTGGCGCTTTTTGGCTATTGTCTCTTCCGTAATCAATGATTATCGCACGCAGTACAAGTATGTATTTCATCCAGGAAATTTAGAAAGTGATTTGATTAGTGAAAAATATTCCAATGGTTACAATAATCTGATCCAGCTTCAAGTTGAAATTTCTTATCATAAACTACCGTGAACGTTTTTTGATTATCGTTCTTCAGATCAACATCATTCGTCATTTTTAAAAAGCTTTAAAAAGTTATTGTACATTAAGAACCTCAAAAATCTAATTAAATATTTTTTTTTCGTGTTTTTTTTTACTTATTCAGAATTAAAGTTAGTGATTTTGTTAACATCAATTTCATTAAGCTTTTTGAAAATATTTAAATGGATGCTTTAATCGCACACACAAGAGTCGGATGTGGAAACGATTCTCCCTCCAAAGACATTACAAATGGCTCAACATCTTACCTGAATTGATGTCCAGTTACAACACCATAAAACACCGCACTATCAATATGAAGCCTAAAGATGTTACTCCAGCTGATGAAGAACGCCTAATCCATGAAATATACCGTACTAAGCATCGAAAAGACAAGCGTAAATTCAACGTCGGTGATAAAGTCAGAATCAGCAAGTACAAACATGTCTTTGAGAAAGGATACACGCCTAATTGGACAACTGAAATATTCACCATCGCTGCTGTGAGACCAACACAACCCACGACGTATAAGCTCAAGGATTATCAAGATCAACCCATCGATGGAGGATTCTATACCGAGGAACTCGCCAAAGTCATGCATCCTAATGTATATCTCGTCGAAAAAGTGTTGCACAAGTGTGGAAATAAACTTTATGTAAAATGGTTAGGTTTCGATAATACTCACAACAGTTGGATAAATAAAGCAGACATGTAGTGACAATAAAACATTTATTCATATATCGTTATCAATATTTTTTTTCTTAACCTATCCCATTACATATATATGTTAAAGCAATTTACTTTCCAGTGTTAAAGTATACAAAATAGTTGTGAAACGTGTATATATAGTATTTACCTATAAGAGATTCATCTTACCAAACTCATGACTTTCATGGGCAATAAACCTATTCATCTACCTGCATTTCAAAATTACTAATTTTATAATGGCCGTGTGCCAAAGTATCCGTTGTGTTTGGTAAAATATACCTTTTGTCGTCGGATGGATTTAGCGCTAATTTTGTTTGTCTGATTGTCTGAATTTCGTGTAAGTGTGATCGAAAAAGATGTTGTGTGCGGTACTCTGTGGTATTGTGATACAAACAGTTGACGTAATCGATAAAATCTAATGTTTTCGCGACAACGGATGCTTTGACTCCCTTAGCCTTCTTAATCCTATCTTGACCTTCAACGCGCAAACTATACATTTTTTACCTTAAACCTACAAATTCAGTAATGATTTTACCATTACATTCGTCTTTCATGAGACCAACGACTTTCTTATTTTTCAACTCAATTCCAAATCGGTTATCGCGGTTATAATCGGAATTATCGAAGTAATCTGAATTGTCTTTCATTAATTGATATGGATCAACATTTGTCAATTCATATATTAAACTGTCTGTATCCGTATACAAAAGTTTCGCCTTGGTCTTTGATCTCATGAAATCAAAATGAAACGCATACAGACATGTTTTTGAGAGATCGAGAACGCAAAATCCAACGTAAATCGGCTTATTCATCATGGCTTGAACCCTATCGAGTTTGATCGCAACTAGATTTTCTTCGAAAATTACTCTCGAGTTGAAATTTGGCTTTGCTATGTAAGCTTCGGCACCGTAGCGTCCAGGCCATTGCGTCACAAGTTTCATATCCATACGTTTTCTTACATCTTCCATTGTTTTGCCGTATACCGCATTATTCATTAGCTTGAACAAATTTTTTTCGAATTTATTTTTGGCACCCTTACGCAACTCACTATTGAGATCGATGTAAGTTTGTAACCAATTCGATTGTTTGAATTTCAATATGCGATGAATTTTGTTCAAAATTAGGCCATGACTCAACGCTTGCCTTAAATTTCGATAATGAATGACGTATCGCGTTTTTGGCTCTAAAGTTGTGAGTAATTTAACGTCTTTTGATCCGGGAGGGGCTTTATGTTCAGGACAAAAAGGTAAATCATTATGATCGTCATGTAAGTTTGGTGGATACTCGAGATCCACTTCAAGGATGTAGCCTACTTCCGAGTCATCGGCTACGTTCCACTTGAAATTTTCGTCAAAATTTCCGACCCACTCAAATTGCCCGTAAGGTAGGTATTGAGTCATAGCCCAGCCGTACAAATTGTTTACGTCATAATACATAATAAATGTTCTGTCTTCTTGGGGGTCGTAGTCGCTGTACGGATTGTTGGCACGTGAATAACGGTTGCTGCATTGGCTGACTCCACCTCGGATACCACGTTCAACGAAAAGGAGTTGGTCGATGTCAGTGAGAAGTTGGAGCTCGATTCCGGTATGTTGTAGCATCGCATCCCAGCTAAATCCTGGTAGCGTGTAGTAATGTGCCGGATCCAAGTTGTACACCCGCAAACAGCTCGCTCGAAAATTCTCAAAGACGTCCGCCAGGAGAAGAACATCCGTCTTGAGATAAAGATCTGAGTAGTCACCTAACGTCTGGATATCGAAATTGCTCCACACTGCCTGGGCATGACTGAAATCATAAAAATAAAAAATTGTATTCAATTTATCACAATGGTTATTTTCTCGAAAAAATTAAAAGTTTTGCTTACCAGTAGTCATTGACGGAAATGTCATCATCAGTCAGGGTGCTGTGAAAGGCCTCCTTGGGCGGCAGTTGACTTTCATCCAACCTTTCCCACGAATCTAGGTATTCGTAAGGGAATATTCCCTTCTTGGTCAGGAGCTGGAGTTGCTGCTCGTTGAAGCTGGTAAATTCTTTTCTCACAATTGCCTTGTCTTCCAAATAAGAAGCCAGCTTCTCGAGGGATGAGGCCATGAAGCAAAAAGAATCGATGAATCGAAGTGAGATCTTGTCATCCTTGATGTTCTTGGTGAAGGAAATGTATCGCTCCATGGTTTGTGGTATTACGCTTACTCGTCCCTCGACGCATTTAGCGATTTTTTTCACGATAAGGTGACTGTCGTACCCACTCAAGTTGTGGAATATGATCTGAAATAAAAAAAAATTTCATGAGTGTTAACTCACTTAAATCTGCTTAAATTATACATTTTTAAATGAAAAAGAAATGAATGAATCTGTAAATAGGTTTATATATGGATAAAAAATGAATTAGAAATTATAAAATATGATCTGAAAAGAAAAAAAATTCTATAACTGATATCTCTATCGCATCTTCTTAAATTATTCATTTTCAAATATAATAGAAATAAATTAATGAAAAGGAAGAATTAAATCATGATTCAATTAGTAAATTTTTTGAAAAGTTAACTTACGGGAATCGTGAGGGCGTCTTGGTATAGAAGATTACATTTGCCATGTGCGGCTCCTCTAAACTCCCCCGTCAAGTGACAGTGGTCTCGAACTCTACCACCCCCCTTCTCGTCGGTATTCGGGAACGGCTGCTTGCAGATGTGGCAATTTGGAGCATTGCGCCAAGACCGCTCTTGGTCCGGTGTCAGTGGTATCATAGGCTTCGGATTGTTCATCTTTTCCTTGACTCGGTGTGATAAGGCTGCGAGCTCGTTAGAAAGCCATTGCGCTGGATCATATCCTCGAAAGCTCTTGTATAGGGATTGGTTCTCGTCGTAACTACATTTTATGTAATACCCTACACTGTACGCCTCGTGAATTTGAACGACTTTGGTATTTTCTTGACTTTGAGAATTAACTTTTTTGAGAATACATTCCAAGTCCGCATACACAACATACGGCACTTTAAGATTGTTTTTATGATTGGAAAACTTAATTTTATCTTTCCCCTCTTTTGGTAACTGAACACTGCATTTATTTATTTTTCGACAGTCAGTTTCATGAAAAGTTAACTTCTCTTTAGTTCGAAAATGATGCAAGCATCTATCGCAAATGTGATGTTTGCTGTTAGTTTTAGAAAGTTGATTAAATACCAAGCGAGAAAGGTTTTTGATCCAAACGTAATGGAATACCAGGGGTTCGCATTCACTTTCATCTTCATCGCCATCTTCATCGGTATGTAATAATAGTTTTGTATGAGAAGAAGATTGGCGTGTTTATCTTTTTTATGGTAAGTCACATGGATCGGTCCGACGATAAAGTCATTTTTCTTCTTCTCTAACACATACACATTCACTGACACATCATTTTGTTTCTCAAAAACTTTCGCCTGTTTTGGCACGAACGGAAACGAGAGGCCATGAAAGTTAAGTTCTCCGTCGTATTTCTGATAGTTGTAGAGACGATCTACATGTCTCCCAACTGGATGTAGCGCTGAAAGGACGGCCCATTTGAAACACTCATCATCAAAGTATTTAACATTGACACAGGCCCGTCTTCTTCTGATGACTTCTGGGAGTTCTACGTAGGAGCTGCCACGCATCGGGTTATATTTATTCATATGAATGGCTAGGCTGAGAATTCTTCGGAGTGTCCATCCAGAGTCTTTGTGTTGGAATTCCTCCATATCTCGAGGTAGGCGATGCTGGACGCGTTGGAGATACCACTGCGACAAGTCCGTTGTCCTCATGATTGGAGACGTTTTGGTGAAAAAGCTTTTCACTTCAGTCACTTCTTCTCCGTCTTTGACGATAGTGAACTCGGCATCGAGTACAGCATTCACTTTTAGGGCATTTTGACGCTGGAGAACTTCCTCGATCTTGTCGACGAAGATGGTTCGTGCCTCCTCCAGGAAGCCGTGAATATCAAAGTGATGTTTATTCACGATGAGTCCGGTTTCAAGGTTACGATTGAATGCCGTTTTGACATCTTCCCAGGAGGTTCCTAGGTCCCCACTACTCACTAGGTATCCACTCAACTCACGAATATAACTACGTAAATGTATAATAATACGACTACACTGAAGTTTCAGTTCGGGTCTACACTTTAAGCCAAACTCTGACAGTTCCCGGATGCACGCGTCAGCATCCTCAATCAAGGCCGCGGCCTTGAGAGGATTGACAGGTCGCGAAGCGAGAAGTTGTCGTTGGCGACGCACTACTTCTTTAGCACCGTTGACAGCCATTTCTAGACTGAGACGCGCGCTTGAAAAATTCTATATTTATATTAACTAACACTGGTACAACTAGTGAAATCTTTTTCGTTGTCGCGCTACAATGTTAAATCGTTCGAATGATTCCCTTCCTCTTCAAAAATGCCTATAGAACTGTAACCATCATCGTCAATCTGAAAGCGTAGTCGAGTTTTATATTTCAAAATTTAAAACGCTATAGCTTTCAAAGTCAAACAGATAAATTTTTTTTAATTGAACGTGAATGATATTTTCAACAAAGTAGTGAAAAATTTTGTACATTGTTGCTAATTGTTTCGAATGAGTGTATGATAAATCATTATTGAGAAGTATATAAAAAATATTTATTGTCGTTGATTTCGAGTTCAAGTTCTGGAATATCGAATGTTCGACAGAATTTTTCAAGAATTTCAAAATTACCTGGAACGACTATACTGATTAGAGCATCAAGACAAACTGATTCAAATTTTTCATCAAGAAACATTTTCGATACTTGATATAACTCTATGATTGTATCAACAGAAACATTGGTAAGATCATGTTCGCAAGCATACAACCATTTCAGAAATATTTTTATCGCTTTGTCAGAAAAATCTCTAATGAAAATTCGATTCTCAAGCACTTCTTTCCATGAATGACTGAAAAGTGTTTCAAAATAGATATTCCTTGCTGATAAAATACATTTATGAACTTTGAATTCACGATTCGGGGTAGTTATGTGACTAGAAAATTCGATTCTTGTGTATTGAGTGCAAAAAGAAAGATTTCGAATTTTGAGATGAGGGATGCACATTTTCATTAGAGATTTTTGGAAAAGAGCTTATACAATAAATAAAACGAACTGATGGAATTATTTCCGGGTTAAGGATGTATTAAATTTTTGGAATTAAAAATTTTATGAGGTAATAGGGGATTATAATTTGATTAGTTCAATAAACCAACTTCTTCAGGTAGACTTTTAAATTTTTTTTGAAAGAAGGCTGTTGGACAAAAGAGGGCGATGGTTCTCTGGATGATAGACAAGTTTATTAATTTGTCAGATAGGTGTTTCCATGATGTTAATTTTGATAACATTCGAATGATTTTCATTGATAATAATTACCTGATGGATTTTATAGAACGCAACATTGAGAATCGAGTAAATAGATTGAGATTTTTGAATTCAAGAATTGTGTATAATAATGTAAGATAGGATGGGGAAGAAAAGAAGAATTTTTGAAGTAAAACTTCTTAGGCGGCATAATCACTTTTCAGGAGTGTAATTTATTCAAGAATAAAATTTATGTAGGTAGTAACTTGGAGATTTTGTAACATGCAACACTGTAAACTGTAAGACTCTAAGATTCGAGAGTATTATATTTTTTTGATTGCAGGGAGTAATTTTAAGATTTTACAATGTAACATGTAACACTGTAAACTGTAAGACTGGAAGATGTAAGAGTGTAATATTGAAGTAAATCTACTTAGGCGGCATTATCACTTTTCAGGAGTGTCATTTATTCTAGAAAATAAAATTTATGTAGGGAGTAACTAGGATATTTTACATTGTTACATGTAACATTGTAAACTGTAAGCCTGTAAATTATGATGTAAGTAAAATCTACCATATCATTGAACGGCTCATGATGAATTACAAAATATCACAAATTTACCAAAAGTCACAAAAGCACAAAATGTCGCAAAATCACAAAATGCCACAAAATCACAAATATCACAAAATCACGAAATGTCACAAACACACAAAACATCACAAAATCATGAAAAATCCAAAAATATTACAAAATGGCACAAAAGCTCAAAATGTCACAAATTCACAAAATGTCAAAAATCACAAACGTCACAAAATCACGAAATGTCACAAATGTCACAAAATCACTTAAATACCACACGATTTTTATTTTTTTACATCAAATAGGTAATTTTATGAAAAATATTTAAAAAGAAATTTTTTGAGAGGAATAAAATCTACACATAGGAACCTTTTTGAAATAAAACTTCTTAGTCAGCATTATTCAACTGATCTACAGTTAAGAAAAGAAAAAAAATAGTACACAGAAAAATTGAGGGATCTGTTAAAACTAAAAAAGGTTAGAGGTATCTAAAAACCTATAGATCGGAACCTTAAAGAAAGTAACATGAGAAGTTTTACCTCTAACGTGTGTTGATTCAACACGCTCCAATTTTTTGACTTTGCCTTACATAGAAAAAATAGTCAGGTCATAAAACAAAGTAAAGATAAATTGGAAAAAATGAATCATCAGAATGTAGAATATAAGATCGTTGTAAACAATGTGATTGCGTTTATGTTGGAGAAACCAAAAGGTGATACTTTGAAACCTTCGCTAGAAATTGTGTAACTTGAGAATAGTTGATTGAATTGTGATAGATTATAATATTGTTAGTATTTTTTTCTGATTGTTCATGTGTGAATTGTAGGAGATTATATTGTTATTACTATTAATTATTAGTTTAAAATTGTTACCTTCTGATGAGGGTCGAATAAAGAGACCGAAAGCTTGAGTAACTGACTTTGAAGAAGAATTTATTATCCCTTATCCTGGGGTGTAATTATGCTTCCAAGATATTTAAAATAATTAATTTAACGAATAACATTTTTAAAGAGCCTTTATGAAAATTTCAAAATCGACCATCACAATTGCAGATGACCATTGTTTTCATCGTAAACTAGAAATCTTACAAATATGAACAATTCCATTTCGTAATTCGCATGAATACTTTAGGAATTTTGTGTAAATAATGATCAAATACAAAAAGCATTATTTTATGTGCAATAAACAATACACAATAAATAAGAAGATATAATCTTAGGAAGTTTGAATTTTAAATGAATGTAATCGTGCTTCTTGCAGAAGACTTTAAAAAGTTAGGACGAAGTTCAATTTAAATATAAGTTTTTATATAAAAATGTGTAACAAAAAGTAATAAATACATATTTTAAACCAACAAATTCTAAATTCATAGAAAAAAAAAGCAAAAAAAATTATATGGTTACACTTATTATTTTCCCATTTCCATTTCATCTTCAAGCTTTCAACCGTATTTTCGGTCCTCATCAGGAAGTATAAGTTTCTCGTTTTCTTATCTTCGGCATAATTATAGATCCAATGCCATTTAATTCAAACTTTTGATTCCGCTCTGTTGTATACAAATTGTATATGGATATAAACGATCTTTTCAGAGCCAATGTGTAGGTAAAAAAAAAAAAAAAAAATTTCTTATTTCCTCTCAAGTCCACATCGTTTTCTTATCTCATCTTTATTATTCTCCCATTTCCATTTAATTGAATAATAAAGATGAGATAAGAAAACGATGTGGACTTGAGAGGAAATAAGAAATTTTTTTTTTTTTTACCTACACATTGGCTCTGAAAAGATCGTTTATATCCATATACAATTTGTATACAACAGAGCGGAATCAAAAGTTTGAATTAAATGGCATTGGATCTATAATTATGCCGAAGATAAGAAAACGAGAAACTTATACTTCCTGATGAGGACCGAAAATACGGTTGAAAGCTTGAAGATGAAATGGAAATGGGAGAATAATAAAGATGAGATAAGAAAACGATGTGGACTTGAGAGGAAATAAGAAATTTTTTTTTTTTTACCTACACATTGGCTCTGAAAAGATCGTTTATATCCATATACAATTTGTATACAACAGAGCGGAATCAAAAGTTTGAATTAAATGGCATTGGATCTATAATTATGCCGAAGATAAGAAAACGAGAAACTTATACTTCCTGATGAGGACCGAAAATACGGTTGAAAGCTTGAAGATGAAATGGAAATGGGAGAATAATAAAGATGAGATAAGAAAACGATGTGGACTTGAGAGGAAATAAGAAATTTTTTTTTTTTTACCTACACATTGGCTCTGAAAAGATCGTTTATATCCATATACAATTTGTATACAACAGAGCGGAATCAAAAGTTTGAATTAAATGGCATTGGATCTATAATTATGCCGAAGATAAGAAAACGAGAAACTTATACTTCCTGATGAGGACCGAAAATACGGTTGAAAGCTTGAAGATGAAATGGAAATGGGAGAATAATAAAGATGAGATAAGAAAACGATGTGGACTTGAGAGGAAATAAGAAATTTTTTTTTTTTTACCTACACATTGGCTCTGAAAAGATCGTTTATATCCATATACAATTTGTATACAACAGAGCGGAATCAAAAGTTTGAATTAAATGGCATTGGATCTATAATTATGCCGAAGATAAGAAAACGAGAAACTTATACTTCCTGATGAGGACCGAAAATACGGTTGAAAGCTTGAAGATGAAATGGAAATGGGAGAATAATAAAGATGAGATAAGAAAACGATGTGGACTTGAGAGGAAATAAGAAATTTTTTTTTTTTTACCTACACATTGGCTCTGAAAAGATCGTTTATATCCATACACAATTTGTATACAACAGAGCGGAATCAAAAGTTTGAATTAAATGGCATTGGATCTATAATTATGCCGAAGATAAGAAAACGAGAAACTTATACTTCCTGATGAGGACCGAAAATACGGTTGAAAGCTTGAAGATGAAATGGAAATGGGAGAATAATAAAGATGAGATAAGAAAACGATGTGGACTTGAGAGGAAATAAGAAATTTTTTTTTTTTTACCTACACATTGGCTCTGAAAAGATCGTTTATATCCATATACAATTTGTATACAACAGAGCGGAATCAAAAGTTTGAATTAAATGGCATTGGATCTATAATTATGCCGAAGATAAGAAAACGAGAAACTTATACTTCCTGATGAGGACCGAAAATACGGTTGAAAGCTTGAAGATGAAATGGAAATGGGAGAATAATAAAGATGAGATAAGAAAACGATGTGGACTTGAGAGGAAATAAGAAATTTTTTTTTTTTTACCTACACATTGGCTCTGAAAAGATCGTTTATATCCATATACAATTTGTATACAACAGAGCGGAATCAAAAGTTTGAATTAAATGGCATTGGATCTATAATTATGCCGAAGATAAGAAAACGAGAAACTTATACTTCCTGATGAGGACCGAAAATACGGTTGAAAGCTTGAAGATGAAATGGAAATGGGAGAATAATAAAGATGAGATAAGAAAACGATGTGGACTTGAGAGGAAATAAGAAATTTTTTTTTTTTTACCTACACATTGGCTCTGAAAAGATCGTTTATATCCATATACAATTTGTATACAACAGAGCGGAATCAAAAGTTTGAATTAAATGGCATTGGATCTATAATTATGCCGAAGATAAGAAAACGAGAAACTTATACTTCCTGATGAGGACCGAAAATACGGTTGAAAGCTTGAAGATGAAATGGAAATGGGAGAATAATAAAGATGAGATAAGAAAACGATGTGGACTTGAGAGGAAATAAGAAATTTTTTTTTTTTTACCTACACATTGGCTCTGAAAAGATCGTTTATATCCATATACAATTTGTATACAACAGAGCGGAATCAAAAGTTTGAATTAAATGGCATTGGATCTATAATTATGCCGAAGATAAGAAAACGAGAAACTTATACTTCCTGATGAGGACCGAAAATACGGTTGAAAGCTTGAAGATGAAATGGAAATGGGAGAATAATAAAGATGAGATAAGAAAACGATGTGGACTTGAGAGGAAATAAGAAATTTTTTTTTTTTTACCTACACATTGGCTCTGAAAAGATCGTTTATATCCATACACAATTTGTATACAACAGAGCGGAATCAAAAGTTTGAATTAAATGGCATTGGATCTATAATTATGCCGAAGATAAGAAAACGAGAAACTTATACTTCCTGATGAGGACCGAAAATACGGTTGAAAGCTTGAAGATGAAATGGAAATGGGAGAATAATAAAGATGAGATAAGAAAACGATGTGGACTTGAGAGGAAATAAGAAATTTTTTTTTTTTTACCTACACATTGGCTCTGAAAAGATCGTTTATATCCATATACAATTTGTATACAACAGAGCGGAATCAAAAGTTTGAATTAAATGGCATTGGATCTATAATTATGCCGAAGATAAGAAAACGAGAAACTTATACTTCCTGATGAGGACCGAAAATACGGTTGAAAGCTTGAAGATGAAATGGAAATGGGAGAATAATAAAGATGAGATAAGAAAACGATGTGGACTTGAGAGGAAATAAGAAATTTTTTTTTTTTTACTTATTATTTTATCATTAAAATAAAAATAAATCGTATTCCATTTTTTTTTATGTTCTTATTGTGTTCGTATGACTAATTAAAAACTTTTTATAATTTTTTACTAAAATTTTCGTCTTGTTCAATCGATTGCAGAAAGTGCTGCTACCTCATGGTAGCAAATTTCAACTTTCGCATTATTCGTACGGAGCGAACATAGAGTACTTACGGTGCATACCGCAGTGCTACAATACATACCCGTCAACCGGTACATTACGTGCCATCGAAAAACCGCGAGATCGAAAAACCAGTTTCTTTTTGATATAATTACCTGAAACTAGCACGTGTATTTCCACCTCGGATGGTTTAAGTGCTCAATTTTCCTCCACCACAAATGAAAATTAATAACTTGGGGATCCCAGATCTGCAATTTTCTCATTCCAGTTCTTCAAAAATAGAGATTCTTCTTTATTTTTCAACAGGAATTTTGGTTCTGAGAAAATTTATGCTGTACACTTGGAATTTCCATATACTTGGTTTTTTTTTTTTCATTCGTGATTTGTCAACGGAGAAGAGTACAACGAAATTCAAGTTTTTGAATGTAAAAAATTAAAGAGTTTAGTAAGACGTGGTGATAATTTGAAAAATTAGAGTTACTGATTCTTCGAGGTGTATAAGTGATGAAATCTGCAGTCCTACGGAATTTGGGATTAGATTCGGCTTTCCACAAGTGTGTAAAACATTGTTATTTTCTATACTATAACTGACTTTTTTTATTTTTTGCTTTCGTTACAGGTGTTTTTTTTTAAGAATGCAGAAGGTTGCAATTGAAAAATATAAATCTGCAGCTGAAAGTTCTAATTTATTATTCAAAAGTTAAATAATGTTAATTGGAGAATTGTGAATCATAATCTTCCACATGTATAGCAATTAAGGATCGAAATTATAACGTGTAAGAACTAGTGAATATACATTAGAACTTTAAAATCCGGAATAGCATTTAAGTAGTGAAGCCAAAATAATTTTTTTTCATAACTCACGAAAAAAAAACCATATATAATTTTTATTATTCAGTATGATCATAAGAAGGTCAACTTCACAAAAACTCACACTGAATAGGTTCATTTTATTTTCAAATTCTATGAGTTCACCAATAATGTAGAAATTTTTCTTAACTTACCCGAGACTTCCAGAATAATAGTTTTTCTAGTTTCGTTAATAATAATTCATTATGACAAACTTCCCATTTAAAAAATGACATTTTTCAGACATTTTATTACTTTACACGATTCTTGCACATGATTAAAGGATTAGAGATAAAATACCTTTTTGACTAGAAAAATTAACTTATTCTATAAATTGTATCAAGAAATCGAACATTGCACAATATTTATTGTTACTCATCAATTTTATTACCCAAAAGTCATGACGTACATATGATACATGAGAATAACAAACATTGTCGAACAGTTGCAAATATTTGGTTTGTTAATCATACACAGAAATTGAATGTTCTCATTTCTCAACGTAACACTTGCCCATCGCTCTAATTATCGGAAAAGTATGTTTTCCAATAAGAGATGAATATTTTATTATCGCAATCATGATTAAAAATACCATTAGAACTAACTCACAGTTCCTAAAATTTGATGTGCATAATATTCCAGAACTGAAAAATTACAGACAAAATCTGATGTGGTTGTTACACATGCAATATTTTGATTGCCTCTATTAATTATCACAGATTTCGATTTGGATTAAATGCAACTTTTTAAATTTCGTATAAGTAGTTTACAAAAATAAAAATTTTCCATATCCCCTCTCAAAATTTTACAACTTGTTGATATTGAACTTAGAAAGAGATTGAAATCATTTTTTATCTTTAGGAAATGTTTGTTTTTTTACGAGAATTGACTATATTCTAAATAATTTGAAATGAAATAATGTGTTTTCAGTTATGAAAAAAATTGTAAATAATTATTTTCTGCGTACTCACTATGAGCTGCATTATTGATCTTATACGTTTGAATTTGTGAATAAGTATCAATATATAGTCGCATTCATATTTGTATAATATGTATTGTATGTATATTTATTCTGAAATGCCTCTAATGCATGATATATGGAGTTTAAATATTAGTAACTATAATAAGCTTCTTATTCTTGAATTGATGTTGAGAAATCGCAAAGATTTATTGGGTTATAATCATTAATATGATATAATATAACCATTTTTCTGAAAAATTTTTATTTAACCATTGCCCTTCTTGTCAGAAAATGTCTTTGCTAGCAAAAAATGGAAAATACATTGATTCCAAATATTTCAAAACATACCAATTGACATTTATAATAATATGTCATAAACTACTCTGGACCAAAAAATTCACGTACGAAATCTAATCTAATATTTATTTAGGTACTGAAAATACGTGAAAAATAATTGTTCCCGTTCCCATTATTGAAAGACGATATTGCTTGGTTAAATTCAAGTGGATCGGAAGTTCATCAAAAATTCATTCTTTTTTTTTCGACATTCAGTTTAACTCATTCAAACGCTTTTCTCGAGCTGTTGCACTGTATGAAAATTGTCAATATTGCTGCATCCGTCGAAACTTTAATTAACTGTAAGCCTGTGAATTTGATTTTTATCTGTTGAAACTTCCTGAATTATTGAAAAACTGTCGAAGAAGTCTAAACTGCAACAAAAATGTTAATACTGTCGAAACTTCTGCAATTGTTAAACCTACACTAAAGAAACAAATGATCAACAGAAACAAATGAACTGTTTATACCGTAAAGAGCTTGCGAAACTTTAAAAAATACAGTTAGAGATGTCAAAGAAGTCTAATTATTACATACTTTCAAAACTGTCCAAATTGCAAAAATTCATCCATATGAGTGAAGATCCTCAAAATTATGATGATCTGACAGACCTGTTTCAATAATACAAATAAAAATGATAATAATTATGATAAGAAAAATTAAAATAACTAAACGTGAAATGATAAAGATATACATTCTAAGTTTACTTTGTAAAAAATCTTTAGTCATCACAACTTTTTGAAATAATCGATTCACTTCAAATCATCAAAAACAAACTTGCTGACTTTATATCATAATTGTATTTATGACGTCATTTTATTCCAAACGTCTAAAAAATCTTCAAACTACATGCATAAAAAGGCTGGAAATCATCACCTATTTACTAGTTACACTCATAGAGTTGAATTACAAAGATGATATACCTCTCCTCCCCACCTCCTCTTCAGATCCGTCACCAGTCACCGGTACCAAGGAGCCGGCGTTGTATCGGAATAGTACGAGCGTCACTTTCGAGTCGTGTTCACTTTTATTCTCATTTTTCTGCTTCACAAGCTTTTTCTTGCGAATATCACAAAAATGTACGAAGAACCTATTTTGAAAAGTTTTTACCATAAAATTGCGGAAGAGCAAAAATCAAAACCGGAAGGCAGATTGCAAAATCTAACGAGGTATACTTCGAGATTTCTTTTTTTTAAGCGTTTCAAATGAAATTGTGTTTTGTTTTTACAAGGAAGAAAGTTTGATCTTATGAACGTTTTAATTAAGCAAGATAATTAAAAAAATGTTTGTAAGGCTGGTAATATTTACTTGCAAATTTCTTGTGAACTCGTTAGCGAAGGCCGATGGAATTACGTCATACAGTGTTCGCGGATGTCTCGGGTTGATCTTGGAATTTTAAGAAGAGATGTTCGTTTTTTTTTAGATTCATCTGTCTTATAACATATGTATGTTTCATATTTACCTAGTATAAGATTAGCGAAATTTATTTTAATTAATTTTTGCACATTGAATGAACTATTAGAAAATATACAAAAAAGTTAATATAAAAACAAATTTTCCTATTCACTTTTCTTATTTAACCGAAATCAGTTTTGAAAAAACTCAGAAAAATATTTGCAATTGAAATTTGTAATTATTATGAATAATCAAATTTCAGGGGAAGTGATGAATATAAAAAAATTTTTGATGTTTCGGGGGGCAGGAGGGGCTAAAATATATGCAATATTTCCCTGTACTCCCCTTGTCACGGCGCCACTGTCAATCATAATTGTCATCTAAAGTGATTACATTACTCAACATTTTTTCTCGAAGCTGATTGTCATAAACCATTATATATGACAGTCACGCTGTAAAAATATGTATGCAAATAAATCTCCTGACGTTTACAAGTGAAAGTATGGTATTGTAGAACGCCAACGTCCTCGAAGCAGTTCAAGAATTAATCGTTACAATGTTGTCCAACAATCAAGATGCGAATGAACTAAAATATTTCTGCAAGACACACCTTATGTAAAATTTTTTGAAATATTTATATTAAATGAGGAGTTTCAATAGTTATGAGAGGTATGATAAAATAAAGACTATTATTCCAGAACTTCGTATTTTGCAAAAAAATTCTCAAAAACAGAAAAATTTAGAATCCTCAATAAAATTTTCTCAAGTATTGAGAATAAAATTGAATTATGCAAGAATTCATAGTAAAAAAATTGCAAATGCAGAAGAAATTTTTTACAAAACTATACGTTATCTTATCCTTTGCAAAAAGATTGATTTAGTAAAAAAATTTTGTTCGAACATCATTTACTTCATACCGGTCATTAAAATGTGACGATTCCGATTTTTAAATAAAATTTACCTCAGAACTAGTAACTATAAACCTCTATTGAATCTGGATATTACTCGGTAGTCCTTTTCGATGAATCTGGCTTTGATTATGTCGTCAAATAAACTTTGAATATTACTCGAAACGAAAATGCACTTGATACATGCACCGAAAATTATTCGAACGCGAAGTTCGGAACGCTGGAAATTGCATGCTTTGCTGGAACAGCTATTACGGCTTTTGATCCTCGACGCTTCAGCTAGAGGCTTCGCTAAGTTTGTAGACACGACTATGAGTCATTTCTCATGCATTCGATACTTCTCGTTTTCGGAGTCTAACGAGTAGCTGTGATAAATCATACCGCCTTTTTTACGAAGTAAAAAGATAAGTGGGAGTATCTACAAAGCGTAATAAAAGTTATTTGTATACATGTATACTCGACACTAAAGATAACCGAAAGTTCTTGAAAATGAAAGAAAATTTTCTAAAAAAACTGTGAGTGGAAATATTGTTTGTTGTTAGAGTGTTATTAAGTATGTTTGTAATTTTTTGTAATAATCTTGTTTTAATCGTTGTACGACGTTGCACGTTTGATTGTGAGAAAAAATAATTATGTATCAGTTACTTGATTTTGTAAGCTCTCAAATTCGATAAAGAATTAAAAATTGTGAGCAATGTACAATGTCTTTTCGTGGAAAATTATTATTTATGTAAGATTGCACACAAAAACTATAAAATATAATAAGTACTGAAATATACGAAAAATATTCAAAATATAATAGTATACAAAATGTTTACAGATAAAATCACCTCGAAAATTAATTGAGTTACCCAAAATCGAAAAAACATTTTCTATAGCCTAGATTATATATTTATTAAAATTCATGTAGATATCTATGAATAATATGAAAACATCGTTCGAAATAGATATTGAAAAAAAACGTAAAAAATACATCAACAACTAGGATTCTTTCAGTACTAGAAATGTACAACAAAATGTCTTTGAATATAACGTTTCAAATACGAAAAATGCTTACATAATGACAGTTTAAAGTTCATTGTTAGTGCAACGAAAGTCTAAAATTTACATAACAGTTCATTAATGTATCAGAATTATGAAAAAATTTCTGAAAATACATAGAAATTTTGTTAATACTGAAAATCTGAAAAAGACTAAAAAAATTGAAATCTTTAAAATAAGTACTACAATATAACGTAGATGTAATTTTTTCAGGAATATATTGAAAATCACAAATAACTTCGGAACTTCCAATCCTAGAGCAACCAATTTCAAATCTACTTATTATAAATCCATCAATATACTATAGAAAATCAAATAAAATTCATGAATTTTAGAGCAATACCAAAAGACTGGTATCACAGTAATATGTAAAATAGTTAACATTGAATGATATACTGTTTTTAAATTAATTCATTTAAGTTCTAAGAACTTCTCAAACTTCAGATATTAGAGCATAAAATTTTAGAAATCTCCATGGAAAATCTTTTCAATGCTAGATATAAATTAGAAAAAGAAAAAATCTCCCTATATTTTACTGATACTTAAAATTACAAAAATATTCATAATAATTAAAGTAAAAAAAACTAAAAGAATTCATCTGAAAATTATTTTTTCAAAATACTACGAAATAGATGGCTATCTATGAAACTTTGAATCTTCAATTTGAATCTTCAAAATTCTCAATTTATACATAAGAATTCGTTAGAACACCAAAAAATCGTTCGAACTGTGAAATTACTGAAAAAAAAACGATTTATACAAAAAAATTATGATTTTTGAAATACAGTTAGCATTAGAAATACTGGTTTTTCGAAGTATTTAAAAGACCGAAAATCTGAGGACTTTGAAATTCTTAAACATTGAATGCTCAAACCAAAATTAAGATCTACAAAAATGTTAGAAACACGTAGAAAAACTAGAATTTCCATATTAATTACATAAATTATGAGAAAATACGTATAATCCTCGAAGTACCGGTACTTCATGAAATAAGTGCAAAAGGGGAACTAGAGTAAACTATGTCAGCCTTGAATATGGGCTGACATAGTTTTCTAGAAAAACCTGTGAATAGTAATTCTTATTATTGTTATTATAATATTTATCATAACTATATTATTATATACATGTTATATTATATTGTAATCATATTATTATTGTATTCTTTATTTTAGTGGTGTGCGGGATTGAGAATTTCTAGGGTCTGGATAGGTCGGGAAATGTTGCATCGGGTCGGGACGGGAAAATTGCAGGAGTTTCGAAAAATCTGACTTTTTTTAAAAGTCCTAAAATGTCGAAACTTCAGGATTATGAGAAGTACACAAATTTCCGCTCTGAAATACGAGTACATAGTGAATAGCGAAACGCTATAGAATCACAGAGTTATGAACCACAGAGAAATATTGTTACTACTAAGATTTTCCGCAATCTACGGGAATCGGTCATTTTTGTAATTAATCGAAAAAAAAAAATTAACTGTGTTCAGACATATAGATTGTAGAACTACTTTATAAGTATTTTTTTTTTTTTTAATTTAATTCTCTTTAAAACGAATTTATTTGCAAATTTGTATTCGAAATGCTATCATTGCAATAAAGAGAATTTTGGAGTTTACGATTTTTGAACTAAAATCTGGATAGAAAAATTTGTGAACACATGGAAAATTTCAAATTTAGATTGAATAACTCAACAATCAAACAATGAAGAATGTATGTTAAGATTATAAATTCGTAACTCAGAATTATTTTAAATGAAAATAATACATCTCACTGCTTTCGATTAGATCGAGAAAAAATCTCTAGGTTTCTAAAATTTATCAATTGTTCATGAGAATTTTTTCATTGGGTTTACAACTAAATAAGAGCTTATAACAATGGCAGAAAATAACAAAATTATAGGAATGTTCTAATCTTGAAATTTTTGATTAATCAGGAATGAAAGTTTTAAGAGTAAAACAATTAGCATTTTTTATGTTTGGATAAACATTGTTCAAAAATATAAATTGTTTGCGCCCGACAACCGAATGTACTGCAATCTTATGAATTTATATTGATGAACAAAGAAATTTCAAAATTTCTTACCTGCAAAAAATGCTTATATCCTCATAATAATTCACTTTTTGACTTAATTACTTGATGAATATATCTAGTTAAAAAAAGAGAACAAGATCATGCTTCAGTTTCATTAGATCCATACTTTTCTAGGTCGGGGAAACAGACTGTGTGTCTGAAAAGATTAAAAATAATGCGAAATACATTTTCCTATGAATTTTGGCATCAGGGAACTTTTTTGGATTGTCATATCCTGAAATATTCAAGAATCCTGAAAAGTTCGGGATTTCCCGAAAAGTTCGGGAAAACGCCTTTCCCGTACCGAAACCTTTCCCGACCTATCCCGGCATCGGGATTCCCGAAAAGTCGGGATCCCGCATACCCCTTCTATATTTTTATAGTAATAAAAAAGGAAACAATCCTCTGAATACAAGAATTTAATAAAGTACTCTAAATGTATGTAGATAATATCTCTCTACATGTATAACTACGACATTACTAAATACCTACAAAACCTTGGAACCTGAAGCATGAAATTCTATAAATCTATCTAAAAATCAAAATATTGCCAGAAAGTCGTCAAGACTAAAAGTACTGAAAAAATATACGACAGGTACTAGAATAACTGAAAAAAATTAAAAACTAGTTACCTTTGGCAATTCTGTTTTCTGGAAAAGCCTTGGAAACACTTTAATTCTGATAAAAAAATTTATATCCATATCATCAAATTCTAATATCTTATACATGACAATCTACAAAAGTTCTTTAAATACTTTTAAACACTCTAATATCCTTGTAAATATTATAAATAGTTACAATACCAAAAACCTCAATATCACTACCAGCCTTTAAAAATCCTTGAATTCATGCAGACATAATTTTCTCAAAAATCTGAAAAAATGTTGAAAATTCATACAGTATCATATAGATCCTCGAGCATTGGATTCTAGAAACCAATGTAAAAAATTTTTACAAGTACAAGATAATCCTCATTACATGTAATATATGTATTAAAAAAAAGTACTGTGAGACGTTAGAAATTATATACAGTGATCTTACATGGTAGGTAATATGTTTTAAAAAGCAAAAGCTTCAACTTTTCAATTAATCTCTAAGATATTATAATGGTAGTATAAATAATAATCAAAAATTTTTAATTTTCAAACATTGACCCTTTTGACGTTTGAGTTTGCCCTTCCATGTAAAATTTTGTTGCAACGTCCCCATCCGAGGTTAAAAACTGCAGGCTTGTGAATCACCAAAATATCTTTCATACATACTTCATCCATATCACCCTTTCTCGTAACATTTGCGAGATAAATTATCCAATGGAAAATTCCGAGACATACAAAATCTACAGTAAAATATACATTACTCACACTGTTTGCCGACCAGAAAATGCAGTCATCTAAATTTCTAGAGTTTTACAGGATTCAAGAAAGCGATGGTGGATTTTTCGAAAAGTTTGGCGACATTTTCGCAGAGAAGGTGCGAGTGCAAGAACAGGCCGAAAGTTCGCCGCCGGTCGAAGAGACCATTTGTGAAAAAATTATGGTGGGAAATGCAGAGAGCTCCGATAAGCTGTCAGATATCACGGAATGCGCCGAACCAATTTTGGAAAGCGACAGCGACAGAGACGAAAACGAGCGAGTTCTTGACCTTTTGACACAATCTGTGGGCTGGAATGTGAGTTTATCATGAATTTTTTCATTTATGTTGAGGCCTGTCTTCGAAAAATGTATCATGAATATCCAATTCGACTCTTATTCTTTACTTAATATATTGAATCCTTAAGAATTTATTATTCTTTTCGAGACATCTTCACATTTTCTTAGTTTTGAACAGAATTTCTTAGAAATATATTGTTCTGTAAATTTTTTTAGCAAATAAGGTTGATGAATTGAAAAAAATGTTTCTCGGTATGTTTAAATATAATATTTGAAACATAGTAGATTATGCATCTTTGTTTTTTCAAACACGTCTGCAAAAGTGTTAATTCTTTATTTCTGAATTTCAAAAACTTATCAGCCATGAAAAAGAGCTTTTTTTACCTGTGTTTAGAAGAATATCTTCAAAAATAATTTTTCTTACAATTTAAGTACAAGAAACAGAAGCCTCATGAATCTTTCAACATTTATATTTTCCATGTTCCGACTCTTAGTTACGATCCGAGCAGAAAATTCTCGATTTCAATTATCAGTCTTTTTTTCTCAAGTTTCATGACAGAATATTCATTGTTGAACGCGACGAATGACAATGTACATATCAATTTCCGCAGGAAAATATACGAATGCATTTTTTATCTTCTACGAAGTATAATACACGGTTTGAAAAAATGTCGATACTACTCAGGATGTCTGTAAATACGACTGTGATATTTGATGAATTTACTGATTAAAGGAAAAATTTAATATTATCTGCAAAAAGCCCTGAAGGTTTGATGAAAAAGAGCAGAATATGAATTTTTCATGATTTGAAAGGTTTCTTAGCAGAGTTTGAAAAAATATTGGTTCATCATGATATCTATCTAGAGTTGTAAAATTGTGGAAAAATAAATTTTTTGTTTCTTTTTAATTTCATTCTTTCAACCTTTAGAATGTGAATCTCTCAAATCTCAACTTTAGTTAACTCAAAACTTCAATACAAAAAACAATCGTTCACTATATTCTCATCCACAAGATATTTTAATTGAATCAGTGCGTCATTTTATTGGATTCGAAATGCATTCTTACATTTCGAGAGATTGATCGGTGCAAAGTTTGTAGGATGCGAACAAAAAATCCGCGGCGTCGTCGACGTTTCCGGTCAATTAAACAAACTTCGATCGAGATGGGGTGGAAGATAAAAGGCAGCTTTAAAGGAAGAAACATGTGGGGATTTTCCCAAGGTCCCGGAAAAGCTGATAACCATTTCGATCTAATTGGGATCGGGAAAATTGTTTGGCGCAAACAGAACGCGTTTTGTCCGCAGAACTTCTTGCGTAAAATGCATGCATGCGTTTATATTTAGGCAATTCCGTTTATACTTAATTCAATCGGGCCAAGGCTTGCGTGAATCGGTCGTTTCCCACGCTTACTTATGGTCTCTTCGTTTCAGTAGAACGATGCAACAGGAATTTGGCTATTCGAGAAATTCATTCATTAATAAAAAAATCATTTTTCACGTTCACAGAAACTTCAAAATTCTGTAAATTTAACTATATTATCAAGATCTCAAGATAGGAAAAACATAAATTTATAATAATAATTAGTAAAAAATTTTGAATCAGGCCAAAATAGAGAGGCAAATATTTGAAAAGTTGTAGTTAGTTTTCGACAAAACTTGAAAACTACTGAAACTGTAAAAAGTATCTGAACTAGTTGAATTGTTTCAACTGTGAAAAAATTACAATGTTGTCAATTGTTGAAAACATTTAAGAATTGTAAATTAGAGTCAAACTGTGAAACTCTGGAAACTTTTTGAACTGTTAATTTTGTTCAAACTATCAGAACTGTTAAAGTTTTCGTAAAGTGTCACATTTTGAAATTTGTCAGAATTTTTAAATTTTCTCCGAACTACTCAATTTTAAAAATTGTTATGAGTGTCAAAACTGTCAACACGATGGTAATAGTCTTACGATTCTGGCAGAATCTATTACTGTTAAAACTGTATCAAAATCCTGAAACGATCTTCATTCTTGAAAAATTCCAGAACTATTAAAACTGTAAAACTTCGGAAATCGTCAATAATTTCAAATGTTCTGTTCACTGTGGTTGCCAACATTTTTAGGACTTATCGGGATAAGAGTCAATTATGTGAAAAATGTCAAACTGTCAAACTATCCAAAGGTAAAAGCTGCTAATACTGCCAAAAACTGCAAAAAACGTTCAAAATCTTTAATGATATCTGTTTTTTTTTGCTTCTATAGAAAATTTATAATTATTCTAAATATCCAAGAATTTTAAGAATGTTAAAAAGTATTTGTATTAGATACAAATAAATCACTATGTGAACAGTTTATGCAATTTTGCTATCAAAAATATTTTTATGTTTATTTCGAATTACTTTTATTATCAAGAGATTTAGTGATTTCATTATCCTATGCTTGTCTAAACTTTTTGTTAAACTACGTAATCTTAATCTTAAAACTAGTACATGTATAGGAATCGTTTTTTTCAATAAAAAAAACAATAAAAAGCTAAAAATCACTTCACAGTCTATAAATAGCTACATACTTGACACTTTTAAGAAAAATATTTTGAGAACTTGCGGATTTTTTCGCTGTAGATAAACGACCAGTCTGCTGAAGCGGCAATGTTTATTTACTTTCAAACGTGATTGAACCCGTCAGTTGCCTAAAAGTTGCGAAACGTTCATTTATATGCGCAAAAAATTAAAAAAAACAAACATACATTTTTTTCAACTTGTATGAATTCAGTCTCGACGTTGCCAATACTTTATGAAAAAATTTAACGTGCATTTTCATTTTGTCTCTGGCTGGAATATATAAAATTTTCTGGTTTTTTAAATCATATTGTTGGTAGATAAAATCATGATTTAAACTACTAATTGATTTTAATCAAAGAAATTATAAAATGTATTATAATTTATACTTTTGAGGATACATGGGAATTTTTGAGAAAACACCAACAGAAAAAAAATTGAGAAAATTCCCGGAAAAAGGAAACAAGTATTATTTAAAAAAATTATTCGGAAAAATTAGGCATTAGAACGCCCGAAATAAGATACGAAAACGTGATATATGAAAGATGCAAAGAACTACAAGAAATTACTATTGAAATTTTTTTAACAAGGAAATACATACTGTGAAGAACTACGAGAGGGTTGAAACAGATATCAAATAATACTGTTGGCCATGAACAAATTTTTCAACTAGTTTATTTGTTACGTGACAGTTTGCTTTCATAAAATAATTTAATGATCACATAACATTATTTTCAATAGAATATGATCATCAATTTATGATTTAAACATTTTCAAAATTTACAAATAGTTTTGACAGTTTTCTGCTGTTTTTTAACATTTTTTAACAGTTTTTACGGTTTTCAATAGTTTTGACAGTATAGTAATTATGTCTATAATTTTCATAATATGTCTATAATTTTTGAGAGTTTAACTTTTGGAACAAACTTTGAATTTATTGTCACTTTTACCGATTTTGTAGTTTGAAAATTCTTTACTGTTATAAACATTACAAAAATTTCAAATGTTTTTAGAGCCTATACAGAATAAACACTATAAAAGTCATCGAAGGTCGTGAAATTTGTAAGAGAATCTATAGTGCCACTGTATATAATTGTTTTTACGGTTTTAATAGTGTATATCAGATGATATTTGTTCTAAATTAAAGAAAAATTTTCAATATTTTTACAGTTTTTCAAGAGGTTTGACAACTTCGAATGTCAATTTATGTAAACTCTGTCAAATTAACTGACAGAATGTAGACCTGTTAAAATTGTAATAAATGCTATCAAACTAGTTAGAAAAATTTGCCACCTGTCAAAATTGTGCCACATTTCAAAATATTGAAAATTCTTATAAACTGTCAAACTCTCAACAAGTCAACAATGTAAGAATTGAGAAAAATCACTTGAAATGTTGTCAACAATGAAATATTCCACGAAATTTTCAAAGCGTTTCATGAATATCAGAACTAAAGGGAAAGTAAAAAAACTAACAAAAATGTCTAAACAAATACTATCCAATACAAAAATCTAACCGAAATTTTTCATCGATTTCTAAAATCAAATGCTTCAGGATTTAATGTTACCTATAGAAATTTTTAGAATTTTCAGAGAATTTCGAAGAATGATATCTGCGTAGATTTGAAATATTCAAGGGATTGCTAGTATTTTTATGATTTTTACTATTATATATTATATATTTCTATTACATATATATAAATTCATAATGGAACCCTCAAATAGAAACTTCGTTTAACGATTACATTTTCAAAGTGTATTTAAAAAATGTGATTCAAAATTCTAATTTTTTCATATTTTAAAATTCGAATTACATGTTTGGATTGCAGTTTTCAAATTGAGTTCACAAATAGAATCGCGAATTGGAGCTTCTAATTAAGAACTACATTTCGAAAGATTCAAAAAATGGTCGAGAGAATTTCATGGCTTTTCCCAATTGTACCGAACAAATTGGAGTTTCCAATTGATTTTTCGCAATCAAGGAGCTCCATAGTAGGTGTAAATTCGGCAAAGTATCATACAAATGCAGTGTTTGTGTAAAAGCCAGTAACGAGATCCGCGTGACCAGAGTGCGGCTCATCTTCAGTGGTCGCCGACAGTCCATAGTTTTATTCTTGGCAGTGCGAAACGCAGCATCGTCTCGCGTTCATCGCTACCTTTTTCACATCGCTCTTATCTCGGTTTCAACTGCATCAACATTAACATTTTTCAAAACAATATGGATTAATTCACTCAATGCCTGAAAGTGTCAGTGCCGGTGCGCGTGTACTTCGATATTCGCCACCAGCCCCCAACGTGAAGACTGCCTTAAAAAACAATCTTAAATATTTGAACATGAAGAAATTTTCAAACAAACATAATATCACTTAATAAGAAAATAACATGAAATTCATCAAATAGTTTGTGAGCTTTGATTGAACTTCAAAATAGATAAAAAATATGATTAACAAACCCTTAGAATTAAAAATTAGACATTTTATTTCTTAACTGAACAATGAATTTTACAATAAAACAAGTAAATTAACATACCAAGTGGGGGACTATCCATGGCTTCGCGAGTGCGCGTTAGGTTCGTACAGGCGTGATCCTGGGTTCGAATCCCAGTGGTGGAAAATGTCCAATCACGTAAAAAATCCACTCCGGCCCTTGATCTCATTTTCAAAAAGTCTTGCAAACTTATCAAACCATCCTTAATGTCAAAACTTATGCGTTTTCAAATTTTTTCTATATAAGCATCGTGTCAAAACAACACTTGTCACCTTTTCCCAGAGATTTCGATTAAAAGAAAGCCTATTCGGCGTAGAACCGAAGCGAGAAAAACGAAAAGAAGGAATGAGTTGAACTAGAGCCAAGTCTAAATCGAGTTGGCATTAAATTATGTAACGTTGATGGTAAAAGTAAAACGTTTGATGCGCGAGTAAACGGTTCAATTGCAGGAACGAGAGAATATCCTGACTCCAGACGTATTACGATGATGGCGCGTGCCAGTGCAGCTGCGGCCTACCCTTGACCGCCGTCCTCTTATCGCTTTTCATGTTTCTGTTTGTGTTTTTCTTCGCTCTAACGAATCAAGTGTCACGAGATTTTTCGCAACAATTGATTATTTTCATCCCTGATAATTACTTTTTGATATTTTATCTATTGTTTTTTTATTTTGTATCATAAAGTACAGTGTTTGTTACAAGTATTCCTTTAGGCGAGGGGCTATAAAAAACGTCAATGAACTATTCGTTTTACAATTCATGTTACTAGAAATTTTATTTGTTAAATGTGGTATGATAAAATTATATACTTGGAAATCAAGAGTTCTGAAATTCTTTGCTCTGGAGTAAACGACTTTTCATTTCCTATTTTAGGATTAATGAATGTACATTTTTTGAGTATACCATGTGAGATTGTGTTTTTTTATTATTTCATTTATTCCTGACAGTAACTTAAAGATTCTATTAATCAGAGTTATACAACTTAGAGTTCCAGAATAATATCTTGTAGACTTATGAAATTCTGTTTCCTAGAATTATGAATACTACTAGAACAAGGGCGTAGGCAGAAAAAATTTTCGGGAGAGGTTTTTCTAAAAAATGTTTTTCCTTCGGGATTTAAAAGTTATACAACTTTTGGAAATCCGGAGTTGCACATTTTTCATGTTCGTAAATAATGGAATCCGATTTATATGATTTTTAATGAGTAACTGAGGTTTTTATTTTTTTTACTGATACTTTTTGTATTTATATCACTTTAAGGATGATTTAATATTAGGAAATATGGATTTCTATAAACATTTCTAAAATTCGATGCTCCAAGAATCGAACTTCTATAAAATAACTAAGAAACTAGTAAGCTAGAAAAAGAGTAAACTACCTAAATTGTAAAATAGTAAAATAGTAAACTAGCATAATCGTTAACAAGTCAATTATTTATAAAGTAAACTAGTAAGCTCGTAAACTAGTAAATTTGTTATTAAGTTAATTAGTAAACTAGTAAATTCGTTAGCAACTAAACTAGTAAACTTATTTTTTCTTTTATGCAGTATAATATACGGAACTCTGGAAAATTTTTAAGTATTTTCAAAGATTACTTATATTTTTGTGGATTGCCACAGAGATTCAAAAAACTGGATGCCTTAAAATGCGAATTTCGATCAATTATCAGTAATTTCAAAAATAAATGATATACACACATTCATATAGATTTTTCATGTTTTGTAATATCGTTATTCTTTTTTCGTATTTTTGAAATATTTAAAAGATTTCGTTGTGTTTTCTAGAATTTTCATAAATCTATAGTATATTTGGAATTTGATACTCTAGAACCGAAAATTTTTTAGATCGTAGTGGCATTTGTCGAGATTTTTCAGAAACAGTTCTCTCTTAGATTTCGATTAATTTAATTATTCTTATGGAGTTTGTATGAATCAAAAGATTTTTAATACATTTATATGGATTTTATATAGATTTCTAGAATTTGATGATGAAAAATTCGAAGTTTTGTAAATTTTGAGCATTTTCGTAGATTTTTAATTTTTCTTGATTATTCGCTGAGTTGCAAAAATTTTTCCCATTTATATTTTTTACGTAATCGTACGTTTTGATAATTTTTACTTTTTTATTTAATGTAATATACACTGTTTCATACCAACGTTTCCATGCATTTTTTCGCAACTTATATTTTTATTGTTTATCGATGTAACCTTTTTCATTTTTTCATGAAATATTAATTGATTTGATCAATATTTCGGGAGGGGTTCGAACCCCCAAAACCCCCCTCTGCCTACGCGCCTGTACTAGAAATATATTTTTCACTTTTTTTAGCTTTTCAACTGTATACTGTGAAAAAGAATCCTATAACCCTAAACTTTGAAATACAGAACCCACGAATTTGATACTTTTGCTGATGGTATTTTATTGAAATAATTATGGTAGGTAGTATAATATTAGAACTCTGTACTTAATCAAAAAATGAAAAACTGTGCAAGTATCATATCGTTTCTGCAACAAACAAGTCAAAATCTTTGTTTGCCTTTATTTTTCTTGAAATTTTATATTTTTGGTTCAGTAATTAAATTTCTTCAAAATTTATAGACTTTCACTTACAGTTCTAGAATACTAACAGAATTTCGAACTTTTGTTTTATATGACTGAGAATGTGAATGAATGATGTCCAATACAAAATTCTCTATGAATGAGAATTTTGTTTTTTGCATCTGAAAGTCATGTATTTAAAAAAAGATGCCGTTAATGTTAGACCTCATAATCATCATCGATTTACAGAATTTGTTTCTAAAGAGTTCAAAACTCGATGTTTCTTTCTGGAAAAATTAATGTTTCACAATTTTGATAAGTAAAGTCATTAATTTTTTAAGAAAGAAACATCGAGTTTTGAACTCTTCAGAAACTAATTCTGTAAATCGATAATTATGAGGTACAACATTAACGGCATCTTTTTCTACTTATCAAAATGGCGAAACTCTCTATTGTTGATATTAGCATTCGAGAATATATCATTCTCAAATTAAGAAACCTAGAGTTTGTCTAAATTTAGAATCTTGCTTTGATGTGTATACTGTTTATATCAGAAGCTTCAAATTTCTACTTTTGATTCTGGTCTCTAAAATTTAATAAATATTCTTCGATTCAAAACTTAATGATTGTGTAGAGTTATTATCTAAATTCTTACATTCAAAGTCTTAGAAATCTTAATGACAGAATTTCAAGTATTAAAATTTTTGATTCAAAACTTAAGATATCTAGAACATCTGATTTCATGAGTTATATGGCATGTCTATATATTCGATGTATATAAAATAACTTTTTTCAATTCACTATTGATTATCAATCTCTCCCTCATTGAAAGTATGTATTATGAAGCTTGTAATTTCACAGAAAAATCTCCCGTAGAGTTTGAAAGACCTGTTTTCCATAAATGAAAATTCAAGAATAGTGTACAATGCTTTTTCCTTACATGCAAAGAAAGGCACTGTTTAAAACAAAATTTTGAAATTTCAAATTCTGTTATATAGATTTCTAAAATTTTATAAATCGAGGCTTCAAAATTACATCATGATTGGTAATATATTCAAAATTTTGGATATCAGAATCAAGAAAATCTGTTTCGTTGAATTTGAAAACCCAGAATTTTGTATACTCAAAAATAGATAGCACCTGAATTCAATTGGTATTCATAAAACTTCGGTTCTACATTTCTTAATCCAAATAAAACAGAGTTATTATTTCGAAGGCGTCAGATTATGTTTTTTTTTTTTTTTTTTTTTCTAAATATGTATTCTGGCTCTTCAACTTTGAAAATGCTGTGTCAGCCAATTAAATTTTCTGGAATTCCACTTTCTGAAGTTTTGGATCTCAGAATTTTTCATCGAAAATTAGAAGTTTGAAATTTCAACGATAGATTTTCAAATTTCTTAAATCTTTCATAATGAAATTAAAAATACTGTCCGTCATATTCTGAAATCCTCCATTACATACAATAATTCATGATGATTAAAAACATAATGTAAATTTTGCATACTTACATTTCAAATATTACGTAAAATCTTTCATTTCTTTCAGAACGTAGAATATATTGTTGGGAGGCGGGGGGGGGGGGGGGGTCAATCCCCTTTCCATTCCAAGTATTATATAATAACCGGTTAAAAATCTTTAATTTAGAAAAAGTTATTCTATTTATACCCCATTTTGATTGTTTGCACGACTTTTGTTACTTTCTCCAATTTTCTATATCACATCCAATGCAAATTCTAGATTATTTCACAATGTTGAACTCGATGCCTCATGGCTAGGATACTTAATAAATAGAGCGGGTAAAAATATGTTCGAAAAAAGTAGAAAATATGCGCATAGATATGCCTAAAAAAACGGCAAAATATGCTTTATCATATGCTCAAAAAAATAAAGCGTTAGAAAGTGCATTTTCTTAAAATCGTTTTATTCATCGTTACGTTGTAGATTACAATGAAAAAAAATGTGTTTTTTTAGATTTTCAAAAAGAAATGATTTGCGTCTATCGGTCAAAAATGTAGTATAAGTAGAAAAAGAACGTTCGACGTCAGTTGAAGTAAGGGGAGAGTATTTTAACATCGATATTTCGTTTGGCGACAAGGAATTTACATATTCATCAGAGGAAGCAGCGTTTGAATATAATATATCGCGAATTTTTATTATTATTGGATAGGTTTTGTTGCGTTGAAGAATGGCATTCATTTTTTCCAAATATTCCTTATTTTCAATTGAAGTAATGGACTCTCGAAATGTTTCGATCATTTACAAACTTTCGTCTATAGATAATCCTTGGGTTTCAAGCTTGGTAATGCCGTTAATAATGGAAGAAAAATGGGTTGTGATGTAAGCCAGCTCCACTTTCACTTGTGAACTGTCAAAGACTTCCTTTGAGGTTTTTATCGCCTCAGAATATTTGTTGTCAAAACGGGCTACGATTTTACATCTGTAAAATTTTCGTTGTAATACACTGCCGCCTTCAGCCAAGCCCCCCAACGAGTAATGATGGGTTCAGGAGGTAAGGGTGTATTTGGAAGAGTGTCTCGAAATATTTTTCGACGATGAGGAGCCTACGTGAATTATTTTTTCATGAAATACGAATAAATTTAAAAGTTAGATATTTCAATATAAAACTTAACAAAAACTGCTTTTGTACTGGAAATTAATTTGTTAACTGCCGGAAATTTTGATCTAAAAAATTCTGCCATTCGATGTAGCCCATGTGCAAGACATGTCAAGTGGAGCATTTTGGGGTATAAAATTTTCAATGATTGCATTGCCGAAATCATGTAAGCTGCTGCATCAGTTACCACAAGCAATACATTGCTGTACTGAATACCTGAAAAAGCATGAAATTGTTGTACAATTTTATATTATTCGGTTCATTTAGGCTTGCCTTCAGGTCACAGTAGGGATAAAGAATCGTTAAAGAAAGCTGCCATATTGCTTGCGTTAGCGGCATTCACAATTGACATGTTCAAAAGGTAAAATTTTCCACGCTCTGGACTGTCGACAACGCATTCCATTATTCCAAATATGAAATTTGCTATGAGTCGTTGTTGAGAATCAGTGGTTTCTTCAATAGAGACCTAAATATATTTTTGGGCAGCTTTACTTCTCAAAGTATCCAAACATTCATTGTACAAATAAGGGACATATTTTTGTCGAAGTGTATTCACTTGGGATTGGAAAATTTACGTATTTCTCGAGAAAATGTATAACACTTGGATGGCTCGCTTTTTTTAAAGAAATGTTCGCTTGCAAAAAAGTTTTACAGAGATCCAAATTGAACGGGTTAATGTCTTCAGTTTTTTTGAATTCCGAAATTAAGGTTTGTGTACTTTCCATTATTTTTTCCTGCCTCCTGGCTGCTTTCTTGTGAGTAGATGTTGCCAAATGTTGTTTCACCATAAATATTCTTGTTGCGTTCACTAACCGATTGCAATATAAGCAGAAGAGGATTGATCTATCTGATCTGAATACACCGGGATATTCACGAACCATTCGTGATAGAAAATCATTTATATTCTCTTCATCTTTCGGCATTGTTACTACTTATCAATTTTGAAAACGAAACAATTTCGTGGTCGAAAAATGATTGAGAATTTGCGACAATTTTTGACAGTGGTAAATAAACAAGATGAAGTTGTTTAGAACACATGAAAATCAAAAGATAAAGACTCATTACATCGTAAAAAATATTAATAGAATAAAAAATAGATATATGCGCGATAAAAAAATATATGCAACATATGCTCGATCAACCCATATATGCAAAATATGCATGCTATATGCGCGAGCATACTTTTACCTGCTCTGTTAATAATATTCAGTTAATGTATATTGATGTTCATTCCATGCAAAGTCAATTTTGATTGCATTATATGCTACACACGCGGCAGCTGCTAGGGTCGGATTAGATTTTTTTTGTGATAGGTAGGGGAATAAAGTTATGATGGTTCAAACTAAAACCCCCAGAAAGGGGAGTGGGGGCTTCGAGGAACCCTCACCTTGGAGTAAAGATGCTTTTCGTGGTGTGCCCAAGGCGGAAGTTTTGAAGAGAACAAATGAAATTCTTCGGTCTATGACAGTAAGTTTTTTTTAAACGATATCGATTAAATCGTTCCTAAATTTAAGCAACAGTTGAGTTCTACAGCTGGCAGAGCAAAATTCCTAAATAAATGTATTGTCTGAATTTATTTTAAAGCTACAAAAAACTAACAGTCTCTTTTAGTTGAAAGATAATGTAAAAACTAGAGTATAAGAGATGGAAAAGATTACCATAAATTCTACTGGTCCAAGTCTATAATAAAAAAAATTGGCAAAAGTGCATTTTCCAATATTTTGATTAAGCTGCGAGGCTTTATTCCTCGTCGCTGAATGGGTTTTATTAAAAGAGAAAAAGTTTGTTTTCACTTGGGAGTGCATTGATACCAAGGGGGAATGGGTAAAAATCATTAGCCACTTCGGCACGCGGCACTTGAACTTTTTCAGGCTATTTCCGTTTGTCGGCTCACCTCTATTCCCGTTCCAATTCAGAGTGGCAATGAAATCTACATCTAGTAATAGATCAGCCTAGACCAGAAATAATATTAAAAATTGAATCCAGATTTTAAGGAACTTAAGTTAGGTTGTCGTATTGATTTTTTTGTGTCTTTTTTAACATGTTATAGAATTTCTATTTCTTAGCACGAATAAAATATTGCTATGAGAAGAAATGAATTTTCGATTTTTTTACATATGGTTTTCACGATTATTATCTGGAAGTTATTTCTTTTTCCATATCAAGTCGATTTATGGAATTATGTTTTTGTTATAAGAAGCTTGAAAATATTTTCCTCAATTTATTTCACTATAATTGTCTTATTTTGAAAGAAAATTTTGTAGAGAAACCTGATTTAACAATTAGGTTATCTGGGAATATGTAATGCACTGAAACCGTATCAAAATGCAGTTCCGCGGAAACTCCTGTTAAAACATTACAAATGTATTACATCTAATCTTCTGGCAAAAGCTATGGCCAATTTGAAATTCCGAAAGCGGAGCCGGTATCACATAATATATTATTGAGTAAAGGTACATCGATTTTTAACGTCCCCTAACGTTGGAACAGATTCATGCTCAAAATGATTGACCTCGATTAGGGTATATCATTCAGTATAGTCAAATTCCAGACACAAAATTCAGATTTCTATGTATATTTTCTACAAATAATGGTCTTTTTGACCTGGAATTATTGGTGTGCCATTTTTGAGGAGACAGCTTCAATTATGAATATCCTGATAAGGACCGACCGTGGGGTGGAAATATTGACAAACAAATTTTTTGGATGTCTATGAAGTAGCTTTGAGAGATCATTTATTGATTCATTTATTCCTATCATTATGATATTTGACACAAATTTTATATTTTAAAATTCTTTTTCAGTCATGACGTTTCCCCCGGTAGGGCCTACAAAAAATTCAGGATGATCTCAAATCTTTTGAACTGAATAAAATGTCTATTCTTTGCCTGGACTTGAACCTATGACCTCCGACTCCACATTTTGCAACCTTAACCATCTTGCTATAAGACTACTCCAATAGATTAATTTTTTTTCTTTTCCTTTTTTTTTTAATGCAGATCGAGGAACTCTACTCCACCATGGTGTACATGACACAGAACCGAATAGGCTTCGATGTATCGAACGAGTGCAGCCAAGAAGTGCTGCTCGAGCATTTAAGACAGGCATTTAAGGTTGACGACGAGTCTCACGAGCGAGTTTTGGATAAGACGCGAAATATGGAGGTGGGTGCCTCTTGAACTTTAATCCCGACTCATCGTCTACCAACTTTTCCTACATTATTACGACCCTCGAGCGTTCCTGCTTCCGGGGACACTTTACAACAAGTTTCGTTTAACGAACTTCGAGAACGAAATGTTCCATAGTCGTCCTAATAAAATAATTAAGATCGACAGTTTCTATATACACCAGAATATCTTCTTTTAAAATTGTGTAATTATGAATTGATGAGGTGAATCCAAAAAACATTGAAAATGTTAAAATGTAGTGTGAAGCGCTGTCTTTTACTGGCTTGAACTTCCTAGCAAGAAGGAATGGTATCCTCAAAAAAATGTTGAGTACCCCTGTTTGGTGCAATGTTCATTTTTCTTTAGTCACTCTTTCCAGGATACTTTACATATTCGCCTGCAAAATGAAAAAGCATTTAATTGAGTCCTGAAGAACATTGAACCGAATAGTGGGGTTAGAGAAAGTCAGACAAGAAAGTAGCTGGCTGCACAAACTTGTACATATCTAAACTCAGGGCCGCATTTAGGACGTGGTCAGCGGGGCCATGGCCCAAGGGATCCCATCAGTTGAGGGCTCCTACCAATTTGGATAATACAGAAAAATTATTTGAATTTTTTCAGTTTTTAAACTTGGGGGCTCCCCAAGTGGAAAAATTGATGACCTTTTTTTTAGATGCATCATTAGTGACGTATCTAAGAAAAAAGTCGTTGATGCATCTAAATAAAAAAAAAAAAATTAATATCGAAGAAGTTACCAAAATGTGGAAGTTATGTGAGGGTTATGATAGTTTTGAATTGAAAAGTAAATTGGAAAAATTAAAGATTCCCCAGGATTATGTTCTGTTATCTTTATACGTTTCTTCCTTGTTTACCAATGTCCCGAGGGGTTTAGTCACAGAGGCATTGAAGAAACGATATCAAAATGGTTAATTGATGACAAACATTCCTGAGCATGAAATTCTAGATTGTGTTCCATTTTTGATGGGTTCGACCAATTGCAAATTTGATGATCGAGTTTATAGACAGGTCTATGGAACTCCAATGGGTTCGACAATCTCCCTATTGGTCTCTGATTTGGTGATGCAGGACCTGGAAGAGCATGGTCTTGAGAAACTTGGATTAAATTTGCCATTTTATTTTCGCTACGTGGACGATATTCTGACTGCGGTTCCAAAAGACAAGGTTAACGAGGTTCTTAAGGTTTTTAATTCCTTTCGCCTCAGATTGAAATTCACTGACGAATTAGAGATAGATGGAAAGATAAATTTCTAAGAAGTACAGATTATTAGGTATTCTAATGGCCTGAAGTTTAGTTGGTATAGGAAACCAACGATTTCATGCAGGTACATTGATTTTTTGTCGTAACATCCGTTGTCACAAAAGATTGGTGTGGTTACATGTACATATGGTGGACAGGGCAATTAAACTTCCAGAACCGGAATTTCACAGATCTAACTTGGAAAACGTTAAAGATATACTTATGAGTAATAACTATCCTCTTGAATTCATAGTTGGAAATATTTTCAAAAGAATTAGGACAATACTATACAAAAATGGTAACAATAATGATCAGGAAATGGGTCAAAATTTGACACTTACGATATTTTAAAGTTACGTTATGTTGAAAATTTGAATTAGAATCGTATTGCACAAACGCATGGCATAAAGACTGTAAATAGTATTGATATTAAGAAAAATTTGAAGATTATTAAGATAAGTAAGGATAGACTTGAAAATGAGACTGTTCAATGTATTGCATGCAAGGTGAATTGCGATTCATGCGATGCGTCTTATGTTGGAGAAATGAAACGCAAATTAATAACCAAAATCAAGGAGCATTAGAATAACATTAATAATGCGGTCTCCACACATTCAGTCGTCACTCAACATGGACTAGAACCCGGTCATGACTTTAGATGGAAAGAACTGAAAATTTTACATAGTGAAAATAATTATTTTAAATCGAATATAGCTGAAATGATATATATATAAAAGACAAAAAATACAATTAACAGACAGACGGAATTATCGTAAATCTCAGCCAGATTTACGATAAATTGCTGAACAAAATTTCAATATAATTATATATGAGGAATAACATATAAATACTAGAATACTGAATACGTTCCTGGTTTACTTTTCTATGATTAGTAGTGACGCACTGACTTTTAATAAGCGATAATAACAAGGGGTTCTTGTCAGTTGGCGCTCGAAAATAATTGCATTCGTTCTCATTCCTTGGTTCAATAAGTGTCGATGTATCTGATTATTATAAATTTGACAATATTACCGGTCGTTTGTTAGTGGCGGCTTCTTTCTCCCGGGTTTTTGAATATGCTCTTGACGAGGTCCTTGTGATGAAGAAATAATGGGTCTTGACGGGACACAGAGGGAATCGAGATGTGGAAAATATATGGAAGCATGGCTGACACATGACCGATAGGACGGATCGATCGATAAATATTATCAGGTATTCATTTCTGTAGAAATAGTAGAAATTTTGATGCTAGAATGAAAAGAGATACTTCGGTGTTGATCCTTCATTGGTAATGTTCAGTCATGTTCGTCAATTATTTTTCTTGCGTATGGTTTTCACTTATATTTAAAGGATTTACACAATGATTCGCAATGAAGAAAAAATTTCATTCAGCCACCTAGGGAGGTTGAGTGAAAGTTTATGTAGGGAAGCAAAGAAAACAAATGCACTTTTCGGCGACAATAAATAGAATTCCTCGGCGCGCATACCGACACTAACGCACGCTTATATGAGTTGCATATAAGGAAAAGTGTAGAAAAAAATGTGAATACAGCCTTACGGCAAGAAGTTTTTACCAAACGATCGGTACATATTATTTTTTTTTGGAATAGTTATTGCTGATATGCGGAATTATCCTGCGTTTCGCAGCAGTTTGGTAATTTTTCGTGCGTTTTTAGTGAGATTTATTTTTTGTATGTATAAGTTTGATGATATTGAGCTGTTTTGGAGATATGCATTATTGAATCAAGGCTTACAAAAAAGTTTGATCGTTTGTAACAGGAACAAAAAACAACATTTGGATGCATTATTTACATCATGGTAAAATGTCTCACTTGAAGACTGTATAAAACATTTTTTTTTTTTAATTTCGTGATGTAGTGGAATTTTCGTGATACACTTGACGTGTTTTGACTTACATTTTAAAGAAACACGAAAAAAACTTGTTTTTTTTTTTATGTGGAGATAGATACTTTAATTTTTAACTTAGATCTTGCTACCGCCTTTCAATTTAATGTGGCTAAACTTCCATCAACCATAGAATTATGGTTTTCCTCTAATAGCAAGATTTTTTTTTGGATAGTACAGATTTTGTTTCAGTACACTTTAAAACTTTCCCCTTCGACATTGCGGATTTTCGTTTCGATCATCCATTGCGCAAAGTTTGAATACACTGCAGCCACATTTCCATTAACCTCAAAGATTATGGTTTACCTCCAATAGTATGATTTTTTATTGAAAAATATAGATTTCTTTTTACCTTGAACCTTTCGCTTCGACATTAAAGATTCATGTTTCGCTCAGCCGTTGACATTTTTATTTAGAAAATACAAGTTTTGTTTTACTTAATCGTCAATACTTTTTTGTTGAAACCAATAGAAATTGAAGGTTCGGATAATAGAGATACTACAGATTTCCATTAAATTTTCAGGTAGAGATACAATTTTTTGTACGTCAACGAGTAAAAACTTATGTGAATTTTGGCGCATTTGCCATCCCCGGACAAGGACGACATTTTTCTGTCCTGGGCTAGCGCCTCGGACGAAAAATTATCGTCCTTGTCCTCGAAATAGCAATAATGCGCAGCGGTACACAATGTAGTATCAGAACACTACAAATTTTGATTTCACTCTGAGCTGGAGATGAAATTTTCCCTCTGACACTTCATTCTTGGACACTACGTAATTTTAATTTCACTCAGGCGTTGAGATAATACTTTTCTAAGGACTATACAGACTTTGATACTACACATTTTGATTTCAGTCAGGCATGGAGATAAAATTTTTTTAAGGACGCTACAAACTTGGAAAGTACATAATTTTGATTTCACTCGGAGGTGAAGATAATTTTTAAGGGCACTACAGACTTCGACACAACATATTTTGATTTTACCTTGATGTGTAAATAATGACTTTGACACTACGGGTTTTACATTGCCCTCTACAAATTATGATTTTAGTCTACCGCGGAAATTTCAACTTGTATTATGCTACCAGCGAGTAAAGATGTTTACACATCTTACTTGCTGAAAGTTTTTGGTCAGGTTATGTTAGATCGGGGTGGCGATGCAATGACTCACAGAAAGAACTATCGCTTTGATTGGCATTTGGCATTTTAGTTTCTTTTTCCCTTGTTGGATGAGCAGGCGCCGGAAATGAGGTTGTGCGTGGAAGTGATCGAGGCCAAAGAGCTCGTTTCGAAAGACCCCAATGGCTTCAGCGATCCTTTTTGTACGCTGTATTTGGAGTCTACTCCAACGAGGAGGTACAATACAGCGGTCAAAACTTCCACTTTGACGCCCGATTGGGAGGAGTGTTTCGATTTGTGAGTCTTACTTCTACAAGTTACATTTTTCCCGATAATGGAAATTTTAGCCGGCTACCTTAAAATAATACCAAGTAAAGAATGTAGGTGTTCATCATTTTTTTCTTACAATTGGTTTTCTTCCAGGCCTGTGGAAGATCAAGAAAACGACGCTCTTCAAATTGAAATATGGTAAGTTCCATGAAACTCTGTAACTAAAAAAAAATATCAACCAATCAGATTGTAGCTTACATATAACCAATATTTAAAGGTGAGTAAAAAATATCGTCTTACAGAAAACAGAAAAATGTCAATAACTACTGTGAAAAAAATTGGATGTTCAAATTGCATTATGGAATTTGACAGCTTACAGCGACACATATTATGAGTCAATGGCGAACACAGAGACAGGGGGAGGGGGGGAGTGGTTAAAACCCAATCCCTCCAACGAATTTTAGAGAAATGAATTTTTTTAATTCAATGTAACATCGAAAATTAAATACACTAAAAAACAAAAAAAAACATCACATTCAAATATGAGTGCTCCATTTCTAGAATGGAAATTTTCGTTTTTTCAAAAGAATAAAAGTGAGTACATATAATGTACAACATTGGCGCCGGAACTTGGGGGGGGGGCAGAAGGCACTTGCTTCCCCACTTTCAGAACAGGGGGCAAAGTATTCTTTTTGCCACCCCCTCTCCGAATTTTTGAGAAATAAAAAAAATTCATAGAAATGGAAAAAAAATGTCACATCTTTCAATTTTTTATGTCCAATCTGTTGATTATAATAAAGTTTTTTTTTCTGAATCGATTTATAAGTAAAATGAAATCATGATAATTCAGTTTCGACTCGAACGAAGAGTCAGGAAAAAATAATAATATCCATATTAATAATGTTGATGTCGGTTTGAGCACTTCAGAGTGTTTGACATTTTATTCATGATGTGATGGCTTATGGATATGTTAAGTTTGCTTCAAAGCAGAATTCAAATTCTAAGTGAGCAGTTTTTAGACCATAAGTCTTGACGTTATCCAAATGCGCGGTAATTCGGGAAAAATTTAAAACTGATCGAAAATCGCCAGTTAAAGTGATTTTATATTAAGGTTCATGTGTAAAACCTGTAAAAAGCAAGCGATAAAAGTGACAGCTGTCAAATGAAAAAGGGAGAAAAATATACATGTAAGCATAACACAATCTAATGTTTTTGTCAGTGATTTTCAGGCGCGTAGTCAGAGGGGTTTTTGGGGCTTCAAAACTCACACGAAATTCTGATCAAATGAATCATAATTTGCTTTTAAATACAAAATAACATCGATAAATAATGAAAATATAAGTTATAAAAATAATAGATGAAAACGCGCGTAATATTATATGTATATTGAAAAAATAGGAAAAATTATCAAAACGTAAATAAACAAAAAAAAATATGAATTTGAAAAATAGTTTCAACCAGTAAATAACTAAAAACGATTCTACGAAAATGCTGAAAATCTGAAAAACTTCGAATCGATCATAAAATTATTCGAGAAATCTAGATAAAATCCATATAAAGCTACTAGCAAATCTTCCAAATCATAAAAACTATTAAAAATTACAAAAAGTGATAGAAAAATATACAAAAATGTTTTCGGGAAAATCTCAACAAGTGCAAACGATCTATAAATTTTTAAATTCCGGAGCATCAAATTCTATGAAGCATTTACAGTAATACATCGTTAATATACTATGAATCTATAAAATTCCAGAAAACGCGGCTATATCTACTATACACATAATAACTATTATGTACAGTCTAACATGATTATAGAGACATTGAATATTATGAACAGTATCTTATAAGGGTAAAATTTGACGTATGGTGTATCATATGAAAATCAAAGCAGACATTGCGAATTGATGGAGACACCCTCATTGGTAGTGGTTTCTATGAATAAATAATTCAATCATTAGTTTGCAAAAAGAGCATCTGGAACAATATGAAATTTGAAAAAATTGAATACCGATAACAATAATCAATGAATAAACGTATGAAAATTGCAAACACATACGGCATATAGAAAATATAGTATCAAAATTCAATTGAATGAAAGTTGAATGAATTATGAAAAAATCGTAAAAGAATAATAAATGTAAATTATTAGACAGAAGACAGAAAAAAAGTCACAATATATATATATATATATATATATATATATATATATATATATATATATATATATATATACATGTATATATAATAACAATCAGATGATATTGTAAACTTAAATTAAAGAAGAAGAAAAAGGAAAGGCTAGAATGTGTTCTAGACTAGAACGCCAGCGTTCTAGTCTAAAAATATAGACAAACAAATACCAGCATTTGACGATCATAATTATTGACAGCTTTAAAAACATATACCTTCAGTTTATAGTGAAAAACATTGGAAAATCATTGAAAAATTATTTATATCAATTTCCAAAATTATGGACGCACAGAGATGGTCACTGATTACATTTTGCTCACTTTCGCGTCACAGATAAACTATTTACTAAATTTTGTCGCATAACCAAAAAACTTCACAGGAGATATACTTCCACTTCTACATTTTGGAAATGCAGTCGAAAAATATTGGTTACAGGGTTTTTCACACCTTGACTACTGAAAAACCATTTATGATTACAGATTGTCGTAATCTAATATGAAGGTCTGCCTATAATCAAGGCGTGAAAAACCCGAATCAATACTGTTTGACTATTTGACTGAAATCGCAAAAATTAGAGGTGAATATACATACATTCATTTCCAATTTTCATGGTTCTGCGATGATATTTAGATAGTTTCTATGTGACGTGGAAAAAGTAAAATGTAATAAGTGCCCATCTCTGATTATGGACATTAGAGAGTAACATGTATTAGGTACAGTGAACAAGTTTTTTTCTTCTAAATTTCAAAAATATAAAGCACTAGGAATAATTGTTTTTCGAACAAAAAGTCAAAGAAAAAATCTATGTTAGAAAAACCCTAGTGAAAAATTTTTCTAGGAAAAAAAGCGAATTACTGCTAAATCCAAATATATTATGCGCGAGGCACCATGAACTAAAGACAAAAATGTCGAGGGGGACCGATTTTTCATAATTACAGAATAACGAGTACCTGTATGTGACAAAATATGTGAAAATGAGCTATTGCATTTTTTGCGACAATAACGCCGAGAAAATGTAAAGAATTCAAAATTTATAAACATTTTTACGAATTCTAAAATCGACTCGCCTTCGTGGTCAGAAAGTGGATTAATATTATGTCGCTTAGATTCACGTAGGCATTTTTAATCACGATAAAATCATCTTTTTCATCAATAAATTTTAACTCGGAAATTGATTTTTCGAAACTTCGGGCACCATTATTTGCCAAAAACTTACGTCACCTGATGGATACTTCAAAAGTCGTTTGTATCCCGTTGAACTGTTCTTCAACAATAATAAAATCAAAATTCGAACAGAAATGTACTTAACCAAGTTGTAAAAAATCACACCATTAAAACGTATAAAGAATTAGGCCATAAAAAAATGTTGTTGGATGTGGACTTTATGATAGCTGACTCTAAAAATGTAGAATCCCGAGCAGACATTGTGAATCTGTGAATTTCTTTTATATCCAAATATGTACATGCGCAAGGCACCATATACTGTATAGAAAAAGTCAAAAGAGTCCTATTTTTTGCAATTACGAGTACCTACATAAAAACATAAGTCAAAAATATGTAAAAATCGTACTTTTTGCTACAGACAAACTCAAAAAAAAATTACTAATCCGAAAATCTTGAAAATTATCATTTAATCTTTTTCGACCTTTTTCGTTAACCTTATATTTTCAAAATGGATTTCTTCTTAAAAGACATTTTTACCATGTCTTGCGACTCCTGTATAAAGTCTATCTGGCCAGCTTCACGTTTGATAATGCACATAAGCAATCTTAGAACAGTCTTTTATTCTTATTATTCAATCTGTTATGTCGTATCAATCGTGAAAAGTTTTTCTAAATCGCCAGTGAAATATATAACTATAATTTTATAACGTATCAAGATTCTTCCAATATATTCCGTTAATATTGCTTCTGAGATTGTTTTTTTTCAATAACAATTCATAATATAATTTATATAGAGTAAAGTTTTCTCAAGTGGGCCACCCAAAATCGACTTTTGAGATTTTTTGTTACTTGAGGCGTTTTTTTATAGTTCATGAGGTACCTACTGCAGTCTCCAAAGCGTTTTTTGAACTTTCGATTTTTTTAACAATTATGTAATAACAAAGTATTTTTGTAACTTTTCTTTCAGACTCAATATTTCAGCGGCTACTTGATAGAATTAAACAATCTTTTTTTTCACTTGCAAGAAAATAATAAACGAACAAGAAAAAAGGTGATTTGTTATTTAAAAAATTTTTTTGTTCATAAAAAAAGTTATTTGCAATAAACAATTAGGTTTTTTTCAACTTTCTCTAGCAAATTTAAAAAAAATTTTTAGTAAAATAGATGCGGAAATTAATCTTCTTTCTAAAGAAAAAAAAAATTTTAGTACAATTCATAAATGACCAAAAAATGGAAGTGTTTGTCTAAGCGCGCGCCGGGACGGAGCGCTCGGTTCCGTCTCCACAGACCGAGGCGTTGTACCATGATAGGGGTAAAATTATAAAAGAATTGAGAAATCGGTTTTGCTTTATTCGTGTTTAATAAATTGTTGTACAACGTAATGAACATCATCCGAAAAAACTTTGCATTGACTCGTTTGGTCGTCAACATACCTGAAACAGTGATATCGCCGAGTATGTTGAATTGCTTTCGTCATTTCAAATCGCGATTCCAACTTTTTTTTGTGTTTTTCAGCTGCCACAATCGTCGAGTAGGCAAAATGTATCTTACTAAAGTAATTTGATGCCCATTCGTACAATGATTTTGTCGTAGTTATTTGACAATCGCTTTCTTTTTGCAAAGTCGCACGGTACGCATTTCTTTTTATACAACCCCCAATGCCATCACAGGCCCCTTTCCCGTGAGAGGTCGCAAAGAAATGCCACTCAGCCTCAATCCCAATATCTTTTTTATGATGAAGCAGATTTGAAAAATTAAATCGATTTTTGTATTGAGATGCCGCTCCATCAGAAAAATAAATCAATTTTCTGATATTATTAGATCCGAATTTTTTTTTCAAAAAAGAAATCGATTTCCCGTTGTATAAATGAACTGTAGTTGAATCATGAATAACACAGTCGGATAAAACAACAAAACTCAAATGTTGTCTTACATTGTTTTTCTTAAAGTACACTACATAAATGTGCAAAGTTGCTTGGTTTTTTGAAAAATGTTGCGATTGGACAGCGTTTTGAATGTCAAAAGAATAATTTTCTGAAAAGTCCAAGGTCACAATAAAATCACCATCTTCGATGTTGTCCTTTATCTTCTTCAGGTATGATGCTTGTGATGTAGCGATGAAATCGTGCTTTAACACAGTGGGAAGTTCTTCTTCTAAACTTTTGATAAAACTGCTACTGGCTTCAGTCTGCGTTTGTAGCTGGCACCTGCAGAAAATTCAAAACGATTATATATATAAAAGAATTCGAAACGCTCCGCAATAGTACAATTTATTAAATATATAATAAATGATTATGTATAAAATTTAGAAATTTTTTTCCAATTAACTGTACCTGTCAGTTGTTAGCCATTGATTGGATGTGATTTTCTGGATGTCCAATTTTTCGAGATTCTATCGCATTGTTTCCAGAACGTTTTTTGTTCCCGGACAGTTTGTACAATCGCCTAGGTAGCATTCGGGACTCGGCTGTGCACAGATCATCTCTCCAAAGATTTCGCGGTAGGTTGACGGAAAATAAAAATTTTTTTTGGAAAATTCGTTTTTCAAACCAACGAACATTAGCCTCAGATTTTCATGAATCTCACACACACAAACATTGTGAGTCCCTTTGGGACCAGCGTATATACATTGCAGAGGCCGCAAATTTTTGAATGAAGTAAGTGATATGTGCAGTCTTCATGTTCGGCCAAAAATTTTGTATGTAAATCTTCTAGGTTCCCCAAAAGCAAACGTTTCTAAAAAAATTTCATAAAAATTTCAATTTTCAAAATGTCTTTCTAGTATGAAATATGTAACTACACTTTCGAAATATTTACCGTCTTGTGTACTCGTTTGCCGTCTATAATGACAGATTTGTAGTCTTTTGCTGCCGGCATCATTCTACTGACTTCGTCTGATAGGTAAAACTGCCTCACTTTCGCGATGACCATTGGATTCAAAGGGTGTCCTTTTTTCGATTCAGGTCGAACCCCGTACCCCTCGACAGTTCGCAAGTGTTTGGTGCGACCTGCCATGCGCCGTGAAACACCGAAGGTTTTGGCTATTTTCCTAGTGTTCCAGATAGTCGGACACGTTGTCAAGAGACAAATCTTTTTTCCTTGAGTTGACGCATGTGAAAGTGCGACTCGAAGATCGACGATCCACGTTTCTAGTTCCTCGCTATTGGACAGGCTTCTGTTGAATGATTTCTCGATGGATTTAATAATGAAATCTTGGTCCTCGATTGTCAAGTCTAGCGAAGATGTAGATGAGTTGACTATAATTTCTTTCAAAGGTTCGAAAAGTTTACGCCGTTTGCACTCATCATCGATGTTCGTACACACGTAATCAGGATCTCCTGCAGTGGAATCGGTTGCACGTCGTTGCATGGATGTGATGGTTGCTGGTCATTTATTGAGTTGTCTGGATCAGTTGAAGTAAGGTTGTCTTTTTGTCTGTACAACTGAGTTTTGCACTTAGAACACACGTGTAAGCCAAAAAAAGCACACAATTTCGGGTCACAATTTTGAGAAATCACTGACAACTTTTCACGTCAGTTATTATGGCCTTTTTTTAAAAAGGATTGCAACATTTAGGAGCTGCCGGCATTTTCGCGTGTAATAATTTACTTATAAAACGACTGAATTTCACGACGACACTATTCAACGTGGAAGCCCAACGAAAACTGACGAAAAATTTCTTGGAATGGCTTTCCAAAAAAAAATATATTTAATCTGTGTCTTGAAATAGATTACGGATACCTTAATGATTGCAACAGGAAATCTCCAAAATGCACCACATTCCTCCACGAACTATTATAATATTATCAGATGTGAAATAAAAGCGGCTCGACAACCTGTGAACCCGGGACCGCGCGCCGTCCCGGCGCGCGCTTAGACAAACACTTCCATTTTTTGGTCATTTATGAATTGTACTAAAATTTTTCTTTTTCTTTAGAAAGAAGATTAATTTCCGCATCTATTTAACCAAAAATTTTTTTTAAATTTGCTAGAGAAAGTCGAAAAAAACCTAATTGTTTATTGCAAATAACTTTTTTTATGAACAAAAAAATTTTTTAAATAACAAATTACCTTTTTTCTTGTTCGTTTATTATTTTCTTGCAAGTGAAAAAAAAGATTGTTCAATTCTATCAAGTAGCCGCTTAAATATTGAGTCTGAAAGAAAAGTTACAAAAATACTTTGTTATTACATAATTGTTAAAAAAATCGAAAGTTCGAAAAACGCTTTGGAGACTGCAGTAGGTACCTCATGAACTATAAAAAAACGCCTCAAGTAACAAAAAATCTCAAAAGTCGATTTTGGGTGGCCCACTTGAGAAAACTTTACCCATAGCATACGCTTATGAACTTCGAATATGCAGAGTAGAATTTAATAGCTCACAATTTTGCAAAAATCAAGATTCAAAAAAAGCCTTACTTTTAAAAATGCGAATTTCAAATCGGATGCTGTGTAAAATAATGAGTAATTGAAAATCATTATTTAGGTATATTATGAGATTTGATGAGCATCAAAAATGTCTGATGAGCAGAACAATGTCACCAGAACTTGAGTTACAATACAAAAAAGAAAATAATATGTTGACATTCCCGCAAATCCGCGAACCCCTATTCACCAACTCATCCTTCCATTCCAAATGAAATAAATACAAAAATAAATAACCGCACGCACCCTACAGTTATTTTCAAAACACAAATATAGGCGATATATCTTATTCATATACAAAATAAAATAATACAAAAATCACTTACCGAGAAGATGGGCGTGACCAGGGTTCGAGGTAAAAAAAAATTAATGACCCCAAATAAAATTTATAAACAAAAAAAAAAAAAAATGACAATTAAGTACGGATCCGGGCGAGAAACCGGAGCCCGTCTCATATTGTAAAATTAAGCATTGTAGAAAGAGCGGAATTCGAAGTATCAAATAGTTCCGATTTACAAATGTAAGCAGTTGAGTTACTAATTTTTAAACAGACTTGGAGTTTATTTTGCTTAAATCGCAGATTTTGCCTTTTTTTCGTTCAGAATAGATGTAAGTACAGGTTTTTTTTTCTCACATTATCCATATCTCGAATTTTCGTTAGTGAAAAAATGCAAATCATCGTTCGTACGAGTAACTAATGATTCTCGACCCTTCCTGTTGAGAGTATATTTGGGTTTTCTCGCATTGCAATTGAAATTGCCGATTCCTAAAAACCAAGTTTCGTTTTCATCATAATTGTTTACAAAACCCTTGAGTAATATTTCTCACATTTTTGTCTCAACATTGTTTTGAATATTGCAGAATTCAGTAGAAAAAACATGTAATTATCCTTCAAAACCTTTTCCAAACTTAGAAAGTTTATTTTAACCAGGGACTTCGACGCCGCAGAAACGGTACCCGAAAAAATGAGCAAAATGAAGAACGTCAAGGGCGTCAAAGGGCTTGTAAAATTGGCGAAGGAAATAGCGGTGACCGCGACGACGGGGAACCACGATAATGAATTAATCGGGCGCACTCGAATTCCTTTGAAGGTACACTAAATCGACGTTTCTTTAACTCAATTGAGTTCAATCCTTCATTGACTGTGTCAAACGTCTTTTAGGACATACCTGTTGCCGGTCACAGCATGTGGTATCCCCTGGAAAAGAAAAACAAACCCAAACGACGCGGCGTCATCAAACTCAGTCTCTCCTTCGGGGCCGAGCACCAGGTCAAAGTTTCTACGCAAGAACATCGTCATTTACTCCGTATTTTACTACTCCGCGAACTCGAGCTCGACAAAAGTCCAAAATACAGTTGGGCAGAAAAATGGTCGCCAGCGTCTCAATCCGTAATCTTGCAGCACACCGTGCAAAGGACTTTGATACCACCCAAAATTTGCCTGGCCAAATGGATTGAGTACGCGAAGGTGCACCAAGAACATCCATTGAGCTTTGTGGTTTTCGAGGATTTGATTAGGGTACTGGTGAAGAACCTACCGAACGCTCAAATTTTCTCTGACGACGAGATAAGGTTGTTCTGGGACGCCACCAAGAGAATTCTGCATTCTTGCCTGAACTGCGTCAGGAAGATCAGGAAATTCCCTGTGGAAGGAGAGTGTTTAATTATGCAGCTCAACGCGATTCTTGGGTGAGTTCTGGAAGAGGATTGAATTTTATGGTTAAAATTGGTTTGTTTTTTCTGATATTTGGCCAAAAGGAGACAATCTTCAAAAAATTTTTTTATTATATTATTATATGTTTCTTTATTACAATCGTACAAAAAGAAACACACTCTTTCATCTGACAATCTTCTCCAAGTCATGAATTCTCATAGACAGCGCTCTAAATTACAACAGGTAGCTAATAAATTTTTTGTTTTTCACAGAGTTCTGTCATCTTTATCCTCTTTGACGATCCCGGAAAACGTGGAACTTTTCCCAGCCAAATCGTACGGGTGGTTGAAAAATTACGACTACGAAAGTTTGAACGTAACACGCGCCCTCGAGTACACGGTTGTTCAGGGTGGCGTCGAATGGTGCGTTTAACAGCGATTTTTACGAGATAAAAAATGAACGCAGCGACCAAACTTTTAGCCGATCTTTATCTACCTTCCCCGTTTTTATCGCTTTACAGGTTCGATTACATTCTGAGCCAAGAAACTTACAACGCCGACATGGACGAGGAGGCGCTGAAATACCACATCAAAGTCGTTCAACTAGTGAGGAACGATCTCCAAAAAGTTATGGATGTTTATGACAAGCATTTCATAAAGTGAGTACAAGACGCTGTTATTGAAGTTTGTTGGAATTCATTTTTTCAATTTCTCGTTTCGTGTGACTTCTAGAAAAATGAATTTACCGTATGCCAAAACGTTGTATGTGAATTACGAGAAGCGCATAAGCGAAATGTGCATGACCGTCGTTGAAGGAATTTGTGGCCGTTTGAAGCGCGTCAATGCGAATAGCGACGACGACGGAGCGGAGCTTTCCCTTGGCACGACGCTCTTTGAGCTCTACCTCACTCTTCAAAGATACTCAGCGTAAGAAGAATTTCCTCTTTTCTTTGTAAATAGAATATCGCCACTCATGAATTTGATGCCCTGTCCTTATCATATATATATTATTGATGCAGTACCTATTCAAAAAGGTTAGATCTAAGGAAGTAGGTGACATAAAAATTTTTTGACACTAGGAATGAGAATCGAAAAGAAAAATGGATATCAGTGCTTCCGATGTATTGGAATCATCTGATTATAAATATCAATATACCTCAAAAAATTTGTTTTTATATATTGGCGTATCAAATAGATTTTTATGTATTTTTCAGGGAACAGTTTATTCATAGATAATTTTAGAATTTTTCGTGTTTTTTCAATGCATGTTCAATTTGAAGGGTTGTCTGCAAGGTTGAGTTCTAGTATCCTTGGTTGTTTGGTATTTTTATGGATTGTTACAGAGGTATTCAGAATTTTGTCTGCTTCTGAATCCGGAGTTTCTTCAATTTTTTGTCTTTGAATGAATATTTCGTAAAGGAGTATCTTTATATATTTATTGTTTTTCGAAGGTTTATCTAATTTCATTAGTATTTTCACGATTTAAATAATTTTTTCGTATTCTAGTGAATCTTCCTATAGATTTATAGAATTCGACGCTTCAGTTCATAATGTTTTTCAAGTTTCAAGTATTTAATATTTTTTGAGTGATTTTTTGACTTCAATCACTTGGATAAATTTTGAAATTCTACATCATAGCCATATATTATCCGTAGCCTTTTGGGTATTTTCCGTATTTTTTTGGTATCAATATAATTTCGAGGATTTTCTGGTATTCGTATTGATTTTTACCTAGATTTCTAGAACTTGATGTTCTAGGATTCAAAGTTTTATTGATGTCAAAAATCACCAGCATTTATAATAACTTATGAAATTCAGGTTTTTGATTATATCCTGTATTTATTTGATTTTGTAATATTTTTAAGAAAAATCAATGATTTTCTGTATCTTAGTGATTTCTATGCATACTCCTTGAATTTCCTGCTCTGGAATACATAGTTTGTTTAATATTTCGTCGATGTATGGAGTTTTCAAGACGTAGTACTTTTATAAATATTTTTTCTTAAGATTTTTCGTATTTCTTTACCATCCTCAGAATTCTTCGAGCTTATTGATATTTCTATGAATATTTATGAATATTTCTTGAGTTCTATGTTTTGGTTTGTGTGTTCATCTACATTTTTAGTACTTCATATATGTATTTCTAATAGTTAAATATTTTACAGCTTTAACAAAATTATGTAAGATTTTCTCGTTTTTTAGATTTCTAGAATGACGTTTCCTAGCATTTCATGTTTGGAGTATATCAATCGTTTTTATAAATTTTTTTGTATACACAATACATTCGAAGCATTTCTAATATATTGCGTTATCAGCAGGGATTTATACGATTTGAATGTTTTTTTAACACTTTTTATTATTTTTAACACAGATTTATTGATATTCAATGCCCAAGGAATCAAATTTTTTTGGGTTTATGGATTTTTCATAGAACTCCGAAATAATACAATAACTATTTAGAAGTGTGTGGGAAATTCTAGTATGTTGAGTAATTTCTGTTGTTTTTTGTATTGGTTCTGTAAAAATTTTTTTTAAGATTCATAAATATTCGGTACATTTTTATATTCTCACATTGATTTATGATATGAAATTCTCTCAGATTCAACGTTTCATTGATTCACAGAATTCGTATAGTTTTTTTTTTAATAAATCTATTCAGTATTCAGAAGTACCTTTCGAATGTCAATTTTTTTTTCTAATACATTCAGTATTTAAGTTGAATTTCGTAAGATTTTTAAGCCGAATAAAAAAATTTCCATATTTGACTAATTACTATGAATATAAACTTTAAGAACATGATGCTCTAGAATCTGAAGTTTTATAAATTTTGGATGTATTGATTTACCGTTGAAATAATAGCAAGTTGATGAATTCTAACCGTTTTAGACTTTCTAACTTATTATTTTCGTAATATTCATGAAACACAATGATTATACAGATAACTTATTATTTTATTTGATGAAAAAAAATCATGAAAATATCGTCATGTACGAATTTTAACATCTTTGAAATGTTCCGCCTGCAATTATGTTTTTGAAACCGACAACCCCAGACTGTCCTCCATATGAACCATGTAACTATTACATTTTTCGAAATTCAAAAAATATGAAAAAGAAAAAGAAAATTTATGTATGCAAAAATCACTGACCTGAATACTGAAAATAAGTGTTAATTGAGTGAATAACTCAAAACGAAAATTTTCGCCTTTTTTGATTCACGCAAAAAGCTTGCAATATCATTTGATGTCCTAATAAAAACATCGATATAATGATTATTATTTGATAAACATAGACACGGATACAAAAATTCTGCTACATAGGAAAGAAATATCGATATTTCAATCCAATGATACGTATCACTCATTTCTATTTGAGACACTACATCTTGCATTCCCTTAAAGTCCATGAGGCAGTTTAAAAGGTACCATGTCAATGTTTAATGGTTGTTGCAAAAGTCCAACCATATTTTCAACAAACTTCCTTTTTCTCATGAAATATTAATGGACACTTACCGTCACATGTTGATAAAATCAAAAGTTATTATTCTCAATAAGGATTTTAACGTTTCTTTGACCTTTATTCATAAGTCAGAGCAAGTTCCATACATCTAAGAAAATTGAAATAATGAAAAAGGTTTTTTTGGTAACCCTAATGCTATTGCAAAAAGTCACACCTAATCAATACACAATTTCGCAAATAACGCTTGGTATCCCTCAGATTGGGTCGCATTCTTTGCACCGACGACCTCGAATGCATGAAAGTCCAGAGCTGTCACGAGTGGTTCCGCGACGGCGTCGCTCACTGGCTCGAAATCGCCATGTACAAAGCGATCCGCAGAATCGAGCGGGCCGTCGAGTACGACACGTTGCAACCAGTTGATTCCAGCGTGAAATACAGCTCCAGCGCGGTCGACACTTTGACCATATTTTACCAGATCAAAGTGTTCTGGACCCAGCTTTCTTGGCCCGACGCCGAGGGTTCCTACATGTTCGTCGCCAAAATTATCGACGTAAGAACTTAGAACAACACCAGTTTTTCAAAGGATTACATTTCAAAATTCCTTGGTGATACAACAATTTTACTATTTCTTTGCTCAATTTGTGATGACTTGATTATAACCTCAAAACAGGAACTTTTGATCAAAGGAAAATACATTTTTCAATGTGGATAAATAAGGACACTCTCATTTCTCCAAACCTTCAAAAGAGCTTGTCATCTGTCTGAATCACGAAACCCCGAAAATGCAAAAGACCGTGAAGAAAAAACTCTGAATCCGCAATGCTCTGAAACACGATTCCTCGATTCAAAAAATTGCCACGATCACGTTTCACCGAATATTAATAATATCGATCGATAACAGTACCGACAATTAAATTCACTGTCAATTTATAATGCCTTTCCAACAAAATCCAGGGTTGTCGTTTTGAAATATCCTTGAAATATCAAACACACTGAAAATTCAATATTCCGAATTACTAAAACACCGAGAATTTAAATCACCGACTAGCCAAAATTCCGATCTGTCGAAGTTTCGATTTGTCCAAAGCCCGGTCTGTCATGTCAAAAAAAGTTCTCATATTACACTCCTTAATCCTGTATATATAACTTCATGCTCATGCGCTTCGGACAAGTGAAGTTTCGGAGACTTGATGTATAGACATTTCCCTATGGAAAATGATAGATCGGGCTTCTGACAAATTGAAACTTTGACAGATCAAAATTCTAGCCAATTGATGATTTGAACTGTTGGTGATTGAGTGATTCACACGGAAAGAAATGTTTGGTTTCAGCAAGCAAATTATTTTGTAAAATATGGATAATCCAAAGTCTTGAATATGACAACAAAAATTGTGGATACGTCAACTAAAGTTACGATACGAAAACTTTGGATGTCATAACCGAAACATTAATTGACGTGCCCAAAACTTTGGTTCGTCTTCATTTTATTCATCGATATGTTGCTGGAACCAAACATTTCTTTCCGTGTGGAATACTGAATTTTCTATGTTTTGATATTTTGAAGTTTGAATTATTCAGAACTATGAAAAATCAGACATTTCCACTATCGGCAAAATGCGGATTCGGTTCAATGACGACTCGGTAAACTGAATAAAAAGTTGCCTGGGAATCGAAAAAAATCAAAGTAGGTCAATTGTGCTTTCGACGTAACAAAAAATCGGAATAATAATTTCCCGGATAAACGACGACCCGGGATTTTTCAAGAAAGACATTGTAAATTGTCGGCGAATGGAATTTTTGGCACTTTTATCGATCAGCTTTTTGGATACTAAGTGAAACGTGGTGATCGTGGTGATTTTCAGAATCGGGGGCATCGTGTATCGGATCAATGTGGATCGTAGTATTTTTTTTCACAGTATTTTGCATTTTCAGAGTTTTGTGATTCGAACATAATGACAATTTCAGTGCTTTGAAAATCCACGGGAATGAGCGTGTCCCGATGAATTCACTGAAGAAGGATGACACGTAACATTAGTACAAAGACGCATAATCATATTTTCGCACTCCTTTAATCATTCATCCTTGACTTCTGATCATCCGAGGCACTTGAGAAACTCACTGCTGTTTATTTTCCCCTCGAGCCTATAAATCACGATCGACAGTATCTCGCATTCGCCACATTCGATGACTTTCAACTTCACCTCGAGCCAAAATAATATCTCGATCATTACTCAAGGACGACGTCCAACATTTTTTTTGCAAATAAATAAATTTTCATATATTTTAACAATCGGATGTACACCATCGTGGTCATTACTGTTTTAATGACAATCATTCATAGCAAAATTGATTTGTCAACAGATTTCTTCAGCGAATTGTTTCCTCATGTTAATAAAATGATAAAAAATACAATAATTCTGATAAACATTCTCTGAAATCAATCTTTCTCTTACAAGGACATCTGCAAATGCTGCATCACATACGCTGACATGATGTGTGAAAAAACGGAGAAAAAGGAGCAAAATGAAGAAAACTCAAGCAGCGTTTACGAGAAAAAGTTTCACGTGTCGAACACGTGGTGTTACGCCATAAATAACATAGATTACATTAGAACCTCGATCATTCCGTTCACCGAGGATTTGGGACTGCAGAGTATAATCGATAATTTAGGAGAGAACAAGACTCAACAGGAAGCCGAAAGGTGCCGTCAAACTTTGCGGCTCATCACTGAAAACGCGAACGACACCGTGAAAGAGAAAATCGTGCTTCTCCTCGAAGTCGTTGCGAACAAAATGGCACCTGCCATGCGCAGGTGAGTTTGAGGTTTGACGTATTTCTAAGATTTCGTGGGTCGATCAGATGGTTTATGGTGGGAAATAGTTTGGTGAAAGAGATGGAAATTCTATAACTTATTCGATGATCGAAATACTTTTGGGGATCTTATAATAAGGACCTCAAACCTTCAATCGTCAGAATTTGGGTGAAAGTTTTTGAACGCAGTCTAGAAATTTTGATTTTAAAGTACCAATGAAAGATTACATTTTGAGAAACAAGTAATAAAAATAAAGAACCAAATACCTTATGAAACCATGAGGTAGAAAAGTGATTGTTACTATATTATTTTTTGATAATTTGTTTGGAGTGTAATTTTTTTGATCGTATGATAGTTCATTTGAGCATACGTGTTATTTTCAACTAAATATGTCTTGTACTTAAATAACGATTCTTATCAATATGATTCCTACTTGTTACCTTATTTTGAAATATTGAAATTTTTATACAGTAATTTCCCAACCTGCAGTATGTACATATGCTGATAGACGGTTCTAAAAAAAAAAAATAATAAAAATCCACAAAATGATAAATTATAGACCATAGAATATCAGACATCTTCGAAGAAATCTTTGAAAAACAAAAAAAAAAAAAAAAAAAAACTAGTAACTCTATTTTATTCTTTCAAAGCAAAAAAATCAGATGCTATAAATTACAAGAAATCTAAAGACCACCATCATCTTCTATTATGAAATGAAATAAATATAAATTCTCTCTATAAAATTATTCTTCATGAAAAAAATATCCTTGTATATGCGAAATTTCGCATTTTCGCCACGTTCCCGAACGATTTTCCAAACATGGGTAAAAAAAATTTAATAATAATAACTTTTATTCCTATTACTCGGGTCTAAAACTCTTTTTGTTCCCCGACTATTCATTAATTTTAATTTTCGATTTCAATGTAGCGAACTTAAAAAACTCAGTCTTGAATGTATTTATGAGCCCGTACAGTGTGACACATTATAAACAATCAGTGCAAAATGACGATGGCCCCATTGACGAGCGACAAACGATTTAGGTACTTGACCGAAGGCGCTGAACTGATAGACACGAGCAGCAACGCGATGGACAGGCTGCTCCAGTACTTGGACTCCAATTTGTCCACGTTGCACGAGAACCTCAACGAGGACAATTTCGAGCGGATCCTGCACGTCATTTGGGAAATAATGGCTGAGACACTTCACGAGCTTGTTAACAACAATCTCCAGGTCAGTTTTCAGTCCCCGGGTCTCTGATATCGAGCTTTTCTTTTTTTTTCTTTACCATCGAATGGACAATCAACGGAGTACTTGAAATATGTGTTCGAGTTTCCGCATTTGCATGCATGCAATGTAGGACGAATCGAAGAACTTTACTAGAAATATTTCATTTTGTCACAACAGTTTTTCAAGTACCTATCAGCGTTCAGTCAAGAATTGTCTTTGATGACAAAAAATGTCATTATGGTCTCAAGATTGAGGTATATTCTTTGTCTTTTTCCTCTGAACCTCAGAAAAGAAGACCGCCATCATTTTACTCAAATTTGCATCGCACTCTCGACACCCTTATAAGGTTTTTCAACCTTGGAGCGGATGAAACGTCAAACGTGCAAGTTCTGGAAAAATTCGAAAAATTGTTGAAACTTTACGGGCTCGAGACTGCAGAACTGATTCATCTTTATAACCAAGAGAGGCTCCGGGAGCAGAATAATTTGGAGGATTCGGGGCATGGAATGGTGACGGTGCAAGCACGATTTATCGACAGCGCGCTTACAATCAAGGTTCTCAATGGCAGGAACCTCACGCCGATGGACAGCAATGGTAAGTGATTTAGCTTACGGCGCTCGTAAAAATTCGTGACGGAATTCTCAGTGAATTTCAGAAGTTTTCTCATGAAGGCAATCGGATTTTTTTAAATGTTTTTACTCCTCGTACACTCGAAGAAAAATGGATTCAATTATATCAACTGTATTTTCATAATCAGAAAAAGAAAAAGTTGCAAATTAGCGATAAGTAAGTATACATTTACTGCTTCTAGTTTCCAGATATAACATTTTATGCAGTATATTGCATTGATTTTCCTACGTTTCTAGTACGATACCCTCCTGACTCCGAAAGCATAAAAAGGTTCCGTACTGGAGCCACGGTTTTTTTCTTTTTTCAAGACTAAAATTCGAGAGTTTGAGAAGTTTCCCGATTATGAGTGCAGTTCCAACGACATGGTCGTTTCTGCATATCGAACAATACCTCATTCAACATATTGTCGTTCAAACAATAAACGCATTGTGAAACGAGTACGTGCTTTATTTTCGTCATTCAGGCGTTGACTAAACATTCAGGACGCTCGAGAAGTGATCGATAATAACGCGAATCGGAGCTTTTATGAATCAGTCATTACGTAAATTTTCTGTCAGAACGGGAAAACGTCGGAATAAATGATCGTTTGGCGAGTGACTTCCGTGGGGTGGGGGAGGAGGGCGAAGAGACTTTGTATGCACTACAACTGGAGGATGTTTGAAAGCTCTTTCAAATTTTACATTTTCAAATTTTACAATACATTTACATTTATTTCAAACTCTTCATACCTTCTTTAGAAAAAAGCAGAGAACGAGATCGTAAAAAAAATATCGAAAAACGAGGTAAATTGCAGATAAAAAGTTGTGACGAATAATAATTAAAAAAGTATGATAAAGACGGTTTTTCAGTGATTCATGAAACAAGTAAGTTATGTAAAAATGAAGTCTATGAAATTTAGAGAAAGAAAACTATAGGGCTGCGAAATTTCATCGCGCCTATATTCGTCGTAATCGGAGGGTTACGTGAATTTTAATTGAATTACGAGTGGAGTAATTAATTTTTCTATTGTGGCTGATCGTGGCTGTTTCCTGTAGAAAGTTGTTTGGAGGCACTCAAAAGCTTTTGATTCCTTTATTCCCTCGCAATTGAAAAAAAGATAAACCAAAGTTTTAAGCGTGCTTCAAACTTTGCGGCGAGACCCGGTTCAAGTAGCTATTCCACTGTATTTGAATACTCGTTTTCCATTGGTTGAGAAATATTTGGCTCTATGAATTATTCGAGGAAGTTCAGTGCAACTCGGAATTTTAGTTTTTTTTTCGGTGGGATATTAGGAAATTTCTGAGAAAAAAAAATCATCAGTTTTTTTCTTCTGGCACTTCTTAGAAAAAGTAGATGACTTTTTTCGAATAATTCATTATCTAGAATAATATTTTAGAAAATTCAAAAAGGGTGGCGTTTTATATACTGCGCAGGGGCGGCACTGAGGGAAAATCTATTCACATCATATAAAAAAAAACTTCAATAAAAATTATTGCAAAAGTTGTAATGATTGAATAGCGGTTTCAAATTTACAGTTATCAATATAAGAATTTATGTTTTTGCATATGCATTGAAAAAAATCTCGTTAATAAAGCTATGCTAATAAATCTAGGAATTTTTAAACGATACATGCGATGAAAAAATATTCATGAAAATTTAAATGTGAAGTTCTCTTTTTTTATACGAAGATCCAAACTCCTCCAAAAAAATTTCCTAACTACAGCCCTTGCTTACATAATTCATCGCTTGATAGTCTGAAACGTAAAGTTTTCTAGATTAGCACAAAAAAGATTTTTGGAAAATTTTCCGTCTCAGCTCGTTTCGATTTCCATTTCCTCAAATGTCGAACTTCTATCATCCTGATTCCACACGTAATGGAATCTCTTTGAAAGAGTTTCCGCGCGGCAAAAAGAAAAGTGTTTGGAAAGCAAACATCCACGGCGTTCGCAAACCTTTCTCGATTTGTTTGCCGAAAATGCATGTCCCATAGTTAGTTTATCGAAGTCTTTGTACCCGAACGAAAAATGTCCCAGAACGAGTGTTTCGATTTTGAAAGATATCGCTTGTGCGTTCGCTTTTTTGCTTTTGCAGGAAAATGCGATCCGTACGTGAAAATAAAACTGCTGCCGGAGGAGAAATTCACCGACCTGAAACCTGTGAAAACTCGGGTGCTGAAAGAGACTTTGTACCCATTGTTCGACGAAACTTTTAGCTTGTAAGTTTGCACTGTTTTCAAACAAATATAAGACAATGTCGTGCTCCACTTATTTTTCCATGTTGTCGGAGTAGTGGTAATTGCAAGTTTTTTTTTTCCTCTCGGAAGACTAGCTTTTTTTGATACACAAGTTTCGGGGAGATAACTAATTCAAAAAAGTTTTCTTCTGTTCAAATTACGAATAGTTTTTTGATAAGACTGTGAATTAGGTTGTTTCTTGGTCGCAATCGTTATGATGCTTGTTCCAGAAAGAAAAAGTGACATGCAGTTTCCATGAAAGTTTCATATACATTAGAAGCTTCTCTGTAATAAATGAAAATCAAGACCTTAAGAATTTCACAAATTATAAAACATTAAATTTTCTCCGATATAAGAAAATGGGTTTTCCTTGATTGCGAATAAACCTAAGTGATCGAATCAATTAGTTTATCACTTCACTGTAGTTTCTGTGATTTATATTTTTTTCTCAACACTGTCTCGATAAAGAAACGATTACTCTGCGGCTCATTGATCTTTGAACGACTCTAATTTCATTTACAGCGATTTAACAAGCGAACAGAAGGAAATAGAGAATGCAATTGTGGCATTGGAAGTCAAAGACAAGGATTTATTCCGGACGAGATTTATGGCGGAAGCTTTTTTGCCATTTAGCGCGGTACCTGAAACTGGGCCGGATCAGTCGATAGAATCTTTGGAGCAAGTCCATCTGAAACTTTCCCGGCCGAGCAACGGAAGTGAGTTTTTTATTTGTTGCCATTCAAGTAGTAAAAAGTTAATTGATACCAGTATTTTTCGTAATCATAGTAAGATGATAAGATGAAATGATGATCAGAGAATTAAACTGTAGATTGCAAAGCTTGTTCAGCAGGATTTAGAAATGAAAAAAAAGAACATTAAAACAAGCATAACTTCCATAAGTGTAGTAAAATTATTTCCAAAAGTTTCTGCACCATTTTCGTAGAGCTATCGTTGAAAAGAGTAAAAAATATTAAGAAAAGTTTTTGAATTGCAAACTGTCGCAAAAGTAAACATGCAGAAGAAATAGACATTTTAGAATTTTATATGGATTTTACATTTTCTGCAACTTATTCTGGACATTTGCAATAACACTAGTTTACAGCGAAATGTAGCCACATCAAAATTCAATGGTTTCCTTAGTAAAATGACTAGCTGAATCCGAAAACGCAGTCCAAAAAATTCCCCGTAGGACGGATTTCGCGGTATTGCGAAAAAACTGTTTTTCGCATATAGAGAAAAAGTGTCTTCAGTCAATCGCAAATATCTCCGGTTCTACTTGAACGATTTTGATAATTTTTATATCAAAATGTAGGTAATTTAATAACCTATAAATTATTTTCCTGAAGTTTTACCGTCACATTCACGGTTTGGTTGCTATTCCGACATTTGTATATAATTTTTTGTCATTTTTGTTAATTTTTTGAAAAAAATTCAACTTTGAGCGAAAATTAAGCCGAAAAAAAAATTTTTTTTATCACTTCAATGAATGGATGTTGAAGCCCAATCGATGACAAAAAAAAAGAGTGGTCAGTTATCAAAATCAATGGGAAAATATAGAAGTTATAGGTGTTTTTCCGAAAAAAGGCAAAAAGTCCATTTTTCTCAACTTAATAGCATTGTCAATTTTTATTGATATTAAGTCACAAAAAATGAAAATTTAAAAATGAGTCAAGTCCGATCGTCTTTGTCGCTTGTGCATGTCTTCGCTTTCTCGAATCAAAAACCAGCAATAATCGCCCATCATTGTTTCATCCCAAAATCCTTGGTATCGTCTTTCCATGTTTTTCATTTGCTAATGGAAGCGTTCGCCATGTTCATCGCTTTCGTCGCCAAGATTTTTCGGGAAAAAATCCAAATGCGAATGTAAAAAATGAATTTTGAGAGACATATTCACACCTGTCACCGAAAAAAAGTGAGAAATAATTAGCATAATTTAATAGTATAGAAATGTAAATTTATATTAAAAACATACCTATTTTCTTATAATTCACTAGCAAATCTTGGATGATTTTCTTGTAGTTCCGACTTCTTGAGTTACCCAAAAAGCCATCGACGACAGAACGAAACGAATTCCATGCTTTCGCCTCGTCTCCTGTCAATGTTAAAACAAAATTGGAATCGCTGAGAATTTTTTTTATCTGAGGTCCCACGAATACGCCTTCTTTTATCTTAGCATCAGATAAATTCGGGAACACGGATTTCAAATAATGAAAAGAATGACCGTCTTTTCGCAAAGCTTTGACGAAATTCTTGAAGAGTCCAAGTTTAATATGTAATGGTGGAAGTAGAATCTTGTCTTTCTTCACTAGAGGATCGAATTTCACATTTTCCTGACCTATGGTGTAATTGATTCGATTCGGCCAGTCTTTTTTCACATAGTGTTCATCTCTCGCTCTGCTGTCCCACTTACACAAAAAACAGCAGTATTTTGTGTAGCCTTGCTGCAAACCAGTTACCATGGCAACAACTTTGAGGTCAGCACAAATTTTCCACTCGTGATCTTTGTACTTAATCAAGTCCAGTAACATTGCCATAGATTGATATGATTCTTTCATGTTGACAGCATGGGCTACAGGAAGTGAAGGCTTCATGTTTCCTTGATGAATCAAAACTGCTTTTAAGCTTGATTTGCTGCTGTCAATGAACAAACGCCATTCGATTGGATCGTAATTTACACCAAATTCAACAAACAAACCAGTGATATCATGACAATAACAAACATTCTTTTCCCTCGAATAGTATTAGGCAAATCGTATATGCCGATCTCTATAGTACGTCACCTTCACTCCCGAATCCAGTAAGTTCCGTTCTTGCAAACGTGATGCCAAAATCTCCGAATGATATTTCGTCAGATCTAAGTCTCTTATCAAATCATTAAGAGCCAATTGTGTAAAAGGCTTTGAAACTTTCATAGGCTCTGTGTCAGTCGAATTGGATTCACTTTCTTCTGATGATGGTGTGTCGATTTTTCTTCTCTTCTTAGGGCTTACTGGATACGGAACGTCAGTGGAATGCGGAACTGGTTTTGTTAACGATGGTACATGCGGATATACAATTTTGCGATGACGTCCGTGTTGTTTTATGTTACATAAGCAGAAGTAACAGTCAACCTCGTGATTCGTTGGCTGTCGCCAAATTGCAGGCACATCGAATGACAAGTAGCGACTACGAAAAAGAAATCATATGAACGTGGTAGTATATTAAAGGGTTAAAATCAGAAACAGAATAGATGAATATATATTTATACGTACTTGTCACCTGCCATCCACAAAACCAAATTTGTTCTGCATGTGTTGCACATAGAACTCGGTGTCCATGCTTTATCAATATTTTCAGGTGAAACTTTGAAATACAAACTGTACGCATTTTGTAATGCATCCGTGAAATTCCGTGGTTTCGCGAAAATATATTCTGCACAAGCATAGCAGAACTTATTCGGATCATTTTTGCACTTGAATCTACGTTTCTGGACACTCATCCTTCAAATGTCGATTTAATTTTCCGTGCCTAAGGTACCTTTCTGGGTCAAGCCAGCGCACCAATCAGAGCGCAGTAGGTTTTCCCGCGGGTTTTCCCCGGATCAACCAAGCGCACAAATCATAGTGCACCGCGGGCTCCGCCACGGAGCGAGCCAGCGCACCAATCAGGGTGCACCGTGGGTCTACTTGACCTACGTGTAACACGCTTATGATGATAACCATTGTGCACTTTTGATAATATTTTCAAAAGTGCACTTTTGATCAATTTTAAAGTGTCCTTTCGATTATTATGCGCTTTTGATACGCAGCCATTTTTAAAATGATATTTTATTTGACAAATAATAAATACGTAAATGTAATTAAAAATTCATATGTACTATCAAGGTATTTTCATCGTTTTGAACGAGTAGATCCCCAGAAATAGTCTCTTACTAATACAATTTTAAACTATATTATATGAATTACTTTCTCATAAAATTTTATAGGAAACCAGGAACAGTAAATTACGAATCTAAGAAAAATGGACTTTTTACCTTTTTTCAGAAAAACACCTATAACTTCTATATTTTCCCATTGATTTTGATAACTGACCACTCTTTTTTTTTTGTCATCGATTGAGCTTCAACATCCATTCATTGAAGTGATAAAAAAAATTTTTTTTTCGGCTTAATTTTCGCTCAAAGTTGAATTTTTTTCAAAAAATTAACAAAAATGACAAAAAATTATATACAAATGTCGGAATAGCAACCAAACCGTGAATGTGACGGTAAAACTTCAGGAAAATAATTTATAGGTTATTAAATTACCTACATTTTGATATAAAAATTATCAAAATCGTTCAAGTAGAACCGGAGATATTTGCGATTGACTGAAGACACTTTTTCTCTATATGCGAAAAACAGTTTTTTCGCAATACCGCGAAATCCGTCCTACGGGGAATTTTTTGGACTGCGTTTTCGGATTCCGCGAGTCATTTTACTACGGAAACCATTGAAACATGTAGAGGATACAAAAATTTTTCAAAATTTGTAGACTAGTGTAATAAATAAAAAACGTGTACGTTATCAACCGTATAACTTTTCAGAGATTTGAAAAAAAAAATATTGATCAAACAAGATTTTTCATTTGTTCCAGATTCCGATATTATCCAGGCTTTGAAGCACAGGAAAGGAGATAGCCTGGCTATGGATTTTATATCGAGATTCAAATCGAAATTCCAAGCTAGATAATGAATTGCTGTATAATTGATACTACTGAAACACTGCGGATATTGGAAAAGTTCTTTTCTTCCATCGGTTTTTGTTTGCTCTCGCTTCTCCGCGATTCTTGATAAATTTTTCCCATTTTTGTATATTTTCGTTTGAGCGAAATAAATATTTTTATACAAAGCGATGGGTTCATATTCATAGGTTATTTAAATTGTTCCTCATTCCTTTGCAGTGGATCCCTAATTCCTAATTTTCTTCATTTGTATATAATTTGTATATATAAAGAGCTTTTACGGACAAAAAGATTTTTATTCGTTCACTATTTTTCTAATTTTACTTAAATAATATTTTTGACAAATTGAGAATTCTGAATTTTTTTTTTTTCATTCAAATATTATCGAGTTTTTGGTTAAAGTGACAGATTGAATGATCATCGATGTAGAAAATGGAGATCTTTGACCTCAATTTTTTGAAACATCGACTGAATGATGATTCCATCAATCATTTGATCAACACTTGCCCATCGTGTTTTCAGTGCATCGATTGTTCGGTTTTAGTCCAGATTTACGACTTTCCAACTTCGATGCAGCATTTGATTGTCCGAGAATCACTCTTTTTCTCGGCTGGCCAATTTACTTTGTCCTTTAATAAAATTGGCCGCGGACGTTTGTTGTGGTATCCGAAATTGGCCACGCTCCGATGGCGTCGTTGTTGCTCTTCCATCCAATATTTTTAGGCAGATGGTTTTGTTAGTGCAATTTTTCGACAAATTGGGTTGAGCCGAGCGGATACCGGATTCATAACGTTTCGGGAACAGTGATTTTTGAAGAGTGGGTTATCGATCGAGTGGTATACTGGAGTATGACACGACACTTTTTATTCGCCGTGAAACAAGGAGTAGCGAAAAATTATATGATCAAACGAACTCACCTGTGAAGTTCGATTATAATTATGCGAGTAGAGTTTCGTCCGAGTAGAAGAAAGGTAGTCATGTTCCATGTCACTCCCTTACAACAAGTTTTTAAAGCCAGTCAAATTCAAAAACCCCGCGCTCCCGTGCCAGCATCTGTGTGCGCGCACCAACACATACTCATTCCTTCAAAGCTGTTAGTTCAAATCGTATAGAGGGTCAGAGAAAAAAACGGAAGGTATTTTCAGTGGGTCTGGGTGGGAAGTCTACTCGGACGAAACTCTACTCGCATAATTATAATCGAACTTCACAGGTGAGTTCGTTTGATCACATAATTATGCTCATTTCGTTTCGTCCGAGTAGAAGAAAGGTAGCTGTTTAAAGATAAAACGATTTGGAACGCAGAAAAAGGCGTTTATTTGTAATTCCGATCGAAAAAACGCTCTACATTAGGAAAAATAAGGCCCTAATGCCCCCTCAACGATTAAGAATGACCGCTCGAGCCACATTTTGTTCCAGCACGAGTGGTCTGTTATAAAATTTGGCGAAGGTGTCAGAGCCACGTGACCACCCGGCCGATTTTCGGATCTCGTCCAAGCTGACGCCCAGTCTAGCCGCCGCCGAAGTCGCGGCGTGCCTCGTAGAGTGCGCAGAAAAGATTGTCGTATCAATCCCTGCTTGTTTGAGTGTCATTTTTATCCAACGACTTATCGATTGGGCCGAAGCGGCCCGGTTCTTCTTACTACTAGTAACAAATAACGGATCACAAGAACTACTGTCAATGTCCTTAGTCCGCTCAACGTAAAATCGAATAAGGCCCGCTACACATAAAGACGGGTTCTCCGTGAAATCGTGAAAAATCATAGAAGGTTGTGTGCGGTTAATACCAGAGGTCTTAATACGGTCCGGTATTTTTATAATGACAGGATTACTCAATACAATATTCCCCCTGCGAATGAGTGAAAGAGCCTGTACTCTCTGGGCCGATGCCAAAGCCAACAACGTGGCCAACTTACAGGATAAGACGTTCAATCTCAAGTCTTCGTGTGGCCACAGTGAAGCCAAGTGTGAAATGACCGGGGCGGGATCCCAGGTCAATGAATATCTCGGTTTTGACGGTTTCAAAACCGACGCGCCCTTGCGAAAACGTCTTATTCTGTCGTCAGAGCCCAGGTTGACATTCGTAATCAGTGACAAGGCCGAGCGGAAAGAATTCAAAGTGCCGTACTTCCTAATATTAATTAGCTCGTCCGCAAGAAAGGTTAAAACTAAGGATATATCGGGTTCAAACCAATCCGTCCCGCGCCGCCCACAGAACGTTCACCACAGCCTTATAGGTTTCGAATATTGCTTAAGCGTCCCCTCCGAAACCGAGGCCAGAGCGGTCTCTATGGCTGTCTCCGGATAGCCCCTGCGTCGAAACGCCTGGCGGACAACCTCCCGGCTGCCAGGGAAAGATTGCGCCAGACTGGATGTCGTCTGCTAAAAGGAGACGAGAGCAAATCAGGACGTGGTGCGAAACGAATAGGTTTTGACACTAATAGCTTATTATATAGCGGGAACCAAGGTTGGGCAGGCCACCAGGGGACTACAACAACGCCCTCTGCGTCATCGTTGATTATTTTCCTCAAGACTCTAGGTATCAGTGCGAAAGGAGGAAATGCGTAAAAGTAAAAGGAACTCCACCTGATCGTGAACGCATCTATGGCGTACGCGAAAGGATCTGGGAACCAGGATATAAATAAAGTTGTCGCACTTCCTGTTTGTATTGGACGCGAATAAATCAATTTCGAAAACTCCGAAAATTTCTTGAATCTCAGTAAAAACTGCTATCGACAGTTCCCACACTGTTTCTGTAGAAATGGTGCGAGATTCAGCGTCTGCGACCACGTTCTCACTAGATTTAATGTAAGATGCAAACAAAAAAATGTCCCTAGTCTCACACCACTGCCAAATAACCTTCGCAAGGCCCGATAAGACTGGAAATTTAATTGACCCCATTCTGTTGATGCACGCGATGGCCGTGGTATTATCGACGCGTAATATAATTTCGCAGGAACGCAGTTCCTTTGCGAAGCATCGAAGGGCATAAAAAATGGCCCTAAGTTCGAGATAATTAATGTGTTCAGCCTTTTCCTGGTCCGACCACCAGCCGTGGGTCCTTTGGTCTCCCATGGAGGCGCCCCAGCCTGACAGAGATGCATCAGTATAAATCTCATGTTCAAAAAGGTCTCGAACGAGTGGTTTATAAACGGAGGAGGAAGATAAGGTCCTTATCCACCACTCAAAATCAGAGTAGAGACGCTGGGGCAATTGCATTCGTGCACTGTAATTTTCACCTGATTTCCCGAGGGCCAGGAATTTTTCCCTCTCAAAATCCCTCAAATAGGCCTTTCCAAAAGGGACAGCCCGACAAACTGAAACAAGCGAGCCTATAAGGCTGGCAAAATCCCGTATTTTGCAGTATGATTTCTGAGAAAAAATGCGCAGTCTGGTAGCCAGCGTCGCCCTCTTGTCATCTGGCAAAGAAATACACATATTCTGTGAATCCAAAACAAAACCGAGAAATCTTCTCTGACGATTTGGAACCAGCTCGCATTTCCTCTTGTTAATGACAAAACCGAGAGAAGTCAACAGAAAAATCGTGGCTTCCGAGTTTTTCCTACATTCCTCCTCACTATCTCCAAAAAGTAAAAAATCATCTAAATAATTCACGGAGGAAAATCCCCTTTCCCGTAAGTGGGACAAAACAGGTTTCAAAATCTTTGTAAAACAAAAAGGTGCCGACGCTAAACCAAAAGGGAGAGCGTTAAATTCGTAGATAGTGCCCTGGAAGGAAAAACGGAGGAACTTCCTGTGCGATTTATCGATAGCAATCGTCAGGTAGGCGTCTTCAAGGTCAACTGACGTCATGTAGCACCCTCTTGACAATAAATTGCTGGCAGTTTTGATGTCTTCGAGTTTAAAATGGGGGGCCATCACATATGTATTCAGAGCCTTTAAATTCAAAATAAACCTTTTTCCTCCCGAAGATTGTTCGACTAAGAAATATGGCGATAAAATTTGACCAGGATTAAAGGCGACCTCGCGAATAGCACCCCTTTTCAATGAGACGAATAATCTCCTGTGAGCAACAAATCAACTCCTCCCTACCCAACTTTGGTTCCACGAGAAATGGACGAGGTGGTGGTTCAGAGATAAAGGGAATTTTGTACCCCGAAATCGTCTCCAAAACCACTGGATCCAAGCTTATTTCTAACCAGTTTTTATAAAACCGTGTCAGGCGACCCGACGAACTAACCTCTACGCTTGGCAGGGAGGGTATCGAGGTCGAGAGCTCGACCTGGGCCTCGGCGGCTGGTTTCTCCCTGCCTGACGAGGCGCTTGAAATTTCTTGGCAGGGAGCCTCGGGTTTTCCGAATGTTGCTTCGGATATTACTTCGGGTATTGCTTAGGTTGCTGCTGCTGTTGAAGTGGCAGTCGCTGCGTTGGCTTCGATGACAAGGAGGATGAGATGGTCAGACTTTTGACCAGTTTGTCTGCGGCCGAAGATTCCCTCATCTTAGTGAGGAATTGCTCGCCAAAAAGAGCAGAGTCGATTGGGGAGGCCTCGAGAGCACTTTTTGCCGACAGCGATATCATCGGCGTTATCAAGGCACGACGAGCTCTAGAGATGTGGTGTTGAACCAGGCACATTATTCGAGCCGCGTCGCTGTTGGCCTCGAAAATTCTTGTGTGGTTCCACTCATCCTCTGGTTTTAGCATTTCCGACATTACAGCCGCCTGTGCGGAGATGGCGCTCTGTAGGAGGATCTGCGTTGCTCGCTGATATTCGTCTCGCTTGCTGGCCGTTTGCGAAATGACATTTCGTACCTCTGTATTAAGCTTCGGAGCGCGACAGAGAGGCAAATTCTTCGGAGCATTATATTTTTTCAATAAAGTGTCTTTCACCTCCCTCGGAAGTCCATTGGTGAGAATAGGAGACCATTTTTCCACGATCAGGTCGTGAACTGCTGGGCCCGACGTCTCGCCGAGAGTGTTTTCTCCCAACAGCTCCAGTTTAAAATTCGGCACCGGGTCGATTGGCTCCGACAGTTCCGGGGCGAAAGAAACATTGCGGGGGCTCAAGGCGTCCGTCGAATCGTTCGTGGGCGCACCTCCAAGGGCCGTCTCTAGAACATTATAAAAAGACGGTTGTCAGGCAATCCGTTCTGAATCGTAAACTTCCAGGAAATATATATATAAAAAAAAGAAAAAACGAGCTTGATCAGACTTCTCGAGTCGATTCGCTGCTAATTATCTTTTTTCCCTTTTTTTTTTTTTTTTTTAGAAAACTAATTCCTCATTTTCAAAAGGCGGTCAACAAGTGAGCCGCTCACGTTGTTTCTCTCTTTTGGTTTTGACGTGCGTTTGATGCACATCCCGTTATAATTCAGATATTTCGGGAGTGTCTGTACACCCGATTGTTTGTTTTGAATCATTTTGAGGTTACGTTTGCTTACCGTGTGACAAGGCGCTCGGTGTCGTCGGGGCGGGTGGCGCCCTAAAGATTTTCAGCAGCTCGTCGAGCTTTTCCTCCAGCCCAGAGTGTCCAGGAAAAACCGGCGACCCCGAAGTCGAAAGGGAGCACTCTCGCGAACGTTTTTCGCGCGATCTGGGAGGCGGCGACCGGGACTCTTCGCGCGACTCGGAACGCCCCTCGCGAGGTCTTTCTCTCCTGGATCTTTTGTGTTGAGGTCGGGAACGGTCCCTGGACCGATCCCGCGATCTTCTTCGCGATTTTGGCATTTTAAAGGGGTAAAATTTTCACTGAGGAAGAGAGCACTACTTGTTGATTTCGGGAACAAGAAACACAATGAGTATGTGTTGGTGCGCGCACACAGATGCTGGCACGGGAGCGCGGGGTTTTTGTATTTGACTGGCTTTAAAAACTTGTTGTAAGGGAGTGACATGGAACATGACTACCTTTCTTCTACTCGGACGAAACGAAATGAGCATAATTTTTATTGAAAGGTCGATGAAGAGTTAAAATTTTATTTGATGCTGAATTTCGTTATTATTGTATTGACGATAAATATAACGTCAGATAAGTACAAACGTAAAACGAATGATGATTCGGAACAGTTGCAGAAAAAATTAAAGTTTTTTGGAAAGGGTAGGGTGGTTTTTGATTTTCATTTGTTATTTTATGGAATTCTGTATACATATCCTATGAATTCAACTTCTGAATTTATATAATTTAAACTTTTGTAGCAACACGACAACTTTTTAATTCAACTTCTGTAGTTTCCAATCTTTTGATTTACCTCAATTATTGTTTATTTTTTGTTTTTTCTTTTAAGACAAAAAAGTAAAATGAAAATGTATCTAAGCGAAAAATTAGGTTTCAGAATCCTAACTTTCTAAACCCTGGATCCTTTACGATCCAGAGTTTTGTGAAAATTTCAGAAAAGTTTGTACCTACATACTTTAAAAATGTTGAAATATTTCTAGTGTTTCTCGCATTATCTCATTATTAATATATCTTTCAATTATGAAGAACTATTTTTAAAACATCCATGTATTTTTGAGAATTTACGTTATTCCAGAATTCGAAAATTTAAATTTTAATGGAAATTAAATTCCAAAGATTGCTGGAAAACTGTATCAATATAGATTTTTCATGTTTCATGAATTTCTTGCATTTTCATATTTTTTTTTGTATTGATTCAATTTCATTCTTGTGTTTCTTGTATTTTTACGATTTCCTACAAGATTTTCTCGAATTACGTGTTTTAGGACTCAAAGTTTTATTAATTTTTTTAACATTTAAAACCTGCGTGGTTTTTGAAGATCATATTTCTACTAGTAGTTCTCGAATTTTTTTATAGAATTATTAAAGGATTCTTATAGAATTGCAATAAAATTCAAAATTGTTCAAAACTGAGGCCAGTGTATGTGAATAGAATAATTATCATAGAATCTTGCCAGGATATTTCTTTAATTTGATAGATTTCTCTCAATTTTTGAATACCGCTGTAATAACTTTTAGCATTTTATACTCTAGAATTTGAGTGTAGATAATATCTAGTAATTATAATAGATTCATGTGAAAATTGCATCAATATAGATTTGCCATGTATTATGAAATTATTGTATTTCTGAATTTTTGAAGTGTTTATGAGATTCTGTCACGTTCTCTATTCTTTTTACAAATTTCAACCACTACCCTAGGTATCAATATACGCATTTTATAATTTGATGCTCTGAAATTCATTGTTTCATACACAGCAGAAAGCAGCTCTTTCAAATTACTTGATTGCTTTGAGTATTTTATTGGAATTTGTATGATTCGTTAGGTTTTCTGGTATTTATATAAGTCACTACGTACATTCCCAGAATCCAATGCTGGAGGATTCATTTTTTTTACAGATTTTCAGCGTTTTCGTAGATTCTTTTTCTTTATATATAATTCACTTTGTTGAAAAAATTTCAGAAACTTCAATTTTTACTTTATCCTAACCAAAAATTTATGATTCAAACTATTCAGTTAAAAAATTTTTTCTGAACCCAGGATTATCGTTATCTTTTGGTGAGCAAAAAAAAGAATTCCGGACATTGTTAAATTTTGAGAATTCACATGAAACCATTATTTATGTTCTTTAGATTTCAGTAAGTACGGTTTTGAAAATTTTATCATTACTTATGATATTATTATAATATTTTTAAACATTTCGAATATTTATTTTGCATGCATGGCATAGTAAAATATGCATGATTGATACAATAGTATTATTGTTATAATTATATATTGTTGCAATATAAAGTTTTTCCTGTATTATACATTTGTAAGATTATATCTTATACTTGTTGTTTAAAATCAGTATAATCATTAGATTATAGTAAAATTTTGATCCATTCTTTCTATACATTATCATATAAACTGTTAGTTTTACTTAAACTTCAAAAGAGGTTTGAACCACCGAAAACCTTATTTGCCACTGCTCTTCAGCATTATGTTTTCATCCCAAACTCGATCGTGGAAATCAGTGCGACCCTATATTATCTGCGTTGCATCTTATTTCCAGAACACTTTTTGGGCTCGAAATGAGTGTTACTTATTACTGCGGGGCATATGTCGACGGCAGAAGGCGGAGATTATAAGCCAGGGGCAACGTGCGAAGACACGCAATCGTCGTCTCGTAACATTAGTGGGATGCCAGTCTAATTCCGTTTTAATGCCGATTAAATGTCACAGAAATGCACGGGCATAAGAGGCTATTCGTCGAGATCAATCGGGGGGTCCGAGCATCGCATAATGTTTTCCACGCTGCCTTGGTCACGTTCAGAACCATGAATGAAAAGCCCTGGCAACCTCCGTATGCCCATTGCAACTGGGCGTGATGCCCGTGGCTTCGATGGGGATGAAAATCGCCTCTGCATTTGCGGGGTAAATTGCTCAGATTTGTCACTTTTATCGGAATAGGGGATTCCTGAGTGATATGTTTGTACGAAAAAAGAAGACATTATTTTGTGGAGTCGCGAGTGATTGTTTTTCATGATTTATTAAAGGAAGCGATAAATATATTGTTTGAAAATAAGGAGAACCATGTCGTTTAAACATGTGTATATCATCCTTTTTTCGGCGAATCCTCGACGCGACAATGTAAAAATATGTTTAACTTGTGTTTTTCATTGAAGTTAAACATACTTTTTTTGTGCGACACGTCCTTATTGGCTTTGTCGCATTTTTGAACATTTGAACATTCTATAGCTTCTAGCATCAAAAAATATGCGAGAAATATGACTTTCTACATTCATGCCTACAACTTCAAAGTTTTCAAGAATTAAAAAACAATAATTCATGTCAAACTTTAGCCAAGGCAGTTAAAAAAAAAATTCTCACATATTTTCCTTACAAATGATTGACGCTAAATTATGTTAACTGTTGAAGTAGCAATTTTCTGAAGGAGTGGGTTCATGGTCATACAGAAATTTATCCACAATTTTGAAATACTACTGAAAATTCATAATGAAAAAATGAAAGAAAAGAAGTTGAATACAAAATACACCATTTTATTTTCAATCTTGTTTTACATCTAATTCATACCCGAAAATCAGTTCAAAATCAGTGTTATTGGTATAAAAAACCTTTGACACATGCAGTAAAACAATTTACAGTAGCTATGACACTTTTGTAGGTAGAGGTGTCGCTACAGAATTTTACATAAAAAATGTCAAAAGGGCGAAAAATTTATAACTTTAACGTATCAATGAATGTTTATTTCAGTATCACATTTTTTCAGAAATCTATTTGCAAGCTCAAGTTTTTACTTTTGAACATACATTATTTTCTTATTCAAAAACAAAATAATATTTCTAACGTCTCTTCATACTAATTTTTTTTAGTAACTATTTCAATTAAACAAATATTATATGTTTTTAAGAATTTCCAACATAGATTTTCAGAAATCAATGCTCTAGAATAGTTTTTAGACTTGTCTTTTTGATTTCTACACAGTGAAATATTTTCATAGATTTTATTTTCGAGAAAACTATGCCTGCATAAATTTATAGTATGTCATGGACTGCTAGTATTTTTTTATTTTTTTCTAATTTATTACAACTTATGAAATTTTCTTGGATACTCTAGTTTTTTACAGTTTTAAAATAAGTACATCCAGCATTTTTGTAGATTTTCATGTAGACTTTGCTAAATCGATGATGTGAAATTCAAAGTTCATTAGATTTTCCGAATTTCAAAGAATTTGCCAGAAAACAGTATTTCTAAACGTGTTTCATACATTTTCAGTACAGCCGGTTTTTTTTCGTCTGCTTTCAGTATTTTTTAATCTCGAGAATTTTATAGAATTATCATGGATTTTTAAAAGGAAAACTACAGTTCAATACTTTAAGATTCTAGCTTTGATAGTTTTTTTTTTTTTTTAAATTAAGTTATTTAGCAAAATCATATGGACATGGATTTCAAGTATTTCGTTAATTTTTAGTACTCTTAGTATTTCTTTATTTTCAGTTTTACAGATATGTAGAAGATTTTTTACTGTTGTTTATAGATATGTTTTTTTTTTTTTTTTATTTCAGCATAAGATGTATACAATTTAAGTGTTTAGAACCTCAAGAGTACACTCATAAGTTTGAACAAAATATGCATTGAATGTTTAATAAATGTAACAAACCAGTATATTGATTTTGATGTATGAGTATTCTATTTACAAGTTTATTGAAATCCGTAAACAGATTTATTAAAATTCAAAAACGTTTGTGTAATTTGAAGAACACAGATATTAAATTCAACATGCGTTTATGATAAAAACTTTCAACACAAGTTTATCAAAACTAATAAAAAATTTCTGACAGTGTAGGAAGTTTCTCGTTTTTGAAATAATTTTCTACGAAACAGTATCTCCATAAATTTCAAGTATTTCACAGATTTCTAACATGTTTAGTAAATTTTGCAATTTTTTAACATTCTTGAATGTATTCGAATTTTTTGCAATAAAATAGTTCACATTAATAAGTTAATATTGGTTTTCAGAATTGTACGCTTTACGGTGAAAAGTTTTACATGTTTCAATCATTTTCATCAATTATAAAAAACTATGATTATTAGTTTCAAAAATTTTAAGTATGAATAAGTGAATCGATAAATGATCTCTCGGAGCCACTTGATAGATACCCAAAAATTTATTTCATCAATATTCCCACCCCACATTGGGTCCTCATCAGGATATTCATAATAGAAGCTATCTTCTAAAAAATGGTACACCGATAATTCCAGGTCAAAAAAACCATTATTGGTAAAAAAATTGTTATAGGTCAGAATACCATTGTCTGTAAAAGAGTAATCACTTATTACTCGTTCATAAATTACTTTAGTCGTCGTCATATAATGGCAATCGTATTTCATATTCGTGAACGTGAACAGGCACATGAAAAACAAGAGAGCATGTACAGTAGCATGCATTGAGAACGACGTTGTCAATGCAAAAATTAAAATTCTTTAAAAAAATTAAATTTTCAACCCAAACACTTACGCTCGTAGCAGCAACAATCATTTTTCAGTTCCTATAAAATTTCCACGTGAATTCAACACGATACATTTTCAATTTACACTTCGTGTATGCCCTATTTGATGCCACACTCGGAGTATAAACATTGTTCATTTTTCCGCCATCGTTCATATATATCCCGAGTAAACTCGCTGAAAATGCACTTTTTTCAGCACCGCGACATAAACTTGGATCGATACATCGCGAGTACGATCGTTCCTACATCTGAGTTTACTTTACATTCATTTGATAATCTTATGGTCGGGCGCAATTCCCAATGTACACGTTTCGCGTGCCTCGCGTTGCACTCGACGTTCGCGATATTAGAATTTATATTCTCCTGTCACAAGCTCGAAGCCGGAGACTCCTCTGATGGAATAGAGCCGAATATACCAACGGGTTTCTAGACGTTCGGTGTACCTAGATTTTCATGCATTTGACATGAAACGAATTCATACTTATTGGAATTAAAGAAGCTTCTACGAAGGCATGCACGAAAGGTTTTCCAATGGAGTGATTTTATCTCGATGTTCAACCTAAACAAACTTTAAATCAGTAATCTTCGGGTAAGGTTAGAATTTTTGAAAGTATGAGCAATCGTTGAATTATCAAAATTTTTATACCTCTTTATATTTATAATCTTTTTGACTATACGATTTCATCAATGCTAACTTTTTTCCATCTGACTTTTTTAGTTCCTTGGAGGAAACGTTCACTCTTTCCAAGTGGAAATTCAGAGTGAATTTTCAAAATTTTTATATTTTATTTCAACTACTGAGTGCATACTTAACTTGCATGCACTTTAGAATAATGCAAAAAAGTTTCTATAGCCTCCTGACTTTTCGTTGAATGATATTTCGTGGCATAACCCCAACACTCTAAATTTCTCCAGGACACCTACTGACTTTAGTCGTACTTTCAAGGCCTCAAAAGCTGGAAGAATTGAAATAAAACAGACAAAATTCAGTCTGGAGGAAGCTTTTTATGAAGAGGAAGGTCTTTCTCATGAAGCAGATATGGCAGATTGAAGGTAAAGAGCTTAGTTGATTTTTGTTCAGAAAAATTAGTACAGAACTTAGAAAGGGTATTTCGCAAAACTATGTTTTTTGAAACGATGTACACTCTCAGAAATTTCACTATTAAATTTAAGTGACTGTCTTTGAAGCAGATTTCCCATACTGTCTATAAAATTTTCTCTAAAGTTATGGACGTAATTATCAAAAAAATTGACACTGTTTCTAAAAATTATCAACCTTCTATGTAATCGAAGTGTTTATTCAATATAAAGCAAACACGAAAATCATTTTACCTTTGAATGATTTCTCATTGAAACTGTGTATTCAATCTTTCTTATATTCAAGAGGATTTCGACATAATAAATTTCGTTGGAGTAGATTTTCCCAAATTTTTCGACAGCTATTTGGTTGAAAAAAAAAATTTATATTGTATGGAATATAAACTGTATAACAAAAATTATATTGTATATTTGATAATATGCAAAAGATATTTTAAAATCAATGTCCGCAAAACGAATTGGGAATTGAATCGGCCAATTTGGACAGTGAATATCAAACTCCTATATTCAGCCAACGTTTCGTTCTTTATTCAGAATATCATCAGGGTTCAGTAGTACAATCTACAAAATTTTACAACAATTCATAACGCTGATCTAACAAATAATACCATAACAAAGCAAATCAAAAAACACTCCCAGTCACTCACCTACAAGAAGGTCAATTTAAGCTAATTAACAATAAAACTGATGACAAATAGTTACTGTGAGAAAACATCGTCACGGAAAACTTGTTACCTCGCCCAAAGGCGGGAACACACTAACGACTCTCCGAAAATTTCAACTAACGTCGATCAAAAAAGATAACATCATAATAGAAAACTTAAAATACCGCATTTCAAACCAATACTAGAGTTCAACTACCAAAACACTAACGTACACACATTTACCCAGGTATCAAAACCTCAACAATGTTCGACATCTCCTTATTCAAAAATACTTATTAAACAAATAATCCTCCATAACATACACCAAGATTCTCAGTGTCGCTTTTTATATTCAAACAAGACTTGTTATCTTTAATATGTAACATCTTACTAATTGTTCTACGTCCAAAATCTGTCTCTGAATCAAAAATCCTAGGATTATCAAAATCAAATTCATCAAATTCAGACTGATAAAGGTTATGTGACAGTTGCTATAAATAGGATCAAAAATCCTAGGATTGTCAAAATCAAATTCATGACCTGGAAATGTTTCTCTAACATTATTAGGAATAACCTAATCTTCTTCTCTCTCAATTGACTCAATATGTTCATTTATTCTAGTTTTTAGAGCTCTCTTTGTCAGACCTATACATATTGAATCACAGTTAACACAATCGATACCATCAAAAATTCCCGTTCTTTCGTGTTTCTTAATCCTATCCTTCCGTTTTAACTCTACATTATTCAAACTGTTCGGAAGTTTATCAATGACATGGAGATTATTTCTTTTCAACAATATATTGATATTATCAGAAACACCTCTATAGTATGGTAAAACTATTCTAGAATTACATGAATCTCCACTTGCCAATCTAGATCAATGCATTTAATGTTATTCTTCTCTTCATTCTTTATTCTTCTTAATCTTCTCTCCGTTTATTTATCAATGATGTCCATAGGATATAAATTCTCAATTAAAATACGCCTCACTTTTTTTAAATTACTCTGGTGAAAGGAAGGGTCTAAAATAAGAAAAGCCTTATCGATTAAATTAAAAACTATAGCAATTTCCTGATGAATCGGATTTAAAGAGCAAAAATTCAAAACTCTATCAGAATTACTGGGTTTAGAAAACCAATTAGTAATTGAACTGCCATCCAATTTTCACACAATAGTAACATCTAAAAAATTCAACATCATATTGTCCTCTCTTTCCAAAGTAAATTTTATATCCACATGAAATTCATTAAATCCATCCAAAATTGCAGAAACAAAGTCCTTATATATAATCAAGAAACAATCATACACATATCTAAAATATTTATAAATTTTCAGTGGGGGAGACAAAACAAAATCTTCTAATTCTCTTAGTACTAAATCAGCCAAAATGGGTGAAACAGGTGATCCCATAGGAGTACCTTTAATCTATTTATAATATTTATCATTAAATGTAAAATACGTCGAATTCAAAACTAAATTAATAAGTTTATCAAATTCTTCCCATTTAAAATTTTTCCAACCTTTAATTGAAATTTTAATCTTATGAAATCTCTTTTTCAATGCTATCAAAATAATCGATTTGGGAACATTTGTGAATAATGACACAACATCGAATGAAACCATCATGTAAACCCTAGTCACCTTAATGTTCTTAATCCTCTCAACAAAATCTAAACTATTCTTTATATTGAAATTCGAAGGTTCAATACTTTCTGATATAATTCTACATAACCATTTTTCCATCTTGTAAAGAATAGAACTTATTGAAAAAACAATAATACGATACGGACAACCAACATTATGTATCTCCGGCAATCCATAACACCGAAACAAATTCCCAAATGTCTGATAAATCCCTTTATATTCTGACACATCTATAAAGTTCTTATCTAATAATATCTTCGTAATATTTCTCAAAGAGTTTTATAAGGAGTTCGAAGGATTAATCTTTATTCTGGTATCCGTGACATTAGGATTCAACAACAATTCAATCTCATCAATATATTCTATCCTATTTACAGCAACTGTCACATAACCTTTATCAGTCTGAATTTGATGAATTTGATTTTGATAATCCTAGGATTTTTGATTCAGAGACAGATTTTGGACGTAGAACAATTAGTAAGATGTTACATATTAAAGATAACAAGTCTTGTTTGAATATAAAAAGCGACACTGAGAATCTTGATGTATGTTATGGAGGATTATTTGTTTAATAAGTATTTTTGAATAAGGAGATGTCGAACATTGTTGAGGTTTTGATACCTGGGTAAATGTGTGTACGTTAGTGTTTTGGTAGTTGAACTCTAGTATTGGTTTGAAATGCGGTATTTTAAGTTTTCTATTATGATGTTATCTTTTTTGATCGACGTTAGTTGAAATTTTCGGAGAGTCGTTAGTGTGTTCCCGCCTTTGGGCGAGGTAACAAGTTTTCCGTGAAAGAACGAAACGTTGGTTGAACATAGGAGTTTGATATTCACTGTCCAAATTGGCCGATTCAATTCCCAAATCGTTTTGCGGGTATTGCTGAACAGAAAATAGGACGTATTTAAATTCATTCATCATGATATTTTAAAATATTCAAACATGTAGTGTCCTCAAATAAAAATTAATAATAATAAAAAATATTGAAATTATTATTACTTATATGAAATCAATAAATTTTATATAAATTTCTTTAAAATCCTTTCCATATACGTGCTCATGAAATTTCAAACAGATTTTAAGAGAAAGTCTATAAAAGATGTTTGAAATTTCAAATTTTTTTTGACGGTGTACATGATTCTTCAAGATCTAGTTGATGAATCTACTTGAAATTTGGCACGTGTATTTTAAGAACAAACATAAGTTGTATTTCAAACATAGAAAAAAGACGGTCAAAAAATGAATTCCCGTCATCAAAATTATATATAAAAAAACAGCTACGTCACGAGAATATTTGTCATTTTAGTTACAGATCACTGGTACTCGCGAAATCAGGCACACCGTCCGGCACTGCATGAAAATCACAGGGATCTGTAAGGGAGCATAACTTGAAGAGTTTTCTTCTGAATCGTTACTGATTATCAGGAAAAAAAAATTTAATATATGTGGTAATAAACATACAATAAATTATAAGTGTTATATAAATACTTAGCCTTGCAGACATGCCTAAAACTAACGCTAACAACACATCCACCACAGTGGACTAACCTTTTAATAACATACAGTTGTTCTTTGAAACATTTCAGACTTTCAAACAAAATAATCACCAGTCATTTTCATCGTTTAAGGTTTCATCATTCTAACCATTCATATCGATGTCAGAAAAAAATTATGTCAGAAAAAATTTGCTTGATATATGATTAAAAGAGTAGTAAAAGCCCATCTAGCCTATTGATCAGCTTAAAAAAAACAGTACTCACTAAGGTGGTAATTCCATTATTGTTGTTTAATTGCGTTTAATTTCGTAAAATGGTCAAAATTACGAGTCACTTGAATTATCAATATTTTTACACTCTTCTACAAATAAAATATTTTTAACTTTATGATTTCGTTACAGCTTACTTTCTTTAATTTTAAGAGTCGCAGTAATAATTTGAAATTTTTAGGTATAAAATGGTAATTTTATTTTTATAGCTTACAATATATGTTTATTATTATTTATTTATATAAATAAACTACACCCTGATACGAAAAGTGCTTTTTTTTTATCAAGAACATAAACAAGCGTTTTCGTTGTTTACGTTTAGAAACCTAAGGGTGCCTTTCTTTCTTTTCCCTTAAAACTGACATGAAAATGGTGAACTCGCAGCGTAACACTGTTGTTTACCCACGGGTCCGTGCCTTTTCATACTCGTGAAAACAAAACATACGATGTAATGTTCGAGATACAAAAATATTATAGTTATTGATATAAATAGATCTTACAAGACAAGAACATTGTTAATTTTGACTAAGTACTCGGCTTCGCCTCGAATTGCACCTCTACGTTTCGTCAAAACCGGAATTGTCTACAAGCTCAATGATCTTCTCTTAAAAAAAAAAATATTATTTTCAACGACAATCACTTATTACGAAAAAAAATATTAGAGAAATTCGAAAAATAGTTCATGAAAAAAATCGTATTCTTCCTGTGTGGCGGAAAATCCTTGAAGTGCAAGAGTCGTAACAACCCCTATACAACCCCTATAAGCGGCGTCGATGTGGAAGCCCCAACGGTCGGTAAGACCGTTCTCGATGCCTATACACCTCTCCCCCCTTTGCCCACAACTTCGCGAACTTCAGCAACTTCAGCCTTCAGGTCCCCCATTTTCCCGCACCTTCAAACCCAAACCAGTACCGCGCGAATCGTTGAACTGTACGGTCGTGGTAAAACTTAGTGTCGTTGGATATTCTAACGCTCGGAACTCTCTCAATAAAAGTTTGAACAACTGTTTTGTTTTGTTTGTGCAATTTAGTGAAGGTTTATTTAAACAACGGTTTTTTTTTAAACGCCAGTAGTTGAAGGACACGCCTTTTGGCTGGAACATCATAACGCCGAAATAACGGTGAGCGTTTCGCGAGAGGCATGGAAAAACAAAGAAAATGTTGTCTACGGTTTGATAATTCGAAATTTTTTGGATGTGGAAGTTAAATTTGGTATATAAGTGTGGAAATTGCAAATTTAGTTGGTAGCAATTATATTTTGTTTTATTACTTTCCAATTTTTATGAAATGAAGAGGTATATGTGCTCGGCTTCGCCTCAACTTAGAGAAAATCTTTATCGTTGAATTTAACTTTTTCTGTATAGTTTGAATGTAAATTTTGTTTTATAGTCTCGAAGTTTTGTTTTAAATTGTTGATTTTGAGTTGAAGTTGAATGTAAGAGGAAGAGCCTTTAGCAAAAGACATTTTTGGAATTATGAGAAAAATATTCAAATATGTTGCAAAAAGATAGACATTCGGGAATAACTTTTATATCATAAGTTTCAAAAACTGAATAATATTACTGATGTTACACAAACATGGAATGATCAGAAGTATAAACACTACCAACAATTAAAAAATAAGAACAGGGGATTACACTTATAAATTTCGCAAAAAATACGTAAGTCGTGATTTGTAAAAACGCAGCGAAGATTCATCAAGATTGAAAAGGAAAAATGCAGAAATAAAGACAATTACTTTGAAAGTACGAAACATACAGAATACACTAGAGAAATATAAAATACAACTAATTGTTTATATAATTATGTCTGCAAACAACACTAAAAACTACATAATATTTGGTAATATTGCAGTAAACTCTCTGACACCTATAAAAACGCCACAATATACAAGATTGTAACGAAAATTCACTTAAAAATTTGAATCGGTAGAAAATCCTTCAAAACTAAAGAAATGTTTCATAACTCATGAGATTGCAAAAATAAAAAAGTTGAAAGAAAAATATTACTGAGAGCGAAGATTCAAAAAAATAGGAGTCACTGCGAAGAACTTGGAAAAGTTTCGAAAGATTATAATAAACTGCGTTAATGTCAAACTTTTGAGGATAATGCGCAAAACTTTAGAAAAGTAAAAAGAAAAAGAAAAGTAGAAAATAGGCTTGACTTACAAAAACAAACAGAAACTAAAGGAAACTTTAAACACATTTGTAAAGTAGAATGAAGATGAACACATAACGTAGATCGACGAAAAAATGGAGTTATAATCGAAAATCTAGAAAATTTATAAAAAGATACAAAAACTACATCCATCTCTTGAATCCTAGAGAATAAAATAAAACATTAAATGGAAAAAATGAAGGAGAAAAAGTGAAATACTATGAATATTTTAAATTAAAATAACACACTGGTAAAAACAGTCCGTGCAACAGGATATTTTAATAAAAATAAATAAAACTGGAAAATTTCGAAAAAATATAAACACCGATAAAATAAATCAAAAACTGTAAAATTTTACAAACAGATGCAGAAAACTACGTATGTATATGCAATTAACTTACATATAAGCACAAAGTAGTTCAGTGAACTTTAGTAACAAACGGAAAACTACGTCTAACTTTAAACACATGTTTTCACATGTGAAACACAACAATTATCTAGAGTTAACTACTACAAATTACACGAGACTTTGAATCGACGAGAAAATTAGTTGCCACAAAAAAAAGACAAAACTTTTTGAAAATCTCATAAATTCACAACGAATGCGCTCCAAAAAACTGCGAGAAAGTTGAAAAAATCTTAGAATAAAAAAACTACGAAGTGTAACGTAAATAAAAAAAAAATAAAAAATAAATTATCAAAAAGTGAGAGAAGACAAAGAAACTTATAAAATTTTTTTGATTTCCTCAAGAAACAATAATAAAAGGTGCAAGAATCCAGCATGAAAATTACAAAAAAACTACTAGAAAAATGAAATCACTACGAAAACTACTGTAAGCCATGAAAATATACAAAAAAATCAAGATAATGAATTAAAATTTAACAAATTGAACAACATTATTTAAAAAAAAAAACGGAAAATTGAAACTTTTGCAGAAAAACTCAGATAATACTTAACACTACAAGAATCAACAAAAAAACTACCCTGTAGGGGGGTTCACAAAAAAGGAATAAAAAAAGAAGAAGTACTGCAATGAGCTTTAAAAATACATAGCAAACTTGATAAGTTAAAAAAAAAGAAAAACCATGAACAAAATTTTGTAGATTGTTGATACCTGTAACACCAAAAATTAAGAATCAGAAACGATAAGTTTAAACAATGATATAAAAAATTTTACACTGAAATTATCTTTACAATATTTTGACAGATTTTCTGATTTTTGTATTTTTTTGTAGTGTCTCGTCATGACTACAAATTAGTTTTCTTATTTTTTACTTTAGAAGAAATTAAATGTTCCTTTTTCTTTGATGGATTCTCTTATATTTTTCGTGGTATTTTGAACTCTTTCGTAATCCTGGGGCACGTTCAAAATTTTTTTAGATCTGTCCTTTTACTAGAACTTTTTATCAAATATAATAAAATATGCCAGTTTTTCATTTTCTGCGGGTTATTCAGAGATTTCAAAGAAACTTCTTGTTTTCTTGGTAACCAAATTGCCAACACCATATTTTAAAATCTATAAATCCTTTTAAAGTAAGAATTTCTACACCAAAAACAGACATTTTTTCGTAACAGTCAAAACTCATCCCAAAATTACCCCACGTAAAAAAACCTTGAATAATTTCTCCACAATGTAAAAACCATATTCAATTTTTTCGTTCGTTACAACATTTAAAACTTCAACTTCTTTTTTCACATCAACCAAGTCATTCACCACTGAAACTCTCCAAAGCTCAATATTCCGTAATTACAGAAATTATCTGTACCTCTAAACAACTTAGCAACGAAAACTCGCGTGAACAATTCAACGCCAGTTTCGCATTTTCCGCGTCTACTCGTCGAACTTAGCGAGTTCACGGCGCGTATTTAAAGCGGTGGGCAATTTTCGGTGCCGAAAATATTTGCCCGACGATGGAAATTTTCATATTTCAACGAGCTCGGCCTTTTATTCGCCCCACGTTCTAAATTTGTTTTGCGATGGACGCAGAGGAAACACTTTATATTCGCCCTCGCCCATTGTGCGGTATTAAATAATACGCGAGCTTAGAGTGCCTCGCGATGTATAAAGCGCGACTACAATTTGTACTTTCGGATCCGGCGTCTTTTCTTTCCCCCGGGCTTTCTACCTGGTTGGAAAAGTTTCGGATTTCGAGAAAAGAGATATGTACAACAGCAGGGAAAATGTGTTTTTCCCTTCCCAGTTTTGGCACGTTCTCGTGATTAATTGGGTTTGGTGTAACCCCCTCTAACGGAGTGTGAAAGTTTTTGTCAGAATTACAAGTTATGTCATATTGTTACAAAATTATTTATTTATATTTCTTTGTTCATTTATTGATTTCTAGTATTATTATTCATTTTTTTGGGTCAAACATTATCAAAAAGAAAAAAAAACACCAAAGGAAGTGAAAATGATCAAAAATACACTTACTCTAAAATAAAAAAGACAAAGCAGGTAATTTCATGTAAGTTCTTTAAGAGAAAACAAATTCAGAATGCTTTATTTTAACAATAAAAAAAAATACAGCAATTCTGGCTTCGAAAGAATTCTTTTTGTATCATATACAGTGTGGCCGTAGTAACGGAGAAAAATAAAATTTGAAAATTATTGTTCCAACCTGGTGAAAAATCAAGAAAAATTGGAGTTCATGTAGAAAATAAAAAATTGAGTATCATTTAACCCTTAAGCATAAATTTGTATAAAACTGCATAGAAATCCATGAAAATAGCAGAAACTATATCAAACCATTTTAACACTGAAAAAATACGGACAATAATAGAAATGTATGACAGAACTGCTTTTTAAAAAATGCATATAATTACTTAAGATTTATGTAACTTCGAATTCTAGGGCATCTTATTTTTGAAATGTAATTGAATCGGAAAAAATTGAAATTCTAATCAAATTATGTTCCTTTAGAAATTATAGAAATATTGAAAATTTGTAAGTGATTTGATGTAGATCATCGAATTTTATTGATTTTTTGAGAAAACTACTAATACATCATCAATTTATGAAACTTTTTAAAAATCTTCTCAAATTTCATAACATCTATATAATACAAAAAAACCATTAAACTTCTTTAAACATTTTCAAAACTTTGAATTATAGAGCTCTGAGCTCTTACAATATTCATAGGAATGAATTGAAATTGCGAAAAATCTTTTGAATATTTATAATACTACAAAAACAAACGAAAAATACTCAAAGTACCGAAAATTTTTAAAAAAGATAGTGTTTTTTGAAGAATTCATTTATACACCAAAAATTCGTGATACTTTAAATCCTGAAGCATTGAATACTAAAAAACCACGATAACATTCATAAATATACCAGAAAATCATTTGAATAATTTAATCACTGAAAAAAATACTCACAATAATAGAAATCTGTGACAGTTCTGCTTTTTAAAAAATCTATGTTCATACGTCTGACTTATATTAATACTTTGTATTACAGAGCATTCAATTCTTACTAACGATGCACGAAATTATCAGAAATTTATAGAAAAGACTAGAAAGCACTTGAAAATTTTATTCATAGCTAAAAATTATTTAGCACAGGAAAACAAGAGATTAGTAAAATTTTTTTCAAAATATAATCTCTCATGATTATGGTACATAAAAAAATGCTGGAAATTCAGAAGAATTTAAATTCTAGTGCGTAAAATGTTAGAAAACTGTTCGAGAATTATGAGAGTAATAGAATTCTACAAAAATTCTGTTAAGTATTAAAAATTGTATCATTACTGAAGAATACAAAGAAAAAGAGATACCTTCTATTACAAAAAAAATGTAGATATAATTTATTTAACAATTAATGAAACTTTGAATAATAAAACAGTGAGTACTAGGGATCCCCTTGGTAATCTGAAAAAAAAATAATTTACTTGAAGCACCACGAATCTGTACGATAGGAACTGTTCAAAAAAAAATCTATTTATATACAGAAAATTCATAAAATTTAGAATTTTCTAGCGTTGAAATCTGAAAATTCATAAAGATAAATCCATAGGAATATTAGGAATTTATAAAAAAAACCATGAAGTTTTATAAAATCTTATAAATCAAGATTAACAAGATTGCAGAAATTAAATTTATAGAGCAACAACAAAAATATTTGCATGCCTAAAATCTATGAAATTTTTCATCCCAAAGCTTAGAAATCTAGGAATCCATAGAGCAAATCAATGAAATATTATAAATCTATAAAACTGTCAATCATTTGCATGATATACCATAAATTACGAAAAATCTGAAAGTTTTAAAATGTGTGTCATAATAAAAACCAGGGTTTGAATGATTTTCTCAAAATATTAATACGAAATCTCTTAAACCTTAGGAACCAAGTACATTTAATTCCAGAAATGTATAGAGCAGTTCATGAACCTACAAAAAATCTTATGAAATATACAAGAAAAATCTACAAAACCTCATCAATACTAAAACATTCAAAAATCCTAGGAATCTAAAATATGTCTTGAGTGTACAAAAATATTCGATTTTCAAAAATCCGTAAAAAAGTTCAAGTTCATACAACATACGAACCTCAAAAAAAAAGATTCCAGAATAATTTCTGGAATTAATGTTAATGCGTAAAAGTCTATAGTAAAATCATCAAATCATTCAAATCATGTTAATGTTAAAAAAATACGAAAAAAATTAAAAATACTGGAAATCTGTATGAACGACACTTTTTTTTAATGAATCAATTCAGATACAAAAAATTCATAAAACTTGTAATTTTATCGTGTCAGTATCTGCAAATTTCTATAGAAAAATCTACATGAATAATATAAATCTATAGAAGTACCATAAATTTTCAAAAAATTTCATGTATTGCAGAAAATTTGTCCATAATTTATAGATACGTGAAATAAGTATCTGTGTATCTCATTTTCATGAAAATAAATAAAAATACTGAATCCCTGAACAATTTCAATTCCTAGAACATTGAACTAGAAAAACCAAGTGTTCTATTAAAATATGACATAGCTAAAAAATACCTGAAAAGAATATAAAAGTTCTAGAAATATCTGAAAGAAACTTTTAACCTCGTATGACAGTCGGTTTTCAAGAACCTATAAAAATATTTCAAATAATCATAAAAATAAAAAAAAAATATTCAAACCCTTCACTTTTTGTAAGACTTAAGAAATAGAAATAAAATTGTAAGCGTTGAAAAATTTTATAACTTCATGAAACGATATCTACATCGCAAGAGTTATAAAGTGAAGAGAATATGGCTTCACTTAGTTTCTAAAAAGTAACTATCCAAAGTGTGTAATTAAACTCTCAACCACGCGTCGCAAAGGAAACTTTTACTTCCACAATTAGCTGGATCGCGAGCCTTGAGCGTCCCCTTTATCAAGGAAGGAAAATAAGGGCCGTCACATTTTCCATGCTTAAAATCGGCAATTGAGACTCAGTTATTACCCGACCACGGAGGAAAATTTAGGGACGGGTTATTGAGAAACTGAGCTGTTTCGAGGCAAATGGCCATTTTGTGAAATCCTCCCTGCTTAGTTTGAAGTTCATGGTAATTCCGCTCACGGAAATGACAAATTAATTTTGCCCCTCCCCCCCCCCCAAACTAAAAACTATGTCAAACCTCTTTGCATAGAAAACTGGAGATTTCACTGAATCTAGTTAAAAGTTTATTGTCAAAGAGTTCAACATTTCATTCTCATAAACATTAATTTGAGAAAATATCTGACTCGAAGTCATCTTCTTTTACATGCCAGAGCAATTAACCTCGCGAAGATAATAAATTGATTACTCCTACTCGCTCTGATGGAACATCTGATAAAAACGAAGAGTTAATTTATCGCTGCTTTCACTGGCCGGAAAATCATTTTTCTCCCTTTTTCTTTTTCCTTCCGCGAGCGGGAATCGCAACAATCCCAACTATGCAGAACAACGACAAAAGGAAATTGTTTCGACGCTCTTCAAAGAGAGTCACAACATTTTAGAAATATGACATGTGAGGTAAAAATTTTTAGGAACAAAACAGTAAAAACAGTGATGTCAGAAACTGAAAAATATGGAATGCTTTATTTTTTTTATAGTTGAAGGTTGTGTTCAACATTCCAATCTTGTACTGGAGTAACTGAAAATTTCACACTGAAAGATTCGAGGTCAAAATTTTCAAAAATTCATGACTTGGTACGTGTTGAAATGTTAAGTATGCGGCTGCGAGGAATCCGGAATCTAAAAAAGTCGAGTACGCGAACGAGCTCGGAAGACTTGACCTGTAATCTAATTCAGCTTTCGAACAAGACGTATACAATTATGCAGTTAGCGGCTTATTAAGCCCAAGTATCTTTTCAGCTCCGAAACGTTGATATCCACTTAATGTATTACCACACCCGCGATTTGCATGTTCATTTCCATATTATGCGCGAGGATTTGTTTCCTTTGCCGAGGATTTTTGCATACCTTCACGTGGTTTCTTTGAGAGACTTTCGTTGAGGTGATTTTTTTTTCCAAAGAAATTTTTTAAGGTGATATATGAATAGTAGCTCGCTGAAGAACATATTTCGTGAACGTTTTGATGTTTTTGGTATTTTCCACATTTTAGTATTGAGGTGGTACGTGTTTGACTTTAGAAATGTGGAAATTTCTGTAAAAAAAAAGTTTTAATTGATACTTAGTGTTTTTTTTTATATTGTATAACAATTGAGCAAAATTTTTTCAATTGGACTGTCACGACGACCGAACTCCCCCCCCCCCTCCCCAAAAAAAAGAAAACTACAAATTTTAAAAGAAGAGTTATTTTACATAAAAATTTTGTTATCTTGTTATCTGCGTTACAGAGTGTCTAACTTAACTATTTATATCATTTGTACAATTCGTAAAATATTGAAATATTAGGTAAAAATTATCAAAATTTTTTTATTATCAGCAGTTTCACTTTGAGCTCATCTCTATGTAATAAAACATTTTTTTTTATTCAAAATTTTTCAGGATATCACACTGCAGCTGTAATTTTACGAATGTTTAAGGATTTCCGCAAGATACAAAACTTATCTATGTATTTGAAAATTTTTGAATTTTTCAGAGTAATTGACATTATTTTATATTTTTAAAGTTTCATGAAATGTTTCAAATTCTTAAATATCGAATATAATTCAAGCACTTTACAGCTTTCGATATTATGACCAATTCATCTAACTCATGAAAATATAATCGTATTTTTTTATTCTTTGCTAGTTTTTGATACTTATTCACTAAATGGGAAAAATCATCATGCGTATTAATAAAAAAAAAAAAAAAATAAAATATGCGTTTCAAAGTTTCTTAACATTTACCTATATTTTACAAATTTTTAGAATCTTATCGAATAATAGACATTATGAAAAACATATTATGTTCTTTATTCAACAAAATTGTTTGAACTTGGAATATAATCGTCACTATCTAGAAAATTCCAAATTTGATAAACATTTATCCAACTCATTTATATTTTCATTATGTTTATTATTTTACAATTTTAAAATATTTTATTCATTTTTCGGTGAAAAATGATTATAAACGCAATCAGCAAAATTCGTAAAAATTTTGGATAGTCATCCAAATTAGCGTATTTCATAAAATTATTAAAAATCTTAAAAAGTTTCCATTTTTCTTCAATAAATCAGAATTTTTTAATTTCTTGAATACGAGCAATGTGAAACATCCTGTTTATCATGATGGTTCTTCTAACCTTTGAAGATTGTTAGTTATATTTCAATTATTTTTAAGTTTTTAAGATTATTCTGTGAAAATGAAAAAAGAAACCTCGTCAAGCATGCTACTTGGAAATATGACGGAAAAAAATTTACAAAGTTACTTAACATTCTTCGGAATAATAAAAATTTTCTAATCTTTTACATTGATTGTAGATCTTGAAAATATTGTATGTTTCTCTGTTTTTTTGATAGTTTCAAAATTTAGATCTCATTACAAGTTTCCCAAAACTTTACAAATTTACCAAAGATTAGTCAGGACTACTGAATTTTGATGTAATTTTTATTACTTTCAAGTTGTACATTATTTCACAGAAAAAAAAAACTCTATCGTGCTTTCTTTGAAAAAATACGATAATGTGCACAATATACCATACTGTTAGATATTTTGTGATATTCTACAAATGTTTTCAGTTTATCGTCTTTTTGAAAAATCTTCGAGCATTTTTAACTTCACTCGATATTTCAAAAAATTTTGTTAATTCAAAAATACATAAATACCAGCTAAGTATTTAAAACTTTACGAATTTCATAAAAAAAACTGTTGTTCACTTAGGATTGTACTAATTTGAAAATACTTTTTAAGTTTCTAAGGTGACAAAAAAAAATGAGCAAAATTTTGCTCTGCATATATGTCGAATTATTACATTCAAGATTCTGTTGAATCATATCTTTTTTTTACGAGATTTAAAAAATGTTGAAGCCAGAATATTCAATAATTCCAGATATTTCTTCACTCAACTTTTTGTTAAAAACTCAATCGATTTCTTTTTGTTACAATCAAATGTCAACCTCTTGCAATCCAAAAATGAAAATCATTAAAGGGTTCCCATAATTTATCATCCCTGACTGAAATTCTAAAATTTTGCATTTCTTTTTGCATTACTAAAATAGGACTCTTTAGAAAAATATCAGTTTCAACGCTACTGTATTTACTTTTAAAAATTTGTTTTTTTCTGTGAGAAAAAAGTTTTCAATTACATGAATAAAATTATACCTTTTATACAGTTTTCAGCTGATAGCAATGATGTAATATTGACTGTTTTCTTCAATTAATTATAATTTACTGGAGCACTTGAAAAATAGGTTTCCTCTCAGATTGTTGCATAGTGCAAAAGCCGTATTTTCAGTAGCAGGGAAATTCGCATTTAATTGGGTATTTCATAACTTGATTACTTCGGATAAAGTTACCTTGATGTTCTCATGGGTGAATGATCGCAATTTTCATGAAAATAGTCCTATACATTTTGATGTAATTTTACAGAAATTATTGGCTGTGTACACTAAAGTTTTGTCCGTGTTACAAAATTATTGACTTTGTGAATTTCTATTGGATGATGAATGAAAAAATGAAAAAGTGATTAGATTGAAAAATACTATGAAATTTCGATACTTCCTGATTAAGTTGCAGAAATTAGGATTTCTAATCAATTTCATGTTCGAATATTTTCAATTAGAACTAAAAAAAATCAAAAATGTCTCAACTTGTATTTTTTTCAATCAATCAAAAAAATAGTTGTAGAGCACCTACACACAAAATTTTATGATCAATAATTTGTACTTAAGAGCTGCATTTTTTAGTTACTCTAAGTAATTTTTCACTTTAAAATTTAAGTCTTGGAATATTTATATAGGAACTTTCGTCTCTGAACCTTTTTATAAGATATGAATAATTTGAATAAAATATATCTATTATGAAACATCATAATTTTTTCATAAAAAATGTTTTTCGATAAATTAATTCAATGTTCAAACTTCTCTAAACCGTTCACTTGCGCAGCGAAACGCGAGCGCGAATTAAAGATCACAGAATAGTAACAGGGGCGAAAACTTTCCCCTCATATTAAGCAAAGGATTAAAAGTCTTTGGGAGACTTTTTCTGATCAAATTTCATTACAAACGAGTTTTTGCAGCGCGGAAGACCGGGGCAGGTATAAAGTGGGTCCCGGCGTGGACGAAAAAAAAAACTGGCGAAAAATATTAAACACGTTCGAAATGGCTTAACCCTTTGGTGTCGTATTATGCCATATGGCGTCACGCTTTTTAATTCCTGTAAATCGCTGGGGATTATTCTAATATTTTAATCTTTCCTACAAAAGGGATCGCGTGTTTTTTTTTCAGGCAACCTCGAAAATCGTGCATTACGCGGGAAGTAAACTATGCTCTTTGGGAATTCCCGATGCGGGCAACAGGGATTTTAAATTCCGAGATTATTCGCGTAAAGCTGTTTTTTCAAAGTGGAATATCGAACGAACATATGTGTTACAATGAATATAAAAAAGTAACATGTATTTCTTTTTGAGAGTTGCATTTTGAAATTATATACTTCTTCAAATAGATTTTCATACTCTAGTTTTCCAATTTTTCATCTTTATTAAGAGATTATTTTGGAACCACAAATAGAAGAATTTCGTAAAATAGATTTTTTGATAACTGTTTTCAAACATCAATTATAATAATTATCAGTGAATTCAAGTATGTGTTAAGGAAATGAAATTCTTGATTTTGAAAATAAGAACTACATAATTTTTTCTTGAAATATTTTCATTTTCTAGTGTTTTATATGAACAAAAATATAAGATTCAATGATTGTCTCTTCGCATGCCTAATTAAAATATCGACAACGTTCGCACTTATCTTCTTCTCTGTAAAATATGTAGTCGTGAGTAATAAAGATAAATCAGTCGAACGATCGTATTTCATCGATAGTGATTCATTTACATGAAATATCGACATGTCATGTAAAACTTTATTGACTGTTTAATTATAATGAATGATAGAATATTATTCGGTATTTCCAAACTCATTTTTTAATTGATTGACGCGTGCCATGATATGTCGTAAATTCATTACCATGCTTATCTGAGATGAACAATGAACTTTGACGATTTTTGGATATACAAAATACTCATGGGAGTCGAAAAAAATTATTGTTTATCAAATACTGTGTATACTAAACATTAAAAAAAAAAAAATGCGATTCGTAATAAATGTATAAATGGGTAAAGGTAAATCTGTCAAAAGAAATTTATGAATCATCGGATATTTTCAAATAAAACCTTTTTTTAAGCTCCGAACGTTTCTTATGATTTTTATCTTGTTGATATATTGTTTGAAATATACAGGCATTAAAAAAATTTTGCACAAAAAAAATGAGGTTCATTGAAAATTGACTGTAAAAACTTACTGTAATAAAACAAAAAACAAAATTTCAAATTTTCAAACTAATTACTGCTGTAACTGCAGAAAGTAATAATAAGAAGAATTACATAACAATAATCTCAATAATCATATAAATTTCGTCATGTATGAGATCACTGTGATCTCACAGTAACGTATTTAAGTATTTTTATTTTCTTCCTAAATCAAAATAACCTTCTAGTTATCCTATATTATAAATAATGGATGTCATGTTTCAACATCTAAATCTTCAAAACTTTCATAACTTCCAAATTCATAAGTCCTGAGAAATGTGAAATTCGAAATAATTTTCGAGGTTTTCACAAAATCGTTATCTCCTCTCAATGGCATTCAATTGGATATTCCACCCCTTCGAGAGTGAAAATGCCATATCTCTGCGAAGGCCCCCAATTTTCCCTCATTCCACAAAAAGCTTAATAAAGCCCTTACCGGGACGTGAGCGAAATACATCAAAGACGAAAAATCTTTATCAAGAGACATTTAAGAATCAATCGTTAGAGGCACGCTCGAACCCACCCCGAATAAAGTCCTATAAAGGGCCGATGATACACGGGTATTGACGAAACCGTCGTCCTAACCTGACGTCAACGGAAATATCAGCCTTGATGCCTTGACAGCCGGGCATCATATTCGGCTCGACAGCATGCTCAGAGGGACGGAATAAATATATGGTGAACTTCTACTTATACAGAATCTATGAGGTTGTGAGCTTTTATGCGTTATTAACTTCGAATTTAGAACATTATGATTATTATGTATTCTGATGTGGCATTATAGTGTTTTCGAAGAATATAGGTTTATAACAAAATACCATACTCTTTGGAAAATGTGTCATAGTATTTGAGCAAGTAACGTTGTGCTCTTACGTCTACTTTACATTTTTACAGAATAAGCTTGTATTTTTATAAATGCTTCTCTAATCTCACAAACATAAATGTATTGCAAAGACTCACTAGTATTTTAAAAAGATACTATAATATTTTGACATAACGCGTTGGTAGTTTGACAGAATATCGTTTTACTTTGACAGCATACGATAGTAAATTGACAAGATGTAATAGCAATTTGACAGTGTACCATAGTTTTCTGAGAAACATACTCTTTGGACATTGCACCACCATACTTTATTTTAGTATACTTTGATAGTATATGATAGTATTCTGACAAAATATCATACTCTTCCATTAGGGTAACATAGTATTTAGAAATGTAGCATCGTTCTCAGACATGTGAACAAAATTTTGATACAAAAAGTTTGTATTTTGATAGATACTACCATGTTCTGACGAATATTTAAATATTTTGAAGGTGACCCATAGTATGTTGACAGGATACTAGAGTAATATGACATAACACAGCCGTATGTACTTTTAAAGTATACTTTAGTATGTACCTCGACCGAATATCATTAAATTTTGACAGGATGACATAACTCTTTGACAGTCTACCTCAGTATTTTGACAGAATAAGATACTTTGTTGTCAGGATACCATAGTATTTGGAAAAACTACGTCGTTCTTTGACGTCAGCATTGGTTTTTGATATGATACGCTTGTATTTTTACAGATACAACCGTGATCTGACGAAAATCAAAGTATTTTGAATGGTAACCATTGTGTTTTGACAGGACACTATAGTACTTTGACATGAGACCGTGGTATTTTGTCATGATACAATATTACTTTTGCAGGATATACTTTTTTGACAGAGTATCATCATTTTAGAAAAAAAAACATAGTGTTCTGACGTATACATTAGGTTTTGATATGATACGCTTGTAAATTTACGGACACTTCCGTGTTTTGACAAACATGGAAGTATTTTAGAGGGTAAATATTACATTTCGACAGGATCTTATAGCATTTTGAGATAAAAAAATGATAGTTTGACAAAATACTATAGTACTTCAAGAAAATACCTTAGTATTTCGACTGAGCACTATAGTACTTTGATATATTACAGTGGCATTTCGACAGAATACCATAGTATTTTCAGAGGATTCCATAGTATTTTTACATAACGCAGTAAAAGTTTGACAAGATACTATAATACTTACACAAGACGCTGCAGTATTTTGACAGGATGACATTGCTTTGATCATAGTATTCCATAATAAACCAATCCATAGTAATAATTCCATTCCATAGTATACCATAGTATTCTGACCGGATATGTAAGTATTATAATTACTTGACAAGACACTATTGTCTTTCGATAGGATACAACAGTGTTTTGACGGTATACTTAGGTATTTTAGTAAATAACATAGTGTTATGACATACAGTATAGTATTTTGTTGATACGATCATGTTAAGAATAATACTCTAATATATTTAAAAAAAGTACTACGTAACTTGACTTGATATCATTGTATTTTGACATAAAAGTTCAGTAGATTATGAGTTAGGTTTAATATCAGTTTTCGTATAAAAAAAAGCATTTTTTTAATTAGACCTGCAAGCTCACTGCAATCTTTGTTATTCTAAAGTACCATTCTAACAAAAAATTATAGTACATATACTTTGACTAGTAACTTTTATATTTTGGAAAACAGAATTATATTCTGACTTCCACCTAAGTTTATCGATCAAATACTATAGAATTCTTTGAAAACCTTAGTATTATGACCGAATATTATAGTATCATGACTGTATACCATAGTACTTCAACAGCATATTCACATATTTTTTAAAGCTTACTACTACATACTGACATTATACAATAGTATTTTCAAAAGTTACATTTTGCTTCGACGTATATTACATTGTTTTTACATGGTACAATAGGATTTCTACCTGTTAAAACTTCGTGTTACTAATTTTTACTTTTGATCAACATGATGTATCGATCTATGATCAAAAAATTGTCATGTAAAAATTATGAAAATGAGGTAGATATTCTCATGAATACAAAATTACAATTCTTTCCACATAAATTTCCCTGAATATTTCTGCGCAGTGCATCACTGTAAAAACTTTAGTATTTCAGCTGTTTCAATGAAATGAAAAAATAACAAAAACAACACGTGCTCTGAATCTAATAAACGTTACTCACCGCTTCCCATATGTCTGCACAAATCGACGATGAACATAGCATCACAAAATCCACTGATGTCAATCTGCAAATGCAACTATTTGAGGCGCTAGAGCGATTTTCAAATTGCTTCGAGCATGAATTGCATCGTGCTTACGTGACGTCGAGTCTTACATTTGATTGTGTCACGTATTTCTAAGATATGCTCACATGTCTTCGGATCTATTTGTTCAATCTAATAAACAAGCTTCAACATACTTGTGAATACAAGTAAAGAGTAAGTATCGATTCTATTTGTTTCTGAAGTGAAACTTCTTTAAATGGCTGAATCAGATGTCTGACCAGACGTTGAGAAATGCACACTAAAGTATTTGGAAATTTCGGCAAAAAAATTAAGGGAGTCGCCAGTGCGAACACGATATTTTTTATCCAAAAATGCATTTTTATCATATTTGAAGACAGTTTCTACAAGCAATGGTTCAGACAAGTTGGAACGAGAGAAAGTCAATTTTCTCTGGTACTGGTACGGTGAAAATGTAGCCCGCGTGTTAGATGATATCTAAAATTATTTATTTGTGTTTTCGTTGTCGATTTGAATGTGCCTTTGTGTTGCAATTATATTTAAATAGGGGTTTGACATGCGTGCGTAAGAGAAAGTTGGTACTACATAGAAAGACGGGGTTCGCTTACTGGCAGGTGAGAGGAGTCTCGGGGTCTTCGAGTATCGGAGATGAGGAGCGCAACGAACCCAAACGGGAATTTTCCTTCTCGCTCTGACTCACGTGAGTCCTGAAACTTTTCTTTCTTGGGTTGTTCCACGTGGATTCAACGAGACAAAAAAACTCGAAGGCGTTGGAAGGCACTTATCGATTCCTAACCTCAGTGTATGGTTTCTAATCTCAAAATAAACAGATCCTTTAAGAGTATGTGACAAAGTGATCTATACATCGTAAGAGTTTCTCGTAAGTTTTTATCATCATACACATCATTATAGGAATATTGAATGAGATTTTAAGTAATGCCAAGTGTACAAAGTTTGTGATCTGTGAAGAGTTGCGAAATTTAATTTCATCTGAATTTCCAAATTATTGAAATCTTTTTGGTAGCAACCAAAAATTTACGTATGAATTCCACAGTTCGTGGAAAGTGCAAAATAAGAAAAAACAAGGAATGTAAGAACGACTTTTAAAGAATTACAGATATTTGAAAATATGACTAGAGAACATTTTTCTGAAAACTGCGGATTATAAATCACAACAAGCATCTGAGTACATCAAAGCAACAATTTAATTTTGTCGTTGAATATAAACCTGTAAAATATGAAAGCTTGGCAGCACGAACCAACATAACAAGAGATAAAATTCAATTCATGAGCCACAATTAAACTTGTTACAATATGCTGAAGTTAATACCACCACATGTCACAGGGTGTAGAATCTATAAAGCTTTTAGTAGCTTCGGGTTTATTTTCATCTCTGTGATTTCCGTGAAATATGAGCGTATATGACTAACACTTTTAGCATTCGACAGAATACTGTGATGTATCAATGAATAGTGTAATATTTTATTCAACATCCTATTTTGTGCATAAATTCATTGTATTGAGAAAAAAATTATTAAAATATTTTAAATAATACTGCAGTGTTTAAGCAAGCCAATTATTTGCTGGTACTACGATATTCTAACCAATATATACGATTGAAATGGTACATGCACTGTAATCTATTGACAAATAGTGCCAAAAATAGTATATTATTGACAGTTTTTGAGAATGCCTGGTTTGACGAAACTGTCTGTACGATATTTTATCTGTAAAAGCCGAGTAAAACGTGAGTTTATTGTTCCAGACTACCGAAAATTTATCATTTTCTCGTAGTTCACAGAAAAAACTTATTCCGATGAATTATGTTTTTTTAAGATTCAAATTATAAAAGTCGCAAAATTACGGTGGTACTTTGAGAAAGAGTTTAGAATTCTTATTAATATTATGGTATTCTTTGAGGTCAAGTATTTTGACAAACACTATAGTTGCAATGAAAATGATAATGTATTTGATTAAGGCATCGTGTTATTTTGACAAAAACCATAGTGCTATAACGAATAATGTGAGTTTCTACTGATTCAATTCAATTTCAATGAACGGTATAGTGGCGGGAAAAATAAAATTGTATGAGGACAAATACAGTTTGATTCAAACAGAGGCTATATAATATTTTAAACGGTTTTAATACAAATTTCATGACATTTCGACATATGATGAACAGCATGCAGTGAAAAAATTATAGTCCGTGAACGAATGCAAGACTGTGCTATAGTTTTTGTATTTTTAAAACTAAATGGGAATAAGTTTCCAATGATGTATCTAAAACTATTTATGAAATGGTTTCTTCGAATGAAATAAAAGTATTCTACAAAAAATCTAATCATATTTAGATGAGTTCTTTGCAATCGCATATAAAAATGCTTTTTACCAACAAGTGTTACATTTCTATCAGTTTTCTAGTGTTTTGGAAACAATTGAATTTTTTTTACAGAAAAGATGATGTTTTAACAAATTCCATGGAATCAAATCAAGTAACAATAGTGCTTTACTGTATGTAATGATTTTTTTACAAAATCTTAGTTTAAGATTAATTTAATAGTAGTTTGAAAAACAACAACAGTGTTTTAAAAAATCATGAAATAAAATAGTTACAACATAGCACTTTAACAAATACTGTGGTGTTTCATTAAAAAAATGTTATATCAGTATAATTACTGCCATTTTATAAAAGTACGCTAGAGTTTCTAAATAATTTATATGAACAGTGTAGCTTTTACAAAAATACTATATTATTATGCTCAAAAATTCAAAAGTATTCCTGAAAATTGCCTTAGCTGTCTATCGAAATGAGTAGTATTCTGTAAAATATCACATTATTCTGTCAAATAGAATAAAAGTTCGTTAAATTCAACCATTTTTGTATCCAATGCAATAGCATTCTGTTGATTACTATGGGTACTCTGCTATAAAATACTAAAGTATTTTGTCAAGTACTGGAGTATGTTTTTCAATTCTATAGTATCTGGTCGAATACTATAGGTTTTTGTCAAATGCTATAATTTTTAGTAATGTACTATTGCACTCGGTGAAATATAAAAAATACCGTCAAATTCTGTCAAATACTGTTGTGCTCTAACAAACACTGAATTATGTATTATATTTGATACTTATTGCAGGATTTCGTCAAAAAATTTAGTACCAAAAAATTCCACAGTATTTTGCTAGTAAGTAAAGTGTTCATTCACATTCTATAGTATTTTGTTGACTTGTAAGTATTATGTCACATAATATAGTATTATGTTGCATACTGAAGTATTCTGTAAAATACTACTCTTTTCTGTCAAATACATAAGTATTCTGTCAAGTACAACAGTATTTTGTCAAATACTGAATTATTTGGTCAATAATCATAGTATGTAGCCTAATACTAAAATATTCTGTCAACTATTTTACTTTCGTAACCTGTCAAGTTCTATAGTATTTCCGCGAATTCTTGCATATTTGTAGTACCTATAAAAGTATTCTGTGAAATACTATTCTATGCTTTCAAATACTAAAGTGTTTTCCCCACATCTATAGTATCTGGTCAAATACAAAAATGTTTTTTCAAACGCTATAGTACTTGGTTAAGTGAAATTAGTATTTGGTCAAATATTAGGAATAATGTAATATTTTGTCCAATACTACAATATTCTGACGAATACTTCAATAGTATTTTGTCAAAAAATATGATATTAAGAATTTTTTTCAGTATTTTGTCGAAATATATCGTATTTTGTCACAATGTTGGTGTTATGTTACGTAATATAGGTAGTATTATGTTAAACACTGCAGTATTCTGTCAAGTACTATAGTATTTTGTCAAAGACTCAAGTATGCTGGCAAATACTGTGATATTTTGTCAAAGACTAGAGTATTCTGCCTCATACCACAGTAATTTGTTGAAGACTAAAATATTCAGTAAAATACTAAAGTATTTTGTCGAATATTAAAGTAGCCTGTCAAGTATTATAGTATTTTGTCAAATACCGAAGAATTCTGTCAACTACTTCTATATTCTGTTGAGGACTATGGTGTTATGTCGAATACTATAGTATTCTCTTGAATACAAAAGTATAATGTGAAATACTGTAGTAATTTGACACACATAGTATGTTCGATTGCAACAAACATTATTTAATTTAGTCGAATCATTATGATACCTTGATCCATAGCAAATATCAACGTATCTGTCATACGGAAAATGTAGAAGTCCATTTTAATGCAATAGTGAACATGTTATTTCACATGTATCATAAGAAGAAAAAATAAAAATGACACGTTTTAAAAACTTTTTTTTGTTTTTCCAAAAGTGCAAGTAATACGAAGAGTTAAAAAACATTGTGACGCCGTACTTTATACGTTTTTCGTACGAATTGTAACGTGAAAGCGTTCTTTGATTCTTTGGGTCCATTGCATTTTTCATTATTGGAAAAAGAAACAAAGAAACGCGTGCATCGATTTTTCATTTTCTATCAGATGGAACAAATAGAGTGTTCAAAAAATTTTGAATAATATTCTTGAATATTCTTGTTGCCACAAAAAATTTTGTATTTTCATAAATATCATAGTGCTACACTGTTAAATATCATTTTTTCCAAAAAACTCTACCTTCTTGTCTTAAGAATAACAAAAATAATTGAAAAAAACACCCTTTAATATTTTTATAAACATTATAAAATTCATGGGACCACATGATGCTTCGAAAAATCCATTTTTTCTACATTTAATGCAGCATCTTTCCACGAAATGATTATATTTAGAGAAATGGCCAAGTAATGAACAAAACCCTACTGTATATTGAAAAATACTATTACATTTTGCTCAATATCAAAGTAGCTAACCAATCCTAATGGTTTGAAAACGAACAGCAGTTCCTCCCGAAAAAAATACATGATTTAAAAAAAAAACACAAAATTCTATGAAAAAACATGGCACAGCAAATTGACGAAATCACAACTGAAACTCAAAATATCATTGATATTCTAACATAAAACCTATGAATTCACACCGTTTTCGACAAAGAGAGAAAACGTTTGTAGAAAAATTCTGACGCCGCGAGAAAATCCTTCTTGGCTGGTCGAATCAGCGTGGAACAACCCCCTCCCCAGACCTCTTCCTCTGTATAAAGTCCCTCAATGGCCTCCGTTGCCGGCGTTTCGCGAGGAGCGAAAAATACTGAAACTGCCGAGCGTGTATATACCGGTAAAATGAACGCGAGCGCAAAACGAAATAAGCAAGGCTCAAAAACTCCGGCTCGCGAAAGCGATCTGACCGGGACAACCGGACTACCCGCTCTCGCCCCTCGCTGTATTTCTCCTTCTTCCTTTGCTCATTTCGCGATTCAGCTCTACGAGCCCAGCCATAATCACTCAGAAAAACGAAAAAAAAATCCGAGCTGCATTTTTGCAGAATTCGTAGCAAATAATATCCTTAAATAATAATAAATATGGAATAGAGCCATTATTTTTTTAATCAGTTTGGTCTTCACTGACTAAATCACCGATTACTCTCGAATTTTGTAAATAGTCACGTAAACTAGTTTCGAAACATACGTATTTTTGGTTTTTGTCGAGAAATCCAGATTTTAGATTAGGCTTTTAAAATCAGAGTAACCTCACTTTTATCTAAAACTTTTTTTTAATCCTTAATTATCATCAGAAAATCTATAGATTTCAATAATTATTTTATGAAAACGTTCGAAATTATACGAAATTCATGAATAATATATTGAGAATATTTCTTGTAGCGTTGCTGAATCATTATTAGCATAGATGAAAAAAGTGTAAAAAATTTTTAAGTAAATAGCTTTTATATTGCATCATTTTTCTTTCCTCCCGTTTTTTTTTTTTTTTTTTCATTGATTGGTTGATTGGTAAAGGTATGAACTACCTTATGTAAAAACCGTTACATGCCCAAACGTTTTGTTAAGTGAGAGTTTTTTTCCGATTTTCCAGCCTGTCTTGGCCAAGTGATTATGAAATTCCAATATATTTTCACTTGTCTAGATCTTAAGACATTTTAGTGTGTCCCATTCGATAAGAATGTATATTTTTAATGAAAATTTCCTAACTTATTTTTCATTACTAGAGGTATAACATGACATCAATTTTTCGTGCGCGTCTCTTGAGAATAATTTTTATATTCATATTTACTTGCATGGACCTTGTTTGATTATAAAATTTCTTCCCATATTGTTTATAGATGATAATTACTAAATCGAGCTTATATTCAGGATTTCGTAAAATGGATTTTGAACTTGAAGATATCCAAGACACTGATTAATGGTTACAAATCAGATATTATACTTTATGATATCACAAGTTAAAAAATACTAAAATTCAAGAAATTTCCTAAATAAGATTACAAAATTTGAAATCTTTTATTCTTTCATTAAGTAATTTGATGTATACATATTTAAACAAAATATTATAATGACTAAAAGCATCTTTGTTTACCGAAAAAACATTGAAACGTGAGCACGTTGAACAAATTCAATAATTTATTCAGTTTGAGAATAAATGAACGTTTCTTAAACATGAAATATCGTTTTTACATGTATTTATTTTGCTTTAAAGTATAAAGAAGTTTTTTAGAAAGTTTAAAATATTCGACAAAAAAATTGATAACATTATCGCATAATTCCACAGTTGAACATTTTTCCGATAGATAATAGACCTACCTTCATAATTCTACACAATTAATAAAATGTAATAAAATATTTCAAAGAAAAGAAAACGAAAGTATTCTCATGAAATTATGTGTGATTAGAAGTATTTCAGCAATCTGGTGATCCACGCAAAAGCTTGATTGCAAGTTATATTGCGAGCCATTGAACATGTAATTAAAAATTTTTTCTTGATTATTTCCTTTTAGAATATTTATTATCATTACATGGAACATATTACAGTGTCTTAAGATCAGGAAAAGTAATAATATATTGAAATTACATAATCACTTGTTAATGACATGTTGGAAAATCGGAAAAAAATTCTCACTTACGAACGAAACGTTTTGGCATGTAACGGTTTTTACAAAATGTAGTTCATACTTTTACCAATTAATAGAAAAAAAAATTGGGAGGAAAAAAAAAGATGCAATATGAAAACTATTCACTACAAAATTTTTTACAATTTTTTCATTTACGTTCAACAATGCTACAAGAAATATTCTCAATATATTATTCATAAATTTCGTACAATTTCGAACATTTTCATAAAATAGTAATTATTGAAATCTATTGATTTTCTGAGGAAAAATAAGGATTGGAAAAAAAGTTTTCGACAAAAGCGAGGTTAGTCTGAATTTGACAGCCAAATCTAAAATCTGAACTTCTCGACAAAAACTAATTTTCAGCCCAAAATAAAAAATATGTATGTTTTAAAACTAGTTTACGTGACTATTTACAAAATTTTAGGGAATTCGGTGAGTTGCTTAGTGACAACCAAACTGATTTTAAAATAAATGACCCAGTAACGATTAAACAGATAATAACACAAATATAATATACAATTGTTTTTTCGCTCGGTATTATAATTCAAATTTTCATTCTACGATCTTTCTGGAGCCACACGAATGAATAATTTCGACACATATATTTTTTCTTCAAACCTTCGGCATTTATTTTGCCCTCTTCAGGAAATACTGAATGTACAAACCATAACAACAATTAATTTATTTCTAATTAAAACAATAATTTACAAAAATCACTTAATATACTTACGCCGAATATCAATTTCAGTTTGAATTATCTTATGTGAATACATATCGTCAACTTTTTATAATATTGTCATATTTGTAAAAAACATTATGTCAACTTTTTAATATATCAAGTGAATAAGAAAGATACAATACGCTTTAAAAGAACTTATCAGTGGTCTGTACACGAGTAACAAAATACATCAGTTTTCACTTCTTTATATAGAAAATGAACCGATAAGAACTCATACCACGTCATCAATGCATGAATCATAAATTGAACTTAAAAATCTTGTGTCTTCTTGCCTGTTTAAAGTGTTTTTTGTCTTCTTAATAAAAAACATCTCCGAAAACATTCTTTTTCTATAATCTCTCTCTTTATCCAAAATCTTTACTTTATCCCAATTAAATTCATGATTCATATTTATTCTATGTTCTGTAATAACTGAATTATTATCTGTAAGTTTGCGAATATTTCCCTCGTGTTCCTTAATTCTAGTTTCTAGACATCTTCTTGTCTGTCCTACATATTTCTATTATGTAAACTACATTCTGCTGTCTTTTAATTCCAAATTTATCTTTTCCCCTTTTTATAATATCCATATTCAATTTATTATCACTTTTATATATCACTTTCATATTTTCTTTCTTAAATATTCTTTCAATTCTTCCTTGCCCTTTTTCCATATATGGTAAAACCAAAATTCCCCCTCTCCCATCATTATTATTCAACAATTTATCATTTTTATCATTATTTGATTTACCATACTTCAAAAAATCAATTCTACTCTTAATATTTTTCTCTACAAATTCAATGGGAAAGTTATTCTTGTAAAGTAAATTTTAAATTATATCAAAATTTTTCTATAAAATCTATCATCAGATAATTTAATAACTTTATCAACCAATCCCTATATTATTCCTTTCTTCTATACTATCGGATTTTTTGAATGAAAATTCATAAATCTTTCCGATGAAGTCAGTTTTATGAACCAATCAAATAATAACTTTTCATCTTCTCTAATAACTTCTAGTTCCAAAAAATTTAATTTCCCATCACTTTCTATTTCACTTGTAAACTGTATCCTATCATTGTATGAATTAAATCTTTTAAAAGTCGTATCCAATTCATCTTTCTTAATTATCATAAAAATATCATCAACATATCCACAGTAAAATATTGGTTCATAACTCAAATTACTCAAAACATCTACTTCCATATCTTCCATTACAATATTAGCTAAAATGGGAGAAATCGGAGAACCCATTGGTGTTCCAAAAGTTTGTTCATATATTTTTCCATTAAAAGTAAAATAAGTTAATTCTATCAATTTGACAACACTGTCTACAAATTCCTCACAAGGTATTTCCATATAAGGCTCTAAAAATCGGTATCTTCTAATCAGTGAATTTTTCACTTCATCCTTCGAGATATTTGTACACAATGATGTCACACCAAAAGATACAATTTTAAATTCCTTAGATAAATTCAATCCCCTTAACTGATTTTTTAATTCTAAACTGTCTTTAACATGACTTTTCGGTTTTGGTAAATGTTTCGAAAGTAGATCCTGAATAAACTTTGCCAATTTATAAGTAGGACTTCCTACTGAGGACACTATAAATCTAACTGGATTATCTTTCTTATGAATCTTTGGCAATCCGTATGCTCTAGGCAAATTACCATCTGTTTCTAATAATTCTAAGTATGTTTTTTTATCTATATAATTATATTTTCCCATCTAATTAAAATATCTTTAACTTTATGTCTCACTTTCTTTTAAGCATGTTTTTCCTCCCTTTCATTCAATTTCCTATATGTAGAATCATCATTCAATAATTCCTCCATTTTATTAAAATAATTCTTCTTCATATAAAATTACACTTACACCTCCTTTATCAGATCTAGTAAACATCAAATCAATGTTATTTTTAAGAAATCTCTCTGTAACATCGAAATTATTCAAAATATATCTGTCAATAATTTTTAAAGAATCGAGATTTTAAGTTCAATTTATGATTCATGCATTGATGATGTGTTATGAGTTCTTATCGGTTCGTTTTCTATATAAGGAAGTGAAAACTGATGTATTTTGTAAGTCGTGTACAGACCACTGATAAGTTCTTTAAAAGCGTATTGTATCTTTCTTATTCACTTATTATATTAAAAAGTTGACGAAATGTATTCACATAAGATAATTTAAACTGAAATTGATATTCAGAGTAAGTATATTAGGTGATTTTGTCATGTAAATGATTGTTTAAATTGGAAATTTATTGATTGTATTGATTGTTGTTATGATTTCTACTTTCAGTTTTTCCTGAAGAGGGCAAAATAAATGCTGAAAACTTGAAGAAAAAAGAATATGTGTCGAAATTATTCATTGGTGTGGCTCCAGAAAGATCGTAGAATGACAATACAAATATAATATATTTCACCTATACATATTGAATTCTAAAAAAGAGCAGTGCCTGCAGATCAAATCGTTCAAAAAACGAAATTCATTGATTATGAATTTACATTCAAATATTCTGTAGATTTAAGTTTCTAAATTTTTAAAAAAATATCTAAATAAATATTCATATTCCAAAATCATATGTTTATAAAGATTTCATACAAAAAGAGTCAGAACCCATTAGGTTCATAAAATTCATAAAATCCCAAATCCTAAAGCTCACTCTACGAATTTTTCTTCATCCAGGGAGAAAATCACGAATCCAAGCTCAACCGGGCTCAACTACAATATTCCTAAAAGCATGAGCCGAATTCAACGATTTTGGTAGTCTTCTCTGTTTCGGTAGCAAACGACGCAGGTCTACCTTTGCACTACCCGAGCTGCGTCGCGGCTTTTTGAATGGAACGGGAATAAACGCGGCTTGCGCGACTGAAAAATAGATTACGAGATACGTCTGTGCGCCGCAGAGCCTCGCCACGCGAAATATATCGTCGAATTAGGTCTGCCCGGGGCGGGCTAGATTAACATCTTTGTTCGCCAATGGAAAATTTACAAGGGGGTATGTTAGGTATAAGTGGGAGGGGGTAATTCATCGGGAAACATAAATCGTTGCTCGCAATGGAGTGCCGGGGATTGAAAAATCGTGTTTGAGTGGCGAAGAGAGGAATGTTGATTTTTGCGTAATGGTTTTCCTTTTTTTCCATGACTTATGCAGTTGCGCAGTTCGAGAGAAGGATTCCGTGGGTTTTTTTGCGTCAGAAAGGAAGAGAGATATTTCAAATCGTTTGGCTGATTTTGGATGAAAATTTATTGACGTTTCATTATTTATGCAAATGTCTGAATTTGTAGGATTGGTACAAGGTTAGTCATTCTAATGGAAGTTTTTTGATGAAAAGTTTTCTGAAGTATTGTTTCACAATTTATTAGCAAGTCATACACTTTTTTTCAATCACTCTTTTCAGAATTTTATTCTATTTTAGAATTTTTGAAATGGAAAATTAGAATTATGATTCAAAGTGAGGTATTTAAGTGTCATGGGCATGTTAACAAAAATGAAGGAAGGTTTCTGAAAAAATTCTGATTTGACAATAAACGTCAAAAGGATGTGTACGCGAAATTACAAGTATTTTGTCTGCTTAGTTTTTGAGAAAAAATTCTCAAATTTTGGCGATCGATTTTCTAAAACTTGGCCAGACTTTAAATTAAACATAACCAATGACGTTATAATTTACTGAAACAACTTCTACTATTTATTTTTTCTAATAAATACTCACAAAAGTCACTTTCGAAGACCTGTCATTGCTTTTATTGACATCTGACAACGTCGCATTTTGCAGCGCCCATCTGTTATTGTTTATACAACTATTGTACTAATCAAAGGTGTAGGCAAAAAAACTTTTCGTGAGAGATTTTTCGAAAAAATATGTTTCTTCCAAGGTTTTCTTGTTTCTAATAATTTACAATCCATTCCCCTTAGTACAATTATTTAATTTTTCAAATTTATGGATTTAAAGGTTTCAAATCCTCTGAAGTCTAGAGTTGCACGTTTTTCATATATTCGTATTGAATATAATAGAATTGGATTTGCCTGATTTTCATGCCAGTCACTGACATGTATTGAGATTTATTTTTTTTTAACTTTTGGTATTTTTCATAATTATTACTTAGTATTTATAATAAGCTAAAGAATGTTTTGATGTAATGAATTTTCTCAGATAGCTTTCTAGAATTCGAAGCTTTAATCTTTAAATCAATGTGTTTATAAGAAGAAAGTATTTTATATGTTTCCAAATCTTTATCTATTGCATGTTTTTTATAAAATTTTGTATTTTTTTCTTGAATTTTTATAAATTTCCAGTATTCTAACGGATAGCTTTATATCTTTCTAGAATTTTCTGCTATAGTATTGAAAATCCTTACAATTTTATGTATCTTAATTGTTTATCCTAAAAAACACTATTTTTTACACAGATTTCTAATAATTTTTGTTGGCTTTTTTCTTTTTCGTATTTTTTTAGTAAGTATGAATAAAATTAGAGGAAATTTCTGGCTTGTATATTTCTAGAATTATATTCTCTCGAACTCAAAGTTGTATATTTAATTTTTGAAAAAATTATGGTCACATAATTTTCAACTATTTTAAAAGATCTCGATTATTTCATGCTTTTTTAAAGCATTTTTGTAATTTCGAAAGATTTTTTAGTATTTTTTTAGCATTTCCAGTATTTTTGTAGATTTATATACATGTCTGTTATTTTAATTTCAATCGATTTTCAGTCATTTCATAGATATCTAGGAAATTACCTTCTATACATATTTTTAGTGATTACAGATTTTTAGCGTTTTCGTGTTTTTTTAGTATATATCGATGGTGTTGATTTTTTTATGGAGAGGGTAGATAATCTGAAATTTATTCATATGAAAATATGATAGAGTTTATTTATTTCATATTATGATTCATTCATAAGATTCTGTAGCGATTTATGGTTTATTTGTAGATATCTATAATTCAAACTTTTCATGAAACAGTTCAGTTATAGAATTCTGCTGTAGTATTTCTTTAGAGTTTTTATGATTCGACAAATTATCTTGTATTTTTAAGTATTTCCATGGAAATTCATAGTATTCGACGCTTCAGGGTTGAAATTTATTCAGGTTTTTAGTATCTTCGCAGATTCCAATTTTTCTTGAGAATTCATCAGGTTCATAGGATTTTTAAAATTCATATTTTCTACGTTATCTTAGTGAAACATTAAGGATAAAAATTTTTCTGATCTGGGTACAAAAAAGTACATATTTGTCCTCAGCTTTGGATAGAACAAGTTTATTTCGCATATTAATAAGTATTCGACGCAGAAAATGATATATCCTTTGTTTTTCATGTTGATTTCAATTTTAACATAATTAAGAATCGTGACAATGCTTTTTAGAACCAAATTTCAGTAACGAATGTTTCCCTCATGGTTGCAATATTTTATTCACAGAAGGGTATGTACACAAAGCTGCGTGGACGATGTTTGTAATGCTAATAGCACCATTTTTCGTTATCATTATTTACTCAAGCAGAGCAGGAAAAGATAGTCGTAAGTGAAAAAGTGTTCGAACATAAGTAAACACAAAAATTAGTCATCAATAGGGTTGCCACCGCATTTTTCCCAACTCCTTCTTAGATCTGTAAAACTGATACAGTTAAACTACAATAAAAAAAAGTGCGCATCCCCTTTTACTTTAATCCTTCCGCATCATTTCCCACGAAGAGTAACAAAATTTGGAAACTTGAATAATTGATATTCTACTCGTACGCAGCGAGCTTTTCTCTGCAAAAAACGATAAAATCTATAAACAACTTTTCTCGCCTCGATCAAATTTCCCGTTCCGATTGTAACTCCGGAGCTTTGCATTTCCGAGCACATTTACGACGCGCGCTATTAGATTTTATAAACAAACGACAATACATTCTTGGGCTCTCGGGGAAAAATTCGAAAGAGCGAGAAAATTTTCCTACCTCGAGCGGTAAAGTAACTTCGTTTGCCTCTAAAATACAACCTCGGGAAACGGTAAAAGGCTTTTTATACCTACGCAGAAAAGTTCAGCTGTCGCTGCAAATTTTTTCTATTTTCGTTAATAATTTTTCAGGATTTCTGCGGGGTAACAGAAATTTCTAGAAGATAGAAAAACAATCTTCAAATACCTACAATGCTCGAGGAAAATATCATTTTTTGAATAATTTTCATTATTTTTACACACATTTACTTCCTTGAATTCTTGAAATGTTAGACCGATAAAAAACGTTTTTAACCACTACAAAAAATGCACAATTATGTATAGTTTCTGCATAAATTCTGTATTTTCAAAAAGCAATATTTTTCATTACGACGAACATTTTTCCTCCTTAAGGCAAAGTAACTTCGTTTGCGTCGAAAAAACAACGCAGGGAAACGGCGAAAGACGTATTCCCACGCAGCAGAGTTCAGTTAGTTTGAATAAAAAGCTGCACGTATTCACGAGAGTCCATAAAATAATAGCCCAAGAAGTGTATCGATCGCTGGCGCCATTTTTTCGCATTTCGCCTCTTTTTATTCGAAGCGAACGCATCAAAAAGCACAGAAAATAAAATTATAGATCGACGTATTTCATGAAAGGGTGAAAGCTGGGTTTTCGAAATTCACCTTCAGTTCATTTAGAATTTTTTCAATGGTAATTTGATGAAGCGAACATAATTCGTGAATGAAACATGAATGAAGAAAAATTCGAATTTCATGTTTGAATTTGATCTAATTAACATGATAGAAAAATCTAATGAAATCATTTTAATTAGGCTACAATCATACTTTTTAATAGGTAAAATAAAATGTATAAAAATAATACTACTTTTGCCCATTTTACCCACATCACATAATTTCTGCTTCACTGGATTCCGAAGACTTTTCTCTTCGATATAAAACGGTATTTCCGGCTTTATTATATCATTGAGTAAACAGCGATCCAATTGATGTGGTGTGAGAAATTTTCATTTTCACTCCCTCGCCCGTTCGAAAGTATAAACGCGGCTCCGAACAAAGCAATTGTTGACTCTCGCAATAATACATCTATCGACAAATAGCAATAAATACTGATAAAAGAAATGCCGGTGGTGACGATACGTCGGTATTTCTTCATGCCCTACATGGCTTCGGTACACTCCGTGGCTCTTGTAAAACGTAATTTATTGTTTATTCAAACATGTAAATTTTCGTATACACGTGGAAGAGAAAATTACCAGTAGGCAGGAAATGTTTCATAACATCAAATTTATGCTGCAGAAAAATAAATATGATTGAATTCGGAATAATTTTTAATAATTAATTAACGTAATTATTTTTTTTTCTCGGTGTAAAAATGTATTTAAGTGTTTCACAATTTTGTTTCATTCAAAGAATCCAGGCACGTAGGCAGAGGGGGGTTTTGGGAGTTCAAACCCCTCCCGAAATTCTGATAAAATAATCAATGTTTGATGTAAAAATGGAGAAAGTTACATTAATAAACAGTAAAAATTCAAGTTACGAAAAAATATATGGAAACATTAACAGTATATATTTAATGAAAAAGTAAAAATTATCAAAACGTAGGATTCAGTAGAAAATATGGATCAGAAAAATTGCTGCCACCAAGTGAATAATCAAGAAAAATAAAAATCTACAACAATGCTGAAAATTTAGAAAACTTTGAATCTTAGATCTTCAAATTCTAAAAATCTTTATAAAATCCATATAAAAGTATTAAAAATCTTTTGATTGATACAAACTCTAAAAGAGAAATAAAATTAGATAAATCTTAGGGAAAAACTGTTTTCTGGAAAATCTCGACAAATGCTTCTACGGTCTATAAATTCTGAGATTCTAGAACATCAAATTCTAAATATACTGTAAATCTATAAAAATTCTAGAAAACGCAAAAAATTTTTTACGTATTTTGGAAATACGAAAAAAGAATAACGACATAAAATATGAAAAATCTATATGAATGTGATTTTATCAATAACTCTTGAAATTAGTGAGAATAGATCAAAATTCTCATCTTAAAGCGTCGAGTTTCTTAAATCTCTGTAGCGATCTACAAAAATATAAGTAATCTATAAAAATACTTAGAAAACCTCCAGGGTTTCGTATATTGCACTAGAAAAAAGTGAAAAATGAGTTCGCTAGGTTACTAGTTAACTAAATTAATAATTCACTCGCTTACTAGTTTACTAGTTAATTAGCTGACTAGTTTACAAACTTACCGGTTTACAAGTTTACTAGTTAACTTGCTTACCAGTTTACTAGTTTACAAATTTACTTGTTAATGAGTTTACTAGATTACTAGTTCACAAGCTTACTAGTTTACCAGTTTACTATTACAAATCTGACAAGTTTGCTAGTTTAATAATTAACTAATTTACTTGTTAACGACTTTGCTAGTTTACTATTTCACTTTTTCAATTTTTTACTATTTTACTATTTTACGATTTCAGTAGTTTACTGGCTTACTTGCTTACTAGTTTAGTAGTTTACTAACGTACTAGTTTGCTAGTTTACGCTTTTTCTATCTTACTAGTTTACTAGCTTATAAGTTTACTGGCTTGCCAGTTTACTTGCTTATTAGTTTACTAGTTTCCTAGTTCACTAGACATCTTATAATACATAAAAATCACGTAGATACAATTTCCTTAGAAATTTATAAAAATTTCTTCCCTGGAGCATATTTATTAATATAATACAATAATTATATATATTTTTAGAAACTATTCTAGAAATTTATATAGAGAAGGAAATAAAAACATACAATTTAATTTATATACTTTTGATTGAAAACATAATAAGAAAATACAGAATAAAATTATTGAAAATCTTCATAAAAGAAACTTTCGTCTGAAAAATCAATTTTCATTCTCAAAATCGTTGAAAGTTTCAATACTATTAGCATCGATTTATGAATATCTATTGAGTGATCGATAGAAATATTAGAAATATATAAAAATACTTAAAAATACTATTATCTGTGTGTGAAAATACTACTAATTGGGTGGTTAACTTTGCTCGAAAATCAATTCCAATTTGTAAATTTTTTAGAAGTTTGATTTCTAGAGCATCGAATTTTAGAAAGCTTTATAGGAACCCATATTACTTAATATCAGATAATCCTTAAAGCGATATAAATACAAAAAGTCTTAGTATGAAAAAAAATTGAAACCTCAGTTACAACTCGAAAATCACAAAAATCAAACTACATAGGTACATGTTATATACGAACATGAAAAATGTGCAACTCTGGATTCCAAAAGTTGCATAACTTTGAAATTCCCTAATGTTAAATATTTCAAAATCGCTCTCTCGTACCCATATTGTCGAAGATTAAAAATTATGAAATCCTGAAAGAAAAGTATTTTTCAGAAAAACCCCACCCGAAAATTTTTTTTGCTTACGCCCCTGAAAGAATCGATTTTAATTTATTATTGTTATTCACAAAAAATTATGTGTTTCAAAATTTTTATGCAAGTAATTCCCTTATCGAAAAAAAGTGAATTTTCATGTGAAAAATAAACTTATAGGAGATAAAAAACTTTATAAATAAAAAGCATGTTTCGATGACCAATGTCGTTTTACTGAAGAGACAGATATTTTTCGGAGATTTCGTGTAAGTCGCGGGGCTTTCGTATTGATCGTTTTATAGGGGCTTTTAAGGGATAAGATTCCCATGCTTTCGCCGGGAAAAATACGAAGTTGTCAATTTCTCTCGTGCGATTGTCGCGTAAGTACTTCCGTTCATTCGAATCGCATCATCTGAGCGAAACGCATTTTCGAGAGACAGAGTTTTGAAAATAACCCACGAGAAATTGACGCAAACCCTCAATGAATTCTACCAATAAAAAAAATTTGTTATTTCCAAAATTAACATAAATTCAATCATTTTTGTACTTTTTGTAAACAGTAAGCTTTTTTTTTCATTTTTCTTCTTGAACTCTATGCTTTAAAAATACAGCAGGAATTTTCGACTTGTATAAAAATGAACTAAAAAATTCAAAATACTGTTAAAATAATCGATTTTGTTAGAAACTTGTTACTCAGTATAGATTTTGATTGTTTTTTTTTTGTTTTTGTTTTAGGTAAGTATACACTGATACTGGAAAAATCATTCTCAACCAACAAGTTCTAAAAGCGTAAGTCCACATTTTAAAATAACATACTATCATTCTCTAAACTTTTTTCCACCATATTGTAAGACTATAAAAAACTTTTGTGTACGCTGGATAATGGATTGAAGGAGATATGCACTTTTATTTGAAAGAACCCTCGTAAAATTGATTGCAAGAACATGGGCACGATTCCTAGCTCTGAAAAATTCATGTACTGCCAACACATCGGAAATGTCTCTGGCAGATAAGCCCAACTCCGGCGCGCGTACGCGCATTGTGTGCCTACTTTATACGGTCAATATTGTTGGTACACAATCGATCCTACTTATATTCGCGAATGGCACCAAGCCCTGTACTTGTGTTGTTAAAGCAATTACCGATTTCACTATCGTGCGTGTCAAAAATACGAACTTGACGGGCTTTTTTAGCAAATTCAAGTGATAGGTCACTTGAAGTTGACATCTGACGTAATTTATTATACTTTTTTTGTTAGTTCGAGTGCTAGAAAATAGTACTATGGAAGAAGAAAATAATCAAACAAGAAAACTATGATTAAGAACTGCAATAACTCAAAAACTCATGAATCCATGAAATATAATTTAAAAGAATTGCTAAATTAATTTAAACATGAAATGATAAAGCAGCCAATTTTACCATTCAAAGTGTGAAAATGCAAAACGTCAGATAAAAAATTAAAATAACTATATCAAGATATTTCAATTTTCAATAATAAAGAAACACTTTCAGGAATATAAAAATCCATATTGAAGAAAGTAAGATCTAAAAAATATTCACATGAACTGCAAAAACTCTGAAATTGTCCAAGAATTCAATGATCATAAAATTCCAACAATTTGCAAGTTTAGATCTACAGGTCCCTGAGGTTTGCATTGAGAAATATATTATTCATGTACCTTTTTTTCTCATCTACCATGCCATTCTTCGCGAAGAAATATCCTGCTGACTTCAAATCAGCTGCTGACTTTTGCTTATCGCTTCCTTGAATCTGAGTGAATTAATGAAGTCGAATAGAAGGAGAAATGTACTCTCGTAACTCGTGCCGACTTCTTGAAAAATTCGTTGGAACTTTTTGACGAGCTTTCATAAAGATACATCGCGTATCATTCTCTCACATTTCTGTGATCGGTAAATATCGTTAAGAAACCATTCCATGAGTTTTCGCCAGACTTTTTAATTTCCCTTGACATTTTTCGTGATCTGAAAAGTTTCAAATTTCTCATGTGTTTTCGAGGTTATCCGTATCATCCGTCATTTTCAATGAAAGGAATTTCACCTAGCTGGGAGTCAAAACTTTTTACACGATGATTTTTCATTTCACGTAACTTTTTTCTCCAGTGGTTTTCAGAGGGAATGTTCATTTAGAATATTCTTAATTGAAGTTATTTGAAAGTTGAAGTGAATAGTGACAGATAAAGTATAATATTGTTGTAAACGTATGATTATTTATTGATACTATATGATAATTTAAATATACTAAAGAAATTTTAACTTATTAATTGATAATAACTGCAAGTATTATTCATTACTATTAATATCTTGAGACACGAAGTTTCAAGTTTCCCAAAATAATAAAGCAATTTAGTAATTTCTTGATTACATCACAAAACTTAAATCGATTTAGGGTATAGAAAATTTGTTTGATTGAAATTCGAAAGTTCATTCAATGAAATATTCGGAACACTTTCGCATACTAACGAATAAGGAAAAATTTGTTAAGAGATATTACACATTCTGGAATATAAAAAATATTCTAAACGCCTAAAATTAGAGCATTTGAATCATCGTGTAGATAATTATTCTATTAATAATGAATAAATCAAAGCTATCACATCGTCAACAGGGTTAGTTCATTACATTATTACAGTTTTGTTACCTTTAAAAGTTCTATAGTAGTCATAAGGTTCCGAAAATTTTGGCATTTTAAAATTTCTACAGCGTTTCTATGGTTTTAACTTTTGCGACTCATTAAACAGTTTTTCAACACTAAAAAACTGTTTTTACAGTGTTTAACAAATTCAAGATGTTCACAGTTTAACTTGTTAGTATCACAGTTTTGACAGTTTTCTCATAGAGTTAGGAATCTAGAAAGTTGTATGTTACAATAAAATATTAAAAAAGTTTTATTTTTATGAAATATTCGAAATAATTGAATCTGTTGAAAGTGTAATGACTGTTAAAAAACTGTAAAACTATTATTCATTTTGTTTGTAATGCAAATTTTTTATTCTTTTGATTGTAATACATTATAAACTTTGTCAAAATGTTCGTAATTATATATTCAGGATGAATAGTGATAGTAACAGTTTCATTATTTTTAAGTCCAAATCATTCATCATCCAAATTGGAAACTTCCAAAATCACTCAAACTAATTCAGTAGAATCATACAAACTGTAAAAAATGTTGAAACTGTCAGAACCAACACGAAGTATTCTACTTATGTTTCTTCAATTATTCTCATACAGTCAACAATGTCTAGAATTTCTACGAAATATATGAAGTTAAAAAACTGATGAAAATGTTGCTATCTGGCACTACTGTAAGAAGTGTCAAAACTGTCGATGGCATTCTTTGCCCTTTTTCACTAGTTTTTTATAATGATGATTCTACACAAATTATTTTGAAATTAGAACTATTTTTCAAATATTTTAAAGCACTTGATTATTTAAATATTTGAGGATTTATAAATTTCATGACTTTGAAATTTACTTTTATATCAAGTGTTCTCATGATTCTTACTATAATTAATAATTATAATTGTTTTTGAACATATTTTTGAACGAATTTTTTCTGAGTTTGCTCTTTGTAAAATGACTTGAAAATTAGATATAATAGATGCTTTCTCACAAATTATTCGTAACTTTTTGGAAACGTAAAAATAATGCTAATTCATCATTGGTATTGAAAATAAGTAAGTCTTTTCATAATTGATGATTAACTTGAAAATATGACATACAAGCGAAATCAGAATTGTCTAGGATTAAATTTTCAAAACTTACCCAATTTTCTAAATTCAAAACTTTTTACGTCTCTACTTTTATTGCCTTGCACAAAAAACCTTCATTTTTCGAAAATTGCAATACCAAAGTTACTTATCTTTCAAAAATACAGCTATCTCTGAAGTAGGAAACAAAGCATCTTAGATATTTTAATATATACGTTTTTTGATAATTTCGATTTATTATCTTTAAAAATCACTAGTTCACATAAACAACGTACCTCGTGAAAAAAAGTATCGTAAAGCTTGTGTCGGTTCGCTGAATGCGAAAACAACTGTCATTTATATTTTAAAAATATACGCAAAAAAAAGTTTTTTTCATCTTTTCTCAGTTATTATCATGAAACACAAGGAACGGTTCATTTTATTTAAATAAAATATACGTTTTTTAAACGGTGTACTTATTAGTTTCACGACGATATACTGTTCTGATCAATCGGATGTATAATTTTGAAGTTACATAAATTAAATATACAGAAAATTAAAAAAAAAACATGTTTATTTATGGATTTTTTCGACTGTTAACGCCTATAGCACATCAACTACTATTTCAATCAACAAAAACAGTATATCGCCGTATAGTTCATAAGTATACCTTTTGAATGGTGGATATATATTATGCTAGTAGAATCGATCGTTCTTAATATTTCTGGAAATAACTGAAAAAAGCTTATTTTTCTTTGAGAAAAAGAATGAACTGTTATTTTTGACTCAGCGACTTCACATTAGTCTATAAAAACTCTTATTTCCGAGTTTTTTGCAATTGTTCGAAATTTCATAAACAAGTAGTAATAATTTATGAAACCTAAGTTTTCCGAAATTTGAAATCTTCAAGTTCTTCTGTCAAAACACCTGATCATTTTTGTCAGAAAATCTATTTTTGTGGACCTTTCATATTTTCCTCGTTTTAAATTTAGAAAAATTATTGTACTAAAATTCTCACTGAACAGATACACCTTCCTCCATGTTCTTTAATACATGTATTGATAATGAAACTATCTAAATTATACTATAATATTAATGGTTACCGAAAGCAAATTAGCATTTTCAAAACTTTGCACCATCGATGAATTTATTGTAATTTTTTCAAATGCCTTCACATGAATGGTTTCCAAGTAATTCTCATAAATATGAGGGTTAAACTATAAGGTTTAAATAAATTTCAAGCTACGAAGGTTGGAGAAAGAAAGGAGACAGTTCAACAGCAAGTTTTTAACATTAGGATAAAACTTTACAAGATTTTGAGGATTCTGGAGAAGAATGGAAAAGGTTTTAAGTATTCTACAAAAGAATGAAGGTTTTGATTAGAAACAAAACTTTCACTAAATAAGAAGCAAAAAGAATGAAAAAGGCATGTTTCCCCAAGATGAGGCAAGAATAATAGAATAAAAACGTCAGAGGCATATTGGAGTAAAGAATCTCAGATTTCGACTCAGGGAGTGTAGTCATAAATTATTATAACTTATGTTCAAAAGAATAACTACGCCGGCATTTGCCTGTTTTTTTTTTATGAAGATCTTCAAAGTATCTTCAAAAATTTTGCAAATTAACAGAGAAAAAATTGAAACTACTTTTTTCCTAATTTTTTTCCTCCTCATTTCTGAATCCTAGTTCACTGGGCTGGGCTACCTCGGAATCACTCGAAAAAAGCTCCTCTTGGGGTCCCCAATCGGAAACCTCGATGGTTATTAGCCCAGATCGCGGCGCCTCTCGAGAAACTGCAAAGCCCGGCGTTAATATTCCCCCGTCGAAGCCGGCGCTTCATGTTAATTGATCAACGGTTATGGCGCCAAGTTGAAAATTTCCAGGGCGTCGAAAATGTTGGGCGCAAAGCTCCGAAGCACGGTAGCTAGCCTCTTGTGATTTGTGATCGTCTCGTGGCGAAAGAGCACTATACGTACATCATGTATAACTCAGGCCTTTCACTCGATTCATCGTTCTCTCTCTTTCTCTTTCACCCCGTCTGTTCGCGAGCTTTTATTCAGCCGTCCCATCCCTCCAGGCGCTCGACATGACGATATTATCCATTCTAGAGTTGTTGAGAATTTAACACGCGAGCTGTTTAGAGCTTCCACTCGCGACTGCCGCGTCTACCGGTTTTCCGCGATCGCTTATTCACATGCCGAGTGGCAAAGACTGTAGGGCCGCTTTTTCGGGAAACGCGGATTTCTGCATTTTTCATGCAGACGAATGGGACTGTCATTGAAGATGGGAAATCATTCGTGGAGAGTCTCTGGAATTCAAATATCTTTGAATGGTTTTTGGAGCTTATCGATGGGATCGAAGATGCAGGATTTGACAGAAAGTTTGAAAATTTATCTCATTTTTATTAGTGATTTACTCAAATTTTATAAATATTATAAATGCACGTAGAAGAAATATTTAGGGGGGATTTTTTGAGACAATCATATCTTTTTCAAGATTTTATGATTTTCCAGCTTCAATGATCTGGTAAAGGAAGCAAGATTATTCAATTGTTCATACATACGTCTCTTATGTTAGTAGAATTTGGGTTCCATGATTTAGAAGGCTGTGAGGTTGATATTTTATTCCCTTACTATGTTCTTTGTATGTTTTACATTTTTTGATATTATCATGGATTTCTGTATAGCTTTATAGAATTTGTTGATCTTTGTAACAAATTTATAAAGATTATATCCATTTTATAGATATTGCAGCAAATAATATCGATGCAAATTTTAAGAATTTTAGAGATGTCTATAGAATATTTGTGTTCTACGTTGATTATATAGGTTTTTCATATTTCCCAGTACTGTTAGAGTTTTTTAGTATGTTTATGGATCCCTCTATAGATTTCATGAACTCAATACAGTAGTATAACAAATATTAGTGATTTTGACTACCTATGTACGTCGATTTTTTTAGAAAACATTATCTACATAGTAACAGTATGAATACCAGTATCTTTTATACAGATTTTAAGCTCATTTTGTTTTATTTTTCCTGATTTTTCAAGCATTTGTTTTATTTAAAAAATTTTTGTGTAGCTTGAAAGAATCGCTCCAAATTTTTGCAATTATATCCTTCAGAAATCAAAGTTTTACGCATTTTTTCTGAAAATGTAATCGACAAATTTTTTAAGTATGATATTATGATGTCTAGTTCTTCTTGCATTTTTATGATGATAACGAATATGTAAATGGTCGTGAAGTGTTTGTGAAGATTTATACTTTTTCGTGAATCGCTGTATAGATCTCTGGATTTAAATGCTCTTAAATTGACATTTTGATGAATGATTATTTTATTTATAGATTTCCTTAAAAAAAAATATCTATGTTTATAGATTTTGAATATTTTACCGATTTCTTATGCTTTTGTATTTCCTGAGTATTTATAAGATTCCGTACATTTTTCTAGTATTTTCATCAATTTTTAGTGTTTCTATATATTTTTTTATAGATTTCTAAAACTTGAAGCTTAAGTATTGAAAATCTCAACGATTTCAATTATCTAAAGTGAATCTCAAACAAACAGTATGTATCTTCTCTTCTGATTTCTGGCTCTTCTTGTCAAGAGTCAATTTTTCATTTTTTTGCAATATTTATACGATTCGTAGAATTTTTTTGTATTTACAGGGATTTTTTACATATTTTCAATGTTTTGAAGTCTAGGACTCAGAGTTTCACAAATTGTCGAGCAAATTATAGTAGCACAGTTTCAAAGTATACAGATTATTTATAAATAATACATTTTAGCACATACTACGTATTCAAAGTATTTTTTATATTTTCTGAGCGTTCATTTAATTATGAAGAGTTGATTTGAAATCACTTTTCTTCTAGCAGTTCAGTAGATCGCCTAACTAATTCAGAAAATTCGATATAGCAAATAAAATGTGACAGATTTTCAAAAATTTTACAGATTTTTGTAAAAAATTTCATCTATGAGGATTTTATGTATGCTATAGTTTTTTTGTGTTATTGTATATTTCCAGTGTTATTAGAATTTTGTAGCATTTTCTGGTACTTTTATAGATATTGCGTATTTCTGGAGATTGATAGATACATGTTCTAAAATAAATGCTCTACGATTCAAAAATTTCTAGATCTGCAGTATTCCTTCAGATGTTTTAGAAAACAGTACAGTTATCAATTTTCATATTTTTTAGTATTTTTTAACTCCTAGTAGTAGTTCGAAAGATTTTCATGTATTTTTATTGTCTATGTAGATCTCAAGAATTTGATGCTTAAGGATTCAAAATATTTTGAATTTTTGCATTTATATAGATTTCTAATTTGCTCTATTATTTGTTCATGAACGATTTCATAAATTTTTGTTGTCTACATTAATTTAACTTATTATTTTTACTTGATATTACGTACAAGAATATATAATGATTAGTACGCAGTCAGGATTTTTATTGCCCTTCCAGTTAGCAGAATTTAGAATTCTGAATTTAGTTTAGCTTTCAGAACCTGCATAAGAGCGTTTGCTATGTACTCTAGATTTCGTTCACCATGTTTTTCACAATCTAACTTTGTTTTCATTCAAGAAATTTTTCGCCATTTTGTTTTGATTACAGATAGCATTGTTTTCACTCAATATTTCATATTATCTGCATTTTTTTTATTCATCACTATAAGAAACTTTGTTATTTGCACACGAAAAATCAATTCATTTTACTTGTATTTCAGGCAATGTTTGGACCCCCAAAATCCTCTTTCACCAAGTCCCTGCAGTAACAATGATTCTAAAACTCATTTTGAAAAAATTTACCTAACTCATTGATATATTCACATTAAACGAGATAAAGTTCGACTTACGCGATGAAATGATATCCATTTCTAAACATTAAACATTCACTTCCCCAGAGTATGGGTCGATGACCTGATGATTACCACTGAAATTGAATAATCGAGTTGGAATTATTGTCGATGCTTCCGAATCTCTAAATGCTTCCCCTACAGAACTACTATAAAATGCTTATAATTGGACTCAGCCTAACCTCAACCACAAATAGCTTTTAATAGGATTACTATCATCATCAAATATTCATTTGCATGGCATTCAAATTCTTCTACGTTTTCCACGTTTTGCATTGATGGAATCTTTTCAAGTCATTCAGCTAACAATTTTCGCAGCAACACTGTGATGAAAGAGAATTTTCGGTAAAGTACTGGAGGTACATTTTCTGTGATTGCACATGCTGCATTAGATTACTGGCAGCTCAGTTCATGTATTTCCTGTGATTCTTAAAATGATGTTTCTACTGAAATTTCAGACTTTACACTGAAACGCAGTACTCTAGTATAAAATTTTTAGTTTTATTTTTATTTTTAAATATCTGAGACATTTTGGAAAATAATTTGAGTAATTTGTAAATTTTAGCACTTGACAATATATTTTTTTTCCTTACGATTCCACATTCTTTATGTCAATGATTCAGTTCCTGGAATGAATAGTCAATTTTCTAAACAAAACATGATTTAATAGAGTTCAAAGAATTGGCAGTAAAATAGAATATAATAGTGTTAACATTAATGATTGCATTATCTCAAATTCATTTGATCGAACCGTATTTTAAATCGTCACTAAAAACCTACAACAGGGAAACAAAAGCATCGAACTTCGAGAAGCCTTATCCCGAATAAATCGAAGTGTCTATAAACATGAGGAGCAATAACCGTCGCTATCGAGACGCTATCGCCCGTCCCATAATATTTTTTTTTTCTAAAAAGCCATAAAAAGTCGATTCAACGTCGCGAAACGTCGTGTTAGCAGCGCTGCTTCTCTTTCTCTCCATCGGCTTTCGATATCAACGCTATCGTAAAAGGAAGAAATTGCTCCATGCTTGGTCTCTCTTAGATCAAATTAGTGATATTTTTAACGAGCATGAATTTTATGCTTTAAAAGCATGAGCTTTCGTACTTCTGGAGCGTAGGGAACATTGATCTCGTTTGAAAATAAAATCTCATTTTTTTCCCAAAAGTAGTATGAGACGTTTATAATATAGAAAATTTAGAAGTACGGGATTCGAAACAGTGAAAGAGCATGCAGAAAAAATATGGTTATAATCGTAAATGATATAAAATTTTTGATAATGACGCTAAAATACGTTTTTCGATTGAACAAGAGAAAGAAAAGCAAGGTCTGAGTAAAAAGGGGAAAAGGAATGGCCCCTTGAATATTAGGTTTCCCAGTGCGGTTTCATACCACCCACTCGATCGACCAATCGCTCGAATTTACCCCAGGGAAATCACGCTGGATATATTCTCTACTTCATGTACCACACCTTCTTCACCACGTCGCTATTTTACAACCACTTCTCGAATTGTCACTCTGCGTTTGATCCCGAGACATATCCCTTTCTCGGATGTGTCTCATAACCGGCAATGATGAAAAATGTACGCCTTTTATACGTTTCCAATACATTTTTTTCTTTCGCACTGGAAATGATTGTTCGAAAAACAACTATCAGTGAATATCAACCCCATTTCAGAAAGATGGCAAAAATGTAGATCGGAAAGTCATTATCACAATATTAGAAAAATATTTTGTATTTTGGTAAATATTTCAGCGAAGCCTCAATTGTGTCAGAAATTACGCTTGGTGTAAAATTTTACATTTAATGATTCCAGGGTCATTATTTCTAAAATCAGTTTGGTCCTCACTTACCAAATCACCGATATCTCTCCTATTTTGTAAATAGTCACGTAAGCTAATTTCAAAACATACGTATTTTTTAATTTGGGCAGAAAATTTGTTTTTGTGGAGAAATTCAGATTTGAGATTTGGCTGTAAAATTCAGAGTAACCACACTTTTGCCGAAAACTTTTTTTAAATCCTTATTTCGTATCAGAAAACCTATGGATTTCAATCATTTTTGTATGAAAAAGTTCAAAATTGAACGAAATTTATGAATCATGTATTGAAACTATTTTTTGTAGCGTTGTTGAAACGTTATTAGCGTAAATGAAAAAAGTGTAAAAAAATTTTGAGTGAATACTTTTCAAATTGCATTATTTGTTTTCCTTCCGTTTCGTTTCCTTTTTCATTGATTGGTAAAAGTATGAACTACATTCTGTAAGAACCGTTCCATGCCAAAACGTTTCGTTCGTGAGTTAGAATTTTTTTCCGATTTTTCAGCCAAGTGATTATGAAATTTCAATATATTTTTACTTTTCCTGATTTGAAGACACTGTAATATGTTCCATTTAATGATGATATATATTCTAAACGAAAATAATAAAGAAAAAATTCTCAACTACGTGTTCAACAGCTCGGAGTACAACTTAAAATCAAGCTTTCGCGCGAATCACTAGATTGCTAAAATACTTATTATCACAAATGATTTCATAAGAATACTTTCATTTCTATTCATCTGAAACATTTTATTATATTGTTAGGTTAATTTAGAATTCTGAAGGTAGGTCTATTATCTATCGGAAAAATGTTCAAGTGTGGAGTTATGCGATAATGTCATCAATTTTTTTGTCCGATATTTTAAATTTTCTGAAAAATTTCCCTTTATTTGAAAGCAAAATAAATACATTCAAAAACGATATTTTATGTTTAAAAAACGTTCATTTGATTTCAAACCAAATAAATTATTCAACGTGTTCAACGTGCTCACGTTTCAATGTTTTTTCGGTAAACAAAGATGCTTTTCGTCATTAAACTATTTTGTTTAAATATGGATACATCGAATTACCTAATGAAAGAATAAAAGATTTCAAATTTTGTAATCTTATTTACGAAATTTCTTGACTTTTAGTATTTTTTAACGTGTGAAATCTTAAAGTATAATACCATTTATCAGTTTCTCGAATATCTTCGCGCTTAAAATGCATTGCATGAGTTTTGATGTATGAACTTAATTTAGTCATCATTATCTATAAACAATATAAAAAGAAATATTACAATAAACCAGGTACACGCAAGTAAATATACATGCATGTAAAAGTTATTCTCAAGAGACATGCACGAAAAATTAATGTCATGTTATATCCCGAGTTATGTACAATTCAGTTAGGAAATTTTCATTGAAAATATACATTATTATCGAATGGGATATACTACAGTGTCTTCATATCAAGAAAAGTGAAAATATATTGAAATTTCATAATTACTTGTAAATGACAGGCTGGAAAATCGGAAAAAAATTCTAACATACGAACGAAACTTTTTGGCATGTAACGGTTTTTACAAAATGTAGTACATACTTTGACCAATTAAGAAAAAAAAAAAAAAAAAACGGGAGGAAAAAAAATGATGCAACATAAAAACTTTTCACTCAAAAATTTTTTACACTTTTTTTATTGACGCTTATATCGATTCAACAACGCTACAAGAAATATTTTCAATACATGATTCATAAATTTCGTATAATTTCGAACGTTTTCATAAAATAATTATTGAAATCCATAGATTTTCTGATAAGAAATAAGGATTTAAAAAAAAGTTTTCGGCAAAAGTGAGGTTACTCTGAATTTGACAGCCAAATGTAAAATATGAATTTCTCGACAAAAACCGATTCCCAGCCCAAAATAAAAAATACGTATGTTTTGAAACTCGTTTACGTGACTTTTTAAAAAATTAGAGAGAAATCAGTGATTTGGCCAGTGACGATCAAACTGATTTTAAACATAATGACCCTCCAATATTTGAAATATCCTTAGTCAACATTTTTTTTAAGCCATCCCTCACCCCCCAAATTAGTGTTTACGATATGCACACTTGTCTTCAACACATGCTTTAATCACCCAAAACAATAAGATGAAATAAATATAGTTGAAACTGAAGTATTCAAATCTAAATCTTGTTTTCGATCGGAAATTTCATTTCGCTAGTATGATTTCTTTATGACCCTTCCATAAAATAGTTTTAGACTCTCCAAAAAAAAAAAAAAAACAGATTCGAAATGCCACTCAACCAGTACCAGGTTACTTATCAAATTAAGTGTCCAAACTTCACCTCTATTAATATTCGCGCACCTCTTCCTCAAATTGAACCATGATCGATGAATTATTTTCGTTCGATCCAATAATACACATATCTGTCATACAAATTCCACCCTGCAGATAAATTCCGATTCAACGAACGCCTCAAATCGGATTTCACTCCAACCCAAAATTTCGCCCGACCACATCTCTATTTCCCTCCAATATACGTTGGCGAATTCTTAATGATCGATCTTGCGAAGGCGACTTTCGTGGGTCCGGAAATTTATTTGTTCCAGTTCGAGCGTGGCTCGTGCGGTAGAATTGGATGTTACCGAGTTGCAGAAACTCGTTCGAGAAACTCGGAAGAAAGTCCTTTTATCGCGGCGAAACTACGATCTGATTTTACGTACGGTTCTTTTCTTTATCTTCTCCCAGAGCTCGTCAAGGGTATTGAATGCCCACGGACGTCGCGCATCGCGGGGTATATAAGACGACATTTTTTTCTTCGCGCCAGCCGGAAAAACGAGCGACAGGAACGCACGGGAAAAGTGGGGAAAAAATTGCGAAATACGAAGGGAGTTCCGATATCAGAGGATGAAATTCCAATATGCTCCGAGACTTCCGCAGTCATATGTACGGAATGCACTCGACGCTCTGATTGTGCTTCGAAGGCACATTTTTCTCATGCGCACTGCGACTTTTATCATTCCATCGGAAAGATTCAGGCACATTTTGCAGACGCGGATCTTTATTTTGGTATATTAGACGAAAATTGCGCACTTGGAGCTTCGAAACAAGTCCCTAGCAAGAAAGTGTATTGACTTCTGAGATGATTTCACGTTCGAATGTCTTGCATGGAAAGAATACGGTATGGTTTTCACAGCCAACAAAAGCTTTTACGTTTTCATGACGAGAAGAATGGAAAATACCAACTCTTGGGGAAGCAGACAGCATAATGAATCGCAATAACCAACAGAAGATTTTTAATATTCCCAGATTCTTCCGGAATATCTTCCCCTAAGAAAAAGGGAAGTAAAAACCAATTGTCTCGACGCGGAGCGCTCTCCCATAAATTTCCCGAACCGAATTTCACGCGAATACCGGCTGTCCGACTTAGCCACTGAAAAAACCATTTCCATTCCCAATCGATTCATCGGGACTTAATTAAATTTCTATTCAAATACTCCACCCTGGCCGTTCGTTGAGCATCAAACCGATCCGAAGAGACGGGTTCTGAAAAAAAAACAATGGTTTTATCCCTTAACTTGTAACTTTGTTACATATCTTACAGAGTAACATTGTTGTACGTGAAATTTATTCGTTCATTGCTAAAAATTTCAAGTAAAAACTTCGTATATCCATATATTGATGTATTACAAGAAAAAAATTATATATTCTCGGAAAATCTCTCCCTAAAAATGTGTTTGCGCTCCCCTGCTAAATTCAAACTTTTTCACTGCGCCATACCCACGAACCCGAGCGACTCCCAAATAACCAACTTAGCGTGGCTTTTTTGCTTACAGGTGATAAATTCTCGCCACTGCCTGGAAAACAACAAGTTACCCTAACGAGATTAGCTTTGCAAACTCTGTTACGAAGGATAATAAAGCTTCGGCCACGAAAGTGGCAAAGGAAAAAGGTCCAAAATGACCTGAATCTCTGTAACGAGGAAGCGAGAGTCTTTGTGTCCCGCATGTCGCCCGGAATCGGAGGACATGCCCGGTCATGTGAGCCCGAACATGAGGACATCGAGGTGGCCACGATGAGGGACAAACTATGAAAAACTTAAATGACACGGAATTGTCACGTCATTGTTTTTAACGAACCATCTTCGAGTTTCATGGTTTTTTCGAGTTGAGCTTCGTGATCCAAGATGGCCGCTGGGGCCTGAGCGGCGTCCAATTGCGAGGGAAAAGTGGACAGTTTCGAGAAATCGTTGGGCCGCCTGAGCATCGGGGATTTGAATTCGGCCCTCGAAAAGTATGTTTTACGGTTATTCAAGTCTATTCTCTAAATTCAGTCTTTAAATTCTTTATTAGAAGATATCTAATATTCTAAATGCGATTGTAGGGTTTGTTAAGGAGTGGTTTTTTCTTGCTTTTCTGTATCAGTCGTCGTCGGTGCGTCCATAAGTTACATTCTGGAGGCACCTGAATTTATCTGTACTTATTGCTTTGATGGCATTGTTTCTGCTTATTCCTCCGAGAGAAAGAGTATAGAGGGATTTGGGTTTCTGTTTTTAATACTATGAATTATATTCAATGTAGATTTTTCGTTTTCTTTGTAAAGCTTCTGGAGAGGGCCTGATGGAGGCAGAAATATAAAGTTTTTTCAACTTCCAACATGGGTCTTCATTAACCCATGTATTTATATTTGGCTCCGAGAGGTCATGGATATACTTATTTCTAATATTTTAAGTTTCATTCGGTTAAGGGATATTCAAAAATTCGAAAAGCACGGTTTTGGAACTTTTCCTGACGATTTCGATCTCAAATATTCTGGAATTTTATCTTGATAAAGGTTAAATCTGAGGGTGCTCGCGATGGCGCGCGCGATATCACCGAGGATTTCGGTGAGGACCCTGTGTGGTTCTCTTGTGGCCGGCTGGCTCCTGTTGGCGATTTCCTCCGCGCTCGCGAACGCGTCCCATAACGGGTATGGACCGCGGGGGCCGACGGGCACCGCCGACGCCGACGAGTTCAACCGGGCGAGGTGTCCGTGGGCTTGCAGCTGCGAGCTCACCGAGATTGACTGCTCGCACCAAAACCTCACACAGGTGCCGGGGGACCTCACGACGTACGTCGTCGCCGAAAAACTGTAAGTACGAAAATGATTTACACAAGGGCTGTGGAATGCGATTTTTTTGATTGGTGCACACGGAGAAAAATCGAGAGTAAATCTCACCAAAAACGCACGAAGAATCACCAAACTGCTGAGAAACGCGGGATAATTCCACATATCAGCAGGAACTATTCCAAAGAAAAGAATATCGTTTGGTAAAAATTTCTTGCCGTAAGACTGTATTCACATTCTTTCTCTACACTTTTTCTCAAATGCAACACGTATAAGCGTGCGTTAGTGTCGGTGTGCGCGCTGGGGAACTCTATTAATAGTTGCCGAAAAGAGCGTTTGTTTCCTTTACTTCCCTACGTAAACTTTCGCTAAACTTCGCTAGGTAGCTGCATGAAATTTGGTCGCGATTGCGAATTATTGTGGAAATCCTTTAAATATGAGTGAAAGCCATACACAAGAAAAAGAATTGAGGAGCATGACTGAACATTACCAATGAAGGATCAACACCCAAGTATCTCTTTTCATTCTAGCATCAAAATTTCTACCATTTTTACTGAAATGAATTTTCATAAGAATAAAATTTCTTATTCTAATAAGATTTTAAAGGTTCTAAATCACTAAGGCTTTGCATAATGGAGGTTCATTATTTAAAAAAACAAAACCACATCATTTAAAATCCTTCGAGGACGAAAAATTCTTCGTTTATTTTAAAGTAAAAAGTATTCAAAGAATCGGACGAATCAGGTATCGAAGCGTGTAATTTTTACCGAACGTTTGGTAGTTTTTATCACCCTCGAACATATAATTTATCTAGCGTTTCTCAGCAGTTTGGTAATTTTTCGTGCGTTTTTAGTGAGATTTACTATCGATTTTTCTCCGTGTGGTAATTGAAATTGAAATAACAGGGATGGAGTGCTCTCTCCCAGTTTGAATTGGTAAAAAACTACCAATCAATATAGAGTTTCACTGTTTGAAAGAGTAAAAAGGGAGCAACTAAAGTTTTAGTAAAAATCTACTAATTGAATCAGTGATAAGGCTTACTGATTGAATGAATAATATTTGACTGAAGAAGAAAGTGAATAACTATCTTTAAACCTTAGAAGAAATCAACTATTACAGTAGGTAGGTTTTGACTAGTCTTATTCGTGCAATAGAACTAAAAGATAAGAATAGTTTGACTTATTCAAAATACAATTTTTATATATAATTTAGTAAAGAGTTACTGTTTATGATAATAAATTTTTACCACTGCAATTACTGATTATCTTAATAGCATTCAAATGCAGCTAATTTATTATTGTTTTATAGCAAAAAAATCAAAAAATATTAATAAGCATATTTGGACATTTGTTAAAATATTTATTTCCTGACACGTCAAGATTTACACAATGTTTTTTACATGAACTGTTTTTACAACTAGATACAAATGCTAGTAGATTCTTCAAAAATGTTTGTAATTCCGGGAATCAAGAAACTTCCATTTCTAGAGCATTGAATTCTGAAAATATATATGTATAGAAGTCAATTAAAATATTAGAAAATTTTTCCAACCTTCAAAGTATGTGAAAAATTCAAAAAATATTGAAGGCACTCTAAATCTCTAAAGAAACAGTTTTCTGCAAAGTTGATCGAAATATTTCATGTATTTAAAACTTTCAATTCTAGGGAATCTCATTCTGGAAATTGAAAGAGATATCTTAAAGATTTTAAATTCGAAAAAAACGAAAAATTCTACAACACTCTATAAATACTTAAAAAAATACCAATAGAAAATTCATGTGAGTAATAATATAAAACATTAGGAATCTATCCAATTCCAGAAATTCATACAGCGATCAATAAAAATATTGAACGATCCTTCCAATCACAGAAAAACTTAAGAAATACAAAATATACTGCAAGATGAGTGAAAATCTATTAAGACGACTCGCAAGACCTTTTCTTTTTGTCCTTCTTCCTTTCAACTGAATCCCATTCTAAGCATCTCTCTCGCACTACAGTAGGTTGCGAGTCATCTTAAGACACTATTTTCTGAACGTTCAATTTATGTAAGCACTCACGAGTGAAAATCTATTAAGACACTATTTTTTGGACGTTCAATTTATGTAAGCACTCACGAATGTAGTTATCAATACAGCCCAAGAATCATCGAAAATATGTGTAGAATATTTTGTTTTTGAATGTAAAATTTAATATTGTTCGTATCATGTTTGAAACTGCGAAAAATTTTAAAAACAAAAAAAAATTAGTACCTACATATATTAACGCATATTTTATCGAATTTATGAAATTCTTTTAAATTATTCAAGATTATAAAAAAATTTTCACTCATAAGTTTTGTAAATTATAAAAACAATAATTAATGTTGCAAAACTACAATTCGTGTGTTAATTCTTTTCAAAACGTTAAATCGTGAAAAAACACTTGATTTGAAACTTTTTTGAGTACCGTAGGTTCAAAAAATTTCTAGATGTTGAAAAAATGTATAAAAATTGATTTGAAATCCTCAACCTCAATAACCGAAAATTCAAGCAATTCTTCAATTCTAACACTCTCATTTTCGCTATAATTATTTCAATATCAAAAACTTTTGATGTTACCGATCATTCTATATTTCCAATGAATTTCCTACGTTAGAAACTCGAGGTAGATCTATATCCAAGAAAAAAAAAAAAACCAAGATCAAATTATAAACGGTGCAAAAGGAACAAGAAAATGAAAAAACTTGTTTTTAATGACGGACTGAAAAGAGTAATAAATTTTTCCGTGATTATGAGGTAAAACTCGTAAAAACACTTCGGAAGAAAAGACCGTTTTCTCTGTAGAATTTATCACATCGCTCCTACAAAAGCGGAGAAAAAAAGGCCTCATCCCCCACGGCAAAAGACTCCTACGACGTTCTGCGAAAAGACGCGAATAAAGTGGAACACAATACGCGCTCGATTACGTCGCCCGAAGCAGTCTTTGACAAAAGATTATCTAATCCAAGCGACATTTTTTCCCGGCGTTATCCATCGTACAGTATCAAATTCTTAATTAAGAACTCTATCGCGATTTCGCGGATAGCGTGAGATAGGGTTAACGTTCGTTTCGTTTTTCTGCCCTGTCTCACTAAGTCCAACAAAGCACTCGAGTTTCTCACTTTTCGTTCAAGCAAATAATGTTGCTTTGATTCTTTTTCTGATATTTTATAATTACAACTATAATTCTACAATAATAAAGATATATTATTTTATAGATTAGCAATGGGCGATACCTATCATTTTATCAGTATATCAATATTTTTTTTTCGATATACCAGACCTATTATATTGATTTTTTCGTAGCAATATTTATCAATGCTGCAAATTTTTTATGTAACAAAAAAAATTAGGACATGGTCATCAGGTCAGTAATTTTCTCCAACATTTATATTCTTCATTTCAAAATTATTTCTTTTAAAATATATCATAGCATATTGGCCCATTATGAAAAAAGTCTGTAATAGTCACTTTAAAAAATATAATTTAGTAGGAAAATTGATTTACAAAAACTAAGGTTCCTTTAATTAGATGTTTCTGATTTTCTCCGGAAAAAATTAATATCCTTTTTGTGAGTTTTATAAATTGAATCCACAGCAATTTTTTTATGATTAACCACTAATCTATGAAAAACTATAAAATCATATAGTTGATAACTGTTCTATAAACGATCATTAAAATTAATATCCTTACAATTTATAAAACCTTAATGTGTGATGTAATTCTAGAAATTCATATCAGAGTGTACAAAAATTTTCAATTCTTTTAAAGAGTGTTATGAAACCCTAGCAAACGCGGCGGTACCTTATAAGGTACCAGTTAGGTACCCCTTAGGTACCAATTAAGTACTTTCCCAAATATCTACTCCTTTTTATTGAAAATCGGTAAAACTTTTTTTTATCTTGTAAATGAAGTGTCTTTCTTCATTTTCCAGTGGTCAAACATCCGAAAAAATAGTGCATTAATTTTAAAAAACGGAAATTAGAAACACTAATTGTCAGATAAGTGTAGATAACACACTTTTCATGCGGTAGATAACATTCATATAATGCACTACGCGGGAAATTTGAAATGCGCCATCAACTCAGTTGTCCTCACAGGGGCGAAAGTAGTCGGGGCACATCAGTCCGCGATTATTATTTTTTTGGATAGTCCTATTGCATTTCGAGTGTTCCCAGAGTTTTCGAACTTTATTCACGATGTACATCGAAATTGGATTCAAATAATTTCAAGGTAAAATCAGATGTTAAACCCTTACCGCAAAATGTCGATGATAATTGCGAATAAAAAACAGAAATATTTTACACCGTACTTTTTTATACCTGTGAAATTTATAGCAATCAAAAAATTCTCAATGAATTTGAATAATTTAAAGGTAAAATTAGTCATAAAAACCCTCAACACAAAATTTCGATGTTCATCGTGTATAAAGTTCGGGAAAACTTAAGCAAAAATTTTCCGAATGTTAACTATTATTACATCATTATGGCGAAGTTCGAAAACGCTGGAAATACTCGAAATGCAATAGAACTATCCAAAAAAATAATAATCGCGGACTGATGTGCCCCGACTACGTACGCCCCTGTGAGAACAACTGAGTTGATGGCGCATTTCAAATTTCCCGCGTAGCGCATTATCTGAATGTTATCTACCGCACGACAAGTGCGCTATCTACACTTATCTGACAATTAGTGTTTCTAATTTTCGTTTTTTAAAATTAATGCACTATTTTTTCGGATATTTGACCACTGGAAAATGAAGAAAAACACTTCATTTACAAGATAAAAAAAAAGTTTTACGAATTTTCAATGAAAAGGAGTAGATATTAGGGAAAGTACTTAACTGGTACCTAAGGGGTACCTAATTGTACCTTATAAGGTACCGCTTAAGTACCGATTAGGTACCGGGGTGTTTGCTAGGGAATTCCAAACAAAGCTAGGAATTAAAATGATAGTAGAAATTAAATAAAAAATGAAAATACGAGAAACTATTTTAAATATGTATTGATAAAAATTCTGAAAATATTTGAAACTTCGATGAAAACCTCGATTTCTTGACCTATGATTTCTTAAAATCAATGTGGAAATCTATACAGATACTAAAAATATCAAAATCCTAAAAAATTGTACAAAAGTTAATAAATGCAAAAAATATATATACTAGATTTTCATCAGATACTTGTACATACATGCTCATAGGATTTTTTCGAAATTCCATACAAAATTTGAAAATATTATACATATATATATATATATATATATATATATATAAATCCACAGAGATAGGTACTAAAAAATGCTTTAAATCGTATAAATCTTCAAAAATAACCTAAAAAAATGAATGTATCTAAAATCAATGCCATTTTCTGATATCGAATGACCTTAAATATTTTAAAATTCCAGTTTAAAAAATCACATTCTAGATATCTAAAGAGTAATCTTAAAAAAATCGAAAAATTCCGTCAAAATTTTATAAATACTACAAAATACAAAAACAGTTTACAAATACCAGCAATACATAAGTAACTAAAAATTTGTAAATATTTACTAACTGGAGTGTCAAAATCTGGAAAGTCTTTGCCACGTAACATAAGAATACTGAAAAATCCTGAAAATTGTATAAGTACTGAAGAAATACGAAGAATATTCATAGATATATAAATACATAAAGATATTGTTTCCTAAACAATTTATTGACATTCAACAAATTTATGTAACTTCGAATTTTGAAGCACAAATTAACATTTTTTTCCAATCATAACGATCTTTGAAAACACGACAAATCTAGAACAATACTAGAAAATTTCTAAGTTTTGTATAAAAACTTGAAAATACACTTTGATCAAATTTTGGTTTTTATAACGAAAATATTCTTCACCTGACTAAAGTGATTCAGTCACATTCCAACCTACTAAAATTTTTTCTAATTTGCTAAGATTTATTCAGTAAAATGTAGTTTGTACGATTAACTAAATTTTTTGGTCAGCTCGAATGTAAGTTTTTTTCATTTCAAATACATAATATCTAGCTTTGAAAAAAGATCTTTACTCGTTTCGAAAATGTATCACGTTAGAGTGACTAAATCATTTATTCACTACGAATTAACGTATAAGCAAAATTTATAAATCCAGAATTAAAATCATTAAAATACCAGATAAAATCATTATTTTAAAAAACTGTGTGATTTCTACCTATCTTTAAAATTCCGGATTCAAAAGAAGTAAATAGGTATGTTTTTTATTCAAAAATACACCAGAAAATGCTTCAGATTTAGTATGTACAGAAATGTAGATGAAATATTAAAAGTACTCTAAATCTGTACAGCAACTGTTTTCAGAATAATACATTGAAATACAGAAAATTTTTTAACTTTAATTTCCGAAGCGAAAATTTTTTGAAATATAAATCCAAGCATTCCATGAAAATACCGAAAATCTGTAGTAATACTGGAAAATCCTACCCACGATAATCTTTGTGAAATTCAAGAAATTTCCAAAATCTAGGTTGATACAATAGGTACTCGAAAAAATCAATAAGTTTATTGAAGATTCTGAAAGTTTTAAATCCTAACGGATGAAATTCTAAATTCTATATAAAAAACAATAAAACTGCAAAACAATCTTTTAAATTGTAAATGTACGTAAAATGCAAAAACCAAAAAAAAAAAACGCAGAATACTATAAATCTACAAAGTTCCAATTTTTTAAAAAAAAGTCCATAAAAATCTGCATGTCGAGAATTTCTTTCCGATTCAATTTCAAAAACGTTAAAAAATATGTAACCAAACATACTCAAATTTGAAACTGTTGATGTACATCTTCGACTTCAAATTTTTCTATCATGTCATACAAGCGGAAACACTCGTTTACCAAACGAATATCATCACGTATCACAAAGTTTGTCGGCACAGTTATCTAGATACAAACTCCGAAGCTCAGCATAACCAATACAATAATACTCATGGCAGATTCAAATTCGTATACCTCGGTCTTTTGCCTTTGTCGAGTAATTAGAATTTCGTTGTCTTGTCGCTCCTTTGACAAATTTCCATGCATTCGCTCGCGGCAACTCTGCACTCGACCTTTTGAACGTTTCTGCCATGCGAAAATTTCCACTTCCTGTAAATTTAAAAGCGCCCCCGCGACATGCCATTAAACGCACGACACGAAATAATGATTCGATTCTCCTGCCCATTTTATCATCGCGTCAATTTCCCGCGATTTCGAGGGATGTTAACAACGGTTAAAGGGAGGAATAATAAATAATGCAGCGTTGTAATGAATGCACCCCAGTCGCCGTTGTACAGAAAGTGGGGTGTGAAAGTAACGAATACGTTCATTGAACGTTCTGATTAAATCGGGAGAGTGACTGAACGAAGATTAAGGAGAACTGCAGTGACATTAAAAATGTATCACATCGATCGGCACAGTTAAAGTTTCCGGGGAACATGTGATTGCGAGAAAGTTGACAATGTAGTTCAGGAGTTGAGGAAAAATTGCGTTCGATCTATCAAGACTGACATTCTAATATGAAACTTGAATTCATTAAAATTTTATTACTAGGAACTTTTCCGATTTCATCAAAATTTTTTTTCTACATCACTTTTGTGTAATTTACATGCAGTTTTTATTACTTACTTCTTAACAAGAAATCTTGAACTCTCACAAAAAAAAAACATTATCATCTATGAAAAACCCTAATTTGATAAAAAGTACAGTATTACTTTTTTCAAATGTACTTTTACTGTACAGTATACAGTAAAAGTAAAGTAGTGTATTGTAAATAAGTTACAGATCAATCGAGTTTCATGTAAGTGCTAACAAGGCAATAAAAGAAATAGGTGAAAAAAATTTGTATGCTAACAAAAGCAGAAGAATAGATGCTCATTATAATTTAAGACATTTATGCTGTTCGTTCAAAGGATATGCGATACATATTAATGTATTAGAATACAGATATTTATTTCTGTATATCAGAATTTTCGTATAGATATAGGTAGTTATCAAACTTTCATTGTTACGTCGATATTTTTGTTGCGATTATAAATGATATTGCAAGCTTTTTGGCTAAGAAAAATTAATACGAAATTTTTCGTTTAGATTTTCTTTTTGAATCGAATTAAACATTCAGAACTTAAGTCAGTTATTTCTTCCAAACTCAATTTGATTCTTCTTTTTAACATTCTTGAACCTCCAAAATATAGCAGTTATATGGCTTGCATATGGAGAACAATCTGTGGTTCTCAGTTTCAAAAATATAAAAGCAGTAACATTTATATAATGCAGAAGTTTTTGTATATTTATATTCTTATGATTTTTTTCGTATGAAATAAATAGAATTGACAGTACAAATTACACATTTATTCTATAAAAATTTTCTTAACAATATATTAAACAATGTATAAAAGACTATGAATGTTTTGATTATTGCTTTATGAACGATTAAAATTATATTTAACATCTAGAAACTTTAGATTCTAGGGTAGAGCACAAAATTCCAGAAATTTTTATATGAATCCAAAATATTATGAAAATCTTTGACTCTCCTGAGAAATCGTACTTAAATGAATACCAAAAATACCGAATATATTTATCAGGAATTCAAAAGGTACCTGTAAAATAGATGCTGATAAAATTTCTGTAAAGATTGCAAACATTCTGTAAATAAACAAACTCACTATTTACAAAGCATTATATTTAGACATAAGTTTGAAAATGTATGAAAATACCATAAATTTCCGAATCATTGACAAAACTAAACAAAACGAATACAAAAAAAGTAATACTAAAAAATACTTAAATGATATTACATACTTATAGATACTGATCGAAATTCTTCGAAAATCTATGAAAAATCTAAAAATCAATAAATTTTTTCCTAGAGCACTGAGTTCTCAAAATCAATATATAAATCATTGTAACCAGCAAAAAATCTTTCTTTAAAAAATACGCAAAATTCTGTAAGTGATTTGAATCTATGTATCATGTTTTTAAACAATTTTATACATATAATTGGAATATTGTAAGCTTTGAAATCTGAGAAATCGAATTCTAAGAATGAAATGGAATATTCAAAATTCGAAAACAAGGAAATCCTACAACATTCTTTAAATATCGAAGAATATAAACATACTAGGAATATAGATGTTATATCTACACAAAATATAAAGACTGTAATATCTGCAAGATGGAATTTTATAAATTTATAAATGCGTATATGCAAATAGCGAAAAATCATGACAAATTCAAGAAACAAGAAATATCATGAAAGAAATCCAAATTTATGATAATGCTGTTTTTTGAAGCATCCATTGAAAGACGAAATATTGAGTAAACTTCGGATTCTGAAGCACGAAATTTGATAGTCTTCAAAACAAACAACGAAAATGTCAGTCATTTAGGGAACGATTGTAAAATGCAAAATTTTCTTAGATCCTGTAAAACACACAAAATTTTCAAAAAATAAAAAGTCGCATATGATTCTCTGGAAAATTTTCTAACTGTATATTCTACAAGGTCATATTCTAGATATCTTCAGAAAAATCCATAAAATTACCAGATAACCTTACGAATCATATAAGAACTTCAAAAAAATACGAAAAAAACTAAAAATATCATATACGAAAAAACTACTTTTAAAAAATCAATCAGAATTCATACGGTAATTCGGTACAGCGATATTTTCTTTCCGGCATTTAGACATTGAATATCGGATGATTCAATTATATCAGAATTATTGATATCAATATTTTTCGCGATTTTCATCTCTACTTCTTTTGTAACCTATAGTTAGTTATGAACCACCTGATAAAAACCATAAAACTTTATATTCACCAAACAATCAAGAAATTCTGATTCCTCGCAAAATTGTGAGCTGATCTTCCCTTTGCCATATTTGTGCAAACTCGGTTGTTACAAAGCTATCAACAAATAAAAATACGAGCGTTAGACCAACAAGAGTCCACCTTGGCTCCACCCAAAGTAGTCGACGCGTGCCGAATACTCGCGAACTCAACTGAGCCAAAGCACTCTTTCATTCGTCCAGCGCTCATAACTTCAGCCGCTCATATCTCCGTTAATTTTAAATTTAGCCAAACATGGCAAAGACAACATCGTCTCAGAATTCAACAATGAATCTAAAATAATCTTAAAATCACTACATATCCCGCTGAAGCAGGACAAGTGTTAATAAATCAAGCCTGCGCGTTATTCTCAGAGCCTCTGGTCGACGTATTCTCGTAATGAAGCAGGGCTGTGATTGAATGCGACGCAACGTGGCTTAATTTGAGTTACCGCGAAACCCTTCGATTTGCATTATGTATGGATGCACGGGGGGTTTGGCTGCGCACGGTAGGCCGAGTCGCGGTGTAGTATGACAGCAATAGCAGCGCCGGCAGCGACAAGGATCACTTTGCTCGTGGCGAAATTTAGATGAACCCGAGCGATAGCGAAACTAACGTGGAAGTTAGAACTCAAGAGCCTCGCTTCGCTCTTTGCCCATTCGGTCGGTTAGCGCTGTCGCTCGTTATCTCTGCATCGACTCTTCAACTCGAGGCAAACAGGTACACTCAGTGACTCTCATTTAACTTTCTTTTTTTTTTTCTAATATCCTAGCATCGCATAAAATCTTGCCCAACTTTTGGGTGACGTTTCGATGTTGGAAGCAGTTGGAAGTCGTTTCGGTAGATTTTTGAAGAGCTTGGAAAAAGAGACGAAAAGATTCGATCTTCTGGATGTCGTTAAATTTTTATCTTGTCCTCGTTTCTGTAAAGGAATAATCTGCAATCTTTCCAGGTTTTAGTAAGGGGTCTGTTGTGAGTCAGGATTTTAAACGTCGATGTCAAATTCTGAATTTCACACGCGGTTGCTGGCCCATGCAGGCGGGGGGGGGGGGGCGGAAGGTTTGGTGGCTAGAATACCCCCCCCCCCCCAACGAGATCATTCAAACAATTTCAATGAAATGCTTCTATTATTGGTTTTTACGTTTTGATATAAATTTTGATACCTTGCATTGCATGATATTTTTCAGAAAACAGCGTCTAAATCGATTTTGATTCCTTTTCGGTATTTTTCGTATGTATCTTCTACGATTTGAAGCGTTGTTCAGTATTTCTAAAACTATTCGTATTTTTCAAGATCTATGAAATGTTACAGGATTTTCTAGTATTTTTATGTTTCTAGCATTTTCATTTAAATTGTTGAAGATTCCGAGAATTTTATACTGTAAAATTTGTAGTTTATGAAATTTTACGTGTTCAAAGGATTTTTCAGTAAACAGTGTCTCAATAGATATTTATTTCTTCTAGTATTTTTCGTATTTCTTTAATTTTTTTACGATTTGAAGGATTGATTAGAATTTCTGAAACTATTCATATTTTTTAGGATGCATAAAATGTTGCAGGATTTTTTTAGTATTTTTGGATACTTCAAGCATTTCGATATAAATTTTGACACATGGATTTCGAGAATTCCAAGCTTTGAAATGTGAAGTTCAATAAATTTTTCATGTCGCAAAAGAATTTTTCTGAAAACAGGTGTCTCAATAGATTCATATTTCTTTCAGTATCTTTCGTATTTCATCAGTTTTTCTACGATTTAAAGGTTTGTTTAGCTTTCTTGTATATTTCTGTATACATTTTTAGAATTCATTGCTCTAGTTTTGAAGGTTGTATAGATTTTTAATATTCCATAGATTTACTTGTATTTATCTATACATGCATTTGCTTTTTGTATTTCCTAGTATCTATAGAATGTTGGAAAATTTCAAGGTTTTTTCAAAGATATTTTTTTGAATTTCAAGAATGAGATTTTCTAGAATAAAAAGTTTAAAATATTTGCAGCATTTTGATCGGTTTTGCAGAAAACAGTTTTTTTATGGATTTAGAGTGTCTTTAATATTTTTCAAATTTTTAACAGATTTTTGAAATTTGAACATTTTTCTAGTATTTCCATAGTTTTCTATACACATATATTATTAGAACTCAATGCTCGAGAAATCGGAGTTTCTTTATTTCTGGAATTACAGAAATTTTCGAAGAATCTAATAGCTTCTGAAAAAAAAGTAAATAATATCTAGTATTTTTCGTATTTTATTTTTGTTTCTGTATTCATAAAATTACGTAACGATTTCTAACATAATAAATAGATTTTAGGAATCCTGCTATAGATTTTGAGAACTAAGGTTTCCAGTATTTTTATGTATTTATACGCAGATTTCTAAAATTTATTGCTAGAATTGTGAAAATTTCTTATAGAAAGTGAAAAAGCATCATCCTCTTTGTCGATATTTGTACTTAAATTACTTATATATTACTCTGTTTTATCTAAAATCATAAAATTGTACAATTTTTATCTGAAAATAAGGAAGTTGAACAATAACTTATATATAATTTTCAAAAAATTGCTTGAAAAGCTACAAATCGTCCTAAAAACTAGATGGTATAGATGTGAAATGAATAACACGAGTTTCGTTACTCGTTACCAAAAAAAAAAGGAACTCGTTCCTGTTATCGTTACTTGTTAATTAATGTAACGCGTTATGTTATCGTCACAGTAAAAAATGTAATGTGTTTGGATATTATAATTTCCGTTGAATTATTGTATTTGCATTGCAGTCACTGCAAAAGCCTCAAAAAAAAAGTTGGGAAATGGCCATAACTCTTCCATTTGTTGGTATTTTTTTCATCAAGTAATGTTTGTATATTAAAGTTGACAATATTTTATCACAATAATATAACTTCCATGTAAGAAAATCATGTGCTATATACATTAAAAAATAATCCAAACCGTCCCCAAAAAAGGTGTTTAACCCTTTAAATCATAAAGCATGTGCATATTGTAGTAATAAAAAGTGTTTTTTTTTTCATTTATTACGCATTCGTTATTCATCTAAATATGAAAAAGAAATAATAAACGTGTTTTTCGCAATTGTGCATCTGTAATTATTGAGTTTCTTGTGTTACATTTGTTGAAAACATAACAAAGATTCAATATGTAAAGTAGAAGTTGTTGAAAACAAATGATGCTTTGATATTGCCTTATATATTTGATTATTTTCTAACTAATTCATTTACTCATTTAATCTACATTTATTATCTACATCACTATGAATGGACCATTTACTATCAAACCAAATCAATTTCAATTGCATGTTATTCTACAAGTACAACATAAAAGTTGAACCCCCCCCCCCCCCAAACACAGGTTTCTGTGCACGGGCCTGCAAGGTTGGAATCAATGATCTTCCTGTAAAAATGACGCCCATAATTTCAAACCTCCTTTTTCCCTGACATTGTCAATGACCCATAGCATCAACACTCCACCACTAAACCCCCCCCCCCCCCCCTCACCCTTGCTACCGTCACCATACCTCATTGCATTACATGTCATTAAACGTCACTCCCACGCCCAAAATCCATTGAGGGCCGAGGGCCGAGACGAAAATTTCCAAAAAGCTCGCGTCCCGAATGACAAAACGGGCACGTCGTTCTCTCATGACCAACCAAATCACGAAGGTTTCTACTGGTCTTTTTGTCCGGCCGTACGTGCCCGCGCATGAAAGAGGAGCCAGTGAAAAACGTCATGGGGAAATAAGGCGCGCGTAATTATTGCCGAAACTCACGTGAATAATGAAAAACCCGTGGACACAAAACGCGCATTTCGTTAATCCCCAACGAAAAATTGATTTAAGTGACACGTGAAAAATAAGGGTGGCGAAAAAAGTAAGAAAAAGTTGGGCCACGCCCAGACTCAGATTACTGCAGGACGTTCGTTTGAGAGAAAAATGACGCGTTTGCTGTCGAAGGTTGGTACGTGGAAGAACGAGGAACGAATGAGACCAGGGTCGAAAAATTGTTATCCTGTAGAAAAAAAAAAATGAATTCGACAAAGCTGTACAAATTGTTCAAGTGATAGATAAATTGGATTTACAAAATTCACGAAAAAAATTTATTTCACACTTATACACATTCAATAAAAAAACCATGAGACACAAAATTTTGTATCGTCTCAGGGCTTCGAATTTCAAGCTTCTGTACCAGGAATCCGTTCATTTATGATGGGGTTCGAGTTTGACCCGTTCGGACAATCTTGAATGGACCTTTAAAAGAAAAATTTGAATTGAAAAATTTGAACGAGGAGATTAGAACAGAGGCCGGCGTAAAACAAGTTGTTTTATGGCGTTGGGATAATGGTGTAAAAAAGCCTCAAGACATCAGCCGTCACTCCCGGCAATTACCATAATTCCGGGTTCTGACCTGAAGATACGTTTTTATGAACTTTATCTGCATGTAGACACATGTATACACATGCTCATCCGCGTACGTCAGGGTAACAAGTCAGATTTTAATGCGATCTTGGGTGTAAAGATATCGGTTTCTAACGATATTCTAATCATGGGAAATTCTCAAGAATTCACCCCCCCCCCCCCCCCTTAAAGAAATCGTAAGTCGTGAAAGAAAATGAATAATTTATCAGATCTGAAAAATTAGAATCTTTATTATTTAAATAAATTAATCAAATAATAACATGAAGCTAATACTTATATATTTATAAACTAATCATTCAAAATTACATCAAATAAAAAAACGATTTCATTCATATTCTACTACGTTTAAATTATCTAGAAAATTTCGTTGAAAAATTCTCCAAAATTGATGAATGTTTCTGAAAGCATGAACTTCTTTCTATTACTTTATTATTTACCCTAAAAAACAATGCAGATTTTTTCATCCACTTAAAAATTCATTTTTTTCGAAAATATAGTACTTTAGTACGACGAATTTCATAAAGTATGGGAATTCCCAATTTTCATCTGCCGAAAGAACGTCTCGATTTGACTTTCGATTCTATTTCATACATGACAGAAGGTTGGAGTAAAGAGAAGGTTGGATTACAAGTTTACTAACAAGAAAAGTTTCGTGTCTAGTAGTGAAAAGTGAAAAGTAGGGTCGAGAGTAAAGAAGTTACAAAACTTTTCAACACTTGACTTTGTTAATTTCTCGACCGGTGACTTCTGGTTTTCGTTGTTAAACTCTATGTAATTTACTTGGAAATTTTACGTGAGTGATCAAGTGAAAGAAGGTCTGTGTAATTGTCAACTTGGAAATGAATCAATTTTGAATACTTTGTTCAAGGCTACGAGAAGTTCATTTTATTAACAACGTTGACGTAAATAAAAATCAATTTTTTTTATTGCGTTTAGAATTTTGCATCTTTTAAGCTCCTTGTAGAAGTTTAGGAGTTTTTTTGAATACGTTTTATTTTGAATATTAAAAATGTCTTGATATGAAAGATATTAGAGTGTTGTGCTCGTAAGAGTGCTTTTTTTTCCATGATACTTGTGAATTAAGAATTTGTGATCTACATATCAAATAACTCAGCAGTGTTCATGTTTCCAAAAAAAAAAATATATTCATGAAATCAAAACATAAATTTTACTGTATTTGAAACTCTGAAACTAAATTTTTCATTACTTCATTTACAAATTTTGAAAAATGATTTGATATTTGTATACACAGTTTTATCTCGGTCTATTTGATAAGCATCCAAAGGAAGTTGTTAAAGGTTATGGAAATACATTGTAGTTTATTGTTATATGGAATTCCCTACGAATATCTAAAAAAAAAAAAGTTTTAATATTTTTCTCGATGATTATTTTAAAGATTTTATTGAATCAAAGGAGGAAAGAACAAATCAAAGGACCTTTTTCGAATACTGTCAAAATAACTTTCATTTATAAAAAATATGAATTAATAAGTCGTTTATGTTCTCTTATTGCATACTAAAATTGTAACTTAAAGATTTCCAAACTCACTACTTCTCAATTTTCGTGTATTTGTTTGTTTTTTTCAGAATCAAAAAAACCTTATTAATTTTCACAAAATTTTAATCAAAATTTCAACCAAACGTTTGACAAAAAAAAACAAAGATTCTTGCACGAAAATTGACTCGCCAAAAATTATAGGATAACTAAGATTTTGTCTGTGAAATGCATCGATATTCAAATACTGCAAACAAATATTTCAGCATTATGTGATTTTGACAAATTTTATTACTCAGATTTTGAATCATTTTTTTACATTTTGTTCTCCATTATGTTAATTCCGGGATCTCTAGCAAAGTGAGTTTCATTATATTATTCAAAAAAATTTGCTTAACCTTTCAAATGATCAAAATCGATGAGTCACTGATTGGAAACTACATTTCTCGAGTTCTGAATTTCTGACCACAGTGGTACTTCAGATACATTTTTGGCCAGACCCAAAACACTCGAGTTGGAAATAATTGATCGAAGATTTCATCGAAATCATAATGATCGAATTAGTCAGATTTTTTCTTAACCCTCGAAATATTATTCGACTCGTCAAAAGTATGTAACATGATATTGACAGCACGCTCTTTTTCTGAAAAGATATTCTTTTAACTACATATTTAATAATTATCGAATATTTCTAGGAATTTCTAGGAATAACAAAACTTGAAGGATGGTATTTGATAGAGTAAATATATGATCTAGGCTATAATCAATGATTCATCATTACCAATCAAACGAAATATATTACTTATTTTTTTTTAATTCAAATAAATAAAATAAACTACTTCCATACAGAAACAAATTTTTGCTTAGTCCACATAATACAGTCTACGAAAATCATGTAATTTTCAATGTCTATCTTTGTTTTACGCGAATTATACAATTTTAAAATACAAACAAACAAAAATCCCGAAATATAGCATAAAACAGTAAACCTGAAAAATTACAATAACTATTCGTTACATAAAAAGTAAAATGATTTTTCTACAATATATTCAAGATACTTGCAACCAAAAGAAGATTTTATTCAGTTCATAAAACCATAACAAATATAACCTTCAGTTTGTAGGCGGACACTTTATTTAAAATTTTTCTTTGACTTTCACAACTCAAACTCAAATTTTATAAATATTGTATGTTTCAAGTTTTAAAACTAAAAATTCAGTGGCATGAACCTAAAATCATAACTGCCTGGTCAAGAACATGTAATAACATAAACGAAACTGTTACATAACAGTGTTATTATGTGACATTGTAGAAACGTACTCTAGAGGTTGAGAGATAGCGATTATTTCCTACAATGTAACGTAACATTATTATACAGAAGTTGCATGTAAACAAGGTATTGATAACGTGTGTGTTACGTAACAATATAATACATCAAAAAGTTGCATAGCTGTTACTTTAACGCAATTAAATGTTATGTTACATTATACAAATATTAGGTTGGCAACATTGCAACTATCAAACAAGCAAATGTAATTGTTATGTTAGTTACGTCTATTGGGGATGCAATTGCTATATTGTTTAAGCATCATCTCATAATGTCATAATGTTACCAGTTTTTTAATGATACAGGCATGTTCTAAAAAAATTATTCTTACATCCCACAACCACCACAATGTTATGTAGCTGTTGTGTTGTACATAAGAAACTGCGTAACCTAATAATGTGATAGTAACGTTAAATTATTTTCATAGTAACATTGTTTAGCAGAAAGATTAGTAAAATAGTTATTTCTATGCCTCAAACGTCATCTCATAATGTCAGAACGTCACCGTATTGTTACGTAAAGATAAAGTTCTTCATCTGTAACATAGTTATGTCATATAAATGTAACAGTGTCCTAATAATAGAACCATATTCCAAGAACGTTATTCTACAACATGACAATGAACAATATTACAATCAGTATCGTTGTTACACCATAATGTTACCTCTATGTTACGTAACATGTCACGCTCAATATCCTCCGTACAAATTTCACTGTATACATGCTTTCGACATTCGTACCGTTTTATCTAATTACGTATTTGAGAAATTGCATACAAAATCTCCAACTAGGGTAGAAAAAAGGCATAAAAGCTTGTGCACACTCTTGTCTGGTACCTCAGACATCCTCGAAAGCAGTTGCACTTCCCCACCCTTCCTTGAACCCCCAAGAAACTCAAATACCGAGTTCACGTTAAACATTTAAATTCGTTAAGAGCAGTCGTAATGAGGTTGTGGGCAAAGTTTGCGCGTATATATTTCGCGTCGTCGACCGACGACTATGCGCAGGAATATAAGCGACGGGCCGTTCCTCCCTCCGGAATGCCCCCCTACGCATTTCTTTGCCGAATCTAATTTAAAGTTATGCGGCAATTATTCCGCGACAGCGCATGTTACAACGGTCTTTTTTGGAATGCGGGGCGAAGGGGAGGGGGGATGGTAGTAAAAGGAAACTCTTTTTGCGCAGTAATTCATTCACCTAAAGCTTTGTCACGAAATTCGCACTGGACGTTAATGAAATTTCGATGTTTTGCAGTTGAGTAGATCGGATTATTATTATTTAAAAATATAATTACAGGGGATGGTTCTGTAGAAACGTTAGAAAGGAATTATTTAAAAAATAGAGGGAATGTATGAGAAGTTTGGTACTTTTTGAAATAAAAATGCAGCTCTATGGAATAGTTAAATTTCGTTATTTAGATTCGTTGTTTTAATTTTTGTAATTTAGCCACGTTCTTGGAAAATTGAAGAAATTCCTTTGAGGAATAAGAAGTGAATATTTGTAACTAAGCTAATCATGGGGAAAAATCCGCGACGCGAAGGAAAATTCGCGTGCTATAAATCGCGATAGCCGATAAAATAGCGCCAGCAACCTCAATTTTATAAGACGTAATCGATCATACGCGGGCGGTTGTAAGTCATCACGAGCGTTTTTCCGACTGGGGCGGACTTTTTTTATTGTTCTGAGGATAACGAACTATTTCAAGTAACGCACACCGATTCTTAACGTTAGAAAATATGCCATAAAACTTTTTTTCTATCTATTCTCTGATCCTTGATGTCTTAATTTTTGTCTGAAGTTTGGTTAAGATATTTGAACATTGGGATTCATTATTATGAACGTTAAAATTTTTCAACGCGAGTATTTATTACTTTTGTTTATTGATTATGCATATATTTTGCAGAAATTCGAATGATTAGGAATTAGATAAAAATTTACATACGTGGAAGAATATATCGTCTTCGGAATGTTGTAATTTTCAACCTTTCATAGTAGGTTACGAAAGTTAAATTTTTCAATTATTTTTTAATTTCAGGATTCTAAATTTTTGAACTTTTTAAGTCTAGAGTTATACATTTTTCATGAATGTATTTGATGGAATAGAATTCGATTTTCGTGAATTTGAGTTTGTAAGGTTTGGATTTTTTCCTTTTCTTTCCATCAGTATTATCAGTATTATCAGTATTTTTCATATATTTTGAGTATTTATACAACTTGTAGGATTTTCTGATATCATTTTGGAATTCTGTAAAGTTTTTTAGAGTATAATGCTCAAGAAATCAAATTTCAAATGAGCTATAATATTTTTGAAGTTTTTTCAAAAACAAAATATCAATACTAATTTTAGAAATTACATAAATTCTTGGAATTTGCAGATTGTAAGTTGTTTACGGACTTTGGTAACATTTTCTAGTATATTAATGGAATCATAACATATCTGTGGATTAGAAAAATCCACCTAGAAAAATGGACCTAGAAAAATATTCTTCTGAAGACAAGATTGCTGATGTTTTTGAGCAGTCGAAATTAAAAATTTTACATTAGTTTTACTTTGAGTACTTAATTTTTTACAATTTAATAAAGAATCACCTTTTCTTTTTTGAATTTTCAAAACAAAAATTTTTGTTTACAACTCAGTAATCTCTGATGTTTTTGATTAACCCAACTGTGAGTTCCAAGAAAAATGATGACAAAATTTCGAAAGTTTTCATAATAGATTTTTGGAAAATAATAATTGAAAAAATTCTTCGAAAATTGAATTCGTTTTTTTAATAGGCAAGCATTAAAAATTATTGTTTCAATACCATTTTTTTGTGACTGAGTGAATATCAATATTACTTAGCTGTAAACAACATTTTTCTTTAGTCAAAAATATGTATAGGTACTTTCTTTCATTCCCAATTTTCAACTTGTACAATTATGATGGGCGACGCCCGTAGTTACAGCTAGTTCAAAAACAAAAACGCAATAATACCCCCTTTAATCGTCAACATCCATCAAAAGTACATTGACGAGTAATGAAAAATTCCAACAATTCATCTGAAATCAAGTATCAATAATTCAGGGACGTATACACGTTACCCGTGGGCCCCGTACGTATTTCCAATAATAATGCAATGACGCCGCGAGCGCAATATGCATGCTTTTATTAAATTAACGTTTCGTGTCGCGCTCGTGTCGCGTGATTTTTATTGCCCGAGGCTCCGTGACTTGGCGCCTTAAATTTCACCGAGACCGAGCAATTTTCATGCTGCTTCCAACCCACCCAACGCCCACCCTCGCGACTTTGTACTTCGACGCTGGCTCCTGGCGGCTTTATTAATTCGAATAACAAGCGCGGTTTTATTTTCCAAGATTTTTTCCATGCCAGAGATGAAAGTCGAAAAAAAGCAGCTCGTTACAAAACGTAATTGCAGATTAGATTTGGAAGCAAGAGTTTTTTCCGGAACATTTTCGTTGAATTATGAAAGTTCAAAATCAAAACTTAATAAGCGGGTTCATCATGGTAAGATCGTAACGAACTTGAAAAAATGAAAAAAAAAAAGAAGTTTGACGGTTATTTCCCTGGTTGAAAATAATTCGTTTTGAGAACATCATAAAAAGTGGTGTAACGAAGAAAAGTGCATTTTTAAAATGATTGGAACTTTACATTCGGAAAACTTATCTTGTTTCATGTCAGTTTTCATGTTTTAAAATTTTATTTCTGTCTGGTGTAAGATACTTTAGGCAGAAAAAAAAGTAAGGCTTCGTGGTTTGTTATTTATCGAGAACGAATCAACGTTATTGTTAAGTAAGGAACCCTTCTGGCTGAGAAAGGATATTTCCGGCACGTGGAAAGTGTTGCCCGATATAAAATGGTTAATTGAGCGCGTTCGCTGGGTCGCGTGTTTTCGCTCTCGAGATTAGGAGCGCCGGCAGAAGCACTGCAACAGACGTGGATTTTATTTTTGATGGCATGACGTTGTATCCACTTTTGTCTGAAATTAGCTTTGAAATTTTCCTTTCGCTGTTAAAAAAAGTTCACAAGGTGATAATTTTCTTATTTAATGTTTCTGTATAAAAGGTACACCAAATGTTTTTCTGGGAATTTCAATTTTTGAAATAACACAACTGGGATTTTGAACTAAGGTTTGGGATGAATTTTGTTTTTTTTTATTGATTTTTTAGTTCTCATTAAAAACAAAGTTGTTTTTATTGGGATAAATGTAAATTTTCAGATATTTTCTTTCGTAAATGACAATATTTTTATACAGTGATAATTGACAGTAACTAAGTGTAAATTTTTCTAATCAGTAAGAGGTTTAATATTTTTGGTTAAATGGTTGATAATGTAAAAAGCAGTATTGAAAAATTTTTAAAAGCAAATAAATGCGTTAAAATTGAATTCTTCATTTACAATGTTGCAACTGAGAAAACTTCATAAAAAAAATTAAGCTACAGGAAAATTGTAATTAAAAGATGAAGAGTTAAAAGTAGTCTTATATTTTCTGACAAAACAAAAATTAAATTTCAGTATAATGTGTAAGCGAAATTGATGGTGAATGATACCAAAAATTATTCTTATTCTCGAAATGATTTCGAAATAATAAACCTAGCGAGAAAACTAGGAAACTAGAACCAACATGAACGAAAAAATTCTGAATTTCCTTAAAATTTGTAACACATGTGGAAAATCTTTTCCCACAAATAGAAAAAAATTCTTAAATGTACTGAAAATTATACAGTCAATTTTTTGAATGTAACGTAGGATTTTTCAAGATTATAGGCTTTAGAAATTAGAAACTGTAACAGGCAATATAAAAACACATGAACCTTGTAGGTTTTAACTTTCAATATCGAATACCTACTATATACTGCAAAAATTTTATCATTTTCAAACTACTCAATATGTTTTCTATTTTCAATAAAGGTTAAACAGTCAGCAAATTATATACAACTTTTAGACTTGTCTATCCATTCAGTAATTTTGTAAAACAAATAACAAATTTTTCATAATATTGAAATTTTCATGAACGATTTCATTGTATCGTAAATGAATAACGTTAGAAAATGTTACAAAAGACAACAAAGTTTATGATAAATGACTTTATTCAAATGAAATTCGCAAAAAATTTCAAAATTATGCTTAAGAACCTTTTTTTTCAGTTATTATGTCAGAGACAGAAAACTGTCTGAAGAACTTCAAAAATCAAGCAGAATCATTCGAATTTTATAACGACTTGAGTAATTGAGTCGTTAAATAATTTCTTGAAGTAAGAAAAAAGAAAAGTCTATCAAAATCCTGGAAAAATTCTAAAATTATGAAATTTCTAAATACATCTAATAATTAAAAATATGAAAACTACATTTCTCAAAATTTATTCGCATTGTAATATAATTTTTAAGCTGGTACGAGAGTAAGTTACGCAGCTATAAATCATGCAAAAATATATTTAGTCAATCAACATTTTTGAAATTTTGTGAGAAGTTCAAATTCTAATGGAAAGTATGAAAGAAAAGCAGAAAAAATAAAAAAAAAAGCAAAGTCGAAGTTTACGAAATCTCCGAAATCTCTTAAACAAAGTCTGGAAAATAATTTCAGGGCGTTTTAAACAGCAAAAAAAATGATTTATTCTGAAAAATTTAAATAACAACAGAATTTTGGTAATCTGCAAAAATTTTATTTTTAGAAAAGAACTATTTGGAGAGTTTATTGAATAATTAAGTTTTTTTTTTCAAGCTCTTTTTATTCCTGAAAAATGAGTGTGATTTGAGGACAACATTGAAATATTTTATTAGTAACATTCAATTCAATGAAAAATTTGTTTACATGTGAATGAAATAGAATTAACAGTTTTTAACTCACAATTAGAGAAAGTTGATCTTGTTAGGATTAGAAAAATTAATGAATTACAGAATATGTTAAAAACGTGAAAAGTTCGATAAAGCTTACAGGACTTTGTGAGAAGTTTCAAAATTGAGATAAAATTAATATCTTACACTAATAAAACTTAAAAAAATTCTCCGTAAGCATGTTAACAGTACAAAAACTTTGAGTCGTTCACGTTACAAATTATAAGAAAAAAATTGAAGAATACCATTTTATATGCCCCAGGCAATACATACAAGATCATCAGCTTTGATAAAAAAATTATCATTATATGAAAGAGAATATCATAAATTTTAAAAATTACTGACATTTTTTAATTTTGACTAACTGTGCAAGATCTTTCATATAAAACGATGTATTATATATTTCAAAAGCTACTTAAACAGTTGAAAAGTCAATTATGAAATTCAATTTCCAATCCAAGTCTATAAAAAAAAGTGATTGAAAAGTTTCATTCAATGATACCTGTTGAAAAGTCAATAATCAAGTTCCAACCCTGAGGAATAAAAACAGAAATAACTGGAAAGCGTCTCAATTTCCACAAAATTTTTTACAGCGTATATTGCGGGTTGGTGTTTTCTCTTAGAAAACTCTGGGATAACAGGGATCGAGTCGTTATTCTTTTTGTGCATCTGACAAATTGGCCGATGAGAAACTCGCTTCGGTGCACGTTTCTAATAAAGTTTCATTTAGTTTCGTACGTGTCTGTGGACGTGACGTGTTGGCGCCGGAACGAGTCAAAGTACTCGACAGCCCGGTTATTCCACAACGTTCTGAAAGATTATTATTTATATTGAAAATTCGTTTTAATAATAATTGCAAAAAATGTTTTGATAATTTAACAAGATAAACTTGTTTCAAAAAAAGCAATTCCTTGAGTAATAAGTAAGAATTTTTACTTCGGTTAAGAAAGTTTCAGAATCTTTACTTAATAAAATATATTTTTGCATAATAAAAAAACGGAATTATTTAAATAAAAAGTTTCGTTCCCTCCATCAGGGTCTTCTCTTGTGATCTCAATTTAAAAAAACTGGAACACGATTCGAAACAAAATAAGACGAAAAGCAAAATCGGTTTCCAAAGTCGAAATAAAAGTCAGAAAAGTATATGTTGATACTGCATCCATAATATCACTATTTCTCGTGCCGCAATAGTCCGAGAAATACGAAGTCATAAAAACTCTCATTCCCATCGATTGGCTAATTTCGGGCAACGATAATCGTCCCCGAAATGCTCGTTTTATCGGGAAATCGAGAAACTCCCCTCAGAAAGCGTTTTCATTAACTCAGGAATTATTCATAGCGCTATTGGTATACGACGAATGGCGTCCGCGAAAAAGCTCCGAGCTTTTTTATACTCTCCTTTCGCTTGTTATTCATTTAGACCCTTCGTCTCCAATTTTTCAGCAATTTGCTTCAATTTTTCATCTCTCGTTACTTCCGGTGACTCGGGGCTGAAGCGGTTATTTCGCTACGGGAAAGCACCGGTTTTCGTACTGGATCACTGTGCTTTTTTCTCTTTTAGTGTAATTTTATTGCGCGTTTCACTCGTTGCGAAAAAAGGGTTTTTTTGTTTCGCTGGGAAGAGAATTGAACGTCGATGGAAGGTTTGAATCGTGAAATTACTCCACATGAAAATTACGTCTTTTTTAAATGCTTGAGGCTAGTGAAAATAAAAGTTATTTTTCTAGCTGGATAGTTGAAAAGTGATTAAAAATATAAAAAGTTGTATAATTAGAGAAATTGTTTAATTAAGTATTCGCTAGCATGGGAATGATTTATTTTACTCTTTTATAGCGTTCAGGATCATTGAAAATACAAATGAAAATTCCTTTTAAAAATGAGTTCGACTTTGTTAGAGACCTCATTTTGAGATTCTAGAGATTATCAAATTATCTATAAAATTGGAAAAAGAAGATGATAACTTTTGTGAATTTGGGAGTTAACGATTGAATAACGAGAACTGTAATATTCAGTAAAATTTTTAGAATAATAACACTTTTGAATATAGAGATTTTTTATGACATATGAATTTTCATTGAATTGAAACAAATGGAGGAGTTGAGAAAATTGATGATCCTATAAAATTAAAAGAATTGTGAATACTTCTAGAAAAATATAAATTATATGATTTTAGGAAATGTTCATGAAATTCGAGGATTGTTCCCAACTATCGAAATCCCGGAAACTTAGAAAAATTGTGGAATACTAATAGAACTTTGAGAAAATTTAAAAAATTTCAATAATTTGGTAAACAGAAACAACAGTTTAGAAATTATTTTGTATCTTAGATAGTCAAACATTCAATAGTTTTAAAATCATATATTTCAGAGAAATTTTTGTGATCCGTAAGATTACAGGAAATACTGGTAAATTTTCAAATTTTAGAAAGAATTTTCGAATTTTGCAAAAAATTATTTGCACGAATTAAAATTTTTCATATTGTATCAAAAATTGATATTGTCAAATAAAGATCACCAAAATTTATAGCAAAAATAGGAATAAAAAACTTTGCGATTATAAAAGTTTGGAATAAGCGAAAAAAAATATTTTTTGTAATATTTGTTAATTCGTGTGGGACGTTCATAAAATTTTTCAAATTTCAAGTAATGTTAGAAAATCTTATATTGTGGTAGATTTGGAAAATTCCGTAAAAGGACAGAAACATTCGAAGATTCTAAGCATTGTTAGTTGAAAATATGTTTATTTTTATGGTTATTGTCAATTATTGTAGAAGATAAAATGAAATTCAGTAGTTTTGAAATTCCTGAAAATTTAAATACATTTAACATATAGAAGACTTTTTTATAAACTTATAGAATTTAGAAAATTTTGAGTACACTAGAAACATCACTAAGTTTTAGAAAATATAAAAAATAGAGATATCAATGAAAATAATTTTAGAAATTCCACAATACCTTTTACGAAAACTATGTGAAATTACAAAATATGAATCCGTATGTTCTTTGTTGAATGTACAACGATAATCAATTATTTTGAAAATTTCAATACATCTGTTAAAACTTCGAAAAATTTCAAAGAACTAAGTGTCATTGCAAATTTAAAAGATTGTCAACGATTCTCAATAATTAAAAAAACGTATTGAAGGTCAGGAATAATTATAGTTGATAAATTTTTTAGCTTGTAGAAAAATGATCAATGAGTACTTTATCGATCTACTACTACTGTGTAAACTTTTAAACATTCAAAATAGCGAAAAATATTTTGATGGATGGCCACGCTTGATAATTTTGAAAATAACAATAACGATATGAAAACATGTAAATATTTGGGAAAAAAGAATATTGAAAATATGGGAGACATTTAATAGCTCGAAAAATAAGAAAAGTGGTAAGATTTTAACTATCTTCGTCAAATTTCGTTCATTTCCGATTTTTCGGAAAATTATTAGATAATTTTTCGTCGCATGGGAACCACGGATAATTTTTAAAACTAATATAAAAATATAAAAATATTCGATATTTCAAATGATCTAGAATATGAAAAATTATGAGGTTCGCCAAAACTTCATTTGAAATATTTGAGATATTGTAGAATCTAATTGTAAGAAAATGTCGATAAATTCTGTAGATTTTGGGAAGTTTTAAAAATGAGGTAAAACTACAGAATGTCTTATAGTTCTAAAATTTAGAAAAATCCAAAAATGTTTTGTCGTATGAAAATTATCGATGATCTTCTTCTCCCAATGAATATTGAGATTTGAAAAAAATTTCTAATACTCAAAGATTGTTATCGATTGTAAAATCTTGTTCAAGTTTTCTGTTTTCCTTACCTCAACGACATGATTTTTTTGGACAAGCCAGTGCAGATACTTAAAAATCCTAAAATTTTTGTTTACCAAAATTCTCTTATCATCTAACTAAATTCTAAATTTCAGCATGAACTTATAGTTTAAAGAAAAAACATTGTTCTTCATAAATGAAATGTGGAATTCACACTGAACTTACACTGACAAAAATTCGTACCTGTCGAATAATTCTTTTCTTATTATAGTCTTAAACTAAACGACCTTTATTTATTGACATAACTTGCAGAACGAAATCATCGTACACCGACGGACTAATAAAAGCTGTCGAAAATTCTGCAAAACGTGCTTGAAATGACAAAGCGTGTATTGCATGGATCGCGAGGGAAGTTTTCCTGGGAATCGAAACGCGGCATAAACTCATTGCTTTTTGACAAGTTTTCTGTGAGACTTTCAACTTGGGTTTGGAAAACTTTGGATTATGCAATATTCATCGTGTGACATGCTTCTGTTACATTTTTTGAGAGCCAAGTCAAAAAAAAAGATTGTTCGATGTTTATTTCAGGCAGCGTCAAAATGTTTCACGCTCATTCTTCCATACGTAAATCATGTTTTAAAAACAAATTTTCCGAATAATTAGCAAATTTTTAGACTTGAAAAAAGGAGCCATAGAAAAAAGTTATCTTTTTTTTTGTTGGCTTGAACTTGTATGATTTATTCAAGAAAACTTATATAAAATATTCAAAGTTCAAGATTCTAATGATGAAAGCATCTGAAAATAATTCAAAGAGCACAAAATTTTCAACTGTAAAAAACTCAATAGCCAGTGCAGTACTAGGTAAATATAATTTCCCTTCGATCCTAGCCAATCAATCTGTAAACGTTTTCCGATACGAGTATTGTTTTTCCTGAAACGAACATCCATTCGTTTGAATTCGAAGGTTCTCGTCATTATTTCCAACTGCTCCGATTCATTTTCGACAATGAAACTAGTTGAGCTATTTTCGATCCCGCTGGCATCGCGTCTTTGAAAGCGTCATCTTTGATGATCTGACTCCGCGTTTCTCTTCCTTCCTCCTTTCCCGCTCCGCTGGCCAGGCTTTAATAAGAACCAAATGGGTAACAAAGGACTACTGTTACGTACACGCGAGATTTCCCAGACTCAAAGAAAATTGCTGGTCTGATTGTTTCCTCGATGCAATCGAGTGCTGCGATGCAAACGCGAAAATGAAATTGCATTCTAACGATAAACACAGTAACTACATTTAAAATAAGAGATACTTTTGTAGTATTGATTGTGAGAATTCCAAAGTAACTTAAATGATGTGTTTTAGCAATAGCGTTGATAGTTAATGCAATGTTGACAATAGATAGCAATTTAAAGACTCATGACAATTTTGACCAATTATTTCAACAGTTATACAACTGGAAATTTCCAATTGGTTTTCCAATTGGCAAACCAAATGAAAGAATGGTCATTTGCTTAAATGGTTTTCCAAGTGAATATTCAAGTCTTTTTCCAGTTAGGCTGTCCAGTTGGTAAGTTGATTAGATATTTATTCGAAAAGACAATTGTTTATTCTACGGTAAATTAGAAAATCATTCACAACAAAAATTATGTCCCAATAAAGATTAGTTTTTTATTTAGAAATCTGGCGAGATTTCCAGTTGGATAACTAAATGTATTAGTAACGTAGGTTTTTCGGAGAAAATTTGTAAATAATACAAACCCAACAGAAAAACCACGTATAAATTTTCAGCAGGAATGACAGTCTTTACAGTAGGTATTAGTTAAACAGTTAAAATATTATAATAATTGTATTAGTTGAAACAGATTTTAAAAGAATTGTCAATCTTGACAGTTTTTTTTACAGTTTGGAAAACTAATAATTACATAACAAATCACAATTTTTACAGTTTATGAACGATTTTTACAGTACAATTGTTAAGCAAATTTAAATAGAAAACATGTTCGAAACAGTTTCGGCAGCCCCGCAATAAAAAAAAGGTCTATTACTTTTTAAATTTTATTTTGGTATTGTTGGTTAATTATAGTAAAATCAACAGCAATAGAGGCTAAATTTTGAATATCAGAAAATAAGAAAAAAAAAAAAACAAATTTTAGTACTGTGGGATGAAAAACAAGATAATATTGTATTTTAAAAAGATAAATGTTAATTCAAAGTAAGAGGCGCTTAAAGATATAAAGTTATTTTCATAAAAAAAAAAAAAAAATACTGGTAATATTTATTACATTTTTACAATCATTCATATAATGAAAAATCACGAAATTCGTTAGGTATGAAAAAATTTGTGTGGGCTTCTTTTAACTTTAACTTATAGTTAAAGCAGTAAAGCCTGCTACAATCCTATCAAACCTTTCGAAATTGTTAATGACAGCTAGGAGTAGAGAAAAAATTAAGAAAATAAAACTGATTTACAATTAGTGGGAAAAATGAAAGCAATTTTCAAAAATAACAACAGTTTTAGAAAACAAACTTTAAAAGACAAATGAATTACTGAATGAACTTGAAAAATATTCTAAAGCTACGAAAAACTCCAAACTAATTACAGACTGATTATCACTTTCATAATTTATCAAAAAGAAGCAAAAATGAAAAAAGAACACACAAAATCACCTTAAAAATTTTGTGTTTTTGTTGTTTCTGTACTTTTTCGTATTCGTATCGCGTGTTTTTTAGCCTAAAATTTATTTAAATTATTCTTTGTCAAAAGCTTTGTGCTATACATCGATGTTTTTTTATAAAGAAAATATATACCACAATAAAAATTCGTTCAGTTTACAAATAAGTCTTTTTTTTCCTGCTGTGCACATTCAATATGAAAAATTGAATGAATTAATGTGCCAATCAAATATCCTAGTGTACATAAATTATTTAATTAACTTAGAAAAAAAATCCGAAACTATAAGAAACTGCAAATCTTTTTAGACTAAAAACTTTGCGTTAGTTTCTTAATTTTCAGAACAATTAAAAAAAAATTAATTATGAAGAAAAGAAAAAACGAAAACACCCATCATAATTTGTGATATTTTGAAATTTTTTTCCTTCATTTATGAGAATTGATTTCGTTTTTCGTATCACACTAAAATTTTTCAAATTACCCGAATTTCTAAAGCTTTTCGTATACTCAGGTATTTTTGGTGTTTTTGAAATATAGAAAAATTACTTTTATTATAATACATATAAATTATAAATCAATCACTAGAATAACTCAGAAAAATCATTTCAAATACTGAAAAACTGCATCTAAATACCAATCAGAGAATGTGCATAACTATCATTATTTATAGAAACACAAAACATTACAAAATACAAAGAAAGAAAAATACTTTTTTTATTTTCTGTTTTATTGCAATTTCTTGACTGTGTTTGTTTGTGATTGATTAAGTTTTCTGAATTACAACGGAATTCAAAAAATTTCAATAACTTTTAAATTTTTTGGTTTTTTCTGAAAATTTCGATATATGTACATAATCTTAGAATGAGTCTGATATTCGAGTACTTAATGTCTTTGGCCATTGCCAAAATTTTTCAATGCTTTTTGTCTATCATTTCTTTCTTTATTGTCATCACTCACTGTAAATTCTATTGTTGATTTCAATGTTTCCAAGCCTGTAAATCATATTTCCTGTAAATTAATTATTAATATTAAAATTTTTGTCAAAAGACTTCATAGTGTTTTACACCATTCAAATTTTTTTAAAAACCTAGAGTACCAACTTTAAATTTTTTAGCATCGATTATCAGTTTTACAACAAATTTTCAGAGCCCTTTGAATAACCACAACCCTGTGATTATTTCTACCCATTCCCTTATTTTTGACAACCACTCAATATTCCTATTATTTGAACATAAAAATGTTCCGCATCTCTTAAAAAGTTTTTAATACTAGGGTAGACGTTTTCCGGAACAATACATCGAGAGGCCAACTTTTCGCCTCGAAAACTTGGACTGGAAAAGTATAACGAATCCAGTTGGCGAGTTGCTACTCGGCAGAAATGACAGTTCTTGCCCGAACTGAAAGTGGAATATTTTCTCAGCTACTTTCGTATTCAGCGCGTTTTTTACCCTCCGCTCTGGGATTACGTAATCTGAAAATTTTCTTGGGGTATCGACGAAATTACTGAAGAAGTAAATTCTTTTCCTCGTGGATTTTCCCTGGTTACTTTGGGGTAAATTTATGTTTGCAATTTTATATGCCCAGTTACTTATTGACAGCTTCTCTAGAATAAAAGATTTTATTTTTCGAAATGCGTGATAAATTTATTTTAGTTGAATATTTCATCTGAAAAAATGTCTCCAAGTTTTCTTACAAGTAGAATTTCATGATATTTGAAGAAGCATAAAAATAATACAGTTTATCAGGAGTATTTGAATTCCCAGTCAAAAGTAATGATAAATTTTTTGAATGACTTCGTAATGACTCGGTAAAAAGTAGGTTTGAGGTTTTTCATTGGACTAAGGCAGAAGTGACTCTTCGTAGGAGAAAGTAGAAAGGGAAATATAAAAAGAGTTCAAAGCTACTTGGAGAGGTGGGGGTGGAAAATACGAAACACAAGACAACTTTTGTTCCAACATCACGGTGGGGAAAAGGGAGCTTTGCCACAGTCAAACAAAGATTCGAGTGATCTGACAAAGATTCGAGCGGCTACAAAGAGCCTTATTTTCTTGAGACAGAGGCGGAACCAGAGCATTCGTTTCCATCGATTTTAAAACCATGCTACGAATGATGCACGAAATTTACAGAGCTGAAATGTTCTAGTTCTTTTCTGAATACTCTCAGCCTACCTAATTTTATGTCAATTGATTTGTTTATGTAATTCATCGAATAGTTAGTTAAGAAACTGTAAGTGAAAATTTTTAAGGGTTATAAAACTAAATTTTTTTTTATTAAGAGAGAATGTATTATATTCTAATGTATTTGAAGAATAAAATTACAGTGACATTTTTAAGAAAATAGTAGGGAAAAATTCCTTCATTAAAGTTCTACTTTAATCGGGATCTGTGGCTCCGGCGAGACGTCGAGCCCAGCGAAAAAGCTCATAGCGTCGTTCGGAGTCTTTCGACTCCTCGTTTCCGCTTAATTCTTACTCTTTTCAATGCCTGTTCTTTCGTCTTCCGTTCCCTGGTTTTTTCATTTTCCGAAGTAATTTTCCAGTAACTTTCCGTTTCTTGTTCTTTGTTTCCCTATTTTAGCCATGGCCAAAAACCAAATTACGCTTTAACAAAGTTGCTAGAATTTTGCTATTAATATCTTGTCGACAGTAGAATTTCATTGAAGAATTTGCTTGAAATTGAATTTTTTCCTGTCGTTATGCACTGAAACGGTTTTTCTTTGACTAAAATAGTAGAAAATGACTGACAGTAAGTGAAAAAAACACTTATTAGTCGTACTCTTCTCGTTATTTTGATGAAGAAATGAGTACTGGGATATCAGTGAATTTATGACTTCACACTAATATTTAGTAATATTTCACTTATTGCGATTATTGTTATTCATGTTCACTAATTGCAAAAAAGAAATCAAAGAATCGAAAAATACCAGTGAAGAGTCACTAAAAAATGATGAAAAACAAATAATCAAAACAGAAGAAAAGGTGCTACTAAGAAAAGTGTTTTTTTACGATTTCAATTTCCATTTACTGATTGGGAAAAAGAATCAGAGTCTTGTCAAATCTCGCAAAGTAACCAAAGTCTCTAAAATAATATCATGCGGTATTCAAAGTATGTATTCCAAAAAGACTCACGTCTCCGAAAGTATTCTGACTTTTTTTGAAAAGTCTCGCAAAATGTTTGAGACATTTTGCTTCCAGGCAAAGTCTCTTTTTGGAATACTTTAGTATCACAAAGTACTTGCAAGACTTTAGGAGACTAACAGTCTCCAAATAGAATACTTTTTTTTAATGATGTAAATTGAATTCACCATATAGAAGACTAAAGTATCCCTTTTTGTGACTTTTGGAATTTGGAAATTTTTATATCAAAATCATGTATTTTAAACGTTTTTGTTGCTGAATAACTCAGTTTTGAAAATGGGCTCTGTGCGTTTTTAATTTGATATTATGATTAATAATGCATTCATGAATTATTAAAATTAAAGATTTACTAGTAAAGTGTTTCTATACTTACTTCCATTCGTTATAGATTTATAATTTTTATCTAATTTTAACTTTATCAGCAGAAAAATATATTTTAAAAATCCAGAAAAAAATCTTTTTTCAATGCAATTAAATAAACTTTCACAAAATACATGGTAATTGAATTATATTTCAGAGGATAAAGTATTTTACAATTAAACTTCATTCGATTGAATGACATAATTTCCTTTAATTGCGATAAATTCAAAAATATACATTTGGAATCGTTTGCATGATAATACGATTTTTTTCTAAAAATGAAATATCCCATTCTTATCGAAAATTTCATGATTGAAACGCACTAACTTCGTATTCAGATATCGTGCATCTGATTCGATAACAGTAAATCAATTGAACTGAATCGAAAAAAGTGATATATAAATCAGCACTTTAATGAATTAAAAAATTTCAAATCTAATTAAATTCACATTATCATCTAGGATAATCTTGTACGTTGGGGGTGAAATTTATTTAACAAAATTCAGATTAAAATTACATTGGGAAGAATGCATGTCCCCTAAATAAAATATTAGATTCAATCCCGTATACTTGGATTCAAAAGCATTAAATTGTCCTTTATGAGATGCAAAATCGTAAATATTCGCATTCAGATATATTGATAATTAATTTGGATTCGCGTTGCATTGAAATAGATCTACACGTGTCTCTAATAACGATGGAAATTATACATTATACATTATACAAATGAGTGTGTCTGTGAAAGAAATGAAAAATGTTGTACCTAGCTAGAAGTTCACAAATTCTATATAAAATCAAAGAACAATATTATTTATTTTTATTTTTTATTGGGATAAATTGTTCCGCAAAGGCAAATACCTCTGAAAAATGACTTTTTTCTACTTTTCGACATGTTTTGAGCCAAAAAGCCTTTTCTCTATCGAAAACAAGTTTTCGGTCTGAAAATTATAATAGTTTCAACTTAAGGCTAGATAAAACATTATTAGTATAAAAGCCGTGCCTTTATACAAGTAGTTGTTTAATTATTCCACAGTTTTCGTCATAAATGTCAACTTGTAGCCAGGTAAAACCTTCACATTTGAAAGACAGTTTTGACGAACCTTAAGATAGTTCTTTTCAAATATTAATATTTAATATACTTAAACAGAAACTTCTATTATAGTAGATTTAAATTCAGCATTGTCAGAATGTCAATGCTGTAAAATTTACGAATTTCACTCTGCGTCTGCACATTCTACTTTTACGACACCAGCAAAAACGGGATCCCAGAAAATGCGTGGCTCTAGGTTCGCCTTCAAGAAGCCGCCCGACTACGAATTACCACGGCGGACGACGCCAAAATGAAAGTTCCGCCCTTGCGACAAATTGATATTAAACGCCACCGACGTGCACCTTTTTTATTAGCCTCGCACAATGCTTCTGTCACAAATTTATGACTTGTTCGCGGGGAATCCTCGTTACCGCAGATTTGTACGTTTCGTCCATCTCTTTTATACCAAGAATTTTTCCAGTAAAAGAGAAAACTTCGTCTTCAAAATACATGCTTACGTTAAATCGTTGAACCAATGCAAGTTTCTTAGTATTTTTGAATTTGTTTCATTTGATTCAATGAAGAAAACTTATTTTTCTGAACTTGATGAACATATTTCTTTAATTCTTTATGGTGCTATAAGTATTCAACATTTTTGAGTATTTTTATGATAAATGGTAAAAACACCTTACAAAAAACCTTCGGGATAGAATGTAATCCCATGGCAAGTTCCATTATTCAAGTTAAATTCCAAGCAATTGAAAATCGTAAGGCTTCAAGGTACGCACGGAAAAACGTCAAATTTCCCGACGTCGCGTACGAGGCACGTCAATTTGGGGTAATGCGAAAGCGTAAAAATAGGTTCGCACGTAGCTTGCGTGTGGTGCTAAAGCGATACCTGTATATCTGTATAGTAGGGGCTGTAAGGGGGAGCATGCCCTCGAGGCACCCTTCGATACCTAAGGGACTACTCGCTCTTTATTTAATATCCTCGAGCCACCGGTATTAAGGGATACATCCATTCAATGTACTGCCTTCCTTAACTTTGTTCCGAAGACATTCGGCCTTCTTCTTTATACATCCGCAATTTATTGTGCGTACATAACGTTTCGCTGGTACGTAGTAATATCGTCCCGGGCGCAAACAAACCTTGGAGATTTTTTATCGTTTAGCTGGCGAAATTCTGGGTTCGATCAAGGGTCCCAACGGTTGGAGGAATTCTGGAAATTAGGATTAAGTTGGGCAAACTAGGGCTGTAATAACGCGAAACTTTGCCATGCTTTTGAAACGAGAAGTTATCGAACAATAGGAGTAGGGCTGGAAAGTCTTACCCCTACTTCCGTTTTCCGCGCCGTTTGTACCATGAAATGAAACATTGGAGTACTTATGAATGTCTTTTAGAGATTTTTTATATTTCGTTGTTATAGATAGAAGAGTTCTACAAAATTATAATATTTCACGTATTCTCAATATTATTCACAACATGACAAACGAATTTCTAGTTTTTTGTGAAATACCTCTTCGGATTTCTTGAATCCGTTTTTGAAGTTATTAACAATTACCACTCTATGAAAATTTTTCTATACTCTTATTCATACATAGGAATATTTCCATTATTGCATAGAAATTTTCACAAACTATGAGAGAAAGAGGCAAAATACTGGGAAAGTTCTGAAAAAATCTGAAATTTTTTCCATACGTTGGTTGAAGTTTTCCATTCAGTATGAAAAAATAGTCATACAAATATATGAAAATACATATTCCATTTTTTTTAACAGTCTAAATATTTGGCGTATTAATTAAAAATAAGAACGCATACAATTCGAATAATTGTACAGTAGTTTTATGGACTTCTCTACGAATTTCTAGACTTTCATTCTCTAGGATTGAAAATTTTATTAATTTTGAAATTTTTTTTTGATTTTCAAACAAGTCCGATAAGCATTTTCTAGGATCAACTATAACTCAGGTATCTCTTTGTTTTTCGTGAATAATTCTTGTATTTATTGAATTTCGCAAGATATTCTAGATGATTTACAGGTTTTCAGTATTTTTGAAGATTTTCAAATATAATATTATGAGTCAAAATTTATATAATTACCGATATTTTGATATTGATTTTCGATAAAATTTATCTGAATTTATTAGCTTATTTGTTATTCATATCATTTTTTTATATTTATTCAATTTCGTGGGAGTTTCTAGCAGATTTAAAAATTTTAGGGGCTTTTATAAATTTCTGTATCGACTTAGAAAATTTAATGCCCTTTGAGTTGAGACTTATTGATTCATAGAATTTTAACGAATTTTTGAAAAAAAAAAAAAAATCAGTTTCCTTCAATATTGATTCGTAATTCCGAGTAATTTCGTGTATCTCTTGAATTTCGTGAGTTTTTGTAGCAAGTTCAGAGATTTTCAGCACTTTTATAAATTTCTTTGAAAATTAAAAATTCATAGACCCCTGTTATGATTTTAAATTAAATGCTCTGGAATTAAATTTTTTTTTTCTTTAGAATATTCTCAAACTTTCGAAAAATGGAATTAATATTCATTAGTATAATTGAAATTTCTAATATTTTCACGTATTATTTAAATTTCTTATGATTTTTAAGCAGATTTAAGAATTGTAAGTGTTATTATCAATTTCTATATTAATTTTGAAAATTCAATGTTCTGATTGTAAGAGTCCAAATTGATCAATTTGAAAATTTTGAATTACGTTTGAAAAAATTTTTTTAGTAATCATAGAAAATATTGATTCAAATTTCAGAGTATTTCTTTTTATCTATTGAATTTTGTGACAGGTTAAAAAATTTTCATCACTTCCATAGATTTCCTTATATATATTTTAGAATTCAATGCTCCAGTTATCAAATTTGAATGTATTTCAGGAGTTATTGTTGGATTTCGAAGAATAAAATCGATATTCATAAGTATGCTTGAAGATTTTAGTATTTTCGTATACTCATTGAATTTTGTGAGACTATTTTGCAGGTTTGCAGACTTTCAATTTTTATCTATACTCGAAATTTTTTTCCTCGTATAACTTGCATTTCTTTTAATTTTCTGTACATAATAGATTTCGTACGATTTTCAAGCAGCTTTTCCAAATGTACGAAATTCAGTGGTCTAAGAATCGAAATTTTATTAATTTAAAAATTTTTTATAACATTATGGGAAAACAAAAATTCAATACTTGAAACGTCTAGTATTTTTTTTCCATTGCGTTAAATTTTTACCAGATTCAGAAAATTTTGGGAATTTCAGTAATTTTACCAATTTCATTAAAATTCAATGCTCTAGGAGTAGGAACTACATCGATTTCCAGAATTTCTATGAAGTTTTGAAAAAATTAAATCAGTTTTAAAAGCTATATTTGATTTTGATACTTTTATTGTGTATTCATTGAACTTTGTATTAACATTAATTGAAAGGTGTAAGGATTTTGAATTTTCTTATAAATTCTGCTATGCATTTCTTAATTTTCGTCCACTTTATGCTTTTTATCCTTACTTCCTCCTCTCAAAGTATATTTATTAATTGTTCATAGAATAGTAAAGCAGCTTGAATTTCTTGTATTTCATAGGTTGATCATAATTATTTTATCAACTTAAGTTATTACAAAAATTTTCGTAGGATAAATTTACAAACATCGATTCCGAACTTTATAAATATTATGTGTAGAAAGTCATTAGCATATTTTTATAAAAGAATCCTAACGTTTATTGCATGTCCCCGGAACTATATTTTTGAAACTGACAAAATTGCACACTGTCATTCATATGCACTATCTCACTATGATATCTTTGAAATAAAAAATATCAAAATAGATACCGAATTGATATTCGAAGAAATGACTGAACTAAATGCCTAGATGTTGAGTGAGTCATAAATAGAAAATTTCACGAAACAATTTTACAATAAATTTTCGTTTCACACAAAAAAGTACCAATATTTTTGAATACCGCAACGAAAATATCAATGTAACGATTATTGCTTGATAAAAATATCGATATAAAATCTCTAATGTATCAGGAAAAAATATCAATACTCCAATATCTTCAAATATCTCCCATTTTTCCTCAACACCCCTCTTTCTAGTCCGAAGGGCCTAGGTATCGACGTGAAAGAAAGCCGGGTTATCACGATCAGGGTCGAATTCGGCGACGTGACGTGGCACCGCGTGACAATGGAACGCACTCGTTGAACGGAGTCTTGGTCTAAATTGATTCTCAGACCCGGGCGCGACCTCCCGGCTGGGTCAAAAGCCTTTTGCAAATAATTGCGTTAACGACGCGGGCCCTATCGCTCGTCCGAAAGCAATTAGCCCATTACCTCAATTACGCCCTTCATTAAAAGCAAGACGAGCGCGGATTCCACAGCGAGGCCTGCATTTCCTTCTTAGGGCCACTCGTCAAAGAGACCTTTTCATGGGGATGACGAGTCCCGGGGCTCGCATCAAATATACGGGCCCGGCTCGAATTCACCGGGCGAGCTTCCTTCCTACTTTTATTCAAGGGCAGACGTCTTCACGGCATGCTGAAAAATGCGTGCTCGATTCAGAGGGAAAAGTGCCCTAACTCACGGGGATACTAAGGGCATTTCAATTCTGTTTGAACTGGCAAACTCAGGGATGCAAGGGCCGGGGGGAAAAGCTTTTATACAAAGTATTGGTTGTAGAGTTTTTGTACAGTTATTAAATTATAGATGTATGGAATGTTATTTTCTGGGTACATAATATACAACATGGCCATCAAATAATTAATTTATGATATACTTAGTATCAGTTATGGTATTATTGGGATATTATCAAGATTGGAATTATAATGAAATTTAAAGAATAATAATTGCTTAAATATCACATAATAATGAATAATCTGGGCGCAAATTCTTATTCAGGAATTTTGAAAGGAATGAGGTAAAACTGCGACATTTTGGATTCTGTCATAATTGTTTCAAAATTACTTGTGAATATGAAGTAATCAATATGGTACACTATCACTATATAACCTATAATTTTCAAAGGGATATCTGGTTTGAATCCATACCCAACGAAGTGTAAAGCTTATTTTCTTTTTTCAACTTGTCTACAATGTCTACCAAGTTCTAAACTTGTCCCTGTAAACACTGCAGACCAGCAAAGAATTGAAACTATGCGAACCATGCCAGACCTCGCAAGCCTCAACACGAATTTGTCCGTAATGCGTGGGATTTAATGCTCCAAAAGCACGTTCCCTTCCTGAATTTCTCCTCTATCATCGCGTATGATGATTCATGTCTCGAAAAGCTCTGTCACCCGCGTAACTTAGAACGCAGCAGCATTAATCAAACGATCGGGCAAATGAAACGTCAGGACAAAGCCCCTCGGCATTAATTACCGTCTCTGTCCTCTTCGAAATCGCCGAATCGCGGGGCATAAAAAATTTGAGCGACGATGGAGTTAGCGGGAGATGGCGAAAAAAAAGAAGTAAATCAATGAGGAGCGTAAAAACCGGATTTTATAGAAGTCTTTCGGTCTCGTCACACGGGGCTTTTTTCATTTGGGAGTCGACTCCGGCTCAGGATGAGAGGAAGAATGGGACAAATCGAAGTTCGTTAGGTTCTTGCTTTTAATGATTCTTTCATCTTCCGTTCGCAACGACGTTGGAGGTACTGTTTTTTTTTTTTAATCTTGCCTCTTTACAGGTAAGACTGTGAAAATTGAATATTCAAATTCGAAAACTGATGAATTTGCTTTAACGGAAACTTTGTCTCGTTGTTTCAACGAATTTTAAGTCGCTAAAGTGAATTATATGATGAGTAACAGAAGATAAATTTAGTATTTCTTAATTAAAGAACATCAAAAAGTGTTTGAAACTGAAATAATTCTTTGTAACAGAAAACTTTCAGTGTGTAACTATCGTGAGAAACTATGATATGTGGGTTCACGGAAATGCTGTTTTATCTTCTTCGAGTTTTTTTTTTCTAAGCACAATATCCACGGAGTATCCTGTCAACATATAAATATATCACCGTTGGGACGCAGTTATTTGCTTTCTAACTCGTGTGCTCTCGTCGATAAAGCCGATAAATTGGGCTTCCAACATTTATCAGTGAAATGAATGAGCAGATCCTGTGTTTTCACAGCGATATTAAATTTCGGGTCAACAAGTTAGAGAATTCGTTAAATACAGTTGGGAAAGTTCAGATCCCCTGATGATTGGAAATTTTTACTGTCAGGTTTAAAGATTTTCATTTCATGAAAAATCTGAATTAGGCTTTTTTACTGATGAGTAAAACTTTTTTGTTTGATTTTTTAAAGCAAATGAGAAAAGAAATGACGTGAAATAAGTCTTCCATTACCACATTTAAAAGGCATAATTTTTGAATCTTGAAAAATGTTAACTCAAATCGTCAGAATTTTCAACTTATTTTCATAATCAAACAGTCTTTGAAATGTAAATATATTATTTTTCCAAAACAACCCTGTGCGAATTTTGAAGCTCTATTATTTGTGATATTGTTTTCTTCATCATACACTATTAAAACCAAATATAGAATTCTAAAACTTTTGATTACAAAACTGGGTGAAAAATCGATTTTTATTTGTCATCAACATGATTCTAAAATAGAAAAACCTTGGAAATAATGTAGGCGAGGATTTTAGGATCATATTCTACACATGGTGACAAAAAAAAAAAAAAAAAAAAAAAAAAAAAACAGTTCCTCATCCACTACGCGAGGTAAAATCAGATTATAAAATAGAAAAAGTGTGTAAATGAAGAAAAAATGTAGAAAAAAAACAACAGTAACAACTTATACCCAGTAAAACAAAACAAAGCTGACTGAGTGGACTCATATTTTGTTTTCGAATGAACGTACACAAATTTTTCAACATAAGTTAATATAGCCTGCAGAAAAAAATTTTTTGCAGGCCTGAAAACCTGGAGTAATATTTATTATGTACCATCACATTCATTACAATATTTCTTTTAAATGTGTACAGTATTTTCTTTATTTTATATTTTTTATTACTGATAAAAACCTCAACTACTCTAGAAAATTTGTTAAATTACGATGAATTTCATTTCATTACAAAAAATTTTTTGAAACTCAAAAAAAACCAAAAAGTTAAAAGATACGAAACTTTTTAAAACTAGTCGACTTTTTAAAACTTTTGAAATTTTCCATATTTCAGAAGACATTTATGAAATAAAAAAATTTGATTAAATACTCATTATTCAATTTAATTTCAATTATTCCAATATTTTCTTGAAATATGCAGCAAGTGGTTTCATTTTTTAAATTTTATTTTTTAGAAATATGTTCAAAAATTTGTACAAAAAGTGATGAAAGTTGGACGATTTTTTTATTTATGTAAAAAGTTTTAGAAAGTTTTTGTTGTTTGTAATCCTTCCAATTTCAAAAAATTTATGCACAGTGAAAATTTGAAAAATCATCTGTAATTTTGTAACATTTCAAATCATTAAGAAAATCTTCCAAAAAATAAAAATATTCCGAGAACGTTCTCATCAATTACGTAGATTATGTTTTTTACGTATTTTTTGTATATAGGTCTGCAGGATCTAATTTCTTTTTTAAACAAAAATTCCGTAAATTGTAGTTTTTTCTTAATTAATAACGAAAATAATCAAGAGTAAAACAAATTTTCATTATACGTAGGAAGTTTGGAAAAGATTGTATTTTTTTAAATTCTTGGAATTTCGAAAAATTGAAGAACATTGAAAATTGTAGTGATTCTCGATAGTTTAATAAATTAAATATATTTTTCGAAAGATATCAAAGAAGTAAAAAAAATATAATGAAATTTTTTTGATTATGTAAATTTTGTTCAGCATTATATTTCTTGCAAATATGCAGGATGATGTGGTTTTGTTTTTTTAAAAATAATCTCCAAAATATATAAAAAATATTAGGATTCAGACATAACAGAATGAACTTCAGGAACTTTCAGAAAGGTTATTTTCAATTAGAAATGTCGAAAATTTCCAACAATAAAAAAAATTCGAAGTATCGAAGATTATCAATTATCCCAAATAATTAAAAAATGCAGTAAAATTTCCGGAAAAATTCGTGATATCTATCAGATTGCATCATTTATTATATTTCTTTGAAATGTATATGATGATTTTTGATAATTCATAAAATTTGGCATAAGCTGAAAGGCTGTAAATAATTACTAATAATTTTAATAATTTAAAAGGATGATTGTATCATTAGTAACTTTTTCATTAAAAAATCTGCATTGTGTTTTTAATTTTAGAATATTGAGTAAGTTAAGAAACATTGAGAATTTCTGAAATAATTGTTAGTCAACCTAAGATATTCGAAAATTTGTAAGATCTCAGAAGTATTGATCATACATAACGCTTGTAGATTGTGTTCTACTTAATATTATTTATTTTTATTGATATAAATGAAAGGTTGTTTTTTTTATTTCTATGAAAATCGAAAAAACTTGAGAGGTGTAAAATACCACTGGAAAAGTTTTTCATGATTTTATCAGAGTTTTATAAAATCTCTTCAATGTTTTAAAATTCAAACAAAAAACGGAAAATTCAATATTTGAAATTTTTAGTGATTTCCTCAAACCTGGAAATTTCGGTTTGAAATTTAGAAAAAATTTTTAATTCGGGTAAATTGTTTTGTTGTTTGCTTCAGAAATATGCAAAACTTTTTCTCATTTATAAAATCATAGAATGGTTCTCATAGTGCATTCATATATTTATTGGAAACCCTCCCCTCTATGTTCACCTATTTCTTCTATCGTAATATTACTATAATAAAATACAAAATTTTCCTATAACATCTATTGATCCCCACTCATTCAGCTAAATTTTCAAATCTAGAACGTTCACTTCCCAAAATTTCTCTACATACTTACATACCGTTTTCTTTCAAATTATTCAGTTTCACCAGCAACAAAATGCGTCACACACGAACCCTAAATATCTCAGTTACACATCACACCCCATACACACATGGTTGCAATAGCCATACTATCTCCTCAGTACAAATAATGTTGCTTGTTAACTCCAAACCACGAATTTACGCCCATCGACGTTTTTTTTCTCACTTCCCTAACGAGGGTGGTTTTCTACCAATTAGTGCGAACAATGTCGAAAGGTCGATGAAAAAAAATGGTGGAAAGCCTCGAGTGCGTTTTTGCGGGGACAGGTGTGTTTCGAGGCGAGGTGAGCCCAGCCCAGGTGAGTGCAAAGAAGGGGCCGCCCTCGGTGCAACGTGGAGCCATGAAAGAGGTATAAAGATGGGAGAAGAGCGACTGCGGATGCAGCACGTATCCGACCTTCGACCTATGGCTCGCAGACTCCCTGCTATTTCCTATCTCCGTGTTCGCCTTCTTACCTCGATCGAGGTCGAAGTACCTACAAACTCGCTTTTACGCTTCCTCCGGGCGTGCTCGTTCACTCGTTCGCCGATATTTTTTCGTCATTCCACGTTGCCAGGGTAGGAAAAATGATATTTAGGTTGGATCTACGTTTGTTTTGGTTACCACTGTTGCGACGGATCGATGAGGGGTCTATATTCTGACGAGATGCATTGGATTTTTGCTGAGTTCTGGATATTTTTCTAGATTTTTAATCTGCGAACGTAAATCAGACAAATTTGACAGATTATCTGTTTTATTTTACAGATTGGTCAGTTTAAACTTGCACGTTGAAATCTGGGAAAAATGAAAACGTAAAATTTGTAGGGTGTGACTGACAACTTGTTGTAAGAACGGTTTGTTGAATTTGATAGAGACATGTGTGAAAAGTACAGATTTTACAGAGAAAATATTTTAAGATTGCAATCTTTTGAGATTTCATGGGCGTATATTTAGGGAGTAAAGATTTTATTGTTTCTACGATTTTTTTACGAAATTGCTTAGGATATGCAAGATCCTTTTTTGTTAAAGGATAAGAGTTGTTTGACGTACAAATTTTTTAGAAATAACTTTGAATCTTCCTACACGAAGATTTATATTTGTTCAGAATTGTCAAAAAATTTTGGAACAATGTAGTTCAATATCGATTTCTTTTCCTTTTTTTTTCTCTCTAATTTTATTGATAATAATTTACGAAGGGACCATGATATTTGGTTTCTTTACTTTAGCAGAATTTCACAATCGTCCACAAAACCTGCATTGACAAATTTGAGAGTGTCATCATAAATATTTATGTGTCCAAAAATAGGTAAATGATGACATTTTGAAATTTTTTTTAACAAACATTTTGAGAACTGAAAAATATCGAATCATGACGTAACATACCTACTTACAATTTGAACGAGGTTCAAAAATATTTTCAATAAAACAGTGCATTTGGCAGTAGGTCGTACATGTTAAAAATTTCAAAAATTGTAAAACATTGACATACTTTGAAAATTGAAAAAGTTTTTTAAAAATTTTCTCAAGTGGTAAGTATTAGCGAAATATCGGGAAACGCTTCTGAATCCAAGAAAATTTTTTTTATTTTTCACCAGAAAGAAGTGAAAAGTATCAGGACGAAATGAAAACTCAAGATGATCTTGAAATGGTTACAAAAAATTCGAATATTTCGAATATTTTGTAAAATGTAACATTTTTAGGAATAACGGAAAATGAAAAATGGAAAATTCTCAATATGAATTTCCAAAGATTGTCAATTTTTGTAGAAAACTAAAATAAATTATTAAGAAATAAGATAAGCTTGATGAAGTTTATACATGGTCATATTGCTTTGAAATCTGCAAGATATTCTTATTTTGAAATTCTACTAAAAAGGTCAAAAAACTGAGAAATGCTGAAATATTCCGAAAATTTTCTAAACTTAGACGAATTTTTTTTAAGTTCAGAAAATTTTTAAATGTTCGAATAGTGTTAGAAAAAATTGAAATCATAAGTAATAGTAGATGTTCATTTAAATAAAACATTCTCGGATCGCCAATAATTCTCATTGATTTAAAAAAACTGGAAAATTTCGCAAAACGTTTATCAATACAGATTATTGAGTTTCTTATATATCTCACTGATATGAATAGAAATATTTTCAATATTTTTCATTGAATATCTGAGAAATCAAAACGTCGAAAATTAGGTGCTAAGAACCTAAATTATTTAGACAGAACTCCATGAAATTAGGGAAATTTTGACAAATTTAAGTTGTAGGTAATAAAAATCATTAAAATTTCCACAAATTTAAGAAGTCATCAGAAATATCAAAAATTGTCAATTACTATTGAGGATTCGAAAAATTTATAAAAATTTCTGAAATTGATGAACATTTTGCAAATTACGTTTATCATAGTATTTATTTGTTTTTTAATAGTAACCCAGAAAACATGAAGAAGATGGAAACAGTAAAAAAAAATTGTATAAGATGGACGATTTTTACAAAATTTGAAAACTTTTTAATATTATTTGTCCTAAATTATGCTCAAAACTTCAATAAATTTGAGGAAATTAAAAAAATGCATGATGATTTTGTATATTGAGTCTTTTAACATTTTTTCGCATAATAGGAATGACAGCGTTTTTCCTATAAGAATTTGATTGTGAAAGACTTTGACAGTTTTTTTAAAAATTCGGTAAGTTTTTCTTTTTCTTGATATTCTAATATTATATGAAAAAAATCATAAATTATCAAAACCACGGTTGACGATTTAAAAAAATTTTAAAAAATAGTATAACATCAAAACTTGCTCATAAATTTCGTAGATTAAGGAGTGTTTTGAAAATTCCATCAAACCACAGAAGCCATGTAAGAACAAAGACGATGATTCTAGATATTGCAATAAAAATCTAGTTATTTAGAAAAAACAGATGAATTTTGTATTAAGTGAACACCAGAAATGGATGTGATTTGTGATGTGCAAAAAAATGTCAACAAATGATCGAAAATATGCAGGCTCTTTCAAAAATTATTAAAATTACTTCATTCCCAGAACAAAAATTAATAATTCAATCGGATAAAATCGCATCGCTCCTTTAATATCATGTCATGAATATCTAATAATCTCCATATGAAAACTATATCATGCAAGTGAATATCGCTTATGTAGATCTATTATCTATAATTGCGAGCACTTGAATGAAAATGAACTGCATGTGCATATGCATACACGCAGACCTCATGACATAATAACGTCCATATTTTATATATCGCACGCATATACATACATTTTTATATACTTATCAGATAATAATTTTAATCACAAACAAACATGCTAAAAAAAGGTTTCTTTTTCTGTTTCAGGTAAGTGTACTTCAGAGGATTCCTCTCACTGAAAAATTTGTCCTTGTTTTCAACTGCAAGGTAAATAACATAAATTTAAAATTGAACCATCATGGCATCTTCAAGTTTCTAACTTCATAAAAATCATCAAAAATGACTGTAAATACTCACAGTTGCTCGAGTTTTCCTTGTCAAATGAAATCTTTTCCTGATTAAAACATGAGAACAGGAGAATTTTTATCATTGGAGAACAAACAAAACAATTTCGAGGCATATTTTAAATTCCTCCCGACGATCTATCGAATCGCCTGTCGATTCTTGCGAAACATCAAGCCGCGAAAAAAAATGTTATCGCACTTGTAATCGAAACCCCGAACGTTTGGCTTTCTTGGGCGCCGGTTTGATCCCAGAAAACTCATTCGATTTGCATACAAATTCGACGTTGCCGGCTCGATGCCGAAATCTACGATCTGGAACCAGCGGTAGCGGACGCGCATATAAACCGCTCGGAATTTTTCCAACTGTCACAAATCGCAAACAAGCACGACACGCTAATTGCGTTTCCTTCGTTTCCCCGCGTTATTGCAAGTCCTCTATTTACTTTTTTTGCGCACCTGAAGATCGAGTGTGACAAAATTTTGCCTCCCTAAAAATCCTAGAGTTATGAAGTTCAAATTATTTTTATAAAATTTTTCATTCTAGGAAAAAGAAGTTCTGAACTAAATGAGATAGTTTTGTTGCAAATTGTGTTGGAGAATTGCAATATCTAGGATCTTTGCAATTCATACAATGTTAAACTGAAAATGATAAAATATGTAAAGGGCATTTCATTCTATTTCCATTTTTGTAAAGGTATATCGGAGTTTTTAATTATGGATGGGAGCGGGAACGAAATATATCAATATTGGTTCTTCCGGTGTATTGGAATCATCTGATGTTTAAAAATTGATATACATGTATCGTAGAGGAAATATTGATACGCTAATGTATTGCATGAATTTTGATGAAATTTTCAGAAAATGTTATGTTCGTAGATTTAACGTACCTTTAGTATTCTTCATACTTTTTTTTGTATTACTACATAGATACATACAATTTCAATCTACAGGATTAATGGTTTTAAAGATTTTGAGTAATGCCATGCATTTTTGAGACGATGAAATAATATATCTTGATTTTTTATAATCTCTATTGATTCTCGTATTTTTAAATATTCATAGAACGCTCTAGAATCTTGAAGTATTTTCATAAATTGTTATTATATTAAGTAATTTGCAACAAATGGAATTTCCCGAAATTCGTGTTCGGAAATTCAAAGCGTATTCAATTTTTTGGTTTTCGATGGATGTTCAGAAAACATATTATCTGACTTTTATAGTGTTTTTTAGTGATTTTTTGTGTTTTTTCAGTGTTCCTAAGATTCCAAATGATTTTTCAATATTATTATGGATGTATACATAAATTTGGTATATTTCGATGTTCTAGATGGTAAAATTCTTATAAATTCAGAGAATTTCACTCACATCCAGTAATTCTATTTGAAAATTTTATATTTCTGTATTCACGAAATATTGTACGATTTCCCAGTTTTTAAACTCCAGGATACGTTTTTCTCGATTTACAAATTTCATAAGTTTTACATTATTTTCATAAATTTATCAGAGATTCATACAATCCAAAGGATTTTCTGGTGATTATTTTATAGATTTACGTATAAATTTTTAGAATTCGATACCGTAAAAATGAAAGTTTCATTGATTTCTGAATTTGATGAAGATTTGCGAAAACATTGAATAAGCATTTACAGGTACCTAATAAAATTTGAGTGCTTTTGATATTTTTTTCAATTTAAACAAATTGTCGATTCGATTTCAATATTTTTGGTAATTACATAGGTTATTATATAGATTGCTAAATTTAATGCGTAAGAAATTGAAATTTTATTTGTTTCTAGAATTTTTGTATCAGATTTTCGGCATAATTGAATTAATATTCATGAGTATATTAAAAATTTCTAATATTTTTTTTGTATTCATTAAATTCATTAACATATTTTTACAGGTAAGGGTATTTTTATTATTTTTTTAGATCGATCTAAAGATTTCATAAATTTAATGCTCTAGGAGTTGAAATTTGAATAATTTTTCAAAATTTTCAATAATTGAGAAAAAATAAAATCAGTATCAATACGCATATTTAAAGTTTCTAGTATCTGTCAATTTTCATCAAATTTAGTGAGAATTTCGAACAAGGTTTTAAATTGTCAGTATATTTTTAGATTTCTACACAGACACCTAAAGTTCAATGCTCCAGAAGTCAAAACCCAGTAACTTTCAGAATCGTTCTAAAAAACCTAAAATGAGTGATCAGTATGCATACAACTACTTTAAATTTTTAGTATCATTGTATATTTAATGAATGTCGCATAATTTTCTTGCCGGTTTATAGAATTCGATGATTTCGATAGATTTTTATATGGATTCTTTAGACTTACTGCTCCTAAAGTCAAAATTTTATCAATTTACAGAATCCTTTTATATTCCTGAAAAAATTTAGACAGTATTTATTTATTTATTTAATAACTCTTTTTTTTGTTCATTGTATTTTGCGTTTTCTAGTAGGTTGAAAGGTATACAGTATTGTTAATAATTTCTGTATAGGTTTCTAGAACTGCATACTCTAAAATCTATAGTTTTATAGACTTAGAGTACATTCTTTAATCGTTTGTAGAACAGTTACTAGATAAATTACTAATGTTGAAAAGATTTTACATAAATTATTACAAAAATTTGTGTAGATTGAATGAATAATATTATTATAAAAGAGTATATTATATTGTAATAAAAAATTGAAGAATATCATGATGAAAGACTCTCAACGCCTATTGAATCTTTCTGCAATTTTAATTTTAAAACTAATTTCATCACAGGCTTCACTCTAAATGGATTTTTGAGAGTTAAAAAATATCAAACACTAAAATAAAATCTACGTTAGAAAAAATCCCTTACCAGAATTCTGCAAATACTACGTACTATAAAATAAAAATGAAAACAAATATATTTATTTTAATTTTTTTTCTGACGAAAATGTTGCGATATTGTTGAATATTCCAACGAAAATATCGATGTAATGATTATGAACTGATTAATATATCGATACTAAGAGTCTGGCAATCAGGAAAAAATATCTATATTCTCATACATCGATAAATATCACCCATCCCTATTTCCAATAGTATTTTTGCATCCAAGTCTCAAATAAATACCCGTACCTACCCCTGAATACCAAGTCCAGACGACGTATATTCTCCTGTGACAAGTGATTTCTTTTTCCTCCAATAAATTGTCGAAGGGTACGTTCATCTTCTTCCGTTTAACAACTCCTTTTTTCCCCTCGTGCAAACATCCTCGCGATATTTCGAGGAGAGCCCCGCGCGAAACAGGTTTTGATTGCGCGAAGACGAATTACCCGCATTAAAGTAATTCCTCGTTCGAGGCGCTCAAATGAAACGAGCCTAAGAAGAATTCAGGTTAAAGTTGATTGTGCCGCGAAGATGCGGCCGATGTAATTTGATCGTGGCATCAAAATGAGCTACGAGGAACACAAGTTACAGGGTACACGAGAAAAACGCCGATCAAGTTCGTACGAGGCTTAATGGGAATCGCGCGGGAATAAGAAGTTTCACCTACCTTATTAAGTATGTTTTTGACCTTGGGTAGAAAAAGAAGCAGAAGATCAGAGAGGAATTTATCTTACGAAGGGCGAAGTGTAATGATATCTATGTGGTGTCCGTGGTTTTTTAAAGGACTGCAAAAAAGAGAATATATTTGATGTGAAAAGGTATAGGAATATTTTATCTGTAACTAGTAGTAGCGGTATTGTTGATTCTGTCACCAATATTGGTTTATAAATATGTCCGTGATATCATCACGTTTATACATAATTCAATAGTTGACTGTGTATGAGTATATTTACTAAATTTTTTGGAATACTGTGACACTATACCCATATTGTTATATCAGCTTGAGATGAAACATATCGAAGTCTGAAAACGCAGACTATAAATTTTTATTACTTTTTCTTGTTTTTTTAGATTGCATGAACAGAATTATTAGAAGATACATGATAATTTTTTTATTAGAATAATTCGAGAAATTTAAAAACAACATCTTTCGAGTAAAGATTAAAAATGCGAACTCGAAACGAAGTTTTGCTGTAATTGACTATTTTTTTTAATCTTTTTCTTTTCTTGAAATTAAGACCAGAATAACTTGATATCTTAGGTTAAAAATTTAAAAATACAGCAAAATTAAATCGTTGCTAATCATTTTTTTATATTTCATTTGAATCTTGTATCAGACCATTGAAAGATTTATAGCAAATATGCAAAATAAAATTACTATAGTATTTTCGACTTAGGTAATGATGTATCAATTCTTGTTTCTAATTGTCAAGGTTATGAAGAAGGAATCGGAAGTTAAGAATCTAAAATTAGAATTCCTACGAATGTTGGCTTTAGTAAATTATTTTTGTATCATTTGATTTATTTTGCACAATAATGATTCATACACAAAAATTTCGTTTGTAATATTATACATATACTATTAAGAACTATGTTAAAGATATTGAAATTTTTTTCTTATATTTCTTAAAATTTTGAATCGAAGTACACAGAAATAGGGTTGGGAAATGCTTGAAATGTAAGAAGAAGAAGATGTTCGAAAATTTGTTTATTCTTCTAAATTAAGAGGAAAAAAATGACTTTATATAGGTTTCGGTTGTAGAGTACTTAATTTCCGCCAATTGTAAAATTTTATTGCTTTTTCACCAATTCCATTTGAAAATTGAGAAAATTCCCTCGATCTTGAGTTCAATGTCTATAATTACAATAAACTTAGTGATGAATATTAATTGCTTTCTTAATTAATATTTTCTGTCTAATTTTAAATTAATGATCATTTCAAAACAAATTATTCTCTAGAAATACATTAGAACCCGACATTTTGATCTTGTTACAAATTTTTTAATTCTTGTTTGTTTCTCATCATTCAAAATAGCATTTTGCAAAGTTTATTTTTGAACTGATAAAAATCTCTTAATCTATAGTTGAAAGTCTGCAATGACATGAAATTTAAAAATGCATTGATTGTTTTCTAATTTTACGTCTTATGTGTATTGTAGGTTTCAGAATAATATCTCATTAAATTTCAGTTTGAAAATATATCATCATTCAAAATTTTTATTTTGTTGATAATTTTCAATTTTTCTTACTTTTTTTTAAAATTCAAAATCGAATGATGCCAAGTTTCCGGTAAGAAATACAGTGTCACTAAGAATTTATAATTTTTTTAATTTTATTTCTTAATTTTTTGTAATATTTTTGACACGTGGATGCAAGTAGACACTTCCTCGATCTTTAAAATGGTCGAATCAAGAATACTAAAAAATTAGAAAATTCAAGTTGCTCGAAAGAATGATTTGAAACCAAATGAAGAGTGAAGTCCCGCGCAATATAACAACATAACAAACATAACTTTTAACATTTGTATTGTTTTTCTCAAATGATCTATTTGTATAACTCAAAAATTTTCAATTGAATAATAAATATAAGAGCATAACTGCTAAGGATTTTTGAAGAAACATAATTACTTTTTCTATCGAAGATTGTTTTTTTATTTTGCATTTTAGTTCAATGTTTCCTTTGGTTTTCTATCTAAATTTCACTTCAACTGCAGCCAGCTTGAAAAAAATAAAAAATTCCTAATATCTCAAATATCACCGAAATCATTGACAATTTGCACACAAAAAATCTCTATAATCAAGTCGTCAGGAATAATATAGATATTGAATCATTAATTTCCATCCCAGTATCCAAAACTGTTCTATATATCACACCCTCCTCCAAAAACAAACGAAATTATATTCTCAGCTAGTAAACTGGAATTGATGACCTACATCCCCTCGAACCTTTTTAACCCCAAGGAAAAACCGACGCTCGCGCCAAGGGAAATGACTTTTTCGCGCGGAAACCACAAAGAATTATTTTCATATTCGAAAAATGAGAAACGTAATTTTTTTTCCAGCATGGAAAAACTGTAAAATTATTCTCGCGGAACAATATTTCCCGAGGTCTTTATGCACGGGCACGAATAAAAATGTGGGACGATGAAACAAAATTGCGAGTGCTGGTTTTGCGTCCTTTTTTTTCTGTTTATTCGTTTCGTCCGCTTGTTTACAATTATAATATCGCTTGTAATGCCGGCTAGTAAGCTCCCGTAGCAGCGTTCCCTCGTTTCAGTTGGCGGGCTCAAGCGTTTTCCAATTAACGGATTTCCGGTTTTATCTGATCACGGCGAAAAGCGCGTCGACACTCGTATTCATCGATGCGCGAATTTGTTTAATGGGACGTAAATACATACCGGCGAAGTATGGAATGCGCAATATCGCGAGGAACAGGAAAATTGAAAAAAAAAATTAATGAAGGGAAAGGGGAGGGCATGTATAAATGGAAACGATGGAACGAACGGCGCGATTTTGGAGAAACGCTGGGATCGTGGCCAAAGGCCTATGTATAGACGAAGTGTACTGCCCCCGCGATTTTATGCACTTTGCAACTTGCGAATAGTCAGAAAAGTAAATTTAAATCAGTTATGATGGCGTGTACCAATGGTACCAATAAAACATAAGTCAGTTAAGGCCTGTGAGAATGATGGGAGGGGGGGTTAAGAGTTAGAACCCCCCATAACGAGATCTTTCAAACAATTTCGATGAAATGCTTCTATTATGGGTTTCTACGTTTTGATATAAATTTTGATATCTTGCATTGCATGGTGTTTTTCAGAAAACAGCGTCTGCATAGATTTTTATTCCTTTCTGGTATTTTTCGTATGCATCTTCTACGATTTGAAGGATTGTTCAGCATTTCTGAAACTTTTCGTATCTTTCAAGATCTATAAAATGTTACAGGATTTTCTGGTATTTTTATATATTTCTAGCGTTTTCATTTAAATTGTTATAGATTCTGAGAATTTTGAAATGTAAAATTTGGAGTTTATTTAATTTTACGTGTTTAAAGGGTTTTTCAGAACACAGTGTCTCAATAGATATTTATGTCTTCTAGTATTTTTAATATTTCTTCAGTTTTTCTACGATTTGAAGGATTGTTCAGTATTTCTGAAATTATTCGTATTTTTTAGGATGCATAAAATGTTGCAAGGTTTTCTAGTATTTTTATATACTTTAACCATTTTTATATACATTTGTATACATGGATTTCGAGAATTACGAGCTCTAAAATAGGAAGTTCATTGAATTTTTCATATTTAAAAAGAACTTTTCAGAAAACAGGTGTCTCAATAGATTCATATTTCTTTCAGTATCCTTCGTATTTCATCAGTTTTTCTACGATTTGAAGAATTCTCCAGTTTTCTTGTATATTTCTGTATAAATTTCTAGAATTCGATGCTCTAGTTTTGAAGGTTTTATAGATTTATCATATTCCATAGATTTACTTGTATTTTCTACACATGTATTTGCTTCTTGTATTTCCTAGTATTTATAGAATGTTGGAAAATTTTAAGATTTTTTCAAATAATAGATATCTCTTTGAATTTCAAGAATTAAATATCCGAGACTTAAAAGTTTGTAATATTAGCAGTATTTTGATCGATTTTGCAGAAAACAGTTTCTTTATAGATTTGGAGTGTCCTCAATATTTTTTTAAATTTTAACAGATTTTTAAATTTTGAACATTGTTCTAGTATTTTTATGGCTTTCTATACACATATATTATTAGAATTTAATGCTCGAGAAATCAGAGTTTCCAGATTTCTGGAATTACAAGAATTTTCGAAGAATCTAATAGCTATTTAAAAAGGAAAGAGTATATAGTATTTTTCGTATTCCATTTTTTTTTCTGTATTCATAAAATTACGTAAGATTTTCTAGCATAATCTATCGATTTTAGGGATCCTGCTACAGATTTTAAGAATTAAGGTTTTCAGTATTTTCATGTATTTATATGCAGATTTCTAAAATTTATTGACAGAATTGTGAAAATTTTTAATAAAAAGCGAAGAAGTATCATACTCTTTGTCGCTATTTGTATTTAAATTACTAATATATTACTCTGTTTTATCTGAAATCATAAAATTTTACAATTTTTATCTGAAAATAAGGAAGTTGAAAAATTACTTATATCTAAGTTTCAAAAATTTCTTAAAAAGTTACAAATCGTTCTAAAAACTTCATGAGACAGATGTGAAATGAATAACACGATTTTCGTTACTCGTAACAAAAAAAATGAACTCGTTTCAGTTATCGTTACTTGTTAATAATTAATGTTACGCCTTACGTTATCGTTACACTAAAAAATTTAACGTTTTTGGATATTATCATCTCAGTTGACTCATTGTATTTGCATTGCAGTCACCTGCAAGCCTCTTAAAAAAAAGTTGGGAAAGGGCCATAAATCCACCATTTGTTGATATTTTTTCATCAAATAATGTTTGTGTATTAAAGTTGACAATATTCTATCACAATAATATAACTTCCATGTTGTAAAAGTATGTGCTACATACATTCAAAAATAATCCAAACTGTCCTCAAAAAAAGTGTATAACCCTTTTAATCATAAAATATGCGTACAGTGTAGTATTAAAAAGTTTTTTTTTTATTATGCATTCGTTATACATTTAAATGTGAAAAAGAAATAAAAAAAGTGTTTTTCGCAATTGTGTATCTGTAATTATTGAGTTGCTTGTGTTAAATTTGTGTAAAACATAACAAAGATTCAATATATAAAGTAGAAGTTGTTGAAAACAAATGATGTTTTGACATTGCTTTATACATTTGATTATTTATTGATTAATTAATTAATTTATTTACTTATTCAATCGACATGTATTATCTACATAACTATGAATGGACCATGTACTGGGAAACCAAATCAATTCAATTGCATGTTATTCTACAAGTACAACATAAAAGTTAAAAACCCCCTCCCAAATACATGTTTTTGTGCACGGGCCTGAGTCAGTATCGAAAGAACCATCAAAAGATATTCTGTATAAGATCACTTTTACCAAGGTTTTGAATAATTAATGTTAAAAAACCACTGCAAATGATTAAAAAAACAATTGCCAAAGCTTTCAACGATATGAATCCGACCCTGAAGACGAGTCAAGTACTGAAACGGTTTCTGCCGACAAAATGTCCGTCGTTAGTGCAAACAGCATAGGTTTTTATGAGTAAAAAGTTGCGCAACGTTTCAGCTGGCAAAAACTGGACGGAGTTTCGGAAATGAACGGACACGCTGGCTTGGATAAACTTCTCTCTTGATTATCAACTCGATTCGGCGAGTAGCGCGTGAATGCACTTCGTGGCAATAATGTAAATTAGACAATTAAATTCACAGGGGTAATAAGAGCTTTAGGAAAATTGAAGGGAAACCTTTGGGTTACGTAATGACGTTAGCGTCGGTGTATCCCAGAGATGTGGTATCATTCCCATTCAGTGGAAACACGAAAATGCCCTGTTTTTAGGTAATACCTTAGCTTCGAAGTTATTCATCTGATTCATTAATATCTTATAAACGATTAGTACAGATTTTTTAAACAGTCATTTTTCTGGCACATTTTTTCTAGACATTGAATTTCTGAATGGTTTTTTATGAAACTTATTGTCTGCATCTAGTTTTCTGAAACAATTCAAAAAAAGTCATCCTACGATATTCGAAAAATATAATCACGAAAAAAATTTGAATGTGCAGAAGAAGCGACACTTTTGGAGGAAATTGGAAACCGGGGACGAAAATGATGATACACTTACACTTTTTCCCTACTCGTGCAAAAATAAGGCGCGTCCTATTTCCATAAAGAATTCATAACTTTTCGGGACCGGGGGCGCCTCGTTGAATTTCGAAATTTGCTAATCTGCTTTATTGGCCGCAACAATTTGCCGGAGTGCTCCTCTCGGAGCGTTCAATATTTAACGGGCGCGATGGCTCTTTTGCCACGAACAACGGGGACATGCAAAATTCACAGATTCATCAGTAATGGATGCTTGAATTAACGGCCTCGATTTCCCGTATTACATTGCATTTTGATTGCGAAACGCGATATGATTGGTTGTGAAAGTTGAGGGGTGAGGGAGGGAAAAGAGGGGTGGGTGTTGTTTTTACACCCTTCCCTTGCAGTACCTGAAAGTGCCTGATCGATAATTCAAGGGGCAGTCATTAGTGACACTCGGCGTAGGGACGATTTAGATTATTGTTGAGAATTTTGGATATTTGATTTTAATAATCTTCGACCAGTTTTTTTTCTTCTGTAAAAAAGGGACCCTGAATTTTTTTTCCTCAGTATAGAACGATACAAAAAAAAGGAAGAAACATTTTTACTGCACTAATATATTTGTCGCTAGTTCGAGAATATATCCATCAGTACGCTTTTCATTCTATAAATACATTATCTTTGGGAGGGTTTGTAAGTTAAATTTTTTACCGTCACGGTAAAGTAATTCGTTACATTATTAACAAGTAACGATAACGGAAACGAGTCACTTTTTTTCAGTAACGAGTATCGGAAAACCCATTATTTTACGTTACTTTTATCTGTATCATTAAGTTTTTAGCATAATTTGTAACTTTTAAAGAAATGTTCTGAAACTGAGATATACGTAAATTTTAACTTCTTCATTTGTGAATGAAAAATTCAATATTAATCATTTTTAATGGAAAAGTGTAAAGTTTTAGTAATTTGTATAAAAATATTAACGAAGAATAAGCTGTTTTACTTTTTATTAGAAACTTTCACAATTTAAAGCGTAGAATTTTAGAAATTCGCATGAAAATATAATAAAATACTTAAAATCTATAGATCTCAGAATCTATATCAGGATCTGTAGCATCTCGAGATCTTGCTTGAAAATCTTATAGAATGTAATGAATACAAAAAAAAAAAAAAAAGAAATACGAAAAATAACAGATTTTAATAAGTTTCATGTCATCTGATTCTTTAGAAATTTATATTATTCCAGGAACCTTAAAACTTCGATTTTTCGAACTGTAAATTCCAAAAATATATGTTTATAGAAATCTATAAAAAGATATTAGGAAAATTTTTCAAATCGTATGACTCTTTGAAAAATACACAACATATTGAGGGCACTCTAAATCTGTAAAGAAACTGTTTTCTGCAAAATCGATCGAAATACTTCAGTCACTTCGAACTCACAATTTTATCTCATTCTGGAAGTTCAAATAGATATCTTGAAAAAAATTCAAAAATTCCACAACATTCTATAAATACTTAGAAATACAGGAAGAAAATACGTAAAGAAAAATAGATATAAATATATTAAACATTGAAAATCTTTCTAATTCCAGAAATGCATACAGCAATATGTAAAAATAATTAATAATCCTTGAAATCATAGAAAAACCGAAGAAGTACGAAAAGTACTGGTATAAGTAAAAATCTATCCAGACATTGTTTTATGTAAAATCTTGTAAAACACGGAAAACTTTATTATGTTCAAATTCTAGAGATTGAAAATCTTGAAATTTATATAAGAATTTACATTATAAAAATACTTAAATTATGTAAAAATACTAAGAAATTCTGCTTAGCTCATTACATTATTTAGATTCACAAATCCAAATAATGTAATGAACTTTGAATTCTATAGCATGAAATTCTTGAAATCTATATACCAATGTACAGAAAATTAACACAAATTTTGAAATACCAGAAAATGCTGCAACATATACACACTGAAAAATACAAAAAAATTTCCTAATTCTGAAAATCTGTGTAGATATTGAGATTCCCTCAAAAATCTATTAAATTTGCGAATGTTTCCTTGTGGCTAACATTGAATTAAATGTCATATTCAGAAATTTTGTGGACTTGTAAAAAATATAAAAATTGGAACAAGCTAATTGATTTTTTTCAGGGTGAAAAAGGACGGATTAAGATTTTTCATTATATCTGAAATAAACAATTGTTATAAAACAAAACCACGATTACGTTGATATTGTTTTTTTTTTCAGCCTAAGTTTTTCGATGTCTTCTAATTTACATTCAATTCATTCCAAAAAGTAACGTGAAAGTAAAGGAACGTTACTTTTTTTAATGAGTAAAGGTAACGAGCTACTATTTCTTTTCAAGTAATGGTAACGTAACGAATTACTTTTTTCACCTTTGTAACGGTAACATAACGCGTCACATTTTTTTAAGTAACTTTCCAAACCATGATCTTTGGATCCTTTCATAAACTACATTTAAATTACATACTATTGAGATGTAATTTAATTATCATAAAAAAAAAGTTTAAATTACTCCAAACTAATATGACCCTCTTTTTCACGCCACTTCTTGTTACACTGAGAAAAAAAATAGTAATTATTACAATACTGTAAAGTAAACTGGATACACTCTGACATATTGTACTTTTTGCTAGATAATATATCAATTTTTGAAATAACATATTGTAAATATGGTCAAATGATATTGTAGTTATAGATATATTTTGTTGTAAAAACTTCTCTGCATATTTCGTTTTCTACTATACCTCTTGTATTTTTGCAATATCATATTGTAATTCCTAATAATCCAGATTATTGAAAATTCCATACAGCTTTTTCAGTATGCAGATCTGTATAGCTTCTTTTTGCAATATTTTTGTATACTTTCTAGGTTTCTAGTGCATCATATTGTAATATGATACAGTTTTTGAAAAAGCTGGATAAAAGTACCGTAGTTCATTTTTTCGCCATGTATGGTAAAAACTAGAGTTTGCATAGTGAAATCCGCATTTTACGATTTAAAATTTTCCGAAATTATACAGTAAAAACTGGTATACATATGGTAATTTGCACATCAATAGCGGTTTCACGTATAATATTGTAATATGTAAAATAAATATTGCAGATTTCACGATATCATTGTAAAAAGTACTTTTTACAACATATACGGCAGAAAGTACAAGATTTTTTTCTCAGTGTATCATAACGTGTAAACTTGCCGACTTAGCTTCTTTTGACAACAATAATCCCCTCTTTCTGAGCCCGGGGAGTGAGATAATTCATCTATCGGTGACGGTCATAGCGGTGGAATTTTTTTTCCACGCTTCCTTCTTACCAACGCACAATCCCGATCATGAAGGGGCATTCGAAGATTATGCAAATCCCTCAGGCTAAATGATGGGTAGGCGTTATGGAACACGGATCGCGAACGTGCGGGAAAAAAGGCAGATTCGCGAGAGCGAAAAGCGGATGGAAATAGCGAGCTGCACTGCGACAAACGCCGGCTAAGCCCCATGGAATGTTCCGGCTTTTGTAGAAACTCGCAAGTATTTTGGGCTCTCGTTATGCGCTTGTTTCGAGATAATGCCTAATAATTCCACGATTTTCACGAGGCACCAAAAAGGCTCAAGCTGAATTTTTTGTCTTCCCGGGTAAAACGAGATGTGCCAATTGGAGCGGCAGATTGTTCAGTGTGAATTTTTAAGTTTATCAAGTATCACATCGTGTGAACAAAGTTAGGATGTATATAATCTGCATATTACACGATTTTTTTCATCTTTTTTTTCAGCACATGAATCGTCAGATTTATCAATCAGATTATCAATCAGATAAATTTTTATCTGAAATTTGTCGTTCAGTGTAATGCATACTGTATATGAATTAATTGCCTTGAATTAAATGACGTAGATGTCATGTACTACGCGGAAATAATAAAGGCGCATCCGGATTATTAATATTCACGACGAAACTCGCGATACTTGCCTTCCCCTCGATCTTACGCCAGCAGCCCTTGCCTTCTTTCAGCAAATCTGCCAGATTCTGAAGCCGGCGCGTTTTACATACGCCCGAGTTTGCGTGTTCAGAAATACGGACCGTTGGATATGACGGCTTAATTAAGGGCGGAATTCCTTCCTCCCTTATATATTCTCAACGATTTTCCAACAGCAGCCGTCGCTGTTATAACCCTCGTCAGATTCAACGTCATTGCACTTTCAATAACGCCGACTGTTTTTCTTTTCTCTTTTTTTTTCAATCCTTTTTCTCGGTTTTACTTCTCAGGATTTTCAGCCTTGAAGAATGATCTTTCTTTTATGATGTGGTGTTTTCGTGAAATTTATTTGAGAGAGTGTTTCGAACCAAGGGCGGTTAAAATCGGTTTTTTTAAGGGGAGAAATAATTTAAATTTGAGGCAATGAGAGAGAGGGGGGTGTAAATTATTATGTTTCTTCTTAGTATGAAAGACGTTTTTTTCTCATCTTGTAATTTAAAAATCTTTGAAACTTAATTACAATAAATTCTAAAGAATTTCATACATTTTCCGAAAAATTACAAAGTACTGTCATATGTTTGAAATTCGGAAAAAAGCTTTGGGATTTGAGAGAGTGCAAATAATTCAAGATAATGCAAGTACTTCTATTAGAACACTAAAATATATACTTGTAGTCTAAGGACAGTTCAATATTTTTTTGGGTATTGCATTTATTTTCCTATTCCTGTAATATATGCAAATTTTTTTTTTAATTTTTAGGTTCAGATCTGATAACGTTGAATAGTCGTAAAAAACTACGTAAATCTCGATGAATCATTTGTATTTTTGTTCAATTGAAAAGATTGAAAAACTTTTAAGAAGACAGTTAAAAAAACTTTTTAAAATAAAAAAAAAAAACTTCTTCATCTTGTTAAAAATTCTATAAAAATCCAATAAATTAATTTGATAAAAAGCCACAAAATTGAAAAAATTCCGTTGAATTAATCACGTTTCATACTCTTTGAAATAGTAAAATATTTTTTTTATTTATCAATGATAATCTTGAAAATTTTTTAACTATAAAAGATTTACAAATAAATGTCAGACGAATATTAATAAATACTTTGTAATTTTTTTAGTAGTGTGTAAGAACCTTGAATTAAGAATATTTTGGGAAAATGAATTAATATTTTAAACTACAATGATTTTCATCTATTCGAAAATATTCAAAAACTTGTAAGATTTTAGAGAATGTTCATAAATTTTCTTAATCTCGTTTACATTCGTGTTTCGACGCTGCATTTCAATAACATATATTATTGTACTTATTACCATATTTTTAAATGTCTGCAATAATTTTTTGTTTTCTGGGAAAAATTAATGAATCAGAAAAGTATTACAAAATGACGATAAGTATAAATGAGTAGGACGAATTTCATGGTATATTAAAAAAATTTCAATAGCAAGTATTATCTTTCAAAATTTGAGAATTTGGATTATTTTAAATAATTACGAAATTCTTAAGATTTTGAATTGCTGGCCGCAATTTCAGAATTTTACGATATCTCATAAAAATTTTTTTTAACCGAAAAATATTTTTCTACACAAAGTTATCCATAACTTGAAAAATTCAAACAAAAATCAGAAATATAAAAAATTCCAATGAACTTTCCACATATAATTTTAAAATACTATCCGAATTTGGAGCTCCCTGAAAATATTCATCGACATTTAAACCGTCTCATATTTTGATTCAAAGTTCTCCATGCGAATTTTTTCAATCAAAAAGCTTTTACTTACCTTTTTCAACCTTTTTGACATGGACATGGACGTAAAGAACGAATCCGTAATTTAAAATATTTTCTAAATTTCAGCCACCACTCTAAAAATTTCAAACTAGATCTTTGACACACAATTTTTCACTGACACTGATAAAAGCGATCGCTCACAGTGCAAAAATTGCAAAACGACATTTGGAGAGGTCGGAAATTGCATTTCCAGCGTCTTTTGAGCAAGGGTAATGGACGCCGTAATTTTTCGTCTCAATTTTCAACGCTGCAAAGGAGCCAGGTAATTCGATGTATCTTGCACTTATCAAGTAATGCAACTACGTTACTTGTTGGCACATGCAATTATCGCGTCGAAAAGTACGAATCAAATTATCGCATTAGCAGAGCTGCGCGCGAGGCGAAAATTATTAATAAGCTTCAGCAAACAGCATCCTGAATTACTTTTTCAAAGAATTTTTCCCTGGCGTAAAAGCTTCTTCAGATTTGCAAAACGGATGAAATCCAATTAAGATATGAATGATGTCATTAGAACTTTACATTTTCTGGATGAGAATTCAGATTCAAAATAGAAATTTTTCCCGAATGAAAAGGAAATAATATTGAAATGAGTTTTGAAGATGTAATTTTTAATATTATAACTAAAAAAAATTATGTATTTCAAACGATTTTTACACATTTTTGATCAATCTTCTTATCATATAATTCAGGATATATATATAAAAAAAAAATTAAGATAAAAATCGTGAAAAATGACGTTCAATTGACAGCAGCGAGTGCAAGTAATTGGAAAAAACGCGTGTAACGCGCTTCCCGGCGCGCTTATTCACGCCCCAGGTCCCCGTGCATCGCATGTTTTTTGTCCCTATAAAGTTTTGACGTGAAGTGGACCAACTTCGATCGATGCAAGCGCACATCCAACGGCGCAACACCACCGACAACCACGCTAAAACCCATCGTATTTTCATCGCGTTGTATCGTATATTCCGACGCCCGGCGTCCACGTGGCATCGCATTGTAATTCGCCTCCTCCCGCATTTTTACCCCTTTCCGCAACCCTTTCATTCCACGATTCCCCAGCTTCTTCCTATTTAGTTATGCATTCCCACAGATGCCAGACGAGTTATCTGAAAGATTAAGATAAATATACAAATCACTGGGGCGTTGACAGGAAATATTTTTAAGGGCGAGTTTTGATGCGATTAGAAAATTATAATAAATTTGAAACATTTTTTAGAGTGCAAAATCAAAATTCAGAAAACATACGAACATCGGCTTTAGTGAAATATTATTGTTTTCTTCATTTTTTTTTTGGGGGGGGGGGGGGGAATTATTGATTCATACAAAGAATTGCATTTTAAAAATCATAAACTATTATAAGTTTCGTTGCAAGTGTTTTACCTTTTTCCTGATATTAACTACAATTCAGGATCAAACTACTAAGAAATCTGGTTAGGAAATGATAAAAACATTAGAATAAGTAGGTATTTTACAACTTGTTCAATCTTATGAAAGAGAGAAAAAAATGACTTTCGGTTTTGGTTGGGAAGTACCAAGTTTCTAACATTTGTAAAACTTTATTGCTTACTTACCAATTCCATCTTGAAACTGAGAAAATTCTCTTGATATAAGTTTGAAATCTAAAATTACAATATATTATTTATAACTCATTATTCCTTACTTGTTTGTCATATTTTTGACAGGTGGGTGATAATAGACACTTCCTTAAGCTGAACGGTTGAATTAATTTAAATTTATAAAGGCTTATGAGGCTTGAAAAATTTTCCTTGCAAAGTTCCATCCAAATCTGTCAGAAAATGGTTTAAGGTTAAAAATGCTATTCCGGAATCATGATCACTAATTCAGTATCTTTTATCTATTTTTTTTTTACAAATTCTATTCAAGTTTTGAAAAAAATTACTGCATGCATTTCTTTTCTGTATATATGGTTGTTTCCAGTTATTATTAAGGAATGCGTACACACTAATTTCCTTTGCTGCGAGTCTCGAAAATGGAAAATAATGAAAACTCACTCATATCTTAGAAAATCTAAAACGAACTACGCAAAAAAGATAAGATATATAATCCAAAAGTATTAGGCACAAATTTCTAATCTTGCAGACTTTTTCAATTATTTTTTCTTTTGGTTTCTTTCAGAAATACAGAAACATTCAATTTAAAGTTTAGATTCAAAAATACTCAAGTACAGCAAATAATGGAATTTCATTGAATTGCTATACTGTATTCTAATTTCTAATTTGCTCAGAAAATTAATAGGAATTGGAGTTGGATTGCGAAAAAATTCCGACTGCGAATTTTAAATTTTTATTTGTTTGTGTTCTTTTTCTGAAATTTAGAAACAAATTATCTAACACTTGTGTTTAAAAGAACTAAATACATGAACAAATGTAAGAAAAGTAGATGATTTTTCATTTTTATGATTTATTCATCATATTCTTTAATACATACCTTCATTGTAAGCTAATTTGTGTTAAACTAGTGAAATTCAATTATTATCGTTATAAAATTATCAAGGTCAAGCATATCTACCCTTTGGCTTTACCTTTGTTAGAACTAACGATCATGTTCGAAATTTATGAAAATTGAATGTTAAAAAATACTCAAGTACTGCAAATAATGGATTTTTCTTGATTTTGTATACTGTATTATATTTTCCAATTTCCAAAAAAAATAACGAGAAATAAGAGTTTAGTTGCTAAAATATTCCTACTATGAATTTCAAATTTTTTTTTTCTTTTTCTGAAATCCAGAAAAAAATAACTCATATTTTGTGTTAAAAAGAACCAAATACATGAAAAATATATGAATAATAGATGATTTCTCATTTGTGGATTTTTCCATCGTATTCTTCTATAAATAACTTTATTTTAAGTTACTTTGTGTTGAACTAGTGAAATCTAACTATTATCATAATAAAATTAGCAAGGTCAAGCTTCTCTATCCTTTGGCTTTTCCAATGTGAAAACTAACTATCATGTTCGAAATTTATGGAAATTGATTGTTGAAAAGTGCCTTGATGAATAAACTCCGGGCTTTTATATTGATCGAGCTATTCATTATTCTTTGTTGCCATTTAGATGCATCAAAGAATTTTTTCTCACTACAGAGCGCACATAAGTGCTCTTTTCAAGTCGATTCCCACATATGTCAACTTCACGTACTCCAGATTAATGCACAACTTTCTCTACACAGAGTATCATTACTACTGCATTTGTCATCAATTATTCATACAATAGAAAAGTTAGTTTATAAGTCCAAGTCTCATTCTTTTCAATACATTTTCCTATGATTCCGGAAAATCGCAATGCTCTTTTATTGTAATCAGGGGCGTACACAGGATTAATTTTCAGAAGGAATTTCCTGAAAATTTAGGGCTGCTCTTTTCGCCCCCCTCGCTACGCCACTGGAAAAATGTTGCCCAACTTCCAATATCATACTGACACAATCAAACAAGGAACCCATTTTACCTGGGACAAAAAAAATCCCACCGCAAAATCGAACGACCCAATAACACCGGGCTTTCATCCGCGGCCGGACATTTTCCGCCGAAGGAAAATTGTGTTTTTCCGCATGGAATGGAAGCCCAAGCCGGTGTGAACGTCACCGATTTTATTGCCAGCGTCGAAGGCTTGTCGAAAATTGAAATCCAATTAACCGCGGTGTTTAGATATTCGAGTCACGGCCACCGAGTAGTCGGGCGCGCGGCGTCGTGTTATCAACCGTCTGTCACCCTGGTGAAATTTAATTTCAACCCCCGAAACGCAACGAGAGCCCGACGAATGACGGCATCGCCTAACCCAACCTCGCGCACAATGCGCGGAAAATTGTCGTTTCCTCTGTGTAAAAATATTTTTACAATTTTTTCGCTTACGTTAACATTTTCTAAAAAGGTTCGAATTGATGGTGGGAAAAATTCTAGATGAGGAATAGCCATTCGTCGACTAATGTGAACGAATTTGACTGCAATATAAAAAAGATAAAAATCTGACAAATTTGTTAAAATTATTCTAAATTTCGCCACACTCCTGCAATCTTGCAATGACTCCCAAACTTTTTATAACACTGAGCAGCACATAAAAAAACAACAACAAAAAAAGAAATTCTTCCAAAACCTGATTCCGAATACATTCTGCAGTAATGTATAGCTCAATAAAATCTCCGGGTCTGGCATCAGCCCGACCACCCTTCCTTCAAGCTTCCACGTTTCACGGTCCTACGCGGAAGTTGAACCTTAAATCAACGAAATGTAGCCAAAAAACCTCTTGGAGACCTGAACCCATTTCCCTTCATCAAACACCCCACAGTAGAAGCAACGTGATCCCGCACTTCTCGACTTTATCAACTTTGTTCTTTACGCTCTCCCCAGGTCGCCGCGGTGCAACCATTGAGCGAACCCTGAAATATGTGTCGCCCCGGTGCTATAGTTCATTATTCTAGGGCATGAAAAGGTGAAGCTCACAAAGCAGCCACGAATTACGCCTCGAACCACTCATTTCATAATAATCGCGGCCCAAGAACAAACCCCCCGTCGATGCGCAATTTTTGGCAGGAAAACTGACTGTGAATTTCTCAGCAACCAATCAGCAAAAGAATGGACAATGGAAGTCTTGGAAATCTTGGTGAATAGTGTAAAATTTGGAATTTATGAACATATTTGTTTAGAGAGGTATGTTTATGACGAACTTAAGTATAAAGAGGAAAATTATAGTGACTGTTTGTGTGATTTATGTTCTTGACTCCTTAGAGTGACTTTTGACACTATAAAGAATTCAAATACCGACACTCTAACAATGAGTCAAGAATCACTAAAAAAATACTCTTAAACTTGAAACAAATCCCTTTTTAAAAAATAAGTCGATTTCAAATCTATATAACGTGAAATTTCACTATTTTTGAGTAGCTTTTCACTCCTCAAGAAAAAAAAAAAAAACTTGAAGTTTTGGTGGCAATACGTCAACTCACTGCCGAGTAAAATTCACTTTTAGGAATGAAGAGAATGATTTTAAAGTCACTAAGAATAATAATTTTTTTTTGTTTCATTATCAAGATTTTTCCCGTTTCTTTGGTTATTCAATTCAGAGCGTTCTCTGATAATATTCTTGATTTTGATTTAGCTGTCTAGAGTATAATGCTCCTGGATAATAAATTACATACATAAATCAAAATAAAAAATAAAATATCTTTCTAGATTCAGATGCTTTATTATAAATTATACAGATTTATTTGAAAAAGTTTTCCGGAACAATAACATTGACATATAGTAACAGTATTCTTTCAATTACAAATTTTTTGTATTTTTTGCAATTTACGAAATTTTCTACATATGTTTGGTATTTCAACGGGTTTCTATCACCTTTAAAGATTTGAAGAATCTGATGCTATTGCATTAAAAATTTCAACAATTTTAAGTATTTACATTGATTTTTCAGAAAACACTAACATTGATAAAGACTTCAAATACTTTTTCTTCTAAATTTGTCTCGTTTAAGTATTTCAAAAGTTTGAAAATTTTTGTTGTATTTTTATAGATTTATGTATATATTCACGAGATTACATGTTCCAGGTTCATCATTTTTATAAATTGATGGGAAAATTGTATTTGCCAAGATATTTTTCATTATAAAAAGATTACCAGTGTTTCTGTCATATTTTTAGTACTTATATAATACCATTCGAAGAATTTTCTGATACTTTCCTAAGTTTCTAGAAAGATTTTTTGGATCATACTTTCTAGTGTTAAAAGTTTTATAAATTGTTTAAATTTTTTTTACTGAATAGTTTTTCACTATCAAAAGTTTGATAGTGTTTCTTAAATTTTTTTGTTTTATTTATTTAATGATGAAGAATTTTTTAGTCTGTATACACTGATTTCTAGTATGTTTGTAGATTTATATATAGTCTTTTGAAATTCGATGATTTAGAATTCGAATTTCAATAGGTATTCAATTTTCGTATTTTGATAGACTTCTGGTGAAATCGCATCTAGATTGATTTTTGCTATTATTTTTATCAAAAAATTGACGTATTTTCAGGTTTTCAAAAGATTTTTTATCATTTTACAGTATTTTTTTTAGATTCTCATTGTTAGAATTCCTATATTGCTACATACGTTGCTCTGAAATTAGAAAATTATGTAGAAATTTGAGATATTTGAATATTATAGAAAACATTCCCTTCAAAAATGAATATTTCTCAAAGTATTTCTCTAGTGCATCCAAGATTTGATAAATTTTCTGATAGTTTCTTGGATTTTTTATGTAGATTTCTATTAGTTGATTTTTCAGGATTCGAAGTTTTTTAAATTCTCAGCATTCTTGTTCATACATATTTTACTATATAAACTGCGTTTATACAATTGAAAGAAAAATTTTTTTCCTACGTTGTCTCAGCCCAACATTTTAATTTCAATTCTGTTTAGGATTAACTTCTTCTGAAAACAGAATTTTCGGTACTTTAAAGTTAGTGAAATGAGTGAATCGGAATTTTTTTGACTTTGAGAACTCACATGGTACCATATGTTACGTCTCATTGATTCCAGAAGTACATTTTCTATAGTATTCACTCATTCTTATCATAAATTATCATTTATTATCTTTATTACATTCTTTACTTGTAATAATTATTTTAATGCATTTTTTTCATAACTCGTTTTTTTTTCAACAATTCTTCATTTTTGTTACATTTATGTAAACATCATAAATAATTTCACGCGATGAGCTTCAACCTCCGAAACCCTTTTTTGCCTACCTTCCTGGCTAGAAACTGCCAGAAACCTTGGTTGTAGTTGCACATACCCGCAAATGAAGCTAATAGTTGTGACAACTACGCCATTTTTCTGTCTCAAATCAAGATTTCATGTTTCACCTGTATATTCCTACTTCCAGAACTGAACTCAATCCTCAGCTAATCAAATTGTGAATTCTACACTTATAACACAGCTATATTCCAACTAGTTTTGATAATACACGCGAAAATGCTTTGGGCTCCCTTGTTCCTCTCGGGAGACTCCAAACAGGCCGGTACCGGTCGCAACAATTAACGTTTACGTCCGTTGTTGGATATCGGTTTAATATGCGCGTGCCGGGCGTGTAGTTGAAGGCTGATTAACGATTTTCACAATGGGCGAAAGGGTCCGAGAAACGCGATTGCATCGTGTCCGAAGCTTTCGGAAGGGACAAGGAACGGAGATCCTCCATTGTCCTGGGTGAGCTTGTTTCTATGCAGATGAGGCACGCACACAAGGAGCCTTTATACGTGGGCAAACCTAGTGTCCGAGCCAATGGCGTAGACGAGGATGTGGGTTTTGGGGGCGAAGACCCTTTATATTCATTACCCACCAGAGAAACCTATCAGTGGTCTTCCTGCAAAAATGGGTACACTTTCCTCTCGATCGAAGGCAGAGAGCATGGAATTTGAATCTATTAGAAGATATGGCGAACGAAAAAGATGGATCGATAACTATGAACATACATTAGGTAAGTTGAGTTCAATGACACTGAAGAAGCAAAATGGAGACTCATCGAAATAGTCACATGTAGGATAAACATGTGGCTGTCTTTCGCTTAACATGCTTTGTATCTGAAGGAATTATGAAGATTAAAAGGACAGTAACAGAAAAAACAAAATGGAGACTCATCAAAATAGCCTCTTATTAGACGATAACATGAGTGTCGTTCTCTTAAGATGCTTTGTGTCTGAAGAACAAGATATTGGATAGTTTCAAGAGCTATACTTCCTAAAAACTCTTTCAATCTCGCAAATTTTGCAAAAGGAGAAATAGAAAACCGCCTTGTTACTTCGCAAGGAAACTCTAGTTTCTCGGTGAACCGTGGACTAAGGGACACCCGAGACTCTAAAAGTACGAAGAGATGCAGACAGAGTCTCCTCTTCGTGCGGTGTCTCGTTTTCGTTTTCCCATTGGCTTTCCTCGCAACTTCCTGGTCCGTATATTCCTACATTCGTTGTTCAACGTACACGCTGCCGGCCGTTACCTGCCCTCCTCGTCTCTCATTCCGACGCGCCGGCAGCTTTTTCCATTCATCTCTGGCGTACACCAGTACGAAACAAAAGATCCCACTCGACGACGACGGGGCTTCAACTTCACTTGTCCATTCGTGCTCCAGGCTCTCTGTTTTTTTCTCGTCCCTTTTTCCCTTGCCTCCCCCTGGACCCCCCACACCCCAACCCCCGTGACCTTTCTTTCCCACATTAGAGACGAGGAATGTATTGGCGCGACTTGAGCTTTTCGCTGGCTAAAGGGATTCTACAACGAGCGAAACCCCTTTTTTACGAGCCGTGGCTAATGACCTGGTAATTGATAAGACGAGTGAGGTAGATGACGAGGTCTTCTGGACTGGGAAAAAATTTGGTCAGGCTGGCAGTAGTTCAAGTAAATTTATAGACAGACCTTGAATTATGGACGTGATGGTATCGCTGGTATGGGTGTGAACGAAAATTGACGATAATGTCAATGTTTTTTGTTGCGCTATTATTGATAAAATGATGAGTTGAGTTTGCAATTTTTGAATATGTGAATGTTTTTTCAATATTTTTTGAAGAATGCCAAGAACGATTAGTGCACAATGCCGAAAGGGACATAAAATATATACTTTACAATGCAAAGCATCAATATATGAAAATATCGATATTTATCTTTGATATATCAGAGTTTTCATATCATTGTTGATTTGTTCATAGACTAAGAATCGTTAAATCAATATTTTAGTTGCGATATTAAATAATATGACAAGCTTTGTATGTGAACAAAAAAAAATTAGATACTTCCATTTTTATTTTTTCTTCTAATTCATCAAGCATTCAGCATAGAGGACAATGATATCTTCCAACATTAATATAATTAATTTTTTTTAATGTCTTGACTTTCAATGAATTATAGTTAGAAGGTCCATATGAAGGACAGTCTATGGTTCACTGGGATACGAAAAGAGTAACTATTATAATACTGTATTGTACTTTGGAATCAGTCTGAAATATTTTACTTTTGCTAGATATGTATAACACTTTTTGTCACAATAAACACAACATGTCTTATAGTATTGAAGTGATAGGTTTATATTGTCAATAAAACTCCTATACGTTTTTTATTTTCTATTGTACTTTTTTTAATAGTTAATGCATTATTATAATGTACTTCCTACTTATCCAGATTTTAGAAAATCTCATACAGTTTTGCCAGTGTTCAGATCTATATAGTTCTTTTTGCTAAATTCTTGTTTACTGTCGATATATCATATTCTCATCGATACAGCATTAGAAAAAGTCAAAAATATACTGTAGATATATCAAAATATGATACTATAATTTTCGCTTTGTATATACTCACATGTAAAATATTTTCTCTTCGTACATGAATCAGTATATTATACGAACTGAAAAACAAATCATGAAAGGTAAAATATTTTGTTTTGTTTCATAATACATGAATATTGTTTCTTGTGTAATAGTATAGTTAACATGAAAATTTTTATAGTACCAATTCGCAATCTGTATCATAGATTTAAAATTTTCTAAAATTATATAAAAAACTGGCATAGATATTGTAATTTATACAATTTAACAATTTTAACCATGGAATATTGTAATAAGTAAAAAAAAAATAAGTTTTTTGCAATAATATTGTACCAAGTGCGATAGTCTTGTGAAGGTTATTTTATTATAGTAATTTTTATGATATGTATAAGAAAGTACTGTTTTTTCTTCTCAATATTGCCAGTTTGGAAAATATAATTGCAGAAATATTTCGAAACCCTTTAAATTCTTTCATAACGATTTTTTGACGATTACTTTGATAAAAAATTAATATAATTTGAAAACAACGTTACACATCTTTCCCGTTAAAACAATAAATAAAACAATTAATGAAACACTCGAATTCTACGAAGTTCCCTGAACAATTGATAAATTTACTCAAATATATGCAACTTTTGATTCTAGAGCAGAAAATTCAAGAAATTTCTATAGAAATCTATGAAATACTGTAAATCAATAAATCTGATGAAATATCTAACGAAAGTCTATGAATACAAAAAATATTTAAAATATCAGTTATTCAAAAAAGAATTTCATTTGTTCATTATATATACTTCGAAAAATGAAATTTCTGAGAATTACTAACACTTTCATTCCTAGAGCACGATATTTCAGAAATCTATATGAAAAGGTAAAAAAATATTGGAAAACTCTAAAGTATCCAAAATATTTTATCATACCTGATAAAAAAACAATTAAAAATACTGTAAATACAAAAAAATTATTACATTTCTATGAATTATACATAATTTTTTTTGCAATTCCATGAAAAATCTTAATATCAGAAAAATTTATATCCCTAAAACAAATAACTCTAGAAATTTTTATATAAATCAATAAAAATACTAGAAAACTCTTCGAATAGCATAAAACCTTGAAAATTTCGCAAAATACTAAAAAAGTTTCAAATCTACCTTGTTACCTAAAAAATGGATATATATATCACCATCAGTTGACTATAGTAGTATTTTTTTATGTTTATTTTTTGAATTTTAATAATATTAACTCAGATCATAATACATAATGATTGAAACATTTCAAACATTGAATTCTAGGAAATTTTATTCTAGAATTTTTATAGGACATCAGAAAAAGAAAAAACTAGGATATCCTGCAACATTTGATAAATACAATAAAAATATAATTGCAATGCATGAAATACTAAAAATCGAGAAAAATTCTTCAAGTCTACATTATGATTAATAAAAATACCGTAACATCCTTCAAATCTTTAAAATATTGAAAAAATACAAGGAAACCTAAAGGTACCTTCCATCAATTTATAAAGATATTATTTTCTCAAAAATCCATTCAAAGACGAAAAATTTAACAAAATTCGGACTCTAAAGCGTGAAATTCTATAAACCCATACAGCGATTCTATTAAATTCTAGTCATTCATACAAATACTATAATGTCTCACAAAATTCTCTTGAACACTAAAATAAAAAAAATTTGAAAAATATCAAAAAAGCAAGTGGGTATGATTTTCCCAAAAATATATAAATTAGTAAAATATTTTTGATATCCCAAATGTATGTAGGTACATATAGAAATCCATAAAAATACCAGAATATCCTTAAAATTGTATGAGTACTAAAAAAACATGAATAAAAACTGAAAATATCTATCAAAAAACTGTTTTTTGAAAAATCCATTGAAATCCATTCAACATATCAGCATCTCGACATTTTTTTCAATACATCAATATTGAATATCGGATGATTCCAATGTATCGGTTGAGCTGATATTGCTATTTTTCGTTTCGATCCCCATCCTTGCTATATCCTGTGCAAGAGTTAAGTTAGGATTTAGAAAACTCGTAACAGTGCACAGTGTACTTTTAGCGTGGTCACCATTGTCCGACGCTCTGGGTACTTCAACGCACGCGACAGACTTTAATAGGAATGAGATCTTGTAGATCAAGTTCTTTGACACACCTGTGGACATGTAAGAATGAACCCAACTGCTCGTAAACTTGGAGTTTTCAGGGAGACCCTACTACTTACGGAATTCGTCTGAGGTTTTATTACTCCGCAGGTCAGGTAATTCAGCCCAGAGTCATAAAAAGCGTTTTATTGCCCTATGCGAGACGTACAAATGCGTTTATGACCCTAGAGTCAAAAGGTATCGTATGCACCTCGTAACTAATTGCGATTGAGCAATTTCCTCGAAATCAACACTGCGCTCAATACGCTGTAATGTACCTATACTATTCTGTATATTTTACAAACTGTAGGGAATAACCCTTTATTTTCCCATGATTCTAAAATTGATTAAATGAACAAACAACTAAATCACCAGTTTTACAATAATTACCTCCATTTGTACAAAAAATTCATAAGATTCATGTATTTTTCGTCGTATAATTTTGTTCGAAAGTCTATATCGCAGCAGTAAATTGCACATTGCTTCAGGCATAATGTACTACTTTCATAAAATGTTTCGTTGCTGAGATAACAAATTTTCTGCGATTGTTTTCACATTTTTACCAAGTGCAGCTCATGTATCATAATTGATGTAACAGTTACATCATTCAGAATCGAACTTTGTTGAACCATTCGAGCCAGAGTATACGATTACGTCTATTGTGTGCTTCGGAAACGCATAAATCAATCATTTTCATAATCAGGTACTAGGATTTATCAAATGAAATCGTCTATGATTAAAAGTGAGATACCAGAGTCTATGACGAAGCGTTTGTTAGTTTTGTTCTACTTTTAGAAAGCTAAGGAACAGTTCAAGAAAAGATAATTTATTTCCAGAGTCAACAAATTCACAAACTTAAAAACTTTGGGCAATTGATGTTATAATTTTTTTCCCTTTCTGACAGAATTTCAGACATAAAAAAAAATTTATATAAATAGTTCAACTTACATGAATTTGAACATACGATAACGTTCAAGTCCTATGAAAATTATATTCTCTTTTCTCTACCCTTTACTTTGAAGAAAATTTCATATACACCACTATCGTACAATAAACAATTAATCAAACGTTGATTTATAAAGACGTCATTTTCGGTCATATTAATAATCGATTGCTTTCATGTTTGTTGGTTTTGGAGATTAATTACACGAGAGCTTTTCCTTTTTTAAGCTTAGTATCTGGTGAAAAATGAGCGTGCAATGACCGTGGAAAACAGAATTTCCAAGCCACTTAACGAGATTCATCTCGTTTTTAGGATGGCTTGGCGTCTGAAATGGGACCATGTAAAAATGCAGATTGACCATTCTTTTGTCTTACGATATTCTGCTTGTTGTTTTGATTGGAGATTTTTCAAATTGATGGAATTGCCAAGGAATAAACAAAAACATAAGGAAATTATTAGAGAAGGAAGAAATATCGTGTAATTTCGAAAGTTTCCAAAAATTTGAAAGGGAAAATTTCATGATTGTTCGACATATAGATAAAATTTGGATTTCGAATCGACGTCTTATGTACTCGATCTAACTTTGCTGATGTAATATAGTGATGAAAATAATGATAAACCTACTAAACACTCCCTGATGTGAAATTCAACTTTGAAACATCGCAACCAAGTTAAATGTTCCCAAAACATAGTATGCTCTGGAAGTACCGAAACAGCTAAACACGCAGGTCTAAATCTGCTTAATAACACGTACTCCAAGAAACTTTCAGCAAAAGTTGTCAACTGAATTTCGATCGCACGAAACTCAACGCTATGTAACTACATTTTTCAACAAACAAAACGAAATTTCAAGTTTACACTGGAATATGTATCAGCGAAATTTAGTTGATTCAGAGCGTAGCGAGGGCTGTTTACCAACGATTATTAAAAATGACAAAATCTATGGAATTTTTCGAACTTTGGCTGATTTTCAGACAGTGGTGGATAAAAATTTAAAGGGAGGGGGAAAGTAAACACGAATGTAATGAAATTAATTATTCTACAGTCAAAAGTTCTAGAAATTTCATCAGTAAAAATTGGCATAATTTAAATCTATACTTCGAAATCAAGAGATCTTAGATCCTTTTCTCGAGAATTCAAGATTCTGTATTTCTTTATTTCAGGTTAAAAAAATATAATTTTTTTATCTCTAGAAGTTTTAACACAAAAAAATAAGATGTCTTCATTTTTTTATATTGTTCTATGAATTTATAAATGTATTTCTCTAAAGCTAAGAATTTGGTACTATGTCATCGGATTCAAAATTTTAAGATATAAGAATCGTAAAACTTTGCCTCGTATGGCATGCAATTCTAGAATATTATATCTGAAAGACAACAAATCGTGAGTTCTTTACTTCCAGATTGACGAGTACTAATAATTTATTCTATAAATACAATTTTAATAAATTGAAGATGCAATAGTTCAATTAATTTTCTATAAAATAAAGTTGCCGAATATTTTATTGTAAATTTTGTAATTCCTGTTTCTCGGAGTTTAAAATTGAAATCAAACACTAATTTTCACATAATTCGTTGAAATTTATTTACACCTCAAGATCCAGAGTATCAAAAGCAGATTTTTGAAATTCCACACTCTACTGTATGTACAGATTTTCAAGATTCGAGACTCTTGTGTTACAAATTTGTTGATCCTTCATAATGATACTCAAAATTCTAAAATAAGAATCGTGAAACTTTAATTTGCAAATTTGAGAGCCCAGAATTTTAATCTAGATTTTAAAAAATTAGGAATTAACTATTACAGGCGTTACAATTATGAATATATAATTCTGTTACAAATATTCATTCGATTGTTTCATACTGAATAATTCAAGGTTTCGTCGATCACTTGTCTTGAACTTATAGTTCTAGGATAAAGACTCATAAGATTCTGAAATATGGTATTCTAGAATTCAAAATTCAAGAAATATATTCAACATTCCCTGGTTGTGGAAGTCGGTACTATTCAAATCAGAATTCCTCAATCCTATACTTCTTAATATATTTCATTTCTAGAATCAGATACTTTTGTTTTTTTTTATTTTGACTATCTCATATTACCTTACTTGATAAGTTGAAAAATGAAGAAACAACTAAGTAGTTTAATTTAAAATAGCAGAATTTCGTACTGAAAATTTTATAGCACTGGAATTCTGTATTGATCAATCTACAAATAAAAAGTTTATTATAAACTGTATTTAGTTTCTAAAATCATATTTTAGCACTCGAATTCTCAAAAACGGTGTGATGCAGAATCAAAAGTTCTAGAATTAAATATTACAAAGCTAAAATTGCAGAATTCTAGATCGTGAAATAACAAGTGCGTTAATTCCATACCAATAATCTCTTTTTATGTTTATTGGAAATGTTAGATTACATCGATATTTTAATTTTTCAAATTTTCTATAATGGTCCTCATTATTCTGTCATTGACATTCTGAAATTTGCAGTCAGTTATTTCATAGTTCATAATGACATGAAGATGATGAAAATTCCTGATAAAAACTTTTAGAAAATTTCATAAAATCATACATTTTTCAGTTTGTAGAAGTGTATGTGTGTAGGGGGGGGGGGGGTCGAGGGGCGATCACCTTCACCGCCATCTCCGTACCTTTATTTTCAGACTGCTTCTCTACTTCATGAAAAAAAAATCCTCCCAAGCAGACTACTTATTCGCTACAAGTTACCGTTGTCGAGAATCAGGCATTTTTTCATTTTTCTAGAAAGCACGTTTTTGCATGTAAATCGCGACTGCGAGGCACGATTTTCGAGGCACTTTTGGGGCAACCTCAAACACGACGAAAAGCAAAAAGCGACAATACTTAGTCACGAGCAGGCCGCGATTTGAATTACGAGCCCGAGGCCGTGAATACATTTTTCTTGGCTAATAAAAAAAATGGATGCAAACGACGCCCGCCCGCCACAGAAGACGTTACGTAACGATTTGGGATGCGCAAGTGGAGGGCAGAATTATGGAACGATGCATCAGGGAAATCCAGTTACTTCCTTCCGGTCGCGGACCAGCAGCTGGAAATGATTTATACGTCTAGTGGTTTGTCGAACGAGTAATTTTACACGTTTTGGAAACACTGGATTTATGGGAGAGCGGGAAGTACATTTCCAAAGTAAATCAATTGCACATAAAACCGAGGAGAGCCAATGGCTCAGGGGCGATAATTGTTTTCCCTTCTTTCTTTGCCTCGTCTAACGCCCTTTTTCATCGCATTTTTCGGCCCAAGGTTCTAAAAGGGCGTGAAGTCAGGCACCTGCAATTCAGTTATTTTTCTGGTGGAGATGTAGTTATTTTGGAATTGTTTCTTGGAAAGGGATTTTTTAAATCTTTCAGTAAACTACATAGGATACTTCAGTATCAGTATTATTTTTTTCAATTTCCAGCTTAACCAACAATACCATCATTAGAATTCAGAAGTTCGAAATGAATAAGTCATCACATAAATTTTCTCGAAACGTAGAATAGCTGTAAAATAAAATCCTGATTGGCTAATTGCCAAGTGCTTTCTCCAGCTAACTCTAGTATTTCATAGAGCCAAGTCGATGAAGAATTTCCGCGCGAATCCCTGCCGTACACAACCTTCGGATGGGAATCAGCACACGCTCATGGCTCGCTTTTCTCGCAACGCCCACGCGGACGCCTACGTTATAATTACCTGGCTCTCTTCATATTCAATATCTCCAGATCTGAACTTTAAAATATGGATGCAACATTAAACTCTACGGGACTAGTTCGTCTATAGCCCCAGCGTTATACCCTAAGTTTGCTCGGGCGTAGTACTCGTACCGTCCTCATTACTCGCATCAATCATTTCCGACTGCCGGAATCCGTTTCAGGGGGTATTTTACGATCTTGGAAATGAATTCCGACGAGATTCACGGGCCCGGAAAACTTAGGGGGCTAATGCGTTTGTTTTTGGCGAGCAAAAACTCGTTCAAGTCGTAGTGTTATTTCTCTTTTTGAGTCAATATACTGACAGAGGGGTTGAGCTTTTTTGCTTTATTTTCCGTGAGTAACTGATTGTCTGCGACAAATTACTTTTAACTATCAAAAATGACGCTATTGAATATAATTTCTGAATATTTATGAAAAAAACTAGTATCTCGATCCTCAGAGCCAAATTTTCTTTCCAACAAAATACGCTCAATTGACAGCAATCAAAAAGCCATAAACTTTCTCATTTTATTAACCTCTCAAGCTTTCGACCTTAAAATTTGTGTCCTCATCAGGAATATCTTACTCAATGAAATAATTGCAAATCATCAAAATGATCATGAATGAAATGAAATTTTTTTCTACGAACAATGCATCTTCATTCACCTTATTTCAATCTTAATCGAAATCCATCTAATTCAATCTGACCATATTTTTCATCGTCAATATAAGAATCCCAATCAATGAATGAAAGAATCTGGAGTATCTAAATCTTAAAAACAATCAACAGATAATCAAAATAAAATCAAAATGAATCAAAAATCCATCTTGAAGTTCAATAGATAAAGAATTCACGCCATCATAATATGAATAAAAATCCTCACTATCTCTAATCTGGTCACGTGAACTCTCACTTGTATGTCAGAATAGAATCGAAAAATCAGATGAGATTTAGTATTATATCGATTAAATAGTAATCTTGTCAATCTATAAAAAGCTTTTTCTTTCGCATTTTTCAAAAAAGTGTTAGTCGAATATTCTTCACGAAACTAAAATTCTCCTGATAATCTAACATACAGGCCAATACAAAGTGAATGTAAAATCGAAAACCCTAATCTAAAAGATATCCGAAGAATTCCACATCTTCAAAACATCAGAAATCAAAATACAAACATCAAGAAACAATCCACAAGTAATAATAATAATAATAATAATTATAATAAATAATAATAATTTGCGTTCAATTTCTCCGTATTAGTCTGTCTATTCATCGTATTATTATCATTCTTTATGTAAATCTCTTCTGCAATCATTCTTTTAAAAAATGACCACAGAATAAATAATAGTCGTAAATTTGACTGGAATGATGTCGACATCTTGAAAAGGGGGGGAGAATTATTTTAAAAAGGATGATTGCGGAAATAATTTACAAAAAGAATTTGAATAATACGATAAATAGACAGAATGATAAGGAAAAATTGAACAGAAATTATTATAAATTGTGGAATAAGTTTTTTGATTGTTTTTTGATGTTTTGTAGTTTGATTTTCTGTTTTGAAGATGTGGGATTCTTGGAATATCTCTTAAAGTAGGGTTTTCGATTTTTCATTCAGTTTGTATGTTACATTACCAGGTGAACCTAAGTTTCATGATTATTAACTGACAAATTTTTGAAAAATAGGAAAGAATGGGCTTTCTATTGTTTGACAAGATTCCTTTTAAATCGATACAATACTGAATTTCAGATGATTTTTTGAGTTCATTTTGATACATAAGTGGAAGTTGATGTGATCGGATAAAAAAAGAGGAATTTTTATTCATTATATGATGAAGTCAATTGTTGATATATTCAACTTGGAAGTCAATTTTTGATTCATTTTGATTTTATTTTGATTCTATTTTGGTTTTTTTAAAGATTGAGATACTCCAGATTCTTTCATTCATTGATTGGGATTCTTATATTGACAATGAGGAATATGGTCGAATTGACTGAGTAGATTTTGATTAAGATTGAAATAAGGTAAATGAGGATGCATTGTATGTAGAAAGAAATTTTATTTTATTTGTGATCATTTTGAAGATTTGTAATTATTTAATTGAATTAGATACTCCTGATGAGGACCAAAATGTTTGATTGTTGTAAATTATGCGTTTTTTGTTAGAAAAACAATTTGGCTCTGAGGATCGAGATACTGGTTTTCTTCATGTATACAACAGATCGGGAAAGATATAAAAATGTATGAAATAATTGTTTTTGGTTCGTCATGACATGCCTTAGGCATGGGGTACATGAGATACATTAATCTCTCCATCTTTGCATTGATTTTTATGGCGAACGATTGCATAAACAGTAGTTATTGTTAATATCCAACTCAATTATCTGATGTCTAGGGTACGTTTCTCAATGAAAAATGTAAAAATAGTAAGATAATGAGCAGTTTCTTGAAGAAAACATTCAAACCTTTTTTAACCACTTTGGCGTTTCGTTTTGTTTGTCTTTTATTTATCTTCCTGATCTTTTATTTTATTATTTACAATGTCATTAACTCGATGATCCCTTGAAGTGAATTTTTATATTCGAGAAATCAGGGTTATAACATATAATATCATTACCTAGAACATTGCATATTCTTCTAGTCTTCAGAAAAAAGCTAAATGGGCAGTAATGCTGTCACCATTTGTGAAATTTCAGGCATGATTTAAAACCAAGCTCATGTAAATTAGGATGAATGACGTAACGATGAGGGGGAAATATGAATTTCATCCCGTTATGCTCCATATCCCGTTATGGCCCATGATACCCGACATGTGTCATTTTAAGATCCATCATTAGAGGATTTTGATGAGGTACTGGCATTTGTTTTCGAATATCGTAATACCCAATCTGCTTCAAGTGTCCAAATGCGTGTTTTTTTTTGCAATATTTTTTCAAAATTCATAAAGATTGAATCTCAAAAGCAATTAAAAAAAATACATATCAAGATTCTCAAGAATGTCAGTGTCCCTCGAAATTATTCATGGTATTGAATTCCTGTAAAACGGGCACTTTCTCCCAGATTCCATCGTCGTAAAAACTCCATTCCCATCAAAAATGTGATTTAACTGACTTTAGCCGTTGTACCGCGGTAACGACCGAACGGCCATTTCCACGCGATAAATCCCGCAAGAGCCGTAATAACCGTTTGGATCGCGTGCGCAGCCGGACTCGAAACGTTTGCTTTTCGTCTTTTAAATTTGCGACTGAGCTCTTCCGGCATTTGCCGCAAACTTTTTGCCCGGGCATCGCTCTTGGCCCTTGGCTTTCTTTTTTTTACATCCCTAGCCCTTTTTTGCAGCCTGCGAAATTAAGGACGGAATTTACTGCGACTGCAATCGAGCGTGCTGGTCGGCCGGTCACGCGGGGATCGGAGCTCAATCGAGGACACGTTGGCTGACCCCACGTGCACCGTGTACACCGTGTAAAACGACTGATTTCTGATTTCACCCCAGATATTCATTTTTAAGTTCCCGGAAGTGTTAAACATCGAGCTTAGACAAGGGATTGAGTGACGCTCGCATTAGAGAACAGTTACGTTTAAATGGCATGTATGATACCTGTGAACGACATATATGCAGCTATAAATGAGATTCAAGAGTCGTGTGTGTTCCATGTTTGGAGCTCGAGCGAGTTACAAAAGGTGTAATAATGTCATGTTAACTACCATTCGGAGTGTAGGAATGAAATTTTTCGATAGGAGTTTTTTGGAAAAAATATATTTTCATCAGTCTGACCTCAAAAATGACAATTTGAAGTGACTTTTAGCTATCATGAATGACAGATACAGATGTATGTATGGACAAAACAGGTTACAGTCATTGCCTTTGGCTTGGGCCATAATTTCTCGTTTTCTTCAAAGTCGCAAAGATACCTGTTGCGTAATGTACTATTTTTCTGAAATATTCTAGAAAAGATATTAGTATTCTTTGAATTTTTGGTGTAAAAGAAATCTATTTCTAATCGTTTTTTAAGAATGCAGCAGTTCGATAAATATTTTTTAATTATGTATTTTAAAACGACCAGAATAAAAATACTTTCAATGCGAAAAAGGATAAAAACTATGATTCACTTCTTTGGTTGTTTTTAGAAAAATCACATTACACAACAGTTTCCGAAGATGAATCATTTCCAGTTAGCTTTCTGATTATGTTCGGACCTAGGGAACTGCATGGAAATGGTTAATTTTCGAAAACTACCAAGTTATATTATTTTCTTCAGGATTTCGTGATTTTAAGGCTCCGATGATTTGGCAACAAAAGTAAAGTTTCGAATTTTAAAAATTTCAGGATATTGAAGTTATACAACTTTCTGAATTCTAAGTCACACATTCTATGTATTCATGCGTATTTTAATATCATGGATTTCAATTTTTGTAATTTTTAGGTCACTGAAGTTAAAATTATTTTTTTATAAAATTTCTACTATTTTTTATAATCAATTAGTATTCTTACAACTTACAGAATTTTGTGATATTATTGTTGATTTTTATTCAGTTCATCGAATTCCATACTCTGAAAAATTCCATTCGAAAAAATTATTATATTTTTAGATCCTCGGAAATGCATCATCCAAACAGATGTATTCGATAGTATTTCAGTATTTTATAGTATAATATTGTATATTATCCTAGTATTGTAAAATATTATACAGCTTTTAATAGTATTTATTATACTGTATTTTTTCATAGTTCAGAGTTATTAGTAGCAATAATATTTCATATAGACTTATATAATTTTCGTATCGAATGGTTTCAATAAAATTTTCGAGTGTTTCTTGATTCTTTGGGAATTTCTAGTATTCCTATGTATCACTCTATAGATTTCTAAAATTGTTTGCTGTAATATTGAAAATTCAAACTTTCTCGATAATTCTACTGAGTTTTCCATAATACGGTATTTTTTAAAGATTTTCAGTAGTTCTTTTAGGTTTTCTTAAAATAGCAATGCAAATTAAGAAACTTTTTCGTATTTTTGTAGATTTCTTCAAAAAATGACGAATGTTCCTAAATTCAAACTTTTATGAATTTAAAATTTTCAAAAAAATTTTTTGTGCATAGATTCTTGAGTTTCAGAATTTCTTGCATTTCTCGCAACTGTAAAATATTCATAAAACTTGGAAGGATTTTGTCGTTTTATTGAAATTTGTTGTATGACTGTAGATTCGTATGTACATAGATTTCTAGAATCCGACAGTCAAGCATTCAAATATAAATATATTTTCAGTTATTTTATAGATTTCTGGAAAAAGTAAATCTCAATAGATTTCATTTGTTCGATGGATTTCTTGTCTTTTTGTATTTTTAATTAACTCTTTTTCGTATACATATGATTTCGTATCATTTCCTAGTATTTTCATAAAATTATAGAATTTAAATTTAAAAAACAGTTCTATAAAACAATATAGTACTGACGAAATTTTAGTATTTATTCAGAATTTGTATGATTTCACGAATATTTTCTGGTATTTTTATGGTTAGAATTTCTAGCATTCAATGCTCCAGGGTGCCAAGTTTTTTTAATATTTAGCATTTTGTAGATTCTCGTTTATGTTTATATTTCTGGGTTGAGAAAGATTCTAAAATTTTTCTTTTCTACTTTATCATACAATTAGCTGAACATACCATAGGTAATTTAAATTTTATTTACGAAAAAATTGTTTTGAAGCAAGGACCGTTGTTATTTTAAGTAAGTAACATTTAAAATTTGGAAAGTGGTCTAAGTTGTGTAACTTATCTTCTACTATTTGTAATTTTATTTGAAGATTTAAGTAAATTTTTTTTTAATTTTTTACTTATTCTTTTATGTGATTGATAACACATTTATGAATTTTTCGATATTATGTTTCTTCTATTGATAATTACAACTTTATAAATTTTTGAATGAAATCATAATCCTTGTTCTTCCAATTTCACGAGAGTTTTGAACCCCTGAACTTGCTCATGTATGTACCTGCCTACCGTGAATATTATTTGAATGTCTCTATCTACGATTTCTCCCGTTTTATTCTTCTAACGAACGAAAAATAACTGTCTACATGTATCATTCCTATTTCTTTTATGGGGTCCGTGATTTTCCCATGAGTGTCAAATTCATGCCTCGTATGTACAGGGCTACCGTCAATCATATAAATATTAATACATGAATTGTTTTAGGTATGATAAAGAATGAGTTTTTTCTTTGTAATATCTGATGTTAATGTGTTTAACAAGGCGTTTCCATTGTACAACGTTTCAAGCTTGAATGCTTAAAGAGGTTTTTGACTCGACCACAATGAAGCCGCACAAAAATTGCAAAAATACCTTGTCGTATTGACACCCGACGCGGACGCAAGTCGAATAATTGAATTACGCGACAACTGGGACGCACCGAGAGTACAATATTTTTGTTGTGTGCTCTGAGAGAAAGTATGAATCGTAGATATAAAGTTTTCCATGGTATATTTTACATTATTCATACTCCAACGAATAAAACTGCACCAATTTAAGTCAATTTTATTTCCTCTAATTTTCACTCTCAAAAAGTCGTTTTTGACAGAATTTATAGATTTTTATCCAAATGAAGACTTTATCTTTTAATACATATCATAAGTTTATATTTTTTAGAATTTTTACTGTCACAACTTCGCTTTATTTCTCTTGATTATGAATGGAATCGAGCTCTGCGGAGACAATTACCTGAAAAGTGGCAAAGTACCATGTTGGAACGTTCTATGTTCATGTTGGATTCGTGCGTAACAAGCATGGCACAGTGTAACAGATAATCCTTCTGGGTAACGCAAGAAAACAATGAAAACTCCATTACTGCGTCACGTAATCCCGGCGAAATTCCAACGTCAAGAACAAGTCTCATTAAACTAGTCGCGGCAGCTACAGGTATTAGCGGAATGACGATGCAAAGGACTTGCTTTGAACGGGGGATCAAAGATTATATCGAGGAAGTCTCGCTGAAATTGTTATAATCAGGGTTGGGAACAATCGACGAGCGACCATTTTGAGCGCTCGTTCGTCTGACTTTCAGCTCATCTACCTGCCTGCTAACCATCTGTTAACTTTCGTCTACCCACGAAATAGAGTTTCCTGAATGGAAACTTCAACATTAATTTTGAACTCATGTCCAATATCAATAAGAAATTGAGGTGTTGCCAAGAGAATGTTTTGGATGTTTGAGTGAATTTCGGAATAGGAATAAAATTCTCGAAAAATGAAGGCAATCATAAATTAATCAAAATGTTGGAACTCGAAAATGTTGAAGTCTTGATACTGAAATGAATATTTAAGACTTTTTGCGAACGTTATCGAGTCGATCAGAATTATTAATGGTTATGAATGACAGTTTAGAAAGTATCTTAATCAAAATTTATATCCACGAGCTTCGCTACGTGTAATTCTACATGCTTGAAATCAAGAGAAAAAAAATGAAATGAAATTCCTCACAGTCGAAGAATTTTAAGTTAATGTTTGCCGAAAGTATTTCATCCAAATATTTTCCAAAACTATTATCTTCAATGTTTAACTATCATTTACTTATAACAGGAGCGTAGGCAGAACACATTTTCGGGGGGTTTTTCTGAAAGATATTTTTCCTTCGAGATTTTATAGTTTTTATTCGATGACAATATGGTTACAAAAGAGCGATTTTGAAATATTTTACATTTCAGAATTCAAAAGTTATACGACTTTTGGAATCTAGAGTTGCACATTTTTCATGTTCGTAAATAATGGAATTTGGTTTTTGTGATATTCAATTAGTAACTGAGGTTTCAATTTTTTTACTAATACCTTTTGTATTTATACGACTTCCAGGATTATCTGATATCAAGTAATATGGTTTTTTGTAGAGCTTTCTGAAATTCGATGCTCTAGGAATTAAACTACTAAAAAATTTATATATTTAAATTGATTTGCAAATTTTAACCACACAGATAAAAGGTACATCATAAAATTATATTATTTTCGTATGGTGTACATATTATTTATTAGATTTTGTAGTACTTACTGGTATTTTTAAAGATATCTAATATTTTTATGGATTGCTCAATAGATTTTTAGAAATCGATGCTATAGTATTGAAACTTTCAACGATTTTGAGAATTTGATTTGATTTTTCAGACGACAGTTTCTTTTATGAAGATTTCCAATACTTTTACTCCATATTTTTTAGTATTTCTACAATTAAGAGTATGTTCAATCGTATAAATTGTATCAATTGAATTTGATTTATTTTTATTGTTTTCTATATGAATTTCTAGAATGATAACTAAAATTTTATATAATCATAGTATTACATTTATAATTATGTTCCAGAATAGAAAGTTGTATAAATTTCTAAGAAAATTATTTCTGCATAATTTTTATGTATTCGAAGATTTCTAGTAAACTCGTAAGTTAGTAAACTAGTAAACTACTGATATTATAAAATAGTAATATAGTAAACAAGTGAAAAAGTAAAATAGTAAACTATCGAACTCGTTAACAAGTAGATTAATAAACTGGTAAGCAAGTAAACTAGTAAACTTGTAAAATGGTAAGCTAGTATACTAGTAAACTAGTGAGTTAGTATACTAGTGAAATAGTAAGCTAGTAAACTAGTGAACAAGTAAGCTAATAAACTAGTTAGCTAGTAAGCTGGTAAACTTATTTTTCACATTTTTTTAGTATAATATATGAAACACTGGGGGATTTCTAAGTATTTTTATAGATTACTTATATTTTTGTAGATTGCTTAACACGGAGAAAAAAATCATAAGAAATTTTACTATACCTTCTCGGACTGCAATCATACCTCAGACCTGTACCTAAAAATCAGTGTATTGGTATATCAAAATTTAGTTTGGGATAGAATACTTTTTGTTCGGACACATACCAAAAATTATTTAATCGTATAAGAAATTTCATAACACGTATTGTATATTTTAGTATACTGGTCTACTTATTTTTAGCTATGGGCGTGAGGTATGATTCTGGCCCGAGAAGGTATACTAAAATTTCTTATATTTTTTTTCTCCGTGCAGAGACTTAAAAAATTCGATCCTTTTAAATGCGAATCTCGTTCTATTATCAGTGATTTCAAGAATAAATGAGAAAATCACGTTCATATATATAGATTCCTCATGTTTTCTATCGTTATTCTTTTTTCGTATTTTCGAATGTTAAAAAAATTTTGTTGCATTTTCGAGAATTTTTATAGATTTAGGGTATATTTAGAATTTGATTTTCTCAGATTCAAAGTTTGGTAAATTTTCAGCATTCTCGTAGATTTTTATTTCTCTCGGTTATTTCACTCGGTGCAACAATTTTTCTGATTCATATTTTCTAAGTAAACCTACGTTCTGATAATTTTCTCTTTTTTACTAAATACATACCGCTAACATTTTTATGCATTTTTTTTAAACTTATATTTTCATTGTTCATCGATGTAACATTTTTCATTTTTACATGAAATATTGATTAATTTTATCAGAATTTCGGGAGGGGTTTGAACCCTCAAAACCCCCCTATGCCTACGCGCCTGACTTACAAACAAAATTTGTAATTTAGTTTTGTGATGGTATTTATCAAGTATATTTCATGAACAATTTAGCAATAATACCTTCAAAATTATTTAAAAAACTATATTAATACTCTAACTTTACATTTCAGAGGTGTGAAAATTTGATTTCGGTTTTCACTCCCTTTCTAAAAAAAAAAACTGTTGGTCAGTTTCCACTCAATGTAACCGAGCAACAAACAATACGCAGATCGAATTTTCCAGTCACGTTTCACGAATAAACTTCGTGTACGTTTAACTGAAAATTCGGTCGAAAATTTCTAATGGCGTGGCCTGGTATGAGCTTTCACCGATCCGAAATACATATATCCGATTACGTCCCGCGATTAATTGAAACAACAGCGTTTCTTTGCCCGACAGATTCTGGCGTCGATAACTCGGCTAACGAATGTCCGCTCGTATGTAAATGTCCTCCCGATGATATCAATGGGTTGTAAATATGCCAGAACACGTGCCTTTTTTCGTAAAATCGCCGTTTTCCCAAGGCGCGTCGGTCATGATTAGGCTTTTGTGAAAACGTCCCTATTAATAACGTCAATTATTATCTTGGATAGTACCTATTCTCGTATGACGTTGAGCTCGTATTATCCGAAATGTAATTTGCGGAATACGCTCGCAGTTGAAAATTTCACGCTGATTTTCCATCAATTTCATCATTGCATCATTTGTGTAACAAAACGTGAGAAATAATCGATTGCTGGGTGACAGGTGTAATTGCACGTTCAAAATGTTTAAAAATTGGTCTGTTACAATTGAAAACAATTTGTATTTCGAGTGTTTTAACTAGGAATGTCACCATAGGGGAAGGGGGAAGGGCTGCCTACTCATTTTGCCACCCTGCTGGTGAGCATCAAATTCCGAAAATTTATACAAAACTCTAGGAAAAAAATAAAGAATCGTAGAAAATTGTATAAATGCTGAAAGTGCAAAGAGTACAACAAGAAATACATAAAGATCATCAGCATCATCTTTAGAAAAATTATGTAGAAATTCATGAAAATACCAAAATTCGATTCGAGTTTTATAAATATTTAAATAATATAAAAATACTCAAAGGCTAGAATACATTCAAACAATGTATCTACCAAAGAACTGTGTTCTGAGATGTCGTTTGATATACTAACTATCTATGAAACTTTGAATTCAAGAGCATGGAATACTTATAATTTACTTACCAATCGAAAGAAATAATAAAAATCCAGAAGAATTCTAGGAAATACTACAAAATGTCGAAAACGTTATAAGATATGGGAAAGATGAAATAAAGGTATCGTAGAAATATTGATTTTCTACACAGATACATATCATTTTTTCAGAAAATTATATTTTGCAGTTGATAACATATTACTTGGAACAAAAAAAAGTTTAACATATATTTCATTTTTTTAATGAGTTTTGAAAATTCCTTTTTGGAGTAAAATGAAAGGTTCAGTTTTTAGACTTTGGAATGCAAAATCCCGTTTAATTTTGCATATTTTTGGCACAATATTTATCACAATTCTTTTCAGATGTTATACTTTTGTATGAAAATGAGCTCACTTGTAACCCTTTATTAATAAATCTTTTTTTTTGTCAAAAGTAAAACCTTATAATATTGTGGAGTCTACTTTGATCAGCTGCCAAACACTTACTTATACTTGGATCTCGCTAGTAACTCACTGTGCCACATTTGAGAGCTTCAGGCATCGCTCTATGATGGTACAAGTTCAATTTTTCCGAATCAAACACTTTTTTTGAGGACGTAATATTCAATTATGTGTCCTACACCCACAGTGCACTCTAAGGGTTGATTTCTAAAATCTACAGAAGAATCTATGAAGATCGTGTACATCATTTCAGCTATTTGTATATAAAAACGGAGAAAAATAGTATAAACAAACAGACAGACACATCGAATTTAATTGCAAACTATGATGAATTGTTTAAAAAAATTTTTTAATGAAATCTTTTTCGAATATGAAGGAAATTTATCAGTGTTATCTGATTTCTTATCCGAACCAAAGTTTAAATTGGGTGGTTTGATTCTTTCAGAATAGTTACACGTGGCCCTTGTCGCTTGAATCATAAAGTTCATTTCGCTCATGTTGGAAAATTATTAGTTTATCTTTGGTTAAAATAATCTTCTTTGAAAATAGTGAATGATTGGTTCATAATGAAATGTGCATCTGAAAGACCTAAATTGGTGTAACATATATTTGACGGAGTATGTTTTTGAAATATCTATATATTTGTTACTTAAATTTAAATTTAAACTTAAATATGAAAAAAGAAAAAAATAAATTAATTTAGGTTTTAGAAATGTAAATAGAAATAACGGAGAAAAAAGGCAACTTATATTTTTAATCGTCTAAAAGAAAGGAAGATTGACTCTTTGACGCACTGATGGACAGGAAGTTATTGAACTCGTCTTGAATAAATCTTGGTAAATTTTTGAAAAATCTGGTTTTAATTGTTCAAAACTTGTCAAAATTATTATGCTTGTTAAATTAAAAACATTTAAATACAGTTCCTGAAGAGGACCTAAAAATGGGTTCGAAAGCTCGAAATTGAAAATACACAATAACAAGAAAAATAGAAGGAAAAGGATTGTGTGTGTTCTTTCTCCCTTGCTCCAATGATCATGAAACTTTGAAGATTGCATACTGCACGAAGCGTTAACTTTGAATTATATGAATGTTGTTTCCATTAATAACTATGAAATTTTCAAATCTTTAGAACTCTGAATTCTCATACATCAAATTATACAAATCTATACAAAATTCCATTAAAATACCAGATAAACATAGTAAGTTTGGGTAACTACTGTTAAGTACAAAAAATACAACAAATTAGCCAATACACGAAATGTATGAAAATAAAATAATTCTTATAGCCCATTTATCCAGCTAAAATCTACATAACTTTATATTCCATAGCATTTCATTTTATTAATTCATGAAGGAGTCCATGAAAATATTAGGAAATTATTGTGAATATATGAATATTAGATGAAGATGAATAATATGTACTGAAAACCGAAAAAACATGGAAATACTAGAAATCTACAATAGAACTGTTTTTTTAAGAATTGTTCAAACCTAAAATTTATAAAACTTTTAAGTTGAGGGCACTATATTTTAAAAATTTATGTAGCAATATTAAGAGAAATTAAAAAATTTGAAGAGAACTGAAAAATAGAACGAAATCTTATCAATGCTAAAAAATTAAGAAAAAAATGTTAGTGATAGGAGGTGATAGGACTCTTAAAAAATTTATTTATTTATTTATTTTTTGAGTAGCATCATAAAAATTTCAAATTCTACACAAATAATAGATATTGTACACTCAATAACTTGTGTGAATAATAAAAATCTTCAAAACTTTCAATTTTAGAGCATCCAACACTAAAAATTTTTCGAACGATCCATAAAAATGCATGAAATTGAAACAAGTTACATAAATAATGAAAACTATAATTTGTGCAAAAAGTCTAAACGATTCATGAAATACTTAAAAACTGTTAATATACTGTTCCCTACAAAAGTTGATAAAATATTAAGGATCTTTAAAATTTTCGATTCTAGAACATCGAAATCAATGAATTTATTTAGAAATTTGAAAAAAATGTGATATATATAATAGAAACCTGAAAAATCATATTCCATATTATTAATACTATACCTTAAAGATGCAGATAACTAGAAATTAATAAAATACCCAAAAGTCATGTAGATATCATTTTCATGAATGACTATATATAATGAATATATTACTGTATCATCTGGTCTCTTCAATCATCAAATTCCAGATATAGGAATCCGTGAAAAAGCCAGAAAATCGTCCAAACTGTATAAATACTTAAAAAAATACGATCAGTACTGAAAGTACTGAAAACCTATAAACTTGCAATTCTAGGTCATAAACTTTTTGAAACTTTTTTAACAATATACAAAAATGCTTGAAATATATTGAAAAACAGAATAGGTATCCTTGAAAATTTTGAACATAGTTTTAAAAACAAAAAATTTTCAAAATACCAACACTCCATGTACTACCTTAAAAATAAAAGCCAAAAAAATTTCTCCAATGTATGCAGAAATAATTTTTTCAAGAATCTATGAGAATACTAAAAATCTATGAAACCTTGAATCTTAGAACATCGAGTTCTAGAAAATCGTCATAAATACGAGATACTCCTTTAAATCGTATACCTACTGCAAAAATATGTACATGGAGTCGTCGGAAATATGATATTGTTATTTTATATGAGAAGTGGTATTTTTCTAAAAGTAGAAACTTCATCTATCAAATCGATATTCAAAATTTTATGGTAGCGATTATGATAGTGAGACGTTTTTTCCACTCAATAATTTCCCCTCCGTCTTTTCTACTCCTTTTCTTCCATTGACCATTTTTTCTATGAGACAATTTTTCCACTTACCTTTTTTCTTACAGGACATTTTTCCACTTGCCTTTTTTTAACAAAATTTCAAAAATGATCAATATTTTATTACACATAATAGTTATAATCAGATATACGAAACAATTTAGGAACCGCGAAAAATTCTGCAACGAAAGTAAACGGAATAATTATGTGACAGACAAAAGAAAAACAAACAAACGTTGTAGAAAACTTTTACTTGACAACAACAGTAAATAAACTGATGTTTGTTTGATAATCACTAATCGCCTTATCCATAAATGTTTTCACGATCGAAAATGATAAGTGGTAATAATGTTGAGTGGAAAAAAGAAATAGTGGGAAAAAGGTCCGGTGGAAAAAACAATTGGTGGTATAAAATCACAGTGGAAAAAAAGGATTATAAAAAATGATCTTCAATCGCATAAATACCTATCCATATATTATATAACCAATTTTTCCCAACCCCTTCGACATTCAAGTTTGCCCCCATATAAAATTTCATTACAACAACCCCATACTAAAAATTTTTCCTAGAAATTCAACTGATCTTTATCATTCTGCTAATAACAGTTCAGTTCTTCTATATTCCTCTGTATGGGACTTGCATCCACGAAAATCACCTGACGCAAAAGCATCCAAAATTGGGCAACGCCCATGCAAGAGTTGGAACGAGGCTTGCCCGAACATATGGACAGATGGATAGCGTCACGCTGCAGGCATTCGTAGCCCGGGTCGCAACGTGGAATTGATTATATCGCGATCGGGATTATATTGATGGGAGTTGACGCGTAAGACTAGCTGTCCTCTTTCGGGCCTGCGCTTGACACATGCGTTGGTCGTTCTCGGATCTACCCTCTCGGTCGCAAATCTCCTGGGCATCGCTGAATACCTACGCATCGAACCCTGCCCAGTCCGATGTATATTGGACTCCGGCAGTTGGCGCACTTCGAGTCCTGGGCAATCCTCGACCCTTCTGTTTTCCGTTGATACCGAGAGCCTGTTTTGAAGGGATTCCCGCATTGGGGTGTGACCGGGGAACTTAGGGGCTTTCGAGCTCATGTATTCCGGCATTTTTGATCATTCGGCGGTGACGACAGCCGACGACAGATGCCTCCGCTCAGGGGTCGCACGTGTTTTGACGCGTTATTACCGAGCGTGAAAAAAAGGCGTTTTTCTGCAAGAAAATGAGGCATTGCCTAACCTCAATTTAAGGTGAAGCTAGGAACCTAATCCTACTGCTCATTGTTATTTGTACGTTTTGAAATTTCGGACGGAGCAATTTTCCAGAATTCGGAAAAAATTTACCAATCCTAGATGCTTCACTAAAGTTCACGACCACGTTTTTCCTTTAAATGGCAGACGTTATCGCAATGTCCACCGAACGAAAAATGATTCCCTGGTAATATCGCTTCCAGAAGCAAGAGCAAAGTTTTCGAAACCTTTTACATTTCGTGGAGCGATGCTGGGGATCTTCAGCAAATTTTTCTTGGGGCGAAAGAGCTAAGGCGATTCGTCAAAATCTTTCGTCGTCTTAAGAGCTTATAAATCCACTTGAGATCACGAATTTCGCGACGATGTTTTCCTGCGTCGATAAAGCGTGAAACGTCGGGTTATATTTCTCGTTGACGTCTGGCTTTTGAAAGATTCAAGTGAAGAAATGTTTTTGATAAGGCTTGTAGAATTTCGCTGATTGCACTTAAGCAATCTGCTGTGTCATCAATTTTGAAAATTTATGATACAGAATTTCAGAAGTCATTATTTTTCGAATCAGTTTGGTCGTCACTGACCAAATCACCGATTTCTCTCAAATTTTTATAATAGTCACGTAAACTAGTTTTAAAACATACTTATTTTTTATTTTGGGCAAAAAATTGGTTTTTGTCGAGAAATTCAGATTTTAGATTAGATAGTCAAATTCAAAGTAACCTCACTTTTTTCGAAAACTTTTTTTTAAATCCTTATTTCTCATCAGAAAATCTATGGATTTTATAACTTTTTGTAAAAAATGTTTAAGTAAATAGTTTTCATTTTGCCTCATTTTTTTTCTTCCCCTTTTGTTTCCATTGATTGGTAACGGTATGAACTACATTCTTTAAGTACAGTTACATGCCAAAACGTTTCGTTCATAAGTGAGAATTATTTTCCGATTTTCCAGCCTGTCATTATCGAGGGATTATGAAATTTCAATATATTTTCACTTTTCGTGATCTTAAGACACTGTAATATATTCCATTTAATGATGATATATATTCTAAACTACAATAATGAAGAAAAAATTCTTAACTACATGTTCAACGGCTCGGAATACAACTTGGAATCAAGCTTTCGCGTGGATCACCAGATTTCTAAAATATTAATAATGACACATAATTTCATAAGAATAGTTTCGTTTCTATTTCTCTGAAACATTTTATTACATTTTTATGTTTATTTAGAATTCTGAAGGTAGGTCTATTATTGATCGTAAAAATGTTCAAGTGTGGATTTATGCGATAGTTTCGTTAATTTTTTTGTCCAGTATTTTAAATTTTCTGAAAAATTTCCTTATATTTCAAAGCTACTTAAACACATATAAACACGATATTTCATATTTAGGCGGTGCATTATATTTCAAACGAAATAAATTGTTCAACATGTTCAACGTGCTCACGTTTCAATGTTTTTTCGGTAAACAAAGATGCTTTTCGTCATTAAACAATTTCGTTTCAATATGGATACATCGAATCACTTTAAAAAAGAACGGAAGATTCAAATTTTTCAATCTTATTTAGAAAATTTCTTGAATTTTAGTATTTTTTAACGTGTGAAGTCATAAAGTATAATATCTGAAGTGTAACCATTAATCAGTTTCTCGAATATCTTCGTGTTCAAAATGCATGATATGATTTTTGGCATATAAGCTTAATTTAGTCATCATCATATATAAACAATATGCAAAGAAATATTACAATCAAGCCAGGTCCACGCATGTATATATACATGCACATAAAAGTTATTCTCAAGAGACATGCACAAAAAATTGATGTCATGTTATATCCCGAGTAATGAAAATAAGTTAGGAACTTACTATTAAAAATATACATTATTATCGAATGGGACATACTACAGTGTCTTGATCAGGAAACGTCAAAATACATTGAAATTTCATAATCACTTGTTAATGACAGGCTGGAAAATCGGAACAAACTCTTACTTACGAACGAAACGTTTTGACATGTAACAGTTTTAACAATACGTAGTTCATACCTTTACTATTCAATGAAAAAAAAAAATGCGGGAAGAAGAAAAATGATGCAATATGAAAACTATTTACTCAAACATTTTTTACACTTTTTTCATTTACGCTTATAACAATTCAACAACGCTACAAGAAATATTTTCAATACATAATTCATAATTTCGTACTATTTCGAACGTTTTAATACAAAAATTATTGAAATCCATAGATTTTCTGCTGAGAAATAAGGATTTAAAAAAAAGTTCTCGACAATAGTGAGGTAACTCTGAATTTTAAGCCCAAAATAAAAAGTACGTATGTTTTAAAACTAGTTTACGTGACTATTTAAAAATTTCGAGAGAAATCGGTGATTTGGTCAGTGACGACCAAACTGAGTTCAAAAATAATGACCCAAATATTTTTATTCGTATATAAAAAAAACTTTTAATGTATATTCCAGAAATTATGAAATTTTCTCTCAATATTAGATCATTTTCAAAACATCAGTACGTAAGGGTATAAAATTATTTTCCTAACCCATACTGCATGGTAAAAGTCCTTACTCAAATAAAGTTATCGTTTTCCCTTCTCTTAACACTTTTTTAATGGAAGAAAGTTATTATCGACTCCGCACGCGAGGGAATAACGTGTGAAAACATTTCAACCCTGCAAAAAAAACGTCTCCAACCATAAAAATCGTGCCGCATAAATCTTAACTTTTGTTTTGTGGAATACTAAGTCCAAGGTATTGCCAATAAAAACTTCCTATTTTTACACCGTAGTAAAATAGGTGCTTTTGAAGCATAAAAATACACACAATTCGGGCAAAGTCACATGCAATACTGTAAATCCTGAAAAGCCAGAGCATCAACGAACGTTTTCGAGTGAATCACCATCAACATTTTTATTCATCACAGTTTGTGAATATCAATAACACGTTTATGCAAAAAACTTCTAAAACAGTCCAATAAAATTAATGACATTTTGAACAGCTCAATTCTTCTCGCAGAAGGACATTAACTTTTCTCGTCACGTTTCGTCACACAGGAACCTGATCGCAGTGAATAGAAATGCAGTCAATCGCGACTCTAGTGTAGGAATGAACAAAAAACTATGCTGCCATGAAAACAGCGTTGCATCGACCACGTTTTTTTGCATCGCATGACAGGGAATATAATGGACTTAAAAAGGGAAAAAAGGGCTCCGCGAGATCGGGCGTCACAAAGCGTTCCCAACCTCGGTTTAACTGCGTTAGTCAGTTAAGGGATATATCACAGAAACCGCAGTATCGCATTTTCGCGAAATATTATACCATACACGCGTGTACGTTTGCGCGGGCGCATTATACGTTTAGCGTACCGTGCAAATGCACCGGCGGCGGTAAAATACGCTCGGCAGTTTGATAGGTAGGCTGGCAAAGAGCTACCGTTTAAGATTTACATCTTTTGTGCATGTGCCACACACGTACCATCCCGTGCTAATTACGTTGTACGTCATTGACAAAGATCTGGTTGCTGGAAACCTTTCTTTTATGAATAAAATGTAATCTTCAGATGAAATACTTTTTATCTCTTTGAAACACACGAAGGGAATTGAACAATGGTGGAGTTGTGGGTGTAGGGGAGAGTGTGGAACATTTTGCCTTTGAAGGATCGTTTTTGTTGGAGTTGAAATATTGATAATGTGTAATGCTGATTATGCATATTAACTTGATACCATGAATATGTTCAAAGAATGGGTATTTTGGAGAATTGATTTTTTTTTTTTGTAATATTTGTTTCATACTTCGGGGAACATATATAAAGAAATAGTAAATTGAAACATAAACATTACTTTCCAATTTTTAGGTGCTTTTAGATATAATTGGAGTTTTTGATTGAAGAAAGAACATACTCGACAGTTTTTTTTCTTCAACTTTCAAGATAAATTTAATATAGTTATCAAGGGAAGTTTATCCTGCACCTGAATTATAAAATAATATATTGAAAGGGGGAATTCATTTTTGTTTCAGGAGCCTTGAGTGGAACTCGATATCCGTGATTTTCAAAACTGATTTCGAGGACATGGCAACGCTACGAGTTTTGTAAGTCGTTTTGGGACCTTACACATGACTCAAATATTTGATGGTTCAGCGTTGTTGAGAGGGAAAAAAGTTCGCTAAAAAAATACTTGACGCGTTAAATCTGTTTCTTTGTAATCTTAGTCTTCGACAGCTTGTCATATTTTGAATATTCATTATCCCTAATATGGAAATTTTTTGTCTCGGTATGAAACGAAAACAAATTTTTCGAAGTTTTTATGGGAATGTAGTTTTTATTAAGAAAATGCTCTTGCTTGAGATTACTTATGAGATGCTGATTTTTAATTATTGACATTTAAGTTTTGTAAAATAAAAAGTTAACTTGACAGTTACGGAAAATAAGTGTAAAAAAGCTGTCGATTATTGGAAAATATCTTCAACAACTTTAAAACACCAGTTTGATAATAAAACCTGGATGAAAAACAAACTGACATGCCATATATGAAATTGTAATATTTTAAACTAGAAGAACAATTTATGGAGATTGAAAAAAAAATGTTTGTTTTTTTTTTGTAACTAGAATTCTACAACAGTGAATCAAATTTTGCAAAGCTAATTTTACATGTTAAAGTAAAAAAGTAATCATACTTTACATGAAATTGCAACACTTTCTAAAGATTCTGTGAAGATTGAATATTGAATTTAAATATTTCTGATTGCAATGAAATTTTTAAAAAAACATTTATTTCCTATATTTATACAAAACTGTTGCAAATCAACTCTGAATACGAATTTCCTTTAAATCATAAGGACATCTTGGAAAACTACATGATGTTCATTTTCCTTACTTTCGTGATGCTATAGCCCATTATCTATTATTTGATTGATCTTTTTAAGTTATGAAATTTATAATTCCTGCCATCAGTTAAAATTATCGGAATTACTAAAAACTATGTAAAACGTAGAATTTTATTTTTTATTTTGAGTTCGATTGATGATATATATATATATTTTGCCTATTTCAGATCACTGTCGAATAATCAAATACATACGATTGAGCGTCAAGCCTTTCAGGACCTAGTCAACATGGAAAAATTACGGCTAAATAACAATCATCTGCGGTTTTTGCCAGATCTTTTATTTAGCAACATGATCAATCTCAAAAGATTGTAAGTACGCATTTTTTTACTTCAAATTAATTTTTTGTATAATCAGCATTATAATGATCAAAATGCATTTTGAAAAACAAAAAAAATCTTTAGCTATTATATGATTGCAAGTAAATTAAAAATTGCATTAATTTCATCATCCTTCATGCAATGATTTTATATCGAATTTTACAGGTGATACTAATAATTTGAAAAATAAATATTTCAATAATAAAGAATACTTTGAACGTTCGGAAATTCGAAAAACAATATCAACAGATGTCTCTTTGATAGAGAAACTCAAATTATAAAAAAAGTTGAAATCTATGAATTTTTATTGCACTACATGGAATTCTCAGTGATCTTTACTGAAATCCAGTACTGCGAATGTAAAATTTAATATTTTTCATTCGAAAATCATCTCTGAATTACTAATCTGAATCAAATCTTTATTCTTTATATTCAAAAGATATCAGGAAATAAAATTTACATCATATCCTTTTCCAAGCGAAGAAATGTCATATAATACACTTGAAAATACAGTTAAAAGATTCGTAGAAAAAAACTAATCTGCAGAAAAATGCGTAATATAAAGCTTCTCTCGGGAGCCCATGTAATCCGCTTTATCAGCTCTGAGAGATTTTATTCACAAGCAGATAAATTTCACGATAATCTTTTTGCACATGATTCTATGAACCTTCAATCAAATGTGGTTTCTAAAACGATTTTCTAATCGCTACTGATTTATAACTCATGAGCTAAAATTGGAAAGTTCTAAGTAAGAATTATAAATTTTTTAAGATATTGCACAAATTTATGTTATCATACTATAAGATACATCTTGAGATTTGTTATATCACATTTATTTTCATAGATCAAATGATATGCTATTGTACTTCATCGTATGAAACAGATGTTGTAAATATGACGTACATATATATATTTTTTGAAATTAATGATAGTTTTAATTACACGTTTTAATCCATATTATTTTTTTTGCTCCAGGGATTTGAGTTTTAACGAAATCAGTGTCATCGCTCAACGAACAATGCGAGGAATGACAGCATTAAAGCACTTGTAAGTATCAATGTCAATCATCATTTCACAGATTTTTGAGTTCTATCCAAAGCTATAAAAAATTCCTGCCATAACTGCATTTTCAAAATATTGGTTTATTGGTTGAATTTCAAACTCGAATATTTTTTTTTATTCTTAGTTTCGTGAAAAAAAGCGAATTTAAAATTGTCTAACCATTGTTGCAAGAATTTCGAATTTTATGATATATTAACCATTCGAAATATATTCCATGATAATATTTGATTTCACAATATTATTTGAAAAACTATAAATATTCGAAAGTGTTACTATGTATATATATATATAATAGAAAACAGATCAATCCAGTACGCCTTGAAAAATATTTTTAAGGAATCATTACAATTTGAAAGAATAACACATTGTTTATCAATCTATCTAATCTTTATTTATCACATAAAAAATGGCATTTATAGAAGCTGCATTGACAAGTTATCAAAAGCATTTTACTCCCAATAAACTCATCCAAAGACATATTTTTTCATGATTTTCTCTCCAGCCAATCACAATATTTGAAAACTTTCTAAATAAGAAAGCCAATCATCAAATTCTTTCAAAATGCGCGTTTCGTGTGAAAAAAGTGGTTCAAGTTTTTCCGAGTTTTCGAAATGCATAGCGGTCGCATGGCACTTTCATCGCGTTATCGTAATCCGTTTCACTGATGACGACCAACTTTTAATCTGATTTACTTCAAACTTCTGCCTCTCGTTTTTTTTTTTTTTCCTTTTTCCTTTTTTTTACCACAGCATTTCACAGCTCGCACGAAACGTGTAAAATTGACACGTTCGCCGGTCCTTTTAGTCAAATCTAGCGCGATAATGAAACTTTAGCACACAAGTTGCGAAAGTTCTGAGCACGTTTCATTCCGACGTTTCAATTAAACGGAGGCAAATATTGTGACTACCTGGACCGTGGATTTTAGGGAGTCTCGTTCTAATTGAAAGACGAAAATGGTATTTTACAGGATGCTAGATAACAATGTGCTCACCTGCATTGACGAAGCTGCGTTTCGAGAGTTGAAAGAGCTCGAAATACTGTGAGTGGACAAAATCGTTTTTTTATCATTTGTTCAACTTTTTTTTGTCTTTGAGAATTTCTCGTTTTGCACTTTCTACTGAATTTAAGATATTTTTAGTTCTGTTTCCTTCTTTTGTACGAAGATTTTACTGTAAAGTAAATTTTAACTTACATGAAGTTTACACAAAATATTGTATTGTTGGTGATTTTTGAATGATTATTCAAAAAACTAAATTTTTTTACATTCACATATTAATGGTCTACAGTAAGCTATCCATAGAAAGTTAGCATAGTATATAACAGTAAGTGAAATTATTCCTGTAATACTATTTTCTCTGCAGAACCCTTAACAATAACAAACTGACCACACTGGGAAAAGAAACGTTCACGGGTCTGACTCGACTACGGACTTTGAGGCTTTCGGACAATTCCCTGCTTTGCGATTGTCATCTCTCTTGGCTCTCGAAGCACTTGAGAAGCTCTCCACGTCTGGGTCAACACACGCGTTGCGTGTCCCCGGCTCACCTTAAAGGCCAAAACGTCGCTGACCTACAGGTTTTGCTTTTGTTTATAGTCTGCCTGGAGTCTAAACTTCAGCTGCAACAGCATGAAAACTTTTTGTTCCTCTTAAACAGTGTTCACAGATTATCGGTTGCCTCGCTAAATTTAGTGGCTGCAAAGCCTCTTAGTGGGAATTTCGGTGGGAAGAGATATGAGGTTGAAAGTTATGGATCCTAAGACCAAAATCATTTTTTGATTCAAGTTATTCCACAAAGTTGGTAGATGTCTGTTTCAAAGAGAATACAACTAAGTTTTGATGGATTTTTGATTATTCATCATTCGCTTTCAATCAAGATGGAAATACATAATTTCCACAGAATATCTGCTTTTAGGCTAACAGCCAAAATATAAATGCGCATGGACCCGTGTGCGTTCCCTTTATGCCCAGCAAAAAAAGACTTTATGCTTTCAACTTGGAACAAAAACTTTGCAGGAACACGAATTCAAGTGTTCCGGCCTCGTGGCGACCACGGAATGTAGCAGCGCTGAAAATCAGTGTCCTCACCCGTGCAGATGCGCAGACGGCATCGTCGACTGTCGGGAAAAATCCATGACGAAAATACCGACACACCTTCCAGAGGACACCATAGAATTGTCAGTACCTTTTTTTTGCAATCTTGAACTTAGCCTTAGAAAGAATTCAATTATATAAAAATTATTACGCTAGTTTTTGAATATCTTTTTAATGTCTTCTGGTCTTCCAAACTACATAATTTACAAATTTCTAACATCACACATTTTTCTCCCTGAACTGAGACGTCAAATGCAAAAAAAGAAATGTTTGATATTCGAAGCTAATAAAAAATATTCGCGAACCACCTTGATTATTTGTCCCTCGGGTTCTAACGACTGCGTCAATTGTTTCCGCTTCAGGCGGTTGGAGCAGAATGGGATAACCGAGATCCCGCCCAAGGCCTTTTCCCCGTACAGGAAATTGCTAAGGATGTAAGTGATAGTAAGAAATCCGTGGCAACGCGGCCCAATTTACTCCATTTGTGCTCTGAACCTTTATTTTCGACTTACAGAGACCTGAGCCACAACAAAATTACGAAAATCTCCGGCGACGCTTTTCACGGCCTCAAATCCCTCGAGTCGCTGTAAGCGGAAAATTTCAAAACTTGATGATTCTATGAATACGAAAATACTTTCAATATGATAAAATTCCATGATTTTCATTGCGCAGGGTACTTTACGGAAACAAGATAAAGGAACTTCCTAGAACGATTTTCCAAGGACTGACCAGTTTGAAACTGCTGTAAGTGGAATTTTTTTTAGAAGTTATTGTTATAGTCAGTGATGGTAGAAAATGTTTGCCTGATGGAGTGATTATATCATAGTGATATAGTATTTTTTCCTGAACATGAACTCATATCGGAATAAAAATAAGAAACTGAAAAATTTAGATAATATGCGAAATTCTACAGCAAAATTTCCTTTGCCATATTTGTGAAAACTCAATACTGACAGAGATATAAGCAAATTTGATCGTCAGCGTTGTACATATGAGAAAAGCGCGTGTGAACTCGCCTTAAGCTTCAGGTAGTGCCCATAAGCGCTCTCATTGGTCCAGCGCTCACAACTTTTATCGTTCATATTTCTGTCAATTCGAAGTTTTCACAAATACTCCAAAGGAATTTGCAGTCTTTCTTGTGTAATTTTTTATTCCTTGTGAAATTCAGTATTTCTTATGAAATTCGTTATTCCTTATAAAATTCTTTTTAATTTTACAATAAATAACGATTTTAGGGTAATTTTTTCATAAACTCCAAAAAAATTGTTGCATTATCTCACTGTTAGCTAAAACTAACCTCACTTTGAGAAAGATAATAGTGAATTTACTATTCGGCAACTCGTGAAAAGAAAAAAATTTAGACTATATGCAAGGTTCTGAAGAAATATTTTTTTGCAATATTTATGAAAACTCATTATTGACAAATGTACGAGCAAATTTGATGGTGAGCGTTGTATATATGAGAAAAGCGCGTGAGAACTCGCCTTAAGCTTCAGGTAATGCCCATAAGCGCTCTCATTGGTCCAGCGCTCACAACTTGAATCGTTCATATTTCTGTCAATGTGAAGTTTTCAAAAATATGACGAAGGAAATATCTTTTCAGAATTTTACAGGGAATAAAATTTTTTCAGATAATTTTTTATAAATTTCCAAAAATTGTTGCAATAGCTTAGTGTAAGGTAAAACTGAGCTCACTTTGAAGAAGAGATTAGTGAGTTTACAATGAGACAACTGGTGAATTTAGATACATTTTACTTTTTTTCAGCAATTTTCAAGTAATATACGAACAAGTAAATAACATCATTATGAACCACTTTTCCGATTACACTTTCTCAAGAAACATTTTCCACGAGAGAACTTTTCCCAGCAAACAATTGTACCGACATCACTTTTAATGGCAAACTTCAGAAACATGGAATGAAATTACATCTCACTCATTTTTACACAATTATAACGATTCGGCTCTTTAAATCACAGATTATACACTGTACATGCAAAAACTATATAACCAACGAATGAATCAAAATAGAAACTTCTTTTATCTACTGTCCAAGTGAACAAATGGCTTATTTTACTCGGCATTCGACGTAGTCTCGATATTCCATTCCTATTCCGTTGATTGCCTTTTTAACTAAAGGAATAGAAAAATGTCGAGAACGTCTCGGACTTATCAGAAAATTGAGCGTAATTAGCCGGAAACATTTTTCTTACCCTGAACGATTTATAAATTAATACGACTCGCTGATCGAGTTAATTGCCTGTTAATTACAGCCTGCTCAACGCTAATGAGATATCCTGCATACGAACGGATTTGTTTCGGGACATAACGAGCTTGACACTTTTATCTTTGTACGATAACAAGATCAAGTCTTTAGGGAACGGAACTTTCGATAATCTTCGCAACATTACGACGCTGTGAGTATGGGCGTTATTCTCCATTTGAGAAGTTCGAGGACGTTGTTTGGGCGGGGGCGAAGTGATTTACGGGTGCTTTCGTGGGTTTCGGGTTTAATTTGGGAAATTGATACAATGAGAGTGGATGGGAAACGTTGATAAAAAATACCATAACTTGTATGAGGGATAATTCATTATCATTTCTGCGTTGCTTGAGGGGCATGGAACTTTTTCCCACACCATTCAAGAATGAAAAATTATTAATTCTATGTTTGGGAAGCATAGTAGAAGCAGTTTGTTTTGCTGAATGTAATTATAACCAATTGGGAAGAGAATGCCATTTTCTTCCCAGCAAGATGTTTAAGATCATTATTACTGCGTCCACATGCTGCTCTATCATGAGTTTACGAAGGGACTTAATCTGGTTGAACCATCGATTTAACTTGGACCTAGTCCAGTGCATAATTTTATTTATATTTTAAAAAAAATTTATAGATAAATGTAGCTGTTGTGAAGATTTTTAATGTTATCCACCCTTCAGTTGTCAACAGTGGAGTAGACAGAAAGAAGTTTTACAGGTCAAGATCCTCCTGAAATAATATTAAAGGATGAAAGCACCTGTATTTTCTAAAAAATGCAAGCAACAGATAATAGTTTTAATAAAATTAAAATAATCAGTAAGGAAAGATATCATAAATGATGAAAAATGTGAAAATTATTGAGATTTGACTCACTAAAATCTATTGGAAATAAAAAAGGTTTCATTTAAGTGCTCGAAGTTGAACAGAATTCAAAATTCCCAGTTGTACTTACTTAGAAATAACAATTGTGTTGGTTTCAGAAGAATTTTTTTCTGACACAGAAACCTCATTTTATATGTTTGACTAGAATAACGAGGAAAATGAAAATTCGAAAAATTGTTCCAACTCAGTGAATAATGAAGAGAAAAAAAATGTTTTTTTTGTCAAAGACTTTTGTCAAATGTTGGGAAATGTCACGAATCTGAAAAACAGTGAATTCTGAAGCATTGATTTCTATAAATATACGAAGACGTCTGAAAAATATTAGAAAATCACTTGAATCATTCTAACACTGAAAAAATACTAAAGTACTAGAAATCTATTCAAATAGAATTTTATGAATAATTTAATCAATACGAAAAATCTGTACAATTTCAAATTCTACAGCATCAAATTTCAAAAGTGTAGAAAGCAATTTATATGATGAATGGACATTTATAATTGTACTAAAAATCACGACAAAATATAAGAAATTGATGTTAGTCTTAAAATCTATGTTGATGTTGTTTTCTCAAAAATCTATAATAGCACTAGAAATTTATGAAAATTTCCATTCAAAGGCATCAAATTTGAGTGATCTATAATAAAAATCTGCAGAAATACCTAAAATCGCATAAAATACAAAAAAATTTATCACTATTTCATAATTACTGCAAAATACGAAAAAAACTTGAATTTCATTTATACTCAAAAAATGAATTAATTTAGTTTCCTTGAAATTTTTTAAAATTTGAATTCGAGAATAGCAAATTCAAAAAATATACATAGAAGTTTCAAATAAAATAAAAATTACAAAAAAAAAAAAAACTTCAAATCGTATACATACACACAAAAAAAAATACGAAAAGTATTAGAAATCTGTATGAAAAATACCTACTAGAAATGTGTGAAACGATCAACTCTAAATTTGATGCTGTTTCAAAATTCGGAAGTTCGGAAAATTCTAAATATTCTACAATTCAAACAAGATCATCAAAAAAAATTATTAATTATAAAACCCCATACAAACTACCTTTTTCCAAGAAAACTCTCCAAAAAATTTTTTCTGCCAACGCCCTTGGTAGTAAATTTTCATCTTTAAAAATTCAAGTAAATTTCCGATCCAAATTTTTGCTTTTTCACGACATTTGAGCCTTCCACAATCAAAAATAGAATCAGCGTTGTGCACGATTCGTTGACAAAAACGGATAACAACCTGCTATATTGATTTTACAATCAGGCACCTGGGTAAAAACCCGCTCATCTGTGACTGTAACACCAAATGGCTAGGCCTTTACCTACAAAAAAACCAAATCGACTCGTCTGAACCACGATGTGCCTCGCCAAGTCGAGTCAACAAACGTAAAATAAACTCGATGAGAGAAGAAAAGTTCAAATGTAAGGGTAAGCAAAATTTTTCCTCGGATTCTTTCCAACTTCATGTCCACGCTCGTGGTAAGCCATGAAATCTTTTATCTCTTCTTTTTGTCATATGAAATTCCTGGTTATGATTTGTTCATTTAATTTGTTGATATAGGTGACGAAGAGTTGTTGACGAAACGAGCTGGGGAATGTATTTTACCTGGCGCGTGTCCTATGCCTTGTACTTGCAATGGAGCAAATGTTGATTGTTCCAACAAGAAACTCACTGCCATTCCAAAGGACCTGCCAATTTATACAACGACTTTGTGAGTTGATAATCGTGAAGATAATAATGTAATATTGGAGATTGAAAAATACTAGAATTTTCAGTTTTCTGTTAAAAAGAAGAGACATAGAAAAATTCTTAAGTTTTACAATTTCATCATTAAAATTCCAATCTTATTAAACAAAGTACATTATTTATGTTATTATCAATCGAGTCGTAACTCTTTTTTCAGACTTCTAGGCAACAACGAGATTGAAAAAATCAAGGCTGACGAAGACGTTTTCACGAAACTTCCCGAACTCCAACACCTCGATCTACGAAGGAACAAAATCTCACGAATAGAAGCGTCTGCGTTTTCTGGGGCGCGGAGACTCACAGATCTGTAAGTTCTTTAATACAGTTTTTAATTCTTCTCATTATCTTGCGATTGAAAGTTCTACATGGCTTTTCGAACAAAAATATTTGACTCTCGCCTAACTTAGAGTTTCTTGAATACTAGATTATCACATGATTTCCTCACCAATTTCTGAAGCAATGTTTGAAACAGACTTCTGAATTCTTGTTGTTCGCATTCTTAAGAAAACGAAAAAAAAAATTATGGCTTCTACACAATAAGCTTTGTTTTTGCACATACAAGAGGTGCATTTCTCAGCCGTAATTATAGGTTCAATCTTAGGAATCTCGATTTAGCCATTATTTTTGCTTTTACAGCTTACTGTCAGAGAACAAACTTCGAGAAATCCACAACAAAATGTTCAATGGCCTGATTAGCATGAAAAACTTGTAAGTGTGCCTCGAGAAACAGTAATGAAAGGTAATGGTAGATGAAATAATCACCTTCTCTCATTACAGAAACGTCCAGGATAACATGGTTACGTGCATCATGCCTGGCTCGTTCGACGGCATGAGTCATCTGCGGTCAATGTAAGCGAGGACAAATTTTTTCCTTGTTCTTCAAAACGCAGAATTTTCTATCTGTCGAAAATTTCAGCAGATTTATATGAACTTTAACGTATCAGATTTGTAAAAAAAAAAAAATTTTAGTGTTTTTGTTCAGTACATTAATTTTAAAAGTGTAACCAAGAATCAGTTTTTCTAACCTGGATTTATTGTTGTTTAGCAACATACAGGGAAATCCTCTTTCATGCAATTGTCATCTCGCGTGGCTCGTGGAATGGCTGAAAAAACACAATAGCACGACAATTATTGGCCGGTGCCACGAACCTTCGCGACTGAAAGATGCGATACTCAAGAGCATTCCTCACCATGAGTTCAAATGCAACGGTAATTGAAGAAACAGTTTCTTGAAAGTGGTTCAAATGAAATAAAATGTAGATGGAACTAAATTTAATTGCTTATTGCATAGAAAACATCAATTACTTGAATTTCATACTCATTTGACTTTGAAACACAATGTTATTTTTATTAAAATATGAAACGAATATCAGAGTAGATAGCCCTTAAAGAATATTTAACCTAATACTTAAACGGTCGAAATTTTACAAATGTTTTTAATTCCGCAACAATTTTTACATCTTATACAATTCAACAGCTAATGTATCTCCTCCATAATTGAAATTCGACTTAGGATTTTCATGAAAAAAATATACATGAAAGGTATTAGCATCCTTATGACACCTGCAAAATTACAACTTGTTTTACTGTACCGTTTTCTAATAAAATCATCAAAGTTTACATGTACTTTTAGGCATGGAAGCAGTTTTTTTTAAATTTTCAACTATACGACACTTAGGATTTCGGTATAATTTTTTCGTTGGCACATGATAACTTACTTTGTGAAACGCTTCAAGCAGCACGAAGATTTACTGTATCGTTTTGGAAAAAAAATTATAATAATAATGAAACAAATTTAACACTTGCTGCATCGAATCAATAAATTTGGCAACAATTTATTCTGTCCGATTTTCACCAATGTTCAAGTGTGTTTTTTCCAACAGTTGTTTTGTAAATATAACATATAACTTAGGCAGGGGTTCTAGTAGTTTTGCAATTTATTTTATTTGCTGTGTAATTTCATTTGTTTTATTTGCTGTTACGTGTTATTTCTTTTATTTGCCGTCGAATTTATTTATGCAACTCATTTTATTTATTTTTATTTATATTTTTTTATTTATTTTTATTTTCTGTCACTATATTCATTCATAAAGGTAATACCTTAAGAACAAGTGAAAGTTATTGAACTTTTTTTGATAAATAAGGTGTTTATATGTAATAAGACAGTATTCACATTTATTCACAGTTGAAACTAACGTGATACTGTAAACCTGTAATACCTATCTAAAAAATGGTAACATTATCAAAGCTGTTTACATGTCTTGATAGTTGTTGAACTCGTTAAGTACATTGTAAACTTTGAATTATTATAACTACACAAAAAAAACCAACTTTATTTGTTGTGAATAGTATATTGTATGACAACTGTAAAAAGTATCGAAGACTTGCTGTACTGTTACAAAACCGTAAAAATTATTGATCTTTCTATGCATTTCACTCCTATAAAACAGTTCAAATTGTCAAAACTTTTCAGATGTCAGGACTGTCAAAACTACACAAAAATCTCTATATATACTGTCGAAATTAAAAACTTTTAGAACCACCAAAACATCATGCATACTGTTCATCTGTCGAAACCGCCAAAACTTACAAAACTGTTGTTATTGCAAGACTTGTGAAAAAAACTGTAACATTTGTACAATTATTCAAAAATTTTTTCAACTGTCAAACCTATCAAAAATGTTGACACACTGTTCGCAAAGTACTGACGTTAGCACGACCTGAATATAACTAATTTACATTTATATTATACGCTGTGCAAAAAATGTTTCTGAGACTAAATTAGTGTTTCTAAGTACGCAAGTGACTGTCATTATTTAAAAAAATAAAAACGTTTTTAAAATATAAGCAAAAAACTCGCTCTCCGGCTTTTTTTTACAGTTATTGTAAGAAATATTAAGAATGATCAATATTTTACCATCAAATATACAGGTTGTCCCAAAGTCAATATTCTATATTTTAGAATTCGATAGTTTTCAAAATGCTGATACGATTTTTTCTTTACCATTTTATGGTAATCTACAAATTTTGAAAGTTATTCAAGGCAGGAATTTGAAAAATGAATGCGCTCTCTTGACAAGTAGACGTAAACACTATTGACTAAACTTGACCTAAATTTTTTTCATATTTTTCCTGACTGTGCACTTTTTTTGTCAATAGTAATCGTAGTTTTCAAGTTACAGGCGTTCACAGTTGAAAATACGTGCATTTCTTTAGCTTTTTTAAAAATGACTCATGTTAATGTATTCTCTTTTTCCGGCATTTGGTCCCTATAACTCATGGATTACTATTTCGATTAAGAAAAACAGTATATCTCTGTAAAGCTCACAAGAACCCTTCGATCAATTTTTTTCTATATTAATAAAATTGGTTTTCCCTTTATATTTCGGTAAATAACTATTTTATACTGTTAATAACTATTCTGTAGATAACTTATTCTGTAAAAAATTAGAGCGTGTTGAATCATCACGCGTTAGAAATAAAACTTCTCATGATGCTTTCTTTGAGGTTCTGATGTATAGATTTTTATTCCTCTTAACTTTTTTAGTTCTAACAATTTTTTGAGACGTGTGATACTGTGACATTTCGTGTTTTTGGGACATTTTGTAATTTTGTAACATTAAGTAACTTTTTTCGATTTTTCGACGTGTCATAATGTGACATTTTGTGATTTTTGACATTTTGGGTTTAGTGACATTATGTTATTTTATGAAATTCGGTAATTTTGTGATTTTGTGAGATTATGTGACTTTTTGCGATTTGTGACGCTTTGAGATGTTGTAACATTTCGCGATTTTGTGACTTTGTGGCATTTAAGTGATTTTGTGACATTTCGTGTGTTTGTGACATTTCGTGATTTTTGTGCTATTTGTGATTTTGTGATTTTGTGACATTTTATGACATTCTGTGATAATTGTGATTTTGTGACATTTTGTGATTTTGTGATATCTTTTACTCTCTTACTCTTACAGAATCTCAAAATTCCTCCCTACACTCGGACTTACATCTTACAGTCTTACAGTTTACAGACTTACAGTTTACAGTGTTACATGTTACAATGTAAAATCTCCAAGTTACTCCCCACATAGATTTTATTTAATAGAATAAATTACACTTCTGAAAAGTGATAATGCTGCCTAGGAAGTTTTACTTCAATAAGTATATTAATAATTCCCTTTATATTTCTGTAAATAAAAAGAAACTTCTAAAACATGTTTTCCGCTGATATTTCTAAAAGACTTCTTCAAAAAAATTAGTAACAGTTTTTCTTGTAATCAGTGACCCCAAATAAGTCCAAAACAATTATTTTTTCCCGAAACTGTCACAAATACTGAAACTCTTGTAAACTATTGTACTCCATTTGAGGCTGTCCAAACATCGCCAAGCAAGTCCGAAGACAACAAATAATAATCATCCCAAAAACTATATACCACATTTCAGTCGACAGCCTGGGGTGCCTTGGCGACGATTACTGCCCACCAGAGTGTCACTGCGCCGGTTCCGTTGTCCGTTGCAGCAGGTCTCACCTCACGGAAATTCCCCGTGGGATACCGCCCGAGACAACCGAGCTCTACCTAGACGTCAACGACATAAAAACCATCCAACCGGAAAGGCTCAATCACTTGAGAGTCTTAACGAGATTGTACGTTCGTGAAATAAGTATAACGCAAAGAAAAAAATTGGAGCGCTCGAATGGGGTATCAGGCTCGCGAGTTTTTTCCGTAATTAATGAACTCGTCCCCGAAATGCACTTCCCGACGAGCGCTCAATTTTTCACCGCTCCGCTGAAAGTTCTTTGATTAACTTCCTGCCCCCAATTCCTTTTTTCCAGGGATCTCAGCAATAATCAAATTGGTATGCTGTCGAATAACACTTTTCGGAATCTCACGAAATTGGATCATTTGTAAGTAGCGACGTGACTGATGGTGATACCCTCCGCGCCTATTTTTCAATACGCTTATCTCGGGGTTTTCCCCTGCCATTTCTTTTTTCAGGATCATTAGTTACAATAAGTTGCAATGCGTGCAGCGCAACGCTCTGGCCGGACTTAAATCGCTCCGGATGATGTGAGTATAAATTGAATAAGTTTTTGTTGCATTCCTATAGAGTAAAATAAATGAAGAAATCTCACGTAAAAATAAAATAATATGTAACTTTTGATAACTTTTGAATCCTAGTTTCCTAAAATCATTTTTGAAGCTGGGTTCTTTCAATGTGGGATCACAGAAAAATAGCTTGACTTAAACTTTTACCTTTCGTTCCAGATCCCTCCATGGCAACGAGATTTCAGTGATTCCCGAGGGTGCCTTCGAAGATTTGAAGTCGATAACTCATTTGTAAGTGTCAACAGGAATTTCTGGGCGCCGTATTTTTCTCGTGCTGAAAATCGCGAGAAACATTAGCGCTCGCTAGAGTGGTGTTTATTGTCACATTAATGCGGCCATTGTTATTCCAGGGCTCTAGGATCCAATCCTCTTTACTGCGACTGCACCATGCGATGGCTCGCGGAATGGGTTCGTCACGTATTTTTCTTTGCAACTAACTTTCCCCGAGACTCGGAAAATGTTCATGATTTTTTATGACGAGATGTCGGTCACTTGAGATAATTAAATTGAAAATAGTTATTCTTTGAGTTGGAAAATAATAATTTATCACATCTGTCAAATTTTGAAGAAGAAGAAAACTTAAAATAAATATTGCATGATTCATTCAAACTGTCACCAGTGTTTCCTATATAATAATTTGATATGAACGCATTTTTTACATCAGTGAATCATCAGTAAATATCACTGTGTATAATTCGAATTCCAAAAATAAGTTTACTATACGAGCAATGCAATTCATATACTAGAAAATGAATGAGACTATTTTTTCTTCACAATCTTGAAAAATTCATTATCTGATTCTCATTACCAAGGCAAGAAACTTTTTGATTGACTCTCGTAATTAAGGAAAAAACTTGTTGCAGGTAAAAAAAGACTACGTAGAGCCGGGTATCGCGAGATGTACAGCGCCTCCTTTAATGAGAGACAAGTTACTTCTGACAACCCCAGCGAGTGCTTTTCTATGTAAAAGTAAGTACCTTGTCAACGCAATTTTTTATACACTTATCGCTTCTTTCTTTGACTCTTTTTTCCACTTTTCGTTTTACTGCTTTGTACGAGGATTTTTAATTCTCTTTTTTTTCAAGTCTGTTTAGAAATTGTTGCGAACCGTCATGTGAAGCAAATATACATGTTCATTTCTTCAAAGAAACAGTTGAGAAATCTTGCATTTGTCATTGCAGCACATTAACTGATATGAATTTTTTTGTAATAAAAATTTTCTTCGAATTTCAAAATGTTCAAAACCTGTTTTCCAACATTTTTTGAGACTAAAAAATTATGATAACCCAAGGCTAGATTTTTGTAAAACTGAATGTACTGCCAAATTTTAATGCATAATGCAAAAAATAACCTAATTATCGAATATTATTAATTATTTATATAAGTAAACAAAATCACGATTGCGTTCTGTTTTGAATACCAGCTACACATTGTCGACTTATAAATCAAACCCATTTTAAATTTCAAATAAGTTTCCATAAATTCCTAGCACTGCATTTTAGAGGAAATATAGTCAGAAATTTTCATCAGTGCATACACACTCCTGCTTGTACTCGGAACGTAGCGACCCTTAAAGTGCCAACTTTGTTCTAAAAGTAGTTGAATCCTCCTGCTATTCGCATAAACAAGGCAAATAATTTGAATAAGTCAACGGGGTATAGAGGAAGATTTGAATCACGCGCATTTTTGAGAAATCCCCTGATCCTCATGAAAATGCGAAAATTCTCCATCAACAACTTTACGGAGATTGCGAAATTAATTCAAAGATTTTCTGAGAGGACTCCTGTGCAACTGGAACACGATTATTGAGCAATTTTGGGTATCGAGGACTTTCCCACAAAACAGAGTTTTTTAGATCGCTGAGTACGAAAATAACAGTAATTTATTTTTTCAAAAAAGCCTTTTCAAAATGCTAGCATACATATTTTTAGGCTTTTGTAAGTTATTTTTAGTAATATCAAAAACGAGAAAAAGGACCTACTGCATATTTCCCAAGGCTCTTCAAAATTTTTACAAAACGCTGCGATATTTGAAAAAACAAGCAGAGTTACATATCTGAACCCAAGACTAATTTCATTTTTATATGTAATTCTAGAAAGTTGAAATAAAAATTTATAAACACAATTAGTTTATAATAATCATCCTTCATCTCGATGGTGTAGTGGTCAGAGGACTAGGCAGTCAACTCGTAGACTTGAAGTTCAATTCTTGCAGACAGCATTTTTTTTTTTTTTCATGAAATCACTTGACTGTTTTTGTATCAGGGCATTCAACTCATATACCAGAACTCAACATCGACAAGTTTGTAGTCTTCACTCTGGCATAACTTGAAAAACGTAGCCTTTGCTTAACATTACAGTTCGAACAAAAATTCCGATTCTAGCTAAACGTTTACTGTAATAAAAATTTTTTGTTAAACCTTTTTTTAACGTTCTATTATTATTTATAATAACTCATCTTCTATTCGATCGTTTTGGAGCCATATTCAATCAATAATCGGATAAACATCTCTTTCATTCTAGCTTTCGGCACTTTATTCTTGCCCTCTTCAGGAAACTGAATTTACAATAATTAAAACAATAATCAATAAAATTCTAAATTAATCAATAACAAAATCGTTATAACATTATTCAATCTACTTACATCAGAATATAATTCAACAATATCTTATGTGTAAAACATTTCGTCATTTTTATAATATTGAATCAATAGAAAAAAAAACAATATGTCGTCACAAGAAACTTCATCCTTGGTTAATATACGTCTACAAATTTACCATAGTTTCCTTTCCTTTTATAGAAAACGAGTCGATAAGAATTCATATCACGTTACCAATGCACGCGTCATAGATCGAACTCAAAAATCTCGTATCTTCCTGTCTGTTTAACGTATTTTTAGTTCCCTTTAAAAAAAACATTTCTGAAAACATTCTGTTTCTATAATCTATCTCTCTATCTAAAATTTTTACCTTATCTCAGTTAAACTCATGATTCATATTTATTCTATGTTCCGTTATAACTGAATTATTTCCTGTAATTATACGAATATCTCCCTTATGTTCTTCATTTCTAGTTTCTAAACATCTCTCAGTTTGTCCTTTATACTTGAATTGACAATCTCTGCAATCAATCCTGTAAACTAAATTCTGCTGTCTTTTATTCCACAATTTATCTTTTCCCCTTTTAATAATATACATATTCAATTTATTACCACTTTTATACATCACTTTCATATTTTCTTTCTTAAATATTCTCTTAATTCTTCGTTGTCCTTTTTCTATGTATGGTAAAACCAAAATTCTTTTTCCCCTATCATTAATATCCAACAATTTATCATCTTTATCATTATTCGATTTAACATATTTCAAAAAACTAATTCTAGTCTTAATATTTTTCTCTACAAATTCCATTGGATAATTATTCTTATAAAGTGCTTCCTTAATTCTATCGTTATTCTTCCTTTGAAATCTTTCATCAGATAATTTAATAACTTTATCAACCAATACATACATTATCTCTTTTTTCTGTACAATCGGATTCTTTGAATGAATATTCATAAATCTTTCTGAGGAAGTCGGTTTTATGAACCAATCGAATATTAGCTTTTCATTTTCTCTAATAACTTCCAACTCCGAAAAATTCAACTTCGCATCCCTTTCTATTTCATTCGTAAACTGTAACCTATCATCGTATGAATGAAAGCCTTTAAAAGTCGTATCCAGTTCATCATTCTTTATTATCATAAAAATATCATCAAGAAATCTACAATAAAATATTGGTTCATAATCCAACTTTACTATTACTATATTAACTAAAATAGGAGAAATTGAGGAACCCATTGGTGTTTCAAAAGTTTGTTCATATACCTTCCCATTGAAACTACAATATGTTAATTCCATCAATTTGATAACACTGTCTACAAACTCCTCACGAGGCATGTCCATATAAGGCTCTAAAATGTCCATATAAGACTCTAATCATGAGTTTAGTTGGGATAAAGTAAAAATTGTAGATAGAGAGATAGATTATAGAAACAGAATGTTTTCAGAAATGTTTTTCATGAAGGGAACTGAAAATACGTGAAACAGACAGAAAGATACGAGATTTTAGAGTTCGATCCATGACGCATGCATTGATAACGTGATATAAATTCTTATTGATTCGTTTTTTATAAAAGGAAAGGAAACCAAGGTATTTTGTAGACGTATATTAACCAAGGATGAAGTTTCTTGTGACGACATATTGTTTTTTTTTCTATTGATTCAATATTATAAAAATGACGAAATGTTTTACACATAAGATATTGTTGAATTATATGCTGATGTAAGTAGATTGAATAATGTTATGACGATTTTGTTATTGATTTATTTGGAATCGTATTGATTATTGTTTGAATTTTGTAAATTCAGTTTCCTGAAGAGGGCAAGAAGAAAGTGCCGAAAGCTAGAATGAAAGAGATGTTTATCTGATTATTGATTGAATATGGCTCCAAAATGATCGAATGAAAGATGAGTTATTAAAAATTTTCTGTTTCTGCTTCTCTTGTTCTAACGCCCTGAAATGCAACTTATTTGTCGTAGCGAACATTCCAAATGAAGCACTAAAATTGCTCATTAATCGTAGACCTTTCTTCATCGCAGCCAAACAACAGCCTGCCGAGGTATTGGCCAAATGCGACGTGTGCTACACTGCACCATGCGAGAACGGAGGATTCTGTGAGACGCTACAAAACAGGCAGTTCCGTTGCAAGTGTTCACCAGGGTATCACGGGGACAGGTGTCAATATAAAATTGACGCGTGCTATGGAAATCCTTGCCGGAACACCGGAACTTGCAAAGTACTGGAAGAAGGAAGATTCAGGTAACGCAGACAATCTTATCATCATCCTCTATCCTTCAAACTTTTAGAATCTTGAAACTTAGTTTACCAGATTCGAACGTCACTAGTTTTTTCAACTTCGGTAGCACATGACGTATTTATGAATAAACTGAAGAGAAGAAGAGATGGAAAATGTTCCTTGTTTGTGACAGCTGTAACTGCGCTCCCGGATACGAAGGATTACGATGCGAGAACAACGTCGACGATTGTGCAAACAACAAATGTGCCAACAACGCAACCTGCGTTGACCTCGTACAGGCCTACAGGTGCGACTGCAGTCCAGGATACATGGGGCAGTACTGCGAGGAGAAAATCCCCTTTTGCTCAAAAGGACACGATCCCTGCGAAAATGGAGGGCGATGCGTCGACCACCGTACCCACTACAGTTGTGAGTGCCCAGTCGGCTTCGCCAGTCACAATTGCACCGTCAATTTGGATGACTGTGGTGATAATTTGTGCCAGGTACGTTCGGATTCACTATTTTGCGAAAAGAAAAAAATATCACCATGGGTGGTGCAATATTTTTGCTGATGGGTAGATACAAGGGAGAAAGTTGAAGGGGAGATTATTACTATATTTCTTTAAAATTTGCAAGATGATTTTTCAGTACAATTCTGAAAAATTTGGAAATTATTTGGAAATTCTAGAAAATCTTGATGAATTGAAGAAATTTTTTTTAAATCTACCAAGTTTAAAAAAGCTTGCACATTTTTATGAATATGTTCGAAAATTGAAAATTTTTAAAGAAAGGAAAAATGAAAGAAATATTTAACATCGTTAAAGCTTTCATAAAAGCCAATGAATTATGTAGTTATCAAATATATTAATGCATTTCAAAATGTGTATTCATTGCCATATTTTTTGAAACATTTATTATGATTTTTTTTTTAATTTTTTTGATAGAAACCAAAAAAATCAAGGAAAATTGAAAGTTACAAAAAATCTCAATAAAATTAGGAATTATGGTGTAATCTAAAAACTTTTAAATAATTACAAAATTATAAAAATTTCGAGTGTATCGAAAAATTATTTAACATTACGATTTTCAAACATAGTCAACAATTCCGGAAGAAATCCAGAATTTGTTAAGTTTAGGAAAATATCCATTAATTTTATAGATTGTGTCAGTCATCACATTTCTTCAAAATATGCATGATTAACTTTTTCCATTTTTAATGGAAGTTAAAAAAAACCTATAATATAATATAATGCTACGAAACAGTTTCGGTAAGTTAGACATATTTTAAGGCTCTCAAGAAAATTTGCTGATGGGTAGATACACGTATAATTTGTTTTGGATTGCGATGACAAAAATTTCGAAAAATTAATAATCACCATAAACGTTCTTGTTTTTCAATGACTATCGAAAAGTAAAAAATTTCAATTATCTTCATAAACGTTTATAAATTTTTTAAATTGTTTTCATTATCATTCTTGAGAGAAATATTTGTAAGAATTATTATTTTATTTTCTGACAAAAAACTGCAACCCTCAAAAAGTATTAACAAATTACAAAAAGCCTTAATGAGTTGGTTAAACTTTTAACGTAAGTGAAAAGTTTAGGATAGTTTAGAACATGCTTAAAATTTGAATAATTTCGAAAAATTGAAAAACATTAAGAACTCTAATGATTGTTAGCAACTCTACGGAAATTCGAAAAATTCATTAAATCGCAAATTATGTTTTTAAAACAAATAGAGTAATATTTTTTAGAATATTTGTTGTTTTTCTGAAGAGTGAAAACTTGAAAATATGAAAAACTCTCAAAAAAATCTAATTATTCAAAGAAGTTTACTTGAAATTCTTCAATTTATTTGTGAAATTATGATATAAATGCCGAAAGCTTGAAGAAAAAAAGATATGTGTCGAAATTATTCATTGGTGTGGCTCCAGAAAGATTGTAGAATGACAATTTGAATTATGATATAATTTTCGAAATTTTGAAAGTTTTTTAAAATCAATAAACAAAAGACATTTTTTACACCGTCAGTAATTCTGAGAAAGTCGAAAAATTTGTAGAATTTAGGAGAATATTTGAGAATTGTGTAAAATTTGTTCATTATCTTACTTCTTCAAAATATGCAATGCATTTTTCCATTTTGACGCACGTATAAAAAAAATTTTTTAATTACGACTCGAATTTTTATAAAATTTAGTTACTATAGAATCGCTTGTGTAAAATTTGAAGTTAATAATATTTCGTACAATCACACATCATATAAAATTGAAACGATCATGAATAATTGTGATGTCATATAAAAAAAGGGACCTACTGTACAACAATCATTTTCTGGATTACAAATGATTCTGTAAGTTTTGAATCTAATCTTTGATTTTGTTCAATCACAATTTACAAACTCCTGTTTTTTCCAAGCTATGAATTTTAAAAAATGAGGCGCACCATTCCCAGCAAAATGTTTCGATTCATTTGATCGTCCACCATTCTACCGTGTTGAGTTTTGTCTGAGGAGAGTAGTTCTGTCTTTTCGGATCGCGTCATAAAAAAAAAAAATGATACTTTTGTTGAAATTGTAGAATTGTATATAAATTATTTACATTATCATCATTATGATAATTCTCGAAATATGCATTTTAATGCTTTTTTTCTTTTCATTTTTTGATCAACCTTCGAAAAGCTCAAAAGTATCCAAGAGTTATCAAAAGTTTCACAGTTAAACAATTGAAATTTTTATGGAGTCGAAAAAGTTCTCTGTAGTTTAAGTTGTATATTAAATCAAACAAATTTTGAAAAATTAAAAAAATTCATAGGATTTCAAGAAACGTTTATGAATTTATGAATTGTGAAAAAACCATGAAATTTCGTAAAACTTCAGCAACTGTGTGATACCCATCTAATTTCTCAGAATCAAAAAATGTTTAATCGGAATAAGATAGTCGATAAGTTACAAAAATTTTAATGCAAATTTACAATATTGATCACTTCTTTTAATTACAACAATATTGAAGACTTTGTAGCTGCAACCGGCAAAACGATAAACTGTCACGTAATTTTGGGTATTTTCCCCATCCAAATTTTCCTTAGTAGGAAGTGATACTTACAATCTTTTCATCTTCTGCCACTCCTGAATATCACGAGAGACATTTCCTTCTAAGAAGCATTTTAAACATGTTGCATATTCATGATTGCTTCAAAATTGACAGAATGGTGCTACCTGCATCGACGGCATAAATAATTACGAGTGTAAGTGCGCGCCAGATTACACGGGAAGGTACTGCGAGATTTCACCATCGTCCGCCATGCTTTACCCACAGACCAGCCCGTGCGCTCACCACGATTGCAAGCATGGCTCATGCTTCCAGCCTTCTCCAGGTTCTGGCGCGGACTACCTGTGCCAGTGCGATGCCGGTTACACCGGTAAGCCTTCATCAACATTTCGAACATGATTCATTGCAATCCACGACCTAATGTCCATCAATCTCAAGCAATCTTCCGTTTCTAGGCAAACGATGCGAGTACCTGACAAGTCTGAGCTTCGTAGATAACAGCTCGCTGGCCGAGCTGGAGCCGCTTCGTACGAAACCCGAAGCAAATGTGACGATAATTTTCAAAACAACGCAAGAGAACGGTGTATTGCTCTATGATGGTAAGAACGGGGAACATATAGCTGTTGAGCTCTTCAATGGCCGCTTACGCGTGTCTTACGACGTTGGCAACTATCCGACGTCCACCATGTACAGCTACGAAATGGTATCGGACGGCAAGATGCATATGGCTGAGCTTTTGGCTGTCAAAAAGAACTTCACTATGAGGGTCGACAAGGGACCAGCCAGAAGTATCATCAATGAGGGGCCCAAAGAATACTTGAAACTCACCACGCCCATGTACGTTGGAGGCGTTGCGGCGGAAGTAGCAAACGTCGCCTTCATGGAATTTCATCTGAGAAACGTCACGAGTTTCCAGGGTAAAAGAGACTTGATAATAGTTCTAAATGTGTCTGACCAGATGCGATAGCATTTGCTGAGTAAAGTGTTCGATGGCATTTTTCATATGGATGAGAACAAATAACCTCTTTACAGAATCTTCATTGTTCTGGAACGAGATTATCCTGAGTCTTCAAATTGCCGAAATCGTATTTAATCGAACATATGAAACATTGATCGATAGAGAAGCCGAAAAACTGATTCACTGACAATTTGTAATTCCGATGCAACAATATCCCGATTTACCATTTCTTTACGAAATCATGGTCTGGATTCATCAGAACACTAAAAATTCAAATGGGCAACAAACTGAACTTTCAAATTACCGACTAGCCTAAATTCCGATTCGTCAAAAGATCGATTGGTCATTTCCTTCAAACGTCCCTTACCTGAACCTCCAAAATTCCGCTGCTTTAGAATACCGTGGGCAAAAGAACATCGATTACCTAAAAATTCTGTTGCACTTACCCGTGGCATTCGCGCACGATATTCATGATATTCTTATTTTTCATCCTCATGCCATGTGAAAATGCTACGGAAAATAAGAAGACGTAGTTTGAAACTAATCAGTGTATTATTTCCAATGGTATTCTAAGGCAACGGAGTTTTGAAGAATCGGGTACGTGACATTTCGAGAAAATGTTTTGAAACTTTATAATTTTCATTAATCGGAACTGTGCATATGTAGTAAGATAACTACACTTTCGATTAAAAAAAGTACAATCGGGAATACGTAGAAAATCCAAATCATTCAATGCTCTTATGGTTTTTGGAATTTGAAATTGTCAGTGAATTAACTTTCCGGCGCTTTCATAGATCTGTGTTTTGCATGCTCAGTAAAAAACGATTTCGGCAAATTCAAAGAATCAGTACGATCTCTTTTCAAAACAATTCGAAGCATTCTTCATAAAGTGTTTCAAAAATATAGTGAGGTCATCTTTATGCTTTATATTTTTGTGATTCAATCTGATAGACTTCGAATATTACTTTTGTTTTTGAATGTCATCTCCAATAATACTCATATTCAATTTTCGTCTAACGAATTCAATTTCTTCAAAAATGTCAAAACTGTTGTTATTCAACGCACTGGCGTTATTCCATTTCAGGTTGCATCATCGAAATGTGGATAAATCACAAGTTAGTCGACTTCAGCAATGCTGCGAAAATGAACGGAATAACTCCTGGATGCGACGTTGGCGAAGAAGAGGCTGACGAGGCTACTAAGGACGTGGTTGAGGTCGATGCTTTCATTGGCAGTGACAGTGTCGATGAGTCCGTGCCCCAAGAACATACTCTTGATGAGTTTTCTGGTTTGTTTGACTTTCAGTTTCACAAGAAATTTTAGTTTTGATCTTTAAATAACTCACTTATGTCTATCAATTGCAGGTTACGAAGAAAGGAAACTAGCAGAATCGGAAGTACAAGACGTTTGCCTCGATCACGAATGCAAAAAAGGCTCAGCATGTATACCTAATCCGTTTGGCACCGGTTACACTTGCAAATGCGAGGTTGGCTGGCAAGGCAAATATTGCGAAACAGGTATGTATAATTTATCAGTTAATCAATCACGATGTTCGGTGATTCAATGTTTTGCCTTTGATTTTCCTTTCAGCGCCGACGTGCAGGAAAGAACACACACGCGAATACTACAGCGAAAATGGCTGTCGCAGTCGGCGACCCGTGAAGTTAGCCAAGTGTTGGGGGAGTTGTGGAAACTCATGTTGTCTTCCGCGGAAAACAAAGCGACGTAAAGTGAGTGAATTGGAGTCTTGGAGCAACTTTCAGAGTCTTTAGCTGCTCATAATTCCAAAATTATGAATCGAAACGCTTTAAACAATTTGATTGCTCCTTCCAGGTACGTCTGCTTTGCAGCAACGGCACCCGATACACAAAAGATGTGGACCTCGTTCGCAAGTGCACATGCACGCGTAAATGCTACTGAAGCATCTGCGGCTACGTGACAATACCAATACTTATTCCATCTCCCCGAAGGTCCAAGCGTAATATTTTCCCTGATCTAAGGCGAATTTTTCTATTTACCGCAGAATATTACAAGCCCCACATTCTAATATCGACATTATCCGAATACACGGTTCCGAGACTGTCGAATCTAAATTAAAAGTAGACGTATTGTACGCGCTTTATATACGCGAAACCAAAAGAGCATACACCGATTCATAGTGCATATACAGCGTACGCGCACACAGGCTCAGTGTGATATGTATTATTTATGAAACAAAGTATAAATAAATGAATATATGAATATATTGTATACACATAAACACACGCGATCGCGAAAATGAAAGACACTCGTCGCTGACGAGAAATGAGATACGCCAAAATGGGATTTTCGTGTTTCGACACTTAACGTTTGAAATTGGTTGCAAAATCTTAAAGAGCGCTTGGGATCACAGGAAATTTTGAGAATCTTTCCGAAGACTGCGTGATTGGATCATCAACTTTTCTTACTCCATTTCGAGAACTCGTGTTCGAAGACTCTTTTACATGGAAACCAATAGTTTGAAACTTCATGAAACTTCTAATTTGTACTCTAGAAGGATGGTGGACGAATTCTATGTACATGAGTCGTTTTCATTGCATTGTATAAATGTGATTTGAAACATGCGTATTTGAAATAAACATTTAATATATATTTTTTATTTCGTATCGGATATTTAAGTATGTTTTCATATGGTCTTGCCGAAGTGCCGATTTTTGTTGATCCCCCTGTTCAAATACAATGTTTTTTAATGTTAAAACTGTTCCCTCGACAGAGACGAACTTTCGTTCGAGAAAAGTGTCTTTTTGAACAATATTTTGGCAGTTCGGTGCGATACTCCATACCTGCATGTATAAACGTATACGTGTATATGTTTTATATTATGACTTATTTCTAATATTTATGTTGACTCCATAGAACAAACGATTCGTTCATTTTGTACGCACTTGGATTTGGATATTTCGATTTGATGCGCGGCCTTTAGAAAATGTCAAATTCTATTTTTCTACTTTTTTATCGGGTTTATTGCGCTGAGGTTTTTTATTTATGTATTTAGTCGGACCGATGTTACAGATGTATTTCGTGGAAAAATAGACAATATAATAAAGGATATCTCGAACTATCCATCGAATTGGAAATTCATCGTATGATTTGAAAGTTAGCTGAGTTGATATATGTTTTGTAATATTATTGACGTAACGCAGATTTTCGAACTGTTTTTTGATTAAATTGGAATAACCTTCTGTCGAGGTGGCATTTTTTTATATTTTTAACCTAACCTTGCATGCTCTATAAAGATGCGCCAAACTGCGCTCTTCTCTGATATTCTCTTTTTTGGTCTTACTCACTCAAACTTACCTCAGAAAACATAGTAAAAATTCAATTCTAACAACGTTTCAAAATAAAATTTTTTTTTTACAAAGTAGAGGCGAGCATTCAAATATGAGATTGTAATCATTGTTGCTATTTTTTAAACGACTAGGTACCAATTTTCAACCTGACTGAAGCTTTCATTATTTAAATGCTCTTCTCGGATGTTTTGACGCACTCACTGCGCGTTTTCCTGTAATTATACGTGATTATGAATCAAAATGCAATTTTATTGCTAAAGTCTATAAAAGCTTGAGTGAATCTCCACAATTTCTGATTTTGATCATGTTTACTATTTTACTACTAATAGGCTCGTTTGCTTTTGCGGTGAGTTTTGTCTACCCATGTGTTTGTCAAAAACGTGAGGAATATTTTCACTAACGACTCCAATTTACTATTATTGTTCAGTGATGCTGTATCATTTACTTTTTTTTCTCCTAATTGATTTTTGAGAATCATTTTTTTGCAACCCATTCTAACATATGTCCATTAAATATTGAGACTAACTTCCGGCGTACGCTATCTAAAAACAAACAATTGAATTCAAAATTTTTTTTATTTGGTACTTCAGTCTATTAGTTACCTGGCAAAAATGCATTTAGAGTACACTCAATGGACCATTATCTTCGATTTTTCGTAGTGTAGAGCGTATGTCTGGATTTAGGTTTTGGACGGTGTTTATCTCGATTTGTTTCAACTTTCGCTTGACTCGACTAATCAATTCTTGCTCGTTTCGTGCCTCCCAGCCCTTTTCGTACACCATACACTTGAGAACAGCCCAGAAATTTTCGATTGGACGTGCCTGTGGCACATTTGGAGGATTGTCCTTCTTCGGCAAAAATGGTATTTCTTGCTCGGTCAGTCAATCCAATGTTTTTTTCGCATAATGACAGCTTGCAAGATCCGGCCAAAACATTATTTTGTCGCCAGTGTGATATTTGCCGATGAATCGCTTCAATTTTGGCAAGCATTCGCCGATATAAACGTCAGCATTGATCGCTTTGGCTTTGTTTGGGCGAATCAATGGCGCTAAAACACCCTTCGAAGGAATGGCCACCCACGCTAGTATCTTCGGCTCAAATTTTGATTTGCTGGCAAATTTAACTTCGTTTGGTGTTATTTCGATGTTGTCAGTGTAAAAACCGTCGTTGCCGCTCAATTCATGGTGCGAAAATGTGAAGTACGATTCATCATCCAAAATGATGAATTTTTCATTCGCAAAGTGTTCACAACGAAGGGTACCGCAGCATTTTGGTATTTTTTCGAGTTGTTTCGCCGCATATTTTGGTGCTCGCTTACGTTTACGATATATTACATTGTTTTTCTTCAAAATCTTGTGAACGCCAGACTTTGAAATGCCAAATTTTTGTGCTAATTTGCGTGTCGATTGACCAACCATGTTTTTGGCACTTGACAGCAGTTTTTTCATTGTTTTGACACTTAATTTTGGTGGGCGACCAGGTATTACTTTATTTTTCGGTTCTTTTCCATCACGGCAATCCTTTCGGTTCTTATCCATCACGGCAATCCAAAACACGAAAAATAGTCGCACGGGAGATTGGCTTTTCTTTGAACACATCAAGAATTTCACTTGTCCAAACAGATTGGCGACAGATTTACGTAAATCCAGCTTGTACGACATTTTAAATGGAAACTACTGCGCAATTTGAGTTTGACAGTTCAGTGGGAGCAGAATGAAGCATGACAAGTGCATTGTTTGTCATTTGTGTGTTTGTTTATGCAGTCAAATAAACGAATGAAGTTAATCTCAATGTTTAGTGGACATATGTTATAAGTTTTTGCTGAACTTTTGTATGCGTATTTGTATGCCAAACTTTGTTATCCAATTCCAAAATGTACCAAAGATACTCTAGTTTAATACGTTGCACGAATGTTTTCAGTTAATGGACTACATATAATGGCTTTCTCAGAAACATATTGATTATGTGTTATTAAAGACACTAGTTTATTCAAGCATAAGACCTTGACACTGCAAGCAACCAATGCAAAAACTTTATAACAGAAAAATTTGACTGTCCATAACCAGAGTTGTCCCAAAACTGACAACTCTCTCGTACTTAAATATCGTCTGCCAACCTAAATCATTAAAGATACTCGGAAATATTGAACAATCTTAAATCTAATATTTTAGAGCGGCCAAACATTTGGTAACACTCAGCACTTATCCGGATCTGACGAATATGAATACGTGAACTGTCCCCCCGATTTTCGAATTCAAGAAAGTACGAACTACGTCGTTTCTTCAAACCCTGAACCGAACTATGTTTACACGTATTCCTACCCTCAAACCAGCTACCAGACCGTATCTCATCCTCAAACCAGTTACGTTACTTCCTCTTATCCACGAACTGGTTATGGCTCAAGCTCGTACCCTCGAACTGGTTACTACACTACAGGCACAGGATATTCAACTGGATATTCTACAGGATATTCCTATCCTCGAACACGAACTTACTCTACGGGTAATACAGGATACTACACTTCAGGTTCCAGAGTTGTTTACCGTGGAAAAAGAGATACCTTTTCGCGGCCAGAAATAATAAGATCCCACTATTCTTATGGAACTCCAACTTATAGTACCGGTTACCGAACTGGAACTCCAACATACAGAACAGGAAGCTATTCTTATGGCACTCCATCTTATAGTACTGGATATAGAACAGGAAGTTACTCTTATGGTAGTGGATATAGAACAGGAGGTTATTCTTATGGTACCCCAACATACTCAACTGATCAGACATATACTTACGTTCAGCCACAAAGAGTGAAGTACGTGCAGCAAGTGGTCCCAGTACAACTAATGACGACCTACACTGCTGCACAGAAAAAAGTCATTGACTGCAGCAAGTTAATGAATTCCAATGGTGGATATTCGGGTAAATATAGTCACTATCCTTATTACCCACAATACTTCATAAGTACGTGAAGGTACTCTGTAAAATCAAAACTTTAGTGTTATAAGTAGCAACATTATATGTATAGTCAAAAATTGGCGAAGGAGTTTCAAAAATAAAAAAAATTATGTTACTTAGGATATGGATTTTCAAAAATCATTCGATTTTGTTAAAAAGCACATTATAAGTAACAATGAATTTTCACCACGTCGATAACATTTTCAATAAAAGTGAATGGAAGCGAATAGAGTACAAAGTCTTTTATAAAACTGTTGAAATAATGAAGAAGGTAAGCACATTCTAGTGTTACAATGTAACACTTTTGGGTGACATACAATATAAATAACTCAAACTGAATTTGACTAATATCCGAGTTCGAAATGACGTAAAGCTCTAGGCTTAATGAACTTAAAAACTTATATGTTCGATAATATCAATATCTACTGCTCAAATTTTATATCGTGGTTTCGATGCTGACAAATCAAAATATTGATTACTATAAATATTGAAACAAAGTTATTTAAGTACATATATGGAATTCGAATATTGCTTTTTGGAACCCTAGAGTTTAACTGTATAAAACAGATATAAAAAAACAAAATTGTAGTGGAATTTTTCACCGTTTATACTGACAAAGAAATCATTATAAGTATTTCTATATTGTTTATAAACTTTTGAATTCATGAAATAAAAACAATGTTACTAATACTTCTATGTTCACTCGAATTCTGGTTCTCTAAAAACTCAAAATACAAAGCTCTTTAAAAGAAGCTTTTGAACTTTAAAACATAATATATGAATTGTCTAGTCTTCTAGAATATAAAAATTAGTTGATTGCGGAGTTCAGTTTGCAAAAACTAACGATAATACATGCACATTAAAGCTTCTCTTATTTCCAAACTATTGCTGTTTACTACATATCATAAGCAGGAAATTGTTGATAATTGTAGTTTAAAACCTGACAATAAGGAAAATTACTCGTATTATTAATTTCACTTACGAGTTGATCTAAGAATAGAAACATTTGAGTTGCGCCATTGCGATATTCAAGAAATGATAACACAGGATACTCCGTAGTTTTTTAAAATTTTTTCTGTTGTAACGTTTTCTACGAAAAATATCTGTTTCCTTTCAGATAATGGTAGATCCTCGTATAACTACGAAGAATACGGGAGCAGTTCTGGAGGATACGGAAGCAGTTCCAGTGAATATGGGGCCTTAGGATATGGAAGCAGTTCAAATGGATACGGAAGCAGTGGAGGAATGCTCGGAGGAAGTTCAGCAGGTCTTGGAGGCGGTGCTGGTGGATTTGGAGGGGCTGGAGGTCTCGGTGGAGCCAGTGGAGGACTTGGTAGTGGAGCAGGAGGTCTCGGAGGTGCAGGTGGAGGACTCGGTGGTGGGGCAGGAGGTCTTGGGGCTGCCGGTGGAGGACTTGGCGGTGGAGCAGGAGTTCTTGGAGGTGCCAGTGGAGGACTTGGCGTTGGAGCCCAGGTGAAAAAAAATGTGTTAGCAATTGCAAAAAGCAGAAAAGAGATCTCTCTTACATCTTTTACAATACATGCTATTACGTACACGTGAAAGATATTTTTTTACATATCTTTTTGTACATGTGGCGTGGACTGAAGAAAGGGTCCTAACAGCATTTCGCCGTTTTTCGCGAAGAATGAGATTGAAAAGAGAAAGTCCTTAAGTGTAGCATGGACTGTCCAATTTTGTAGCTTACTTTTTTATGAAATAAAAAAATCATTAGCAACGCAAAAAAGATTTTTACATGTGCATCATTTTATAATACACTTTTTGGCGACACAAATACGAACATCAACATATCCTCTTCATCTACTCTGATTCAATCATAAGAGAGGAATTGACTGGTCGTGGTGTTATTCATTTATTGTTGATATATTAGACGTGACATGTTCAGAGTATCCTTATAAATATATACCTAATATCTGAGTGGGTATATTACCTATGACATCTTTTAACCGATGTGGAGATGAAATCTGTTAAGATATTTGCAACGCATGAATTGATTCTTACACAAAAATATCACACAAGTATTTTCTTGAATTTTATATCTGAAAAAATAACTAAATAATAAATAAATAATAAAATTTAAAAAACGTGCAGCAGATATGTAAAGAACTTTTTTTTATCAGGGTGGCGGACTTGGAGGAGCAGGTGGAGGACTTGGAGGAGCAAGCGGGGGACTTGGTGGAGCAGTTGGAGGACTTGGAGGGGCAGGTGGAGGACTTGGAGGAGCAGGTGGGGGACTTGGAGGGGCAGGTGGAGGACTTGGTGGTAGAGCAGGAGGTCTTGGTAGCGGTTCAGGACTCGGACTAGGCGGGGCCCTCGAAGCGGGAGCGGAGGCCATTGGACTTGGAGGTGGTGCTGGACTTGGAGGTGGTGCTGGGCTTGGAGGTGGTGCTGGACTTGGAGGCGCTGGTGGACTCGGAAGTGGTGCCCTCGGCGGTGGTGGCGGACTAGGAGGTAGCGGTGGACTAGGAGATAGCGGCGCACTAGGAGGTAGCGGCGCACTAGGAGGTAGCGGCGCACTAGGAGGTAGCGGCGCACTAGGAGGTAGCGGCGCACTAGGAGGTAGCGGCGCACTAGGAGGTAGCGGCGCACTAGGAGGTAGCGGCGCACTAGGAGGTAGCGGTGGACTAGGAGGTAGCGGCACACTAGGAGGTAGCGGTGGACTAGGGGGTGGCAGTGGAGGGCTTGGGGGAAGAGTTGGAGGGGGAGCTTCATTGTGATATTTCAAATTACTCACGACTGTCACTTTTCAATTCAACTATATTCGGTGGCTGTAATTTATCAAGCATGTCTTAGTCATTAGAACTTAAATGTTAAACCTAAGTCCAACGATCTATAAAGTCAACATTTGTGCCACTTGGACATTTCTGAATTAAAAGATTTGTATGGGACTGAGGAAATCGCCCAGATTTTATAAATAAATATATACTATGTCATCATTTTTTCGCGCCCTGACTTAAAAACTTCTTCTAGATATCAATGACACAATCAAAAAGTTACTGTCATCGTTTATAACAGAATGAAATATATTTATATAGGCATAAAATTATTACGTTGCAACTCAATCGAATTAAAGTGCCTTAGCATGAGCTTTCCCTGTGATAAAAATGTATTAATGGGAATAGGTTTAACGTGACTTGAGAATAATCTGAAAACTGAGAATAATCTTAAAATCTTTGAGAATTTTGATACTTACAATAATCATGTTTTTCTTGCTCTAAGCTTAAGTATGGTGGAAATATGAAACGCTCATAGATCTATTTGAATTTGTTGCGAATTCGATTTCAAAAGCATTATTTTATTTTTATTTGAAAAAAATAACTCAAATTAGAGGCATTTAAGCAGAAAATTTAAAAATCGTGAATCTTACAGAGAACCTAAGCTAATGGAAAAAGATTACAGTCAATAAAGTATTTAAGATTTATTCAGTAAACTACATACGATTGCAAAAATATACAAGGTCTTGGAACGCTCTGTTATACCATCCCAATACGTATTTTATTCGTCGATGGTCCATTCTTCAGAGATGAAGACACTGATACGCACTCGAGAGATGGAAACATTTTTTTTAGACGGTGATTAAGAAATACAGTTTCGTTATTTTCAATTCATTAACGACACATTATTATACGAGTTCTCGATATATACAAGATACAATGGGAATTTATACAAAAGACACATTACATATGCCCACTCACACGAAACTTGTCCTCTCAGTAAAAGTGTCTACGATGAAAACCTTGAAATTACACTCGTTCTTAATTGAAACGGGATGTTCTCCAATCTTCGTTATTTACAACGCGGTGAAAACGTAAAATCGCGAAATCATAAAAGTAACCTACTGCGACGCTCCAATAAACTCACGTGATTGTGAGGAGTTAAAAAAATAGTACGTATTTATTGTATTCCCGTACATTAGCGGTTCGTTAAAAGAGCCGGTGAAAATGAGCATTGTGAGATAAAGGAGACGTTTCGTTGCGCAAAATAGAAATTAGAAACGAAAGTCGTCGAAACAAAACGCGACCCGCGATCGAGGCAAAGAGCCTTTTTAGCATTTCGCTTTCTAAAGCTCGCGTGGTTTTGGTTCTTCGCGAAATTGTTATCGGTGAAAGTTGCACGAGTCGTTTGACAAATGGAAGAGTGGAAACTCTAAAGGTGCCCGAATCGATGGAGTTCGGTTTGTCTTGACCTTGGTGGAAATTAAAAAAAAAAAAAACGATAGACTGATTCCACAAATAATGCTGCACCTTCATTGACCAGAATGCTGAATGATTTGTCAAAGATGCGTCAGCAGAATCCTATGTTTTTGCATACATTACAGATGTGCTTTGTGATGTCGCTAAAAGTATTAGCATTAATGCAACATCATAGACAACAAGAACATTCATGATGCTGCTTTGATGCCGCAATTATGCATCAAACAAAACAATGCTTCTGTAAGTTCGAAGTATGCTTATTCATAGCACGCTCACAATTTAGGAAGAGATTGCTTGTTACGGGGAAAAAATTTTCCCCAGAACCAATGTGGTATTTTTTTGTTAGTGTGGCCTGCACATGATTCGAGTTTGATTGTGCAATGAATGAAACATAGTAGGTCATACAATAAAATCCCTAAAATGTGTAAATGATTGATGCAAACGTGAATGACCGAATGACCGGGATACTTTCTCGCTGATTGTTTTGATACACGAGTTGTTTTTACGGAGACGAGCTTTGTCCAGGTGCGCCAAATTCGCTTCCATGATGACTGGAAGCCTTGGATTTGCGATCAGGGTCCATCGCGATGGAAATGAATTCTTCGGAAATTTTTTTGTCGAGGCCTGTGTAAGTTTGCGACAAATCCACTTGGTCTTCGCCAATCGAGGTCATTCCTTTCGAGTCGTTTTTGCCGTCACCTTGTTGCCGCCGATTCGCCGTGTCTTCCGCGTCGCTCGGTACCTGTTGCCTCCTCTTTCCGCGCATCTGCGCAACATGCAGTTTTTTTAGTTATAGCTCAGCAATTGTTTTACGAGTCATAGCTTAGGAATGGAATTTCAGGAATGCGGATTTTGTAATACTGGATTGACAAAAGGCGGAGTAATGTCGAACGAAGCGAAGGTGTTTGTGCTTAGTAATTTCAGAAATAATTTATAGTGAAATTCTTCTTTTAGCGAGACTTTAGTTGAAATAGAAGTAGTAATTATGATCTATGACTGCCTGTTGAATTGGATTTTGAGTCTGTAAGCTTTAATTTGAGTTGAACAAAACATATGTTTGAACTTAAATAGGATGAGTCTCGAAACAAAATCGCTTTACCCTGTAAGATTTGTAAATCTTTCATTATGTATTTTGAAGCTTAGATAAATCTATTCATTCGTTTTTTTAAATCTTATACATGAGTGTTAAGTGTTGTATTTTGTGGAAGACCTGCATATGAATTTTTTACAGGAAAATTTTAATAAATGTTATGAGAGATTTAAAATACTTTCAAATTAGAATGTTGTTTCAGGGTAAAACTTGAACAAATTGAAATTAATGCCGGGTTGCAAGTTGGAATTCGATTTACGTAAAGGAAAAATTAAGAAGACTTCAACCGAATTTCTTCCAACAAAAAAGGTTTCAATTACGATTGCGCAATTTGGATTTGGGGCAATTTTCACTATAAAATGTAAAGTGAGGAAATTTTTGTTCTTCGTCCATCCATACAGTTCATTTTACAAGTATGAAACAGAACGTATTGAGTAACTTTTACGATCCTTTCTGTAGTTTCTTCGAATATTTTGTGATTCAAAGTAACACGTTCGAAAATCTCCGAAAGAAAGATATAAGCTTTTAAATAAAATTTTTTAATTAATTATCATTTTTTCTATTCTGAAGACCCTATGATTGCAAAAACTATCAACAAATGCAGAAGTTTGGAAAAAATTTAACCCTATCTTGCTATTGTTCTGAAAACTTGCTATTTTTCCTTATATTTTTAAGGAACTTTCAGAAATTAGAATAAAATATTCAAAACTACATAAAAAATGACAAAAGTTTGCAATTGTTACTCAATTTCAGGTAAATTTTTGCCAGCGCAAAAAAAAATTTTTATATTTGAAAATGAGGATGAATATGAAAAATTTTGAGAAATCACAAAACTCCAAAAAATTGAACTTGTTTTCAAAAGGTTCTTCATAAGAAAATTTGCAACTATTGATAATTTTTGGGAAAGCTCTAGAAAATGAGGAAATCCCTTGAAGATACATATTCTAACTAATATCTACAGTAATTCATAGAAATAATGGAAATGTCTCTTGAGAATCTTTGAAAAATCATAAAAGGTAAAAAAAATGTCAAACGTTCTCTTGTAAAGAATGTTTCTCGCAATTTGTTGTTGATTCTGATATCTGATATTGAAAACTTGAAAAAGATATGTGAGAAATGGATTGCCTTTTACAAAAATTTTGCATCATGAAGTTCAAGTCTATTCATAATTCGTGAGAAAATTTTGAAAAATGGAAACAACCGTGAAAAATCAACGAACTTTGAAAAAATGACAAATTTTTATAGAACAAATTTTTGATAGAAGCACAGTCTTATGTTATTACTTAAAAAATTATCCAAAGAAAAGTAACGATTCCAAAAAATGTTGAAATATCACAAAAGGTCGAATATTTGCATATCGTTGAAAATACTTGTTTACCAAAATTTACTATCTGTTCAAATTGAAGTAAAACTCTCAAAAATAAAAACACGACGTTCAAAAATCTTTAAAAAATCACAATATTTAACAGTCAATAAAATTTTTCCAGAGCCTTTTTTCCTACCAAAATGTGAATAAAAAATTCTCAATAAGAAAAGTGATACCTACAATTAAAATTCTTGCAAACAATAACCACACATGACCTGCTAAAAAATTTCAACACTTTCAAAATAGTGAATTCACGCGAAAAAATTTCAATCCACAAAGAGACTTCATGAAGTAGAAACTATAAAAAAATTATTATAATATTTCTCGGCATTTTATCGTAAAAAAAAAAAAAAATGTTTATGTGGCTGATGGCAAATACTTGTTTTTGCCTTTGATTCATCGCGTCCTCTTTACGCGCATCTGCGCAATGAGTCGCCTTTTTTGAACAGTAGCTTTCTACGTCCACAACTTTTCTTGTTATTTTACGAGACTAATCGTTGAATAGTTTTTTTATTCTCATTTTTTCCTAGGGCTGTTTATCATGACGCCTAAGAAAAGTACCGTGAGCGATCGTTGGTTTCGCTGAACATTTTGTTGTTTTTAAAACAACTTTCGAGCAATGTATAGAAAAATCGGAACCTTCCGAAGAAATTTAAATAAAAAATTTTTAGAGAAATTGTATTGCTGGGAAGAAATCGAAATCATTTAATTTCATAACGAAATTATTTCTTTCAGTTAGTTCAGATTTATCGAATAGTAATGGAAATGACAATTTCATCCTTTGACTTCTGAAAATATCGAGATTCCAAGATTTTGAGTTTCTTAGAGAAACATAAAAAAGATTATTTTTCTATTAAAAAATTGACGAATAATAATAAATTCTTTAATCATAATTTGCGAACAAAATTAAAGCACGGTACTTTGGTATAATAATTATTGTTAAAATTTCAAATTCGAAAACCTTAAGAAGAAAAGAAAAAAATTCATAATTTAGGCTGAGAATTCAAGCACCCAAATTTGGAAATTTTGAAAACAGACGTTTCTCCATGAAACTCAAAACTGCAAAACAAATAAGATCCCTTTTCAATTTCTCGAATAAACGTCGAAAATCCGTAACAAATTCTTCACGTTGAACACGCTGTTCCCGTATGTAAGAGTTCGCGAGAAAACGCAAATAAAGCAAGAAAAAGCGCGTTGCAAATCGAATCACCGGCATTTGCGCTACGGTACTACGAGTACCGTAACTCGATTAATAACGCTCGAACTCGATGAAAATCGTCTTTGCATAAATCATGGTGAGGAAAGAAGAAAGAAAAAAAAGGACAAAACCGTACCATTTGAGACGAAGGCCGACTAGGGTACATGTGGGGTAAGATAGGCATGGGACCATATCCTGGGGCTGGCATCGGAAGCGTCCCTGGTAAGAATCCGCCAGGGTATTTTCCAGGTGGTGGGGGCATCCCATACGGTGGCTGTAACAAAATAAAAACAAAATTTTATATTATTTGTATTATACACTATATATTTTGCCTATTAGAACAATTACAAAGTTGAATTAAATGGACTGCCTTACTCAATTTTTTTCTGTTTATCGTACTTTAGAGAGGTTTTTATTTCATTGCAAAGTTTTGGATTAAGATGTCTACAAGAACTCACTTATGTCATGAATTTGTAAAATAACAAAAATTATAAAATATCGTAATATATGAAAAATATAAATAATTGTTTCATAAATTTAATAATAAAAGATCAATCATCAATCATGTTTGATCAGGTGTAGAATTATACATTTTTCCATTAAAAAAGATAAGTTTTTTGTACGTGGACCGAAAATATTCAAAAATACAAAAAGTGTTTGATTTAACCGTCACCCAGAGTCGAAAACTATCTCTTACAGAAATTATTATTATTAATCCTCCGATTATACGATTTTCTGAATCACTTCATCATTTAAGAATCTCATCATCTATTTATATTCCAACTTTTCGCTGTTAAAATTAAATGTCAGTATTCTTTTTCTGGTGGAATAGCATTACAAATTAATGTATTCCGTAAAATGTCAGCGCATATGTGCGTTAGAAAACATTATCTATAATCTTGAAACTTATTACATAAATTTGAACAGGGTTTGGAAGTAATGCGTTACTTGTAACGCGTTACTCTAGAGCGTCACATTTTTTACTGAAACGATAACGTAACGCGTTACAATAATTAACAGGTAACCGTAACGGGAACGAGTCACTTTTTTTCTGTAATGAATAACAAAAATCCTGTTATCTTACGTTACTTTTGTCTGTCTCATTAAATTTTTAGCGCGATTTCTAACTTTTGAAGGAATGTTTTAAAACTGAGATATAAGTAATTTTTAACTTCCTCATTTTTGAGCACAAAATTATATAATAATAATTTTTAATAAAACAATGTGGAGTATTAGTAATTTGTGTAAAAATATTGACGACGAATATGCTTAATAACTATTTATTAGAAACTTTCACAATTCAAAGAATCGAATTTGAGAAATTTGCATGAAAATATATATAAATACTTAAAATCTTTAGATCTCAAAATTTATAACAGGATCTTTAAAACCTTGAGATCATGCTAGCAAATCTTATAAAATATAATGAATACAAAAATAAATGAATAATACTCGAAATACCAGATTTTAACAGGTTTGATGCATTATTTAATTCTTTTAAAATTTATGTAGTTCCAGCAATCGAGAAACTTCAATTTTTCGAGCTTTGAATTCTATAAATATATGTTTATAGAAGTCTATGAAAAATGACTTCTAAAAAATGAAAAAAAAATTTCAAATCGTATAACTCTGTGAAAAGTACAAAAAATATTGAGGCCACTCTAAATCTATAAAGAGACTGTTTTTTTGCGAAATCGATCGAAATACTTCAGATATTTCAAACTTCCAATTTTATCTTATTCTGGAAACTCCAGAAGATATCTTTGAAAAAACTCAAAAATTCCACAACATTCTATTATTACTTAGAAATCCAGGAAGAAAAAACTTTAAGAAAATTACGTGTACATATATAAAACATTGCAAATTTTTCGGATTCCGGAAATTTATACAGCGATATATATAAATAATGAACGATACTTGGAATCATAGAAAAACTGAAGAAATACGAAAAGTATTGGTATAACTAACTGGAAAATCTTGTAAAACTCGGAAAATTTCATTATGTTTAAATTCTAGGGTTGGAAATTTTTTAAATGTATCTTTAATAGTTTATAAATATTTTATAAATTTATATTGTAAAAATACTAGTAAATTCTGCAACATTATATCATACTGAAAAATACAAATAGTTTCAGAAATGCTGAATAATCCTTCAAACCGTAGAAAAATTGAAAAAGCATCAAAAAAATCAAAGGAAATGAAAATCCTCATAGACACTATTTGCTGAAAATCCTCTCAAATACAAATAATTTAATCAACTTTGAATTCTAGAGCACGGAATTTATGAAATCTACATATCAATGTACATAAAAATATGACAAATAAATGAAAATATTAGAAAATCCTGCAACATTTTATACATCCTGAAAAAAAATAAAAAATTCAGAAATTATGAAAATCTGGGTAGGTATTAGGATTTTCTCAAAAATCTATTAAATTTGCGAATGTTTCCTTTTGGCTTACATTGAATCAATGTGAAATTCATTAATTTTGTGAATTTAAAAAAAAACATAAAATTTGAACAAGCTGATCGATTATTTTTCAGGGTGAAAAAGTACGAATTAACATTTTTTATTATATCTGAAATAAACAATTTCTATACAACAAAACCATAAGTACGTTGATATTGTTTTTTTATATCCTTAGTTTTTCGATTTTTTATTATTTACATTCAATTTCTTCCAAAAAGTAACGTGAAAGTAACGGAACGTTACGTTTTTTAAGTGGTAGCTGCAACGAATTACTGTTTCTTTTCAAGTAACGGTAACGTAACCAATTACTTTTTTAAACTTTGGAACGGTGACGTTACGCGTTACATTTCTTAATCCAAACACTGATTTTAAAAGTGTTTTAACGCATAAATGTGGATTGAAGCATTTATTTATCTCCAGAAGAGTTTTTATGTTGAATAATTTCACACTTCGTAGCTCGTAATGTTGAATCGTAAGTTCTCTCCTATTAATACGTTACATTCGCGACGTTCAAAGTGGCCGCGATTGTAAATGCGGCGTGAGTTAAGCGATAATGCGAGGTGCGTTAGGGACGTTCAATTAAGCTTTATGGCAAGATTACGCGTTGTGTTGAGAAATTAAGTTCCGCAACTTGGAGGATACGGAAAATTTGTTTAATCACTTCCTCGGGGTATAATTCATCAGCAGGTCTTCAGATTCACAAAAATTTTTATGCGGATTTTACGGGCAGTTGGAGTCCGAGGACATTCGGTCCCGGAACTTATAAATGATCGAATACAACTTTCTCTGAGGATTTTTCCTTCTCTTTTAAGAGGGAAAAAGAATTCTTCAACTTTGATGGAATATTAATAAAGTAACGATAAAACTCACTTCAATTCCTGGATTTTCTTTCAAAATGGAAAGAGTTCTGGAATATTTTAGAAGTATCTTGAAATAATTAGTTGAAAAACTTTGGTTTGTATATTTTACAAATATACAAAAATCAAATGAAAACCGAGTTTTCCCGATTTTCCTGTGGCGAAATGCGAGATTCAGCCGAAGGAAACGTATTTTGCAGCTCGCGCTTGCTCTCGAGCGGCTGTCCTCGAAATTCCTATAAATGTAGGCATCCAATCACCCGAGGCTGATTTCTCCCTTCTGCAGAGACGAACGCGGAGACTCGCGAATCGCGCTGAACTTTCTATAGTGTCACTGACTTATTCCGCGATCCGCGGGGAGGTCAAAAGTCTCATTGAAAGCGGAAAAACTTCCATATTTTTCCGACTCTTCAACGGAGAAATTCGGGATTTGCATTTTAAAAATCAAGTCATGCAGTAAGTATTGAAAATTTTAGAGTTAAGAACGCAATTTTTGTGTATTGTTGATATTGAAATATTTACTTGGTTTGGATTTTTATTTGTATTGGAAGTTGTAATTATGAAAGTTTATCATTTTTCAAATAAAATTGGTTATGTTAAAAATTGAAAGTAAAATTATTTTGAATCTTCCATGAATGAATTTGGAATGTTTTGTGGGCACAAATTTCATTTTTTTTGGAAATCGTGATTTTTAAGGGTGGCAGAAGATATGGGAAGGGTGGGCAGAAAAAAAACTGGATGGGTAAAGTGTCCCAAAATATCAGCAGTAAAAATGCATTCATTTTCAAATTTTAGCTGTACGAGATCGTAAAACTTTCCACTAGTAACAAATTATATCAATAATCTCTTAAACTCTGAACTTTGATTAGAATTTTCAAATTACCAAAAATTTTCGTACGATAAGGCATTCTGTAATTTTTAAATATATGCATGATATTACATAGTTTCTGCAGTTTCACAGAATTTTTAGACCTACAAAATTTATCGACATTTCCGAAAATTTCCCAAATTTTTGGAATTTCGTGAATTCATTGGCAATCTTTCAAATTTCCAATTTTTTTCTTTTTCCGAAATCCTTACGAGTTTCAACATGATGTAAACTATTTGAAATTTCCCAAATTTCGTAAAAATCTGTCCAACTAATTTAGTAGATATTCCGTGGGTTTGGAATACTTTTGAGGTTTTTCCTGTTTCATTGAAAAATGAAAAAAATTTAATCATTCTTTTTTCCAAGGAATATGATAAATGAAGACAATGTAAAAATGCATGAATATTCATTGTAATTTTACAAATATCTTGAATTTTTCAAAATTATGAAGAAACTCAAAAATAAAAATATTTTTCAATTTTTTCAAATTTCAAGCTTATTCAAGATTTTCAAAATGTTAGAAAAACCCATGAACATTCTCTTTAATTTTATAAATTTCTAGAATTTTCCAAAATTTTTAGATAATTCAAAAATTTGAGTATTTTTTCTTTATTAAAAATTTCAAGCTTACTACAATCATTCAGAGCTTTCCGAATTCTCGAAAATTTCATGCAACTCGAATACAACTTTTCGTAATTTGTTCAAACTGTTCAAGTTTTGTAAATGTTCGTAAAAAAATGTGAATATAAACATGCATATTAAAAAGAAACATGATAATGAAGGCATTCTGAAAATTTTAATAGATTAAAATTTTCTGTAACTCTACGAATTTTTGAATTTCCTAAAGTCATTGACAAGCTTTTGAATTTTCAACGTTTCTTTATTTTTTTAAATTTCAAACATTGCTGGAACTATCAAAATAATTTTTTTTAAGTTTCTCCAACTTAAAGTAAAATTTTTTCATGATTGTTGAATACATTCTAAGTTTTGAAAATTTTTCATTAAAACATGCAAAAACATTATCATGCATATTACGAATAATTATGATAAAAAAGACATTCTACTATTTTTATAAATATTTTTTGAAATTTTACAATTTTGTTGATTATTTTAAATGACAGTCTTTAGAATTTTCAATGTTATTTAACTACTCAAAATTTTCACGATTTCAAAAATGATACGTACGGGGACATTTTTTGAAACTTTCTACATTCCATTACTTTGTTCAACTCACTAAAATGTCTTATAATTTTTTAACAATTTTCATGTACTTGAGATTTTTATAAAATAACATTTTACATTTTTTTAAATTACCAAAAAGAATTTTTTTCAATGGTTTATCATTCTTCAAAATTATTCAAAATCTTTTGATGTTCTGATACATGCTAATAATTATTTTCATGACATCAGCCTTTCCTTTTTTTTAGTAAGTGATTTCCAAGTATTGAATAGTCGATTCCCTCAAACATTGAATTATTTTTTTACTCATTTTTCGATGATTATTGGACTAAACAACGACTTTTACAATCATTAGTAAAAAATCACTAAATATTGATAGAAAATTACTTACCCTAGTAATTTTCATCCAAGAATTCATCGAAAAAATTTAATAAGGTTTCTTTCTTATAAGATTTCATTACATACATAAAAAGAAATTTAAGTTTCTTATAAGGCGTTTATAAGGTTTTTATAAAGATGGAAATTACTAGGGAATTTATAAGTCGAATGTCATTGATTTATAAGTGTAAAATTACTAACAGAAATAAAGTAAAGGTGCAAGAAATGCATAATTTGTCACTAATTTATAATGATCAACTGTCTACTAACTCGATAATAGAAAAAAAAAACACTAAGTGATAATTAAAATTGCGTTGAAATTACCTGCATCATGTGGTGCATGGGAACCATGGGTTGTACCACGTAAATTGGGTGATTTTTGGGAACGTGATTTTGCGCGATGACCCATTGGTGCACCATGTTCCTGGTTTTCAATCTGCCTTCGTCGGAACCGTCGTCGTTGTTGGATCTCAAGCAACCGCAGAGCTTCGGTGTCAAGGTCACGCAGCTGTAGCCAGAGATTAGAAGCTCGGCGATGCTGGTCAAAAGGAGGCCGATGCTCGCTAAAACTCCAGCCCAGCTTCCATCGTTACCACCGTAATTTTCGTCATTCTGAATTTGAACAAAAATTACACTTAGGAATTGGTATTTCTTACGCACACTTCGTCGAGAACTTGGTTGCGAATTTTGACAGAAAAAAGCTCAATATTTCTTTTTGAAGAATAAGATATATCTAGTTTGTATGTACGATTTGTAGAATGTAGAAGACCATGGTGTAGGATACGGATTTTCCATCATTTTCAAGTAATTTGATGAAAGATTTTAAAAGTTGCAATGTACTGAAAGACATTCCGAATTTTATAAAATATGAGCTCATTTTACATCTGTTAATAGTATTTATAAAGTTTCAAAAACTGAATAATGGTTATATGATTTGAACGTATTTTTTGTGAGAGTTTCAGTTTTATAGCTCCTCATTTGATGTCAGAGGATTTCTTGAAGTTTTGAATAAATTTTATGAAGATTTTATAGAATCCAGTCAAGTCTTTTTACAATTCGAATTTACCATAATAATCACTTAAAATCTGAAACAAAAAATATGAAAATTGCATAGAATCTTCAAAATTTGTCAAACGATGTGACAAACTTAAAAAGTCATGTAAGATTTCAAAAATTGTTCGAAATTACTTTTATTTATATAAAACTATCAGACTTGGAAATAAAATTTTAAGAATATTATAGATGATAATAAATATTCGGGATTCCCACATGCATTTTGAAAAGATCTTTATCTTCTTCAAAATTTTTGAATTTTCTACATAGCGGAAATCCAACGCAGATCCAAAGAAAAAATACAAAGAAACTGAAAAATACAAGTAGTGAGATAAAAATACTCAAATCTACAAAAAATATTGAAAAATTACAAAAACCTTTTAATTTGATCATAAAACCTATAACTTTTCGTAGTTTTTTCGATATTTTGTACGACTATTATAAGTTGTCCATATTTTTTTATTAAATTTTATATATTGCAACTGGGGGGAGCAAAGAGCAGTTGCCAAATCTAAAGTAAATGTGAATTTTTAGGTATTTTTTTATCCTTAATCCAAGATAGTATAAGAAATATTATAATAATTAAATGAATAATTTAATAAATTAAAATAATTTATTGCGAAAAACTTTAATCCTACTATTTGTTTATAAATTAGGGACTTTGCCCAAACATTACGCAACAATATGCAATTGATGCATGAGCAAATTTTCAAATTTTTCCTTAGGCTGGAAAAAGAGTTTATCAATCACAGAGTTCTTGATAAAAATTATCTTTTTTTTTGGTTCGACGAGCTAAAGTTTGTCGTTGAATAACTTTCGTTCCAAATTTAAGAAAAATCTAAAAAAATTTAAGAAGATGCTTAAAGTCGTTCTGAGTAAATCTTCCAAATTTAAAAAAATCCTGCTATCTAAAGTCTCTTAACTCCTTAGAGTGAATTTTTACTCTAAATCGAGTGAAATTACTGCCACTTAAATTTGGGATGGATTTTTACTTTTCAAAAATAAAAAGTCCCTCGAAAATAATGAAATTTCACCCCTCCAAGTGTGAACCCCGACTCATTCTTACGAGAGAAATCTAAATAGAATTGAAAAGTGAAAATTATTTTTTCTAAAAGTGATGATTTACTCTTTTAAAGAGAATTTACACTCTCTGAAAGTGAATTTCCATTCTCTCTGTAGGTGGCAGTTTTTGACTTGATGTTAAGTGAAAATTCACTCTCAGGAATTAAGAGAGTAAAGTCATTACAGTCATTTAGTCATTTTTCTCGAGTGAAGTATCGTTTTAATCGAGTGGAATTTCACTCCTCATAGAGTGAAACTCATTGTTAAGAGAGGAATCTGACTATACATATTTTAGGAGTGAAAATCAACTTCTGTAAGCATGACAATTCACTCTTTTCAAATAAATTTACATTCTATGACAGTGAATTTCCACTCTTTGTTCAGGTGGCAGTATTTTAACTCGATATGGAGTAAAAATTCTCTCTAATAAATTAGAAGAGTTAAGTCATTAAAGTCTTTATCTCACTTTTTATAGTGAATTATCACTGTAGTAGTGTGAAATTTCACTCGAATAGAGTGAAATTAATCACCCGAGACTTTCGTTTGCAGGATTCTCACTCTAAGAAATGTAGAGAGTACAAAATTACTGTTTTTATTTCCGAGAATGAATTTTCACTTTACATTAAGTAAATATACAGCCAATTAAACAGGGAGTGGTAACTCACTCCAAAAGAGTCAATCATCACTTTCAAAGAAGTGGAATTTCACTCTTAAATTCTAGTCAGGTTCCTTTCTAAAAAATCAGTTACTGTTTACTTTGAGAACAGTGAAATTTTCCTACTTTTGAGTTACTTTTATTTTTAGGAGAGTGAAAAATAACTCCAAATTTAAATAGTAGTATTTTGACTTGGCGTTGACTTAAAATTCACAGTAAGGAATTAAGAGAGTAAGGTCGTTAGAAACATTAATTTATTTTTGTCTAGTGAAGTATCACTGTATTTGTGTGAAATTTCGCTCGAATAGAGTGAAATTAATCACTCGAGACTTTCACTGCAGGATTCTCACTATAAGAAATTTAGAGAGTACAAAACATTTCTCCTGATTTCTTAGAGTGAATTTTCACTTTACATTGAGTAAATATACTGCCACTAACAGGGACTGGAAATTCACTCGAAAAGAGTAAATCATCACTTTAAGAGAAGTTAAATTTCACTGTTCAATTCTAGTCAGGTTCCTTTGTAAAATATCAATTGCCATTCCCTTTTAGAAGAGTGAAAAATCATTTCAAATTTTAGTGGTAGTATTTTGACTCGATGTCGAGCGGAAATTCACTCTAAGGAATCAAGAGAATAAAGTCGTTGAAGTCATTAACTCATTTTTGTAGAGTGAAGTATTACTCGAATCAAGTGAAAATTCACTCTAATAGAGTGCGATTCATTATCCGAGAATATCATTCGCAAGGTTTTAACTCTAAGAAATTTAGAGAGTACAACCCATTTCTCCTAATTTCCTAGAGTGAATTCTCACTTTACATCGGGTCAAAATACTGGTATGGAAATTCATTTTGAAAGAGTAAATTGTCACTCTTGAAAAAGTGAAACTCCACTCTTAAACTCTAGTCGGATTCTTTTCCAAAAAATCATATAGCAGAAAATTCTCAATAGAGTGGAATTTCACTACTTTCTGAAGACTTTTCACTATGCGACTGTGAGAGTAAAAAATCCTTGCAAGTTTGAATGGCTGTATTTTCACTCGATGAGGAACTAATATTCACTCCAAGGAATTAACAGAGGAAAGTTTTGAAAGTCATTAACTCATTTTTCTAGAGTTAAGTATCACTGTAATTGAATGAAATCCCACTTGAATAGAGTGAAATTTATCACTCTAGATTTCCTTTGCAGGGTTCTCACTCTAATAAATTTAGAGAGTCCAGAAATATCTCTTCATTCCCCATAGTGAATTTTCACTCTATATTAAGTCAAAACACTGCTACCCAAATAGGGAGTAGAAATTCGCTCTAGAAAAATAAATCATCACTCTCTTAAAAGTAAAATCACACTCTCAAATTTTAGTCAGATTCTTCTCTAAAAAGTCAGTTCTAATAGAAGTAAAATTTCACTACTTTCATCCTAAGAGAGTGAAAAATCACTTCAAGTTTAAATTTGCAGTATTTTTACTCCTTGCAGAGGGAAAATTCACTTCAAAAAAAATTAAAAGAGTACATACAATGAAAAAAAAACTTAGCAACCAATTGAGGCTTAACCAAGTTTTTTTTTGGTTCTCGCAACAATGAAGTTGATAGCGTCAACTAAAAATTTAGTTGTTGCAACAAAAACTTGGTATTAGGAACCATAAGTTTCGTTGAGCCTATATTAACCAAGTAACTTAGTTACTACAACCATGTAGTTTTTTCACTGTAAATTCATTCAAGTCATTAATTCATATTTCTCTAGTGAACTTTCTCTCGAGAATTTCATCCGCAGGATTCTTACTCTAAAAAATTCAGAAAGAACAAAACTATCTCTTAATTTCCCATAGTGAATTTTCACTCTACATTGAGTAAAAACACTGCTAAACTTTTAAGTTGAACAGAGCCCTTATGAAAAAAACTATTAGCAACTGTTGGGAACTATTAGAAACTATTTGGAATTATTGGGAAACTATCGAGAAACTATTGAATGATTTCAATAGTATTAATAGTTTCAATAATTTCCCTTCTTATTGTTTCCATAGTTTCAATAGTTCCTATAATATTCCTGCCAATAATTTCAATGATTGAAATAGTTTCAGTGATGTTAAATCATTGTAATTATTAACTTCAACGATTTTAAATCATTTTCAAATCCGATTTGAAATCACAATTTAATAATCATTTGCATGAAAATTGTTAAATTACAATTTTTAAGGCAATTTTCATATAGAATAATTTTCAATCACTTCCAAGGTTTTCGATCATTTCAATGACTTTCAGTCATTAAAATAGTTTCAATGATTTTCAATCATTTTTGAATCCTATCTGAAATCACAATTTAATGATTATTTGCTGAAAATTGTAGAAGCACAAGATTTAGTGCAATTTTCAAATTGGAAACATATTTCAATCATTTTCAAGATTTTCAATGATTTTCAAGATATTTAATAATTGAAATAGTTTAAATGATTTCCATAGCTTCAATAATTTATCTTCTAATAGTTTCCATAGTTTTCATAGTATGAATAATTTATCTTTCAGTATATTTCATAGTTACTATGGTTTCAATAATTTCCCTTTCAGTTTCCATAGTTTCAATAGTTCCTATAATATTCCTGCCAATTGTTTCAACGATTGAAAGTTTCTATGATTGAAATAGTTTCAATGATTCTCAATCATTTTTAAATCCGATTTGGAATCACAATTTAATGATTATTAGCATGAAAATTGTTAAATCACAATTTATAGTGAAATTTTTAAATTGAAAATGATTTTCAATCACTTTCAAGGTTTTCAATAATTTTCAGTCATTAAAATAGTTTCAATGATTTTCAATCATTTTCAAATTCGATTTGAAATCACAATTTGCTGATCATTTGCATTAAAATTGTTAAATTACAATTTTTGGTGTAATTTTCAAATTGGAAATAATTTTCAATCATTTTCAAGATTTTCAATGATTTTCGATCATTTTAATGATTTTTAGTCGTTGAAATAGTTCCAATGATTTTCAATCATTTTCGAATCCGATTTGAAATCACAATTTAATGATTATTTGCATGAAAATTGTGAATGCACAAATTTTAGTGCAATTTTCAAATTAAAAATAATTTTCAGTGATTTTCAAAATTTTCAATGATTTTTAATCATTTTCAAGATTTTCAATCATTGAAATAGTTTAAATGATTTCCATAGCTTTAATAATTTATCTTCTAATAGTTTCCATAGTTTTCATAGTTTCCATAATTTATCTCTCAGTATAATTTATAGTTACTATAGTTTCAATAATTTCCCTTCTTATAGTTTCCATAGTTTCAATAGTTCCTATAATATTCCTGCCAATAGTTTCAATGATTAAAAGTTTCAATGATTGAAATAGTTTCAATGATTGAAATAGTTTCAATGATTTTCTATCATTTTCAAAGCCGATTTGATATAACAATTTAATGATTATTTGAATAAAAATGGTTAAATCACAATTTATAATGAAATTTTCAAATTGAAAATGATTTTCAATTACTTTCAAGATTTTCAATGATTTTCAGTCATTAAAATGGGTTCAATGCTTTTTTAGATTTTTAATGATTTTCAATCATTTTCAAGATTTTCAATGATTGTCAGTCATTGAAATAGTTTCAATTATTTTCATAGCTTCAATAGTTAATCTTCTAATAGTTTCCATAGTTTTCATAGTTTCAATAATTTATCTTTCAGTAGATTTCATAATGTCTATAGTTTCAATAATTTTGGAAACTATTAAAATATTGGAAACTATGGAAACTATAGGATTAAAAAACTATTGGAAACTGTCGATCAATTGTTACCAATAGTTTTCAATAGTTTTTTTTCACAAGGGAGAGTAGAATTTTTCACAGAACTTAAATTTCACTCCTACATTCTGATCAGACTCCTCTCTCAAAAATCAGTAAACATTTACTCTAAGAGAGTGAAAACTCACTCTAAGTTTAAGCAGCAGTATTTCCACTCCATGTAGAGTGGAAATTGATTTGTTGGAGTGGAAATCACTCCAAGAAATCAAGAAAGTGCTGTATACAGAGGCCAGGAATTTTCTTCTCGATCAGTGGAGCTGAGAAATCAAAGGAATTCAAGTGACTGCAATCATCATATGAGGAGCTAAAGCCGTCACGCGCCCAAGAGATTTCGCGATAAAGCAAATCGTCGCGTTGATAATAATTGACGCGCCGTGAAATCCCGCGGCCCCGGGACAGGTGAAAAATACCGGCGCTGAGTGACCGCGTTATAGCCTTGGCATTGAACTTTCTCCGGGATTTCTTGAAGGAAACTCGTCTGTTGGAGGGCACGGGAGGGGCAGAAAAAGGGGTCCCCGCAAAATACGCGCCGACGAAATTACGCGCCGCACGAAACAGATCCAGCGGACATGCTTCGTTGATTGCCGCGCCGTATTAATTACTCATTACGCCGCACTCTCGATCTTGAGCTGCACTCGTTTCCAACATTTTTCGATGCACGCGAGAGTCGTGAAGCGGAAACCAGTGCGACTGTTTTCAATTTTGAACACTTTTTTAAATTTTGTTCATAAATATTTGAAAATTTGGAATCTACAAAGTAGATTATATACTTAAACAAATTTTTTCAACAATTGCGAGTATCTTGGGAGAAAAATGTTTTTTGGATGAATGTAGGGTCGCTGACTACGAATTTTGTTTTTCCAAAGAAGCTTCTTCAAAATATTACCTAAAAACGTGTTTTTAAGTTTTTTTTTTCCTATTACTTGCAGAAATATCAAAAAAGATCGATTCGATTAACATGAAATATAATGTCATTCGAAGGGTATACTTCACTGAGAAACAAATCTAGTACTTTCTGACGTATATGTATATTAGGGTGTCACTAATTTTGATGTCGGAATTTTTTCCGTTTCGGGGCTTTAAATCAATCATGATATTCAACAAATATTTATTGTAAAGTTTACATGTAGTTTTATTACATTTTGTTAAAAAATTCATAACTTGTGCAAAACTTATGATAAATGTTTCAAACTTAGCATAGTTCGAGTGAATAATGTAATGTTCAAGTCTAATTTTTTCTGGATTTTTCTATCGCTGTTATATATGTTTTACAAGCTCTAAAAAAGGTAAACATGTAATTTTAATCGTAAAGTATAGATAGCAGCGATAAAAAAAAAACTAGAAATATTTAGTCTTGAACATAACAATATGCACTCAATTTATGCGAAGTTTCAAACATTTATCATAAATTATACGCAAGTTATGAATCTTTGACTAAAATGTATAAAAAACTACGTGTAAATCCCATTTAAAACTTCAGTCGTTTTGTGGTACGTGTTAACCATGTCCGATTAGCTTCGAACTTTAGAAAAAATTTTTTTTAAATATCTTGATTGACTTAGAGTCCAGATATGGAAAAAATTCCGATATCGCTAAAATAAGTGACACCCTAATGTATATGGTAAAAAGTACTAGAATATTGTAAGTTTTACAATAATATTATTGCAAATTTCGTTATTTTCATTCTACTTATTACAATGCTGTATGGTTAAAATTGTCATATTCTACAAATTACAATATGCATGCTATTTTCCGCTAAATTATTTCAGAAAATAAAAAATCTACAGACTGCGAATCCTACAAAATAAATTGTAATTTTTGCTATACATATATACATGTACACAGGATCTTATATCCATATATAGTGAAACTCAAACAAAATTTTTTATTTCTTATCTTTTGTTTTCCAGTTCGTACATATTTCATGTACTTAGAGAAACTATTTCATACTAGTGGCGTAACTACCGGTGTTCAGTGGGTTCCACGGAACACGGGCCCCGTGGCTCTGAGGGGGCCCCTTGGAAGGCGAGAATAAAACAAAATTTGTATTAACATTTTTTTCCTTCGAATAACATGTCAGTCTTGTGAAATGTACGTGGAAAATTTTCATGCACAAAAATTGTTTTTCTGCGCTTCATAAATGCCCAATCATAAACTAATTTCAAAATTTTAACTTTAAATTTCGCACTCGATGCCATTCGTCAAAAAGACACTGATGATCAATGCTTACTGATACTGATTATTAATGCTTAAGAATGACAAAGGGATCTATGACCCTGACGTGGTTTTGTCCTCAAACGAGAAAAGATACTTGGTAGATGCCGGGCCTTGCAGACCTAATGGTCCATTCCCTCGCGACACAAACGGAAGAAGTTTCTCCAGCTTTTATTACAAGAAAACTTCAAAATTCGGTATTCAAACCGAACGCTTTTTGTTGTGTTACTCTATGATTTTAGATAAATGTTATTGTTTGCCTTGCTGGCTTTTTTCCAATTCTTCAGTTTCTCTTGCGAAAGGTTTTAACGATTGGAACCATTTACAACAAGCAATTTTGCGATACGAAAACAACCAAGAGCACAACCTTTCTTGTTCAATTTATGATAAAGGGCGTTTGAACAAAACTTTAGATCATGAACTCGAAGCTTCGATGAGATAGGAAGTTTCCTATTGGCGGAAAATACTGCAGCGAATAATCGATGTGACTTTAACTTTAGCGTCTTGCAACTTGCCATTTAGAGGTCATAACGAATCTGCTGATTCCCTGAATCCTGAGGTTTTTTCGGAAGTCATAAATCTTTTGAGTAGATATGATCCTGTTCTGAGAATGTTACTCGAAGAAAAAAAAGAAGAATTCGACGACTTACTTGACTTCAATGATTCAAAACGAAATTATTACTATGATTGCAGAAAAAGTGAAGAAAAAAATTTTATCTGACGTTCGAAAAGCCCCATTCTTTACTTTCATAGTAGATTCCACTTGAGACGTTTCAAAAGTAGATCAGTTAAGTGTAATTGTGCGTTACGTTGTACTGGAATATCTATATAATAAACTTTCCAAAATTCAGATAAACAAATCATTTCTAGGATTTATTCCAATTGTTGATCAAACGGGACAAAATCTTGCTCAGGTACTTGCAAATGACGTTTTCCATGCAAACAAACTTGAAGTTGAAAAATTGAGTGGACAAGGTTATGATGATGGTGAAAATATGAGTGGTCGTTACAAAGGTTGTCAAGCAGAACTTCGCAAAATATCTGAAAAAGCAGTCTATGTTCACTGTGCAGCGCACAGTTTGAATTTAGTACTCAATGACTCCGTCAAATCTGTTAATAAAATTCGAGATTTTCACGATTTTGTTGAACAAGTTTACATTTTTTTTTGGTCACAGTATAGAACGTTGGGCTTTGTTAAAATCTGAATCAAACAGCGACACTAATTTGACACTCAAAAGACTGAACCCTACTCGATGGTCATCGCGACATGATGCTTTAAGAGCTCTCAGATTCAAATATACATACATTCTAAAAACTTTGACGCAAATTCTATTGACATCTGATAGAAAAAGCGAAAAATATGAAGCGTTGCATTTGAAGCAGATATTAGAAAAATTCGAGACTATTTTTCTTATTGTCTTAGAAAGCAGAATTTTGAACATTGTTGATTGCGTTTCGAAAGAATTTACAGCAGAATATAGAAAAAGCCTCTGTCATGTTGAACGAAGCGTACGTTAGTACGAGTCATTTGCGTGAAGACTTTCATAGTTTGAAAAAAACAGCAGTTGAGCTGGCAGAAAAATGAGGAACCATAACAGAATTTTCTGTCAAAAAAAAGGGTTGTCCTAAAAAACAATTTGATGAAAAAAGTAGTCAAGAAAAAAGTGCAAGCCTAAAAGAAATTGTACGTGTTTTTCGTGTTGTATCCCCTGCTTTTCTTTCTGAGTCAACTGACGATGTAATATTCAGAGCTGGGCAAGATTTCTACAAGAAATACTCAGAAGATGTTTCGGATCAATTATCATTCCAATTATTATCGCTCAGAACTTGCTTCAAGAATGATTTGATGAACATACAAACAACTCAAGAAATGTTTGATCACATTGTGGTCCAAAACTATTCTTTATGCAGTAGCTACGCAGAAGTAATAACCACTTGTTATTTCCGATTCCTGTCACGGTAGCGAGCGCAGAAAGATCGTTCTCAAAATTAAAATTGATCAAAAATTATTTGAGAAATACCATGGGACAAGAAAGGTTGAGCTCTTTAGCTTTAATTTCTATTGAAAACAAAGTAGCAAGAGATCTTGACATTTCGAAACTCATCGATGTATTCGCGAATATAAAAGTCCGCAGAAAGGATTTGAGTAAAGTTTGAGAATTGCATTTTCTCTGAACGCGTCCTCGATGTAAAAGAAATAAAAATTTAATAATAAAGTAAATGTTGTACAATTAACCTAAAATAATTATTTTTCGCCATGTATCAGTATATAAGGGAGGGGGGGGGGACTATTGATAGGGGGACCAATTTTATGCATTGGAACACATCAAAATCAGAAGTAGTTACGCCCCTGTTTCATACGTCAGTATATGCATCGCAAAAATTTATATCATAATGTAGAATCTACTGTATATTTTCGACCAATATTAAATTAGTTACAGTATGATACACTAGAAAGTACACGAAAATATAGCAAAAAAACTTCACATATAAATCTGAATAGTGGCAAAACTGTATGGCATTTTCTGAAATCTGGATTAGTAGGAATCAGACTTCAGAATCAGAGGAATCCAACTTCTCTTAGAGTGAGGATTCACTTTTTTGGAGTGAATTTTCACTCCATGTTTGAGTGGCAGTATTTTGACTCGATGGAAAGTGAAAATTCTCTCGAAGGAATTAAAAGAGTATGTATAGGGTTTTAATAAGAAAACCTTTTACGAACTAGGAAACTTAAAAAAGTTTCATAAGGTCATCTTATAGAAAAACGAAATTCCTTATGATATTTCTCATAAGATATTTCTTATAACTTATCTGATTGTTTTCAACATTGAAAATTATTTATAAAGTTCCTACAAGATTTTCATAAAGCTAATATGTAACCAAAAATTTTAATCGCACTTTTACATTAGCAAAAACAGACACTCAATTTAGAATATTTACTTTTTTCGAGTAAAATCAAACCCAGGTATATGTAGTAATAATTATTTCATGATTATTCAAAATAATGACCGGTTCCCTAGTACGTCGAGTAAATATTTTTAAAAAAAGTGTAATTTTCTAAAATGTAGCGTGCAACGAGGCAACGTACCTTGCAGCACCAAAAATCAAAAGTGAGATTACCAATAATTCTGATTGTAGAAAACTTTGTCTATCGATTGAGCCTACTCTCTAAACTGTTAAATTATTGTATTTCATAAAAATTTAAGCTTCAAAGTTGACCTGCTCATAGAAATCATAGGGACTTTCTATTTTCAAGCTCTTTTTGCTCTTAAAGTGCCCAGGTGCTGTAAGGTACTTTTCTGTGTTCTACGCAACAAAGGTTAACCAGAAATAGTATTTTTAATTTTTTAGAATTATTCTGATACATCGTTATCAACTTTATATAAGTCTACCAAAAACCAATAATTTCCAATCATTCATTTTTTTGAATTATAAATTAAACATATAAGATTGACAAATGTTCAATATTTCTCAACACTCAAACTCCTACCATCCAACCCCAACGACGCAAAAAAAAAACACAAAGTACCTACTCAATGAAATTCACTTTCATTGTCTCTAAGAAAAAAACAAAAAAAAAAACTATAAAGCAGTTAATTAACAATTCCATGCTCGTATTGTATGCAAAATCGTCCCATAATTCTCACCTTGCACTAACGTAACAACCATTCGCGTTTGTCATTTTCAAGAATTTCGTTTCGTCATTGGATCATCGCTTCCATCTCCCATTCATTCATATTTATCTTTCTTTCACTTTTGTTCCTCCAACGTTTATTCATATTTATTGCAAATATCTCTTACAAAGTTATCCACGACTCATTCGGAATTTACTGCCGTTCTTTTGAGAATTCTTTTCACGCCTTGACATTTCAGTCTTGTCATTCTATTTGCTCAAGACGATGATTTTTCATCCTTTCGAAGCTGGAAGACTTGTTTTTTTAAGTTGAACAAGCTTGGTTGCGTTGGAATTAAAATTTTCTACGTGGGACGTTTTTTAATTTAGTTCTTGGAAAAATGACCTTATAGGCGAATTAAGAAAATTATGTATTCTCTGCAAAAAATGTATTTAAATAAGGCAAATCGCGAACTTCGAGAAATGGTCATTAGTTTTGATTGGTGAAGAATTCATAATTTTTTTACAAGTGTTTCCATTGTTAATACTATCAAAAATTTTAAAAGTATCAAAATTGTTGAGTTTTTAAACAAAAATAATGGAAATCATTTTCCATAATTAAAAAATTCAGAGAATTAGTTACAAGGAGGACAAATTCAGACAACTAGTTCACTGGTTTTTTCGGGATAATCGTGAAAATTTAATTTTTTTTTCATTATAATTTTCCACACCCTGGTCCTTATCAATGGCGCATTTTACATTCATGGGTAACCGTTTTAAGTCCCGTATGGACGTCGATGTTAAAATAAAAGACGCCCGGGTAAATAGAGCGCGCCCAGTATAAAAGACGACGATGGGAAAGACAAGGAGAGATGATGACTTCGACGAGGAAGAGGAAAAAAGACGAAACGACGCCGAGGTAACGGAGCGCGTCGCGAAAATATTATACGTACACGCGGAATGCAATTAGGGACGATTACGGTGATTGCATATTCGAACTTGGACTCTCGTGATCTCGCTCGTCTTCTAGTCAAGAGGTCTTACATCGCGGATTTTTAAGGATTTTCAATCACGTTAAGAATAAAATGTAAGAACTTTCTGGGATATGCATGATAAAATGTAATAGAATATTGTAAGTTTTACAAAAACAATTTAAATTCAAATTTATTATTTCGATTGTACTTAGCACAATACAGTATAGTAAAAATTGTCATATTACACAAATTACAATATTAATGTCAGTTTTTACTAGATATTTTTGGAGTATTTTAAATCAACAGATTGCAAATTGTACAATTACACATCTAAGTTTTAATTTTTACTATACACAAGTGTACGGGATAGAGAAGAGCCTACTGTTCATCTAAAAAAATCATTTATATTGAGTTATACACAGTATTCGTAAAAATGGACACACAAAGATATGGATTCATTGTAAAAGTAAATAAGAATGCTGATATGATGTGTGATTGTGATGAAATCGAAATTGAAACAGTAGTAACAACAAAAATAACAAGCAAAATAATGAGACGGATAGATATGCATAATTTGTTAATAATTTTATGGAATTCTCAATGTATTGTATCTTACGCATTTCTACATTTTTCTTTCGTACCTACTATTTCTAAGAATATGTTATTTTGACTTACAATGATATACTATACTCCTTATGTCGAAATATTTTGTTCATTCATAGAATATATTATTTTTGTCTGATGAGTCAGTATTTTCAATTATTTATCTATTTTTTACATGAACAGTAGGCTACAATTCGATTACAACAACTGCGAATTTGTGAATTTTTCTCTTATATTACCCTAATGTATCAATGAATTCGCTATTGAGAAAAATTGCATTGTAACCGGAGAAGATCAGTCGAAAATTGTCGGAAAACATCAATTTTCTCGAAAAATACTAATAATTCACATAATAATCAATTTTCGAAACAGTTTTTTTTTACAGTTTCGAAATTTTTGTTACAGTTAACTGCAACACTTGCCCATAATTTGACGTGTCAAACCGATTTTTAAAACGTCGTATGCGCCCACGAAAAATTAGAAACTCAGATAAAGACAAAATCCCATGTTATTTAAATGGGAAAAAAGAGGGCTCTATAGGCGCGGGTTAACGTTGACATAAGAATCGGAAACAATTTGAGGATTGTTTTTGAATTATTTGGGGACGCTTTGGGGCGTCACAGTTAAAATTCCACCAAAGCCATTTTAATACGTATAAGTGTTTATGAAATTTCGAACATGATTTACAAAGTGTGTGAAAAGTGTTTGAAATTTCACATTTTTTACAGTGCATACATGAACATCGACTATATTTTTCCTACTTATTCAAAATTCCAAACATTGAAAAAAAAAACCTCCAAAGTTTGAAGTTTAGTATAAACGAAAACATTATAAAAATTTATCCATGACATATTACTATGTGTCAAAATGAAACACTGTACTCCATTTTTATTGGGTTTTGTTTAAATTTGACAAAACCTAAATCTAATCCTCGAAAACGTTCAATCGACACCTTGATTAACTTGGTGAAAAATTAATTTGGTAAAAATGGGGAATGGTAATCTGAACAGCTCCTTTTTGAATATCAAGGATCCTACACTGAGAAACAACTCTTTTAGTTTCTGCCATATATATTGTAAAAAGTACAATAATATTGTACTTCACAATAATATTGCAATTTTTACAATATTTTTGTAAAAACTGCAATATTTATTTTATTTATTACAATAGTGTATAGTAAAACCGCTATATTGTACAAATTATAATATGTATGCCACTTTTTACTATATAATTTCGGAAAAATTCAAATCTGAAAATAAAAATTTTACTATACAAATTGTAATATTTACCATACGTTTTTTCCACGTTTTTTACGGTCAGCCAACTGGGAACAGGTGGCGACCGGGTTTTTTTTTTCGCCCGCAATTTATTTACACATGCATTAAAATAGAAAAAATGTATTACTTTTTTCCAACTTTTTCGAATACTGTATCATATTACAATATGGTGCACTAGAAACCCAGAAAGTATACAAAAATGTTGCAAAAAGAACCTATACAGATCTGTTTACTGAAAAAACTGTATGGAATTTTCAAAAATCTGGATGAATAGTAATCATATGATATTGCAAAAAGTACAAGAAGTATAGTAGAAAACGAAATATGTTGAGGAGTTTTACAACAAAATATATTCATAATTACAATTTCATTTGACAATATTTACAATATGTTATTTCAAAAACTGATATATTATGTAGCAAAAAGTACAATATGTTAGAATGATTCCCGTTTACTATACAGTATTGTAATAATTACTATATTTTTCTCTCAGTGTAACATAACCATCTCCTAAACGATTATAGTGCTCAGTTTCACCTCGTGCAAAAAACTTGGTATTCAGCAAAATAAGTTTTGTTTGTGTGTTTGTTTGTTTGTTTTTTTTCTAGTGCACGATATTTGTTGACCTGCACGAGGATAACGTGATTCGTAAAAATTGCTGATACTCACGTTGGCCTCGAGGAACGCCAATTCCGGATTTCTTTGCGAGTCGCGGATCACGGCCGTGAGAGCCGTTATGGCCGCCATGTTGGAGAGGGCCAGGGCAACGAGGCTGGAGGCGAGATGGGCCGTGGAGAAGCCGGAAGTCGTCTTCTCGGCGGAGGTTGCAAGGGTCGCCACGACTCCCAGGGCCCCCGAGACCAGGGCGCCGGCTCCCGCCCACAGCCCGGCTCCGGAATTACCCAGGGCTGCTCCGTGCACCAGCACCAGGATCCCAAAAACCACGAGGACCACTCCTATTTTTCAAACAAAAAAAAATGTCCATTTATTTTTAATCAAACTTTAAAAATTTGAACTTCATTGAGAAAGAAATTTGTACCATCTGACATACATATAAAAAACAATATTAATAATTCAGAAAAAATTATGAAATAAAAGGAAAAATATCATGAATTTTAGAATGATATTGCAAGTTTTACAATGTCATTGCAACTTTTACAATTTTTGGTTTCCATGTACAATATTGTACAGTGAAAATTGATATACTGGTCAAATTACAATATGTTTGTCACTTTCTACTAGATACATAATTTTAAAAACTTTTGAAATCTACGTAATGCAAATCGTACTATAAAAATTGGAATTTTTACTATACTAGTACATAGAACTTTAATATCCATTCTACGTTTCAACGTTTGTTTTTCAATTCGTAGAATGTGATATTTCATATACTGAGAAAAAATATTGTATATGTAAGTACGTCGCCGAAATTCATATCTTATTGTAAAATTTACAATATATTTCACATTTTTTCGAATATTGCATCAATTACAATATGATATAGTAGCATGTTCACAAAAATATAGCAAAAAGAACTATACACATCTGAATACTTGTTAAACTCTATGGCATTTTCTGAAATCTAGATAAGTAGGAGTTACAATATGATATTGCAAAAAGTACAAAAGAAGTATAACAAAAAACATACATTTAAGTAAATAGTACTAGAATATTGTACATTATGCAATAATATTAAAAGTTTTACTATATCTTCCTAACTTTTATAATTTTTACTTTATTTATTACAATATTCTACAGTGTAAATCGCTACATTGCTCAAATCACCATGTATATGTCATTTTTTAATATATACATAATTTCAAAAAATTTGAAATCCACATAATCCAAATCGTACTAAAAAATTGTAATTTTTATTATACTATTACCCAGAACCTAATATCCATGCATAGTGAAACTTCAAATAAAATATTCTACATTTCAACGTTTGTTTTTCAATTCGTATAATGTGATATTTCATATACTAAGAAAAAATATTGTACATGTAAGTACGTCGCGAAAATTCATATCATATTGTAAAATCTGCAATATATTTTACACTTTTTCCAACATTGTATCATATTAAAATATGATATTGTAGAGAATACACAAAAATATAGCAAAAAGAACTATACAGATCTGAATACTCGTAAAACTCTATCGCATTTTCAGAAATCTGGATAATCATAAATTACAATATGGTACTGCAAAAAATACAAAAGAATTATAGTAAAAAACTAACATTTGAGAAAAAGTACTATAATATTGTAAATTGTGCAATAGTATTGCAAGTTTTACAAAATCTTTCCAACTTTTATGATTTTTTGTTGACTTATTACAATATTATACGAGTAAAAATTGCTATATTGCTAGAATCACAATATTATCACTTTTTACGGGATACATAATTTCAAAAAATTTGAAATCCACATACTGCAAATCGTACTTAAAAATACTAATTTTTACTATACAATCACACAGAACTTAATAATCATGCATAGTGAAACTTCGAATAAAATATCCTAAATTTTAACGTTTTTTTTTTTCAATTCGTATAATGTGATATTTCATATACTAACAAAAAATATTGTACATGTAAGTACGTCGCCGAAATTCATATCATATTGTAAAATCTACAATATATTTCACACTTTTTCTAATATTGAATCAATAACAATAATACATACTTGAAAGTACACAAAAATATGACAAAAAGGACTATACAGATCTAAATACTTGTAAAACTCAATGGCATTTTCTGAAATCTGGATAAGTAGAAATTACAATATGATATTGCAAAAAGTACAAAAGAAGTTTAGTAAAAAACAAAATATGTATAGGAGATTTTACAAAAAAATGTATCTACTATTACAATATCATTTAACAATATTTACTAATATGACAAAAACTGCCATAAATATCTAGCAAAAAGTATAATATTTCAGACTTATTCCACAGTACAATACATATAGTATTGTAAAAATTACTATATTTTTTCTTAATGTCGAAAATATTTTTGTTTCTGAGCTTCCAAACGTTTAAAAATAAACGATATGAAAAAAAAAATCCATTCCATTACTTCTAATTGTTTAAGTAATAAGTAATTATTCAGGTTTAACTATTATATTTCGGAGTTACTAACTATTTATCATTTTTACCTTGAGTGGAATTCAAAAATCAATTTTTCTTTCGTTTTTGGTTATTTCTTAAACATTTGATACTCCAGGAACATTAATATCAAAATAAATGTTCTAATTTTTACATTTGAAAAATTATCATTAAAACTATAAATAATATTAAAAATACAATATTACATAAAATTATTGAAAAATTGTAACACTATAGAGTAAATAAATATTTTAATCATTTTTTTTGAGTTATTTTATTGCATTTGTATGGAAGTACATTATACATAAATAATAAAGTAAATATTTAATTTGCTTTCTAAAGTAAAAACTTTAACTTGACAGACTTCCAGAAACAATAAAATATTGCTCTTCAAACTGGATACATTTTTATTTGTGAACTTCTGAACAATAATTTTTTAGATTTCTCATTAATTGAAAATTCGTGATCTACTATAATACAGGATTTCAAATAAATCAAACAGATAACTCAGGACTCTAACGAACAATAAAAATTCATATAATTCACGGGCAAAAGCGTAAAAATGTTAAAGTTCAAATCCGTATGCAAATTTTCACATAGCTCAAAGTCGCGAAATGTTGCAATAGGTATTTCAATTTTTCCAATTATCAATCGCGAGCCCCCGGGGTTAAACGATTTTAGCGAACGATTAATAAAATGTAGGTTTACGCGGTGAATGAACGACCGGCGCGAAAAACTGGCCGATTAAATCCGGCACTAATTGCATCTAGCGCCAAGTATTTTCGATCGAGAGCGATCGGAATTGGATAAATATCACGTAATCGGTCGTCCGTTACCGGGACGCGTTTACGACACCAAATTACACGTTGCGACAAGACTTTACGTACGCAACGTAACACATTTCCTCACAATGAGATGAAAATCTCTGAAGGATCGTCCGTAAAGGACAGCACTCCTTTTCTTCTGATTTTCCAATGTCATCTGACAAAATTGAAATTCTGGGAATTGAATTATTGCTGTTGACACAGTAAAGTCTTGAAGTTTTATTCCTGAAGTTGTAGAAAATCATAAAATTAAAATATATAGAATATCTCCTAATTGTCCATGTTTTGTCTAAAAATATTAATTGTTTTGGACTCGGAAAACTTTCATAAATTATCATTCGTCAGACTTTCGATATAGTCTCGCACTTTTTTATCGTCGCACTTCACATTTGTACTTTTATCGAAATTGGAAAACTTCTCATCTAGGTCGCGTGCCAGAAAATTACTCTTTGTAACGGATCCTGCGACGTCGAGTGCGGGTTATAATTAATTTTTCGCAAGCAGATGGAGAGTAATTGATTTCTGCGTTGGGAGTTCTCGTTTTTATCATTTTCATCAAGATTTGATTGATAATTCTGTGATTATGAAGGCATTTTCTAATTGCTGTTTGAAACTTGGGCTCCATCGGAATTCAATGGAAAATACAATGGAATAAAAATTGAGGGGCAGGGACGAGGTTGATCATTTATAATTTGAAATTTTGTAATTCAAAATTTACTTACGAAAAATTTGCTATGAAATGTGTATGAATAAAACTTGAAAATTATTAAAAATATTCAGATTGTTAGGAATTGTGAAAAATACAGATATTGTCAAAACTATCAAGACTATTAAGACTGTTGAAAATGTTGAAAATTGCGAAAGTTAGTTGGTTGTAAGCTTGTCTAAATTTTTAAAAATTGTCGAAACTCTTATATATATATAGAGAGAGGTTTGGGAACAAAAAATTGTCCGAAAAAGTTTTTCAACGAAATATCTTTTCTTGAGTATTACGTAATTTTTTAACTTTGACTATATACTTACTGGAGTACAAATTTTCAATTTATCGATTTATGGGGTCCAAATTCAGACATTTTTAAAATAAATGGCGAAATGATGGGATGCGATTTTCGCGATTTTTAAGTCACTGATGTTAAGATTTTTCTCTTCTGATACTTCTAGTTATTTTCATGTATGTATTTATACAACTGGAAGAATTTTCTAATATGATAATGAATTTTTATGTGTATTAGATTTCCAGAAGATACTTTAGGAATCAAAGTTTTGAAAATTTTTTATTATTTTTCTAGATTTTTGAGGACATTCTATCTACGTAAATATTGAATATTTTATATAGAATTCTAGAATTTTCGTATTTTATGTTATTAACTAGAATTTTTACAATAATTTCTGGTATTTTCATAGATTTTTAGTATTTCTTTGGATCACTCTATAGATTTCTAGAATTTGATGTTATAGTATCAAAAATTTCAAAGTTTTGGAGCATGTTTGGAGTTTTTTAATTGATTTTTTCAGAAATGAAACCTCCGATTCATGTTGCCAAAATTTTTTGGTTTTTTTTTTAATTTCTATCACTTAAGTATTCATACTATTTGAAGAGTTTTCTATTATGTTTCTGGATTTTTATATCGATTTGTAGAATTAAGCATAAGATAAGATTTAGATTTTCATAAATTTTTGAGACACTTGAATCTAAATTGCTTTTAGGTATGTATTTCAAGATTTCTAGTAAATCTCGTATTTTTTTGGTATTCCAAAAACTTTAAAAAATTTTCTAGTATTTTTCTTTGAATTTCTATTATTTTTATAGATTACCATACATATAGATTTCTTGTATTCGATGCTCTAGCATTTAATTTTCAATAGGTTTTCAGTGTTTTTATAGATTTCTGAAGAATAGACTTTTTTATTTTTTATTAAAAACTTTCACGACTCAAAGCGGTGAATTTTAGGAATTCGCATGAAAAGTTATAAAAATACTTAAAATCTGTAAATTGGAAAATCTATGGCAGGATTTGTATCATTTAGAGATCCTGCTAGAAAATTTTACAGAATAATAATGAATACAAAAAAAAATAAATAAAATACGAAAAATACTAGATTTTCCTAAGTTTTAAATCACTTGATTTTTTAAAAATTTATGTAACTCAAGGAATAAAAAACTTCAATTTCTTAAGCTTCAAATTCTATAAAATTTATGTTGATAGAAGCGTATGAGAAGATAAGAAAATTTTTATATTTTATAACTCTGTGAAACATACAGAAAATATTGAGGGTCCTTTAAATATATAAAGAAACTGTTTTCTGCAAAATTGATCGAAATATACTCTAGAAATTTCGAACCTACAATTTTATTCCATTCTAGAAATCGACAGAGATATCTTTAAAAAAACTAAAAATTCCACATCATTCTTTGAATATTTAAAAATGCAGAAAGAAAATACGTTCGGAAAAATACGTGCAAATATATGAAACATTGGAAATCTTTCGAATTCCAGAAATTCATACAGCAATATATAAAAATAATGAACGATCCTTGAAATCATAGAAAAACTAAAGAAATACAAAAAGTACTTAAATAAGTAAAAATCTATCGAGACACTGTTTTGTGGAAAATCCTGTAAAACACGTAATGTTTCATTATATTCAAATTCTAGAGTTCGAAATTCTTGAAATGTATAGAACAATTATTATCATAAAAATACTAAAATTATGTTAAAATACTAGGAAATTCTGCAATATTCTATTATATACTGAAAAATACGAATAGTTTTAAAAATACCGAATAATTCTTTAAATCGTAGAAAAATTAAAAAAGTAGAAAAAATCAAATAAAATGAGAATCTAATCAGAAATTTTTTGCTGAAAAATCCTCTTAAATACCAATAATTTATCAAACTTTTATTTCTGGAGCATCAAATTCTTGCATTCTATATATCGATGTACAGAAAAAAAGTAGAAATTTTTAAAAATTCTAGAGAATCCTGCTGCATTTTATACATACTGAATAGTACAAAAAGATTTAAAAATTCTGGAAATCTGGGTAGATATTTAGATTCTTTCAAAAATCTATTAAAATTGCAAATGTTTTCTTGTGGCTAACATTAAATCAAATGTCATATTCAGAAATTTTATAAACTTGAAAAAAAAAATAAAAATTTGAACAAGCTGATTGATTGTTTTCTCAGGATGAAAAAGTTCAGATAAACATTTTTTATTATATCTGAAATAAACATTTTCTATAGAACAAAATCACAAGTACTTTGAAATTGTATTTTTCAGCCTTAGTTTTTCGATTTTTGTTATTTACATTCAATTTCTTCAAAAAGTAACGTGAAAGTAACGGAACGTTACTTTGCTTGATAGTAGCGTAAAGTAACGGTAACGAATTACTATTTCTTTTTAAGTAACGATAACGTAACGAATTACTTTTTTCACCTTTGTAACATAACGCGTTACATTTTTTCAAGTAACTTTCCAAACCCTGTTTATAATCAAAGTTACTAATTTTGTTTCTTGATGAAAAAATAGTCCACATTTTATCCGAGTTTCGGAAGGGTTTTGAATACCCAAAAATCTCCTCTGCCTACGCGCCTGACTATGTAGAAATGTATTATTGTTATTATAAAAGCAAAAATAGCAGTCTGAAGATGAAAGCCTTAATTGCAATTATATTTCAAAATAATGACAAAAATACAGTCATAAAAACAATATTGTTATTTTTAAGCAAATTTTTCAGTTCTAGATAATCTACACCCTATTAAACCAGTTAGCCTGTTAGTCTTGAAATAAATATACATAAATAAAGATACCAAGTACATTTTCTCAAATTACCTAGCAACAATTGACCGCAAGAAGCGAACATGAGATTCCCGGTGTCATCTTTGCTTTCCGGCCGCTTTTGTTTCCGGCGCTGCCGCTCGATTTCCGGTGGTGGCGCTTGGCGAACCGGCTTTTCCGTCAGCAAAATGTCCTTAGAATGTTTAGAATCTAAGCAACTGTCGGGTTTAGATTCCTTCGAAGTTTTCGATTCTTCGGAATTACTTGAATCCTGACTCCTCACCGTCGAGTCCAAAATCGGCGGTTCCTTTTCCATTTTTTCCGTCAATTTTTATCTTCAATTCGAGAGCATGCTTCGTGGAGTTTTTCCCCCACTTTTTTTGCCTCTTCTCGTTAACCGACCTGGCAATTGCGGTTTCTCATAAATTAAAATCCGAGGGAACACTACGAGAGCGATTTCGTCGGGGTTGATAGTTCCGGAATCCGCCGGTTCGCACGCTCGTGCGATCTGTGAGACAAAGGAAAAATGCATGAACTGTAATTTTTCGGTTTTTTTTTGTAATTTAAGAGTTCGTTTCGTGGATAGATTCTAAAGTTCTGGATTTATTTTAGGTACAGATTCTAAAAAAAGAAATATTGATCTGGGAGAAAAAAAAAGGAAAAGATAAATCCTGAACCTTTGAGAGCTCAACAGGAGTTCACCTTATATCTAAAAGGTAAAATTATGTAGACCTACAATGATTGAGGTTTTGCTATTCATTTAATGACTTTACATATTGCAAAGTATTTCAACCTTGATGGACTTTTTTCGTCTACAAATTCAGAGTTAATCTCAAACTCATTTCCAGAGATCTTCTCTTGAAATTATTTATCATACCTTTGATTTGAAGGTCACACTCTTCAGCTCAAGGTCATGTACATATATCTTTGTAGAGGTTCACACTCATTAAATCATACAAATAGTTCATACATCAAAACTTTCGATAAATTTTAAACAATTTCTAGTATTTTTAAAAATATCAGAAATATATCGAGACATTTCTTTTCCCCTTTTCCCATGTATAAGATTCTGGTTCCAGCACTGTTTTTTTTCTATAAAATGTTCGCTAACGTTGAAGAATTCGAGTTCTCCACCGAAAGGTTCCGCTCTTTGAGCTTTCTTATTGGCTTCATAACTGTTTTTATTCTTGTGAGGGATTCAAGAAAAACCATTACTAATGAGACGTAACACTGAGAAAGTTTGGTACAGAATAATTCGTAACAGAAAAAGTGTTCCTTATTTCGATTCTTCGGTTTTCACCAATTTAAAGATTTTTTTTCTTAAGCAAAACACTTGTTTTTTGAACACTTTCACTTGGAATGTGCGATGAAACAGTGAATTCTGAAATTTGTATTACAACTTGTTTTTTTCGTTATTAACTGATGTGGAAAATAACTACAAAATTATTTGATCGAAACCCTCTAATTTATTGAAGAATATATGATTTTTTTTATTGTTTTACTTGTTGAAAAAGTGGCAAAGAATGAAACAAAAGGCGTTTATTTTTTACTTTAAAAAAAAATTGATCTCTTTTTTGCATACAAACAGACTGTCATTTTGGCTGTAAAATAAAATTTTTTTTCTTTATTGTTGTAAACAGTTGCATTAATGTTTTTTGCAGATGACATTATCTTTTTTATCTAAAAATAAATTTCACCTTGTGCATTTTTGATTGACAATAAATTTTTTTAATTGTATTCACAGAGACTTTGATAATAAGGTTTTCAAATTGTTTAGCAACTTTTTAAAATTAAAAAAAACTAATAAACTTTCAAATGGATATATTTATCTGTCATAAGAAATGATTAATATTATATAAAAGCTAATCATCTCATTCACTTTCTAAAATGGTAAACGATTTCCAAGATATTATTGAAGAAAGTTATTCTGGAATTATGGAAGAAACGTGACAATAATTAGAACTTGCAATGACTCCTGCATAAAATTTGCATTTCATTTCCATTATTTGTGCTCAAGTATTGACGAGGTATATTTAAGGAAAACATAGCGAATTGATTTTTAGTGTTTTAGAAAGTTGATTAAATTTCCAAAAAATTCAAAAATGTTTTTTTTGAAAGATGCAGTTTCAGCTTGTTTTGGATAAAAAATTTGAAACGTTATGACACACTGAATATGAAATTATAAAATATTATTGATTTTTCTTTATGGTGAAGCAATTTCAAAAATGATTTTTTTGGAAAATGCAGTTTCAGCTTGTTGTTGATAAAAAACGTGAAACGTTTTGACATACTGAATATAAAATTATAAAATTGTATTGATTTTTCTTGATGGTGAAGCAATTTCAAAAAGTTCATAAACAAATCAGTATATTATGTAACGTGAGTTATCTAACAAATTTTAGCTTGTAAAAAGCTAATGTTTTTCAACCGATTTTTCAGTCAACAATATGAAGGGAAGAAAAAAGATGAAAATTATAACATTAATCATTTCCGATTGATTCTGCCCAATCAAAAATACTTTTAAGATATATTTTCCTTAATACAGTGAAAAAAAACGATATTGCATAAAGTTTGAACTTGCTGAAAAGAATCTTCAATGTTTATGTTCATATTTCTGATGATTGGCAGAAATAATTATATCTTTTTTGATACCTGTGATCAATGCGTTAAAATTATTCACAAATTTGTTGATTCGAAGCATCACAGAAACAACGTTAGAAAATTATGAAATCCATTAGTAATTCAAAATGCATTATTTATCTAAATAATCTTAATATACTTGAATGGCAGAGATTGAATCATTCATTTTTTTTTAAAAGGAAAATTCACAAAAATCTTCTCAATTTTTAAAAAAATGATGCTAAATACGAGCTGATATTACTTTGGTCATTTATATAATATACAATCTGTAAACATAAAAGAATTTTCCATTTAAATATCTATGGGGAAATGCTCCTAATAAACATTCTTCTAGGTTCGACAATTTTTTCAAAACAACTTTTTATGAGATATGAGTTAGTTTTCTCAGTCTATAAAGCTCATTCATTATAAAAATCCACGCTTGTTCATTTTTCAATTTCTTTTGTACCTATACACAAGAAATTAGTTCTTAAAATTCAGTTCACCCCAAAGAAAGCAAAAAGTTTTATAATCTTCATTTTCTCTGTAGACTTTTACTGGAACTATTCTTTGATTGAAGATCGAATATCAGAAAACGGAACGTATAGTTACGAAGGAATTCAAAAGATCATCCGATTCCGTTTCAGATTAAAACGTAATTTTGTCCCGAGCTAACATTCTTCTTGACCAATGAACCGCAATCGCGGAATCGAAGAACACAATTACTCAATATTTGTGGTCTCAGCGAACTTACATAATTGAATTGTAGAACAAATAATGTGAAATTTTCCAACGTAATCGAGTTTCATATTTTATACGACATAAATTGAACAACGAACGTACTTACATCTTAAATTATCATCACGAAATTGAAAACGAAACGATTCAATTTCTCCATATCGATTTTCATTGCTTTTATTCGAATAATCGGACAAACATTTGTAGCCTTCATTCTGGATGATCAATATTTACTTTATTTATATCCCAAGCATCACAAAATTCATTCTTCCCAATCTTATATGGATTGATCAAAAAATCTTTTTCATTTCAACCATTCCTTTTACATAAAAATATACACATTTTCCATGAAACTTACCGACTCAATTACGAACCCCCTTGAATAATCCGTTATCACATTTTTTCCCTCGCGAAAATTACGATCTTCGACACCACTTCACACCACTTCCCGCGAACCCTTCAATGTTATAAAAAAATGTCGCAAATACGAAAAAAAAATTTTTTTATATCTTCTATAAGAACCTCGTGAATTGGAACGCCGCGAGCGCAACTTTCAAGTCGAACAGCGTGCGCCTGGTCAGTGACTGGCGGCACCATGAGCACAGGTTGCATTTCTTCTTGTCCTCTCCTTCCCTGGGCTTCCATTTCCCACAGTCTCCCAGCCTGTTGTCGAGAGAGAAACTACGTATATTTGCCGTTTTTTTTTTCGTGGCCCCTACATTGCCCCCTCCCCCACGACTTCAATGATCTCTGTATGTACGGTATGCACCATAGAAACCGTTATAAGAACGCCCGAGAACTTTCGGGACTTTTCGGTCAATGGATCAATGGAGCATCGCGATCCATCTTCAAGATCTGGAATTCTGAATTAAAAATTAAGATTTTGTTTCTCTAAATTTTTTTATTACGTTTATTTACAATAAATTCTGAAAGATACACGTCTTTTAGATTTTAGGTTCCATTTCGTATCAGTTAATTAAGAGGCCTATGGCACTTTGCTTTCTACGTATTTTACAATAGAAAATCAATCTATATTTCATTACGATTTGAGTTAAATCGTGTGAAAACGTATTGAACATTTGCAACTTATACAATGTTCAATCCAAATTTTATGGACTCCAAACTGTGGCCTCTTTGCGTCTTGGGTTAAATGACATATGGAAATGGATTCAAACCTTCAACCGAATTCAATCTACAGTTTTTGTAAAGATTAATCAATAAATTCTGGGTATTTACACGATTGATATAATTTTAGCCCAAAGACTCACTATAAATCAATTTCTTGTGAAGTGCAAAAGTTAGCTTCTCATCGATACTGACAACTAAATCTCTTACTAGTGTGATTCTATTAATTGCTGTTATATTCGAAGGTGTACTTCTTACGACTTCTTGAAACTTACATTATATTACATTTTTCCACATTGAAAGAAAGATTGTTTACATCGCAGTACATTGATAAAGAATTAACGTCCTCTTGTAACATGTGAGCATCAAGTTCATTCCTTATGATGCGCCAGAATTTACAATCATCAGCATATAATTGAAAAAGAGAAAGCCTAAAAACCGGTAATATATTGTTAATGAATATTAGGAAAAGTAACGGTCCCAAATGAAACCCCTTCGGGACTCCAGATGTAACAGAAATTGTAAAAAATTTATAATTTTTGTTCTTAACAACCTGACTTCTATTTTTAAGGTGTTATACACCTTTTTGCGCGTAAAAATTGAGGGTGGTTTAGGGTAAGTTTTAAGGTATACAGCAATAATGCTACGTCGCAAAAGTTATAGTTTTGTAATAGTGTATTGTTCACTTGAAAAAACAAGTGTTTGTTCTTAAAGAAATATCAACAATTGGCAAAGCTATGGGCCTTTCCCCGAAACAACTTTTTTTTTGAAGAGGCTTGCGGTGACCACGATGCAAGTCGAACAAGTCAAGTTAAATCAGAATATCCAAAAAATTGCATTATTCTAGGAATATATCTAGTTCTTGAACGACCGCTTTTTTACAGAAAAGTTTTAATTTTGCAGATAAAAGTTTTTCAATAAAATTTTCAAAGCTCAAAAAATAGAAAGTTCATTTTTTTAATCGTTCAAGAACTAGATACATTCCTAGAGAAATCAATTTTTTTGGATTTTCTAATTTCACTTGACTTATTCGACTTGCACCGTGGTCACTGCAAGTCTCTTCAAAAAAAAAGTTGTTTCAGGGAAAGGGCCATAACTCCCCCAATCGTTGATATTTATTCATGAACAAATACTTGTTTTTTCAAGTGGGCAATACAATATTGAGAAACAATAACTTTGGCGTCATAACAGTATTGCTACATACTTTAAAAGATACCCCAAACCATCCCCAATTCGTCCGCACAAAAAGGTATATAACCCCTTAAGGTAACTCATGAACCTTTTGATGGGAACGCCTTTGATGCCTATTCGACTTATTTTGAATATTAGATTGTCAATATTAACACTGTCACGTATACATGAAATCAACTTGCTCTCCATTTTCAAGAGATTTATACAATACTTTGGTATATAAAATCAAATTGGTTTCAGTTAAATGTTAAGATCCTACACTCATTAAACAAGAACCAAGCTGTGTTTGTCAAATTTTTTATTTTTCTCTAAAGATGGCAAAGGAAATATCTCTTTGAATCTTGCCTGGAATCTAAATTTTTTAGTTACTCAAGTCATTTTTAATCGCTCTGTATAGAAAAATGACTTAAAAATCATGCGTAAAATGATAGCCTTAAGAAGATTATAAAAAATGGTCCGAAACGTTGATTAAACAGAACACTATGAACTAACAAGAAAATCGAAAAAAATTCTATTATAATCATTTTTACAAAATGTGAACGTCCACTTGACGAAAATAACTACTCTTGGAAAATAACATGGCTGCAACAACCAAATGAACATTTTTTCGTATATGTAAATATTTTACTTTTAATGAATACGGTTGTGGTAACCATACCATTATCTACAAATTGAAAACCATCATTTTTTATTCAACACAGATCGATTTTACAAAATTTCATAACAATGGGAAAGAGTTTCGAACGATATTCAGGTCAAAAGAGTAAATTATCGAAACTTTCACTTTTGAAGACTAGAATTCCAAATCGTTCAGCAATGAAAATCGTGGCGCGATGAAAAAGGGGCGACAACGTTTTCACTCGGCTAAAAATGCCGTCAATTGTTGCGTACATCGTCATACGATACGTGCACGCAGCGTCGATTACGGCTCGCGTTGAAATTCCACGCCAACCTTTTGATACCGAGCATTTCTCTCTAGAAAGGCAGAGAAACCTCTAGAAGCGCACAGGCTCAACTTTTCATCTCTCTGCGTGCTCTGACAAACCACTTGTCAATACCGAAAACATCCTTTCTTCTCCCCATAATCATTGTTGAGCAAGTAGTAAAAGTGTAATTTTCCAAGCTTGCATGCAGGTTTTCTTTTTCGTGCAACTATATGTATATCATCTGCTAAACGTTTAAAGCTACTTGCATTATTCATTTTGTTTCCAATGTTTTTTTTTTTTTTCTTTTGAAATTCTAATTTTTTGGTATAGGAATTTTCTGATAATTTTTCAAGTTTCAAGTGGAAAAGTTTATGCGGAAAAATATGGATCTGAAACTATAAAATTAAAATATACGTGTCGAAATCACAAAACAATACTTGGGGGTATCTTAATTTCGAAATGTCGAAAAACTTTCGAAATTTTAGAAATTGTAGATTTTAATTATCCGAGGAATTCGAAGAATTTCAAAAACATGAATATAGTAAATTTTTTACATTATATACTTTCGAAACATTCATAATAATTTTCATTCATTTTTATGAAAATCTGGAAAACTTGAGCACACTTAAAAAATAAGGATAGATTAGTATATCGAGTTTGACAAATTTTTATTGAATTCAGGAAGTCTTGAATAGTTATTATTATTATACTTAAAACATTTTTAAAAATTCAAAGAACATTCAAAATTTTAGGATTTGTGAGATTCTGAAAAATCTGGAAAAATTGTAGAGTTACAGAAAATGGTCCTGAATTCCGTAGATCATCATCATTATCATATTTTTTCTTAAAAGTATGTATGTGTGATACAATATTTTCAATTTTCCGATAGAAATCTGAATAACTTGTAAAGCATTTGAATCTTATGGAAATTTACCTAATGAGTTAAACAGATTTTTCAAAAATATGTAGAGTTTTAAATAGTTTCTACTAGAATAAACCTTTTGAAAATTTTGAAACATTAAAAAAGAAGAAAAGTTTTGAAAATTGTTTATAATTTTAAAAAATTTAGGATATTAAAAATTTTTTTATAAATTTTGTTGATTCTGTTCAATAACATATTTTTTAGAAATATGTATGATAATTTTTTGAAATTTCGCATACAAATCTGAAAAACTTGACAAGTATTCGAAATTCTGAAAATTTTTATTCAGTTATACTAATTTTCTTTAATTCCGGGAAGTCTTGAAAAGTTTGTATATACATATATATAATGCTTGAAATTTTAGGCATTTTGAATAATTGAAAAACATTTTAGATTTTTAAGTTTGTGAAATTCTAGGAAATCTGAAAAATTGATGGATTAAGAAAAATTTGTATGATTTTTTCAAATCTTCTTCATCATATTTCTTCGAAATATACGTTGTTGAAAATTTTTGAAAAAAATTCGAATAACTAGTAAAGTATTTTAAATTTATTGAAAATCTACTTGATGGAGTGCGCTGATTTTTGAGAAAAGTGAAAGGTTCTAAAGTTTATATTAAAGTAAACCCTCGGAAAATTTAAAAAAATGAAAAAACACTCCAAATTTCAAAGATTGTCGGTAATTCAAAAAAATTTAAAAATATGTAAGGAATCAGAAAATGTGCATTAATTGAGTAGATACCCTTCAATATAATTATTCTTCCATATATGCACGATAATTTTATTGTATTTTCCATATGAATTTGAGAAACTTGACGAGTATTCAAAAATTGCGAAAAATTTTATTCAATTACACAAATTTTCCTCCAATTCGAAAATCTCAAATAATTTGTACTATGCTTGGGACTCACATTTTGAAAAATCAAAAAAACATCCAAAATTTTAGAGTTTGTGTGATCCTAAAATATCTGTAAAAATTGTACAATTAGGTGTCGAAAATGTCATGAATTCTATGGACCTTCCTTATAAGTAGTAGGACAGTGAGAGTTCTGCCCCCCCACTCCTCCTCCCATCACGTGACCCCCTCCCCTCCCCGGCCCCGCTCACTCCCCCCTCCCTTTGCCCCGCCCACTCCCCTCCCCTCGGGGTTTTCCCGCGTTATTCCGGGATTTTCCGGATTTTCCCGCGTTGTTCCGGGGTTTTCCGCGAATTTGCGCAATTTTCCCGCGGATTTCCTAGAATTTTTCCTAGATTTTTCCCTGAATTTTCCACGAATTTTCCGCAGTTTTCCCAGATTTTTTTTTGGAATCTTTGCGATTTCTCGCTAATTTCATGCAAGTTTTTTCAAAATTTCCTGGAATTTTCCGCGATTTCAACAGTTTTCCAATCCTTTATCGCAGTTTTCTAACCCTTTTCCGTTGGTTTTTGCAAACTTTTTCTACCCCTTATCGCGGATTTCCTCCCTTCAAAACAAGGTGGTGGACAGAATAAATTGAAAACAAAATGGCGGTTTGCTAGGCATGATGGCAAACAGAATAAATTAAAACGAAAATGGCGGACTTATGAAGATTGAAATACTTACCTTTGATGTATTTTTCCCCAGAGTCGGAACGTTGATAGCACTTACACGCACACTCACACACGCATACACATACCCATGCAAATTAATACACAGAAATTTTACATTTTACAAAGGGCCCCACCCCGCCCTTTGTTGTGGAGCACAACCAGCTAATTGCTCCTCCATTTTTATTGTTCAGTTTTTTACAATTGTTCTTACAAAAACTCACAAGCATTGAATTTACCACCAAGGAATCGGAAACTGACTGTTAGCTCTGACTTCACAACGTCGACAAGTTTTTGAAGCTGATCCGAATCCTCTTGTAATGATTTGCCAAGCCTTGCCGGGAGAAAAATGTCGAATTCCGTATCCAGAGTGATGAGGAATTTCGATCCATACTTGGTTGTAACGGAGCGAATGTTGGTGACGGTGTAACTTTTATTGAGTTCTAACTCGATAATTTTACGCGTTGGCAGAAAATTCTCTACACGAGCTATTTTGTTCAGCTTCGAGAAGTCCATGTTGCTTGATAAATATTTTTCTTAAGACTGACGCTCTACCGCTCGCGCATCCGTATTTCAAGGATTATTTGACCTTGAAAATCTATTGCGCAGTTTCGAAAGTGATGACGTCACCTCGACAAGTTTAAACAAGTCGCCGGTGTACTGAGTGTCGGTAAGGTAGTACGAACCAATTTATACCGCTTATTATTCAGTCTTAAAACTAATATCTACTGATTATTGTTCAAATCTTTAGCTTTTCTACGTAAAGTAGGATCTAAAACACATTCAATAAAAGCGATTCGTCGTTGAAACCTATAACGGTCACGGGCTGCTTGTTCCCATGGACCCCGTCTCGCTAATCTATGCGCAAAATCCCACACATACAGCACATATACTGTAGGTGGGTTACAATCAAACGTAACACGCTTCATAGTTTTCTGACAACTCCGCTGATTGGTTGGTATTCTATGATACGATCATGTTCAATAAGACAGTATGCAGTAGTTGCAGCTGGGAAATTGGCTCCTGATTCAAACTCCAGACGAACATCAACTGGACCAGTGATCAAGGAATCATTTTGTTTAGCACAGTCGATAACAACAAGAGGCGCATTATCTTTAAATTGAGTTTTTCTAGCAATGGAGCATTTTTTCTACCATAATACGATGATTGAAAATTTGCAAACATTTCATAAAACGTTGCAAACAGGTTTCGTTGAAAATCAATATGAAGATTCTGATAAGGATAATATTGTGAATTTAAATACAATTTCATATCACGCAAATTACACGTATCAAAGTTGCTCATATTTCCAGTTCTCACATTTTTTCGTCCAACTTGGAATCCTATGATGACGTATCTCGGCTTTTCCAGTTGAGTCGTTGTTTTCACACTCCATACGTGCTTTGTAGTTTGAGGTAAAAGTGGATACTCGTAAAGTTCCCAGCTTCGGAAACTCATGGCGATCGTTGGATCAGTAGCGATGAAATTAAGCATTCGAATTTTCTCCAAGTCCGAAACTTTGACGTATGGAATTAACCATTCAATTTTGCTAATGGTTAGCTTGTATTGTTCTTCGTTCGCAGCAAGCTGTGTGATTACGTTGACGTCGGTGTTGGCTCGCTGAATAATGAGTTCATGTTTTGCATTGACGATAACTCGTTGATAATCTTCAGCAAATCCGAAGATGAAATTCAGTGGAATGCATATGTCAAAATATCCATTGTTGTTAGTTATATGTCTTGTGTCGTCAACAATCCATCCAGCATTTTCCATCATATCCTTTTGAGTAGGAGTTTGTGCAATGTAGGCCTTCATCGTTGTTGTGAGACCGACATTCTTGACTCTTTCGATCTCTACAGCATTCAGCTCATACCGCATTTCTTCAAACATGTGGCAGATGCCATTGTTCACAATCGATGTATGAGCAACATCAGTTCCATCTGCTTTTGTCAATCTTCCTTGTATATGCAGCGAACTTTTGCTAGGCAGTATATATGAATCCTGGTTTTGTACGCTGATGCGAATCTCATCGTTGTTGTTGAATGTTGATGAAGCATATGGCTGGTGCGCGTGTATTTCATATTGCGCTATTGACTCGTCGAAGATGACTTTTTTCTCGATAGATAACATTGTATCAGGCAGATGAAGCAGCAGAAAATTTTACTCTTAAACTGAGACTTTTCAGGAACTGCACGTTTTGCGGTGTTAGCACTTTGAGTGGTTTGTACCGACTGATGATTCTTGGACGTGCTGTGTGACTTTTATAGTCTCCGTAGACGATTCCCATTATTCACTTTTCACATGAAGTCTAATAGTGATGACTTCTCGAAAATTCACCAACTTGCCGTCTTGATCCACAATACGTAGCTGGAGATGATGTATTGCCTGTACGGTGATCGGATGATAAATGACGTGAGTTGGTAGTTCGATGATCTTATATCCTAGTGGCACCACGGGAAAAAACTCATGAATAGTGTGCACTTTCTTCTCGTTTATATACGCTCCTGTAGTGATGTTACACTCGACACGTAAGGCGTTGATACTGAGTATTCTCACGGGAAATTGTGATTCATGTTCCACGTCAACAGCAATGACTACCTGATCAAAACCTAATAGTTTTCCGATAGAATCTTTTGGTCGAAAATCTATCGGTCGATTACATTGAATTTCACTACGCAGCGTGCTACTATTCGCCCGTAACTGGAGCTCGATACTTGGTGGCAGCACTTTTTTCAAATCACGCTCAATGTTCTCCAACTCATAACTTCCCGAGGGTATAGTAATCACTTTATCGTCAACATAGAATTTATTGTTGCCGACGTCGATGTTGGGGATTGAATTGAAAGTCAGCAACTCGACTAATCCCAATGAATACTTTTTTTGAGGTGACAATTCGATCGGAGGAAAGTAATTAGTCTCCAATACAGATGACGTGCCAGAGAGTGTCAATGTCAATGTATCCGCCATGACTGCTGATTGTAGACTGATACACATTCACACACCATCGATGCTTTTATCGAGTAAAAACTTGAGACACAAGTGTCCACAGATAATTAGATTATAGTTTTGATACTGATCACGATTGTATTGAATTATGCTACCGACACCGAAATAGTCTACAAGTTCGCGAGGTGGTTGTAGATTGCCAAAGCTATCAAAATACATGATTTTATTGTCCGTTTTCCTGTAGGCGACCCAATGAGTTCCATGACTATTTTTACTATCCAAATTGATAATGGCAGCTTCAACTCTCCTGGGTCCATTTTTCGGTAAATCATTTCTCATGTACACACCTCGAAAATGTGGAATTTTTAACAATTTTGCATATTTCAACAAATCTACGTTGCTGAGTGCTCGGTGCGGTAGCTCTATACGTTTTTTAAATGCAGTCTCATGCCAGTTCCCCATGGTTTTAAATACAATCCTTTTCCCACGGCGATTGATTCCATTTTGAGGTTATGACGTTTTGATTCCTCCAATTGACGCTTCGCAGCTTTCGCATCGTTGATAGCTTTAGCGATGCTTGCAGCGCCACCTGCTAACGCTCCTGTGGCACTCAATCCAGCGAAGATTGGTAGTAAAACTGCTGGTAAAATACCTCCAATTTTGTTTGGTACGGGAAGTACACGAGGTACTAGAACATTCTTCTTTCCTCCAGCTTCTTTCACAGCTGCTCGTGCTTCTTTCAAAGTAGATTGTACAGAGCCAGTAGCTTTAGCTGCTACTTTCGCTGCATCGATGACTTTTCTCAAGGAAATCTTTTTCTTCTTTACCACTTTTCTGACTCTCTTCGCTACTTTCCTAGCTTTGTTTTTTAGTCCCATTCCGAGTTTTTTCTTCAGCCCCATAATGCTGGCTATACCAAGTGCTGCTGTTTTTTCACCAACTCCCGAATCCTTGGCAAAAACACGTTCGACTGCTCTTTTTGCGAGCAATTGATCAGCTTCGTGTCTAGCTGCGAGATTTTCACGATTTTTTGAATAAGCTATATTGTGCTCCCTACACGCTGCGTCGAGTGGATTGATTCCACGATCCCCACGTGCTAACCTCTTAGTCAGCTTTGTGCCTGGACCGCAAAATTGATATCCAGGTATATGAAGTTCAACGGGGAGCTTGTTGATGATAGTGTTGACGAGACCTTGTCCTCTCACAGTCATTGCTTAACTGAGTTCGCGACTATAAATACCTCGTATTTATACTTTTTGTGTCAAACGTTCGCGAACCATTATGGAGTTTATACAGCAGAATGTAAAGTTACCTGTTGTTAACTTTGATAACGTGACAGAGAAGCGGGAAAAAATCAAACGTCATGGAAAGCTACTACCGAATACAGTTCGCGCTATCATCTGTGGACCTTCAAATTGTGGAAAAACTAATGCTCTGCTCTCACTTCTTACACATCCAAACGGATTGAGATTCGAGAACGTCTACATTTACTCGAAATCACTCGAGCAGTCTAAATACAAGTACTTGGAAAAAATCATTGAACCGATCAAAGGAGTTGGATATTTCCCATATAGCGACAACGAGCAAGTTGTCAGTGTGGGGGATGTTAAACCAAACTCTGTAATGATATTCGACGATGTGGCGTGTGAAAAACGAAACAATATACGAGCATATTTTTGTATGGGACGGCATCGTGATGTGGATAGTTTTTATCTCTGTCAAACATACGCACGCATTCCCAAACACTTGGTGCGAGATAATGCGAATATGCTCATACTGTTTCGTCAAGATGACATGAACTTGAAACATGTGTACAACGATCATGTCAACACTGACATGTCTTTCACACAATTTCGAGATTTATGCGCAGCATGTTGGAATGATAATTATGGTTTCATCGTCATTAACAAGGATAGTGAGCATGGACGTTACAGAAGAGGGTTTGATTGTTTCTATAAAATAAAGTGATTATACAAAATGATACCAGTATCGCCTTAACTCTGCTCAAAGATGGATCGTAGAGATGTACTACACCACATTGCACAAGCAAGCGAAGCCATCCGTCGCAAACATCGTCTGCTGAAACGTGGGAGAGCTGCTGTAGAGACGTCGGTGCGAGAAGTGTTCAAGCCCATCATCGATCCACTCCAGTCATTGACGAAACGGGATATTGCAATGAAAGAAATTGAAAAAGAAGAAATGAAACAGGAAGAAGTAAAAGAAGAAGAATCAGCGTTGGAAGATAAAGAGCAACAGAGTGAAGATTTTGAGAGTTTTAATCAAACCCTCGGTGATCAAACATTTGCACCAAGTAATGTCAGTTCACCAGCTCCTGTTAACACTCTGACTAAATACTTGAACATGTTAAAAAACAAGTCACAACGAAAAAATCTCGACACGCAGTATGGAGTACGATCGCTGGAAACTGGATTGCATATTGGAAACGCGTCGATCAGTTTTGCGGTAGACACTGTTCATGTAGGAATGGAGGAGTTTGAGAAAACGCCAGGATTAATCGAACTGCTTTTCAAAAAAATACCAAACAGTTCAATCGTAACTAAAGTCGACGTGGAAAACTATAAGCAAATCATTCGTCAAACGAGTGCAGATAGAAAATATTATCGTCCTGACGAGAATCTTCGTGGAAGTAAAGATTGGAAATATCTCACATACATTGCTGACAAGAAAGTGGGCACAGGAGTATACAACGTGGTTAATCGTGGACGTGACATCGACTACGTGCATTGGGATGATCCGAACGAGCTCGTTGATCGCCTGCGACTTATACTTGCGTCACAAGCGGCTGGTAACAACAGTCACATCAACGAAATAAACTCTATCGTCGAAGAACTAAGAGAAGCTGAGATTATATATTGAGGGGATTGCATTATACAACTTCATTCGCAAGCTAGACAATGGCGAGTGTAGACGTTTTTGGAAAACACCTAACGAGAACTCAAGGACTTCGCGGCCCACCAGGTGTTGGATTCCAATTGACCGCTGAGCAAAACTATGATATGATGGGAAAAAGGTTATGCAACGTTGGCGAATCGATGGAAATGATGGATGCAGTGAACCTCGAAGAAGTAAATAGAATCGTTGGAGATGCGATTCAATCACTGAGATATGTGATTGGCATTGTGACTGACAATTTGACAAAATCGCTGGAATCCTTGAATGATATGTATCAAAAACATATGCTTGAATATTCGAAGCAGATTAACGTTATTCTACATCGTCAGCAACGCATTGAGGAAGTAGTACATATCACACCCGAAAAAAATGAATTTGAATAAAAGCAAGTACACAAACGCGTCACCCTCATTATCAACCCAGACATTGTAAGGATGGATGCGAAAGAAGCTCTTGTAGAAGAGCTCCATAAGCCTGCAAGGAAAAATTATCGACGACGTCATGTGGATATGCGTGGAATTGATGAAACTTGGCAAGCTGATCTCGTCGATATGTCCACTTATGCTGACAAAGGCTACAAGTTCCTGCTCACCGTCATCGATGTCTTCTCCAAGTATGCATGGGCTGCTCCTGTGAAATCTAAAAATGGTCCTGACGTCACCGCTGCTATGAAGACTGTACTCAAGGATCGTCAACCCAAGAATCTACACGTCGATCAAGGCAAAGAGTTTTACAACAAGAACTTCAAAGCGCTCATGAAGCACCATGAAATCAACATGTACTCTACATTCAGCGGCATGAAAGCATCCATCTGCGAACGTTTCAACCGCACTTTGAAAAGCAAGATGTGGAAAAGATTCTCACTCCAAGGACATTACAAATGGATTGACATTCTACCTGAATTGATGTCAACCTACAACGCTACTAAACATCGTACTATCAAGATGAAGCCAAAAGATGTTACTGCATCTGATGAAAAACGTTTGCTCCGTGAAATTTATCATACCAAGGATCAGAAAGAGAAGCATAAATTCAATATTGGTGACAAAGTCCGGATCAGCAAGTATAAACATGTCTTCGAGAAAGGATACACACCCAATTGGACAACGGAAATATTTTCCATAGTTGCTGTGAAACCATCGCATCCAACGACGTACAAACTCAAAGATTACCAAGATCAACCCATCGATGGAAGATTTTACACCGAGGAACTCGCTAAAGTGAAACATCCTGATGTATATCTCGTGGAGAAAGTGTTACGAAAGCGTGGAAACAAACTATATGTAAAATGGTTGGGATTCGATAATACCCACAATAGTTGGATTAATAAAACAGACATGTAGATAAAAAATTGTTTTATTCATTTCCGCACCACCAGAGCCCACATGGGGTGGTAGAATATGTGGCGCGTTTTTGGTAACATGGTATCCCCAGTAGGCCTAATCCACGATAGTTGCATTATTTAATGCAACTGACTGTACATATTTATATTTGCGTACATATTTACATATATATATATTATTCATATGAACGCAGACATAAACGCTCGTTTATTTACAAACATAATCTATTCGAGCTCCATTAATTCAGGTATTTTGTAATGGCCGTGTGCCAAAGTGTCCGTTGTATCTGACAAAATAAAACGTTTGTCATCAAACGGATTTAACGCGAGTTTATTTTGCTCGATTGTCTGGATTTCATGGAGGTGTGAACGAAACAGTCGTTGGGAGCAGAATTTTGTAACTTCGTTCTTCAAACAATATACATAGTCCATGAAATCCAGCGTTTTCGCGACAACTGACATTTTGACACCTTTGGCTCTCTTAATTCTATCCTCGCCTTTAACACGTAAACTATACATTTTACTTCATAGACCGACAAATTCTGTAATGATTTTCCCATTACACTCATCTTTCATGAGACCCACGACTTTTTTGTTCAGCTGTTGAATTCCAAATTGGTTGTCCGCGGGGTAATCTGAAGTATCGAAATGTTCTGCATGGTCCATCATCAACGTATATGGATTGAGATTTTGAATTTCGTAGATAAGATTATCACAATCAGTATCACAATTGTTCAACTTTTTAAAAAACATCATCTAGTAACGCGTCAAAATAACGATCACGGAAAAACTAATGTTTTTCAACCAAAAAAAAAACTAATCACTAAATACCACAACAATTGTTCAAAAGCACTATCAAACAACTAGTCAATAGAACTTTTGCGAGAGAACTAATGTTTGCCAAGTGCCACAGTATGCATCGCGCTACGGTGTCGCGCTATGGTGTCGGGCTATGGTGTCGCGCTACGGTGTCGCGCTATGGTGTCGCGCTACGGTGTCGCGCTACAGGGTCGTGCTACTATGACCCGTGATGATTTCGCGTTATGGTTTGAAAGTGTAAACTTCGAAACGTTCTGAATCAGACTTCTGATCCCAGTTTGAAAATTCGCAACTTATATACTTTGAATTGATTCATTTCTTATTGAAATTTTATTCTTAATTATGTTTTCTATTCTTTGAATTTCCATATTGACTGATCCTTATTTTTTTCCAAACTTTCAGAGTTCATAGTTACGTAATAAACATTCAAGGTTCTATTTCATAATATATTTCTTATTTCATATTCTAATTTTCGGTACGTAAAATAGGCCAGGAGCAAATTAATGTTTCCTGTTCCATTAATTCAAAAGAAAAGCTGTCGTTTCTATTTCTTATATAACATTCAAAAAATAGATTACGTAATAGAATTTCAAAGTTATATTCGCATAATTTTTTCAACTGCTTGAAAACATGTTTTCTCTTCTTTGAATTTACATACTGTATGATACTTATTTTTTTCCAAACTTTTAGAGTCATTAGTCATGTAATAAATATTCAAGATTCTATTACATAATAAATTTCTCATTTCATATTATTATTTTTGACGTATAAAATACACTTAAAGCAACGTTATATTCAAATTTTATTGAATTTTAAATACAAGCCGCCGTTTCTACTTTTTATCTAACGCCTAAAGTGATAGATCACGTAACAGAATTTCGAAGTAATATCAACGTAATTTAATTCACAGCAAAAAATAAATCAGTGTTTTTTTCTCTAAAAATAAATGCGTTTAAACTTGATGGAAATTTTTTTTTTTTTTTCATCGAGAGTAACAGATCTGCGTAAGTGAATTTATAACGAATTTCGTAAAATTTGAATATGCTTTTAAGACTTCGCGGATGATATCATGGAAACAGCCTTTTATGACTATTCCGAACTTGGTCAATATATTGACATATCTTATACCGTTTCCTGTTTTCTATCGTTGCATTCTTCAGCAACATAAATGGATTATCTTCGATTCTACTTTTGCTTACTTCTCGACACACGTGCTACATCGCATCACGTTGGATTTACGGAATATATTAATGTACTCGGCGTCTAGAAGGCAAGCGTTTGTTATCGAGACATTAATCGCTCTTTCAAAATACAATTGTTTTAAAAAGTGAACGCTCGCATCGATCGCTTTCCTTTAAAATCAGAAAAAGTGATTGAGGTAATAAGAGAACACGCTTCAAACTGATTTCGAAAGAACACAGATTTTCAGAAGTTGGACAAAACTATAATTCATGAATATGATGTAAGAAATCTTCTTTTTTCTAATTAGAAACGTTTGAGAGTGAGGAATTAGAGGTCATTTTTCGAAAGCATTAGACTGCCCTACAAAATTTGACTATATAAAGTGATGCTAGATGAAATGAAATCAGTCACGGCTTTATCATGAGATTCGTGAGTAAACAAAACGTTACCCATGAAGTAGTGATGGGATATTATAAATTAAATTTAATCAGTCGACGTGAGTTTCCAGTCAGATTTGGACGAAGTTTGGCTGCAGTGAAAGTTTACATTATGCAGAGGAGTTGTGAAGAAGGTGAAAATTTCAGCCAATGGTAAGTCGTTGTTTATTCAATTTTCAGTGTTCACAATTTTGTTTTGCCGATATTTTTTAATTATTGTGAATTGTTTAGGGGACAGTCGGGTAGAGTGGGAAGTGTTTTAATGATGCCACATAAAATTCAAAAGAATATTTTTTTTTTTTTTTTTTTTATTTCAAAACTGTATCGTGGAGAGAAAGTTCATTGATTAAAAAAATATTAACATTTCCTGTCCAACCGACTTCCCACTCCACCCGACTTTCCCCTACATATTGAGTATATGATTAAAAAACTTCATTTATATTGTTTAGAATTTTACTTTATAATAATGATTATTAATTATATTCGATGATTATTTATTCAATGAATGTGATTTGTAGAAATTGTCATTTAACAAGTTCTTTGTAATGATTCTTACAGGTATCGAGACACATTCAAAAACTTAGATCGAACGTTCCAAAAGACAGCCGTAGACGCATACTATATAGGAATGGAGGATACGAGGGTAGCACTGCAGCAGTTCGTGGATGAAACAATTGCAGCTACAAGTCGGAAAGAGGATAGACATAATAAAGATGACATCACAAGGAGGAGGTCCAAAAGAATAGAAAACAGGAAAAGCAAACAACCGTACAGGAAGTGTAATTGTTTTCACTAATTAAGATTGTGTGAATTTGAAGAAAAAATGTAATTTCAAATAAATGATGTCAAAATTGTTTAAAGCAATTGTTTTTTCATTATAACGTTAAATCTCCCTATCCCTCTAAGATAATTTAATTTAAATATATACTGACCATCAATAAGATGTAAGTTATCAATAATATCGACATCTACCTTAGCGACACTCAGTACATTATCGGCATCTACCTTATCGACACTCAGTACACCGGCGACTTGTTTAAACTTGTCGAGGTGACGTCATCACTTTCGAAACTGCGCAATAGATTTTCAAGGTCAAATAATCCTTGAAATACGGATGCGCGAGCGGTAGAGCGTCAGTCTTAAGAAAAATATTTATCAAGCAACATGGACTTCTCGAAGCTGAACAAAATAGCTCGTGTAGAGAATTTTCTGCCAACGCGTAAAATTATCGAGTTAGAACTCAATAAAAGTTACACCGTCACCAACATTCGCTCCGTTACAACCAAGTATGGATCGAAATTCCTCATCACTCTGGATACGGAATTCGACATTTTTCTCCCGGCAAGGCTTGGCAAATCATTACAAGAGGATTCGGATCAGCTTCAAAAACTTGTCGACGTTGTGAAGTCAGAGCTAACAGTCAGTTTCCGATTCCTTGGTGGTAAATTCAATGCTTGTGAGTTTTTGTAAGAACAATTGTAAAAAACTGAACAATAAAAATGGAGGAGCAATTAGCTGGTTGTGCTCCACAACAAAGGGCGGGGTGGGGCCCTTTGTAAAATGTAAAATTTCTGTGTATTAATTTGCATGGGTATGTGTATGCGTGTGTGAGTGTGCGTGTAAGTGCTATCAACGTTCCGACTCTGGGGAAAAATACATCAAAGGTAAGTATTTCAATCTTCATAAGTCCGCCATTTTCGTTTTAATTTATTCTGTTTGCCATCATGCCTAGCAAACCGCCATTTTGTTTTCAATTTATTCTGTCCACCACCTTGTTTTGAAGGGAGGAAATCCGCGATAAGGGGTAGAAAAAGTTTGCAAAAACCAACGGAAAAGGGTTAGAAAACTGCGATAAAGGATTGGAAAACTGTTGAAATCGCGGAAAATTCCAGGAAATTTTGAAAAAACTTGCATGAAATTAGCGAGAAATCGCAAAGATTCCAAAAAAAAATCTGGGAAAACTGCGGAAAATTCGTGGAAAATTCAGGGAAAAATCTAGGAAAAATTCTAGGAAATCCGCGGGAAAATTGCGCAAATTCGCGGAAAACCCCGGAACAACGCGGGAAAATCCGGAAAATCCCGGAATAACGCGGGAAAACCCCGAGGGGAGGGGAGTGGGCGGGGCAAAGGGAGGGGGGAGTGAGCGGGGCCGGGGAGGGGAGGGGGGTCACGTGATAGGAGGAGGAGTGGGGGGGGCAGAACTCTCACTGTCCTACTGCTCTTATAATTATATTGCTTAAAAATATACATGGTACTATAAAATTCTTTGAGTTTCTTAGTAGAGCTCTGAAAAACTCGAATAGTATAGAATTTCACAAAACGAAAACAACCTTTATAAATCGCGCAACGTTTAAACGATTCAGTAAAAACTAACATTTGGTAATTAATACATTTTCGCATTGTTCCTTTTATATATTTTACTAATCATTGAAAATTTTCTACGTGGGTAGTGCTGCCTTTCATCCCTACATCTTCTGTCTCTACACTTCATTAGAAACTTTACTCGAACGTATAAAAATTCATGATAAAAGTCACTCATCCCTCGTTACTTTCTCCAGCGTTTTGTATTCAATTATTACACAAATTGCTACAGCAGTTCAGCATAAAAGGAATTGAAATTGCTCACGTATGAAATTTAATGAATTTTTAATTTCAGTCCCTGGTGCAAGAACTATAGTCTGAGAACCCATGAATATATATGTATAACGAGGAAATTGCGGTCAGTTTAAGCATGTAAATGGCATAATGTGATTCATATAATAGAATAGATTTTTTTATTTCCAGATGAGTAACCTGGTTCATTTCGTTTTCTATGAGATGTTTTTGTTTTATTTTTTACTGAATTTTTCACATGGATAAAATATCAATTTCTCATTTGGTACACTTCGTTAAAATTGAAACTCATTGTCATCATCATGGTTTACTTGTATTTTAATATTGTTACTGGTACTTTGAGGCCTTAAAAACGATGGATAATTTTTTGACGAACTTACAAAACCTCTCTTCTTTCAATAATGTATATGTATATTCTCTCAGTTGTTTGTAACTGACTAAACCACTAAAAATTGTTATACAACAAAAACCACTCTTATTGATAAATATTTCATGATTTTTTATGTAAATTCACATTTTAATTTTATTTTCAAAAATATTAATAAATAGTTATTCACCAATTCTTTGGATTTGTATATTTATTGTGTAACATTCATCTTACTTTCTGACGTATTTCATCTGTTCCAGCTCAGAAAAAAGTCTCATTATTATGGTTCATGGTTTCTTTTTACATAGCCCTACTATATAAAACTAAGAACAAAAAAATCATTATTTAGAAAAATTTGTTTTCTGATGTTCAACATTTTATCAAAAAATATGTTTCCCAATCGAACTAAAATAGTTTTTTTGCAATTATTTAATGAAATTTTGTAAATGTCTCCAGTTTTTTTGTGAGTTCAATGCTAAATACGATACTAAATATTATGTTACCCTGTTTAAAAATACAATTTTGATGATTTTTCGCACTTTGTGTCATTATTGAAATAATTATTTCTATTGAGATTTTTATATCATAAATTTTTGGTTCCTGAAGAAGCCTCAAGTGAAGGCAAATTATGAAAGAATTAAAAAATTATAGACCATAGATTTCCACTGGCTAATATTCTATATCTGTTTATAGTCAACTCATTAACAAAAAAATGTCCGATAGTTGTAAAAAAAGAACAACTAACGATTGTTTTTAAAATATATCTTTGAATCTAACCAACATAGTTTTTTTCACAATCTTTACATGACATTTTGTAAATGGTTTAAGTTTTTTTTTTTTTTCTTTTTTGGAAATTTAATACCAAGTACTATTACTATATACTATGTTGCTCTGTTTTAAAATAGAATGTCTAAAATTTATGCTCTTTTTGTACCATTATTTACATTATTATTTCAATTTCGATTTTTATTTTTGTTTTTATAAATTTGTAGTTCCTGAAGAAGACTCAATTGGGGTCGAAATAATGGATGAATTTAAAAAATCAAAGACTTTAGATTTCAACCCATTAATTCTCTCGATCTGTTTGGAGGCAACCTCATTTTCAAAAATGTCTGATACTTATCGAGATTCTTATATAGTAATAAACGAGTAACGATTTTTCTTTAAATATTTTTTTAAATCTAACCAACATAGTTTTTGTAGCCATCATTGATTAAAATTTCGTACATTATCTTCAGTTGCTTTTTGTGAATCCAATACTAAGTACAATACTAAATACTATGTTGCTCTGTTTGAAAATACAATATCTAAAATATATAGTTTTTTTTGTAACATTATTTACATCATAATTCAGCTTGGGATTTTTATTTTTATAATTGTCTAGTTCCTGAAAAAGGCTCAATTAGAGTCGAAATATGGTAGAATTGAAAAAATGAGAGAGTTGTATGGAGACAACCTCGTCTTCAAAAAATGTTGATTATTTGTAGTATAGAAGAACAATAGTTTTCAAGGCTTAGGCATTTCATTTTGCCCCTATCAGGAAAAAAAACACTCTGAGTCAAATAAATCATTTATTGGTAATCACTCTCCTAATTTCTTGCAATTAGAGAGAATTTTTACTCTACATCGAGTGAAAATCCACCACTCAAGCTGCTCAAGCATGAAATGAAATTCACTCTCATCGAGTGAAAATTCACTCTGAAAGAGTGAATATTACTCTTAGAGAAGTTAAATTTCATTCTTAAATTCTAATTAGATCTTTCTTTAAAAAATGAGTGAACATTTGATCGAAGAGCAGTGAAATTTCTCTACTTTTGAGTGACTCTTAACTCTAAGAAAATTAAAAATCACTCCAAATTTGAATAGCATCAACTCGATGTATAGTGGAAATTCGCTCTAAGGAATGAAGAGAGCATTTTTTTCAATTTTGTAAGATGTGTTTTATTTCGTAGGTTAATGAGCAATCTGAGAGAAAAAAATTTGACTTTAGTTTTACTCTGAAATTCAATTTCTCTAAGAGACGTTCCTCCTTTTAGAGTAAATTTCCACTCCTTATTATAACATCAGTATTTTGACTCCGTGTACACTGTCAAAAAAAAATTTGAAATTTGAAACATCTTTCATATAATTTCTATTAAGATTGAGTTTGAAATTTCATAGACACGTATATGCAAAGGATTTCAAACAAATTTATATTCATATAGCATATATTATTTATAATTTTTACTAAAATTGAGAAGATCCCAAGAGACTACATATGCGTATATTAGAAAATACCTTTTGTAAATTATCAAATATACAATACAATTTTTGTTATACAATTTATATTGCATACAATATGAATTTTTATTATGAAACAGCTAATGATTTATTAGGAAAAATCGGCTCCGAAAAAATGTATGCTGTCAAAATTCACTTGCATTTAAAAAAGTTTTAGAATACATTCTCATTAATTCTAATCATTGACTTTTAGAGTTACTGAAATATCTGCTGTGTATTGAAATATCACTTTAATTTCATGAAAGCTTTTTGATTTGCAGAGACAGTGTCTATTATTTTTATAAGTGCGTCCATAGCTCTGATAAAAAACTTATCAGACACTGTGGGTAATCTCCTTCAAAGACAGTCTCTTAAACTGAATAAAGAAATTTCTGAGAGTGTCCAGTAAAAACTAACTCCAAGGAATTAAGTAGCTATAAAATCATACATTTCTCTGGATTCTGCCCCTGCATCCACCCTCGCTTCCTTTGAATTTCCCTGCGAATGTTTTCCAGAAAATCAGGAAGAAAAAAAATAGGGAAATGGCACTAAAGGACGTGGAAAAAAGTGGCTCGTGCGCGGCGACAAAAGACGTGGCCGAGAATGGCATTTCGCGAGAGTTCTCACGAGCGAGTAAAGTGTACTCGCGTTGGCGAACAATGGGAGACAAAATATCGCGGTTATGCGCGGCATTGCCTCGCGGTTCACGCAGACAATTGGTTTCGCACGGTTCAACGAACGGGCCCCGACAAACTATACGCGATCCCTCGATAAAGCACGCATCCTCGCGTGGGCAGAGGCCGCGGATTACGAAGACGAATTCTGATCCTGACCTTGATGTGATATTCCAACTTCGCGTGGAATTTTCCCATTGGCTTTTGCATTGCCAAGCTTTTTTTCACGTTGACATTTATCCATGGAGTCACTTTTGTAGAAATTATAAAAATATCGCTGTTCGTTCTCAATGGAATTTTGGAATTTATTATAAAATTACTGGGAGGGTTTTATAAGATGGCAAGTGAAAATTCAAATTGAAAGAGTATCGTATTAGTAAAAAACAAGATTTTACTAGGTAGGTTTTCATGATGAATAGTAAAATTGTTATGGAATTTATTTGCTATTCTTAAAACATTATAAAAGTTTTGTAAAATTTTCATTTAGATACTAGGAAAAAGTAAGTTAATTTAGCAACGAATATCTTATCTCTGTGGAAAAACAAGGTAAAAGAATAAGGGATTGATCATTTCTCTATCAAAAATCGGAATCAGTTGACAAAATACTCTCGTTATTCTTTAGAGGGAATTTTTGCTGCACAAGGAGTTAAAATACGACCACTCAAATAAGAAGTCAATTCACTATAAAAGAGTGAAACCTCACCCTTAGAGAAGCTGAACTTGACCCTTAAATTCTATCCAGATTCCTCTCTAAAAATCAGTTGATTTTCACTCTAATAAGATTGAAAGTTCACTACCTTCGAGTGACTTTTCACTCTAAAGAAAAAAAATATACCCCAAGTTCGAGTGGCAGTATTTTGACTCGATGCAGAGTGAAAAGTCACTCCAAGAAATTTAGAGAGTGTCAGATAGTTTATGAAAATTCGTATTAAAAATCAAAGTTTATCAATTATTATTATGTAATGCAATTCACTGCATTTTTGAAAAATTACTATAGCAATAAAGAGAATTACAGATTTTATGAGATCTGGATTAAAAGCTCGGTAAAAAAATGTGTGAATGGTTGAAAATTTTCAAATTTTTGATTGATCTAATCAAAAAATAAACAGTTAGAAAAATGTTTGTTTAAATAAAATAATCGTGACTTAGACCGTAACATATGACTCAACTAATCCAAATTCAAGATTTCATTCATTTTTATGCCGATTTTTTTTAATTCCATCAAATTTCTTACAAAATACAAATTAAAAAAGGTAAAGCAGAACAAAAATAAACAATAGTTACTGTTATTGATTCCATTAATGAAAGAAAGAAATTTCAAAATCAGAAAAAATAGTGATTTTGATGTTTTGCATTATAAAATTTTAAAAATCGTAAATATTTTGCATCAAAAAACCGAGTTGAGTGCATTTTCATAAATGTTTTTAATAAATGAAGTAACTACTTCTTATGATTATTTTTCAGCGTTTCAAATTGATAAATTTTCAATGAAGATTTTTTATCTGCAAAGTAAAAGTGTTAGAAAAATCAGAAAATAAACAAATTCAAAAAAGTTAGGAGTATGGGTTTAATTGATGGAAAATCAACATTTTAGGTTCAAAAATGTTTGTGATCTCCATATTTTATGTTAGGAATTTTCAGAACCGTTAATTTTAGTTCTTAGTAGAATAAATAGCAAATTTATATCAAAAAGAGTTAACTGCATTCTAAGGCAGTAACAATTGAAAAATATAACAAAAATTTTGTGGCGTGCAATTTCTGGATTGAAACTTTACTATAGGAAATATCAAGATCATTCGAAAATAGCAAACTTTTGCTTGCGTGATTCAAAAATTAAACGAAAAACATCATTTAACGTAAAATTTGTGAATTTAACATTTAATTTAAAAGAATTATTTATATTTGATATGTGCAAATGAAGTAAATTGTTATAATTTGATAATTTTTTATTAGTATAATGGCATAATATTCATTTCATCACTATTAACCAAAAACATAAAGATTTTTCTGATCGCAAAATATCTATATTTGATACACGAATCCATACATTTAATTATTTTTTATTCTTTTATTTCTGGCCTTTGATTCTCATTTCGCAGTGAATTCGATGAAAAAAATCAGGGTGAAAAATGTATGACTAAAAAAATTCGAAATAATGGATTTAGACTAAATTAACAGAAATTTTTCGATTCATCAATAGAAATTCAATCTTTCTCTTTCATTTCTGGTTTACAAAAACTTGAAATACGATGTTCTTCTGAAATTTGAGGCTCGTCATTTTTAGGTGTACTTTTTCCAGATATCAAGCTGTCCTTAATTCTTTAAATATCCAAAAGAAAAGTCTTCAAAAAGAGTCATTGACTCTCACACATGCTAATAAAAAGAAAAAAAAGAAAAAAAATGTATTGGCACGCTCGGCTTTTACTTTCCTCGTGTAAACAACGAATAAAAAGTCGTGCATTCGAACGAATCGGGAGAAACGCCGATCCCAGAAAATGCACTCGCTTGTTATCCAACCGTACACTCCAGATCCATTAAACAAACAATCTCATTATCTCCTTTTTCTTCAAATCCCATAACTCATACAAACACAATTCACTTTATTATCGTACATGCCAAAATTTATTAGAACGAGCGCCGTAACTAGAATTTTGTATGCATAATACATATACGTAGATAGGTTTTATTACAGTTCTGAGTTGAGAATAATAACTATCTATAATTTTATATGAAGAGAAAGATAATTTGATCTTGACATGACTGTTCAAATTAAAATACCCTTGTGAATCTGAGTTTTCAAAAAAATTTTCAAAATTGTAAGTGGAGATATTAAAACCCACACACCATCAAACTCTTATGAAAAAAAATTGTTATAAAAAAAAATCAGGAACACTGCGACTTAAACAAATAATTTTCAACGAAAAAATGATTCACTCTATTCAACTTTTCAATTAATAAATCTCGAATATTTTTATCACTTTATATTCTAAAAACCCCATTTCTATTATCTTTCTAAACCTCTTACTTCAAATCCTTGAATTCCGAACTTCCGTCATTAGAAACAACTTAATCAGCGGAAGAAAATTAATTACGTTTTTCACCCCGATTTCTTGCGACTCGTAAATTACGATGGAAATTATCGCAATTTCCAGTGTGATATAGTCATTCATAGAAACCGCGTTTCTTGCTCTGGTTAAGCTCGAAAGCATGTGTTACCTTCTAAAAGGTGAGTGCACAAAATTTCATTCTAATCGCTAAACAATTTATTTGATAATTAGGGAAAGTATTGGACTTTGATGACAGTGCTTTTCTCATGATCTTCGATGACTGTCACGGTGTTCATATATCATTTTTGTTGGTGGAAAAATGAATAAATAAATATAGACGATAGAATACAGTGTTTGGAAAGTAACTTTAAAAAATGAAACGCGAAACGTTACCGTTACAAAAGTGAAAAAAGTGATTAGTTACGTTACCGTTACTTGAAAAGAAATAGTAACTCGTTGCAGTTACCACTTGAAAAAAGTAACGTCCTGTTACTTTCACGTTACTTTTTGGGAGAAATTGAATGTAAATAACAAGACAACAAAAAACTAAGGCTGAAAAAAAAAACAACATCAACGTACTCGTGGTTTTGTTCTATTTAAATTGTTTATTTCAGTTATAGTAAAAAATGTTCATCCGTACTTCTTCACCCTGAAAAAAAAATCAATCAGCTCATTCCGATTTTAATATTTTTTTCAAGTTCAGAAATTTTCCAAATATGACATTTAATTCAATGTTAACCACAAGGAAACCGCAAATTTAATAGATTTTTGAGATAATCTTAATACCTACCCAGATTTTCAGAATTTTTTTATTTTTTTGTATTTTTCAGTATGTTTAGTTGCAGGATTTTCTAGTATTTTTATACATTTGTACTTTTTTCTGTACATTGATATAAAGATTTCAAAAATTTTATGCTCTATAACTCAAAGTTTATTAAATTATTTGTATTTTAGAGGATTTTTCAGCAAATAGTGTCTATGAAGATTTTCATTTCCTTTGATTTTTGTAATAATTTTTCAATTTTTCTACGATTTGAAAGATTGTTCAGTATTTCTGAAACTATTCGTATTTTTCAGAATGATAGAATGTTGCGGAATTTCTTAGTAGTTTTACATAATTTTAGTATTTCCATAATATAAATTAATATATATGTACACATTTAAAGAATAGTAAACTCTAGAATTTGAAAAAAATGAAATTTTCCGTGTTATACAGGATTTTTCCAGAAAACAGTGTCTCGATAGATTCTTACTCATTCTAGTACTTTTCCTATTTCTTCAGTTTTTTCCATGAATTCAAATATCGTTCATTATTTTTAAACATTGCTGCATGAATTTCAAAATTCTTAAGATTTTCAATGTTTTTTATACATTTACGCGTATTTTTCATTAGGTATGTTCTTTCTGTATTTCTAAGTATTTATAGAACGTTGTGGAATTTTTGAGTTTTTTTTAAGATATCTCTTTGAATTTCAAGTATGAGATAAAGTTAAAAGTTTGAAATCTCAAAATTATATCGATCATTTTTTTGGAAATTTACAAATCTTTAATATTAAATTAAATTAAACAATTGTTTCAATAAAAATTATTAATATTGAATTTTTCATTCAAAAATGAGGAAGTTAAAAATTACTTATATCTCAGTTTCAGAACATTCCCTAAAAAGTGACAAAGTGTGCTAAAAACTTAATGAGACAGATAAAAGTAACGCAAAATAACGGGATTCTCGTTACTCGTTACCGAAAAAAAGAAACTCTTTTTCGTTATTGTTACTTGTTAATAAATGTAACGCGTTAAGTTATCGTTACAGTAAGAAATTTAACGTTGTTAAGTAACGCGTTACAAGTAACGCGTCAGTTCTAAACCCTGATAGAGTATAACGTTCTTCATTAAAAAATATCAAATGTCTTATAAGAAGATAATTTTTTTTTCATTTAACTGTTACATTTTTATTCTCTTGAGTAGTTGAAGATGAAATAAAATGTTCTCATTCTTCTAGCCAATGATTACAGAAACAAATTTTTCGTCTTCTTTGTTTTTTTCATGAATGTTTGGAACTTCAGGCACATTTTTATTCATAAAAGCGTAGCTCTTTTTCCCAGGTTACTGGGTTGCGAAACGAGCAACGTTGGTTTCAGAAAAGCAACTTCTTTCGCGTGATGATCGCGATGATTTTTTTTCTTTTCATGGTCGCGCGTTCACATCGCCCGCGAGTGATACGAACCGCGCATCGCAATTATGTGCCTCGAGAGTAATTTCTCTCGGTGCGCTCGGGCGCGGAAAAAAAAGTCGCAGGATATTCGAGCGAGAGAAAAAGCGGCGTAATTCGACGCGTCACGATCGTTACGCGCGTTGCGATAATCTGCGCGGTTTCACCACCGGATTTACTTTCGATACCGATCGTCCGAGGCGGAATTTTCCTCGGGCGTCATTATTGTCCGCTCCGTTTTTTTTTCCGGTGATTATTTTATGAGGTATGGTCACGGGCTTTTGTTCCCAGGTAGAAGTAGATCATGGAAAACGCGTACGATGACTCACGGGACGCACCTTTTCCGCGTCATCTCGAAGGGATCGAAGAAACAATGACGAAATTCGAGTGGATGTATAAAGTTTTCCAGTGATTTTTCTGGTGAAAATTGTTGCAAATAATACACAGTTTCTGTAGTTTTATGGAATCTGCTATATATTCTATGATGTACGTTATGAATCAACATTCTCTTGAATTCTAGAGATTTTTTGAGTTTTTCAGAAGTATTGATATTCTTCAATATCTCAAATGTTCCTGAATTATTCAAAATTTTTAAAATGCGAACATAATATATACTACGTATTCATACCTTTCTTAAGCATATTCCACAATTAAAACTTTCCTATAAACTGTTTTTTTTTTTTTTATGAAAGTGGCTAGATCGAAAGTGGATCAAACGTGAAACACTTTTTAATTTTTTTTCATCGAAATTGTTCTATTATGATTCAGCACAAGAATCTTGCATTTTTTTAAGAAGTTGAAACAACATAAATTATTTCTGACATGGCTCATTTTTCAATATACCCAAAATATTAGATAATCTACATTATATTCGAAAATTCTCTGGAGTTCTACAAATTTTATGAATTTCGCAAAAGTATCGATATAATTATAAATCTTAAACATTCCTGAATTTTTCGAAGTATGGAAAATTACCAACACAATCTAAACTATTCAAAAGTTAACAAATATTTTAACAATTGAAGATATTTGAAACATTTTTGAATTTATTCTTTTTTTAAATTATTATTTATTGATAAAATATATTTTACCATTACAACTTCACAATACGTTGTTTCCTGATGAAAGTGGTTTAATCAAAAGTAGATCAAACATGAAACACCTTTGAATATGTTTTTTATTAAAATTGATCTATTTCGATCAAGAGCGAAAATCTTACATTTTTTTAAAAAGTTATAACAGCATATATTACTGTTGACATGATTAATTTTTCTATACTTTCCGAATTTTCTATATTCTACGTTATACTTGAACGTTATCTGGAATTCTGAAAATTTTTCGAATTTTTCAAGAGTTTCGATATCCTTTCGAATCTGCAAAATTCCTATATTTTTGAAAATTCTGAAAATTGCCAGCATAATACAAACTTTTCAAAAACTTGACAAATTTTTTATCAATCCATGATATTTGAAACATTTTTTATTTACTTTTCTTAAAATTATTCTTCAATCATTAAGTATATTTCATGAGTACAACTTTTCTATACACTGTTTCTTGACGAAAGTGGTTAAATTAAGAGTGTATAAAAAATAAAATACTTTTTTAAATTTTTTTTATCGGAATTGATCTATTTCGGTTCAGCACAAAAATCTTATATTTTTGATTAAGTTAAAACAACATAAATTATTGTTGACCTGACTTATTTTTCTACATTTTCAAATTATTCTGTAATCTACCTCATCATTGTAAATCCTCTGAACTTTAACAAACTTTTCAGATTTTTCATAAGTATTGAAATTCTCGAGAAGCTCACATTCCTTAATTTTTCAAAATTTTGAAACTTTTGAACATACATAATATGTATGTATAAACTATTCATAACTTTCTAAATTTTGTAACCATTGAAGGTGCTCGAAACTTTTGAAAATTCTTTTTTTTTAATTATGTATTATTTATTTGTAAAGTATATTTCAATATTACTTTTTTCTACACTGTTTCTTCATGTAAGTGTTTTGAACCAAAAGTGAATAAAAAATTGAACTTTTATTCATTTTGTACGCAATTTGAACTATTTTGATCCAGCATAAAAAACCGATATTTCTAAATAGTTGAAACAACATAAATTATTGTTGACCTGACTTATTTTGTTATCTTCAGTAGTTGGTTGGGTAAGAGAAATAAAACTAACGTCATTGAAAAAATTAATATTTTAGTACGAGAGCATTCTTAGGAGATCTGATATTTAACTAGGAAGAAAAGGGTGAAATTCAATTTTTTTTAACTCCTTATCAACGCTATGTATTTTTCAGTGATCCTGAGTCCAAAGAGCGAAAAAATGTCTTTATATCAAACAGGATCAAAACTGGATTAAAAATGTATAAAAAATGAACCATGCAATGACCAAAACTTGATAATAGACTTATGTCTATTATCAAGTTATTATTAATATATTTGAATATTTACAAGATTTGGAGTATCTTATGAAAACTTTTGGACATTATGAATAAATAAGTATACCAATAGCTTCGAGAATTTTTCTAGATTTTTGAATGTCTTTGTTTTAGAAATAGGAAATTGATAAATCCGGTTTCCCACCATGAGTAGAATCTATTATAACCAACTAGGGCTTCAAAAAGTGAGGAAATTAGCTGTTGATTGTTTAATTTTATTCTGAATCATAAGCTCAACTTTATCAAATATTTAAATATTCAAACAAAATATTCAACAGAAAAATTTCAATACTCTAGATATTTTTTTAATCAATACAACATATACTTCATTGAATAATATTGTCTGATATTCAATATTCAATATTTGAGTATTCATTATTTATAAGGGTATGTACAACTTCAAATTGCTTAAAATATTCCAACGAATTCTAGTTCTCTCTTAATGGTTCATCATCCACATTGAAACTCCAAGTTATAAAGGCCTTTCAACGATCACTCAACATGCAACGAACCCCGCGAAATTAAATCGTCATCAACGCGAAAGTGTAAATCCACGAGCACCTTCATTAGGCGCAATTTGGATAGCTGCGTTTGTCAGCCGCGATCGAATTTGCCAGGAGAAATCATGCTTTCATCTGCGCTCGATGTTATTTGCGAGCGAAGAAATTTCGCGAAGAAAAATCCCCTGACTTTCGCCACAGGCGACTTTTTTCTCTTTAGCACAGAAAAAAGTCCCGTGAATGTGTTGCCTGGAATCGGAATTTGTAAGATAATTCGAGAAAAATCGCGAAAGTGTGACGAGATTTTTCGAGGCTACTGTAAGAATTGAAAAGCATAAAAATCGAGGATTGTTCGCGTGTAGTAAAAGATTTTTAATGACTAATTTCAGGTGTGGTTATGCTATTATAGCAAAATTATATATTGAAATTTTCAGAATCGTGAAAACTGCGTTAGGATGAAAATTATTGATATTTTATCAATTTTCCGAGCGTTGCGTGTTTTGTAAAAAAAATTTCATCCCGAAATCCGGTCGGATTACAACCATCGCGATAGGGGGGTCGCAAATTTTTACGTGATTTTGTAACTTTATAAAAGATATGCATCATGTTAGGAATTTTGAAATTCTTTGAGTACGTTTCTGATTTACATGATTGTAGAGAGATTTTAAGGATCAAAGTTACAAGATGAGGACGTTATAGACATACTGTAGTCACGCCTTATGCGTGACGTGATCACGTACTCATTGGGCGCGCGTCGATATGAATATGTATTCACGCATTATCGCAAGAGAAATCGCCGCGAGACTTCCATTTCCGGTCGCACGTGCCCACGACTTCCGATTCTAACGAGCCATTATTCTGCAATTATCGCCTCGTCGACGGGAAAGCTTTTGTCGCGCATTTCAATCAGCTCGGAAGTTGGGATTTCCCGCGATTTATTCCGATCGTGCACTCAAGACGAAAAATTGAATAACCGCGATCAATAATTTATTAGGAAAATATTTGTTTATGACAGGCCCGTGCACAGAAACCTGTATTTTGGAGGGAGTTTTCAACTTTCATGTTGTACTTGTAAAAAAACATGCAATTGAAATTGATTTGGTTTCCCAGTACATGGCCCATTCATTGTGATGTAGATAATAAATGTAAATTGAATAAGTAAATAAATTATTTAATTAATCAATAAATAATCGAATATAAGGCAATATCAGAACATAATTTGTCTTTAACAACTTCTACTTTATACATTGGATCTTTGCTGTTTTCAACAAATTTAACACAAGCAACTCAATAATTACATAAACATAATTGCGAAAAACACGTTTATCATTTCTTTTTCACATTTAGATGTATTACGAATCCATAATAAATAAAAAAATAAACACTTTTTATTACTACACTATACACATATTTTATTATTTAAAGGGTTTTACACCTATTTGAGGACGGTTGGGATTATTTTTCAATGTATATAGCGCATAATTTTATTACATGGAAGTTATATTATTGTCATAGAATATTGTCAATTCTTATATACAAACATTATTTGATGAAAAAAATTACAACGAATGGTGGAGTTATGGCCCTTTACCAGCAGTGACTGAAACGCAAATACAATATGTCAACTAAAATTATAATATCCAAAATCGTTACATTTTTTTAGTGTTACGATAACGTAACGCGTTACATTAATTAACAGGTAACGATAACAGGAACGAGTTCCTTTTTTTTGGTAACGAGTAACGAAAACCGTGTTATTCATTTCACATCTGTCTCATCAAGTTTTTAGAACGATTGGTAACTTTTTAAGCAGTTTTTCGAAACTTAGATGTAAGTAATTTTTCAACTTTCTTGTTTTCGGATAAAAATTGTAATAATTTTAGATGAAACAGAGTGATAAATTGGTAATTTATGTACAAATGTCGACAAATAATATGATGCTTTTCTGCTTTTTATAAGAAATTTTTACAATTCTAGCAATAAATTTTGAAATCTGCATACAAATACATGAAAATACTGGAAATTTTACTTCTTAAAATCTATAGCAGGATCCTTAATATCTATAGATAATGCTAGAAAACCTTACGTAATTTTATGAATACAGAAAAAAAATGAAATACGGAAAATACTAGATATAAGGTACTTACTTTTTTTTAAAAAGCTATGAGATTCTTCGAAAATTTCTGTAATTCCAGAAATCAAGAAACTCCTATTTGTCGAGCATCGAATTCTAATAATATATGTATATAGAAAACAATAAAAATACTGTAACAATATTCAAATTTTAAAAATCTGTTAAAAATTCAAAAAATATTGAGGACACTAGATCTATAAAGAAACTGTTTTGTACAAAATCTATCAAAAAACTGCAAATATTTCAAACTTTCAATTGTAGGAAATCGGATTCTCGAAATTCAAAGAGACATCTTTGAGAAAACCTTTAAATTTTCTAACATTCTATAAATACTAGGAAATACAAAAAGAAAATACATGTGTAAAAAAATACAAGTATATCTATGGAATACTAAAAATCTATACAATTTTCAAAACTAGAGCATTGAATTCCAGAAATTTATACAGAAATATACAAGAAAACTGGAGAATTCTTCAAATCGTAGAAAAACTGATGAAATACGAAGGATACTGAAAGAAATATGAATCTATTGAGACACCTGTTTTCTGAAAAAATTTTTTGGAACATGAAAAATTTATCAGACTTCACATTTTAAAGCTTGGAATTCTCGAAATCCATGCATAAAAATTTATGCCAAAATGCTTAAGGTGTATAGAAATACTAGAAAATCCTGCAACATTTTATGCATCCTAAAAAATACGAATAATTTCAGAAATACTGAACAATCCTTCAAATCGTGGAAAAACTGAAGAAATACGAAAAATACTAGAAGAAATAAATATCTATTGAGACACTGTTTTCTGAAAAATCCTTTGAACACGTAAAATTTAATATACTCCAAATTTTACGGATCAAAATTTTCGGAACCTATAACAATTTTAATAAAAATGCTAGAAATATATAAAAATACTAGAAAACTCTGTAACATTTTATAGATCTTGAAAAATACGAATAGTTTCAGAAATACTGAACAATCCTTCTAATCGTAGAAGATATATACGAAAAATACCAAAAAGAAATATTAATCTATTTAGACGCTGTTTTCTGGAAAATATCATGCAATGCAAGATCTCAAAATTTATATCAAAACGTAAAAAAGAGAATAGAAGATATTCTCTTGACAGCCTTCTTCTTCTAATCAATCTCTCTTCTATACACATTTGCTACATTTACAAGATCATTAAAGAAAACGGTCGTAGAATTTCTTTTTTTTTTCAAAAATTTGAAATATACAGATGATTTTTCAAGACTTGAGCAATTCATTGACCATAATGTTGCTCAGGATTCCATACGATGTAGAGTACAAGGAAAGAAATGAATAACAACAAATTATTAGCTCCAGCTCTTGTTTTATATCCATGTATATCGCATTTCACTGCAAACCGAAACCACGGGGAGATCGATTTTATGACACTGGTAAATACCATTGCAAAATGTAACACAACACTGTTTCATAACTTTGTGTTTTTTTTGCATTGCACATTTAATTTCATTCGCAGGGGCGAATATTGATGACAATGCTGATAATTTTCAGGAACTGGAGTCGTTTTTCATTCTGGTTTTAGTTCTGTGAAGAGTAAAGAAAACGGTTTCAGTTTTTCTTTCCCTAGTATTTTTGATATTTAATTTTTTTCAATATTTGAACACAAAATTATGTAATCAACTTTATTTTCCGTTCCATTTCAAAAAAATGTTTCAGCTGGTTCCAGTTTCAATTCAGGTTCTGTAGAAAATTTTGTGAGCTTTCTGGTTTCAGTTCAAATTTTGCAAAAAAAAAATTATAAATTCCTTCCGATTTTTGTTCCATTCGTGCATTTTGTAAGCAGTTATGATTTTGAAGCTTTGATTAATCGAAAAAATATAATTAGTGTAAAAAAATTTGAGAAACTGGACTTGAAAGTTTAAAAGAATTGAGGACACATTTTGAGATTTTGAATTTTCCAATATCACGAAACTTGTAAGGAGCCCACAGAAATTTCGTTCCTTATTTTTCATATTCTACCACTAAGATTCATATTGTTTGATCACACATTGATGATCGATTCCCAACGTATCCTTAAAAGAACAAGAATCTTCTAGCAATCATGAGTTTCGCAATTGCCTCGTGGGTTGGCATATGAAGACACGAGCTTCGTCCTCTTCTTCCGTTTTAATGATATTTTAATGAGCTTCATTTTACAATAATTATTCACGTGGGATCATTGTCTTCATAGCCTACGGAGAAAAATGCGAATGCTTTTTTGCATAGTTTTCATTTGACCTACTTTTCATAACTGACCCTGCTAAAAATGTCTAATTTTTACGTTGGAAGACCAACTGAAAAAATGGCGGTTTTTCTCATAATTTCGTCAGTTGAACGAAAAATTTTAATAACTTTAGTCTTAATTGTATAGCAGCATTCTAATAAACATTTTTTCACATTTTCATGTAAATTGACATTTGACATAGTACAAGGAATCAAACTGTGAATCGAAACATGCCTTTTTATATAACATACAATTTATTTAATATTTCCCTAATTATAAATTAAGAATGACTTCGATAAATTACATTTTAAAAAATACACGTACAATATTAAATTAGTATGATGCTTACTGTCTTATACATCACCATAAAATGTAAGGAAACATTTTTTATACGTATTATGCATATCTTCAAGTGCCAATCCTGCACATTTCATTTTCAAGTGGAAATTTCACTTTATTCGAATACACTTTATATAACAAAGAAGTTTCGTTTGAAAAAAGTGACTAAAAAATCGACTCAATTTTCTTTAATGAAGTGTTACTCTAATCAAGTGAATTTTCACACAAGAGTTTAATTCGCAGAATTTAAAATCGAAAAAATTTTAGAATCATATTTTTTAGCTTTTTAGCTAAAAAATAAAACCAGAGACTGCAATTTTTTTCTGAAAACAAACACACTGATAAGAATATAATTAAACTCGTCTTGACTTACTTTCTAATGCTTTCGAGTCAGATACTGTGTCCAACCGGTTTTGGTCCTTAAGTCCCTTTTGTCATTCCACGCCACAAATTTTTTTTCGGCCAAAAAAAAGTTTTGTCCGAATGTAGGGAGATAATCTTTGAACGGTGAAAATTGAGATTTTTCGTCTACAGTAAGAACTTTTTTTTTTAATGCGCATAACTAATGTTACTTAGAAATCAAAGAATTTTGACAGTTTTATGTTCAAAAAATCTGGCACAATTCACACTGTTCAATTATATTGCATAGATAACTGTCTCATTGTTATTAATACATTTTGATCAATTTATGTACAAAAAAACATGAAACTTTTCCGAATTCGAATTACTCAAAAAGTGTTTTTCTTTTTCTTTTTTTTTTTTAAGATTTAGGTAGATGAACAAAATAATTGGTACTTCCTTAATGTACATCTTCCCTTGACTAAAATTTTTCAATGAAGAATTTAAATTATTCGGAAAAGAAGAATTTTTTCCACATCGATTACTTAGTCAGGCATATGATTTCGTATTTTCTTTCATGTACGGTCTAAAAACAGATACTTATGAACAAAAAAACTCATGATTGCAAAATTTAAGTCTAATTGAGTTGTATAAACACGTGCAACCAATAAACTGAAGGTTTTATTTAGAAATATACGTGTTTTTTTTTAAATGTATATTCCACATGACAATTCAGAATTTTTTCAGAAACGTTACTTATAAATATTTATACACAGGGCTGGATTAACCCTCAACGGGGCCCTAGGCAACCATCAATTTGGGGGCCCTTTTTTTACGTCCGTTCCCTTCTTTTTTCGATTAAAAAATACAAACTTATATCTTTCATAAAAATTTTATTGTCACAATGTAATAATATCAATAAAATTACTATCTACATTTTAAACATGTCGTTTTCTACATTTGTTTTCGGCAAATTCATCAATTATATCATCAATATCGATTTTATTCAATAAATCTGACTCAATGCAAAGTATACCTAACATCTCGAGTCGCTCTTGTCGCGTTGTAGCTCTTTCAGCAGCTTTGATTCTTTTTAATTGCGAGAAGGATCGTTCGGCAGAACAATTTCTGATCATTAATGTTAAAAAAATTCGAAGAGCTATTTCTGTGTTAGGAAATACTTCGGCTAATTGATCTTCCATTAGAATCTTATACAAATGACTATGATTTTTTTGTGCATCGGTGTATCTGGAGTTCACGTAACTTTGGAATTGTTTCATTTCAATGAAAAATTCTTCCAAATCTCTAGGATAAAAACGAACTAAGTTATTTATAGCTTCGTGGAGGTCTCCATCACTTAGAGAAAAGTTGATGAGAAATGCAAATCTCTCTGAAACTTCCATATACACTTTCGCACGCCGTTTGATTTCACTGTGAAGATTGTCGATGATTTCGAGGAAACCTTTTGTTCTAAAATCATCGCGAGGCGAAAATTCTACTTCTGGAGCATTTCCGTCATTAGGTTGTTTTTTTCTACGACGAGTACGTTTTACGATTTCTGTATAACCTACACCAGGTAATAATCGTTTTGTTTTTTCCTCGAAATCATTGAACTTTTCACGGAATGAAGCTAAACTCTCTTCTAACGATCTGTACAAAGAAGCACACGTTTGCAAATCTGCTTTTTCACTTTGCAATGACTTACTCACTGAACGCATAGCAGTCAAAATAGAGTTCCATAAAATCAACATGAAACCAAATTCGAATTTTTGCATTTTATTCGCGATACACGTCGCCTCATAACGAGTATCAGTATTTTGTGATTCATCATCAGCAATGATTTCTAGAGCCTCTAATATGATATCAAATGAATCGTAAACTGCATTCGTCGCATTCGAATGTGCTTCCCAGCGTGTAGTTGACAATGTCTTCAAAGTTTTCTCATTGTTTATTTTATTTTTTAATACGCCCCAACGATAGGTGGAAGCGGAAAAAAAATTATATAATGTCTGCATAATGGCGAAAAAATCTACTGCATAAAAACAGCACTTCACAGCATGCTCTCCAACCAAATTAAGGGAATGCGCGGAACAGGGAACATAGATCGCATTCTCATTCAAACTCAATATTCTTGCTTGCACACCTTTATACTTTCCGGACATGTTGAATGCGTTGTCATATGATTGTCCTCTACAATTTTGAATATCTAAACCACAGTCTTCAGTAAGAAAGTTTAAAGTTTGATTCGCTAGACTTTCACCAGTATGACCTTCCAACTGAAGAAAAGTTATAAACCTTTCGACTGGTTGAAAATCGTTCGGAGAAACATATCTTAAAATAATAGACAATTGATCAACATGCGATACATCAGGAGTCGAATCGACAGATAAGCTAAAATACCTAGCCGAAGTAACCTCTTTTAAAATGTATGATCTGACTTTTTTACCCATAATGTTAATGAACTCCTCGCAGATCGTCTTCGATAAGTAAGAAGTTACACCTGTCCCAGCATTGCTGTATCTAACAATATGACCTTGCAAAAAAGGATCGAATTTCGCAACGAGTTCAAGTAACCCTAGATAATTTCCGTTGCCCGGCACCCCGAATTGCTCGTTCGAACCTCTGAATGACAAACCTCGCTCTGCTAATGTGGTAATGACAGCAACTACCCGTTTTAAAACGTCGCGCCAGTATTTTTTTTCACTTAGTAGTTCATTCTCGAGTAGTTCTGGCAGATTATTTTCGTCCTTTCGTTTTTGCCGGTAAATCAGCAAACACTCCCGATGTTTTGGATTTTTTTCATGCTGTTGTAAATGACTTCCGATGTTTTTCCAGTCATCATATCCTTCACGAGAAAGTTTTATCGATTGGTCGGGTGGTAGAAATAGCTTGCAATAAAAACAATAGACAGACCCTGTGAATAAAAACCAAAAATTATTATTATCAATTACACTGTGTGCCTAAAAATAATTTTGAAAATTATAAAAAAACGAAACCTGTTTAGAATGGTTGGTAATGACCCCCTGAATACTTTCTTTACAGGTTTTTTTAATGTTAAGTCTATTTATTCGACCGGCTTTCCGGTTTTCTGTCATTTTCCGTTTTCTTTTCTCTGAATGTTTTTTCAAGGTCAGAGAATATAAAAAAAAAGACTCATTGACCGCTATTTCAAATTTTTTCCCGTGCACTTTTTGACCTATTTTATTCCAGAAACGTGATCAGGTTAATAAGAGGATACAACTAGTCTTTTGTTCGAAAAAAAGGACCAATATTACGTGATCAAAAGCATGCTTTTAAAAAAAATTAATTTAATGAGTAAATCGAAAACGAGGGCTAAATTTGAAAAAAAAATGTAATGGAAGTATTTAAAGAATCATCACCAGCTATTGTAGACAGGTTTCGTATTTTTTTTTTTTTTTTTTTTTTGTAATTTTTGAGGTCACACAGTGTTACAAATTATGTGAATGATACACAAACTATGAATTAAGGGTGGGTGAGTTACTTTTTAAAAGAAACTTGGTTGAGTTAATGTAACTTGTTTAAGTTAATGTAACTTGGTTATATTACAAGTTACTCATAAATTTTCAAGTAAGAAATTAGAAGTTACTTTTTAAGCGAATTCGTTTAACCTCAAGTTTTATTTTTTAAGGATTTTTTTTTCTTGCTAGAAAAAAACCTGATTCTTTCTCAAAAAATAGAGTGAATTTCGTGAAAGAAATTGATTCAAATCATACATCACCTTTCATTGGTGAATAAATAAGCCAATCTCGGTTTGTTTTTTCTCCATTTGGTTTAGTCCCAAAAAATACGTTGGGCGAACAATATCTCGATGTTGATTCGTTTTCATACCAACGCTTAGATGATTCGAATGGTCCAGTCGAATTTTGACATGTGGATGGCCCATGTTCAATCAAAAATCTTACATCTTCACTAGTAAATTTTTCCCATTTTCCTGGATCGTTGGAACGGTTGAAAATTTCTACACCTTGATTTTTATGTACACTTTCGCCCACAAGAAATTGGTTTGAAGATTCAGGTGTTGAGTTGACTGGATCATCGTTCAATTCAGGACTAGTTGCAAGTCCTTGACTGCCTGATGAATTTGGTGTTTTTACGTTCCGATGAAAATAATTGTCGAGTTTTGGAACTTTTTCTAACACTGCACTTGTTCGTGATCGTTTTTCTTCGGCAACCTTTCTTTTTTGCGCACCACTTAAATATGAACGAGACATTTTTTTACAAAATAACAACTTAAGACACAAACGATGGTTTTAGTATTTACTAGTGTATTGCACTTAAACTATCACTCCCGAAAAATGATGGTCTCACTACGGTAAAGAAAAAAACGCGGACATTTACGAGATAATAACAAGGATATTTCATTCACTTATTCACTTTACACTATGTTATTGTTCACGGTGAGTATTCTCAGACGTGACTATCCCCGTACAGCGAATTCTTCGTCTTATATACAAATTCAAGTGTTCCAGAATATTACAGAAAATTCCAGTCATTTATTGTTCTCGAATATTCTCGACCTTTTCATTGATTTCTATTCTCGAACATTCACGAAAACGTATTTGTTAAATGATACCAAATGACAGGCTCAGAGGCAAAACGACACAAGAATTTCCAAGAAAGGATAAAAAATATGCTGACTCACATAAGTCGGTCTTTCTTTTGGGAATTCTTGTGTCGTTTTGCCTCTGAGCCTGTCAAATGATACATTAATTTATTTGTCATTTGTCATCCATCATTCACTCATTCATCATTCACGTTGAAATTTCCGCTTGAAGGCTTCTATTCAAGTCAATTGTGATTTCACTTTGTTTGTTTTATTATTTCGTATTTTTTCAATTATTTTCAGTTCTGATTATATTTTTCTTTCACTCTCTAGAATTTTATGTTTGTAAGAAAATTTTAGAAGTCTTTTTCATTTTTCGGGGGCCCCCTAAAATCGGGGGCCCCAGGCAACTGCCTATTCTGCCTACTTGTTAATCCGGCCCTGTTTATACATAAACAAAGTGTCGATACATGACGCACAGTCCAACGGGCACCTAAATAGGTATTTTTTTATCTGATCTCTATAGAACAATTTTAAATAGAAACAGTCGAATTATCAAAACCATTAATTTCTTGCCAAAATATTTTTTGCAATCATAAAAATTTTAGCTAAAATCAAGCCTTTTTTTCTCCATATATCGATTTCGTTTTCAAAAAGTTATCAAATCAGAATAAAAAACGATGTGATTTTTAATTGCACAGTACAACAAAGTTTGCCGAGTATGAATTTGATAATTTAAGAAAATAGAAAATTTTTAGGCAGATAACAGTGACATAGACTTCAAAACCAATTCATTTACAAATTTAGAATTGTTAGCCTTAAATTGAATTATTGAAAAATTGAAGTGAATAAAACGTCTTTTTTTATTTCTTCGAATGAGAATCCTGCCTAATCTAACTTTCAAGTGAAAATTTTACACTAATAATCAAAAGTTTTTACTTGAGAGTTTGATGTGCAGGATCCTTACTTTGAGATGCTTAAAAAGTACGATTTAACATTGAAAAAGTTCATGTTTGGAAAAACTATAGCTTCATCGAATATAAAAACACCTTAGCCCGTAGAAATGCAACTCGAATGATGAAAATATACTCAATTGATGAACTCTTAGGAAACAGTTTTTTTCCACGTGAAAATTAAGGAATTAATAATATCATCAAGTAATTTTCAAATAATCTCCATTATATTTAAGGATTCTTTGAATTTTATTTACTTGTAATTTTCAAAATTTTGCAAATTCGAACTCGGTATCCAAAATTTCTGTGCGTTTCGAAATTTAGTTGGTATTTTATTAATGTTTACAAACCATAAGAGTTTAATTTAATAAATCATATTTCCTTATGAAAAAATACAAGAATTACGAAAAGTTACAAGGACTTTTCTGTAAAACGTAGTTTTTGATTTGTAAGATACATATATCTAGAGCCATATGTTTTTGGAGTATCTGCGTAAATTATCATTTTCAAAATAAAAATTACTTTTCCTGCGTGAATGTTCTGAAACTTTACTGTGACTGTTTGATCCGTATTTTTAAGTTTTCTGAACCACGAATTATGAATTCTATTTTTTATTAATGAGTTCATTCGCATCAACTCCAATTGTACTGCGCTCCTCCTCCTCATGATCAAAAAACACGTAGTCCTCTTGTTTATGCATAATTATCACAATTTTCAAAGTCATTCAACTTTCTTTTCAAATTCATACATGGCGTGCGCTTACTACCCGCGTTACTACACACATAGCGCGCCCCCCGCGCTTAAAGCTTCATTCTTTTGTTTTATGCAAAAAATGTCACATCGTCGTGTGCAGAAAAATACGTAAAAAATAGTGAAAAAGTGAAAAAATGAGCGATAGTTCAGAGAATTCGGAACGCCTGTACGGTCGCCGCATCAGGAAATTGGAAAAGAAGCTGAAAAAGTACCGAAAAAGGCGCAGGCATCGAGAGGGGCCTCATGGCAACGAGGGCGACCGGGAGTCCCGGCAACGCCGCGATTTTTCTCAAGAAAGTAAGCCTCATTTTCTGGCAAAATTGCTCTCAAAAATACAGGATCCCTATCGTGTCAAAATTGATTATAGGATTTTTTGAAGCCTATCAGATGTGCCAGATTCTGATTCCTCGCAAAACTCGAACACCCTGGACAATGAGCAAACAGAAAAAATCGTTGATTCGCAAAAAATTGAAGGAAGTCAGGCCAACTCAACAACGACTTCAACAACAGAATTTCTGGAGGCCTTTGGAACTCAGGTCTTTGTAGAAAAGGAATTTGCTCCAGAGGTGAATCCTGAAATCGCTAAAATCTGGGGAGATATTGAAAAAAGGACTGCCAGAAGAAATCCTGAAAGAAATTATGAAAAAGAATCCTCCTCCAAAAAATTGTGGAGCGTTTGAGGCGCCAAAATTAAATCAGGTCATTAAAGCAATTATGCCAGACTCAATAATATCAAGAGACGAAAAAATTGCGAAAAGACAAGAAAAATTTCAGCAGCCCTATCTGCCAATGCAACGTCATTGTCGCTAGTTGCGAAAAACAAAGAAATTCCTGAGTGGAAACAAATAATGGAAAAAATGAGTGGCGCAAGTAAATTAGTGGCAGATTTGCATTTCGATGAGTCAAACACCGAAACCTACTCGTATCTAACGTAGACGCGTCCATGAAATATACCTTGGTGTCAACGTCGGTGGACGAATTTCTTTTCGGAAAAGATCTCGAAGATACAGTCAAGGCAGCAAAAGCTATGAAAGACACGGGCAAGGAGCTCTAAAAACCAACTAAATCACCAAATAACGGTTGAAACTTAAAAGACTGGGTAGCCCCGCCGCGTTCCCCTCATCAAGGCCGAAAGAAACAGCAGCCACCGGCAGGCGGGTACAAGCATCGGTCACAATCGATGAAGAAGCACGGGGTTCAGCGAGTGCAGAACCAGCGTCCCAAATACCCACAGAAAACATACCACAAGTCCCAGAAGCGTCAGCAATAGAAGCAGTGAGTAAGATCGCAGGCCGCCTCCGACTTTTTAAAGACTGTCGGGAAGAAATAACTAAAGATAGAGTTGTTTTATCGTGGATTAATGGCTACCAAATTCCTTTTTCTCCCCAAGTTGTACAAAAAGGCACAGTTTTTAAACGAAAATGGTCAGTTCACGAGTCGGAGAAACTGAAAATTCTCGTTGATGAATTGTTGCAAAAAGGGGCAATACAGACCTGTACGAAAGAAAAGGGCCAGTTTGTCTCAGATATCTTTTTCGTGCCCAAACGAAATGGCTTAAATCGATTTATTTAAAATTTGAAAAGGTTAAATTATTTTATTGACCTGACACATTTCAAGTTGGAAGATGAAAGAACGGCTTCAAAACTTTTGTCAAAGGGTTGTTTCATGGTCTCTTTAGATTTAAAAGATGCATACTATTTGTTACCCGTTCATGAGAAATATCGGAAGTTTCTGAGATTTTACTTCAATGGTCAGCTTTACGAGTTCACTTACTTACCGTTCGGGTTGTGCACGGCACCATATGTTCTTACTAAACTCATGAGACCTGTAATTTCGTATCTACGTTTCGTATCATCAGAAATTTGCCTCTCAAATGTTCACACGGCACAACAGATCTTACGTAAATTAGGATTCATTATAAATTACGAAAAAAGCCAACTTAATCCATCAACTAAATGTACATTTTTGGGATTGATTTATGATTCTGTAGAAATGGTCGTTGGACTGACAAATGAAAAGAGATCAAAAATCAAATCAGTAATAAGTAGAATTTTGGACCAACGATTCTATACCATTAGGGACTTTGCTGAAGTGCTAGGTTTTTTGGTATCATGTTGCCCTGCTGTTAATTAAGGTATGGTTCACACAAAGGCATGTGAAAGGCTGAAATTTAAGGCTTTGTTGAAAAATCAGGATGATTATGAGGCAGAAATATTCATAAAGCCAGCAGCAAGATTAGAGCTAGAATGGTGGAAAGAAGTGGATCTGGGGTCTGAGAACCCAATTCGGTTTCCAGAGTACGATTTGACAATTTTTACAGACGCCTCGAAATCTGGATGGGGAGCAGTTTGCTCCGAAGAAAGAGCTCATGGTTTTTGGGACGAAAAGGAAAGGCTACTGAATATCAACTACCTCGAGCTGTTAGCGGTATTCTTTGGCCTGAAATGTTTTGCGTCCGATTGTAAGAATTGTCAAATTTTGCTCCGAGTTTACAATACCACTGCTACCTCATATATAAATAGGATGGGCGGTGTTCGAATCAAAGGCCTGAGTTCATTGGCCAAAGAGATTTGGGAATGGTGTGAAATGAGAAAAATTTGGCTTTTTGCATCATACATTGCTTCCAAGGACAATTTTGAGGCTGATAAAGAGTCTAGGAAATTAAGCTCAAACACAGAATTTGAGATGACAGCGAGTGGTTTTCTTAAATTGACTGAGGAGTTTGGTATTCCTGACATAGATTTATTTGCAACAAGGTCAAATACGAAATGTGCAGAATTCGTTTCATGGAGAAGAGATCCCTGTTCTATAGCGGTAGATGCTTTTACGATATCCTGGAGGGATAGATTTTTTTACGCTTTTCCGCCTTTTGCGATCATTTTGCGGGTATTACAAAAAATTAAACAGGGGGGTTCAAGGGGGATCGTAGTTGTCCCTAAGTGGCCATCTCAACCCTGGTACCCGGTTTTTCGATCGCTTCTGGTATCAGAGATTATTGTTTTAAAAGCATCGCGTTACATTTCTTTCTCTTCCAACAAGAAAAAGACGGCGTTCTGGGAGGGCCTTGCCCTGGAAGCAGGGATCTTATCCGGCAGGGTCTCCAGATGAAAGGCATTCCTCAAGAATCTCAGGACATCATATGGCCGTCTATCACTGATTCGTCATGGAAACAATACGGGGTGGGGCTCAGGAAATGGTGGGAGTTTTGTTTGAGGGAAAAAGTTGACCCACTTGAACCGCAGGCTCTTATTGTAATTAAGTTTTTGTCATACGAATTTAAAGGGGGTTCTTCTTACGGTTCTCTTAACTCTCACCGCTCTGCCATTGCTTTAATTGCAGGTCCTGAATTAGCGTCGAATTGTAACTTGAAGAGATTCTTTAGGGGCGTGGCCAAACTGAGACCTAATAGGCCAAAATACGATACTACATGGGACCCAAAGGTTATGCTAGATTACTATCGTCAAATACCTCAAAATGGCGAACTCTCGCTACAGATTTTGTCTCATAAACTCGTTATATTGTTGGCTCTAGTTTCGGGGCATCGTTTACAGACTCTTTCTTTGATTAAAATTGGAAATATTGGGAAAACAAATGATAAGATAGATATACGGATTCCGGACCAGATTAAAACATCAGGAATTCATAGAAATCAGCCGGTCCTGATTCTGCCTTATTTTAGGAAAAATGAGAAGTTGTGTGTTGCTTCTGTATTGGAGATTTACTTAGAAAAGACACGGCTTATTCGTCAATGGGAAAAAACTCTGTTTATGTCTTTCAAGAAACCATATCGGGCGGTAGGAACACAGACATTAAGTAGATGGATGAAGGAGGTTTTGTTGAAATGTAATATCGACATACGTAGGTATTTTTTCGGGATACTCTACGCGACATGCAGCAACGTCAGCTGCTAAAAGGAAAGGTTTAAATTTGTCAATTATAAAGAAAACGGCTGGTTGGACATTGAATTTAGAAACCTTCGCGAGATTTTATGATCTACCGTTGTCACGTGACAACACTGCTTTTGCGAAAGCGATTCTCAACGACTAAATGTACGGGAAATCTTGAATTCACTCCAGGAATATGTGCACGTAATTCTGTGTGTATTTTTCTATTATGAATAGAAGTATCTACGATTGATTTCAATTGACTTCAGGAAATTCTTTATGAGCTTTCCGTACCTACATTGGCATCGAGCCGTGATATAGGTCTATGAACATCTACGTTTTTTTTTATCATGAGGAGGAGGAGCGTAGTACAATTATAAGATCAAACGAACTTCACTGGTAAGTTCGTTTGATCTTATAATTTAATCTTATATTTCAAAATATTTCAACATGAGATTTTACGTAGCGGAAATTTCCATTTTGTGATTTTTAATGATCTGAATCATCTGAATAATACAACTTCCTGCTTTTGTAATTTTTAGCCGGAAAAAAGGGAATTTAGGAGTGACCATGCAAAAACAAGTAACGTATACTTTTGAATTTTGTGTAAGCTACAACGAAAGTAGGGCTCCCAGCAAAACAAGAATAGGTGACATAGATGCCGAAAGGTAATTTTTTTTGGGGGGGGGGGGGGGCAAGCCCAAAAAGAAGCCCCTCCTCTACGTTAGCCACTGACAAGTAAATAATTTTTTTTTTTTGCAAGATTTGAAAATCTATGACATAGTTAAACAATAATTAAAAAATTTCATAAAGTACATAGTTAAAAACTGTGCCAAACATAATGCAATTTTCGAAATTCTAAATCAAGTTAAGATGAAAAAGTTGTAAAATGTTGTAGTGTTTAGAAACAACTACCTTTCCATACTAGAAATTTTCAATACGTTACATGAATCTAAAATTTTTCAATCGCAGATACGAATAAATTTGACGAGCTTTTTTTCATTCATAAGACACGTAGGATTATCTCAGTGGCATATCGCAACAGTCACGCAACCACGTCGCGGACGACTCGGAAAATCGCCTCTTTGCCAATGAAGAAAAAGCATTTCTCAATCCATTGTTTCTAATAAATAATGTCGTCTTTGATGCATCGTCAAGTAATTGGCGATGATTGGCGTGTTATATGGAACGTCGAAAAAAATTGTAATAAATTGTTCCGTTGCTGCCATTATAATTGAATAGGTAAGTTGTTTTATGGGGAATCTCAAAGTTCAACACTACATCTTATGTGAACTACAATTTCACAGGAAGAAAAATTACGCATTAGAAAGTAATTTCCGGACATATATCACCAAATCGAACACTTATTTTTCAAATCTGAAAATTTTCGTGAAGTTTCAGTTGAAGGCAGAGTCAGGATTTTCAATGTCATTTGTGGAACCCTGCTTGAGGAATTGTGAAAATTTTTTTTTTTCTTATTGTTTACACTTAAATTTTCTAGCACGAATTCACGAGCGATCGTGCGGAACGTGTCAAATGTAAATACTCGTGGCACGAGGAAGCTCTCGCGAAATTTTTTCTTTTTTCAAGTTTTTTTGATGAATGCACGTGTTTTTCATGGTGGAATAATTTATGTGCGGGAAGATGCAAGTTGCAGGTTGTAAGGTGACGCGACCTCGTTCGTGCTCGCGGTCCGCGATTGTTATTACCGGGAGGAAAGTTATGCGCTTGGAATGCGGGTATCCTTGAAGCCACAACTCGCCAGGAAATTCATATCGTACTTCTGCACTGCGGGTACTCTCTCTTCGATCATTTAATCACATTCACGCTAATTTTTTTTTATTAATAAAGACTCTATTATGAGTCTATTGAGACAGAAACGGTACGTAGTTTTCATAATCTACATCTTATTTTCCTTGTTGGAAGGTATTTAGATTTCGGTAAGAGTAGAGAAATCGAAAAAAATGACAGGGAGGGGTTGAACATATGTATCATATCACAAACTAGTAATTACACGTATCGTTTCTTAGATATATTATTATATATCTATATATTTCTTTTCATTTTATAATCTACATGGTTTTGATTGGATCCTCATTTTTTGCACTTCTCAAATTTGTTTAAAAAAAAAATATAAATAACCTAAACATTTGTTTAAATTAAAGAAACTGCAACTGCTTTCAGAGGTGGTAATAGGTGATTTTTTCGAGTAGGTGTTTTTTTTATTTTTTATCAAATTTTGAAAGTTTATGTTATGTTTCGAATTGTGGGAACTTTATAAAACCGAAAAAATTGTGAAACTGAGTATTGTCAATATTTTTGGAAAATTGTATATATCCAAACAATGTTCAAAAACCCCGTAAATTTTGCTTACTATCATGTTACTTTTAAAAATGTACATATAATTTCGTTTAATATAAAATCTAAAGAATTTGTGAATCACTAAAAAAATGAAAAGAATCTTGGTTAATTGGACAAGTTTGTAATTATTAAGGAAATATTGAAATGGTTTTTTTCACGGCCAAAATTTGAAAATTATTCGACGAAAAAAAACATTGTTAATGTAAGGGATCAACAATAATGCTGAAAAATGCGAAAAATTTGTGGAATTTCAGCAAATGTCAACAAATTTTGCAGATTGTGTTCATATATGATCATATTTCTTCGAAGTATGCATGGCATTGTTTTTTATATTTTTCCATAAATATCTGGAAAACTAGAGAAATATACAAAAATTACGAGAAATCCTAATGATTTGCCCAAATTTTTATAATATCCAAGTTTTTAAAAATAATTCGTATCGAAGCTTTAAAGATTCAGTAAATTTGTTCATTACAATAAACGCGATTTAATTTGTCCGTACTAATTGTAAGATCTTTCAATTAGGTTTAATAAATTTTGTTGAACTGTAAAAAAACCTTTTTAAACTATCTAAAATAAGTCATTATTAGTAGCAATCAGTAGTAATAATAATAAAGTAGTTGCAATAATTAGTAGTAATTTTGTACTTAGTTTTAAATGTCAATAAAACATGATCAAAAATGTTTTTGTCATATATCCGTTGTATTTTTATAAACTTTATTTCCCATTCCTGATGAAAAAAAGTTTTTAGCTGTTGATGTAGTCATCTTTTACAGGAAATTTAAATAGTTAACAACAATTATTTTTTTAAGAATGATTTTTTGAATTTGTCTCTGATATGGTTTTTATCTTTGAATTTCGATTCATGTAAAATTCATGTTATGAATTTTATTTTTTTTATTTTTATTTATTATTTTCATGTCATTATAATGTTAGACATTATAATATTTATTGTCCAACACTAATATAAAATAGGTCATTCTCCAGCAATAATATAATATTCATTGTCTATCGTATTCATTGTCCAGCACTAATATCACAAGTATTATGCATAGACCAAATTCAAAAATTTATTGAATTCGTATTTGAATATACTCCTGACGCATCAGTGGCACCGGTTTAATTGAGTTTGACTGATAGAATCGAAACTATCAGGACCGACTGAGGAACATAGATCTTTGCTGAGGAACTCAATGAAACTTTTTGAACTTGTCTAAAAATAAATGGACGACTAAAAATTCACTTTTTCTATATTGTAATGGGTCTCATCGAAAAGTAATAAATTTTATCAAGAATGAGTATGCGAGATTTTACGTGTAGATCGAAAAGAATTCATTCAGACAAATCTTTTGAACTGAAGAACCCCAGATAAGAATCATGTAAATGATAAAGCTATAAAAATCTTCTAATTCTTGCACTGCAAAAAAATACATCTATATGAGACATGTCTCCGTAGAAGACACAAAGACGCAAAATCCATGTCTTCAGTCATTAAGTGCCTTACTTTTATGTGTCAAAAAGATGTGTTTCAAAGACATCTTTGAACGTCCTAAAAATGGCGTCAAAAAGTGTCTCGTGGCAAGACGCCATTTTTTTTCACACCATTTTCCACGCGATACATTTTCTTTCTGGCTTTTAAAAGCAAAGAACAGGTAAACGATTTTTAAAATGAAAGTCACGTACCCGAGTCTTACATTTAAGTTTTTTACCTGATTCTTACACTCAAGTAAAATTACTTGGGTCTTCTGAAAGGAAATACAACTTTCCGAGTTACATTCAGCCGTTCATATATGGAGGAAAAACTGATCGCTCGGAGCCAGAATTTCAAATTATAACTTTATTCCACACGATCTATATTTCGGCCGCAGATGGGGCTCTCATCAGGATCAAATCTCAGCATTTTAAATATCACATTATAAATGAGTTGTCGAAAGTGCAAATCAAAGTCAAAATGACCTTGTTGTAATCAATCATGCAGTTATGTAAAGGCGTCGTATCACAATTTATACTTCAGACTCCAGGCTCTTATTTGTAATCGTGTAATCTTGAATTCTTGAACTGTATACCATAGAATTCTGAGCACTGAAATTCTTTGTTCCAAAATAAACGATTCTTTTATTCTCTTTTCAAAAAATTGAAATTCTGGGATTCTGGATATTCTATCATTTTTAATTCTGGTGTTTGATATCCTATAGTCACGGATCCTGGCTCGTGTTTTAACTCATGCAATTTGCTCACTCGCTACGCTCGTTCGCAAAACTTTGCACTCGTAAAAACACTCCTTTCTGTCCCTAATACGAAAAACTATTAATTTACTTCAAACACACTGCAAGGGGTAAAAAAAACTTTTGCCTATTTTTTCACATTACTCTCTTTTATTCAATTACTCGTAAAATTCATCTCCAGTGATTACAAACTGGAACAAATTTCCTTTTATCAATAAATCAGTAAATAAACGATCATAGAAAAATCATGACGCATCACTTGGCGTGCAATCGTTAGTGTCGGGAAAAAGATGACGTTTTTCTAACGTGATTTGACCCAAATAACAAGTCCCTGGGCTGGAAAATGCGACGGCGATCTCGTAAAACGATCGCAAGTCCGTAAAATATGTGCTGCAAGAAAACTCCGAATCAGTCACTTCGTAAAAATTAAACATTGATTGCAGGTCGGCAAATAGCTAAAATTACCTTTTTCTCCACCCAGAGGCCAAATTTACGGTTTTATTTACGGTGATGACTCTGTTACCCGAGTCGTTTCCGAGGACCAAAATCGGGATCATTTGCTTACTTGCGAAATCATTGTCCTCGTGACGATAAATAATACTGGCTTCGATCGAAATGTACGAATCGATTTGTACTAAAAACAACCTAAAAACGAGGTGAATTTGCAATGAAAAAAAATTATCTTGATTTATAACTTATAATTAAAATTCTTTTTCTTCTGTTTCAATATTCACTATCTCTCTGTTAATGTTAAGATGCCTAATTCTTTCTTATTATAACAAAAAATTTCCTTCAATCAGGGATTTTCTTACCTTTGGTACATTCGAACATCGTTAATAATGGCTTTCATGCAACCCCCTCCATCATAAGAGAAATCTTTACAGAACTCGAAATGATTGTTGGACCCAAAATATTCGACTTTCGTCTCAAAAGTGATCGTTTTCCCTCGAACTTTGACGATTTCCTTTCGGGTTTCGTACTCGTATTCGTGGTCTGTAGCCTTCACAGGTATTTTGTTATTTTCAATGAGGGAAATTCCGCGTTTGAAAGTCGAATGGAAAAAGTTTACGAGGGACTGAAATCTCTGTTTTGACAAATTGTAGAACGAAGTATCATTCGATACCTGAGGATGATAAAAAATACATTACTACTCGTAGTAAAGAACAAAACTACCGTTAATTAATCATATTTTCATCAACGTCTGAATACATTACACATAGTACAAATTACTCACAACCTTTTAAATTTTATAAAAGAATAATCTAAATCATCAAGATTTTTCGTAATTGTTGAATACTTTTCAAATTTTCGGGATTTTTATTCAAAAATAAAAAAACATGCATATTACGAATAAATATGATCATGAACCTCCTCCATTTATTAAAAATAACTAATAATGCTTTTTAGTCAACAATCATAAGTTTGTTCTATAATATGTTTAAATAACTAAATTCAGATATTACGTACTTGTCCGCATTGGTATTGACGAGGACCAAAACCTCGGCAAAAAGAAGACGTAAAAATTTCGTTGTCGTACAAAGGCACGTGGATGTACAAAAATGGAATCAGTTGGGCCCAAAGCAAATTTTCACTTTGCAAAAAAGTTGATGAACCAAAGTATTCGTGGGTCCATCCTGGGGCAAATATTGCGACAGAAAGGTCCAATTTACGAATTTCTTGCAAAGACTGAAAAATAATGCATTTAAATGTTGATAATATAATCATCATCATAATTTTCTAAGTACCAATAATTATGATTTTTTTTCAAAACATAAAGACGAAGGTTCAAAAATATGTAAATAATGTGCAAAAGTATTTAAATATCACAAAATATGGAGAAAAATACGAATTTTTTGAAAATGTCTTACGTGACCCGAATTAAAGCCACCGCCTCCACTTATTTGACGCCCCCAAACATCGATGCCAACGTAAACGTCCCTATTCCTGTTCACCAATTTCGCCCTTTCGTAACTCGCCCTCAAATTCATTTCTGTCCAGTTGTAATTCAAAAAAATCCCATCGCAATTTTGGAAAAATATTCTGCGGAAACCATTTTTTTCTCAATAATTGTTAACACTTAAAACAGCAGCTAACATCTATATTTGGATTATAATGAAACATTTACAAAAATCCTCGAAAATGTTCAAAAATTTTTCAAATTTTGAATAACGACCCAGTGAACCTGTGAGCTCGCAGGGTGCTCGCGACGAGTGTGAAAATTAAACTCGCTGCGAGCTCGCAGCGTTTTCATTATGTCCGCCCCTTTTCAAATACGCCGCGAACTCGCCAGCGAGCTCGCAGACTACTCGCCACGAGCTCACAGAGTACTTCCAGTCGTTGATAATTATTAATATATATTTCAGGAAAATAAAAAGATAATTCATTATTTACAGTAAAAAGTAATCACAATGAAGCTGTAAAACAATTATAAAATTAAAAAAAAAATTTCTCCGGGTGAGAATTGATCCCGTGTTCTGCGGAGTTGAACGCCAAAAAGTATCATATTAATTAACATGAGACATGCACTTGATTTAAGCATTCTACACAAAACTTGAAACATGAGAAAAAAACCAGCAGCCATCTGGTGAGCGCTTGGGGAAAGCGCGCGAATTTTCAAAATTCGAATATAAAGTAATTTAAATTTTGAAAATTCGCGCGCTCTCCCTAAGCGCTCACCAGATAGCTGCTGGTTTTTTTTTCTCATGTTTCAAGTTTTGTGTAGAATGCTTAAATCAAGTGCATGTCTCATGTTAATTAATATGATACTTTTTGGCGTTTAACTCCGCAGAACACGGGATCGATTCCCACCCGGGAGAAATTTTTTTTTCATTAAATAATCGTTTTTACAGCTTCATTATGATTATTTTTTATTGTAAATAATGAATTATCTTTTAATTTTCCTGAAATATATATTAATAATTATCAACGACTGGAAGTACTCTGTGAGCTCGTGGCGAGTAGTCTGCGAGCTCGCCAGCGAGTTCGCGGCGTGTTCGAAAAGGGGCGGAAATAATGAAAACGCTGCGAGCTCGCAGCGAGTTTGATTTTCACGCTCGCCGCGAGCACGTCAGGGCTCGTACTCCTCTTATGGAGAAGTGTCCGGCGAACAGCGCCAAGTCGTTAAGGATTAGAACTAAAATTTATATATGAAATATATCTATATATATGACACATATGGATATACTACCGTATAAATTTTAGTTCTAATCCCTAACGAGTTGGCGCTTTTCCACGGACACTCATTTAACGCGGAAGAGTACGAGCCCTGGAGCACGCTGCAAGCTCACAGGTTCACTGGGAAGTACAGAAATTTCGGTCATAACTTTTCTAAATGTTATTTTAGAATCGGAAAATGAAGAAATCATGGTAATTTTTAAAATTAAAGTGTACATTCGTAAATTGCAGCATCTGTGATTTTGCGTGACAAAATTTTGAGACGGCAAAATTTTTATGTTTAGGATCACTTTCCATCAGTGAATGTGAAATTGCCGAAAAATTCTTGAATGACTTAACAAAAACTTTCATTGTTTCTTTTTTTTCATTGAAATTACAAATTTTTGAAAAAAGACTGAAAAATCATAACCCTTAACCCGAATGAGAATTATTTCTATTTTAAACACATATATTTTTCAAAATATTTCATTTCTGTATACAAATAATAATTTCTTGTTCATACATCGTAAACCAATAAAATCAAATATAAAAATTGAAATTCACTCATTGGAATCGTTGAGTTGATTCTGCCAGGCCAATTTTCCAGAATTAGTAACGCTGTCGTACCAAATGATTTCTGAATTTACAATTTCCTGGTGTATCTTCTGGGTCAAGTATTGAACGAAATGCTTCAAACTCGGAACGTCAGTAATTCCGTTTTCTACGTTGAGCAACCAACCATCGAATTTATAAAATTTGGCAATTTCGACAAGAGCGTCAGCAAATTTTTCGATGTTTTCGACACTTTTCAAAATTTTTTCCCAAGTTTCGACGCCCTCTTTGTGCTCACTTATCACGGTGCCGAGGATTTTGACGCCATGTTTGTGGGCTGCGTTTACCCAACCTTTTTCATGAGCAGAATTTATATTTCAATTGATTTCAAAACGACTTAGACGTTGAATGCTTATGAATAAAAGTTCATCAGCTTGAAACTTCGAGAGTTGTAATATCACCTGTTTTGGAATTCAAGAAATCTATTGACGTGTTATCTCATGTTCATGAGATATTTCAAATATCTTCACTATTAAGACACTTACAGTTTATAAAAATGAATTCCTAGAGAATGAGAATGAAAGAAATAATTGATTTTTACCGTACGGTGGTACTGTGACCAAATGATGACTGAAATACACAAAAGTGTCGATGTAATTCCAATGGTAGAACACGTATGCATCGTGAACTTCAGACCCATCTATAAAACTGAAAAAAAAGGTTGTCGCAAAAACTTGCAGGATTTTATAATATTGGAGTAAAGGCGGGTAATATGAGACGGCGGGTATTATGAGACACTCTCTCCTACGTTTTACTAGCTTTTTTGACAGTAAGTATTGCCATCGTAAATTCATCTGTCAAGTGCACTAAACAAGTCTGTGTAGCCATTTTATTGCTGGACTTTGATTTTAAATGAATATCTGGCGTCACTTCCATTAGGCACTAAAAAAACAGCCGTATATTTTCAAAGTACTATGACTTTCATTCGAAAAAATCAATTAGAAAAAAAAAATTTTTACCATTCGATCATATTGACTAATAGCCTGAACCTTCAGAAAGAGATGTGAAAAGTTGAGGTTCCTTATTTCATATTTTACCACTCAAGTTAATTACGAACACCTTTCATATACTTTGCTGGTAATATGAGACACTTCCCTGCAGCTTATATGAGACACTCGAATATTTATTCCCGGAACACTTTTTATTGCTAAGCGTTATTAAAGAAATTAACAAATTACATTATTAACTAATCTTTTCACCACATTAAGGGGTTATATACCTTTTTGTGCGGACAGTTTGGAATATCTTTTAAAGTATGTAGCAATAATGTTATGACACCAAAGTTATTGTTTTTCAATAGTGAATTGTCCACTTGAAAAAACAAGTATTTGTTCATAAAAAATATCAACAATTGGGGGAGTTATGACCCTTTCCCCGAAACAACTTTTTTTTTTAAAGACTTGCAGTGACCACGATGCAAGTCAAGAAAATCAAGTTAAATCAGAAATTCCAAAAAATTTGATTTTTCTAGGAATGTATCTAGTTCTTGAACGATTGAAAAGATTATTATTACGTTTTTTCTGTATGCAAGAACGTTTTCCCAGAGATTTCTATTTTTTGAGCTTTGAAAATTTTATTGAAAAACTTTTATCTGCAAAATAAAAACTTTTCTCTAAAAAAACGTTCGTTCAAGAACTAGATATATTCTTAGACTAATTAAATTTTTTGAATATTCTGATTCAACTTGACTTGTTCGACCTGTATCGTGGTCACCGCAAGCCTCTTCAAAAAAAAAGTTATTTCGGGGAAAGGGACATAACTCCACCAATTGTTGATATTTTTTTATTAATAAATACTTGTTTTTTCAAGTAAACAATACATATTAAAAAACTATAAATTTTGTGACATAGCATTATTGCTACATACTTTAAAAGCTACTCCAAACCATCCTTAATTTTTCCGCACAAAATGTATGTACAACCCCTTGATGGGTCATACACACTTGTTCTCGAGGAAAAAAAGCGTTTTCACGATTAGTTTTTTTGGAAAAACAACACAATTTTTGAAAAACTTATCGCCTACTTAATCATCAATGTCACAAAGTATGTTAGAAATTTTTTCAGAATGAAATCTTTGTAATTGGGTGCACTGCAGCAGTTGTGCCAAAATCCGATGTTTTTTTGTGGTGAGCACAGTTTCTCGAAAACCATTTATCTGAACAGTCTGAATTTTTTCAAGCTTGTTTATAATTATAATATCCTCTGCGTGAAAAAAGGATTTTAAATTGTAAGCAAAACTTTTTTTTCTTTCTGCAAAAACCGAAAGCCAAGACGTAGAAAAATCAAACATTTTAGGAAAATGACTACTATTATCGTAAAAATATTAATTTAGCAAAATCTTTCGTTCACGCAGAGTGTAAAGATGTAAACTAGAGGTTTTTTTTTTGTTTTTTGTTTTAACAGATAAACAATTCCTTATTTATTAGGCTCACCGCGCGCTGTGTCAGAAAAATTGTGTTTTAGCACAATGGTCGCTACGACTTAAATTTCGAAAATTGTTTTGTGAAAAAATTAATAAAATCAATTATTACATGAATGCATGAATGGGCTTTGAGTTGTTTAGAACCAATTGTTTTGTTTTTCTAGAAAAAAATTGTGAAAATGCCCTTTATTTCTCGAGCCTAAGTGTATATAACCCCTTAATAATAATAACTTTGTAAAGAATTTTTTTTTTTTTTTCGATTGACATTTATTCTTTCATGTTTAAAATACTATACTTGCGTCATTTTCGCTCTAATGTATACTAAATAAATACAATATTCAATTCACAGCCTATTTTTTAAGTGTCTCATAATACCCGCACATTCTGCAAAATCTTCACATCTTGCACTTTTTTAAAATGTCTAAAAAAAATCCCGAACACATAAAATGATTGCCAATAATTATGTTAATATCGTTCTATAGGCTTCATACAACCATTCAGAAAGTTCGATGGATTTTTTTCCTGAATAAAGATCTCAAATTAACAAACTACATATTGTTTCCTTTGAAGTCTTGAAATATTTAGATTCTGCATTTGAAGAAATTTTCAGTTCGAGCAACTTCTACATAATTAAAAAATGATATAAACAAATTTTATGGGGAAAACGATTTTTAGGCCCACCAGCTTTTCGTATGTAAAAAAGTACCAATATCTCGCGAATTGGAACACATTAAAGAATAAATGCCTAATTATTTAGTAATAATAAAAGAAGAGCTAATTTTCAAAAAACCCTTTGGAGGACCATTCAGGGGGCTATAATCCATCGTTTTTGACAGGTTTGGTTAAAATAAGAAACAAAAAAGTTATATTGGTCGCACAGTGTTATGAAAAACATTAAATCAAATGGCATTTACCGATCTTCCAAGTATCCCCCCATCATGTCGTGACAGACTAAGGTCTTCGGTTTGGAGTCCCGGTTGTACTTGACCAAAGCACGGTTCATGTCGTCCGATTGGAAGCCTTGGAAGACAAAGTCCGTGGACTCCCGGAGGCCCTCGACTTCAGGCCATGGTGCCAGATTCTGGAGACTGTCGTACAACTCTTCCAGGCTCTTAAAAGGCTGCACGATCCTCGATTGCTCTGCCATTGTCACAGATTAACTACGGCCATGTGCCGAGTGCCCTAGTTCTTAAATATCACACTTGTAAAATGCCTTTCCGGCTTTTTCGTTAGATCGAGGAAACGTTGATATCAGCAAAGCGCCATATCTCGAGTTCTACTAACTGCATTGCTCATATCAAACAACGCGAAAAACTGCAATTACTTGATTCGTTTCAAATGGGATCTCGGACCCTGGTAATTGCTTTTTTTCCACCGTTTCAAGTCCCCATGATTTTCATTCTTAGTGGTGTTTTTTTAGAGGAATAAATTTCGCTGTTATGATAAATTGCATAATACATGTAGGAAATTTATTTTTCGTATAAGGTGACCTTACACTGAGAAAAAATTGCTCGATCATTACTTTAAAATAATAATGAATAATAAACAATAAAATACAATTACAATCAGTCTGAAATATTGTGCTTTCTATCACTTGGCCGAGAGGGTCATTTGTTGGAATAAACTATTTTGGAAGTTTTTTACGTGAACGATTTATTGATATCTTTGAACTAGTATATTGAACTGGAATAAATAAACATGTCGGTGTCGATTGAAATTTTTTCAACTCTTACTTCAATTCAGCAGAAAGTATATTGAAATGCTCCATCAGTATTTTAAATCTTTAAAAATTTACTTTATAATATACAAGTACGTTAAGTTTGATAAACTATTTCAGGGGCGTGGGCAGGAAAAATTTGCGTGCGGGGTTTTTCGAAAAAAATCATTTTATTCGGGGTTTTTCAATTTTCCGGATTACAGGATTAAAAATTTATACAACTTTTGAAGTCCAGAGTAGTGCATTTTTCATGTTCGTGTTCAATATAATAGGATTCGATTTTTGTGATTTCTATGCAGTCACTGAGATTTAGATTTTTTTTCTATTACTATTGGTATTTTTCATAATTTTTATTGGTTTGTTATAAATATATGCTCCAAGGATTTTCAAACATAATGCATTGAATTTTTATATAGCTTTCTAGAATTCGATACTCTAGAAAAAAAAAAAGTTCTGCAAATTTTTGAATATATTTCCAAATTTTTGAGAAAATTATATAAGATTTTCAGTGTTTTATAGACCTCTAGAATTTTCGTATGGTTATATTTTTATAAAGTTGTGTAATATTTTCTGGTATTTCAATAAATTTTTAATACTTGATGCTATAATAATGCAAATTTCAACGAATTTGAGTACCTCAATAAATTTTGAAGAAAATAGTATCTTTCACACAGATTTCCAATACTTTTTGGATTTTTCTCGTATTTTTTTGTATTAAAACCATTTGAAGAACTTTCTATTATGTATATGAATTTTTTTGTTGGTTTCTCGAATCGAATTCACTAGAACTCAAAGTTTGATGAATTTTTTTCAAACAATCATGTATGCATACATCTTGAGTATTAAATAATTTCCAGTATTTTTTGCGTTTTGTTTATTATTTACGGAACCTAGAGGATTTTTTTGTATATTTCACGATTTTTAGGGTTTTTGTACATAATATATTTCTAAAACTCAATGTTCTAGAATCCAAATTTCAATCGGTTTTTAATAATTTCATAAATTTTTGGGAAAATTACATCTAAACAGAATTTTTGTATTTTAAAGATTTCTGGTTTTCGTATTTTTTTTAGTATGCATAGAATTTTCGAAATTTTTCTTGTATTTTTAGAGATCGTAATGGTTTTTCAGATTTTCTAGAAAGATGCTAATTATTTCTAGAATTCGATATAATAGAATTAAAATCTTAGCCGATTTTCAGTAATTTTATAAATTGTTGAGTAAACTACATGTACCTATATCGATTTTCGGTGTTTATAGATTTCTTGTACTTTCGTATTTTTATACATATTATTTATAAGATTTTGTACCTTTTCTTTGTATTTTCATAGATCGTGTGTATCTTTTTCAGAGTTTTCAGAAGCACCTATATTCCTAGATTTCGATGTTCGGGAATTCAAATTGATATCCATTTTCAATAATATCATAGATTTTCAGAAAAATCACACCTACATAGATTTTAAGTGATTTATGGATTTCTTATACATATTTTCGTTTTATTAGTATTCATACAATTTTGTTCATTTTTTTGTATTTTTAGAGATTTCAAGTATTCATATATATTAAATATTGATAAAATTTTTTTTTATCTCATGCCCTAGAAATCAAAGTTAATTTTTTTATCAGAGGTTTTGGAAAATTCTTTCACAGAATATCTACTTCAATTTTTAGTATTTCTTCAGAGTTTGCAGGATTTGAAAGATTTTTCTGGATACCTATTGTAGATTTATAGAATTCAATGCTTCAAGGTTCTAATTTTCCAGATTTCTAAGATTTTCGTGTATTCCAATTTTTCTATAGTATGATTTTATCGAATTTAAACAATTTTTCAAATTTTTGTTTACTACTTTATCCTCACCAAACATTATTTATGATTAGAATTTTATTTATGAAAAAATTCTTCTGAAGACAAAATTATTGCAATTATTATGTTAGTATAGTTGAAAATCCAAGATATTGTTAACTTCGAGTACTTACATGAGACCATTTGTTATTTTTTGAAGATTTCAGTACTTTCATTTTTTATTATTTGCTGTTATTTCATTTTTCCTGTATTTTTTTTTTTTTTTAATGTGTCTTTCTCATTCATTGTCATAACTTTTTTTTTTACATGAAATAGTAATTTCATTCCGATTTCGGAAGAAGTTTAAACTTTGAACCCACAAAACCCCCTGTGCCTACGCACCTGAACTGTTTTCAAAAAATCTTAAAAAGTTTATGAAATTCAAGTAACACTAGTTATTTATTTTCAGTAACACATTTACGTTAACTTCCGAGACTGTTTTTTAAAATCAATACAAAAATTTCTGACAGTGAAGTGTTTATTTTTTTTTCGTCGTATTATATTGTTAACATTGTTAAATGATACTGTGGAAGAGGATATAAGTTTTTTCGAAAAATTAAAATGCTTCTCAGTTTCTTTCGGAACAAATTATTTGTGTTCCAAGTTAGGAATAAATTTAAATAAAATTTTTTTAGAAATCAGAATCTGCGTAATTCAAAAAGGCGCTTTTATATGGAGATAGGAATTATTATTTTTAAATGTAAAATTACGTTACACACTATAGAGATTTACATTTTTTAATAAATCTAAGTACATACACTTCAGTGAAATTCATGCTACAACTTTTGATCCTGAAAGAAAATATAAAATGATAGAAATGATTTTTATTTGTGATTAAAATTTTAATGATATTCGTGAAGTTTCATGCCATACTTTTGTATTTATGTATCGAGATAGTAATAATTCATAATACGTATTCATTTCATGCCTGCCATCTCATAAAATTTCTAAATCAAAGTTTCAAGAGAAAAAAAAACGTTAAACTTTATACTTTTCACGCACTTATGAATTCTTTATTACATTTTTTATGACTTGGCATAAATCTCTACAAATAGTGTACAATTAGAAAATCAGTATTTGCATCAGTATTTATTCTGCATACTGCTCATTTTCGAATGTCACTAGATGTTAAGTACGAAATTCGTAGATTAAAAAACTAGACAGAGCTAGAAAATTTTTTTCTTGAATATTTCTTTTTTTGCGTTCAATTCAAAACGTTTGCACCGTCACGTACATCTTAACAGAAACCAAACACAGAGAAATTTAATTAATTTTCAATCAAAATAAATTTATTATCAACTTCACCAACGATTGAGTTTTATAAAGTTTTATTTGAAAAAAAAAAATTCATTCTCGTTGTAAAATTCATATATTTCTTAAATCTTTAAAACTGTGAATACTGACAAAAAGTCGAAGTGATTGTTATATTATTTAATCTTTTCGAATAAACTGTCTAAAATTATTGAAAAATCGTAAAGTATCAAAACTTTGATAAACTGCAAACTGCCACATCGCTTAAAAAAAATGTAAAAACTCTAGAACTATCAAAACTGAAAAAAAGTCGAAACAGTTGATAAATTATTCAAACTGTTAAAAACTCAAAAAAAAAAAAAAAAAAAATTCAAAAATGGGACAAATTTCAGTGAAAATAGATTCTGTCAAAATTGTTTGAGAATTATTGTGAAATGCTGAAACTGTAATGAACTGTATAAACTGTCCAAATCGCTAAACAACAACTGTCAAAAATTTTAGACTGTCAAAGACTCTGAATACTTCAAAACTGGAAAAGTTATAATAATCGTTTAATTATTCAAACTCTTTAAAGACTGCCGAAAACTATTAAAAATAATCGAAATGAGTATATAATGAAAACAAAATCTGTCAAAACTGTTGAAAAATTGTGAAGTGTCAAAACATAGAAGAAATGGAAGCTGCACAGATCGATTAAAAAAAACTGTAGAAAGTGCAAAACTATGAAAAATAAATAAAAGCAAACAAGTTGTTAAAGTAATCGAATTTTTTAAGACTGTATAAAACTCTCGAAATATCAAAATAAGTGTAAAAAATGTGAAGAACTTCTGTCATAACTTGTAAAAAATTGTGAAATGTCGAAACTGTCATAAACTGTTAACTGCCAAATCGTTTAAAAAAAACGTCGAAAGTTCTGAACTGTTGATGTACTGTAAAAATTTCAAAAATGTAAAAACTGGAGAAAAGTCAAAAATTTGATCAACTTCTGTCAAAACTTAAGCTATCAAAACTGTTAAAAAATTGTGAAGTGTCGAAATTGTGGTAAACTGTAAACTCCCCAAGTTGTTAAAAAAAACTGTAAGAGCTTAAAAACAGTGAAAACTGAAAAAAGTAGTATAATTATTAAATTATTCAAACTTTTTCGTGACTTTAAAACTGATAAAAAATCAAAATGAATGTCAAAAATGTGATTAAGTTCTCTCAAAACAGAAGCTGTCAAACCTGTAAAAGCTGTCATTGGCATTTATAAAAAATTTCGCAAGCTCTCACTATCAGAAAAATAAATAACGAACTCCTTTGCAATAACTTCACTAGACATCGCACATCCACAATCTAATATTCACGAATTTTACAAATCGTTTCCTGTGCACGTTCAGTAAACAATGAACTCATCGTAAAATCCATTTATCAAAATGACACCAATTTTCAAAAAATTCCACAACTTTTATTCACTCATATCTTCAAAATTTTTCAGCCTTAAACTCTTCAAAATACAAGTATATGATAAATAAAATAATGTTAAAATTCCAACCCTAATTATCAGTAATTAAAAATACCAATAAAAAATTATCTCACTGATGTATTTCCTACGCAATCTTAAAATCTTCAATTTCTGAATTTTCCCGAGATGATTCAAAAAAAAATGAACGAGAAAACCGATGAAAACTTGACTCAAGTAAGTTGAAAATTTCATTTTTCGAAAAAATTCTCGCAGAGCGATTTAAATTTGAATTCACATATTGCTTACCTATAAGAAACTGAAGAAATCTAGAAACTGCAGGCACTTTTAAAGTCACGTAAACAAAGTTGGGATTTAAAGTAAAAACTATTAAAAATTCAGGAGTGTATCACACATGGTGTTCATTTTATTACGAACCTGTATGTACACGTGGTAACTGAACTGTCAACCAAAAAAACTATTGAATGAATCAGCTGACTGAAAGCAACGTAAAATCGAAACCGAGATTTCCTTTTTACCGATGCTACAATTTACATTGACGTAGACATTGAGGGTCTCTGGGAAAAAAATTGTTATTCTACTCTCCTCGTAAAAACGCCAATTTCGGTACCGAAGGGTCAATTTTCCTACTTGCAAAAAAGAAATTTTCTAATACGTAATTTAATATTGTTTAAAACAAATAAGTTACTATACTTTTACGTACTTTACAATAAAGTATACCTAAATATTACAATTTATCATATCATTTATTACATATATAAACATTAAACATTTTATTAAAAACTTTACTACTTAATAAAATTTCAAATATTGTTTATTAATCATAATAATGATATAAAAAAATGAAATTACTAAAATTACACCAAATACTAAACAAATACTGTTTAAATAATACTCAAAAAAGCTTTTCGAATAATAAATGAAATTCGGAATTCAGGCAGTACATATTTCTGTTTCTCATTTTATAATTATGTGGCTTCCCGACATAACCTACAAAGTCACTTCTGCCATAAGGTTTAAAATTTTATCAGAATATCATGTAAAATGAGCTTTATGGCAGAAGTGACTTTTTTAGTTATGCAGGGAAGTCACCACAGGATTATAAATTTAAATTCAATTCTATAACTTAATAATAATAATTTTAATAATAACAGAAAACTCCCGCATAGAGTTGAAAGGGATTGCGATTCAAAACTTTCCATTTGCAAAGTGAAAGGGATTCCCTTTCATTGTCAAACGGTCCTTTTACTTTTAAATATCAACCGTTTAAAAATGAAAATGTCAGCGTTTCATTTTGAAAGGATATGGCTATAAAATTCTTTACCTTTCATCGCTAAATGGAATTTCCTTTAGTTTATCTTTTATATAGATTTCAGATACATTCTTTTCGTATTCTTTTAGCATTTTTGGAAAATTGAAAGAAAGTTCAAAAGTATTAATTGAATTAAAAGTGTTTTCTTAGTTTTTGACATTGAATCCTAAAATATAATTGTACTCGACGATTTTAAGTTTTATAAATTTTTGAGCGAATTATATCTTTACGTATTTAAATATTTCTAGTATTTCTCGTATTTTTTTATTTTTGCTGTAACTTTGAGAGATTTTTCAGTATTTTTAGAGGTGTATTTTTGTATATTACATATAACATAGATTTCTAGAATTCGATGCTTTGGAATTAAAATTTCGATCGATTTTCAGTAACTTTATGTATAGACCTCTGAAACAGTTGCATCTATATAGACTTTTTATGTTTTAGATTTCTTAAATTTTCGTAATTTTTAAAGTATTCGAATGATTTTGTAGCTTTTTCCAGCCCTCTCCGACTCAGTAAATTTGCGGATAGGGACAGATTTCACCGATAGGGCGGCGCTTGAAGCATGGAGGCTTCGGAGGCCTTCTCACGTGTACCCCTCTTGCCCCGTTCGCATCCCTTTCCCCGCTCCATGGTCTGCGAGGTTTGCGAGCATGGGTCGGAAGGGAGGCGCTGGAAATTTTTCTTAGCATGCGATTAATACGCTCGCCTTTGTATTACAATTCGCGATTTTCGAAGCGGGTTCTGAAAAATTAGGTACTTAATAATTTTTTAGACCGCTGATCACAAATTCGAAGTCTAAACTGCAAAATTAGTTTGTTATAACTATTTATTTTAACAAATTATGAAAAAAACCATATTTTCTAATATGCATATGCTTTCTATGGTTTTCTGGGCCACTGATCATGAATTCAGAGTCCATTTTGCAAAATTAATTAGTGTAAACAATTCGTTTTAACAAGTTATGAAAAAAAAATATATTCTGAGATGCATATGCTTTCCATGGTTTTATAGGCCGCTGATTATGAATTCGGAGTCAAATTCGCAAGATTTATTTGTTTAAATAATTTGTTTCAGCAAATTATAAAAAATATATATATTCCAAGATGCATATGTTTCCCATGGTTTCTTGGGCCGCTGATCATACAGAGTCCATTTTGCAAAATTAATTTTTGAAAACAATACGTTTTAACAAATTATGATAATAACTATATTTTATAAGATGCATATGCTTTCCGTGGTTTTCTGGGACACTCATGATGAATCTGCAGTTGAATTTGCAAAATCTATTCGTTTGAACTATGTTTTACACGAATTATGTATAAACTACATTCTACAAAATACATATACTTTACATGGTTTCCTAGGCCGCTGATCATTAATCTAAAGTCGAATCTGCATAAGTAATTTGCCTAAACTATTTTTATCAAAAAATTATACAAAAAACTATATTTTCTAAGATGCCTATGTTTTCTATGGTGTTATGAGCCGGTGATCATGAATTTAGAGTCGCATTTTCAAAATTAATTTGTTTAAAATATTTGCTTCAACAAATTATAAAAAAAATTGTATTTTCTGATATGTACATGCATTCCACAGTTTTCTGATAGAAAGCATATGCATCTCAGAAAATATATTATTTTCATAATTTGTTGAAACAAATTGTTAAAACAAAATAATTTTGCAAAATTGACTCTGAATTCATCGTCAGCGGCCCAAAAATCATGGAACACATATGCATCTCAGAAAATATATTTTTACAATAATTTGTTGAAACGAATTGTTGAAACAAACCGTTTACAAAAATTTAAAAATAACCTTGTTAGAATCGAAATTAGGGACCTCAAAAACCCTTTTAAAAGCACTGATCTTAGAAATTCATTGAGCAGAAAAGTGTGCTCCTGGAATGACATGTAAAAAATAAAAGATTAAGTCTATTATAAAAAACTACAGGGTAATCTGTTGCAATATTTTGATAAAATCAATCGGTTATTTTTAACAGATTATCATTGTTACGATTTCATTTTATTGAATCTGTTTAATATAACGGGAAATCTGTTGAATTAAACTGATTAAAACTAAGAGAGAACTAAATCCAATTCAACCAAATATATTTCAAAACTGTTGACGATGGATTCAACTAGATTCCAAATTTTTTTATCCATTTCAATCGACATTTCCGTAGGACATTTTTCGTATTGAATTGGTTGATTTGCTGATATCCAATTAAATGCGGGAAATCTAGATTGAAATTTAATCCATTTCTTTCTTGAAATTTTTGATAGGAGCGAAATCTTTAATGTAGAAAAATCTAGTTTCAATACGATTCAATCTAAATGCACTTCATTGAATTCAAGCCAATTAAATCAAATTATATATGTCATTCAGTCCACTGTCGTTTTATGTGAAATGTGTGTAATATAACCGAAACAAATTTAATCCATATATATTTCAAAAATGCCCTACTGGCGACGGTGGATTGAAAAGAATTGAAATGGATTATAATTGAACTCATTTGAATCAAAATAATTCAACCAATCCAAAAAAACTCGCTTTTGGATGGGACATTTTAATCCATTCCGATAGAGATTTATGTGCCGAATTTTCTGTATTGAATTGGATTGATTTCCTGCTATCGAATTTAATGCAGAAAATGATTATTGACATTCAATGCGTTTCATTCATGAAATTTTTGACAGAAACAAAATTTTCGAAATTATAAAATCGAGTTTCAATGCAGTTAAATCTAAATGAATTACATTGAATTTAATGCAATTTAATCAAACTATATCATTCAATCGAATGCAGTTTTGAACACAATGTGATCTAACTGAATCCAAATAAATCCAAATGAATTTTGAAGCTTGCGATGATAAATTAAATAGGATTTATGAATTTTTCATCCATTTCACAAAAGATTGATGAGTGAAATATTTCGTATTGAATTGGATTGATTTACTGGTATCGAATTTAGTGCAGAAAATCTGGATTAAAATTGAATGCGTTTTATTCATGAAATGATTAGGACTGAAATTGTTTCGTTCTAAAAATCCAGTTTTAATGCAATTTATTCCAAGTGTATTTTAATGGATTCAATGAAATTGATTCGAATTATATGTCATTCAACAAAAGCGGTTTTATTCGGAATGAATTTAATCCAACTGAATCCAAAGCATACAAATAATATATTTAAAAACTGGTGACGATGGATTGAATTGGATTCAATTGGATGACATTCGTTTTGAATAAAACCGCATGTGACTGAACGACATATATTTGATTGAATTGCAATAAATCCTATGAATGACATTTGGATTGAATTGCATCAAAACTCGATATTTTTACTTGAAAAATTGCTTCATTGACAATTCGCTAATAATTGGACATTCAAACGTGAATTATAAGGAAACTGTCAATAAAATATCGTATTGTTAGTTTTGGAAATTGCCTTTCTTGACGAAACGATTACAACCCTCGGCTTCGATCGTCACGGGTTGCAATTTTGCGTTCCCTCAAACTATTCATGTCCAAAACTGTCAATAATATACTATTTCTATTAAAAATTTCATAAAAAAACGCAATGAATTCAATATCAGTGAACCAATCAATGGATTGCAATTCGATACGAAAAATCTCGTACTTGAATCTCTATCGAAATGGATAAAAAATATATGAATACAATTCCATCCATCGTCACTAGTTTTTTATTATATTTGAATTCAATTGGATTCAGTTATATCACGCTTATGTTGATCAAAACTGCATACGGTTTAATTATATATAGTTTTATTATATTGCACTGAAACCAATGAAATATGTTTGGATTGAATCGCATTGAAACTCGACTTTCTTACTTGAAAAATTTTATTCCTATCAGAAATTTCATGAATGGAACGCATTACATTATAAGCTAGATTTTCTTCATTTTTTTAGATACCTACAGTTTATAAATCAAATTCAATTCCATAAATCTCATACATAAATTTCTATTTTAATGGATTAAAAATTACAATCCAACAGTAAATTTTTTCAGATTGAATTGATTGATTTTGATTTAAATAAATCAAATTTTAATCCATTTCAAACCATTTCAATTCATCATCTCCAGCAGAACGTGAAGAATATTTATTTGAGAGTAATTCTTGTACCGAAATGGCTCAGGTGGTTGCGTATACTAGTTTCAACACCCCCGTGGTCCCGAGTTCAAAACTTGACTGAGGCAAGGATTTTTTCAGAATAGAGTTAAAATGCATTTTTCAGGTGTCACCGTTAACAAAAACTTAAATATTATTTACGTGCAACTAATAAAAACCATAAAATAAATTTTTGTAAATAATAAATAATTTTTTAAATCAAATTTTTTAAATTCAATGAAGCAAATTCGGATTGAATTGCTTTAAATTTTGATCAACATTTTCTGCATTGAATTCGATCACAGTAAACCAATCCAATTCAATACGAAAAATCTGTAACATAAATCTCTATAGAAATGGATTAAAATTTTTTTAATCCAATTCAATCCATCATCACCAGCAGTGTAAGACCAGTATACGAAAATAAAATAAAACGAGCGAAACAATCGCATGCGCTTTCCGCGGCCCGCGCTTCCCCTATTACCCCTACCGAAAAAAGCCTCCAAGCTCGACGCCCCATCTACCGGTTTAGTTCATTTCGTAAACGTAAAACTGTTTCTACAGCGGATTAGGGAGTCGGAGAGGGCTGGCTTTTTCTAGTATTTTCATGGATTTCAAGTATTACAATAGATTGATACATATACGCTTTTTAAAATTTGATGTTCTAGAACTTGAAGTTTCATAGATAGTAGATATTTTGTCCAGGTTTATTAAAAATAGTTCTTTCATTGAATTTTATTACTTTCGGTATTTCTCCAGAGTTTGTATGATTTAAAAGATTTTCTAATATTTTGATGAATTTCTATGGAAATTTCTAAAATACGATGCTCTAAGATTCTAAGTTTTTCAATTTGTAGCATTCTCGTATATTCTAATTTTCCTCTATAAATTATTATGTTGATACGATTTTTCCAATTTTCATTTTCTACGTTTTATGTTTAGAACTATGTTTGAAAAAAAAATTCTTCTGGAGCCAAGATTACTATTTTGGAGTTAGTGAAATCAAACATCCTAAATTTTGTTTTACTTCAAGAATTTACGTAAAACCGTTTCTATGGCCTCTAAATTTTATTAAGTACATTCTTGATTCTTTTACTTATTTTGCTATTTCTTTGCATTATTTTATATAATTTATATTTTTACTATCAACTATTGTAATTTTATTATTCCTACACAAAACAGTTATTGATTTTATCCGAATTTCGAAAGGAGTTTGAACCTCCAAAACCCCCTCTATCAACACACACACATCGAAAAGCAATAAAAGTCGATATCCATGTAAAACTAGACAGAAAATCCTCGCAGAAAAAAATAACTACTTCTATCCCCCGAAAAAACCAGAACTATGGAAAAAAACACAAATCTCTTCAAACCCTCCAGAAACTCCTAAAATAAAAAACCGCAAACTCGGTACTATTATTGAATTTTATTGCAGTGATATTTACTAAACATGACGAAGTGACACACAATTGCCAAAATCGATCGTTATCACCATTTCATTCATTTTTTTTTCCTCAATTTCCCAACGTACAGAATTTTCGTCCACGAAAACAAACCCAAAAAACACATCACCACTTTCAACCGTAAGAATTCACACAAATTCCATAATAAAATCAAAACAAAAATTACCTCATCTCTGATAAGAACAATGAAAAAATGACTGGAACTAACTTGGTGCCTCGTGTCTCCTGCTTCCATAGATTCGCTCGGGTGATAAATTTACACGATTAATTTCCGCGGTGAATCTCAAGCTTTTATTTACCATTCGCTTTCATTGGCATCAACTTTTTGGAATATGTTTACGTCTGTTTTTCACAAGATTGTTCATCCCGAGTTTCATCGCTTTTACTGTCTTCGTGGCAATAAATTATTCTCTATCCTTACCCAATTACTCATAAATATTTTCCTTACGCAGACTCGTCTGAGCGAAATTATTCGCTTGTTCGAAAAAAAAGTAAATAAATAAAAACAATTGGTGAATTACGGTTTATAGTCTTGAAAGACACGAGATCAAATTTAGTTTTTCCACATTCGACTCAATCAAGTCCGCGACTTGCTTCATTTGCACTTATACGCTCGGTGTGAATAGTCGTGGTTTTTCCTAATATGATCCTAATATGTGTTACACCTTAAGAACTAATCAATGATGATTACTTTGTTAATGATAGTTCGAGTTCTCAACAGATGCACGGGTTAATATAATTTTTTGATACTTTCGAAACGCGTTCGCTCGTAACTACATATAATCGCTTTTTTGGCCACGTACTTAGTTGTTTTTCTTTTACATACTATACATCGAGATACTTTTTTAAAATAATCACCTCTTTCCCTTACGTGCTCACTTTTTTTTCCATACGTGCATGTATATATAAATATATTTATGTATATGTAGTCGAATTTCCATACTCCCTTGGAATCAAGTTACCCGTTTTTTTCCGAAAGTGTGCGCAGCACGATTGCTAAAATTGTCATTGTCTCGTTATGGAAAAGAAAAAACAACTTCACTTTTTTATTTACCAATACGCGATTTCGGAGCCTGCCGGAATTTCGGAAAATTCGAGGATTTTTGGCTATCAGAGATAAAAGAAATTCAATTCGAAAAACCCGATTTTCCAAAACCCGCCAGAAAACTCGATTCGAAATTTCCCATGTTCACTTTTCGTGGACAAAAAACACCAGGCACTTTTTGCATGCGCATGAGATCGAACTTGCAAAACGTAAAGTCAATTATTCAGCTTAGAAAAAATCAAACGCTCCATATCTTACACCCACGCGCCTGACATCGGGGAACCTGTTTTACCGACCACGACAAAACTAGTGTAACATCTAAATAAAAGTGCATTTTCGAAGGCTCGCTCACTTTCTTTTTATGACAACCTTCGAAAAAATATCACCCTCGACACCTCCTCTATTTTCGGGGATATAATCGATTCTGAAACAAATTTTTGCCGAAATGTAAAATGGTGTCTAAATCTTGTTAGTGGGGGGATCAGTGGTGCTCAATTTTTTCATACGCTGATAATTTATAAAGCAATCGAATAAAATATTAGAAATCTATGAAAATAACAGAAAATATTATTAAAACTACAAAATTTTAAAGAAACTTGGGAACATTAAAAATAATAAAAATCTTAGCAGTCTATCGAATGCTGAAATCCTGTGCAGACATGAATTTTTCAAATTTTTATAATACTTAAAAACTAACATACTTTGAATTCTGAAGAATCAAATTCCATAAACCAGATAGTTATCCATAACATTTGTCGTATTTTCTGGAAATTAAGAAATTCGAAGAATTTTCTGAAACTTTCATGAATTTTTATAATACATTCCTGGAATCGAAGCTTCAAAATATCAAGTTTTACAGAAAATTTATACTCTATGCGATTTTTCAATATACAATAGCTTTAGGTTTCTTGTATTTTATAATTTTTTGGCACCATCAGTTTTTTTACTTTTTTTCAGTATTTTCCAACATAATATAATGGAATTCTTAGTATTTTGAAGTATTACTATAATTTGATACTTTAGTATTCAAAGATGTATAAATTATTATTGGCTTCATAGATTGTTGAAAAAATTATAGGCATAAAAATTTACAGTATTTAAATATTTTTTTTTTTGTTTTGTTTTTTAGTATTATTCGTAGTTTTCAGTATTTATCAGATTCTGTAAGAATTTCTGGTGTTTTTATAGATTTATATAATTTTTACAGTGATCAATATAGATTTTTAGAATTTTATGTATGTTTGATTTAAAATATTTTCACGGATTTTTCAGGAAACGATATACCTTATAAATTGATAGTATTTCATAGCTTTCTATTTCTTCAAGTATTTTCGCTATTTTTTCAGTATTTGCCAACATAATATGATGGAATTCGTAGTATTTTTGAGTATTACAAAGTTGGCTGAAATTTAATGCTTTATTAGGATTCAAAAATGCATATATCGTTGCTGATTTGATAGATTTAAAAAAAAACTATATAAATATATACACAATTACATAGACATTCAGTATTGAAATAGTTAGTATTTTTAGTATCATTTTCTATTTTAAATATTATTTAGATTCTGTAAGAATTTCTAGTATTTTTTATGATTTCTAGAATTTTTACAGCTGTATAGTATAGATTTTCAGAATTTGATGCTCTAGAGTTCATAGTTATATGCCTTATCAAAAGTTTTTAGAAAAAAAAAAGCTATTACCTTCATACATGTCTGGTATTTTTGAAATTTCGTATACTGTTCAGCATCTACAAAATTTTCAGGACCTATCAGTGTTTTTAAGGATTTATATACTATAGATTTCATGAATTCGATGCTCGAAAATTCACAATCTTATAGATTTTTCGTAATTTAATAAATTTACAGAAGTTTATGTTCACCCAGATTTACAGTATAGATATTACTTATATTTTCAGTATTTTTCCACTGTATATGAAATTTTGCACTATTTCCATAGAATTTTAAAAAAATCGATGTTATTTCATTGTTTTATAGTTCTTTAAGTAATTCTCCTATTTTTTCAATACTTATGTGAATTAAGGATTATATACTCAAGGATTGATTTTTGTTGATTCTAGTATTTTTAAAATATTTGAAAAATTTATGTCTGCAATAGATTCTAGTAAATTTAATAAACTGATAAAGTTTTTAGTGTTTCAAAGTTTCTATAAAATTCCATAGTTCTTATACTATTTTCTAGTATTTTATTCGACCACTTTATGCATTTCTCCCCATTTGAAAAATTTGCGTGAGCCCCACTTAATTCTTCCAAATTTTGAATTTCTAGAAGGATTCATTTCAGAAAACCAATTCGTATCCTTCGAAAACATCCCAATCTGAAGATTCTGAACCTGGCGCTTATCACAGAAACGCGCCTGTTCGGTAAAACATAGAGCCCCGAAAAGCGTTTTAAGCTATTTGAACACAAGGTCGAAGAAAAAGTGGTCTCTAAGCGTTAATGGCGAACCGAGAATCCTAACTCTAAGCGTATGGATCGTGGAAATAATTATTCAACACTTTCATTATTGTCCAATCGGCCAACACCGATTCACGCATTCCTTATGTGATATCGCTACGTACGCAACGAAATTGCGTTCAAAATTTTTGTTGGAACACTGAATACTCTTGCACTATTAAAACCTATGAGGCAGTTTTTGAGGCGATGTGAAACCTCTACAGGTTCCTGGATTTGAAATTTTTGTGATGATGATTGATTATAATGAAGTATTGAATACTATGAGTGGATTTTACATGTTTTTGCGGCAGCAACTCCATGAAAACTTCATGCAAACATTATGTGTCAATTTATATAAACTGCTTCACAATGTTTCTTTTTTGAACATTTTAGGAATTATAAAATAATCTGAGTTTAATAACTATGGGAAATTTAAAAATTAATTTTTAATTTTTTTCAAGAAGTTGATATTGTATGAATGTAATATGATGCATATTTTTTAAATTATCACATTAGAAATCCATTCAAGTTTCACATTGCCTCAAGATGATCTAAAAATGGAGAACTATGTTCGGTTTGGAAAGCCCTAACAAATTTGGGAAAATGCTTTAGAAATGAGTGTTATTTGAAAATGAGGATTGATTTGAATTTTTACCCAGTAATAATTACGTCCTGTACAAATGCATTGTACTTGAGGATTAAAAAACGTATATTAAGCTCTTTCATCTCGACGTTCATTCATAAACAACTGATTAAAATTGTAAAAGAAATTCGAAAGGTGAGAACACAAATAGCAACTCTGAAATTCTAACATTTTAACATTTTATTGCAAAAGTTACAGCACTTGAAAGATTTTTAACTTGCCAAGTCGGAAAATTTGTAGATTCAATTCAAGAAACTTAACTGCATGAATTTTTAACTAGTAGTTTCAATTAAAATTTTAATGAAATTTCGAATCTCAATTTTAGAAACTCGATTTGAAAATTGAAAAATGTGAAGTTTTATAATAGAACCTTAAAAGTTTTCTAATAATATGACTGGAATTTAAATCTAAAAATTATAAACATATGTTTGCACTTGAGAACCTTCAATTTGAACCTGTTTTGAAATTCTTGGAACTTCACATTACGAAGTTTTAAAAATATACCATTAAAAGAGAAAATTGAACTGGCGAATTTCCAAAATCAATGATGTAGGATTCAGCAGGAAATTTTTATTTAATAAATTTGAAAATTCAGATTTGAAGATTCACATTCTAAAAATACAAATCCAAAAAATCAACTTTCTAAAATATATTCACGTAATTTTTTATCCTGAGAAATGATAATTTTCACCTTAAATTTCAAGTATTTCAAAATTCGGAAACAAGAACTGTCAATAACAATTTTTAACTTTATAAGCAGATCATCTAAATTTGAAAATTCACAATTCCTGGCTATTAGCAGTTTTTATGACAGAAATAGAGTTCTTCAGACTCGAAAAATCTACAGAAATTTAGATACCAAGAATATAAAAACTCTCATGCACTAGAAGTTGAAAACTTCCAGATTTTGATACTTTTCAACTATAAAAACAATTACAAAAAAATAAAATAACCCACAAAACTCCAAACTCTTCGTCACATTAAAAATTCTAAAACGAATGAACTCCTATTGAAAAACTTGGAACTTCACAATCCTCAAGTTCAGAACATCAAAAATACATAAAAACCCATCCTACTCCGAAATTCACAAATCAAAAAATAAACAAAATAGAAATCGAAATTCCTAAAACATACCTCAGGTTCCGATCCCTGACAAATAAGTTAGGGCAAACCGTTAAAAACAATCATCACATTCGATTATTCATCGTACGTTACAACAATAAAAATTCAATTCACATTAGACGTAATGAAGTAGAACAGTGACACTCACGAAAGCTCCATATAAAATTCATTGCGGGTAAACTGATCGATAAAGTATCGCCACTTCATGTTGTACAAAGTTAGATCACTTTTTGCTATGTGACATATCTCAATGTGTATATACATATAGACATATAAATATAAACGATTTTCCTTACATTATTTTATCGGCTTCATGACTCCAATAAATCCGTGCATGATCGTGAAACATTAACTCTGGCTTTACCACATTAGTTCAAGTTACATCAACTAACTTCATCAGTTACGTGCTTCGATATTGCGATAATCCTTAAAAATAATGGTTCCTAGCTTCCATGGTTTACTTTTTTTTCTCTTCGTTTCAACACAGAAGAAAAATATCAATCGACATTCATACTGGAACCAACATAGAGGCTCCAGTGTAAAACTTTCAAAACTCATCACGCGAAAAATGGAGTTGTCGATATTCATGGATGCAAAAAAACGTGATTGTAAAATTCCTGACTGGATCAATTCTTCACGCTTTTAATAGTTTCAGGTCTTCTATTTCAGATGAACAAAAACAAATATCCAATTAAAATTATTTCCAAAAGTCTGAAAAATCAACGACTCCATTCGAGGCGATGTTCGACTGATCGCAAACACTTTCGAAATTTTCCAATCAAACTTAAACATTACGTATATACATGTAATATGAGTGCACATTCATGAATGAAAAATTTTTTGATCCTGGAAAATTTGAGATCGGCCAAACGAAGATGGACTGGAGCCAGTTTCAGTGACCTCTGCGAAATTTAAAGTTAGTTCAAATGTCCCAGAAGTGCACAAACCTCTAGAACAAGTTTATGTACAAAAAGAAGAATTTATCAATCAGCTTAAACCAGAAGCCTCAAAAAAAAATCGGTAGATGCTCTTTAAACATGTACGTTTCTACCTTCATATCACCTCTTTATCATTGAGGCAACAGGAAATATTTTTTCGAATAAAAAATATTTTGCTTTGTACAATGTCTGGAAACATTTGTTTAATCTTTAGTGTTTTCGTGAATACTTTCATTTAGATTTTAGGAAACACCTTAAAAATTTTTAAAGCAAAAATTCAAGACCTGGTAAAAATTTGAGGTCAGATATATGAAAAATGGTTTCAAGTTCTGACAACAACAAGTTGTTTTTAATATATACGTTACGGTGAAATCCAATATTGAAATTGATCAGGTTCAAGTTAAAAACGTCTTTTCTTATTTCAAGACTCTTTTTCACATATTTCTAAATCTTGAGGATCAAAACTCAACGTTTCAAATGTGTCTCCGAATTTCCTTTTATAACATGTCTAGTAAAAAACTCAAAACCAAGATATGTCTAAAACAATTTCTTTTATTTCTACCATGCAACAAAAACCGTCTAAAACATACATAATTCAATGCTGCTTGCGCAAATTTTATGACAAGAAAATTCAGGAAAAAAAACCAACATAAGTTTTTTTTGTTCTTTATGAATATTCGAGACCTTTTTTGCAAACAGTAAATAAATATTTTCAGTTATTGTAACGTCAATATTTTCTGTTGCCTTATTTATCATTCACAAATTATTTTCTGGCTCAAGCTCACAATCACATTGCCACTATACTATGCAATAATTTGCAGCTTTTTGCCTGATTCCTGCAAAATTTATTCATGATCATGGTACAATTTATCGTACTTCCTAATTTTGACTACTTTCATTCTGAAAGAAATAAAATCAAAAACGCTCGCACATTCAGAAAGCGCTTGATTTGAAAATAGGAACGGGAAAGTTTAGTAAAAAAATCGATACCCAATGAAATTTCACCTACAAGCATAATTATGCTAATTTTAACATCAATTGATGAGGATAATTATTGATATTCATCGGTTTCAGTCTCACTTTCAAGCAACATTTTTGAAAATTCTTGGGGATCGTGAGAATTTCAAAAAGGAAGTATTTTCTAAATTTTCAAAGAATCAAAAGTTAGAATACTTGGACTTGCGGATCAGAACCTTAAATACCTCGATATTCCAAGACTAGAAATTTACAACATCAGGTACTCGGAGTTTGAGAAACATAAAATTGGTTTTATGTTCTTCACTTTCAATCATCAATTACTTCATTTGTTAATAATTTGACTGAAATAACCAGCTTCACATAATAAAATGTTTGAATATTCATTGAGTGATTCGACAATTCATGAAGTGCATTTGAATTTCGAATGTGTAGATTCTGAACCGAATTTTCTGAGATTTAAAAAGTTGGGAAACTTTTTCTTGAAAATTTGAGAGTAAAACATCGATATTGAAGACGATACATTTATGAAAATGAGGTATTCGAAGATTTGAACAAAACTTTTTAATATGGTAAAAAACAATTCTCAAGATTAAAACACATATTTTGGAAAGTGAAAGTATTTCCAAAATTTTACATCAGATCCTTAATTTAAGATCTTTTATTCCATATTGTTACATTTTCCATCTCCAATTTGAGATATACGTGTTAATTGAAAAACAAAAAATTTAGAATTTTTACGATTTAAAACTCGAGATTTCATTTGATGTGTTCCAAAGTTTAGTTTCTCCAAATTCGTATAAGTAAACACAAAATTTTGAAACTTTCAAAAAAATCTTGATAGAAAATGTAACGTTATTCAGAATTTCGATTTTTAACGTTCTGCAACTTTGAAAGGGAGTTCAAGTAGTGAAGAATTTTTATCCTAATACTGTTGGTATGCAGACTCAGAGAATAATATTCAATATTCTGAAACTCGACATAATATTTTAAAACTTGGGAATTAAAATCAAGATATTTTGAATATTTGAATCTGGATTTGAAAAAGTTTTAAAAATCAACAAGCTGAAAGATATCTTATATCTATATCTCAAACTTCTTCACTGTTACATTTGATTCTTGAAATTCAGGAACAAATAAATGAATAAATAATTAAACAGCATTAATTTCACGTTAATTGAAATTTATTTTTATGAAGTTCAGTGTTGTTTCTCAAAATTCAGGATTAAAAATTTAATTTGAATGTTAAAGATAGAAGTAGGGAAATTCGTATTAAATTTTCTATAATTCAAGCATTTTTCTCATAATTCAGAAACAAAAAAGTGAATTGAATTTCAAATCAATATTTGGAAACGGAACTTCATTTTAAAAGTTTTAAAATACAAAAATATTCAAAATTTCGAAAATTTAACCAAGATTCTCATGCATGAACGAAAAACATTTTTTGAAATGACCATATATTTCAAATTGTCAAAAAATCCTCCACATTACTTAAATACCACGTTTCATCCAATATTTCTAAAGTTTTGAAAGAAAAAATAAATAAATAAATACACAATAACCAGTGAAACTTTCATTTTCTAAAATTTCCCGTCCTAAGAAAAAAAAAAATTGGTTAAATCAACGTTTTTGGGCAGTGACTTTCCATTTTCTGAGCGCGAACGTTTGATCAACGAGTTTATCTACACTTGACCCCAAAACTGTCGACCGTAAAAATCATGATTCTTTACATATTGATGAAAGACTCGGAGGAAACCTATTCTATGACCATCCAATTTTCCCGAAATCTACAACTTATCTTCTTAACAGATTACCAAGCTAAAAAAAAATCTTGGTAAAAGAAAAAGGAAGGAAAACTTTTCACTACTTTGGAAATTTTTTCTAATTGCTGCTTCGACTTTGGAGGAAATCATATCTCTCGAAGTCAATAAATGATATGTACAAAAATTACGAGCTGGGAAAATTACGGCTCCGAGCAATAATAACTATGATACAATAAACAAAAAGAAAAAGATGAAACAAAAAAAAAGATTAATGAGAGATCAGCAAAATCATGAAACGTCAGGAAAACTAACGAATATGAAAAAGTATAATTGATCGTAAGCGTATCACGTGTTTTTGTATAAAAAGTAATTATACATTTTCAAGGGGCGCCATTCTAGTAGACCCTACAATCTAAATTGTAATTACGATAGTTTTATCCCTAACATCGATCATGATTCAACTAAAAGCACCTCGTTTTGGTCGTTCCTCAACTAGGTGAGAAATGGACCGCGCGAATTTGTTCTGCCCAAACTCGCGCGCTCATATTATATTATGCGATGTTGTGGCTGTATGTGGCTTTTTGTCTATATTTAGAGAAAAAAAAAGAAGAAAAAGGGGCGTCATCTTAGTCTTCAAGATATGAAAAGTTTCTGTGAACGTGCAAAAGAGCGCACGTTACGACATTGAATGATTCCTTTTGGTAACAAGCTCTATGTGGTATTGAATTAGTTGGCATCATGGAAAGCTCCGACAGCAACACTCCTTTTCCCTCCCACTTTGTTGTCTTTTCTTTTTTTCGTCACCTTAAGCAAAGTACATGACACGCTTCGTGTCATTGTGGACAGTGATGGCGCGTGCCATGGCTCCTGGTGTTCTATCCTCGCTACAGCCCGATTGATGAGAACCCTCTCCGCTGTAAAATAAGTTCATGGAATTTTGAGAGCTGAAAATATAATTAATTTTCCCACATAAAGTATAAATCTCATGCATTGTTTCCATTTTCAGGATGTCTACTGAAAAGACTTTCAATTATATCCCTTTCAATAATCATTTCAATTATCAATACCTTTCAATTATAAAAATTAAAATTTAAAGTATTAAAATTAAGAGTAAATTTTTTCAAAGTAAAATACATGGAGTATTTGCATTAACGAATAGTTTACTGCATACTAGTACAGTTTTGATTGTAAAAAATGTAGATTTTTGTTATATCAAACTTCTGGATCGGAACTACTGAAAAATGTGCGGATTACTCGAAAAAAATTTTTACTCTGATGAATACAAAAAATGATAAATAAACAAGGTAAATTTGTGTTCACATTTAAAATTTTGACTTATAGTAACAGTCATTATGTGCATTTTATTAAATCCACCCAAATAATTCATATCCAATAAAATAATTCATCACCACAATTATTTTAATTATTTCATTCCCCGTCCTTTCTTTTTCTCATTTTGTAATGAATTAGACAAGAAAAATAAATGTTAGGAATTTTGGGGAGAAATAACGATATGATATTACTCAGTAGACATTTTTTGGTTTGTCAATACAAATAACTTTATCGATTCCATATTAGTTCTAAAGAATGATTGAAATTCAACTAAAATTAATAAAAATGCTGAATTTATATCAAGAAACAACTGCATTTTCAGAAAGGTATTACTGCAACAAAGAAAACTTCAAACTGCACAATTTCTGGATTAAAACTTTGATCGCAAAACTTATCGATTGTTAAAAAAATTCAAATTGTGATTGAACGATTGAAAAAGTATATATTTAAATGAATGCTTGAATGGAGAAATCTTAAAATACAAAAATACACCTCATTTCTATTAACTATGTACTTCACACAAATCAACCATCATTTGTTTAAAATAAAACAACACTAACCTGTCATGTTCTTTTTCCACAAGGTGATATCTCGCTCTGAACGCAACCAAGTGCGCATAATACGCGGGCGCGGGGATGCTGACAGATCTCGTGCATCTGACATAGGTGTGGCACAATTGGTATGTCAAGCACTGCAACTCGTCGCTGTCGAAACGATTGTCATCCCAAAGAACGTGGTAATGCGACGGCCGGGAAGTTCCCTAAAATAAAATTCAAAAAACATGAGCAATTATTTTGAATTCATATATAAAGCAAGCACAAATTCAATTAATGATTACGAAATAAATGAACATGAATCACTTCCATCGAAAATTTCAAAATTCCTCTATTTTTTTTCCCTAATAAATAGAAAAAGAGCTTAGTTCAACCAACCTGTATGCCTTGGTGACTGCACAGATAAAAGTCGAACTCCGTGGGATGCGTGATGCAAACGTCAACGGTCGTGCCAGCGGGGATGTTGCCACTTTTTCCGCTCTGTTCCTTTTTCTCGGCGCAAAACAGTCGCGTGTGGTGACGTTTCTGCACCACGATGAACGTGATTCCCGGTTTGTAATCGGGTTCGAGTTTCAGGCAGGCTTCGCGAATGGCTAGCAATTCATGTTGAAGAACGTGACCAAATTGGCCTTCCGACACAGCGTCGCGGTACAAGATAAGACGATGGGGTTTGAAACCACCGGTACTCTTATAGAACATTATCAAAAGTTCTCTGCAAAAAGTAACATTTAACAATTATTATAAAAAATAAAGTAGAAATTATCTGTTTCCCTGCAGATGAAATGTATCTTTTTTTTAAATCGAGTATTGAAATTTATATCTCCAATACATAAATTTATTGATCATTATTATTTACTGAATTTTTGAACAGTTATAATTGCAATGAAGAATTAAAAATTCATCACTTCAAATTTTATAATACATTCACTTTTATCTTACTACAAAATTCAACACCAAAATCAAGGCAAAAAATAAAATAATTATTAATATTAGTTATTTTTATGGATTCAATTATTGTAGAATGAAGAATTCTCTAAATTTGATATTTCTGGTAAAAATTTGATACATTTATATTGAATAAAATTGAAATTGTTAAATATTTATATGGATAAAAATATAATTATCATAAGATCGAAACGTAGCCAATGATGAACATTAATTGGAGGAAAAAATCGGTGAAAATTAAATTTTACACAAACTGACCGATAGATTCAGAAAAATAAAATGTAATAGCATGTGCAATAATCATCGAAAGAAAAATTCACTTACCGAACCATGGAACTGAGTTCCTGAATGATTTCTTGGCGATGCTGTTGCACTCGAACGGTCGCGGCGTAGCGCGATGGATGAGCATCCATGCTGCCAACAACCGCTGCGATGCTTGGTTTTTTGTTGTCACCAGCGGGTGGGTGTGTCACGTCCGCACCCAGGAATATCACGGGTTCGTTGAAAACTTTGGGCCTGATGTTCGGGACGAGGATACTATTGATACCTCCCAATTTCACGTTGATTTTTAGGCAGAGGTTTGAAAGCGTTTGGGGCGATGTTTTGTTCACATTTTTCGCTTGCACGCACTGAGTGGCCATGCCCAGCAACGTGTCACCCACTCTTTTAACTTCGGCTAAAAAAAAACATTTTCATACATACAGCTAAGTATTAAATTGAATCATTTGAAATTGCACATGAAACAACAAAAATAGAAATTAAAATAACAAAATGAAAAGAAAATGCTTCATGTAAAATTTATTTCTTTTTAATTTCTACTTATGACTACCCAACAACAACAATGTATTAAAAATTTGTAAGCTCGATAGTGTCGAATAATGTCTTCAATTTTGTTGTAATTATATTATTTTTCTTATTGACGTTTTGCCATTTTAAATGAAGGTTGTACCATGTGTGAAAAAAAAAAAAAAAAAAAATTACCGTAATACGCATTGTTATTAATATTACCATAAACAGGTGTTTTTCCAGGAAGAACTACGCAAACAAGTTGCAGAGAGGCAAACGTAGATTTCAGGTAGCGAAACATGGGTTCGACCTGATCTGGACCTGTGGCGTATTTGCAGAAACAGGGTTGCCCAATGATGGGCATACCAGCATCGTTGCTGATTTTTTGCAGCTGCGACGTGAACAACCTGAGGGCGTCTTCGCGCACGGTCCTCTGCGGGGCAAAACAGGCGATGGCCCAGACACGAATTTCCACGCCAGTGAAAAATTGTTTGCCTCGCATATCCCAGACACCTTGATTTGGCAGTGCCTGCTGTTTGGTCTAAAAAAAAAAAGATAAAACAAAAGTTGAGGATAAACAATATTGAAAAAGAATCATTGAGAACCTTTCTAATTTTGAAATATTCTGAAGGCATAAAAAAAAAAGTTTTATAATGACCAAAAAAAAATAAACATTCTATATTTTAAATATTGGAATATTTACAAAAGTGTTACAAATTATAAATGCTGTATAATTTGGATTCAAACCTCTACCTGAATTTGGGTAAAATGTATTATTATGTTATGTAAAAATAAACAAGTAATAAATAGTGAAAAAGAAATGATCAAGAAAAATTTCCCCCTCCAAAAAAATTATTCCCGAATAAATATCTCCCAAACATTTTTTCTGCTACGCCCTGAGTTATCTGAATTCAAGTTACCCTAAATTTACAACTTTATGAATCTCTGCCTCAAATTATGATTTTATTTCCAAAACTTAATGAAAGTAAAAAATACCTGTCCGGTCAGTGAACTAACTCGTCCACCATATTGAAGTTTTGGGGGAGGCAAAATGCGACCTCGTACTTCCATCATGCTGTTGGAAATGGTGAGTCCGAATTCCTGAACGTATTCATCGTTGTTGAAATCGGCACGTCGTACCAAGTTGTTGATTTCACGCTCACGATCCGGAGCAGACCTTGCCGTTGCTTTGATCATTGTCGACGTTTGCATATCCGTCAATTTTTTTATACAACGCTGACCGGCGACAATGTTGCAAACCTTTTGAAAAAAAACCACGACACGCATTAAAAAAATGCATATTTTTCAATCATCAATATGAAAAATAACCAGGATAGTACTATTCTTCATTGAAAAAAAAAAAAAGTAAAAACAATCCCAGGAAATTCAATATCCCTGCCATGTATCCCACATTAAAAAGGTAACATGTGAAAAATGTAGGAAAAAAATTACAATTTTCATAATACTAGGTACCATAAAATTCTTTCAATAAAAGATATTAAGTAAGGTTCACATTTTTTGAGCATCCATCAATCATAATCAACAATGGTAAAAAACGCTATTTTGCAATTAAATCATCGGTCTAAAAAAAAATTTGGTTAATGGTAAATCTACTCACTTCAAGTGGCAGATAAGTGTGCTTGTGTTCTTGCCCGACTTGAAGGCACGGAAGATGAGGATAACGCAATTTCATTTTGTACTTGTCTAAAAAGTATTTCGCGACTGTGCACTCCACCGTTTGGCCATTTTCTAATTGTAGAGGGAATCTGAAAAAACAACGACAAAAAGAAATGTTAGCAAAATATAACAATCGTCAGTGTGAGCTGATGAATAAAATTGACACTTACGATTGCATCTGAGCTGGTTTTCGAGTAACATTGCAGACTCGGTATTTTCTTCTCATTGCGCCGCAATGGGTGATCTCAATTTTCAGGCCCTTGATTTCTTTGGTGAATTTAACTCTTTGAGAGTCAGTCAAGGGTTTTCTTTGATCATTGATATCCCTGATGTCGAGGACTTCGCACATGAATTCGATGACAGGTTGCGATTTGTAAAAAGCAGTCGCCGAAACTGAAAATTAATGTCATACAATTAAACATACATCCACAAAAATAAATAGACATTATTAGACATGATATTTTTTTGCTCAAGAGCAAAAGAACCGTTCTTCAAGGTTTTGGATTTTTCCAGTTGACGAAAAATGAACGAAGAACTCATCTTCATAAAATGATCAAAATTTTGTGATTTAAATGTCTAATTGTTTCCATTTCCATTTTTGGTTCATTGCAAGAAGTAAATAAAGCCATTATATTAAAAATTGACAATTTAACACAAAAATTTTCAATTTGCTTTGAGGGAATCCAGTTTTTTTTTTTTAATTAAAACCCAGATATCATGATTTAAAAATTTTACATTTTCAAAATTCAAACTTCAAGAAGGTGTAATGATGAAATAACTAAATTTTTGGTTTTTAAAACTCTGGATGTATATCCAAGGATTTACACAAATTTTACAATAATCACTTCAATCTTAATTTAGCAATTTTTTTTACTTTGCTAATTTTCTAAATTCACAATAGATTTTCAAATTTTATGAATAAATGAACTATCACGCTTATTTTTTTAATTGATCAATTTATAAATTGCTTTTTCAATTCAACAGCTTTTTATATCTGCAAGGAAATGTTTATAAACGATTTAAGTAACTAATGTTTCAAATACCATCAATGTTCAGCATCATTTTCCATTGTGACGGTCTGACGGATTGATGGAAACCGAACCAAACTTCTCGGCCACCTCCCAGAGGGTGGTAGTAGCCATCCGGGCTACTGAAAAATGACCTTCCGACAGGTGTATAGGTCATTGATGGGAGGTGACGCATTACAACGTCGAGGGCGAGAATGGCATCTGTTGGAATTTGCCTAGTGCGACCTTCCAAAGCCTCCTCCAAGGCAAAAAGAGATACTTGTGCAAGCCACTTAATTACCACTCGGAAAACACGATCTTTGCCTTCTCCTGGGAGTGTCACCTGAAATTTGGCATAAAGAAAACAAATTTATTATCATTTCACATATTTTAGACATGGATTAAAGCATTTCTAATACTCTGACTTCTAAATATCAAGATTGAAAAAAAAATTGTTAATTAGTGGTTCTCACAAAAATCTCATCCTAATAAAATTTAGAAACATCTATTAGTAAAATTTTTCGGGAAAAAAACGATATATTTTATTTAGAATTTAGGATTTTTTAATCTTGAACGATCTGCTTTCAAGAGCAAAATTTTTGAGTTTACGGTTGCATATTTTTCATTTTTCAAGTTTTTTATTTGTATATTTGAAACATGAAATGTGATCCTATGGATTCTTAGATTTTTTTCTGTTTTTGAGCTATTGAAATAAAAATTTTGACTCTTGTTTAATTTTCAGAAATTATTTCAGGTTCATTTAATTGTTGTGTTCAAAATTTCAAATTCAAATTTCTACCATTGATACATTTTCAAACATGGTTGAATTCGATTCTCTATTTTTGAATAAATTATAACAATAGAGTATTTTATTCTTGGAATGTGCTGAATCAAGTTATTGAAATTCAATATTTTTCAATAATCGAATTTCTCAGTTTGTAATGTAACTTTTTAGGTCAAATTTACCATTTTTTAAATCGTACATTCCATAAATTTGAAGTTTAGACTTTACATATTTCATTTTTGTAATATTTTATTAACATGTTTTTATCATAAAGTTTAATTTTCATTATTTACTTGTCACTGATTAATAGGTTTTTGACATTTTCGAGCTGATGAAATGAAGAGTTCTTAATTCTTACATTCTAAAGTTTCTAATCCTGTAAATTTCACATTCTAGAAATTTCATTTTTTTAACTAATAAATTTTATAACGTTTCAAATGTAATCCTCTTTTTGGTAATTAACAGCATCATAATATTTAATTCTGGAAACGTACTGTATCAAGTTATTGAAATTTCTCATTTTCAATGTGGGAATTATCAAGATTTGGAATGATAACTTTACAAGTTAAAATTTTCCATTCTTCTACTCTTATAATTTCACATGTTTACATTTGAAATTTGTGAAATCTTTAATTTTAAGTTCTTATAGAAACAATCAGTGATAATAAAGAGATACAACTGCAGAAAGAGCAATTAAAAATAAAAATTGTCTGCTATTTTTGTAAGTTCCAGAAAAATATTTTGCTTTCTCTAAACTCAAATTTCAACATCTCAGAAGATATCTTAATTTTCAGACAATCGTAGTCCTTAAATTGTTCATTTTTAAAAATCACAATGGATTCAAAATCTAGTTTTTTAGATTTGGAAATGCAAAAAAAAAATTACTCATTACTCATCCCAATCATAACCATTGAAAAAAAAAATTATTCTATGTAACGAAAAAAAAATGAATTTGCTACCAGATTAACTCTAACACTAAAAAATACAAAAATAAACCAATTAACAATGAATCATGAGCACAAAACCACAAAATCAAGTAACCCAAAAAACAATGAAAAATGAGATGTTTACATTATTTTCCTCAAAATAAGAGCCAATTGCAAGAAATATTTTTCAATTCATACCTCAAGTTCCAATCTTTCCGTGCCAATCGGTAAAGGATCTCGTGTGTACAAATTGTTTCGGCCATCAAAAACTGGCTTCATTGTTCCAAAGATTTTGCCATAAGAGTTGACCATGCTTCCTATGATTTCCCTGTTGACTTTTCGTGGGCATTTGTCTGGCTGAATGTTGATGTCATAATGATGAACAAATCCACGAGGCATTGTGATTTGGAAATGATTGGCCCTTAACTGAATGATTCGGCCTTCGCGGCCAATGTTTGGTCTTCTGGGACATGTGAAGTCTAAAAAAAAAAAAAATTTAGTCATACAAAACTGCTAAATATGAGATACTCCTATAAATTTGCAAAGCTACAAAAAAAAAACATCTCAAATTCTAGAGATTTGTCATTCACTTGAATTTTTTTAAAAACAGTGCAATTGTGTTGTGAAAATGTATGAAAAATTTTTCAAATATTTATAACCAATTTTTCATAAGTGCTTCAACATTTATTCAAAATGTATCCGATGATTTTCATTATTATTTTTTTTTTTTACACTACACTTAGTTTTAGAAAATTTATAAATTTATCCTTACCTCATTGATTCGTTTATTATATTTTTTCTAAGCTATAACGATTGTGAAATTCTGTGTATTTTACTTGGTAAATCAGGTGCCTGGGGAGTGGTCTGTGCTGGCTGGGATGCGACCGTGCCTAAAGAACTTGGTGCAATAGAGCTGCTCCCTGTGGTTCCACCTGCTCCCACTGCCGTGCTGGTTGTGGGTCCCGGTGTTGGGGCTGAAAGCAAAAATTTTTTTTTTCATTTACTAAGACCTCTCGAAAAAATTTTACAAGCTTCAGTTTTATTGAAATCGTATTTATTATTTCTTGATAGAATTTTCCTGAAATTTATAACATTCACCTCTTATAAATCAATTTTGATTGTAAAAATGTTTAATCAATATTTGCATCAATTTAAATTAGTTTCATTTAATGATTTTAAATAATTGAGTAAAAATAAAAATACTCCTAAATAGAAGTACTCATTTTATTCATACATGTTATTAAAAAAAAAATAAAACCTATTGAAATTGACTACAATGTCAACTGTTAATTTCTAACATTTTGTTTAAAATATTTCAAAATTTTTAAAAACTAGGTCATTATCACGCAAAAAAAAAATTGAAAAATATTACAAACATCTAAATTGAGAGTAGATTTCAGAATTCATGAAAAATATCTACAGAAAATTGAATTAATTAGAAACTTGCTTATTATTAAGAAATTAAAAGATTATACAAAATAAGGTAAAAATAGTGATGAAAGTTTGAAAAACTTAAAAAAAACATATCTACTTCAAAATCATTAATGAATTGCCATATCAATTTCAACTCACATTCCCATTATGTCTTCAAACTTGAAATCAGGTTGATAAATAATTAATAATGAAAAGTTATTTATTATCAATGCATCACTTTCTATGACCTTGCCAAATTTTTTCATAAACAGTCATAGATATTGCATAAAAACGAAAACTTCATTTTGCAGCTGTAAAATTATATTTTTTAACATTGGCTTTCTATATTTTATATTCGCCTAGAGTTTTTAAATTTTTTTGGTAATATACTTTGGAATGTTTGGCTAGCTAAGATTAATTAACCACAATGCAAAAAAATTTTTAAATTCAGATGAAAGAAAAATTTTCATAGAAATGTTCACTTTAAATGAAAGTTTATGTACCTGGAGTTCTATAAAAAATTAAAATTTAATGAAGAAGACAAATAATTATAGTAAAAAAAAAATACTCAGCTACTTTCAAGGACTTCAGAATTGAAATAACAAAATATTCGGCATGAATATGCAATACTGTTATGCAAAACACGTATTGAATGATCAACTTAAACATTTTTACAAGAAATACCAGTGATTAAACTATAATTTATATTGTATTATATTGAAATTTTTTTTCAAGAGTTCAAGAAGATTCTTCATGATTTTCGTCGGTTGAATTGTATCATTATTAAATTTTCATAGCTTTTTTCAAACTTCCAACAGATTTTGGTACCTGTTTTATGATATAGTAAAAATTCCAATTATTAATCACGGTTTTTAGTCACAAAATTCATAATTTTTTCTTATGTATGTCTTGCAATAAAATTGGGCAAATCACGTTTAACATTGTTAACTTGAAACTTTTTAACTTGAATTAATGTTCATAAGAAACCATAACTATTATTAAACTTCATTAATTTTTTTCTTAAAAGTTCAATAACATTCTTTGTAATTTTTTTGGTTTAATCCAGTCATTGTTAAATTTTAATTATTTTGTAACTTTTAACAGATTACTGCGTCTATTTCAGGACTCTAAAAATTTCCTATAACTCAACACTATTTAATTTTCATGCACATTTTGTATAAATTTTTTCACAAATAGTTAATTTACACACAAAAACATTTCTTTTGAATCTCTTAAAACATCATTCCAAGATGTTAGAAAATTATAATTTCCATGAAATGACATTTTTTTACATAATCAAGAACAATTAACTGATGTAAGGCATAATTTGAAAATTTCTCGAAAGATTACATTTTAGATTGTAACTTTCAAATTGCAATACAGTTGTTTAAAACACATTTTAAATTGCCAAGTTCAAAATTTTTTATTTGAAATAGCAGTCATAAAAAATCATAATTGTTCTTCAACTTAATTGATATTTTCTTATAGTTTAGAAAAATTCTTGATATTTCAAGTTTCTTGACTTTCAATATTGTTGAATTTCTATGACTTTTTTAAACTTTAACAAATTTTCGTATATTTTTCAGGATTATTCAACACTACTCCTGAGTACGTAATTGAGGATTTTTGTACAAAGCATTTATTTACATGTAAAAAACATTCTCTTGGAATCTTCTAAAAATTGCATAATTTCAAAATATCAGAGAATCATAATTTCCATGAAAAAGAGGTTATTTAAGGTTAAATTAGGTTAACAATGTACCTATTGAAACTCCACGAATACTCAATAATATGATGAATTCAAATTTTTTTTTGATTTTAATTATAAATATTTATCGCAACAATTATGATGATTAATCTTCCATTATATTTCATCATTATTATTCATTTTTATTATATAAATTTTTTTTATTACCGTTCCATATATAACAATTATTTATTTTAGCTAATTTTTCATTCATTCTTTTTTTCACAATTACCACGATTCTCGTGCTGACGATCGAAAAAAGAAAAACAAAATACCACCAGGAAAAAACCCTTTTCCTGTAATATATTGTTGCAAAACAATTAAGTACAATGGACTATATTGCAATGCAACAATATATTTTTTCATCAATTCATTTTTATCAAACATCGAACAAAAACCCTTTTTCTGGTTCCATTGTTGCATGCTAGGTTATGTTACTTCGAATAAACTTTAAGCTGATGAAGAAGAAATTGAGAAAATAAAATAACACAAACATCATCTTAACCATGCATCTCATCGCCCTTAGAAGAAAAAAAATGCCAATATTTTTGTTATACTCATAATCTATGTCGCGGGCGAGTCGAATGATAGACCCATCGCTGGGGGAATCACACATGCGCCTGTTGAACTACGGAGTTCATTTGAGGTCATTTTGGGCGACGCGATTTCGCCCAGGGAAAACGTTGGGCGTAAAAAAAACTTTGTCAGCCCCGAAGACGCTTCCAACAAAACGCAAAAACACTTTGCGAAAGCTCGCACAAGGTTAACGAGACTCGCCCCCGAACGTCGCAAAAACGGCGACATTCGAGTACGGCCCTTTTTTTCTCCACCTTTTGCGATTGCGAAAAATCCCTATTTTTGCACTCGGGGCAGGCTTCGCGGTTACTTACGTTGGGTAGTGGTTGCGGGATACATTGTTGAAGCCGATGAAGCTAATTTTCTGATATTGCCACTGATAAACAAATACGTAAAAAATTGGAACGCACGCGAGTCCGGATGACACAACACACTCCTTCACGCACACACACGACTAATGTGCACACATCAGCACACATGATGACACAAATAAACATTTGTATGAACACTTATACCCTCGAAACTTCGGCTAACCTAGGCTAACTTCGGCGACACTCGAAGCGCGGGCTTATTTGAAATTTCTTCGCGCGCTCATGTACGCACAATAAAGGACACGTATTTACAAGACTAAATATAAGGATCTTGATGAGGGTCCAAATGGTCCAAATATTGATTACGTTTAAAATTTGAGATACGATCATCCGCGTAATTATTTGACGCCATCCAGGGACGTAGCCAGTTGGGGCCACGGGGGCAAAAAAACCCTCAAGTTCATCGATTGCCCACTCTGATATTTTTATTGAATTTTCCTTTTCATTGAGCTGATTTGTACAGTAAAATATTATACTTATCGAAAAATAATTAGATTTTATACTATTTTATAAAAGTACTTATTAGATTTTATAAATAGTATATTTTATATTCATTACGATTTTTAAAAAATCGTAATAAATACTCTTTTCTTCTCTTCAATTGCATTTTCAAATTGGCTGTTGAAAAAAAAATTGTAGAAATGTTACCCACTTGAAAATTATGTTTGCCCCGTCTAACGTATATATCACCAGTGATCCCGCGGAGTTATCCCAAGATATCTCTTACGGAGACACCTTGAAATCGTTTAATTGCTCAACAAATCTTTTTTAAGTGTGACTTAAAATATTGAAATTATTACTAAAATGACTCGCCCATGTTAAGTTTCTTGTGTTAAATGTACAATTTTTATATTTTTGTATTCCTAAGTATATCGACTCAATTGTCATTCATTTAAAAAACAACAAAATTAGCATAATCGAGTAATTTAGGTAATAATTTTAACATATTAAGTCAAACTAAAAGAAAATTTGCTGAAAAATTAAACGATTTCAAGGTGTTTTCGTCGGAGATATCTCGGGATATCTCCGCAGGATCGCTAGACATAATGAATAGACCTGGCTATTTACTCTTGTATACAAACGGAGAATTAGAGAAATCAGAACTTGGACACATAGTTTTTCTCTATTTCAGAAAATTTCAATTTTATAAAATACTATACAAATTGTTAAATTCTCTTCTGGGGCCTCCCCCCCCCCCCTCCTCCGAAATTCCTAAAAAGTTGTGGTACATATGTACATAATTGTCTGTAGAAACAGTAGAATCCATTCTAAGACGATTTTCCTTTTGCCACTTTTCGAGATTCGCAAAATTAATATTTATTTAGAGATCATAAAATTTCATTTGAACTATAACACAGTGCGACAAAAAAAATAACCGGTTCTTTTCAGCGAAAACATTTAATTTTACATGCCCTAAAAACAGTTCCGGAATAGTATATTTCTCAACGAGTGCAGAATGAGCTTGTTTGGCGAATGTGAAGTTTGCAAGACGAGCCGAAGGCGAGTTTTTCGCTAAAAAAGCCCTTCTGCACAAGTTGAGGACTATATTTTTTCCAGCTAAGTGGACGAAATGTGATTTTCGACGAATCAAACCGTGGAGAAAAACGCATTTTCTTCACTTGTTGGGAAAAAGATTTTGCATGTACACGTCCAGTTTTCGAGCAGTAAATTATTTTAGTTTAAATAAAACCACAAGCCTGAAATCTACAATTATCGACCGATTTCGGTGAAATAAAACTTCACATAGGGTTTTTCGACTGCAACAAATCCATTAGTGGAATAATTTATGCGAGAAAAAATCATTTTTACGTGATTTCAAATAAGCTGTAATAAAAGTGAGATCGTTTATTTTCATGTATTGACATTTCTCGGAAAGCCCGGTCCCTAACGCATTTGAATCGTCTCCTCCGGTCCCACAATAGATTTCTGAAAGGAGGACTTCGGTTCCGGTTTGACTATTTGCCGAGAAATGTCAATACCTCGAATTTAAAGATCTCAGATTTTTCAGATTATTGTAGTATGATTTTTTTTTGCCAAAGTTATTTCAAAAATAAATTCCTAGCATTCGAAAACCCCCAAAACGAGTTTTCCCACGCGGAAATCGCACAAAAATTGTAGATTCTAGGCTTGTAATTTTATTTATATTTCAACAAATTTATTGCTCGAAAACAGGACGTGCCATGCGAAAATTCTTTTTAGAAATGTTTTCAGGCGTGCTCAAGCTACATATTTTTCAACAAATCATCCCGTCATTTTACAAAAAGTGTTCTTTTGTCGGACTGTGTAATTAGAGACGATTTTAGGCGCGGTTGGGTGGGAAATTTTTTTCTGAAACGATACGCTCTGTCACGCTCTGTGTTGCTTATTAGTCAGCTCTTCCAGCACAAAACCAACATTAACTCTTTAGCCTTTTGGGGATTATAACGAAGAAAGAGAAAAATGATGATAAATAATGCATAGAACCTTTTTCTCGGAATTTCTTACATCTCTTATCGTATTATTTGTATTGCTCTCCATTTCTTTTATGCATTCACAAAAGAATTATTACTACAGAGAGACAGTTAGACTTATGTGCTTAGACCATATAATATGGTCTAAGGGACTAAAAATCTGCCTCAGTCATTGAACCTTTATATTTGAAGACTCCGTCTGGAATTTTCAGGGTTAGAATCATCAGATTAAAAGGTTTCACGTAGGTTTAATGGGTTTGTTCAGACCAATTCAGACTTTCAATACCCGTGAATACCCCAAAATTTCCAGTTATTTCCGGTGTCCCAGAAGTCTATAGACTGATAAGATATAAGTATACTGATAAGATAAATTGAGATAAATGCAAGAACACTAGATATTCAGGACGGAGAACTGCCGTATATATAGATATACTACGCTGTTCATCATAGCGAGGTAATCTTGTCCTTTCCCCCACCAATCGTTTCTCTTTTGTGTTTTATGACCTGAAAGCATTTACCGAGTGCGCAGCCTACGCGGCGCAACCTATTGAGTTTTTTTTCAAGATGGCTGCTGCGGACAGCTTCTCGAGACCAATATACTATGGCAGCTTCACGTCCTGAATATCTAGATTCTTTGATAAATGAAAGGACCGAATAAATACTAAATTCATGAATCCGAGCGGTCCCTGAAGATTTATAATGCAGTTAAATTTTGAAAATTACTCCGTACTAATAAAATTGAAGAATAAATAAGTAATACGCATCAAAATTAGTTTACAAAATAACATAATAGAGAACACATTCTTTGTGAAATTGCATGACTTTTTTTATCCTCAGCCTTTAATCATATTTTATTTAGGTATTGCTAGACGTTTTTTAAAAGTGAAAGTATAAAAAGTAAAGTCAAAACTTTAAAAAATAACTAAATTGTCACAATTTCTATTGTTTTTAATATACATAGGAATATCGATTTTTGTCTCGATCTATTTGTGGAGTGCTCTCGATATGACTTGAAAAAAATCGATATCACCCCCTAGCAATTGCATGATGACAATTTAGTTATCTTTCAAGTTTTGACATTATTTTTTATAATTTTACTGAAAACCATCGAGCATTACTTAAATAAAATACAATGGAATCGTAAAACAGTCTTTTTCAGTGAATTTTGAGCGGAAAAAAAGTGCCCTGCACATGACCCAAGCAAGACCTATAAGTCTGCCATCCTCTGCATAAGTGTGGTTAACTGTATTCGGCCATAAAGGTTCTTTTGTTCCGAAATATTGGGAAAAAAGAACCTTACCACAGAATAGAGTTACAGCATTTATGCAGAGCACGGCAGAAGTACGTGGCAAAAGCATACTACTCAGGGTATGATTAATTAAAGCCCATACCTGACTTATTCATTACCACGTTTGTAAGACTGGCAAGTATGCTCCTGATTTTCTCGTCAAAATCATATGCGTATGAACTATGGCGTGCTGATGAGTCCATATTAATAAAACTGGTTTCTGATTTCTATGAGTTAGATACGTTTACCGCGGACTGATGCAAACTACAGCAAAAAGCTAACAAAAGCTAACTGTGGCCTGTAGCAGCATGTAGCAGTCTGTTCTGGCCACTGGGATGAACTCAGATGAACTGATAAAAACTGAACACTGAAGTGACTGAATTGAAGGCACAGACTCAAGTGAACTCGAGTGAACTCACTGCAGGGTGATTTAACTTCCATAAGAGCTAATGTAAACTCTAAAATATGAGTTTCCGCGCCCTCTGAGACGTCAGGACGGGCAAGTCAGGGAGTACTCACTTCCATATGACTCCACTGTTACCAAAAACACCGCAGCGAATCTAAGTTAGTTACTGTGCACGAGAATAGGATTATGAATGGGAGGGTGCTCGGGGAGAGTTGAGGGGCGCGGGAGGACGATGACGTGAGGAGGAAGACACGATGAGAAATGAGCGAGAAAGAGTATAAAATTCAGAGTATATCCATATATCTTACTTTAACGCGCGTGAATTCGTGTGAGTGTACTCACACAAATTCACGCGGATGCGCGCGCTGACACTTTCAAACGCCTGTCCGTGTCTACAACTACACGCTCACGAAACTCGTCTTGATTTTGGCCGAAGTGAGTACCCCCTGGGGCAAGTGAACTACAGTGAACAATGCTGGTTAAAGGGGCGACTGTGTCGCTACCTAGAACGTTAGAATTATTTTGTAAACTAACATAGGCTAAATGTCTCATCGAAGTTAAACCACCCTGGTGAACTGAAGTAGTGTCGGCCCAAACCGACCGTTTCCGAAGCAAAGGATTTAGTTCCGTTCTGCAGCGGGCCTGACGTAGACGGCGCTAGTTTCGCCTCTGCTACAGCAGCCGATCGCAGCCGATCGCAGCCATAGCTGAGAAGTAAACAGTAAACAGTAAACCAAAATAAACAACATCCAGAAACATCAAAACAAATTTAAATCGAAAATGGTTCGAAAAAAATGTTGCGTGCCAGGTTGCAAAAGCTTAAGTGCATATCCGTGTCATATTATACCGGGAAACGCAAAACTCCAGGAGATGTGGTTGACGGCAATTAAGCGACCGGATTTGTTAGGTGAGTTATTAATTATCATTAATTATGTAAATACGTAGAGGATGTGAGAAATGTACTAATTACGTCATTATTTTTGGTTTGAAGGTAGTGGTGTTTCCTTAGATTTGATTTAACTCATGTTCACGTAAATGTTCCGAATTATAACCTGTATATGAGTAACCTTTTTCTCAGTATGTCATGGCAATATATTGATTTGCAATTTGATGTAAAAGTAGAAATAGTGTAATTTTCACCATACTTGCATTATCTTCAAGTTTATGGTTGGTCAAATTTTTATTTGTCATTTGTCTAATATTACCCGCATATCTCGAGGCAATGTTGTTGTAAGTCACTGCGCTGGGTCAGGAGTGGGGTGGGGGGAAAGAAGTAGGTCTATTTTTTAAGTTTAGGTTTCTTTTATTTATTTAAGCAAGTTATATACAGTTAATCCTACTTAAACTAACTCTTTTTCGAGGGTGGGGGATAGGGAGACAATTAAGACATCGGGGTCCTCGGGGGGGGGGGGGAGGGTTGTAGCACCCGGAACTTGCGATGCAGTACCCGTGTTTCTACACTCGTGGGTCGTTGTCGACTCGGAGAGGGGCGACGAACTCCCTGGGTCGTCGGGTCGGGAGGGACCACCAGCAGTTGAGGAGCCGGGCTAGGGTCATTCGTGGACTCCCGGGTAACTTTCTCTCGGGGATCTCCCCAGTCGTTTGCCAACTCGGTTCGCCGTTCCCGTTCCTCGGCCGCCGCCCGCCACTTCCGTCCCTGTTCCTGTCGGTGCGCCCTGGCACGGCTCCTGGGAGACAACGCCTGATTGACTTCTGTCCTCTGGAGTTGGCGTCGGACCCTCACGCCGCAACGTTTGGGCATAGGGCCCTTGTTTGTGACAACGGGTGGAGCAGGGGGGGGTTTTCCTGGAGCCGGGGACGGCTACCAGGTGTGTGGGGGGAAAACGAGGGTAGGTTTCCTGGAGCCGGCGACGGCTGCCAGGGGTTTAGGGGAGGGAGGCGTATTCCTGGAGCCGGTGAAGTATTGTATGGCAACTAAAAATTTTCAATTTACAATTTCTTAGGAAGATTTGGTATTTACATAATTAAATGTTTTTTGTGTATAACAGTGTCCCAGCTGCTTGTGAGCGACCAAGCCGAAGTCATGTTCGTCAAACAGTTCATGAAAGAAGTCGCAGCCGATCTCCTGTTGTCAATACCAGACAACAAACTGAGCCTCCAATTTACCCGGAAGTACCACCGTCTGTCGAAATCATGGACACAGTTCCTTCAACCACGGAGAATTCCTCAATATCGAATGAAAATGCTGCAGAGCAACTCAATTCAACGTCTACATCACTAGACAATAGTGTGCCAAGCCTCGCAACATCTTCTTCTGCACGTTTTAGCCTGTCCATTCTTGGAGAGGTTCGAAGAAGGTCGAATTTAGAAACTTCAACTGAACTCCGCATGTACGACGAGTTGAAAAAGTGTAAAAAACAAATTTGTGAACTGAGAAGAAAATTGGGAAAATCGCAAAGCAAAAAAGAGACACCCGTTGCTAGAAGTTCGAAAAAAATTAAGAAAAGGGATCGATTGGCTTTATTCGAAAAACTTTGCGAAGGCTTCCACCCTGTTGACCAAAAAAAACATTATACAAGCTGTAAAAAAAGCTTTGAAGGTAAAAATACTTTTAAATTTAAATTTAAATTTAAATTGATGAATCACAAAGTATTACTCTAGTAATTCTGATTTTTATGAAATCTTTATAAAATTTTCATAAAATCGCTGAATTTGTTATAACATTTCACTATTGTATAAAGTGATTTTATAAAAACGTTATAGAAAAAACTGCGTTTTATAAAGCCATTTTATAAAACCTTTATGAAACCTTTATTAAATTTTTATAAAATACTTTATATAATAATTTATAAAGAAGAATACACAAAATTTCAAAACTGTATGAAAATTTTATAAAGGCTTTATACAACGGCTGTATAAAACGCAGGCTTTTTAAAAAAGTTTGTATAAAATCACTTTATAAAAAAGTGAAATTTCATAAAAAGTTCAACAATTTTATAAAAATTTTATATAGTTTTTATAAAACTCAGAATTACTAGGGTATGAAATAACAAAATATTTCCTCGTTTAAAATGGACAATTATTTCTATTTGATAATTACTAATGTGATTTATTCATATTTTGAACTTTCAACTTTATAAGATTGAATTTCTCGTGAATAGCTTTTTTACCGGTGTTCGCAAAGTGATATGATATGATATGATGCATAAATAATTCATCAATTGTGAAATATGATTTATTTTTTGATACATTTTCAACTGTTTTCAATGTCTGTATGATATTGTATGATATATACAAAAATCCATCAAGGGTGAAATATGATTTCATCTTCGATACATAATCAAGTATTTTTAATATCTGTATACTATTATATGATATATACAAAAAATCATCAATTGTGAAATATGATTTCTTTTTTGATATATTTTCAAGTGTTTTGAATATCTGTATGATATGTATGTATGACAGTGGGTATGAGATGAATGTTAAAATGTGCCTAACAAATTGTCAATTACAATATGTGTCCATTAAACAATGGAAAACAGAAATATGTGTTTAGTTTGTTTTCCCATTTTCGAATTTTTAATTCCTGCAGATGCCATACGATGAAGCATCGAAATCCGATGCCATGATCCTGTACAAACGGCTAGGAGGTAGAGGGTACAAAATAGTCAGACGAGCATTAGGGTATCCCTCCCCTAGCTGTATCAAACGCTTTTTCACGCATGTTCCTCTTTCCTGCGGTATATCTGCATTTTTCATGGAAATGCTGAGATTGAGAGTTCAGGATTTACCACCGGATGAGAGGATATGTAGTTTGCAAATCGACGAAATGGCGATAAAAGACAGAGTAGAGTTAAAAAGGGGGACAATGTTCGGTTTAGAGGACTATGGCATTTTTGGAACAAACCAGAAAGCAGATCATGCTCTAGTTTTTTTATTCAGAGGGTTAAAGTCAGGGTGGATTTTTCCCCTTTCTTATAACTTTTCTAGTAAAACCGTTCGTACACATACCTTTGTACATTGGCTTCTTTGATCGAGGACCACATTCGCCAAGCATTTGCAGTTGAAGTCAAGGTCGTTGGTAAGTGCAGTGAAAAATTATATTTACTCAATGAAGTTGCTTTGAACATAAACGTGATGCTCAGTGTTATTTATGATTTTTTACAAGAAAAGTTACTGGCTGAAATTGAATTTACAAATAATAGAATAGTTACAGTTAATATATAAAAATAACATTTATAACGCATTATAATAAAAATATTTAAAAAAAAAATGATAATAAACGTTAATTACGTAATTGTTCTGAATGATTTATACTTGAATGTGTGTAGAACAATTAAATAAAGCAAAAAAATTTTTATACTACAGCCACAGTCTCCGACCAAGGATGCTGTAATTTCCCTGCTATTGCGGAGCTCATCAAACAAAGTAATGCTGGTCGAACCACAGGAGAACGTAAATAAAATTTTTAATTCAAAAATTAATATTAATTGAAGCTTTAAATGTGTTTTTACAAACTGTCAAATGTAAAATGTTCTGAATCAAATTAAGAGAAAAGTACGGAATTCAAAATTACTAATACTTTGCTTCTTTTTAATGCTTGTATTTCTTTTTTTAAACTACGAAGTGTGCTTTCGCATTAAAAAAATTATTTACAAATTTACCTATTTCAGGTACATGATTTTTTCTCGTTTCGTTTTCGCAGGTACAACTTTCAGTGTAGATGGAAATGAAATAATTCCATTATTTGATGTCCCGCATCTATTGAAAGGGATAAGGAATAATTTGTTGACCAAACCATTACACTGCAAAGAATTTTCCCAGTCGGGGGGCCGAGCGACATGGGAAGTTATTCGAAGAGCCTTCAGAATCGACCTGCAGAGGAAGGGAAATAAAATGCTACCGAAAATTTCCTCTAACCATGTTGACCCGCAGGGAAAACAGAAAATGCGTGTTTTTCTTGCTGCGCAAGTTTTCAGTGAAAAATTTGCTAGCTGCATCAGACGTATCGCGGCTGAACAAGGTACAACGTCATGAACAACATCCTAAGAAAACAAAAATGTCAGGAGTATTTTTGAAATGCATAATTATACATATTTCCGTTTTTCAGCTAAAACAGGACCTTCTCCAGCTTTTGGGACCGGGCCAATATTACTTGACGAAAACGGAGGCAAGGACGCAGAAGCTACAGCGAGGGCTTTGCAATTTTTCAACGATCTTTTTGATTCCTTGAATGGCGGTCCTCATGGTTCTTCGACAACACTGCGGTCTGCCGTGTCAACGAACTCGGCCCAACACGAGCTATGGACTGCAGCCAAATCAACGTTAAGAACCATGCAGTACGAAGAACCTACAACTCGGAAAATGACCTTAGTACCATCGATAAAAAACTGGATAAAAACTATTGATGGTTTTCAAAAGCTGTGGCAGCGCTTACGTGCAGAAAATTTCGAGCATTTTTATCCCCGGTTTGCAAACCAGGATGCGCTCGAAAACTTTTTCGGGCGCATTCGAGGATTCGGGGGAACTAACCGTTGCCCAACAGCTTTTCAATTTCAAGAAAAGTTCATGACGGCGATTGCTCGCGGAAATTTGCAAACCACGCTGCCCAGTTGTGGAAATTGCGAGGCAGATGGGTCGAGTTTCCTCCACATTACCTTCGTCGACACCTTCGGGAAAAGGAAATTGGATGCGGAGTGGAAAAATCTTTCCTCAAACGATCGGCGACTCCAAAGTCCGTCGGAGTCGAACATCCAAGAGGAAGAGATTTTGAGTAACTGCAACATTGGAAGAATCCTGATGCGGATTCACAAAATAACAGCTTGCGACGGGTGCAGTGAACAATTTACTTCTCCATCTCTGAAGAAGAGAGTGGAAAGTGGGATTGCTCCTGTGGCAAAAAAAGTGGATCGGATGGTTCATTTCCATCATGTTCGGGAAATCGTCGCCGATCTCGTGATGGAAACTTTAGGCATGAAAATGTTTACGTGCTACAATCATCGGCGTAAAATTAACATGGATCTTTTTACGGCATTGGCTGAAGAGCTTCTAAGTGCATGGTGCCGGGCAGTGGAGTTAAAAAAAAACAAAAGAAAAATGAAAAATATTTTTCATAAAATTTCACTATTTTATAAAGTGATTGTATAAACACTTTATGAAAAAGCGTGCGTTTTATAAAGCCATTTTATAAAACCTTTATCAAATTTCTATAAAATAACTTATAAAGAAGAATACATAAAATTTCAAAACTTTATAAAAATTGTATAAAGTTTTTATAAAGGTTTTATAAGATGGCTTCATAAAACGCAGGCTTTTTTATAAAGTTTTTATGAAATCACTTTATAAAAAATTGAAATTTTATAAAAAGCTCAACAATTTTCTTAAAATTTTTTCAAGATTTCATAAAACGCGGAATTACTAGGGGTCCTTTTTCCAGTATTTAATATCCCTAATATCACCGATTTTTTTACCAACATGACATTATTGTAATTATATAAATCATAATATTATTTATCATATTATTATTATAATCATCATTTCCAGTTTTTATAAACGCTGTCATATTCATGCTAATGTAACAGTATGTACAAAAAGGTGATGTAACAAAAATTACATTTTAACACAATAAAATTATTTACGTACGGTATTTTGTTAATATCAATCATTATATATGTACACACACAAATGATTTCAGAATTACCGAAATCATGTAATAAACCTTCACGTACGCTCTCATTTGAACGAGAGCGGGAAAAAATTCAAATAATTTCCTTGCTTCACGAGCGCCGTCTACGTCAGGCTCGCTGCACGCGGAACTATATTCCATGCACCATTGGTTCTTATGGGAGTGGGCCGACACTGAACTGAAGTGAACTGAAGCAAACTGAAGTGAACTGAAGCAAACTGAAGTGACTGAAGTCAGCACAGGCACAGCAGAGGTCACGTTTTTACGCAGCTTTTTTCTGATTGGCTGTGCCCAGTCAATACTGTTTTCCATTGGTCGACAACTACGCGCATGCTCAGTATTTGTTTGCTCATATTGTCAATCATACGACACGTACTTATGTTGACTTTATTTTCCCAGAATTGCCCGGAATTGAGTTTTCCAGACTGTTCCAGACCCAGGGGTCAACTAGGATACGGGAGCGGGAGACGCCAGAAAAATATATGAATCAAGTTATTGAAGGGCTATGGTACTCTCTACGCATGCCCGAGTATCACGTGGCTACGCGAAGCAGTATCGTATAGCGATGTAAAAAAAAGGTGAAATTGGGTGAAATGAACAAAGGCCCGAGGCAAATAAAAGTGAAAAAAGGGCACCACAGCTAAGCGTTTGAGAAGCATTATTTTAGCGATTTTTGCATATACGTATAAAATTTTGTGAAATGCAATAAAATGTCATCAAACACGAGGACTTGTTCTTTGTGCCGGAAAAAAAACATTATTTTTTCGAGAATTGTGTATGATTCAATGCATATGAATATCATTTTATATTGATATTAATATTTTTGTATACATAAAAATGGTCGAATTCCTAATTTTTTTACTAATGACTCTAATTTTTACAAGTATTATATAATTATATGAATTATTTTATAGAATGGATATATGTACATCCATTAGACAATTTGTTTTTTTAATTTTTATTACCATTAACAATTTAAAAAAGTGATCTTATATATCTATGAGTTCAACATCCCTTGTAGAAATGTTTATGTAAAACATTTCTACGATGAGGGATATATGTCATATATTTTATATATTTATAATATACGATATGCATATAGTAAATTAAATCGATGAAAATTTCTATTACATAAACACATAGCTGAAAAAACAAATCTTAAGTTTTTTAAGATTATTATATTAGGAGTAATAATTTTTCAAAGATATTTTTTCATATTATAAAATAGCTATTTCAAGCTAAGATAAATACTTATATACAAATAATTGTATATAAACGATGGAAAATTTTCATTTCCAGCATACTTATATATAACTATCAATCATATGTAAATTTTACAATAATCAATATTATAAATACAAAAATTTATAATTATTGTTTTCCAATGTTCTTTAAATATTCTTTTCTATTCAGTTTATTTTTTTAATTTAACTACTTTTCCTTTTCAATGAATTTGGATTTTTGAATGGTTTTTATTGATATTGTATTTCAGAAAGGTGAAATTTGATATTTTTAGATTAATATAATAATATTTTTAATAATTGAAACCAATCGGTTCCATGCATCTTTCTTATTTTACTAAACAGTTTTTACTTTTACATGTGAATATTTCTTTATTTGCTTCTTTTTATTTGAGATGCGTTTGAAAATTTGTACACATTTTTTAATATCAGTATACCTAAAGCATCACGAAAATTTATAACTGCATGTATATAATTTGATCAATTGAAAATAACTTTAAATCAATTGACGTTAAAAAAAAATAATTATCCACATTACACTGGTTTTTACTTTAATAAAAATTATTATTTAAAAAGATATATACTTCTTCTAGCAATCGCGATATTTGGCCACATCAATAATTACTATTTTCGCGAATCAAATACGTTCATTTATGCCAAATATGAGTTACGTAGTATATATTTTGCAAAAACTGCGATGCTCAAAACACTAATCAAAAACTTTCGAAAAACTTATCCAAAAGATGTTGTTACAGCACTGCGTGCAAGCTTGAACATGCGCAGTAGCAACCATAGCCCTTCCGAGTCCGATTTTATTTACGTTCGTTGCGTCTCCACCCAGGGTACGTAGTTTGGAAACGTTTTTGCTCGCACGCTACGAGAAGTAGCGTCTATGAGAGCTCATAGACACTAATTTTTAAAGTGTGCGAGCAAAAACGTTTCCAAACTACGTACCCTGTCTCCACCTCGTAACATGGAAGTTGACCCCCCCTGTCCAGACCTTGTCCCACAGCAAACGAGAAAATATTGAATGATCAAATCCTCAATTCAAACTCGATAACTTTGAATACTTTTCATGTCGGCACTTTGTTGATCTTTTATGGAAAATATTCAAAGTCATCGAGTTCGAATTGAGGATTTGATCATCCAATATTTTCTCGTTTACTGTGCACTCCGTCCCTATATTTATTTGTCGATGTTTTCAGTGTTTTTGACTCGCTTTTTCATTGATCATGTAAAAATCGATCAATTTTCGAAAATAGCCATTCTTAAATATATGGATGCCGTTTATTGTATCCCCTTTATTGAACCTTGAAGAATAATTACAGTCCTTGATATCTGTCTATTCGTGTTCCCTTCTTTCTTTTCCGTTGTCTAAAAAATCCTTAAACTTATTATTAATTTTTCAGTGTAAATATTCATATTATAGTACTTGTTTTTTTGCGAATAATTGTATAAAAGTGACATTATTTTTTATGATTCAGGCACGTATAAAAATTTTTTTTCAATCAATTTTTATTTATATTTGAATTTTTCCTATGACAATTCTGTGGCTTCCCGGCATAACTGACAAAGTCACAATTCCATAACGTTTAAAATTTTATCAGAATATCATGTAAAATGAGCCTTATGGCATATGTGACTTTGTCGGTTATTCCGGGAAGCCTCAGAATTATGAACGCACGCATCACTAGTAAACCAACATTTTTTCATTATTCTGACCACAACATTAAAAATAATTTTGTATTTCGAACGGAACCCCAAACATTCCACTTCGTACGCTCCTGAAGAATTCCCACGTTGGCAACACTGCCAACTACGCCTAACTTCCGGTAGCTCAAAGAATTCAAAATGGCCGACGCGCATAAAAACAGGAAAAAAAACAAACCATCGCCTGACATTTTCTGTGTGCCCCGATAAATTATTACAAAATATCGTCAAAATGTCTATGCCATTCAGCGGTGTTTGGGGGCGAGCCATGAGATACGCGGAACGAGTTGCCCATGAAGCGACAAAAATAAATCTGAAGCCAGTGAACAAAATTCATTTTCAGTTCGACCCCTTTCACGAAAACGCCAGCGAAACGAGGTTAGTCGGCATTCAATTTATTGTATGTACGTCATGTAATTGAAACCGCTCATGTTAATGTGGCAAAAAAATTTATTTTCCAAAAAATTTTTTGTTCAACAAAAAAGCCTGCGCGTGAAAATATTATCGATGTCAACGCAAAGGCAATTTTGTCCAGGTCTTGGATTTCGTTTGTTATGATCGTGAAGTACGAAGGGTTGCGAATTTCAGGGTGGTTGAAAAATGTCAATATGTAGCGCACGCGCGATAAAATTCGGGGCGCCATTCGGCAAAAGATCGTATTTTTAGCCGAGGTTTTGCATTCTGAAATAATGCGACGTCGAATTTTCCGAAAGTTATATCGTGAGTGTCAGAAATTTTGTGAATTTATGATATTTGAGGGGTAATTTTTTTAAATTTACAATGTTACTTTCGGGTCGGAGCGTTGAGTTATTGATCGGGGTGGTTGCTCTTAAAAAAGCCAATACATTGGTTTCCTCCCTTTCATGTATTATTTTTTTCTAAATAATAATGATAATGCAATATGAGCTATTTTAATAACATTATTATGAGTATAAACAAAAAGCCTAAATTGTTTTCAAAATTGATATTTTATTCGTTGTAACATTTGTGACTAAATTTTTTTTAATAAACTAATGAGTTGCTTCAGAAATGAATATCACTATACGTAGAAATGGATTTAGAAAATTTTATTAATATTATTGTAGTAATAGAAATGCATCGCGTTAACAAAATTGTTCCCAGAAGACAAAAATTTATTAATATTCGATACATTATATTTTATTATATTATTGTATTATTTCATTATATTGTAGAATATTATATTCCTCCCTTAAACATATAGTTTTTTTTCTATTTTGTACGGATAGATTAACAAATTTTACACACAAGGTTCAATTGTATAACAGTCAAAAAATGAAAATTTTAATGAAAATTTGAAAATTTTCAATAATAATAGTTTAAAAAATAGTAATGCATTGTGTTCAAAAAATTGTTTGCAAAATACAAAAAAATCAATTATCATCTGATGCATTATATTTTATTATGTTTGTATAATATATTTTTTCATATAATACATTCCTCTCTTTCACGTATGTTTTTTTATAAATTATGAAATCTGTGATAATTTAATTACACTCGAATCAGACAGCAACTTGAATAACAATAATTTTTTATTTTTCTAAATAGATTGCTGGATATAAAAAGAAATCCTTCAATGCTTCGAAAATTATTATTTCATTCGTTGTAATATTTCTGACCGAATTTTCTCTAATAAACTGACAAATTGCCTAAAAACTAAATACTATTTGTAGGAATGAAGTACATAATTTTACTTGCAAAAACGTTCAATTATATCACTGTCAAAAAATAAAAGTCTTGATGAAAACTGTTTTGCATTCAAATTCCACTAACGAAAAACTAAATACTAAATTGTTTTAAAAATCGATATCTTAATTTTTTCAATATTTGTGGCTGAATATTTCCTAATAAACAATAAGTTACTTTACAAATGAATATTACTATCTGTAGACACGATTACAAATTTATTTATGTTTTCATGCTGTTTCATTGAAGAAAGTAACAGTTATAATAAAAACAAGAAAATTTGTAATGATTAATGATAAAAAAATAAAAAGTTATTGTGTTAAAAAATTGTTTATAAAAGACGAAAAAATTGGTCCACGTTTCATACATGATATTATCTTTTATTCAAATATTTCATATCTTAAGATGCACATTTTTGATAATACATTTACAGAATTAATTACTAAAGGCTAGAGAGTTTTTTTTTTTTTTGAGATTTCAGAGACATTTATAAACATGAGAAAAATCATCTTCAAAGATAAAACAACTAATGTTCGTTATTTATTGTAAATTTTCAAACTCTTTATAATTATTCAACATTCTTTTTCTTCAAATAATGCAATTTTTTTAGGTGTAATCAAGCTCAGACATTACTGTTTTTTATGGAAATTTGAAAATGGCCCAGTTTTCTACAATATCATACAATATCATTTTGCCAATAGATACACAAAATTTTTTTAAACCTCAAAAGTAATAATTGATTTCAACGAATTTCAAAATAAAGCTAATTAGAAAGTAAACTATGCAAAAAATGTAAACAAATTGATCATAAATTTTATCGAACTTTGATAATCACCAAAATATCTACACCCGATTCAAGATTTACATAGATTTAGAAAATTGAAAACTCAGCTTAAGAAAAGGCTTCTGTGCATAAAATTATGTAGAGATATTGTCTGAGGAAAAAAAATGAAAATAAAAACTTTTTTCTTATGCTTCTCTTTGATCTTGTTCCATGCATACAGGCCCTTTCAAAAATTGTGTCTTCAATTGATGTTTTTCAATGAATTAAAAAACCAAAATTGTCAATAAATCTTGCCAGAAACGATTTCTAATTGCTACTATTGTCCAATTTTTATGCATAAATAATTTGATTCCTTAGTATTTACCCACAATCTTTTTTCTGATAGAAAAACTGAAATATTTCAGATTTATGGAATCATTTGTTAAGGAAAACCGAATCCCTAATTTTAATAATTGCCTATAAAAAACTATAAAAATTTGAAAAACTTACTGTTGCATTGTCCACATCCGTAAGCTTTTTCAAGCACGGAAAATGTTGTAGTCAAGCGCAAAGTGCTGAGATCCGGCATATTCACCGGCATTTGTTGTTGCTCCATTTGTGCCATTGTCACTGGAACAAAATAGAAATATTCACAGTTGAATAAAATATTCACAGTTGAATAAAATATTCCAAGTAAATTATGAATTTCAAAACCAATTAAATTTTAATTCAAAATTCATGTAAAATTGATTCATAAAATATCACACTAAAAATCTCAAATTTCTTAGGAAATTATTCCTAAATCTTTCATTAGAACAATTGTACCAAATTTAATGAATTTAAAACGTTTCGATGGTTTTTCATTGACAAAATTGAAATTTTGTCAGAAGAAATAGAAAAAGTTTGAAAAATGATCGTTTTTTTGAGACAAATACTGAAAATTGCATTTTTTGCATGCATCATTGTTGTAAATCATTTTGAATTCAGATATTCACTAAATTTTAATGAATTCGTTGGTAGCATAATTGTAATTTTAATCGTTATAAATGTAAAAATTACTCTAAGAATTTATGTATTTAGATACTTTGGATTAAAATTTCTTAAAAATTACTATGTGATAATGCTAAAGTTCAACAGAATAATACTCAGAATAATACAAAATGCTCAGAATAATACAAATTGCTGAGAATAATACAAAAAGTTGTAAAATAAATAATTTTTATATGAAACGTGAATTTTCTAATTTAATGATGCAGTAATATCCATCTACAATACATTTTAGCTTTCTATCTTTTAGAAATATTTAACTGAATTTACATATCAAACAAATCCTTTACTATTTTTTATTTAAAAATTGAAGTTCTCATTGTTATTTGTATAAACAGGAAAAGAATTGGTTTATTTTGATGGTTATTACTGCAAATATTACTGTTCAGTCATCGATTGTTTTATGGATACTTTTTTACTGAAAAAAATCAACAATTATCGAATATTGACAAAAAAATTTTCTTGTTCTCAAGGCTTAAACTTAGTTTTTAAATATATACCATCCATTTATATAACTCATTTTTTTTCTCCTTATTTTTGTTTACAATGAAAACAGTTTTATATGGAAAAATTGGTTGTTTTGTTACTCAAGTGAAATAATTCTGATATTTTTTTTTCTTTTTTTTTTTCAATTTACAGCGCTTAACAAAATGTATATAATTCCATTTTGTATAGACATTTTTTGTGAAAAATATTTGATCTTTTATCACATGACATCAAATCTAGTAGAACATTTTTTAATATATATGTGAGAATTTTCGTTTTACTGCACAATATATTGACATTAAAACATACAACTAATAACAATTATATTTTGCATTTTATTAAAGAAAAATAATATTTCAAGTTCCTGTGTTAAAAAATAGATTTACCATACAAATTCTTCATGCAAGAATACTACTCTAAGCAAAAATAAACGCATAAAACCTATAATATATCCTTGTTCTTTCTTTTTTTTAGGAGGATATTTACGTATTTCACAGCTAGAAAAAGATACTTGACCAACAAAGGGTGCACCATAAGTTCGAAAATCGTTTGCGATCGATCCGACCCTACAATTGCTTTTGATTTACGTAAGTTATATTTTTCAATTATTTAGTTTTATAGAAACATGGTAAACAAAAATGAAAGAATTGATTGTTAACATTATATAATGAACAATTAATATAAAAATCCTCTTGAATTTTATGATAAAAAAGTCAGAAAAGAAAAAGGGGGAGGTGAATTATATTTTAAAGAACTGCAAACGTCATAAAAAAATCTTTGTATTTCAAAGTAATTTATTTTTATACATTTATGCTACAATGGAATTCTTTTGATCAACTAAATTTTTCAAAAATATAATTAGTTTTATTTATGTCATTTTAGATAATCAAAATTTTCTTTGGCTTTTCTGGCGTATTTTTATTTTTATGAAAATTTCTTTTCATTTCCATCCTACCTACTTTTTCAAAATTTATTCTACATTGTCTTTATTTCTATGTAGTTAGCAAAAAATTTCCCAAAATTTTAAATCATTATGAATATTGTGAAAACTATTTTTTTTAATTTAAATTATTTGATCTATTCCTCATAATTGCTGCATACTTTCATCTTGAAAATTTTCAGATGATAGTCATTCAAAATTTTTTGCATTTTGATAAATCACTATCAGGAAAATTTTCCACATTCTCGTCATTTCAAATTCGGAATTCTTGAATAAATGAAATTTTTATAACTTTACATCATACATAGAATTCTACATCGTACAATTTCTTAAAGTGAAATTCGTTTGTGGGTAGTTAAAATATTCTAAAATTTCCAAAGTATTGTGAATTTTTTTTTTGTTAAAATTTGATTTTTTTTATGATCGTCGCACACAGAGACTATTATGTAGAAATTCCTGAGATTATAAATATTTATTTTACATTAATTAGATTTCTGTCGATCATTTTCAAGTGAATTTCTTGAGACTGTCATTCAACATTAAATATTGATAAGTAAATGAATTCATCAATATCTGATTCTAGGATTACTCAATCTTTATCAAAGTTTCTTTAATGAAAATTCATAAAAAAATCATTTTCCATGTACTGAGTTATGGGAAATGTCAACAACCGGAATAAATTATTTGAAAAATATTTTGTAAACGTGTTAAATAGCTGGGGAAATGAAGTTTTTTAGCCGGAACATGTTTTTTGGAAAATCACTAAACACTTTCAGTGGTTTTTCAAAGATCTCAATATTGTATTGCGAAATTCGATCACAGCTGTAGATTCCCAGATTTATTACTTGTTGGCCTTGGATCATATTTCTCAACAAGGTTGCGGCTTTATTCAATTGCAGGAAGTGCAAGACTTGAAATACAAAAATAACTTATTTTGAGTTTATTATTTTAATCTCAACAATGGGATTTGATAGTGTTTCATCCATATTTATTTTAATGGGACTAATTTAATTTCAGCATTTTTGAATTACAACTTCAAACTTTTATAAAATCAATCATTTCAGTAAATAAGCGAATGAATATTAACAAACTCTGAACCTTGCTATGAGAAATTTCAAGATAAAAAGTATGGTTCAAATATACTAGATAACATGTTACAGTATTCTAAATCTGAAAAAAAAAAAATCAAGTTAAAAGTTTATGAAGTATTGAGAATTTGTGCTTCATTAGAATCTAAATAATTCAGCTCTTTCAACTTTGAAACTCGAAATATCAATGTGGAATAAAAACTAATTTTTGGACACAACTCTTTTTTTTTTAATACATTTATGAACTATTAAAGTTCAACAATAATAGCCAAATAGTAGTTTATAATTTATAGTAAATCATAAATAACCAAAAAATCATCTGTACTTGATCAAACAATAAATCAATGTAAATGAATTTGATTTCAAAATAGCCTAATTTGTTACCACGACTTTCGTAAAAAATCGTAATTAGAAAAAAATGTTGTTTCCATGGCTGAGTTTACATTTTATGTACCTTTGTACTTCAATGTCACACAACTAATGAAAACTAATGTAAAGATTTCTTGAATTGTTCAGAAACCGGGGAAAAAGTGGTCTTTAACGCAGCCAATCTGAACGCCTTGGAGATCCTGGAACACTATCACAAACACGTGACCTCGACAATCCCCATTGAGGTGATACCACCCAAAAAGTTGCCCAAGACCAGGATCAGATACAGAGCTGGCGCTAGAAAGATTCTGCGATACTAAAAACAATAGTGTTTGCTGAAAGTCGATAGATATTGCGTTGTTGTCGATTGGAGCGAGACTTACAACGCCCTACACTGTCAATTCAAGAAAGAGAGCTAAAGGGACAAAAGGCACGGGGTGGCCAGGTACGGGGAGTTCCTGGCAACGTCGAAAATGGCCAAAGTTTCAGGCTCCAAGGACTACAACATCAAGCTCATCGATACTTTGTACAACCAGGTGCCAGCTTTCACCGACGTCTTCGACGAGGAGACCTGGTACATTTTTGTCATATGCTTCGTCGCCGGGACGATCCTTATCGCCTTTGTGCTGTCCAGGTTCATCACTATCAAGCCGGTCGAGTGAAAAAGCTTTTTTTTTATTTTTAAGTTTTTGGAAATAACTCATAGATTTTAAGTGAAGCGGGAAATAGGAAAATCTTGAGTTATAAGAATAACTGGGGATCCTTTGAAGTTGTCTGATTTGATGAAGTGATGAGAATAAATTCAATAATTTCAAGGTCAGTCAAGAGGTTTGTTTTATTTTCCTAATGTTTTGAATCTTTGGTTTTATGTTTCTTGGGATATATAATGCAATTTAATAATAGCTCATAGCTTTTTTTTAATGGTAGTCTATTGCTTTGTTCCAATTTTTACTTGATTTTTTAAAACCTTCTTTTGATTGCTTTTGAGAAGAGATTCCTTGAATTACACAGGTTTACAAATTTTGGTCAATTTTTGGACCCAGGCAGGCACACACGTTTTTTCATGCACATGTACTTGCTGAATTCGAATCTGTTGCCCATTTTTCGTCATCAGGTCAGGTTTCTGAGATTATGAATACTGGTAATTTTTCGTTGTTGCAGAGGCTCATAGCTTTGAATTCTAGTATCATGTGAACATCGATTATGTTATTAATTTTTAATATGGTCAGCTATTCAAAACCAATTGATGAACGTGCCAGAAAGTTCATTTAAAGTCAATTAAAGTACTTTCAGTATGTTTGTTTCGGATACATTGTCATTAACAATAGGAAGGTTAGAACAGATATGCTGAGATTTGAATATTTACTTTACACTACTTCGAGGGTATTGTGAGAAATCATGAGTAGTACAGAAAAACCATAAGTGCCAACGTCTTTTTTTAACACTTGTTAAACCTGGCTTTGCAGATTATCAATATTGGACAAAATTTTTAAATTATTTGTATCGCCGATACCCGAGTGGTGTTTTACCCTTGGCCAATATGAATTAGTGTCGCAACCACATTGATAATAACTTGGTTTTTTTACATTCGCCACACAATACTGGCCAAAAATTGGTTTGGTATTGGAATACCGGTAATATGATTTCTAACTGAAGGTGGCATCCAGATAAGAATGTCTATGGTGCACCTACATGATTGTTAGAAGGGTCAAGGGTCTTTAGAGAGAAACTCAAAGTTAAATCAATCATTATTTCTTTTAATTCACAAACGTCACTAATATCAATCCAGAACATAAAAAAGTTTGAAATGTCTCGAAATATCCATTTTTCACTATCCTTAACTGGATTTCTTTTTTTTTTTTTTCTTTTTTTTTTTTTTTTTTTTTTTTTTTTTTTTTTTTTTTTTTTTTTTTTTGAAACCAGGGATGAGCAAGAAGAGCTGCATATTCGAGATCTACAGAAATCTAGATAAACCCATCAGGGTTTCTGAGATTTAAGAATTATCAGTGAATACTGTTAGTCTTTTATACGTTTAACAGAATGTAATCATGACAAATAACACAGCCCCAATGCACTATGTTTCAAATTTCAGACATGTTTTAATGTGAAATTAAATTAAATAGTCAAAATAAAAAAAAATCTGAGTCATGTATCTCGAAAATCTAACCTGATTATAAGAAACGGACTGCTGATTCGAGATCAGCACCAAAAACCACTTTGAAATCTTCATTTAGCTGCTTGGGTCCAAAGCTTTGTAAACCTGGGTTATCATTATTAATTTTTTTTTTTTTTTTGAGTAACCAAACCAACATTTCATTATTTTATACATACTGATGATCTTGAATTTTACTGATTCCCTGTAAAATACATTTTTGGAGTTTATCCACAATCTTATACTTCGGAAAGTTCATAAAAAATTTTGCTGTCAGTGACTACAAAAAAAAAAAAAAAAAAAACCACAGGTTTTTGAAAAATTTGATATATATGGTCAATTAATGGAGTATTTGATTCTGATTTGAGAAAAAACACAAAGAAATGATGGACAGAAATGATCATTTTTCAACTTGTTAGGTACTTTGACCTCATTTCTTGTCGTATTTTATAGCCTTTTTTTTTTAGAGGGGTAGGGGTGGGGTGCCTATCTAGAGTAATACATAAAAAATGATATTCTTATTTTCCATTATGGAAATAATAAATGATTTCGACAAGTCATGATGATGATATTTTTTTTTCTTCAAGTTAAGCGTACAAAAGGTTGGTATATATTTCAATATTGTTATAAATAACTTGAAAAATAGAACTTTATTTATGTAGTATGTTCATTAAGGTCTTGAGGTTTTTTACTTTCGTAAAAATATCCACAACATATTTTCAAACAGTCAAACTTTATGGAACTGTATTGTGAGATTTAAATTTGTCAGTAACAGCTAACAATCTTATCGTGCTATGGGAATAAATCAAAAATGCTTGAGCCCATCCATCTACCATTTACATACATTTACATCTTTTTAAACTGGAACAAATTTGATTAATTGTGAAATAAACAAATTCAACCCTAAAAATAACTTCAAGATTATAAGTAGCCCTTTAACTGGCGACCCAAATTTCAATATGTTGTGGTCAAATTTTTTTATCAAAATAAAGCTTGTTGGTTTGGATTCGTTCAAGTACATTCAAGAATAAATTTGTATCAATGTAACAAAACAGTAAAGAAAATGCCAAGATATGGCAATGACTACAAAAATTATTCATATCAATAATAATGTAATATTTAAATACTCAAAAATTATCATCGTTTTTATTAATTTTTTATAATATACATACATATTATGATATATATAGTTATTTTTTCAGGCCATTTTGACAACTCAATATAATAGAATATTTCTGTGATTAATGGAAATGATATTGAACTAATAGATTCTAATAAAAATTTATATTGAAAAGATAAAATTTGAATTTGAATTATAAAATTCAGCGAAAAAAATATGTGGTGTGGACTGAAGAAAGGGTACTAACAGCACCAAAAATCGGATTCGAGATAGTCAGTGATGCTGAATATAAAAATCTTGCTCTATCAAACGAGTCTACTCTTAAAAATGTATGATTTTTTTATTACATAAAAAATTGAGGTACAAAATTGGACGGTCCATGCTACGCTTAGGGACTTTCTCTTTTCAATCTCGTTTTCCTCGAAAAGCGGCGAGGTGCTGTTAGTACCCTTTCTTCAGATCACACCACATGTATTATTTTTTATATAATATATTTTCCTTTATTTCATTTACATAGTACTAATGCAATTCTTCAAAATAAATTAATTTTTAACACGTTACTCTTCTTTCAATTTATTATTTATTATGTTTTATTATTCCTTTCATCATATATTAAATTATTGATTGATAATTTTTTTCATATAAAGGTGTTTCCACCCTCAAATACAATCGATTTTCAAACGTTCTATAAATCAATAATGGTAATAATACATAACAAATATAATTTGATTAATATAAATAAGTAACAACTTCAATAATAATATGAATTATTATAGTTAAATAATACTTATTATACAGGGTATCCTAAAGTTGGCGTATAATTAGAAAACCATCTATGCCTTATGAAATTTCAAGACACCATTTTGTTTACAATTTTTAAAAATTCGCAAAATTGAAAAAGTTGAAATTCATAAAAATAAAATTTTATATTCAATCTATTGTTTTTTATTATTTTTCAATTTTCATTTATTCATAAAAAGGTACAGCTTCCAACCATGAGTACAATCATTTTTCAAACTATGACACAATGTAATTAATCTCTTTAAATCTCTAAAAATTTTACTTCAAATGAAGAATCAACATAAAAAGAAAAAACAAAACGTCGCTCAAACAGGCGAAGTAATAAATCAAACATCGAAAAATGTACTATTACAATTACTCATAACTATCTTCGCAATAAGGAAAAAAGGCTAAAATACACAACTTTCATAAAATCAAAAAAACGACCAAACAAATACTTTTCAATCCAACTTACCACCTTTAAAAAACACTACAATGAAAATGCATACTTTATTCCAACGATTACCAAACATGTCGAAAACTTAAAAAACTCCTAAATTAGCAAAATCTCACCTTATATTCGAAATCGTGAGTAGTAAAATGCTGTTCCACCGATTAAAATCCTTAATGTCACGAATTATTCACATAAAACTTGTAAAAAAATTTTAAAAAACTAAAAAAAAATGCATCTAACACGCACTGAAGTGTCCACTCTGCTCCCTACTACATCAGATACCAGTCTTTACTCCCTTCATCATCCCCCCAATTTCTTTGCAATCTCCCAATCCGCTGTGCGAAAACCTCGCGATTTTCTGAAAAAAGATAATAGAGGAAAAGGACATCAGCTACAGCGCTCAATGGAATATTGAGGGGGGGGGGGGGGAACTCGCGGCCTCGGTGCTGCCGGCTAAACGGGAAATAACGGAAACACGTGTTGCTCTTTTGCGAACTCTTCCGTTCATTGACCGCGCTCTATAACGTCGAATAACTACTACAAACGCTTTCAGAAGCATTTTCCACGGGAATTTTCCGGGACTTGAAATTACGGAAATGGAGACTTGGATGAAAAATTCCTTGAAAATTTAAATATTTTTCAACTGTTGGTTGAAAATTTTTAGCTCTTGAAATTTTGGGTTTATTAATTTTGTAATCAAAGTCTCATGTTTTAGAATTGTTAAGGCTTGGTGTTCTAAAAATGTCATGTAAAAAGGTTGAGATTTATGAATTTTTAATTCAGGAGTAAAGGGGATTTATTGATGATTTCTTCTATCTAGAATTTGTATTTTTGGAAGTTTCGGGTTACAAATTTTTTTTACAAATTAAAAGAATGTTAATGAATTTATAGATTTCTGCAAATGTTTGAGGTTTGAATAAGTTTATAAGTGAATGAATTAGGCAGAAATAGGTCTCACACGGGATTCTCCTAAATTCCAGAATAATTTTGAATATTGTCCGAAATTTCAAAATTGGAACAAAAAAGAAACCTATGGAATACATTTACAATGTGTACAAATTTCATGATGAATTGCTACAAACATCTAAAGCATCAAATTGATATTCAAAATTTAAATTTAAATTTCCATTATTTTTAACTCTTGAAAATTCAAACTTCTACTTATTTTTATTACAAAACGTTAACCTAGTAATTTCTAGTATTTTGACATTATATTTATACCATTTAAATTCAAAAGTTCTAAGGTCTTGAAATTTCACGTTAAAATGTTCAAATTTACGAATTTTTCATTACTCAGTTAAATGAATTCATTTTTTTTTTCAATTTGAATTTGGCATTCCGAAATTCGAGCTTGAGGAGTATTTTATATTTTCATAAATAAGTGTTACAGTAACTTCATTCGTACTTCAAATTTTTGATTTGTGAAACTTTAACTTTCTTCCAGATTTTATAATAAAATTCAAAAAATATAATTTCTCAAGGAAATTTGTTCCAAGTATTTTAGTATTACTGCAATTTTGTAATGAAAAAAATTACAATAAGTATATGCCAAAATTTCTATAAATCTTCAATGTTTAAACAAATTTTGTTCTGAATATAAGAAATATTTTGAAGAATCTTTTAAACATTTAAAAATTTCAAAATCAGCTGTAAATTTGTACTTAATATTTTTCTCTTTCTTCAAAATTTAGAATAAAATTCAACAGATATGATTTACCAACAAATTTTCTTGAAGTATTTCAGAGTTACCAAAGTTCTGAAATTTAAAAAAATAACAAAGAATATATTATGCATAATTTTGTCTAAATCCTCAATGTTTAAACAAATTTTGTACAGAATATAAAAGATATCTCAAAGAATGTTCGGCACTTTACAAAATTAAAGATTTAAAAAATTCACTTATATATTTCTTATAATGCATTGATTCCTACTTAAAATTTTTGTATTCATAAAACTTTCTCTCTGTCCAAGATTTACAATGAAATAATATAATTTCTCAAAGAATTTTTTTCAAAAGTATTTCAGTGTTACTGAAATTCTGGAAAAACAAAAAAAAAAAAAACAAACAATATTCATATATATTTCTATAAATCTTTTATGTTTGAACAAATTTCGTTCTGAATAAAATAAATATTTCGAAGAATTTTTCAAGAAAAAGTCTAAAATTTTCACATTTTTAAACTAAAATCACCTGTACAAAATTTCTAATCAATAAAAATTCTTGATATTTGTGAAATCACATAAAAGTATTATAAAAAATTGAAAAAAATGGCGAAAAATCCGGAAAGATTTAAAAAAATGTTTGCTTCCATAATTCTCAGTATGTAATATTTGAAATCTTGAAAACTTTAGAAAAAATTCAAAAATTAACAAATTCTTATTACCATTTATGAATGGTAATAATATACTAATTATTGAGATTTAACAAAAAAATCAGAAAATTGTTTACACAAATTATTATCGATAAAAAAAAAAGAAATCAAACTTTTATATTTTCACTTTTACTATTAAAAACAAAGGAAAAATTTTAAAAAAATCTATTGTACATATTTACGAATATTTCCCAAAACATGTTTTAAATGGTATAAAATTACTCAATATAAAATACATGGAAGTTGTGCAAATTTTCATTAATAAAAATAACCTATCATAATTCAATATTCATGTATATCAAGACAGCAAAAATCTGAAATTGGCCTAAAAAAATCAAAACCCATTCAAATTCCACCTCAAGGTCAAGGGGTGAATTTTCAATAACTAATCTGACAACACTGGAAATATTCAAAAAGAAATATATACGTTTATTCAATATACATACTATTATTCAATGTTCATGAAAATCAATACAGCGAAATTCTGAAATGAAAAAATATTTCCTGGTCCAAATAAATCAAAACCCATTCAAATTCCACCTCAAGGTCAAGGGGGGAGAATTCAATAACTAATCTGGCAATGCTGGAATATTGAAAAACAATAAAAGAATATATATGTATATATTGGCATTGATACATATACATATATATACGAAAATGACTCCCTTTGTCTCGGATTAGTCGGGGGAGACGCGAACAAAGATCTCGCACGCGATTGGCCAATCTCGCAAACGAAATTTTAATTTCGGACCCGTAATTTTCGCGGCATTTTCCACCCTCAAAACGCGAAAAAACCGGTTACCTTCGCGTTTTTCCAACCCCGTTCGTAATTCAAACAGTGACCAAAGTGATTTTCGCGAAACGCGAGTTAAAAAAAAAAGACCCTTACAATTTGCCGCGGGGAGAGTGCCATGCAGATATACATATATGCGCGAATCAACACGGACACTACCGCAAGAATGCATGAAAGTAGATTGAAAAATCTTTCATTTCGCCCGGAAAAAACGATTGTAATTATCAAATCCCAATGAAATTCGGCGAGGGAAAAGCGTCTAATTTTGCGAAACGCACCCCTGAGATAAAACGAACAACCGTTTTCGTCTAAATCATCGCAATTTAGTTTCTTATCCGTGATTTACCCAGGGACGCTTTCACCGATGGGCAAGTGTCAAGGTTGCCATTTTACACGCGCACACACGTGAACTTGCGCGTAAATATTCGCACACGAACGCGGCTTTTCCTCACCCCAAGCAAATGCGCTGTCACAACAATGGCATTATTGTCGCCGCGAAAAGATTATCCTCGGGAAACGTCGCACTTCCGGAACGTCGCTATTAACGAAGGGATTTCTCGATGCCGCGATTTTTGCCCGTTTTCAGGCTGGCGTAGGAGTATTTTCGCGAGCGTCGCTTATTACTCGGGAAAGTTTTTGCGCGAACGGCTCGCGAGACTCGCGAGCAAATCGTACTGACTTGTGCGATTCAACGAATCGCGCGCATGCGTGAATTAAGGCACCAGGGCCGTATGCGAAATACCGGTTTTTGTCAAATTTTTTTTGCACTGTTTTTGGGCGAAGAGTTGACGAGAATGCTGGGATTTTTCGCATTTCTGGGATTTAAATGATGAAATTAAAACAGTGGTAAATACAAAGGGGGTTGAAATTGCTCCAAAAATTGGAAAAATTATTTATATATATTAAATAAATTTAGAGAATATGAGTATAAATTTATTCAACATTTTTTTTAGATAAATATTGAATATATACAATTTATTATACACACTCAAAATTATTACAGAATAAAATACAGTTCAATTTACAGGGTATCCAATTTCCCATGCCAAAAAAATTACCTTCTTATTAAACTTCAAGTTGAAAAGCCTTTCACCACTTTTTATGAAACTCAAAATTATAAAAGTTATCCAAGCCCAAAATTTAAACAATAAATGCACTCTCTCGAAAAATGGGGATAGAATTCACAGACCAAACTTTACCCACATTTTCTTCATATTTTTCTGAATCTAAAAGTTTTTTGCCTCTTTCCACAAAACTCAATTTCAAAAAAGATACTCGGATCACAAATTTCAATCACATGAGATTTGTTAGATTTTATGCTCGAATATCTTTTTTGATTTTGAGTTCTATAGAAAGTGGAAAAGGACTTTTCAACTCAGAAAACAATAAAAAAAATTTGGGTAAAGTTTGGTCCGTGATGTCAACCCCTACTTGTCAAGAAAGCGCATTTATTGTTTGAATTTCAGGCTTAAATAACTTTTAATTTAAAGTTAGATAATAAATGACAAAAGACTTTTTAAAGTGAAATTAAATAAGGAATCATGTATTTTGTTAGCACTGGGAATCTGATACACCCTGTATAATAAATGTTTATTTCTTAAATTGTAACAGATATATTAAATGTATTTATTTAAATTAATTAATTGCTAAATGAATATACAGGATGTCTGGAAGTCGATGTACCCCTCACATGATTCTGAGACGATTTTTCCTTTGCCATTTTTCGAAATTCACAACAGTTAAGTTTATATTAATTGAGCTGCAAATTACTCAATCATAATTATGATTTTTTGAAAAATAGCAAAGAAAAAATCATCTCAAAATCATGTTAAGAGTACATGATTTTCCAGCAGTATACTTCTGGACACCGTGTATATGTACTGTATAAATACATAAATATTATTATAAAAAATGAATATTACATTATATTTGAAATATATTTCATCCTCAATTATATGCATGCATAATGTATAGTTATGTAGTACAATTTATATTTATTCATGGAACGTATAATGCATTAATCAATATTAAAAATTTTATTTATAAATCTAACATCATATTGATTCATTTAATGAATTAATGATTTAAATAAGTAAATATTCCAATTCATGTAGATAAAGAATGAATATAAATTATACTACGTAATTACTAAAAATCACTTATATATGTAATTGAATCACATATTAATGATGATAAATTATGATGAAATACATTTTCTAACATATTTTTGAACATTAAGCTTCTATTGTAAAATAATGTAAAATTGAGCATGGTAAAATATGCAAAATAATAACTGCTGAATCAGAATATCAAACAATATTCAAAAAGCACAAATTTTAACACTGGAATTATTAATTTGAAAACAATCAGCACTTTGAAATTATTGTTGGTGATAACAACTAATTTCTAAGTGACACAGTAGATATTAATTTAGAATATAAATTTGTAACACAAGAAGAACAAAAAAACACAATGTCAGCATAAAGGTACTGAATTTCCCATACTTTTATTACTATCAGCAAAAAAATATATTAAGATTCATTTTATAACAATGTTTTAGAATATTCCACTTCTGTTGTAAAATAATGCGAAATCGGGCAGGAATAGTAAAAAATTCAAAATAATTACTGCGGGATAAGAAGGTTAATAATTTTAGAGGAAAAATTTTAACAATAGAATAAAAAATGTGAAAACAATTGGTCTTTAAAATTATTTGTTTTAATAGCCAAAGTTGAAAGTGGAATATAGTAGACACCAATTCAGAATTTTCATTTTTAAACACAAAAAAAAATGAATACCATTTAAATATCAATAATACTGAGCTTTATATCCCTTTTTTTAGATTATCCCTTGTACCTTAACTCATTTGCAATGCAAATGTATATTATTTTCTATACATTTTAGATGAATAAATGAATGCAGATTTGATTACATACTGAAGCAAACCATTCATACAATTAAATTATTCATACCTTCATGATAATAAATCAATACCACCTTCATATTTTTATTACGAGCAATAGATGATATCAAAATACATTTTAACATGTTATACTATGAATTTTGAAGAGTCAATTTCAGGGATGATAATTTTTGTAATCAGAACCATGAAAGAATTTTTATATATTAAAAAGAACAACGAATATATTTTTAAATTTGAAGAATTTAACTTTTTCAAGTTAGATACTCAAGTTATTTAAGGTCAATTTGGAAAATAATTACGATTCTGGACAAATCAACACTTATTTTGAAAAAAGCAAACATTAATTAATAAGAAAGGAGAAAAAAAAGAATCTGAAAGTTTTGGAATACTTAGTATTGTAATTGATTAAATATTGATTTAAATTACCATAATTTTTTAAGAGAAACGTATACTTACTCGTCATCTGCGAGATTCCGAAATTCGCAATCCTTTCCCTAGGCTGGTTCATAAATGTTCTTGCAATGTTTCATTATTATGGCGAATTCTTAGTCGAGGTAAAAATATCCATGTCTGGAGCGAAGTTACACTTTTTTCTTGTTTCAAAAAATTCCATGACCACCCCGAGGCAGCCTTGGAAGAAAAAAATAACGTAGAAATATTTGAATTTTTTGTACATTTGGACTCCTAGAGTTAAGGCTTTTATAAAATTCAAGTTATTTTACACTTAACAAAAAAAATTCATACAACTTTTTTCCCTATCATTAACAAAAGAACGTTCTTCCTTCTTAAATGAAAAGAAAAAAACAATTTCAAAACCCTGTTGAATTCACGATAGTAAATGATTCTCAATCATTGCAAGTTTCTCAGGTTCCGCACCTAACCTAAAAAAGTTTCTCCAGTTAAAGTGCGGTACTGCAGAAACTTATAGTTTCCTACTTAAGTTCATGCAGCCTCAGGAATAGAAATCAACAAAAAATTTTCTAATCAAACGTATATTGCGTATGTAATAAAGATACAGTGATTCCACCTGATTCCTCAAAAAAAGCAAAACGCGAAAACCTTGGTGCTGCCTCTTAGTCCAAGGCCATGCCCTCGTCGTCGTTGCTGTCGTCTTTTTTCTCCGTCGAGGGTCTCTTTGGGGCCTCGGTAGCAGCTTTTTCTGGGGCTTCCTTGGTACCTTGGGACGTGGCAGCTCCAGAATTGCTTTTGACCTCGGTTTCAAGGGCGTTGACAAATTGCTCGATGTTGCCTGTGGCGGCGGCGTTGACTGCGTCGGTCCCTAATCCGAACTGTTGTACGACTGGGCCCGCCTGGCCCGACTGCAAAGCAGACCAGAACATTGAGAGGGCCTGGGAGAACTGGGGGGATGAGAGGGTGGTGCCCAGGCTGTCCCCAGCAGGAAGGTGCGAGCTCACCGCTCGCTCTAGCGACTCGCTCGGTGTCACCGATTTCGGGATGGCGCTCGTCAGCTCGCTCGCAACGCCCTTCTAGGGTAACACAACAAGCTCTACTTCAGGAATAACTCAATATTTTTCGTCGCTTGGTTTTGTGTCCAAGGCCCCGGATCACCTCAATATTTTATTTTTATTTTGCAAGAGAATCATGATCCTTTCTTTGAACTCGGAACCAAGCAGAACTATTTCATGAAAATATGTAGTTAATGAAAAATATCAATTCTTAAGATTTTTGTTATCTGCGTTTCTGGAACTTTCAAAACTACTATGTACAGGTATAATGAACAATTAATGCATAACAATAAGATCTAAATTTTTTCTAATTGATTGCCATTTTATAACTCTTGTTTTATGATGATCAAATATTTTCTATTACTTAACATTTCTTTCATGTGAAAAAGTTGATAAAAAATAAAAATTCTAGTCGATGAATCTCAAATATTTACAATTATTTTTATCAACTGAACATTTTTTTTCTTTTTTATACAAGGTGTCTACTGAATAGGTTGAAAATATTCTTGTCAATTTTCCAGTTTTCAGATACACCATTTAGGAAAATTTCAACATTAAACAATATTGCTATATCTTTTTTCAATTTCTTACCTTTGTTTTTTTTTTCTTTGTTTAGAAATCGAAATATTTGATCTTTAAATAGTCGATGTCAATAAGGTGTATTTTTTATATACAAAAAGCCTAGTCACAATTTCATAACTCAAGCATTTACTATTTACAAATTTCACGATGAATATTTTAATTTAGAAATCATACGATTCGAAATTATATTTATTGCTTTTGAAATTTATTTTCTATTGAAGTGGATCTTTTTAAAAACCTCCATAGGCAATTCTACAATCTGAAATACCTATAATTATCCATTTTTTATTTATTAGTGAAATTTGTATAATAAAAATCCCTGTTTGAATTAGTTGATGCAGCAGTTATTTAATTATGAGAGATTTTATTTTTCATTCAATCATTTGGCACTAATAAAGAAAAAACAAATTTAAATTCTATTCGCTTGTAGATAAAGCGTTAAGTCATCTGATGAAGAATTTTATAGTGAAAATCTTTTTATTGTCTGGAAAATTCTTAAACAGTGTAGTTATACGAATTCAATAAATACTTTTTAAAACAACTGCATATATATTTAAGATGGCAACAACTAATTATTAAAACGGTGATTAACGTGATCACATTAAAATTTGATTTTATTGCTTTGCATCATTTGCTTATTATGCATGGGATTTTTGTAGATTCCTGACAAGGAGCACAATTAATGGTTGACAGCTAGAGATTTACAAAAAATTATCAGAAATGACATTTTTTGTTGCTCATTTTCATAGATTAGTTCTATTAGGCTCTGAGGGTTGTGGTTTCACTGCATATTGTTTATTATGGAGGAACAAATTTAGCCATACATTTTATTTTATTCCTGTTTGTCTAAGCGTTTTGCTTTAGGAACTTGGGGTTTTGAGCATTACCGAAAAAAACAGTTTGGCAGAACTATTTTTGAAAAACTTGATTATTGTTATTTTTTTTTTTTTCGCTTGTAATTTCTATTTTTGAACTGATCTACAAATAATCTTCGTATCGAAAATGGCGATACTTTTGAGTTCTATGAAAATTGATTAATGTGCTTTGAGGGATTGACACAGGCTTTAGAACAATTTCCAAAAACCGAGAATAATCTAGAGCATTCTGTAATGTCTTTGGAGATTCAAAAATATTTTGAGTGAATGGTCGATAAGATTTTTTTGACAATTTCTCGTAACGCTTTGCAAAATCTATATTCATGAATTATTCGGAGTTTATGACAAGTTATCTAACCCTTAATTGAAATCAACAGATTTTTAACTAATATCTAGATTTTATTAAAAACTTTAGAAAAACGTAGAATTTTATATTAACACATTTCTAAAAAAAACTTTTTAAAAAACTGACGAGTCCATGCTTTCTACAATATTTAATTGATAATTCTTATATAGCTATTGAAAATTAACAGTAATGTAGGATTCGTTCAGATTATTTTGAAAATAATTAGTAAAACGAGATTTCAATTATTGATAAAAGTCTTTCAGGTTCCAACACTTTTTAAAACAAAAATTTTTAAACAACTTACTTTAATTTAAAATTGCATCTGAATTTTTCAACTTTTCCAGAGATTAGAAAAAATGTCGATTATCAGGAAATTTTCTTTAATTGGTATAAACTTCTAAAAATTATGAAAAATGTGACATCTGCCTCAATAAAATTTAAAAAATTAGGAGATATAGTAAAAGACTTTCCTTTCTTTGACCTAAAAAAAATTTCAATTTCAGAAAAAATGCACTTTAAAATTTTTTTCAATTTTTGAAATGAAACTTTTAAATTAAAAAATTGCGTATAACTATAAAATGCCTGAACATAAGTTCTAAAAAATATAAATACAACCATAGGAATAGAAAAACGCACGTTCCTGAAAAATTACGGAAAACAATTTTTCGCCAATTCAGCAAATCACGACGTCGCTGTCTGATGCTAGAAAAATCACGGGAAGAAAGAAACGACTTCATTCCTCAAGGACTAAAAAAAATTTTTTTTTTCAGTACGTAGATTACTAAAAAATATATCACATTCATTTATATATATGTAAAAAAAAAAGGTATTTTTTTGTCCTTCTGGAATTTACTATCAATGAAAAAGTAGGGCAACAAACACTAATTTCTTAATAAATAAAAAATAGCTGAAAATCTGACCTTGAGATGATAAAATTTCAGGATTGTACAGTATGATGTGAAATTTTTGTTTTAAAAAAACATCAGATTATGAAAGTTGAAATTTCTAATACTTTTTCAACTAATTATTTCTTCATACAACTATACAGTATACTTTGAACAAATACAAATTCACTCTTTTTTAAAATTTTACAAATGACAAAACATATTTTTTTTATCAATTTTCAAGGTAAAAACCAATTCTAGTGTCGAGCAATTTCATTTAGCATCAAATCAACACCTTTAATATCTGATAAACAAGTCTGAATAATTTTAAAACATAAAATAATTTGATTAATCAAACAAAGAAAATCTTGCACATGAAACCCGGAATTTATGAATTTACCATTTCAATGTCAGATGATTAAGTCGAAATTAAAAATTTACCTCGACAATTGGTTCTCCACCAGTAGGAATGGTCATTTCAGAAAGGAAGTTTTGCAAATCGCTCAGTTGAATTTTGTTGCCTGAATTTTTTGAAGACGAGGCTGAAACAGTGGCAGTTGATGAACCTGATGAAGGGGTTGATGCAGTTGAAGATCGTGTACTGGCTGCTTTATTTCCAGCTAAACAAATTTGACATTTTTTTGTTAAACATTTTTCTCGTAGCATTTCATTTTTTTATACTATATTCATGCTACATAAATTTTTCGTAATTATTAAACCAACATTTCTGAAATCGTTTTTTTTTTCTTCTTTTCAAAAAAGGAAAGGAAAATATCAAAAACTCTAGTAAAATGTTTTGAAAATATAAATAAAATGATAAATTGGAATGTAAAAAGTTTTCAACAAAATTGTAATTGCGACAAGTTATTTCCCAGGTTATTAAAAATGATTACTAGATACAAAAGTTTTGTATTATTACATTTTTTTATGGTTTCTATATTATATCATTAAGAAAATAGAAAATGATAAAAACAATTTATTACAATTTATTTTCATTACAAATTATTTCCCAAAATTGTAAGAAAATCAATTGTAAAATATTCAGTAAACGAATATTATGAAAATAAATAACAACCTGGTTTCGAAGACTCTGTCATAGTTGTGGGCACCGGAGTTTGAGCAGCGGGAGGTCGAGGAACGCTTGTGGTCACGGGTGAGGAAGAACTAGTGGTGGAAATTCGAGTGTTGCCGCCCTGGGATCGATTGATCGTGCCCAAAAGATTTCCGATACTCCCAATGCTGCCGATATTGCCCCCACCGAACAACTGAATCAGTTGTTGTTGCGACATGTTGTTCAATAAATTTTGCAAATCGCCTTCGGGATTTGCGGCACTTCTTTGAGAACTCAGAGAGGGGGGATTGTTCAAGTACTCGTTTATTTTGCGACAATTCTCTTCATCTTTGTCCGCCTTCAAATCCTAAAAATAAAAATTACATAAAAATTTAGAGATTAACAAGAGGACAATAAACTCGTTTCAATAAAATATGACATAGAAAAAAAGACTGTACAAATAATTGAATATTTATTGACATAAAAAACATTGTTTTCAATTTATTGGAATTCACAAGAAGAAATATTATCAAAAAATTTGTGATACTTCAAATACTGGGTAATTTTCTAGTGGTACGGTAGAAAACTAATTTATTGATTCATTTTTTTATATACAATTGTTTGACAAACATTATGTCCATTTTCTGGAAAAATCCGTTTCTAAGATTTATTATTATAATTAAAATTTTATGGAATAGCAAGTATAAGTATTTATTTTTGTAAAAAGAATATGTAATTTTTTGTATTATTATACCTGAAGCCAGAAGAAGAATCTTCGATTAGAAGACTTGAATTTCAGCAAATAAACACGGCCAGTTTTGCATTCTGGGACAAGCTTGTATTCACAATCATCCGGGAAAATGATGAGGTCCTAGAAAGAAAAAATGATTTAATTAAAAAAATTGTATTCACACTTTAAATCCATTTTTGAATTTCACTGAGAAGTTGTATACTAAATAATGTACTTGAGTATCTTTGAGAAATTTCCAATTTTATTTTGTATATAGATGTTCTCTCATGTGGAGAAAAATATTTATGTAAAATGATATATTAAACTGACTCGAATTTGGGTTAAAGAATTTTTAATGTGATGAAAAATGAAGAGAAAATTACAGAAATTTGGTTTAGAATCAGTGACCAAGAGAATTAAAGATATATTATAAAATCATAGTTTTGATGAAATGATTTAGTTTGATTTTAATTATTTTATTATTATTAGTTCAAAATCATCACATTTTTAACAATTAAGATTATATTTTCATTTATTTTATGTATATTATTATAAATGTGTAACTACAAATAATATATTTAAATTACATATTTATTTATATTCATATTTAATAACAATTATCGTAATATTTATCTACAATTAAAATTTTATTTTCTTCTGAAATAAATAACAATTATTTAGAAATATATGAGAATATTATGGCATTAAAAATTTATTGTTGAAATGTTATATAATTTTTATTGAATATTGAATAATTTTTCATTACAATATCAAACTGTCCTATTATACTGTTATACTGTATATTATTAAATTTGAATTACTATGAAAAAAAGAAATTTTTGAATTTCACTGAGAAGTTGTATACTAAATAATGTACTTAAGTATCTTTGAGAAATTTCCAATTTTATTTTGTATATAGATGTTCTCTCACGTGGAGAAAAATATTTATGTAAAATGGTACATTAAACTGACTCGAATTTGGGTTAAAGGATTTTTAATGCAATAAAAAATGAAGAGAAAATAACAGAAATTTGGTTCACCATCAATGACCAAGGAAATTAAAGATATATTAAAAAATGATAGTTTTGATAAAATGATTTAGTTTAATTTCAATTATTTCATTATTATTAGTTCAAAATCATCACATTTATTAACAATTAAGATTATATTTTCATTTATTTTATGTATATTATTATAAATATGTAACTACAAATAATATATTTAAATTACATATTTATTTATATTCATATTTAATGACAATAATCATTATAGTTATCTACAATTAAAATTTTATTTTCTTCTAAAATTACTAAGAATTATTTAGAAATATATTAGAATATTATGGCATTAAAAATTTATTGTTGAAATGTTATATAATTTTTATTAAATATTAAATAATTTTTCATTACAATATCAAACTGTCATATTATAATGTTATACTGTATATTATTAAATTTGAACTATTATGAAAAAAAGAAATAAATTTGTCATTTACTGCATAAAATTATAGAGAAACATTGTGAAAATTTGGGGTTATGTCATTTCTCAATTTTTTGTTTCTATCGTTGAAAAAATAAGCTTGTTGTTATAGAAAAATTATGATAATTACATCCTCAACGACACCGGTGGAACGGTCTTTCCAGCAGAAGTGCATCAAAGAATCTTCAGCTTGATGTACGTAAAGCTGGCCTTTACGAAGATCCGGGCAAACCATTTTTCCCTTCACCGTCATTTTCCCGGCTTTGCATTCCACCAAATGTTTGCTCGACCCGCGACTTGCGTTATTTCCAAAAAGCGCACCACTCGACATTTTAAACCTTTTTTATTTTAGTCGTTTCGCGATTTTAACGATAAAATGGTTAATCGAAAGAAAAACAATATCACGGGATGACTTTGCAAAGTGCAAATTTGCACAATGTGTATTATGAAGTTTGTGATTGTGATTATTGTGAATTGTCAATAGTTGTGAAGCAGTTAGGTTTTTTTCTGATCCAAGATGGCTGAATTTCATTTGTGCGAAATCACAAAGTACGGCAGGAATTTTCAAAAAATTAAGTGAATTTTTTGGAACGTTTGGAGATTTTCATAATGTTAAATGTTTAAGATTTACTTACTGAAAGGGTTTTAACGTTAAATTGGAAGCGATCAGTTTAATTTATTCAGGATTAAATAATTTTTTTGGTGAGTTAACTTATTTGAATTTTAAAATATTTGAATTTCAAGGCGATCGAATATACACGTCTCAGACGAATAAAGTATATAAAACAAATTGATTAATTAATGCATTGGGTACCTTTGCATGCATATACTATACTTAATATCAATGGGCTCGTTAACAGAGGACAAAAAATTCTGTATCAGACGAAAAAATCGATGAATACTTTTTTTGGGACTTTTAATGAAAAGTTGAGACTTCAAATAGTCAGACCATTGATTTCAATAGTTCGTACGGAATAGGACGATAAATGTCATTTCAGCCAAAAAAAAATTTTTTAATCTATAATACCTTCTTTTGAGTATCTAAACCCACTTTTCGAATATTAAGATTCTTTTTTGAATATTGAAATCCTTTTTCGAATATTTAAAACCAGTATAATTTTTGAAACACGACGATTAAAAATAGCTAAGTTTTTATAAACACGGAAAATACGAAATGAATGTTTTTTTAGAATTTATAAAAGTACGGAAAACGGCGCGCGACAAGAAATACTATACATCTATAATGTGCATTGTCAAAAAAATTTGAAAAAATCTTTTTCATATACGCGTATATGAAAAGGATTTCAAAGAAATTTATATAAAATCAATTGTTTTCATATAAAATATATTGATTTTGAATATTTTTCATATAAAAATACAATTGTAAGAGACTTTATTCAAAAATTGGTATATTAAATTCAATAGAAACAGTTTTAATATTAACTTTCATCGAGAAATCATTTAAACTTGAAATGATTCAAATAACTGTCATGTATTACATTATTAACACTTCAATTTCATTGAAGGTTTAATATTTTTATAGACAGTGTCTACTTTTTTCATTGATGTGTACATAACTTTAACAGACAATTTAATTGACGGCATGGTAATTCTACTTCAAAGATAATTTCTTGAATTTGATAGAAAAATTTCTGACAGTGTAACAAATCTGAATAAATATAATGTCCTCAAAAATCTACCAAATTACTGAAAATCTCGAAAAACTTGAAATCCTACTGCATATGTTTTCTCCAAGAATCTACTTATTAGAAATGATTAATACAAATACTAGAATATCTTCTGAACTGCAAATACAGAAGAAATACAAAAAATACGAACAGTACTAATAATCAATTGGATACTGGAAAACATGAAATATTTTTTTAAAAAAGCATAACATTCCTAATCCTCACAACTTTAAACTTAGAGTATCAAATTCTAGAAATCAATACAGAAATCTATGAAAATACCCGGAAAAGCGTAAAGATAATAAAAAATAATAGAAATTTTATAAATACGAAAAATACTGAAAATACTAGTACTTTATTGAATATTTTATACCTGCGTGAATACGATTTTTTAACAAACCATAAAAATACTATCAATATAATATAAATTTGTAATCCCCCATGCAGGAAAGCCTAGAAATTTTTTGTTTCCGCAGTTTTTTTTCGTTCCCTACATCAAAAATTCATAAAAATACTAGAAATTTATGGAGATGCTAGAGAATTCTACACGAGAAATTAGATTTGGTTATAGTAGCGAATTTTTCGTTGATTTCGCGAAAGCAAGAGAATTTTTTTCGCTGCCCTCACAAAAAGTTTCGTAGTGCCAGCGAACTTTTTGTTGGTATCACGAAACTTCTTTAGACAGAGAAAAAAGTCCACTTTTGTGAAATCCAGTGAAATCAACGAATGATTCGCTATTTTAGTTAAACCCTTTTGTCTGTGTATGGTATAATACTAAAAATACGAAACATACTAGAAAAGCTAGATATAAGGCAAAAAAAATCTACGAAATCACTGAAATTCTCTCAAACTCTGCTGCATAGATTTCTAGAAATCTGTATAAAAATATATAAGCATACCAGAAATTACTTGAAATTCTATCAATATAGAAAAAAATAGAAAAATTACTTGAAGTATTAGAAGTCTTAAGGAGACTGGAAATAAATAAAAATAATGTTTTCTAAAGAATTGATCAAAATACTAAAAATATTTTAGATTATCAATTCTAGAGCATCAAGTTATAGAAATGTAGGTAGGAATCTATAAAACTACCATAAAATCATCAAAATTTTATAATAAAAATACGAATAATTCTAAAAATACTAGCACTTACTTTAATATTGTGTATCTGAGTAGATACAATTTTCTCAAAAGTTTATAAAATCTTTAATTATGGAACATTGAACTCAAAAAATTTATGTCAAATCCATGAAAATAGGAGATGATCCCGAAAACGGTATTAATACTGAAAAGAAAAATCCTGAGAGATTGTTGAAATGAGACCTGGTGATTTTGAAAAAAGTGATATATATTCTGAGTAGTAAAAGTCGGAACACCTGAAGTCTATTTTCAGAATGTTGTGATACTTGAATATACACTAAAAACTCATTCATTCACCTGCTACATTTAATCGCATGTGTATGCCCATTTATAATTTTGAAATTGAAGTTTACTCTTCTCCCATGAAAAATTTCGTTGCAAAGTCACTGTTATGAAGTATTGAAAACCCTTTACTAATCCTCTAGTGCTATAGGACCTTGTTTTCATCTCTCTTGTGGCAAGGGTGAATCGGATAAGAGAGAATCGCAATGTTACGCCGATAAAAATGAATCGCGAGTGTTATAAATCGATATGTACGGCTGGCATTAGGGGGACAATAAAACCTGGTTTAATTTTACGGAAGCTGCGCCTCGGGTTATGGCCTCAATATGCAGTAAAACCCGAGATGATTCTCGCGCTCAAGCTTCCTATCTTTCTTTTTTTAGCTCATTCTCTGCAAGCATCATGCCCACAAAATTCGAACCCTTATAGGTCCCTAGAATTAAAATGCGAAAAATGAAAAGTTGAATCGATCCAAGGAATAGTTAATTATTTTGGCTGATTTTTTCCACGTTTACCATTTGGAGTAGAAAATCACGTAATTTGAGTAGTCCTTGAACATGATATAAAAATTGGGCAAAAAGTCATTTCTTTTAATATTTATTATCATTTATATTGAAACGAAAAATTAAGGATGCTTAATTTTTCATACTAAGAAAAATTATGAAAATTGAGTAGAATACCGACTTATTGATGAATCAGGGCTTTTTATCCTGACCTTCACAAATGGTTTTTGGTTGTGACATTTAATGATATGTTATTACACTGACGATGTAAGAACATGATTTCGGGTGAAAAAATCCCAATCTTGTCATTTGTAAGGCGAATACATTGAAATCTGAATTCTCTGAAATCACGGCGTGATATCTGGCCCAAAGTTGGCGCCAGCTCGTATCGTTCAATTATGTATACATGCCCTCCCATGTAAAAGTATCATTGTCATCGACTTTTCTTTATCATGATATTTCGCTTGAGCGCGACCCGAGCAAATATCGTTACTCAACGTTTATCATTATTTGCCGATCGCGAAACGCGTAATCATCGCGTTTTTTTCTGTTTCGAGCTTACACGAGTTATTATTCAAAGAGAATGTACCAATAGCTCTAATTTTTTTTTAAGAAAGACATTTCTAAATTCCACAGGACGGAATTTTTGAGAAAAAACCTTTTCCATTCAAAAAAATTTTTTATACGAGATGAGGAATGTAGAAATGAAAATTTTGGGATATAGAGATTAAAACGCAGCAAATTAGGAAGTTTTAGTGATTTAACTCATTAAGGGATCAGAATAAGAATGTGAAATTTAACGACGAACATAAGAAAATATGGATAAATTGTAACAACTAAGTATTTATTAGATTTATTAACCTTAGAAATTCTAGGTTGCGATCGGAATTTTCAATATCATAAAAAATGCATGTATCCAATTTTTTCTCCTAATACATTTATGTATGTCATCGTACGCGAATTTGATCAAAAAGTTATGAAGTAATTTGTAATTATAATTAGAATATTTAACTGATCTTTGAAATATTGAAATATTATTTGATCATAAATGATTCGGAATTCATAATTCAAATGATGTAATACTATATTATCCATGATTCGATGTATAGGTATAGTACTAGTACAAATTGAATTTTATTTGATAACTGATAACTTAGAAATTATGTCATTGAAAATAAATAAATAATATAAAATAATAAATCACAGCTTCAATTAACTTAATGAATAAAACAAAGAATTCTTATCTAATTTTATATTTTCAATTATTCAATATTTAATGATTTAATTTTCGTATTGAAAAAAATAGTTCATGATTTTTTTACAAAATGTAAAATATAAACAATTGAAATTATTCATTATTATAATTTTGTGCACTTATGTTTAGCCGTAAAAATTGATTTTTAGTAAAAAACAATTTATGGAATTTTTCATCGATTTTGTAAATATTAATATAGAAATTTCGAAATCCAAGTTTATTTTATATCCTTCAAATTTAAGTTTTGGATTACAAATTTTAAACATATAATTTTAAAAATGATTTAAGTAAAAGACAGTTTTGGTATAATTTTATGTGAACTTTTAAATTAATGAAATTGAAAAAACAATTCTTTATGTGACAAACTGAAAAAATAAGACGTAGTGCTGAACATCACTTTTAAAAATTCAAAAGTAAACAAACATGCAAGTTTGATTTTTCCGATAAAAACAACAATGATTACTCATCATTATTTTTTCGAAGCTCTTTATATTGTATTTTCTTCGAGCACAAAAAATTGTTTAAGATGATATTTCATCAAATGTCAACCGCGGAATCTGTATTAGACTCAATATTTCATTATGAACACACAAACAATAACATGTCATTTTTCCATATTTACTCACAAAATTGAAGAAACACCAAGTATCATGACGTGAGCTGAGATTTTTTTTTCATTTATTAATTTATCATTTCTCATTCTCACAGCGAGTTCGCAATTTTTTTCAGTTTATTTACAAAACAATCGACATGCAGCCAACTTCATGCGTCCTCAAAGAATAATTCTCACAAAATTCAGTTCATCATTTTAAGAAAGAATATGTTCAACTTATCAAGAAATATTATGATTTTTATATTGTTTCCACATTTTTTAGGTTGTTATTTGAAAATGATAAAAGGTTATCATGTATGATTGAGACAATATAATAATAAACACAACATTCATAGTTAATGAGCATTTTCTGAAATTTAAAAAAATTTTCAAATTTTTCGTCATTATCCTAAGATCTATGAAGTTTTTGAGGTTTTCTGATGTTTAGAAATTGAATGTAAAATCTAAACTAATCAAAATTTCCCAAATTTCTTAAAAATTTGCTCAACTTATTAAGATTTTTTGTAATTCTCAATACTTTTCAAGTTTTTCAGATTCTGATTAAAAATTCAAAAACATTGTCGTTGATATTTCAAAGAAATATGAAAGTGAATCTCTTCTCTCTGTTACTTGAATCCCGAATACTTACGACCCAAAAAATCGCGTTTTATCACCCTTGTTTATGCCAATTGGTGAAATAATTTCAGATTATATTAAATTATGATTTGATAATTCAACTGTTCAAACTGCACGTCTCAAAACTTGACAAATGTTCAAGTTTCATTATGGAAATATCAACCGGTTGAAGGAGTTAAAAAAATCAAACTTGAAAAGCCCGAATACAAAAGCATTAATTCAAAAATGGACTACGTTTTTCATTAACAGTATATTCTTCAGGTCATTTATATTTTCGAATCGCTTTGTTTAGTTTTAAAAAACCGAATCCTTAATTAGTTTCTTTATCAATTGATATCTTTCAATTTATCGAAATTCGTTTTTCGATAACTATCCCTTCGATTTCCGGTGCCGGATATCGGGAATTCGAGATGGTCAAAAAAGTGCAAACTGGAAAAATTTATTCTGTCGAGAAGTGAATAATACAAAAGCTTCGTGGAACACTCGTTAATTAAATAATTACAGCTCGCGGTCTATGAATCAGTCGAGGCGATGTTTTTAGACGGGAAGCGTGAAACTGATTCGTCATTCGCGAGTTTTTTTCTTTTGATGAGCAGCATTTTTTCTCGAGCTGTTTGTCCCGCGATCTTTTTTAATCCCATAATTGATACGCTGTGGGATATATTTTTATCGGCACTCAAGCATATTTTTAGATAGTGTCGAGATTATTTCCTTGGTTTTCCATTAATTTTTTTTGCATTATGGAAAATTGATCTAGATGCAGTTTTTTTCACAGTGTGTATTTTTCACGTTTTTAATTGCTATACCTCTGTTATTATGCATTACTGCATTTTGCAAAGTAACTCAATTTAGAGTTATGTGTTATAGTTTTTGAGTTTTACGATAAATTAAATGCAAAACTCGAACGAGAAGATTCTGTTATTTGGGAACTTTCGAACTTGAATATGTTGAAATTTCGAAATATTTAAAGATCAAACACTTGAAGTTTGAATGTTTGCGAATTCAAATTTTGTTTTGAAACCAAAAAAAAAAAACTATGAAATAATTGAGTATTAGATTCTGTTTAGGTTAGGTTAGGTTCTAAAAATTTTTTCTCTTGATTCTCGAAATGCTTCGAAAATAATATATTTTCCCAAGTACTTGTCAAACTGCCTAAGGTTTTTCGTGATTTTTGATATTTTTTTTGAAGTATTTTAAATTTTTATCAAAAAACTAAGAAACATCATCATACATGTTTCGAAAAAATATGATCAATATGATAATGAACGTAGTATACGAAATTCATTCAGGTTTCCTAGAATTTAATAAATTTACCGAATTGCGAAAATTCAATGATAATTTATCAAATCATCAACAATTTTAATTTTCAAAATTGTAAGAATTTGAAATGACGTAGGTACAAACTGTTCAAGACTTTCCAAAGTTCATAATAAATTCGTCCAACTAATTAAGTTTTTCGTTAATTTTGCAATACTTTACAAGTTTTTTAGATTTTTATTAGAAAATGAAGAAACATAATCGTTACTGTTTCTATAAATATTTCGAAACGCATATTTTTGTTGACAATCTTTCTAACTGTCAATGTTTTTAATCTTTCCAAATTTTCCGAATTTCCAATATAATACGAACTATTCAAACCTTTCGAATTTGTATAAAGATTTGTCCAACTTATTATGGTTTTACGTATTTTTTTATTAATTTCCAAGGTTTTTAGATTTATTTCGAAAAATGAAAAAAATACAATGCTCATTTTTCTAGGTTTATGAACATTTTCTGAAAATTCGCAAATTTCTCGAAATTATTTACAATCTTTAAAATTTTAAATGTCACTGAATTGTTGTACAGAAATCTCAAATATGTATGTACAAACAAATATGTACGTAAATTTGTACAAACCACTCATCAGTTAATACGAAAGCTCCTAAGTTCCAAGCTTAAAAGATCCTAAGTTGAGAAATTTTACATTTCAAAAGTTTCAAGATTGAAATTTTCAAAAATTCATAAGTTTCATAAGAAAATAATGAAATAATTAAAACTTATGAAATTAAAGTGATATACGTTTTTTGAATCGAATGTAAAACAAGCAGAAAAATAATATCCACGAAATAAAATTAGATACGTTTTTTAAATCGAATGTTAGGAGGTTTTCGTGAAAAAAAAATATCTATCAAAATAAGATGTAGGACAACATGAACTTACACTTTGAAAATGTATGAATATTTAACTTTTAGACGAATGATTCCAATTTTTTGAAATCTATCTAATTTTGAATCCTCAAGTATCAAATTTGATAAATTGATACAGCGACTCACGAGAATACCAGGAAATTCTTCTAAAGGTTATTTATTACATAAAACATGAAAAACGCTATGAATACTCGAAATTTTTAGCATATACTTGAAATCTATGTCGATATACTTTTCTTGCAAATCTGTACATTTACTGATAATGCATATAATAACTCAAAATTTAACTTTGAATCGTAGAGCATTGAATTAAAAGAAACAACCCCTACGTCAAAAATTTCAATACCTATAAAAAAACCTATAAAAAAAAATATAACACCAGAATCAAAGGTTACAGAACCAATAAGGTCTAATTTTCTATCTTAAAATGTTTTAAGTTCACGAAATTTCGATTACCTTGTTTTATCAAATGTTAGGTTAAGGATTTAATCACTCAGTAGAAATTAAAAAATCAAAATAAAGATATTTTTTTACTGGATTAAAAACCAATTTTGACGTTTATAAAAAATGCAAAATGTAAATTTAGTTGGCACATAAATAAATAAAATTTTGCAACTCAGGTATGTCAATTAAGCCAAAAGACGAAAAAACTATCCAAATTTTTCGAAAGATGGAGTGCAACCCATCAAAAATATACTAACCGATTTTTTTGAAAACATAAAAAAACTATAAATATTTACAAAAGAGTGCTTTCTCTTTCACAAAAGTCTATATTTTGATTCTTCTTTCTTCTAGTTTTCCCTTGATTTTGGGTCCTCTTCAGGAACTCACATTATCGAAGCACAAACTTTAAGTCTTCCAACTAATTAGCGAGTAAACGAATTTCTCTTCCCTCTTTTAGCAATTGAAAAATAAATGTCCTTTTTTCTCATTATTTCTCCTTTCTTTTCTTTTGATTTCCCGAAGCTAATTTATTTCAATATTTTAGGGTTTAATTAAACACTATTAGAATTAAAATTTTCCGGGCTTTCGGCCATTTATTCAGCCCTTATCCAGAAGAATATACGAATTTAAATTTGATTGTATTGAGTTGTTTTAGAGATATGAATTTTTTAAACAATGCTTATAAAAAGTTTGACTGTTTATCACAGCAACAAATAACAATATTTTGACGAAATATGTACATGGTAAAATTAGTCACGTGAAGAGTATACAAAACACGATTTATTTCAAAATTCCGTGATGTAGTGGAATTTTCGTGGCACACTTGACGTGTTTTGACTCATCTTAGAACTAGGAAACCAGTGACAAAAGAAAAAAAAAATTGGTGCAGCAAATTATTTATTTATTGAAAAACTGTTATGAAAATCATTTCGAGTACAGCGAGTCAGTTACTTAAAAACCCCAAATTAAGTGATGGATGAAAAATTTGTTTGCTCCGAATTGTTCGTAACAATTACGACTATGCAATTCTACAACAAACAATAAAGTATCATGATCTTTTGTCACATAATTTTACCATAAAAATACAAAAAAACAATTCAAAAAAGTGGAAAGACCATCTTTTAATAATAATTTGTTTATAACAATGCTAATTATGCACTGACTAAATAGTGTTAAAGGACCATTTCTACAGAGAATTTTTTTTTGAACAACTTTGTATTCATCTATTTGTTACGAAAAATGACTAGAAAGGGAATTACTTGCAGAATATAAACTCACCCCTTAAATTTGAGGTGGGGGAATTTCCCAAGGGGTTGGCGTGACTACTTTTCGAATTTAGGCTCTCTTCGGACCCCCCAATCGAATAAAAAAAGAATATCGCCGTTGCCAATTTTCTTTTGATTTGGCATAAATTTGGATAAAGATACTGGATCATTCTTCAACGTTCGGAACTTCAGGCATATTCGATACCACTTTCGAGGGTAACGAATCGACCATCTGTATAACGCTGTATAATAAAATCGGGAAAATCCGCGAGCCGCGTCAAGTGGAATCTCGCGGCGAGCGGGACAGTTATTCGCATGCATATTCGATGTCGGGTATGACCGGTGAAGGCGCGTTGAAAATAAGGCCCATGACGTGGCGAGGTCGTGCAAGGCGAGCAGCCTGGCGACACAACTCCCGGGGACCGGTTAGTCGTCGTTTCCCCCAGCTCCTCCGCACCCCGCAATTTTTTTATGCCCCGCGAGATAGTAGTTATTCATCGCGGCCGTTTTATTAAGGCGGCGGTCGCGCGTGTGTTCGCGTCGCGTGGCCGAGCCCGGGGAACACCTCGGGAGACACGCCGCGCATTCCAACCGGTAACTCCTGTTCTCGGTGCCCCTTTGGCTTCTTTTGAAGAACTCGGGGGAAAAAAAGCCGCGTTTGCCGCGGCCAAGTCGTCCGGCGGTTTTGCGACGCAAATGCCGAGGTAGAAAATTAGCTGCATTCATGCACTGAGAAAAAAATCTTGTACTTTCCACCATATATATTGTAAAAAGTACATTAATATTGTACTTTTTTACAATAATATTGCAGTTATCGCAATATTACTTTAGTTTTTGCAATATTATTGTAAAAACGGCAATATTTATGGTATTTTACTTATCACAATAGTGTATGGTAAAACCGCTATATTGTGCAAATTACAATACGTATGCCACTTTTTGCTGTATAATTTTTTTTGTATAATTATAACTTTTTTTGTATAATTTCGGAAAAATAAAAATCTGAAAATAAAAATTTTACTATACAAATTGTAATTTTTACCATACATTTTTTCCACGTTTCCTAAAGTCAGCCAACTGGGAACAGGTGGCGACAGGTTTTTTTTTCTCGCCCGCAATTTATTTACACATGCATTAAAATAGACCAGCAACGCTGACCCTCGTGTGCAAAGCACATTTTTTGTGATAAAAGTAGACAAAAGGCCTTTGGTTTACGATCTTTTTGAAGTAAAACTTCTTAATTGGCATTATCACTTTTCAGGAGTGTAATTTATTCTAGAATAAAATTTATGTAGGGAGTAACTTAGAGATTATGTAACATGTAATACTGTAAACTTTGAGACTGTAAGATGTAAGAGTAAATTTTTGATTGCAGGGAGTAATTTTGAGATTTTACAATGTAACACGTAAGATTGTAAACTGTAAGACTGTAAGATGTAAGAGTGTAATATTGAAGAAAAACTTTTTAGGCGGTATTATCACTTTTCAGGAGTGCATTTATTTTAAAAAATAAAATTTATGCAGGGAGTAACTTGGAGATTTTACATTGTAACATGTAACACTGTAAACTGTAAGCCTGTAACCTGTAAAACTGTAAGATGTAAGTCCGAGTGTAGGGAGGAATTTTGAGATTTTGTAAGAGTAAGAGAGTAAAAATATAAGGAAAAAGTGGAAGTTCCTGCTGGCACTTGCCGCAAACAAAGACGACATCGTACAGAATTTGGCATTCCCGATTATGGTGTAAGTGAAATCTACCATATAATTAAACGGCTCATGACGAATCACAAAATATGAAGGGAAATTTGTAATGATGGATATGTATTCGGTTGGGGGCTGGGACGTTGGAACCAAATTTTAGATCAAGGGAAAACTTAAATGTGAAAAGGGTCAATATTAATAATTATTTCGACATATTCATTAACATTAATCCTAACATAAATGACTTCTTGGAGATGGATTTGCAGGAACAAGTTTTTACTTTACAAGATATGTCACTTTTCTTATGAAGTTCTAAAATCTTATTTGTCACGTCGCACGGTATGAATATACGTCTCTAATTGTGAGTATTTCTTGCCTATTCGAGCGAAAATATAACAGTCAATTACATGCATAATATCTGTTCATTTGAACAGATTTTCATTGTAAAAATTCACCAGACTAAGCCTTTAGACTGCAACAGACAATTTTTTAAATTTGACAGATTTAGATTTAGAATAAGAAATTATGAGTCAAGCCATGTCAAGTAGGACTCGATTTTTCGATCGAATCTCGGATTTTTGTAATAACAATATTTTTGGGAAGGGAACTTATATTACCATATACATATTTTGCAAAAATTACATTATTTGTTAATGTTATTGACAATCAAACTTTTGAGTATGATTAAATTGAAAAATTTCTTTCTCTGAAACTGCTAAACGCAATTACACGAAATTCGGCACAAATTGTAGAGTAATGTTGAAATTGTCGAATAAATTTTAACATGATGTGAAGTTTTTTATAAAAAGTTATTTTGCAATAACTTTCTTTACACAATTGAAATTTTCAATGCGTTCTTCACGATCAAAAACATACACATATACATTTTCTGATGCGGCAAAGGTCGGCCTTTAATAATCTGCAAAGAAAATTTTGTACTTTTTCTCCGTTCCGGAGGTATAAATTGTTTTGTCATGCGATGCGGTCGCGGTTGGAGCGGCGCCGCCCGCTACTATGTGCCTTCATGAACTTGCACGTTAGCCCTCATTAGAAATACACAGCAATGTCCTTAGAAAGTTCAAGAAGTAAATTACTTGTCAATATGTAATAATCAAATTTATTATTATAAGTAATTGGAGACAAAATATTTGATAGAACAGATTAACTGAATAGAAACGTTTATCTTCGAATCAAAACAAAAATATTCTGAGTATATCAATATACTTAGAATATAGAAGTAAATTTCGAACTAGAATTAATCGTTTTATATTTGGCAACTTGTTCAGTATGTGCAAATAGATTATTAAATCATTATTTGAATATTTGGTATCATTATAGAATAATGCTGTTTTGTAATTTTTATAGTACCATTATTTAATATTATTATTGTACCATTTTACTATTTAGGTTTTAAACTATACGTAATTTGCCATCATTTAAAAAAATGAATGAAAAACTTATGTTTTTCAGTACTTATTGATAATGTTTTTCAATTTTTATATGTATTTGTACTAGAACATTGAAACGTTAAAAAATAAAATGGATTTCGTAAAAGCCAAGATATAATAACTGCTATATTATTAACTAGCTACGTCGATAAAATATCGATAACTATGAATTTTCTATTATAATGATAGTGCGACCAAATTATCTCAGAGAAACGAATAACAACTCTAAAATTTACCACATTTACCCCAAGAGATGAAATTCGAACTAGATTCTTCTACTGAACCGATTTAATTAGCAAAATGTTCGAAAATATACCACATCTAACTTAATACTTTTAATCAAAATATCAATGTATTCAGAATATTTTGGTTTTGATACGAAGATAAACGTTTCTATTCAGTTAATTTGTTCTATCAAATCTTCTGTCTCCCATGATTTATAATAATACATTTGATTATTACATATTGACAAGTTATTTACTTCTTGAAATTTCTAAAGACATTGCTGTGTATTTCCAATCAGGGCTACGTGCAAGTTCATGAAGGCACATAGTAGCGGGCGGTGCCACTCCAACCGCGAGTGCATCGCATGACAAAACAATTTATATCCCCGGAACGGAGAAAAAGCACAACATTTTCTTTGCAGATTATTAAAGGCCGACGTTTGCCGCATCGGAAGATGTAAATGTTCGTGTTTTTGATCGTGAAGAACGCATTGAAAATTTCAATTGTTTAAGAAAAGTTTTTGCAAAATACCTTTTTTTAAAAAACTTCACATCATGTTAACATTTTTCCGAGAATGTCAACATTGCTCTACAATTTGTGCTAAATTTCATGTAATTGCGTTTAGCAGTTTCAGAGAAAGAAATTTTTCTATTAAATTCTATTCAAAAGTTCGATTGTCAATAACATTAACAAACACTGAGAAAAATATATAGTAATTATTACAATACTGTATAGTAAACGGGAATCACTCTGACATATTGTACTTTTTGCTAGATAATGTATCAGTTTTTGAAATGACTTATTGTAAATATTGTCAAATGATATTGTAATTATAGATATATTTTGTGGTAAAAAGCCCTCTACACCTTCTGTTTTCTACCATTCTTCTTGTACTTTTTGCAATATCATATAATTGCTATTCATCCAGATTTTTGAAAATTCCATACAGTTTTTTAAGTAAATAGATCTGTATAGGTTCTTTTTGCAACATTTTTGTGTACTTTTAGGTTTCAAATGCATCATATTGTAATATGATACAGTATTTGAAAAAGTTGTAAATAAGCAATGCTTTTTTTCTATTTTAATGCATGTGTAAATAAATTGCGGGCGAGAAAAAAAACCCGGTCGCCAGTTGTTCCCAGTTGGCTGACCTTAGGAAACGTGGAAAAAATGTATGGTAAATATCACAATTTGTATAGTAAAATTTTCATTCCCACATTTTAATTTTTCCGAAATTATATAGCAAAAAGTGGCATACATATTGTAATTTGTACAATATAGCGGTTTCACTATACACTATTGTAATAAGTAAAATAAATATTGCAGTTTTTACAATAATATTGTAAAAACTAAAATAATATTGTAAAAACTGTAATATTATCGTAAAATGTACAATATTATTGTACTCTTTACAATATATATGGCAGAAAGTGGAAGATTTTTTTCTCAGTGAATAACTGAATTTTTGCAAAATATGTAATGGTAATATAAACGACACGTTCCCTTCCCAAAAATATTGTTATCTCAAAAATCTGAGATTCGATCGCAAAATCGAGTCCCACTTGACATGGCTTGACTGTATAGCCAAAATCGATTACATCAATTTGGAAAGAGTTGAAAGTATACAGGCGCAGGAAGGTGGGCGGAGAAATAGAGAATATCACGAAAATAAGTGTTGAGGTATCATCGCTGATGCCTAAAAATATACTGTTTCGAAGATGATAAATCGTTAATGTACGAGAAAGAAGGTTTCCAATGAAACGTGCATGTAGAACGAAGTGAAAGACGTAAATTTTACATTATGATACAGATTGCTGCGCGCTGTCGGTTTTGATTGAATTATTCAATTCTTTATTTTCGGAAAGAGGGAGTTTCGTATTTTCCCGCGGACCTCGTGCGAAAAATCTTGGGTCGCGTCACAGGCGGGTAAAGCCGGGCAGAAGCGCGTTTCCGGAAAAGCCGAGGAATTCGCAGCGAAAGGTAGCCGGGTCCGAGCAGGCGGTCAGGAGCGGCCTCTGCGCAGCATCCCTCTTTTTCCCGACCTAGCGCAAGGCCCTCCACGCGTACCTGCGCGGAGAAAATGCCGATGCCGAGGGGTGAATTTCCCTCGCTACTAGGACCACATGCTCGAGGGTTGCTGTTCTGGGGAAATTTCACGCGCTTATCTCTTATCAGTACCATCGTATCGGTTTGTTTTTCGGACATGAAGGTAATCCTGAACACTGAGAAAATTTTATAGCATTTTTTCATATAGTTAACATGAGTTGTATGGTGTATCGAGCATATTTTTTTGTTTTTTTCTATACACTTTTGATAATAGCTTATACACTGAGGAAATACTGGCAAAACTATAGGAAACACTTTCAGTATCCTTGGAATGTTTCCAATAGTTTTAGATATTCTAGAACTACTGCTACATATACTTCTAGAAATACTACTGAAACTATGGGAAACATTCCAAGGATCCTGGGAGTGTTTCCTATAGTTTTACCAGTATTTCCTCAGTGTATAGGCTACTATCAAAAGTGTATAGGAAAAATCAAAAGAACATGCTCGATACACCAAAATTCATATAAATTTTAGGAAAAAATACTAAAAAATTTTCTCAGTGAAGTTGTTTTCTAAATCTAAAACAGTGTGATTCGCAATGTTTTTTTTATACAGACTTACACTCTAAAAAAAATTTGTGGTAATATTACTGTACCGATACAAAAGTCATTAACCATTACCTTGTGGTGAAATTTTACTGTAATTTTACTATGCACAGTTGGAATTTTCCAGTTTATTTATATTAATATTCCATATTTTAATGAAATGTTCCTATTAAAGTATGTGAAACATAAAAGGATAGTAAATTTGCATTACCATGGTATAGGAAGTTTCCGTATTTTTTTTTACAGTGTAGTCAATTTCTGAAAAAGAGTGTATTGTTACTGATTTTTCTGTCACACTTTTCTAAACCACTGTTTCTTCAGTGAATACTCGTCTTGATTGATCTAAAACAGTAGAATGATCACTGTTTTTCTCATTCATATTTTTAAACAATGTTGAACAGTGGATGTCCACTGATTATTCAGTGACTGGAGTTCTAAAACAATGTAAAATCAGTGCATATTCTAGCTTGCAAGTAGTGCTTTGATGAAACGTCCCGAAGTAGGGGTAGTTGAATTTTTTTTGTTTTCGGAATCTGTCAGCAACGAGTTAGTTGCTACAATTTTTCTTTTATTTATTGTTTTATGTTGCTTGAGTTTTCACGCTCGCATATCCCTCTATATTCAATAAAATTAAACTACTAATAATTAAGTTTTGTTATGCTAGATTTTTCGGTGAAAAATGGGACAAAGTATTTTCGTTTTTGTTCACTGAGAAAAACATATAGTGATCGCTGCTGACTAACCTTTTGCGTCAGTTAACGTCATTTCAGTAATTTACATTATATTTCGCATACTTTCAAGGTAAAACACAATTTTAATTATTTAAACAGTTTAAATTGCGAGGAGAAAAATTTTGTACTTCAAAAACGAAAACTAGATGAGGAATATTATAATTGTTGAAATTCAAATGAATTTAAGGTTCAGATACTAGGAAATCGTAAAATTCAATCAAGAGCCGAAAACTTGCCAATTCGAATTTTTGGCCTACAGATACTACCAATTAAATTTTTAAAATTGCTAAGCATTATATATCTGTCATTTCATACAACATAGAAAGTCACCTAAACAAAAACAACAGTCTAAACTGGAAAATTTTATAATATTTGTAATTTTGATACAAAAATAATTGGCCATTCGACAGCTACCACAAAAAAAATTTTTTCGTCAAAGTAATCAACAAGCTACACTTGGAAATAAATATAGTAATTATTACACTACTGTATTTAACTATGGTATTAGTCTGAAATATTCTATTTTTTGCTAGATTTTTTATAGCAGTTTTTGTCATATTCTATAGTTAATATTATCAAATAATGATACTGTAGTTGTAGATGTATTTTGTTGTAGAAACTCCTATACATATTTCGTTTTCTACTATGCTTTTTTGTACTTTTTGCAATATCATATTGTAACTCCTACTGATCTAGATTTCAGAAAATGCCATACTTTTTTGCCAGTATTCAGATCTGTATAGATCTTTGTGTTGTATTTTTGTGTTTTATAGCATATCATATTTTAATGATATGGATACAAAATTGGAAGAAATCAAAAATATTTTGTAGATTATTCAATATCATATGGATATTTTCGATGTATATACTGAAATGTACAATATTTTCTCTTAGTGCATAAAATATCATACTGTACCATACAAACTGGAAAGCAAATTATAAGAAATGAAATATTTTATTTTGTATTTCAAAATAAACGGATAATAAATCCTGTATTCTATTATAATAAAAATTACAATTTGCATTCTGTATAATTAAAATTTTCAACAATTATCTAGTAAAAACAGGCATACACATTATAATTTGTACGATATAAAAATTTTTACTGTACTGTACAATAAGTAAAGTAAAAATTATGAAATTCGCTATTAGCAATAATATTATATAACCTGGAATATTATTGTGAATCTTACAATATTCAAGTACATTTTCCTGTATATATGTCAAAAAATTAGATTTTTTTTCTCATTGTTGGAATGAAAGTATTTTGTATGAGAAAAGACTAGAGAAAGGAAAAAACGGCCAATTTTCAAAAAAGAGCAGCATTATTTTGCTTACCTTTTCCAGAATTTTCAGGTCAGGTTTCTTGGTAGAATATGTTTTTCTTATCGAACGTTAAAGTTGAAATGTATTGTCACTGATCTATCAGTATATAATTATTAATTAATAAGTGGATATAAGTGGATAATAAAAAAAACTCTGATATACCTTCGAAAATCTCTCAAAATTTGAAAATGATCAAAAATCTCATTAAACATCAAGATACCAAAAAAATACAAAGAATGCAGAAAGTTCATAAAACTTCAAAATCCCGGGATCCCGAAAAGCCGTCTACCTTCAGGCACACTGAGAAAAAAATATAGTAATTATTACAATACTGTATAGTAAATGGAAATCACTCTGACATATTGTACTTTTTGCTAGATAATATAGCAATTTTTGAAATAACATTGTAAATATAGTCCAATTATATTGTAATTATAGTTATATTTTGTTGTAAAAACTCCTCTACATCTTCCGTTTTCTACTATACTTGTGGTACTTTTTGCAATATCATATTGTAATTCCTATTATTCCAGATTTTTGAAAATTCCAGACAGTTTTTTCAGTAAACAGATCTGTATAGGTTCTTTTTGCAACATTTTTGTGTACTTTCTAGGTTTCAAGTGCATCATATTGTAATATGATGCAATACTCGAAAAAGTTGGAAAAAAGTCATGCATTTTTTTTTGTTCGCCACGCCACAGAGTCAACAGGGGCCCTCTGAGTTAAAAAGTAAAAAAAAGATCTAAACAAAAGTCCTTTTATCGCTTTTATCACAAAAAATGTGTTTTGCACATGAGGGTCAGCTTTGCTGGTCTATTTTAATGCATGTGTAAATAAATTGCGGGCCAGAAAAAAAAACCTGTCGCCACCTGTTCCCCGTTGGCTGACTTTAGGAAACGTGGAAAAAATGTATGGTAAAATTACAATTTGTATAGTAAAATTATTATTTTAAGATTTTATTTTTTCGAAATTATACAGCAAAAAGTGGCATACATATTGTATACAATTATCATTTGTGGAATACAGCGGTTTCACTATACATTATTGTAATAAGTAAAATAAATATTGTACTTTTCACAATATATATGGCAGAAAGTACAAGATTTTTTCCTCAGTGCAGAAAAAAGTTCTGAAATTTTAGAAAGTTCCCTAAAGTATAAAGTACGTAGAAAGTTTGAACAAAGAACCCCTGAAAACTTTGAGAATTTATACAAAAACCGATAAGGTCACGATCCAAGAAATACAAAAAGTATCTCGACAGTTTGCTGGAACTCAAGAAATTTTCCTCCCTTCCCCCAAAAAGCTAGATACTTCAAGAACTCTCCAAAATTTGAAAAAAAAAACGAAAAAATCTCATATCGAACATACAGATTATAGAAAAATACAAATAATGCAGAAAGTTCATAAAACTTCAAAATCCCAGGATCCCGAAAAACCGTCCACCTTCAGGCAGAAAAAAATTCTGAAATTTTAGAAAGTTCCCCAAAGTGTAAAGTACGTAGAAAATTTGAACAGAAACCCCCTGAAAACTATAAGAAATTATATAAAAATCCGATAAGGTCACGATCCGAGAAATAAAAAAAGTATCTCGAAAGTTTGTTAAAACTCAATAAATTCGCCCCCCTCCCCCCAAAAAGCTAGATACCTCAAAAACTCCCCAAAATTTGAGAAAAAAAACGAAAAAATCTCGTTTCGAACATCCAGATTCCAGAAAAATACAAATAATGCAGAAAGTTGATGAGACTCCGAAAATCCGGGATCCCCGAAACCCACCCCCGCGCAGGCGCGCCACCCAGCATCCCTCGGGCAAGGGTCCCACCGGGTTATCCTGCTTCCCTGTCCCGAAGAGAAGTCGAGTTCTTCCTCCGTCACGTGCTGTCGGTAATTACTCGATACCGGAAGTGGTTTCCGGATTGAGGGGCGGTCGCGTCCCTCGGAATTCGCGAGTCCCGCAGAATGTGAATCCTCCGAAATTTCGGTCGCCTCCTTCCTCTCAACCCCCAACTTCCCTTGGGGGGTGGGGCGGCGCGGGCAAGGGTGAGGGGGATGGGGTGTTACGGGAAAGATTCGCACCTGTCGAAAAGCCGGCATTCCCGGGGTACCGGCGAAAAGGGGTGCTGGTCCGTCCGATAGAAAAACTGCGATTTGCCCGAAAATCCGGGACTCCGCGACCAGGCGGGCAGGAAACAGTGCGCGGTATACGGGAGAGCTTCCGGTTTACGTTCCCGCAGGAATAAGCGTGCCCGGGAACGGCCGGCCTCTAGTCGCTCGAGAGCGCGCCAAAATCACAGGGTAGCAAAAACGGGATCGTCCTTCCCGGAGGATGAGGCGCCTGCGCGGGACTTCCGGGCTTCCCGAGGGCGCGACTCGAGCTTTCAGGGTCATCGGGGTTCGATAGTGATCATGGGAGCAGAGAGGTACAGAGAGCTTCAGATGGTTATGGGCGTGGGTAAAGTTTGGTTTTAGAGAGACACTGAGAACAGCGAATTGGAAGTTGCAGTTTGGTATATAACAAGAATGACAAAATTATATAGAAATTTATAATATTTTACTTATTTTAAGTATATTGTGGTACATTCCATGATTCATATATTTTTTATTAATATGTAGTATAATGCACCAAAAGTCTTATACATACACTGTCAAAAAAAATTTTTAATTTCATATATCTGTCTCAGACTTCATCTTCAAATTATGCTTGAAATATCATGGACTCGTATATGAAAAGGACATCAAAGAAATTTTTATTCAATTTACCGTTTTTTATATTGATACATCATTATTAATTTTTAAATATAAAGTCAATGAATTGTAGGGAACTATGTTTAATATTAATTTGTCTAATTTGCTCTAAAACTAGAAGTTGCAGTTTGGTATGCAACAAAAATTACGAAATTATATAGAAATTTATTATATTTCACCAATTTTTGTACGTTACAGTGCATTCCAAGCTGAAATTATTTATTTCTATATACTACACACAGCGAAAAATCTCATGTACACGATCAAAAAAAATTTGATACTTCATATATCTGTCACAGACTTAATCTTAAAATCATGTTTTAAATATTATCGATTCGTATATGCAGGCCCGTGGGCAAAAACGTGAATTTGGGGGGGGGGGGGTTTCAACTTTAATGTTGTACTTGCAGAATAACATGCAATTAAAATTGATTTGGTTTGACAGTTCATGGTCCATTCATAAGGATTAAGATGATAAATGTAGATTTAATAAGTAAATAAATAAATTAAATAATCGATAAATAATCAAATATATAAGGCAATATCAAAACATAATTTGTTTTCAACAACTTCTACTTTATATTATATATTGAATCTTCGTTATGTTTTCAACAAATTTAACACAAGCAACTCAATAATTACAGATACACAATTGGGAAAAAAACGTTTATAATTTATTTTTCACATTTAGATGAATAACGGATGCATAATAAATAAAAAAAGAAACACTATTTATTACTACCCTATACACATATTTTATGATTTAAAGGGTTATACACCTTTTTTGAGGACGGTTTGAATTATTTTTTAATGTATATAGCACATAATTTCATTACACAGAAGTTATATTATTGTGATAAAATATATTTAACTTTAATATACAAACATTATTTGATGAAAAAAATATCAACAAATGGTGGAGTTATGGCCCTTTCCCAACTTTTTTTTAAAGAGGCTTGCAGTGACTGCAACGCAAATACAATAAGTCAACTGAAACTATAATATGTATCCAAAACCATTCAATATTTCAGTGTAACGATTACGTAACGCAATGCATTAATTAACAAGTAACGATAACAGGAATGAGTTCCTTTTTTTTTTGGGAACGAGTAACGAAAATCGTGTTATTCATTTCACATCTGTCTCATCAAGTTTTTAGAATGATTGTGACTTTTTCAGAAATTTTTTGAAACTTAGATATAAGTACTTTCTTAACTTCCTTATTTTCAGATGAAAATTGTATTATTTTATAATTTTAGATGAAAAAGAATAATATACTAGTAATTTTTGTACAAATATCGACAAAGAGTATGCTTTTTCACTTTTTATTAGAAATTTTCACAATTCTAGCAATAAATTTTAGAAATCTACTTATAAATACATGAAAATACTAGAAACCTTAGTTCTAAAAATCTATAGCAGGATCCCTAAAATCTATAGATTATGCTAGAAAACCTTAGGTAATTTAATGAATATAAAAAGGAAATGAAATACGTAAAATACTAGATATTATATGCTTCTTTTTTAAGCTATTAGATTCTTAAAAAATTTCGGCAATTCCAGAAATCGAGAAATTCCGATTTCGCAAGTATTGAATTCTAATAATATATGTGTATAGAAAACCATGAAAATACTAGGAAAATGTTAAAATTTTTAGAATCTATTCAAAATTTAAAAAATATGCAAGACACTCTAAATCTATAAAGAAACTGTTTTCTGCAAAATCGATCGAAATTCTGCAAATATTGAAAACTTTCAATTCCAGGAAATCTAATTCTTGAAATTCAAAGAGATATCTTTCAAAAAACCTAAAAATTTTCCAACGTTCTATAAATACTGGGAAATGCGAAAAGAAAATACATGTAAAGAAAAATACAAGTATATCTATGGAATATTAAAAATCTATACAATTTTTAAAACTAGAGCATTGAATTCCAGAAATTTATACAGAAATATACAAGAAAACTGAACAATCCTTCAAATCGAAGAAAAACTGATGAAATACGAAGGATACTGAAAGAAATATAAATCTATTGAGACACCTGTTTTCTGAAAAATTCTTTTGGAACATGAAAAATGTATTGAACTTCATATTTTAAAGCTTGAAATTCTCGAAATCCATGCATAAAAATTTGTTTCAAAATGCTTTAAGTATATAAAAATAATAGAAAATCCTGCAACATTTTATGCATCCTAAAAAATACGAATAGTTTCAAAAATACTGAACAATCCTTCAAATCGTAGAAAAACTGAATATACACGAAATATTCCAGAAAGAAATAAAAATCTTTTCAGACGCTGTTTTCTGAAAAATATCATGTTATGCGAAATAGCAAAATTTATATGAAAACAAAAAAACTAATAGTAGAAGCTTTTCAGCGAAATCGTTTGAAAAACCTCGTTGGGGAGGGGGGAGGGGGTTCTAACCCTCAACCTCCCCCACCCCCGTCCGCACAGGCCTGCGTGTATGAAAAGGATTTTAAAGATATTTTTTAAAAATGGCTTGTATTATTGTATATATTTGTTTATTAAATTTCCTGTACGTAATTACAGAAATAATTTTTAGAGGTAAATATGTTAATTTATTTTACACGAACGTATTTTTGAATTTTCAAACACGGTTCCTAATAACTATCTCATATTTGATGAGAAATATATAACTTCCATAGGCAGTCTCGTGTATATACGACAATTAAATTTAAACAGTTGAAGTATGCATTTCCTTTGAGAAATCATTTAGGGTAAAACTGAGTTCGATGTCCGTAATATTTTCAATTTACACTTCGAATTGATAGACAGTATATAATTTTCATGGATAGAATCTATTAATTTCACGAATTCATCCATGAATTTATTAGGCAATTTATTAGGAGGTCTATATAATTTGCTTTAGAGACAACATCTATTATTAAATTTAATAGAGAAATTTCTGACAGTGTAGCAAGTATTGTAGATAACTGCAAAATACTACATGGGTTTTATTTTTCTCTTAATTATAGAACATTTTTCAATTCATTAAATAAAGATCTTATATTATGATCGTAGATTATGCATCGTTCGATTAATAGTGGCAGCTTGAAGTCAATATTATTTACAGTTTGGAAAATTTAATTAATTATGACATTTTCGATGACTTCAACTTTTTTTTAACTGTAATGGCAGTTTTAGCAGTTCAACAGCCTAAAGGAGTTTAAACATATACTGATTTGACATATTTTTAGATTTTTACAGTTTTGAAGTTTGATAACTAGTTTTGAAAATTTGGATTGTAAAGGAGTATGTTGCAGTTTTGGCGATACAGATAGTTTTTTAATCAAATCAAAAACTGCAAAAATCATCCAAATCGTTTAACTGCCAAAACTGTACAACTATTTGAAAACTCAGAAGAACTGTCAAGACTGCTGTAAACTGTGGACTGTGAAAATGATTGGGTGTTTATCGTTTTTTATTGCTAGATTTTACATTAAATTACTATTCAACCAGACGTAGGATTATCGAATAGAATGAAATTAAACAATGAACGTTCTTTAATGTGAGCAACAAAGTGAACTCAATTTAAAAGTGACTGTTTTACTTGGTTAGCCAAAAAACTTAGAGTCTACTTCGAACTAAAGTAAAAAATGGCGGATATTTTCTTCAGTGCAAAATTCATCGTTCGACAGATGTTCAAGTCTACGAAATAGGGAACTATTTGTTGATATGTTAGGTTGGTTATAGTCTTACATTGACATCAGTTTTATTTGACTAAAAAATGAATTGACGTAAATAAAATCACATGAAAAACTTTTACAGCGAACAGTAAACAGCAATGATATGTTTCAGCTATCGTAACTCTGATTATTTAAAGATTTAGAAACATCAGAAAGATGACCCAAGAGGGCAAAAAATGCTGAAAGCTTGAAAGGAAAATACTTGTCTTTTCATTGCCCCCTAGATTGACATAGATCTCATAGTTCAAGTGAAAAAAGAGCGTTCGAAAATTGAATAAGGATCTTGAAATTCTTACTTTCTTTTGGAAAACTACCGTTTTATTACCTGGTTCTTAAAATATAAGACAAAAGATGTAACGGCTATAGAATTATGCCATTGAAATTTTGTTGATTCCACAATTCTGCGACCCCAATTTTGGAGATTTTTGAATTTTCAAGATACTATTTTACAAGTTTAAACATTGAAAAATCACGATCTTCTGAATACAAACTTTTGGATTTCATACTTCCAGTATTTAAATTCCAAAACCATAAGTATATGAATTACGAAAGATTCCCTAATTTCAACATAATTTTTGATCTCTTGTTTTGATAGAACAAAAGATACACAAAATCCTATATTTTTTAGTCCCTGTATCATTCGTATATTTATTCATATTTCTCTGAAAACAGCCTTCATTATTGCAAGAATCATTTTCAATTTTAGTTCTGTCAATGAATTTTGTGATTTTAAGTTTCAAGTTGCTTTGTTACATGACCTGTGTTAAAAGCGATTAAAATTTCATTGACTTTCGCGGGAAATTCAATGCCCGGGAGTTTTAAATAAGCTGGAGGCGCGTTTTAGCGGGGGATGAATCTGGTGTTGGGGTGGAGGTCGGAGGTCATCCGGGGGCAGAAAAGGAAAGAGCGGTAAGATGTCAGGGTCACAGGAGCACGAGAGGTCGACCGAGTGATAAGATTGCGGCGCAGAATCCGCTCTCGCGCGCCATGGCTTGGTTTGATAAATTGATCCATATCCTCGAGTAACGATTCACGTGTCACAAGGAATTTCAATATATTTGAAATATGTGCTCTTTTATTTATCAACGTTTTATGTTCATTTAAGTTGCATTCGCCAGATTTACTATTAGTGTTAAAAGGACTAAACCCCAGGAACGTAGTAAAACAATGTTTTGACAATTGTTTGAAAAAAGCTTCATTAAATAAATAATGTCACAATCAGGGACGTTGCAATTTAATCTTACATGATGGGGAAAGGTGCAGACTCTAATTTAAGTGGTTCAATATATTTACACACATAAAGTGATTCACGCAGAAAAATCTTGCGTACAGTTGAAAGGAAATGCGTTTCAAAACTTCCCGTTTAAAAGTGAAAGGGATTCCTTTTCACTGCCAATGGGTCCTTTCACTTTCAAACATCGACCGTTTTAAATTGAAAGGGTAAACATTTAATTTTTAAAGGAGATGGCTTTGAAATTCTTTCCGTTTCATGCCTAAACGGAGATTTCTTTGAGTGTAAGAATCGACTTGTGACTTTCAAGCTTTTACTTTATGAAATATCAAAATGTATCCCTTCCTTATGTAATGAAAATATGTTATGTTTGAAATTGCTTACTATTTATTTCAATCTAAGGATTATTTTGTATTATTATAGGTTTCTATTTAAATGTCTGGCATTGAATGCCTTTGGACTCAAGGTTTTATTGATTTGTGGAATTTTTTATGGGTTTTCATGAAAAATGTAGTATATTTTGGATTTCTAGTATTTTATGGACTGCCGCATTTTCAGTATCTTTGAAAGTGTTTCGTATTGATAAAATTTTGTAAGATTTTCCAGTATTTTAATAGATTTATAGTATCTATGAAATTCTATATTTTTTCTCTGGAATTCTATGCGCTAGACAATAGCTATTATAGTTATTTATATAAGAGCTAGCTAGATAAGCCTCCAGGCTTATCGAATTTTCGTATGTGAAAAGACTTTTCAAATACATACCAGTATCTTGATGGATTTTTAGTATTCCATTGACTTTTAGTACTTTCAGAATTTTTTGTATTTTTATAGTATTTGTACAGTTTTAAAGATTTTCTGGTATTTTTCCAGGTATCTCTACAGATTTATGAAATTCTGTGCCTTAAGGTCCAATGTTAAAAATATTTAATCCTAAAGATTTTCAAGAAAAATCTATTCTATTGATGGAATTACTTTTATGGACTTTTAGGTTGTATAGAATTTTTGGTTCTATGTAACATTTTGCAGGGTTTTCTAATATTTTGGTGAAATTTTTGTTTATAAATGGATCACTACGTAGATTTCTGTAACTTGATGCTCTAAAATTATAAGTATCATTTGATTGATAGTATTTTAATTAATTTTTCGAAAACAGTTTCTACGTTGATTCATGGTATTAGAAATTTCTCTAGTAATCTGAGTATTTTTTGTTTTTGTATCTGTACGATTCAGAGGATCTTCTTGTAGTATTCTGAATTTTTATATAGATAACTGCAATTCAATGCTATAGGATATTAAGTGGGATAGATTTTTGATTTTGTCATGTTTTGTTTTTGGTGTTTTTTTTATGTTGTTGAAGCGGGCAAAAATCGGCTTTTTAGGCCGCTATGATAAAAAAATTATACCTACCAGAATCGTATATTTTAATTACTACTTTTGAATCTCTCTTACAGTATTTCAAGTATTTTTCGAACTGGTTATAGCATGGATACAATTTGGTAGAATTTCTAGCATTTTTATAAATTCCCATTTTCTGTATGGATTAATTCATAGAATTCTTGAATTTGATGCACTAAAATATAAAGTTTCGTAGATGTTAAGTATTTTAATAGATTTGTCAAATAAAATTATTTTTATGAATTTTTAAAATGTCGTCGACTTAAAGTACTGTAGCGTTTTTTGAATTTCATCCGAATACATTTAATTTGAAGGATAATCGTTATTTGCCTGGATTTTCATTAAAATTTATCGACTTCGATGCTCTGGGAGTCAAATTTTTTTTTTTTGATTAAGAGTATTTTTATAAATTTTGCAGAAAATTACATCTAGATGGGTTTTCATAATTTATTCTATGGATCGATAGTATTTCTATCGTTTTTATATATTTCTTAGTATCCACGAAATTTCGTTATACTTTTCAAGAATTTTATAAATTGCTGTTTTTTTTTATTTTTATTTTTATTTACCCAGATTATTAGAATTAGATACTTCAAAACTGGTATAGATCTTTACATAATATTCTGAAAACAGTATCTTGATAGATTTCTATAAAAATTTTATACATTGGACTATCACTGTATGAAAACCACAACTATAATTGTGAATATTCTAATTTTACTCACTCCAAATTTTTGTCCAGCCCTATTCATGTTTGTGGCATAATATCAATACATCACTGTAATGTGCAAGTGTTTATACAAACAAAATATTGCTGAATGATGCGTAACAAGACAATTAATTTAATTAAATAGAATTCAATTAAGAATCAGTCAACTACATACACCTAGCAATTTTTTCAGCATACACATGTCTTAAAAAGTCGTAGAAAATTGCTGTAGATAATTCGTCATAGCAATAAAAGGAGAGGAAAATGGCGAAATAATAATAATCAGCGCTTGCTTCGTTCGAGGAAGTTAAAGGTTACCGTGTAGACGGCGAGCTTCTAAGTCGTCCGTTCCCGGAGGAAGTTTTCCGGGACGTTGTCTAGACGACGCTCTCTTTTCTCCGGACTCGTCTTATCGTGAAAGGTGCGATAATCGATTTCTTGAAAAAAGCGTTATAATCCTCAACTGCGGGAAATTCAAGAGAAATTGTCTACTAATGAAGCAATAAAAAATTGTACTAACTTTAGCTCGTCTAAATAGAGGTATAAATCTATTTCATGATTATAAATTTTATAAATTTATAAACTGTCCAAGATTTTTACTATTTGTCGGTGTATAGTTACTAATAATGGCTCAACTGACACTGTGATTCTTAGAAAAAACTTCTAAATTCTTATAAGGATTTTTTAAAACCCTTTAAAAAATTATTATAGGATATCCAAATTCTTGTAAGGATAATACAAAGAAGTTTTAGAATAAATTGAAATACCCATAAGAAAATGCACATGCATGTAAGGAGAAAACATTATAAAAAAATTCTAACTTATGAAAAACGAGAAAATTTTTTTAACTATTTTTTTTGGTAATGTATTATTAAAACATGGTTTCAAGGTACTGTTATGGATAATTCTTCACTGGCTTTTTGTTTGCCCAATAAAAAATTTCGTTTGTCCAAGTTTTGCAAAAAAGTTATGTGTGAATCAAAAAAGTCACTAGATTTTTCACGAAAATTAAAAAATGATCATATCGTCACAAAACCTGAACTGTTCGTTTGTCCAACGTTAGTCCACGTTTTTCCGAACAATTTTTTCGTTTGTCCACCTTTCTATTGTTATAAATAATCGAATCGGCTAATTTAGCAACGAGCAACACGTTTTCTTTGTTGAAAGGCTTCTGTTCGTTGATTCAACCCTTTCATTCGTTTGCCCAGGGCTCGAAATCGTTTGTCCAACCAATAAATTCATTTGTCCAACAATATTATTGTTATAAACAAAGATTTTTATAATGTTGTGATAAAAAAATTCAAATTTCCACTGTTAAACGCGTTCATTTGATTGTCCAACCTTTTCATTCGTTGTCCAGGGCTCGAAATCGTTTGTCCAACCAATAAATTCATTTGTCCAACAATATTATTGTTATTTACATAGATTTTTATAATCTGGTAATGAAAAAATTAAAATTTCCATTGTTAAACGCATTTATTCGATTGTCCAACCTTTTCATTCATTTGTCCAGGGCTCGAAATCGTTTGTCTAACCAATCAATTCATTTGTCCAACAATATTATTGTTATTAAGGCGACACAGAGGCCGTTTTCTTTATCTCTTTCTTCCTCTCATCCGCTTTCCGTTCCGTGCGTCTTTCTCGCTCTTCAGCAGCCTCCGTGTCCCCTTGACATAAATTTTTATAATCTTGTAATAAAAATTCAAATTTTCACTGTTAAACGCGTTCGATCGATTGTCCAACCTTATCATCCATTTTTCCAGGGCTCGAAATCGTTTGTCCAACCGATAATTATTGTTATTATGTTGTTGTTGGCAGTTAGAGCAGTTCTTATGTTTGCGATAGTGTTTATGTTCGGCGAACGAAATTTTGTTATGAAAAGAGAATTAGAAGCACATGAACTATTTTTGTTTACTGGAAAAACACTATTTTGTTATTTCTGAGCATAGAACATAGTTTATCACGTCACTAGGACTTACAATTTCTTTGACGAGTGTGAAGTTTTTTGACCGACGCAAAGCCGAGTCGATCGAAAATATAATTTATCGGTTGGACAAACGATTTCAAGCCCTGGACAAACAAATGAAAAGGTTGGACAATCGAACGAACGCGTGTAACAATGAAAATGTGAATGTTTTTATCGGCAGATTTAAAAAATTTATTTTAATAACAAGAATATTGCTAGACAAATAAATTTTTCGGTTAAACAAACGATTTCGAGCCCTAGACAAACGAATGAAAAGGTTGGACAATCGAATAAATGCATTTAACAGTGGAAATTTGAATGTTTTTTTTTTTACCAGATTATAAAAATCTATGTTATTAACAATAATATTGTTCTACAATTAAACTTTTCTGTAAAACAAACGGTTTCGAGCCCTGGACAAACGAATGTAAAGGTTGGAAAATCGAATGAATGCGTTTAACAGTGGAAATTTGAATTTTTTCATCACCACATTATAAAAATCTATGGTAATAACAATAATATTGCTGGAAAAATAAATTTCTCGATTGCACAAATGATTTCGAGCCCTGGACAAACGAATGAAAAGGTTGGAGAATCGAATAAATGCGTTTAACAGTGGAAATTTGAATTTTTTCCTTACCAGATTATAATAATCTATAGTAATAACAATAATATTGTTGGACAAATAAATTAATCGGTTGGAAAAACGATTTCGAGCCCTGGATAAATGAATGAAAGGGTTGGACAATCGAACGAACGCGTTTAACACTGAAAATTTGAATTTTTTTATTACCAGATTATAAAAATCTATGGTAATAACAATAATATTGTTGGACAAATAAATTAATCGGTTGGAAAAACGATTTCGAGCCCTGGATAGACGAATGAAAGGGTTGGACAATCGAACGAACGCGTTTTACACTGAACATTTGAATTTTTTTATTACCAGATTATAAAAATTGATGGTAATAACAATAGTAATGTCGGACAAATTAATTTAGCGGTTGGACAAACGATTTCGAGCCCTGGAAAAACGAATAAAAGGGTTGGACAATCGAATAAATGCGTTCAACAGTGTAAATTTGAATTTTTTCATCACCAGATTATAAAAATCTATGTTTTTAACAATAATATTGTTGGACAAATGTATTTATTGGTTGGACAAACGATTTAGAGCCCTGGGAAAACGAATGAAAGGGTTGAATCAACGAACAGAAGCTTTTCAACAAAAAAAAACGTGTTGCTCGTTGCTAAATTAGTCGATTTGTTTATTGATAACAATAGAAAGGTGGACAAACGAAAAAATTGTTCGGACAAACGTGGATTAACGTTGGACAAACGAACAGTTCAGGTTTTGTGACGATATGATCATTTTTTAATTTTCGTGAAAAATCTAGTGACTTTTTTGATTCACACATAACATCCTTGCTAAACTTGGACAACCGAAATTTTTTATTGGACAAACGTGGACTAACGTTGGACTAACGAATGACTAATTTTGAGCAAAAAATTTGCATTCAGGGGTGCCAACTTCACGGACCTAATGAAAACGACATTGCCAGTCAAAATTTTATTCAAAGTGTATCAACGTTTCGGACAATAAGTTTTTGTCCCTTATCAATGCTCAAGCAAATTACGAAGATATTAAATAAATATGAAACTAACACATAAGTGACTAACAGATTATTACAATTACCAGAATCGCGTTATTAGATGTTGAATATAAATTGTTTCAGTCCCATCTCTTATTTGATGTAAAACACAGTAACAATGACATATTGAGTCAAGAGAGGAACAACCAAATGTCTGATTGTGCTGACGTCGGGGACGTGACAAACAATCTGTCATATCAGTGTCACCGTGAACGATCCAACGCAACATATTTACAATAAAACCATTCGTTCGATTTGTTTGAGTGGTAATTTCAGAAGACACTTTTTTCAAATTTACGTCCTATAAAGATACTCTACAACATTTTTAAAACTCTATCGTACGTTGAACTGAAACTTTCAGTATCCTTTTCTTTATTAATAGATCTTTCACCTTCTTTTTTGATAAAAAACATCTCAGACACCAATCTTTCCCTATAATTAGTCTCCCTGTCCAAAATCATGATACCATCCTAATCCATATCATAATTATTTTCAGTACGATGTAAACTAATTACAAAAGGTTCTCCATTCTGTCTATTAATTTCCTTCTGATGTTCTGATCTCCTTTTTCCCAAATCTCTTTTCGTCCTTCCAACATATGTCTTTTCGCAAGAAGGCTCACCACATTTTATTCTATATACAGTGTTGATTTTTTTCAAAGAATCCAATCGATCTTTACCTTTCTTAATAATGTGGTCCATTTTATTGGATATTTTATCAACGATTGTTATGTTATGTTTAGCAAAAGTCCTCTTAAGAATAGGAGTGATTTCTTCATTGAATGGTAAAGGCAAAAACATCTTTTCAGTAGAAACTAAATCAACTCTTCTATCCTTAACATTCTGGACATTATTCATTAAAGAATTAACTCTTTGAGAAATTTCTCTGTCAACCAATTCTCGGGGAAAATTATTCTCAAGCAAAATACTCCTGACAGTCCTAAGATTATTTTCCCAAAATGATCTATCTGAAAGACGAATCGCACGACCAACCAAACCAAGAATTATACTATCTTTATACTTCATCTGATGTTTAGAGCAAAAGTTAAGGCATCTGGTAGAAGCTGAAGGTTTCCAATACCAATTAGTAATAATCTTACCGTCATGTTACCTATGAAGTCTCACATCTAAAAACACTGAGTCATTATTCTTTTTTTCAACCGTAAATTGAAGTCTAAAGTGATAAGAATTAAAAATCTTAAGCACAGTCTCCAGGTCTTCCTCTAAAATAATCACAATAATATCATCAACATAACGGTAAAAAATAATTGGCTTTTTGCCATATGTCCGTAAACATATAGCCTCCAGATCCTCCATTACAATATTAGCAAGTATCGGTGATAAAGGTGAACCCATAGGACTACCATACGTCTGTTGATAATATTCATTATTAAAAGAAAAACTAGTGTTAGATAGTACCAATCTTATTCCAATAAGGAATTCTTCAAGTGAAAGATCAGTTTCCCTTTTAATATTTTCCCATCTACTTTCAATTCCAGAATAAACTAACTCCTGAGGAATGTTCATAAACAAAGCTTTCACATTTAGAAAAATTATAATAATAATCTGTTAGTCACAAATGTGTTAGTTTCATATTTATTCAATATCTTGGTAATTTGCTTAGGCACTTGATAAGGGACAAAAACTTATTGTCCGGAACGTTGTGTTTCTATACACATTACATAAAATTTTGACTGTCAATTTCGTTTTCATTCACACCTGGAATGGTTTCAAGGTATATTCAAATTAATTAAATTATCCTTAGAAAGTTTCTAAACAGTTATCTAATGAGAAATGGTAAACCTTATAATAGAATCAAGATCGCTATGGCCGCCGCCGCCGCTTCGGATTATTCAAAATCGTAAACGCAACTTCATGTCTAAACTAATGATCGGAAAATCAAAATCATTTTGCATATTGACTACTTATATGTAAATACAGGGGGCTCAACAAAAATTTTTAGAAAATATTGAAAAAGTTTTTACTTACTTCATATCGTAAAAACAACTTGATGAAAACACTAATTAACATATAATGTTGAAAATTAGCACGTAGCTTTGTAAGAAAATATTGAAGGGTGCTAGATCTATATGCACTTGACACCCTGTGAATCGTGGGTACATGCCAAATTTGCTGTTAGTGTCCTAACAATGAACGGTCAATTTTTCGACTGATTCTCGTAAAAGTTGAACACTGTTTTTTTATATTTCGCTCATCGTATGTAAATATTAAAATGTATGTAAACATGTTTAAATGCGTAGCCGTAGCCGTAGTTTACACATGTAGTGTTTTTTGTGAATTTATTTTTAATTTTTAAATGATACAAAGATGTTGGAAATATTATCATTGCGCCTTTCAAAATGCGGCGTTGCCAAGCGTACCACCTTAGTTGCATGGTCCGTTGAAAAAAGACATTGTATATATTTTTTATAGATTTTTCAAAAAATAGTTCGGTAACTCTTGTTAGAATGTTTCAAGGTTGATTTTTATGATAAAAGTGATTTTCAGTCATTTTTTTCAGAATTAATTGTAGAAAAGTTTTTGAAATATGAGCGGAAAATGTACGATTCCCCATATATGTACGTGTTAATTTCAAAAAATTATGACTCAAAACCAGTGAGGTAAGCAATTATGAAACTTTTACCATAGATTAGGTACAATACCAAGATCAAATTCTCAAATTTTTAGGAAAATCTATAGAAAATTGCTCAAGTGCAAGTACTACCTTAAGTGGACGTGGAAGACGTTCTCTTTGCTTCCTCTTTTCTCTCAATCGATTTTCATCTTTCGTATCTTTCTCGCACTTCAACATGTTTAATGTTATACCGTGTAAAATATTCGTTGAAATCAATTTCTGATTTTCTTTTTCTTATGATGACCAAATGCTTCCATTTTTGAGATCACAAAAATGACTCTCATATGATCACAAAGAAAAAAACGCAATTCAGCGACTGCGAATTCCCCGTAATTTCCGGGACTGTGGGAACGGGCATCGAAGTTTAAGTTACAAGTTACACGAGAGAGACAGAGAGAGTGTAAGCTCGGGTTATATGGTTTCACGTAGCTGCATCGACTTCTACCGGGTTTTACGACTCTAGGCGCTACATCTCTCCGTTTTCCTCGCATTTCGAAGCCATTGCTCGCGGTCCAAACGAAGAAATTCTTTTTTTTTTTCTTCTTTTTTTTCATCGCACAAGCTGTACGCAGTCACCCTGGGAACTCTTATATTGGCAAGTCATTGGGCTGGTATAGTGCAAAGTATAAACTAGACCTGCGATTTCATATCAATCCCAGATGATGGCATGCAGGCGCTTGAACAAACCTGATCCATGATCTATTCAAGTGAATAAGTTTAAACGAAGTTGTAGAAGTTTCTTCAAAATAAGATTAAAATTTTGTTGATATAATTTTGTGATGAAATCCATAACGCTGGTCCAGAAAGATACTTTTTTATACCTAATATTTCTCAGTTTTTTGTAAATTTTAGTAAAAATTGTATATAGTATCACAATTGTTTACTAACTGAAATTTTTTGTAAGTAAACATATATCAAACTCGAATAATTAATAAGAATTCACTTGCGAAATTTTTAGACAATTTGTTTGACAATATCACCATTTTATAGTTGATCCAGATGATTTTAGACCCAACATTCTCAGGTACTTGTCTAATGAATAAATCATGAGCAGATCTGGTTATTTACTAAAAAAATCTTCCAATAATAATCCACAAATTAATGAAGTTTCACAGAGGGAAAAATAAACGAGTCACGTCTCACCGCGCTCGATTTATCCTCCGGAAAAACCTGACGCGCACAAGCTTCCTCGAGGAATGACACGCGAATAGGGAATCGATAACGTCCTCGTCCCCAGAGAATTCCGAATGAAGCGGACGGATTTTCCGAAGGGATCGTGAAGGGAAAGCGGCCGGAAATTGATGAGTGTGCCAGTGGCACCCGAAAAATCGTTTCCCAGTAGCAAAACCTCGCTATATTTGCATGGTGGGAAAAATCGGAATAGAGAATAATTTTTTTCTCCAAAACATTGCATGGTGTTTGTTGGCACATACAAATCACCACAATGTGACTTTTATTCTTTCGTTCAAGCGATTTTTAAAGGAAAAACGAAAAAATTTTCTTTGAAATCAGCACTGAAAATATTTAGATTCCTTGCAAAATTCTAAGACGATATTTCTTTTACCATATTGGTGTAAAGTCAAAATTTACGAAGTTATGAACGATTGAAATTATGAGAGATCTCTTTGACTCCCAGTATATGATGAATGGGGGGAGCCAAGGTGCGCTCTCATTAATGAAGCGCTCATAATTTCAATCGCTCGTAACTTCGGCGATTTTGAGTGTTCATAAATATGAGAGAGGACATATCATTGTAAAATTTCGTGAGGAATCTGAATTTTTAAGATATAAGGTGATCTTGCATCACATTGTAAATTTGTAATAATTAAAAGTTTCTGCGCGCCGATTGCTATATCTGACAACATAATCATTCGTTCCCTAAATTCAGGAAAAATGAATTCGTTGAGATTCCCTATTTTCTATGCTTGATAACGTTGGAGACAATGCGTAAAAAGATGAGAAGGGAGAAAAATGAACTTGGGAAATAAGGGAAAAAGGGGTTGGAAAAACGGGAAGAGCCCGGAAAGAGGCAAACAATGCCGAGGTCCCCGGGGCGTGTTCCTGGCAGATCCGACGGGAAATAAATGAGCAAAGTCGTTGGGGAAACTTGATACCCGGAAAACAGCGCGTGCATTATTTAGGGCATTTTGATTGCGCGCGACACGTGAAACCAGGGATTTTCTGGCGAAAATAATTTATGAAACATTTTGGCGGAAATTATGGGATATTTGAAAATTCGGAGGTTGGAATTCTGAACCCTTAAAACATGCAGAAGTTAATGTTTCGAAATTTATGGTATCAATTTTTCAAGATTATAGCAAAATCGAATTGGACTCAACTTGAAGTCCAAATGATTGAAAAAATTAATGAAAATGTGGATTTTTTGCCAAAAATAATAGAAAATCACTATTAATAATTGATTTTCAAAATTAAACAAGTGCAGTTTTCGATTGGTAAATTGTCATCCGTAAAACAAGTTCCAGAAGAAAAATGCACGAATAAACATTGAAAAAAACTTATCGAAAATAGTTAGTAAAAAAATGGAAATTAATTACTTCTAACCGTGACATCATTTATGAAAGCTCCTACTTGATATTCATTATTTTGAAAGCCTGAAAATAAGTGAGAATAGCATGAACACGTTGCTTAAGATAGATTTTTCAAGTCAAGTATTGTAAGGTGAGCTATACATATTTTCGGAAATACTTGCGTATACCAGACGTTTTTCATTGAAGTACGAAAATGGTTAATTCAGAGCAATAATTAGCGGAAACAAAGGATCATTAGCATGAAGTTTAATGCTCCGATAACGTCATGATTTTACGAACGGCTTAATTCGCTCGCTTTATGTGTTCATTACTATTCGTTGTTTTGAAATACAGGTGATTGAAAAACGAGGGATTTTCGGTGGGTATTATTTTTGAATGTGATTGAACTTTGGACTGAAAATTGTCAAAGATATTCAATAGTTAGACATATAATTATTCTATAGATAATAAAAAAAAGCTATTTAACGAATTCCTTCAATTCTGCAAGTAGACACAGAAAAAATACGATTATTATAATATATCGAAATATCTGCTATGACGATTTTTTTTCATCAATCTGCAATTTTTTTGAAAATCCTTTTTTTTTTTTTTGCGAAATTTTTCACGGAAGAGGAAAGGAAAATTGACATCTCAAACGGGTTAATGTGTTCATGTATGTTTATTAGAAAGTTTTTATGAATATTTATTTCAGCATCATTACATCTTAAAAAATATAAATCAAGTGTATATTGAATATTATGGATCTCGATTTTGTAGATTTTCAAGTAACTGAGGTAAAGATTTTTTTCAAATACTCTTGGTATTTTTCATATTTCTTTGGTATGCATACAGCTCGAAAAATTTTCTGATACCTATATTTGTTAATTTCTATGCGGCTTTCTAGAATTCGATGCTCTAGGAATCAAAATTCTTAAAACTTCATATATTTTTATAGATTTTTTGGAAAATGATATCAACACAGTGCCATCTCGTAGTATACAATGGATTCTTGGAATTTTTGTATTTTATGTTGTTCATAGAATTGTGTGTAATTTTCTGATATTTTTATAGATTTACATTATTTTTATTTATTCTATAGTATTTAAATTTTATTGATTTTGAGTTTTTAAATAGATTTTCAGAAAACAGTATCTGTTATATGAGAAAATTACTTTTTTTTTCTTTTATTTATACAGTTAGAAGAAATCGTTAGCGCATATTTAGATTTTTATATAGATTTATAGAACCACATGCTCTAGAACTGAAAGTTTTATATATTTTTGAGAAAATTATGCCTACGTAGTTTTTAAGTAGCAGTAAATATCTAGTATTTCTCCCATTTTTCAGTATTTATGAAATTTTAGGCCATTTTTCAATAATAATGGCCAATACTTTTGACAATTACTATGTATATTTCTGGAATTTGATGCTCTAGAATTCAAACTCCAATAGATTTTCGGTGTTTTTGTAGATTTCTGGGGGCATCAAATCCACATAAATTTTTAGCATTATATTGATTTCTTGTATTTCCATTTTTTTTAAATATTTATAGGATTTTGTATCATTTTCTACTATTGTTAAAGATATGAAGTATTTTTATAGATTGACATGTATGTGTTTAAGAATTTGATTCTCTAGAATTTAAAGTTTTGCAGATATTAGGATTTTTTAGAATACAGCACTTTGATAGATTTCTATTGGTTTAAACATTTCTTTATTGTTTTTATGATTCAAAAAGTTTTCTTGTATTTTTATGAATTTTTATACAGATTTTAAGTACCAGGTGTACTCCTAATTAATTTCCGGTTTCTTTGCAAATAAAACACATAATTCCAAAAAAACCGTAACCTTTATTTTATTCTAAGTAATTTCCATCGCTTTCTTCACATTTTTCCCACCTTTCTGGTAAATTGTGGATACCACGCCAGTAAAAATCATTGCCTTTGGAGGTGAACCACTCGGTGAGCCATTTTCGTACATTTTCGTACGAGTCGAAGCGCTGCTCAGAAAGGGCATGGCCCAACGAGGCAAAGAGATGGTAGTCGGATGGTGCCAGGTCTGGTGAGTAAGCCGCATGATCAAGCACTTCCCACTTGAGCCTTTCCAGCGTGTCACGAACGACTTTCGACTTATGCGACGGCGCATTGTCGTGGAGCAAAATCACCTTCTTCTGTCGTTGTTGATATTCTGGTCGGTTTTCCACAATGGCTCGGCTCAAATCTTTCATTTGCTGTTTGTAGCGAACGGCATTCACAGTTTCACCAGGTTTCAGCAGTTCAAAGTATATAACACCGGACTGGTCCCACCACACACACAGCATGACCTTCCGACCGTAACGATTTGGCCGTGCCGTCGATGTCGATGCTTCACCTGGACTCGCCCACGATTTGTTGCGCTTAGGGTTCTCCAGGAAAATCCACTTTTCATCACCAGTAACAATACGATGCAGGAAAGACTTTCTTTTGTATCGTTGAAGCAGCATTTCACAGGTCACTTTTCGATTCTCCATTTGTCTCTCGGTCAGTTCATGGGGCACCCGCTTTCCACACTTCTGAATTTTTCCCATGGCTCGCAGACGTTTGGAAATTGCTTGCTGTTGAACTCCCAACGCATCTGCAAGCTGTCGTTGCGTTTGCGTGTTGTCTTCATCTAATAATGCTTGCAATTCGGCGTCATCGAACGATTTTCGCTTGCCGGAGCGTGCGGCGTCGTTCAGGTCGAAATCTCCATTTTTGAACTGTCAAAACCACGTTTCACATGTTCGAAGTGTTAATGCACGATCACCATAAACTTCCACAAGCGCACAGTGGCTCTCGGACACTTTTTTCCCCTGATTGAACATGAAAAGCAATGCATGGCGCATATGCTCAAAATTCGGTACAAAATTCGACATTTTTGAAGCGCAATAAAAACTTACTGGAAGATTTTTTCGAGAAAATGTCAACGCAGTTCAAGCACTCGATATGACTGAACAAAATGACATATGGTATGTGTTACCAACAGCGGTACAAAACAGAACGCCATCCATTGAAAAAACCGGAAATTACTTAGGAGTACACCTGGTATCTGATGCTATAAAATTCAAATTCTTTCAATGTAATAGCATTTCTGTGTATTCCAATTTCTGTTTATTGTGCACTGGGTTCGGATACTTTTTCAAATTTTCATATTCTAAGTTACCCTACTCAAACAATAATAATTCGAATTCTGTCTAATTGTAAGAAAAAATTCTTTTCAAATGAGGATTGTTGCTACTTTTAAGTTCATAAAAACCAGAATCCTGAATATAATTTATATTGAAAACTTGCATGAAACAATTGGTTGTGTCCTATAGATTTCAGTAAGTAAATTATTAATAATTTTTACAAATTTTTGATATCTTTATTATTCATGCTATTTTTTTGTCTACTATGTGTATATTTTCCAATAATTATTAACATTATCAGGTTTCTTTTTGACATGAAAAATGATTAATTTTATCCGGATTTCGGGAGATATCTTAACTTCCAAAAAACACTCATCCCCCTACGCCTCTGTCGAATTTCAAAATGGCTGTATCCCAAACAAGTAACTACATAGTTACAAGTATGTAATTGGGTTTTCACGACGCCATCAAACACCAGATCCTTCGAGAACTTCGTAGGCCATGATTTCCAGGACGATGGAATTTTCGAAGCGAATGGAATACGTGGGTATAATATACAGGAGATGGCTGCGGCGACTCTCTGTCCAGGGAAATTCCGTAGGGTCAGGAATCTCGAATGGTCGCTTGGAATACGAGCCAACGGAGCCCGCAGCGGGCGTAGAGCTAGATTATGACCTGAATAGCGGATTACCCATTTAAAAGCGAGCACCTCGGCTTCGTGAGTGACCTGGGTCACCAGATCGACGTTTCGTTGAATATTTTGCAATAAAAATGCACTACTAATAATGTCGCTCTTTTGATTTTGAAATTCAACAACCTAACAACATTTTAGAAAACTGATAATTGAGCAAACTGATATATTGTAAGCTGGGTCAAAACATGTCAAGTGTGTCACGGAAATTCCACTACATCACAGAAGTTTAAAAAAAAATAGTATTTTGTAAAGTCTGTATGTGACTCATTTTACCATGTAAACAATGCGTCAAAATATTATTATTTGTTGCTGTTATAAACAATCAAACTTTTCATAAGCCTTGATTAAAAAATTCATATCTCCGAAACAACTCAGTATAATCATATGAAAAGTTATTTCGCGTATTTGTGTGAGTTTGTTCTGAGCAAAGAAACATTCAATAATTGTTTAAACAAATAATTGTTAACTTCATTTTTTATAAACAATTGGATTCTTCAACGCTTTCTTCACGCTAAAAAATTAATTGTTTTTTTGCTAATAATACACAAAGCGTTTTCCTATAATAATCTTTTAATAGAATTTTGTCGTTCTTTTCCATTTCAAAGATATAAATTTTTTTGTCGCACAATTCACTATCTCCACGCTCGACACGTTCCGCAACATTGCGATTACAGCGTCTGATTTTGCCTTTTGCACCTCATCTTATATTGCAATTGAGATAAATTGAACAATAGAGAACTGCAGAACTCTAAATTTCTAATACTTCACGAATGATTGAAAACGAAACTTCGAAGGGGAAAAAAGTACGTGTATAAAACGGCCCTGAACTATTTCAATAAAAACGCTGATTATATTCTCCGTGAAGTAAAAATCGACGAAGCTGAAGAATATGTTACTTACAATATAATAATATAACAATTGTATCATGCGTGTATGTATGATTCTTCAATATTTATAAGTAATATTGAACGATTATTTCATAATTTCTTTAGATAATATATTCATTTACGTTAAAGGTCCTAGTTGGACTTAAGTTCTTCCAAGTTTTGTTTTCAACCGTACACATTACAATGAAACAGATAAAGATGTTGCATAATTACTCATAAGAATGTATAAGAACTTATTGAAATATTTTATATTTCAACTAATCTAATACTAGAAATAAACTAATTTGTCAATTGAAGTTGTTTCATAAATAAAACATTGACGTTGTTCATTGAACAAATCTGTTTGTTTGCGATCGAAATTTGAACAAACACATATGGTTTCTTCGAGATGCACGCTCTAATGTTGTCATGGCCATTGTATGCAATGAAAATTAAAATTTTATTGTAATTTAGAGTTCTGCAGATCTCTATTGTTCAATTAATCTCAATTGCAATGTGAGATGAGGGGCAAAAAGCAAAATCAGACGCTGTAATCGCAATATTGCGGAACGTGTCGAGTGCGGAGATAGTGAATTGTGCAACGAAAAAATTTATATGTTTCGAATGGAGAAAAACGACAAAATTGATAAATTATTACAGTTTAACGTTGTGTGTATAATTATCAAAAAAAAATTAATTTTTTCAGCGTGAAAAAAGCGTTAAAAAATCCAATTGTTTATAAAAAATGAATTTAGCAATTATTTGTTTAAACAGTTATTCAATGTTTCTTTGCTTATATTACAAAACAAACTCATACAAATAAACGAAAAAACATTTCATTTGATAATATTGAGTTGTTTTGGAGATATGAATTTTCTAATCAAGGCTTACAAAAAAGTTTGATTGCCTATAACAGCAAAAAATAACAATATTTTGACGAATTATTTACATGGTAAAATGAGTCACATGAAAACTTAACAAAACACCATTTTTTTCAAACTTCCGTGATGTAGAGGAATTTTAGTGACACACTTGACATGTTTTGATTCAGCTGTTGATCTTTTTTAAACTGTAGAAACTGTTTGAAAGCTGTCTAATATACTGTTGAAACAGTATAACAATTTCTCCGAATTTATGAATGATGTTTTTCTAATTTTTTGAGAAAAATTTGAAGAATTTCTACAGCGTAAAACATTTTGACAAAGATGTTGGCGCCGGGGGAAATCCTTGTTGATTTTGGGGAAGCCCCGGGAATATTGCGCAAATCGCGAGACATCTTCGAAGGGTGGAATCCAGCTTGTTGCCTGGCAACGCCGAGCTGGGTCTCTGAAAGGGCCGATCAGTATACCTCCAGAAGAATTTAAGAGAGCCTCATTTCTTCGCACTTACGAGTCGTAGCGCTCGCGAGGAAGAATTCTCGCCTTAATGGGAAGGGTGAAAACTGCGCCTCGCCTTCTCGAGGCTTACTGACGCATTCTTCTCTAAAACTGTTTGCCTTATAAAGTTTTGCAAAAGCCCCGACGCGTCTCGAAGGTACTTCGATGCCTCGCGATACCTATCTGTTTGGCTTGAGCCGCTCTGCGATGTGCATGCTTCTTCAGAACTATGTAGAATTTGTGTTTTTCGAGCAGAGACGTTGCAACAGGGGTTAAGGGGTGGGGGGTGGGGGTAAAATAATATTTAGTAATAGCAATATTAGTAATATTCAGGACTGTAGGCAGAGGGGTACATTAGGGCTTAAAACCCGTCATGAAATCTATATAAAATTATTATTTTATGTCAAGTAAAAATAGAAAGTTTGAACAACAAATAATTTAAATACAAATTGTAAAAAAATGCATAAGAATTATCATTATAAAGAATGAAACCAGTAAAAAGTATCAAAAATATATTTGGTACGAAATTCAGAGGACGTAACATATGGTATTGCGAAAGTTTTCGGAATTCAACTATTTTCGGAGTTTTTTATTTTACCAACTGACATCATTAAAGTTTGGCTAATTGCGTAGAAAATAAAAATTTGGAAAATTGTTTCAGCCTCGTAAATCATGAAGAAAAATGAGAATCTAAAAAATTGCCTAAAATCTATAAAACTTTGAATCCTTGAGCATCGAATTTTAGGAATCTTTATAAAGATCTATTAAAAACCCAAAAGATTTTTCGAATCCTACAAAATCTGAAGAAATTATTGAAGTGACAGAATTCTATGACAGAACTTTTTTTGAAAACCTATGATCTATGAAATTTAAAAGAACGTATTAAGCAATATATAGGAATATTAGAATTAAATTTAAGTACTGCAAACAGCGACAAAATCTTACATTTAAAAAGAAATGAAAAAGAAGAAACCTATGAATATTGAAAAATCTATATAGATATGAATTTCCCAGATATCTATAAAATAACTGAACATTGATTGCAATTTAAATTCGAGAACAGCAAATAAATATATGTATGTATAATATAAAGCAAAATAAAAAAATTCTATGGATGTATAAACGTGCTTAAAAACTCTCCAAAGTTTCATCATACTACAAAAAAGTAAGAAAAACTAGTAATCTTTTAATACTGCGAAACTAAAATAGATTAAATTTTCTCGAAAATTCTGCAAACCTTGAATCTCAGAGCAAATAATTCTAGAAATCTATAAAGAAATTTAGTAGTATACCAGAAAATTCTCTGAATTATATGAATGCTAAAAAAAAAAACGAAAAAATATCTGGAACTCTGTATTAAAGATATTTTGTTCTGAGAGATGAATAGTTAAAATACTCATAAATGTTAAAACTTTCAATAATATAGTACCTATCAAATTCTTTAAATCTATAGATAATCCTTACAATTTCTAGAAATTTATAAAATACCAAAAAATATTACAAAATTTTCTGAATAACATGCACTTTTAAAATTCCAGAAATCTGTAAAGATACCGTTTTTTAAGAAATTAATTAGAGAAATTAAAATCTCTAAAAATTTAGATACTAGAGCATCTATGTCCAGAAATCTACATTTATTTATAGCAATCTAGCGAAATCTATTAAAATACCAAACAATAGAATAGAAATCAATTAAAATACCAGACAATCTTACAAAATGTTATAAATACTAAAAAACATGAAAAATACTAAAAATACTTGAAGTTTATTAGACGGCATGAATCGATTCAAATATAATAATTGTTCAAAATCTTTTGAGAAACTCAAAATGCATAAAAACTTCAGCTCTTGAGAATCGATTACTATATACGTACAAGAATAAATGAAAATAACGAAATCATGCAAATAGTATAAATACCGAAGAATTACGAGGAATATTAAAAGTAGGTACTGATAAATCTATGATATACTAGAAATTTATTAGGATATTGCTTCCTGGAAAATCTATTTAATTACTAATTAATCTACATACAGCACTCTGAATTCTAGAGCATTAGATTATAGGAATTTACATAGCAACTCATGAAAATACTTGAAACCTGAAAAAATACCAGAAAAATCTACGAAATTTAATAAATACCGAGAAATATGAAAAATACTAGCAGTACATGTAAATGTAGATATCATTTTCTTAAAAATCTATAGAAATATCAACTTTGGAAAATATGTAGAAATTCACAAAAAAACGAGAAAACCCTCAAATGCTACAATTATTTCAAAAGTAAGAAAAATACTGAGTGCTCGACATTAATTACATACAAGAAATGGATGAAGATGCTGTTATTTAAAAAACCTGGGAAAATAATAAAAATATATAAAACTTTAAATTTTAAAGCTTCAAAATGTCAAAATTTTTGTAGCAATTCACCTAAGTTCCAGAAATTTATAGAAATATAAGACAATAAGTAGGTACTACAAAATTTGTAAATACTGAAAAATACGAAAAACACTTGAAATACTAAAACACTATAAAATACTTCAAGTTGGCGATGATGTAGGTTTTTTAAAAATCTATCAAAAGACGGGAAATCTGTATGTCATCGAATTATATAATCTGTATAGAAATTCGTATGAATACGAGATCACCTTCAAAGCGTTATAAATAGTGAAAAGGCAAAAACGGCAAGATGTAAAAAATATGACATAATTTTACAAGAAAAAGTGATATTATTTTATGGGTAAAAGCTCGAGCGTAGTAAGCCAATTTCAAAATAATTGTTATAATGGTAGAATAGAATAAACATTCTTTGATATATCAAAATAAATGTATATGCAACTTTTTAAAAATTCAAATTCGCCCCCCACTCAAAAAAATTTCGTTATAATGTCCCTGGCTAGACAAATATGTTAATAGAATTCGCACACAAAATCTCAAATGTTTGTATGATAAAAATTAAAATGAAAGAATACACTTCATGAAAAATTGCAAATCGTACGTGCAATCTATTTCTATTTATCATCAACGAAAATTCCCAATTTTTCTTTTACATCGAGCCATTCGAAATATCAACTTATATAATCAGATTTCAGTAAAATTTCTGACTTTTCCAGAGTATTTTTCGTGTTGGTCAGGGATAGTTCTTTTTTTCGTATGTGATATACATACTGAAGACTAAGAGAAACTTTATTGAGATCAAGAAATCCTTGTACATACTACTTTTGAGTTCAGGTACAAAATCTTCATGAAGTTAATAGTTCCAGTTATCTCCAAATCTAAATTAATAGTTCGAATCCCTGTAATTGGAGTTAATTTCATTTCTATTGTTTTATTTTTTCGTTGAGCTAGTAGATATGGATTGATGAGTGACGGCTTTTTCATGGAAGCCATTCGGTACTTCCGAATGTGATGTTCATGTTTCCATTTTTGCGGGCTTACCATTTCGCAAGTTGAATTACGATAAAATCAACTTTTGAGTTGTACTAAAACATGAATAACATTGCGCTCGCGGGAAATAACGCGGTCGTAAAGTCATGGCAAAAGTCCGCAAGTTGCCCGGGCGCACCTTGCATCCCGGCAGATGGCCAGCAGCAGATGCCCTGATTGCGGCTGCGGGACCAGAAAAGGTGCCCCGTTAAATTCTTCGTGACCATCGACTTGTGAATGAGCGAATTCGTCGGAGAAAAACATGAAAAACTGCCCTGGGACTTGATTTTGTTGATGCATTTTATCATCAAATTAGGAGGCGCAGGATGGCGCTTTGAAATTCAAGGATGAGGGAACTCTTACCAAGTTTTAGACAGATCTGATACAGACATGAAAAATTATGAATTTATTTAATTTTTTTGATTTTATCTTGGAGTTTTATAATTTAAACTTTGAATTTTTGCACCTGATTTCGAGATTTTACAAATCCAATTGTACAATTTCTTTTTTTGAGTTTGATTACCTAATTGGGAATCTTGAACCTTATGCAAACCTTATCTTAATATCAATATTTTCATTATTGACACTTACATTTTACCGTAATTTCATTATATTATTATTAATATTCTTGAAAAATTGACTATATTTATAAAAATACTCAACGGACAAAAAACTTTTGCTCGAATATGATACCTACCCATGAAAGTCTAGTATACTATTATGAAGCTCAAACAATGATTTTTTTTCATACCCATTTTGATACTTAAATTTTATCAGAAATATCTGAATCATGAACAGCAATTTTCTCCAATACCTGGAAAAAAAATTAATTTCTCACCATATTTACAAACTATATATGAATTTGGAGTAATAAGTATCAATCATTCGCGAGTAAAAAGAACAATTCTCCGAGATGTTATAGAAGTTTTTTTTCAATTACGTGAATGCATTACTATTTGCAATAATTATTTCACGCGCTGGGCGTACGTGCTCGAATCGGGGCAATAAGACAGTCAGTTCTTTGTCCTCTCCGTGAGAAGCACCTGCCCCGCACGTTTCTCGCAGGCAACCTGCTCGGGAATTCCCTCTCATGCTGTGGTGAACCCTATTACAAAAAGCCCTGTTGGATACGACGATGAAAATATCGATGTACATAAGCAAACAGAAAAATTCAAAATGCAGTGTGTTAAATCAATCTACGTCAAAGTTTCAGAATTAAAATTTTTCAAGTAGGAAGTTGAGTAGACAGGGCACAACAATGGAATTTCGGGTGAATTTGCGGGATTTTGTTGAGATTTTGAGAAAAGCGAGTTTTCCAAGAACCTTAGATAAAAAAGTTCTTGCATAGTTTGAAGGAATAATACTAAAATTTGTGTAATGTTCTTTATACAAATATTTTGAAAAATATTGTAAAATGACAGCAATGTAACTGTACGTGTAACTGTACAGGTAAGAGTAAAGCGATTTTTCGAAATGTACGACAAACTTATGACATTCGATTTCTTAAAAATTTTAAAGAAATATTAAAGTATTCTGATTATGGGTCTTATATGCATTCCATCTTGATTAAACCGGTGTATTTGGAACATGATTTTATTAATCAACGAAACTTTTATACATTGCTTCTTAGTCAAAATATTTGCACACGTCTTTTTTTTCTGGATTTTCAGATTTCGTTTTATAAATAAAATTGATAATTTTCGTACTCATTGTTTGTTTGGTTTAATTGAATTTTCTCGAATTCGAACATCCAAATTATGTATTTACATTTTTTCGTAAATTTCTAGTGCATTACAAAAATTATAAGATTTTTCATCGTATCAAACTTACTTTGACTGACCTTTTTTGTTTCAAATTTCGAATTTTTCAGTAGAAAAAAAAATTTTTTATGTAAATCTCGTATACAAAACTCATTTCCTGTCCAGTTCAAAAGCTCTAAATTCGTTTTTCAGCCTTCGGTACATGAAATATCGTTGGTAACAAGGACAGAAATTTTATATTAACTCGTGTGATTGTAAACCTCGACTTCGCCTCGGTAGAAAAACTTTACACTCGTAGAAAATAGCAGGCCTATCATGCTTTGAAAAATCAAAAACAGTCATATTAGCTTAAATTCCGAATATCTGCAGTAGTTGTCGCGTGAGGATGAATTTGATACCGTCATTAGAAAGAGCAGTGAACAGCTTCAAAATAAAGTGCATAGGAAATATTTCAAAAATAAACATTTTGAGGAATCATTCTTTGAAAAATCAAAAAGGTCATAGTAGCTCTAATTCCGAAAAACTGCTGTAGTTATCGCCTAAGCATCAATTTGAAAAAGTCATTCGGAAGATCAGTCAAACAGCTACGAAAAAGCGCATAAAAGAATTTTTTCAAAAATAAAAGTTTCGAGTAATCATTCCTTGGAAAATCCAAAACGACATATTAGCACCAATTCCGAATAACACCTGAAGTTGTCGCGTAAGCTTAAATTTGAGAACGGCATTCGAAAAGCAGTAAAACAGCTTTAAAATAGTGTACAAATAAATTTTATTATATAAACATTTTAAGTACTTATTCTTCGAAAAATCAGTAAAATTATAGTAGCTATAATTCAAAATAACTGCTGTAGTTGTCGCCTGAGTATGTATTTAAAAACGTCAGTTGCAAGTACAGTCAAACAGCTTTTAAATTGTGTAGAAAAGAATTTTTTAAGCAATGAACATTTTGAGTAATCATCATGTGAGAAATCGGAAAAATCATAGTTACTTTAATTTAGAATAAGTACCGTAGTTGTTGCCTGAGTATGAATTTGGAAACGTCATTCGAAAGAGCGGTGAACCAGTTTGTAAATAATGTACAAACGAATTTTAATAAATAAACGTTTTGAATACTTATTCTTAAAAAAATCAGTGAAATTATAGTAGCTTTAATTCAAAAGAACTGCTGTAGTTGTCGCCTGAGTATGAATTTGAAAACGTCAGTAAAAAGTGCAGTCAAACAGCTGGAGAATAGCGTATAAAAGAATTGTTTAATAAATGAACATTTTGAGTAATCATTATTTGATAAATCGGAAAAATCATAGTAGTTTTAACTTGGAATAACTGCTGTAGCTGTCGCATGAGTATAAATTTAAAAACGTCAGTTGAAAAATCATTTAAAAAGCTTCAAATTATGTATAGAAGAATTGAAAAAAAGTTAACATTTTAAGTAATTATTCTACGAAAAATCAGAAAAATCATAGTAGCTTCAATTATGAATAACTGCTGTGGATGTCGTCTGAGTATAAATTTGAAATAGTCAGTTAAAAGAGCAGTCAAACAGCTTTGAAATAGTGTAGAAAAGACTTTTTTAAAAAACATTTTGAGTAAAAATTATTGAAAAAATGGGAAACACGATAGAAGGGTTAATTTTGTATAACTGCTGTAGTTGTCGCCTTAGTATAAATTAAAAACGTTAGTTGCAAGAGCAGTTAAACAGCTTTGAAATAGTTTATAAAGAATTTAAAAAAAAATGATCATTTGAAGTAATCATTTTTTGATAAATCAAAAAAATCATAGTAGTTTTAATTTCGAATAACTGCTGTAGTTGTCGCCTTAGTATGAATGTGAAAACGTCAGTTGAAAGAGCAGTCAAACAGCTTTAAAATAGTTTATAAAAGAATTTTGAACAAAATGAACATTTTGAGTAATAATTTTTTTAAAAATCGGAAAAATCATAGTAGCTTAAATTTCGGATAATTGCTGCAGTTGTCGCCTGATTATGAATTTGAAAAAGGTCAGTTAAAACAGCAGTCAAGCAGCTTCAAAAAAGAGTATAAAAGTATATTTAAAACTATAAACATTCTGAGTAATCATTCTTTGAAAAATCGGAAACATGATAGTAGCTTTAATTTCGGGTAACTGCTGTAGTTGTCTCGTGAATATGAATTTGAAAATGTCAGTTAAAAGGGCAGTCAATCAGGTTTAAAATAGCGTATAAAAGTATTTTTAAAAAATGAACATTCTGGGTAATCATAATTTGAAAAATTAAAAAAATCGTAGAAAGATAAATTTTGAATAATTGCTTTAGTTGTCGCCTGAGTATGAATGTGAAAACGTCAGTGGAAAAAGCAGTCAAACAGCTTCCGAATAGTGTATATAAGAATTTTTGAAAAAATGAACATTTTGAGTAAACATTATTTGAAAAATCTAAAAAATCATAGTAGTTGTTAATTTCGAAAAACAGCTGTAGTTGTCGCCTGAGTATGAATTTGAAAATGTCAGTTGAAAGAGCAGTCAAACAGCTACAAAATAGAGTATAAAAAAATTTTATAAAAAATGAACATTTTGAGAAATCATTCTTTGAAATATTAGAAAAATGACAGTATCTTTGATTTCGAATAACTGCTGTAGTTGTCGCCTGAGTATGACTTTGAAAACATCAGTTGAACGAGCTGTCAAACAGCTACAAAATAGCGTATAAAAGAATTTTATAAAAAATGAACATTTTGAGTAATCATTCTTTAAAAATTAAAAAAATCGTAGTAGGTTTAATTTCGCATAACTGCTTTAGTTGTTGCCTGAATATGAATGTGAAAACGTCAGTTAAAAGAGTAGTCAAACAGCTTTAAAATGGTGTATAAAAGAATTTTTAAAAAAGTGAACATTTGGAGTAATCATTCTTTAAAAATTGAAAAAATCGTAGTAGGTTTAATTTTGAATAACTTTTTTAGTTGTTGCTTGAGTATGAATGTGAAAACGTCAGTTGAACGAGCTGTCAAACAGCTACAAAATAGTGTATAAAAGAATTTTATAAAAAATGAACATTTTGAGTAATGATTCTTTAAAAATTAAAAAAATCGTAGTAGGATTTATTTCGCATAACTGCTTTAGTTGTTGCCTGAATATGAATGTGAAAACGTCAGTTGAAAGAGCAGTCAAACAGCTTTAAAATGGTGTATAAAAGAATTTTTCAAAAAATGAACATTTTGAGTAAACATCATTTGAAAAATCAAAAAAATCATAATAGTTTTAATTTCGAAAAACAGCTGTAGTTGTAGCCTGAGTATGAATTTGAAAACTTCAGTTGAAATGGCAGTCAAACAGCTTTAAAATAACATATAAAAGAAATTTTTTCAAAAATGAACATTTTGAGTAATCATTCTTTGAAGTATTAGAAAAATCACAGTAGCTTTTATTTCGAATAACTGCTGTAGTTGTCGCCTGAGTATGACTTTGAAAACGTCAGTTGAAAGATCAGTCACACAGCTACAAAATAGCGTATAAAAGAATTTTTAAAAAAATGAACATTTTGAGTAATCATACTTTGGAAAATCTGAAACGACTTATTACCTCATTTTCCGAATAACCGCTGTAGTTGTCGCATGCGCATGAATTTGAAAACGTCATTAGAAATAGCAGTCGAACAGCATCAAAATAGTGAGTATAAGAATTTTTTATGGGCTACTATAAAAATTAAAATTTTTATAGTAGCCCAAATTTCAAAGACCTGCTGTAATTTTCTTTTGAGCATGAATTTGAAAAGTCATTTGAAAGAACAGTCAAAAAGCTTTAAAATGGTGTTCAGAAGTATTTTTCCGAAAATGAACATTTCGAGCAATATTCTCTGAAAAATTCAAAACGCCACATTAACTCTAATTCTGAATAACTGCTGTATTTGTCGCTTGAGCATGAATTTAAAACATCATTTGAAAAAGCAGTGAAACAGCTCAAAAATGGTGTATATATGAATTTTTTCAAAAATGAATTTTTTGAGTAATGATTCTTCGAAAAATCAAAAACGTCATACTAGCTTTAATTTCAAAGAACTGCTGTAATTTTTGCCTGAGCATGAATTCGAAAACTTCATTTGAAAGAACTGTCAAAAAGCTTCAAAATGGTGTATATAAGAATTTTTTAAAAGATGAACATTTCGAGCAATTCTCCTTAGAAAAATCCAAAACGCCATACTAGCTCAAATTCCGATAAACTGCTGTAGTTGTCGCGTGAGCATGAATTTGAAAACGTCATTTAAAAGAGCAGGTAAATAGGTTTAAAATGGTGTATCTAATAATATTTTTAAAAATGAACATTTTGAGTAATCATTCTTTAAAAAATCAAAAACGTCATAATATCTTGTATTTTGAATAACTGCTGTAGTTGTCGCCTGAGCTTGAATTTGAAAACGTTATTGGAAAGAGCAGTCAAATAGCTTGAAAATAGAGTATATAAGAATTTTTCCAAAAATAAACATTCTGAGTTATTAAAGTTACGTAATATATTTTCTCTGCATTGAAACTATGGAAATCGCTATTTCTACAATATTGGAATTTTTTTTCATTTTCGTTCGTAAAACATTAGTCAAAACGTGGAAAAACGTTTCTTTGAAAATTTGAGTCGTCTGTGTAGTTTGTACAAACACTTGCAACAAATCGACTAAAGATGTAATTCGTAATATTTAAATATTATTTAAATCGTAATATTTATTTTTTCATCGTTCAAGAACTAGATGTATTCTTAGACTTATGAAATTTCTTGGATTTTAAAATTTAACTTGACACGTTCGACGTGCATCGTGGTCTTGCGGTAGCCTCTTCAGAAAAAAAGTTGTTTCGGGGAAATGGCTATTACTTTGCCAATTTATTGTTGATATTTTACATGAATAAATGCCTGTTTTTTCAAGTGGACAATACACTATCAAAAAACAATAACTTTGGTGTTATAACATTATTGATACATACTTCAAAAAATACTCCAAATCATCCTCGATTAGTCTGAACAAACAGGTATATAACCCCTTAACCATACAGGCACGTTCATACGTCGTTAAGGGGTTTCATTTCATTGTCATACATGAAGAAAAAGTAGTAGCCATTTTACAAAAATATTAAAAAAAATTTATTTTGTACCTCGTATAATATCTGGTAATTTCTTTTTTTTTCAAAGCTAGCAATGAGCCGAACACGAAAATCCAGAATTTGAGGGCAAATGAAGCAGTCTGGCGGTTGCGAAATAACTATACACCTCCAAAACGTGTATTTCAATTCGCCTTTTTTCCTAGCTCGCAACGAATCCAGTGACTGATTTCGAAAAAAATTTTGTCCTTTTTGTTTGAAAATGAATGAAAATCTGGTTATAAAAATTGGACAGTTGTCAATGCAATAATTAAACCAAGTATGACATTTTAAAAACAATTCTAACGAAATTTTTTTTTTCTGACTTAGTTATGCGCTTTTGGAAAAAAAGTTGCTACTACATATTATAGACAATTTTATATATTATATATAAAATTTTCTTCAGCTAAAAGAAAAAACCACGTGTACTACTAATTCGACCAAAAAGCAACATATTTCAGTTTCATTGGAAAATAAAACCAAATCCTGATGATTGATAGTAGATGGAAAGCATCTAACGAAAATAAAGCAGAAGTAATTGTATTAAATGAAATATTTTTGAAAATTGTAAAAATAATTTTCTATAATATCCCAACATATCTGCTTTTCATAAATATTCTCAAAAACTCTTCCGGGTTGTGGAATGAAATCGAAATAACCCCTCGCAATCTTGCATTTCAACGCATTGTAAAAAGATCTTACAGCTTGGACGGAGTTGCTAAGCGACGACATAGCTCAGCATCCCTTAAACGGCTCAAACATCGCGTCCCACTTGTGGCCCCCTCGGGTGCAGCTCTTTCCTCCCGATTTCTGCCCCTCGAATTTTCTCCCTTTACATTTTCCCTCCCCCCCTTTTTCCCGCCACCTTTGCCTGGACGAGGGCAACCCTCCTCCATCCTCCCATTTTATCCACCTTTCCCGCGGATCAATGCACTCCCGCAAACCCACTTTCGACGTATGTGCCAACTTTGTCGACACGAGTCCTCCTAATGTCAATTACACGTTATTCGTTTCACAGGGTGCTCTCTCAATTTGAATAAGTCAAAAAGCGACTATTTCAATTGTGAAGTCTAGCATAAACTGCTGAAATAGTCGTTTTGATTGAATGTTTGTATTTTTTATTGAGGGAGTATAGGACTCTTTTAATTAGTTAATGTATTCTAAAAATTAATAACCGGTAAATTACTGGTCATAACCGTCAATTAGGACAAGAAAATTTTTAACAAATTTTACTGTCAATCTATCTTACCGATCAGAATTACCATATTGTGATGGTCAAAATCAATTCATACACACAGATGACTTGAAAAAATTTGTAGCACGTTTGTTATTATATATATATATATATATTTTTTTTTTTTTTTGCCAATTTGAATTAAAATAAATTTGGTTTCTGAAGGAACAAATAATCATACAATTACAACTTCCCCATTTCGAACGAGTTATTTTAAAAAAAGTAAACAAGTAATTTCATGAAAATCTATTGTTGGTTAAGTATTTCCCTTGGGTATCTATATTTTCAGAAAAATTTCTACAATATTATTGCATGTCAGTTTTCTACACTAAGGTTAGAGTACTGTACTTTTCAAAATAAAGTAATTGCAGATCAGTTTCGATTAATGCACTTTTTCTATCGAAATTCCCTATTTATTTTACTATATTTATGGCAAATATTGGCAAATTTTACCAGTATCAGTAGTAATTTTGTTACTTATAAAAAACCTTGTAGGTAGAAAAATTTTTTTTATAAGAATTCAGTTTCTTATATGGTAACGTTTAAAAAACATAAGAAACGATTGTTCCTCATGAGCAGAGCAACGAAAAATATTCACGAAAAAAAAGCAAAATATTTATTCATTATTTACGAACAAAAGGTATTGATATTTATGAAAAATAATAAATATTTATTTATTATTTCTTAAGTTCCATAGATCCTTAAATTAAATGAACCATTGTACACTTCGATCTTTTGATTGATTGCAATATAATATTACATATTGTCTTTTTGGAAAATATTTTCGAAAATAAATGATCTTCTTTGTGATCATCAAGCATCATTTATTTAGGATATTTAGCCACAACACGTTTGATAAGATTTGAAGAACTTTCTTTAATTTTCGGCATTTTGTGTTGATCGGGATTTTCATTCTGTAAAAGCTTTTGTCAAAATTAAAAAAAAAAAGAAAACAAGCATCACTAAATGACTTTCATTTGTTACAGATTCATTCAAATTCGAGGGCAAAGGAGTCGAAAGTATTTTCCAAAAACTGGAATATTGACGAAAGATGTATAATAAATATCACGTTTATTTTTGACGCTTACAGCTAAAATACTTATTCAAATATTTTTTATTTAAAAAAATGTTTCTGGTTGCCTTGCTCATAAGAATGTGTTTGATACGATCTTATGAGAAAAAAACCATATTAGATTTTTCGATCAATTCTTTATAAGAAGTTTTGGTTTTTGTAAAGTTTTTTATAAGGTCAACTTATAAAAAATTTAATTTTTAAAAGGTTTGATTAAGTGCACCTTACAAGGAATTGAATTTTTATAAGAAATTTCATTTCCTTATACGGTTTTTTGAAGGATCAAAGTTACTAACGATTTGTTATAAGTATAGCAGAGTATGGAAAAAATTTTATCAAAAAGTGCAATATTTGAAAGAAACTTCATCTACATCAATCTGAAATACCAGAATTCCAGAACTTTTATAATAAAATTATCACTTATGACATTAATTTCAAAACATGAATATCAAGTTTCTGTTTTCGATTTGTTGTTGATGACAACATATATATTGGGTAGCAAACGCAGTAGTACACTGACTCACTCATGAGTTTTTACTAGAAAATTAGAAAAGCCATTTATAAAATCTGTAATAACAAGATTGGTGATTTTCACCTGGAATTGCTGGAAATCGTTTGGTCAGTTACGTTTAGTCACATTTTTTCATTGAAATTTGGTCATTACTGGTAATCACTGATTGAAAACGAGCTTTGAAAGTAACATATAGAGAGTTTTGAAATTTTACCGTAAATGACAGTAAATGACCGTCAGAAGTTACCATGACCTGACCCATTTTTTTTCTAAACGGTAAACTCACACTTTATTTTGGTATATTTGAGCCATTGTGACATCATGCAAGTAATTCAATATTAATTGGTTTTAGAGATTTTTGGGAGTATTTCTTCTGTACACATTTTGTATATTTGAAAGATTTCTCATTATTTGATAATTTTTTTTTACTGTACACAAGATTTATTTGCGTTTTCTAGTATTTATACTTTTTTAGTACATACCATATAACGTACTGTTATGGATTGCTACGTATATTCTTTAAGAATTTGATGCTCTACAATTCGAAGTTATACAGATCGCAAGAATTTGTTCAGATTTTCTAAAAAATAGTTCTAAGAATTTTCTTATTTTATGAATTTCTTCAGATTTTGTATGATTTGGAAGATGTTATGGTATTTTTATGGATCTTTATGACGATCTCTAAAATTTGATCCTCCATTTCTTAGAATTACTAAGACTTAGAATTTTTTAATTTTTATCAGTTTCTTAGATGCTAATTTTTCCTCATAATTCACTGAGTTGAAACAGTTTTTAAAATTTTTATCTTCTACGTTATCCTAGCCAATAATTTTATGATTAGAATTTTACATATAAGAAAAAACTACTGAAGTGAGAATTATTGCTATATTTTAGCAGGTAAAGTGAAGAATTCCGAATATTGTTAAAAATTGAGAACTTACATGAAGCCATTTGTTAAGTCCTCTAAATTTTTAGTATGTCAATTTTTGATAGTTAATAGTTATTTGATAATGTATTTTTAATTATTTCTATACGTTTCTTTACAATTTATATTCAGGTAAAATGTTTTTAGAACTTGTTTTATTCTTACATGAAAAAAAATTGAACTTCGTTTTTAGGATCCATTTAAAAAAAAGGGAGAGGATATCAAAAAGCACTAAAAATCGCGTTACGTAATGTATGGACAGTCCAATATTTGCAAGTCGACTCGCCGAGTCCGATTGGAATTTTGCGCGTCTTTTTAGGCAGGGCGAAGGTCGAAGAATATGTATAATATATGCAGGTGCTCGCTCATCGCTCGCGCTGGCGACGTCGCGTCCGTAATGCAAATACCGGAGTGTCGCGCGAGGGAAGCCTGGGAAATATCGCCGCACAAATTACAATGTTTAATCATAATGACTCTGCACGAGTCCGTAATGTAAACGTTAACATTTTAAAACGATGACGATCATGAATCCTCATTTTTCACCAACCGAAAATGTGTTCTTCTGTTAGAGTTGATGATAACTTTTGAAATAGTAATGTGTGTTGACCAGGAAAATGCAAACTGTAGTCAGAGAGCAGAAAAAATTTTATGAAAGTTTAAAAGTCAAAATTAGTTACTAAACTGAGAAAAAAATGTAGTTCTTAGGTGAATAGTACTAGAATATTGTAAATACATTAATATTGCAGGTTTTTGAATATTATTGTTACATTGCACAAATTACAATATATATGCCAGTTTTTATAAGATATTTTCAGGAAGCTTGTGATATACAGAATGCAAATTGTAGTATGTATAAATTTCAAATGTAATTTTACCTACACTAGAATACAGGATTTATTATCTCTTACTAAGAGAAAATATTGTACATGTAAGTATAAGCATCGCAAACATTCATATCGTATTGTAAAATCTACAATAAATTATTGACTTTTCCTAATACTGTATCAATTACAATATGATGTACTTGAAAATACACAAAAAAAATAACAAAAAGAACTATACAGATCTGAATCCTGGCAAAACTGAATGGCATTTTCTGAAATTTGAATTAATAAAAGTTGCAATATGATATTGCAGAAAGTATAGTAGTAGAAAATGAAATATGTACAGGAGTTTTTACAACTACTACTGCAATATCATTTGGCAATACTTACCATATACTATGATAAATACTGCTATATATATCTAGCAATTGAAAAAGTATAATATTTCCGAATAATCTCACAGTTAATTACAGTTTTGCAATAATTAATATATTTTTTATTCCTCAGCGTAGAGGCAGTAGATTCCATCCAGTAAATTGGAAAAATTCGTAGATTCGCAGCAGAAGAATATAAATTTTGTAGATCATGTTCACTTTTTTACAAATATGAAAAATTTGGACAGTAGTTAAGAATTTACGAACAATTTTTATCAGTTAATACATGTTTTTTTAAGTTTGAAAAGTTTTTGATCGTTTGAATTGCGTTCGAGTTTTTAAAAATTTTGAAAAACCAAAAGAATATTGAAAATTGTAAAAGTAATCAACAATTCTGATTAATTGTGCACATTCGCATAATTAGGAAAATTTTCCTAAATTTCGTAGATTGTGTTATTTATCGTACTTTTATGAAATATGAATAATGTGCTCTTCATTTTCTATAAAAAATACTGGCAGAAGTGTGTGTCATTTAATGGAATCTGATTTATAGAAATCACAATATTATGATATTGCAAAAAGTACAAAAAAAGTATTGTAGAAAACACAATATGTACAGGAGTTGTTACAAAAAATATATCTACCACTACAATATCATATGACTATTTTTACCATAAATTATGACAAAAACTGCTATTAAAAATTTAGTGAAAAGTAAAATATTTTGGACTGATTCCGTAATAAAATACAGTAGTAGAATAATTACTATATTTTTTTCTCAGTGTAAGTTGTTGATTATTTAGACGATAAATCGTTTTTTAGGTAGCTGTTAAATAGTTGAATTTTTCTGTTTCAAATATAGAAATATGATTATAAAATTTTCAAGTTTGGATTATTGTTTTTGTTGAGGTAATTTTTTATGTTTTTGATTTTTGAGGTTATGTGAAATGAAAGGTCTTGAACTAGTATAAAGTTTTATGTTTAGCAATCTCAAAACTTTGATTGCATGTTTCTGTAAGTCAACATTTTTATTCGGCGATTTTTTGGGTTATGATTAAATTTTTCTATGTTTTAGTTCGTGAACCTTAAATTCATCTAAATTTCAATGATAATGATATTGTTCATCAATTTTTGGTTTTTTAAGTATCTTCGATGTTCCATTTTTGATGTGTTAAAATAATCAAAATGTTGTGTTTTAATCTTGAAAGTATACAGAACGTAATGTAAATTCCTGAAATGGCGTAACTGACATTAACTTAATATTTATTTGTTAACTTATTATTTTAAAGGAATTATCTGAATTGTAAGTACTTATTGCTTGTTTAATTTTGTTTTAGGAAACAAAAATCAAGGGAAAAAATATTGACGTAATATTATTTAATCGTAAGATTAAAATTAGTTCGATTTTTTCATGAAAGTAAAAATTGCAGCAAAATTTTTGTTAAAAAATGTTAGTAAAGTTTTATTTTTGTTAAAACGAAACTTGAACTACAAAATGAAAAAATTGTTAAACTCTGACCATTTTCAGCTGAGTTGTTATATAGTTAAAAAATCAACGATCGGCAAGTAATAAAAATTAACTTTTCAACCTATATTTAGAAATTTCAACCAAAGGTTCCAACCTGAATTAAGTACTGGGATGTTTTGAAATGTCATGACCAAAAATTAAAAATACCGCAGAAAATCAAGTTACCTCATCCAAAAAAGTACGAAAAAGTGTATTTTTCAACACGTCTTCTCTGAAATATCATTTTTTCGCTTCGTAGGTTTCCGTTGCTTTTATCAGCAAAAACGTGTTTCGAGGTTACACGAAGCGCGAAATCCCCCTAAACGAAATGAAACGAAATTTCGGCCATTCGTATGCTCGATAACGCAGCGACTCGTTCGCCTCGGGCGCGAAATGAATTCCCGAAGCTCATTTATCCCGGTGCAGCGGCCAAAGAGGAATCCCAATCGAGCGCATTATTCGCCCAAACGGCGAGGTTCTACGGAGCGAGAAATATATACAAACCTTCTCGATATTACAAAATTCATCGCCCGAAAAAAATATCACCCGACGCGAAACCAGGAGTAAGTGATTTGCATAAAAACAAGAATTCGCGCAAGTTACTCTGGGAACGAATTTTCACGGATCAACGAAGCTCGAAGCTTTGGATGGCTCAATTTGGGTTTTCCTTTTCTGGATTTGATGATTATTACAAGAATAACGAAAATTTTTACATACAACAATGTTGATTATCTGAAATACAGAAAACTTAGGACAAATTTTCTTTTTTTTTTTTTCAAATTATTATAGTTAGTGATGATTTTGAAAAATCATTGGTTCACCAACTTTGACAGTCATAATCCTCAATCACTATGGTTCTTCTATCAACAGAATTCATAAACTTCAGATAGATTATTATTCCCAAGTTGAAATAAATCCTAATTGATCATAAATCATGATCGAAATCCTGACTTATCAGTGACTGCATCAGACTTCCGTTTAATCAAAATCCCTCATCAATCAACTTATCAAAAATCAGATGTTCGAAATTCATGACTATTTAGAGTTTTGATCAATCAATCGCAGCTCCAGCAGAAAATTAATTTCCACTTTTCTGGGGAATCTCCTTTTGCGGAAATACCCCTTGATTTTCAGTTAATGAGATTGTTCTTTTTACTAGTTTTTTTTCGAGCGGCAAACATGAAAAGACACGCTTGGGAAAATATTTAGAGGATCCGCGCGGCATCCTTTTGTAAAGACGATCGGCGCTTCGTATAAAAAGTCACATCGGACAGACAAGAAGGGCCCATTCATTGCGGAGTTTTTGTGAGCCCTACTGGGTTATACACTCGAGGATTTATTGGATTGTTTTGTTTTCTTATTTCCCCCTAATCACTTTCGATGGTAATGAGATCAATCGGGAATAAATCAGGTTCGATTTTACTTGGGCTTCGTGGCGTTTGGAGTTTTTTTTTGAGGTTTTGCGGGAACAGAAATTTTTTGAGTCGGGATATGATTGGAAATTTTTCGATGTATCAGGACGAGATTATGAAATTCGGTAAATCGCGAAAAGTCCGGAAAATCTTGAAAAGTTAGGAAAATCCCGTAAAGTTCAATAAAATGCGAAAAAGCCTATATAACGAGACGAATTTCAAAAAGTTTAGGAAATTTTGGATAGTTGGAGAAAAATTTTTTACGTTAAAAATTCTAGAAAACTCCTAAAGGTATTAAAAAATCAAAACCGATCGAGAATTCTGATAAATTTCAGGTAGAGTTGGGTACTAACTATTTTGCAATGTACCAGCAATTTTACGAATCAAGTAAATTTAAAAATATCCTGAAAAACTGTATTGCTAAACGTCTTCAAATCTCTCGAAAATTTGGGAAATCTTAGAAACTGTAAAAAGTTATCGTAAAATCGAAGCCACAAGTAATATTATTCTAGAGAAATTAAAAGCATACTGCAAGTTTCAGGAATCAAAAAAAGTTTAAGGAATCACGAAAAAGTTTTTGGAAAATTCTGAAAGATTCAGCTCGAATGCTGTAAATGTCATAGAGTTTACAGGAAATATTGAAAAACTTTTACATATAAGGAAATTCGGATTTCCTTTTACAATTATTACAAATTAGGAAAAACCAGGATGCCAACCAGGTTGGTGATTCCCATTTCTGAAAAATATTCTGAGATTCTATCCTAAATCCGGGAAATCCCGGAAAATCTAGGAATTTCCAAAAAGTTCGAGAAATCCCTGAAATATTGAAGAACCCTATGAGTGAAAACAACTTAACGAGATTCGGAAAAGTTTGAATAACATGACGAATCTCAAAAAGTTCAGAATATTTTGAATAGTTTGGAAAAATTTGTATTTGTAATCTCCAAGAGGTTTAAAAAAAATTAAAACGATCGAGCAATCTTATAAATTTCAGGTAGAGCTGGGTATGAAGTATTTTTCAATGTACAAGCAATTTTACAAAATCGAGTAAATTTTGAAAAATTCTGGAAAACTGTATTGCCAAACGTTTTAAAATCTCTCGAAAATTCGGAAAATTTTTCAAACTGTGAAAAATTTTTGTAAAATCGAAGACTTAAGTAATCTTATTCTGGCATACTGAAAGTTTCAGAAATTTAAAAAAATTACAAGAAATCACGAAAAAGTTTTCGTAAAATTCCAAACAATAATAGAATTTACGGGAAATATTGGAAAACTTTTACGTATAAGGAAATCTGGATTTTCACTTACAATTATTACAAATTCGGAAAAACTAGGATGCCAACCAGATTAGTGAATCCCAATTTCTAGAAAATATTCTGGAATTCTATCCTGGAATTCAGGAAATCCAAAAAAGTCTAAGAAACTCCAAAAAGTTCAGGAAATCCTTGAAATTTTGGGGAATCCTGATGAGTTCATAAAATTTCACGAGATTCGGAAAAGCCTGAATAATATGATGGATCTCAAAAATTTCAGGACATTTCCTATAGTTTGGAAAATCTTTAAAATTTTAGGAAATTTCAGGATGTATATAAAATTGAAAACAGACCTGACATTTTGATAAGGTTCAGGTAAAGCTAAGTAAAAAATATTTTTCAATGTGCAGGAAAATATTTTTTATGTACAAATCAGGTATATTTTGATGAATCTTGGAAAACCGCAGTACCAAACGTTTCGAAAATCTCTCGAAAATTCGAAAATCTTAGATACTCTAAATAATTTTCGTAAATTTGAAGACACAAGTAATATTAATCTGGAGAAATTCAAGGCAAACTGCAAGTTTCATTAATTTAACAAAGTTTTCAGAAAATCCCAATAGATTCAGCTTGAATGTTAATTCATTGAATTAACAAAAAATCTTGGAAAACTTTTACCTAACTCAAGAATTTAGATTATCTATTGAAATCATTACAAATTCGGAAAAACGAGGATGCCAAACAATTCAGTGACTCCTCACTTATGAAAAATATTCTAAAATTATAAGAAACACCAGCACTTAAAAATTACTAGCTTAGTAAATCACTTTATTTGATGAACTTCGGCTGGTAATTCATCTATTCAATGCATTAACATCAAAAAAGAAAAATTCTATCCACATTATTACGTGCTAGAATTTTCCAGAACCGAGTACGAAAAAAATTGAAAAATATACTTCAGTCTATTTAGTAATAATACCAATTAAAATCAGAAAGTTTGACTCCAATAAGGTCCATTTTTTTTAAACACAAAAATGCAAGTTTCAACTAACTTAAGGGCACGCCAGAGGAGTATCCCCGAGTAGATAAAAATACCGTTCCCGCGAGATTTCGCGTCTATAAATAAGATAACGAGGGGGCATTCCATCGCTTGGCGCGGGAATGACGGAAACGTGGTAACCCCGATGACGTGGAATCGCCGCGATATGTGTACATACATACATAATACGTATATAAGAGGGAAGTTGGATCTGTTGCCAGAGTTTAGATCGACGCTTACGCAAGCTCCTCGGCCTCAGATCATCTCCTCTCCGCGGTCTCCGCGGCGCTATTTAAATGTGCGTGGGGATTCCTCTTGGCGCCGAGCGTCTGTCCCGTGCTCGGTACCAGAGTATATATCTCGAGATTTCGCGATCTTTCACGCATTAAGTCCATCATTGAGACTCAAGAGTACTGTACATAATATATTATGTAGGTACCATGAAAATTTAAAATGTTTCAGAAAACTCTGGGAACTATTCTAATAATATGATCGATTTTCTGGAGCCAATGTTTTTTTTTTATATATTTTGGGTTTTTAATCGAACACCATTTGAAATATGTACATTTTTGAGCTTTCTTCCTGATGAGGGCTGAATAAACGGCCGAAAGCTCAAAAATTTATTTCAAATGGTATTTCATTAAAAAATCAAAATATTTAAAAAAACATTGGTTCCAGAAAATCGACCATATTAAGAATAAAATTAGACTTACATATTTCAAAAGAAAGTGACATTTTCAACAGTCATTCCTTTTTTTTACGTAAGTGTATTGACATTTTTCAATTCACATTCACAAAAAATACACGTGAGTTTTGGAAATGAGATCATTTCAAAATTGCTTCGTTGATTTTAATTAAAATTGAGGTTGGTTAATTACAGTTGCAACTATGAGGATGATTGTAATGTTGGTGAAAATTATTTGGAAGGAATATTAGCATTTTTTCAAAAAATATTCTCCAGAACGTTCTATAGTGTTGAATCTATCGGATATGTTGGAGGAAATATATGTATTATATTATTGGTGATGTTAGAAAATTTTTTTAAAAAGAGGGTTCCGAATTGCAGGGTTAACAGAAGATTTGAGGATAGTGTACTATTCACATCTGGAAAATTTTGGATAGAGGAAATACCTTAAAATATCTGCACAAGAAAATGCGTCAATTTACAAAAATTGAAGATGCATCGAATCGTTTAGACTTTTCACAAATTAAAATCAGAAACTTATATGAAGTACCCTGAAATTCTTCAAACTGTATTAATACTGAAAAAGTACGATAATGATAAAAAGTACTGAAGGTCTGTATGAAAGACACTGTTTTGAAAAATAAATGAAAATACTCAAAATCGTCGAAATTGCAATATTATAGCATCGAACTTTCGAAATCTATAGAATTGTCTATAAAAATACCAGAAAATACTATAAAATTTTATAAGCAGCATAACATACTAAAATTCTAGAAGTCTATGAAATACTTCAAATGTGCCTGGATACTATTTTCTCAAAAATCTACAAAATAATTAGCATTTGTTAAAACTACAATTCCTAGAACATCAAATTCTAGAAAACTCTATAATAAAAATTTCCAAAAAAAATCCAGAAAATCCTTTAAATCGTATAAATATCGGAAAAATATAAAAAATTTTTAAAGTATTTGAAATAAATGATTCCAACCTCAGTGACTTGAAAATCACAAACATCGAATTCTATTCTATTGACTTAGTATATAAAAAATGTGCAACTCTGAACTCCAACAGTTTTTTCACTTTAAAATCCCGAAATTCGATAAATTTTAAAATCGTGCTCCCGGAACTGTATACAGAATGAAATTTTTTTGATATTTTCTGAAATTCTAAATTTTATTCTTATTTCTTGATATTATCAAAGATTTTTGTATGATTCGAGATTTTTGGTATTTCGAAATTTTTTAAATATTACATGGTTTCTGTAGTTTTATGGAATTTTCAAGATTTTTTACAACCTACAAAATCCGTTAAAATTTTCTGAAATTCAAGAAGTTTCTTTGGATTTTTAATCTTCGAATGTCAGTGTTTTTGATTTTTAAAACTTTTCAACATTGTTAGATTTTTTCAAAAATTTTTCAATTGTGAATAATCTTCTAAGGATAAAATGTTTTTTGATTTTGAAAATTTTCAGGAATACTGCAGATCCTGTAGTTTTACAGAATTTCCAAAATTTTACAAGATGTATGAAATTCATCGGCATTTTCTAAAATCCCACCGATTTTCTGATTTTTTAAAATTTTTGACAATCTTCAGAATTACAGAAGTTTTTTGATTTTTCACAATTTTCAGTTATAGATTTTTATTACAGTTTTTAAAGCTACCGACGATCTTCGTAAGATAAACTATTTATTTATTTTAGAAATTTTTGAAATTTTACACAGTTTTTGTAGTTTCATGGAATTCGAAGAATTTTTTACGATATACGAAATTCCTCAATATTTTCTGAAATCCTAGGACATTTTCGATTTGTTATAGAATTATTAAGAATCTATAAATACATAGTATTATTGTTATGGAAAACCAAATATTGTACATTTTGGAAAATAACACTTTGAGATTTAAAAAATCAAGAGAATGGAAAATCGTAAAAATGAAGGCTGCAATTTGCAAGATACAATATTTTTGTTTAGTAACTCGTTAATTTCTAACGGCATGTACTTTAATCTTAATCATTACAGTTTCAAAAAATTTTCAGTATACCTAGAAACTGAAAAATAGTGATCCACGAATTTGAAAAAAAAATGGAAAGCTAAAGGTTTCTAGGCTCAATATGTCAAAATGAATTCAGTTTTATTTCATGAATTTTAGATTTCGTCACACTTATTTCGAAAAATTGACTTAATTATGATTTCCCTATTATTATTCAGAAGTTATACAAATCCTAACAAAAACCAACTTGCTTCAATATAATTTGATAGAATTAACCAAAGGGTTCAGATATTAAATATGTATATTATACTCGAATGGAAAATTTGTTTAACAATTTCCATTACATTAAGAACAAAAGAAATTACTGAAGAGTCTTTTCAAGTTTCTGGAAATCAGACAGTACATACATTGGAAAGAATATCGAAAAATGTTGGAGCCAGCACAAAATTCGTAAAAATTTTATCCGAAAATTGATTACCCCAAGACGATTGAACCAAAAATCGTAAAAATGCTCAAAATATGAAAGATTCGAAAAATTACTTTGAAATAATAAGAATTATATTTCTTGTTAATCACGATCGAATTCTTTCAAAAGTTTACAGAATTATGAAAAAATGCTAAACATTTTCCAAAATATTTTCAAAATATAAAAAAGTCTTCCTACTTCATTAACATTATCTTTACCTCAAAATTTTTGAAACATCAAATTTAAAAAAATATCCCAGGTAATGGATTGCCTCGATATTTTATAAAACTTGAAGACATTCTTGAAAAAACATTGTAAAAAACTAAAATATCATAAAAGATCACCAAAAAATGAACCAATGTATCCAAGACAACTGAGAAATATTTGATGACTTTTGAAAAACCCTAATCATCATCAAAAGTACTGCATTTTCGTGATTTCTATCAACGGGTGTAATTCAAACTATGTTTTCCGAGCAGCTGTTGCGTATAGGTCAATTTATTCGTAATTTTTCAGTCGGGATCGAAAATGTCATTATGTTAGTGAAAACGAGAAACGGGGTTTCCAATTTCATGTCGCGCTCGATTTACATACGGCGACGTCGATTTCCATAGTTTGTTCTTACGCAATTAGAGACGATTAATCCACGTCCAGCAGCCAATTTATCTGCATTGACTCACTGGAATCGTTGTGTGATTGATGGATCATCATTCTTTTTATTTATAACAGGCTTTTTAGAAATTTCCATTGGAGTTAGAAATTTGTACCGAAATTAAAGTTCAATAAGTGAGGAGATTTAGTGGAAATTTGATTTTTATTCCATTCAATTAGTTTACGTTAGGACGTTGTAGCTAAATTTTTTAAAGGGAGGGGGAATATTTCATAGGTAATATTTGTAGGATATTTATAGTAAAAGGGAATATTTCATAAGCAGTTCGAAAGTCAAAAGGATCAATATATTATTTTAGCTGTACAACATTTTAGAAGTATACTTGCGACTATTAGAAATATTAATCTCTCGTTTCTTATATTTTTCAGTATTTATTTGTCCAGGTTCATGTCATTTTAAATAATTTCTCGTATCTGTGTATAGATAGTTGTGCATAGATTTAATGTATTTGATACTATAGGATACAAATTTTTATCAATTGTAAGTGTTTCTATATTTTCGAGAAAATCATGTCTACATAGATTTTGAGAATTTAAAATTGCAGGTATTCTTAGTTTTTTTTTTTGTATTTTTGAGTGTTTGTAAAACTTTGTAGGACATTCTGGAATTTTAATAGAGCACTAGTATTCTTATGGATTATTATATATATTTATAGAATATTTTGCTTTATGATTAAAAGGCTGGTAGATTTTAAGTATTCTAATAGGTTTTCGAAAAAGAAGTATCTTCATAGATCCTTACATATTATTTCAAAGACATTTAGTATTTTTAGTATGCTTCATATGTACTTGAATTCTCTCGTATTTAATGAATTTGTATATAGATTTTTAGAATTAAATGCTCTATAATTGAAAAATTTATAGATTTTTCAAACTTTTTTATATTTTTGAAAAAATAGCATCGACATAGATTTCAGTATTTTATGGGCTACTAGTATTTTCAGTATTTTTTAGTATCAACAAAATCTTGCAGAGTTTTTTAGTTTTTTCATGGATTTTTATATGGATTCTTAGAATTTGATGTTCTAGAATTAAGGATTTACGAACTTTCTGGAATTTATAAAGATTCATCAAAAAACAGTATTTTCATAGATTTTCAGTAATTAATGAATTTGAAGTTATCTAAGTATTTCTCATATTTCTTCAGTATGTACACAAAAGTTCAAAGATTGTCTAGTATTATTTTCGATTTCTATTCGAATTCATAAACCTTTACGCTAAAGGATACAGATTTTCTTTAATAAAAATTCCTAAAAATTTATTGTTTTCTTCTTAGTTAGGAATCAATAAAAATACGAGAATATCTAAGATCGAAACATGCTGAAAGTACTAGAGATCAATAAAATACTAGGAATCTACGAAGGTGCTGTTTTCTCAAAAGTCTATGAAAATACATAAAATTTAGTAGCCTCTTTCAATAATACAGCATTAACTTCGATAAATCTGTATAACAAAATGTAAGAATACTAGTAATATATTCTTGAAATACTAGAAAATCTTATGAAATACTAAAAATACTAGAAATCTAGGAACTATGAAAAATTCGATCATATGTAAAATATATTTTTTGAAAAATCTCAAAAAATACTCCAAGTCTAATTCCGACATAAATTTTTGGAATTCAATGCTCTATTTTTTCAAGTTTTCTTAATTTTCTGGATTTTCGTAGATTTTTGAGAAAATAACATCTACATTAGAATTATAGTATTTTATAAACTACTAGTGTTTTTAGTATTTTTCAGCATCTCTATAAAATCTTGTAATATTTGCAAGTATTTTTAAAGAATTCTAGTATTTTAATGGATTTTTATATGGATTGTTAGATATTCGATATTCTTGATTTGAAAGTTTTAGAGCTTTTTGAAGTTTTAACAATTTTCTCAGAAATTACGTAAAATTCTTGCACTTAATGAGTTTCCAGAACTCTCGAGTATTTTTCGTATTTCTTCAAAATTTATACAATTCAAAAGATTTTCTGCCATTTGCATAGATTCCTGTTTAGATTCATAGACCTCTACGCTTAAGAATTTGCATTTTTTTTAACTTAGTATTTTTATAGATTTTCTCAAAAATTCAAGCTACATAGAATTCGGTACATTTTATAGAGTTCTAGTATTTTCAGTATTTTTCGTTCTTTTAAATATTTATAGAATTCATATTCGGGTTTTTCACACTAAAAACCGATTCAGTTGGCTCAAACAAACGTTTGGTCGTTGTTTAACAAACCAAATATTTGATTTTTGTGAATAAATAGTTGGTTCAGGCAAACAAATTTTATTAGTAACAAATTTTAGTTACGTCAAAAAAATATACACTTTTGCTGACTAAACCTTTCTTTGTTCAAAACAAAAATACTATACCAGTTTAAAAAAATATGTTCACCTGAACCGAAAATTCATCTAAGTACACCAAATATTTGGTTGTTTGAATACTAACCAAGAGTTTGTTTCAGTCAACCAAATCAGTTTTTCATTCATTGTTTTCTCCTTTTTTCCAAATTTCTGCATACATTTTCAGAGATTGATGCTCTTCCTTCATTTTTCCTCCAATTTTTTTAACTTACTCAATAAATCTTACTATGTACATCTACTCTGACATACCTTTTCATGTACGTCCTGAAACCATATAATTTCTCCCGAAAACTCATCAAAGCAAAAATCACCAAAGTGACCAAATATTCTGGAAAATTTCCCACAACGTCATTAAGGTCAACTCAGTTTTGTTTTTGCCCATTTCCAGTTTCCTTTTACTTCTTAACCTTAATCCCGCTCTCGTTCGCGAATTCGTTTTCTGTAATACAATCAGCATTTTCCCCCTTTTCTGCTTTCCCACGAACGTACCCGACGTATTCGCGCGAGCAAACAAATGTCTCGGCGGTATTTACGATCGCGTTTTTCGTTTCCCTCGGAGAGAACGCGGCGGCGACGTCGCGTTTTTCTCCCCTGATTCATGCCCCTCGCGAAATTAAAAGCCACGAAACAACGCGAGCTCGCGGCTTCATTTTCAACTACCTTTCTCGGTGGACGGATTTATTCAGGTATGCACGCGTGAGCGTCGCCGAAGGTGCAACCGAGCCGGGGCGTGCCCACGCGTTCACTCGCGCCGCAAATCTCCTTGACACTCGTCAATTGACGCGAATTGATCCGGAAACCGCGCTTGTAAATGCCCACGGAGGATTCGCGAAATTTACGGACCGCGCATTGTGAGTCGAAGAACTGTGAAGACAGCTTCCATAAATTATGTCACGGTTTTTCAAGCGTTTTTTTACACCGTTCTCTCCCCTCTGTCACGTCACAATATGTAAAATGTAGGTACCACAAATTTTTCGGTTGCTAGCCATTTTTCGGAACGAATATTTTCTGGAATTATGAATCTAACGTTTCGATAGTTATTTATTATTACTCGATTAAACTTTAACTATATTCATAAAAAATATTACCTAAAATGCAGAAATTTCAGTTGTTCATAAAGGCAATAAACAAACGTTCCATTATTCATATCATAAACATTCCCCAAATTTATTATAAATCATTACTTGTAAACATTTTCATGATTGCGCAGTATTCAATACACATTTCTCAATCATTATTTGTGAGGCGATCCGAGAAAAGGGACCTACTATCCAAAAAATCGTTTTTCCGATTATGAGTGATTCTATAAGTTTTTAACCTAATCTTCAATTATTTGCAATCAGAAATCACAAACTTTAATTTTTTTGCAAGCTATGAATTTTTAAAAATCTTTCATCCAATTTACCGTTATGTATTTTGATTCATTCAATTTCCCGTCCTGTAAAATTTGCTTTTTGGATAGTAAGTCCCTTTTCTCGGATCGCCTCACGTTTCATAATGATTTTATAAACATAATAATCCGCTCATAAATATCAATCATTTTTCACAAAATTCAACTCTTTTTTCCAAATCAAAAATCAAATAATCATCATTTTATAAACATAATGATTCGCATAGAAATATCAATCAGATTTCGAAAAATTCAAATCTATTTCCCCATTACACCAAGTTATCAATTCATCATTGATCCGCCCCAAAAAGAAAAATAATCGAAAATCTAATATTCCTTTTCCCAAAATTTAGCTCGTTCACATAACCCTAAAAAAGAAAAATATCACGATCATAAATTATTTAATCATTATTCAAAAAAAAATATCATCAAATAATACATTATCACAAAAAAAATATCACAGAAAATCAATCGTCAGAGAATGTAAACTCAAATAATCAAAAGCAAAAAATCACACATAAGATCAAAATAAAAGATCCCGACAAATCAAAAACAAAGAAACAAAAAATCATAACAATATTTCATTTTCCACAAACAAATTAATTCACAACAGAATCTTTCAAAAAAAAAATATCACAATTTCATAAATAGATTTTCAAAAGTCTTTCCTGATTTTCTTTTCTTTTGTGGCCAACGAAAGGACGATCGTCCTCCTCAGCATTTTCCAACCATCGTTAGATTAAATTCCAGGTCGCAATCGAACATCGAGCAGAACCATGGAAAAATGAAATTCCACGTGCCAGCAATAAAACGAATTCCAAAAATTTCCTAACAAATCCGGTCCCAGTAATTTTCAATAAGGAAACCGTGGCCAAATATCTTTGATGGAAATGCAAAATAGATCCGAATTCCAACCCTCCGAGATTCCCACAAAAGAAGCGAAACAACAAAACAAAAAATTGAACCACATTTATTAAAAATTACCGTCCCAAAATCGCCAAAAATCACAAACCTTCGAAAATATGCACACCGAACACTCGAATGAAAAAAACACACTCACCACCTCTAATTTTGAGCGTGCTCCCGAAAAAATCCACAATGTAATCAAAATTTACTGGAGTACATTCAGTATGCGAGAACTCCCAGTAGCAATATGGACGCCAGAGACGCGTTCGTCCCGAGTTTGATGAAGAAAGGCATCGCGCATGCGTGTCCATTATGAGGGAATTATTGATCGATCTTAATCGATCCTTCAAAGAGATAATTCAAATTGCAGAATGGCTACATGTACTAAAATCTGGAAACAATGTTACTGGAATCGAATTTCCGAAATGCTGTTTATTTGGGCTGTCTTCTGTACGGAACAACTGTTATAGTTATACTAAATATACTAGATATTACAAAAAATTGTATTACACATTTTCTGCAGCCTTCGCTTATTATATGTGCAGAAAAATCGTACACTAAAAAAACTCTAGCATTTTCTGACATATGCATAGTAAAACGTACTAAAATATTGTAAGTTTCTCAATAATATATCAGGTTTTACAATATTTTTGTATGTTTTGCAATATTTTTAAAAATTTCGTCATTTTTATTTTACATGTTACAATTTTGTATAGTAAAAATTGTTATACTGTTATGTATACCAGTTCTTACTAGATACAAGGAAAGAAATAATTCGTTACAGCAACCATTCATTCAGTCAAATATGGACCAACCAAAGTTTTGGTTATGACAACCAAAGTTATCGTTATAACAATGAATATGAAATTTTGATGGCAAAAACTTTGGTTTATCCATATTTAACTAAATGAGTTGGTTGCTGGAACCAATCATTTCTCTCCGTGTAATTTCATAAAATTTATAATCTGCAGAATGCGAATTATGCTCTAAAAATAGCAATTTTTAGTATAATAGTACATACGATTCAATATCCGTGTATAGTGAAACATCAAATTTAATGAAATATTTTACCTGTTAAGATTTTTTTCAGTTTGCATATATTATGATCTTCCATGTACTAAGAGAAAATATTGTACATGTAAGTATATGTATCGCAAAAATTAATATCATATCGTAAAATCTACTCTATTAATCTGTATCTCTTAAATCCCAACCGATTGCAATCTGTAAAAAATTTTCACTGAAAAATCTGCATTTTTAAAAGAGGGTTCTATCAAATTCAACAGATTGTCTGTATATTGACAGATTTTCTGTTGTATTCTATAAAATCCATCTGTTTATTTTTCACAGATTGCATTGTGAAAAGTTCAACAAGGCTATCTGTAGAGTATAACAATCAATGTATTTAATTCAACAGTTCGAAATAAAGAGATTATAATACAGTTTCGACTTTTTTGAAACATCATAATATTTTATTTAAATGCAAATAAGGCAATATGCATTGTTCAATTCTATTGTTTCCTTTGTATTATTTTCTTTTATTTAACAATTTCGAATGATCTCTTTGTTTTTTTTTTATTCTGATTGAACGGAAATAAGGCAAGTTCCATTATTCAATTCCAATGGTCTCATATCATATCATTTTACATTCTTCTTTAATTCGAGTACTCTCTTTGTATTTTTTTTTATTCGAAAGAAAATCAAGAAATTTCTATTCTAAAATAATTATATTTTTCGTTGTTTTCCGGAAAATATCTTTTTTGGAGAATCATTCTGGGTAATAGCATTCCGAAAAAAAGTATCAATGTTTCTTGTAAAACCGTATTTTATAAACAAGGATTTGTTACGTAACATTACTGAGAATTCTTTATTTCCATCACAAACTGTCATGGGGGAAGGTGGAGCAATTAAATTGGTGTATCTGAGGTTCAAACTAACTGTTTATAGAAAAATATGTTTTTTTAGCACCCTGTTGAGAATGGGTGAAATAATAAATTACTTGATTGCACTGTGGAGCAAAATTTGGGTTTTGTTGGATCTCAAAGTTTTTTTTTTATACGTAAGTATAGGTCACTGAAACACGTATGCAAAAGTATTTTGAAATTTATAGTAAAATTTGCGAATCACAAATATGTTAAGGTATGGTAATGCAAAAAACTTATTTTGCATTTCATTCTAAAAATTAAAAAACCCCGTCGCAAATTTCCTCATGAATTTTTTTTTCCTAGTCATTCTTTCTTTTTAATCTGTATCTCAAAAAATGATGTCCTGGAGTCAATGACTCTTGAAAAAGGAATTTGCTTTCATTTAAAAACATTTTCGAAAAAAAGTGAAAAATGTCTTTCCACCGTCAAAAGCAAGTTTGGCGAATTCGGCTGTTGTCTGTCAGGCCGAATTGGTCAGCAAAATTATTAACGCGGAAGAGGATTTGGCATAAGCGAATTTTCGCGGACTGCGAAATTCTCTTCAAGTGTCGTGATGTGAAAAAATAAGGTGAAGTAGAATGGAAAGGTTGTTTGGGTGTGAAAAGTCGATAAGTCTATTATAAATTGGACGCGAGTCGATGGCACTCGTGATTGTCGGTGATGACTTTCCTATTAATACGTAACGCGAGTAGGAAGATTTTCAAATAGGTAGGAACGAACGTCCTTGGATGTACGAATGCCCGACCGTTTCTGTAATACATAATTGTTTCATGTAGTCACGCGCGCTAAGTTTAACGAGGGATCTCTGTTATCGAGTTGAGCTCTGAGTCATTCTTACACAGGTTGAGATAGTGGAAATTGAAACGAATTGGAAAAGTTTTAATGAGTAGAATTTGCATTGTTCATTTAGGAATTTGAAAAATTAATCATGTTGTAGGGTAGTAAATTATAATTTAGAGAAGAGCTTAAGTCGACGTTCGTTATTCGAGAAAGTCCATATTTTCTTTGATTGTAACTCACAATCACATTGTTTAAGAATTTCCATGGACAGGCAGTATGCTCATCCCCTACCAAAATTTGCGAAAAATTTATATTAGTTTACTTTAGAGGAACTAGTCAAATGTTCTTATGAATATGTTATTGCAGATTTTGAGGTTATTTCAATGTGATGATTTTTGTTACAGCAGTATTGTAAAAGGAAATCAGAAGAAATTTTAGAATATCGCTTCCATCATTTAAATGTCACAAAAAAAACTGTTGCTCTGGATTTACAACTTCTTCTTTGAAAATTTAACATCACAAATTATAGTTACACAAAATGATGAAAAAACCTTAGAACTGGTTTCAATGAACTCAATGGATGAGTTTGAGAATTTTCAGAATTTTTTTGAAGCTACATAAAAATCATTTTACCACCAATTCATATTCAAGACAGATATAGTTTGGTTCAACATAGTGGACTTTGTTGATGTAAAATTTGTTTTCTGAGCTCAAGAAATATCTGGAAAAATTGAGCAAAATGCGTGAAGTCTTCTTGAGTAGATCCTTGGAAATTCATACAATTTTAAATGTCCAGTATTTCCTGATGGAAATACTGGACAAGGAAGAAACTTTTAAAATAAATTAACAGTATATGAACAGGTATACGAAGTGATACATGTGGAGATTTGAAGAAAAATGAAAAAAAAAAATAAAATAAATAAATGAATTCTAAAAATCTCCGTTGAAATCCATAAAAATATGAGACAAATATGAAAATACTAGAGAATAAATACTCAAAATCTATCAAACTTTGACTCCTAAAGCATAAAATTCTTTAAATACTTTAAAAATTTCATAAAAATGCTGAAAAAAAGTTCGAATTATATAAATACTAAAAAAGGACGAGAAATACTAAGATTACAGGATATTTACGAAATTTTAGAAATCAAGGAAGATAAACTGTCTCTGGAATCTATAAAAATTTTGAAAATCTATGAGACTTAATTCATGAATACCAAGTTGCAAAAATTGACGTAGCAATCCATAAAAGTACTAAAAATTAAAAAAAAGTTGTATGAAATCCTGCAAAGCTCCATGATAACTAAAAACAAAAAAAAATACTTCTATAGTACAAAAAAAAATTGATGTGAATCCTATTTTCTATTTTTTTTTTTTTTCAAATTTGAACCCTACATCATTGAATTCCAGTAATTTATAAACAAATCCATATGCATTTCAGAGAATCAATAGGTAAATGAAATTTAAAATTTAAAGTCTAGCAATTGATATAAAAATTCATAAAAATATCATAAAACCTTCAAATTGTATAAATGGTGAACAACTACGAAAAGTTGTAAAAGTCTAGAAATCTATAAAATACCAAAAGTTTATGAAGACACGTTTTTTGAAAAATCTGTTGAAATGCCACAAATGTAGTAAAATTTGAATTCTTCAGTATCATCCTACAAAAACCAAAGTAGCAATAGATGAAATTAATAGAAATCCATAAAAATAATAGAAAATCCTACAAAGCTTTATAATTAATGAAAAATACGGAAAATACTGGAAAAAAACAGTCTGTATTGTACTAGATATCGGTAGGGATGGAATGTCCTTCAAAATCTACAAAACTATCGAAAATCTATGAAACTCTAAATTTTAGAGGAACGAATCTTACAATAATTAGACATCTATAGAGTAATTTACAAGAATACCATGAAATCAATTGAGTTGTGCAAATACTGGGAGTACTAGAAATCTATGGAGATATTTTTGAAAAATTTATTCAAAAACCGGGAATCTATCCAACATTTTGAATTCCAGAGCATGGAAATCTAGAGCTTATACAGAAATTTATTAAAATATCTGAAATCTATAATAATACTAGAAAATCTTACAACATTCTGTAAATACTAAAAAATGCGAAAAACATCAATATACTTTGAATCTATGATTCAAATATCACTTTCTCAAAAAATTACAAAATTCCTAAAATAATTATAACCCTGACATTTTACATCCTAAAATATGTACAATTTTGCATTAAAAACTACCACAATATTCAAACACGCCCTAATCTCTTACTTTCACCTAAAAAAAAATTTTTCTAATTTGTTTCGATTCCCACAAAATTTTCAAATTCTGCATCCAACTTATCATGAATCTCAGCAACCCCAAAAAATTAAAAAATCGATCCTCTTATCAATTAAAAACAAATTTAATGCCAACAAAATCACTAAAAATACGAGCCCCAATATCTATGAACTATTCCAAATACCAGCGTTAAAGTAGACCTCCGCCATTCATGCATATTAAAACCATATTTTCCAAAAAAGAATGACGAAGACAGCTCGAAACGAAGATATAAAAAAAAAGCCAATAATCAGGATACGCGACGGTAATAAAAAACGCGCAATTATATCACGTTCCTCGAAAATGACGATCAATTCACGATGGGGTCCAGGGAGGAGGGGTGAAAAAAAACGCGTCTCGCTTATAGCGAGCAAAAGAGCATAGCGAGGAGAGAGAAAATGCGTGAAAGAGGAGGCTGCCCGCGGCGGGTGTGCACGTTGGTTCCGTTGTTGCGTTCACGTCTTCTGGTGGGGTTTCTGGCGTCAGTCAGTCGGGTCTCTCGGATATCCAATCGCCCTCCTGCACCGCGATATCGGCCCTCTTAACACGCGCGTCACACATATGCCACAGGATAAACGCTTGCGTACATACAATATACATACACCTCGATATGAAGAGGCATTCCAAACATAAATGTTGAGTCGACTTGGTCCTTATTAAATGAATTCCGAGAAATCCAGAAGAACTGTTAATCCTCGACTTGATTCGGTTATCAATTGCCAGCATTCTCAGTTTTGATGATGAGTTGAAAAGTAAATTAGATTATCCTTCTTTCTTTCCCGCTCTGTTTCCTTCAATCGTCATGAAATCAATCTGGTCACTCAGAGATAATCACTATCATCAATGGACGGATGTAGTGTAGAATTAGAATGAGAGTGTGTGGACGTGGATAAAAAGAAATTTAAAAAAAAATGTTTCCAGACATATTTTGCATCACAAACGCATCACAAAAATTCCGTAAATTTTTTCATACTTATGGAAGAAGTCCCATAACGTATGAAAAATGTTCCAAATCTATTGATGGGAAAAATTTAACACAGAATATGAGTTGAAACTTCCAATACTTTCATGGAAAATTGACCAACTTCTTTTTTTTTTAATGTATGTATAATTGAAAATTCAGTGACAATTTACTGTTTGTCAGTTGTATACTAGGTTACTGAAAATAAAATAGTATGAATTCCACCGTTCTAGACATAAAGAGCAACCAACCACCCTTTTCTCTCAGAGTGCCTTCTCATCGCGTTATCTATGTGCGGCGACAAATCAGGCGGAAAATCTCGCGGATAATGACTCTGTTTGGGCGTACGCACGTAGAAAGCTTAGTTGCCGAGAGCTGTGGGGAACAAAGAGGTAGCACTTTACAGCGTGTATTATTATAGCTGGGAGAGCGTGGCCGAGCGATCATCGTAATCGCAGGGCTTATCTCCTCTCGCGGTATGGATAAGGCGCTGGCTCAAGCGATCGAGAGATAAGCAATTGAGCGATAAAACAAGTGCGCAAGATGAAATGTTTACCGACTACTGACGATATTACTCGATCATTCGATCGATTCCCCGCGAGATTCGCTCGATTTGTTATTCGAGCTTATATTATTGCTCTACTGTATCGATGTATACTTTAATACTATGATATTTTTCAAAAGAGATTAAAGGATTGGTGAAAGTCACTTTTTTTTAAAGTGAAACATCTTAAGATAGGTCAGTGTAGAGGAGCTCCTTGTAAATTTAATCTGATTTGTTCTGTTAAACTTGGTTGAATTCACCAGAACATCATGTTCTTAAGTCTTCTCGAGAAAAAACAAATAAACAAAACAAAAACAGAGAGCAGAAAAAGTAGAAATATTTACTTAATGTATCATTATGCTCCCTAGATCTAGTATAAAAAACTAACTTTTTTTTTTAATGAAGTAGATTGTTGATAGATCTATGAGTAATGCGTATCAAAAATTTTCCGTAACTTACTGTTAGTATTAGTGACAAGCAGGCCCGTGGACAGAAACCTGTATTTTATTCAACTTTTATATTGGACTTGTAGAATAACATGCAATTAAAATTGATTTGGTTTTGGAGTCCATACATGGTCCATTCATAGTGACGTAGATAATAAATGTAGATAAAAAAGGAAATATATTAAAGAATTAATTAATATATGAGGCAATATCACAACATCATTTATTTTCAATAACTTCTACTTTACATACTGAATCTTTGTTTTCAACAAATTTAACTCAAGCAACCTAATAATTACAGATACACAATTGCGAAAAACACGTTTATTATTTCTTTTTCACATTTAGACGTTTAACGAATGCATGATAAATAAAAAAAAGAAACACTTTTTATTACTACCCTATACACATATTTTATGATTCAAAGGGTTATACACCTTTTTTGAGGACGGTTTGAATTATTTTTTAATGTATATAGCATATAATTTTATTACATGGAAGTTATATTATTTTGATAGAATATATTTAACTTTAATGTACAAAAATTATTTGATAAAAAAATATTAACGAATGGTGGAGTTATGGACCTTTAACAACTTTTTTTTTAAGAGGCCGCAGTGACTGCAATGCAAATACAATAGGTCAACTGAAATAATAATATCCAAAAACGTTACATTTTTTAAGTGTAACGATAACGTAACGCGTTACATTAATTAACAAGTAACGATAACAGGAACGAGTTCCTTTTTTTTGGTAACGAGTCACGAAAATCGTGTTATATATTTCACATCTGTCTCATCAAGTTTTTAGAACGATTTGTAACTTTTTATGAAATTTATTTAAACTTAGATATAAGTAATTTTTTAACTTCCTAATTTTATAATTGTAGATGAAACAGAGTGATATATTAGTAATTCATGTACAAATATCGACAAAGATTATGATGGTTTTTCACTTTTTATTCGAAATTTTCACGACTCTAGCAATAAATTTTAGGATTCTGCATATAAATACATGAAAATACTGGAAACCTTAGTTCTTAAAATCTATAGCAGGATCCCTCAAATCTATAGCTTATGCTTAAAAACCTAACGTCATTTTATGAATTCAGAAAAAAAATGAAATACGAAAAATACTAGACATTATTTACTTATTTTAAAAAGCTATTAGAATAGAAAAAAAAAACATATAAGTTTATAGGGATCTTATTTGTGCACCATATAAGTTTATGGAAAAATTATATATGAGACATATAAGTTCTGAGAAACTTATATGTGGAATTCCTTATAAGTTTTCCATAAACTTATATGTTGCAGATATAAGATTCCTATTAACTTATAGGTTTATGGGAATCAACATATATGAATTATGAAAACATATAAGTGATCTATAAGTAAACATATAAGATTAGTTTAACATATAAGAAATTTTAAAATCTTATAAGACACATATATGTTCCAGAATCACTAAGGAAATTCAAAGAGATATCTTCGGAAAAGCCTTAAAATTTTCCAACATTCTATAAATACTGAAAAATACGAAAAGGAAATACATGTATAGAAAAATACAAGTATATCTATGGAATATTTAAAATCTATACAACTTTCATAACTAGAGCATCGAATTCCAGAAATTTATACAGACATATACAAGAAAACTGAACGATTCTTCAAATCGTAGAAAAATTGATGAAATACGAAGGATACTGAAAGAAATATGAATCTATTGAGACACCTCTTTTCTGAAAAATTCTATTGGAACATGAAAAATTCATTGAACTTCACATTTTAGAGCTCGAAATTCTTGAAATCCATCCATAAAAATCTATATAAAAATGGTTAAACTATATAAAAATACTGCAAAATCCTGCAACATTTTATGCATACTAAAAAATACGAATAGATTCAGAAATACTGAACAATCCTTCAAATCGTAGAAGATATATAAGAAAAATACCAAGAAGAAATAACAATCTATTCAGACACTGTTTTCTGAAAAATATCGTGTAATGCAAGATATCAAAATTTATATCAAAACATAAAAACCAATAATAGAAGCATTTCATCGAAATCGTTTGAAAAACCTCGTTGGGGAGGGGGGGGGGGGGTTCTAACCTCTAAACCCTTCCCCCCGTCCGCATGGGCCTGGTCACAAGTAGATAGTGGAATTCTTAAATAATTATTTAATTAGGAAAATCATTATCAATAATGAGTTCTAGTAGTGATGCATAATAATTATCATTATTTATTTGTAATAACTTACGATTAGTGGATTGATGAAAATTTGATCAGTAGAATTAGTCAATAAATAGTCAGTCAGTGGAATACTTTAATAACGAGCCAATCAGTAGAATAGATCAATATTAGGTCTGTCAATATTTTTTTACGTATTTGTAAATGTTATATTTTCAGAATTGTTATAAATAGGTGTAAAATGATTTATTTATAAAATTGTTTCCTTTGCAGAAAAAGTGTGTAGTAATAGATTGTTTCGTCAAGATAGGAAATAACTTTATGTACCTCTGACATAGAAAACGCGTTTCTATGCTAGCTCGAGATCTCTAAACGCGTTTTGTATGCCCTCGGTACATAAAATATCATTCGTAACAGGCTCGGATGTGCGAATTTGGCGAAACGGGGAAATTATGGTCCGAGGCGAAGCCGAGGACTTTCACCCGTTTTGCCTATGAGCACATCCGAGCCTGTTACGAAATATACTATTTTTCAGATTTTCGAGTACGTACGTATTCGCATGGAACAAAATCTTGAGAGCATAAGACACTTTTGTAATTAAAGGAAATATTGTATTTTTATCTTTTTTAAGCTTCTTTACTTATATTGCAATTTGAAAATTCAAATTTTGTATAATACATGTTGAAATTTCAATACGATGGTATAAATTTCTTTTCTTTTTGTATCTATGATAATGAAATATTGCTTGTATCATTTTATAGGTAAAAAATGTCTATACTCAATATTATAAAGTAACTACATTATTTTTCAACGATCTAGTCGTCCAAAATTCCGTCCTCCATTTTAATGTTACCCTAAAAGTAATAATGTTACTTTTTTTTTTTGTTAGATTTGGAGTGAGCACAGTCGACCAAATTTTGCCATGGTGAGTCTCTTTTTTTGTTGCGTTTCAGAGACTACAATTTTAGCGATCGACGAGCTGAGGCTCAATCGCGGGGATCTGGCCCGCGGCCAATACAAGCCGTTCGCGAGATCTATATTTTCTTGGGCGTGCTTTTTTACCTTGTCGCGAGCTCGCGTGAGTCACGCAGCTCGCGATTTCGTTGCGTCACCGAACCCCGAAATTCCTCGGCTTTATCGGAGTTTCTCCGCCGTTCTGCTTCTTATCATTTCGGGGGCTTATCGAAGAAATTGGCCTTGAAATTTCAGTTCGTTTTGATGGCGCCAAATGTTCGAGAGAAGTCGAATGAAAAGATATTCCACAATCCTGCATGTTCACGAAAGTATTTTTTTTAAGGTTTTCGTTTGATCTCAAAGTACGTGTGTTTATTATCACTGGGTTTGAGGGTTTGTAATATTTATTGTGGAATTTATTGGTTTCTTGATTTTTCAAGATTAGAAACTTATTTAAAAAGATTCTTACATTTGATGTTTCTCAATTCGGGAATTTTTTATTGAAAGAAGTGAATCTTTTCAACTACCGTGAATACAATTAATAAAAAGGAATTGCGCATGAATGGTTATAAATTAATGAAAATTATCGAGAATCTAGTTAATGGAATCTAGAGGATATAACTAGATCTCACGTAAGTTCTCGAAGTGAAAGATAATAAAGAATTTGACTTCATTAACTCAAAAATGACAAAATCATGGTCCAAAAAGAATTTTCATTCAAACAAAAATATAATTTTAAATATTTGTATGGGATAACGTAAAAAATAAACTGTAGAAAAATTGACTAAACCCAGTACGAGGGGGGACCCAAAAGTAACGGGAATTGTGTTACAACTTTTTTATTAACAAATTTTTTCACACACAATTTTTATCGCCTTCAAAGTAACCCCCATTGACTGTAATACACTTGTTCAATCTTTTTTTCCAGTGTTCAAAACAGTTCTGAAATTCATTTTTTGCAATATTTTTTAAACCTTCCAGCGATTTTTGTTTCATCTCTTTTACAGTCCCAAAACGTTTTCCTTTCATGTCCCTTTTGAGTCTAGGGAACAAAAAAAAGTCACAGGGGGCAAGGTCCGGTGAATAGGGGGGGGTGAACAATCGGTGTCATGCCGTTTTTGGTCGAAAATTTCTTCACGGACAGCGCTGTGTGGGCAGGTGCATTGTCGTGGTGGAAGAACCAATCTCCTGTGCGCCAAAGATCCGCTCTTTTCTTCCGGATGTTCTCCCTCAACCTTTTCAAAACCTCCAAGTAGAAGTGTTGGTTGACCGTTTGGCCTGGAGGAACAAATTCTGCGTGCACAATACATCTGCAATCGAAGAAACAAATGAGCAATGTCTTGATGTTGGACTTCACTTGGCGTGCCTTTTTTGGACGAGGCGAGAGAGGTGTCTTCCATTGGCTTGATTGCTGCTTTGTTTCGGGGTCGTAGCCATAGCACCATGATTCATCGCCAGTTATAACCTTGAGAAAAAAATCTGGGTCTTCATCCAACTGATTTTGCAGCTCAAGACAGGCCTGAAGTCGACGCTCCTTTTGATCGTCGGAGAGAAGGCGAGGAACAAATTTGGCTGCAATCCTCCTCATGCTCAAATCTTCAGTTAAAATCCTCTGAATTGAACTCCATGACAATCCAGACATCTCACAAAGTTGATCGATGGTTCGGCGACGGTCTTCATGAACAAGAGTGTTGATTTTTTCAATGTTTTCGTCCGTTCTTGAAGTCGAGGGGCGCCCAGAACGAGGTTGGTCTTCTATTGACATCTCTCCATTCTTGAAACGCGAAAACCAGTCGTACACACGCGTTTTACTCAAAGCATTATCCCCATAAGCTGTTTTTAGCATCACAAGGGTTTCCGCGGGTGTTTTTCCTAACAAAAAACAAAATTTTACAGCCGCGCGTTGCTCTCCGCACTCAGCCATTTCACGTTTTCGCCGAAACGGAAAAAGTCCTTTCACTAGAAAAATTCTTACGGACGAACGAATGCACTCACAGCAAATGAACTTTGCACACTGACTTGGGAGAGTAGCAGCTTGGAAGAGAACCAGTGGAGAACCCGATCCCCCCCTCCACGGTCCCCCCACCACCTAATTCCCGTTACTTTTGGGTCCCCCCTCGTATGTTGTGTGGGAAAATCAGACTAAATATACTAAAATGGTTAAATTCTAAAAGGATTTTTGATCCTGGAATATCGATTATAGAAATGTGTATAGAAATCCACAAATTTATCAAAAAACCTTACAAATCATAGAAGTATGGGAGAAATAGAAATAACGGCGAGGAAAAACATTTAAAATGTAAAAAAGAAATATATATTTTTAAAAAACATCTAGATTTATTCTACTAAAAATAATAGAAATTTATAAAAGTACTGTTTTTCGAAAAATTTCAACATATACCAGAAATCCTTTAAAATTTGAATTGTACTGCATTGAATTTTAATAAACATTTACAGCAATAGATACTAATATTCAAAATTTACTGACATACTAGAAAATGTTTCAAAGTCTCATGCATTTAAAAAAAAACAACAAAAACAAAAGCAAAAATACACGAATTCTGTAGAATATCCCAAAATTCCATGTTGATGTGATTTTTCTAAAAACCTATAAAATTACTAAAAATCTATCAAAATTTTGATTCTAGATCATCAATTTCTAGAAATTTAAAAAAATGGCAAACTACATAAGTTCTTAGAAAATCCGTCGCATCAATACTAAAAAATTCGAGAAAATACTAAAAATCTATTAAATAGGTACACAACAACTAGGTACATACTCAGCATTTTCTGAACAATTTATACAACTTTGAATTCAGAGCCTATAATTTTAGAAATAAATATATTAGAAACTTAGATAAGTACCCTGAAATTCTTCAAACTGTAATAATACTGAAAAAGTACGATAAATAACAAAAAGTACTGAAAGTCTGGATGAAAAACACTGTTTTGAAAAATGAATGAAAATACTCAAAATCTTCAAAATTGCAATATTATAGCACCAAACTCTCGAAATCTATGGAATCGTCTATAAAAATACCAGAAAATACTATAAAATTTTACCAGGTGTACTCCTAATTAATTTCCGGTTTTTTGGCAAATAAAACACATAATTCCAAAAAAACCGTAACCTTTATTTTATTCAAAGTATTTTCCATCGCTTTCTACACATTTTTCTCACCTTTCTGGTAAATTGTGGATACCACGCCAGTAAAAATCATTGCCTTTGGAGGTGAACCACTCGGTGAGCCATTTTCGTACATTTTCGTACGAGTCGAAGCGCTGCTCAGAAAGGGCATGGCCCAACGAGGCAAAGCGGTGGTAGTCGGATGGCGCCAGGTCTGGTGAGTAAGCCGCATGATCAAGCACTTCCCACTTGAGCCTTTCCAGCGTGTCACGAACGACTTTCGACTTATGCGACGGCGCATTGTCGTGGAGCAAAATCACCTTCTTCTGTCGTTGTTGATATTCTGGTCGGTTTTCCACAATGGCTCGGCTCAAATCTTTCATTTGCTGTTTGTAGCGAACGGCGTTCACAGTTTCACCAGGTTTCAGCAGTTCAAAGTATATAACACCGGACTGGTCCCACCACACACACAGCATGACCTTCCGACCGTAACGATTTGGCCGTGCCGTCGATGTCGATGCTTCACCTGGACTCACCCACGATTTGTTGCGCTTAGGGTTCTCCAGGAAAATCCACTTTTCATCACCAGTAACAATACGATGCAGGAAAGACTTTCTTTTGTATCGTTGAAGCAGCATTTCACAGGTCACTTTTCGATTCTCCATTTGTCTCTCGGTCAGTTCATGGGGCACCCACTTTCCACACTTCTGAATTTTTCCCATGGCTCGCAGACGTTTGGAAATTGCTTGCTGTTGAACTCCCAACGCATCTGCAAGCTGTCGTTGCGTTTGCGTGTTGTCTTCATCTAATAATGCTTGCAATTCGGCGTCATCGAACGATTTTCGCTTGCCGGAGCGTGCGGCATCGTTCAGGTCGAAATCTCCATTTTTGAACTGTCGAAACCACGTTTTACATATTCGAAGTGTTAATGCACGATCACCATAAACTTCCACAAGCGCACAGTGGCTCTCGGACACTCTTTTCCCCTGATTGAACATGAAAAGCAATGCATGGCGCATATGCTCAAAATTCGGTACAAAATTCGACATTTTTGAAGCGCAATAAAAACTTACTGGAAGATTTTTTCGAGAAAATGTCAACGCAGTTCAAGCACTCGATATGGCTGAACAAAATGACATATGGTATGTGTTACCAACAGCGGTACAAAACAGAACGCCATCTATTGAAAAAACCGGAAATTACTTAGGAGTACACCTGGTATAAGCAGCATAACATACTAAAATTCTCGAGGTCTACGAAATACTTCAATGTGCCTAGATACTATTTTCTCAAAAATCTACCAAATAATTAGAATTTGTTAAAACTTCAATTCCTGGAACATCAAATTCTAGAAAACTCTATAATAGAAATTTCCAAAAAAAATCCAGAAAATCCTTTAAATCGTATAAATATCGGAAAAATATAAAAAATTCTTAAAGTATTTGAAATAAATGATTCTAACCTCAGTGACTTGAAAATCACAAACATCGAATTCTACTCTTTTGACTTAGTATATGAAAAATATGAAACTCTGAACTCCAACAATTTTTTTACTTTAAAATCCCGAAATTCGATAAATTTAAAAATCATGCTCTCGTAACCAGATCGTCAAAGCATAAAAATTATTGAATAACGAAGAAAACATATTGTATCAAAAAACTCATTTAGACATTATTTTTATTTATGCTTCTGAAAAAAGATAAGTACCATAGAAATCAGTTCGAGGCCAGAGAAAAAATCACGGAAAATTCGTGATTGCTAGAAATTTTCCGGAAAAAAAGGTCGAACGAAACGGAAAAAGCGATACGTGCAAAGAAAACGACGTAATAGTGATAGGACGTCGAGTTCAAAGAATATTCATGATTAGATTGGACGTCACTTGTAGCAATTTTTTCTACCTACTTCTAAAGTTAAGAATGTTTTTGTTTTTGAAGTTAAGGATGTGATAATTTTCGATTCACTCACGGTTCAACCGAGCTAGAGCTCGAGTTACTTCAAATTTACTATTGGATTGCAGAGCGTTTAATTATTTCATGTAAATCATTATTTTTAATTCTCGAATAATCTGAAAATGCTAATCCCTATATCGAAAATACAGATAAATCACTCCTTGGTCCAAAAACTAAAATAGTAGAAAGTGTACAACCTAAAGACTTCAACATTTTCGAGTTATAACTTTGAAATATTAATGAATGTCAAAAGTAACGAGTTTTGAATTTCCTACATTTTTGAATGATTAATCATTGTATTTCCTGTAGTTTTATATTTTTAAGGTCAAATTTCAGTTTTTCAAATACAAAAATCTTTACTTTTATGATGCATATCTTGAATTTTTCTATTTTTAAAAGTATATCAATGATCTTTCGCTATAAAATTTTTAATTTCGAACGTCCATGAACCCAAAGATTTAGTAAAAAAAATGAAGGAACGAAAGTTTTAGATCTGAAGAATAAATACTAAGTCTCGTCAAAAAATTTATTCTTCATATCAAACAGTTTGTTTGTTCTATATCATACCGAAATTTAGGATCCAGTATCCAAGCTTTTTCTTACTATTTCCAAATGTCCAATATTTTCAAAAATATGACGACTGAACGAAATTTTTTTGTTGTATCTTGGTTAGGAAGGAGAGCAAAATCGATCGGTAATACCTATTATAAAGATGCACAATTAGCGGCACCTCGGATCTCGGATTTCGAATAGCTCGCGGAGATTTTACAGTTATCGTTTGTGTACAGTTACGCGCGTTTACGGAGCCGCGGGCGCACTTGATTTCATTCGATAAGAGAGCGCTGATGAGAGGCCTTGGGGATTCGCCCCAATTTCCCCGTGTTTTCTCGATCATTCCGGATCATTTAGATCGACGTCTGACGGTTTCTTAGGAAGAGGTTTTTTCTATTTGAACACCGCAGTAGATTAAAAAGAATCAGTAACATAGATTTAAGAATTAAACATAGATCGTTTGCATTCATGGAATGTGAAATTAAAAATTGAGATGGAAAAGTCGATAATGATTACTTAATTCGATAACTTGAAAAACTCTAAATGTTTGAATCTATGATTTGAATTCTCAGCATGAATAAAATAAAAAAAACTTGTCACATTCGTTAGAGACTTTTGAAAAAATTCATTTTCTGCCTTGATGAAATAATTTACTATTACTTTTTCTGCAATGAAAGCAATTTTACAGTTGAAACAATTCTTAATAATAAATTAAAATACTGTGATCATAAATTTATAATATACTTTCTTAAGTTCAATAGGCTGATTTTCATTTGAGTTTATTTTCGTGCAATGCAAGTATTTTTGATGTGTAAAATAAATAATGACTTTTTTAGTTGATTTATTTACAGTATATGAATGTACAAAATATTTCCAAATCAATATGACCGAATCATAATAACAAAACTTCTCATTCTTTGAAAATTTGTAACACTAAAAAATTATAAACAGATATAATAACTGTCAATTTTCTATTTTTTGGGTTAACTTTTGTATGCTCTAGCCTAGAATTCAAATTTCATGAATTTTCATCAACTATTCAGTACATGATCATTCTCCCTTTTTTTTCCTTCATAAAGTAAAAAAATTCCCATTCAAATTCAAGTACCCTAGAATTGGGAATCAGAATCAGAAAATGACTCGAATTCATTGAACAACGGCTTCGTCAGTGTGATATCCAAACCTAATGATATAATAAAATGAGATAATGAATGTAAACATTAGCATGAAAAAATTTGCAATCATGAATAATCAGACGAATGAACAAACAAACCGATAAGTGCGAGAAACAAAGTTAAATCATTCTCAGAGTTTCGATGACGATAAAGAAAAAGTAAATGAAGAAAAAAAAACACGAAATCTCAATGAAAACAATGCACAGGTTCATGCATATTCTGTGAAACGTATAAATAATACTGCAATAGAATTGTTAGTAGGGGTTCTCAATTCCAGACCTTGAAAACTGCTACATCGTTTTCTGAAGATATTATTGAATCTTAGATTTTCATAGACCATGTTGCAAATCAGGTTCAATGGCATTTGTTAAATTTTTTTTTACTAATCGTTCAAGAAATTCTTGTGAGAATTATGTACAAGGACGTAGGCAGACAATATTTTCAGGAGAGGTTTTTATTACATAAGTTTATATTGTATTTCTTTCGGGATTTAATGAATTTTGATCTTTGACAATCTGATAACGCGAGTACGATTTTTCAGTTTTTTGAACGTCTGAATTTCAAACCAACTTTTGGAATTCAGAGTCCAATTTTTCAAAATATATACATTTTTTATTACATAATGAAATTTTACTTTCCTAATTTTAAGTCACTGAAGTTAAGATTTTTTTTTATAATGCTTTTACAATATTTGATATTTTTTCAATGTTGATACAAAAGGAGGGATTTACTAATATTATCATGAATTTCTATACAACATTCTAGAATCTGATACTCTAAGAATCAAAGTTGTAAAAATTTTGTATATTCTTGTCAATTTTGGAAAAAAAAATATCTACACAGATACCAAGTATTTCATAGATTTCTGGAATTTTCGTTTTGTATGTCATTTATAAAGTTTTGTAGTTTTTTCTCGTATTTTTACAAATTTCATGTATATCTATGGATAGCTGTACTCTGAGGGAATAATTAAGTAAATACAGATAAATGTGCACTTGATAATAGTGTAAAAAATATTCATTTCAATCGAAGAATGTTTGTTAATGGTAATGGAATTAGAAGTTGGTCGAAGTATTTATTTATTGTCAGCCAGTAACGTTGATTTTTTTGGAATAACTATTTTTTTCGCTATTACCAGGTGCACATTTTTTCATATTAATATTCTCTTCTTTGACAGTAAAATTTTCTAGAATTTGATGCTGTAGTAATAAAAATTCAGTCATTTTCAGTAATATCATGGATTTTTTAAAAACCAGCATCTTGTGTACATATTTTCATTACTTTTTGTTTTGTTTCGTATTTTTTCAGTACATATTTATACAATTTGAAGAATTTTTCAGTATTTTTATGAATTTCTATACAGATTTTGAGGATTACACTGTGCGACAAAAAAAAAAATTTTTTTTTTGCTATAGATCTAAATGCATAAAATCGGTTCCTAATAACCCCATAAACAAGTCTTCAAGAGCTTTTCACGAAGTTAGAGCAAGTTTCCGAGAAATTATTTATGCAAAATTTCGAAAACATAACTTTGTAATTCTTACAATTATGGCTCGATTTTTACCGGATAAAAGCGCATGTCTGTGTATTTGAGGTCGAAAATCCTATTTTTATCATAAAAACGTTGAAAAACTGAATTTTACACAAAGTTGAAACTTTGAAAAAAATCACTTAATGCAAATGACTAACGGTTGCGGTTGAAGGTCTCGCTGGCGCTCGATCGTCATGAATGCCTGCCTATTCAAGACGATCGAACGCGAGCGAGACCCCCAACCGCAACCATTAGTCATTTGCATTAAGTGATTTTCTTCAAATTTTCAACTTTGTGTAAAATTCAGTTTTTCAACGTTTTTATGATAAAAATAGGATTTTCGACCTCAAATACATAGACATGCGCTTTTATCCGGTAAAAATCGAGCCATAATTGTCAGAATTACAAAGATATTTTCGAAATTTTGCATAAATAATTTCTCGGAAACTTGCTCTAACTTCGTGAAAAGCTCTTGCAGACTAGTTTATGGGGTCATTAGGAATCGATTCTATGCATTTAGATCTATAGCAAAAAAAAATTTTTTTTTGCACAGTGTTATATGCACCAGGATTCAAAGTCTTGTGAATTTTTCAACAAATTATATCCATGAATTTTTTGAACATTATTTAGTTCATCTAGTTTTTAGAATAGTATATAGTCAATTCAGTTTATGTTTAGATTATTCTTACATTTTTTTAATATTCATTAATTGTGAAAATATTTTTATCTTTTTTCTTTGTTTCTAGTATTTTTGTAACTTGATGTATAGATTTCAAGAATTCAATGCCCTAGGAATCTCGATAGAGTTTGAGTACTTTGAGAGATTTGTGAGAAAATTACATTGTGCACAGATTGGTGCATTTTTTAGATTGTTGTTCAGTGATGCTCTAGGATTAAAAATTTTTAGAACTTAAGTATTTAATCATATTTTTAAAAAAACAGTACTTATGAAGATTTCTATTTTTTTTTAAGTATTTCTCCAATGTTTTCATAAAACGATAAATTTTCTGGTATTAATCTAGATATCTCTGCATATTTTTAGATTCTAGAATACGATGTTCTGGGATTCAAAGTTTTTTTTTATTTTTCAACATTTTTATAGGTTTTAATTTTTCGTCATTATTTACTCGGTTGAAGTAATGTTCCAAATTTTGATTTTTTATGTAATAATAACCAGACATCTGTATGTAAAATTCTATTTCAGTAAAAATTCTTCTAGAGCTAGAATTTTTGTTATTTTCAAGTTCGTGAAATCAAGAATTTTGAATTTCGTTTCCCTAGTATTTTGGGTTTTTATGAAGCTCATCATAAAATTTCGGTATTTTTTATAAAATTCCGCTTTTTCTATACATAGTCACTTTTTACAAAGAGCGATGTTTTATAAAATTTAAATTCACTTTATAAATACTTTCTAAAAAGACATAATCTTTATAAATTAGATTTTAAAATCCACTTTATAAAAATGACGTCATTTTATAATGATTTTAGGAAGTTTTCATAAAGTGACTTTATAAAAACTAATAAAAACTTTATAAACCTAAACTACTAGAGTTCTCAAATTTGTTTATTTTTCTAGATTTCAATTGATACATTTTTGACGATTTAAACTTGTTTTTATTGTTTATTATTATTCTGATTGACTATTTCATTTTACTATCAATATTTTTCAAAGCATTGTTATACATTTTGTCTTTTCGTATTTAAAATTCTCATTTTATTTTATTCTTACATCAAAAAAATCGTTAATTTCACCCGAAACTTCAGGAAGAGTTTAAATCCCTAAAACTCCAACAGTTATATATTTATTTTCTAAAATAGTAAAACATATATCCAATGCTCTGCAATTAGTAATTTCCGCAATTGCGATTTTCTGACATTCATAATCGAGAAACATGTCCGTTGAAACAAAAACATTCAACGAAAATCCATTAATAAATCATGTATCATAAATGAACTAATCACGACGAAAGAATCCTCCCACGACAATATAAAGTCATCGGTTCTCCAAAACCGCGATCGTGTTACACGAACGGATTCATAAATAATTCTCGAGTTTCTCGACGTGCGAACGAGCTAGGGACAGGAAAATTCCTAGTATGTACGCTCCAGTGACTCACATTTGGATGCGACTTACGATACAGTCTCGGCCATGTTTACGCTTGGATCTCTCTTATCGCTTCCTTGCAACAATGCAAGGCATTTTCTCGAAATTCGAGGCAGACACTTTTTTCTGCCTCTTTCGCCAAGCGGAATAATTTATTTCTTGACCAGATGACTTAAATTAATACGAAATAGGACGATTCAGTCTGTGTAAAAGGTTCGTCGAAAAATGATAAGCCTTGGACTCGGAGAGATAATTCCAAGTTTGATTAATGATAGTACGATGTTTTAATCATTTACGAAAAATTGGGGGAGTTATCATGAAAATAGGACGAAGATCCGAGAAAAATGATGTTCTAGACAATTTGTGATACTGATGTGAGGAATAGTAAAGCGTCTAGACAATTGGAATTTGATAAATCTATCGACAATAAAGTTCTGGAGTGTATAAATATTCCGAAATTCTTTTTGTGAATTTAGGTATCAGTTTTTAAACTGCTATATTTTTAAAGAATAACGAATTTTTTTTAACAATGATGAGGGTGAATGCAAATTCTAAGGGATGAACTGATTTTTGTAGTATAGATTTTTTTTCATTTTTTATTTCCATAACTCGATGCTTGATGAATAAAAATTAAATAGGTTGTAAATATTTTTTACAGATTTTTGAGAAAACTATATCTACAGTGATAAACATCTTTTTGGACTGCTGATATTTTTATTATTTCCCGCATTTTTTATTATTTATATAATTTTGTAGGATGCTTCAAAAATTTCTAGTAATATTATGGCTTGTCAAACATAAACTTCTAAAATTTCATTCTTAAAAACTAAAATTCCTTTGCTTGGAAATTTTCAATCATTCAATTTTTTGGAAAATGCTAAATTTATAGATTTTTAGTGAATCATAGATTTAAAGTACAGCTTTTAGCATTTGTATAATCTTTTTAGTATTTGTACCGTACTAAGGTTTTTTGGTGGATTTAAAAGGATTCCTATTCAGGTTTCTGGAATTCGGTGCTACAGTATTCAAATTTACATATGAAGTAACTATACAGATTTTATACGTTGATTTTAGGTTACATACATATTTCTTGTACTTTAAGTATTTTTCCTATTTCTTCAGTACTTATATATCATTCAAAGAATTTTCCAGTATTTTTACAGATTTTTATATTGATTTTAGATATTCGATACTCTGGGATTCTAAGTTTTATACATTTGAGAATTATCAGAGATTTTCGTTAAAAAATTAAACCGACGTAAATTGAAAGTGTTTTAGAAGTTGCTATTATTTTTATTATTTTCGCAAGTATTTACATATCATTTTCCAAGATTTTCTAGTATTCTTACAGATTCCTAGAATTCGATGTTCTGTATTTAAAAGTTTTGAAAATTTGTATACTTTAATACATTTTTCGGAAAAAAGTATCTTCATACATTTCTAGTGTTTCATAAATTTCGAGCACTTTCAGCATTGTAACAGCTTTTTCGGTATTTATCAATTTATAAGGATTTTTAGATATTTTCATTGATTTCTACTTATATTTTTGGACTTCATACTATAAATTTCAACGTCACGTAATAGATTTTTAGTAATTTTATACTGAATTTGTGAGAAAATTATAACAGATTTTCAGCACCTATAGGCCCGTCAATAAAGACCGTGAATTAAAATTAATTACAAACATTTTTTAACAATGCCATATGTTGAGGAATCAATTCAGTGCTAACTATAAAAATTTGCATACTCCTGTGATGACCATAAAGCAACAAAATTCGTGTAAAATGAAAAAATTCTTGTGCGAATTCGGAACATGCTTTTTCACTGGGTATCATAATTATTGTGAAATTTGCGCACTGTTTTTATGACCAGAAAGCCACAAACATACAGTTTTTTTTTTTCAAATCAGGCACATTATTCAGAAAAAACTGCTAACATTGTGCACAGTTTTGTAAGAGTTTTGGTTAAACCTCTGAAACAAGCTTACAAATTTTCACTCTCGCAATTTGCACGAAACCTTAAATAAAAAAGGATGACGCTAAAAATGCTGCCATGAGCATTGTTTGAGATGCGAAAAAAATACGAACATTGTTTTTGAAAATTGCAAAAAAGCGAGACATATTTCTACGTTACCTATTAAGTTCCCCCCCTCCCTCCCCCTTCGAAACTCCGCAACCTACCGAAAATCACATTTTTCATCAAGCTCATTTTTTCAAACACCAAAAAATTGCAAACATTGTGCAAATTTTCATTTGAGTAATGAATGCTCAAACAAATCGATGTTTAAGTTTGCAACCCTGACACACGTCAGCAAAGTAAGATTAAAATATATTTTTTATTCACATGCTGAAAATTAAAAACATTGTGTAAACTTTAATTCAAATTTGAAATAAGCGAATTTGGCTATTTTATATTTGCAAATTTTCAAATTTTACATAAAAATTTGCAGCCCCTTGAAAAGTCGGCAAAACAAGGTATATAACATTTTTTGATGACTGTAATTTTCGCACATGCAAAAAAATTGCAAACATTGGGCAAATCTGCATTCAAGTTTTACTGAATTACTGTGATTTACTGCGAATTACTGAATACTGCGAACAGTGCGAAGCTTATTTGAACCATGGTTTTTCGAATATCAATGAGACGAGAAATGCCGGGGAAAAATAAAACATCTCCACGTTAAGAATTCTAAGCCAGAATTTATGAAAAGAATTTTTCAGTATTTCTATCGATGCATATTTAAATACCTGGACTTCGATGTTCCAGGATTTAAGGTTATTTAGATTTAAATTATAGCATAGATTTTCGAGAACATGATTTATACTAATATTCTGGTATTCTATATACTTCTGCTTTCTGAAATATTTTTTTATTTTTTATCATTTACAAAATTTTCTTTGATTTTCTAGTTTTGTTATATATTGCTGCTACTCTCATGAATTTATGTGAAGACTTAAAAATTGGTTATCTCTCGACGCCGAAATAGAAAGTTATATGTGACGGAGACAGAAAATACTCACAATCAGTTAGATTTAACGAGATATCTTGGAGTTCCAAAATAATAAGGTATATGCATTTGTGTAACTTGGAAAGTAATTCGATACTTGTATATTCTGTTTTGTAATGTATTTGTATTTAGCTATATATTGTTTAAATAAATTATGTGAATAATTATATATAATAAAGAAATAATATGTAACAAAATTAAATATTAAGAATGAGGAAAGTGATTGTATTAAAGTTTACTTAAAATTCTTATTGAAATTTTCATTCGGCATACATATTTCAAGGAAGAAATAAGTAAGGAAAAAAGTCCCAATCTGACAGTAAAATGACTTTAGTAATTTGAAGGAAAATGAAATCGGGTTCCGAGACTCCCAGAATTCTCTTGGATATCCAAAAATTGTTGTCTAGAAATGAGATAATGACATGATTCCGTGGGTTCATCTCAGATTAAAATGAAGCACAAGTGATGATTATAAAGAAAGAAAGATAGCAATACAGGTAAGTAAAATATATGCATGGAAATTATTGTAATTAAGTAATTAATAACAAAGATGAAAAATTAATACAATTCACACTTATGAATCATAAAATTGAAGGATAATTAGAAATTTAGTTTTTTTATATCCGTAACTCAAAGATAACAATCCTGGCTTTGGAAGAAGTTTTTCTGAAAAAAAGTTCTCATTGAAATGTTTAGCTGGGATGACTGAAAAATTTGAATTTACCAAATTATTTTATTCCACAAAATAATCATGAAAAATCATAAAATACGAAAATACAAAAATTATAAATATATACTTCGAATTCTCGAGAGCCTAATTCTATAAAATATAATATAATAATACAATATAATACAAATGCTGTATAACCTTTCAAAACATTTGGACACTCAAAGAATATACTAAGATCTATAGAAACCTATGAAAGTATATATACTGTATTCTAAAAAATCCATAATATAAATACTTAAGATATGCAGAAATAACACTTTGAATTTGAGAGCGTCCTACTTTAAAAAACGTGTACCAGGAATTCTTAGATTTACTTATTTAGATATAAAAATTTGTACCATAAACTACTACAGTAATTTCTAAATACTGAGAAAAAGAAAAATACAAGATGTCTATTAAAACATAAAAACGTATGCAAGTATTGTTTTTCGTGATCCATGAAAATCCTGAAAATTTATGAAAATTCACATTCTAGAGCATGGAATCTTGAATATCTGTCAAAATACAAAAAAATGCAATAAGAATGCAAAAACTCAAGAAAATCATTCGAAATTTCATGAAAAAAATCTGCCAACTTTGTTTTCACTGTTCCAAATTTTCGAGTTCAATATATTTTTTCGATATGTGAAATACTTTTTACGATATAAACATTTCAATTATTTAATAATTTGTTTTTTCTTGTACATATAATAATTTCTATCGTTATCAAATTAAAAAAAAAAAAATAATTACTCTTGTTGTCAAAGAGGTATTCAAATTTTATTCATAGGATACATATATTTTCGACTTTTTATAGGAAAATGTATATGAAATCTATAATTCTGGACCTTACACGTTTTTCACCAGTGAATGAAAATAGTATATTATTGACAGTTTTGGAAATGCCTGGTTTGACAAAACGAAAAATTGCAGCCCGAGGCGAAGCCGAGGGTTGTAATCGTTTCGTCAAAAAAGGCAATTTCCAAAACCGACAATACGATATTTTATTCGATTTCACCTCGAAAATTACGTCCAAATATCCTTTTTCGAGGTTAGAATCGAATAAATAATATTTTTGGTGCAAAAACCCATATCCCTCGTAAGTTTTTTCCCGTGGCGCGTATTTTCCGTCACCGCATTTTCTTGACACCTTTGGTTCAAGGCCTCGGTTAAAAAACACGAGCGAGGAAAACTCGTCGCCTCGTAATCGTTCTCTTTTTTTTCTCACCCTCGATAGGAAAAAAAAGCTAATCGATTCACCGGGGTAAAAAAAGGCGTGACACGTGAGGATGCGTCCCGAGTTTATGATTTCATTATACCCATAAAGAGACACAGTAATGGCCTATGACGCGCGGAAAGCCATATTTGGTCCATTTACCCTATTACTTTATCTCGTTCTTCGACGGCGGCTGAACAAGACGCTCGTCAACATGTCGTAAGCAATTATATTCGCCGCTTGGAATTCCGCGTTCTCTCGCAAGGGAAAATTATTGTTGCATTCTACTATTATGGAGTCAAGTTCTACTATTTTGGATGGAGGAAAAAGTGGGTTACCTGGAATTAATGGATAATTACTGGTTCTCTGCTAATTGCGACAACATTCAGGTGTTTTCAAAGTTGGAGAAGATCTTAATTGCGAAAACTTTTTGGAAAGCGATTTTCTGAGAATCTTGGAAAAAATGTTTGGAAAATATTCCAGGCTGATTTCTTTTGAATATCATTGGATTTTTTGAAAACTTTTTTTATCTTTTTCGAAGAACTCTTATGCATTTCATGCAAATTATTCTTATACACATATTCATTTATGCATTTGTTTATTTATTCATGTATACATGTTTCCTTTATTGATTCATTTGTTCATTTATTTATTCATGTACTCATTCTTTCTTTCATTCATCCATTTATTCAATCATACATTCATTCGTTAGTTCATTTATTATTTGATTTATTTATCATTCTAGTTATTGATTATTATATGTTTTTATTTGCTAATTCAAATATAATACATTTTCCATTCATTTTTCAATTTATTTCCACAATAAGACGTTTATTCATATGTACACCCAATACAGTTTTTTTTTTTTTTATTCCTCTATTTATGTGTTCTTATTTATTTATGCATTGACCCATAACTTTATGAATTTATGCATTCAATATTTACCTCGTTTATTCATACACTTTCATGAATTCGTTTAATAATTTGTCCAATTAATAATTTTTCTATTCTTTGATCCATTCATTCATTATTCATACTTTCATTCATTTATTCAAGCATTTATTTATTCATTTATCAATCATTCATTCCATCATTCCTTCATTCATTTATTTTTCCAATCATTCTTTCATTTGTTTAATCATTCACTCATTCATTCATTCGTTTATTTATTTGTTTGCCCATTAATTAATTCATTTGTTTATCGATCCACTTTTTTACTTATTTAGTTATTTATTTTATTTTCATACTTTTTCATTCATGTTAACATTATAAATTTCTTAATTCAATTCCTCATTAATTCATTTATTCATATGAAAATCCACAAATTTACTTATATATTCGAGTTGCCTTTTGTTTACATAAATATTTTTCATACATTTCAACCCAGTGAGAATCAACATTCATTTATATAAATATTTATTCAATTAATAATTAATTCCTTTACTTATCAATTAATTTATTCATTAGTTAACTCATTCATTCATACATTTTTCTTCGTTAAATTTTTTAAAATTTTTCATTTGTTGGTTCATTCATTTGTCCATTTATCTATATTTCTATTCTTTTATCAATTCATTCTTATTTCAATTATTTCTTTTTCGTATGTATATATTTTTTACTTATTTATTCTGCTTTTTCATACATTTATTTGTTTATTCATTTTCCAATATTTTTGATACGTTTAATTATATATTTACCCATTTTTTATTTGTTCATTGATTGTTTCTTCGTTTACTTTTTTTTAATTTATTTACATAAAAAATCCAATCATTCATACATTTTTTTCTGAGCATGATTCATTTCTTCTTTCATTATGCATTTTTTTTAAATTTGATTTATTTAATCATTCGAATGTACTTTAATGCATTTCTTCATTAATTTACTCATTGATTTCTTTACTTTTTCAATTCTTCATTCATTCATTAATTTCTTTAACTCAGTTAAACATGTAATTAGCGAAGAAATCACAGGACTATGTACAACATTACTGTTATTTATTACATACAATATAATAAGAGAAAATACCATAGAAACTTTTTGGATAACAATTCTCCAGGATTTCTGAGAATTCAATAAGAAAATAATTGAGAAATCATTTGATTGATTTCTTTTTTAAAGGAAAATGATATTAAAGTCGGAAAAATTCAAAACACTACATCTTAACTTCAAAAAACTGTAACTCATGGAATTTTGAAAATAAAATATCAGAAAAAATGTATAGGGAAAAATTTGCATTCATCGCATTATTAAAATTTATAGGCATAACTATTTTAGAATTTGGGAACATGGATATTTTAAAGATTAATGTTTCCAGGTCATAAAACCGAAATAAAATCTAAAGTTCTGGAATCGATTAAACTGGAATAACATTCAAAATTCAAATTACTTCGAAACTGAAATTTCCAATTCCATAATGCAATGTGTACAGTGCACGTGCACCACGAGTTCTTATATGTACACATTATTTGCAAAGCGATATTG